>OY728165.1:2112743373-2117743373 GCA_963277665.1 Viscum album
TATGGTTTTTAAATTTAAAAATATCAGGTTTTTATTCTAAATAAACTGATTTTTAAAATTCTATGTTATTATAATGGAAATTTATATTTATAAAGTATAAATTGTTTATTTGATAAAATACACTAATATTGGGATTCATAATGTCAAAATAATATTAGGGTAATATTTTTTTATTTTTCATAAAATAGTTGATGTTTGGATGAATAATAAAAGTTATAGCTAATTAAAATACCATAAGATTATGGGATCATTGTAATATAAGAAATAAATTGAAATATATGAAAAAAATATAATTTTGAAAAAAATATTTTAATGAGTAAATTAATATATTTTAAATTAATATTTTGAATTAATACAAATATTCTTGACTTCCTTGATCCTATGTTTTATTTTATTTTAATTATAATATTATCAGGTTTGTGCAATTAATTAACTTGTTATAAGGATAAATTATAGTTATCAAAGTATAAATGTCACCTAAACCACCACATATTAATAAATAATTAATAAATTTCATAATAATTATTACGGTGAATAATTTTACTATACATTTATTTTATTTCTTATAAAATCATTTCTCGAGAAAATATTTTTTATTCATTATGAATCCTTTTAATGAAATTAATTTTGACCATATCTAGAGGTTGAATCTTATATATTGGATTAATAATTTTAAACTGTAATGTTTATATTATTTAATTATTTACCTTACACATTTAATCATAAATGTATGTTATTATAACTAAATTTATTCACCTATGTAAGGGGTAAATATGCTAAAATTTTTAAATTAACAAAAAAATAATACAAAATTTCACAAAAATTATATTACAATATATATATAGATAGAATTTATGTATCTCTCCCTTATAGTTTTCAGATTATATATATATTGGTTAAATTTCTTTGAATTATGAATTCCAATTATTGTAATAACAGAATAACATTGCAAAATGCCACCACTCTCACCTATAAAATAACCCCTTTACCACACAAATTATTCTCTCACATAAAGCATACTTTATCAACCAATGTATTCCAAAACCTATCTATAATACAAATTTCTATTTTATAGAGGTATGGGTATCCTTAAAAGACTAACCTATAAAGGTGTAACGTGTGGTCTAAAAGGGGATATCAAAAAAATATGTAATTATCTAAACTGAGTGCCTTCAATTTTCATCATTATTCCAAATATTCTTATTATATTATAACCTAAAAAATATTTCTAAAAAATTATACATAGAATATAAATATTATATTATATATATATATAACACTCATTATCTACAACATTCACATAATTTGGAAAATGTTAAGGTTACTCATGCTACATTCGGAAAACAACCTCTTGGAATGATGTATTTCATTTTTCATCACATCCTAGAATGGACGGTAATAGAAACAAATTTAATCAAAAACTATTATATTTATAACATAATAATGTTAAAATAATTATAAATTTTACATTCTATTTTTAAAAATAATAATAATAAATGATCATTTTTAAATTTTACAACCTAAAATTAGAATACTAAGACACTTTCCTTTTTTTGAATATAACATAAAAAACTAATTCAATATTATAAATGTTTTCCACTAGTAAGATATGATATATTTAAATAATTTTTCTTTTTGGTTTGGGAATTTTAATATAAATTGTTAACTAATTATAACAAACCACATTTAGTTTATTAAAAATTATTATATATAAGCTTGTTATTGGTTTCTTCTTTCATAGTTATAAGATAAAATATTATGGAATGAACCTGGAACTCCATGAATAGTTGTGTAAATTTAATTCTGATACATTTACCATTATGGATATAATAAATTATTTTCAATGTAATGATAATTTAATACTTTATACTAAAAGAGACATGTGGCACTTATTACTAATAACACTGATTATCAATATTAACTAAAAATAACTAATAAATGTGTAACAAAATAAAATATAAATTTAAAAAGATATAAATATTAATATGGTTCTGAAATATGTGGAAAATATTTCATATTTTATTATAAATGAGTTTAGAGAGAATCTCACTAAGTGATAATCAAATTTTTGTGTTCTTCACCTAAATTTCAATTCTTCGAGGCTTATTACATTTTAATACAATTTTATATTTATTTTTAGTTTATTTTGACTAAAAAAACAATTAATAACTTAAATTAAAATTATTATTTATTTCATGGGATTTAAAAATAAAAATTAAATTCCTTGTTCCATGGATTTTGATTGAAGTGTTATAATCTCCAAAACGGTAGTTTGTCTCAATTTCCATTTCTTTAGAAAAATTTCATTCTATGAACTTATTTTTTAATATGGCATATAAAAAAACTACATGATATATTAGATCAAGATTATATCCTCATTAATATTTTTTTATTATTCCATTTTTTTGTTCAATTCATCAAGAGGTTTTGATTTATTGGTTACCAAACTCTTAATAGTTCTTTATCTCAATATTCTTTTCTTGGGGGAAAATTTGTTTTATTATCCTATGTTCAATAATATTGTGTCTATATTTATTATATAAAATATTATATCATTTTTACCTATAATTTATGGTATTCAATTTTATATTTCATGTTTTCTATCATTGTCTATTTATTTAAAAATGGTAAGTGATTTTAATTATGAACATAATTTAAAACTTTTTTATATTTTCCTTTAAAATATTTCCCCTAATAATCATATTATTTTTATTATATATATAATGTTCTTTTATAGGATCTAATATTTATTTATGGTTACTTTAAACTCTATTGTAATTTATTTAAAATGTTTTAAATTAGTTTTTTAAATATTTTTGTATGACTTAATTATGGTTTTCATTATAAGGGTGTGAAAATAATATGAGATAAAAATATTTTATCTAGAATCCCATTCTCATTTGTGTATATTTTATTCACAATAATGATTATTTTTCATGTTTTCATGTTTTTCCAATTTATTTTAAATTAATATTTTCTATTATTTTTTCTTTTTAAAGAGTTATCAAAAATAGATATTTCATTTTATTTTTATCTGAAAACAATAATTTCTAATCATTTATTATTAAAATTAATATTTTTATCACTTTTATGATGATTTTGAAATACCTTCTATGTTTCATTTATTGTATGGTTCTTGGATAGTATATAATTTTTATGGTAGGTTGACTATATACCTCAAATTCATTGGGTAATGATTTATTATTTAGAAAAATTTGGTTGGAATCAATTTGTAAAGTTCTTCCATTGTATGGTATATTTTCATGGTGATTGTAAGACTGATATGAATATAATATCCCAATTAACCTTCATGATTATAATTTTGGTTTTATTATTTAATATGAGATTATTTTATATTGTTCTTCAGCTAATAGGTTGAAACATATATTTTTTCTTTATCTAACAGATAATGGATACTAACTCATACATTCAAAATTCATTTACTAATTTATTATGATAATATTCACGATAATATTCTAGATTTATGATCCATGTTTTAATGTGTATGATTTTTAAAAGATTTGTGCATGTACCTTTATTACCATACTATTATATTATACTTACTTTTAATCTTTTATTTTTATATTTTGTGTTAAATATTAATTAGTATTGGAGATCAGTCTTATTATGTTTTAATTACTAAATATTATAAATAAGAGTATTATTTATGATATGTATAAACATACATCATGTGTGGAGAATTTTCTGGGAGTTTTTAAATACATTAAAAGGAAATATAATTTTTTGGTATAATTGAAAATATATCCATTGGATGGGAATGTATGATTTTTACTAGATAAAGGTATTTAAAATTTCTCTAAAATTATAAACCTTTTATGTATTGGTAATGTAAAATAATTAGTATTATTTTATTCCACTAAAATTATGTATAGTAGTAATATATTCATTTTTTAGGTTTCGTAGAATGTATCATAAGAATATTTTTTTCCACATGATCTTGGTGTACAAGTTTAGGGCATGATAACTACCATCAATGAATAGTTTAGATACCAATGGAAGATTGGATTCTATCTATGGAGGATAATATAAGTGTTATGGGTATCATTATGTGTAGATTATTGTAATGTTTTTCGAAGGATAAAATATAATTATCCCAATTTTAGGGTGTTAAGTGATTGGATTTTTAGGTTTATAATTATTTGTTATGTTATTTTTATTCATTCATAAGAAGAATAATGTGTTTGAGATATAGATAACCATTTGTGTTGTTTGTTTTTTTGATATTTAATTAAACCGAGTTATTTAGGATAATGGATTAGTGGTTTTGAGAATATTTTACTATATTTTTTTAGATTAGTTTATTATGGTATAAATACATATACCATGTGAAATTACAGCTAAATTTATACTATTAAGGGATATAATTTAATTTAATTTGATAAAAAAAGTTATTTGGTTATATATATATTTGGGTATGGAATAATGTTGAGACCACGATTTAGAGTACTATGATATATTTATTTATGTAATAATTTTTAACATTGGGTTTTTATTCTTATTTATATATTTTGGAGATTAATGTAACAATTTGTCATATTGAGGTGTCAATATATTTCATTGAGTATTATCATTACTCATTCTACCCATTATTATTTTGTTGTAATTTGATATAAATAGAACTAATAAATTATCATAAAATACCATATAGGTATTTATTACCTCTTTTTTAATTTTCTCTAATCTTCAACTCCAAATTAATCACCTTTAAATTTATTTTCTTTCAAGATGTCTATCATAGGGCATCAGATAGAAATTTCTTTGTTTTCTAAATCTGATATTACCCTTTTAAATATATTTAAAAACAGTTTTTAATTTACTTATTCATAAACACATTCTCTTTTTAATGAATATTATATTTTTAGGAAATTATTTATTTATAGGGGATAATGTTATAACCATAATATTTTTAAGATATCATATTTATCGTTTATTTATATGATTTATTATGATGTTTTATACATTTTGAAACTCATATATATATATATATATATATTTATCATATCTCAAAAGATATTAAATAATAAATTATATAATCATAATACATTTATGTGTACTAGGATAACTTTATCACATAAGGAATACTTTATTGAATGGTTTAATAAATATAAATAGCATAATATCTTATTTTGAGATACTTAAAGTATTATTTAATTTTTAAGTATTCATAAATAGATATTTATGTTAATTATATAAATTTATTTTAATGTTTATTATGATAAATAATTTTATCATGGTATGAAATTTTAATAGTGTTTTTCATTTAAAAACTGTATGATCCTAAACAATTAAGATGTATGTTTTTTATTATGTTTATTGTTAAACTCAATTTGAAATTGTTAATGAAAAATATCATAAGAGTAGTAAAGGTCTTTATATTATCTTAATGGTTCAAGAGAGAATGAATTCAAAACAAGGGTGCAATATTTCTTGGCACATAGTTGGTGAATGATTAGTTTTACTTGTTACCAAGATAGTGCACCCAATAGAAGGGTTTATAGGTTTTAAAACCATCAATGGGTGTCCATGGAAACTATATGATGTATTAAAGGACCATTCATAGGGATTCCAAATAGTTTTTCAAATTTTTAGGGTTCCCAAATAACTATTTGACTTAGTTTTGGACCTCACAATTTTGAAAAGCTTTAGGCATAACCCAGTGCATGATTAGAATTGTGGAATTTCACATTTCACCTTTCAACTATTATACAATTTCCTCTTATTTTATCCCTGATTTCTTTTCTAGTAGCATGTGTTGTGATAAAAGCCCAATGATCCCCTCTAATGGAAGTGGTTTTTCAATGATATGTCATTAGAGGTGACGGTTAGTGAGATTCGAATTCCTGGGTAAGTATCTATATTTGTTTCCAGATTTTTTAATAGAAGAATATTTGTTGGATATTTATAAAATTTTAATTCTCATGAGACATATTTCAATAGATCTTTTCACATTATGATCATTTATACTCTATCTTTAATCATGGGACAACATCAAAATATTGTGTGTCTATCGGTATATGTTATCTGGTCTATAAGAATTAACATATAGTATTGATGTTCCTCTTATGTTTTTGGTTTTCCCATTTCACATCCATGATAATGATTTTTTATCCTTGACTTATAAAATTAAATTAGGCCATAAATAGTAATGTGAGACCATTAAAAAATCCCATTGGATCAATTGAATATTTCAGGACAAGGATTATGGCCTCCCTTGGGGTGTTTGAATAACATGAAAATGGTAAAATAGATTTGGAATAATTAAATACGGGGTTTGGGTAATTAAACTATATTTGGTGTTTTTTGATGTCTTAATAACAAATAACTGGATTTTTGCCTTAATTAAAAATTTATTAGTATTATGATATGGGAAAAGGTATAAAAGGTAAATTGGTAAAATAAATTTTCTAGGTTGGTAATGTTTTTAATGAATCATTAATGGATCTTTTTTTAAAGGTTGGGGCCGAAAACTCATTTTATTATTAAAGAAAAGCAGTGAATTTTTTAACTAGGTAGAGGGAGACCCATTACATAGTACGAAGGTCCAGTGGGCTGGTATCCCATTACATAGCCTGTAGGCCCAAATTTTTGGCCTAAGACCCATTATGTGAATTGTAAATCGGCTGCTACAGTGCCCGCCGCTGCTATAGTGCCCGCCGCTGCTACAGTGAATTGCTGCCACTACAGTACCTGCCAATCAACAGTACCACCACTGCTATAGTACCACTATAGTACTGCTACAGTACCTGTACCCCATGGGATTTGAACCCCCATTTTTTAGGTATGATTATGGGGTGCTTACCACTAAGCCAAACCCCAACTACTGAACCATTAATGGACATGTTATATAACATAATGGTTGAATGGCTTTCATGGAATTAGCCTAATGAATTTGTGTGAAATAAAACATGAAAATAATGATAAATTAATAAGCTGAACCATTTTATGTTACATGTCTTGAAAATTCCTAGTGTGTCGGACCATGGATAATTTTTATTGATGAAATGGTTAAAGACGGTGAACATTATGCTTCACACCCACGAGTAAGGATATAAGAAATGTGGATTCTTATCAATTTTTTTGAATGGATATAAAAGACACATGGAATCCTTAACATGTTATGATAGACAAAGAACACATTATTTTTGTCAAGGTTGTCGACATGATGATACAGGGACTAATTTCATGAATGGGAAATTGGACTAAGACACCTAAATATCTAAAATAAAATTAGTTTATAAATATGTAATTTTATTTAGAGTATTTATCACCTATGATTTGAGTTTAATATATTATACATCCCCTATTAACAAAGTAGGTTTAGTGGTTTGGGTGCCCTGATTTAAACTAAAAACCCAACTAAAAAATGATTACAATTTATTTTGAAGCATGGTTTATCTATTATTCCATTTAATAGTACCCTTTTACTAATGTATACACTATAATAATTATTATATTTGATATTTATTTAGAAACTATTTTTAGTGCCCTACTGAGTTATAATCACACCCTACTTGATTTTTTATGGGTACTCAAGTATATATTAGGGCCAAATTTCAGGATCAGTAAAATAACATATGATCGATGGTTGAGAATGTTTTTGGTATAGAACATAGAGGATGGAAATAGACATGACTTTAGGACCAAGTTTTTTTTATTTTAGTGTGTCATTATTTTTTGTTCACTCTAACACATGCACTACTATTACATGGCATGTTATATTGATTCAGATTCTAGGCATTTACCTAGTCTTGGGATGCTGTTATGATATGCTTGATTATTGTTGGATATTGTTTATTTTGAATTTTTTTCTACAGTATTAATCTAGTAAATGTAGAATAGTTCCACTATATATCTTATTCGAATTTCATTTCTAGTCCATAAACTCTATAATACATGGAGGGATTCCAAACGACTCATAATAAACCATCATGAGGTATCGAGTTAGTGGAACCCAGGTAGGGAAATTAAAAAAATTATATCATAAGTTTTCCTTTTTTATTCATTGATTTTTATGAATGGTGGGTAAGATACTAGGACGTGACAAGACTTGGTAATATGATCATGAATGGGAGCAAATAACCCATGTACATGGAAAATAGCAAGTTCTATATGTGGGATTGATATTGTTGAATTTTCCTTGTTATATTCGAATTTTATTTCACATTAGATGATACACATATTGAGTGACATTATTTTTTACTGAGATATTACTTGTGGTATTTTATGGAATGAAATTGAGTATGAATTCAAAATTTTAGCAACTAGTGGATTTATGTTTCATACATCATATTAATCACAGTCACGGGAATCATTATGGGCTATGTTTCTTTAAAATTGGGGAATTCAGTTATGAGATATAAAATTATTTTCTATTAATTTTTTATTTTTATTGAAATTGTGTATAACAAATATGACGAAAGTTTTTTAGAAGTAGATGCTGTAAAATGGTGTGATTAAAATTCTATTAAATGGTATAATTTTATTTTTGGTGCCTATTTTACCCTATGTTACTCATGAACCTAGGTAGGGATGCCTGTTGGTAAATTTAGAGTTACAGTTATAAATGTAGGTATTTTGTATGAAGGGTATATTTTTAAGGCATGTTGTGACCCCTTTTTGTGTAATTGTGCACTTTATTATGTTCCCTAAATGTACACATGAAATTGTAGATGTATTTCACCATGAAAATGATTATGTGTCAGTTGATATTAGAGATTTTTGGAATATTTTCGTATTTAAGTGGGACCATATCACCCATTAGTTCTCGTTTAATGTGTCAAATGGCAGTTCAATGATAAAATTTCTGAATATATGTTGTTTATAGAGAGATACCCCAGGTGGTATGTGCTGACTATTTTTCACTTAATTATGGAGTTCTAGCTGTAATACCATCCAATGATCAATTCTAATTGTGGACATTAGGAATTTTTTGTACTCAATATCCAAGGAGTGGAATGTGAGACACTTGAGTATAGTCCAAGATATACTCCCATATCAACTTCATTACTAGAATCTCACAATGTTTTAGTTCTTTATTTGAGCAGTGTAATTTCATGGACATTTCATCTCAGAAGTGGGAGTAGTAGTACACTTATAAATGGTTAGGGAAATAACATCTTCAGACCCACCTAAGAGAATCACTATGCGTTAGAGAATCCATGTAATCAAAGCATACTGTCAGAAATTTTCTCCATATTTTTAGAATCCCGTTTTTTTGAACTAGATGAAAATAACAATGTTTTTAAACATTTTCATTTACTTAAACAGTCATTTTTAAAACAAAGTCACAAAATGTGATTATAAGTGTTGAATCACTCCTATTTGATGTTTCTGGGATTATGATATTTCCTGAGAAGTTTCTTGAGTAGATCATGATGTTTCAGGAGTGTTGGACCCAAAAATCATCATGTTTTAATATAGATAAAAGGGTGCACAGTTTGCGCACAGTCTATTAAACCATGCGGCCCACTACAGGTAACCATTTGACCACATTTTAAGAGGGTTATTGGCAATGAAAATGTGTTTGGAATGGTTTCCAAAACAATAAGCCTAGCTCATGTGGGTTGAGTCTTGGAAGAAATAGACTTCATATGGTTTGTGCACTATTTAGAAAACCATGTGGGTCAAACTGTGCTAATAGGTTCAGTTAAAGAAATTAATTAAATTAAAAATAAAATAAATATTAAACCTAAAATAAACACTCCCATATCCCCTCTCTCTCCCGATCATGCGACACCACAAATGGGGGTTCTCCATCGACACATAATGATGCCTCCCTCTGACCTCCCTCATTGTCTTATTTCTCCACATATTTGATCGCAAATATCCCTTCATCCATCATGGTAAGCTCCTCTATTCCTTCTTCTCCCTAATTTCAGTTGAATTTTGGCCTCTTCATCGCCTGTTGAGAATATCCTGACCATTAGGCTTATGGGTAAATCTGATTTTTCAGTTATCTCTTGTTCTAGGTTGGTGTGAATGGTCTTTTAGTATCCGTGGGTGCACGTTCCTATAAGCGCTTCCAAAGATGAGGTGGTTTGGTTGATTTTGGTCCACCGATAAATTTTAGAAGTATTTTTAATACCCTATTCATTATTTTTCACCTATTGAATTTAGATATTTATGTTTCTTTTCCTCCCTTTTAATTAATCGGTTTTTATTTGAGTAGTTCTGGGTGGTTTTGCATTGATTTTTTTCATCGTTTATAGTCGAGTACGTTGGTCCTTTCCTGTTGGTTTCATGTCTCTAAGTCAAGGGAGACTCGTCTTCGTATGCATAGGTAAGTAAATATATGTATGTTGGTTCCCCCATTATGTGAAATTCATCCACGGATGTGAATGAACATGTATCGGGCTTGGTGTTACCATGTAAAAATAGAAATAATGTATGAATAAGTGAGTGGTGACTTGTATATGCATATAAGAATAAATTTAAGTATCCCCTTGTGCATTCCCATGTCCATGAGGGTGTGTGTATAGGCTCTAAGATTCCTTGCACTTGTGGGGGAGTGCATATAATTTATGGTGGAGAAGCTTCTTTTAGTTAGAAATATCCAGAAGCCAAAGTGGACGACTTGGATTCACCCAGATGTAGGGTCCCTTTCCATGCCATTAAATATTATAAATGCATCAATAAATTGCTTAATTCACTTTAGTTAGAATTTAAATTCATGTAGTTAAGTATCTATATTGAATTATTTTAAATGAAATTTAGATTGTTTTGTATTTACAATTCTAAATGTGATAAATGATTTGTGTGATAAGTAATATAATGATTTTATAATAAAACCCCTTTAACGGAGGTGCACTATATTGAATATAAAATTTAGTGGTTAGAACATTATTTCTTATCTTCTTGTGTTTATAATTCTTATACATAGATGAAATATTGAAATATAGCATGTTTAGGACATGACCCTAATGGCATTAGAAACACTGATTTTCGATTTTGAAATGAATGAAGGACCAAGTCATTATCTAACTGTTTGGCCTAGTTTTTAGATTGTAATTCCACATGTAGGTAATTTCCCTTTTCCATGGATACATAGAGCCTTAAAAATGAAACTGATATGTTTTGGTAAATTAATTGAGTTGAGTTATATAAATGGATAATGATTAATGATTGTCCTTCAAAAAAAATTGCACCATTGTTTTCAATTTTTTTGAAAAATAATAACAAATTGGGTGACACGTGGGTTGCCATGTAGGAATTCCATGGATGGAATCAATGGGTTTTCAAACTCATACAATGGGAGTTACAAGGATTCATTGGTAATAATTCCATGTATGGACTCAGGTTCATGAGAGAATAATTGATTCCACATCCGTGGAAACCCTTTCTATGTTATTGGAAGGTAGTTGTGTGGTCCTTGACTTTTGAAAATTCCTTAATGGATTTTAAAAAATGTTTTCATGCTACATGTTATTGGCATACCAGTAAAAGGATAGGTATGGATCAAATGAACATAATGATTAACTATGTCTTGATTAAATGTTTTCAAGGATTCATGGCATATCTTCACTAATGTAAGTCAAGTAATGGACATGTAAATAAATGGTTTCAACTACAATTGACTTATCCTCACTAATGGGTGGAATGGATTTGACCAAATGAAATACTATATTAGTTCCATATCAAAAGGAAAGGGTTGACCTGGGATCACTATGGATTTTGAGAGTATAATTCCTTGGGACCCAAGAACCCCATTTTGATTCAAGAATGTAATTTTATTAGGTTAATAACCATGAAGACTTTGGCCCTTGTCTATCCATATATTGGTACCAAAGGTCTTTGATACACTCCTTCATTCCACATTGACAAGTAGGTGCCATAGTTACCACCCATTGGGCCCTATCATTGCTTAGACCCATTTTACATTGGTTGATAGCCTTGGACTCTATAGGAACCTTGTTGTGGAATACCTTGAATTACACTCATATTATTACACTATTATCCCCTAGATAGAATATGATACTACAAAGTTAGAATTCTGTGAGATCAACATTACATTGGTTATTACACTTGAACTCCATCACCAGATATCATTTTCAGTTTTCCTTGGTACATCTTGAAACCATTACTATTTATAATATCACGAGGTGATGTTGGTGTTGGCTATGCGTCACCTGACCTATTAAGATAAATTGGTAATAAATTAATTAATGAACTTGTAACATGTTCAGACACTAACTGAGGTATAAAGTAGGTAATTGAGTATTTAGTTACACTGTACTTCTTTTTTATGGAATAATGCACACTGTATGTCTTATATTACACTGTTAGGAATGGGATAGACACTGGTGGTTCCGACCTACTGAAATTTATATCTCACACCCTACTCAAGCCACCATTGCACTGGGGAACCCAAGTAAAACTTTGTTGTTCTCAAGACTGTCTACCATGATTTATTGTTGTATTCCTTATACATAGTATAGGAAAAAAGGACCGAGCTATAGCTCTGGATTCTCAAGGACATCACCCATTGAGGATTTTCTTCCATTTCCTTGTTTTTTAATATATTGTAATGAATGTTGTATTGTTTAATTCTTTCAAACTTGTATGAAAACCATTTCATACATTCATTTTTTGTATAAACTGACATTGACCAATGTTTTTTAGTTATATATATATATATTTATATGAAATATATCTGCTTATACATTTTCAATTATGTATTTCTACTTTCGTTGTTTATTGTTATTTAATCAGTTAAACAATTGAGAAACTATAATAAGATGGTATAGTCTCCCCACTTACTATCCTTACACCCTTATTGCTAGTCGACATCCTCTAGCGTACAAGGGGATATGCATGAGGTCATGTGCCGATTGATCGGGACACCGTCTTTGTGTTGAGCCGGGTCGGGACATTTCAAAGTGGTATCAAAGGATGTGTTTCCTTTTGTCTTAATATTTTGGTTTGGTATATGGGAGAATAGGGACATTTTAGTGCGTGGTTAGTAGTCATTTTTTGGACTGATCACCCCACATACGGGGAATGACCACATGGCTTGGGTTATTATTGATATATATGTTGTTTTATGTTATAATTGATATGATTTCTCCTAGAGTTATTGGTGTACATTCTGTATCTTATGATTTATGTAATTAGTGAAGTTACCGTTGGCCTATAATGGAAATGATGAAACATAAATACATCATATTAGGCACTTAGAAATTCAAATTCCATTCATATTTTTGTGCCATATAGTTTCATTAGTAGGATTCATACAAATTTAGATTTGGTTACTTATAGATATGCCATGATTAGAATTATAATAGTTTAGGTAATATATTAGCATATCTTCTGTGCATACCACTCATTATATCACACTTTTGTGATTTATGATTAGTTCCATGTGTTAGATACTTGTAGTGACAAACTAGATTTCATTGATATATATAAGTTATTCCATGGGATTTTTTTATTGGTTGGAGTTATATAAGGATCGATTTTTTACTTTTAATATGTATAATGACATTATAGTTTGGAAAATATAACCTGGGTAATTAAACAATTGTTAAAATAATTCTAAATTAAATTTCTAAGTGACGTTGGTTTTGATTAATGGGAGAAAAATGCCAAACCATAAAGTGTATGGGTTCTTTACAAGTTAGTATATGGCCACCCATATAATTTGGACAATTATTTTTGATGATGTTAAATTCTGAATTGACATTGCTATCAATTAATTGGTGCCAACATTCAATCCATGAAGTGTATGGGCACTCCATGAATTGGGAAATAAAAACCCTTATTAAATGATATGACATGAGTCTAAATGAAATTATAATAATGTGAATGATTTTTAGTTTTGATCTAAAATAAAAATGGTTAGCTTTCAAAATTCAAGTGCTCCAAAGTAGATAAGTTGAGAAATGTTTTTATGATATAACCCATTTTGGTGATTTAATTTTAATGTTTTTTGGAAACTCCTTTTGGGTTGCATGATGATGAACCAAGGATGGATTAGTGGGACCCTTTTAGGTCACCTAGATTATTAAAAGGAATTTAGATTCTAATTTCCTATTTATGAGAGAGTTTTAATAAATGTAAATATTTAAAAAGTATGTTTTATAAAACATTCCAGTATTTCCAATGAAGGTTTAGTCAAAATCACACACCTTGTGATTGTTTTATAAAATGGTACCCTGAGGTTTTGATTAAATATTTTTATTATTAAAGATTAAATTTTATTAAATGTAAATATCTTGGAAATGGAACCTATAGTTGTGTCTAATATTTAAAACCAATATGTAAGGGTAGGTTGGACTTCTATTTGATTGGACGTGGAATTAAAGTTAGATCATATTCTGTAGGAATTAATTCATTTATAAATGACTAGTATGATCATATTTTAAGCATGGTAGTTTCCGATAGTGTGAACTCGAGTAAGGGTTGATGTTTGTGCATCATAAGGGGGCTAGCCTGTGGTAGGTGTCACCCAACGAGCTTTTGTTCAATGCTTATATTTTGAGATTTCAAGACTTTTAGTGTCATTTGGGGGTCTTTTTCCCATGTAAGACTTTCAATTTTAATGTAACACGCTTGTTTAGATTGGTTTCATTGTCCTCCTTCACCTTGATATGAATGCGAGCATCAGGTAGTGCATGTTTTCAGCAGGTAAGACATGCCTTGGGCTTGGATGGCTGCTTGATGGTCGTTTTACCCTCTCTTCTTATGAGTGATGGATGAATTTTTATGATGTCATCTATAAAAATAGTATTATGAGGCAATGCGACTCTGAAATAAATCTCCAAGTACTGTTGAGTACGGTTTTGGACCATCTCCAAGTAGAGTGATTTGAGAATTAAAGAATTAGTTTCATCCCAATACCAGGAATGGTTTACAAATGACTCTGGTGTTTTGAAACGCTAGTCTCATGGTAATAATCTACCACACTTCTGAGTGGTTAGTTTCCCATCCTTTTATGGAAAGGGTACTCCTATGGTGGGTAGTGTCACATTGAACATGGTAAATTTGTACATCCATGTTGAAGGATCACAACCTAATGGGACCATTGGTAAATTGTTTGTTATTTCTTGAATTCACATGAGACTATAATGTGTTAAATGGTGTTGGTTCTTGGAAAGTCTTGAGTGATTACAGGGTTTTCAAGTAGGAATGTCTTGTGAGATGCACGAAATCCAAATTTTTCTTTTGATTTGGGCTGGACTCCTAAGATTAACTTCATTGATAAAATCGATAAAATTTATGGACTCATTCTCTCTTACTTTATTTCAATGTTTATATTTGTAAGGAGTTATTTTAATGTGAGTTTCATAGTGAAGGAAAGTGGGGTTTTATGGTCGGTAGTGTTTTCTATGAAGGAATGTGCGAACATTTGTAGTTAAAAATATCGGGATTCGACCATTACTTCTCAACAAAATAATTCTTGGTGAGTCATAAGAACCCTCAGTGTTGCTCCTTATAAGGAACGTCGATGGTGGAGATACCATGGCTTGGGTTTGACCCCTTCCTTATGTTAAGACCAATGGTGGTGACCAGCATCGGTCGAATGCTTATCGATACTTTTATATGATCATATCTTTCCCCAAATGGTATCAATTAATCTCCATTTCATTGTTTAACATGAGCATTGAGCGTTGGCTGGTGTAGTAAATGCTAAAGTGTAGAATGCACATGAAATTATTAAGATTCATTGGGCATTGGGAAAGAAATGCCACCATTTGAATAAAACTTCACATCCCATATATGTTGAGTGATGTTTATGTTTTTCCAACAGTATTATTGAGTATGATAAGTTTTTAAGGTAGGTCAAATGTCGAATCCCATTTTTTGAACTAGAGTAAAATACCAATTTTTTTTAACATTATTCATTTACTAAATCAGTATTTTATTAAACCGAATCTCATAAAGAGATTCTGAGAGTTGGATCACACCTAAGTGATGCTTTTGTACATGGGAGAAGGCCTGAGAAGTCTCTCATGTGTCTCTAGATGTTTGAGGAGTTTTGGATCTGAAAAACATCAGGTTTTAAAATATATAACATGTCGTACAGTTTTCACACGGTCTGCTAAACCGTGCGGCCCACAGCAGGTAACTGTGTGACCCATTTTTATGAGGGATAGTGGCCATGCGCACTGGCTGTGCACTGTTTCCTATACTGAATTGCTATCTTGTGCAGGGGTTTTCATGGAGGCATTAGAATCCACACGATTTGCGCTTGTTTAGGAAAATCATACTGGTCAAACTGTGCTGATGGGTTCTTTTAATGAAATTAATTTAATTAAAAATACAATAAAAATTAAACCTATACTAAAAACTCCCCTCTCCCCTCTCTCACCAGATTGCGTGACTCCCCAATGGGGTGTTTGCTTTTGATGCATGATGACACCTCCCCCTGACTCCCTTATTCATTGATTTCTCTATTGATTTCATCCAAAATCTCCCCTAATCTGTCATGGTAGGATCCTCTATTCATTCTACACCAAATTTCTAGTCAGATTTCAGCCTCTTCGTCACCTAGTGAGAATCAAATTAACACTAGTGTTGTAGGGTAATCTTATTTTTTCATTTCTCCCTTTTTATAGGTTGGTGAGAAATATCTTTTAGGACTTGTGTGTGCATTTTCCGGCACCCTCCACCAAAGGAAAGGCGGTTCAGGTTATTTCGGTCTACTGAAAACGATAAAGGGTAAATTTTATACCTTCATCATTGTTTCAAACCTCTTGAGTTATGATATTTTTGTGTTGTTGACTCCCTTTAAATTAATAAATCAGGCATTGAGTTATTCTGGGTGGTTTTACTTTGATTTGGTTCGTCATCAACTGTAACACCCTGAGATTTTATGAAAAATATTTTTTTAATTTCATTAATGTCTTGTGTTGTATGCTACACCAAGATTACCTTGCGCTATACGCAACACAGTATTATCTTGTAGTATACGCAACACTATTCTTAGATCGTGTTACACACAATTTTGATAATAGTTATTCTACACAACATTGAGTATATATATATATATATTAAATGTATAAATGAAATATGGTTGGATTATGTTATATGAAACAACGAAGGATTCTTTCACAGCATGCAACCCTGACTTGGCTTGCATTACACGCAATCACGACCTTCCTCGATAGCGTGTGTCGTACGCAATACCGGGTTTTACTAAACAACGATATATTATTATAATATTATCATGAACTAGCCGTTATGAATATAATTAAATAAATTTTGAATCTTATAACATTATTATTCGTCTTACACATTTTCTAAAACATGGTATAAGAAAAAAATAAATTTTTCGGGTAAAATAAGTATTTTTAAAAAAATGCAGTTTTGCCACATTTTGATGGCGCACCCACTTTAAATCTAGTTTTGACATGTTTATAAGTTCAATTTTACAAAATAAAATTCTTCTTTGGAATCATGAAATAAAAATTTACTTTGGATAAAGTTTTCATATTATTCTGGTAACTTTCATATTTTGATGAATAGTAAAAACATGCTATATTTTAATTAAAAACAACTTTCTTCATCGCAATAATTTATATGGTTAAATTATAATATTTAATGGTTTTAAAGTATAAATAGAATATATTTTTACCATTTAATATAATTTATGTCATTATCATTGATTCTACCTTGAATTCGTAGGATAAATCAATTCAATCTTTTGCAATGTTTTAAAGAAAAACCCGTTTTCTTTCGACAACAGGATTAATTTTAATTTAATTTCTGCAAATTTTGTGTATTGAATTTGGAAAAATGGATTCCATATTTGGAATCAGTGGATCCAAATTATTTTAATAAGCTACTTTTTATTTTTTGGAATTATGAATAGTAACTACGGTAAATTTAATTTACCATAGTTAAAGGTAAATCGGGTAATTAAGGGTAAATATAATATTATAAAATTACCCTAACACATGTAAAAATCCTATTGGATGACTAAAAGTCGACCCATATCACCTAAGGGTTGTATTAGATTCATTTAAGGGACTTTTATCCATGAAAATAATTTAATTATTATTAAAACCAAATAATGTGACAACATGTCACTTTCTTAAATCTTATAAGTATAATAATTTTACATTAGTAATAAACTTAATGAAACTTCGAACATGAATAGTCTACAGAAATCTAATACAATTATCTACATCATAGAAATTTATTTATAATTTTTAAGTATTAAATAATTATCATTTATTATGACACAATGATGATGCAGTAATTGTCTTATTAATAAAATATTGAAATAATTGAAGTTATAAATACCCAAATAAATGTAATTTAAGACTTTTTATGAATTAAAATAATTTTATAGGTTAATATGATATGTTAGTGTTGATTTAATTAACTTTTTTAGAACTAATAATTCTGTTATGATTTTCACAAAAATGAATTACTAAATAGTGTCAAAATTGACATAAAATAGTTTTCAAAACAAATATTATATTATTAATTGTTATTTTATTCATAAAAATCTAAGTTTCGTCCAAATGACTTATATAAAGTTATATATATTAATAATAAACAACTTGGGGTTCTTTTGGATTCTTATAGTAAGTTTATTAACCTTATAGTATAAGAACACAAGAAGACACGGTAAAAGTAAAATTATTTAACTTAATGTTAAATCTAAATGATAAGGTTAAAATAGGAACCCAAACTTCTATAAATTATATTGTATGAGAGAATTTTGACCCATACCCACATTATATTCTAAATAAATCAATTTGGAGCAATTTAAAACCGAATTTTACTTTATAATAAAATAATAGTTTTAGTTATTCCAAAGGTACCCCTCTCCTCCCTTATAAAAGGGCACCTCCTCCCCCTCTTTTTCACACCACATTGAGCCTTCAATCTCGGCCAACCCCTGACAATTTATCTTCTCCACTTTTCTAGAAAGATCCTAGAGGTTCTGGTCTTCTTCGAGGACCAATTTTAGTGCCTTAAAAGGAGGTCTCAAAGAAGCACTTCAAAGAAGAGGTAATGTCCGTTACCGATTCTTTCATCTTTATTTCTTCTTCCACTTCTTCTTATTTAGTTGTTTCATTATGAAGTAATTACATCAGTATCACTCATATAATTATATGTTATTATAAGTATGAAACAACCCTATTTGACCATCTATCCATCCTATGGAAAAATAAATTACCGCGCGTGCGTACGTACGGAATACCGTCTCCACACCGTGGTGTAATTTATTTTCCACCACCACCTTACATGGATAGGTATAATGGTGTAAATAATAACTATATATGACTATTATAAAGTGATATTGATTATGAAATAGTATACATACACTTCAATATAATTCCACGATCATAGGAACGATATCATCACTCGTGCGTATGTACGGAATACCGTCTCCACGATGTGATGCGACTCGTTCTACATGATCTTCATTGCATAATGATTATATAAATGAATTGAATGACTGAATATGATATATATTACACTAATACCATTCTGGAAATGAGGTATCTATAACCTAAAGAGAACAATAAGAATTTATTTGACAGAACACGCATAAGAACAAAAAGTAATAAACACCCAAATAACAAGTAGTAATGAAATATTACTAATATGAAGCTAAGAATATGACCATATATGATATCATAACAATAAGTATAATTCTGGAATAAGTCAATAAAATTATTAAAATCATTATATAGGAGGTTCGGACACTTACGAAGCAAATCAGACCTAAGGTAAGGGAAAATATCACAATCTCATTTTATCCGAGATTGTTTATATGTTGGTATTTACTGGGGTGTATGTTATCATCTGCATCCATGTTTCCTCAATATGTAATATTATTTCCATCCACCTACAATTGTTTAAATACAATTTTACCCTTCGGTGAGTTTTTAGTAAAAGATGTGAAAGGAATCTTTTGTCATTTTTCGTACGAGGTACTTTTTGACTTTTCCGACAAAAGTACGAGAAGAATGTTTTTTTAACTTATACGACATGAATGGATTTTTAAAACATTATTTCCAAAAATCTTCCTTTACAAGTTTTCAATTTTATTTTTAATCAACTTCTTTTAGTTTAAAATTGTATGACATGTTAAGAAAGGAAAATGTTTTTGAAGTAGAAAGGATATTTTAATCAAGAATGGAGTTTAAGTGTATTATCAAAATTATTTTCTATCTAAGATAATATAGGGTTCTGTTTCTATCCCTATTGTTACATTGATTTGATTATGTTGTGATGGAATTATTTTTATGAATTTCTTTATCTTATATGAATTGTTTTATGATGTCATGTTGTTTAAGAATCCCATTTTTATTAAATGGGTTATGCAATGATGTATGATTTATGATTTTGTGGAATACATAAGAATGGTATCATTATGAGATGGGTGGGACCTACATCTCCCTCCAATGCATTGGGTAAAGATTTTATATCTCATGAGATAGACATGGCTAGAACGGTAGGTTATACCGGTTCAGTGAAACAGGACTGAAACGAGGAGTGAACTCGATTCAAAAAGGGACTTTGTCCACTAAGATAGTCTTGGAAATGAGTCTTGACTAATAAGAAATGATTCTCTATGATTATGTGTGTATTCCACAAAGTTTCATGTTTTATGTTATGATTATTGGGATTAAATTTCACTACTATGATTTATCCCATGTTTTGAAATTATGATCTCTTTTTCAGGTTAAGATTTCCAAAAGATATGTTCTTATGAATATGACGTGATTGATATTTCTTTTGTTTACCCTTACTGAGCATTTGAAATCACCCTTTTATGTTTTCTTTTCCCCAGGATATAAAGAAAGGATTTAGGTTTTTAAAAAAAAGACGATCTTTATAGGAGATGTTGATGATCTTTCACCACGATTAGAAGATTATATTCTGAGTTTCCAAAGACACTAAACTATTACGGTCCTTGTGTGTGTTTTTTTGTTATGTACTAGGTATTCCGCAAAAGTAATGTAATGTCTATGTACGTTAAGCTTCGGGTCTCTATAGTTGGTATCAGAGGGAAGGTGTAGTCAACCTTTGGAAACTAGGATGCGATAACTTTAGTGAGATCCCTGTAGATATTTCTAAGGTATGTATACGGATGTTCCTAAGGATAAGTATACGTATAGGTTATAGTACTAGAATTATGCTAACGATCATAGAATTAAACCTAAGATGTTAGATATTGAAGGTACTCCCCCTTTATTATGTTGTTTTCCCTAGCGTGATTTTTGCATCTCACACTATTTTTTTTGGGTTTTAGACGATGGTTGGAACCCGAAGGAACCGTGTTGATCAATGTAATGGAAAATGTAATGATTTTCCTCCTGAAGAAACAAATGTTATGGGAGATGGAGTGAAAAATCTTATTTCTATAATTACACAAGCTATGAATCATTCTGGACTTCCAAATGAGCAGAGAAGGGAACAACATTCTATTGAGTCCTTCATGAGGCAACGTCCACCTTCTTTCAGTGGGTCTTCTGATCTAATTGTTTCTGAACAATGGATCAGTACCACTGAAAAGATATTTTCAATTCTTCAATTTTATTAACATGATAAAGTCATCATATCAGTATATTGTTTGGAAGGTGAAGCTGATCAATGGTGGAATCTTATCAAGAATACGAGGCAAAGAGATGAAATTGAGTCCACGGAATGGGATGAGTTCAAGAACTTATTTTTCAATAAGTACTTCCCCCCGTATTCTTCGAACAAAGATGGAGAAGGAGTTTCTTGAACTAAAGAAAAAGGATGATGAATCTGTTGGTATATACGAAGAGAATTTTACAAGGCTTTCAAGGTATGCATCTGGATTTATCATCCAACCTGAAATTAAAGATGATCGATTCTTCAGTGGCTTAAAACCAAATCTTCGAAGGGAATTAGCTGTAAGAGAATTCAATAGCTATGAAGAAATTGTGCGTTGTGCTATCAAGGTAGAAATTGAAGTTGGTGTTACTTATACATCTCATAGTTTTGAAAAGAAACGAAAGATGGATTTCAAGGAGAAATTTCAAAATAATGGTGAAAAGAAGATGAAGGTTTCCTTATGCTCAAAGTGTGGAAATAAGCATGGTGGAGATTTTATTAAAGGGACAATTAAATGTATCAAATGTGGAAAGGAAGGCCATCGGGCATTTGAATGCCGCAATTATGGGAAGAAGATTCCTAATGATGCAAACAAAGGAAGGGATACACAGAATGAACCTACTACACTTCAATGCTTCAAGTGCAAGGAAATGGGGCATTATGCTAATAAATTCCCTAATCCAAGGGTTAGTGATGATCGACATGAGCAACCACTTATGGCAAAGGACAAAGGGAAGTCACATGCGATCACCATTGGCGATGTTGAATATGAAAACGATGTGGTGGAATGGTTAAGTGTTTATGTAATGGGATTCCAGAATAATGTTGTATATAGTATCGTGGAATATTTGAATATTTATGTTTTGGTCTATTGTGGTTTTCAATAATTTTATGGCATCGATAACCAGGAAAAGTGATTGAAATATTTTTGGAAAGCAGATGATATGCACATAATGATGGGATAAAGAGAATCTAATATGTTTGATATTATTAATGAGCTCATGATTGATATAAGGACTAAGTGATATCATGGTTTGAGGATATAGAATTTTGAGGATTTTGGTATGTGGAAAGTGTTAACTTTTAACTGCATTCATGTTTTCAGTAAGGTTCAATGGATATTCATTCTTCAAGAGAATACATGATTAAGGTATTCACATGTTTGTAATTTGACCAATAAGATATATCTTATGATATATGGGGGATAAATGATGGCATTCACGTGATCATTTTCTTTAAACTATGATCTTGGACCGAAGTATTTTAGATAAGCCTAAAGATTGGAATGGATTATGTTGGACATAAGTTAGTATTGTTTAAGGATAAAACGTTTTTTTGATATTGTTGATGGGATGTTATAGTAATATAGCTTTAGAAAAAGGACAACCTGCAGGACGAGCGACCGCCCATCGCGTCGGACAAGGCTGTGGGAATCGAACCCACAACTGAAGTGCGATTGGCCTTTATCGACTACCACTGGCCTACAAGAAGTCCCTGTTTAGTAGAAACTAGTTTTATTATATTAAGCAGTATGATATATGAAGTATAAGTCAATTTTTGGAACCATATATGATTAATCTCACTATAGATGAACTTATGTATTTTTTGATAACTTTTCTAACCTTTTGTTTGAGATAGATGGAACGACCCATCATTCTATCACATGATCTGCTAACACATCACGAATGACAAATTCAACTTCATTTCTTTAAGATATAAAGTGGAAATTTTCCAAAGAACGAAAACGGTGACACTATACCAAAATCATGAAAGTATTTCTTCTAATTCCAATTTCATCAGCTTTAGGGAAATGATCTTGAAAACCAAAAATGTTGTCCTAGTTCTCTTATATCTGATGAATCAGATGGTGCCTTAGATCTTCACAAATTTATGGCTTTGTGATTGCTGGATTTTCCATAGCCATGTTCTCTACCACTCTCCATCAGTACATGATGGTTAGATTTCTCTTCCATATCCATATTTTCACCTATGTGGAAACCCAGTGATTAGTTTATTTGGGTAACCATTACGTTTCATACTATTGTTTTTAAATATTGGTTTTGGTATTCCTTTTTACGATGTGGGTTTCTATTAAAGAAACTTTCGAATAGTAAACCATTTATAACCCCCGACGAATTTCGAGGGAGAAATTCATTTTAAGGGGGGTAGAATGTAACACCCCGAGATTTTATGAAAAATAATCTTTTAATTTCATTAATTTCTTGTGTTGTATGCTACACCAAGATTACCTTGTGCTATACGCAACACCGTATTAGCTTGCAGTATACGCAACACTATTCTTGGATCGTGTTACACACAATTTTGATAATAATTATTCTACGCAACATTGAGTATATATATATATATATATTCAATGTATAAATGAAATATGTTTGTATTATGTTATACGAAACAACGAAGGATTCTTGCACATCATGCAACCCTGACTTCGATTGTATTACATGCAATCGCGACCTTCCTCGATAGCGTGTGTTGTACGCAATACCGGGTTTTACTAAACAACGATATATTATTATAATATTATTATGAACTAGCTGTCATTAATAGTATTAACTAAATTTGGAAACTTATAACATTATTATTCGTCTTACACATTTTCTAAAACATGGTATAAGAACAAAATAAATTTTTCGGGTAAAATAAGTATTTTTCAAAACATTCAGTTTTGCCACCTTTTGATGGAGTGCCCACTTTAAATATAGTTTTTGACATGTTTATAAGTTAAATTTGGCAAAATAAAATTCTTCTTTGGAATCATGAAATAAAAATTTACTTTGGATAAATTTTTCATATTATTCTGGTAACTTTTATATTTTGATGAATAGTAAAAACACGCTATATTTTAATTAAAAACAACTTTTTTCATCCCAATAATTTATATAGTTAAATTATAATATTTAATGGTTTTAAAGTATAAATAGAATTTATTTTTACCATTTAATATAATGTATGTCATTAGCATTGATTATACCTTGAATTTGTAGGATAAATCAATTCAATCTTTTGCAATGTTTTAAAGAAAAACCTGTTTTCTTTCGACAATGAGATTAATTTTATTTAACTTCTGAAACTTTTTTGTATTGAATTTGGAAAAATGGATTCCATATTTGCAATCATTGGATCCAAATTATGTTAATAAGCTACTTTTTATTTTTGGGAATTATGAATAGTAATTACGGTAAATTTAATTTACCTTAGTTAAAGATAAATCGGGTAATTAAGGGTAAATATAATATATTAAAATTACCCTAACACATGTAAAAATCCTATTGGATGACTAAAAGTCGACCCATATCACCTAGGGGTCGGATTAGATTCATTTAATGGACTTTTTTCCATGAAAATAATTTAATTATTATTAAATCCAAAGAATGTGACAACATGTCACTTTCTTAAATCTTATAAGTATAATAATTTTAATTTAGTAATAAACTTCATGAAACTTCGAACATGAATAGTATCCAGAACGATAATAAAATTATCTACATCATAGGAATTTATTTATAATTTTTAGGGATTGAATAATTATCATTTATTATGACACAAAGATGATGCAGTAATTGTCTTATTAATGAAATATTGACATAATTGAAGTTATAAATACCAATATAAATGTAATTTAAGACTTTTTATGAATTAAAATAATTTTATAGGTTAATATGACATTTTATTGTTGATTTAATTAATGTTTTTCGAACTAATAATTCTGTTATGATTTTCACAAAAATGAATTACTAAATAGTGTCAAAATTGACATTAAATAGTTTTTAGAAAAATATTATATTATTAATTGTTATTTTATTCGTAAAAAACTAATATTAGGCCAAATGACTTAGATAAGGTTATATATATTAATTATAAACATCTTGGGGTTTTTTTGGTTCCTTATAGTAAGTTTATTAACCTTATAGTATAAGAACACAAGAAGACACGGTAAAAGTAAAATTATTTAACTTAATGTTAAATCTAAATGATAAGGTTAAAATAGGAACCTAAACTTGCCTAAATTCTATTGGATGAGAGAATTTAGACCTATATCCACCTTATATTCTAAATGAATCAATTTTGAGCTATTTAAAAACGAATTTGACTTTATAATAAAATAATAGTTTTAGTTATTCCAAAGGTACCCCTCTCCTCCCTTATAAAAGGGCACCTCCTCCCCCTCTTCCTCACACCACTTGGAGCCTTAAAGCTCGGCCAAAACCTGCCAATTTCTCCTCTCCAATTCCCAAGAAACATCCTAGAGGTTCTGGTCTTCTTCAAAGACCTATTTTAGTGCCCTAAAAGGAGGTCTCAAAGAAGCTCTTCAAAGAAGAGGTAATGTTCGTTACCGATTCTTTCATCTTTATTTATTCTTCCACTTCTTCTTCTTTAGTTGTTTCATTATGAAGTAATAACATCAGTATCACTGATATAATGATATGTTATTATAAGTATGAAACAACCCTATTTCACCATCTATCCATCCTAAGGAAAAAGAAATCACCGCGCGTGCGTACTTACGGAATACCGTCTCCACCCCCGTGGTGTAATCTATTTTCCACCCCCACCTAACTTGGATGGGTATAATGGTGTAAATAATGACTATATATGACTATTATAAAGTGATATTGATTCTAAAATATTATACATACACTCCAATATAATTCCACGATCATAGGAACGATATCATCACTCATGCGTATATACGGAATACCGTCTCCACGATGTGATGCGACTCGTCCTACTTGATCTTCATTGCATAATGATTATATAAATGAATTTAATTGAATTAATATGATATATATTACACTAATAACATTCTGGAAATGAGTAATCTATAACCTAATGTGAATAATAAGAATTTATTCGACAAAACATGCATAAGAACAAAAAGTAATAAATACCTGAATAACAAGTAGTAATGAAATATTACTAATAATAATCTAAGAATATGACCATATATGATATCATAACAATAATTATAATTATTTAATAAGTCAATAACATTATTTAAATCATTATACAGGAGGTTCAGACACTTACGAAGCAAATCGGACCTAAGGTAAGGGAAAATATCACAATCTCATTTTATCCGAGATTGTTTATATGATGGTATTTACTGGGGTGAATTTTATCATCCACATCCATGTTTTCTCAATATGTAATATTATTTCCATCCACCTACAATTGTTTAAATCCAATTTTACCCTTAGGTGAGTTTTTAATAAAAGATATGAAAGAAATCTTTTGTCGTTTTTCGTACGAGGTACTTTTTGACTTTTCCGACAATAGTATGAGAAGAATTTTTTTTAACTTATACAGCATGAATGGATTTTTAAAACATTATTTCCAAGAAGCTTTCTTTACAAGTTTTCAATTATATTTTTAATCAACTTCTTTTAGTTTAAAATTTTATGACATCTAAAGAAAGGAAAATGTTTTTGAAGTAGAAAGGATATTTTCCTCAAGAATGGAGTTCAAGTGTTTTATCAAAATTATTTTCTATCTAAGATAATATAAGGTTCTGTTTCTATAAATATTGTTACATTTATTTGATTATGTTGTGATGGAATTATTTTTATGAATTCCATTATCTTATGTGAATTGTTTTATGATGTCATGTTGTTTAAGAATCCCATTTTTATTACATGGGTTATGTAATGATGTATGATTTATGATTTTTTGGAACACATAAGAATGGTATCATTATGAGATGGGTGGGACCTATATCTCCCTCCAATTAATTTGGTAAATATTTTATATCTCATGAGATAGACATGGCTGGAACGGTAGTTTATATCGGTTCAGTGAAATAGGACTGAAACGAGGAGTGAACTCGGTTCAGAAAATTACTTTGTCCACTAAGATAGTCCTGGAAATGAGTCTTGACTAATAAGAAATGTCTCTCTATGATTATGTGTGTATGCCATAAAGTTTCATGTTTTATGTTATGATTATTGGGATTAAATTTCACTACTATTATTTATCCCATGTTATGAAATTATGATCTCTTCTGTAGGTTAAGATTTCCAAAAGATATGTTCTTATGAATATGACGTGATTGATATTTCTTTTGTTTACCTTTACTGAGAATTTGAGCTCACCATTTTATGTTTTCTTTTCCCCAGGATATAAAGAAAGGATTTAGGTTTAAAAAAAAGAAGATCTTTATGGGAGATTTTGAAGATCTTTCACCACGATTAGAAGATTATATTCCGAGTTTCCAAAGACACTAAACTATTACGGTCCTTGTGTGTGTGTTTTTTTATGTACTAAGTATTCCGCAAAAGTAATGTAATGTCTATGTATGTTAAACTTCGGGTCTCTACAGTTGGTATCAGAGGAAAGGTTTAGTCAACCTTTGGAAACTAGGATGCGAGAACTTTAGTGAGATCCCTATAGATATTTCTAAAGTATGTATAGGGATGTCCCTAAGGTTAAGTATACGTATAGGTAATAGTACTAGAATTACGCTAAAGATCATAGAATTAAACCTAAGATGTTAGATATTGAAGGTACTCACCCTTTATTATGTTGTTTTCCCTAGCATTATTTTTTCCTCTCACACTATTTTTTTGGGTTTTAGACGATGGCTGGAACCCGAAGGAACCGTGTTGATCAATGTAATGGACAATGCAATGATTGTCCTCCTGAACAAACAAATGTTATGGGAGATAGAGTGCAAAATATTATTTTTATACTTACACAAGCTATGAATCATTCTGGACTTCTAAATGATAAGTGAAGGGAACAACATTCTATTGAGTCCTTCATGAGGCAACATCCACCTTCTTTCAGTGGGTCTTCTGATCCACTTGTTGCTGAAAAATGGATCAGTACCACTGAAAAGATATTTTCAGTTCTTCAATGTTCTAAACATGATAAAGTCATCTTAACAGTATATCGTTTGGAAGGTGAAGCTGATCAATGGTGGAATCTTATCACGAATACGAGGCAAAGAGATGAAATTGAGTCCATGGAATGGGACGAATTCAAGAACTTATTTTTCAATAAGTACTTCCCTCGTATTCTTCGAACAAAGATGGAGAAGGAGTTTCTTGAACTAAAGCAAAAGGATGATAAATTTGTTGGTATATATGAAGTGAATTTTACAAGGCTTACAAGGTATGCATATGGATTTATCATCCAACCTGAAAGTAAAGTTGATCAATTCTTCAGTGGCTTAAAACCAAATCTTCGAAGGGCATTAGATATAAGAGACTTCAGTAGCTATGAAGAAATTGTGTGTTGTGCTATCAAGGTAGAAATGGAAGTTGGTGTTACTTATCCATCTCATAGTTTTGACAAGAAACGAAAGATGGAGTTCAAGGAGAAATCTCAAAATAATGGTGAAAAGAAGATGAATGTTTCCTTGTGCTCGAAGTGTGGAAAGAAGAATGGTGGAGATTGTCTTAAAGGGACAGGTAAATGTTTCAAATCTGGAAAGGAAGTTCATCGGGCATTTGAATGCTGCAATGATGGGAAGAAGATGCCTAATGATGCAAACAAAGGAAGGGATACACAGAATGAACCTACTACACTTCAATTCTTCAAGTGCAAGGAAATGGGGCATTATGCTAATAAATGCCCTAATACAAGGGTTAGTGATGATCGAAATGAGCAACCACATAAGGCAAAGGACAAAAAAAGTCACATGAGATCACCATTGGTGATGTTGAATATGACAATGATGTGGCGGAATGATTAAGTGTTTATGTAATGGGATTCCAGAATAATGTTGTATATAGTATAGTGGAATATTGGAATATTTATGTTTTGGTCTTTTGTGGTTTTCAAATATTTTATGGCATCATTAAACATGAAAAGTGATTGAAATATTTTTGGAAAGTAGATGATATGCACATAATGAAGGGATAAAAAGAATGTAATATGTTTGATAGTATTCATGAGCTCATGAATGATATAAGGACTAAGTGATATCATGGTTTGAGGATATAGAATTTTGAGGATTTTGGTATGTGGAAAGTGTTAACTTTTAACTGCATTCATGTTTTCACTAAGGTTCAATGGATATTCATTCTTCAAGAGAATACATGATTAAGGTATTCACATGTTTTTAATTTGACCAACATGATATATCTTATGATATATGGGGGATAAATGATGGCATTCACATGATCATTTTCTTTAAACTATGAGCTTGGACCGAAGTATTTTAGATAAGCCTAAAGATTGGAATGGAATATGTTGGACACAATTTAGTATTGTTTAAGGATAAAACTTTTTTTTTGATATTGTTGATGGGATGTTATAGTAATATAGCTTTAGAAAGAGGGAAACCTGTAGGATGGGCGACAACCCATCGCGTCGGACAGGGCTGTGGGAATCGAACCCAAAACCGAAGTGCGACTGGCCTTTATCGCCTACCACTAGCCTACAGGAAGTCCCTATTAAGTGGAAACTAGTTTTATTATATTAAGACGTATGATATATGAATTATAAGTCAATTTTAGGAACCACATATGATTAATCTCGCTATAGATGAACTTATGTATTTTTTGATAACTTTTATAACCTTTTGTTTGAGAGAGATGGAATGACCCATCATTCTATCACATGATCTGCTAACACATCACGAATGACAAATTCAAATTCATTTCTTTAAGAGATGAAGTGTAAATTGTCCAATGAACGAAAAACGGTGAGACTATACCAAAATCACAAAAGTATTTCTTCTAATTTCAATTTCATCAACTTTAGGGAAATGATCTTGAAAAATCAAAAATGTTTTCCTAGTGCTCTTATATCTGATGAATCAGATGGTACCTTAGATCATCACAAATTTATGGCTTTGTGATTGCTGGCTTTTCCATATCCATGTTCTCTACCACTCTCCATCAGAACATGATGGTTAGATTTTTCTTCCATATCCATATTTTCACCTATGTGGAAACCCAGTGATTAGTTTATTTGGTTAACCATTACATTTCATACTTTTGTTTTTAAAGATTGGTTTTGGTAATCCTTTTTACGATGTGGGTTTCTATTAAAGAAACTTTCGAATAGTAAACCATTTATAACCCCAACAAATTTCGAGGGAGAAATTCATTTTAAGGGGGGTAGAATGTAACACACCGAGATTTTATGAAAAATATTCTTTTAATTTCATTAATGTCTTGTGTTGTATGCTACACCAAGATTACCTTGCGCTATACGCAACACCGTATTATCTTGCAGTATACGCAACACTATTCTTGGATCGTGTTACACACAATTTTGATAATAGTTATTCTACGCAACATTGAGTATATATGTATATATATTCAATTTATAAATGAAATATGTTTGGATTATGTTATACGAAACAACGAAGTATTCTTGCACAGCATTCAACCCTGACTTCGCTTGCATTACACGCAATCACGACCTTCCTCGATAGCGTGTGTTGTATGCAATACCAGGTTTTACTAAACAACGATATATTATTATAATATTATTATGAACTAGTCGTTATGAATAGTATTAACTAAATTTTTAATCTTATAACATTATTATTCATCTTACACATTTTCTAAAATATGGTATAAGAACAAAATAAATTTTTCGGGTAAATTTAGTATTTTTCAAAAAATGCAGTTTTGTAGCCTTTTGATGGCGCACCCACATTAAATCTAGTTTTTGACATGTTTATAAGTTAAATTTGACAAAATAAAATTCTTCTTTGAAATCATGAAATAAAAATTTACTTTGGATAAATTTTCCATTTTATTCTGGTAACTTTTATATTTTGATTAATAGTAAAAACACGCTATATTTTAATTAAAAACAACTTTTTTCATTGCAATAATTTATATGGTTAAATTATAATATTGAATGTTTTTAAAGTATAAATAGATTATATTTTTACCATTTAATATAATGTAAGTCATTATCATTGATTCTACCTTGAATTCGTAGGATAAATCAATTTAATCTTTTGCAATGTTTTAAAGAAAAACCTGTTTTCTTTCGACAACGAGATTAATTTTAATTTAATTTCTGAAAATTTTGTGTATTGAATTTGGAAAAATGGATTCAATTTTTGGAATCAGTGGATCCAAATTATGTTAATAAGATAATTTTTATTGTTGGGAATTATGAATAGTAACTATGGTAAATTTTATTTACCATAGTTAAAAGTAAATCGGGTAATTAAGGGTACATATAATATTATAAAATTACCCTAAAACATGTCAAAATCCTATTGGATGACTAAAAGTCGACCCATATCACCTAAGAGTTGGATTAGATTCATTTAATGGACTTTTTTCCATGAAAATAATTTAATTATTATTAAAACCAAAGAATGTGACAACATGTCACTTTCTTAAATATTATAAGTATAATAATTTTAATTTAGTAATAAACTACATGAAACTTCAAACATGAATAGTCTCCAAAAATATAATAAAATTATCTACATCATAAGAATTTTTTTAGAATTTTTAGGGATTAAATAATTGTCATTTATTATGACACATAGATTATGGATTAATTGTCTTATTAATGAAATATTGACATAATTGAAGTTATAAATACCCAAATAAATTTAATTTAAGAAGAATTAAACTACGTTTATTGGTTAATATGACATGTTAGTGTTTATGTAATTAACTTTTTTGGAACTAATCATTCTGTTATGATTTTCACAAAAATGAATTACTAAATAGTGTCAAAATTGACATAAAATAGTTTTTTAAAAAATATTATATTATTAATTGTTATTTTATTCCTAAAAATATGAGGTTCGGAAAAATGACTTAGATAAGGTTATATATATTAATAATAAACAACTTGGGGTTCTTTTGGCTTTTTATAGTACGTTTATTAACCTTATAGTATAAGAACACAAGAAGGCACGATAAAAGTAAAATTATTTAACTTAATGTTAAATCTAAATGATAAGGTTAAAACAGGAACCTAAACTTGTCTAAATTATATTGGATGAGAGAAGTTTGACCCATCCCCACCTTAGCTTCGAAATAAATCAATTTGGAGCTATTTAAAACCGAATTTTACTTTATAATAAAATAATAGGTTTAGTTATTCAAAACGTACCCCTCTCCTCCCTTATAAAAGGGCACCTCCTCCCCCTCATCGTCACACCACTTTGAGCCTTCAAGCATGGAAAAACCCTGCCAATTTCTCCTCTCCACTTCCCTATAAACATCCTAGAGGTTCTGGTCTTCTTCAAAGACCTATTTTAGTGCCCTAAAAGGAGGTCTCAAAGAAGCACTTCAAAGAAGAGGTAATGTCCGTTACCGATTCTTTCATCTTTATTTCTTCTTCCACTTCTTCTTCTTTAGTTGTTTTATTATGAAGCAATAACATCAGTATCACTCATATATTTATATGTTATTATAATTATGAAACAACCCTATTTCACCATCTATCTATCCTACGGAAAAAGAAATCACCGCATGTGCGTACGTACGGAATACCGTCTCCACGCCGGGGTGTAATCTATTTTCAACCACCACCTTACTTGGATGGGTATAATGGTGTAAAGAATGATTATATATGACTATTATAAATTGATATTGATTCTGAAATAGTATACATACACTCCAATATAATACCACGATCATAGGAACGATATCATCACTCGTGCGTATGTACGAAATATCGTCTCCACGATGTGATGCGACTCGTTCTACATGATCTTCATTGAATAATGATTATATAAATGAATTGAATGAATTAATATGATATATATTACACTAATACCATTCTGTAAATGGGGTATCTATAACCTAAAGAGAAGAATAAGAATTTATTCGACAAAACATGCATAAGAACAAAAAGTAATAAACACCCGAATAACAAGTAGTAATGAAATATTACTAAAAAAAAGCTAAGAATATGACCATATATGATATCATAACAATAATTATAATTCTGGAATAATTAAATAACGTTATTTAAATCATTATACAGGAGGTTCGGACACTTATGAAGCAAATCGGACCTAAGGTAAGGGAAAATATCACAATCTCATTTTATCCGAGATTGTTTATATGTTGGTATTTACTAGGGTGTATTTTATCATACACATCCATGTTTCCTCAATATGTAATAATATTTCCATCCAACTAAAATTTTTTAAATCCAATTTTACCCTTTGGTGAGTTTTTAGTAAAAGATATGAAATGAATCTTTTGTCATTTTTCGTACGAGGTACTTTTTGACTTTTCCGACAAAAGTACGAGAAGAATGTTTTTTTAACTTATACAAAATGAATGGATTTTTAAAACATTATTTCCAAGAAGCTTCCTTTACAAGTTTTCAATTTTATTTTTAATCAACTTCTTTTAGTTTAAAATTGTATGACATGTTAAGAAAGGAAAATGTTTTTGAAGTAGAAAGGATATTTTCCTCTAGAATGGAGTTCAAGTGTTTTATCAAAATAATTTTCTATCTAAGATAATATAGGGTTCTGTTTCTATCCCTATTGTTACGTTGATTTGATTATGTTGTGATGGAATTATTTTTATGAATTCCTTTATCTTATATGAATTTTTTTATGATGTCATGTTGTTTAAGAATCCCATTTTTATTACATGGGTTATGAAATGATGCATGATTTATGATTTTGTGGAACACATAAGAATGGTATCATTATGAGATGGGTGGGACTTATATCTCCCTCCAATGCATTGGGTAAAGATTTTATATCTCATGAGATAGACATGGATTGAATGGTAGGTTATACCGGTTCAGTGAAACAAGACTGAAACGAGGAGTGAACTCGGTTCAGAAAGGGACTATGTCCACTAAGATAGTCTTGGAAATGAGTCTTGACTAATAAGAGATGATTCTCTATGATTATGTGTGTATTCCACAAAGTTTCATGTTTTAAGTTATGATTATTGGGATTATATTTCACTACTATGATTTATCCCATGTTATGAAATTATGATCTCTTTTGCAGGTTATGATTTCCAAAATATATGTTCTTATGAATATGATGTGATTGATATTTCTTTTGTTTACCCTTACTGAGCATTTGAGCTCACCCTTTTATGTTTTCTTTTCCCCTAAAGACAGGATTTAGGTTTAAAAAAAAGAATATATTTATGGGAGATGTTGAAGATCTTTCACCACGATTAGAAGATTATATTCTGAGTTTTCAAAGACACTAAACTATTACGGTCCTTGTGTGTGTGTTTTTGTTATGTACTAAGTATTCCACAATAGTAATGTAATGTCTATGTACGTTATGCTTCGGGTCTCTACATCTACTCACAGGTAAGTTTGTCCCTACTAGTCGGTTTCAAGTCGACATGTCAAGGGAAACTCACCTGTGTATGTATTGGTAAGTAAATATATTTATGTGGGTTCCCCAATTATGTGAAATACATCCATGGTAGAGTATGAACACGTATGGGGCTAGGTATTCCCATATATATATATATATATAATGAATGTGTAAGTGAATGGTGACTGGTATATGCATATAAGAATATGTGTAAGGATCCCCTTGCGTAGGATCACAACCATACAGGTGTGTGAATAGGGGTTAGGTGTCCATTCATGTGTGTGGGAGTTCATATACTCAGTGGGGGAGAAGCTGTATTTAGTTAGAAAGCTCCAAGATCTAAAGTGGACATATTAGTTCCACCATAAGTTAGGTTACCTTTCCAACCCATTAAATATTATAAATGCTTCAATAAATTTATTTACTCCACTATAGTTATCATTTAAATTCATGTAGTGAAGTATCTATATTGAATTATATTAAATTAGATTTATAATGTTTCATATGTAAAATGCTAATAGTGAAAAATGATTTTTGAGAAAATTAATATCATTATTTTATAATAAAACCCCACCAAAAGTGGTTTCCTATCTTCAAGATAAAAGTTAGTGGTTTGACCTGAATTTCCAGACCTTTCGTGTTTATAATTATTATTACATGATGTGATGTAGAAATACAAATGTTTTTCGACATGGCCCTAATGGAATTAGGAACCCTGAGTTTCCCTTTTTAAATTAATTAATGGTCCATGGAACCATCTAAGTGTTTAGTCTAGTTTTTAGATTGGAATTACCCATATTTGAAATTTCCCTTTTCCATGGATACTTGGAGCCATATAAATGAAATTGACATATTTGGGTAAATGGAATAAGTTGAGTTAAATGAAAAGATAGAACTTAATGATTATACTTCAAAACAAATACCCAAATTGTTTTAAAATTTTTTGAATGCTAATAACACCATGGGTGACACGCGGGTTCCCAAGTAGGAATTTCATGGATGGACTCATTAGTTTTTCATACTCATACCTTGGGAGATACATGGATTACCCTATAGGAATTTCACGGACGGGCCTCGGTTTATGATAGAATAATTTTTCCATGTTTGTGGAAACCATTACCATGTTTAGGGAAGGTAACAATGTAGACATTTAATTTTGAAGATTCATTAATGGATATTACTACATGGTTTCATGTTATATGGAATTGTCACACTTGTGAAAGGCTAGGCTAGGATCTAATGAACATAACGATTAACAAAAAATTTATTAAATGGTGGTAATGAGACATGTCCTATAAACACTAACGTAAGACAAGGAATCGACCAATAAATCATTGGTTGCAACTCTACATGTTATATCCTCACTAAATAAGGGAAAGGATTGGAAAAACTAAATACTACATGGTTTCAATATCAAAAGGAATGGGTTAACATGGGCTCACATTGGATTCTAAGAGGAGAATACCTTGGGACTCAATAACCCCATTCCAATTTCAGGATGCGAATTTTTTAGGATGATACCCACCTTGAATCTCATCCTTGTCTACTAATACATTATTATAAGATGGCTTGGATACACCCCTTGGTTATAGTATTGACATGTTGGTTCCATGGTTACAACCCATCGGGCCCTGTCATTACTTAGCCCCAATTTAAATTGGTCGATCACCTTGGACTTGGTAGGAACCTTATTGTTGAATTACAGGGATTATGCTCCTTGGATTAGAGTCTTAACCCTTAAATTGAATTATATGCTACTTATTTATCATTCCATGAGATCTACATTACCTAGGATATTACCCTGAAACTCTCTCATGAGATATCATTTTCATGTTTTCCTTTTACAACTTGGAACCTTAAAAATTTATACTATCATGAGTTTATGTCAGTTCTTTCTATGCTTCACTTGACCTATTAACATAAATTTGTAATTATATAAATAATGAACTAGCTGCATGTTCAGACACCAGCTGAGGTCAGAAGCTAGTAATTGAGTATTTTTTACACTTTATTTCATAATTTATTTATGCATGCCTACTCACTATTTAAATTATATTACACTCTTGGGATTGTGCTAGACACTGGTGGTCATGACCTATTGATATTTATATCTCACAACTTACTCAAGGCGACATTGCACTGGGGTACTCGAGTGAATCTTTCTTTTTCACAGGACTATGAACTATGATGTATTGATGTATTTCTTGTACATGGATTTGGAGAAAAGGACCAAGCTGGAGCTCGAGATGCTCAAGCAGATCTCTCACAGGGATCTGCTATCCTTTCCTTATTTTTGTACTCTATTGAAAATAATTTTGTACTATTTAATACTTTAAAACATTTATCAATACCATGTCATGTTTTCATTTGTTATATAAACTGGAATTGGCCACTATTATTCAGTTATATATATATATAGTTATATGAAATTTGGCTTCTGATACTTTGTTAATTATGTATTACTGCTTCATATTTTGAATGATATTTACTTTGTTATACCTCTTTCTAACTCTAATAATAGGTTATAGTCTCCCCACTGACTATCCTTGCACCCTTTCTATTAGTCAACAGACTCTGGAACACGGGGAGAAGTGCTTGAGGTCATGTGGCTACCAGTCCGGCCACCATCTTAGTTTTGTGCCTGGTCCGGGCGTTACAATATTTGACATGGATTATGACTCCAATTGAAGATTTTACTCAAAAGGGGAATTATTTTCAGTGGATAGAGAGGTGAAAAAAATATTTTTAGTTTCATTGGAAATTGTTGATGAGCACAACAATAATGAGACTATTAGAGGTTGTGTTGAGTATGTTGTATATTATAGCTCCTATAGAACAATGCTTATATGTGATCTATTTCTGGGGAAGTAATTGATCGCCTATAGGTCCCATAAGTCGGTACTACATGAGTATAACTATGAAAACCACAATCAAGAGCTGTAGGAGGTGTTATTTTCCCTAAAAATGTGTTGAAAATACTTTATGGGTGAGCTATTTTTCTTCTATTGTTAACACAACAGTCTCAATTATATATCTTCACAGATGGATGACACTTTAAGATAGTAGAAATGGATAGAGTTCATCCAATATTATGAAATTAATATACTCTATACTCTTGGTACGGGTAAGGTGGTGGAATATTCTCTTATTAGGTGATCTTGTTCATAGATATTTATTGAGGTGTCTGAGTAATTAGACGTGTTATAATTTTCCATAGTTGATAAGGATGATATATATTACCTATAGTCGATGGTTATTACCCAACCACATCTATATTTTGTTAGGGAGGATCATACTTGGGAGATAGACTACGAGACCTTGCATAATTATTTATCTAATAGACATGCACATTATATATATTTTGAGGATGTAGGGAACATTATCAATTATATAGGGAAGACGATACAACCAATGATGTTTCATGAGAAGTTGTTTATGGGATTACATAGCCCTTATATTTACATTTATGTGTGGAAAATATATACTAGGACATTTAACAATCCATTTTTGGCTAGGGATAAAGAAGTGTGTGGAATATTGTTTCACTCAATGCCTCACTTGTCAACATTTCAAGGTTTTTAATTAGTTTATTTTGGGTTTAGAATATCCCCTTGAGGATTCAGATTAAATGTGGGATAATATAATTGTGGACTTTATTCCTGGTCTTTTGTGTTTTTCTGGAGGACATGATTCCATATGGGTGATCATTGAACATATCACCATGTTATCACATTTATAAGCTATCCAAGAGAAATGTTCCATGGAAATGTTGTGATACCATTACATGTAAGAGATAATATGTCTTCAGTGAGTTCCATCATTTATTATTTTAGACTATGATTATCTCTTCTTGTACAGATTATCTAGAGGACAGAAAAGGTATTTGGGACTCATTTGTGATTGTGAATAATGTGTGACCCCAAGAATGATGGCTTGGCTAAGTGTACCATTCATGTTCTTGATGGAATTATTTAAGCATTAATGTTGTAATTTTACCTTAGTTTGGAGGATCACTTGACCTTGGTGGAGTTTTTGTAAAAGAACGGTTACCATTTTACCATTGTTATGGCACCATTGAAAGCCTTATATAGTCGACCGTACATGTCACCACTATGATGGAGTGATATAGGGGAATCCGAACTCAGGGAACCAATGTTAGTTCAAGAAACAATAGACATGTTAGAACTCATCTAGGAGAAAAAAATACCACCAATAGGTATCATATGTCTTATGAATACCAATGATAGAGGCCTTTAGAGATTGATGAGGGGTCCCATGACTTCCTAGAGGACTCATCTTACTGAGTATTATAGAGATTTGGTTAGGGAACCATTTTTTCATTGAGGTTCATTCATCCTTTACAAACACTATATAGGGTTGGAGTGGTGGTATACCACATGGTCCTACGGACATAATTAGACTGTGTACACCATCTATTCCATGTATTGCAGGTATGAATGTATGTACACAACCCATTACATATTATTTGATTGGGTGAGATAGACATATATAGTGGAGCTGGTTTTTTGTATTTCCTATTAGACATCAATGATTGGAAGGAAAATATCCTTCCTGGATGAGTTATTACCTTATTTCATGTCCGATGGAATCAAAATAATCATTGAGAGAGAAGCTGTGAGAAAGATAAATATACGTGAGCTCAATACCCCCATATTTTAGAATAGTATATTTACTTTATGGGATGTCAATCCCTAATTTAGGCACAATTTAACAACTCTATTTTACTTATAATGATTTGAAATATTTTAAACAATATTATCGAGGCCATACACAGAGTAAGAGGGGGATTATAGGGCTTGATGAAGTTTAGTTTGAATATAAAAAATATTAAATATACTATATTACACATGGAAATTTTATATAATATAATTGGATAACTCTTGAAAGAAGTCATTGGTTAGATATTTTAGAATGCCATTACATCTCAAACATGGGTTTTACAGTAGTGTTCAGTTAACCATTGCATGCACCTCGTGTGTGTCTTGAGGGCCATCATAGAAGAATTAATATATAAATAAATTTATTACTTTTTGGTACTCATGAAATAATCTAACTCCAGTGACTTCATATAATTAATACTTTTGTAAAAGGCCTAATATAACAAAAAAACACTATTAATTAAGAGATGATCAATTTTATAGTATTCATGGAAGGAAAATAATGTACCATTATTTATTAATCGGTGTGCCAACATAGCTCATGGGTCTGAAAAATGATGATGATGTGAAAAAGATATATATAAATGAAAAATAAAATCATAGTTCTTGACATTTTAATGTTTAATTTAATCATTTTATTTTTTTTTTATCCATTTTCAAATGAAAACCAATCCACAAAAAAATTGATTCATTGGTCGGCCATTGAATTACATGAATTTATATATTATCCAAGGTATTAGGAAAGGATATTGTTCTGAAAAATATAGATTTATCATTAATAATCTATCATTATAGATACAAAAAAATTGAGGATAACTCAGATACTTTCCATTGTTAATTCCTATTTTATTTATTACTTAATTTTCTCCATCATTCCCCATGCATTAATTTCTAGAATTTCATTTATCTAGTTGTTAAAAAAATTACCAAACACTGATTATGGCATAAATATTGATTTTTCTGACAGATCATCACTACGAGTATGGTATTTGGATGGATGGAACAATTGAGGTGCAATTTTGATGATTGATGGAAATAAAAAGTATAGGATCAATGGTTCATGCATTGGAATTATGGTGATGGTGCAGATAGAGGATATGTGATTCTACGTTGATTAAGTGCTTAGAATCTAAAAATTGGTGACTGAAATGATCATAAGATGTTAAAAAAAACTACTATAAGAATCATGGTTGCATCAAAGTCTTTTGAGACGTAGGTGATGATTCATGAAGAACCACAATATTATGGAAAAATCATGAATACACACTGTGTAGTATAAAGAAACAATGTTTTGTAGTACCCGTGTAACACCCCTACCCCTCTAGTATGGAGTCGGTGTATTACTTGTGATATTGGCATGGTTATAAGGGATAAAAATCATAATTTAATGGTCAGTTTAGTAGTCCTGAAGAAATTATATACATAGATGTAACTCAAAATACATTTGAAAAGGTTTCAAAATACAATACATAACAAAAAACTCAAAACTGCATCCCCAAGAACCCAAAAGAAGACCTTATCTTCATCACCTATTGAAGGTAGACAATGAAAAGGGTGAGATAAAATTCTCATTAAGGATTAAAAATAGTGGAAGAATGAGTACAAGAATAAGTGAATCATAATCAATCTGACATAATCAATATGGCATAGTGAGTAAATGAACAACTAATTCCATTAATAAACTAGAAATGAAACTGCATCCATAGATTTTGTCACAGTGAAAACCATATGGACAATAATAATAAATAATAATAAATAAAGAGAATTATTATTAAATAGACGTCATGTATCTGGAAAATTAAACCATATTACCATAAAAACAGTTTAGATCTATGGGTAGAAACCCATCTGATTTTTTGGAAACAAACTTGAACGGTCTATCGCCAAACTGTTTTGTCTCATAAGACCAACCGATGCATCGAGGGGCTATAACAAGACCCACCCTCCACTTAATGACAAAATAATTCTTTATACATTTATTCAATACAAGATCAATATGCCTTTTCAATATCCATATAGAGTAGAGTATACAGATTCACCAATATTTCCATAATTAAAATAACTTTCCAAATAAACTCCCTATGTAAAATGGTATACGGTTTATACAACAAACATATCCATGACATGAGATTATGGATATTTAATAAATATAATTTCAAATTAAAAGTGATATCAAATGGGTAGTAGGTACACCACATAAAGATTATTAGGTGTATAATAGAAAGATAGTCATGACAAAAATGACAGCTGAGACAAAGTCCCTTACCACAATGTAATCGGTCGAAACGTATGACCAGAACTTAATAACCATCATGTGAATCATTGAATAAGATGGATATAAATAGAATAATGTTATTATATATAAAATTTAAGTACTCATATACCAGATATAAAGAATAATTGGTGAATAATAGAAATCTCACAGAAATGAAAGTTGGATGAGAAACCCCTTACCTTATGCTCGAGTGTGTTCTTAGTTTGTTTTAATGACCTGAATAATCAAATTTAGCCTCATTAGTTAATATTTCCAGAACCTCCTATAAATTTAATTGATTTATTATAACCTTATTAGGTTTATTCATGGCCCTTTTTATGGGTTCAATTGGTTCAATTTTCATGTTTTGGAAGCATTTTCTCCCTTGATTTTCATGGTTTGTTACTTGTTTCCATGAATGGAAGTTCATTTGAAACATGGTTAAACATCCAGAATTGTTAATACATATTATTAACGAAATTATGTAGATATAAATGATCTTATAATGATCTTATAATGATCTTGGTTTATATACCATGATGATGATTCATTAGTTAAAACATTAGTGATGTTCGTTTAAATCGTTTTAGTGGTTCTTTGATAATAACAGCCTCATTTTGTTTAATAAATTAGAATCATGAGTACTAAAGAATTAAAGAACCATGAGTAAGTAATAAAACATATATTATAACCTGGTTCAACCATATGAATGGTTTCATGACCAAACTTGAAATAATTAATGCGTGTTTAAATCACTTTGTCTACGATGAGGCAATTCGACACGTCAAGGACAAGGTTATTAATTTAATGAACAAGTTGGGGAAAGAAGAAGATTGATGATGAATTTCTCATGAACATTATAACATCCATCTATAGATTTAATTACTCTTGGGTAATATGATTTGAAAAAAGAATAAATAAAGAACTCAAAATAAAAGAATAATTTTGAAATCGCTTACAAAAATTCGGCAGCCTAACGGCTATGCAACATGGTTTTAGAAAATATTAAAAAGAGAGGGGACAAAGGTAAACTATACATAAGTTAATAATAATATAGAGTAGATCAATAATAAGAATAAAAATAATAACATGGTATGGAAACTTGAATGATATACCACATAAAATAGAACTTGAATGGAAAAAAAAGAAATTGAGAATTTTCATACCTTGTTGAGTAACCCTTAGAACATGATGGTTATAACCTTGGGGGATTGAGGAAACCATGGGAGGACTAATATGAATGTACGGAGGCCAGAACATTGTTGAGGTAGAATTGGGAATGAATTCAATGAAGGGAAGAGTAGGTATTTATAGGAAAAGTGAGGGATTTTTTTAAAAAAAGTCAAGGGACACCTCCCGAGTGGTTTTTGCAAAACCATGGGCTTGCCCCTGGTATTTGCCCTTGGTATAAGCCACTTGGGAGACCTCACAAATTATTTAACTATACACATGTCTACCATATTTATGACATCATTATTTCATCATTAATGATGTCATCAACACAGCAAAACTAAAAAGTGTATTTTTTACTATTCACTGAGAAATCAATTGTTTCAGAAAAATTCCCAAAATTCACCCAAACCATTTTTCAACGTGTAGATTTAAAAAGTTAAATACATTTTTCAAAAATAATTTTTCAAATACTATTAATTTAATTTTTAAATAAAGTCATAGTTAATTCGAAAAGTAATAATCATAAGGTGCAATTAGTTTATTTCTCATTGAAAAACTAATTAAGATCTCATTATCTTGTTGCCTAAAGAAAATGAAATAATATTATTTTTTTACTATTCATAAGAGTCATATTACTATTCATATTACTATTCATAAGGGTATGTTACTATTCACCAAAAATTAATTGAGTTCTATCAGACTTCAAATGACTTTCTGATCACTACTCTAGATGAACATTTTTTGAAATTCAAAACATAGAAGTGGAAAATTTGTATTTAATGGCTAGGTTTTGACTATATCCTAAATAACCTAGTGTTGTTTCTAAGGAACATAGTGATGAATGGAATGTATTAAACAAAAACACACCATAAAATGTTTGGGGTGCTACATTATTCTCTCCTTCATAAATTTTTCCTCAAAATTTTATGTAAATTTCCCACCAAATAATGAGGGCGGTTCTTCTTCATGAAATCCTCTAGTTCCCATGTTGCTTCCTCCATATTCTGGTTTCCCAAAAGAGCCTTTACTAGATGAGTTGTTCGATTTCTCAATACCTTCTCCCTTGTGTCATGAATCCTAATTTTATTTTCACAATATGAAAAATCTGGTTCTAGTTCTATTCCTTCATATGTGAGTACATGCGTTGGGTCTGGAATGTATTTCATTAACAATGATATGTGGAACACATCATGAACTCTGGAGAGATTTGGCGGCATCACGAAACGTTAAGCTACAACTCCAATTCTTCCCAAGATTTCAAATAGTCCGATGTACATGGGTCTCAGTTTCCCTTTCTTATCGAACCTTAAGATGCCCTTCCATGGTGATACATTCAGAAATACATGATCTCCCACTTGAAATACAAAGTCCTTTCTCCGGTTGTCAGCATAACTCTTCTGCCTACTTTGGTCTGAATTAATATGCTCTTGTATTTTCTTCACCTTTTTCATGGTCTCTTCAATAAGTTCTAGGCCTATAAGTTTCCTGTCACCAACTTCATCCCAACAAGTTGGAGTTCGACATCTCTTTCTAAATAATGCTTCATATGGAGCCATTTGAATAATAGAATGGAAACTATTGTTGTAGGAAAATTCCACCAAAGGAAAGTATTGATCACACATACCTTGGAAGTCAAGAGAGAATGATCTCAGCATGCCTTCCAGAGTTTGAATAGTCCTTTCAGACTATCCCTCAATTTGAGGGTGATATGTAGTACTCATATGAAGCTCAGTATTCAAAGCCTTCTGGAGAATTTTCCCAAACCTTGATGTAAAATGTGGATCATGATCAGAAACAATCGATTGGGGAACTCTATGTTGTCTCACATCTTCATTAATGTATAGTCTTTCTAGACTTTCTAGTGCTAAATCTTCTCTTATAGCATGAAAATGTGTTGACTTGGTAAGAAGATCAACAATGACCCATATTGCATCATTCCTTCTAGGATCCTTTGGTAGTTCCATGATAATGTCCATCATGATATTATCCCATTTCCACTCAGGTATGGGAAGAGGTTGCAATAATCCTCCAAGATATGGCCTTCCAGCTTTCACTTGTTGACAAACCATACATCTTGACACAAAATCAGCAATCTCCCTCTTCATGTTGTCCCACCAAAAATGATCCTTCAAATCTCTATACATCTTAGTGCTACCAGGGTGTATAGAGAAATTGGAACAATGTGCATTATCCAACAATTCCCTTTTTAGATCATGAATATCAGGAACACAAATTATCTTCCCAGATTTCAAAATTCCATCTTCATATACGAAGTCACTCAATCTCCCCTCATTCATAGATTTAATATTCTTTTGAAACTCCTCTTCATCACCCTATGAACTTTTTATCCTTTCTAGTAATGATGATTTTGGAACCATTTGGAAATGTATTGATGTTCCACCTTCCATGGTTATTCCCATATCCATCATTACTAGATTCATAAAAATAGGATCCCTTTCAAATCTCATTTTGTTCAAAACTCCATGATTCTTTCTGCTCAAAGACATCTTCCACCTTATTTTCCTTCCCCAGGTGGTAGTGTATCATGCAACCATAATCATTCATTAGTTCAAGCCATCTCATTTGCCTCATGTTGAGTTATTTTTGTGAGAAAATATACTTCAAACTCTTGTGATCAGTATAAACCTCACCTTATTCACCGTAGAGATAATGTCTCCATATCTTCAAAGCAACGATTACAAAACCTAACTCAAGATCATTTGTAGGATAGTTTTTCTAATGAATATGTAGCTTTCATGGTGCATAAGAAATAACCTTATCAATTTTCATAAGGACAAAACCAAGTCCTTTCTTTGAAGCATCACTATAAATAACAAACCCGTCATTCCCCAATGGAAGAGTCAATATAAGATCATTGACTAATCTTCTATTCAGTTCATTGAAACATTCTTCACAATCTTTTGTCCAATCAAATTTAACCCCTTTTCATGTGAGCTTCGTTAGCATGTTATCCAGTTGAGCAAAATTCTGCACGAAATGCCGATAATAACCTGCTAAGCCAATAAAACTGTGTACCTCAGTTATGTTTGTTGGCGTGGGACAATCTTGGATTTCCTTTGTCTTCGCAAGATCAACTAGGATTCCATCCTTTGAGATAATATGGCCATGAAAAGAAACTGACTTAAGACAGAATTCAAATTTTCTAAACTTCCCATATAATTGATTTTTTCTAAGATTTCCCATAATAACACTCAAGTGACTCTCATGGTCTTCATAACTTTTTTAGTATATGAGGATATCATCGATGAATATCACAACAATGTTATCAATATATTCCTTTAAAACTATATTCATAAAATCCATGAAAATAGATGGTGCATTCTTCAGTCCAAAAGGAATCACTGTAAACTCATAATGCCCATACGTGGTTCGAAATGCTGTCTTCAGAATATCTTCCTTCCTCACACTCAGTTGATGATATCCAGATAAAAGTTCAATCTATTAAAAGTATTGAGCTTGCTGAATTTGGTCAAATAAATCTTCAATATAGGGTAGATGATACTTATTATTTATTTTAATAGCATTTATTTCCCTGTAATCAATGTATAGACTCATGTATCCATATTTTTTCTTTACAAACAAGACTGGGGATACCCATGGAGAAACACTAGGTCGATTAAATCCTATTTCACTCAACTCATCAAGTTTTTTTCAGCTCCACTATCTCCATAGTGGCCATTCTATATGGGATCTTTGATATAGGTCTTGCACAAGGAATTAATTCAATGGAAAACTCAATTTCCCACTCTGGAGGATGTCCAGGTAAATCCTCTGGAAATACATCAATGTACTCTTTCACTATGTGCACATATTCAATTTGAATATTTCTTTCCTCTCCATAGATATTTTTTTATCTTCCTCTCCAAGTATTTCATTCAATAGAGTTACTGGGGTTGGTTCTAGATAAGAATTAGGTGGCGAAGTTTCTTCCCTAAATACAAGGGATTCTACACCATTTCTAAAAAATGTAACTTCATTTTTCTTGCAATAAATACTCGCATCATAATTTGATAGCCAATACATACTGAGAAATATATCAAATTCAGTCATGGTTATGATGACAAGGCTAGAAACTAAAGAACGTTTTGGTGTTTGGAGGGGGACTAGTCGACATGCCTTTGTTGCAATGATACATCCCAAGGGATTTTTGACTGACAAATCCTTTCTAAAATAAAATTGGACATGTCTAATTTTCTTGGAAAGCTGAGAGGATATAAATGAATGTGATGATCCAGAATCAAATAAAGTGTTGTCTATGTTTGAGGAAACAATTAAAGTACATGCCACCACATCATTAAGAACATCAACCTCCGCGGTTGTAATCGCAAAGGCTAGACCTTGCTCTCTTGGATTTTTTTGAGGCATGTTCCTTGGTGGTTAAGACACTCATTTAAATATTGTCCCATCTCTTTACAGTTGTAGCCTTGAATGTCAATGAATTTTTTCTTCCCCTTACATTCATCAGATTGATGACCCTTTTATCCACAGTTATAGCAGACTCCATTTCCATTCAAGCATTTCTCGGGATGATTCTTTCCATAGTCCTCGCATAATGGGAAACTATTTGTTCCCTTAATCTTCTTTGGTGCTTCTCCTTTTCCTTTGTTATCAAAATTTTGCTTCTTATCTTGGTTTCCTTTGAAATTTTTTGATCTAGATAATTTCTTCTCTGTTTTGATGGCACCTGAAACAATTTCATCATATGATGAAAATAAATGAGAAGCCAGTACCCTTCAAAGACTTGTCTTAAGACCTTCAATGAAATGATCAATCTTTTCCTCCAAGTCACGTATGTAATCCATAGCATACATGGCTAGCCTTGTAATGGTTTCCTCTTACTCCGCAACATTGTCTTCTTCCATTTGTTTCAAGCCAACAAATTTCCTCTTCATTTTAGTTCGTTTCTCACGAGGGAAATATTTTTCGAAGAATATTTCCTTAAAATTCCTCCATTCCATATCATCTATCTCTTCTTCCTCCATCGTATTTTGAATCAGAGACCACCATTGATCAGCGTCACCCTTGATACAATATATTTCCATTACTACCTTTTCATTTTAATTGCATCATAACACCATGTCTATATTTTCAAGGGACTTGATCCATTACTCAGCAAACACAAGATTAGTAGTCCTGCTGAAAGATGGGGGCTTCTGCCACATGAAACGATCCAAAACTGGTGTTTAATGGTTATTTGATACAACTTGAGTAATTTGTCCCAATATGGTCATGATTTGATATTCTCCAATATTGATTGTGTTGACTTGCTCAATAGGGAGATCCCTACCTTGCCCACGAGTATTAATTCCTATTCTTCCATGAGAAGCCATTTCTAAATAATGGGATACACTAGATTAGTTTATGAATCTAGAATAGAAAATCACTCAACATAGATTGAAATTATATGCATAGCTAATCTTATAAATCTCAAATAGAAAAGCAGTCAACATAGATTGAAATTCTATGCATAACAAATCTAATAAACAAGGTTCCTCTGAGGAATAATTAACATTAACTCCTTCATAATTGATTATAAAAAAATATGAATTATTCTAATCATATCCCCTGAGAGTTTCATAACCAAGAGTGCAGTAAGTCCTGTTGTCATGCACCAGTTCCTGTTCAAGTCTATCTCAAAGCGGAGTTTTCATGTTTTACCCCTAGATACATCATTTCCAGAGCCACCTCTACCTACTCGTATCCATACAGGGATGTATTTCTTGAAAAATCCTCAAAATATATTACATAACAAAATACAAGGATGTTCTTGTACATTTATCCTAAAATACTACTTTAGGGTTTTGTTCCCTACTATAAATTTCCTAGTCTAATTTCCAAGTTTTCTATTAAACTTCCTCTGATACAAACTGTTACACCGCGACCCCTCTATGCTAGAGCCGGTGTATTACTTGTGATATTGGCATGGTTAGAAGGAATGAAAATACCAAAGGAAAGATAAGTTTAGTAGTCTTGAGGAAACTAGATATGTAGATGTAACTCAAATTACATTGGAAAAGGTTACAAAATACAATACATAACAAAAAACTCAATACTACATCCACAGGAACTCAAAAGAAGACCTTCTTCTTCACCACCTGTCGAAGGTAGACAAAGAAAGGGGTGAGTTCAAACACTCATTAAGGGTTACAAATAGCAGAAGAATGAGTAAAATAATAAGTGAATCACAATCAATCTGACATAATCAGTATGGCATAGTGAGTAAATGAACAACTAATGCCATTAATAAACGAAAAATGAAACTGCATCCATAGACTTTGTCATAGTGAAAAACTCATGGAAAATAATAATTACTGATAATGAATAAAGAGAATGATTATTAACTAGACATCATGTAATTGTCACATGAAACCATAATACCAAAAAAATGGTTTAGGTATATGGGTAGAAACCTGTCTTATTTTTTCGAAACAAACTCGAAGAGACTATCGCCCAACTGTTTTGTCTCATGAGACCTACCATTGCATAAAGGGGCTATAACAGGCCCCACCCACCACTTCATGTCCAAATAATTATTTATTAATTGATTCAATAGAAGATAAATATCCCCTTTCAATATCCGTATAGAGTAGAGTATACATATTCACCAATATTTCCGTAATTAAAATAACTTTCCAAATAAACACCGTATGTATAATTGTATACGGTTTAGACAACAAACATATCCATGACATGAGATTATGGGTATTTAATAAATATAATTTCAAATGAAAAGTGATCTCAAATGGTTAGTAGGTACACCAAATAAGGATTATTAGGTGCACAATACAAAGAATGTCACAACAAAAATGGCAGCTGAGACAAAGTCCCTTACCACAATGTAATCGGTCGAACCGTATGACAAAAACTTAATAACCATCAAGTGAATCTCTGAATAACATGAATATAAATATAATCATGTTATTATATATCAAATTTATGTACACATATACCAAATATAAGTAATAATTGGGAAAAAATGGAAATCTCACAGAAATGAAAGTGGGATGAGAAACCCCTTACCTTATGCTTGAGTGTGTTCTTGGTTTGTTTTAATGACCTGAATAATGAAATTTAGCTTCATTACATAATATTTTTAGAACCACATATACATTTAGTTGATTTATTATAACCTTATTAGGTTCATTCATGGCCCTTTCTATGGGTTCAATTGGTTCAAGTTTCATTTTTTGGAAGCATTTTCTCTCTAGATTTTCAAGTTTTGTTACTTGTTTCCATGAATGGAAGTTCATTTGAAACATGGTTAAACATAAAGAATTTTAAATACATTTTATTAAAGAAATTATGGAGATATAAATGATCTTATAACGATTTTTGGGTTATATACCATGATGATGATTCATTAGTTTAAACAATAATAATGTTCGTTTAAATCATTTTAGTGGTACTTTGATAATAACAGCCTCATTTTGTTTAATAAATTAGAACCATGAGTACCAAAGAATTAAAGAACCATGGGTGAGTCATAACACATATATTATAACCTGGTTCAACCATATAAATGGTTTCATGGCTAGACATGAAAGAATTAATGCGAGTTGAAATCACTTCATCTACGATGTCGGTAATTCGACACGTCACAGACAATGTTTTTAATCCCTTAAACATGTGGGGGAAAGAAGAAGATTGATGTTGAATTCCCCAGGAACATTATAAAATCAAGATTATACAAGATTCTAGACATTACATTCCTATTGGGTAAGAATAGATGATTAATTAATGAATAAAGAACTCAAAATAAAAGAATAATTTTGAAATCGCTTACAAAAATTCGGCAGCCTAACGGCTACGCAACATGGTTATAAAAAATATTAAAAAGGGAGGGGAAAAGGTGACATATCTATAAATGAATCATAATATAGAGTATATAAAGAATAAGAAGAAAAATAAGAACATTGTATGGGAACATGAAACATATACCACATAAAAGAGAACTTGAAAAAAAAAGAATGAAATTGACAATTTTCTTACCTTATAGAGTAACCATTATAACATAAAGGTTGGGACCTTGGGGGCTTGAGGAAACCTTGGGAGGAGTAATATGAAAGTAAGGAATCCAGGACATACTTGAGGGAGAATTGGGAATGAATTCAAAGAATGTAATTGTTGGTATTTATAAGAAAAGTGAGGGATTATTTTAATAATTTTCAAGGGACACCTCATGAGTGGTTTTTGCAAAACCGTGGGGTTGTCCATGGTATAAGACACTTTGGGAACCTCACATCTTATTCAACTATACACAAGTCCATTAGATTTATGAAATCATTATTTCATCATTAATGATGTCATAAACACACCAAAACAAAAAATTGTATTTTTTACTATTCACTGAAAAATCAACTGTTTCAGAAAAATTCCCAAAATTCACCCAAACAATTTTTCAATGTGTAGAATTAAAAAGTGAAATCCATTTTTCAAAAATAATTTTATAAATCATATTAATTTAATTTTTAAATAATGTCATAGTTAATTCGAAAAATAACAATCTTAAAGTGCAATTAGTTTTAATTCTCATTGAAAAACTAATTAAGATCTCATTATCTTATTACCTTAAGAAAATGAAATAATATTTTTATTTACTATTCATAAGGGTGATATTACTATTCATATTACTATTCATAAGGGTATGTTACTTGTCACTAAAAATTAATTTAGTTCTATCATACTCCAAATGACTTACTCATCACAACTCTAGATGACCATATTTCGAAATTCAAAACATAGAAGTGGAAAATTTATATTTAATGTCTAGGTTTTGACTATATCCTAAATGACCTAGTGTTGTTTCTAAGGAACACAGTGACGAATAGAATGTATTTTAAAAAACATACAATAATTTATTTGGGGTGCTACAACCCCGGTTGTAGTTTCTAGGGTTACAAGAAATTAAGTAACACACACTATGTGGGACCCACCCCATTCCATGTGACTAATTCTTAGTGACCTGGTGTGTACCTTGATGGTACACCACATAAATAGCTAGGTATAGGGGAATGAATAGATTACATGGGCATGGCCTGGTACTCAGAAGTGACAAGGTTTATGGGAATAATAAATGTACATGATTGTGGATAAATTACACTAGCATGGATCAATTTACTTGAACATGGGAAGGAGCACACTAGAATAATGGTGATAGGTGGGACATGTCGTGTACTCCAAATACATGATGTACACATTCTGCAGGGTGGTTTGAGGCCCTTATTCCCTCTAGCGAGGACCTATTTCAATAGAGTGTGCTCCCTCAACCCATCGTGATGTGGGTAAAGTGAGGCCCCATGTCCTGATCATAGGATGTGTTCCTGTATATATGAACATTCGTAGATATAGTTTCAAAAATCCCGCCATGTGGTCGAGGGTCGGATCCTCTATCGTATCTTCTTCCGTAGACGGGGCTGTGGGAATCATCATGACTAAAATAAATAAGAAATTATACCCTACCTAGTGTGTTATTGTAGATAGGGTCTGATATACCCCACTTTCCTAGGGAGGGATCCCTTATTATGAATTAATATCATAATAGTTACAATTCATACTTATTCATAGTCAGGACTAATGAGATTGACCACTCCGATGATTTCAATTAGCATTATGAGTCTCGTGGATTGTGTTCCCCCATATATATTAGTTTTAAACACGATTAGAATCCCATGATAGATATGATTTTATGACCATTACTAGAGACATAGTTTCTATCTTTGAAATTTATTGGTTATTATTATTATATCTCATATTCTGATGGACATTACCTTGTGATAATTATTTGAAAACTCTCTTGATTATTTTTTATGGGTGATTTTGGGGAGTCCTTCCGGATATTTTTATACAAACATTTTCATGGTATCTTCCTAAAAAGATTGTTCCTTTTGAAAATGAAAATCTATTAATTTGGGTCCTTGGTGGAGTTGGATAAAATTTAGGAAATTTCATTTAGATATAATCTGGGTTATAAAAGGTGATTCATTTGATGGTTGTTTTGTCCCCTCTTAGTAGGTTAGAATCTTTTAAAACTTTTTATACATGTATTGGGACATCTGTTCCATCTTTTACATGTCATACTACAATTCTGGGATATAGATGCATGCATGTTTGGTGGTATCAGTTTTATATTATCTTTATTCATGGTATTGTTTGTCTTGATATGTGTTCACATGTACAAATACATTTTGATATGGCCTTAAGTTTATGTTTTTTCATACTAGGTGATTGTCTCCATCCCATAGCCTATTATATGTGGGATTTGGGAATCACACATGGCTTATCATCAGTCATGAGGGACCCGGTGGGTCAGATCATGACATTTAATATTACAGATCCAACAGTGACTATTATAACACAAAATGATCATGTTATGGTAACTACAATGATCTACTATTATGTTTGTGGGTAAAATAGTATAAATCAATATGAAAATGTATCTTATTACTTATCTATTTAAAAGATAATAATATTGGATTATTATTCCCATGATCGAGTCACTATGATTTTTTTGTTATTTGATTGAGTGATGAGACATGGAACATTTATACAACACTATGTATTTAGAGTTATTGCAATTAATTACATACTTCTTAATAATGACCCATATATTTTGGAATCATTGGAGAAAAATGTTTTTAATATGAATTTTCATCTAGAACCATAATCTGGTTTCTATATTTTTGTAATTTAAACAGATATTTTCGGTGATGGTAGGGATGAAATTGATTCCACTCCTAACCAAATTGGGGTCAATAAATTTATTTCTAATGATGATTGAAATAGTATAGTTGTTAGGGTTGATTATGGACCTGATGTAATGGTGGTCAATATATGGAATTGATCGTATATGTTCTCTTTTTTTGGTTTTGTTCAAAGTTGTTCATTTAGTTTTTTACTATTCAAATTGATTAATGTTTTTTCATTTTTTATCCAACATGAACCTCTTATGCATTATCAATAAAAATGGTCGTAATTGTTTTTTGAATTTCATTTTTTAATATTGAATGGAACTATGATAAAATAAAAAAAATGGTGAAAAAATATGATACAATTACAAAAAAAATTAAATATCAATTGAACTAAAACATATACAACTTATTATAATGAAAAAAACCAAAACAACTAAATGAAATTAACGTAAATAGAAATGAATCAAATGACCATAAATGAACGAAATTATGTCACCCAAAAACAAACCAAATGAACAACTGGATATAAATAGAATTACAAAATAATTTGACCAAATAACAAAAACCAATGATAACTCAAATGAACCTAACATAATATAAACCAAATTACTTAACCTAAAATGGATAAATGGACATCTTCATTGAAAAAATTAACCAAATCACCAAAACAAAATAGAATTCAATTTAATTGGGAATTAAAGAAGAAAAAAATATCATTCCCATGTTTAACATGATAATTTTAATTTTTTTATATTCTTATAACATAAATCTTATGTATTTATTTTCATAGAATTAAATATTATTTGATTATAAAATGTATAAAACAAGTTCATATATAAAACAAAATATGCCTCAATGAAAGGAGATTGAGAAGAAGTCCCTTACCTTGAGTCTGACATGTATCGTTCATTATTTATATTTCCAAATAATAAAATTATGTTATTTTATACTTTCATCATAACGTTTTTGAATTTTATTGTTTTTTTATTACTTATTACAATTTTATAGAAATCAGTTAATTATTGGAGTTCATATTGGACATTTTTACGATGTTTGACACATGAGTTAAAAATGAACATGTTATGATTTCAAATTGTCAATGTGGTAAAAATTAAATCATCTAAAAAATATTATACATGATTTTAATATCATATATATCCATTATATATGTATTTAGAAGAGTCCATAAATTTTTTAGATAAGAAATAAAATGCATTGTTCTTGGAGACGGTTGGTCGTACATATGCTTGGACGCTACATTCATTTCGTTGTCATATTAAAGGAATAAAAAATAAATGATACATAGTTATATTATAATTCCAGAATAATATATGTCTTAATTATGATATGTATTTTCATTAATTGAATCTTTTATACATTCAAATTATGGCATGAACGATTCATATCACATTGAGTGGGGGATGGTCCACAATTTCTCAAATGAAATTTTCATATTTACAAACTATGAAAAACATAAAGGTATGTTGCAAATAAAGATTACAGAAGCATATATATTATAAAAATAAAATATATATCAAATATGAATACAGTTTCATCATAATGGAAACCATGGGAGGTGGTTAGATAAAATTGAACAATCATCATTTTGTGAGGCAATAGTTCACTATACATAGAAACAATATGTTCGTATCTATTAGATGGAGGTGTGTGTAATTATGGTTCGATTACTACACCTAAAAACATACTAGTATATTGAGGATTCTTTTTTTTGTAATCAAATAATATAATAAAAAGATAATAGGGAGTGGATAATGAAAATAACTGAAAGGAATGTGAGATAAGATGTTACCTCAAAATTCTGTAACTCCTTTTGATTTGAGCCAAAGGCATCATTTAGTTGCCTTATGAACAAGGCAACGCTTATAGGATAAAGTGAGGAATGCTGGGAACTTATGTGAGCATAATTTGGACGATACAAGGGTTTTGAGAGATGTGAGTAAGCGAGTATAGGTGGTGGCCTTTTTTAAGAGGGGGGGGGGGTCACTTTAGGGGAGTCTTTAAATATTATTTTATTATAAAAATATTTTCAAATTATATTAGTTTTAAATTGATAAATTTCCAGGATAATATGAGAACAGATGTAAGTCATCTCAAACAAATGGTTTTATAAAATTTTATGTCATAAAATTAACCTTATATTTTATCTTAAACCCTTACTTAAAAACATTAACTCTTACCTTGTCTTCTTCTATTTTTATAATATATGGTTACTATAGTTACAATAAAATGACAATAAAACCACAAGTTGATCATTAATGAAATTTTTAGCATTATATAAGTAATTTTTTGGAATAATATATGTCTAGGACAATTATATCATTTTAAAAAATAGTGTTTGTTTTAAAAACACATTTATGTAAATTTCTGACACTATTTAGAAATTGATTTTTCATAAAGTCATAAAAACCGGATTCCTTCGAACCAAAAGCATTAACTAAAATATAATATGTCATATTAATTCTCAAAATTTTTGTATGGTATAAAATTTTTAAAATTACATATATTTTAATATTTATAATATCAGTCATTTGAATATTTCATTATTAAGGTAATCATTAAATCATCATTGTGTCATAAATAAATAAATTTATTTAATTTCAATATTACTAAATAAAATAATATTTTTTAGTAAATAATTTTTTATTTTTTATTAATATTTATATTTTAATTGATCATTAATATATAAAAAAATAAAAATTAGTTAGGAGATACATGATTATGTTATATTTCCCTTTTCATTAAATTAAATATTTAAAATGGTCATTATTACTCCCAGATGGATCCATAGGGTCCTAAAATTGACCTAAGGAGGATCATGGTCATAAATATATCATCTAATAGTATTAGGACATGTGTTATGGTAGTTTTATATTATTATAATATTATTTTTTACCCTTATTTACCTGATTTACCCATTAACCATGGTAAATAGAAATAATTATTGATGTTACTATTCATAATGTCCAAAAATAAAAGGTAACTATTTATAAAATTTGGTCCTTATAATTAAAATATATAATAAATAATTCCAAATTCAAAACTCATAATTGGAATATTTTAATACAATATTAATTCCTATTGTCAAAACAAGAAAGCAAGTTCTTAAGATGTAAAAACTATCAAAATATATACATGTTTTTGTGTCCAATTGCAATGAGAAAATACATAAAATGACCAAAAATGGATTAAATGAAACAAAATCCAATTAAACGTAAAATCCAATTAAATAGGCAATATACCTATATAAATAAATAATATTAAACTATAGTTTTGAATCAAAATGTATAGTTTTCACTATTATTCAAAATATGACTTTTATTAGAAAACTGCCAAAATTCCAACCAAGGTAAATTTTTATGTCTCGATTTCAAATAAGTAGTTTATTATGTCCCATAGAACATATAAAATTGTAAAAAAATATATTTAAAAGGTGTTCTCCATCAAAATATGGTAAAAGTATATTTCTAAATACTTCTTTTATCCGAAAAACTAGATTTTGTTCTTATATCATTTCTATAAAAAATATAAGTTGAATTATAAAAATTAAATTGAATATATAAAAAATATTTTTTATTAATTAAAATCTATAAAGGGTTACATTATTTTATAAACACAATTATTCTCTTTTAAATAGGTTTTCATAATAACACTTTCTTTATATTCAATTTGTTTTTATTTCCACTTATAGTAAATTTGGTAACCAATAAATCATTATCTAAATATGTATAAACTATATTTTCATAATTCAATTGATACTATTCACTCCCTCTATTCCAATGGCTATGTTATAAGGGAAACATTTAAATAATAATATTTAGTTGTTCATTTAAGATCGATTTAGCGTATCATGTATGCTATTGAACATTGTTTTTCTTTCCAAAAACATGGGATTTTTCATCTTCCACCATTTAATAAATTTCTTCCTCAAAATTTGAATTTGGAGTCAGTAACTATGGTATGAATTTTCAACCTACCGTTATTCCAAAACTAAATAAAAAAAGTGTTAATCAAACTTCCACATTGAACGATAGAAAGTGAAGTTCAAAGGCCTCCAGAGATAATGCATACAAGGGTTCTATATAAAAAAACATAGATATGGAAGAAAATGTAACCATCTCTTTATAATGGAGAGTGATAGAAAAAATGATCAGTAGAAAGTTAAAAATCAGAAAACCACAACCTTTTGATGGGCTAAATAGTCATTGATTTCGTATTAGGAAAATGTAAACAGATAACATTTTTTATTTAAGATTCCTTTTCATAATTTTAGGAATTATTTTACTACACAGAATAAGAACATTATTAAATATTATTACTTTAATTGTATATTATTATCCTTTAATCAATTTCCACAATAGAATCATCTTTTTCTTAAAATGATCTGTACTAAATATGTTTTTTCAGGCCTGAAACACAATAATAAACTTATAAAAACTCATCTCATCCACCAAAAGTTAACTATTTATTACTCCTACGTTTAAACATTAATCCAAACAAAAATGGTTAGTAAAATTTCAGATAATCACCAAAAATAATAATCCATTATTAAAAGAAATAATATTCTTAATCTCAAAAATCTACCAAACCATACACAATGTTCAACAAAGTCTATTGAATTAAAAAACATCCACATTATTTCTTAAAATAATCCAAACTAATATGGAAACCCAAGATTCATAAGGATTTGATCACATAGACTTCCATGACAAATATTAACATTCATCACTAAATAACATTGAATACTCTTAAAGTCTCATAGTTAAAAGTAATTAATCTGATCACATATTCTCCATGACAGTTTAATCATTTCTACAAATTACTTTAATCGCCTTATGTTCACTATAAGAACATAGATTCTTCAAAAAATAAAATTGAACCATTACTTATCAAAATAAATCCCATGGTATTCTATTTTTTAGGCATATAATGTTCCCAAAAATGCGAATGTCTTCTAAAATAACATTTATCCCCTAATCACCAAATCATTTTCCAATAATAAGGATATCCATTGGATAAATCACAAAATCAACTTAGTCTTAATCCATAAAATCATTGAAATAAAACTAATAAGTCATAATACAAAGGGACATCACATAGTTTATTAGTAGTCGATAAAGACCACTCACATTATGGTTTTGGGTTCAATTCCCATAGACTTGTTCGACACGATGGGTTTTCACACGGTCTTCATGTTGTACTTTTTTAAAAAAAAATATATAATTATTATAATATTCCAAAAATATTATAAATACCTAAAAAATAACCATAAAATATTATAACATCAATGTTTATTTCATACCATGCATTTTTCATCCCAGAAACTAATAAACCAAAATTTTCTCAAAGGTGATTTTCTTTAAAAATACCATTAGCCACCATCATTTTTCATATTATAATGCCTCCCAATGGGATTATAGGACACTAAAATTATGATATAACTTAAAAATTATAAACCCAAGATGATATCCATAACTCTTATGAAAACAGCCTAATCTGCAATGTTTTGTAAGCTGACCTCTAATACCAACTATAATGCCCCAACCTTAAAAATTACATAATCTTGAGTTAAGTATGGAATTAAAATTGAAGAAATTTTTTAGGTTTATAGTTTTATAAAATTTGGCCATAAATATTAAACAATAACTCAAAAAATGAAAAAGTATTCACTTCCACTAATTTTAAATTGTTTTAGAAAATTAATATTTTTAAAATAAAAAATGATTTATTTTCATGATAAAAATATTTTTAACATTCATCTTGATTTCTTCCATCTTATTACCCATCCTTATACCACATGGAAAAAATTTCAAAAACATGGGATTAACATACAACATCATTAAGGGATATAAAATTATGGAAGAAAACATTATCCCATGAACACTTAAATATATTTGAATACATTTAAAGAAAATCATACCTTTCACCTTTAGAAAAAAAACATAAACATACCAAAAAAAAAATAATATTCAATAAAAATTCATAATATCATATATCATAAATCATAATGGTAACTTCTGGAATCCAAATCATACTTACATTGTATCTTAGGAAGCTACATAGGGAGTAACCTTTATGGTTACGTTTGGAATACCCATCATAGTATATTCACTTAATATATTAGGACAAACCTTAATATTTAGCACTGTCACATTACCCAATGTATTATAGAGATATCACGGGCTATCCTTCCCTCAATTTATCATAGAACCACCTGTATATATAAGAAATTCCAAAGAACCACAACATAATCATAATATATGAACCGTCATAAAGGAAAAATATCATTTCCATATTCAATCATAAGACATAATTTCTGGATAATGATATAATAAATCCATTCTAAAAACGATTTTTAATGCCAAAATACCTAAAAATGAATATGTTATTTAATTTGGTTTTTAAAAATTTTATGGCTAATATAGGAAGCCAAATATCAAATAAATCTCACGATGGTGGAAAAGTAATTGTTGCAGCAAATGTTAAAATGACACATTATTTTTATCATTTAGTAAAATCCATCATAAGAAAAAGATAATTTTTAAAAAACATTGAATGAAATTAAAATTAGAGTTTCTGATTATACATTGTATAAAATAAGGTCGTATATAAATCAAAATATGCCTCAATGAAAGAATATTGAGATGAAGACACATACCTTGAGTCCAACATATCTCATTCATTCTTTATATTAGGGAATACAAAACCTGGGTTAATTTTTAATTTTTTCACAGTCTTTTTTAGGTTTATTTTTCATTTTATATAATTTATTACCATGTTATAGAAATTACTAAATTATTTGAGCTTATATTCGATGTTTGGTCGATGTACGACACATGAGTTAAAAATTTACTTGTTATGAGTTCATATTTTCCATGATGTAAAAAATCCATCATATTTAGAATATTATATATAATTATAATATCATATATATCCATTATATATTTATTTATAATAGTACATAACTTTTTGATATATGAAATTAAATTCATCATTTATGGAGACGGTAGGTCGTACGTACGCATGAATGATACTTTCATTTACTTTTCATAGTAAAGGAATGAAAAATAAATGATACATAATTATATTATAATTTCTGTATAATATATATGTTATATATTTTATATATGTTCATTAAAGAAATCCTCTATATGTTCCATGTATGCCATGACTGAGTTATATCACTTTGTGGGGGTGGTAGTCCACATATCCTCAAATGAAAATATCATATTTACATATTATGGAAAGATTAAAGGTATGTGGTAAATTAAAATTACCAAATCAGAGAGTCAATAAAAATATAATATATTTCATATATAAATACAATTCCATAATTATTTCCACCATGAGAGGTGGTAGGATAAAATTGGACAATCATAATTTCGTGAGGCAGTAGTTCTTCGTACACAGAAACAATATATTTTTATCCATTAGATAGAGCTATGTGTAAGTGTGGTTTGAATCCATATAATAAAAAAATTATTAAATTTAGGATACTGGTGTTTTTTTGTAATCATAGTATAATAATATCATAAGGATTCATGATGGAAAACAATAGAAAGGAACTTGAGATTAGACGTTACCTTTAAATCGGGTAACTCCTTTTGATTAGAGTCAAAAGGTTTCATTGAGATTCTTTATTCCCAAGGTACGGCTCTTAGGAGTATGTTAGATATTTTGGGATATTATTTTAAAACAACTGGGATAGTCCAAGAAGCATGAGGGTTGTGAGTATGTGGGTAGATGTGGTGACCTTTTATCAGAGAGAGGAGGGTCACTTTTGGATAGTCTTGAAATATTATTTTAATATAAATTTATATTTGAATTATAATAGTTGAAAAGAGATATTTTCGCATTATAATATGATTATGGGTCAAAATAATCTCGAAAAATATGTTTTAGAAAAGTTTATTTCACAAAATTAACGTTATCTTTTAGATTTAACCCTTAGTTAAAAACATTAACTCTTACATTTTCTTCTTGTATTTTCATAATATATGGTTACTATACTTAATATAAAATTCCAATAGAAACAAAATTGGATCAGTAATAACATTTTTAATATAATATAAGTCATTTGGAAGAATATTAGTGTTTTATGACTGTTGTATAATTTAATAAAATTGTATTTGTTTGGAAATTTGATTTATGTCTCTTTTGACACTATTTAGGTATTAATTTTTGATACAGTCCATACAAATTGATTAATTTGAATGAAAAGAATTAAATAAAATATAATATGTCATATTCATCCAAAAACATCATGTATGGAATCAAAAGTTTAAAAATACATTTATTTTTATATTAATAATATCATTTATTTGAATATATAATTAAAAATTTAATCATTGCTTCTTCATTTTGTCATAAATAAATTTATATATTAAATGTCTATTAATTATAAATAAAATAACATGATGTATGAAATATTTTTATATTTATAATGAATATTTATACTCTATGTTATCATTTATAAAAACAAAATTAAATCTATTTTGGTATGGAGATACTTTTTTATCTTATATTTCCCTTTTTGTTAAAATAAATATTATAAAATTCATTATCACACCCAAGTGCATCTATGTGGTCCTAAAATAGACCCATGGATGATAATGGTCGTAAATATCACATTTAATAGTATTAGGCCAAGTGATAGGGTTGTTTGTATTATTATAATATTAATTTTTAACCTCATTTACCCGATTAACCCTTTAACTATGGTAAATGAAAATAATTACTTAAGTTATTATTCATAATGTCTACAAAATAAAAGGTACCAATTGAAAAAATATGGATCTTATGATTCAAACTATGTAAATTGTTTTTCCAAATTCAAAACACATATTTGGATTAAATTAACTTACAATTAATTCCCATTATCAAAACAAGAAGGTAGGTTTTTACAAAATAAATCTATCAAAATATTGACATGCGTTTATATAATATTTCAATGTGAAATTACTTCCAATGTCCAAAATTTGATTAAATTATAAAAATAATAAAACAATTACACATTAAAATCTATTAAACTAACAATATAACTATATAAATAAATAATATGTAAAGGTAGTTTTGAATTAAAATGTAGTATTTTTCACTATTCACTAAAATATAGATTTTATCAGAAAAATACCGAAATTTAAACCAAGATAAATTTTTATGTCCCAATTCCAAATAAAAAGATTATTATTTCAAATATAACTTATAAATTTTTCATAAAATAAATTTAAAAAGGGGTCACCATAAAACAGTGGTAAAACTGTATTTTATTTTGAAAAATACTTCATTGATCCTTAAAATTGGATTTTGTTCTTCTAACATATCTAAGAAAACATATAATATAAATTTATAAAATTACATTTGAAATATAATATTTATTTTACATTAATTAAAATCCATAAAGAGTGACATGATTTTATAAACCCAATAATTATCAATTATATATATTTTCATAAAAACACATCCTTTATATTCTATTGGTTTTAATTTCCATTTATAATAAATTCAGTAACCAATTAATCATTATCTAAACATATATAAAACATATTTTCATAATTCAGTTCATACAATTCACTCCCTCGATTCTGACATCTAGGTTATAATGGAATCATATAAATAATAATATTGAGTTGTTCGTTAATGCTCGATGTAGTGTATCATTACTCTATTTAGCATAGTGTTTATTAAAACATGAGATGTTATAATAACACCTTCAAATTAAAAGATAAAACGAGTAATTAGTTTTGGGATCAAGTATATTTTGGATATTTTTTTGGTTAGTTTTCTGGAACCAAAAGATATTAATAAAAATTAATTATCTGATAATATTTTGTACATGTTTGACCACAAATTGGTTTTTAATTATTTACACCACAATATGATAATTCCTTTATAGTACGAATCACATAAATAGATTATAGAAGTTCCATGATACAATGAGAGCCTAAATATAATAGGATGATATTAAAAAACAAATTTCAGTGGAAAAGTTATATAATTCTTATTGGAAATATCAACTAATACCATGTATGATTAAGAATTCTGATACAAATAAAGAAATCGTATAAAAATTAATTATTTTTTTTAAATTAATGGAATTTTTCTACATAAAAACAATATTACCAAAATTTATAAAAATATTATTTTACTGTTACTATATTTTATGAAAAAAATTTAATGAAAAAAACAATAGAATATACTTGGGGATATCATCTCATGGGGGATTTTACAAAAAGAAATGAAGTCATATTAAGTAGATTAACCATAGAGAAAAAGTGTAAGATCCATTGTCTAAACACATACCTTAGATGAAATATTAACAACATTTCAGTGCCTATAGCTTAAGTGTTTTTAGCTATTGGATCTATTGTATGTGGTTTTAACGAACCCAATTCTGGTAACCCGTAGTTGGTGTTTATTACCTTGGTACACGACACAAGGGATTTCACTATGAAGTATCAACCCACCAATCAATTTTGGATAACTTTCCACTTTCACGATTCAATTTTTAAATTGGAAATATAATAAAATAAGAAAAGAAATATTTTGAAATCCTTGAAATTATAAAATGTGTCCTTAATATATCTTCTAAAAGAAAAATGAAAATTGTTATCTTAAATTCACATTAATGGTTACGTACATTGGAAACAATAATGAATAAATATAGAAAATCAACATGATATAGTGTATAATAATAAAAAATGACATTTAATCAAAAAAATAATTCTTAAATACATCCATGAATAATTTAAACATGGAAACAACTTGGATTATAGATACTATGTTCAAAATAATAGAAATTTATTTTCTTGACATTCATAATCATACCATCAAGGCATCGACCAATATATCATGAATTTTATCATCAATTCCATGATTAATAAATTCATTATTAATGGGATTGTGTAAACTCGAGTCTCATATAATATGACAAGTCTATTATTTTGACTCTTTATACATATCATTGTTTCTTGTAGATATCTATAAAAATTCCCCACCCCCAACTTTCATGTCCATGTAACTCCTTATATAATAACTATTAAATATAAATAATCTGAAAATTTCATTATCAATCAATAATTATCAACATTGATTCAATAATACAGAACATTTACCTAATCCAAGAAATAAAATTATTAATGATTTTCCTTAAACAAATTTTTATATATATAAATTTTACATCATAGAGAAAAAATAAATGTGGTATAAATGAGGTCATATAAATAAGAAAACCATAAAATATGTATGTACCTGAGATAATGTTTTCTACTGAAATGATGGAGAGTGATAGGGATTGTGATCATGAGAATTTTAGTGACCAATGAATAATAAATTAAAAAAAATTATAGAAGACTGTAAATTCAATTGAAATTAGTGTTTCTAAATAAAACCAAACCTTATATAAATATAAAATAGAAAATAAGGAAAACATTAAAAGTAATCTCCTAGAAAAATTTTGTATTAAATAATATCTAAATAATATTCAAAAATCATTTCATTTTTTTTGTAAAATAGTCTCATCGGAAATTCAAATAAATAACCATAGAAAATGAAATTCCTTAATGAACCATATAAACATGTGGAAAATTATAGATAGATAATAATATACATGTATATAGAAATTTTTTTATATAGGATTAAAACATTCTTTTCACACATTGATAATGATACTAAAAAATATGAACATTAAATATAATTTAAAGATTAAATATTACAACATTTAAAATAAATAATTATATTTAAAAATTAATTAAAACAATCATTTGAGTGTAAATAAGAACATTAGTGAAATAATATGATTAACATAAATATGAAGGAAATATAATCCTGACCAAAAGTAAGAGTTATGGTCAGTACACCTTACATGAAACTTTATAATTTTTGAGAAAAAATAAAATGAAATGTAAAATTAATATTTAATCAAAAAATATAATTATATTAGAATAAGATATATGGGGATTAATATATTAGGATTATTTAATTTTCTAAATGTATATATGAACAATAAAATTCCAAAAGATTTATAATTGAATAAAAATTCCTTACATTTTCCTCTACTTAGCCATACATGATAAATCCTCCTAAAAACATAATGTAAATTTATTTAATACATTCATAATAAAATTTTTCAAATATATTAAATTTTTTATGATCCTTTTATAGTCATTTGAAATTTATTAATTGATTTTTTTAATACGTCGTCAATATAAGGGAATTCATTCAATTTATCCAAAATTACTTTGTTATATTTTTATATTTTAATGTGTTATTAAATGAAAACATAATAAAAAAAATTTATTAAAAAAAATATAATTTTTATTAATTATTTTAAATTTTATAATCAATAAATAATAGTTATAATAGAAAAAATAATCACATCGCTTCGTGGAGGTGGTAGTCCACACATATGCATGATCAGTTTGATAATTTTCCAATTGTTACTATCTAAGAAGGAGGATGATATAATAAATTGATATAATCAAAATAAGTCCATAAATATCATATATCCTCTATAGTTTCGTATTTATAAAAATCCATGTTGAGTAGTGATTAAAACCAAATTATACAACTATGTAGAGATGTTTGGCCTCACGTACGCATTAGTGAAATTTTTTGTTTTCATATGATGCAAAAGATATTTAAAATTCATAAAAAAATAAGATGAAATAGTATATGTTTTTTAATATACATAAATAATAATTTTAGGATTATTATATAAATTTTTGAGTAGGTTTATCGGAAAAGGATGTTGAAAAATCATTGTATGATCTATAACTGTTATCTTGGTATACTCCATTGGACTGAAACATAAACCCTCTCGATGTCGTCTTCTAGTGTGAAAATGAACTCTAAGGAGTGGGTAGGTATGTGTCATGACTCTCCTACACCATGATGAGGGAAGGGAAAACAAAATGCCTGACCCTTCCTTCTTTAAGTTGGAAGAGAAATAAAGACCCCCGACCCCGCCTTAAATAGGTTCTAGATTGGTGACTAGCACCAACAATATAGATTCTCACGTAATATGGATGTCATTAGCCTTTTTATAGAACAAGATCATGAGATACGTTGGTAAAACCCAAATACTGTTAATACTAAATGTAAAAGTAAATCCAAAAATCCATTCCTATATGCATGTTAAAAATAAACTGATACAAAGTACAGGAAAAATCTGAAAGGAAGTATAAAAAAAATAGGAGAGAAAACTATACTAGTGTCTGAGCTAGTAAGGTCCAACATGGTTCTCTAAGTCCTCATGGAAATATGAAAATAGTTTTTTATACATAGGGTGAGTATATAGGTATACTCAGTAAGGAAAACCAAAACCTCTCGTGCATATGTGGGCCGTCATTCTAATGCCCCTTGAAAAAAGAGGTAACAAAAGCACATACTAATGAAACTATCCACCCAACCACACCAAGGAACACTCCCCAAATAACGCAAGTAAGGTAATGTAATAGTAATAAAAAATCGAAATTTGGGTACCCCACACCACTTTCCTACTGGCTATTTAGGACATCCAACAAATCAGACCTCTTCCACAAGTTATAGTGTAGTTCCAATGTCGCCCTAACAACAACCTTACGAGCCATCAAAACCATACATCCTACCTATAGGCATTTAGACCACAACAACAAACTCCATTCCCAAAGACTCCTGGGCTAGAACAACCACTTCCATGCCTGAAAACACCTAGGCTAGAACAACTGATGCCACACCCAAACACACCAAGGCCAGAACAACCCCGACCATGCCCGAAGACACTAGTGCCTCAAACCGAAGACATTGGGGAAACAAAATTTCCCACACAAACCGAGGCTAACCACCACAAAAAACCATACACAAATTGTATTTGTCCATAATTAATCTTAGGTTGTCATAGCCTGCCCGAAGAGTCTTCGGCTACCTGGGAGAGGGAGTAGAAAATGAGAAACAAATGAGCCACTTATCAGAATGTTGGGGAAAAAATCCTTCCCCTTGAAATGGGGGTATTTTTAATGAAGTTATCAACTTAGGTGGGGGTGTGTATAGGAGACAAAATAACTAAATATTATACATATAGTTAATCATGCACTTTTCCCATCCTAAGGGTTCCAAAACAGACCACCAGCCCATACACAACCACTCTGGCTGATATCCAAACATGCTCAAAATACAAAACATCCACAACAAGATCACAAACCATATCAAGAAAACACCCCCTCACCATTTTACACATTCTCATTATCATGTTCAAGATATTATAGTTATAACATTCCGCCACTATCGAGAAACTAATAGACATAACCATAAGTCAAAACAACAACTGATGGAAGACATCGAAGAAATATTTTAAGCATTCCCGCCCGATTATCTTGTAAAGTAACAACATAAAAAGGGATCTATGAGAACCCTCGAAGTACTGAAACAAAAAAAGTCCCAACATAGATGGTTTATGAAATTTAACCCTGTCTTTACATGGCCCCAGATTCACAAACCAACAACTTAACAACTTGAGATTCCATTCCCATCCAAATAACACCCCCATAACATTAAACAAAATAGTCATGCGCATCACCAGAACATAGAAAGGATTTTTTTGATTAACCAACTGCATTAATAATGTTCATTATTTCTATTTGGTTAAATGGGGTGATCACATTGGAGATATTATTAATCTCATATAAATTTAATCAACCATGTTTACTTGATTAACCGGTTTCCATGTTTCATCCATTTAATCAGAAGATTTTCTGGAAACAAATAGCTTAATTAGTGTGCAAGAAAGGGCCACCGATAGCCAAAATTTTTGGTGGACATAATCCCATAAAATTCAGAACATAAAAAAAGGTATAGCAAAGAAATCATCATCAAATTTTCCACCCACTTGAATATTTAATAGTCTATTTATTATCTTGGTTATGTTTGGTTTCATCTATGTCCTAAGGGAACATCGTCATACCCACCCCACATGATACATAGTAAATTGATATTAAGGAAATAACAATACATTGATGATCATTGATTGATGTTTTCTCCTTGAGATAAGAACTAGGGATGCACGACTAGCACAAGAAGAACTCTAAGGACCCCATGTTTGAGAGGGAAGGGATCTAGCAGGGATACATGATTCATCTCGAGAGGAAGTCACCAGGAGAACTCAGAGAAATTGAAAGGGATAAAGAAGATAATATCACATCTTAAGAAGATTCCAAATCCTAAAATCAGGGAGATGATTTCTAAGTACATAAAAGTCAGATCATGGCTATACCACACAACTCGGTGGTTTCACGCATTGGGATTAATTGATATTTAATAATTATTCTAGGAGATGGTGTGGATAATGGCTATTAGTTAATAAATTCCATTTAAATGGAGAAAAATAACTTGTAAAATGGGATAAACTTGAAAGACATGAACGGGAGTGAGAAAAAAGAAAATGCCACATGTTTTGGTAACTTAAGGGTCGCCCGACTCTTGTGTGTTTTAAAAATATTTTACAGCCCTTAAAATAGACTTAAAATACTTTACAAGGTTAAGAAGACTTAAAAGAGGTTTTATGGGAAAACAGGGGAATGAAACCTAGCACACCACGGTGGCGTCGTTTGGGTGTGGCCCCGATATGTGACACCACAATAACACCACTCCACAGACAGTGATGCCCCCTGACTGACCAATGGTGTCCAAGACACCCCAAACCCAAAATCGTGGCAATGTAATAAACCAGGAAGGTCCGAGATATTACATCAAATAATGCACAATCTATTCTCTCCCTCGATAATCCATGAGTAAACTCAAAGAAAATATATGGGTCCGAACAACCACTTTGTAAGATACCTCTTAGGGAAAAACCACCCAAGAGTTTTTTGAAAGTCAGAACAAAACTCGACATCCAAGAGAATTATGCTCACATATATCTTCTGAGAAACTACAGAAACACTTCCACTCTTCTCCCCCAAGCACCGAAACAAACATATTAAAGTCACACTATTCAAACTTATGGATTAGGGGGTCCCTTTTTTCTTGTCAAGATACAATCCTCTTTGGATGACACTGACTCGCCTGCATGAGTTTAATCACATCCACTATAATACATCTTGATTAGGGATCAGTCACCCCCCCACTCATAGTGGGGACCTCTCACACACATTCAGGGTATAAGGGAATAAATCATCTTATAGAAAACAAGGTCAAGTATTGCATCACATTAATGCACAATGAAAACAAAAGATCAAAAATCAAAACAGCTTTTGGTACTGGGTACAAATTGTTTCCTCCCATTCCAATATATTTTCCTCGAGGCCACCATGCCTCCACAACAAAAAAAACAAGGGAATGGATCATCCACGACACACCTTTTCCTTACGATCCTTGATCATCAATGGTCTCCCAACGAACATCTCACCATTCTTGATATCTATCTCCCCCCAGTAATCATGTAGATACTAATAGAGCTGGTATACATAGAAGACATTATGGATCCTCTCTAATTGTTATTGTAATGATAGTTGATACGCCAACTGGTCTTAACTCCTCAAATGGTCTATTAATCTTGGGAGAAATTTTACTCCCCCTACCAAACCATCGTTGTCCATGTCTAAGAGGGACCTTTGAGAACATGTGGTCCCCAACCTCAAACTCCAAGACTCTCCTCCTATGATCAGCATATAACTTCTTCTGGTCCTGAACTGTATTCAACCTCTCAGGCACACGCTAATACTTCTTTGTTGTGCTCTGAACCACCTCCGGGACAAGAAAAAATGCTTCCCCAACCACTGTCCATCACATGTGTGAACGACACTATCACTTATAAATGGATTCAAATGGTTCCATGCCAATGGTAGAGTGATTTCTATTGTTGTAGGAAAATTCTACCAAAGGAAAGTGGCATACCCATGATCCTCTGAAGTCCAGAACACATGCTCACAACATATCCTCAAATGTAAGGACTGTCTTCTCCATATTCTCATCCATATGAGGTTGGAAAGATGTTCTAAGGCAAAGCTTAGTGACAAAAGAAAACTATAATACCTTCCAAAATCATGAAGTAAAGTTGGTCTTATGATCCGAAAGGATGGTTTTGGTAAATCTATGCAGCCTCACAACTTCACCCACGCATTTCTATGCTAAGGAATCCACTACTCTAAAATCCATAATTGCTATGAACAGATCTGATTTTGTCAACCAGTCCACCACTATCGAGATGGAATCACATCCTCCATCATACTTGTGTTGTCCCATGAAAAAATCCATTGATATTTCATCCCACTTATACTCGTTAACATCTTCGGGCTGCAACAGACCACTGGGAAAATTGTTTTCATCTTTCACGTACTGACACATGAGGCACTTGGCCACAACATCTGCTACTATTCGCTACACTCTAGGCCTCCAAAACAAACCAATCATGCCCTGGTACATATTAGAGACTCTTGGATTAAATGCTAAGGGTGATTTGTGGAAGTCACTGAGAACTCCCCCGCACATCGTCTCTGGGACAAAAAAAATACCCTGGAAAAGAATTCGATTCTCACCATCATCCAACCTTCCTTTTGGGGAATCACCCTGGCTAACGTGATCATACAAAACATCTATCTCTCAGTCTCCCCACCAAGACTCTTCCAACCATCGTACCAAAGAAGAAAACCCTATCTTATGAAACAGTTATACTCTACCATCCTCCACTCCCATGTCTAGATGTAAAGAATCCAACTCCCCCATTTATTTCCAAGAACATGCTAACTCTCAAACCACATTCTACTATGACTTCCTACTCAAGGAATCCACCATCACATTTCCCTTTAAGGAAGTGTGGGAGATCTCTAAGTCCCAGTCTAGAAGAAACTCCATCCACCTCAGCTACCACATTTTTTGGTCCAACTGGGAGAAGAAATACTTCAATCTCTCATGATCAGTGAAGACCATGAATCATTCCTAGATGAGGTAATTTTTCCAAAACGTTAGTGAAAACACTAACACTGTAAGCTCCAGGCCATGGGCGACATAGTTTTGTTCACGAGGATATAATTTTCTAGAACCATAAGAGATAACTACCCGCTTCTACATCATCAAACACCCCATGCCTAGACCATAAGCATCATAGAACCCTTCAAATGTTACCCCTTCAACTGGAAACATCAACACTTGGTCACTGACCAGATTCCCCTTCAGATATCTGAAAGGTGACTGAAACTAATCACTCCATAAAAAAATCTCGGTCCTTTCTATTTAAGGTTGTCATAGGTGCTCAACCTCAAGAGAATCCAGGTACAAACATTCAGTAGTAACCTTCCAGTCCTAGGAAACTATGAACCACTTCCATATTCTTGGGTTATATCCAAGAAACAACTGCTTAGACCTTCGACAAGTCCACTGCTATTCAATTGGGACACCACATGTACAAGGATGTGCACCTCTCATGTCTATAACATACACTTGGACAACTTTCTGTAGATATAGTGGTGTCGGAGGACCTCCAAAATTTTCCTCAGATGATCAGCATGATCCTCCTCTGATCCTGAGTGGATCGTGATGTCTTCAATGTACATGACTACGAACCGGTCTAGATAATTGTGTACAGAAATGTTCATGAACCCCATGAACACCACTAGTGCATCCATAATGCCGAACTCCATGACCAGAAACTCCAAAGTGTCCATATCTGCACCTGAAACCAGTCTTCGAGATGTCACCCTCTTTTACCATCAACTGGTGATATCCAGACCACATGTTGATCTTAGAGAAACATCCTACCCTCTTCAACTTGTCAAAAAGTTTTTCGATCCTTCGGATTGGGTAACGGTTCTTGAACGTCACCTGATTCAGATTTTGGAATTATATGCACTTCCAAATACCACTATTGGACTTATTCGAAAACAAGACCTGATCACCAGATTATGATGCACTTGGTTGGATAAACCCCTTATTCATAAGGTCATCAACATGAATCTACAACTCCCTCAACTTAGAAGGTTTTATCCGATATGGATCTATTGAAATCGGACGAGCACCAGGTTGTATAACTATCTAGAACTCAACATCATTTCGAGGGGGTAGATTCAAAACCTCCTCAGGGAAGACACCCAAAAATTTACTGGCAACCCACAGAGATTCATCCATCTCTAAGTATACCGATTCCACAGACACATAGGCTAACATGGAATGAAGGGGATCCACATGACAACTTCCCCTGGATACCCCACTCTCCAATGAATGCTACACACTGGATTACCATATCTGAGAAGATGAACCTTCTCATAAAGTATTCGATAACTGTGTGAATAGAAAATGGCCAGTGGATTCCTAGGATGGAATTATATGGATCCATTTTAAGCAGAATGATATCCCCACTAGACTGATGCGGCCCCAACATCAGTTTACATCCTCCACAAACATCAAATAGGCTGGTCTGACATGAAACTAGCATACTCATCAATAGGAGAATAGAGATTTTATCTTTGTATAAGCCTAATTAATGGGAAAATTGGGTGAAAATGGACTATGAAGCTCTTGAATCAAACAATGAACTTTCTAGAGTATTAAAAAAGCTTATCGTACCTCAAACGACCTCTGGCCCTATTTGAACTGCTATATATACAGTGTGAAACATCCCATGCCCAACTCATCCAACCCTTATCTTTCAGACTCATCGCCAACCACACCCTATTCATAGTCCTTGGGGATCCCCCTGTGGTCAACCTCCTCTAGCGCTGCCTACCCTTGGTGGAGTGGGAGATCGCAGCCCCTTCTTCTGATGAAAAGGTCGGACCGACAACTGGTGTTGCTGAGGTGGGAAGTGAACATTCCCACCCCACTATACTAAACATGGTCTGGGAACTAATTACGAAGATACCCATGAATGCAACAGATAATGAACCTCATTCCTAGGCTATTGGAGAAAGGGGGAGGACCAGTAGATCTAAACTGGAATTGTTGAGGCCAGCTCCCCATCGGTCGAATCCTGGAAGGCCCTGATGATGGAGGCCTTCTGCAAATAATCTTCCACATTAACGAGCTTAGCTATCCCCCCTCATGTGATACACCTCCCAACATGTGAGTAATCTCAAACTCTTCATCTTTATTCAAATCCTTCATGTACATCAGTAGAGTGAAGGGAGTAACATCATATTGGAGAGTTGGTCGGAGTGCCTCCTCTGAGCATCTGGCTCGTGAATCCTCATCCAAGAAGTGGTCTGGAGCATAAATAAGGAGGTCCTTGAACTTGATTTCTAAATCCCTTATAATAATTATCCCTTTCTGATAGGAGATTAGCTCTTTCATCTATTCATCCTTCGTCGTGGAAGAAAGGAATTCCTTTTGGAACACCTTATCGAAGTCAGTCCACGAAACATCAACTTCCTTATTCTCCCAGATTAGATCAGCCACCAATTATGCTCTACTCCCCACATTTTGATAATTCCTAGAGGTAACAAGTACTCTTTCAGATCCCAAATCAACCTGAAATCAATTACCAGCTTCTCGAGCTAGATCTCCGTTTGCATGTCTGAGAGGCTGCCATCATACTTCCCGAGGGTCTACTATTGAAATTCATGAAGCATCTTCTTCCACTGGTCTTCCTCCTCCTACTGATCGACCATCCACTAATCATCCATATCAACCTATTTGTCCTCAATCTCCCTCACTACTCGTGGATGTCATCTGGGTTCCATAACTTCAAGGTAAACATGGAACGCCTAAGCCCACGTATTATAGAAGAATACATTTAATTTTTCCATAATATCATTATTTATTTTAAATTCCCAAAATACCCAAGGCACATAAGATCACAAGCCATTATGATGCATGTAACTTCTATAAGTGTCTCTACCCTAGAATCAGTGTAGCCTCACCTAGTCGTTCGGTAGGTCCATAGTCCTTTCATTAGATCACACGAGACCCTAAAATCCAATGTCCTTCCAATTTTCCCTGGCCTATATAAAAAACAATGTTTTCCTAACACTGTTTCCATACCATCCCATTGCCTAACCCCAAACTCCATAATATCTATCAAATATCACCTATGATACCATTCTATCATGACCTGCCTTCTAGAATATAAAAAAAGGGATAGAAAATTTCTATTCCCTTCCTTATTCTAGTTGAAGGATTGATAATCACCCTAGATCCTCGCCTTTAATTGGCCTCAGAGTGGAAACTAGCACCAAGGGTATAGGTCTCATGTAATATGGAATACATTACCCTTTTTATAGAACATGATTAGGAGATAATATGGTAAAACCCAAACAACTCCAGAGACTAAAAGTAAAAGTAATGAAAAAATACATTCCCATATGCATGTTCAATATAAACTGATTCAATTTACACAAACACTCTGAAAGAATATATCAAAAGAAAAGAAAAACAACAATGATAATTATCCCGGCGTCTGAAAAAATAATGTCTGACATGGTTCTCAAAATCCTCTGGGTAACTCAAAAATAGTTTTATATAAATAGGGTGAGTATACATGTATAGTTAGTAGTTAAAACCAAAAGCTGTTATGCACATGTGGGGAGGAATTCTAATGAAAAGTGAGAAAATAGGTGACCAAAACACCTATCAAGGAAAATATCAACCCAACATCACAAATGAATACTCCCCAAATATCGCAAGTCAGGTAAAGTAATAGTAATAACATATCAATATTTGGGTACCTCGCACCACTTTTCAACTAGTTATTTAAGAAATCGTATGCATAATACCTCCCCAAAAGTTCCACTAGAGTCCCACATCTTCCCCAAAACCAACATTACGAGATATCAGAACCACACATTCTGCTTGAAGACACCTAGGCCACAACAACCACAACCATGACCAAAGACCCCTGGGATAGAACAACCATAGCCACACTAGAAGACACCTAGGAAAGAACAACCACTTCCATGCCAAAACAACCCTGGGCCTGATCAACCACTCCCATGCTTGAAGACACATTGGCCTCATCCCGAAGAAACAAGAAAAACATACATGCCAGCATAAACCTAGGACAACCATCACCACACAACCTTCCCAAAGAGTCTTGGGCCATAATGAATATTAGGCCATTACATCCTTCCCCAAGAGTCTTGGGCTACCATGGAGAGGGAGCATAGAATGATCTAACAACTATCCACTCATTAGAATGTTGGGGAAGACACCCTCCCCAATAAAATGTGGGTGTTCGGAATGAAGTGACCAACCTGGGGGGTTTGTATAAGAAACACATGAACTAAATATTATAAATATAGGTAATCAATAACTCAACCCATCCTACGAGTTCTAAAATTGACAACCATCCCCTACACAACCACTCTTGTTGCAATCCCAACATGCAAATAATACACAACAACCACAAACAAAGCACAATCCATTATTGGACAAGAACCCCCCTCTCACACCAATCCCTTATATATATATATATATATTATTTTTTAATTTTTTTGGGAATCCGATAGTTCGGGTCAAGGACCGAATTAAAATTTCGGAGTTCTTTTTGGAAATTAACTTTATTCCCTTTACGGTGTTCAGCACGCCGCTGCCGAAACCGCACGACCTTGCTTGGGTCACCACGTGGCCTCACTCTGTTCTCAGCATGCTTGCTTGGCGTGAAAAAAATTAAATAAAAATAATTACTCATAAATATATAAAAATTTAATTAGATGAATAAGGTAGTTTTCTCAAAATAAAATGGGAAGAATAAAATGAATTATGAGATCTAATAATAATAATATTAATATTATGATTATGTTGATTATTATTATTATTATTAAGCGTTTTTATTAATATTTGAATTACATTTTTAAGAATATCATTAAAATTATTATTATTGTTTGAGTTTTCTTATTATTATTATTATTATTTTTATTTTACATTTAGTTTAGTTTTTTTTCGTATAGGGTTTGGATCCCCCATCCCCATCGCATTTCCTCCCCCCTTGTATTTCCTCCCCACTTCACATCACCTTCCTCCCCCCTTCGACCCATCAAAGACCCCTCCCGCTGGCTCCCATGTCCAGCGCTGCACCCCGCTCCCGGCTTGCGCCACCCCCACATGCCCTCCTCACTCGCGCCATTCGACAGACCAACCGCCGAACCCCTTTCTTTTCAGCTCAGAACCCACCGAACCTCCCCTCCTGTTTCCAGCCCGGAACCCTGCCAGACCTCCCCGGTGCCATGCGTTTGCATGCTGTCCATTGTCGCCCTACTGGCGCAACCCTCTTCCATGGATGAATCCCCTCTCTTTAAGGTCCTCCTCTCCTTTCCTTGGTGATTGATTCTTGTTTTTTGGGGTTTTTTGATTTCAGCAAGATGGGTGTGTGATAGTAGGGTTAAATTTTGATTTTTTTGTTTGGATTTTTTATTTAGGGTCTATTTTAATGTTTTTGTTGTCCAATCGGCAAGAAATTGATGTTTCATGCCTAGTGATGGAGTCTATGACACCCGAGGTAGGTGGTTCCGTGCCATATCATCATTTGGCAAATTTATAATGCTTATTTGAGTTTATAAATGTGTTCTTTAGTTTTTTTTTGTTGTGCGAATGGTTTTTTTAAAGATAGTTGGTGTCCTTGTTAGTTATAAGTGAAAATTTTATGAATATATTTACAATGTATGGTGTTGCCTTGAAGTGATGTTTCAAAATGGGTTTTGGGGAATGTTTGGGGGGGTGTGAACTATGTTTTCAATGGTATTTGATGTGTGTAGGTTTTAGTGTGGATTTTCAATGAGTAGCGAATCATTTTTGGGCATGTTGGACATGTTTTTCAATTGTGTAAATAATTTTCTATATTGTGGTTGTTACAGGAATTATATTTATGTAATTTTATAATGTGCGTTATTTTCTTTAAGAACCATGTTTACATGAAGTATAACATGTTTTTTTAAACTCACATTGCGTTATTTGGTATTACTTTATAGGTTGTGCAAAATACATTTTTAAAAATATTGTGACATGCGTGCGTGATGAAAATTACATTTTATTTTATAAATTTTCATGTTTTTCATTTCATCCTTGTTGTGGTAAATTCTTGAAGTGTTTAATAAATTGCTTCTGGGGTGCCAATATGGTTTTAGAAGGGTTTTATTGTAAAATTTATTTTATAGTGGTTTCTTTTGCATGTGATATGTTTATAAATTGAAGAATTTTATTTTTAAGTGGTGTTTGGAATGGAAAATATGGTTGAAAGGTTTTTAGGGGTTGTTTGGTAGGTGCGAAAGGTGTTTTCAAGTCACTTTAGGTGTTTGTGTATATAAATATACATTTTCAAAAAGTAAAATATATCACTTTTGGTGTGTTTTCCTTGTTGTGTACTTTTGAAATTTAAATAAAAAATTGTTTGAATAATGGAAAACTTGTTTTGATACGGTTACCTAGTGTGTCTAGTTTTAAAGTGACGCCTCTATATGGAATCAAGTGGTTTTTTGGTGTAGAGTAATCTTGGGTTTTCATGAAATGATGTTATTAATAGCTCAAATGGTTTCTTGATACATTTATTTGGCACAAATATGGTATTTTGAAAGAGTTTAACACGCGCTCATTTTTAAAGTGGGTATTTATATAAAATGAGACAAGTCCTTGGTGTGTGTGTGTCTTTGAAATTGTGAGTTTGTGTGCAAGTAGTGATTTTTTGTGTGTAATGTTATGTTTGGTTTGTGACATGTGGAGGTGATATACTATGTGAATTTGGAACTTGTTTGAGAACAAGGGAAAACCCCAGGTACCTAGGTATGCGGATTAGGACTAGTACGCTAGATGTTTCGAAAGTAGTTCATCCCAGTTTCATTTGGCAAGAATGACATTACAACACTAACTAAAATTTTGTGATCATTGGAGACCACTAGGTTATGGAAGTGTTTCCCTACTAGTGGCACGTGCATGAGAGTGTTTATTATTGTAGTTCCTATGCCATGTTTAAACTAAGGTACGATGTCTCTAGCGCACCATGCATACTAGCTTCCTTAGGGGATTTGCCCACAATGATCTACAATTCATGAAGTGGTGCCTTCTGTTGGCATATGGAGGACCACTTGATTATGTGTGAGTTATTTATGTATTTTTCTCATCCACTTTAAAGTATCATTTGATAAATAGTTTTTATTCCATTACTCTTTTCTTTTCACTTTCATCTCTTCAATGTTTTCCTTAAAAGCATTTTAAAAGAATGGTTTTAAATAAGCATGTTAAATTATCTTTTGATGTTGTGTCATGGAACCTTTTATTCAGTGGTATCTTACTGGTCCTTTAGCTCACACCCTACATACACCATTGTGTGTATGCAAAATCTTTGTCTCTGTGTTTCAGGTTAAGTCATGATGTGTCAAGTTGGCAGTTCGTTTTTTTATGGCTTATATTTGGGATCTTGGTAGTAGCGGATTGAGGATGTTGATCCTCTTATTGCATGGAGGTTTGTGGTGTTCTTTTGGTTTTCGTTGGGGTCATTTCCCTTTTTGACATTTGTTTAGTTGTAAAATTTAAATCATATAGTTTATTAAAGGTGTTTGGATAAAATTTTCAGATCTGGTTTTGGGTCAATATTGGTTATTTTTATAGTTCAAGACTGGGTTAATCATTCCCTCCTATTTCATTTGATACCTAGGAACTTGTACCAGCCCATGGAGATCAGGAACACTCTTCGGCCCTTGTCACGGACCGGGTTGGGTGTCGGATTGATGGCGACCTGACTTGGTTCATGACAAGATGGTGTCAAAGGAGGCTTACTCCTTGGGTTGTGTTATTTTGGGTTAGAGTCATGGTAGATTGGAGTTATGGTTGACGGGACTCAACGTCTTAGCTACGAGTAAGGTGCCTAGCCAGCACTTCTCATGGCAGGACTCGAGTTACCAAAGTAAGTTGAGTTTGTCAGAGTCTCTGGTCTGTGTGGATAATATTGTTTATCGGAAACGAAAAAGAGATTAGGTTCAGTTATCCTAGTGAGCTCGCAGGGTCTGGAAAGCTATGTAGAGCCGGGGACTCTGTCCTAGAATACCCTCCATGGCAGTGGCGTGATTGGTGTATGACCACCAACCATATGTTACGGTCACCCACTGACCCCAGTTTTCTCTTGCACCATTCTTCATTTCTTTATTTTGGAATTGTGGACATTTAGTTTTTAAATAAAAATGATTTGGTCTTGGAAAATGTTTTGAGAAATGTTTTGAAATGAAGCACTTTAAAATGAAAAGGATGTATGATATTTGGGAATTGTGGGTTGAATTTTTTTTTTGAAAAATGGAACGGGTTGGTTTTGATCCTTGGTGTTCTCGTGGGAAACCACATGCATGAGTGTATATGGAAAGAGAAAGGGTTAATGGCACAAGTGGATGAGTGGATGGATGGATATGAGGTGGGTGCTGGTGTGGCATGGGAACATGCATGTGCGAGGCCCATGGGACACCTTTAGTGTTTGTGAAACCCACTGGCTTTGCTTATTTTCAAAATGTTTTTTAAATGAAAATTTGGTGTTTTTAAATAATAGGTGATTGTGTGGTGTGTCCTTGTATTTTTGATAGGTTGGATGAGAGGATTTTTGAGCTGAGGATCCCTTCTGACTGATTTGTTTGCTGAGTTTGAATTCTTATTTGTTAGTTGGTATGCAAGCGTGTAGGTAGTTAATTATTTTGAAAATTTTATCAGGGATCCCTTGTAGTGGTTCCCCATGCATGTTTGGTGTTCACTTGTGGTATGTCCTGACCATTGGACCAGTTTGGTTGGGTCCATGGTTTTCTTTCTTGATTAGTGTACGCCCCCCAAAAAATCATTAACATGAGATTGAAGTGTGGTCATGGGAAATTCGTCATTGGCCAACCCTCTAGTTGATTAAATCAAGGACTCTCTCTTCTTGGGTGATAGTGCTAAGTATTTTCCTTTTTCCTTTCAGTTACGTAGATTCTCTCGTAGTGAGATGACATATGTGAGGAGAGTTGAAGGGAGTTTCGGTCTCATTGAGTTGTCTGAGTCGACGGGTATGAAGTTTGACGTTGTTGCATTTGAAAGATCCCCCTTGAAATGGTGGAAGGAATACCAGCAGGGAAGGGTGAAGGCAGTTCGGAGTTATTAGTTTTGACCAATGTCTTCAAAGGCTTGTAGTTCTTTTATCATCCACGGTGGTCATGGTTGGGTGACATCTTGCAGCGTGAGGTCCCTTTGATAGTTAACGGTTGTTTAGAAGCGGTAAAGGAGACTCCAGTGGGGAAAAGGTGGAAGCAACCTGAATTTTTTGGTGAATTCTATTGTTCTAAATGACCTCTGGTCTTTGGTTTGTTTCATTTAAGAAAATGTTCGTGTTAGGCTACTAGTTTGGCAAACCCAGCCGAATGAGGCTGCTATGGTCGTTTGCAGAAATCACGTGTTGTTCAAGGCAAGGTTTAAAATCATTCTCAGCATAATGTTTCCCTCGACAATGAAGATCATGCTCGGTGACGATTTGTAGTGTCTTGTTATCATTAAGTGTAACAAGGGGTGATGTGTGTGTACCATATAAGCCCTCGTTCTGGTGAATGTTCAGTGTGAGAGTATTTGGATGTCATGGGGTGTTGTGTCGGATGGTATAGCCTCGGTTGCAATATGATTTCATGTGGAACCAAAAGGAGAAGCTCCGCTTAGGATTTTTCAATACCTGACTGCGAGGCAGGAGATTCTTCAAACATTAGGTCTCCAGCCATAGGCCTCAGAGTGAATCTAGTGTGTAGTCAGGAACCCCGGGAGTGTAAGGGACCCCAACTTTATTTCTGTCGTCAGTATTGAAGGTGGAGGAGGGTTAGATTTTTTTCTGTGGTTGTTCTGTTGTGAACGGGCCATCTTGTTGCGTGAGGATTCTGTGACCATGTGGAGGCGTGGTCGTCTAGTTGCCTTAGAGTTTTGAGGGTCACGTTCCACTGGATGTATTGATTTACCGGTCCTTATGGGGTATGTTAGGTAAATCAATCAAAAATTTGAATAGTGCTCATCTGGGGATGTGAAGATGCTGATTTGTTTTGGGTTGTGGTTTTAACTATCTGGTAGTTGGGCCCCTCCCTCCCTGCCCTTTGTGGTGGGGTTTTTGGTCACCGTTGGAGAATATTCATAGTTTTGTACCCTCTGTCAGTCTTAATGGTGGAGAGACCCACGATGGGTCTCGCACAAGTGTCTCTAGAATGAGTTGGTGTTGGACTTTCTCATAATGGTGGGGAGAATGCTCGGGCCTCCTCATGTCTATTTTCTAGTCTCGTCTCAGGCATCAGTAGGTTTTTAATAGTGGGGAGCCCATCAGGCATTACCTTGTTTGACCTTTCAGTCTTGTTCCTAGAGATGGTTCAGTGGTACGTTATTGGAGTATTCTTTGTATGTGGGTTGGTATTGTTTCTTCGATCCAGTAAAATGGTTTGTTTTTTGTTCAATGATGCTTGACATGTTTCATCTTGTGAAGTTGTTTTCCGTGGGTGCGAGAGTCTCTTTCCTTAATCCGTAAACTGGAGGTTTTTCAGCTCTTTGGGGTGGGAAAAACCTATCAGAAAGTCTTTATATGAGTTTCTTGATGTGGTCTATGAGTTAATTTCTCTAAGTATGATGTTTTCCTCTCTTTACTAGATGTTTGTGGGGACCCCCTTTGAACCTTAAGGTACTGTGGTTTTCTGCATTGGGGTTTGGTTCTAGTTGTGGCTTTCTGGGGACGGAAAGCGTTATGGGGGGGGGGGGAGAATTGTCATAGACATCCCTTATATATATATATATTGTTTTTTTTTATTTTTTTTATTTTTATTGGTCATTAGATAGTTCGGGTCGAGGCCCGACTTAAAAGTTCGGAGTTATTTTTAGAAACACAATTTTTGGCCTTTACGGCGTTGAGCGCGCCGCTGCTGAAACCGCGCGACCATTCTTGGGTCACCGAGTGGCCTCTCTCGGTTCCCCGCACGCCTTCTCAGAGTGAAAAAAATTAAATAAAAAGAATTAATAATAAAGATAAAATAATAATTATATGAATAAGGTAGTTAGCACAAAATAAAATGGGATGAATACAATGAATTATGAGTTCTAATAATAATAATAATATTATTATTATTAATATTATTATTACTATTATTATTACTCTTTTTATTAACATTTTAATTATATTTTTAAGAATATAATTAAAATAATTATTATTGTTTGAGTTTTATTATTATTATTATTATTAGTTTTTGTTTTACATTTAGTTTAGTTTTTTTATTTATTTTTCGGGTAGGGTTTGGATCCCCCATCCCTGTCACGTTTCCTCCCCCCTTCGCGTCTCCTTCCTCCCCACCTCGGCCCATCGCAGCCCCCTCCCACTGGCTCTCATGTACAGCGCCGCACCCTACTCCCGGCTTGCGCTTCCCCCACGAGCCCTCCTTGCACGTGCCGTTCGACGAACCAAATGCCGGACCCCCTCCTTTTGGCTCGAAACACGATGAACCTCCCCTCATGTTTCCAGCCTGGAACCCCGCAGGACCTCCCCAGTGCTAACTGTTCGCACGCTATCCTCCATCTCTCTACTGGTGACACCCTCTTCCACGGATGAATCCCCTCTCGGTAAGGTCCTCCTTGCCATTCCATGGTGTTTGATTCTTCTTTTTGGGGTTTTAGGATTTCAGTAGGATGGGTGTCCAATTGTAGGGTTAAATTTTGATTTTTTTTGTTTTGAATTTTGGATATAGGGTCTATTTTGATCTTGTTGGGGTCCAATTAGAGATGAATTGATGTTTCGTGCCTATTGTTGGAGTCTACGACACCCGAGGTAGGTGGTTCTGTGCCATATCATCAGTTGTTAAATTTATTATGCTTAGTTGAGTTTATAAATGTGTTTTTTAGTTTCATTTTTTTGGTGAAAATGGTTTTTTTAAATATGGTTTGCGTGCTTGTTAGTTATAAGTGAAAATATGATTAAAAAAGTGATGATGTTTGGAATTGCTTTGATGTGATGTTCTCAAAATGTGTTTTGGGGATAGTTTGGGGGTGGAACTATGTTTTCAAGGTTATTTGAAGTGTATAAGTTTTAGTGTGGATTTTCAATGAGTAGTGAATCATTTTTGGGCATGTCGGCCATGTTTTTCAATTTTTTTAATAATTTTCTATATTGTGGTTGTTATGAGAATTATATTTTTGACATTTTATAATGTGCGTTATTTTCTTTAAGAACCATGTTTACAACAAGTATAACATGTTTTTTTTAAAACTCACATTGTGTCATTTGGTAGTACTTTATAGTTTGTGCAAAATATATTTTTAAAAATGTTGTGACATGCGTGCGTGATGAAAATTTCATTTTATTTTAGAAATTTTCATGTTTTTCATTTCATCCTTGTTTTGGTAAATTCTTAAACTGTTTAATAAATTGCTTATGGGGTGATAATAAGGTTTTAGAAGGGTTTTATTGTGAAATTGATTTTATAATGGTTTCTTTTACATGAAATTTGTTTATAAATTGAATAATTGTTTATTTAAGTGGTGTTTGGAATGTGAAACATGGATGAATGGTTTCTGGGGGTTGTTTGGTAGGTGCGAAAGGTGTTTTCATGTCACTTTTGGTGTTTTTGTATTTAAATAGACATTTTCAAAAAGTAAAATATATCACTTTTAGTGTGTTTTCCTTGTTGTATACTTTTGAAATTGAAATACAAAATTTTTTGAATAATGGACAACTTGTTTTGATATGGTTTCCAAGTGTATCTATTGTTAAAGTGACACCTCTATGTGGAATCAAGTGGTTTTGGTGTAATGTATTCTTGGGTTTTATTGAAATAATTTTACTATTTTCTCAAATGGTTTCTTCATACATTTACATGGCACAAAAATGGTATTTTGAGAGAGTTGAACACGTGATCATTTTATAGTGGGTATTTATATAAAATGACACATGTCCTTGGTGTGCTTGTATCTTTGAAATGGTGAGTTGGTGTGCAAATAGTGACTTTTTTTGTAATGTTATGTTTGGTTTTTGACATGTGAAGGTGATATACTATGTGAATGTGGAACTTGTTTGAGCACAAGGGAAAAACCCAGGTACCTAGGTGGGTGGATTAGGACTACCACGCTAGATGTTTCGGAAGTGCTTCGTCCCGATTTCATCTGGAAAGATTGACGTTACAACACTAACTAATCTTTTGTGATCATTGGAGACCACTATGTTATGGATTTGTTTCCCTACTAGTGGCCTGAGCATGAGAGTGTTGATTATTTTGGTTCTTATTCCATGCTTACACTAAGGTATAATGTCTCTAGCGCACCACCCATACTAGCTGCCTTAAGGGATTTACCCACAGTGCTCTACTATTCATGACGTAGTGCCTTCTGTTAGCATATGGGGGACCACTTGAGTATGTGTGTGTTCTTTATGTATTTTTCTCATCCACTTTAAAGTATCATTTGAGAAATTGTTTTTATTCCATTACTCTTTTCTTTTCACTATCATCTCTTCAATGTTTTCCTTAAAAGTGTTTTAAAAGTATTCTTTTAAATAAGCATGTTAAATTATCTTTTGATGTTGTGGCATGGATCCTTTTATTCGGTGGTATCTTACATGGCCTTTATCTCACACCCTGCATACACCTTTGGGTGTATGCAGACTCTTTTTCACTGTGTTTCTGGTTAATACATGATGTGTCAGGTTGGCAGTTCGTTTTTTTTATGTATTTGTTTTGGGATCTTGGCTGAAACATCTTGAGGATGTTGATAATCTTTTTTCACTGAGGTTTTTGGTGTTTTTTTGGTTTCCATTGGGGTCATTGTCCTTTTTCACATTTTTTTAGTTATAAAATATAAATCTTGGAGTTTATTAAAGGAGTTTGGATAAAATTTTCAGATCTGGGTTTTGGGTCAATATTAGTTATTTTTATAGTTCGAAACTAGGTAAATCGTTCCCTCTTGTTTCATTTGTTACACGGGCACTTGTGCCCGACTGTGGAGATCAGGAATGCTCTTCAGGCCTTGTCGCGGACCGGGTCGGGAATCAGGTTGATGGAGACCCGACTTGGATCGTGACACCCCCCCAATTGTACCCGTTCTTGTTATCATATTCAAGTGATTTTATTTAAAACATTCCTCCACTATAAGGAAAGTAACAGACAGAATCACAATCCAAAACAACAACTGAAGGAAAGCATCCTAGAATGATTTTAAGAATTCACACTCATTTCTCTTGTTAAATAACAACATCGAAAGGGATCTGTGAGATCCCGTGAAGTATTGAGACCAAACCAAGACCCAACATACTGGTTCCATTACATTTACCTTAGGCTCCACATGTCCCTAGTTATAAAAACCAAAAAATTCTCAACAAGATATTCCATTACCATCCACATCACCCCCATACATTAAATAGAATAGTCATGCACATCACCAGAATGAAGCAAGCGAGTCTTCCGATTTGTCCAACACCATTCATTAGGTTCCTTATTTAAATTTGGTTATCTGGGGAGAACACACATGGGGTTTTATTTATCTGACATCCATTTAATCAAAAACGTTTATGTGATTAACCAATTTCTATGTTAAAGGCATTTATTCAAAAGATTTTTGTGAACAATAGAGCTCAATTAGTGCACAAGAAAGGACACCAACAACCAAAATTTTTAGTTTAAATAAGAAAATAAAATTCACCAAAAAAAAGAAAAGGTATAACACAACAATCATCATCAAATTTCTCACCACCTTCAATCTTTTACAGTTTGTTTATTATTATGGTTATGTTTGGATTCATCTACATCCTAAGGTAACATCTTCATACCCACCCCACATGATACAAAGTAAAGAGTTATTAAGGGAAACCCCTACTTGGAAGATAAATGATCAATGTTTTCTCCTCGCTCCATTAACTGGGGATGAATGACAAATAGAGGAAGAACTCAAAGGACTCAAAGGCTCAACGAGAAGGGCTCTAGTATGGGCGCATGATTCACGTCTAGAGGAAGTCTCCCAGCACACATAGAGAAATAGAAAAAGATAAGGATGAGAAGAACTCATATTTATAAGGGAACATATCCTAAAATCAGGGAGACAATCTTGAAGTACTTAAATTTCTGATCATGGATCAACCATTTGTCTCAGTGGTTCTACATATTGGTATTAATGTAGATTTAATAATTTCACTTGGAATGGCGGAGATAATGGATGTTAGTTAATAGATTCTATTTAGAAGAAGAAAATGAACATGTAATAGGGGAAAAACTAGAAACACAGGAAACTGTGTAACACTGATGAAAATTCCACACATTTTGGTAACTGAATGGTTTCCCAACTCTAGGGTGTTTTAAAAATATTTTTTGGGCCTTAAAAATGGAATTAAACAACTTTTCCAGGGTACAAGTACTTAAAAGAGGCGTTATGGGATAAAAGGTAAAATAAACCTAACACTGCATAGTGGAACCTTTTAGCTGTGGCACCGATCAATGAGATCAATCGGTGTCATCGATAGGTGACACCATGGAGACACCCTTCCACCGACACCGACACCCTCCTGACTCACTAATGGTGTCCATGACACCCCAAACACTATAATTTGGCAATGGAATGGACCATGAGGGTCGATTACATTATAGTATGATTGGAAGGTATTAAAAAATGTATCGGATGAGATATGTGGCTTAATATTTGTGAAAAGGTGTAGAGAGTATATGCCCTTTTAAAAGCGAGGTTGGTGGAAATCCTGAAAATATTTGAAATATTATTATATATTAAATATCTCACTAGTGTTACGTGGAACAAAACTAGAAAAATCTATAATATTATAATGTTTTGATCTCTTCAAACCTTATCTTTTTTGTTTAACCAACCTATGAACCCATTTTATTATTTACTGTAGTAATAAATCATTATCTATGTTCCTATTCATTATGAGAAAAAAAGAAATTGACTTAATTAATATACCTAAAAATAATTATTTAATATTTTGAAACTATTTTTTCAGATCAAATTTCAATGACTACAATAAATTAATTTATATTCAAACCAATAAAACTGATGAAATTTTCTTAGGAAAGTGCAATTTCCAAAAAAGATATTATTTTATCCCAGCTCTTTTCATAGTAAACACTACTATAAGAAGGTCAATTTATTTCATTCATTACATTATATATGTTTTTTTAAATGATTGATCAATAAAAATTATTTTCATGTATAAATACATTGTGGGCTTAAAACTAATATTTTTTGAAAAAAAATGAAATCTCTTATTAACTCCCAATTGAATATAACAATTTTTCTAAATAATTATAATAAATTTATTTTTAATGAAACCAAATGTAGTATCCCATATCTAGTATTAAATTTATTACGTCGACACTATACACAGATAATCACATACAAAGGGACTGAATTGTTTAGTAGTCTTTAAATCCCAGTTACAAATATGATACCGATATTACTTCAGAAATATAAAATACAGAATGTAAAATAATTATTTCAACCTTGCTGTTTTTCATAATACCTTATTCATATCCATGTAAAATAATGTAAAATAAATTTTTTATATTAGTGGATTAGTAATGGAACGAATACAAAAAAAAAGAAAATAAGTATATAATAGTATTTGAAGAAGAAATAATTGAAATACCCCAATATATTAAGAATTGTATATTTTTATATTTAATCTCATTGATAACATACTTTACATAGAACCACGAGATTAAACAAATGAATAAATATTTTTATTTTAGTATGATACTTCACACTCAATCATTGGATATAAGGGAGTGAATGAGAATTAGTAAATTAGGAAAAATTATTTTAAAACTTTTAAAAAAATTACTCCACTGCTTTCTAAAAATTAGAAATGAAATAAGAAAATTGAACTTAAATTTTGTGTTTTTATAAAAAAACTATTATTATTTCCATAATGTTATTTTATTTTAATAAATAAATAGAATAACTATTAATCAAATATATTAATGAAATTTATATCTTATATATGAAATAAAATGTTTTTAATTTTATATGATAAGTTTTGTATGATTAGGATATAAATAACTCATATTTTAATAAAAATGTTATATTTTTATAAAGGCAGTTTTGCCTTATTTTCATGAAAAACTTATCTAAAATAGAATTTTTTCACATATATATGTTTTATTATACAAAATAAACTTATTTTTGGATATATAACTTTTCCCTGGTTAAATGTTTGTTTATTTTGAGACATTTTATTTTTTGATGAATAGTGAAATATATTGAATTTTTGTTGATAAATATTTTTTAAATATATTTATATAGTTAAATTATATTTAAATTATATTTATTTCAATTATACATTAATAAAACCAATCTAGGTCATTAGAATCAATTTCAAAATGAAATTTTATATAAAAATATGTCAAATTTGTTAACTTATCACTTTAAAATCCTATTTTTTCTTTGTGTCTGTGTAGTTGATTTTAAATATAAATTTGATTATAAAGTAATTTTATTAAGTAAAAATGGATTAATATTTTTCATAAAATGGTTAAAATTATTTTTTACGATAAAATTAATTTTTAGGCATAAAAATGTTACCATGGTAAAAAATTGTTTACTGTAGTGTAGGTAAAATATTGGTAAGGGTTAAAGTTAGAAGTTAAAAGCTTAAGATGCCTAAAAATTATGAAAATTTACATTTGTTTTAAGTTTCTATATAAAAAAAATCCTAAAAAACCTTAATTAAAAATATAATTAATTTAAATTAATTCCTCCTCAATTTGGTTGGGTTTAATTATAAAATATTCATTACTTAGTAAAATCAACTGACCTCTCCTTGAGTATAAATACCACTTATCACCTACCCAATTTAACTGATGAGACTTTTATCTAAAAAAATATATTCCAAAACCTATGTTACCAAATCTCACCATTTCTTATAGCTACTAGTCTCACCATAATAGAAAATCCATGGTCATCTAGGTTTTCTCAAAGAGGTGATATTCAAGATGTAATTTTCCCAAATCACATATCTTAATTTATTATCATCTTTTAAATTCTCCTCACCTACATAATTAATCATGAAATAATTATTACATGATCATGTAAGTCATATAATTATATGTTTTTAATTATGTAAATTAAATCCATAACATTTATTATCTCCACCTATTCAATAAAGTGAAACTATTTTCTATGTTATTCCAGTTAATCACCTCCATGAATAATTTTTTTGTTCATTTTCCATTTCATATTTCATGGATAGATGTACAAATATTATTTGGTTATATTATATTTTTAAAAAACATATTATATCATATGTTATGTTCTATAAATAATCTTTAATCATAATAGTAATAAAATGAATCTTCTTCATGGTGCTCGGAAAACCTACAAAAATAAACTAAATGTTTATCATTTATGTTTTATCTAATAACTCAACATGTTGTCAGAAATAAAAAAAATATTAGAAAATTTATAAATATGGAATTAAATTAATAATATTCCATTAAACTTCTCATTTTTTATTATCTTTCTAAAATATAATCCATAATTATTCACAATTGACCCGATCATGAAACTTTGAAACAAACACACCTAAAATCATGAAAATAATGAAATATTAATAATTAATGGGTCATTATATGATATAATATAATAATATACGGTACTATAAATATGAATATAATTATTTCATGAGTCAATAACAACATTTAGACCATTATATAGGATGTTGTTGTACATGAATATAAAGGACTGCGTGACATAAGGGTTTTCTCATCTCACATTTACTTGAATGTGATTTATGCGTTATTCACCACTTTTTTATTGTGTGTTGTGTATTTATAATTACATTTGATATATAAGATCATGAATCTCATTATCAACATGGTATTTAATGCTTTATTTGATAATAATTACTTTTTTTTTGAGGAATATAATTCGACTGATCACAATGTGGTAAGGGGTAACATCAAAAATTACATTGATTATTATTTTATATTATAAACCAATTCTATTACATGAGTTTTGTAAACAATACATTTTACATGTAATACCCTTATTTATTCATTACACATAGTATTTTATGTTTTCTTAAATTATATTCCTTCATGGAAATTATAATTATAATGTATCAAAGTGGTACAATACACATAGATTTCAAAATATATTCTTTTTAATAGATCATTAAATATATGAGGGATTATTTGGACATGAATACATGGGTCCAGATTAGTTATAGATAGGCCCATGAACCATATATAGTATCATGAGATGAATTTATTTCTTAAAATTAAATGGTTTGTTACCAATAATGATAAATATGCCTTTTGAATGGTCTTCATAATATAGTGCTTCATGTTCAAAATACTTGAAATCAAACAGTTATGAATATCATTAATAATTAAATTATTATTATCCCTGATATTGTTACTATGATGAAATATATAGATTTATTTCATTATTATTTTATTTATTAAATTTAATGTGTTTATAGTTATTTTCCATTCCATATTGACTATGCACATTGCTTCAATATTGATACCGATGTACTTAACCTTTATTGATGATTTGAGATTTCCCATTTACTATGTATTATTTTCACTAGTTTCTAAGAAGAATAGTTTTATTGATATGTAGGGTCACACTGAGGGGAATAATGGTTATCCCAAATAAAAAACTATTTTATATTTGATATTAAAACTATAATATTAATCTCATTTATGTACATAGTTTACCATGACTACTAAAGTATTTAGTCCTTTTAGATGTGAATCATTATATATATGCTAATACAGTAATGTAAGGATCCAGCTCTAGGATACTAGGGTCAGGGAGATTATAGTTGTTATCATAAAATGTATAGTATAAATAGTGGAAGCTATATTTAGGAAAAAATATATTTATAAAACACAAACATATGATGTCCATTGCATATAAGTATAAAATAACATTATTCAGAAGAAGTTTTTTTATTATGTGATTATTTATGCATAATTTTTTACAATTTATTTTTGTATTTTAGTAGTATTGGGATTGTACAATTTTTTCGTAATGATATAATAAAATATATTTTATGTATTTATTTATAAATGGATCCTTTCTTGGGGGATGTTAACATCACTAATGCAAATGATCCAAAGAGTAATAATGATTGGATTTTTATGGGATTAAGACATCAATTTGAAGGGAACAAGTACCCTAATAGTATTAAACTTTTGCGGAAATAGTATCATGTACTAAAATGATGCTGAAAAAGTTATCTAATTATTATAAAAGTTGGTGGGATAATGAGAAGAAGAAGAAATGTATGAAAAATATGAATAAAGGAAGGAATATAAAGAATGATTTTCTAACATGTGAAAATGGCAGAAAAAATAACCTTAGGAAATTCTAGAAAGTATTGGGTTTTCTATATGTGTAGAGAAAATGGTCAACATGAAAATAATTCAAATTTAAGAACAAATATACTTCTATTAAATGATTCAATAGTTGTGAAATGGTACAATACACAATTAAATTCCCCATATATTGAGGGAATATACCCTAAGATAAGATTATGGATAATGGTCAAGCTTTTACCATTACCCAAAAAAAAGAATGATTTATGTGATTTTTTTGGAATCAATAATTATGTGTTAGTGTTATTTTTTCAATAATACTTTGGTTATAAAAATCATGATACATATTATGATTTTACTTAAATTCTTCTTCGTTATGGGTTTACATGTTTTTGATGAATAATACAAGTAACAATGTGATGTTTTTATATTTCGAGTTGATATTTTCTATGGAATATGATTTGGGGAAGACTCCATTAGTATTTTCTTGATGTTAAGACAATAACGATAAAGTGATGTTTATGAGAAATTGTAGGTTCCTTGAGGTGGTTAGTGATTTTATGGTTTATATTATCCAGGATGTATTTAATACATGTTCATATTTAAAAAATATATTCAATAAACTATGTAACACCCCAACCCTAGTTACCCAGAGTCGGTGCATTATTACATAACAATGGCATGATATATGGAAATCATGTCCCTAAATACCGATCAGTTTAGTAGCCTTGGAAATTTTAGATACATTCCTATGTTTTACATTACATTATAAAATGAAAAATTACAAAAACATTGTTTCCAAATACCACAAACATATCCCATCAGACTATCCCTGCAGGTCAGTCATAAAATACTTCTTCGCATCCTAGGAAAAATAAAACATACAATAGGGTAAGATCAGATGATCAGTAAGGATAACAATATAGCGAAAACATTCATAAGTAAGCATAAACATTTACGGAAATGTATAATACTAAAACAAATGCCTTTTAAATTTGAACATCAGCATAATATGGAAAAGACAAAATCCAACAATTCCATTAGCTTATTTACATGGATATTCTACTAGTAAAATAATCACATGCAATATTAATGGCCACTTTCATAATAATGGAATGCATAATTCCAGACTTCATAACCACATAATCATGGACTTGTGCCAAGACTACAAATATGATTTTGTTAGGACCATGGGCCAAGACACTAGTTTGTCTCACGATACCTACCGATACATCGAGGATCTATAGTAGGGTCCACTTGTCACGTACTAAGACTAATACATTCCTCATATGAAAAGGTTCAAACATAACAAAAAAATTTATATTAAAACTAGCATACGAAATGTCAATAATTTCTCCAAAAACCATGAATGGTGTCAAAATAACACATCCACAGTAAAAAATATCACAAAACCTTCATTAAAATATTGAAGTTTTGTATCATAATAAATAAACATCATTTATGCTTAAAATCCATCAAAGGATGTTGACATAGATGAAATCAATTTTTTTAATGAAATATCTCTTTCTATTATGAAATCATTTAAAAGTCATATAATTATAAATGAAAACATTTATTTTTAATATATTATTATAATATTGTAAGTGAAGATTCGAAGATGTTATAACGGTAGAAAATAGCCACACCTTCCGTATATGTTAAAAAAAATTCTTACCTTAATATTGTTGAAAAGGTTATAAGGTACCCTATTTAGAAACGACAGAAAAATTCCATTCAAACCATTTTATAAAAATTCAAGAAAGGGTATAAATGAATTTAATCCATAGTGTAGTAAATAGTAAAAATGATTTGGAATACTTTTTTAAGAAACATGGATGTGGATGATAAAGTGGTTCCAGAAGATACGTAAAAACAACCTCGAAAAATAAATAGATAGTGAAATTAACCCTTAACTTGTACTTATCCTTAGTCTAGGGTACGTTAACATCATTTATAATGGTTTAATAATTTTTATCAAATTATACAAGAACAATATACATAAATATAATATCATATGTGATCTTCTAATATTGCTCTCTTAATGATATTTCATTAGTATCATCGTTTCTGGTGTAAACATATTTGTTTTCCTTTATATGCTTTGTTACATAAGTAATGTTTGTTGTGGATATGATCTTTTTCATATTCAAAATGATATAAATTATTTAAACCTTATTTTTAATTATCAAATGAAAATATTCTTGAATGGATAAGATGGGGAATGAATCTCATTGTGTTCATGGAGACGGAAATCCGTACGTACGCACGAGCGAAAATATCACTCTTTTGATATTAACATCGTATATAATCGGATGTTATATCACATATATATAATCATTATCATGTTATATTTATTATTTTCATCATTTATACTCATTATTATACTCATCCAAATGATGAAGTGTTTGAATAACAAACTACACCACGATGTGGAGACGGTAAGCCGTACGTATGCACGTATGGTGACATGTAATTCCTAGGATGGATAAAATAATTAACATGGTTGTACCATATTTATAAAAAAAATAAAAGTATATAGAATATACTAGAGTTATTTTTTTCGAATGGAAACAACAAATAAAGAGGAAGTGGAAGAAGAAATGAACTTGAAATAGGTGATAAAATATTAACCATTTTTTGAGGTTCTTCCTTTTGATTTGATCAAAATGGGTCCATAAGTTGAAATTATGACTAAATTAAGGCCTCTATGATTAATTTAGGATAGTTTAGAGGATATTTGGTCAGGTTTTGGCTGAGCTAAATGGCTTTTAAGGTGTGGATTTGAGAGAAGGGGAAGTTCCCTTTTATAAGAGGGGTGAGGGGCACCATAGGAAAAGATTGAAATATTAATTTATAATAAAATAATTTTCTGTTTATAATGGGTTAAAAATGATTTATTTAGAGAATAATATGGGGATGGTAAAAAAACTCAACCAATAGGTTTTAGACAGCTTTGGGTCACTATATGAACCTTATCTTCTAGATTTAACTCTTAGTTATTTAGTTTGACATTTAACATGTCTCTTTGTATTTTTATATTATATGGTTAATAAAATTACAATAAACTTCTAAGAGAAACTAAAGTGGTTCATTAATGACTTATATAATATTATTCAAGAACTTTGGATGAACCTTATATTTTTAGAAATATAATATCAATTAATAATATAATATTTGTTTTAAAAACTCTTTTATGTCAATTTTGAAAATATTTTATTTTTTGTTTTTTAATTATTATGAGAATTATTAATTCCAAAAAAATCCATTAAATCAATCCTTACCTGTCAAATTAACCTAGAAAATTCGTGGATGACATCAAAACATTAAAATTGTATTTTTTTAAATATATATAATACCATTTATTTTATTCTTTCATTAATAAGGAAAATAATACATCATCATTATGTCATAAATTAATTTAATTATTCAACATCTAACAATTATAAATAAAATACCATTATGTAAGAAATAATTTTATATATCTAATCAATATTTATAGTCTAAATGATTACATATATAACCCTATGTAAAAATTGTTTTACTAAAAGATATATACTTTTTTTCATTTTTGTATTTACTATAAGTTAATTAATATAAAGTGTCATTATCACATACAAGTGGCTCCATGGGGTCCCAAAATCGACCCAAGGATGGCCATGGTCAGACATGTATCATCCAAAAAGGTTAGAACATATGTTAGAGTAATTTAATATTATTAAAATATTATTTTTTACCCTTATTTACCAGATTTACCCATTAACCATGGTAAGTAAAATATTTTCCGAAGTAATTATTCAAAATTTATAAAAAAAGTTACATATTTACACAATTTGGACCTCCTAATTCTAAATATGGATTCCATTTTTCTAAATTTAAAATACAGAACTGGCAGAAATTAATTTAAAATTAATTTCCGTTGTGAAAACAAAAATCGTGTTTTTAATAAATAATAACTATCAAAAGATTGACACTTTATTAGGTCCAGTTTAAATGTGTAATTACACTCAATGACCAAAATTTGAATAAATGGTAAAAATATAATTTTATTATAATTAAAAACCACTAAATAGTATAATTTAGCACTTTTAATTATTTTGATTAAAAAAGTTGTTTTTAATTAAAATTTAGTATTTTTCACAATTCATCAAAAACTAAATGTTTCCAGAAAAAAACTAAAAATTTACCCTAATATAATTCCAATATTCCAAACCCACAAATGAAGTCTATTTTTAATGATAAAATTTATAAAATTTCAAAAAGTGGGTATTACTATTCAAAACGACTAGTTTGATTGGTCGTGATGTGTTAGAATCTCAAAGTTGTGCATAACCAAACATTTTCATTTTTCAAAGGGAAACAAACTGTGGAAGCTTGGGGTGTTACATTCTCCCCTCCTACAAATAATTTTTTCCTAGAAATTTCTATAATATTACTGCATAAAAAGATTCGGGCGGTTCTTAATCATAAATTCCCTGGGTTCCCACGTTGCCTCTTCTATCTTATGGTTTCTCTATATAAATTTTACCAGACGAGTTGTATGGTTTCTCAAAACATGTTCTCTTGTATCAAAAAGATTTAAAGGATCTTCACAATAAGACAGATTGGGATCCAGTTCTAATTCCCCACAGGTACGTACATGCATTAGGTCAGGTAGGTATTTTCTCAACAGTGACACGTGGAACACAACATGAACTTTTGAGAGACTTGGTGGAATTGCCTAATAGTAAGCTACAACCCCAATTCATTCTAGAATTTTTAAAGGACCGATGTAACTGGGACTCAATTTACCATTCTTACCAAATATTATAATTCCCTTTCATAGAGATAGCTTCAAGAAAACATGATCTCCCACCTGAAATTCCAAATCCTTCCTTCTGTTATCAGTATAAGTATTCCGCCTACTATGAGTGGAATTGATGTGGGTTTGGATTAACTTCACCTTTTCAATCATTTCCTCACCAAGTTCTGGGCCTATGATTTTTCTTTCACCAACATCATCCAAACAAGTTGGTGTACGACACCTCTTTCCATATAACGCTTTATATAGTGCCATCTGAATATTTGAAAGGAAGATATTGTAATAGGAAAATTATACCAAAGGTAAATATTGATCCCACATACATTTAAAATCAAGTGACCAAGATCTAAACATGTTTTTATGGTTTGAATAGTCTAATATGATTGTCCATCAATTTGAGGGAGGTAGGTAGTGCTCAAATGAAGTTTAGTATCTAGGGATTTCTGAATAATTTTCCATAATCGTGATGTAAAACAGGGATCACAATCAGAAACAATAAATAGGGGTACTCCATTGAGTCTTAAAAAATCATTAATATACAGTCTTTCTAAACTTTCTAGTGGTAAATCTTCTCTTATAGCAAGAAAATGTGATAGCTAGGTAAGATGATCAACAATGACCAATATTGCATCATTCCTTCTAGGAGTCCTTGGTAGCCCCATGAAAAAGTCCATTTTAATTCTATCCCATTTACATTCAGGTATGGGAAGAGGTTTCATGACTTTACCAGGATGTTTCCTTCTAGCATTCACTTGTTGAAAAACAATACATCTTGAAAAAAAATCAGCCATATCCCTCTTCATGTTGTCCCACCAAATACGATCCTTCAAATCTCTATACATTTTGGTGCTCCCAAGGTGTACCGAGAAATTTGTGCTTTGAGCATCATCCAAAAATTCGGTTTTTAGATCTGGTATATCGAGAACAAAAAGTCTCTTCCCAAATTTCAAAATTACATCTTCATATACGAAGTCACTCAATCCCCCATTATACACAAGTTTAATCTTCTTTTAGACTCCTCATCATCATCCTGAAAAATTTTTGTCTTTTCTAGTAAATATGGTTTGGAAACCATTTGAAAAAGCATTGATGTTTTACCTTCCAGGGTTATTCCCATATCTATCTGTACTAGATCCATGTATATAGGATCCTTTTCAACTCTCATCTTGTTCAAAACTCTATGATCCTTTCTACTCAAAGCATATGTCACCATATTTTCCTTCCCCGGGTGGTAATGTATAGTGAAATTATATTCCTTGAGTAGTTCAAGCCATCGCCTTTTCCTCAAGATGAGTTCTTTTTGTGAGAAAATATACATCAAACTATTGTGATAAGAATAAATCTCACATATTTCACCATACAGATAGTGTCAATATCTTCAAAGAAATTATTATAGATACTAACTGAAGATCAAGAGTAGGATAGTTTTGTTCATAAATTTCTAGTTTTCATTATGTATAGGAAATAACCCTATCATTCTGTATAAGTACACAACCATGTACTTCCTTTGAAGCATCACTATAAATAACAAACCAATCATTCTACGATGTTAGAGTCAATATCGATGAATTGAATAATCATCACATAAATTTTTCAAAACATTATTCACACTCTTTTGTCCAAAAAAATTTAACCCCTTTACATGTGAGCTTGATTAATGGGTTTCCCAATCTGGAAAAATTTTGGAGAAAACATTAATAATAACCTGATAAACCAATAAAATTGTGTACCTCAGTTATACTCGTCGGTGCTTGCCATTCTTGGATTGCCTTGGTCTTTGAACGATAAATAGTTATTCCATCCTTAAACACGATATTACCATGAAAATAAATCTCTTGAAGCCAGAATTTACATTTTCTAAACATCCCATGTAATTCGTTCCTTCTAAGAGTCTTCAGGATAATGCCCAAGTGATTTTCATGATCTTTGTAGATTTTGGAGTATACCATGATATCATCAATAAATACCACTAAAAAGTCATAAAGATATTCCTTGAAAACCATGTTCATTAGATCCTTGAAGACATAGGGTGCATTATTCAATCCAAAAGGCGTTATTGGAAACTCGTAATGCCCATACCTGGTTCGAAATGTTGTCTTCGGAATATCTTCCTTCTTTATGCACAACTGATGGTATCCAGATCGAAGGTCAATATTTGAAAAATATTGAGCTCCATGATATTGGTCAAATAAATCATCAATGAGAGGTAGAGGATACTTGTTATTTATTGATATAGCATTGATCTCCTTGTAGTCAATGCACAACATCATAGATCCATCTTTCTTCTTAACAAAAAGGATAGGGGATCCCCATGGAGAAACACTAGGTCATATAAACCCTTTATTAATCAATTCCTCTAGTTGGCCTTTTAGTTCAACTAATTCCACTATGGACATTCCATAAGGGGACTTTGATATGGGCCTTGAACTTAGAATTAAATCAATGGAAAACTCAATTTCTTGTTCTAGAGGATGTCCAAGTAAATCCTCTAGAAATACATCAACATACTCTTGCACAATAGGTACATAATCTATTTGAACATTTTTTCCCTCACCCATAGTTAATTCATTCTCTTCCTCCCCGATAATTGTATTTAGTTGAGCTTCTGGGGGTGGATCTAGATAAAAATCAAGTGGTGACAATTCTTCTCTAAAGATAAGGTGTTATTTATCATCATCTTCAAAAATTTTAACCTCCTTCTTCTTAAAACAAATTTTTGTGTCATGGTTTGAAAGCCAATCCATACTAATGATTATATCAAATTCAATCATGGTTATTATGATGAGATCAGTAGATAAAAAACATTTATATTCCCAAATGGGGACTAATTCACAAATCATTATTGCAATGATACTTCCCTTAAAAGTTTTGACTGACAACTCCCTTGTTAACTCAAATTAGAAATATCTAATTTTCTTAGCAGACTGGGAAGATATGAAACAATGTGATGATCCAGAATCATATAAATCATTTCCTAAACTTAAATAAACCATTAAATTACATATCACCATGTCTTTCAGAGCTTCAACCTCAGCAGTAGTGAATTTATAAGAACGACCTTGATCCCTTGGCCTTTTCGGATGTTGGTTTCCTTGGTGCTTAGGATATTCATTTTCATAATTCCCCTTTCTATACTATTTTAGCATTCAACATTGACAACCTCTTTCATCCCCTTGCAATCACGAGCATGGTGACCTTTTTCACTACACTTGTAACATACTCTCATTACCTTTAGGCAAGTACCGGGGTGTTTCTTCCCACATTTATTGCAGGATGGATATTCAACTTTTCCCTTCTTCCCCTTATTTCCATTTCTCGAGTGTTCAACAGATCTCTTCTTCTCTTTAATTGCATTAAATTCATAATACTAAGAGAATTCCTTTTCTATCTTGATAGCACATGAGACAATGTCTTCGTATGACGAGAAGGATTATGACACTAATGCTCGACCGAGAAATGGTTTTAACCCTTCAAAGAAATTGTGAATATTACTTATTTGGTTATGTATATAATTTAAAGCATGCCTTTCTAACCTTGTAATGTTAGCTTCATACTTTGTGACATTCTCATCATTATTTTGCCTTAAACTCTGAAATTGTCTTTTCATAGCCACTTGATGGTCATGAGGAAAGTATTTTTTCTACTAAAATATCTTTAAACTCCCACTATTCTATATTTGATAGTTCATCATCTTCTTCTTTGTTTTGAATCAATTACCACCATTTATCAGCATCTCTAGTGAGGCGGTAAACTTCCATGACAACTTTTTCCATTTCACTACTCCCCAAGGTGTGGAATATTTTCTCTAAGAAATATATCAATTGCTCAGATAATAATGGATTCGTACTCCCATTTAATGTTGGTGGTTGTTGCCTTAGGAAGCAATCTATCAATGATCCTCCACGTTGTGGATCAGGGTGCTCCATACAGGTAAGGTTATTATTCATAACCTGAGTGATTTGTCCTATTATGGATATTAGCTGATTAGAACCAGTTTCGTCACCGGATCCACTATAATTATCATGACTAGGAGGGAAATACCTACATGGATTACGTGCATTGATACGGTTTCCATTCCTTCCACTAGGCTCCATTTCTAAACAATGGCATAAACTAGATTACTTTATGAATCAAAATACATAATTACAAACTTGTAAATCACTTACCATAAACTGAAATGTTTATGGATTTAATTAATAATCATAAAAATGTTTTCTTTGATGAATTATATACTCATAATTTATTCATGATGGTTTTTATAGAAAATGAGAATTATCGTAAGAATATCCCTAGATAGTTTCGTAACCAATAGTGTAGGAAGGCCCATTGTCGTGCACCAGTTCCCATTCGAGTCTAGATCAAAGTGGTGTTTTTAGGTTTTACCCCTAGGTACATCTGTGCCAGAGCCACCTCTACCTGCTAGAATCTAGAGAGGGATGAATTAGTTGGAAAACACAAAAAATATCTATAATACAAAAATTCTATAAAGTTCTTCTATACTAATCCTAATATTCTATCTTAGGATAATGTGCCTGAATCAGAGTTTATCTAAATCTAGATTCCAAAGTTTGTAATAAACATCCTATGATACCAACTATTACGTCCCAACCCCAGTTATCTAGATTCGGTGCATTATTACATAACATTGGCATGATATAAGGAAATCATGTACTGAAAACTGGCCAGTTTAGTAGCCTTGAAATACTAGATACATTAATAAGTTTTATATTACATTATAAAATAAAAAACTACAACAACATTGTTTCCATATTCCACACTCATATCCCCTCAGACTATCCCTTCAGGTCAGTCATAAAATACCTTTTCGCATCCTAGAAAAAATAAAACATAGAAAGGGGTGATCTCAGATTCCCAGTAAGGATAACCATATTGCAGAAACTTTCATAAATAAGAATAAACAATTAAGGAAATTTATAAGACTAAAACAAAATCCTTTTAAACATTAACATCAACATAATATGGAAAAGATAAAATCAAATAATGAAATTTACTCATTCACATGGATATTATTATAGTCTAATAATCACATGTATTATCAATATCCACTTTCATAATGATGGAATTCATAATGCCAGACTTCATAACCACAAAGTCAAAGTCTTGTGTGAAGAATACAAATAATATTTTTTCATGACCTTGTGCCAAGACACTAGTTTGCTTTCTGAGACATACCGATGAGTCGAGGAGCAATAGAGGGCTCCAACCATCACTTACTATTTCAAATGCATTCCTTATATGAAAAGGTTCAAACATAACAAAAACATTCGTATTAAAACTAGCATACAAAATGTCAATACTTTCTCCATAAACCACGAATGGTGTGAAAATAACACATCCACAGTAAAAAATATCACAAAACCTTCAATACAATATGGAATTTTTGTATCATAATAAATCAACTTCATTTAAGCTTAAAATCCATCAAAGGATGTTGACATAGATTAAATTAAAACATTTTTTAGAGAATTATCTCTTTCAATTTTGAAATCATTTAAAAGTCATATAATTATAAAAGGAAACATTTATTTTTAAAATATTCATATAATCTTATAAGGGAATCTTTGACAATGTTATAACAGTAGAAAATAGCCACACCCTCTGTATAAGTTAAAAAAAATTCTTACCTTAATTTTGTCAAAAGGTCCTAAGGTACCTTGTTTGGAAAACGGCGAAAATATTTCTGTCAAACCATTTTATAAAAAGTCAAAAAAAGATATAAATGACTATAAACCTCAGTCAAGTAAACAGTTAAAATGTTTTTGAATACATTTTTAAGAAACATGGATGTGGATGATAAAGAGGTCCCAGAAGATACTTATGTAAAAACAACCATGGATAATAAAGAGATTGTGAAATTAACCCTTACCTTGTACTTTTCCTTGGTCAAGGGTACATTAACCTCCGGTATAATATTTAAATCATTGTTTTTAAATTATAAAAGAACCATATATATATATATATGATGTCATATATAATCTTCTAATATTTCTCCCTTTATGATATTTCAATATTATCATCATTGTGGGTGTCAACTAATTCATTTTCCTTTATATACGTTGTTATGTAAGAAATTTTTTGTGTGGATATGATCTATCATATTCATATTCAAAATGATAATAAGTCTTTAAACATTATTTTTAACCATCAAATGAAAATTCGTCTTTAATGGATACAATGGTGAATGAATCTCATCGCGTTCGTGGAGACGATAATCCGTACATATGCATGAGTGACAATATCACTCTTTTAATATTAAAATCATATATAATTGGATGGTATATCATATATATAGAATTACTATCATGTTATATGCATTATTTTCATCATTTATACTCATTATTATACCCATCCAAATGATAAAGTGTTTAAATAAAACACTACACCACGACGTGGAGATGGTAAGTCGTACATACGCACGTATGGTGACATGTAATTCATAGGATGGATAAAATAATGAATATTGTTTTACCATATTTATAATTACATAACAGTATATAGAAGTTACTGGAGTTATTATGTAACATCCTGGATCTGGGTGCCACTCAACGGGTTCCCCAAACCTGGTTGGTCACATGACCTCAAGCACATTTCCCCAAACGCCAGAGGCTGCTGACTAGCAATGAGGGCCTAGGTCTGATATGGGGGAAACCATGACCACATATGTAAAAGTGTAGCGCAATGGAAAAATATAAACATACCAAAAGCGGAAGTAGTAAACAATAAAAAGATGAAATGGACAACAGTACTGAAGTAAAAGATGACAATAGTCATATATATATGATGATGCAATATGTCCCTAAGCCTAAGACAGAATTCAAAGCAGGATACTTTGAATTCTAAAATAATATAGTACAAGGTACAAGTGCAATAAAAAAAATCAAAATAGTGCAGCAGAAGCTCGACATCATCGCAAGCCTAAGCTCAATCCCATGCTCTCCTACTCCTCTACAACAATCAATAACCTGCATAGGGACTCTTTCCCTTATCAATACCTGCAACAATATAATCTGTGTGGGACAAAGACAAGACCCAAATAGGGTGTGAGAAATAAATCCCAGTAGGCAACCACCAATGTCCCGTGCCCAACTGTCAGTGAAATTGTGCAACAGGAGTGTGCAACATTGAAATGCAGTAAACTAGGAAGTACTCAAGAGTAGCTACTCCTGTCAGTTCCTTTTCCATTTAATTATTATTTAACTATTCAATATAATTGAATCATAAGTTCCTAAGACTCATCCTCAGCTAAAAATCATGTATACAGTGTCGTAGCAATACCACTACAGGCTATCTAACAATTAAAAGGTAAAACAATACAAAGATTGTGTTTAGTCATGGCATGTTGAACAGAAGAAATCACCACAGTGAATATTTAAAGTAAACAGTTTCCTCAAACATGAAAAACCTTACCCTTAGGTAATCAAAATCGAAAATCGCAGGTGACTACCAACAAGAATAATGACTATTTCCCTCAGGCATACGAGATAATTCCCTTAGGCACGAAAGTTATTTCCCTCAGGCATAGGAAAAGCTTTCCTCAGGCTAAACGAAACACTGCCCTCAGGCTAAGCATAACACTACCATCAGGATAAACAAGTATCCGGGCCAACACATAAGCAAGATATTCTATATATTTTATCATATTAAAACTCAAAGCATTCTACAATCATGGAATACCCATGGGTATCCTGGCCAATCTGCTAATCAAGGGAAACGAACCCACGGGGTGGCCCTAAATTAAGGCAGCAATCCCAAACAACAATTTATATGTATTAACGAAATTACCTACAATTCTAGGTATTTTATTAGTCAAGGCCTCAGCCATAAGACACCCCAAACATGGGTGCATTGCAGAACGATACATAAAAACAACTCGACAGTTGGAAATAAACACCAGACCACCTACCTCGATCTCCTCTGATCGATATATGTGATTGACGCCTCTCGAATCAATAGAGAACGAAATAGATCTGGGATAAATTTTCACCCAATAAAAATCAAATAACGTCCCCTCATGAAAAAATTGGAAGGAAACACCCATGAAGAGAGAAGATCTCACCCATGCGGTCTGAACTTGATTGACGATGGAAGAATCCGAGTTCTGGTGTGCGATCAGGAGCTCCTACAAATCATAGCCATCTCTCCTGGTGCTTCTGGTTCGTTCTAAGCATCCTCTACCAAAAGAGGAGGCTTCTGCCTGATTATAACAAAAAAAAATTAACTACACGGCGTGTAGTCTCTTGTAAAAATCATGTACATTCCATTTTTTAACTGTTCCTCTAGAGGCCACTTTCCACAGCCCTACTGTTCATCTTCCGAATTGATTACATGAAAATGTATTTCTGTGTACATGGTATGTACTACCGTTCTGCTGGTGGCTACTCCCACCACCTTACTATTCACCTGTAGACTGATTACATGGCATGTATATACTATGTACACGGTGTGTGGTTAGTTTTTACACCCTTCATCACCGACAGAATGACACGCCCTTTATACTCATCCCACACAGCCAAAGTACACGATGTGTGGAAAAGTACATGACATGTACCCACAAATTTTGGGATTTTCTATATTTTACTTATTTTCTCAATAACACTTATGGAAAAAGGAAAATAAGAAACTCGTACATTATGTATAAGAACCAGGTTCTTACAAAATTCCCCTTTAAAGAAATTCAACCCCGAATATCCCTTCCAACGGTGGTGAGATAAAGTTGTGAACAACTCTAGCCACTGAGCACATACATCGGTCTATTTCTCCCAACTTTCGTCCAGCACTCGGCCAAGCTGCCATAGAACTAGCATGAGAGGAACTGACCCGCCTCGGAGAACCTTCGTGCTCCTATCAACAATACGAATCAGATTCTCCTCAAAGGATGCATAGACCTAAAGTTCAACCTCCTCAGGCTGAAAATGTGAGACGGGTTTAAGTGATAATGGTGCAACTGAGATATACGAAAGATGTCATGCATGGCCCGATACCTCTTTGGTAACTGCAACCGATAGGAAACAGGCCCAACTCTCTCCAGAATCTCAAATGATCCAACATACATTGGTGAAAGTTTACCATGTCTCCTGATCCACCTATGTCACATCCTCGGTGAAACATGCAAGAAAACCTGGTTCCCAATCAGAAACTCCAATGGTTGTCTATAACGATCAGAATATAATTTCTATCAAGAATATGCAGTAGCCATCCGCATCGGTATCAACTGGACCTGCCCTGTAGTCTCCTCCATGGGTTGTGGTCCTAGTAAAGCTAACTCACCTACCTCCAACCAGCACAATGTTGATCGGCATGGCCTACCATATAAATCCTCATATGGTTCCATCTCTATAGTTTCCTGAAAACTTTTATTGTAGGCCAAATCAAACAGGGGTATGTGCTTCTCCCAAGAGCCTCCAAGGTCCAGGACGCATGCACACAACATGTCCTTTAGAACCTGTATCGTACATTCTGACTGGCCATCATTCTAAGGGTGGTATGGTGTGCTCATAAGCTCTTATGAACCCAGTTCCCTTTGAAAGAACTTTCAGAAATGAGATGTAAAATGTGTGTCCCTAAATGAAACGATTGAATGAGGGATGCCATGAAAACGTACTACCTCTCGAATATACAACATTCTGAGCTCGTCAACACCGAAGGTCTCCTTGATCGGCAAGAAGTGATCTACCTTCATAAGTCCTTCCACAACAAACCACACATCATCATTTACTCGAGGTGACCTCAGCAACCTGGTCATGAAGTCCATTGCGACATCATACCATTTCCACCCCGAAATGGGTAATTGTTGTAACAGTCTGACATGCCTCTAATGCTCTGCCTTCACTTGCTGACAGGTGGAACATCTCGTAACAAAACCAGCTACCTCTCTTTTCATACCTGGTCACCAATACTGACGTCTCAAGTCAAGGTACAGTTTTGTAACTCTGAGATGGAATTCCCAAGCAGAAGCATGAAATTACCGCATCAACTCCTCGCGTATATCCCCTGGAACCCACACTCATCCCTAGATACACTGTACCTTGTCATCGCCTATCTTCCAACCAGAATCAAGGTCCTTACTTACCCCCTAACTCTTGTAGAACTAGGCCGTCTGTATCTGATAGATGTGTCATCCTAACTTTGTCCATGAGGGTAGAATTAACAACTAAGAAAGAAAGATAGGTTTTACCCTGACTATCTTACACCTCCAAATGAAACTCAGAGTACAAATCCATAAGCTGCCACTCACCACTAGGCTCAAGTACTTCCTGTATCTGAGTTCTCTTACTCAGTGAATCATCTACTACATTATCCTTACCAAGTGTATCGGTAAGCTCAATGTCGAATGACTGAAGGGATTCAATCCACCTTCGCTATCTCAAATTCAAGTCACGCTGGGTAAATTTGGATTTCAGACTTTTGTTGTCCATAAACACCACAAAATGTTCTCCCAAGAGATAATGTCTCCAACAACGTAATTCATGAACAACTACAGCCAACTCGAGATCATGTGTCGGGTAATTACTCTCATGTGGACTCAACTACAGAGACCCATACACAACTACTCAATTTCCCTACATCAACACTCCTCCTAGCCTAATACCTGATTCATCACCGTAATCTGTATAGCACTTCCCCTGCTCTGCGAGTATCAGGACTAGTGCTGATGTCAACCTTCCCTTCATCTCCTGAAAGGCTGTCCTGCATTCTTTTGACCAAATGAATTTCACACCCTTCTTAGTCAAACCCATCAATGACACTGCTAAGTGCGAGAAGTCCTATATAAAGCACCTGTAGTAACCAGCCAGCCCAAATAAACATCATATGTCAAACACATTCTTAGGATTCTCCTAAGAAACTACTTCTCTCACTTTCTCTAGGTCTATGAAAACTCTTTCCTCTGTGATAATATGTCGAAGGAAGTGTATATGGTCTATCCAAAAGTGGAATTGGGAGAGCATATCATATAACTGATTCCCTCTCAGTGTACTCAGTATTATCTAAAAATGGGTGGCATGGTCATGTAGAATGTGAGAGTACATCAAGATACCGTCCATGAAGACTACCACAAAAGATTCTACGTATGGATGGAACACATGATTCATTAGATCCATGAAAACTGGTGGTGTGTTCGTGAGTCCTAACGGCATAACCAAGTACTCGTATAGACCATATCTTCTCTAAAAGGCTGTAAGCAGTATGTCTGATGGTCTAATGTGCATGTGATGATATCCGGGTATCAATTCAATCATCGAGAACACACGTTCTCCTCGAAGTTGATCAAAAATATCATCGATCCTCAGATAAGTATATCACTTCTTAACTGTCAACTGGTTTAGCTTCCGATAATCCATGCAATGCTTGAGGGTCTTGTCCGCATTCTTCGCAAACAAGACAAGCGAACCCCATGGAGAAGTACTGGATCAGATGAAACCCTTTGATTGTAACTCCTCTAACTACCTTTTGGGCTCCTGCAACTCTGGTGTAGCCATACTATAGGGAGGAATGGACACCGATGATTTTCCTAGAGCAAGCTCAATAGAGAAATCCCCCTCTCGTTCCAAAGGTAGACGTGAAATGTCATCTAGGAAGACATCCCTAAAATGATCAACCACTGGAGGAAAATATTATTGACAAGTTCCCTAGTCATCCAGATATAAACTCGTAATCTGGGCTGTCACACCACCTCACTGACGATACTCGGGTCTAGGTCAGCTCACCTGGACATCCCATTCGCCCTTTTATAGAAAATATCTGCCCTCTGGTGATGTGAAACTCACACTGTGATGGTAGCAATCTACAGAGGCTCAAAAGGGTAACAACTAGTCCATCCTGAGAATAATCTCATATCTCATTATCTCTAAGACATATAGGTCCCATAGAATGTTACACCCACCAAACTCTAGGGGGAAACCTTGCATTGATGCACACCTGTTGTTCTAATCCCCAACAGAGTGTCTATTGTCATAATATTATATGAAAAATAAACACAGAGCCCAAGGCTCTCCACAACAGGAACAAATATAAAGATATGTGTAGCACCATTATTGAAAAGTACTGAAGACAAAACATAAGAAAATATAATTGTACCTCTGAGAGTGGAAGGTCCAGCATCCTGCTTCTATTGGGTCTATTGCACTACATATCCTTGCCCAGTTCCGCGGCCCTGCGACACAGCCTGGCTACCCTAAGCATATCGCACTGCTGTCTCTGAGATCCTGGTGTCCGGCTACCATGCCCACAACCACCACCTCGGCATGAACATCCTAGTGTGTTCCAATTACCTAACTGGTAAAAATATGTTGGCCCTACTTCTGAACAAAGAGTTTTCACAGAACACCTCTCACTAGTCAGTGGTGGGAATGCCATGAAAAAACACTAAAGATGACACATCATGCCCCAATCTCTGCACTCCACTAGGTCATGCGAACACTGAGGACTCTTGTGCACTTGTTTACCACTATCATAGAACATTACCTAGCCACATGAAGAATTATTCTGGATAATACCTCCACCATGAGAGAAATCCACCTGCCTCTTCCTCTTGCCAGAAGTAATAGTCCCAGAGAATGGTGTTGAACCACCCTGGCCTGCACCATTAGCTTCCCGTAGGTTCTGCTCAGTAATCAGTGCCTGGTTCAAAATATCATGCAATGTAGGGAACCTGAAAAAATTCATCAGTGCTCGGATGTCATATCAAAGAGCGCCCTCAAAGAATCTAGCCCTCAACATCTCATCATCCACCAACAAATGTGAAAACTCTATAGCTCGGTGAAGCAGGTAGAATAATCCATCACTGACATGGTGCCATGTTTCATATTCATGAACTCTCGAGATCGATATTCTCTTAGCATCTATGGAATTTAAAACGTCATAGATTACTACCCGAAAATCTTCTCACACCATGTCTTGAGGATGATCAGTATGGGTGGTAACATCCCACCATATCTTGATGGAATCACGCAACATGTATGTATCGAGCTTGACCCTCCACCCGGCAGGCACCTCTAGATGCTCGAAAATAGTCTGCATCAAACCCAATCAAGACTCCGCTGCCTCTGGTCCCCCATCCTTGAGAATGTAGTTGGATTCTGCTACTGAAATATACATGTCTTCTTAGCCAGAGACACGACAGTCGGTGGTGCTCCCTGGAAGGTCTACATGAACCGCATGAAGCCTTCACGGAACAGCGCATCCGCACCTGCATCCGGTATAATGGCTGGCGCTGCATCTGGCACTGCTGGAGGATTCATCTGTAGCCCATAGACTAACATATCTAGAGTATAATCGTTTCCACTCTCTTGGAAAACAACTCGTGGTCGTCTCAGTGGCATGACTCTACAAGGTCAAATACACACCTTAGATTATGATCATCAAATACCAAGAGCAGGAAGCGCAAGAAAGGAACAAGGAAAGGAAAATATTTAAGTTGAAAAAACAAGACTAAATGATGTGTATAATAACTACACGATGAGTTCCCTCAAATATTTCACATGGTCATGATCTTCTTCCAGAACTTGTTGTGTAACACCCCAATAACACGGCGTGTTTTCCACACACACAACATGTACTAGAATTTTCTTCCCCTTCCCGAGTCCTTCTACACAGCTTAGCCACACGGTTCTCTTTCTAAAGAGACTACACGGAATGTATAAGGTCTATATAGTGTGTACTAGACGAGCTTCACCAACCCGTGTTGTTCGAGACACAACCGAGTACACAGCTCACCCTACACGGCGTGTTCCAAATGGACATGTCGTTTTTGGTATAGATTCCAATTGCTTGTGTTGTTAGTGACATAGCCGACTACTCGGATGACACTACACACCATGTTACACCCGCACATGGTGTGTACACCACCCCATTTCCCCAATCACACAGACAAGTCCACAAGATCTCACACTAGTCAAGACCACACGGCGTGTCCCACAGGTACACGACGTGTTCTAGAGGAACTTCATTGACCCATGTTATTCGTGACATGTCTAGATACACGGCTCACCCTACACGGTGTGTTCCACACAAACACTGAATTTTCAAAAAGAGTTAACACTGACCCGTGTTGTTAGTAACATGGATGGATTCCAAGATTTTACTACACGATGTTTCGGCATTGACACGGTGTGTATAAGATCAGATATTTCTGTCCATTTTGTTAGTTACTCAGCGGACACAGGGTCAACATGACATGGTGTGTACAATCGGTACACGACGTGTCCCCTCAAGGTTTCACTATCCCATGTTTCACCCCACACGGCCTATGACGCTGGTAGAAACTACACGGCATGTATATACCATACACGGCATATACATAAAAATTTTAACTTTCTTCATGAACAGAAGAGTAAATGGCATGTAGTCAAAACCACATGGCATGTATTCCCGGGTTTTTCAGACAGTAATCCTTAGAAACTACTCCAGAGCCTAGAAAAACAATGAAACCAACACCTAAGTTCCAAATTCCGATCCGTGGGGGCCCATACACACTGTGAATCAAAGCTTCGAATCTTATACATGTTATAAACAATGTATACAAGTCAATGATCCACTACATTCCGGTCAATGAGGGCCCATAATCATCAAGAACCAAAGTCTTGCATTCATTCTACAAAACCTTACATAACAACACCCTATCCAATATCAGGTATTTTTTCAAGGAATCCATCACAAGAACTTTTATTTTTCTAGAAAAACATCTATCACAACAACATGTTATTTCTAATGCACCTAAATGGCATGAAAACTATGCATGGAATGTGATTCTAACATGTTCCTAAATGATGCATGAGATGGAATACCCTCATCTCATCGGGTTGCGACTAAATAGAACCCAGGTATAAAAATAGGAAAAACACACCACAAGTGCATCACCCAAGGGTGAAAATCAACTCAATTTTAATATTCATAAAAAAATCACAATTTAATCTGAGGCAATCCAGACTTTACCTATAAATGGGTTAGCTACTCCTAGGCATAGTTATTACCGAATCCCTTAGCAATCTATCTCTTCCCATTGTCACCAAATAATAAAAGAACTCAGAGAAAATACAATCCTCTGATACCACTTTGTAACGTGCCGGATCCAAGTGCCACTCAGTGCGTGCCCCAAACCCGGTTGGTCACATGACCTCAAGAGAATTTACCCAAATGCCAGAGGCTACTGACTAGCAGTGAGGGCCTAGGTCTGATAGTGGGGAAATAATTCCCTCATTTGTCATAGTGTATCATTGTGAAGGAATATAAACATTCCAAAAGCGGAAGCAATAACCAATACAAAGATGAAATGGACAATAGTATAGAAGTAAAAGATGATAACATTTATATATATAGTATGATGCAATATGTCCCTATGTCTAAGAAAGTAGTCAAAACAGGATACACTACAATCTAAAATAATACAGTACAAGGTACAAGTGCCGCAAAACAAGCAAAATAGTGCAGAAGGAACTCAGCAGCATCACAAGACTAAGCTTGATCCCATGCTCTCCTACTCCTCTACAACAATCAAGTAACTATATAAGGACTCTTTCTCTTATCAACACCTGCAGCAATATAATTTGTTTGGGCCCAAGACAAGACCCAAACAAGGTGTGAGAAATAAATCCTAGTAGGAAACCATCATAGGCCCATGCCCAAGTGTCGGTGAAATTGCACAACAGCAGTGTGCAATAATGAAATGCACTAAACTAGGAAGTACTAAAAAGTATCTACTCCTACTAGTTCCTTTTCCATTTAATTATTATTTAACAATTCAATATAATTGAATCATAAGTTCCTAAGAATATGCTTCAGCCAAAAATCTCTTATACAGTGCCACAACAAAACCAATACAGGTTATCTTACAAGTAGAAGGTAAAAAAATACCAAGATTTTGATTTAGATTGGTAGGTATAATAGAAGAAATCACCACAGTGAATATTTAAAGTAAATAGTGTCCTCAGATATGGAATCCCTTACCCTCATGTAATCAGAATCGAAACTCGCAGGTGACTGCCCATAGGTAGAAAAAATATTTCCCTCAGGCGTTCAATATAATGCCCTTAGCCATCGAAGCTACTACCCTCAGGCATAGTGAATGTTCCCCTCGAGCTAAACAAAACACTACCCTCATGGTAAGAAAAAAACTGCCCTCAGGCTAAACAAGTAATAGGGCCGAGCCCAACACATAAGCAAGTAATTATATATATTTTCTCTCAAGAAATATCAAATAATGCTATAATAAATGCATACCCAAAGGTATCATGGCCAATCGACTAAACAAGGGAAACACACCCATAGAGTGGCCCAAGATGAAGGCAGCAACCCCAAATAATAATTTATACATATTCATTAAATTACCTATACGATTCTAGGTATTTTATCTGGCAAGGCCACAGCCATACGACACCCCAAACATTGATGTGTAGAACAACGGTACACGAAAACAACTCGAAAATTAGAAATAAACACCAGACCAAATACCTCGATCTCCTCTGATCAATATATGTGAACAAAGCCTCCCAAATCAATCGAGAATGGCATAGATCTGGGATAAATGTTCACCCAATCAAAATCAAATAACATACCCTCTAGAATTAATTGGAAAGAAAACACCCAAAGAGGGAGAAGAACACACCCGTGTGGTCCAAACGTGATTGTCGGCGGAAGAATCTAAGTTCTGGTGTGCGATCGGGAGCTCCTCTAAGTCTCGGCCATCTCTCTCGGTGCTCCTGGTTGGTTCTAAGAGTACTCTTCCGAAAGAGGAGGCTACATCCCGTTTATAATAAAATATAATAACAATGTGGCATGTACTCTCAAGTACATGGCGTGTATATTCCATTTTTTAACTATTTATCTTGCAGCCACTTTCCACCGCCCAATGGTTCATTTGCTGACTTGATTACACGACGTGTATTTCTAAGTACACGACGTGTACTACCGTTCCACTAGCGGTTACTCCCACCGCCTTACTATTCACCTACTGACAGATTACACAGAATGTATATAATAAGTACATGGGGTGTAGTTAGTTTTTACACCCTTCATCTCTGACAAGCCTACATGCCCTGTATACTCATCCCACATGGCCAAAGTACACGACGTGTGGAAATGCACACGGCATGCACCCACAAATTTTGGTGTTTTCTCCATTTTCCTTATTTTCCCAAAAAAACTTAAGGAAAAAGGAAAATAAGAAACCCAGACCTCTAGATTAAGAACTAGGTTCTTACATATTAATTTATAATTGAAACAAAAAAGAGAGAGGAAGTGGAAGAAGAAAAGAACTTGAAAGTGGTGATTAATATTTATCTCTTCAACAAGTTATTCATTTTGATTTGATCAAAAGGGCTCTTTAAGATGGATTGCTAACAAAATTAAGGCTTCTAGGATGATGGGAGGATAGTTTAGATGATATGTGGATAGGGTTTGGACGATCCAAATGGCTTTGAAGGTCTAAATTTGAGAGAAGGGGAAGTTCCCTTTTATAAGAGGCATGGAGAGCACCTTAGGAAAAGATTGAAATATTATTTTATAATAATCTCATTTCAGTTTATAATGGATAAAAAATGATATATTTCAAGGATATGATGGGTTTGGGTCGAAAACCACTCAACGAATACGTTTTAGATAGGTTTGGGTCACAATATAAACTTTATCTTTTTGATTTAACTCTTAGTTAATTCGTTTGAGATTTACCTTGTCTCTTTGTATTTCTATATTATATGGTTAATAAACATACCACAAACATTCAAGAGAACCAAAATAGGTTCATTAGTGACATATATAATATTATTTTAGACCTTTGTCTGAACCTTATATTTTTAGGAATAAAATATCAATTAATAATATAATATTTGTTTTAAAAACTCTTTTATGTCAATTTTGACACTATTTGCTATTTTGTATTCTTAATTTCTAAAAGAATTATTACATTGAAAAGCATCCATTTAATTTATCCTAACATGTCACATTAACCTAGGAAAATCGTGGATGGCATCAAAACTTTTAGATTATATTTATTTAAACATCTATGATACCATTTATTTGATTCTTTCATTAATAAGGAAAATACTGCATCATTATTGTATCATAAATAAATTTAATTATTCAATGTCTAAAAATTATAAATAAAATATAATTATATATGAAATATGATTATCTTTCTAATGAATATTTATAGTCAAATAGATAACATATATAACCCTATGAAAAAATTGTTTTACTAAAAGATATATTTTAATGTCATTTTTGTATTTACTTTAACTTAATAAATATAAAGTGTCATTATCACTTACAATTGGATCCATGGGGTCCCATAATCAACCCATGGATGCCCATGGTCGAACATGTAAAAGTCAATATGGTTAGAAAACGTGTTAGGGTAATTTAATATTATTATAATATTATTTTTTACCCTTATTTACCAGATTTACCTTTTCACCATGGTAAGTAAAATATTTACCGAAGTAATTATTCAAAATGACTAAAAATAATAGTTAACTATTTAAACAATTTTTACCTCCTGATTGTAAATATGGAATCAATTTTTATAAATTTAAAATATAGTAATGGATTAAATAAATTTGAAATTAATTTCCATTGTCAAAACAAAAAGTTCGTTTTTAAAAAATATTAACTATCAAAAGATTGACACTTGCTTTTGTCCAGTTTAAATTTGAAATTACTTCCAGTGAAAAAAAATTGGATTAAATGGTAATAATATAATTTAATTATACTTACAAAACACTCAATATTATAATTTATCAACGTAAATTATTTTGATTAAAAAAGTTTTTTAAATTAAAATTTACTATTTTTCACTATTAATAAAAAACTGAATATTATCAGAAAAATAAAAAATACTTACCCTAAGCTAATTTCGATATTATGAACCCAAAAATAAAGTCCATTTTTAAAGATAAAATTGATAAAATTTCAAAAAGTGGGTATTATTATTCATTACAGCTAATTTGATAGGTCGCGATGTGTTAGAATCTCGAAGTTACGTACAACGCAAGCTATTTTATTATTCAAAGGGAAACATACTGTGGAAGCTTTGGGTGTTAAAACCCGAGATGTTATTTTTGGAAAAATTATTTATTTCATTATGTTTTGAAGGTGATCACTGAATTAATATAATTGTTACGTGACTAAATGTTATAAATTATGTAAAACATATAGTTATTTAGAAAATTTAGTGGCCTTCCATCAAAAATTTTCTTCTATGAATATCGAAAGGCTTTCCATGAATGTGTTCTAAATTTATATACTAATGGAATGGTTTAATTTGAACATTGGATAATTTTTTATGGATATTAAATTATGATTTATTATATTGGATATCATGTTCTGACCATTCTGGTTTCAGTAAACATGTTATGGTCGAAGGAATGACTTCGGGATTTTATGATCCATTAATATGATTATAACATATAAAATTATCATGAAAAATAATTTCATAGTGTAAGGGTTGATGTAAATGTATATTAAAATATATGAAAAGGTTGATATTTTTCTTATGACATGGAAAATAATCATGTCAGTTTTTTTTTTCAACTAATTATATGATTAGAAAAATATTCCCAAAACTCTTGGAATTTTATTTGAAATAAAAACTTAAATTCGATTAATTATATTATCGGTAAATCAATGTACTCTTTAACCCATTAGAAATTTATGATTTTAGGATGTTAGACAGTCAGATAACCATGTACTCTATCACTGCACATTAAAAGATAATGGTTTTATTTGTCTCTCATGGCCCTATTTTAACTTACAACTAATGTCATCCTATGTGAAATGATAATTCTATTAGTACATTTTTATTTTCATTTTCATCTTATTAAGGGGATCTTTTATTAACCCTATTTACGATGTGTGTTTCTGAAAAATTAATTTTAAATTACCAACTGTTGATTTTTGTTGTGAAATTTAAAATTTAAAGGATGCAATTTATTGAGGGAGGGTAGAATATAACACCCCATGAAATTTGGTAGTGTCTCTTTTTAAATATAATCACTTTGATAGCTTATGGTACATATAATTACAAATAAAAAATTTATTAAATATTAAAATTTAATTTCGATAGTTATCAACCGACCATTAGAATGGTAGGAATAAATGAGATTAACTAAATTATGATAATATATTTTATAAATATTTACCAATGTAATTAACTAGATATAAAATAATTCAAAATGAAAATAAATTCCAATCAAACATAAAAGATTTTCTTTTATAAAAAAAACTAATTTTATGACCACAATGATATTTTATCTTATGAAAGTAAATAAATCACTATTATTGAAAGATATTAATGAAATTTATATGTTATATATTCAATGGATTTTTTTTAAATTCATCCAATATGTTTGATTTGATAAGGATAAGACTAAATGCAATTTTCAATATAAATGATATATTTTTGTAAATGCATATTTTCTGCCTTTTAATGGACCACCTAGTTTAAAGAAAAATTTTGAAACATAATCTGTTTTATATGAAAAATAAACAAAATTTCTGAAATTGGGATTTAAAAAATATGTTAGAGTTATTGTTTTGTATTTTTTGGAGATGTTTTTGTCAAGATCCATCCCTCAGGTCTCCTTCTATGACTCCCCCAAGCCTCCTTCTTGAAGGCTAGAGGTTGGCGACTTGCGCCGAAGTAGTCAACATTCATGTGGGGGGAATTTTCCATAGTACCTGCCCAAACACGAACACACAACTACATCCCAAGAAAATTTGAAAAGATGACATGCATGTTACTCAACAACCACTGAGTGTAAAGGTACAACTGAAAGTAAATGAGCCAGAATACAAACCCAACAAAAGAAAACTGAAACAAGAGCATGTACAAGATCGATGGAACTACTTCTACTAAAAACCAAACGTGATGGGTATGTATAGAGTAGCTATCGGAAGCCATAGAAGCTTTTCATGCCTGCCTGATCTCACTGTGCGCCACCTACTTCTCGGCCCCCAAGTCCTCCAAAAAATCATCAACCATCTACAAAAGACACAACATGTGTGGGGAAAGCCCGTGTAGTGGTGAGTAATATAATACTCAGTTTCGAACCCAACCAAACAATAGAAGAACATAATGCAATACATAAGAAAACCACAAAGTATAATCGAGAAGAAATACAACTCACACCAAGTATAATCTAATGAATAGAAAGCAAGACCATCAGTCACAACACTAGACACCTTGGGCTGCTATGGTGCTAATCCCTGATTAGTACCGTGGGCATACATGGTCACATAGATCTATTCTGCACAGTGGGATTGTCTTGTCACATAGATCCACTTCCCACTAATCCTAGACTATAGTGGTACTCATACCTGATATATACCATGGATATGATGTGTCACACAGAGCCACTCCCCACCCTGTGCCTATTGGGTCCCAGAGTGCTGCTTCCAACCCTTGCCATCACACTAAGGAACTCATCCCTAATGAGTACAACGGGTCTATCAGGTTACACAAAGTCTCTCCCCACCACATGGCTTCCAAGTCACATAGAGTCACTTCCCACTGGGCCATCATTGCTGATCCACATAGGGTAACATGATATCATTCTTTAGGTCTCAGTTATCCCTAGGATCTCTATACGTAGTGTTCTTGATTTTGGGAGAAACTACTCCTCAAGCCATTAATTGAATTATAAATTCCATTTAAGCCTCCTTAGAGTGTGGTAAAGTTCTACCAGGTCATTAGAGTTCCAATGCCTCAAACAGATCAATAATTGAATGATAAGTTGGGGAGATATTTTCATTTTAGTAATGTGGGGTTGGTTGCATAAGGGACTAATCCAACTTGGTTGAACTGACCCATCCAACCCATTCAGAAGGTCTTGCAAGACCCAGTCCATTTCTATGACCCGGTCAGACCTAGTTCAAGTCTAGGCTAGCCCGGTCTGGTCTTGACACTGGGCCCGACACATTGGGCTTTGTTGGACCCATCCTGGTTTGGGTGGGGGTCCCTCCCATAGGTTCACTCACCAACCCCGATATTATTTGGCCCTGATCACAACCGTCAGACCAGTATGTTCCCCACCCAGGCCACCCAGTGTCCCCTTATTATATCACTAGCCTTGCCAGCTTTTGTGGGCCAGCTTAAACCAACCCGTGTGGCAATGTGACCTAGTTTTCATGGCTCAGTATGAACCACCTGTTGGACCGGTCTCCACTTCCCAGGCCACTAGTGCGGGTTGGCTTACCTCCCGCTGGACGTGTGGGCATCTAGCTTGCAAGGCGCCACATCCAGCTATGCCATCTATTATTTGGGTCCCACACGCAGTCACTGTACCACATGCCAGCGATGGACTACTGCCCGCAGGCATCAGCCACATTGTTGACGTGGCCGGGTGGCCACATCCACCACCACCATCTTCTATCCGTTGTTGGAATCTCCTTCCACCTAATCGTGGCCCGAGATGGTCGTGGCTTCCACCCCCCGACAAGCCATCATGGTGCACCTCCATCTTCTCATGTCTACAACCATCCTCCTGTGGCCGCCTCCATCATCCTGCGAATGCCACCACGCACCACCTCTAGTGGTTTTCGGCCTTCTCCCATCACTGATGCACCAATGAGTTCTTCCATGGACCACCTGGTATACTCTGATGGTCCATTATTTACATCTTCCACGACTCCTATCTCCATGGGGTGAATTTTTCCTAGATAAGACCTTTAAATATCCTTGTAGTCAAATTGAAGATTTTATGTAAGGAACACCCAAGGAGGAGGTTCTCAATCCTTGTTCATGTCTTCCCACACCCTCTACATTCTATTTTAAACATGGGGAGGTTTGGGATTGATTTTCTATCAAAAAAATAGTTAATAACCTAGTGAAAAACCCCATGAAATGTTCCCTCCCACAGGAATGACTTATTTTTGGATTGTCTTATTCATGTGTTGATCCAATTTCTAAATTTTTGAATAACGAACAAGGAAAATTATTACAAAATCAAACCCCTACCTTGTTGGAGTTCATCGTTGATGCAATCCATCCGTAGGGATTCAAGTCCTATTATCATTTGATGCTCTCCAGTCCCATTATTTGAAGTGAGTCTATGTCACTGGTGATTCTCCATCATTAATTGTGCATCATTGGAGAGAATATTTTTTTTATGTTCATTAGGGATATTACACCATCAGATCCTAATTTCTCCAACTCATTAACCCATTAACAAACGTGTCGCATTGTTTCTATTACACTTTATCATCGCATCGTTACACTATTTAATTTATGAAATTGCTTACCTGTTTCAAAACATTTAATGTTTTATTACACTACACATTTATGAGAAATTTATGAACTTCATTTAATGTGACTTATCATCACTTTGTATATGCACTTTAGTGCCACCATGTCACCGTCCAATGGTTGGAAAAAACAAATAAAATAAATTTTTGAGTTGTTTTTTCCTGATTATTACAAACATTATCTTTTCAGGGAAAACCCCTAATGGTTGAATTTATGTAAATTCTTGGAAAATCCTACCATTATATGTTCAACGGTGCCCTAGGATTTTTCACTTGATCACTGGTTTAAAATTCAGAAATACTCGCTCACATATTTATTTTGATGAACTAAAAAATAGTTCAAAACACCATTCTCAGATAACTGGGCCTCAGGATCAGGTGTCTTCAAAGTGTATGGTCTCAAAATACTACCATATAATTTGAAAAAAATATGGAATTTCTGTTACATTACATTATCCCCACTTTTAGGGCATTATGTCCCCGTATGCCACAACAATGATAAATGAACAAATGGGGGTACTGAGCATGAATCTGAGCATCACACTCCCATTATATATCATGGAGGATCACATGCTTCAAAAAATCTTTCATAAGAGGAATCAAACATCCATGATGGCCCTACTTCAGTTGATCATCTATCTCCACCGGGAACTCCGCAAACATTTCCCATCATCAATTTCCATCTCGCCATAGTCTATGAATTGGGTTGGATCATGCACGTACCGCATCATATGAGACACAAGAAAACCATCATTGAACTGGTGCATCTGTGAGGGAAGGGCTAGATAGTATGAATCCTCACCAATGCTACTCATAATCTAGAAAGGTATGATGAACCTCAGATATAACTATCTTCCTTGGCCAAATCTCCACAATCCCCATAGGGGTGAGACACAAAGGAAAAATTGGTCTCCATAACCAAACAAAAATTGCCTCCATATTCTATCAACCTAAGATTTCTTCTTACTCTATGAAATCCTCATCAGCTCCTGGATGATCTGCACGTTCGCAGTGGTAGCCCATACCAACTCTGGACTTATGAGTAGTAACTCTACTGGGTCCGTCCAGCATATATATGATCTACAAGGCTGCATGTTCAATGAATCGAATGAATCCATGCCAATGGTGGAGTGATATATATTGTTGCATGAAAGCTCCACCAGTGGAAGGTGGTCCTCCCAACTATGACCAAAATCAAGAATGCAAGCATGAATATTGTCCTCCACAGTATGTATGATGTGATTTGTCTGACTATAGGACTATGGGTGAAAAGTTTTTCTCAAGAGAAGATGAGTCTCGAATGCCTCTTGTAACCCTTTCTATATTAGGTATGTAAAAAAAGCATCACAGTCTATAATGGTCATCGAACGAACATCGTGTAGCTGCACTATCTCCTGGACGTAGAGGTGTCCCAATCCCTCCACGGATCCCTACTCCTAGATGGGTAGGAAATGAGCCGACTTGGCATGTTGGTCAATGATCTCCCCAATAGAAATGTGGACCTTTTAAATGTGTAGTAACCCATTCACAAATTTCATTGAGATACCATCCCTCTTCCACTCTGATACCTCTAGTGGTCGTTCAACCATTCTGGAAACCGATGCATATCCATAATTTGTTTAAAAGTGAGGCATCATGAAATGAACTTGTCCACCGTATTCTTCATCCCTGTCCACCAGTACTGACATCTGAGATCCTATTATATCTTCCCCACTAAATGATGTACTTCCAAGGGGTATACATGTATGTCTCTCCAAATTTTATCAGGAAATATCATTGGCACTACTGTGCTCCGTTCAAAAAGGGTGATGTGCTATCTACTTATCGAAAATCACTCTGGTACATGACCTAAGGATAACTGAGCACATCGGGCCATGTATTCAATATCCATAAGATGTGACTACCTTAATCGATGGGAGATTTGGGGTGTGATATTCATTGACTAAAGGTATGTTTCTACATCATCATCTAATAAGGATATCTACATCATGGTAAGTTTTTCCATCACCTCATTAAGCATCTACAAAATGGACCTCCTGTTGAGCGCGTCTTCCACCATGTTCCCCTTTATAAGAGTATAGAATATCTAAAAGTAATTGTCCTTGAGGAATTTTAGCCATCAACACTATCTCAAGTTTAGGTCATTCAATGGGAAGATATAACTGAGACTCTTGTGTTTGTAGTAGATGGTAAATTTTTCACCCATCAAGTAGTGCCTCCACATCTTCAATGAAAAAAACACAACTAAAAACATTGGTTCATGGGTCGCGTAGTTCTATTCTCGCTTCTTGAACTAATGTTAGACATAGGAAATTTCCACTCACTCCTAAATTAGAAAAAAACCCATTCCAGTCCATGATTCATCACAGAAAATACATACCCCACTTCCTCCTCTTGTAGTCTCAAGAAAGAGGCACCTGTTAGTCTCCTCCATAGCCCATGGAAACTATACTAGAACTTTTTCATCAAACTGGAGGGATGTCCCTTCCCCAAAAAATCCAATATTGTTTCCTCTACTCTATAATGTTAGTCACAAATCTCTAATAGGATACAACAAACCTCAAGAAACTCTGCAACTTATTCACTCTCCTAGGTAGCTCCCAAGAATGAACTTCCTATTTCTTCACCGGATCCATTGAAACACCTTCCTATGAGATGATGAATCACATAATGTGGACCTCATGAATCTAGAACTATCACATCAAGATATTCCCATAAAGCAGGTGCCCTTGGAGTGTATCTAGTACTATCCGTAGTTGTGTAGGGTGCTCATCCTCTGATCCCGAGTAGTCCAAGATGTCATCAATGAAAACTACGATGAACTAGTTAAGGTTAAGATCATGTTCATGAGTCCTAGGAACAATTATAGGGCACTGGTCATACTTAAGGGCATCACCAAGAACTCATAGTGGCCATTCCTTAATCAGAATCATGTCTTGTTACATCCTCATCCACCACCAAAAGATGGTTGTAACCTTATCCAAGATCTATCTTTCAGAACCCCCTCACCCCCTTCAGCTGGTTGAAGAGGACATCAATTCTCAAAAGTGGATATTTGTGGTTTAAGGTCACCTGGTTCAGGCTCCAGTAGTCCATGCATAGCGCGAATCTTCCATCTACCATCATGGAAAATAACCCTGGGGATGTCCATAGTGAAATGATGGGAATCAAGAAGCCCTTCTCATATAAGTCCTCCTGCTATACTCTCAACTCAAGATGCTCTTCGGGGGACATATGATATGATAGTCTAGATATTAGTGACATCCCAGTGTAATGATCAATGAATATGTCTACTTCACTACAAGGAGGTAGTCTCAGAACATCCTTATGAAATACATATTCATACTCATCCACCACTACAGGAATTATTGGTCTCTTCTCGTCCACCACACTAATGGTGAGGCTAGCCCATTGGTGAGTTATTTGCTTCACCCTCTTCCATGGAAGTCTTCTTGGCACTACAAGAGTTCCCTTCTCACTGGTGAAGGAAAACCTAGTCCAATCTTCACAAACACAATGCACTGTATGCCTAATACAGTCGATATGAGACAGAACTGTGGATAACAACTCTATACCGAAGATGATGTCGTATGGCCTCGATGTCACTACATGGAGATTTCTTCCAAATCTCTCACCTAGAAGAGTAATCTCACAATGACAACACTAGTGTGTAATCATTGAATCCCCTCTCGCTGGAGTCTCTAATCCTATGGATCGAGCCAACAGCTCCACCGTAATCTAGGATCTCAAAACAAGGTCTGTGGTAAGGAATGAGTGACGGGAAACTATTTCTATAAGAACTAAATCTATGGTGTAGACGACATATATTTTACCTCTAATTATCTCCAGATCTCCGTGGTCATAGGACTCAACTACCATAAGCTGATCTTACTCTTATCTACATTCTCCTTGAGGCCATGGGGGTGGAGGTAGTATAAGGCCCCAGCCTTAATCCTTACTTAATCTTGAGTTATTACAAGATTACACATTGAGGATCTTTTCGGGTTTAGAGTTTTAGAGATTTAGATCATAAAACTTGCGTTACATTCCACATATAAACAAAGTGGTTACATAAAGATATTATTCTTCATTCCCATCAATGGAAACACATTTAAAATAAAACATGGATTATTTCTTGACACATCCTTGACTCTATCATCTTATCATGTACCTTTCCCTTGACCTGTGAAAATCATTTCAAAAACATGGGATGAGCATAAAAAGCTCAGTAAGGGATATAAAAATATGGAAAGGAAACATGAGTTCATATATACATAACAATGAAATCATAATTTACCCATAAAACATAGGCACTTTAACCTACCTCATAAAATCATGAATAAATCATAGAAATCATAAGACATAAAGGTAACTTGAGGCATTCATAACATTCTTACGTAGGGAGTAACCCTCTTGGTTACGTTTGGAATACCCATCACAGTATATTCCCTAAAATCTCTTCGGAGAAACCTTAACATTTCACTCCTTCGCGTTACCCAATGAATTGGAGAGCTATATCGGGCTCACCCGCCCTTAGTTTATCACGGAACCACCCGTTCTTCATAACAATTCCCAAGAACCATAACATAATCGTATCACATAAATATGCATAAAGGAAACATAACATTTCCACATTTCAATCACGAGGTATCAATACAACACATTGATATAATAAAAACATTATGAAAACCATTTTCAATACCAAAGTAAAACATGGTATTTATTTTTCTTTTTTAAAAAAGGTATGGCTTGTAGAGGAAGCCGAAACTCAAATAACGGTTACGACGGCGGAGAAGTCATTGTCGCCGCATACGTACGACAAAAACATTCCCTTTTGTAGTTTAGTAAACGCTTCGTATAAAAAAGATTCCTTTTGAAAAAACGTAAAAGTCAAAGAGGTTTATACACCGTATAAAAAAAAGTTGTGTATAAAATAAAATATGCCTCAATGAAAGGAGATTGAGATGAAGTCCCATACCTCATATCCGACTTGACCCGACCGTTCTTTAATCTCCTGAATAATAAACTTGAGTTAATCTATACTTGCTTATTAATCTTTTTCAAGTTCATTATTCCTTTTATACCATGTTATGAACATCATGTAATCAGTTAAGTTAATAATGTTCATTTTGTCGGTATTTGGTTCTTAAGTCAAAAATAGACCTCTTACACTTACATGTTGTTAATTTGGTCAAAGTTTAATTATATCCATAATGATATTAATGTTTTGGATAACATATATATCATATATATTCAGAATATACATGTATTTATAATATTACATCACATTTAAAGGTAAGAAATGAAATGCACCGTTCATGGAGACGGTAAGCCGTACGTACGCATGAACGCTACTTCCATTTCTATTTCATATTTTCTGGAATGGAATCATAATGATATAAGAGTATATTATAATTCCAGCATAATAAAATATATAATATCATTAACTTTATCCTTTACACATCCCACATATGGTATTAACGAATGAAATCACTTTTAGGGGGCGGTAGTCCGCACTTTCTAAAATGAAGATATCGTGTTTTACCCATAATGGAAACCATAAAGGTATGCCCAAAATGAAAAAAAACAGAAGTTTAAGGAAAACATAAACATATTATATATCATATATGAAAGTAGTGACATCATAATGGCCACCTTTGAAGGTGTTAAATGATTGTTGAACAATCATTGTTTAGGGAGGCAGAATTTCGCCATCCACGGAAACCGTATGTTCTTTAACCATTTGATGTATTTGTGTGAGAGTGTAGCTCAAGTAAATCTTATAACAACATCCTAGTATATTGAAGATACTGGTGATGTTACAAAAGAAGTAAATAAAAAGAGTTTAGGGGGTTGGAGAAGCAAAATAAAACAAATGAACATTAGAAAATGAATTACCTTAAAAAGTGTAACTCCTTTTGATTTGAGCCTAAAGGCTTCCTTTGAAAAGATTCTGCCCAAAGGGAATCCTCTAGGATGAGGAGAGGGATGTGGAGAGAGCAAATGAGCAGGGGTTGGCCGAGCAAAAGTCTTGAGGAGTGTGGGAAAAGAGGTAGAGGTGGGGGCCTTTTATAAGAGGAGAGGAGGGGCACTTTTGGAAAGTAAGAAATATTACTTTATTTGAAAATGTGTTTCGGTTTCAAAAGGTCCCACATTAATATAATTCTTGGATAAGGTGATAAGGCATCGGAATCCACTCATCCAATTGGTTTTGGCCATGTGTAGGTTGTAGATTTTTCATTATCTTTCCATTTTAATTAAATCGTCAAATAATGATGTCATCGCTGCATCATTATTATGTCATAAATAATTTAATTTCTTTAATGTCTAAAAATTATAAAAAAAAATACTATGATATAGGAAATCTTTTTAGATTTCCAATGACTATTTATAATCAAAATTTGGACTTGTATAACCCCATTTAAATTGTTTTCGTAAAACATATTATGTTTGTGTCATTTTCACTTTAACATTAAATAAAAAGTAATTTATGTCATTTCCCAACAAAAGTGGATCCATGGGGTCCCCAAGTTGGCCCATGGATTGTATTGGTCGGCCATGACTCACCCAATAGGTGTAGGACAAGTGTCATGGTGTTTTCACATTCTTATAATATCATTTTTACCTTAAACTACTCTAATTACCACTAATCGCGATTAAAAACTTAATAAGTTACTATTCACCAAAAAATTATTTTAATCTCATTGAACCACATTTTACTTCTTAATGACAACCATGTATGTCGGATTTTTGAAAATAAAAACACAATTATGGCAAAGTTTCATTTAAATGAAAAATCAGTTTTTATAAGTACCACTTAGTGGTTTCACTATTCATCAAAAATTGAAGTTTTTCAGAAAATTTCCAAAAATTCACCCTAAGCTATATTTGATATTCCGAATTCAAAAATTAAGTCTATTTTACAAACTTCAAAACATATTAGTCACATTAATTAATTTAATAATTAATTCCCGCTGTCAAAGCAAATAGCGTGTTTTTATAAAACAATAAGTATCAAAAGATTGACACTAGTTTAAGTCCGATTTCAAATTGAAATTAATTCCAATGACCACTATTGGATTTAATGGTAAAAATATTTTCTAATTTCACTTTAAAACCAATTCAAAATATTATCTAATCATATAAATAAATTAGATTAAAAAGAGGTTTTGAATTAAAACACAACATTCTACACTATTCATTAAAAAAATGAACTTTATCGGAAAAATACCAAAAAATTACACAAAGTAAAATTTGATGTCCCGATTCTTAATAAGAGTTTTATTTGGTCCAAAAGAATGTATAAGAGTGATCAAAACTATATTTAATGACAGTTCTCCATTAAAAGGCGATAAGTGAACCTTTAGTAAAAACTAGGGCATATACACCTAAAATTTAATTCTTTCCGTATTTTAAGCCTTTAGATTTTATTGGATAAATGTAAAAACATTAAAAAACATATATAATCATATTTTAGTTATTTATATCCATTCCCGCCATTATAACGGCTAAATGTTAACTACCATTTAAAATAATATTATTTTATTATTAGAGTGCAACGTAAGATTCCCAAGAAACTCATTGTTGCGTGTTGGGTACGCCATCGAGCATAGCGTCCCCTTTAAAGTCATATTAATATTTTATTCACAAATATGGATAAATATGAAAATTTCATATTCATTATTTACCTGGGGTGTTTCATCCTTCCCCCCTTTTGGGAATTGCGTCCTCGCAATTTTAAAATTGCGCTTGGAAACATCCTTGAAAGTCCCACATCGGAACAAGAGTCGGTAAAACAATCACTTTAAAATAAAGAGAGATAAGTACAAAGGTCACCCGAGTTAACCCATACTAGGATTCCAAGTATGAAAATATGGACATGGAGGAAAAAAAAAGGGTCATGTTCTGATGGAGAGTGATAGAAAACATGTTTAGGAGAAAGTTAACCACGAGAAAATCACAAACTTGTGATGGGTTAAACAGCATTCGATTCCCCAGTAGGAAAAGTTAATATACAACATTTTTGTTTTAAGTTACTTTTTATTGAGGAATTTATTCATAAGGAAACATAATCACTTATCATATTGACTTTCAACTTTTATTAGATTCCTTACACAAACTCATATTTTCTCCAAAAAACTAGTATTTAGGGAGACTTGTTCGTATTAAGAGTACTATAAACAACTTCTAGAGGAGCACCTAAAAAAAGAACTATACATTTCCCATGTCTTCAAACCTTAACCAAAACTAAAACCAAAAAGGTTACTACAAGATCAGATAATCCAGAAAAGGATAACCCTTTATAAAAAGAAAATCTATTCTTAATCTCCAAAATTTGTCCAAAAAAAACACAAAGTTCAACGAGGACCATCCGATAAACAATTTGTCCATAAAATTCTTCAAAGTAAACCAAACTAAGATTGAAACCCAAATATTTGAAGGATTTAGTCACATAGTCTTCCAAGTTAAATCGTAACATTTATCTCCAAACAACATCAGTTGCTCCTAAAGTCTCACATTGAAAAGTAATTATCCTAATCACATATCCTCCAAAATAAACTTACTCTTAATTCATAAAATCATATTACTAAAAAGAATCAGTCAAACTAACCAGGGACTTCACGTAGTCCTGTGGTAGGCGATAAATACCAGTCGCACTTTGGTTGTGGGTTCGATTCTCGCAGCTTTGTCCGACGCGACGGGTTGTCACACGGTCTGTGTGTTGTCCTTTTTCAAAACTATATAATTCTCAAAACATTCCCCAAAACGAGATAAAATCTTCAAAAATATTCATAACATATTTTAACCTCAATTTTATCTCATGCCTTCCACTTCAATCATAACATTTAGTAACCCATAATTTCCTCAAAAGTAAGGATCATATAAACCCAAATGGTTCTTTATAACTATGTCCACAAAAGAAAAGATAACTATTCCTTGGATAAAATTTGCCTATTTTAAACATCAGGGTTACACATAATATAAAAAGTCTTCTAATGTAACCCCGTCATCAAAAGAGACTTGATAATCTTAAGAATTTCACCATAACTCTTGAAGCCCTTATATGTTGACATCTTACTCATTCAACATTCTTCATGATCCATTATCCATTTCTTTCCAACCTATTCCGAAATACCGCTTTCCTACAAACAAAATCATGAATCATATCCTAAGATTCCAAAATAGGAAAACAATAGTCATGAAATAGTACATACCTTTGATTGGTCATTGTCAGTTTCTTCATCCTCAATAGGAATGGCATTAAGTATTGGTAAATGAACATTTGTACGCTCTTGGTGACCCAATTCACGAAACTTCTTCATATAACATGTGTTTTCATAATGACCATGCACACCACATTTAAAACATTCAATTGATCCCTCAGAAAGAACTTCTTTCCCTTTCCTCGAGTCAACTGGATGCTTCCTTTTTCCATGGCAGGTTCTTGCTTTATGACCTTCATTTCCACATCTATAGCATATTTCTGTCCCTTTGAAACATTTTCCTAGGTGTTTCTTTCCACATCTTTGACACATAAGTTTTTGAACACACATACCTTTATGATTATTACCTGTACTTCCATAGGGATTTGTTTCTTGAATATATGATTCCTTAGAGAAAAATCCAAGGTTTGGGTGGTCAATCATGACTCCAGATAGTTGGTTGAGGATAATCAGAAGAGTTCTCATTGCAGCTCCCATATCATTCAGTTTCTTGCTCAAAAAACTGTCACAGTTTCCTTCACATCCACTGTTACTTTGGTGCCTGCTAGATCCATCCATTTACTAAAACCAAAAAGGTCAGTGTGAGTATATCAACAAAACCATCATGTACTAATGAGGAAGATAAACACTATGATACACTTACTCATTCACTTTATCTAAAACTAGGACTCTTTCTGAAATCCTAACCATTATGGTAATGTCACCTACGCTTAAAGAGTACCCTAACCTCTAAAGTTATCTAAACAGACCTCTGATACCAAATATAAGGCCCCAGCCTTAATCCTTACTTAATCTTGAGTTATTACAAGATTACACATTGAGGATCTTTTCGGGTTTAGAGTTTTAGAGAATTAGATCATAAAACTTGCGTTACATTCCACATATAAACAAAGTGGTTACATAAAGATAGTATTCATCATTCCCATCAATGGAAACACATTTAAAATAAAACATGGATTATTTCTTGACACATCCTTGACTCTATCATCTTATCATGTACCTTTCCCTTGACCTGTGAAAAGCATTTCAAAAACTTGGGATGAGCATAAAAAGCTCAGTAAGGGATATAAAAATATGGAAAGGAAACATGAGTTCATATATACATAAGAATGAAATCATAATTTACCCATAAAACATTGGCACTTTAACCTACCTCATAAAATCATGAATAAATCATAGAAATCATAAGACATAAAGGTAACTTGAGGCATTCATAACATTCTTACGTAGGGAGTAACACACTTGGTTACGTTTGGAATACCCATCACAGTATATTCCCTAAAATATCTTCGGAGAAACCTTAACGTTTCACTCCTTCGCGTTACCCAATGCATTGGAGAGCTATATCGGGCTCACCCGCCCTTAGTTTATCACGGAACCACCTGTTCTTCATAACAATGCCCAAGAACCATAACATAATCGTATCACATAAACAAGCATAAATGAAACATAACATTTCCACATTTCAATCACGAGGTATCAATACAACACATTGATATAATAAAAACATTATGAAAACCATTTTCAATACCAAAGTAAAACATGGTATTTATTTTTCTTTTTTTAAAAAAAGGTATGGCTTGTAGAGGAAGCCGAAACTCAAATAACGGTTACGACGGTGGAGAAGTCATTGTCGCCGCATACGTACGACAAAAACATTCCCTTTTGTCGTTTAGTAAACGCTTCGTATAAAAAATATTCCTTTTGAATAAACTTAAAAGTCAAAGAGGTTTATACACCGTATAAAAAAAAGTTGTGTATAAAATAAAATATTCCTCAATGAAAGGAGATTGAGACGAAGTCCCATACCTCGTATCCGACTTGACCTGACCGTTCTTTAATCTCCTGAATAATAAACTTGAGTTAATCTATACTTGCTTATGAATCTTTTTCAAGTTCATTATTCCTTTTATACCATGTTATGAACATCATGTAATCAGTTAAGTTAATAATGTTCATTTTGTCGGTATTTGGTTCTTAAGTCAAAAATAGACCTCTTACACTTACATGTTGTTAATTTGGTCAAAGTATCATTATATCCAGAATGATATTAATGTTTTGGATAACATATATATCATATATATTCAGCATATACATGTATTTATAATATTACATCACATTTAAAGGTAAGAAATGAAATGCACCGTTCATGGAGACGGTAAGCCGTACGTACGCATGAACGCTACTTCCATTTCTATTTCATATTTTCTGGAATGGAATCATAATGATATAAGAGTATATTATAATTCCAGCATAATAAAATATATAATATCATTAACTTTATCCTTTACACATCCCACATATGGTATTAACGAATCAAATCACTTTTAGGGGGCGGTAGTCCGCACTTCCTAAAATGAAGATATCGTGTTTTACCCATAATGGAAACCATAAAGGTATGCCCAAAATGAAAAAAAACACAAGCTTAAGGAAAAAATAAACATATTATATATCATATATGAAAATAGTGACATCATAATGGCCACCTTTGAAGGTGTTAAATGAGTGTTGAACAATCATCGTTTCAGGAGGCAGAATTTTGCCATCCACGGAAACCGTATGTTCTTTAACCATTTGAAGTAGTTGTGTGAGAGTGTAGCTCAAATAAATCTTATAAAAACATCCTAGTATATTGAAGATACTGGTGTTGTTACAAAATAAGTAAATAAAAAGAGTTTAGGGGGTTGGAGAAGCAAAATAAAACAAATGAACATTAGAGAATGAATTACCTTAAAAAGTGTAACTCCTTTTGATTTGATCCTAAAGGCTTCCTTTGAAAGGATTCATCCCAAAGGGAATCCTCTAAGATGAGGAGAGGGATGTGGAGAGAGAAAATGGGCAGGGGTTTTCCGAGCAAAAGGCTTGAGGAGTGTGGGAAAAGAGGTAGAGGTGGGGGCCTTTTATAAGAGGAGAGGAGGGGCACTTTTGGAAAGTAAGAAATATTACTTTATTTGAAAATGTGTTTCGGTTTCAAAAGGTCCCACATTGATATAATTCTTGGATAAGGTGATAAGGCATCTAAATCCACTCATCCAATTGGTTTTGGCCATGTGTAGGTTGTAGATTTTTCATTATCTTTCCATTTTAATTAAATCATCAAATAATGATGTCATCGCTGCATCATTATTATGTCATAAATAATTTAATTTCTTTAATGGCTAAAAATTATTAAAAAAAATACTATGATATAGGAAATCTTTTTAGATTTACAATTACTATTTATAATCAAAATTTGGACTTGTATAACCCCACTTAAAAATTGTTTTTGTAAAACATATTATGTTTGTGTCATTTTCACTTTAACATTAAATAAAAAGTAATTTATGTCATTTCCCAACAAAAGTGGATCCATGGGGTCCCCAAGTTGGACCATGGCTTTTCGTGGTCGGCCATGACTCACCCAATAGGTGTAGGACAAGTTTCATGGTGTTTTCACATTCTTATAATATCATTTTTACCTTAAACTACACTAATTACCACTAATCGCGATTAAAAACTTAATAAGTTACTATTCACCAAAAAATTATTTTAATCTCATTGAACCACATTTTACTTCTTAATGACAACCATTTATGTCGAATTTTTGAAAATCAAAACACAATTATGGCAAAATTTCATTTAAATGAATAATCAGTTTTTATAAGTACCACTTAGTGGTTTCACTATTCATCAAAAATTGAAGTTTTTCAGAAAATTACCAAAAATTCACCCTAAGCTATATTTGATATTCGGAATTCAAAAATGAAGTCTATTTTACAAAATACAAAACATATTAGTCACATTAATTAATTTAATAATTAATTTCCGCTGTCAAAGCAAATAGCGTGTTTTTATAAAACAATAAGTATCAAAAGATTGACACTAGTTTAAGTCCGATTTCAAAGTGAAATTAATTCCAATGACCACTATTGGATTTAATGGTAAAAATATTTTCTAATTTCACTTTAAAACCAATTCAAAATATTATCTAATCATATAAATAAATTAGATTAAAAAGAGGTTTTGAATTAAAAAACAACATTCTACACTATTCATTAAAAAAATGAACTTTATCGGAAAAATACCAAAAAATTACACAAAGTAAAATTTGATGTCCCGATTCTTAATAAGAGTTTTATTTGGTCCAAAAGAATGTATAAGAGTGATCAAAACTATATTTAATGACAGTTCTCCATTAAAAGGCGATAAGTGAACCTTTAGTGAAAACTAGGGCATATACACCTAAAATTTAATTCTTTCCGTATTTTAAGCCATTAGATTTTATTGGATAAATGTAAAAACATTAAAAAACATATATAATCATATTTTAGTTATTTATATCCATTCCCTCCATTATAACGGCTACATGTTAACTACCATTTAAAATAATATTATTTTATTATTAGAGTGCAACGTAAGATTCCCAAGAAACTCGTTGTTGCGTGTTGGGTACGCCATCGAGCATAGCGTCCCCTTTAAAGTCATATTAATATTTTATTCACAAATATGGATAAATATGAAAATTTCATATTCATTATTTACCTGGGGTGTTTCAGGTAGTACCTGGAACCATGACCCACCTCTTATTTGTTAGCCTACTCCTCGGCCATGCCCACTACCTTGTAGACCTCCTTGCTCAAACCTCTACCTTTTCCTCAGTGGTCCCTTGACTAAGAGCAGATCGTCTATGCTGTTGGTCTATCAGTCATGATATATATGTCCCTACCTAGCTCACGTGAATTCCATCATGGATCCATGATAACACCATCTTCTCTGGGAGCCCCGCACTACTGACCTTGAGTCGTGGGGTGGTCCCTCTATAAGATATGACCCTCTTGGGTCCCTAGTTCTGCTGCCTACTGCTCAATACAGAAGACTATATCACATGTTTCCTAGTTATATCACCCATCGTCTATTCCTTCTCTACAAGGAGTCTCTCTACCATTAGAGAATGTTCTAGCACTCCTGCATGAGTGGGGATGATGATAGAAATCATATAGGACATAATCACGCGTCTATGTACCTGCTCAATGGCCAGGGCCCTAATGAAAGGGTCTCATACCCTATTCATAGAGTAGAAGTAGTGGTCTGTGAACCTCATAGATTACACAGCCAAAAACAAGATAAATGTGGTTGGTGAAGCAACTCCTATATATGCACTGAGCGCAATGGGATGGGGAAGAATTCATCACACAAAAGTCACTCAAATTGATCATAGCAGAGGGTTGCCTCATCATGATTCAGAATCATCAGGCTCCACCATCTCCCTATCTAGATCTAAAGAAGGCTCACAGCTAATATCATCATCCGATAGAGTGGTGTTCTCCTAAATTGGATGACCCGCATCACTGCCTCCAGCAAGTTCATAGTGACATGAGGATCTATCTCTCCCCTAAAGATAGGAGCTCTATGTATCTCAAACTTGTGTTAGGTGATGACCCTCCGTCCTTCCTCTACCAGTAAAACTGGTAGTAAATTCCAATCAAAAGGTGGTAGTATTGCTAGTACACCACCCGGTGGGGCCATCTCTTTAATTGGTCCCTAAACCGACACCTTATTGCTATGTGAGCTATCCTCACTGTCACACATCAGAATCCTTGCTGGTGGTCTGCATTGAGGCATCCTGATATTGATGAAGATGTACCAGGTCAATTGATTATACATGGTGAGATGGCTCTAATTTAATAAGAATGTGAGGAAACTTATAATTTCTATATGATGCATCCAAACATTATTTTTTTTATATATTCAAAAATAAAAAAACATAGTCCTAATGCATGGATACGTTGGTCACCACACTAACACTATACTACCTGAATCTCAGAGTTGAACTAGGAACATTTAAAATTATTTCCAAAACACAAAACATCACCCTCTCATTCATTGAGGTAGAACTTACCTCCTATGATTCCACTTTATTATGACCCATCCCCCGAGGCCCATGTCGTGACTCCCCAAAGCACACCCCATGAAGGACAGTGGTTGCTGACTTATGCTGAAGGTGTCAAACTACAAGTGGGGGGCATTTTAATGAGTACCTATACACACGCACATACAACCACATCCCAAGAAAACTGGAAAAGATAACATGATTTCTATTAAACAACCAATAATTGTAATGGTACAACTGAAAGTAAAAGGGAATGAATACACACCCCAAAAAAGAAAACTGCAACAAGAAAATGTACAAGATTGATGGAAAGTTATCCACTGAATTCCAAACAGGATGGGTGAGTATAGAGCAGCATCTAGAACCTATAGAAGCTCGTCATGCTTACCTAATCTCACTAGGAACAACCAATTCATAGTCCACTATGTCCTCTGACAAGTCATCAGCTATTTAAACTAGACACAAAAAATATGGGTGAATCCCATGTTGGGGCATAGTAACAGAATAATTTGTATGGACCCCAAACCAATAAGGAAATACCACAAAGAAATCGACAAGAAATACACAAAAGAATGATCACAAAGCAAGACAGTTCACACCACGTATAATCTAGAGAATAGAAGGAAATAATATGAGTCTCAATACTGGACACCTTGGGCTGATTTTGTGCTCATCCCTGATAAGTACTATGGGTATACTGGGCCACACAGAGCCACTACCCACCGTTGGCCTACAAAGTCACATAGAGCTACTTCCCACAAGTCCTGGATTGATTTGGTACTCATCCTTGTTGAGTACTGTGGGTATGCTAGGTCACACAGAGCTGCTCCCCACTGTGGGCCTTCCAGGTCACACAGAGCCACTACCCACCTTGGCCATCGTACGAAGGTAATCATCCTTGACGAGTATCGTGGGTTTGTTGGGTCAGACAATGACACTCCCCACCGTTTTCCTTTTGGGTCACAGAAATACACTTCCCAATAGCCTAACCCAGAAGATCCACATAGAGTCTCTTGTTAGTAGTATTTGGGTCTCAGTAATCTATAAAATCTCTATACATAGTGTGTTTGATTCCAAAAGAAATGGTTCCTCAATCCATTTGTTGTATTCCATCATCAATGTAAGCTTAATTAGAGTATGAAAAAATATCTTCCTCATCGTGAGGGTTCCAATGCAATAAAACATCTCTTCAATAAAACATCGGGTTTGTGAGATATTGGTGTTTTAGTAATCAGGGACCGGTTGCATTAGGGACCAGTCCGATCAAGTTAGACTGACCTGACCAACCCGATATGTGGGTCATGCATAAACCAACCTAGTTCTACTGACCTAGCACGACCCAGTTTGGGTCTGGGCCATCCCAATTTGGTCAGGCAATTTGGCCAGGTGCAATAGGCCTTGCTGCACCCAGCCCGGTTCGGCAGGGGGTAAAGCCTGCCACTGAACTTGTTTTATTTCGCCCTGAACATGATAGCGAGCCGACTTAAACCAACCTGTGCTACTCCATGAAATTTTTTACCAGCCCCTTTCCAGCCCACCTACTGAACCTATCTCCTATTCTCAGCCCACAAGCATAGGTCAGTTCTCCCCTAGCCAGACGCATAAGTGCCCTTCTTCTAGGGCGTTGCGGTATGCTAAGATGGCTTCCCACTAGATCCTGCACATGGTCTCCAGACCGCATTCCCCTGAGGTACCACGACTCATAGGTGCATGCTGCATCATCAATGTGGTAGGGTGTCTTCCTCTACCATCATCGGCCGCTGACAATTCCTAGAGGCTCCTACAACATCACTGCGGACCGAGCCATCCACGGCTGCCACCCCCCAGTGTTCCATTGTGGTGTGCCACTATCTGCAGTAGTCGGCATAATTTTTTTTTTTGAGGACCACCGTGTCTACTCTGGTGGTCCGTTCTTCGCACTGTCTACGCCTCCGGTATCTATGGGGTGATTCTTTCTCTGTTCAGGCCTTGAAATCACCTTTCCATCAACATGGAGATTTGTACAGGAAGAACGCACAAGGAGGAGAGTCCAAAGACTTGTACTTGTCCGCCCATGCCCTTCGTATTAGTGTTTAAACATGGGGAGGTTTAGAATGACGTTCTATCAAAAAAATAATTAATAATCGAGGCAGAAAACCTCATGAAAAGTTCCCTCCTACAAGAATAAGAAATTCACAGATCAAACTATTCATGGATTGACCTGTGTTCATCATTTTAGAATAATTAATGTGGAAACATAAAACAAAATCAAATCACTACCTCATTAGAGTTCATCGTTGATGTGGTCCTTCTACTAGGATTCATGTTCTATTGGTGTTTGATGATATCCGGTCCCATTCATCGAGGTGCATCGATGTTGCTGGAGATTCGCCAACATTCTTCAGTTGTCATTATAGGGAATTATCTTTACAGGTTTTTCATCGAAATTCCACCCTTTGATCCAGATTTGTCTAATGAATTATCTCATTAAAAGAAAACATGTCGCAGTGTTTCTATTACATTGTTTCATTAAGTCGTTATGAACATTCATTTATAAAACATCATATCTATTAGGATTCATTTAATGCATAGTTTTTCTGGACATTTATGAGCCATTAAAAAGCTTCATTTAAGAAGAATCATCATCCCTTTTCTGCTACATCGCAGCACCGTCGTGCCACCACCCAATGGTTGGGAAAAATATAAAAAAACTTTTTATGTTAATTTTTTACGAAAAGTTTGAAACTTATATTTTTTAGTTTACCCTTTCTAATTGAAGTTAGGTTTATTCTAGGAGAATATTGCAGTTCTATGTTCAATGTTTCCCTCATATTTTTGATCTGATAAATGGTTAAAAAGATAGAAAAAACCACCCGTACCTTTATTGAAATGAACTAAAAAAATTTCAAAATTCTACTCTAAGCTCAACGAGCCTCAAAATCGGGCATCGTCAAGGCATTTGGTCTCAAAAAATACCATATAATTTAAAAAAATACCTGGATTTTTAGGTACATTACAGTTTCAATTATTGATTAATAGTTATAAATATTGAATATTAATTGAAATTTTATTTATTAATTTTTTTTATATTGTTATGATATTTTTTTAATTAGTTTATTATTATAATTAGTTCAATAATAAATCAATAAATCAAATTTATGTCATTGAAATAAATTTAAAATCGAAATATGAAATAAAAACATTTCAGTGTGTTCATTTTCTCACTTTATAAACCCACATTTTCATTGTGTCTGGGAGACTAAATTTGAAACCAAAATAAAAAATTTAGTGATTTCAAGTAGTTAAAATTGATTTTACTTTTGGAATCATAAGTTATAAATTATTTTCTAAGATCAATTTAGTTTTGAGGTAAATGATGCTACCATGGTAAAAATTATTTACTATAGTATATGTAAAATAACATAATGGGTTATATATACCTGGTAAAAGATTAACATGACTAAAATTTTAAAACATTAATAATTTATAGAGGTATTTATAGTATAATTACCCAACATTATGACAATAATTAATCTTGTGATCTATCAGTAATTTGACATTAATTCCCATTTAGGATATTTTCATGTTTATATTTTTAGAGAATTAGGCCATAAATTTTACATTGCATTTAAAATATTACAATGTATTCACTTATACTCTATTAAATTTTAAACAATAATAAATATCCTTAATAAAGAATTATTTTTTTTGATTAAAACTTATTGAATTATTCATTTCTCTTACCCTTCCTTGTACCCTGTGAAAAAACATTTCTAAAACACTAGATAAGCATAAAATGATCAGAAAGGGATATAAAATAATGAAAAAAATCATTAGTCTATTAATACATACAAGTCTATGAAATCATAATTTTCACTCATAAAACAATATAACTTTAACATACCTCATTATGTCATAAGATTTATGAATAACTCATAGAAATCATAAATCACAAATGTAACTTGTGGAATTCATAACATAATAACTTTATAGCTTTGAAAGCTACATAAGTAGTAACCTTAATAGTTACATTTGGAATACTGGTCACATTATATTCCTAAAATCTCTTTGGATAAACATTAACATTTACCTTTGCCATGTTACCCAATGAATTAGAGAGCTATCACAAGCTCACCCACCCTAGGTTTTATCATGGAATCTCTTGTATGTGGTTTATCATGTAACCAACCATAAAATTTAAAATTACCATTACATGATCAAGGGACATAAAATATTGAAATTATCAACATTTCACTCATCAATCACAAGAAATCAATATAAGGGATTGAAATATTCAATCCATTTCCAAATCCATTTAAAAAATTTATAAAATAATATTTTGAAATCAAATTGTCCCATACAACTTTGAAACATTTAAAGGAATTGACATTTTAAAACATTATTATCCATATAAATAAATCCTCAAAACCATGCTCAAAACATATAAATTAATGATAATGATTTTGAAGAATAAATATTTTTATCATTTAAAATGTTGTTTTAGTTAAAGAGTCCCTTAAAAATTGGTATATACTTGAATAAAAATATTTAAAATATATTATTAATAAAACTTATAATATCATGAAAATAAAAATATTCCTGATATAATATGTCAAAGGGTATCATAAACACCATATAAAAGTGAATTGGTGCATGGAAAAAAATAAGTCTCAATGGATTTTTAATTGTGACGAAATCCCTTAAAATGATAATATCCTTAGATTAAGGATAATTTAATAATATTTTTATGTGTGAAAAATATTAATACACTTAATATAAGTGGATATATAGAGTAAAATATTTAGTGGTCATTCATAAATATTCTTTGAAAAAAAACCAATGTCATGGATATTTAACTCAATGAATGGAGATTGTGTTATTATTTACATTACAAAGTTAATATATATTATGTAAGAATTTTTAAGTTGGATGATTATGTGCAGTAATAGTCTATCCACACAAATGGAAGTGGAAATTAAATCATAAAAAAATTAACAGTGATTCAACACATAATCATGGAATAATATAATCAATGAAGTATGTGTAAAACCCAATGAGTGGAAATTGAGTTTAGAAATTCCCATTCAAAGAAACTTTTGTTAATAAAATATATCTATTATGTAAATTTACAATAAATACAAATTAAGAAACAATAAATACAAATAGAATATCAAAATTCATTTCTCACATAATCATAGCACGTCATAATCAAGATGTAGTAGAATAACCCAATGAATTAAAATTGGGTTAAGAAGTTTACTTACCTTGTGCACAAATATTCACGTATGTACCATGTTCATCCTAAAAAATAAACATAAGTTAATTTATTATCTTTTGAGAAACATTTTCAAGTTTATTATTCCAATTTTATGACTTATTACTTCTTTAATACAATCACATATTTATTCAAGTTCATATCGGTTGTTTTGTCGACATTCGGTACTTTAGTCAAAAATGAACTTTTGTTGATATAAATTGTCTTTTAGGTAAAAATTAAATCATCTATAGAATGATATTAATGATTTAAATATCATATATATCTAGTATATATGTAATTATAGTATTCCATTATATTTGGATATAATAAATGAAATACACCATTCATGGAGATGGTAGGTCGTACGTACTCAAGAACACTAAATTCATTTATTTGTCATATTAATGGAGTGAAAACTAAATAATACATAGGTATATTATAAATCCAGTATAATATATGTGTTATATAAGTAACATAAGTTAATTAACTCCATTTTCTATATATTCCATGTATGTAATGAACGAATCATATCACTTTGAGCGGGCGGTAGCCACACTTCCTCAAATAAAATTATCGTATTTACACATCATTAAAAGACTAAAGGTATGTTATAAATAATAATTAAATAATCATACAGACAATATAAAATGATATATATCATAAATTAATACATTTCCATCATAATTTTCACCATGAGAGGTGGTAGGGTAAAATTTAACGATCGTCATTTCGTAAGGCATAAGTTCATCGTACATAGAATCATTATGTTCATATCCATTAGATGGAGTACTGTGTATGTGTAGTTCGAATCCTTCTAAAAAACAAAAAATTATATTAATGATATTGGTGTTGTTATTTAATCATAAAATAAGAAGTTTTTTTGGATGCATAGAAGAAAAATAATGGAAAGAAACTTGAGATAAGATGTTACCTCAAAATCTGGTAATTTTTTTTTTATTTAAGCCCAAAGGCTTTCTTGAATTGCCTTCTGCCCAAGGTATGGCTACTAAGAGTAAGTAAGGGATGTTTTGAGATTATTTGATCCTAGTTTGGATGATAAAGGGGATTTAGAGGGGTGATTATGTTAATACAATTGGTGGCCTTTTATAAGAGGGAGGAGGGGCAGTTTATGAATTTTTTGAAATATTAATTTATTATAAATTTAATTTCAATAAAAAAAGATCAAAAAAACATTTAATTCCAAGATAAGATGATGTTGGTTTTAATACTCATATTAATATAATTTTTAGATATGTTTTTAATATTTTTTTAACTTTATCGTTTTGTTATATCCTTTATATTACCCTTTTTAATGTTGTCATGATATCATGTTGGTTACACATTGTGGGTTAATGTAATTTCCATATCATGTCAAAAGACCCAAAAAAATCCATTTATGGAATACTTGGAATTATCTTAACAATTTTTTAAAATATTAATTTTTTTTAAATTTAATATCATTTAATAAACTAGTTTATATTTTATGTTATGAATAATTTCAATTTTGGTCACTATTCATATTTTACTTTTTTAAAAATTCAAAACTACTTGATTCCATATAAAAAAATTGAGTCAATCATTTAATGTAATATATATTCAGAAAAATTGTGGATGAAATTAATTATTCCATATAAAATTTATTTAAATATTGATAATATCAATAATTTGAATCCTTTATTAATTAAGCAAACACTACATCATCATTGTGTCATACTTATATTTATTTTAATAATGTCGAAAAATTATAAATCAAATACCATAATGTAAGAATATTTTTAGAGTTATAATGAGTACTTATAGTCAAATTTTTCATTTATAAAACCTTACATTAAAATTTATTTAGTAAAAGATACATGTTTATGTTTTATTTCCCTTTACTTTAAATTAAATATTATAAAATGTCATTTTCACATCATAGTGGATCCAAAATGCCAAAATTGTGGCCTAGTGATTTTCATGGTTATAAATATATCATAAAATATTATTTGGACACATTTTAGGGTAGATTTATATAATAATAGTAATATTTTTTTACCCTAATTTACCTGATTTACAATTTAACAATAGTAAGTAAAAATAATTACTGAAATTACTATTCAAAATGTCCAAAAAAGGTACCCATTTACAGGATTGGGACATTATAATTCCAAATATGGAATTCATTTTTCCAAATTCAAGACCCCTAAATTTTATTAATTAATTTAATATTAATTCTCACTATCCAAACTAGAAAGCGTGTTTTTAAGGAGTAAAAAAACGACAAGATTGATGTGTGTTTATGTACAATTTAAATGTAAAAATACTTATAATGAAAAAAATTGGATTAAATAATAAAAATAAAATCAATATCAACATTAAAGATAATAAATAATATGATTTAACCATATAAATTATCTCTAAGTTAAAAGATTTTTTCAATTGAAATTTAATACATTTTTACTATTCATTAAAACATGATAGTTTTGAAAAAAAATAAAAAATTCATCCAAATTAAATTATGATGTACTAATTTTATATAAGATATAAATTTTTTCCAATAGAACGTATTAATGTGTCAAAAAAATTAATATTGGGCCTTCGTCAAATTGCAGTGAAAACTAATTTTTAGAAAAATACTTCTTATATCCAAAAAATAAATTTTGTTCATATTTGATATCTAGAAAACATATAAGATTAATTTAATGCATAAAATTGAATATATAAAATATATTTTTTATTAAATAATTTTTTTTAAAGAGTGATAGGGTTTTATAAACATAATTATTCACTTTTAAATGTTTTTTCAGAAAAACACATCCTTTATATTCAATTGGTTTTTATTTAAAATTAAAATTTATTTGGTAGCCAATGTATAATTATTTAAACATGTGTAAACCATATCTTAAAATTATGTTGATACTATTTGTTCTCTCCATTCCAATGGACAAGTGTTATCTACCATTTAAAATAATAACAATATTATTGTAATATTTGTTTTTATAACTCAATGTTGTGTGCAACATATGATTTCATAGAAACCCATTATTGCGTGTTTAGTATGTTATAAAAAAACATCCCCTTTAATGTAAAATTAATATCGTATTCATAAATATTAATAGAAATGAAAATTATTATTCTATATATACCTGGGTTATTAAATATAAATACTAAAAGACTCCAAAATGTTAATTAACAATATAATTCTTTTAAATAACTTCCACATCAATGTGGATGTCTTTAGTTATGACATATTCATTATTTAATCCCACTAAGCCACCACTCCCCATGTCTAAATACCACCCATAACCTCCCTATTTCCACTAACATGGACATTATCTCTTAATATATCTTCCAATAACCTCTCCTCCTCAATCTCCCTAGATAAATGTGCTTCTGGATTCCCAAAATCCCAAATCCATGGCCCTTGAGGATATCTCAAGGTGGTGACATTCAATATGTAATTCTATGAAAACACCTCTCTTAGTTTCATTTCTTCTTCAAATTGTCATCACTTCTTTAAAAAATCATGAAAAAATAATAATAGAACCATGTTAATACTATAATTTTATAATTATAATGAAATATATCATATCAATAGGTTTTATTACCTCATCTTATTAAATGAAACTAAACTATTTTCCAACTTAGGCCACTTATTTGCCTCCTTGAATAATATTTTTGTTCACATTCCATAACAGCCTTCATAGACGGTTATTAAAATATTATTATTGTCAAATTATACTTTAAAAATTACAGTATATCCTATTTTATGTCATTCAACTAATATATACTCATAATTTTAAATAAAATGAATTGAGTTCATCGTTTTTGGAAAAACCAATAAAAGACACTAAAGGTTTATCATTTATGTTTTATCTAATGAATCACTCTCATGTAAGAAAAAAATGATATATGTAACCATTAATAATTATGGATGTACAATAATAATATTTTATTACACTTATATATATTTATTCATAGTTTAAAAAAGAATCCATAATTTTAAAAAATTAACTAATCATGAAACTATGAAAAAAATGCACCCAAAACAATGAAAATAACAATATATTATTAATGATTGGGTTATAAGATGTTATAAAATCATCATATAAGGTACCATAAATATAAAAAAAGTTCATTAAGGATTTAATAATCTTATTTAAACCATTATAAAAGAGTAAAATAATTGAAAAAATAAAGGGAAACGTGAGGTAAGGTAATTCTCATCTCAATTCTACTTCTATGATATTTATGCATTACTAAACACTTATTTCATCTATTTGGTGTATTTATGATTATATTTTACATATAATATCATGGATCTCATTATATTAATGATATTCAGTGCATTGTTTTATAAATATTACTTTTTTGAGTCATATGATTTGAATGATCAAAAAGTGGTAATGGATTCTATATAAAATTACACTAAGAGTTATTTGTTATTATTAATCAATTCACTTACTTGTGTTGTATATACTAAAATTTTTACCAATAATTACATGATTTCGTCATTCCTCATCATAGTTTACGGTTTTCTAAATGTTTTATTTCTTAGAACTTATAATTCAAATGTATCAATGTGTTATGGGACACTTGGATTTAAAAATATTTTTTTAATTGGTCATTAAGTATACGAGAGATTATTTTAACAAGTAGAAATAAGTTGGGATCGAATATAGATAGACCTTAAATTCATCAATGGTATCATTAAATTACAATTTTATCCAAAATAAATGATTTTCTACACATAAATATTAATAATTCTTTTGAATGGTCATGATGGTATATAAATACATGTTCTAAATACACGATGTGCAATAATTTATCATTTCATCAAGAATTATGTTATTATTTTATTACTTATTTTCTCAATGAAAAACTATATGTATATATTTTATTCTCATATTATTTATTAAATTAAATGTGATTTTTAGTTACATATCATTCTATATTTATTTTTCACATTGATTCAACATATATTCTATTATAATCGACCATTTAATAGTATTTGAGCTTACCCCATTATCGGGTTTTCATTCCCTAGGATTCCAATATGTTTATTTTGATTGATATATATGGATTCTCAAAGGGGAATAATGGTGTTACCAATGAAAATAATTTTTTCTATATTTAAAATTTAATAATAATTTCATGTATGTATCTTGATTACAAAGACTAGTAAACTATTCTCCCCATTGTGATGGGATTCATTGTATGTATGCCAATTTAATAACGTAAGGCACCAGATCGAAGCTACTACAGTTTGGGTAATTACAATAATAATCAATATATTTCCATTTAAATATTATCATGAACTAGAAACTCATCCATGGATATCATAATAAATTATCTAATGAAATGGATATATATAACTAATTTCATAATAAGGGAATACATAATTTCAGAAATCTAAAACATTCTATCAAGGAATTATAGAAGTCAAAATAATATAAATGGGTAATTCCAAAACCAAAACCCATTCTAGTTATCATCTTGAGACATAATTACACATATTGGGGTTGTAGTGGGACTCTTGTAATGTATTGACCTAGATACCACAAAATCGGTCCTCTGAGAAGGTTTTTTCACAAGGACTCTAGAACACCACTTCATTAACCCAAGTAAATATAATTGAATAGGGGGCCTAAGGTGTTTTTGGGGAGAGAAAATTCCCCCATATTAGATTAAACAAATTTATAAATAATTAAATATCAACCAATATAGTAAATAAATAAAATATGGAAGAAATAAGTAAAATGAAAAATTTCACAATATAATAACAAATAAAATGCTATAAATGATGAAGATACATGTCCTATCTAATAAAATAATCACTCATTGGGACCATCACATATACAAGTGTATATAATTGAAATGGAAATAAATTTACATGGATCAGTTGCTAACTCTGTGAGGAACCACATACCCAGTCTCCAAGGTTCTTTCATGGTACTATATTATGATCCAAACAATCAACAGAAGTATCTCCACATGATTATGAAACTATGGGCCTCATCACTATCCATCAAAAATATGTACAAAACAAGAATTAGTATATCACTCTGTATGAACCCTAGGTTAAATGTATAAGGGTGAGAAATAAATCCAAGCAGGCCAACCCAAGTAGTCAAACTATAAATTATTTTCATATGTGAAGACTAGTGAAATATTCTAAGCCCATATGAGACACAACTGTAATAAATAAATATATTAATAAATAATAAAACCCTTACTTGATCCATGGTTCTGGGATCATAATCAATGATTCCAGATTCACCTTATGTCAGGAGGTCTCTAAAGTATATGACATGATATATAAATAAAAAAATATTTATTTATTTATTTATTTATATATATATATATATTACTATAAATTTATACACACACCCACACCCAAAAATGCACAGATATATATATATTGTTCTCTATTCCAGATTGACCACTTTGAGTGTGTGACTCAATGCTTTACTAATTAAAAATTATTTATTTTGAATTAAAACTTTTTTGATGGTAGAATCCTCAATCCAATATTTTTATGACTCTTATACTTATCTATAACAATGAAGTAAATATAAATACAAAAAAAAATTAATTCATGTGGTTTTGTAAAAATACATACTCTTTTCCCTGTTGGTTATTCTCCCTAACATGGAATCTGAACTATAATTTTATAGTCAATTACAATAGTTGATTTAGAGTCACATTGTATCTCTCCTAAATTCTCATAGGATTATTATTATTCTACATCCTATAATGTTATTAGAATCCACATTGTCCTTCAACAAAATTGAGACATGTAACATCTACACCTGAATCACACAATAGACTTCTCTTGCTTTTATATTCAACAAAGAAGCTTTCTTCTTTCTCTATGTATTGATCATCTACAATATGATCTATTGAAATTCAGGAACAAGATTATTGAATAACACATTCTTACATACATATATAATTACATTTGAAATAATTATTCTTCATTCTAAAATATATATGATCACTTATCATTGATATTTTCTTTAGGGAAACAATGCTTTGTAAATTCACCATTGTATCTGATTATGTCACACCATCAATTAATGTATGAAGGTGAAACACATAACTTCTTCAATAATTTTTATATTCAAGAATGATCTTAAATAATCTCAATACACTGCTATATAAAATATAATATTATTTAATTCTTTTCCCATATTTAATATCAATATTAATGAACATTATTCATTCATAGCATATTCCTTGTGTATTTATCAATATTCATGCCTAAGATTCTCACTTTTTCATACATCCCACCTAAAAATGATCCTTTTATAATTTTATGTTTAATTTCAATTTAATTATTATTTCTAGATTATGCATCCATATAAATAATGCATTTAAGAACTAACCACACCTCTATCTCGTAGTTTCATATGATGGTCATGAACTATCCAAGATTATGTGGTTGTCTAGTCAACAATAGGTTATGTGTAGTGTATGACCTATACAATGAATTGTGATCATGAATGTATCTTTTGACCATCACACGAAGGGATGCGGTGATTTCATTCTTCATATATCACTTGACCATGGATGATTCATGTAGTTTCTAGTCATCTATATTTGTGTAAACAATAATGGCCTTTCCAGGATGTCAATTCACATTGCATAAGGGCTTTCCCTGAAGAGGTTGCTTCCATGGGTTAATCTTAAACACATTTATATAGGCCAATTCTTTTTTGTGGATTCCTTCACATGATAATAGTCAATTCATGGTTGTATTATTTGTGATAAAATGGGGTTTCCTTGGGTTTTGATAATGAACCTTCATGTAAGAATGATTTTCATCACTTAATGGACACAGATAATTGAAGGTTTTTTTCCTGGGTACTTCTATAATTACTTAACATAAGTAATAGGTACATCATGAGGTTATATTAATTTGACACTAGTTGTGTGTGTGGTTTAGATATTGAATGTCTATGTGAGATCAAAAACCTCATGGGACACTTATTTCAGTTACTTGAACAGTTTCTAGAATATCCTTCACATGTTTGGATTACAAATGATTCATTTATTTTATGTGAATAAATCCCATGATTTCTCTATTTTCATGATAGATCTTGTGTTTTTTAACACCCAAACTCTCATACATGTTGACGAAGGTATTGTTTTAAATAATAATTATTAATTTTATTTAAAGGGGGAGATTATTGAAAATAATACCCTGTCTCTTTATGATAATTTTTTTGCTCACAAATACCCATAGTTATATTCTAATGATTTTATTTAGTATTTTTCAGGAATTTATTAATTTATTTTACTCTTGAAATAACGTGAATTTATTAATTATTCGGAATGTGCTTTAAGCGCATCCTGGAATCACTGTTCAAACCTTACATGGATAAATATAGCACAGAATCTACTTTAGCGGGTTCTGGAATTACTGTTCATACCCCATGTAGATAAATGTAGCGTAAGGATGAAAAGCGTGTATATTTTTTTTGGGATAAGAGAAAAGTATGGTTAAACAACCATACGTTTTTAGCAAAGAATGGAAGAAGAACCTTACGTTATGAAAGAATCTTATGTTTTGGTTATCTGCAAAGTATGGAAGGAGAACCATACATAAATTCAAAACATTAAGTTTGTTTCTCAAAAGTATGGTTCATCAGCCTTACTTTTGTAAACAACCATCTATTATTGGAAAATTATGGATCATGTAAAAGTATAGATCATTTACTGTATGTTTGAGAGTTGAAGAAAAAGTATGGGTGATCAACCTTACGTTGTCAACCTTACCTTTGAAGACTATGTCATCAACCCTACGTTTGGAGGCCATGTCATCAACCTTACGTTTTGCGTCGGAAATTTTGACAGATGATATTTTTGTGCAGCGATCAGTAAGCTGATTAATTGGAAAATTTCAAGCCGGATTTAAAGTAGTTTTAAAGTACGAGTTTGACTGATTCAAATCCATTTTGTTAATGGATTTAAGATCGAATTAAAAGGATCTTTTTATTCCTAGTCTTATGGGAAGTTACGACTTCTATGTAAATTCAAAATTTTGAATATCGCAAATCAGAAGGCAACTTTTATGGATCTAAATGTGCAGAAGATATGCTCAGATTTATTATATATGTTCTCTATGAAACACCAGGTACGTTTATGTGAATTATGATCAATCTATTATTAAAAAGGTGGAAAACAGAGACTGCAAAAATTCACGATAGATCTGCTGATTCAAAAAGGAGCGTCAAAGATCTGTTTGTCCAAGAAGAAGGAACTCGATAGAAGATTCATCTGTTATGTATCGAATATCTACTTGGATCTACTACTGCGGATGTTGTGAACTATATTTCTATATCTATTGCAACCAGATCAAATCAGAACTACTTCGTCTTGAAGATCAATATTTCTAGAGACTTCGATACATCTTATGTCATTTGCATTCTGTTGCAATTGTGATGTTCAACTGGAAAATTTCTTTCTGAAATTATTTTTACTATGAGTAACCAGCTTCTCGTTTTAAGCTGTGTGGGTCTGTGTTTGAACTAGAAAGCTTTGTTTTTCCTTGGATTGTAAAGGTGTCAGCAGCCTGTACTCAGTTGTGAAACGGTCTGTTGAAACGAGGACCAGATAGTGAAAATCACCAAGCTCGTGGAGTTGAGCGTTGGTGGAGTGGACTAGGGGCCTTCTGTTCCCCGAACCACTATACATCTTTGTGTTCTTGTTTTTACTTTTTCCATTGCACAATCAAATCTGATAAAGTATATAAGACAGAACTCGTTCAATCAAAGAGTTATTGAAAAATTGCAAAAGACACAATTCACCCCCTATTGTGTATAATCTATAGATTCAGATCCAACAATTGTTATCAGAGGTGGAGCTTCTGATAGAACCTTAGCAAGCTAGAAGCATTTAAGGATTATACAATAGAGCATCATGACTGATACAAGGAAGGGATGTCAATGGTCAGAGGACCATATTTTAATGGAGACAACTACGGTTGCTGGAAATCGCGCATGATAATATATCTGAAAAACCTCGGATATAAAGTCTATTCAAAGATTCTGACTCCTTAAGAAATTCCTGAAAATCCCGAGACATGGAGTGCAGCTATAGATGCAGAGTATTATATGAATTCGAAGGCTATGAATGCAATTATTTGAGGTCTAGGACCAGATGAATTTAACAGAATATCTTAGTGCCCAACAACATATGAGATGTGGCAAACAATAGCTGTGGCATATGAAGGAATAGACAATGTGAGACAAATGAGATATGCAACTGCCAAATTGAAATTTGATAATTTCAGAATGTTTGAAGGTGAAAGCATTACCCAAATGAATGGGAGATTGATAGAAATTTTCAATAATATTATAGCTCTAGGAGAACCTATCAAGCAGGCTGATCAAGCATTAAAATTATTGAGGGTACTTCCTACTCGATGGAATGGTATCTCTACTACAATCAGACAATCAACTCCTGGCAAAGATCTAACCTTGAGAGAGCTAATTGGTACACTGATGATGTATGAAGCTGAAATGCAAGATGAGGCAAATGAACATAAAGTGCTTATCAAAAGAGAAGATACTTCCTTGAAGGTAACTTCACAAAAAATAATAAAAAGATGAAGAACAGAGAAGTCAAAGCTAAATTAGAAAGCTCTGACTCATCAAACTCAGATGAAGAACTAGCTCAGCTAGCCAGGAAATTTAGAAAGTTATACAGTAAGAAAATAGGCTTATAAAATCCTTTAGGGGAGATAATAAGGAAGTAAGATGTTATGAATTTAAGAATATGGGGCATATCAGACTAGATTTCCCACAATTGAAGGATGGAAAGAAGAAGAAATTGTTCAAAAGACATGCCTATGAGCAGAAAGACAAGAAAGCTTTGAAATCCACTTGGAGTGTATCTGAAGACTCCAGTCGCTCTCTTGAATCAACATCAGATAAAGAAGAAGTCAATTTAAAATAAAACATGTGTTTTATGAGGTATACTCATATTACTACTCTGAATCAAATTCTGAATCAAGCTACACAAATGAAAAACTTGCAGCCTACTGCAATATGCTTGAAGAAAGATATGATTCACTATTTAAGAAACATAAGTCACTAAAAAATAAACATAAATCTCTTTCAGATGAATGAAATACAATGCCGAAATAATATAAGGAATTAACTGATAAATATATTTGGTTAACTCTAACTATATTAATTTTGAATCAAGAATAAAAACACTACAGGATGAAGTAGAATCATACAAACAGACTGCATTGGTTTTTACAAAAGGAGAAAATTCATTAAATGAAATTCTTAGAAAAACTGTCATTAAAAAGGAGAGATTCGGAATTGGCAGTAAAGGAGAAAAACCTAATCTATATAAAAATTATTTTGTTCCTAGCTCTAAAAAGGTTAATTGTAACTTTTGTGGGACAAATGGACATATAGATAAAAACTATTTCTTAAGACATCCTCAAATTTGTGGTATTAAGAAAGCCTATATTTCAAAAGACATATATGATTTAGCTAATTTTAAAAGAACAAAGAAAATCGGGATACCCAGATCATTGCTAGCTAGCACCCCTGGACCCAATAAAATATGGGTACCAAAGTAATTTGTTTGAATGTATTTGTCGGTAGCAGGCCACCAAAGATGAAAATATATATGGTACATGGACAGTGGCTTCTCAAGACATATGAGTGGAAACTCATTGAATATTTCTTCACTCACTCAATAAGATGGAGGACTTGTCACATTTGGTGACAATGCCAAATGAAAAATCATTGTCATTGGAACTTTTAGAGATCCAAAAATAGTCTCAATCAACAAAGTACTTTATATTCAAGGATTAAAACACAATCTGATAAGTATCTCTCAACTTTGTGATGATGGATATACTGTTGATTTTACTAACAATTTTTGTACTATTTCTAATGATAAACTGTTTAAATTTAAAGCACCAAGAACTAAAAATGTCTATACATTGGATTTAAATTCCTTGTGTAAACAATAAGTAAACTACTTGACTGCTAAAGTAAGTGAATCCTGGATCTGCCATAAGAGACTAATACATTGCAATGTGTATGTTTTACATAAGTTATCTAAGAAACATTTAGTTTCTTATTTACCTTGTCTCAAATTTGAAAGTGACATATTTTGTGATGCATGTCAACTTGGAAAGCAACACAAATCATCTTTAAAATCTGTTAATAAGGTTTCTACATCCAAACCTCTAGAACTTATTCATATGGGTTTGTTTGGACCCTCAAGAGTAGAAATCCTAGCTGGTAAATTATATATATATGTTTTAGTTGATTACTATTCAAAATTTACATGCATTTTCTTTTTGAAATTTAAAAATGAAGCGTTTACTTTATTTGAAAGTTTCTGTAAATTTGTTCAAAATGAAAAAGGGTTCAATATAATCTCATTGAGAAGTGATCATGGTGGAGAATTTGAGAATCAAGAATTTAATTCCTATTTCTCAAATATGGGTATTAAACACACCTTTTCTGCACCCAGAACACCTCAACAGAATGGGACTGTAGAAAAGAGAAATAGAACAATTCAAGAAATGGCTAGAACTATGTTAAATGAATATAGACTACCTATATATTTTTGGGCAGAAGCTATGAATACATCTTGTTATATAATTAATAGAGTTTTAATTAGACCTATTTTTAAAAATTCATCCTATGAACTATGGAATAACATAAAACCTAAAGTAAATTACTTTAAAGTTTTTGGATGCAAGGTTTACATCTTAAACACCAAGGATAATATTGGCAAGTTTGATCCCAAATATGATGAAGGTATTTTCTTAGGATATTCTGCTACGTCCAAAGCTTATAGAGTTTATAATAAGAAGTCAAGGATTTTTGAAGAATTAGTTCATGTGAAATTTGATGAATCTGATCCCTTTGAGAAAAGGATAGAATAAATGGATGAAATTGACTCTAATGATATCATGAGACTTGAGAACATAAAGAATATTTTTGAAAATAATATAAAATAAATTCAGTCCAGTTTAGAGGAACATGATACTGAAGAACCATTAAATATATTACCTAGACAGTCTATAAACCTAATGAATCACCCTTTAGAAACTGTAATAGATAACCTAGAAACGGGTGTTCAAACTAGAAGAAACTTAGGAAACCTTGTTGAATTCTCAGCCTTCCTATCTCAACAAGAACCCAAGACTATAGAAGAAGCTTTAGATGATGAAAGCTGGGTAATAGCTATGAAAAATGAATTAAACTAGTTTAAGAGAAGTGAAGTTTGGTAATTACTAGAAAGACCTAAGAATTATCCTGTAATAGGAACCAAATGGGTCTTCAGAAATAAACAAGATGACCAAGGCACAATAACTAGAAATAAAGCAAGATTAGTAGATAAAGGATACAATAAAGAAGAAGGAAAAGATTATGATGTGACTTTTTCACATGTAGCTAGGTTAGAAGCCATTAGAATCCTTTTAGCCTATGCATCTTATATGAATTTTAAATTTTTTTAGATGGATGTTAAATCTGCCTTTTTAAATGGTTATTTAATGGAGGATGTTTATGTTGAGCAACCTCCTAGTTTTGAAAATTCTCAAAAACCATATTCTCTTTTTAAACTTAATAAAGGCCTTTACGGCCTTAAACAAGAACCTAGAGCTTGGTATGAAAGATTAAGTTCTTTTCTTTTGAAAAATGATTTTACTATTGGAATGGCAGACCCAACACTCATTAAAAAATCTGTGAAAAATCATGTTTTATTGGTTCAAATTTATGTTGATGATGTAATCTTTGGATCAACTAATACAACTCCTTGTCATGAATTTTCAAAATTAATGCAAGAAGAATTTGAAATGAGTATGATGGAAGAATTAAATTTATTTTTGGGTCTTCATATATTTCAAAAAGATTTTGGAAATGTTTCAAATCAAAGAAAATTCATTATTTATTTACTTAAGAAATTTGGACATGAAAACAGCAAGTCATTTACAACTCATATGTGTACTAATATAAAACCTGATTTGGATGAAACTGGAAATTTAGTTGACAACAAGTTATATTGAGGTATGATTGGTAGTTTATTATATCTTACTGCTAGTATGACAGATATAATGTATTTAGTATGTGTTTGTGCAAGATTTCAATCAAATCCTAAAGAATCTCATCTAACTGCTGTTAAAAGGATTTTTAGATATTTAAATGGAAATATTTTTCAATATCTTATTTATCCTAAAACTTCTGATTTAAATTTGATTTCATATTCGGATACTGACTTTGGAAGTTGTAGATTAGATAGAAAAAGTACATCAGGTACATGTCACTTCTTATGAAAGTCCTTAGTATCATGGTCTAGTAAGAAAAAACATTCAGTTTCCCTGTCAACAGCTGAGGCATAATATGTTTCTGCTGGCAGTTGCTGTGCACAAGTGTTGTGGATAAAAAACACTCTTATGGACTTTAGATTGAATTTTAATAATACACCTATTTTATTTGATAATATAAGTGCAATTAATATTTCAAAAAATCCTATTAATCATTCTAGAACTAAACACATTGATATAAGGCATCACTTTTTAAGTGATCATGTTATTAAAAAGGATATATTTCTAGAATTTATAAATACTGAAATTCAATTAGCATATATTTTTACTAAACCACTTCCCACTGTAGGGATTTATTTTATTAAGGGGGAGATGTGTTTATTTAATTTTAAATAATTTTTATTTTTATTTACTTTTATTTATTAATGTAAATTTTATTTTGTTTATTGAATACTGGTTAATATTTTTTTCTCTCCATATGCAAATTTTATTTGTTTTAAATATATGTAATGATTAGTGATTACACGGGAATCAAGGATGTCAAAGCCTTTCTTCTTCTAAACCATTTCACTTCTATCGAAACTCTTTCGAAACCCAAAAATCACACTTCTGCTCCTAAACACTAATCTTCGGACCTCTGAAACCCTAACCTTCAAACCTTCAGAGATTCTTGTAAAGATGTTAAGATCTAAAAAATCTAGTGAAGCCAAGCCAAGAAATGCCAAGAGACAACACACCGAGGGAAGAAAAATTTTACAGGGCAAGGTAATCGATCTCGACTGGTTATTTTAGACAAATCTATTGTTAATACAAGCACTATCATTTCAGAATCTTGAACAGATGTTCAACAGTGAAAATATGGAATTTCTATATTAAGAAGAACTTAGATACTTCTTCAAATCTGTACAGTTTAGCCTGGGAGATACCGAGGACAGTATGATGGTGAAGATAGAGTATAGGGATTTCTTAATCTCATCAGTAGAGATTAGTTTGATTCTTAACTGCACTCATGAGGGATTTTTTCATTTCGATTTGAAAAATATTGGAGATTTTATGCATACATCTGAGGACATCATGTCTTTTCTTTTTGGAACTAAGACAATAAAGAAAATTTTTGTCAAGGATTTGGAGCGTGATCAGAAGATTTTGGAAAAATTTATTATGACTGGAATTGCTCCAAGAATGGCAGAAATGGAAAAGATTTTGTACCCTGATATGTATATAATGTTTCTTTTGTTAATATATATTAAGTTAAACTTTCCTCGATACTTGGTAAGGTATCTCAATTTCTGCTATCAAAGCGAGGCCCAGATGAATTTCTACCCTTTTAGTCGATTTATTTCTAAATAGCTATTTAAGAAAGACCTGGTGAAATTATAGGATTCCTGAGTTAACTGTCATCACAGTAATACATTTAATGCTGGAACTTTAAGGAAGTTTGGATATTTCTGGAGCACAATGAAAGGAAAACTTTTTCTAGTAGGAGCTGAGGAAGACTCAGAGAGTTCTCAGGCTCAACCTGCTAAGTCCAAGGAGGGATAAGCTGAATCTAGAGTCAGAAATGTTGCAAGAAGGATTCTCTTAGAAGTGGAAGATGTTGAGGAATATAGAAGTTAGGAAGGACTTCAATCAAAAAGAAAGATACCTGTCAATGAAGAAGTTACATCCCCTACTTTGGAAACAACCTCAGAAGCTTTATTTTCTTATTATTTTGTAAGGGAACCTGTTGTTGATAAGACCATGGAAGATGTTACTGAATGAATAGAATCAGTAGAGGGATCAATAGTTTAAGAAGAAGCTCAAAGGGAGAATCAGGAACATATTGTAGCTGATGTTGAAGTTGCACTTCAATAGGAACAAGAGATGGAGGCAGTTCCTGCTGAAGAAGTGGACAGACCTTAGGAAATTTCTGAAAATTTTGTTCTTGAAACCCCACTCGAAGGCCGAGATGCAGATGAATGTGATGAGCATGCTTCTGAAGCTCCAATAAAGGTACTTAAAGAGGTTTTTTCTGTGGAGGAGTTTGAAAACTCTAAGGAAAAATCTATGGACCAACCATCTCAGGACAGAGAAAAAGAAAAACCTGAGGCTGAATCATTGCATTTGGTACTACTGTATCAACCAGAGAATGTGAATATGAATCATGCACCTGGTGCATCTTATTCAAGGAAAGAAGAAATTGAAAAACTATACAGAAAAGTATCTCAGTTGGAATCTGAGAATGTTATTCTGAGAAATACCTTAGAATTAGAAAATTTGAAATTTAAAAAGCTGAAAGAGTGTACAATTTCAAGGCAAGAAGTTGAATTGTTTAAAGAGGATATGCTGACTGTTGTTACACAATTGAAATCTGAAATGGTTATGAAGGCAGATTTATCAGATCTGAAGTCGTGTATGGAAACCCAATTTTCATCAATTGCAAATAGTGCTTTTAGTGGATTGGGTACTTCACCTGATTTAATCAGAAGGTTTCAAGCTATCACAACTATGATGAGCAACATGAATGACATGTTACAAGATATTAAGTGTAACAGTGCTCATTTTTCAGTGTTGCTGTACAATCAGAAGTTCTTAGTGGATCAACTGACATCTTCTGAACCATCAGTCAGAATCCTATTAAATTAGTTGTCATTGAAGCTGTCAGTATTTGTTGAAAAAGAGGAAAGGATGCATTAGTATTTCAGATTCAATTTAATCGAGGATATTCATATGACTCAAGATAACAGAGAGCTTATTATCAAACATGGAGATGGGATGATGAAGAGACTTTGGGAACAGTTTACTGAAATCAAGTCTACAATCCATATGAGATAGGCCTTGTTGCCTATATTATCCAAACCATGATTTCTATGTATATAATTTTCATGTATATATTTTTTTTTGAATGAAAATTTCCTTCATTGTTTATTTTTTTTCTATCTCTATTTGTTTTACTAACTTTATTTTTGATATTCCAGTACTCCAGATTTAATTATTGATAAACAGTGAGTCAAAATCATTTACCTACAGTTCAGTGCAATATTAAAAGTGTTAAAATTCTTGATTTTTCATTCTTTTTGATACCACAAAAGGGGGAGAATTTGGTTAGACACAACATCAAAAAGGGGGAGAATTCATTTTATTTAGGGGGAGAATTAAATGAGAAAATTTGGATTTATAATTATCTTTTTGGTGGAGAAGTTAAAAATGGATAAATTTAAGGAACAATTTTTTATTTATTTATTTTTATTTATTTTTATTTATTTAAAACTTTCTGTAACTAATTTTGAAAGTTAATTTTTTTTAAATAATATTAATTATTTTATGGGTTTTAGGATCATCAAAAAGTGGGAGATTGTTGAGGAAGGTATTGTTTTCAACAATACATATTAATATTATTTAAAGGGGGAGATTATTGAAAATAATAATCTGTCTCTTTATAATAATTTTGATGATCACAAATACCCTTAGTTATTTTATAAATATTTTTTTTTGTATTTTGCTGGAATTTATTAATTTATTTTACTCTTGAAATAACAAGGATTTATGACTTATTCGGAATCTGCTTTAAGCACATCCTGGAATCACTATTCATACCTTACGTGGATAAATATAGCGTGGAATATGCTTTAGCGCATTCTGGAATCACTGTTCATACCCTACGTGGATAAACGTAGCATAATGATGAAAAACGTGTATATTTATTTTTGAGATATGAGAAATGTATGGTTAAACAACCATATGTTTTCCGCAAAGTATGGAAGAAGAACCTTACGTTAGGAAGGAACCTTACGTTTTGGTTATCTGCAAAGTATGGAAGGAGAACCATACGTAAATTATAAACATTACATTTGTTTCTCAAAAGTATGGTTCATCAACCTTACTTTTGTAAACAACCATACGTTCTTGGAAAAGTATAGATCAAGTAAAAGTATGGATCTTTTACTTTACGTTTGAGAGTTGAATAAATAGTATAGATGATCAACCTTACGTTGTCATCCTTACATTTGAAGACTATGTCATCAACCCTAAGTTTGGAGGCCACGTCATCAACCTTACGTTTGGCGTCAGAAATTCTGACAGACGATATTTTTGTGGAGCAATCAGTATGCTGATTAATTGGAAAATTTGAAGCTGGATTTAAAGTCATTTTAAAGTAATAGTTTGACTGATTCAAAGCCGTTTTATTAATGCATTTAAGATCTAATTAAAAGGATCTTTTTATGCTTCGTCTTAAGGGAAGTTACGAATTCTTTGTAAATTCAAATTTTTTAATATCGCAAATCAGAAGGCGACTTTAATGGATCTAAATGTGTAGGAGATATGATCATATTTAGTATCTATGTTCTCTCTGAAACACCAGGTACATGTATGTGAATGGTGATTGATCTATTATTAAAAAGGTAGAAAATAGAGACTGCATAAATTCACGATTGATCTGATGATTCAAAAAGGAGCATCAAAGCTCTGTTTGTTCAAGAAGAAGGAACTCGATAGAAGATTCATCTATTTTGTATCAAATATCTACTGTGGATCTACTAATGCTGATGTTGTGAACTATATTTCTATATCTATTGCAACCGGATCAACTCAGAACTGCTTCATCTTAAAGATCAATATTTATAGAGACTTCGATCCATATGCTGTCAATTGCATTCTATTGCAATTGTGAAGATCAACTGGAAAATTTATTTCCGAAATTCTTTTTAATCTTGAGTAACCGACTTCTCGTTTTAAGTTGTGTAGGATTGTGTTTGAACCAGAAGGCTTTGTTTTACCTTGGATTGTAAAGGTGTCAGCTACCTGTACTCAGTTGTGAACCGGTCTGTTGAAATGAGGACCAGATAGAGAAAATCGCCAAGCTTGTGGAGTGGACTAGGGGCCTTCTACTCCCCGAACCACTATACATCTTTGTGTTCTTTTTTTTTACTTTTTCCGCTGCACAATTAAATCTGATAAAGTATAAAAGTCATAACTCATTCAATCAAAGAGTTATCGAAAAATTGAAAAAGTCACAATTCACCCCCCTCTTGTTTATAATCTGTAGATTCAGATCCAACAATACATTCCTTAATTTATATTGGTGAGTTTACACAACATATCATTGTTTCTTAAGGAATGCCATGCAATCATTCAAATTCCCAACAATCTCAGAATATATGACTGAAGGTCGAAGCATTTGTCTTCACCATGAATCTCTTGAACGATCACATGATTCACATAGATCGTTAATAAAATCTAAATAACATCATGTAATGATATTTATAACAATAAATCATTTATCCGATGAACATATATGATGTTACTTGATCTTTTAATGTCTTTGTGGGAGGGAATTATGGTACGACTTAATGAATGATGCATATATGAAAGAAAACAATTGTATTCATATGCTTAGTATAATCAAGAATGTATAATTCCTTTAAAATGAACATTTGAGACAGAAATTGTCTATGTTCATGATAATCGAAGAACCATTGAGAGGTTGTAGATGACAATGAATATAAAATACGTGTTGTGCAGGAATCAATGGATAATTGAAATTAATATGATCAGACATCCAGTGATATATCTATCATTTTATTGGATGGTAATAGTAATGTTCATGTGTCTGTTCCATATCAGACTTGTGCAATGTCTGGACAAAAATTTGTTAATAATATAGTGTCCATTAACCATTAAATCTCTCTAGAGGGAATCATAACCCCTCACACTAATCACCCCTACATCATGGTCCATTCCTCACCTATGTAAGACCATTTACATTCTCATTGACCTAATGAAGACGACCCATTTAACCTATACATGGGTATGAAACTATGGTACTATACATATCACACCCACCCCATAGTTTCCATGTGGCCTCCATACGTAGGCTCTCCAAAAGGGGTTTTCCCATGGTTCCCCCAAGCATGGTTCAGGGATAGCCCTTGGGGGCCTGTGATTAGACCCTATTTTTTGTGAATCCAGAAAAATTAATTAACAATTAAAAGTATTTAATTGAAAAAATCCATTATCAAATAATGTTTCAATTCAAATTTTCATGTTCTTCATACAAAATGTATTTTCAATTTCCATTTCCTCCGTTAAATCCCCTTCATTCAATTACCATTATTTTTCATGGATACAGTATTCTTCATATTTTAGTAAATAATGTTTCATCAATTATACAAGTCATTTATAGTGAAGATCACTTCCCCAATCATCGTAAATTTCAAGGAGAATTTTCCAAGTGGGGTAACCAATTACATTGTGGAATGCATAATAATTCTTCAATAAAAACCACTTCATCCATAAACACATATTGAAATATTTATAATAAATTAAACCTAATCTCAATAATTTCCCCCTATATATATGTATTTTTTCAATATCAACACATTTCATTAATGACAATATGTGGGGTATACATTATACCCTTATTAAAAATCAATATGAAATGGATAAATGGAATATTCTCTACTAATCTTTTTTTAAAGCATGAATATATTCCATAAACGAAAATTTCATGAAATATTATAAGAGATAAATGATATCACATTATCCTATTAGAAAAATATTTAAGATAATAAAATCCAAGTCATCATGGGCTAACCTGGTATTGAAAAAAAGAGAGGTATAATCAATAATTTCTAACCATTCCAAATATTAGAATGCATGTTAATTCATTATCTAAACATCTCAATTCACTGTGTAGGGATTACATTTACCAAGAAAATGATAAATTCTACACGCACTCTCTCATCCTATGATTTTCTGAATTTATTTTCTCTATTGGAATTTAATAATCTGACATTTTCACTTATCACAACACTGAATATAGATTTTTTTGTTTCATAATAGCACTATGATTGGATTATGTTATAAAAAACACCATGGGAAGATTGCACTACAAAAAATACTTACTTGACATGCATTTCGCACTACACCGTGCTTCTAAAAAATAACACTTTACTCTTACAATTATTTAAACAATATATTTATCACCTACCCATTAAAAGTGTAAGACTAATAGTAATAGCTAATTTTTAATTATATTATAATATTTTTGATAATGAAAAATATAATTTTTTCCAATCTATTTTTATGTTTAAAACTTTTATTTTCTCAAATAAACTAGTTTTCATGTCCTTTTATGAAAAATAATAATTCATTTTTATACACTCATACATATTGAATATGATTAAAATAAAAAAAATTGAATTCATAATTTTAAATTTAACTAAGTGTGATTTTTTGGTTTTTTTATTAAAAGTATCAATTTTTGATGAATATTGAAAAATACTACAATGTTGTTAAAAAAATGACTTTTTGATTTAAATAATAATAATCCTTGATTTTAAAGTCATCATAGATTATTAATATATATTAATCCAATTTAGGTCATTTGAATCATTCTTATGATAGAATTAGATACAAAAAATATATTGAACTTTTGAAAGCCTCTTTTACCCACCTTTTAGCCACATTTACATCATTAAAATTATGTTTAATTTTAAACATTATGTGAATTTAATTTCAAATTTTTTTACATAAATTGATATAATAAGTATGTAAAATGTTGTCTAATGGGATCAATATTTTTTTTTTTGGAAATAGTAACTTTTAATATTTATTTAACACAGTCAACGGTAAATATGTTAATTAAATGTAAAAATAATATTATAATAAAAATAATTATTGTAAAATTTATCCTAATTTCATTGTATAAGTGGGTTAATAAAAATATATTCCATATGTAGAATTTATGATCCTTTTAAGACACTTTGGTAACAATAAGACACTTATTATGTTTTATATAACGATTAGTTACAAATGTCACACTAAAACATCTAATCTATAAATCATTTTTATTATAGGGTTATACATAATATATATTCAGATAGAAATATTAATTAGAAGTTTATTTATTTATATAAATCAACAAATTTTTTTTATAATTTTTATAAATTAAAAAATTATATAACTGTGACAGAAATATGATGTTGTAGTAGATTTGTTAAAGGATGAATCAAATAAAAGATAGTAATAATATTAAAATAAATATCATTTGAGATATTTGATTCGATAAAAAATTTATTGGATTACTATTACATGTTAGGGATGAGTAAAGGTGGTTTTATTGAAGTAATGAATTTTCTATGATTTTATAAAAGTCATCCAACAAATAGTGTAAAAATTAAAATAAATGGTATTTTAAATTAAATAAGATTCTATTAAATGATAACAGATTCATAAAATTATATAACTCAAAAAACAAACTAAAATAATTTTAATTATGTACATAATGATCCAATTGTGGTAATGTTGTAATTTTATAGTATCATGTTATGTATATTGGTTAAAAAATACAAATTGTCATGGTAAGAGTTATATTGTTTAACTAAGGGTTAAATCCAAAAGTTAAGGTTAATTTTGTGACCTATAAAGGTATAAAATTCATTGGTAGAGTGTATTTATACCGATAATCAACTCAATTTCTAAATAACCAAATTCTGAGCTATTTTAAATAAAAAATAATTATATAAAAAATTAATAGTACTAGGGTATTTTAAAGAGCCCCACCCCTTCTTATAAATGTGCACCTCTATTTCTATTTTATTCACACCTCTAAATCCTTTTGTGTCAGCCCAATGCTACCAATTTCTCCTCAAAACATCTATAAATTAATCATATAGTTCATTATTTTGGAATAAATTCATCTAAATGAGTCCTTTGTGCCCATAAAAAGGAGACTCTCGAAGAAAAAGTCATTGTTTTACCAAATCATTCAATGTTCTCTTATTCTTGTATTTCCTTTTCTAACATTGTCTCCATAAAAAATTAATAAATCATGAATATAATATATGATTATATTTTGGTATGATTATGATAAAACTATATACATAATTTTACCCATAATATAAAAAACAATATCACTATTCTTACTTATGTACGACTTACTATCTCCACAACGTGGTGTAAACTGTTTTTCATCTATTTTTTCCTGATGGATATAATTTTGAATATAAATTATGATAATTTTAAATATGAAATTTTAATGATTATTAACAATTAACATAATATCATATTCCATACCATTTAACAATTAAGTGAATAATATCATCACTCGTGTGTATGTACGGCTTACAGTCTTTATGAGGTGATGAGTTTCATTCTCCACCCTAATAATTCAAAATGGTTATAAGATATATATGATAAATAAGAATGTAATATATGAAAAATATTTTATATTTTAATATATATATATATATATGTTAATTTTTGTGTGTGTGTGATTTTGTGTCATTTACTTTTTTTTATTCAATAGGATATGAAAACAGAAAGAGCGTACAAGCAGACATACGACCAAATGTCTCTGTAAAATGTGTATTCTATTTAATATATATATCTATTATATATTGTCATATGATTATTTTATATGATATATAAATCATGTTTTAAATTTTTTAAGTAATTAAATCATGATTTATGTAATAATATCAAGAATAACAAGTGAAAACATGCATGCTAAACAAAGCGATTAGTACCCGTAACGTTGCATTAACATGGAATTGTCAACAAACAATTATTTGAAGTGATAAATAAATATTATATGATATCGTAAATATTATAATGATTCTGGTATAAGTATATAGTTTGTTTAAGAAACACTATACAGGACATTCAGACATGTATAGTGGGAATCAGACCTAAGGTAAGGGGATTTTTGTCTCAACTTTATTTTGGTGAGACACAAGCCTCATACACTAATCATTTCTTCTACATGATATATATACCAAACATGAATTTATTTTATGAGTCTTATATAGAATATTATGATACATTCATATTCTTCTAAATTTCATTATAACATTGGGCATATGATTTTTATTATTATACTATAATGAGTATTTATTTGATAATCTCTTTAATATTTTGGATTATTTCATTTAAAGTACCTGTTGGGAAATATTCACCATCAATGACCATGTGTTCTATAACTATTTTTAGAAAATTTTGTAATATGATCTTATGGATATTTAATGTCATTTTACACATTTTTTGGCCTTTTAGATCATAGTGTGAAAGGAATAATTCACTCATTTTCAAAAGTATGTACGTTTTGACTTTTCTGAAAAACGTATGAGAATAATGTTTTTATACTTATGTGTATTGGATTAATTTTTACGCTTCTATTATACCTTATTACTTTGAATCTTCCCCTAAAATCATATAATGTTTTTTTCAAATAAATTTTTTCATTTAAAACTTCTAAATATTTTAATAAAAGAACAATATTTCAATAAATAATGGTTAATTTCCTCAAGAACTATTTGAAATGATTTTCATGATTCCGTAATATAATTTCATGGTTATTTCAAATAAAAAGGTTTTGAAAATTTTTTATGTTTTGTAATGTGATTTTTAAATAAAATTTATCTTCCACGTAATCTTTCAAAATCAATCCCACCTATGATGCCCAACATTTTTCTGTTTCAAGAATACGATTCATATTCTTTCTATAAATGGTTTATGTTTTTTTGGTATAATGATTAATAAACCCACTTCATTCACGGTTTGTTATTTTTGTGAAATAATTATTAAAAATTGATCTTTTCCACAAGTTATGATATGATTACATTTTTATGAAACCATTTTTATTACATTTTTTATGATATGATTGTTTTTGATCTTGTGAAACATGTATGGATGATTTCATTATGAGATGACTGGGACCTATATCTCTCTCTCATTAATTATGTATATATTTATATGTAATGATATATACATGAATGATATTCTCCGCCAATATGGATATAGAAGTGATACATGACTTGTAATATTCTTATGGGAGTGAACCATGACTACAAAGATGGTTATGGATGTGAACCACGACTACAAATATGTTTATGTGTGTGAAACACGACTAATAAGATGGTGTGGTAAATGAACCCATACTACCAAGATAGCATTGGTAGTAATTATTTGACAACTATGGGTATAATTATTATGTGATTATGTTTCTATGATAGTTACATGTTTTATTCCTATGTAATGCATATATGTCTCATGTTATTTATTTCCTCATGATTCATGTTTTGTGAAATCCCAATATTTATTACATGATTCATGTTTATGATATTTGATACAAAGGGTATGATCATCTATTTTAATGACTATGTTCTCATAACCTTGTGTTCATGATTATGTTTACATGTCCCCATTGTTTACACTTTCTAAGCATCTGAGATCAACCCTTTTCTTATGTTTTATTTTTCCAATGTTATAATGAATGGATTTATTTAGGGGTAATAAATAAGAAGATATTTATAGGATATTTTGAATATATTTCACATACGTGGAAGATTTTTTTCCAAATTTCCAAAGTCATTTAACTAATACATTCATCTAGCTTGTTTTATTATAATGTACTAAATATTCATCTAAAATGATGTAATAACCATATATGTTAATAATAGGTCACTATAGTTGGTATTAAAGGAAATGTTTTATCAACCAATGGAATCTAGGATTATGAAACCTCAGTGATACACCAAGGTATTTTTATAATGATATTCCTTGGGATGTTTCTAAGGGTAAGTATAAGGATGAGTAAGTGTTTCAGATAATATCCTATAATTTTAGTAAGTGGTAGATTGATTGGTTTTCTAGTAATAAATATTTTTATGAATAGCACAAGTTGATTTGTCTTGGGAAAAGATGTAATTTCGGGTAACAACTATGACATGATGTTCCATTCCTGACTTTGGTTGATTTGGCAGCACACATGGTTTGGTACACTCAGGGGATATGCATTGGGAAGTCACAAACACATCCCAAACCATCATGAAATATTTAAATAGATGTTTTCTATGAATAAACTAGGATAAACCTATGGTTTCATATATTTAGTAAGTTTTTATATATTAGAAATCCAATATGTGATATTTTAATGATTATGTGGTTCCACTTTATGATAACTATTTCATTATGATTTTTGTTTTCAAAGATGGATGGAACCCAAATAAAGCACATTAATGGTGATTAAAATAGAAAATGAAATGATTTTCCCCTTGAGCACTCAAATGATATGGGATCTAGAATGAATACTCTCAATGTTAAGCTCACACAACATTCTCAATATATGAAAAATGGTGGAGTCCCAAATGATAACTGGTGGGAACAAAATTATTTTGAGTCCTTCATGAGACAAAATCCACCATCATTCATCGGGTCATATGATCCACTTGTTTCCAATCGATGGATTAGTACCACGGAAATGATATTCTATATTATCCAGTGTTCATAACATAAGACAGCCACTGTGGTTTTTTATCAGTTAGAAGGCAAAGCAGACTAGTGGTGGAATATAATCAAGAATACGAGGCTATGTGATGAAATTGAATCCATGGATTGGGATGAGATCAATAAATTATTATTCAATAATTAATTTCCTTGTATTATATGTAAAAAAACGGAGAAGGATTTTGTCTAGTTAAATCAAATGGATGATGAATCCATTTGTACCTATGAAACCAATTTCATAATACTTTTGGGGTACACTTATAGAATTTTCATCCAACCTAAAAGTAAAGTTGATATATTCATTAGTGGCTTAAATTCATCTCTTAGATGGGAGTTAGGTATAATAAAATTTAGTAACTATGATGAGAATTTGTTTTCTTAAATCAAGTTTGATATTGAGGTTGGAGTCATAGAATAATCACATCGTTTTGAAAAGAAGATTAAGATGGAGTTAAAAAGGAAATATTTAAACATGGAGATAAAAATATGATCCTTCATTTATAATCTAGGTATGGGAAAAAACATGGATTACATTTTATTAAGGGGTATAAGAGATGTTTTAATTTCAGAATGGATGGTCATCTAGCATTTGAGTGTTGAATCGATGGGAAGAAGTTAGCTAACAATGCGAATGTTGAGAAAACTGCACAACATGCACCACCCCCACTTCATAGATATAAGTGTATGTATAATTGAACAATGCTAACCGGTTCCCTAATACAAGGGTTCTTTAGGAGGATCAACATTGGTGACCTTTTAAAGTTAATTGAAAGTGAATACCTCATCAGATTATTAAAGGATATGTGGAGTACGACAGAGAAGTTGTGGAATGATTGAGTGTTTATCTATTTGAATTCTAGAATAAAGTTGTAGATGTAATTTTATGGTATTATGTAATAATGAAATATCTATGTATTAGTCTACAATATTTTTTTAATTAAGTATTTTAGATAATATGTTGAATGGTATTGATGACCAAGAAAAGTGATTTAGGTGATATGGTGATTTTTTAAAGACAAATGATTTAGGGAAGAATAACCCTTAATATGAGCATGATGATAAGATAATGATGTTTGGATAAAGATATATTGGATATAAAAAGGAAAATTTTATTATACTAGAGTCTTGGGAACTAATAATGGTTTTTTTTAAAGATATTTATGCAATCATGGATAAAGTATACAACTTTTTCAGACAGAATGATTATATCCAACATGTTTTCGAATAAGGAAACATGCATGTTTTTAATAAGTAGATGTTGTAATTATTGTTATTACAATAAATCAAGATAATACATGATGAAGGTATTCATAAGTTTTGAGTGTATATACCTTGAACTACCATATGATATATGGGAAATATATGTTATGTTTATTAATGTAGTTATTTCTAATGTTTTGGATTTCCAACTCTTGGAAGGATTGGGGACTTATTAATTTATTGAATGTTTACGTAAAAATTCATAATATTTGGTGAGATTTGTGTATTAACTCACCATAGGTGTAATTATACATAATTGATAATTTGTGGAAACATTTTTATTATGATAAAGATAGATGTATTGACCCATCATTCTATTTATAGATCTCATGATATAATAACGATTCAGGAATGAAAAATTCAACTTCATTTCATAGAAAAATAGATGAAGTTGAAATTGGTCAAAGAATACAAGATGAGGAAGGTATGATGAAATCAAGTAAGTATATATTCTATTGAAAATTTCTAAATGTTAGGAAAAGAATTACGATGTAAAAGGGAATCCTTTTATCATCATTTTTGGTGATATCAATGGAATCATTCATACTTCTTTAGACTACGGTTTTATAATTATTATCTTTATCTAGATCGCCCACTTTATTGTTATTAATGATCTTTATCAGTCTCAATGATTATTTATGTTTTCCTTATTTCCAAAATCTTCACCAATGTTCTTCTATGTATAAACATAGTTATTAGTTACATTGGGTAAAATTTAGTTTTCAATATTTTTTTTAAAATAATGTTTTAGAATTAATTTTTTAGATTTGTGTTTCTATGAATGGATCATTCAGGTTCAAAACCATTGACAACCCAGATTAATTTTGATGGTGAAATTTATTTTAAAAGGGGTAGAATGTAATGGTTAGAGATTTTGTTATTTTATATTTTTCCGATTTAATTTAATCTTTTAAATTTTTGGCTTCACAAAAAACTGAATATTGATTTATTTTATTATTTAGTTGCACTATATTTTTATTATGTTATACGCAACACCAATGGAATATTTCACTACATGCAAAAATTACTTTTCTTACGTCACATGCAACATGGAGTTTCTTTAGCATAACAATTTACTATTACAATTTTTTTATATGATAGATATAAACTAGATGTTAAAAAAGTTATATTAATAGTAATAAATGAATTTAAATATTAGTTATAATTTTTTTGAAAACGGAAAATATAAATTTTTGTAAATTATTTATATGTTAAAAACTACTATTCTCTCAAATAAACTGCATTTCATGTACTTTGATGATAATATAAAAAATATTAGTAGACACTCATAAAAAATAATTTTATAGAATAAAAACATTCTTTTTATTAATAATATCAAAATTATCTTCATGTGATTTTATGTTTTTTATTTGAAATAACTTTTTTGAAAATGTTGATGAAGCTACATCAAAGGTACCAACAATAATGAATATTGTGGATGGTAAAAATATTATAAAGCATGAATCTTTCCCACTGGTGAATCATTTTGAAAGAATAAAAACTTTCTGATGATGATTTCATAAATTTTAATTCACATAATCCCTAAAAGAAACATGGGGATCCAAATATTGTTCTCAATCATACTAACATAATGGACATAAAATTTCTGATAGCATAAAAAATAGGATATGGAGTGAAAATAATGAAACAACGAAAATGCTATTTGAATTTGGAGTTATAGAAATTTTGTTGAAATATGGTGAAAAAGGTCCTAAGTATCATATCATTCTAATTCATTATACTAATCAATTCATTCATGAAGTAGATTTTTTTAAGAAACATCGGTAGTACCTTCGGTTGTTAATAAGGGGAAAAATGAAATTTTTATGAATGAATCAGTTCTTACTATACCAATGAAAGAATTTGTATCATAATTAGTTTGAAAGGGTGTTTTAATAACAACAATACAATTAGAATAAGATCATAATAAATACATTCATGATTATGTTGAAGAGTAATTAAAATAATAATTTGAATAAAAATTATAATAATAATAGTAACATTAGTAAGAGGAACATTTTTAATAGGAAATGAATCAAACTGATGATGAATCGAAGAAAAAGAAATCATCAAATATTTTTCACCATTAACACTTTTACCTTCATAATCTGGAGAGGATGAAAAATCTTAATGAACTCAGGATGAAAACTAATTATTAGAAAATTAATAATATCCTTCCTGTATGAAATAAGAACGAGAAAAACAATAAAATACAAGATTAGATGATAAGGAAGCATTATAGAATTTTTTTTATATTCTGACTGGTTTTTTTATGAAACCAATGATCCATAGATATTTCTAGACAAAGTTACAATTAATGTTGATAATAAAGGGAAAATACTAGATTTCATAATGAGCAGACCAAAACCTCCTCAAATTAATCCTTGTTAGTCAAACTCATAAGATATTATTTCTCAAAAGGGTTTCGATTACATTTTAATTACCATGGAAAGAATGAATTATCATACTATTTATCTTCAGACCATTGAGAAAATATTTATCATGATAAAATAATCATTACATTAGAAATCAAAATCACTCAAATTTTTGACTGAAATAGTGACCGAGTTGAAGTGGATTTGAAATTATTTCAAGAGATTTTCAAAACCCAAATCGTTCATAATATTAGATGGTAATGTGGTCCCACCAAGTTTATTTTGATATTCATGAACAAGATGCCCATATTCAGGATGTGAATAATATTTTGTTAGAGACCAAATAAAAATTTAATGATTAGTCCATGGATGCTTTGTATAAAGTATAGTTTTTAGAAGAATTTAAAGATATTACACATGATTGGACATAGGATGTGAATGTTTTGAATAAAATGATTTAAATCATGGAGTTGGAGATTAGTAGGCTGAGATCTTGTGAAAATGAGTTGATCATAACGAGGAAATATAATAATGAATTTTATGAGGCTGCTAAAATAAAAAAGGCTAATGTTGGGAAGAAATATTTTTTGGATAAAAAGTACGCAAATCTTGAGAAGGACTAAGAGGAGTTCAGAAAAATAAAGTCTTTTGTAATGAATATGATTATGAAATAATGAATAATTTTATTTTTTTAACTCTCAATGTATTTTTTATCAAAAAAATGAATCATAATTGAATATTATGATCATTTCATCCAATACGCCATATTTGAATGCCTTCCAAAAATATGTTTTTCTGTATTCGTTCTATTAATTCATGGAAGATTAGATAGTTAAAATTTTTGTGTCATTTTCTTCGCTTTTTTCATTTCATGAAATAATTTTTACAGTCCCATTTCTTTTTGAAAATTATAAAAGGTATAATGTTTAACAAAATGGGAGAAGGTTTTATAAAAATTGAGAAGGTTTTTATAAAAAGGGGGAGAAGGATTTATTAAAGGGGATAAATATTCTTTAAATGTGATAAGTATCCAAAGGTAGAAATGATAAATACATTCCATCACATTTCAAAAGAATTAAAAACTAATGGAGAGATATAAATTATATATTCAATATTTATAAAATAACTAAGGGATGTTTTTTTATTACCTTCATATATTTATGTGTTTTGGGTCAGTTCCTTCTAAAAATAGGGTTTATCGTGGAGTTAGAAGCTTTGTTTATTACGTTTCCATTCTTTTAGTTTTTGAAATAAAAAAATATCCTTAAACAAAATTTAATAACATTTTATGTCCAATTTATTTTATTATGTTTTTTCAAAAAAATTATAATCTACCATAAGTTGGAATGTTTTAATTTATTACGAATATAAATTTCACATTACTGAATCGAATCCATTGGACTAAAGGTGCGTCTAATAAATTTACATGACCTTTATTCAGAACAGTGGTTTGAATTATGTGTTAATTACCTAACTAAAAAAATAAATAACTATTGGGTTAATCATGGAACCATTACCTCAAAACCACCCTCATTTAATTCACCAGAATGATAATCTATTAGGGAGCCCATCAGACTAACTAATGTTAATTATAAAAGTACCTAAGAATGGTTTTATAATAAGGAACACTATTTTAAATGTAATGGTGTTAAACAAAATGACTCAGACATTTATTTATGCCTGGACATTGGGAGTTCTCAATGTTCCCATTGTTTGAGTCCATTTCAGCTAACTCATAAATATGATAATTAGAGCTTCTCCAATAATTATCTGCATATTTGATGAGTTTGGAGATGAAACATTTTTTCAACTCATGAATTCTAAAGATTACTATTATTGAATGTAATATTCAAATTCGTTATAATTATATAGATATATTTCATTCTATGGAAAAAATTTCAAGGTTGTTTCCATTAGAAGTTTTCCATTTGGACTCTACATCTCATCTTTGTTACAATCATGGGATTCATGGATAGGAAGATTGTGAATCTAATCCATCATATTGATGGATTTTGGGGATAAGAAGAATAGTACCCAAAATTTGTGGTATGTGGCCTTTGTTTATGAATTTTTATGTGTTTAATTTCCATTGGATGAGTTGGGAAGAGGTTGGGATAGTTTGGAATGGTTTTGGATGAGTTTGCTGGCTTTTAAAGGGGTGTACGGTTTGAGCACGGTTAGTGGAAACCATGAACATTCTCCAAGAAACCGTGAAAAGGGATACAATAGGCTTTATTGGCCTACGCATAGTTTGGAAAACTGTGCGAGGAAACCATGCATACCCTAGCTCTTGAGGCAGTAGTGTGCACATGGTTAGCGCATGGATTTCCAAACCATGCGGGCTAAATGTGAAGCCACTTAAAAATAGGGTAAAAAGTTCCGGGCTCCCTCGGGCTTAACCTATTTCACCACATACTTCCTCCCACTCATGAATAACTTGTTATTTTCATTACTCAATGGTTTTAGGGGATCTCCCACTCGATTTGGACGTGTTTTGAAGAGGTTTATTGGCGGTTTGAAGTTGGTTTCGTCTGGGTAAGTCTCTCCTGTTGGTTTCCTTCTGTCTTCCTCTATATGTACATCCCTATCATTCTTGGTTTTCTAGATCTACACTTTTTGTTTGTAGATCTAGGGTTGTGGTTTCCTTGGATGATGTTTTTAAGGCTTGCGAATGTTAGAGAAAAGGATCTTGAGAGGTTTCGGTGGTACGCTCACCGGATTTGAGGTGCGGTTGCTTGTGGGTCGATTTCTCGGGAACCCTAAAGGTAGGTGGCTTGTCTCTCAACTCCACTTGGTTAGATATAATGGTTATGGTTTCAATTAATTTTTTTTTCTTGAAATTAATTGTGTTTGATGTGCGAAATTGGATAGAAATCCCATGGGTGATGTTTTGGGGATTTTTTGGAAAAAGGGGGTTTTGTGGTGAAATGTTATTGTTGTGGATTTTAAAATGGGATGCTATGGTATATTTGTGAAAATTATTGATGGAAATGGTTTTCAATAAAAGTGTTGTTTTACTGAAATTTTGTTTGGCATGGAAAATGATTTTCAATAAATGGGTGATTCATTAATGTGGATTGATATGCAATGGAATTGGTTGATTGCATGTGGTTGTGACCTTGGTGGGTTATATGCTTGGCTTTGGCTTGTTTGTAATTTTGTGTGGAAGAGGCGAGAAGTACCACTATAAATAGGGGATAGATAGTGGACAGTAGGGCCACCATCAATGGTAAGTGGACGGGAAGTGCCACTAAAGTGTGAATGGGTGAATAGGTTGGACAAGAGCTCCAACGTTTGGTTGTTTGGTTTTTTTGTTGTGCATTGCTTTGCAAGATGTAAATATTGGTGCTAATGTGAAATTATGTAATGACTTGTGGCCTGTTTGGTTGGATTTCCATTGGTTTCTTGGTTCGGGTGTGATGGCTTGGTAAGGGCATGTTGGGCTTATGAAAATGGTTTCACTTGTGATTTATTTTATATAAACTATTTTACATAAATTTGCTAATGGTTTTATCCTAGTGGGATGTGTAGGGAAGTCATTTGGGGAAATCCTACTGATTTTTAGTACTCACCCCCTACTTTGGCTCGTTTGTGTCTTTGCAGATGTTGTGTAGTGTGATGTGGGAAAAGGTAAGTCATCTCCCTTATTTAGTTGTGCATTATGATCCCTGGTTGGAGCTTGGTGTGGAGATATGGTGGTTTCATAGCTCATAGTGTTTTTTGTTTAGTTTCCACTTTTACTTTGATATGGTTGGTTGTTTTTGCTTTGGGTTGTATTGTGGAACAACTTGGTTGTCTTTTTGGAAAACATGTTTGGGTTAGAAAGTGCATGCATCTTTAGTAGTTGGTTTGGTTGGTTTTGTCTTAAGGTAAAATTGTTCCCCACTGTTCCATGAAGCACATGTCATTTATTGACAGCCTTTGGCGCCTTGGTAACGTCGCTTAAGGCCATGTAACCCTCACCGCCTCCTCAAGCCAATGAGGTAGGGGCGGTGTGTTACACGTGGTATCAGTTTGTTTGGTCCTTTGGAGTTGATTCTCAGATTTGGTGTCGACATTCGTTGTAGTGAATTCCTTGAGTTTGGATGGTAACATGGCATAAGAATGTCAGATCATGGAATGCATAGCATAAAAGGACGTATCTAACCCTTTTATGCTGAAATTCAAGTTACCAGGGTGTTTGGTACATAAGTGTTTTGGAGACACTTATAGGCATTGGATATCTCATTGTCGTGGGTGTAGCCAATGAGATGAGCATGACATGTAGGGTAGAAATGACTTCCCACTAGGATGCATATTTCATTTAGGTATAACTATTTATGATGTGATATAAATGTGTGAAATTGTAGTGTGAATAAATTGGTATTTTGAAAATGGTTTGGTTTTCAAAACGGTGAAACATGAAAAATGTGAACTTGTGGAAAGCCCTGTGTGATAGTGTTGTGTAATGTGATTTGAAATGAGATATCATGATGTCTACAAAATTGAGACTCAACAATGTTTGTTTTTTGTCTATAGAAATGACACCTATTAGGCATCGTAATTACCAACCAGAGGAGGCTGCTGAGAATGTGGTAGCACCTAAGCCTCAGGTGAACCAAATGCAAGTTCAATTCATAGTTCAAGCTTTCCAGGTCATGGAAAGTGGAAATAAAATGGATGAACCGAGGCATGTGGATCTTGCAGTTCAGTTTCAAAAGTAGAATCCACCAATCATTAGAAGAGATTCAGATCTGGAGAGGGTTGAAGAATGGTTTAATAGAATGAACAAGATCTTCGAGTTCTTGGGAACACAGATAGAGTTAAAGGTGAAGTTGGCCACATATATGTAAGAAGATATTTCCCTTCTGTGGTGGGAGTTGGTAGTCCAATTGGGGACAGAACAGGGTATGATGTGGGAAGGATTTGAGGAATTTTTTAATAAAAAATTCTACCCACATAAGTTCATAATTCAGCGTACAAATGGTTTCTTCATTTTGAAGAAAGATCTTATGTCGGTGACGGAGTATGCAGCAATGATTATGAACATAGTGAGGTTTCACCCTAGGTGGCAGGTAACATGTAGTTGAAGGAAAAGATCTTTTAAGAGGGGTTCAGGCAAAAAAAAATTCAAAGAGAAAAGTATTTTGTATAGATGATTACACAGAGATGGTGAATAGAGCCTCGATAGTTGAGCGGGATTTGTTGGGTGCTCCGGTTGGAGGAAGCATGGTGGTACCCATGGGGAATAGTGGGAACTCTAATGATAGGTTCAAGAGAAGGAGGGACACTTATTCAAAGGGCGGGAATATGGCATATAATCTGACAACCGGATCGGTAAATCCTCCTCCAATGCCCCAGAGAGAGCCGGGATGTTTTTAGTGTGGTTCTACGATCCACATCAAGAAGGATTGTATGGAATAACCTCGATCATGTCATAATTGTAAGCAGATGGGGAATCTGCAGCATTATTGATAGAATTATCCATGTTCGGGTGCGTGTGACACTCCTCAGGGATCTCAGACATCGTATGCTTCGACTGGATGGGGACAACAGCACACCCCTCATCAGCAGAGTAATGTGGGTCATGGTGATTCTCAGAATACCACGACACCTCAGTAGGGTAATAAAGAGCAGTGTGTGGCAAGACAACTTGTGTTTGGAGCTGAGCATGTTGTGGTGGATGATCAGTCGGGACTATCCACGGTGCAAGGTAATATTCTTTTAAATTCTACCTTGATGCAAGTGTTTTTTGATACGGGTTCTTCGAACTCTTTTATTGCTGCACGTCTGTCTGATTTTCTAGGTTTAAGGGTAGAAATGACGCCCTTAGTTTCAAAACATCAAACTCCTCTAGGTTGAAGAGAGTATAGAGCCTTCTTGTGTATCCAATGTTGTAACGTTGTGGGAGTGGTTGAGCTAATGTGGAATTTTTCAATGATTGAGATGGATGGGTATGATGTAATCATGGGAATGGATTTGATAGTGGATTTTAAGTCATACATCGACTGTGATGCACGAACAGTGGATTTTATGACCCAAAATGGCATTAAACATCTCTTTAGAAGAGATTAGCATGAAAGGCAGGGTGCAACGGGTTTGTTAGAACCAGCAGTGTGTACGTTATCATATAAGTTGGCAGTATTGTCATAGGAATTGACAAAGGGTGTTGAGCAGAGTGTTATTCTAGCAGTGGTAGATCAGTTCATGGATGTTTTTCCTGAATAATTCTCTGGTTTACCACCCATAAAAGAAGTGGATTTTATGATTGATCTCTTTCTGAGGACTAGTCATATCTCACATCAATCTTATCAGATGGCACCAGGTGAATTGAGGGAATTGAAAGTCAAGTTGGAAGAGTTAGAAAACAAAGGTTTTACCCGGTCTAGCACGTCTCTGTGGGTAGCGCTGATGTTGTTCATGAAAAAGGCGGATAGAACACTAAGGATATGTGTTGATTATCATAGACTTGACCAAGTTATGATAAAGAATAGATTTCCACTTCCACTAATTGATGATTTTATCAACTAGTTGAGGGGAGCCCAGTGGTTCTCCAAGATCTAACTGAGGTCGGGATATCATCAATTGCAGGTGAGGAAGGGTGATATTCCTAAAACATCTCTCAAAATTAGATATGGCTATTATGAATATGTGGTTATTCCCATTGGTTTAACGAATGTGCCAGTGGTGATTATGGAATTGATGAATCAGATATTTCAGAGATATCTGGATTCATTTGTGGTGGTGTTTGAAGATGACATTCTGGTGTATTCAAAGACAAGGGTGGTGCATGAGCAGTACATGGAGACAATGCTAGTGATCTTGAGGGATCATCGGTTGTATGCCAAATTGTCAAAGTGTGAATTTTGGATACAAGAAGTTCGTTTTCTTAGACATGTGATTTTGGAAAGAGGTGTTTCAGTGGATCCAGAAAAGATAGGGACTATTATCTCATGGAAACCACCAAATAATGTGTTTGAGATACTGAGTATTCTTGGTCTAGTTAGGTATTATCGGCGTTTTGTTAGTGTTTTTTCACATTTGGATTCATCGATGAATTCTTTGACAAGAAATAATGTTCCATTCCAGTGGAATGAACAATTTCAGCAGTGTTTTGAAGAGATAAAGGGTCACCTTACATCATCACCAATCGTGGTTTTTCCAGAACCAGGAAAAGGGTACGTGGTGTATTGTGATGCATCGGGATCAGTGTTTGGGTGCGTTCTCATGCATGGGAATCATGTGGTTGCATATGGATCACATAAGTTGAGAGTGCATGAGAAGAAATACCCAACTCAATATTTGGAGTTGGAAGTAGTGGTCCATGCTTTGAATGTATGGCGTCATTATCTCTTAGGTGAGAAATTCACTGTATATACAGATCACAAGAGCTTGAAGCACATCTTCTCACAAAGGTATTTGAACATGAGGAAAATGATATGGATGAAATATCTCTAGATGTTTTGCTTTGACTTGATGTACACACCGGGTAAGGGAAATTTGGTGGCGGATGCATTAAGTAGAAAATCATATGTTCAGGTGGTAAAACAGGCATCAGACTAGTGGCAGTTGATGTCGGTTATAGGTGATATGCGGATGGAATGTAAGGACCAGTGCGATAGAGCGGTCTTCTTTCTAGTTTTGTTGATTCTTGACTTGGTTTTCCTGGTTATAAAGGTATAGATATATGATTCTAAGTGTGTGTCTATGGGGTCAAGACTCAATGGCGGGGAGACCATTGAGGGTTGGCAACTGAATGAAGATTCAGTTTTGTGTTTTCAGAATCGGATGGTTGTACTATTTTCTTTTCAAGAGGATCTTATCAGTTCATATCATCATTCTAGGTGGGCAGTTCATCGTAGAATTTAGAAAATGTATAAATCACTAAAGACGCAGTTCTGGTGGACTGGTATGAAAAGAAGTGTGGTTGAGTTTGTTTCAGGATGCCTGACTTGTCAGTAGGTCAAGGAAGAGCATCAGAGGCCAGAATGAATGTTGCAGTCTCTACCAATCCTTGTTTGGAGGTTGGATCATATAACGATGGATTTTTTCATAGGTCTCCCAAGAACGGTCAAAAAGCAGGATGTCATTTGGGTGATAGTGGACCAGCTAACGAAGTCGGCACATTTCATCCCGATTCGTGAATCTCATGTAGTGGAGGATCTGTCCAAAATCTATATCCGGGAGGTGGTAAAGAGGCATGGTATTCCAGTTTGGATTGTATCCAATAGATATCCAAGGTTTACATCTTGTTTCTGGAAATCATTACAGTAAGACGTTGGAACTAATTTGACCATAAGTACAGTGTATCACCCTCAGATGGATGGTCAATCCGGGAGGATGATACAAACTATAGAGGATATGTTGCGGGCCTATGTCATGGATTTTGGTGGCTCTTGGGAGGATCACTTGTCATTGGTTGAGTTCTTGTAGAATAAAAGTTATCAGGCCTCCATACAGATGGCTCTGTTTGAAGTGTTGAATAGGCGGCCATGTCATTCTCCATTATATTGGGGGGAAATGGGTGAGTCCTTGATGGTTGGACTGATTATTATCCAAGAGACTACAAAGAATATCGTGTTGATCAAGAAGATAATGGGGATTGATTAGAGTCGTCAAAAATCATATGCGGATCATCATCTACGGTCATTGTCATTTGAGGTGAGTGATCCTATTTTCTTGAGGATCACTCCTAGGTTGGGACATCGTAGGTTTGGAAAGAAGGGAAAGTTATCTCCAAGGTATATTGGACCTTTTGAGATTCTTGAGCGGGTTGGTGAGGTGGATTATCATTTGGATTTTCCACCTAGGTTCAGTGTGGTGCACAAAGTGTTTCATGTGTCATAGATGAAAAAGTATCAGCCGGATCCTGACCATGTGATTCGATGGGAACATGTTGAGCTAGAACTGGATTCTTCGTTGGTGCACATGCCTGTGCGGGTTGTGGATAGGAAAGAGAAATAATTTCATGGTAAAATCATAGGTTTAGTTTATTTTTTGCGGAAACATGGTCAGATTCAAGACGAGAATTGGGAGCGGGAGAAAGAAATGGTCGAGTAGTGGCCCGAGCTCTTTTGGAATAGGGCGGGTTCACAACTTTTCAAGGATGGAAATTCCAATGGTGGGGAGAAATTAGTACCCTGGGATTGAGGTATGTGGCTATAGTTTATGAACATTTATTTTTTTAAAGTGAATGGGATGATTTGGGAAGAGGTTGGGAGAGTTTGGAATGGGTTTTGATGAGTTTGGAGGCTTTTAAAGGGGTACACGGTTTGAGCACAGTTAGTGGAAACCGTACGGATTCTCCAAGAAACCATGCATGGGAGACAATAGGCTTCACATGGCCTGTGCATGTTTTTCCAAACCATTCAAGGAAACTGTGCAGACCCTAGCTCTCGAGGAAGTAGCATGTCCACAGTTAGTGAACTGTTTGCCAAACCGTGCGGGCGAACCGTGCGACCACATAAAAATAGGGTTATAAGTTCCAGGATCCCTCAGGATCAACCTATTTAACCCAAAACATCCTCCCACTCATGAATAACTCATAATTATTGGTTATAAAAGGTTGGAGGGTCTCTCCCACTAGATTTGTAAGCGTTTTGAAGAGGGTTCTTGGCGGTTTGAAGTTAGTTTCTCCCAGGTAAGTCTCTCCTCTTGGTTTCCTTGTGTTTTTCTCTAGATCTACATCCCTATCTTTCTTGGTTTTCTAGATCTACACATTTTGTGTGTAGATATAGGTTTTTGGTTGCCTTGGATGATGCTTTTAAGGCTTTTTAATGTTTGGAAAAGGGATCTAGTGAGGTTTTGGTGGTGCGTTTTCCATATTTGAGGTGTGGTTGCTTGTGGGTCGATTTTTCGGGAACCCTAAAGGTAGGTGGATTCTCTCTCGACTCCACATGGTTAGGGATAATGGTTTTGGTTACAATTAATTTCGTTGTGATTGAAATTAATTGTGTTTGCAGTGAGGAATTGGTTAGAAATCCCTTGGGTGATGTTTTCGGGATTATTGGGAAAAAGAGGGTTTTGTGGTGAAATGCTATTGTTGTGGATTTTAAAATGGAGATTTTAAAATCGGATGCTATGGTAGTTTTATGAAAATTATTGATGAAAATGGTTTTCAATAAAAGGTTTGTTTTATTGAAATTTGGTTTGGAATGGAAAATGATTTTTAATAAATGGGTGATTTATTGACGTGGATTGATATGAAATGGAATTGGTTGATTGCATGTGGTTGTGAACTTGGTGGGTTACATGATTGGATTTGGATTGTTTTGAATTTTTTGTAGAAGTGGTGAGAATTACCACTATAAAAAGGGGATGGATAGTGGATGGTAGGGCCACCATTAATGGTATCTGGACGGGAAGTGCCACAAAAATGTGAATGGGTGAACGGGTTGGATGGATGCACCACCATTTGGTTGTTTGGTTGTTTTCTTGTAAATTTAATTGCAAGATGGAAATTGTGGTGCTAATGTGAAATGATGAAATTACTTGTGGCATGTTTCGTTGGCTTTCCCTAGGTTGCTTGGTTTGGGTGTGATGGAGTGGTAAGGGCATGTTTGGCTTATGAAAACGGTTTCACTTGTAATTTATTTTATATAAACTATTTTATATAATTGTGCTAATGGTTTTATCATTATGGTGTGTGTAGGGAAGTAATTTGGGGAAATCCTATCGAATTTTAGTAATCACCCCCTACTTTGGCATGTTGGTGTCTTTGTAGATGTTGTGTACCGCGACGTGGGGAAATGTGTGACATCTCCCTCATTTAGTGGAGCTTTGTGATCCCTTGCTGGAGCTTAGAGCTTGGAGCTTGGTTTGGAACTGTAGTGGTTTCATGGCTCGTAGTGTTTGTTGTATAGTTTCTGCTTGTACTCTGATATGGTTGGTTGTTTTGGTTTTTGGTTGTAATGTGGAACGACTTGGTTGTCTTTTGGGAATACATGTTTGTGTTTGAAAGTGCATGCATCTTTAGTTGTTGGTTTGGTTGGTTTTGTCTTATGGGCAAATCGTTCCCCACTATTCCTTGAAGCCCTCAGCATTTATTACCAGCCTTTAATGCCTTAGGAACGTCGCTTAAGGCCAAGTAACCCTCAATGCCTCCTCAGGCCAATGAGGTAGGGGCGGGGTGTTACAGGAAGATATACTCCAATCATTGTATTGAAATATTTTTGGTACTGGAACAAATATATTATTGTTATCATCTTATATAGGGATTTGATGGTAAGGAAACACAAACATTACATAAAGAATGAAACTGTGGATACATTTATTCAATGTTATTGACTACCTTTACACATATGGATAAATGGGTGAAATTTTTTAATATACCTTATAATTCATTTTTACATTTATTAGATATTTTATTTCATTTTGTGAAATTCTATTCCATTGTTCATATAATAGAGTTTTGTTATTTGTAGTTATATTTGTATAATGTCTGATATACAATCTTAACTATGATTAGGATAATAACATATATTGATACAGTTGGTTCTACTATGATTTTGATTCTTTTAACATGACCATTGTATAATATGTGAGTATTATAATTTAACATTAAGATGTATTGTGTTTTAATTAGATTAAACTATTTAAACTACAATTCACCCATCTATTATGTATACACATTCTAGCTACTCTTATGATCTAACATCCTAACCACTATCTTGATCATCTTGATAGTTAACCTGTGAATATTAAATTGTTTGAAATATTTATGATGGATCCAATATCTTATGTAATGAGATTATGGTTCATGATAGATTAATGATTATATATAACTCTTATGGGATATATATTTTTTTATAATGATAAAATTTTATTACAAGAATCATGTTTATGATCTATAATAGGTTTGGTATGAACATCATTAGATATGTTCATGATCACATATACTTATTATTTTAATGTAAATTCATATGACTATAGATTGATATCTCTCATGTGTACCCTTACTAATGATCTATGCTCACCCATTTTTATGTTTTCTTTCCCAGGTTATGATGCTTGTTTTAGTTATGATATTACCAAGAGGAGTACTCTGTTAAAATATCATTATTGTTGATGTTAACGATCATTCAAAAAAAATAAGAAAATTGTTCTTATAGTCTCCAAGAACACTATACCTTTACAATCCTCATGTTTTTGTTTTTGTAATGTATTGAATATTCATCAAAATATCTGAAATATCTATGTAAGAGAAGACTGTGTAAATATATATGGTATCAGAGTATAAGATTAGTTATCCATTTGAAACTATGATTAGAAAATAATAGTGATATCCTTATGGAATTCTCTAAGGATAAGGAAAAATATAAGACAAATTATACGAACATGTCCTAGAATTTTGGTAAGGGATAGAGTGAGTGCTTTCCATGAAATTACAACCATGTCTTGATAATACAAGTGAATATAGACCAATCAAACAGATTCTATGGTATAATAACTCTAGAATGGGAACATTGAGATAGACTCAATCATAACCTAGTTCACAATAATGGGCCCTGCTACAAACATAGTTTAACACTATCTGGGTATATACATTTGAAATTCAAAAACACATTATGAAAAATAATAAATTATTGAAATTGACGATTTCTATGAATAATGTAGAATTAACCAAATTTTTTCAAAGATTAAAAAGGATTTGGAATGATTTTGATATCATTTTAGTGATATGTATTCATTTTCAGGTTTTCTACTTTGAATATTGTTACTCACAAACTGATTTTTGGATTTAGTTAATGGATGGAACTATGAGGAATCATATTAAAAAATATTGTGATATAAAATTTGTTGATGAGAAACCAAATGGAATGATATATGGGGTAAGTGGGATTATGATTATTTCTAATCAGTTATCAATATATATTATTAACAACTTTCACTTTAACTAACTCTCAGACTCACAAAAAAGATAATAATAGAGTTCATTAAGATTTTGGGTGTTGCTGACCATAGAGGAATGAAGATTCATTTTCCTATATTTCGATATTGTGGAGAGAATAACCCAAGTGAATGTCTCAAATGAACTATAAGATTTTTGTGTATAAAATAAAGACAAAAAGAAATTATTTTCTAAGGAAAAATGCAATGGTTGATTATGAAATGGATGGGAATAATATTTACCCTATGAAATAATAAATGGTTTAATTTTATTGATGTGGAAATAATGTGAATTATATGACTCAGTTTCCTATGTCAAAATATCTTGAGGGTAATTAATAAGGTGGTATGGGTAATAGTTATATTTTTGATGAAGAAGAGACAAAAATGACATATCAATGGTATGGGTTATTCTAACAATTTTTGTGTGTGTTTAACATGATGATTTTGATAAATCTGTGGTTGATACATGTTAATAAATGACTCATATTTGATATTGTGTGAATGTGGAATTAGTTAATAAGATGTTAAAACCTAGGTAATGGTTTAGGAAAAAAGTTGTTTGATTGAAGTGTTTATATAGTGCAATTCAAGAATTATGTTATATGAATCTTGAAATATATAAGGTTTGTTTTGTATTTTTTCTCGTAAAGGATATTCAATAATATATTAAATAGTACTAATTATGTTGAAATTTTATTGAACAAAAATGTATCATTTTTTTGAAAAAATATGACGAAGGGTTGATATCCCTTAATATGATCTTGATGTTTAGATAATGAAGTTGTGATAAAGACATGATTGATAAGGATAAGTGAATTGGATAGTACTGATGTAACGTCCCGGATCCGGGTGCTACTCATTGGGTTCCCTGAACCCGGTTCACCACGTGACCTCAAGCGCATTTCCCCAAATACCAGAGGCTACTGACTAGCAGCGAGGGCCCAGGTTTCATAGTGGGGAAACTATGCCCTCATTTGTCAAAGTGTAGCACAACGGAATAAAAATAATAATCATACAACAATAGCGGAAGAGATAAACCAAACACATTTAATATAACAACTGCAGTATAAGATAACAAACAAGTTATATAGAAATGATGCAACATGTCTCAAGTTCAAAGAAAATAGCCATAACATGTTACATAGCAGTACAACACAATGAAGAGTACAGCAAATCAAAACAAAACAGCTGGTATCATCGCGAGCCTATGCCTGCTCTCATGATCCCCTACTCCTCAGCAGCAATCAAGTACCTTTATAAGGACCCTTTCCCTTATATACACCTGCAAAAATGTAATCTATTTGGGCCGAAAAGCATGACCCAAATAGGGTGTGAGAAATAAATCCCAGTAGGCACCCACCAAAGGCCCGTGCCCAACTATGTGAAAGCATGCAACAACAGTGTGCAGTAGTAAAATGCAATAAATTAAGTAGTATTGAAAGTAACTAACTTAACCAGTTATATTTCCATTTTAATATCCATTTAATAATTTATTTAAATTATCACCACAGTGAATATTATAAGTAAACGGCCAATGTCATCAGACACATGAACCCCTACCCTCAGGTAAAGAGAATCCAAACACAAGAATCTACCCTCAGACATACAAATATTTCCCACAGGCGTACGAAGTTTCGCCCACAGGAACAGAATCAACTGCCCACAAGCACAGAAGAAGTTTCCCACAGGCTAAATAGTACAGTGCCCACAGGCTAATCGCAACACTTCCCTCAGGCTAAACAGGTAACTGGGCCCTTCCCAACATGAAAATAAGTAGTACACAAGCAATTCCTATCAAGGAGATTCTACAATTATCACTTTAAAGGCATACCCTCGGGTATCCTGGCCAAAAAGTTAAACATAGGAACGCACCCTCGGGGTGGTCCTGGATCCAAGCTACGATCCCAAACAACAACATTTTATCACTATTAATAACCTATTCAATTCTAGGTATTTAAATAGCCAGGGCCTCAGCCACACGATACCCCATCATGGGTTTGTAGCACACAAAAATACACAAAAACACACGAATGTTGGATATTAAACACCAAGCCACCTATCATAAATGCCCCTGATTAGTATAAGCGAACGTCCCTTCCAGAAACTCCCAAGAACAATGTAGATCTGACGTAGAATAAAACTCGCTTAAACATAAATAACTTCTATTAGAGGAATAATTAGCAAGAGAAAAACCAGGAGAAGGAATCTCTTACCCGTGCGGTTCCATCGAGATCGTCCGAGGAAGAAACGGATTCTCGAAGCCCGATCTAGAGATCCATGAAGGTTCAGTCGTCCCCTCCCGAGCTCTCGTCCGGCTCTAAGCATTACCTGTGAACAGGGTTGGATACTACCCATTTTAAGTGAAAAGAAAACAAAGTACATGGCGTGTACTGTCAATTTTTTAACTGTTCCTCTAGCGGTTTCCCACCAGCGTGGCACTGTTCATCTGCCGACATGAGTACAAGGCGTGTATTCTTGAGTACACGGCGTGTTCTGTCGCACAGCTAGCCATTGCCTTACTATTCGCTTTCCGACTGACTACACGGTGTGTAAAGGACCACTACACGGTGTGTAGTGGGTTTCTATACCCTTCAACACCAACATGGCTACACACCCTGTGTACTCATCTCACATGGCCAAAAGTACATGGCGTGTAGAAAAGTACATGGCGTGTACTTCCAAAATTTGGGATTTTCCCCCATTTTCCTTATTTTCTCAAAAATAATTATGGAAAAGAGAAAAGAAGAAACCCGTACCTCAAAAGTAAGAACCGGGTTCTTACAAACTTCTCCCCTTAAAGGAATTTGTCCCCGGATTTCCCTTCCAAGGGTGGTGAAGATAATACTCAAAACAGATCTGGCCACTGAGCACGTATGTCGGTCACCTACTCCTTGGTTTCGTCCTGCACTCGGCCATGCTGCCATAAAACCAGTACGAGAGGAACTGACCAGCCTCGGAGAACCTTTATGCTCCTATCAACGATACGAATTGGATGCACCTCAAAGGACATATCAACCTCAAGCTCAGCCTCCTCTAGATGAAAGATGTGAGATGGGTATTAATGATAACGGCACATCTAAGATACATGGAAGATGTCGTGCATGGGCCAGTACCTCTGTGGTAACTGCAACTGTTAGGCAACAGGCCCGACATTCTCAAGAATCTCAAATATCCCCACATACCTCGATGAATGTTTACCCTGTCTCATGATCTGCCTGTGTCACAGCCTCGGCGAAACACACATGAAAACCCGATCCCCGGCCACAAATTCTAAAGGTCATCTGTGGCGATCAGCATAAGATTTCTGATGAGACTGTGTGGTAGCCATCCGCTTCTAAATCAACTGGACTTTCCCAGAAGTCTCTTGCATGATATGTGGTCCCAGTAATGCTGCCTCACCTGCCTCTAACCACCATAAGGGTGATCGGCATGGCCTACCATATAAGGCCTTGTATGGTGCCATATTGATAGTTACCTGAATACTATTGTTATAGGAAAATTTGACTAGGGGTATGTGGTTCTCCCAAGAGCCCCCAAAGTCTAGGACACATGCACGCAGCATTTCCTCAAGCACCTGTATCGTAAGCTCTGACTGGCCATCTTCCTGAGGGTGGTAAGCTGCGCTAAGAAGAACCTATGTACCCAGTGCCCTCTGAAAACTCTTCCAGAAACTAGACATAAAATGGGCTTCCCTATCTGAAACGATAGAATGAGGGACCCCATGAAGACGTACGACCTCTCTGATATACAACTTCTCGAGCTCGTCAACTCTGAAGGTCTCCTTGATTGGAAAAAAGTGAGCTACCTTCGTGAGTCTGTCCACAACAACCCACACGGTATCATTTCCTCAAGGTGACATCAGCAATCCAATCAAAAAATCCATCGCAACATCATCCCATTTATACTCTAGGATAGGTAACTACTGTAACAGTCCGGCTGGCCTCTGATGTTTTGCCTTCACCTGCTGACAGGTGGAACACCTCGTAACAAAACCAGCTACATCTCTCTTCATCCCCGACCACCAGTACTGACGTCTCGTTTCTCGGTACATCTTGGTATCTCCAGGATGAACTACCCAATCTGAAGCATGAAACTCCCACATCATATCCTTGCATATATCCCCTAGAACCCATACTCATCCATGGAAACACATAATTTCATCATAGCATATCTTCCAACCAGGAAGAGGTTCCTCACTTGTCACTGACTCACATAGAACTAGGCCTTCTGGATTAGATAGTTCTCTCATCCTCACTCTATCCAGGAGGGTAGAAGTCACAACTAAAAATTAAAAATAATTTTTCCCCTAGCTGTCGTGCACCTCCAAATGAATCTCAGAGAACAAAGCCATAAGCTGCCACTCATTACTGGACTCTTGCACAGCCTGTATCTGAGTCTTCCAGCTCAGTGCATCAGCTACTGCATTACCTTTACTAGGTGTGTAGGAAATCTCAAAATCGAAGTAATATTGGTATTTGACCCACCTTCACTACCTCAGATTCAAGTCACGCTGAGTAAAGATATAACTGAAACTTTTGTTGTCGGTGAAAACCACAAAATGTTCTCTCAACAAATAGTATCTCCAACAGCATAATGCATGTACGCCCACAGCCAACTTGAGATCATGCGTCGAGTAATTCCTCTCATGTGGCCTCAACTGCCGATAACTGTACGCAATGACTCGATCACCCTACATCAATATTGCTCCCAGCCCAATACCTGATGCATCACAGTAAACTGTATAGATCTTTCCTTTCTCTGGAAGTATCAGGAATGGTGCTGATGTCAACCTTCCTTTCATGTCCTGAAAGGCTGTCTCACAAGCTTCCGACAAAACGAGCTTCACACCCTTCTTAGTCAGACCTGTCAACGGAACTGCTAAGCGGGAGAAGTCCTTTATGAAGCATCTGTAGTAACCATCCAGCCATAAGAAACTCTGTATCTCAAACACGTTCCTAGGCTGCTCCCAGGAACTACTTCTCTCAGCTTTTCTGGGTATACTGCAACTCCGTCCTCTGAGATTATATGACCTAGTAAGTGAATCTGGTCCATCTAAAAGTGTCACATTGAGAGAATAGCATATAGTCAAAGCTCTCTTAGTGTACTCAATATGATCTCATGATGGGTGGCATGGGCATGTCGAGTGTGAGAGTACCCCAAGATTTCGTCCATGAATACTATGACAAAAGAATCTAGATAAGGATAAAACACACGATTCATCAGATCCATGAAAACTGCTGGCGCGTTCATGTGTCCAAACGGCATAACAAAGTACTCATACAGACCATATCTGCTCCGAAAAGCAGTAAGTGGTATATCTAATGGTCTCACGCACAGATGATGATATCCTGATCTCAATTAAATATTCGAGAAACCTCATGCTCCACGAATTCGATCGAAAAGATCATTAATCCTCTATAAGGTATATCGGTTCTTGACTTTCAACTCGTTCAGCTTCCGATAATCCACACAGATTATAAGGGTACCATCCGCCTTCTTCGCAAAAAGGACCGAATAACCCAATGGAGAAGTACTGGGTCAGATAAAACTCTTTTCCTGTAACACGTCTAGTTGCATCTTGAGCTCCTGCAACTGAGGTGTGGCCATCCTGTAAGGAGGAATGGACACCAGTGCTGCCTCTGACACAAGATCAATAGATAAATCCACCTCTCACTCCAGAGGGAGACCTGAAAAGTCATCCGGGAAGACATCCCTGAAACCATCAATGACCAGAGTGAAAAATGTCTGACAAGTCACCTAATCATCCAGATATAAACTCACAATCTGGGCTGGGAATCAACCTCGCCCACGATGCTCTAGTCTAGCTCGGCTCGCTTGAACATCGCATTATCCCTTGTATAGAAACTCTCTGCCCTCTGGTGATGTGAAACTCACCTTGCGATGATAGCAATCTACAATGTCTCTGAAGGGAACCAACCAGTCCGTCCCAAGAATGATTTCATAAGCTATCATCTCTAAGACATAGAGGTCCAAAAGAAAGTGACTGCCACCAACTTAACATCCCGGATCTAGGTGCCACTCAATGGGTGCCCCGAACCTTCTTTTCCACATGATCTCAAGCACATTTTCCCAAATGCCAGAGGTTTCCGACTAGCAGCGAGGGCCCCGTTCTGATTGTGGAGAAACTATGCCCTCATTTTTCAAAGTGTAGGGAAGCAGAAGAAAAATAAAAATCATACAACAACAATGGAAGAAATAAACCAAACACATTTAATATAACAACTGCAGTAAGAGATAACCAACCAGTTATATAAAAATGATGCAACATGTCTCATGTTCTAAGAAAACAGCCAGAACATGTTACATAGCAGTACAATACAATGCAGAGTATAACAAAGAAAAACAAAACAGTCGGTATCGTCGCGGGCCTAAGCCCGTTCCCATGGTCCCCTACTCCTCAACAGCAATCAAGTACCTGTATAAGGACACTTCCCTAATATACACCTGCAGAAACATAATCTGTTTGTGCCGAAAAGCCTGACCCAAACATGGTGTGAGAAATAAATCCCATTAGGCACCCACCAAAGGCCTATTCCCAACTGTGTGAAAGCATGAAACAACAGCGTGCAGTAGTAAAATGAAATAAAGTAAGTAGTACTAAAAGTAACTAACTAAACCAGTTATATTTCCATTTTAATATTAATTTAATCACTTATTTAAATTATCACCACAGTGAATATTCTAAGTAAATAGCCAATGTCCTCAGACACGTGAACCCCTAACCTCAGGTAAAGAGAATCCAAACACAAGAATCTGCCCTCAGGCATACAAATATTGCCCACGGTCATAAGAAGTGTCGCCCACAGGCAGAGAATCAACTGCCCACAGGCACGAAAGAAGTTTCCCACAGGCCAAATAGTATAGTTCCCACAGGAAAATCACAACACTGCCCTTAGGATAAATAGGTAACTAGACCATTCCCAACATGTAAATAAGATGTACACAAGAAATTCTTCTCAAGGAAATTTTACAATTATCAATTTAAAGGAATACCCTCAGGTATTCTGGCCAAACTGCTAAATAGAGGAATGCACCCTCGGGGTGGTCCTAGATCCAAGAAATGATCCCAAACAACAGTATTTATCACAATTAATTACCTATTAAATTCTAGGTATTTAAACAGCCAGGGCCTCAGCCACACGATACCCCAACATGGGTTCATAGAAAAAAAAATACCCAAAAACACACAACAATTGGAAATTAAACACCAAGTCACCTACCTTTAATGCCCCTGATTTGTATACGCGAACGTCGCATCCAGAAACGCCCAAGAATGATGTAGATATGACGTAGAATAAAACTCACTTAAACTTAAATAACTTTCATTATAGGATAAATTGGAAAGAGACACACCAAGAGAAGGAATCACTTATACGTGTGGTTCCAACGAGATCGTCTAAGGCAGAAACGGATTCCCGACGCCCGATCTGGAGATCGAAAAATATTCGACCATCCCCTCCCGAGCTCCCATCCGGTTCTAAGACTTCCCTATTAACAGGGTTGGCTACTTCAAATTTTAAGAAAAAAAAAACAAAGTACACGGCGTGTATTTCCAAGTACACAGCGTGTAATTCCTATTTTTTTACTGTTCCTCTGGCGGTTTCCTGCCAGCGTGGCACTATTCATCTATCGACTTCACAACACGCTGTGTCTTCTTGAGTACATGACATGTTCTGTCACATAGCTGGCCACCGCCATACTATTCTCCTGCCAACTGACTACATGGTGTGTAAAGGACCACTACACGATGTGTAGTTGGTTTCTACACCCTTCATCAATGACATAGCTACACACCCTATGTACTCATCTCACATGGCCAAAAGTACATGGCGTATGGAAAAGTACACGGCGTGTACTTCCAAAATTCCAGATTTTTCCCCATTTTCCTTTTTTTATCAAAAATACTTAAGGAAAAAAGAATAGAAGAAACTCATACCTCAAAAGTAATAACAGGTTTATTACAACTTATTACCTTGAAACTAATTAATGATTCAATGAAAATTGGTTTACTCTATCATTTATTAAAATTAATTTTTGTATTTAATAAATATATCGAATAAACATTTCCAGATTTAAGGAATAAAGAAGAACGTATGATTTCAATAAGGATTTATTGTAATATATGATTAATGTATTCAAGTGTTCGATATGTGGAAATTTAGAGATACTTCATGTTGTTTAGGAGATTAATTATAAGACCACTTTTTTTTTAATTTTTTTCCCTTTATTCTAAGGTTTTGGAATTTAATCTGTTGGAAGGGCTCAAAGGTTATCCATTTATGAAGGGGTTTATGTTGAACATTAGAGGAGGTTTCAGATATTAGTGTATTACTTCACCATATGAATATTTATCCACATATGATAATCACTGATAACCATTTTGTTATAACTATAGATATATGTAATGAATGTAACACCCCATTCTTCCGTGATACGCTTCTTATTTAAATAATTCAATAGCGTGCAATGTACACAACACCAAGTTCAAATGCACCATGACCTATCAAACCAACCATTTAAAAAGCGGTTATGAATAATATTAACGACATTTTTTATTTTATATATCCCATATAATTCTAACATTTAATTTTTTTTTTGTTTCAGATATATAATATGAGGGAAAACTCAATTATTTAGATAAATGAATTATTTTTTAAAAAAATGCTGTTTTTTCCTTGTAATAGAGAACCCTTTTTATATACAATATTTGACACTTTTAAATATTAAATTTGATGGAATTTAAATTTTATTTATAATTAGGACATAAAATATTATAATGGATAAATGTTTGGTACTTTTTTGATATCATTCATATTTTGATGAATAGGGAAAAATACAAAATATTAATTGAAAAAAACTTTTTTATTTGAAATAATTCATAGTGTTATATTTTAAAAATGTGTTATTTTAAAGAAAAACTATATTATATTTTTATCATTTAATATTATTTATGTGATTGGAAGTAATTTCACATTTAAATTGCACATAAATACATGGTAATCATTTGGTAGTTTCTACTTCTTAAAAACTCGCTTTCTAGTTTTGAAAATGAGTATTAAATTTAAATTAATTTCTGAAAATTATTTGATTTGAAATTAGAAAAATGTATTCCATATTTGGAATCTTAAATTCAAAATTTTGTAAATAGTTACCTTTTATTTTTTGACATTATGAATAGCAACTTCAGTAATTATTTTTATTCATCATGGTTAAAGGGTAAATAAGGTAAATAATAGTAAAAAATAATTCTATAATAATATTAAGCTTCCCTAAAACATAACCTAATCCTATTTGATGATATATTTCTGACCATGGGTATCCTTAGGACAATTTTAGGTTCCCATGGGACCACTTAGGAGTGTTAATGATATGTTATAGGAATTAATTTAATGTAATGATAATAATAACATAAACCTATATCTTTTACTAAATAAATTTCAATGTAGGGTTATATAACTGATATCTATTTATATAAATCGTAATTAGAAATCTAAAATGATATCATACATCATGGTATTTTATTTTTAATATTTAGACATTGGATAAATATATCAATTTATGACACTATGATGATGTTGTGATTACCTTATTAATGATTTATTCAAATAAATAAATTTGTAAATATTAAAATAAATGTAATTTTAACATTTTTATAAAATCCAAGAATTTTATAGATCCCATTTACATATTAGGGATGATTTAATACCTTTTTTTGGAAGAAATCTAGTTGTTATGACATTATCAAATATCAATTACTAAATATTGTCAAATTGAGATAAATGAGTTTTTAAAACAAATATTATTTCATTAAATGATATAATAATTATATAAATATAAGATTTGGCCAAATAACATAGATAATGATTAAAATTTCGTTAATTATAAACTTTAGGTTCTCTTGAAATGTTATAGTAACTAAATTATTCTTATAGTAAAAAAATAAATGATGCCAAACTAAGTGTTAAACTGTTTATTTAAGGGTTATTACCACACAATAAGGATACTTTTTTGACCTAAACATGTATAAGACCAATTTTTTTAGAGTATTTAGACCCATAATCATCTTATAATCGAACTAAATTAATTTGGAGCCATTAAAAACCGAAAATAAATTTATAATAAATTAATATTTCAATATTTTCCTAAAGTTCCCCTCGCATCTCTTATAAAAGGGAACCACCCATTATTATTAATTCACACCTCCAAAGCCCTTTGGATTGGCCAAACCCTGAAAATATATCCTCAAAACTTCCCTAACTTATCATAGAATAAAAAATAATGTGGATAAATCCAACTTAAGGTGTTATTTTTTGAAAATAAAAAGGCGAAACCTGAAGACAATGTAATTGTTTTATCCATTCTTTCAAAGTTCATTTCTCCTTGTACTTCCTCTTACTAATTTGTTACCATGAAAAAATAATTAAAACATAATATAATATATTATGAGATGTTTTTATGATTATGTTACAACCATATTCCTCTTTTTATTTTTACTATGAAAAACAATACCATCATGCATGCGTACGTATGGCTTACTGTCTCCACGTCGTGGTGTAATTTTGTTTCATGTACACTTTATTAATATGTGTATAAAGATGAATATAATAGATGTAAATAATAAATAAAACATGATATTACTTCTCTAAAATTTATATTCCATCTTATTCTATACTATTTTACTATTAAGGAAATTATACTGTCACTCATGCATACTTACGACTTACCGTATCCACGTTACTATGAGACTCATTCTCCACTTTAACCATCCAAGAATGATTATAAAAAAAATATCATTCATAATTAAGAATTATATGAAATAATAAGTCTACTGAAATTATATATATATGTATGTATATATATTTCATTCACTTACTTTCATTCAATACGATAAGAAATCAGAAACAATGTTCATGCGTACGTACGACCTGCCCTCTCCATGAACGATGTACTCCGTTTTATATATCAATCTATTATATATATTAATATTATGAATATATATAATATTTAAATCATATAATAAATTATTTAAGTATTTAAATCAAGATCTTAGAAATATGATCAAGAATAATAAGTCAAACACGTATGATAAACAAAGAAAAATTACCTGAAATGATGCAGTACCTTGGAATTGTTAATAAATGTGTAATTTAATGTCGTAAAATCATATATTATATCATAAATATTATTATTATTCTGGTAAAATTTAATAAAATGTTTACAAACATTATACAGTTGTTCTGGACATGTAAGGAGAGTAGCGGACCTAAGGTAAGGGTTAATTTTGCAATATCCTTGTTATTAGAGATTGTTTATTTGTAAGTATTTACAGGAACATATTTATCATACATATCCATTTTTTTAAAATATGTTTTCAAAATTAATATTTTAAGGTTTTATGGAATGTAATATTTATGTAGATCATGATTTTTAACGTTTTGATGATTTATTTTTGTAAATCCATTTATCTAATGTCTATGTTTTCAAAATGATATGAAGGATTTATTTATATAAACATGATTGTTTTAGAATATTAATTCCATTAAAATGTTTCAATGTGTAATGAGACACTTTGATTCAAAAATATCTTTTAAATTGCATCCTTTATTAAATGTGTGAATTTTAATTAATTTCTTGAAAATTGATATTCTTCTCAACGAGTTTTATTAATCATTTTCAAATTTGGAAACATGGTGTTGATTTATTATAATAAAATATTACTTATTGTATTGAACGAGTTATGATATGTTTTACCGTGGATATGTTATTTTTATACAATTTTTGGTTTATGGTTAATATTATGACATTTCTTATACTAGTTCTAATATGGATGTTTATGTTATGTGTCACCCCTTTCATATAAGGAATTAATTGGACTTAGTAAGTGAGAGATGGGACCCGCTATAGCCCATCGATGCATCGGTAGGTTATCATGAGATAAACTAGTGTCTTGGAAAAGGGACCTGATTTAATATTTGTGAATATTATTGGCACAGGGCCTTGATGTAGTAGTTATTATGTCTGGTATTATGCATTACGTCGTTATGAAATTTTTTATTACATGTGATTATTTGACCAGTAGAGTATACATGTGCATGTTTAAATTGTAATGTTTGATTAGTCTATACCATATTATATTCATCTTTTATATTTAGAAGTCTATTTTTTATTATAAAATTGTCCATAAATGTTTAATGCCTTCTCTAAATTATTTACCCACAATGAGCATCTAAGCTCACCCATTTCTTCTGTTTTATTTTCCCAGGATTGAAGAAGTGCATTACGAATGATATTTAGGGTTATTCTTGGGGAATATTGGTGTTTTGAACCTATTATTTACGCTGTGTTTTATGTTAGAAAGTGTAATGTAACATTTACGCATGGATTTTATTTTACAAGACTGTTAAAATGACTATTCCTCCGGGACACGATTCTATGTAATCATGCCAATGTATTAAAATAATTCACCGAATCTGACTACCTGGGGTTGGGGCGTTACTGTTGGTATCCTAGGAAATTTAGGAGCAACCTTGGAATCTGATTTTGGAAACATATATTAGGGATCATAACCCCATGATTGATTTTTATGATTAAAATAGAATAACTCCTTATTATTTTATTAAAGATGCTGGAAAACTAGGATTAAACCTATGATTTTGTAGATTGAAAGTACCTTCCCTCAATTATGTGGTTTTCTTCAATGAAATTTGTTTCTCAACCTATCATTTTTTTTCATAGTTAATGGAGGAAACCGAAATGAATTGGATTAACGTTTAGTATAATGGAAACATTAGGTGATTTTATCAAGAAAATCAAATAATGACTATAGATAAAGATATTGTGATTATGTTGAATCAGTTATCACAATATATGACTAACAATTTGATCATTTATGGAATACCTAACACATTTCATTAGATAAAGGTGAATGTTTATAAATAATCAAATTCTAAGAAGCATAGTGGAAAGAATATTTGGTTTCCTACATATAAAGAGGAAGGGAAGAAGAATCTTGAGTAATACCTTAAATGGAGAGGAATATGTATCTTTACGGGAAAAAGGGTCATAGAGTGACCAATTTTTATCAAGTTTGATGTCTAATCTGTGGAAATCATGGTCGTTATGCTACTCAATGCCCAGACGTAAGAATATATATCTAAACCAAAGAAGTACCTATTCAATTAAAACCATTATATTTGAAGGATTAATGTATTTATGGATTTGGGTGAAATAATTTTGAATATGTAAATTATATAATGAGTAATCAATTTATGTTTTTCATTATGGATTTTCAAAAATATGGTGAATAGTTATAAAATACAATAAAATTTATTTATGTGTAAGATTATATTTGTTGAAAATATGATTATGGTAAAGATAACCCTTAATATGTTCCTTTTGTTAATATAAAAACTTTTTGATAGAGATATTTTGGATTTGAATATGTTAATTAGATGATGATAGTTTCTAGAGAACATATATTGGATTTTTCGACAAGAGGATTATGTTATCATGGATGAAGTGTAAAACATTTGGGGACCTAAGGAATAATCTAATATGTTCTGGAAAAAAGAAAAATTAATGTTTCCAAAAAAGATATGTAATAATTCAGGTTGTTACAGTGACTTGAGAGAATACATGGTGAAGGTGATTACATATTTTGAATGTGAAAACCAAGAACTACCATATAAGATATGGGATATAAATGATAAGCTAGTTTTTTTCACCTCATTATAAATGTGTAGATTTACAGTTATTGGAAGGATTATAATTCTATCCATTTATGGATAATATAATATGAAATGTAGTTAATGTTTTTTGATTAATGTATTATCTCACTATATGTGGACTTATGCATATGTGATAAATCGTGCTAGCTTTTATTGAGACAGATGGAATGACCTATCATTTTATTTATTGATCGCATGATCTTCCAGAACATTCGAAATGAAAATCTAGATTCATTTCCATGAATAAGGGAAGAAGTGGAAATTGTTCAAGCTAGGACCAATGGTGAGGTTGTACTGAGATAAAGTAAGTATTTCTTTTCTTTTTCTTCAACATTAGGGAAATAATCTTGAAAACCGAAATTGTTTTCCAAGAACATTATTTTTGTGATGAATAAAATGGTCCCCTGGATAATCATATATTTATTCTTTTTAGATTGATAAAATTATCCAAATAATATTCTATATCACTCTCTAGGAGAACTTTATCATTAGTATTCTCTTCCATATTCATGTCTTCCTACATGAAACCCTAGTATGTTTTATTCCTGGTAATCTTTATACATACCATTATTTTAAATGAAAGGCCACATTAATCTATTTTTTGATGTGGGATATCAACTAAGATATTTTGAAATGTCAATCCCCTAGTTTTCAATCCAGAGTATAAATTTTGATGACAAAAGTTATTGTATTATGGGATAATGTAACAACCCAAGTGTCTATAGTATGCTTCTTTATAAAATAATTCAATAGCATGTGATGTACACAACATTGAGTTGAAGTTCCCTAAGACCTCTATAACCATCTGTTTAAAAATTAGTTATGAATAGTATTAACCACTTTTTTTATTTTATACATCCCATATAATTTTATCATTAATATTTTTTGATTTTTACACATAATATTAGGAAAAACTCAGTTTTCAGATAAAATAATTATTTTTCAAAAAATACAGTTGATCTGGACTTCTATTAGTGAACAATTGTTAAATAAAATATTTGAAACGTTTATATACTCAATTTATGGAAATTTAAATTTTAATAATTATCTTGAAATAAAAATTTAGTTTGGATAAATTTTGGGCACTTTTCTGATAACTTTCTTATTTCAATGAATAGTGAAAAAGACTAAATATTAATTGAATTTTTATAATGGAAATAATATTATGTTAGATTATCCATTTCTGTGCTTTTATTGAATAATTATGTTATTATTTTATTATTTAATATAATTTAGGTCATTGGATGTATTTTCACATTTATATTGTACATAAACGCATGTCAATATTTTGATAGTTTTTACTTCTAAAAAACATGCTTTATAGTATTGACAACGGAAATTTATTTTAAATTAATTTCAAAACACTATGTTGTTTGAATTTGGAAAAATGGATTCCATATTTGAATTCATAAGGTCCAAATTTTGTAAAAATGTACCTTTTATTTTTTAACACTATGAATAATAACTTGAGTAGTTATTTTTATTTATAGTGGGTAATGGGTAACTCTGGTAAATAAGTGTAGAAAATAATATTATAATAATATTAAACAATTCTAAAACATGACCTAATCCAAATATATAAGATATGCACGACCATGGGTATCCATTGGACTATTTTATGCCCCTATTGTACTACTTGGGTGTGATAATGACATGTTATAACAATTAATTTAATGTAAATATAGTTATAACATAAACATATATATTTTAGAAAATAAATTTTAATATATAGTTATATAACATATATATTAGCCTATAAATTATAATTATAAATATAAAAATATTTCCTACATCATGGTTTTCTGTATATAATTTTTAGATATTATATTGATATATTTATTTATGAAACTATTATGGTGTAGTGATTACATTATTAATGAATTATTCAAATAAATGAAATTGTATATATTAAAATAAATTAAAATTGAACATTTTGATGCAATCCAAGAATTTTATAGATTACATTGACATATTAGGTATTATTTAATAACTAATTTTAGGAATAAATTTGTTATTACTTTAAAAAAATCAATTACTAAATAGTGTCAAAATGGAAATAAATTTGTTTTTAAAATAAATATTATTTTAGTAAATGATATAAAAATAATAAAAATATAATATTCATACAAGTGACTTATTTAATGAAAAAATGGCATTAATTATCCACTTGAGGTTTCATGGTAATTTTATAGTAAATAAATTAACCCTATGGTTTAAAAATACATGACGTCATGGTAAGAGTTAAACTATATAACTAGGTGTTAATCCCAAAAGATAAGGATACTTTTATGACCTAAACATATCTAAAACCTATTTTTTGAGAGTAATTAGACCAATACTAATATTATCCTCTAACAAAATCAATTTTGAGCAATTAGAAACCGAAAATAATTTTATAATAAAATAATATTTAATGATTTTCCTAAAGGGATCCCCACCTCTCTTATAAAAGGCCTCCTCCATTTCTATTTAATTCACTCCTCCAAAAACATTTTTGGACTCCAAAACCTTCTCGAATATCCTCCAAACTTCGCTAAATTCATCCTTGAGGGAAATAGTTGGGATGAAATCCATCATAATGAGTCCTTTTGTGAAAATAAAAAGAAGAAACCTGAAGAAGAGGTAATCGTTTTTTCCATTCTTTCAAAAGTCATTTCTTCTTGTACTTCCTATTACTAAATTATTACCATAATAACATAATATATCATGAATCTAATATATTATGATATTTTTTTTAAGATTATTGTAAAAACAGATTCCTATTTTTACTCATCCAATGAAAAACAATATCATCATCTGTGCGTACATACCACATACCATCTCCACACCATAGTTTATATTGTTTTTCATTACACATTATTTATATGGGTATAATGATTAATATAATGTATGTAAATAATACCTATAACATGATATTAATTCTGTCAAATTAATATTCCATCCAATTCCATACCATTTTACCCTTAAAGAAAATGATAATTTCACTCGTACATATGTATGACTTACCGTATCCACGACGCGATGAGATTCATTTTACAATTTAACCAATCTGGAAAGATTATAAAAAATATAATTAATAATCATAAAATATATGACATAATATGTATAATATAATTATATATATAAATATATTTACACATAATTCATTCAATTACTTTCATTCAATATGATAAGAAAACAGAAACATCATTCATGCCTACGTACGGCCCACCATCTCCATGAACAGTGTATTCTATCGTATATATATATATATTATATATTAATATTATGAATATATATTATGTATAAATAATTTTATAAATTAATGAAATAATTAAATCATGATCTATTTAATATGATTAAAAAAAGAACTCAAAACATGTATGATAAACAAAGTGAAATTACCTGAAATGTTGTAATAAAATCAAATTGTAAATAAATTGGTAAATTAAATCCATAAAAAATAATATATGATATAATAAATATTATTATGGGTCTGATATAAGTTAATAAACTATTTAAAAACATTATAGAGGAGTTTCAAACATGTATAGAGAGTATCAGACCTAAGGTAAGGGTTAATTTTGAAAGCACATTTTTATTCGAGATTGTTTATGTGTAAATATTTACTTGGAAATATTTATCATCCACGACTTTTTCCATAAAAGTTTTTTCAAAAATAATTATTTAAGTTTTTTTGGATGGTAAACATTATCTAGATCATTATTTTAAATGTTTTAATGATTTTTTTTGAAATATATTTATCTAACATCTATGTTTTCAAAAATGATTTTAAGGATTTATTTATATAGACATGACTATTTTAAAATTTTTATTCTATCAAATGTTTCAAAGTGGTATTGGGACAGTTTTATTCAAAAATATCTTTTAAATGAATTATTTTATAAATTTTGAGACTATTAAATGATTTAATGAAAATGTAATATTCCTCTATATCAGTTTTAGTGATCATTTTAAACTATGTGAACATCATTTACTGGATATTATTCTTGATTGACACTAATTTATTATAATACAATCTTCGATGTTATATTGAATGAGTAATGTTATGTTTGACTGTAGATGTGCTATTTTTATACCATTCAAGGTTTTTGTTTAAATTATTTACATTTCACATGCTAGTTTTAATATGAATTTTTATGTTATGTTTCACCTGTTTTATTTGAGGAATTCATTAAACATATTATGTGACAGGTGGGGCATGCTATAGCCCCTCGATGCATCGGTAGGTCTCATGAGACAAAATAGTTTCTTGAAATAAGTCCTTCAATGAATATTCATTAATGGTTTTTGCACAAGGCCTTGATGTAGTAGTTGTTATGCCCATCCTTATGCATTCCCTCGTTATGAAATTATTTTTTATATGTGATTTTTCGACACGTATAATATCTTTGTGCATACTTATATGGTAATGTTTGTTTTATTTTTACTATAGAATGATCATTTTTATGTTTAAAAGGATTCTGTTTTTAACGTATATAATTTCATAAAAGTTTATATCTTCTGCTGAATTATTTACCCTTACTGAGCATATCATCCCACCGCTTTCTAATGTTTTATTTTCTTAGGATTTCCAGAAGTGTATTACAATTAATATACATTTTTCATCAAAGGGAATAATGATGTTCTCAAAGGATTATTTATATTGTGTTTTATATTAGAAAGTGGAATGTAACATTTATGTATTTAATCTATTTTCAATGATTTCTAAACTGATTGGTCCTTCAAGACTTCATTCCTTGGAATCATGCTAATGTATTAAAATAATGCATTGTCTTGGGGTAACTAGTGTGGTGGAATTAGAACAAATTATCATTTGATAAGGGATATTGTAATTTTGTATTCATTATGAATAACAATATTATTTATTATTTATTAGAGTCAATGATGAGGTGAAAATTGGTCGGAGAACATAAACTGGAAGAAATTTTTCTTACAATATTAAATAAAACTATGCCCTAGGTATATTGGTCCATTTGAATTTCTATATCACACTGAGATGGTAGCCTATTAAATAGATCATTGACCAAACCTCCACTATGTTAATTATTTTTTTCATGTATCCCTCAAGATATAGTACACAAATGTTCCACCACATATTCTAAACTCATAGGTTATACTTCATGGATAAGATATTTATTATGAAGAAAAATAGATAAGGATTTTTGGATTGAATAGAGAATGTTATAAAAAATATGACCACTCACCTTTTATTTATTTTGTGAATCTTTTATCTTAATGAGGCTACATTTGGAATTGATGATGTAAAAAGGAAAAAGTATCCAATGTTTTTGGTACCAATGTAATGAATTTCATGTCTAAAATACATTTTAATATAGTAGAATGTAACATCCCATGATTTTGAGAAATATATATTTTTTAAAATTAATTTATTAATTTTCAAATTTATCGTTACACATAATACTAAATTTATGTTGTGTTATATGAAAAATCAGTTTTATATGTTGTTACACACAACATCGAGTTGAATAGAAAAGTTACATACTATTTTTTTAATATTATAGTAATAACATTGTTGTTGGAATGGAGGGTATGAATATTTTTTCTTAATTATGAAAATATATGGTATTTACATTTATATAAAATAAATAGTGTGACTTTAGATTAATTATAAATGAATATAAGTACCATTTTAAAATAAAGGAATTTTGTTTTTCTGAAAACCATTTTAATGCTCACAACTTTATTTTACCTTAATATATTAATAAAATCACTTTTTTTAATTTCATTTATGAATTTTATATATTATATTTTCAAAAAAAATGTCTAATAATAATCTTATGTGTTTTCTATAAAAGATATTTGAATAAATCCAATTTTATTTTAAACACTATATCCTACAAAAAAATATTGATTCGTTTACGCAGTCATAATAAAATAATTTTTTACAATTTTAGAAAAGAAAATTAAAAAAAAATTTATTTGAAATAATAATATCATAATTATCATAGGTTGATATTTTTATAATTTTCTAATAAGAAATTATTTTCAATGAATAGTAGAAAATATAGGTTTCTGTTATGAATTATAGTTTTTTAAAATAATTTAAAAACATATCAATTGTGTTATAATGGTTTCAAATTTATCATTAGATATATAATAAACATGTTAATCCATGTTATGTTATTTTTTCAATTTAAAACTAACTATTGATAAAAAATAATTGTTATATTATAAAAAATAAGTTCTTGGAATTTTTTTTCTCATCGAATCTCCGAGATTAATTTTAAATCAAAATTTTACAATTATAGAAATTGAACTTGGAAAAATGGATTTCATATTTGGAATTAGAATAATTAATATCATATAATAAATTAAAACTAATATTTTACCAATGTGAATTTTGAAAATCATAAAAAAATAATTATCATGATTAAGGTAAAAATTGTATTACATTATGTTAAATGAAAGGGTAATGGATAAAAATGATCCAAAACATTTATAAAAACTATTATGTGAATATTTGTTTCATATAATTCTTCCCAATTTCTAATCTAGGTTCATATTGATGATTCAATAATGTTATTGAATTTATAATTTTTTATTCTTTCGGGAAATTACCAAGTAGTTTCCATCTTAGTTCATTTCTCTATCTTAAAATTCCCTTCAATAAACATCACTTATACACACCAATAAAGACATCTATATCATCAAAAACCAACCAAAAAATTATCTCCAAAATCCATATCCATTATTTAGATCTTTTGGTCCTCTAAAAAGACCAACACAATTCTTCTTAAAATGCATCCAAAAGAGGTGCTTCTATATGACAGATGTTCAAATTTATATGTAGGAAGACAATAAAAAACGTAAAATATTTATATTTCACTTTATATTTTTGTGAGACACATTCTAAATCCTCAAAATATATATTTTATGTGGTGTTTTACTTCCTATGAATGTACATTACAACTCTATACTGACAATTTTTTTGTATTTATACATGCATTTTGTTATATATATTTCATTGGGTTTAGGGTTAAAAAGATACAAAATTGGTAAGGTATTATGGCCTCAATATTAAATCCTTAATAAATATGTTATGTTAGGACCATATCTTTTGTTATGAGGTCTATATAAATCCTAATTTACATGTAATATCATGAATTTATAAAATCTCATGATATTTTATGTTTCATTTTTTATTTCATCATGGTGCTTATATTTAAATTATATGAAAGTGGTAATTATTTTGAGTTACAATAACAACATTTATCGAGATTATTTATGATTCTGTTTCTGATGAAAATAATATATGATCATATCTCAAGAAAATTTTGACATTTAATATCCTATTTTTATTCCCTGAGGATTAAATTTTTCCCTTAATATTCCTCTCTTTATGTAATGAAGAGGTCAAAATAATGTTTTTAGCAAAAAACGTTCTCATTTTTATCTATAGTCAAAACACTATTTTTCTTCAAAAACTATGTATTCATAATATTTTTAATATTTTTCAACATTATTTAAAATATTTATAAAATTCATTATTAACAATTTTTGTCTTTCTACATAATGTTTTGAATGGAAACATAATGTCATTTAAAAAAAGACTCATTTGAATATTACATAAAATATAAATGGAATCTTTGTTTTAATGTGGACTATATGAATTTAATTTCCCAAATTCATGTACACTATTTTAGTTAAAACTTCCTTTATAATATCCCGTTATTCTTTTCAAATAAAATGATTTTGGAAATTTATTATGTCTTTTAAAAAAATTCAACGAGGAAAGCATATTTTCCTCAATAAATTCTTTAAATGAATTTTAAATCATACTTTATATGTTTCAAGGTAATTATAAATGAAAAGGGTTTCTAAGATATTGTATTTTTTAAAAACATATTTAAAAATGGATGTTCGTTTCATCAATAATTGTTCCAAATGATGTTTCAAAATCATTTTCCGTCTAATATGGAATAAGCTGATGCTACTTATACTTTACTAGGGGTATGATCAAAGGATATCCTTATTAGTATTTCAATAGATGTTTTCTGCTTAATATGATAATATGTTAACAAAATATATTTCTATTTCATGTGTTATAAAATTATATAATATATATGATACCCTCTTATTTTCATAGGTTATTCTATAATCTAATGAAAAAATTACTTGGAAAACTCTATTTTTCCCCAGGTAATGTTGTGATGAATTTTTTATGGAAACAATTTCATTTCCTGGGTTATTATAGGATGAATGTGTTATTATCTCATGTAAAAAATAGGTATGAATTTAATTATGTGATGAGTGGTACATATATCCCCCTTTAATTTGTTGGGTAATGATTTATATCTCCTAATATATACAATAATAGAATTTAGAGTGAACCTGGTTCTGTTATGGACATTTTTCACATTTATGGTCTTGGGAGTGATCCTTGACAACTACGATGGTTTGGAGAGTGAACCCATTCACCTATATGAATTAGGTTCATCTTAATTTGTTATAGGAAATAGGTTCTTCATGATCCAAAATGGGAAATATGTGATAAGTCCAGATCAACTATATTAACACTCATTATAGTTATCATTATCTTAAAAACTAGATTTTAGTATTTTTGATAGTTCTACACTTTTATGAAATGAAATTATTTCCATGAACCATCCCTGATAACCTCTTACTCTAATAACTGATCCAAAAATCACATATCCTAATGGGTTTTCCAAATCCATATAAGATGGTGAATAACATCTTGCATCAGAAAAGATAAAAGAGTGAATGAATTTTCCATAAAAAATGAAAAAAGGATAAAAACTTATTATGATCAATACATAAAAGAGATAATGTAACATAAACCAAATGGTTATAACAAAAACAAAATAATTAGATCATAAAATTTTTCCTCTTATACCAGGATAAATCTGAAACATCTTGATGGAAACATCACTCCCAGCCTGATGGATCAATAACACCCACCTCATCTAAGAGGTTTATTTCCTTTTTCATGGAACTATAGTAACAAAATCTTCAACTAACTAAAATAAAACGTAGTGTTTGAGCTATAAATATTAGTACAGTCTCACAATGTGTTCCATTATAGATTCAATAAAAATAAATGAAAATAAATATTTCAATTTATATAACACATGGAATTGAATAAAACATCATTTTCATATTTAACAAAAAATACTGATTTTCAAAGGATGGAAAACATTTTGAACATGAAATAAATAATAATTTTATATAAAATAGTTTATATAAATCAACAATAATGAATTATGTAGTTATATAATCAATATAATATATATAATCTATATAGTTACATCCAACACCATTGTCATCTATGTTGACATAAAATAATTTAATGTTAAAAGAGCCTTAAACATCACATAATAGTGATGAAGAAAATATGTCTATAGATGTCCATCAAGCTCATTCCAAATAGGAATCATCAACATCCCATCAGGTTTATGATATAGAGAACAATAATTTTTTAGATATTCCATGTTAATCCAATTATGTGGAAGCATAATCCTATAATTTTGGTCTAAAATATCATGCTACAGTCCTAGGCTCGGATGTGGCCAATCAATCAATAAATAAGGAAAATCATCTCATTTTGAACAAAAAATCATTTATAATTCAATTCCCCATTTTTCAATCAATAGGTTAATTCAGTTTCAAAACCAAAAAAGGGTTTTTCATCAATTCATGTATTTTTAGAACAAAACCAATTTTACGTTTTTAATAAGTGTATATAATAGATTTTCTAGAATCATTCCTCTAATCATTTAATCAATTCCATAAATTAAAAAATTCAATCCAAATTTAAATTATATTTGAATTGGGGTTTATTCCAAAATCCCTTCTATTCCAAATGCCAATTCCAAATCATGTAAAATTGGGATTCCATAAACTATTTTTAATATATTTCAATCAATTAATGAAAATTACGCACTTTAATTATATGGAAGAACTAAAATAGAACCATCAAACAATAATAATGTATCATGAATCAACTATCGCATCAGGATTAATTAATGAAGAAAAAGTGTTAATGATATCTAAAAACTTATCATAGAATCAAGATCCAATTAAATATATTTTTTATCCATAAAAAATAATGGTATAATACCATATTTAGATGAGATAATGGGTCACCAAAATAAAAAACCCAAGAAAAGATTCACTTACCTCGAGGATTTTTATAGAAAGAAACCATGCATAGATATCAAATAAAAGGTTATTAGAGAGGAAAAACCACATATTGAGGGCCCCATAATCTAAGGGATTCATGATTACTTGAGTGTGAGTTGATCAATAGATAAATGGGGGGGGGGTCATAACATTTTAATAATTTTTTGGAGTAAAAAAATTTTAATGCACAAAATTCTTAGTAGTGCCATATGGTTAGAAAAAATATTCTCCCTAACTGTGTTCCCCTACACTGGGGTGTAAGTTTTATACTAGCTGGATATATTATTTTTCAAATAATGCACTAAATATATAATCCCTCACAATTTAGGGTTTCACTGTTTTCACTAGAGGGTAGAATAGTGTGGGAAAACCTTTTTCCAATGGTGCATGACATGACAAATTTCCAAAATCTTCCAACATTCACTCATAAAACAAGAAACAAACCCCAACTAAAACATGATAAAAATAAGGGTTGAAGAGTAATTTAAAACATGTAATGGGATGCTACAACATCCCCACCATAGATTAATTTTTCCCTTGAAATCATATCAGGAGGCTTCCATGTCAGTGAGACAAGGTCACTTCACTCTCCTTAGTGCCTCCCTCTCCATGGTTTAATGAAATTATGCCCATGATTCCACAAAAACATGGTCTAAATGTATATTTATCCAATTATTTACTATCAATTTTGAATAAAAAATCATGATAGGGTGCTCAGTAACAAATAAATTAGTCTCAACAGTAATGTCCTCCCAACTAAACACATTAGATTGGAAAGAATTATAATTACGATGTTGTGATACATAGAACACATTATGCATCAATTTCAACTATAATGCATGTTATAAATAGAAATTCACTTTTTCAAACCACTCAAAAACCTCAAAATTTTAAAAAAACGCGGAGAAATATTATATTTCAACCCAAGAAATCAATAACCCAACTGAGGTGAAACTCTCAAGAACACCTTGTCCCAAACTGAGAACACCAAAATTATAGGATGGTGATTATTATAGGATTTTTAGTGGATATTTTCCATCATTATTCTCTAATGAATAATATGAATATTAAACATGATCTATTGGACCAAACTCTGTAATACCCATGAAGCCTCGACAATATTCGACAAGAACAATATATATTTTCAGAGTCTTCCATACAATGACTCCAGATGATCCATTCTGATCAGAGAATATTAAATATTGTTATAAAAGAATTAAAACTATCACAAATGGTCATCCCAATATCTAACAATGTTATGAAAATATTAATGAATCATGTCCTCAAGAATATGTATATCTCCCTATATCTGGCCATATATCTATAAATGGTAAATGATACTTTAACAAACCAATGACCCCATTGCCTCTTTAAGGACTCAAAAACAAATGTGATGTTAAATGGGTATGTCAATTAGATAACATATCATATAGAAGTCCATGTAAATGAAAAATATCTTTCACATAGTGATCTCCCAACTCATAGACTTTGGATTTTTCTTTAATGGGATAAATTGATCCGATTTGGTAAGTATATTTATTACAAATCATATCACATTCTTATTTATAGGGTCATATGGAAATCCAAAAATAAATTCCATTATCATCCCTACTATTTTAAAAACCCAGATTAGGTTGTGAATCTAGGTATGATAGATTAAAAAAATCCCCTTCAGATCTTCATTGGTTGTTAAAAAATGATTCTTTTTATTTGGAGAACCAAGTACGAATAGAAATTAAATCATGCATGAGAAAACAAATCTATTATTTCACCCTCATTGGGCTATAACCAAGGAGAATACAATGATAATGTACTGATTTACCAAATCCACTAGAAGTGAAATGTTGTTTACAATGTTTAAACGAAGCTCACTATCCCTCTTGGTTTAAAAATGTTAGAATTTGAAAGCTTTCCACTCCCAAAACTAAAGTGTTCCCAATACATTTTCATATGAGACTCATTTGATATCTTGAATCAATATTTTTTATAGCTCATTTATCTTACCATTATTTTCCACATTCATCCAATTGTTGAATAATCCTTAGTACAAAATAACTAAGAAACACCAATATTTTGGGAAACCTTTTGAGTTCCTTGCACACAAATTTTTACTCTACATGAGGCATTTTCCTTTGTGGAAGAAAACAAGAATCCCTGAATCTTTTATGAATTGGGAAAAAACCTCTTCATACATACTGATATCTTCTTACGTGCAACTCCCTTTAGGCATAATTCTTATGTGATTCAGAACCCTGGTTTTATATTATGGTTGATCTTCTGAAATGAGGGGGTACCCTATTATTTATATAAATTTCTTACAATGTGCACAAAATTCTCTACCAATAGCTGTCTTGTGCACTACATTTCCTAGGGCACAAAAAAACACAATTTGAAGTCGCATTGGGCACAAAATTCTCTTTCTGAAAACTCCTTTTTCAGGAACATCAAATTATTTTAATACAAAATTCCTCTTCTATATTTTTATGTGATGATCCTAAACATTCATTTTATTTAACATTCCAATCCATATTCAATCTTTTGAATAACTTATTTTTACAAAAAATAGTTTTCTCAATTCTACCGATTTTAAGGCAAAAAATGTGGAAAACACTTGGAAATAGTTCCACCTTGTATATTATATTTTTTTACCACCTCCGAAGAATCCATTCATTTTCCTAGGATCTTTTTCAACAAATCTTATAAACTATATCCCCAGAAATCCACAACTTCTCATGGAAACCCACTTTATTAAGAAACTCGATCATACCAAAAATGAATCAATTGAGGAGCTTTATCCCAAAATCAATATTAATCTAATCCCACATCCATGTAGGCATTTGTTATGGCCAGAGATAACCTGACAGTCTCTATTGATCAACCTTGACATGTTAGAAAGGCTAAAAACTAGAGAAAAATCTAGAATGTGTATTCTCATGCCAAGCCACTAAAATCATTACCACATGTTATAAAATATATTTGTTATTATTGGGATAATAGACCATTTGGAATTATGGAAATCACCCATAAAATATTTTCTCATGGAAAAAGGTATAATAACACAGTTCTAGAAACATAGGTTACCCTCCATGGGGAACAAATACTAAAAAAAAGTCACCCCATAATTAATAGTGTTCCTAATGCTACAAAATTCATCATTGTGATTATATTCCCCAAGAATCATCTCGATAAGAGTATAAATAAAATGAATAATCTCCATGGAATCCTATTCCTTTTTCTCTAGGAATCTTAAATAAAATTTTGAAAATTTTTCCATCGAGTTCCACTATTATGATGATTCATTCACAGATTGGGGAAAAAGATTCCTACTCAATGCATCTATAGTATAATTCTATTTCCCTATATTAGAGTAATTTTAGGTATCAGGAGACTGTAGTTAATCCACCCAATTCCCATAATGAATATTCAAGAAAAATTGAGAGATGATATAAATCATGATCTTGTGGTAAAAAATATGTGGAAACCCTTTTTTTGAAATGGTAATGATTCCAACTTTTAAGCACATGAATCACAACTTTGAGTTTTAGGTTATAGTTAAAATAGTACTTATTATATTTCCCAATATATAGTTATCTATATGCTTCCATGTGATCACCCTATATAATAACACATCATAAACCCTAACCTAATGCATAAAAAGGACCACATATCCCTTCTCAGACACTAAAAGAGACTACACTACTGTAGAATTAAAAATATATTTTTGCTCAATAAATGAATTCTATAATTCTTCATCCTAAGAAAACATTACCCCATTTTGAGTGAGGGATATCACTAGAGAATCCAAATTTTTAAAAACATTTACATATCCCTGATAATACTCCACTAAACCCAATAATCACTATAACATGAAAGCATTATGTGGTTATTCCCACATCATAATTTCCTTCAACATGTAATGATCAATTGAAATACCATTTTATGAAACATCATGTCCCAAGAACATCACTTTCTGAATCCAAAAATCACATTCGGATTCAATTCATATAGGTAGTGAATTCTCAACAATTTAATACCTTATCCCAAATTACACATATGATCCTCCTTGGAATTAATGTAATTTAAGATTCCATAAAAAACTATAATGAACATATCAAGATAATCATGGACGATATTTTTCATCAAAACCATAATGACTATAAGTTCATTGGTAAGATCAAATGGAATAATATGGTTCTCATAATGGACATACCTACTCTGTATAATAGTTTTATGAATTTTAGATTCTATTATTCTCATCTAGTGAAAACCTGATGGAATATAAATCTTTAAGAACCACATCAACCCTTTTAACTAGTAAAAAATGTCATCAATCTATGTCAATGGATACTTGTTCGTCACTTTACATCGATTATATTTTCAATAAATGACACATATGTTATGTTTCTCATCTGATTTCATAGAAAAAAGAATAAGTGTATCCCATATGGACACAATTTATATTATAATGCCTTTTTTGACAATTGATACAACTAGGAATCCAACTAGTTCATTTAATCTAGTTACATATGGTAATAAAGAACATATATTAGTTAATTACCACGAACTAAATCATTAGTGAACAATACCTCTCTTTCTTATGGAAGACCATATAAATCAGAATGAAACAAATAGTGAAAATTGATAAAAAATAGAGGGATATCATCACTAAATAATTTCCACTATAGAAAAAAGAATATAATTATTTCACTTTATCAGCTCTAGATATAATGGCATATCTCTACTCAAATTCATGTCTCATTCTAATTAAACGGCTTGAAACACCCCATATGGCATTTTAAAGGAGACCTATTGAAGATAGGACTAAATTTGGCCCTTATTAGAAATGAGGAAATCCATCAAGAGAATTACATTAATAGTCTTCACATTGATAGAAAAAAATACAATGTAAGATTAATATCTAATAATGATAATAAAAAAGTATAAAAAAGATACCCTCCTCTCACTTCATCCTAAGGAGAATATTATAATCCATTACATAAGAAAAAATATTTTTCGGATGATTTAGATGGTTCACAATACAATTTTATTTAAATTTTTAATATTTACCAATATTAAATAATGAACTCACTAAAGATTATTCTACTGGGATGGAACCTTACACAGTTTCTGGACATGTATCATCTTTTTATATGAACTCTTACACTATATGAAGAAACTTCATTCTAGATTCTTTTGACTAGAATCCCTTTGTTAATGAAGCATCTAATTTCACCATAGTACTTTTAGGTACTAATGATATTGTTACACAACATGGGGAATTAAAGATATTATATAATTTAAAAAAGTTCCTCGAGTGTCAGAGGGTGTTATATATCATGGGTGGATTAGTGAAAACCTCTTTTGAGTTCCCAAGAATTCCGCACTAGAAGAATGTCAAAGGTCATATGTCAAATATTCCTGGAGGTCTAGAGGATTCCTATTATCAATATCCACTATGATACTGACCATGTGCACTCTTCCTTTTAATGGAACAAACATAAATTTTATGTGGAGAAAATGAACTCCCATAAACCCAAAGAATCCATCCAGGTAAAGATGATCCATCAATACCCTATCCATCATGTCTACATATGAAGTGGGATTCTTAAAATATGTAATAAAAAATATCAATTTGATGTCCAATATTGAATTTTTTATTCTGAATCTTATCATTATATATAATTTTAGGTGAAAAATACACAAGCTCGAAAATGTTTTTTGCATAATCCATCACATTCCTATCAGTCTACTCAATATTGAAAAACTCCATAGCATTATAAATAACATTAGAGGTGGGATATAACTGATCAGTGAAGGTATGTATAATGTAATTGAACTAGAAACCATAATTATTCTTCATTTCCCTCATTAGGTCCCTCTCTCCCCTTCTAGTCCTCTATATATTTAAGGTGTAACATTTCACAATAATAAGATCATGAGATTACAAGAAATAAAATAGAGGCTCTATCTTTCTCCACCAATAAAAATCCTCATGAGGATCATAGGAACAAAGAAATTATAATGTATTTAAGTAAATATACTCCTAATATTGATTATGAGATTCGCCCCTCATGCATTCCAGAACTGGATCCTGGATGGGAACTAGTGTAAGTTTATATCCCATAGCGTGAACAACATGAACACTAATCCCAACAATGGAATGTTAAACAGGAGAATCATATATCTATGGTTCACCGGCACCAAACTCCTTTGTCTTATTCAATCATCTTCTCTAAGGAATGAATTTATAAAACACCAGAAAACATCATTGGAGACATTAGAATATTACATAGATGAACAACTCAAATAAGAGAAATGGAAAAAATAGTCACATTCGATATGATATCATTATTTGTATCTCAAATAACCTAAAAAAGTAGGAATCAGACTATAATTATATCAAATTATTTTTCAAGATGTATTTACCAAAGAACACACTGTGAATGAAATCTTGTTACCTAATGAGATGGACAATTTAGTTCTTATAAATACCACCTAAGAAATGAAAATATATCAAAAAAATAATATATTTATAATACGAAAATGTTACAAACCTCACTCTAAAATAACTTTTTCACAAAATAGACTAGATAACATCATACATTGATACTGAAGTTTGAACTGACATATCCCAAAGGGTGTTCCTGATCCTAAAGTGTTTGAGACTACCAACACACATCATACAAGATAAATTAGGGAACAAGTTTTCCTCGAAATATGGATTGCTAAATGTTCACAATTTAGTACGATAAGGAGTCCAAAGTGATAATGTACTAAATAATGTAAGTATAATAATTTTAAAATTAGTATATCATCAATTTAATCGTTATATATCTATATATAAATCAAACTCTTAATGGAAAGTTCACTCTACTCTGAAAAAATCAATAAAATACCCCTCCTCTAAGTGGATATTTCCCTTTTCTTAGATATAGCCTATGAAAATATAAAAACAACTGAAGTAAAAGGTTTCTTATGATATATAAATCTAATTAGGTTCTTTCCAAGTGTTTCATAATATATTCCATAATAATAAACCAAAATAATGATTTCAATTTAAATAAAATTCGGCATTTGATAATTTATAATTCTTGTATTTAAATCAAAACAAGATTATTTTCAAATGATGGAAAATATATCAACATTTATTAAAGAAAAATGTTATATAAAATAGTTAATATAAACCAACTAACTTGATAGATGCTGTCATATAATAAATAGGAAAAAAAATATAAAAAATGCAATAATCAACATTAAAATTTTCTATGTTGTACAATAATTTATAGTTATAATATCTTTGCACATCTCATATTAGCGAGCACAATAATATGTGTACACATGTCCCTCATACTCTCACCGAATATGAAACATAAATATCCCATCAGGGATATAATCTTATGAACTATGTTTTTGTTTGAGTTTCAATTTTCAATCCATTGTTATGGAGTAATCATCCTATTATTTCATTCCCAAATAACTCACTAATTTCTTAGTATCACATTTTCTAAATCATTTAACATAAAAATTAAAAATCAATTTATTTCAAACTATACATCAATTTTATATCAATTTCCCAATTTTGAATTTCAATATACCAATTCATTTTCATAATGAAAGCATGAGTTTACATCAATTCATTCCTTTTCAATAAAAAATAATAGGTTTTTCAATTAAATATAATCCATTTTCTAAAATATATCCTCATATCAATTAATATATTCCATAAATTTCAATATATTCCATTAATCCCAATTTCATTGAAATTAGTAGGTTTTTCCAAAATCTATTTCATTCCAAATCCCAATCTCAAATCAAATAAATCTGGGTTATCATAAATAAATTTAGATATATTTGTAACAAATAAATAAAATTTTGGTTCTAATTATATATAAATTTATAGATTTAACCACCAATAGTTAATCATGGATTATGAATCAAAACCTATAATGTTTCTTTCCAATAATGAATGAATGTGATCCCTAATGATATGAAAACCCCAGAATCATATCCAATAAAATAAAGTATATATCTCTCAAAACCTGATGGCTAAATACCCTCTAAGAAGGATAGAATAATATACTCGATGAAAGCATATGATATAAGATTCACTTACCTAATGTAAATTAATCATGATAAACCATGATTTAATCCACTAAGAGAAGGGGATTGGGGAGCTAAAAACAATTCTTGTGATCCCCCTATGCAATGGAATTGTGTTAGGTCTAGTGTGGGATGTATTGGTGAATAAACTATGGGATTGGTATTTTAAAATAATTTCTCAAAATTAAAAAATAATCGTGAACAATTTTTTGGGATGGGTAAAACTGTTAAACAAGTCCTGACACTTAACTATGATTATCTACAATAAGTCATATGGTTTTTAATTTTTGAGAATATTTTTTTTCAAACTATGTGCCAACCATGAAAACCCTCACCATCCAATTGTGCATGGTTTTCACTGGAGGGGTGTTTGATTTAGGGAAACTGTGTACCAATCATATATAGCCAAGAAAGATTATTTGTTTTCCAAACTTCATCTCAATCAACTTAAAACAAACCCCCAACAATGAAATGATCAAAATAAGGGTAAAGTAGTATGTGAAAACAAGTAATATGAAGTTACAGTTGTGGCTCATGACTGATTTATGTTGGTTTCTCACTATTATGGGATATTTCTTGTAAATGATATAGTTTTTTTACCTTGAATCATGTTTATTATCTATGATAGGTTGGGTAAGAACATTATATATCAGTATCATGATCACATAACCTTATTCTTAACAAATTATTTCATATTACCATATATTGATAACACTTATATTTACTTTTATTGAGAATATAAGTCCACCATTTCTTATGTTTCCTTACCTAGGTTATGATAAAAGGACAATGTATAGTATTCCTTATAGGCATACTATATTTGGAGGTATTTAGTAGAGATGCAGACTATATTTGATTAAATAATAATATTGTGTTTCTTGTCTCCAAAGGAAATATATCTTTATGATCCTCATGTGTTTATTTTTGAAATATAATGAATATTCATACCAAAAGATAAAATATCTATGTATGAGAAGCACGGGATGCTATTGAAACACATAGTGAGAATATGGTACAATCAATGAGAGAAAATAAGAAATAAAATAAATGGAGAAAAAACAAGAAAAACAAATAACAACAAATTGGGGTATGGGCTCGACCATGTAGCCGAAAAGGAGATTATTCCTTACAAAGGAAAAACACACCAATTTAGACCCAATAGTGGTGATAGAAGATCTATATAACAATCAATTCGAATGATATAAAAAATCATACTTGGGTAAATAATATAACATTTAATTTCATTTATTAAATATTAATTATCTCACAAATATTTAAACCCCCTAAAATTATACCAAACTTTTATCCAAGGGTAAACACACTATTTTGGGACCAATTTGGCAGTCAGAAAAAATATTCAAGGTCCTCTTCTTTGGGGAAATGATTTATATGCGACATACATGTACCTAAATGAAAAAATTAAAATTTCTAATCTAATACGGTCCAAAAAAACATATATACTCGCAATATCAACATCAAAATCCTTCACATATGTGAGAATACATGGTGGTCAAATATAGTCATTCTCTCATCATGATAATCTGAAAACTATGCAATCATGAATATATAACAACTAGTATGTCAATATTAATAACTCTTCCATCAAGGAAGACGTATTACCATGACTGATTTGATACTTCCCACCTTTGGAGTATCCATATCGTTTCCTTGTAACATCAACCATTCCCATATCCAGATAATGGTATCTATGGTAATTCTAGATTTTATTTGAAAATGAGGGTCATCACCTCAAATGACCGACGGTGTACTCCCCATCAAATGGATTACCTTACCATTCTCCCCATGAACTACTCATAAGGATTTCATCAATCAAAAATGAAATTATATTTAATAAAATAGGTTTATAACTGACTCCTTCTCAATTTAATCATTAAAGTTTCAAGATAGATGGAATTATAAAATATAGATAGGAGGTTGTTAAAATGATATTAACATGCATGTATAGCTCTCACCGAGATATGCTCCAATAAAATTATATGCATTACCCTTTAACAATATTCGAAAACTACATCTCCCAAAAATATGTGTCACGTTATCAACATGGGTATACCAACTCAATGTAGATGATTTAATCATAGTGTATCCTATACCATAAATGGTTTTTTTTCTAATTTTATAATTGCTTGTAGAAAATATTCTTGGAACATTCATTTAAAACCAATTATCCTCAAATCACAAAAGTTCACTCACCGATTTATGATCAAAATGTTTCTAGGAAAAATTGATATGTACATTTCTTGTCATGCACATAAGATGGAGTGTACAAGCCTGCACCGCCCTGTCATCACCCTACACATAGTCCCAAGAGTTTTTTGTTACTAAATAAAATATAATCATGCTAAATTCCATTTATGTATCATTATGTTATGAGATTATATTGAACTCCCCTTTTAAAAAATAGTACTTATATTATGTTGCAATTATTTTTCCATGACGACCCATCACCCAGTTTCCATTTTCTATAATTTACTAGTCAAATAAGAAACTACCAAAAAACTGGGATAGGAACAAAAATATTCCTTCTCATAAATGAAAGTCTAAAAAAAAAATCCTAGGTTTTTTCCAATAAACCAAAGAAATAATCATTCATATATCATAAAACTCAAAGAACATATTTTACATTAGTATCAGAATGATCATACAAACAACCTCATTGCATTCAAAGGTATCCAAAAATGATGTCCAACACCCCTCAAAGGATTACCTAGTTCATAACTAGACATATAACAAAATGGGTTTCAGTCAAAACTAAGTGTAACCCCCCAAGATTCCACAATACGTTTTAGTTTTGATAATGAAATAGCATGAATTATACGCAACTTTGAGATTCTAACACACTACTACCAATCAAACTAGAAATTCTGAATAGTAATACCAAATTTTTTAAATTTTTAAATTTTATTTTTGAAAATGGAATTAATTTTTGAATTCAAAATCTTGAAATTATCTTTGGGTGAATTTTTGGTATTTTTATGAAAAATAACAATTTTTTATGAATAGTAAAAAACACTGCGTTATTGGTTAAAACAGACTTTTTATTTAAATATTTATTTATTTTATTTAATTTATTTTATGTATAAATAGATATATAATACTTATATAATTTCATTGCAATTCATTGGAGTCATTTTATAATAAGTTTAGATATATTAAAATTTTTTTGAACTTTTTACCGTCTTTTACCCACCTTTTAGATGTATTTGAAAATTTTCATAAAACATAATTTTACCGCATTTGTGAGTTGAATTTAAATAATCCTAGAGAAACAGTTGATATTGGTAAGTAAAATGTGGTTCAATAAGATTAAAATATTTTTTTGTGTATAGTAACTTTTGACTTTTATATTACCATAGTTAAAAGTAAATAGGGTTATTAAGGGTAATAATGATATTATAATTACACTAACACAATTCCTAATTCTATTGGATTATTTTAATTCGACCAAAAAAACCTTAGGAATAATATATGACCCCTTTGGTCTACTTGGATTATATTAGGACATTTATTATTATTTTATTTAAAGAAGATGTAAAAGAGTTAAATTCAATGTTTAATTAATGAACAATTTTTAATATAGGGTTATATATAAAATATATTAGACTATAAATATTAATTAGAAATATAAAAATATTTCCTACATAATTTTATTTTATTTATAATTTTTAGACAATAAATAATTTAATATATTTAGGACACAACGATGATGAAGTAATTACGTTATTAATGAAAGATTAACATAATTGATATTATAAATAAATAAATAAATATAATTTGAGACTTTTTATGAATTTCACAAATTTTATATGTTAATATGACATGATAGGGTTGATTAAATAGTTTTTTTAAATGTAATCACACTTTTATTATTTTCACAATAATGATATACTAAATAGTGTCAAAATTTACATAATTGAGTTTTGAAAACAAATACTATATTATTAATTGATATAATATTCCGAAAAATCTATGGTTTTGCCAAAAGACTTCGATAAAGTTATATATATTAATAATGAACCACTTTTTGTTCGTTTGTCTTGTTATAGTATGTTTACTAATCAAATAATATAAAAATACAAAGAGACATGATAAATGTCAAACTCTTTAACTAAGAGTAAAATCTAGAAGATAAGTTTAATATAGTGACCTAAACTAGTCTAAATCCTTTTTTGGAGGTGGTTTCAACCCATACCCACCTTATCCTTGAAATAAATAATTTTTTAGCCATTATAAACCGAAAATTATTTTATTATAAAATAATATTTCAGGATTTTCTTTAAGTGATCCTCACCTATCTTATAAAAGGGTATTTCCCATTCTCTTAATTTCACACCTCCAAAGCCATTTGGATCGGCCATACCCTGCCCATATTTCCTCCTAAAATTCCTCCCTTAATTCTAGTGGCCTTAAAATGGTCATAAACCCAAATTATGGTGTCCTTTTGATCAAATAAAAATGAAGAACCCAAATAAGAGGTAAATATTTTGTCACATCTTTCAAGTACCTTTCTTCTTCCACTTCCACATTCTTTGCTGTTTCCATTCTAAAATAATAAATATAGTGCCTTGTATATTTTTTAAAGTTATTATAAAAATGGAAGAACCATATTCATTATTCTATCCATCATATAAAGGACAAAGTCACCATACGTTCGTACGTACGACTTACCGTCTCCGCGTTGTGGGGTAGTTTGTTATTAAAACACTTCATTATTTTAATGGGTATAATAATGAGTATAAATGATGTAAATAATAAATATAACATGTTTATTATTCTTTATATATGATATACAATACAATTACATACTATTTCACCATCAATATAATGATATTGTCACTCGTGCGTACGTATGGATTACCGTCTCCCCGAACACGATGAGATTCATTCCCTATCATAATCATTCAAGAATAATTTTCATTTTATGATTAAAAATAATGTTTATGAACGTAATATCATTCTATATATGAATAAAATACATCATATCCTTAATAAACAAGGATTACATAACTGTGCATATAAAGGAAAACTAATCAGTTAACACTAGAAATGATGATACTACTAAAATATTAATAACAAATCAATATTAGAGGATCATATATGATATCATATTTATGTATATAGTTATTGTATAATTTAATAACATTTTTTTATCTATTATACAGGAGGTTTACATACCATATACTAAGGAAAAGTACAAGTTAAGGGCTAATATTACAATCCCTTTATTATATGTAGTTGATTTTACGTAAGTATCTACCGGGACCTCTTTATCATCCACATTAGTGTTTTCTTAAAAATATAATTTAAAACATTTTTACTATTTTCAAGACTATAGGTTAAAGTCATTTATACCCTTATTTGACCATATATTTTTTTAAAGGAATCTTTCCTTTGTTTTCCAAACAAAGTACTTTATGACCTTTTTGACAAAATTAATGTAAGAATGTCTTTTTTTATCTTATAAGGTGGGTGCGGCTATTTTATTCTATTATTAAATCATCAAAGATTCCTATAGAATATTATAAAATCATTTTCAAAATAAATGTTTTAATTTATAATTATGTGGCATTAAAATGATTTCAAAATAGAAAATGTTATTTATTTCAAATAGTTTTAATTTCATCTATGTCAACATATTTTAATGGATTTTAATCATGTTTGAAGTTGATTTATTATGATCAAAATCTTACATATTGTATTGAAGGTTTTTTTGAAATTCTTTAGTGTGGATGTTTAATTTTTATTCCCTTCACGGTTTATGGTTAAATTATTTCATTTCATATGCTAGTTTTAATAAGAATTTTAATGTTATGATTAAACCTTTTTATATAAGGAATGCATTGGACATAGTAAGTGAAGGGTGGAGCCCGCTATAGCTCCGTACTTCATCTGTAGGTCTAATGAAACAAATTAGTTTCATGGTACAAGGCCTGGACAAAATATTTTTTGTAGTCCTGGCACAAGGCCTTTAATATGTGGTTATGAAGTCTGACATTAAGAATTACATCATTATGAAAGTGTCTATTGATATATCATGTGATTATTTTACTAGTAGAATATCCAGGTGAATAATTAAATGAATTATTTAATATTATTATTTCCATGTTATGATGAACATTAAGTTTAAAAGGATTTCGTTTTATACTTACACATTTCCATAAATATTTATGCTTATTTATAAAATTTTCAGCTATATTGTTATCCTTACTGAGCATCTGAGCTCACCCCTTCCAATGTTTTATTTTTTCCCAGGTTGTGAAAAGTATTTTATGGTTGATCTCTAGGGATTGGATAAGGATATAAGTGTGTTAAAAAGGGGGGAAAATTTGGTTGATTTTTTTATTTCATGATGTAATATAAAAAATAGGAATGTATCTAGTACATCCAAGGATACTAAACTGATCGGTATTTCGGGACATGATTCCTTGTATCATGCCAATGTTATGTAATAATGCACCAAATCTAGGTAACTGGGGTCGGGGAATTACAATTGGTATTAGAGGATGTTTTGTAGAAACCATGGAAGCTATATTTATAAAAAAAACTCTGATTAGATAACACTACCCTAAGATAGACTTTGAGGATTAGTACAGAAGAACTTCCTAGAATTTTGGTACTGTAAAGATTTTGTGAGTTTTCCAAGAAATACATCTCTATTTGGATATGATTAGGTAGAGGTGTATCTACAAAGATGTACCTAGGGGTAAAACCCGAAAACACTGCTTTGAGCATGACTCGAATGGGAACTGGTGCACGACAACAGGCCTTGCTGCACTCTTGGTTACTACACTCCCATGGGATATGCTTAGGATAATTATCATTTACATTATAAACCATTATAAATGGTTTATGAGTGTATACATACTCAAAGAAAACATTTTTATTATTAGGGATTATATCCATAAAATGTTTAATTTATTTTACTATTTTAATAGTTTGTCATTATGTATCACGATTCATAAACTAATCTAGTGTATACCATTTTTTTAGAAATAGTGCATAGTGGAAGGAATGAAAAGTATATCAATGCACGTAATCCATGTAGGGATTGGCCTTCTACTCAAGATGATTATAGTGGAGCTGGTGAAGCATGTGGTGTTGTTCATCTTATCACCATACTGGGACAAATCACTGGGGTTATGAATAATAACCTTACCCGTATGGAGCACCCTGGTACACAACGCGAAAGATCAATGTTAGAAAACTTCATGAGGCAACATCCACCAACATTCAATGGAAGTAAAAATCCATTAGTAAAGGAGAAATTTATAAATTCCTTAAATAAAATATTTCATGCTTTGGGGAGTAGCCAAAGGGAAAAAGTTGTCATGGCAGTTTATCGCCTCATGGGAGATGCAGATCAATGGTGGTCATTAATTCAAAACACAAAAAATATGAAGAAGTATCGAACATGGTATATAGGGAGTTTAAATATATTTTATTAAAAATATACTTTCCTCATGACCATCGAGTGGATATTGAAAGAAAACTTCTGAGTTTGAGGAAAATGGAGGATGAGAATGTCACAAAGTATGAGGCTAACTTTTGAAGCCTATCAAGGAATGTAGCAGATTATATAAGTAAACCAAAGAGTAATATTTATCGATTTATTGATGGGTTAAATCCAATTATCTGTTGAGCATTATTTTCACAATTCTTCTCATCATACTAAGATATTGTTTCATGCGCTATCAAGAAAGAAAAATAATTCTCTATGTCTTATTACTTTAAAGAAAATGAAGAGAAAAAGAGATCCACTGAACACTCTTAAAAAGGAAATAATGGGAAGAAAGGAAAAGTTGAATATCAATCATGAAGTAAATGTTGGAAGAAACACCCTGGTACTTTCTAGAAATGAATGAGATTTTGTTACAAGTGTGTTGAAAAAGGCCACCAAGCTCGTGACTTTAATGGAAAGAAATTTTATTTCAAATTTGAATGCTACAATATTAGAGAAATGGATAATTATACAAATGAATGTCCTAAGCGCCAAGTGAACATACCTCGTAAAAGGACAAGGGAGAAAGGCCAATCTTTTGCAATCACAACTATTGAGGTTGAAGCTCCGAAAGATGTGGTGGCAGTTAATTTGATGGTTTCCCAAATTTTAATCAATGATTTATTTGATTTTGGATCATCACATTACTTCATATCTTATCCTTTTCCTAAGAAAATTAGTTATTTTCAATTTGAATTAACAAGGGTGTTTTCAGTCAAAGCACCTAAGGAAAGTATTGTCACAAAAAATTTTGTAAATTGGTTCCCTATTAGGGCATATAAATGATCTTTATCTACTGATCATATCGGCATACCTCTGATTGAATTTGATATAATCCTCCATATGGATTGGATTTACGAGCATTATGTGAAAATTTATTGTAAGGAGGTGCAAATTTTCGATGATGATAAAAAGTACCTTATCTTTATAGCAGAAATGCCACCACCTGATTCTTAAATAGATCCACCCCCAGTAGCTCTACTAAATACAATTATTGTGGAGGAATAAAATGAAATAACTATGGGAGAGGAAAATAATGTTCCAATATAGGACATACCTATTGTGCAAGAATATGTTGATGTATTTCCAGAGGATTTACCTTGACATCCTCCTAAATGAGAAATTGAGTTTTCCAATGATTTAATTCCTAGTTCAAGGCCCATATCGAAGACCCCTTATAGAATGGCCACTGTGGAATTAGTGGAACTAAAGAAACAGCTAGAGGAATTGAATAATAAGGGATTTATTTTCCATAATGTTTATCCATGGGGATCCACTATCCTTTTATTCAAAAGGAAAGATAGATCTATGAGGTTGTGCATTGAATATTAGGAGATCATTACTATAACAATAAAGAAAAAGTATATCCTATCTGTCATTGATGATTTATTCTACCAACTTTAAAGTGCTCAATTTTCTCAAGGATTGACCTATGATCTAGATATCATCAGTTGTGTGTGAAGAAGGAAGACATTCCAAAAACTACATTCTGAACCTGGTACGATTATTACGAGTTTACAGTAATTACTTTTGGATTGACAAATCCACCATCTGTATTCATGGATGTAATGAATAGTGTTTTCAAGGAATATCTTTATGACCTTGTAGTGGTATTTATAGAAGACATCTTGGTATACTACAAAAGCTACGAAGATCATGAAAATCACATGCACATTATTTTAAAGGCTCTTAGAAGAAATAAATTACATGGGATGTTTAGCAAGTGTGAATTCCTACTTCAGGAGATTTATTTTCTTGTCCACATTGTCCCAATGGATAGAATCACTGTTGATCCTTCAAAGAACTAGGCAATTCAAAAATGGCCAACACCAAAGAGTATGACTGAGGTACACATTTTTATTGGTTTAGCATGTTATTATTGACATTTCACCCAGAATTGTTCTCAGTTGGCTAACCCATTACCCAAGCTCAATCATAATGAGGATAAAGTTTTTTGAGGAAAATAATGTGAAGATTGTTTTGAAGAAGTGAAGAGAAGATTAGTTAACACTCTTATCTTGACTCTACCATCAGGGAATGGTGGATTTGTTATTTATAGTGATCCTTCAAAGAAAGGACTTTGTTGTGTCCTTATGTAGAATGATAGGGTTATTTACTATTCATCATAGCAGATAAAAATTAATGAACAAAACCATCCCACTCATGACCTTGAGGTACCAGCTATAATCATTTCTCTAAAAATATGGAGACACTATCTCTATGGTGAATAATGTGTGATTTATACTGATCAAAAGAGTTGGTAGTATATTTTCTCACAAAAAGAACATAACATGAGTCAATGTTGTTGTCTTGAACTACTCAAGGATTATGATTGCACTATACACTGCCACCCGTGGAAGGAAAATAAGGTGGAAGATGCTTTGAGCAGAAAGGATCATGGAGTTTTGAATAAGATGAGAGTTGAAAAAGATCTTATAAACATAGATCTAGTAAATATGGATATAGGAATAACCATGGAAGGTGAAACATCAATGAATTTTAAATGGTTGGAAAACCATCTTTACTAGAAATGTTAAAAAGTTCTTTGACTGATGATGAGGAATATCCAAAGTATATTAAAGCTGTGAATGATGGGAGATCATGTGACTTCATATATGATGATGGAATTTTGAAATTTGGGAAGAGGAATTGTGTTCCTAACATACCTTATCTAAAAATGGAATTGTTGGATGATTCTCATAGCCCCCATTTATCTATACACCATGAGATCTCCAAGATGTATTGATATTTGAAGGAACATTTTTTCTAGGACAACCTGAAGAGGGAGATTGCAGATTTTGTGTCATGATATATGGTTTATCAACAAGTATAATATGAAAGGTAACAGCCTGGAGGAGTCATGCAACCTATTCCCATACCTGAGTGGAAATGGGATAATATTACGATGGACTTTTTCATGGGTATACCAAAGACTCATACAGGGAATGATACAATATGGGTCATGGTTGATCGTCTTACCAAGTCAACACACTTTCTATCTATAAGATAAGATTTAAAAATTGAATATTTATAAAGACAATATATTATTAAAGTTGTATTACTCCATGGTGTACCCCTATCGATTGTTTCTGATCGTGATCCACGTTTTACATCAAGATTCTGGAAAAGTCTTCAGATGGCCCTGGATACTGAACTTCGTTTGGGCACTACAAACCACTCTCAAACAGATGAAAAATCAAAATGGACAATTCAAACCATATAAGACATGTTGAGATCTTACTCACTTGACTTTCAAGGTATGTGGGATCAATATTTACCTATGGTAGAATTTTCCTATAACAATAGCTTCTATTCAAGTATTTAGATGGCACCGTATGAAGCATTATATGGAAAGAGATGTTTCACACCAACATGTTGGGATGATATTGGTGAAAGATAACTCATAGGCACTGAACATTTTGAGGAAACAATATAAAATGTGATGGTTATCCAAAACCACATCAAATCAGCTCAAATTAGGAAGAAGAGCTATGTCGATAACCAAAGGAAGGATTTCGAATTTTAGGCAGGAGATCATGTTTTTCTGAAGGTATCTCCCTAGAAGGGAGTTATATGATTTGGTAAGAAGGTTAAATTAAGTCCCAGGTACATTGGAATTTCGAAAATTTATAACGAATAGGAGTTTTAGATTATCCTTTGGAAATGCCACGAAGTCTTTCCAATGTTCATGATGTGTTCCATGTATCATTGTTAAGAAAATACAAGCCTAACCCAATGTATGTACTCACCTATAGGGAAATAGAAATGAAAACTAATCTTTCTTATTGTGAAGAGACTACCATAATTCTTTATACCATAGAACAAGTGTTGAGAAACTGGACAACTCTTCTAGTAAAATTTCTTTGGAAAAACCATAAGAATGGAAGAGGAAATGTGAGAACCAGAGGAACTTAAGATGAAGAACCATCCAAATCTTTTTCTGCGGTTGTATTCTAGAAATTTTTTGGATGAAATTATTTGATGGATGGAAGAATGTAACACCCCAATCTTCCATAGTACGTTTCCCTCTGAATAATGAAATAACTTGTATAGTATACAACTTTGAGATTCTAATACACCGCGACCATTCAAACTAGTCGTTATGAATAGTAATACTAAAATTTTTAAATATAATAAATTAGATTTTTCAAAATGGACTTCAATTTTGAATTCGTAGTATCAAAATGAACTTATGGTGATTTTTGGTATTTTTCTGAAAACATTCAATTTTTGATGAATAGTGAAAAACACTGCGTTAATGGTTAAAAATGGATTTTTATTTAAATAAATATATATTTTATTTAAATTTTTTGGTCAAAATAGAAACATAACACCTATAAAAGTTCAATATAATTCATTGGAGCCATTTTATAATAAGTTTAGAAATATTAAAATTTTATTGAACTTTTTACCGTCTTTTACCCCCCTCCTAGGAGTATTTGAAAATTAGCATAAAACATAATTTTACTACTTTTATGAGTTGAATATTTATAAATCAAAGAGAAACTATTGATATAATTATGTAAAATGTGGTTCAATAGGATGAAAATAATTTTTGGGGAATAGTAACTTTTGACTTTTACTTACAATGATTAAAAATAAATAGGGTAATTAAGGGTAAAAATGAAAATATAATTACCCTAACACACATCCTAATTCTATTAGAAAATTGTATTTCTAAAAAAAAATAGGAATAAATTAGTATCTTCTTTCGTCCACTTGGGTTTGATTAGGATATTTATTTTTATTTCATTTTAGGAAGAGTTTAAAGAGGTAAATTCAATGTTTAATTACAAAACCATTTTAAATATAGTGGTATACATAATATAAATTCAACAACAAATAATAATTAGAAATATTAAAAGATATCCTACAATATGGTATTTTATTTATAATTTTTAGACATTAAATAATTTAATTTATTTATGACACAATGATGATGCAGTAATTACCTTATTAATGAACGATTAAATTAATTGATATTATAAATATCCTAATAAATGTAATTTGAGACTTTTTATGAATTTAAATTATTTTTTCTGTTAATATGTCATTTTAGATATGATTAAATAATTTTTTTTCAGTGTAATATGGATCCTATAAGATTCACAAAAACAAAATACTAAATAGTGTCAGAATTGACATAATTGAGTTTTTAAAACAAAGACTATATTATTAATCAATATAATATTCTTAAAAATATAAGGTTTGGGAAAAGGAATTAGATAAGGTTATATATATTAATAATAAACCACTTGGGGTTCTTTATTCATGTTATATTATGTTTATTGACCATATAATATAAAAAACAAAGAGAAATGGTAAATGTCAAAATATTTAACTACGATTTATATATATAAGATAAGGTTAATATGGTGACCAAAAACTCTCTAAAACCTATCAGTTGAGATTTTTTAGAATCATCCCCACCTTATTGTCGAAATAAATCATTTTGGAGCCATTATAAACAGAATATTATTTTATTACAAAATAATATTTCACCCTTTTCCTAAAGTGATCCTCACCTGTTATATAAAGGGGTACTTTCCCTTCTCTTAATTTCACACTTTCGAAGCCATTTGGCTCAATAAAACCATACCAAATATCCTCCCAACTTTCCTCCCTTCATCCAAGAGACTTTCTGTTGGTTAGAAAGCCATCCTAAATATCCCTTTTGATCAAATCAAAAGGAAGAACCTGAAGAAGATGTAAATATTTCATCTCCTATTTCATATTCCTTTCTTTTTCAACTTCTCTTTATTTGTTTTTACTATTATACAATAAAAACTCCAGTATCTTCTATATACTGTTATTTTATTATGAAAATGGTACAACCATATTAATTATTTTATCCATCATATGAATGACAATGTCATTATACGTGCATACGTACGACTTACCGTCTCCACGTCGTGGTGTAGATTGTTATTCAAACACTTCATTATTTGGATGGGTATAATAATGAGTATAACTACTGTAAATAATAAAAATAACATATTAATGAGTTTCTATATATGATATACTATCCAATTTCATATGATTTCACTATCAATATAATGATATTGTCGCTCGTGCTTACGTACGGATTACCATCTCTAAGAATACAATGAGATTCATTCCCCATCGTAATCATTCAAGAATAATTTTCCTTTTATGATTAAAAATAATATTTTTGAAAATAATATCATTCTTTATATGAATCAAATAAATCCTTTCCATAACAATCATGGCTTATGTAACCAATCATATAATGGAAAATGAATCAGTTAACACCCAAAATGATGATACTACTGAAATATTATAAAAAAAGATATATTAGTGGATAATATATGATATCATATATATGTATACGATTCTTGTATAATTTAATAACAATGTTTTAATTATAATACAGGAGCTTAACATACCATAGACTGAGGAATATTACAAGGTAAGGGTTAATTTCACAGTCTCATTATTCTCCGAGGTTGTTTTTACATAAGTATCTACTAGGTCCTTTTTATCATCCACATATGTGTTTTCTTAAAAATGCAATTCAAAACATTTTCACTATTTTCTAGAATATGGGTTAATGTCATTTATACCATTATTTGACCATATATTTTTTGGTATTAAACTTTCTGTCGTTTTCCAAACAAGGTACTTTATGACCTTTTCAACAAAATTAAGGCAAGAATGTATTTTTTTACCTTATATGGTGGGTGAAGCTATTTTTCGCCGTTATAACATCGTAGATGCTTCCCATACAATATTATAAAAATATTTTCAAAATAAATATTTTACTTTATAATTATGTGACCTTTAAATGATTTAAAAATATAAAGAGGTATTTATTTAAAATAGTTTTCATTTCATCTATGTCAACATCTTTTGTTGGATTTTAAACTTTTTTGAAGTTGATTTATTATGATACAAATCTTCAATATTGTATTGAAGGTTTTTTATATGTTTGACTGTGGATGTGTTATTTTTATACAATTCATGGTTTATGGTTAATGTATTGACATTTCGTATGCTAGTTTTAATACGAATGTTTATATTATGTTTAAAACTTTTCATATGTGGAATGCATTGGACTAAGGAAGTGATGGGTGGAGCCTGCTATAGATCCTCGATGCATCGGTAGGTCTCTTATAAAAAACTAGTATCTTGGCACAAGGCCTTTACAAAATATTATTTGTAGTCTTGGCACAAGGCCTTGACTATGTGGTTATGAAGTCTGGCATTATGAATTCCATCTTTATGAATGTGGCTATTGATATTTCAGGGATTATTCAACTATTTGATTATCCATGTGAATAATTAAATATAATTATTTAGTTTTATCTTTGTCATATTATACTGATGATGAATTTTAAAAGGCTTCTGTTTTAGTCTTATATATTTCCTTAAATGTTTATGATTATTTGTGATGGTTTCCACTATATTGTTATCCTTACTGAGTATCTGAGATCACCCCTTTCAATGTATTATTTTTTCCTAGGATGTGAAGAAGTATTTAATGGTTGACCTACATGGATTGGCTAAGGATATATGTGTGTTCAAAAGGGGATAAAATTTTGTTGATGTTTTTATTATATGATGCAATATAAAAATTATGAATTTATCTAGTACTTTCAAAGCTACTAAACTAATCGATCTTTCGGGGCATGATTACTTGTATCTTGCCAATGTTATTTCATAATGAACTGACTCTAGGTAAATGGGTTTGGGGCATTATAGTAAGGGTATCTATGAATCCAAAATTTGCCTACTGATCATGACTCAATATTTGTAACTATGTCCTATGACTAATCCCATAGTAAAAGAATATCAAAAAGGTCATATCATATGAATTGTTATTCATGAACCCATCATGGAATAAGGAATCAAACATTCCTGGCGAATCTCTCCCTAAAAGTGGTAATGAAATAATCGACCTATAAGGATCCAAACTATTAACATCATCCTACTAGTTCTCTGATATTATATGAGCATCCTCACAACTGAATGATCAATAAAGGTTCATCATATAATAAAATAAAATATAAATAACTAACAAGCACTAGGTATCCTCATAAGAGAATATCCCCACAAAGTCTAGTTAACTATAATCCTTTAGGTGTCTTTTAGCATCATACAATGAATCCCAACTAGATCAACTACAAGGTAATTTTCAACATCAAGGATGCCCTAAAATGGACAAAATTATGTTGACAAAATCACCTTAATGATCTATGTCATCGATCACTATCAAGGAGTGGTTAACTATAATTTCATTCTAATATATGAAAGAAAATACTATGTAGTTTTTTTTGAAAATTTAAATTAAAAAACCTAGTGAAAAACCATAAGATGTCAGACCCTAGGAACCTTATACCCTATAGATCTACTATGGTCACATCACCTCCCATACATGATCTCTAAGTCATTATCCACACCATCAAATGTCTCACAATAGTTCTAAATAACCTACTGTTAGATAGAAATATTCATGTAGTTTTCTCAATTGAGTAAAATAGCCCGATGAAAATATATAAAGAAATGATCATTTATGTTTTTTTGACTTTATAAGCAATTTTCCTATGGAATTAATAAAATTAAGAATATTCATTCATATAATGTGTGAATCCTTTGTGGAAAATTTGGTTTACGGGATTCTAGTTTCCATTTATATCCATGAGTTGAAATTAGTCACTGGAGTCTTTAAAATAACAAAGACCTATAAATATATAAATTTACTTACACCAATTCACCAAGAGAGATTGTTCCATAGTATTTCATAATCTTTAAGAAACATGTTCATCACTAAAATAAAAAAGAATAAGTAACTATAAAATTTATTATCAAAAACAACAATCGCATAACCCTGGTAAACCAGATGTCCTAAAAGAACAAATATTTTCGTTTCACTAGTCCAATATATATAAAAAAATTATAGCATAGTCATCATACTCCTATCTACTATATTTTATATATTAATATTATAGGAAAGGAATTTCCTCCAATAACACTTGTAATTTCCCAACCTGGATGCCACTAAATGGTTATCCATGTCAATTCTCCAAAATCCCTAAATCACACTTCTCTATATGAATGTTTTTTGGCTATGTATTGAGGGAATAATGAGTATTATTATAGATAATATTACCTCATATCAGTTTAAAAAAGTGTAAATAACTAGATACCAAAAAAAAGTAAGTGAACAGATTAAAAAAATAACAAATAAACTAAAATAAAATCATTATGGAAAAATTTATGAAATAAGATAAAATAACCCATAGATATTCCATACAAAATACACTTATCCCCCAATGGTAAGATCACATATACAAGATAATATAATGGATTCTGTAATAAATTTACTTGTTTATACTAATAACTCAAATTCGTATAACATACCCTGTTTCCAAGAACCTTTTGAGCTTCTCTAGACCAATAAAAAGAATCCACACAAGCTGATCTCCTCAAACATCCATCTCTAGGCCTAATTCCCATCCATCGAACATCAATTCTCAACATAAAATCACACAAAATGTCAGTACCTACACCAAAGTGCACGTATTGGGGGTGAGAAACAGGCCTCAATAGGCCACACCCAATGGTGAACCAATTAACTTCTTCCATAAGTGCATGATTATGAAATATGATCATCATAGACTAGAAAAAACTAATATTTATTAATAAATAAACAAATAATGCATTGTTAATCCTTGGGTCTAGGTTCCAAATCAACGATACCACCTTAATCCTAAGCTAAAAGGTCTCTAAACTATGTACCACCATGTATATATATATATTTGGCTGTATATATATGTATTTATGTATATATTTAAATATTTTCCCATATATATATATATGAGTGATGTGAGAAAAATAACATAAATCAAACCATAGTTGATCTTATGGTCCATAATCCTGAACATCCAAATATTATTAAAAATGGAATTAAACTAGATATTGTACGCCTAAAGTCATTTATATGGATATGTTTGTCTATGTATGCACTAGATATGTAGAGAAATATACATAAAAATGCATATGTATTAATACTATCAAGGACTTGATCCATAACTCGAGCATCCATGTGTAGTCACAAGAGTCTTATAGAGTAGTGATTGATGTCATGCCCAAATATCCTAATGAACAGGGATGTCATACCCGAGTATCATAGTCATAAGGGAATCAATATTTGAGTAACATAATAAATTTGGACACCATGAAAGATTATCATAATCCTAAGGGACTCCCTGCCCGAGTATCACAATCAATATAGAAGAGATGTATGAGTATCAAAACCATGGGGGACACAATTCATGAGAATCATTATCAAGTGTTTCAAAAGATTGATCATAGGAATTACATCCATGAATCCTAATACTATATTAATAAAAATACAAATCCTCATAATCTGGACCTAGGAAGAACATTTCGAAATCCCAATAATATAACAAATAAATAAAATGGAATACAATTGCTACACTAGGTAATATTTATGGGCATCCCAATAATTACATGGCACATCAGACCCATCTAAAAAGAATTATGAATCACCATTGTAAATCATGGATCCACCAATGTAACCATGTGAATTCTTAAAAAAGATTCAGGGGGGTCGAATAAATATTCCCACCATTTAAGATAGAACATTTTTGGATTAGATGTTTAGTATGTGTTCTTATATGACTTTTGTTACCATCTCTACCCAAACCACTAATTGACTAGATTCGGGTCTGTCAAAAAAAAAGAGTGCCCACTACCCCCTAAGTTAGGACATTAGAGATCCATCATATGTGGTGTACTCGAATTATATACATAAGTGAAGGAATCCCTTTTGGGAACCTCAAAATTTCTATGTTACAAGAAGAATCATACATGGGATCCTCAGAAGGAGTAATTATACAAACACATCCTACATGGGATCCTCTTTGTCAGAAAAATGATGATGCACTATACACCCTATCCTCAAAATGGTATATATTGGTAGAGGATTTATATATGGGATCATCATCTGGAGTAAAGGGGTAAAGGGATGCCACAACCGATTCCATTAATCAGCTTGTTGGTGAATCAATCCAACATGGGACCTTTATAATTAGATGTAAGGTGGAGACATCCTATATGGTATCCCCTAGGTTAAAAGATGGTATGACCTATTGTCCCAATAGGATAAGCCTCTAAATTCCAGTTTAGAGATATGGGTCATGGTCCATCTCAGATCAGGGGTCTTATTCTCAAGATAAAACTAGACTTGATTAGTAAATGAAGAACATATATTTTTAGTAAAAAGTAAAAAATGACTCCAATGATTCCTCAAATCACCTCAAGTGTTTCATAATCATGATATAAACATAAATATACATCAAATGGAAAACTCTTGTATCAAATTACAACTCATGGTTGTAAAACTAGAAAAACCCCTAGAATGTAAATTAAGGAAGGAGTACATGGTGTAAATACTCGAGTACATAATGTACACCCTAAAAGAATCACATGTTCATGTACATAATCAAATAATGGAGTATAATTACCATATAAACTATGTATATGCCAAGAACATAAAGTGTACCCAACATGGGGTACCTTACTGTGTACATCACATTTCCTAGCCATGTATTCTTCCTAGTTGGTTACTTTTACAAAACATATAGAGACCCATGATTAAATACCTGTATATTACATCATTTTAGATGAATATTCTACACATTTCAAAAAATAAATACCCAAAGACCGTAATGGATTGCTGTATTAAGAAACATGGAAACATAATATTCTAACTTGTCAAAATATATTAAAAATATCCCATAAAGATCTTTTCTTTTAGTACTCCCACCTAAATCATTTCTTCAAAACCTGGTGAAAGGAAACATAAGAATAAGGTGAGATCAAATGCCCAGTAAGGGTATACAAAGAGATATATACGAGTAACATAATCATAGGGGTATGAGTAAATTTTTATAACATTAAAAAAACAAACCATGCATATCAAAGAACATAATTTTGAATCATGGAATAAATATTGGATGTTCATAAGACAAGAATCATAAGGGTATCAAGAGATGATCCATTAGATCATAAAATATGAACAAGACATAGAATTTGTGAAGGAATCATAAGCATATAACAATGATTTTCAGGGTAGTCAAGGATTTATTCCAAGGCCATTATAGTGGAATGGGTTCACTCTCCAAACCATCTTAGTAGTCATGGTTTAATCCCAAGAATATCTTAGAAGATAGGTTATATTATTGAACTTGATTCACTACCCATTTCAATCCCGTATTACTGAACCATGATAAAATCATATTATAGCCCTATAGTAATGAATCGATTTCGCTCTTCATTCAATCTATATATAACTGAAATGTGATCATATCTTATTCTATCCCTTTATTTCAGAACTATGTGTACTCCTCATTCCATCCATGTATTACTGAACTAGGTTCACTTAAATTTTTTCCCTATATTACTAGACTGGTTTCACTCCTTGTTTTATACATATATTGTTGAACTAGGATCACTTCCCATTCCTAACAGGTATAACAGGACAATGTTTAGTCCTCATTCCATCCATGTATTTATAAACAGTGTTCACTCCTCATTACTCCCATTTCTTTCTCTTGAGATATTAATCATTACCAAATTCATTAGATAGATATATATGTACCACTTGTTGCATAATAAAATCATACATACATGTGCCACATGATAATACAACATGAATCATATCAGGACCCATAGAAATTGATGGGTTTCATAAAATTCATTTTATAACCCATAAAATTAAATGGGCATCACAATAATTTTATCATATCATTACATATAGAAAAGATATAGGTTTCATAATAATATCATCAATTGAGAAACATTTAAAATAAAAGGGTTTCAAATGAATATACCTCGTAGAAGATAAACGGTTTACATAGATATCATTTCATCCCAACATAAACCATTCATGAAATAATATAAATCATATTATTTGATTATATCCCCTGTAAATATAAAATTCTAAAAATGTTTTTCATATTAGATGAATAATGATATTGAAAGATCTGATGGAACATTTCTTTAGAAAAATATCATTTCTTCAAAAATAATTTTCATAAAACCAATTAATATATTAATTTTTATATAAATATGGCTTTATAATTTCATTTTAAACATTTATGGAAGAAAATATATTTTTTTCTTTGAAAAATTCTTCATAAAAATTAATGCATTTTGAAAAACATTTTTCTTTTAAAAGAGAATCGATAACTTATAAGGAATGATTTAAAATTTTTTGAAATTTTTTTTTCTAAAAAAAAATTAAAAATTATTAATAACTCTGTAAATCATTAATGAGATCATTTTATTTGAAAATAATTTGAAAACAGAAAAATAATGGATGAAATTATTTTTAAATCAATTTTCACTTAAAACCACATTAAAATAAATAATTTATAGAATATTATAAAAATAAACATTCTTCAAATATAACATGGAATGCATTCAATATATGATTCAAGGAAATTACAGTCATGATAGAAGGTAATTATGTATATTCTGAACAATCCATTTAAACCATAAAATGTTTATAAATGTGCCTTGACTAGGAAATGACCAGAGGATTCCTTTTAAAAACATTTGTTATTAAAAAGGTAAAACATGGGTAAAAAGTTATTTTAACAATCATTGTAAATTTTTTTATCACATTTATAAATCATGGTTTTTCAAATTAAAAAAATTTCTAACTATAGAGAGAAATAAGGTCATATTTTCTTTAAAAAACATTCTAAATTATATTAAGTGTAAATGAGTGTAATAATCATACATATATATGAATATAACATTTATAACTATAGGATACAAAATTTAATAAGAGTTAATGAGATATGGATCATACTTTTTCATTAACAGAATAATAATTATAAACAATCCCAATAAACGACGAGACTGTAGAAATAAACTCTTACCACTTTGGTAAAATTAAAAAATAAACCCCATCAGATAATAAAATTACATGAAACATATAATATCATTTAATGAGCAATATTCTTGATATTACACATTATAGGGATATATATATATTCCTTATAATATTATATATATGCATAACATAACACGTGTCTAAGAGAAGGAAAACTGAGGAAAAATTATGTTACCCATATGGTAACATTCGATCCATAAAACCCATGATAGAGATATCCTGAGATATATATTTAAATACCCATAAATTAATGTATAATTATAATTTAATACATCAATGGGGAGTACAAATACCACTCAAATTAAATGAGTGGTGAACGTGGCATGCATCTCACAAATATAAAAATTGAGATGGGAAAACTCTTACCTTATGTCTTGAATTTCCTAGTAAACATTCAAACCTACGATATAATATGTATAAGTTTATTTTAAATATGAAAGGGAACCATATTATTATATAAAATACCATATATTATTTTTAATTAATATATATTACCCATTTATTAACAATACCTTGTTAATGTTACATTTTGATTAAAATCAGCTTTGTTTTTCATATATGTTTTGGTAATTTATTATTCATTATATTACATAGATAATTATTCTAATATTTATAGAATTTAAAATATGATACAAAAATATATATAATTCAGTATATATGTATTGATAAAAATGTAAAAAATATTGAAATTTGATATAGAATAAATTTTTCATAGAGACCGTAGGCCTTACGTTTTCATGGACGTTGTTTCTGTTATATTATCATTTTGAAAGAAAGAAAGTGAATGAAAAATATGTATATATTTAATATAGTTATATTAGAATTATTATTTCATTTATATCATATAATTTCTCTAAAACTATATGTAACACATTCCACGTATTGTGTGAACGAATCACATCCCTTTAAAGAGGCCATGGTCAACACATCCACAAACAAAGGAATCATATTTACACAATATGGAAATCATGAAGTGATTTGTTATATTGTAATTTAAAATGCAGATAAAAATAATAAATATCATAAATAATATATAAAAACATATCATCCATTAGAATTCTCAACCATGAGATGTGGTAAATAAAAAATGAAGAACATCATTTCGTGGGGCAGTAGTTCACCGTACACAAGAATAGTAACATTATTATCCATAAGATGGAAGTGTATGTAATTGTTGGTATAAAAAATTGAAAAAAAATCTCATAATATTTTGTAATTATTTTATTATATAATAATGTAAAAATAACAGTATTTCTGGGTGGATGATGAAAATAAAACTATGAATCTTGTGGAAGAATATTAACTCTTCTTCGCATATATCCTCAAGTTTTTCAAGAAAATAGATTCATTGGATTGATTTGTTCAAAAATTTTTGAATATAGGATAAATTTAGTGTTGTTGTAAGAATATTTAAGTACTATATTTTCATGGAAAATGGCTATATAGGTTTGAATATGTAGGAGGGGTGAGTATTCTTTTATTGTAGAGGAAGTGAAGCGATCTTGTAAACTTTTTCATAGGGAATTCCACAAAACATTATTATAATTTTATGTGTCTCTAATAAATTTAAAAATAATATAAAATAGTTTTTAGGATCTAAATATTAAAATTAAATTGAATTTGGAAAAATTTATAGGTAATTTTGGGCCGTAAGTTATTGACTCAGTCCTTTGTTATGAATTTTTTTTCTCTTCATCACCGAATTTAATTTTAATTAAATTCAATAATTTTTTTATAAAACGATGATGACGACATGGTAAATTATAAATTATTATTATTAAACATATTTAGTAATTTTTTTTCTAATTCCACTCTAATAATTGGATGATATTTATTTAAAAATAATCCTATAGTCGAGATCACAATACATGGTTTTAAACATAAAATGTCAAAAATATTGAAATGTTTTTGTATCAAATTTTACTGTAAAATTAGATAAAATGACCTTTATTTGATTAATTTATGTATTATTGTTAAATAAATAATTTAAAATAAAATTGGAAAATTAATATATAAATTAATTTGATGAAAAAGTAGTTTTAAATTAAAATTCAGTGCTTTTCACTATTCATAAAAAAATAAAACATCTTTTAAAACTAAAAAAATATTTCAAATTAAATTTTGATATTTTTATTCAAAAAACTAGTTTATTTTTTTAAATAAATAGTATAATAGTTTCAAAAAAAATGTTTAAAATGTTTTCACTATTAAATAGGGGTAAAACTAAATTTTAGAAAAAATTCAAATTTGTATTCGTAAAATTGGAATAATTTGTATCTTATACATTTAAAATATATTGTATGACTATAAAAAATTTTAATTAATATAGAATATATATAATGTATTGAAAATATTATTTAAATTTTTTTATTTAATTAATCGAGCTAAAATTTTATTGTTACGTTGAAATATAGTTTTCATTAAAAGTAATTCCTTTATTTTAAAATAGTTCTTTCATTCACTTCTAAAAGCTGATAACCAAAGGATTGAATTTATATTATTGGGTAAATTATATTTTCAAAATTTATTTAATCTTAATCGTTAACTATTTTAAAGTATCTCAGTGGTGGCTATAATAATATTTTAATTATCTTAGTAATATTATATTTTATTCGAAAAAACTCTACCTTAAGTGTAATGAATACTATTAGAGGGACACATTATTTTTTGTAATAGAAGAAAAACATTGTTTTATGTATACCAAAACATAACTTACTTATTTCATTGAGTGAAGTATTAATTTGGTGTTGTGTATAATGAAAGAAAAAAAAATCTATTATATAAAAAAATTATTCAGTGTTGTGTGAAACGAATAATATCAAAAAGATTACATTAATTAAAGAATAAAAAAAATATCATGGTGTAAGATTATACCACCATTAAAATAAATTAATCCCTTGAAATTTATCTAGGATAATAATGGTTTACTACATGAATGTTCTATTCATATAAACTCGAATCTTGAAAATGTATACTAAAACATCCTTTAAATATGGAATGTTATAAACAAGATTGTCAGACAAACTAACTCATATCAAGGATACCATATGGGAGAACATAGGTGGAAAGTTAAAAAAAGAAATGGAATATAAAATAAGTGTTAATTTTTTATGGATAAAGATAGAGAATATGTTTTGGAAAATGTTAAGAATCACAAATCCATAACCCAAAGAGGCTTGAAAAAGGTCATTTATATCATCAAAAATGATAATAACATGATTGGTTATATATCAATACCCTTTTCCTAAATTTTAATAATTTGAAATAAAAAATATACAAATATGATTTTCAAACAACATTACCCTTGTCTAAACCTTGAGAAACTTCCATATTATCTCTAATTATAACAAATAAAGGTGATTTTTTCATTTTTTATGCATTATCAAAACATGATATTTATAAATATAATGATAAATCAATCCATATATCATTAGTTAGCCACATATATAATGGTTAGCATAGTTTATGCAGTATGTATAAATCCTCAAATGGAGAGATAATAAATTAATATCTAATACCTCGTCTGAATTTAAACATAAATCCTTCCATAAATAATATCATTATGTCCTTATAACCTTTAAAAAAGATATAATTCTATGTATTTTTAAATAAGGATAGTAAATTTCTCAACAAGAACATATCATCTATCCCTTATATATATTAATTTAACTACTGTTTGTCACATACCAATCTTGTTAATACATTATGATTGTAGTTTCTAGAAACATGGAAATAATATAAATTATCACAAATCCTTATTGAAATTAGAATTTATTCCTTATTCCATTGTTAATTTACAAAAAATCGTTAACCCATGAAATATTATAAACATCATCAATGATATCTTAATCCACTTCCAAAAAACCCTTAACTTGTTTCTAGGTAATCAAAATTGTGAAATTTATTTATTCATATCCAACATATCATTATCCAGACATCAATATATTAACCTAAATAATATATTATGTGTAATAAATCCCTTAATCTTGAATTTCTCATGAACATTATATTTCAATTAAAACACATTTATTTTCTATTGGAATTGTTCAAAATATTCATGTAAATACTTAGATAAAAAATAAACTTAACAATATTTATGTATATAACTATTCATAAAACATAATTCATGAATGAAAATACATCAAAACATAGATTATTGAAGATTATCCTTAAACCATTAATAAGGTTTCCTGGTCATATTAATCAATACCTCCTTCCATTCATATTTCTGTTGTAGTGTCATCATCATTTTTAATATAATCATTACTTATACCACCATCCTGATTAACATCATTAGACTTGAACTTGGGAAATATATTATCATAATTACCTTTTAATCCACACATAAATCATTTAAATTTTTATGTTTTCTTAGGGATGCTAATATTCACACTGATTGTATTAAATTAACTATTAATTCTTATGTCGTAGTTTTATTCTCTGTATCATTCCAGTCTATAGTCAACGAATCTTCGAGTTCCTTTAGTACATTCACTTAGTTGATTATTTCAACATTTTTGAAATAAAATTAATTAATTTTTTTTCACTGTGGTCTCTATTACCCGAACTCTCATTGAACTCATTCCTTATCTTCTTTGGAGAGTCTGAGAGTTCGTTATACCATAAATTTTTAATAATATTATGTGAAAATTAATTAGTCATGATCACAACTTCATTCACTCTAGTGATCATCACACTTGACTACACATTACCAAATTTTACATTATATCCAGTGTTAACACAATTCTTTCTAGTTCTCATCCTTAACTAAAAGAAGAAATCATATTGTGATCGTTAATTATTATAGAACAAAATAAAAAAATCATGAATAAATACTTATTGGATGTCATAATTATGATACCTTAGGATTATACTTAGTTACATTCCTATACATATCCTTAGAAATATTCATAGGGATCTCACTATGGTTTTATAACCCTAGTTTCACAAGGATGAATAATCATTTTCTTTGATATCAACTACAATAACCCATGCATAATATACATTGATGTTATATCATTTTAGATGAATATTAAACTCATTATAAAAAATACATTCCCAATAACCATAATTCATTAGTGTCTATGGAATATTGGAATCATAAGCTTCTAACTCAGTGAAATATTTTAAACAACCCCACTAATGAAATTCTCCTATATTAGTCCTATATAAATCATTTATTTATATCCTAGTCAAAGGAAAAATAAGAAAGGGGTGAGATAAGATTCCATGAATGGGTGAATAATGCAGATATATAAGCATTAAAAAAGAATAAGGGTATGAGATCATATAAACATCATAAAAAAATCCTCCCATAAATATAAAATAATATAAACATTAATCATGGAACAAATATTGGTAGTTCATAAGAAATGAAACATAATGGAATCAAGATAATTGGTCATGAGAGAATATTATAGGAATAATAAATATTTTTTTTTTCAAACACATAAGCATATAAAAATGATTTCCATGGTAGTCAAGGAATGATTCCAAGGCCATATTAGTGGAATGGATTCACTCCCAAAACCATCTTAGTATACAAGGTTCACTCCCTAGACCATATTAGTAGAAAATTTCCATTAGTGATCCAGGTTCACTTCCTACTCAAGAAATGTATTACTATACTGGGTATACATCCCATTCCATCATTGTATTACTATATTTATTTCTTGGATTATTCCATAAATGTATTACTAAGCTGAGTTCACATCCCATAACAACCATGTATTACTAAAGAGAGTTCACTATTCCTTCTAGAAATGTATTAATGAACTGAGTGTTCTTCCTATTCTATCCCTATTTTACTGATCCAGGTTTAATCCTTATTTCATAAATGTATTACTCAACTAGTTTCACTTCCTGTTCTAGCCATGTGTTACAGAACCAAGTTCACTCCAAATTCTAACCCTTTATTTCTGAACTATTTATACTTATCATTTCATCCATTCTAATATCATGAGAGATATGTATATTCCTAATGTGTTGTATGGATATATATTTCACACCCATCACTTTAAAAAAAAATTCATATATATTCCACAAGATAGTTAAATTTTAATAACATCATGAACAATAAAAGGAGATGGGTTTTAAAAACATCATAGAATAAAAAATGAATTGAAATGGGTATCATAAACATTATATAATATCATTACATAAGGAAAAGTGATGGGTCTAATAATCATTTCTGTAAATAAAAACTTGTGAAAAATAGTCTTTTTTAAAAATCATAGAACATTTACAAGATAAATGGGTTTCATAAAAATCATTCCATCAAAAGATAAACCATTCAAGAAATAATATGAATGGTATTCTTGGATAATGACCTTAATAAATCTTAAAATATAACAATGTATATCATCCTATGTGGATAAGGATATTGAAATATCATATTTAACATTTCATTAGGAAAATACAATTTAATTTTAAATCGATTTAATAAATCTATTTCGAACATACCTTTCTTATAAATTGTTCATTTCAATTTCATTTAAAAATTATATATAGGAAAATATATTTTCAGCATTAAATAATTCATCATAAAACATAATAATTTTGGAATCCTAATTTAATTTAAGTTTTCTTTTTTCAACTTTTAAAATATATTACAATATCAATTGGAAAATGTTTTCTATGACAAAAAATTTAAAACCCAAAAAAGATGTCTTGAAATCTATTTGGAATACTTTTTCATAGAAAACACATTGAAAATTCCAAATGAATGATTTAAATAATTTTGGAAATCATTTTGTATTAAAACCAATTAAATATATTTATATTCAATGATATTAGGGAAAAACAATATTAATTATAAACTTGTAAAAAATCAATGTATGCTTCATGGAAATGGCAGTCATGATTTTAGTTAAGTCAGTACATTCTAAACATTCTTTTTTTACCTTAAAATTTATATTAAAGTATCTTGATCAAAAAATGAAAAATATATTCCATTAAAAATAAGTTATTAAAAAATCACGTGTAATGAAAAAAAATCCGAGAAATTTTTTTTAATTTTTTTAGTAAACAAGTATTTTTTAATTTAACACATTTTAGACTATAGAGAGAAATAATGTCAAACTTTCTTAGTGCAACTTTCTTAATTATATGATGCACCAAAGAGTGTAAAACTGGTAAAAATACATGGTTATATGATGGATAATAATAATATAATATATTTTATGTGAGTTTATGGGATATGAATCACAATATATCATCAAAGGAAAAATAATTTTAAGATGTCTTGATAAATAATGATATTGCAGCCACACACTCTTTCCAGTTTAGTAACATTAAATCATAATCACCTTCTGAGTATAAAATTTATTATAAGTTTTATTTTCATTAATGGAGGATAATTCATGATAAAAAATGTTATAGTAACATATATATTCCAAATAATGAAATATAGGGGCACAATAGAACATGTTTATCAAATTAGTAAAATTTTGAAAACATTGACTAACGAATTTTGTTAGCATTTGAACCACTATCCACACGAAAGAGATATCATGAAAGAGATACATAAATAACCATAAAATTATTTTTATGTATCATATAATACATTCATGATAAGTTTAAACACCATCATTAACATAATCGAGGTAAATTCTGAACGAATAACATCACTTTGAGGATGCGATATTTCACACTGCTACAAAATTTGTTTTCTTATTTACAAAAAATATAAATCATAAAGTTATTTATTATATAAAAATTAAATAACCATTATTAAATAATAAATAATATATATATATATATATATATATGTGAAAAAAATTGTTTTCATCATAATTCCCATCCTTGAGAGGTGGTAATGGATAAATGTGCAACATCATTTTATGAGGTGGTAGTTCACCATACACATGGACAATAAGGTCAATACTTATTAGATGTTTTTCTCTTTAATTTTTGGTATAAACCCTAAAATAAAAATATCTAAATATATTTAATAAACTAAGTTTATTATATAATATTTTAATAAGAAGATTTTATGTCATGTGAAATGAAAATAAATCAAAGGAGCTTGAGGAAGGATGTTACCTCTTATTTGGGAAACTCCTCTTAGTTTGAATAAAAAGGGTTCCATGGATGGATTTAATCCAAAATTAAGTAATCTATGATTAATGGAGGGATACTGGGAGATTATTTTAGAAGCTTAATGGTCTATATAAATTGATTAATGGGTTTGCATAAGTAGTAGGGTTGAGTTCCATTTTATAGTACAGGAGGAGTGATATTCTTTTAATTATTTGAATAAGGAATTAAACCAATGTTTTTTCTATGGAATATAGATCCAATAATTTAAATAGTTCTATTAAATATATTATAGGATCTATATATGAATAAAAAAATTATTTTTGAAACGTTTACAGTTCATTTGGTCCATAAGGTTAACAATTAGTCCTCTGTTAAGCTAATTTTTCTCTTAATCCATGTAATTAATATTAATAAGGATCAATAATATTTATTGTAAATAAAAAGGTTATCCCAATAAAAAAATTATATTTTATGAAAATAAAAAATAATTAATCCATTTTCCAAATTCAAATTACATAATTGGTTAAAATTAATTTAAAATTAATCCCACAAATGGGTCGACAATGCAGGTTTTTAAATAGAAATTGACCAAAAGATTGAAACATTTTTCTTTAATATTTCATTGTGAAATTGGTTGAAATTAACTAAATTGGATAAATTAATATATTTTTGATATAATTATAATTCAAAAATTATTTAAAATATAATTTAACTATATAAATAAATTAGATTAATAGGTAGTTTTGGCTTAAAATTTAGCGTTTTCACTATTCATCACAAAAGGAAACTTCTTTAAAAATTACAAAAAAATATTCCAATTTAAATTTTGATATTATTTTTTCAAAAAATTATGACTATTTTTTCTAAAAAAATATAAAAGTGTGAAAAATAATATTTTAAATTTGTCTCCATTAATAGTTGTTAAATTTACATTTCAAAAAAATTCATCATTTTATTCATAAAATTGTATTTATTCTTATTTTAAACCAATAAAATATATTTTATGAAAATAAATAATAATTATTGAAAATATAATATATATATATATAATTTAAACATAAACCAAATGATATTTTTAAATTTATTGTGATAAAATTGTTTTTTTATATATAAACTTTTTTTTAGAAAAGTAATTTCTAAACTTTCAAATAGTTATTTCATTCACTTATACTAATTAATAACCAATGGAATAATTTTATATAGAACTAAAAATACATTTTAAGAAATTTAGTTAATCTTATTCATTTCTTCACATAAAAGGGCTTGTTGGTTGGTATCTTACTATTATTATAATCATATTAATAGTATATTGTAGTTTGTTAAAAACACATCCTTATGTGTAACACAAGAAATAAAAGAGAAACATTATTGTGTGTAATAAAATAAAAAATTAGTGATCTTAGTACCAATATTTATTCAAATTATTGTGTGTATCACAAGATTAACTTTATTTTTCATAAAACACAAGATGTATTTTTGATTTTATATTGAAAAATGACATTCAGTGTTACATGAAATTAAAAACATCAAAAATATACAATTAATTTAAAAAAAATATATCAAAAACTTTTAGGGTGTTACACGGTGTTCATCCAACCCTTTTTATGCAAATATACATCACATGAAAATGTGCCCCTAAATGGGATGTCTAGAAAGGTACTCGACTACATGGCTGAGTATGAGTACATTAAATGTATAATTTATACATAGTGTGTACTTCTAAGGGACTATATTATATAAATGGTAAGAACCCATGGATTATGTTGCTAAACCACACGCCGTATATTTGGGATTTATGAATCGAAAACCCTAAATCATCTTGAAAGGCCCATTTTAGCCTAAAAAAATATAGATTGACCGTTAATGGGTCTGAAAAAGTCATATACGATATATAAAACTAGAAATATGTAAATATATAAAATTTATAGTAAAAAATAAAATTGACCGACCTTTTTTTGGAATCCATAGAAACATCAACTTGTTCCATGATCAGCAGTTGTCGCGCGATGATTTATATCCTCTTATATTCTATGGAGACACCTATCTTTCTCTCTCCCTCGTTCAAAATCTATCCATCTCCCTATCTACTCTCGATCACGGTGAGGGAATCTCATAAGGGTGTTTACATTATAATCCATTAGAGAAAATGACAAATGAAAAAAAATGAGAAAAATGAATAATAAAATTAAAAATGAAAATTGGCTCGGCCTTGGCCCTAGTGCTCAATAATATTTTATGCACCTCCAATGAAAACCCCCCATTTTGGACTCAACAGATAAAATGGAATATCTATGTGATCCTTAGTTATAAATATTTATAAGAAAGTGTGATAATAAATAAATATTTTATTAATTATATTGAATACTTATTATTCAATGAAAAATATAATCCCCCAAAATTCTACCAAACTCATTTTCTATGGTAAACACATAATTTTGTGGCCAAAATAGTGATCATAAAATGTATCTTATGTAACCTTATAAGATAAAATGACAATTTTACGTCGTATAATAAACTAAAAATATATTCAAATATTTTATCTAAAATTATTGTGAAAAAACTTGATATTTGACACATTTTTTCACACATTCTAATTCCAATTAAATAAACCAATTAATAAATAATAAACCATAATTAATATGCCTTAAAAATGAATTACTCTCTTTATATGAATTAATAGTTATATAGAATATCAATACCTTTCAAATAAAATAGATAAAAAACCATCATAATAAATATTTTGAATGGTTTTATTGTAGTAAAACCTTAAAATACAATTCAATAGTGTATTTTCACATAGATGAAATGAATGTGAAGTTATTATAAGAATATTTATTGATGAAAATACTTTTCTTACTTTGAAAATCATTTTCTAAAATATAAACACATCAAAAAAGAAACAAATCCATTTTATTTAAAAAGAATATTATAAAAGAATATGGGATGCTGTAAATAATTGATCAGTAATTATAGAAGTAAATTATATTCCTTCTTTAGAGGTAAAAACATTACTTTTATACTTTTGGTAAAATTCAAGAACCACCTCATTCAGAAAATAAAAAACAAAATCCCTTTTAAAAAAAATTATAAAGATAAAAAATAATAACTTTGAAAAAAATTATTTCTGGATAGTGAAAATAATCATTTATTTTTTTATAAAATATAGATATTGAAGAAAATTGTTCCCCAACAAAGAGAATATAAAATAGTGAAGAACTTTTGAAATAAACCCTTACCACAGGTTCAATTTCCTTTATATGCAACCATAACCAAAACATGTTAATTATATATCTATTATAAATATCTTATGAAACCATATTCATATATATCATACATTATATCATTTACTAATATCCTTTTATCACCTTTTTATTGATAATTATTTTTTGAAAACAGTAATATTGGTGGTACCTGCTTTGTTTTTCATGTATGTTTTTTGTTCAAGAGTTTTGGTCCTTGTAATTTTATCAGGGTAATATCATATTCAAAAATTAAAAAATTTTATAATTATCATTTCTATTAATTATAAATATTAATATTCATGCATAAATGTTATATTTAAAAAATTAATTTCACCATTCATACAAACAATATACTATATATATGTAAGAATTTTATTTTCATTTTTCAACAGATGGAATAGAAGATAAGGAGAAAATATTTCTAATTCAGTGTATAATTATTATATCATATAAATCATATACATTTTATAAATCCATTCTTATTACTATCCATGTAAAATATAAATTAGAAACAAAACACATTACTTCGTGGATGTGGTAGTCCACACATATGCATGAGAAGTGTTATTGTAATAAAAAATATTGGAAGAAAAGAATATAGAAATGATATTATAATTCAAGATTTATAATTTGTTAATAATTACAATATATAAAAATTAATCCCATCATAATAACTATCCTTGAAATATGGTGATGGAAAATGAATTGCATCGTTACGTGGTGATGGTATGTTGTATGTACTCATGATCGATACCTTCATGTCCCATTTCATGAGAAAGAGTATGAATAATAATAATTTAATGTAAATGATAACATTTAAATAATATTAGGACATTGAAGTCAAATTTTTAGATAAATATTATATATTTGGTTGTTGTAAATATTTAGAAAAAAAGGGATTGGTTAAGTCGACTTCCTTTCCTTTTAAATAAGTTCATTAAATATTCTCTTAAGGGTCCCAAAGTTTGTTTGTTTTTGGAGAAAAGAACCTATATAATATTTCAATGGATGTTTTGATGAGATCATTTGGGTTTTCATCGAGATATAATGCTCAATGTGGAATAATTAATTGAATGATAAGGTTCCTATTTATAACTGATTTGTTAGGAAATTTTGGAATTTCTCAACACTTTTAATTATAATAAAGTCATTATAAATAAAAATTCATACAAATGGGAAGGAATTCAATCCTGTTTTTGGATATTTCTTATATATATTTTCACAAATAAAGTATTACTATTTTTTGTGGTGTCTTTTAAACACTAACATTTGGTTTGACCCCTTGGTTAACATATTTTAACATTAACAATGGTAACATATTATTCACTATTAAATGGTTATTGTTTTATAGATAATGAAATTAATGACTCATAAATTGGAATGGGATTAACTTTTAGACCATATATTACTCCCTTTTACTATATAATTGTTTTAATGAATTTTAAATATTTTAATAAAATATTATTCTTTTAAATTGTAATTAAAATTAATTTTGGCATTATTCAATTAATTTGAAATCAAATACATTAATTAAAATGCTTGTTTCAAATATAATTCATTTAAAAATAAATAATATGTAATATTAAGCTATAAAATTCATAGAAAACTATAAATAATTCGAATTAAATAACTTATAATATTTTTTATATTTTTTCTTAAATATATCTATTAATTGAATAAATATTGTATTTACATTACACAATCATTTATATTAACTGTAAAATCACTGAGAATTTGAAATAAATTTAAATCATTAATATAATTTAATTATTCAAAAAATTTAATTTTATATTAATGTATAAAATTATTTTTTCCCTATGTAGTCACATAATAGATATTTAAAACTAAAAGAATATTTTTTTGTAACATTATATTATTTAAATATTATATTTATAATTTTTAGGGATAAGTATCCATTAATTATATAAATTTATCAACTAAGGTGAAAAGGGATTAATAAACATCATATAATTATAATTATGATGAAATAATTTGACCTAATCACTTTGTTTTAACCTACATTATTCTGGTTTTCACTATAATGGGGTGATAAATTTTTCCACAGTTACTATTCTTATTGACCAAAAATAAATGATACCTATTTATCAAATTTTAACCTCATAATTTTAAATTTATAATCCATTTTCAATAATTAATTTCTAAATATTTGAGAAATTAATTTTAAACTAGTATCATGAAATGTGATGAAAATCACTTTCTAGAAAAATAGAATATATAACAAAAAATTGGATATATTTTATATCCTATGTTGAGTAAACACTCTACCTGATTATTAAAAAAAATTAATTAATATTTAATGTTTATATTTTTTTAATTCCTACAGTAATATTGTGAAATTAGATATATTAATTTATAAATATTTTGTGTTCACAAAATTGTTTTTTCAGGAAAATTATATATATTATATTTAAATGGATTTTGTTTTTATTTACAATTGATGATTTTAATTAGTTAGTGTAAAAACAAAATAGTTTTTATAATTTAGTTAGTCTTTTGCATTCATCAAATTTTAACTACTAGGTTATAATGGTCATGTAATATTATGTTAATAATACATATATGGTTGGTTAAAATCATTTTTTCATGAAACTAAATCCATCAAATAGGATAAATTTAATTAAATGAAGAATTACCATATAATTATTTAGAGTTACATTCTTACCTATTTAAAACAATCTCATACTCAAAAACTCAAAATGGTCACCTCATGAATTGATTATGGTAGTTATTAAACATGACATCCTCAGGTTCCAACATCTCCCATTCAATTCAATGATTTCTCCAAAATAAATTATAAAAAATTATTCATCACATTCCTCAAAACATATTATCTTGGTTCTATATTCTAGATAAAATCTTCACAATAATATAAAATTAGGTTCTAATTATATTTCAACATAATTAAGCACGTGCATTTGGTTTAGAATAAACTTCATTAACAAAAAGTTATCAAACACAGTGTATTCTTTATAATTGATAGGTGGCACAACAAAACAGTAAGCCACTACTCAAGTTCATTCCAAAATATCAAAAATTCTAATGTACCTAGGGCTCAGTTTTGATTTCTAAATAAATATTACGACACTCTTTAATGGAGATACATTTAATAAAACATGTTATCCACTTTATCTTCATATAATTTCATCTGATTATTGACAAATCACTTTTACCTTATTTTGGAGGATTTGATATGGGTTTGAATATTCATTTACTTTTACATTTTCTCCTCTAAACACTTCATTTCCACAAGCTTCATTTTTCCAACATTATCTATACAAGATGGATTAGGACATCTCTTTCTATATAATGATACGTACAACACCACTTTAATGATACAATGGAAGCTATGGTTATAGGAATAAACTACAAGAGGAATATTATTGTTGGAAATAAATTTAAATTTTAGTTATAATGCACTCAACATGTCTAATAATGTATATACTATTTCTTTTTATTGCCCATCAGTTTGATTATTATAATCTGTTATCATATAAATCTTGGTATGGAGATTATTATGATGAATTTCCAATACATTATATGTAAATTATGGTTTATGATCATAAAAAATTGAAATATGTAGCTATGAAGTCTTAAAAAAAATGCTATTATATAGTTTTTATATGCTCTAGAAGGAGTATATTCTCTTATAGAAAGTATATGTACGCATTTGAAAGTCATTCATTAATTTCCAAGGTCACATTTTTGTTTCTAAGAGGCTTTGTAAATCTATGGAAAATACCTATACTAATGTCATATAATATCCATTTTGTAATTTATATAGGTTTTTTGGAATCCTATAGGATTTTGTCTTTTATCCATCACTTATTGACAATCCATACATATTGAAAACATATCAACAATTTCCCGCTTCAAAATATCGGACAAAAGAAGTTCATTCAAATAAATATATAGATCTTGGTGATACTGTGGTGTATAAATAAATTAAATATATAGAAATCATAAAATAATTAACTTCTATCTTATCTATAGTGAGAAAAAATAACCACTTTACAAATTCATATCATCATTTTCAGTTTCTAAGTCTGGAAATATCCCATCATTAATAGATTAATTTTTCCAATGAATATTCTAATCCTAAGGCTTTGAATTTTTTATCTTTTATAATAATGTTGGTTTGGAAATCATCTAAATTAGGATTGGTGTTTCACATTTCTTAATATTTATAAGATCATTCTATACAGAATCAATGAACATAAGAATCCTTTCAATACACATATTGGTATGATCTCCAAGATTAGTACATATCACTATATCTACAACATTATTTTAATTTCCATGATGGTATTTTAATGATAAATCATAATCCCTATGTAACTTGAGGCATCCTCTTTTCCTTATATTGAGTTCCATGTCTGATAAGATTTATTTCAAAGTCTTTTAATGAGTATATATATAGAATATTTCACTATAGATATTGTGTCTCTATATCTTCATAGAAGAAACTATATCTTCTAGGTTATGATAATTAGTTATATTTTTTAGTTTATGAGTCTTTAACAACCTCAATAAATAAGAAATAACATTATCATTAATCATATGAAAAAACCATTCCCCTCTTTCAATGCATATATATATATGAATATTAAATTTTTTCGAAATGTTTGATTCAATTTTGTAGAAATTAGATTTCACATTTTCAATTCATCAAAACACTACTCTCATTACATTTTGTAAATAAGAATGACCCATTTACACATAAGGTTAGTTAATGGGTTATCTAATGAGGATTATTTTTTGAGAAATCATCAATAATTATTTCCCAAAACAACGAATCTATGTAACTTATATATTTTCAATAGTTTAGGATAGTTTTGGGATTCCACTTTCAGTGAAATATCAAATGTGATTCAGTCAATAGAAATAATATAGCTAGGAAATGAATAATTATGATGATAAAATTCACAATTTCTAAATTTACTATATAAATCACTTATTATAAGAGTCTCAAGAATGATCTTCATGTGATTCTCAAGGTAATCATAGATCGTAGTGTAAAAAAATATACCATAAATAGATAATAAAGAATAATTATCCAGATATTCCATCAATACTCTATTTATTTGATCCATGAAGATAGAATATTCATCAATCAATACAAATTAAATTATTGTTTACTCATAATGGCTATACTTAATTGAAAAATATTTCATCCATCTTGGTTTTTTATTTACTCAAAATTGATAATACCCAAGACTATGTTCAACCATTGAAAATTAATGTTCTACATACCATTTATTGAATAAATAATCTATGTGAGATAAATGATAGTTGTTATTTATTGAAATAGTATTGTATTTCCCTGTAATAAATACACAACCCCGTAGATCAATCTTTTTTTATAGTGAAATGAATAAGGGATCCCCAATGTAAAACAAAATTTTATATAAATCGCTTACCACATATACACTTTGGTTTCTTATTCAACTCCATTAATTTGACATTCGGAACTCTATATGTAGCCTTTTATATTAGTCTTCCACAATGGATTAAACTATTGTAAAACTCAACTACATTCTCTATTGGATGTTTAAGTAATTCCTCTAGAAATACATAAATGTATTCTTTTATTATAGGTACATCATAAAATTGAAGATTACATTTTCCATAAGTAGATTGTTCATACTCTTCTTCAAGAATTAAATTTTGAAGAGCTACCTGAGATATATATAAACATGAATCAAATGGCGTTGTACCCCCTTTAAACATAAGGAATTTTGTATCTTCATCACAACTCTTAATTTAATTATCCATGAAATACATTTTTCATAATATATTTAAAAAAATTGTACAAAAGAATATTATATGAAAATAAACCATTAGTTTAATAACAATATCAGTAATTATGACATGTTTATGTGTCATAATGGGAACTCAATGAAATATCCTTTTTGCTGTGGGATATCCACTATAAGTCATAAATGATAACTAATATCTTATTATTATAGGGAAAAATCAAATTTTCTCAGGAGGAACAGAAGATATAAAAGCATTCAATGATCTAGAATCAAATAAATCATTAGATAAATTTAATGATCAATCTAATGTACCTAATTCCACATTAGAATCAATTTCAATCTATATTATTGTGATCCAAAAATCATGACATCTGTCCCCTAGAATATTTTTGGGAAAAATATTTATATACCTTTGAAAATAATTTTCATAGTGCCCCATACCTATAAAGTTTTCTTTATACATATGATAAGTTTTATAATTATTTTTCCCCAAACATAACAATTTACATTCTATATATTCTCATTGTTTCCAAGGAACATTGTTTCTATGACATGTTCAATAAAATAATTCTATTCCATGCATATTAGTTCCTCATTATCCATAAAATTTCTTATCGAAGACCACGATTGATCTGAATACCATGAGATATGATAATCTACCGTGATACCCTTATCTCTTTTGTTACTTCAAAAAATGAGAAATATATTCCCTATGAAACATATACATTTATCAATAACAAATACATTTCTAGTTTTATTGAATGATGTAGGATATTGGTATATAAATATGTAAACATTATTACATCACACCGTATATATGAAAGATGATCCATATGATCTACTTTTTTGTTCATTTCCTGAGTTAGGTTCCCCAATATAGTTAAAATTTATTTAACGCAAACTATAAGTTGATCTCCCAGAATAATATATTGTATTTAAGGGAAATAACTACACAGATTGTGTGCTTCGATAAATTTTCCACTCCTTCCCCAGGGCACCATTTCTAAATAACAGAATACACTAATTTATATCATAACATTAATAATCATAGTGTTAAATTTCATGAATTTTCAATCACAAAAAATATCTTCAATATATAGGTATAAATAATCACAAAACCCTATGATTGGTTTATTTAAGAATATTGTCAAAATCTATCAATGAGTTACATGAATTAATATATGTTTTCAAAAATATATTTCCCAAGAATTATAATAAAATTACTCTGATAAAAACTATAAATACACTGGAACTAGTTCCCTAGAGCCTATGGTTACATTTTTACATTGGCATTGGATACCTTTAATTGAATCCCAAAAATCAAATAGTTTTTTAATAATGAAATACCAAATGAAAATATGATTCCCATATTACATTCTAAATATAAAATACAAAGAAAAAATAATTATTTCATACTTCATGTTATTCATAATATGATTCAGCATATCCATAGGAAAAGAAAAAAAATAAAAGGGTGATATCAGATGATTAGTAAGTGTATGCGTACATCAAAATAAAATAAGACATGAATAATAATTAGAGAATACATTCTGGTAAAAAAAATATAAATAATTACATAAAATAAAAATGAATATATTGATATCATAAAAAATAAATAATCAAGTAAAAAATTATAACTGATTTTATAATAAAGAAATTCATAACGGTGTACATCTAAAACATATCATCGCGGCCTTCACCAAGACATCCTGAAATAAATGTGTAAGGATTTGGGAAAAACAAAATATTATTTTCCTCACAAGACAAAATGATGAATCTTGGGGATATAGAGGGACCCTTACATCACTAACTAAGTATAATTAAATACTCATACATGTAAATAATACAAATTCATTAACATGCCACCAAAAAAGAAATAACATCCCATATTAGAAGAGCATATAATAAAGAATTTCAATAAATTTCTCATTAATAATGATAATAAACTATCCCACAAAATATGTTGAATAGAATCATTATATTACATCAAAAAAATAATATTAAATAAAGTTAATTCACATAGATGAATATTATTAAAATATATTATAGGAATATTTCTTTAGGAAAATACCATTTTCCATTTGATAATAATTTTTTAGATTAAAATATTTTCACATGCTTAAGGAAAAATTTCAATTAAAATAAAATTTAAAAATATAAATTAATCATTAAATATTTGATAAATAATTACTGTAGGTAATTCCATTCATGCGGAATAAGTTAAAATAATATTCCCTTATGATTTCGTAAAATTCCAAAAATACTTCTTTCAAAAAGCAATAAAAAGATCCCCTAAAAAAATTAATCATTCAAAAATTAGAAAAAATTACTTCAATATATAATTTCATTATAATAATATTATTTATAATTTTTTTTAGCAAATATAAAAATGGAAGAAAATGATTACCTGATGGAGACAAACACGAATAGTGATTTGATTGTCAAATAAACCCTTATCTCAGGTTCAAATTCCATTATAAGAATATGAACCTCATGTATAATAAATATATATTTATTATAAATCAATTAAAATACCATATTAGTACATATAATACCATATTTGATTTATATATAACTTTTTCTTGTTTCTTTATTAATAATTATTTATTAAAATCACTGTTCTGGGTGCTAACATCTTTGTTATTAATGCATATTTTAGTTCAACGATTTTGGTCCCTATAAAATAATCATGGTTATATCATTTAAAATAATTTTAATCATGATTTAATTATAATATATATTCATTATATATATGTATATATATCTATTAAAGTGATTGAAAAATTAAATTACACCTTTTATAGAGATTGTATGCAGTGCATACACATGAATAGTATTTTCATTTTACAATGGATGGAATAAATGGAAGATGAATTATAATTTTTATTAAAATATTCATTATTACATCATATAAATCATAAATATTACTTAAACAAATTCTTATTACTGTCAAAGTAAAATGGAAATGGAAAACAAATTATATCACTTCGTAGAGGTGTTAGTTCACACATAAGCATGGCTAACAGTAATATATTCCAACAGATTGGAAGGTAAGAAGGTAGATTCAATATTATAATTATAAGAGTATAATTATTTCATTGTTATCATATATAAACATATAAACCATCATAGTAAATTTCTATGAAATATGGTGAAATAAAGGAAATTTTATCTCTATGTGGAGATAGTAAGATGTATGTACAAATAAGTGATACATTTTGTTATTATTTAATAGGAAATTGGATTAATAATGGTGATTTCACATTCATAATAAAATTTTAATATATTCATAGAACATAATTTATTATTTTAATTTTATTATAATGGATTCTTATAAGGTAAGTAATAACTAAAAAAAGTGATATGTAAAGGCGATGACCTCTCCATTCGATGAAATCCTGTAAATATAAAATTTTGAGACCTAGTTTAATAATTTGGGGAATAATGGTGACTCTATAATGTAGTTAATGCTGAATAGAATTGACTTTTATAGGTTTTGGTTGTGGTATAAGGCTCAATATGTTTTAAATAAGTGTGGGATGAGGTTACCTTTTATAATTTTGATTAGTGAAAATTATGTATTTTCATCAAATAATATAATATAATAAATTAATTATCCATAAAACTCAACCCCAATGACCATTTAATTCAAAATAGGTTTGGATGTAGATGAAATATAATCAAAAAATAAAATTTGGATTAGTTTTTATGCTTTTTTAAAAATTATCTTTTGGTTTAACCCCTTAATCAACCAAATTTAGCATTAACCATGGTAATATATTTCAATATCCAAGGGATATTAGTTTATATATAATGTGAATATTTAATCATAAATAGAAAAGTGATAAAAATTTAGAACATATATTACCCCTTATATGAATGAAATACTTTCCTAATTTTAATGCCTTTTACTAAGATATTTGTTAAAATAATTATCATTAATATCAATTTTGAAACTATTTATTTAATTTCACTTTAAATATGAGATGTAAAACTATTATTCCAAATAAAATCAATTTATAAATCAGTTATATGACATAATAATACAAAATATCCATGTAATACTACAAATAACTCATATTATTTCAGTTTTAATATTTTAATATCAATTTTATTATTTTTATATTAATGGATAAAATATTATAGTAGCATTTCTCAAGGACTTAAGATAATTGTATAATTAAAAAAATATAAATTAATTATCCCCATAAAAATAATTTTATAATAACTAATATATACATTAATAATAATTAATAATACACTTGTTTCCCTCTATTTATCTTCTATTAGGTATTTAAAACTATAAAACAAACATATTGTTAAATTCTTGGAAATTAATAATATATTGATCATTTTTATGGATAGTGTCCATTAAAAATAATGATTCTAAGAAAAAAGGTGATAAGGATAGAATTAAATTCATCCAATAATAATTAATTTCAAAGATTTGGTTGTTATCAATTTGTAATGACCAAGATCACGATGATTTACCCCTTATAGAGGAGATAAATTTTCCCCCATTTACTATTAATGTTTATAAATATAAAAGTAACTTATTTACCAAATTTGGATAAATCAAATGAAAATATTAAAAAAAATTCATTATTCATTTTATAGAGTTTGTAGAAGATAATTTTAATATAAATTCATATAATCCAAGTAAAATAATTTTTTTGAAAAATATATTTATTATGAATATGAATGGATTTATTCTTATAAATTTCCTTTAAAACTGTTGATGAATGTAAATATATTTTATTGAATATATAATATGTTCATGTCATTAAATTCATTCAATAATACTGAAAAAATTATATTATTAGGATATATACATATTGTGTGCGTAGAATTATTTTTTAGAATAATATTTATTATACATTCAAATGGTTTTTATTTCTATAGAAATTTTATGAATTTATTCTATACATTTGTAAACCTTATACTGTTAATAAATTTTTTAGTATTATTCATGCCATGTAAATTTAATTTCAACGTTATAATTTTCAAATAATAATATTTTAATAACAGACCATGGTTCATTTAAACATAGTGTTGTTTGCAACACATGCTATTGAAAAGATTAAATTTATTAAAAAATAGATATACCATAAAATAATGGGGTGTTACATGCATAAATAATTATATATATTTTAACACATTTTAGAAAATATTATTTAAATAATACATCTTTATTTATTCACAAATATTCATTTTTAAGGGAAAACATCAAAAGATATTTCTTTGTTCATTTCAACATACCAAGTTCAAAAGTGATAGTCAAACTATCAAATTAGATATTTTTTCCCTGTGAAGTATTAAAATGTAAATTGTATTAATGTTATGTAAAATGAAATTTTCATTTACCAAGATCGAATCTCTTGTGTGACATTGTTCCATAAAATAATTTCATCCTAAAACTGTTATATGATTTTACTTGCTGAATAAATATGGGTTGTTCATAATTATAAAATAGTTGTGAACCATTATTGCCTCTTTTATTATATTATTTCTCTTAAGTAACATCGCCAATAGAGTTTAATGATTATATAACAATTATTATATAGTTTCAAGAATCAATAAAGGCATTTCACTATATCATATTTCAAATTCAAATTCTATTTCCTCATAGGTGAGAACATATATTGGGACTGGAATATACTTCCTTAATAATGTGATAAGGAATAGATTATGAACATCAGAGAGGATTTATAATATTTCTAAATTTTAATACATATCTCTAAATATTTCAATAATTTCAAAATGCCCTATGAGCATAGGATACAGTTTCTATTTCCTGTTACTCCTTAAAACACCCTTTCATAGAGACACATCCCAAAAAACATGATATCCCAATTGAATTTTTAAATCCATCCTTAGATTCTATTCAGAGAAATATTGTATATGTTGATATTCCTGGATGTTACTCTAAATATATCACACGTTCATTTTTGTCTCTAAAATATTTTATGGGTGTAAAATCATCCTTTCACAAAGTTCAAACCAACATGATATGCATGTAATCTTATCCCAAATAGTGGTGCAGTTAATTATATTTGAATTATCTAATGAATGATATTATTATATTTTAATTCCACCATGTTTTAATACTGGTCCGTATTTTCTTTAAATTTAATTGATAACAACCTCAATATATATTATAAATTTTTAATAGTCCCTTACAACTATATATATGTCTAAGGATGATATATAGTACACAAATTTATCTCAAGGTCTAGATTATTCTGAATACTCTTCCAGAATATCCGTGTAATAATTGATTATGATCCTATACAATGAAAATTTGTGCACTAAAAAGTCACAAACCATCATCATTTTGGAGACTCATAGGCCCTAAAGTGTTAAAGCATCCTACATAGAGAACAAATGTGTGAATTTTTAATGGTGATAAATATTAATTTATATGGCATCCTTCATTCTAGGAGTATAGGGAAATCCAATGAAAAAGTCTATAGTAATATAACCCACATACAGATAGGGATATGTGAAGGTCTCTTAAGTCCTTTTATATTTTTTATTTCAACATCTACCTAATTATAAACTATGAATCTTGATACAAATTCTATAATTTCATAATTCATATTCTCCTACAAAATTTTTTACATCAAATCCCATAATATTTTTATTCTAAAAAAGTTTATAAAGAAATTTTATCTATGAGATTAAGCTAAGAATTATCTTTTTAACATAGGTATATATGGAATATAAATAATCAATCATGATTCTAATATAACTTATTGTTAGTTAAATTCTCCCAACATCCCATCATTCCGGGTATTTAATTTCATTCGAATATTTTTATCATTCAGTAGTGAATATTATATTTTATCCAAAAAGGATGGTTTGTAAATAATTTAGGAAATTTATTATGTTTTCCTTTATTATATAACTCCAATATCCAACGTTCCTAAATCTTTGAATATAACATAATTTTCAATCCACGTATTATTCAAAAAATTGTGATTGTTCATACTTAATGTGTCATTCACATTATTTTCCCTCTTAATGTGGTAGTGTATTGAGAAATTAGAATCCATGAGTACTAATATCTATTTTATTTTGCAAAATTTGATATAATTATACGATAATATGTATTTAAAACATATTTTAACCTTATATATTCCAAATATTTCAGTATAAAGATAATTTGTCTATATCTTTAATGAAAATATTGTGCCTATTAACTCATAGTCATGAGTTGAATAATTATATTAATAAGTCTATATATTCTTTACTAATAGTCAATACGTAAATCATTTTATATATAGAACTTCCATATCCCTACATTGACGTATCACTAACCATTACAAATCCGTCCCTTCTTAATAGTAAATTAAATATCGGTGAATATTATAATATCCCCTCTAATTCATGAAAAAACATGTTATTTTCTTATTATGATATGAAACTATCCCATTTATGTTTCATCATGGATGACAGGTTTGTAAATGAAGAAAAATATTGCACAACTCATCGATAGTAACATACAAATACAAGGATACTACATACCTTGGTTATATTCAATGATATTGGTAATTCAATCATTATAATTGTCTTTGAGGATCAACTGATATGACATCCATTAAAAATATATGACCATGGATGGAAATATCCTTAGGATAGTATTCAAATTATCTAAATAATTTATATAACTCCATTCCTCTATGAATCTTATGAATTATTCAAGAATTACTCTTATGATCATCATATATTTTAGAGCATATTAAGATATCTTCAATAAATTCAACAAGGAAATTATTAAGATAATACATGAATACACTATTCACCAAATCCATAATCAAAATTGTTTATTAGTTAATCTAAATAACATTAACAGAAATTTATAATTTTTATACCTCATAGAGAATTTCATATTTGGAATATGATGCTTCATTTATCAAATTTGACGATAGTTTGAATCAATATCAGTCCTTAAAAAATATTGAGAAACCTCATGTTCATTACAAATTTTTTTAATATGATTTATAGGATAAAGTTCTCTATAGTAATTCCATTGAATTCCCTATAATATATTAACAACCTCAAAATACCATCTGTCATCTTATTAGAAAGAACTAGGTTACCTTTTGTTGAATCACTAGGGCATCTAAATCAATTATCACCGAAATGTTATAGTTTTTTCTTCATTTCAAAAAATTTTATAGTTTTCATTCTATAGGAAGAATAATATATAGATTTATCATTAGGTGATAGTTTAATAAATATTAACTACCATATCTAGGTGGATGAATGGGTTATTATTTAAGAAACACATAGATTTATTACACAAGAATATGTATATACCCAATTCTAATAAATTTTGTCCTAATCATACGATGTTTCTTCTCTTATTATAAATAATTTAATATGTTGTATCTATAAGAGGATAAACTAAAAATTATTTAGATGATGCAGTATCCCCTCTTTATACAAGATACCAATAGCATCATCATGAATTATAATCCCACTCTGATGGAAATAAATTTTCACATTATAATTTTAAATCCAATCTATTCCATGAACTATATCAAAGAGAAACATTGATATAATATCCATGTTTTAAAATAGAGTGTTTCTATGCATCATAATGTTTACTGTATGAATTATCCTTTTTCTAATATGGTTTATCCTACAAGTCTTGATATAAACCCACCATATTTTGGTTCTAGGGAAATATCAAACTTTATTTCAATATATAAAAGATATAAAACAGTGTATAGATCAAAAAGAAAATAATTAATTTTCTATATTTGATGTTATGATCAATGTAACTACCACCATATCTTTATAAAATTCATCCTTAGATATAGTAATCACATAACCGTAACTTTATCCCCTTTCATTCTTCCAATATATGATCCCCTAATATTGGGATATTGGTTTGAATAATTCAACCTCTCTTCATAGAAAAATAATTGGAAAACCATGGTTTTATTCATTCAATTGAATTAATGAGTCTTATAAATAGTTAATTGACAATTAAAATAGAATCATATTCCTATTAAGATATTACCTATGTGTTTACCGCAAAAATTATCACATGTTATGAATCTCATCTTCCCTTTCTTCTTGTTTTAAGCATTTCCTTTCATGTGAAGCTCAAACATTATATATATTTATTGATTATCATTGAAAATATAGGGCCTATAAAATTAACACATTATCATCATATAACATTATACTATAAAATCGAATTATGGAAATATTTTTGAAAACCATTCCATTCAAAAATTCCACTTTAGACCCCCAAAGGAATGGTTAATCTTTCTTTACAGAGTATATTTTTAGGTTATAAGATGCATTGGAAATCTTATATAGTTTTCCTCATATTATATACTAATTTTATATTTCTAATAACTTAGATTAATTGGTATTCTATTTATTATTTCATACCTTTTTTAGGAACATGTGAATTCAAATTATTTTATATGTATTTCCGTTGAAGTAAATATGAATTATTTAATATTTTTCTTTACATGAAACCCTGAGGATGAATGAACAATGTTGAATTATTTATTTATAACCAAGAAGATAAATTATTTATTATGAATAGTAAGAACCATATTATGAAATATACTTATAATTTTTTAAAATACATAAAATATATTAATTATTTTTTAATAAATAAGTACTCAATTTTGTGTAATTTTATTTAATTCCTCAAAAATATGATTTCATAAAAAAAATGTTTTTAAACCATTATTTTTACATGTGAAAAAAAATTATTAATTTCTACCCAATTAAGAAATATTACTTTGAGGAAATCATTATATGTTTTTAAAATTATAATTTCTATATTAGATTGATGTCAATTGTTTTTAATTTCTAAAAATATTTATTTTATAGTTTATAATCAACAATAAGGATTTGTATTGAAAATGTAATTTTTTAAGTACAATTTCCATTTTTTGAATATTATCTTAAATTAGTATAAATTTAGATAAATAATACAAAACATAATTAATTTAATAGGAGTCGTCATTATACATAATTTTGGAATAAGTTTTTTTAGGATTAACAACACATTTTTCAAAAAACATTTTTTTGCACACAATGCGGTTTTGAAATAACAAATTCAATTATAAACTATTTACTAATGGTTTTACTAAAATATATAGCTTATATATTAATTCATATATTTTTACATTCATTGTTCTTTTTTTACAAGAGATAAATTAATGTATGTTATGTTTTATGCTTAAAGATTCATTTGCTAAAATGTGTTTTCATTATGGGTTGGGTGCTTATTTAGAATTAAATTATTCCGTATATAAAAATTTAAATTTATAAAATCGATTTAATTTTTTGATTTAGATTAGTTATTATTGTATAATATGGAAAAAATAATTTTTGGATAGACTCCATATTAAAAATCGTTAAAAAATTTCCATAGGGTATGGTTTAAGCATGTTTACCATGGAAAAAACCAACAGATAAGGATGGAATTCCCACCAAACTGATCTAATTCTTTAGATTTTATTATATATCAACGCTAACATATCCTATATTATAATAATTGATAAATATTTATACAATTTCCCATGAATGTGACTTTATACAATTGATATATTTTAATAAATTTCATGTGTCTCTCTCCCCTGAGATATAAAAGGGAACCAATTCTCCTCCCTTATGAAACCCATTTTTTTCGTCATATATTATCCAATAACTAATCATAACCCTTCCTAGATTACTTCCATTTATCATAGTTCTTATTGTATTTTCTTAAAATCAATCCATCAAGGCTGAAGTTTTAATCCAAACAGTATCTCTCAAAGAATATGTATAGATCACAACCAAGATATATCAATTTTATTTATTCTTCTACTAACTAAAAATATTATTTACATAAAAATTAATAGCATTTTATAACAAATATAATTATATGATATTATTATTACTGAACATCCATTTTCAACCACTTCTCCTTTAATTGGTAAATGAAATTATCCCTAGTGCATGCATTCCTAATACAGCCTCTGTATAGAGAAAAAATTCATTTTACATCACCAACAATAATGGGTGGAAACCACTTTTGATTTAATGTTTTTTAAAAATTTATATAAAATTATATCTTCTTATGGAATTTTATTCTTTTATATAACATCTTACCTTCTATTCAATTCATAAACAATAACCTCTATTTTGTATATGTGTGGACTACCATATCCATGAAGCAATGTGATTTTACTATCATTTCTACTTTACGTGTATGAAAAAATGATAATTTCATCGAAAATACATGATATTTGTGAAATAATAATGATTAATTAATGGTTAGTTATCTTTTAACTTTTTTGGTTCCATCCATCGAAAAATAGAGACATCAATCTTTCATAATAACCAACTAGCATTGCCAAATATAGATGTAATTTATTTTTTCATGAAATATTTATATAAAGGGTTATATATATATAATTAATATATATTATATTTATATTGTTATTAAATTTTTGAATATGTAGTAAGAATGATCAACTTGAAAAACTCTATATCTGTTGAACTAAAACATAAATGAAAAAATTGAAATTAACACCCTAGGTGATGAATTTAATCGAGGTTTGTTAATAAATGTGTCTTTAAATGAAAAAATTGGATCATATACGATTTTATATATATTAAAGTGATTTTATTATATAATAAAAATAATTAATAAATTATTATATAGGTGGTTGTATATCTTACGAATCAGATAATATATTGGGTGAGGGATTTTTAACAAAACATCCTTATTTGAGACACATGTTCTTTTATGAAATTAATTTTTTTAAATTGAGTATATATTGAAAATTTATTTTTTTTATAATTTATTTTACCCATTCATTGTATGTTAACATAAACTTAAATCTCTTTTTAGGATGTTTTATAATAATGTTCATTATGTCGTAATGGTTTTGGTCTAAATATCTCTTCATGAGAAATGTTTTAATGGTAATCACCAATTTATTTTTTATATGGTAAATATTCATCTAAATAATGTGTTTTTTGAATAATACCTGATTTAATTCATTTTATTTATATTATTTTGTGATTTTTATTCATCTAATGACTCTTGATTAAAAAATTACTAATTTCATAAGTGTTCTTTGTCTCAATATTGTTTCTTTTAAATATGTTATATTTTAAAAAAATATTTATTAATTTAGGAAAATATAACAATATTTTTACATTTTATTACAACATTACATCTCGGTTCATGGTATGGAAGGTTATAATACAAATTATCCCATGTAATGATTTTTAGTTTCGAATGTTATTGAAGTTGTAGGGGTTTATCCTCTGAAATTGTCTTCTTTAAGACATGTTTTTTGTTATGCATATATATTATTTTATGAGGTGTATATTATGAAAATTTTATATGTTTTTAATGAATACTATTAATTTTATATTTTTAATGTATCTTTCTAGGTTATTTATTCCATGGGGATAATTTATTAAAAGCTTCTAAATCGATAAGGGTTTTATGTTAAAATTTTATTATTTATCTGAATTGTTTATGATTACCTTTCAAATGATGGATTTATGTGATATATACCTCCCAAATATTATGTTTTCATATTCTAGATATTTTTTATTTTACTTTTTTACCATTAATTATATTCTCTATAGGTACTCATAATTTGAAAAGTATGTCTTTAAGAAAAAATAACTTCACTGCTCCCTTATGTTAAGAATCGTTATTCTATGTCAGTATTTTTTAAAAGGTATATACATTTTATTTAAGTAAGATTATGTCAGTATTTAAAATAATTTTTAATTAAATTTTACATTATTTTCAATGGTTTTTTGAAATAATATTCATATCATTTTCCAAATTTGGTATGTTTGATTTCTTATTAAAAACGGTGGAAGAATATATTTTTATAAACATATAATATATAAACTGATTTCCCATCCATCATTAATACCGTGTAACTTAAATATTCCTTTATATGTTTTCTTGGATATTTTAAATGAAATTTTATTCCATTATGTTTTTTTTAATTTTTTATATTTTAAGTGTGGGATTTCAAAAAGAAATGGGTATTCCCCTAAAGAAATATTCATGTGACATTTTATAAGAATTTTTATTTATAAAAATAGCCTTTGATATTTATTTAATTTACCCAAGATATGATCCAAAAATACCATCTATAATTATTATTTTCATAGTTTATTATAATGGATATTAAATATTTTTGATAAATTTATTATTTCATAAAAAATTGAAATTATTAAAGGATGAATGTATTATTGTCTGGTGGAAGACATATGTATTGTTTTCATTATGTAACTATTGGTTCCATTATAAACCAATGAAGAGTTGTTAAATTATAATCCATGGTTCGGTGGGTCCATTACATCTCTTTGATTCCTCAGGAAATTATTGATGTCACATGAGATAATTAGGAATAAAATAAAGAGTGAAACTAATTTATCAAGGGAGATTATGCACTAAAATTTTCTTTGGAGTTAACATCTACAAATTAAATGATTGAATTTGGAGTAAACTAAATCCATTATGATATTCTTAGTAGTGATACATTACTAAGGACATGATTTCCTATTCCCATGATTATTCCATAGTGTTGTGTCTTATGTTTATGATATTTTATCATAGATTACGATTGATTGTTGACGACTCCACACACTTATGCCTTATGGATTTTTGTGGTTAAAAATTTATTTCATTTTACCAGCTTCTAATCTATGGATTTATGGGAGTTATTTTGCATTATAAAGACCACATTCTCATACCATTATCATGATCTTATATTCACTTATAATTATTTATCAGTATATCATATGTCTATTTTTTCAAAAAAATAAACTCAACCATTATAATACTAACATTTCATGAGTTACATGGATATTTTCCATATATGTTATATATAATAAGGATGATAGTTATATAGTATATAATGGGAATTGATATAGATGATTTATGTACTAGATATTTATGTATCCATGTTTTAAAAGAAAATGAACATATTATTTTATGTTGTGGAACCAATTATATTGTAATGAATATTTATCTCATAAGATTTACATTTTATGTATGAATATTTAAGGTCACTATATTTGGTATCATTGAATTATTTAGAAATTTTTATAACATTGGGTGATGAAAAAATAGTTATAATCCCTAGGATATGACTATGTATCGAATAACATCTGAATATTTTTATAATGTGGAGTTTATATCATTTTTCTAGAAATACATCTACATATAGATAATAAAAGTGGGTTGGGTTTGGAATATATTCAACTAGTTTTAATAACACTTATGATACATGGTAGAGAGTATCTCGATCATCATTATGGTGTACAGTGAATAATACCTTATTGTGCACTTAGTTTGACACTCATTGGGGATATGCATGAGTTAATTCACATATTATATATAAACCATTATAAAAGATTTTAATAAGTGATAACCACTGATTATATAAGATAAAATTACATTGTCATTGATTGAAAAGAATCCGTCAAGATTTATGCTTCTTATGAATAGTTTTTTTGGGTTGATTTATCTGATCAATGGTGTTTGATTGTCGTGCTATCCATTTTTTAAAATTGTAAGGGATAAAAGATTGAGTGGTAATGTTGATGTGGTACTAGGTATCTAAAAGATATTATGTCCTTATTTGTGCTTTCATATACGATTTCATTTAAATAATTACATTATTACAGGAATAATATTTTTTGTCATAAAATAATAGATATTTATGTAAATCTGAATATCCAAAAATGGCACGATGATTTCATATAAATTCTATGATTCGTTTAAAATTGATTGTTTTTGTAAAATTGATTCCTGTAAATATTGTTATTTCTTCTCATGTTGAATTTGATATGATTTTTATAATGTATTGGATTTATTCATATAAATCCCTAAATAATTGGGAAGGATGGGAAGTAACACTTTATATTACAAACCAACATGTGATCCCTGGTCTATATGAAAACTAATATTAAACAAAATTGGGAATTAATTATGATTCATAGTGATTAATTCCTATTAAAATTCTGTATTCATCTAAGATAGTTGTGGGTAAAGTGAACATCATCAATATGACTATTATATTAGAGTTTGTTGTCATCATTTTAAGATAGTTACCTCTTCTTTCTATGAACCATGATTCCATGTTTTAAATGGAACTATTTCATGGTTCTACAAATATTTAGAATAATCTGTATGGAATGGAACCAATATATTTATAGGAATATAATAATAAACACTTTAGAATATTTATATGTTATTCATTCAACCTAGTATGTCAGAAGTGTAGTTCACATGTACTCATTATTACGAACAAGGATCAATCAATGATACTCAAAATTTCTAATCAATAACATAACACGAACATGATTATTTATATTTTTCATTTCCCCCATATTACTGATTTGTTTGATAAATTATGAAGAGCTTAACATTAGTCCAAATTTAATCTTTAATCTTGTTACTATAAGCTAACGGTCAAAATTGAAGATTAAACCATGATAAACATCCATTATAGGAAATATAGTATGAATTTATAGTGATTCAATTTGTTCTTAAAAATATCCCCGCTATCTAATATATTTAATGAATATGGGATATATTGACTACAATGATTTGTTTCTGTTTTTATTTATTTATAATATTATTATATATTCCACAAGTAAAGAGGATATTGAAGATCACTAGAGATTTATACTAAAGATAGTAAGGAATGATATGCTATTTTAAAAATATACAATGGGTGAATTATTTATATATAAAATTTTATTTCTTGGTTAAATAATCTCAATAAATGGTATTTCAGTTGACCAATCAATGAATCTTGTCACATACCATTTTCCCAAACCAAAAACTACGTCTGAGATCTATATTTTTATTAGATTTAATAGAAATTATTAAAACTATTTTAATGAATTCTCATTAATATCTATTAAACACACCAAGTTATCATGGGAGGGATTTAAGTTCCCATAGATAGTTGAATGTAAAAAATATACGAAGGATCTTAAAAGATGTTTTGCTGTTGAACCCATCCTCAAACTTCCCCACACTGCATATGAGTTTGTTATTTACAATGATGTATCGTAATATGTATGAGTGAGGATCCTCTATAGAATGATATGATGATAGATTTTTCCTCACTTAGATTTATGGTTCATGAGTAAAATTACCAAACTCATTATTTTTTGATACCATTAATAATATTTACATTAAATATCTAGAGGGATTATCATTTTGATGAATGGTGTGATATATGTACTGATATTAAATTTCTATTGTATATATTCATATAAAATTGTTTAATATCAACTATAGAAGATGGTGGGAGTTTTATAATGGTTATGAATTCCCAATTCAAAACCACCATGGGAAAGAAAATAAGGTGGTTGATGATTTGAGTCAAATGAATCAAGAAAACATATACATAATGAGTATCACAAAATATAAAATATTAAATAATTTTCAAAGGATGGATGTTGAAATCCTAAGGAATGTGGATAAATCATATCTTTTTAAAATGATTGTTAGACTATATATACATGTAAAGCATAAATATTTGTAGAAGAACGAAATAGAGTTTCAATAGAGGGTGTAAAATTCACATGAGTTTAACCGTTATTAGGATGGACTGATAAGTTTTAGGAACCAAAATCTAACCTTTTAATGCTAGAATTTAATAATGTAAAATCTTAAAACACCCTGAGAGGGGATCATTGAATATTCTTGTTTTCTATTCATCTGAATAAGATGATATTATCCCCACATTGGAAGGAATGTGTTGAACCTATTTGATGGAGTAATACAATTTCCAAATGCCCATTTGTAGAAATACATACATGGTAATGAAATTTTAAATTCTTCAGCATTAAGGAGTAGTCAAATGATAAAAGTATGATAGTGTTTTTTTCACCCCAAAATCCACTAAAGAAAATTAGATATTATGGATTAAAATTGACCATACATTGTCACTCTGTTATGGGCATAATTACATTACAATAATTTTAGGAATTTTATACTACCTCCCATAGATCACTTTTTTCACTCCACCTTTCATATTTCTAGGTGAATGTTTTCTCAATTTACCAACATGAAGGCCACATCCATATTAGAGCACAATAAGTAGAATTTATCATTAGGTGGCATTTATTATGATGCTTTAATAAATTCCAAAAACATTTTCCATTATCATGTATTCTTAATTATATATCATTTGTCGAATAACTATTTTGAGAAGAACCCTTATTTATTTGAGTCATTGTCAACATTTTCAAATCAAAAAAATATCGAAAACCCACCTTAATTTATGAAGCTCCCAAATTTCATGAATATATGAATTTTTATGATACACATTCACTAAAATTCCATATAATTTTTTTTCTCAACCATTATTTTTCACGAATCTTTTTTTTCTCATAACATTACTTATTCTCATAAGAATAATGTTTTTGTATAACCATTATGTAATGAGAGTGATCAACCCTCCTGCAAAAACATAACCAAGTTATAAACAAGGGACTCCAATTTATAAGTTGTGGCTACCCTTTCAAAAAAGTATAATTATTTTACAAAATACTGTAGAACATGGAATAAATTTCACCATGACTTTATAGCTTCCTCAAATATTTGTTGAGACTCAATTTCGTTATAAAACATTAGAGAAGTTTTTCATTTTCAGTATTTATTGTAATTTTGAATCAGATCTCTTTAATCCTTCCAAGCTCAAAATCCATTCATGAAACACTCTTTCAAAAATATTTTTCCCATAATGACCAAACAATTTTATGAATTCCAAGAATTTTCCATATATTAACAAGGAATTTCTAGAAATTCTAATTTTCTAAAACTTGCCCCTTCCACTAATTTTATTATTCCAAAAACATGGTAAACAATTGGAAAAGAAGCTACCATAAATATTGAATCCACCTTAAATTAAGACTAGTTGGATTTTAAAATCCTTGATAAATACAATAGTTATTAATAACAAACATAAAATAATGTCCATTTATAGTTTAGAATGCTCCTGGTTCTAACAATCTCCTGCTTTTAGTATGTTGGAAAATTGGTTAGAAAATAAATAGAGTGACATCCTTCAAGAATAAAAAAATATCATTTAAATAATCCACCTCTCACCAAAATTATAAATGACCAATTATTGGTGTAGAAAATAGTAGTTATAAGAGATATTTTTATTCCTAGAGAGGCCTCCACCCTATACTATAAACCATTCCTACAAAACTACATTCCATTGAATCTCTCAATTTTTCAAATGTTACCTTAAAAACAATATCCACCATTGAATTTCATGATTATCCCCATTTAGAAGTAAATATCAATAAACTGTATTGGACATTGAGTCAAAAAAATACCAATGTGATTGTATCACCCCCTAATACATGAATGACATCCACAAAATGAATAAAGTAGTAAACAAAAATGAGAGTGAGGTTAAATCGTAACCCCATCCTACAGTGAGAGGATGTTTAATGTAACGACCCGAAATTTTGAATAAATCTTGTTTCCTAATCTCATGTGTTATTTTATGTTTTATTTGATAACATGAGTATAATTAAAATGAGACTATTGGGTTTTGACTATTATTTGACCATTGGTCAATATGACCGCTGGAAACTAAATGTTTTGATTACTATCTCTAAATACAAGAAATCTTGGTTAATTAATATAGAAAGAAGATTTGATGGCCTCACCCAGTAGTCTTGGACCGATCGAAGCCCATCTAACAACACTTGGGAAGGAGGTAGCACCACTGGGCTTTGCTCTGGACCAAACCCAAGCTGAACTTCATCGTGTGAAGCTAGAACGGGATCGCCTTCGCGAGAAGTTCAAACAAATAGAAATTACGACTCGTGCGATGTTGGTCGAGCCTCCCTTGGATTCTCTCACCTTAGCACACCTTACACTTAGGTCCTATGCTGGTGTGATAAGGGGCTATGTAAGGAGACCGTGATTGCCTTGTGTAATCCTTTTTTTTAAATAAAAATTGGGATTTCTTCTTATGATGATGTTTATGAATTTTCAAATGACAGGATAAATATAGTATACATATTTTTGATGAATTTTAGAAAAAGGATATTGTAAAAAATGTTTATGTAAACCTTAAATAATTAAAAATGTGTAATGATTTTCGAAAAATGGTCTTCTACAATTATGTTCAGTACAAAATTTGGAGTCTAATAAGATCAACTTGATTTTTGATGAAAAGTAAATTATGAATAGTGATTTTATGATTAGGATCAGTAAAATGACCAAATGGGTTAGTAATCTCACTTAAAGAAAGTTTTAAAATAATCTAGGCACCTCGATTAAGTAATTTTATTCAATAAAATGGTTAAATAACGGTTTTATAAATTATTATTCAAGTATTAGTTTTTTCGGGTGAATAGTGTTTTTTTTATTTAAAAGTTAAATTAAAAATATTTAGAAAAATATTTTTATAAAATGGATTTCATTTTTGAAGTCAGAGCACCGATATTATGCTATGGTAATTTTTGGGGTTTTTTTCTGAAAAAAACGAATTTTCGGTGAATAGTGTATTTATTTAAAAATAAAATTAAAAATATTTAGAAAATTATTTTTATAAAATGGAGTTCATTTTTGAAATCAGAGCATTGATATTTGGTTAGTGTGAAACTTTGGGATTTTTCTGAGAAAGTTGAATTTTCAGTGAATAGTAAAAATACAATTTTAGGGTTTCGGTATGTTTAATGACATCATAACTGTGTCATAGTGATTTCATGAGATATTTTTAGGGTTGGACGGCCAAGGGTGATGAATTATTGTTTTGGGGGCCCCATGTGGCCTAACTCCATGGTAAATGCCAAGGGAGAGCACATGTAAGGTGTCCCTTGGCCATTAATGCCTTGTCCCCTCACTTTCCCTATAAATACCAAGCCCTCCCCTCATCCATTCGACTCCCCACTCTTCACCAACGAAGTTAGGGTCTCATTACCTCCCAAGGAGTCCTCCAAAAGTGCCCCCAAGCCCTCAAGGTCCCAACCTTTGAGGTTTAAGAGTTACATTTTAAGGTAAGGGATCCGACCCCTCTCTTTCTTTTCAAGTGATATCTTTTATGTCATTCCTTTTATGCTCCATGTTCTTATGTTGGAGGATGTTCTTTTATACTCCTATTACTGCCCTTTTTATGTTCATATAATGAGAGATCCCCTCTTACTCTCATTATTTCGTTTTATGAAGTTTTAAGTGGCGCCGTTAGGCTGCCGAATGTTTAAGGGATTCTTTCACCCTTCTCTTTTTCAAAGTTCTACTTTCATGTCAAGTCTTTCAAGTTCCTTTTTATTATGTTGGGGTATGATATATAAATTTATCATACTGATATTTTATGATCATATGATGAGAGACCCCATTTTATCTCTTCAATACAGTATTTTGAAGTTTTAAGTGGCGCCGTTAGGCTGCCGAATTTTTAAGTGGTTCTTCACCATTCTCATTTTGAAGTTCTACTTTCATGTCAATTCTTTCAAGTTCCTTTCTATTATGTTGGGGTATTATCTCTATATCTGTCATACTGGACTCTTATGTTCATATGATGAGAGACCCTATTTGACCTTGTCAATTCAATTTTGTTGAAGTTTAAGTGACGCCGTTAGGCTGCCGAATCTTTAAGGGATTCTTTCACCCTTCTCATTTTTCAAGTTCGATTTTCATGTCAAGTATTTCAAATTATTTTTATTTTGTTGGTGTATGATCTCTATATCTATCATACTGGACTCTTATTTTCATATGATTAGAGACCCTATTTGAACTTGTCAATTCAATTTTGTTGAAGTTTAAGTGACGTCGTTAGGCTGCCGAATCTTTAAGGGATTCTTTTACCCTTCTCATTTTTCAAGTTCGATTTTCATGTCAAGTATTTCAAGTTCCTTTTTATTATGTTGGGGTATGGTATCTATATCTATAATAATGATCTCTTATGATAATATGATGAGATACCCTATTTGATCTTGTCAATTCTTTTTTATTGAAGTTTAAGTGACGCCGTTAGGCTACCGAATTTTCATAAGAGAAATCTAATTTTTTTCTTCCTTCCATGTTTTTCATTTCAAATGGTATGTCCTTAAAATTTCATTACCATGTCCATATATCCTTCTTATTCTGTTCCCTTACTGTTTTATGGATCATTTATGTGTGGGTGACCCATGTCCCCTCTCTTTTCAATGTTTTCTAAAACCTTGTAACATAGCCGTTATGCTGCAGAATTTTCGTCTCAAAATACCTCTCTCTTTTCTCAAAATTATTTTATGTTATAAAGTGAATACTCAAATCTCTTATTTCTACAAGGGTATTCCCATATATATCAAAATTTTCCATTTTAAATTCTAGGATTTACATACATGATACCCGCTTTCCCTTCCGTGGGTTTAAAGTGCCGTAAAGATCATGTCTTTAAAGTAGTTTTTAAAACGTTATGATTATGAAATGAAACCCATTTATTTTATGCTATGTGGGTTATTTATGAAATGTTTGATGATGATATATTTGGCTCACATGATAATAAAGGCAAATTTAAGGGTGCGCCCTGATAGCGCTCCAATGCATTGGGTAATGATGTAACCACTAGAGATTACAATTTTCACGATACCTTGGTGAATAACCTTGGTAATTTTCAAATGACACCTTGGGGATGGACCTTGGTGATATGTTCATGATTGTCTATGTTAAATGATGTAGCCACATCTTCAAGTTATGGAAAATGTTATTTTTATTATGAAATGCCTCATGATTTCTTTCTCATGCCTTAAAGTTCTTTTCATGTCCTTATTGAAGTATCTCAAGTTCACATGTAAAATGTTTCTCTTGTTTCCATTACTGGGCCTTCTGCTCACCCTTTCTTTTGATGTATGTACCCAGGTTATGAGATGCAGTAATGAAAATAGGATAAACATAAGGATAAGTCTTTCAAGTGTTTAAGAGGAATGTTTTATGTTGTTTTCATGTATTATGTCCCTCGTTTCCAAGACACCAAACCTTAAAGATCCTCAGTTTTGTGTAATGTAATGAAAGTTTATGTTATAAAAAGGCGGGATGTTATAGTTGGTATCAAAGGATGGTTTAGTTATTTGTGGAAATTAGGATATGAAAACTTTAGGAAGAAGTCTATAGAAAAGTTTATATATAGGAAATCTTCCTGGTATTTTGGTGAGTATTGGGTAATGGGTTTCCAAGCAAATACATCCCTGTATGGATACGAGCAGGTAGAGGTGGCTCTGGCACAGATGTACATAGGTGTAAAACCCGAAAACACCGCTTCGAGCTAGACTCGAACGGGAACTGGTACACGACAACGGGCCTTGCTGCACTCTTGGTTACGACACTCCCGGGGGATATGCTTTGGTAAATTCATAAGCTTAGTATGAACCGTTATTAAAGGAAGAAGGATAAAACAAAATAAAGATTCACATAAGAATATATGATCATGGATAACCTAGATGGGAACATAGGGAATCACAGGTTAGGGTATACTTTTCTTCTACAAGTTATCCTTATATGCATTAAGTTCCTTTTCATGATTATTGGTTAAGTATTTAAGCCTCTAATTATACTTTCTCTTCTTAGTTAATGGTTTGAAATGGAAGAACATGTCCCAACAACCAATGTGATAGGAAATGCGATGATTTCTGGATTAAAGGATGATTATTATTTTGGAAGATGTTCAATATTTTGTGGACCCTATATGATCTAGGTAAATAGATTACTATGGTATTTTCATTGAGGAGTAAGAATGACTTATATTTTGAAGAATTGATTAATTTGAGGTGGAATTATAGTAATTTAGGTTACTTATGGGAATGATTAACCTATCTTGGGTAAAATATGTTTAGGTTAGCTAATTTTGTTATAAGATGTTAGGAGAGGTTGATGTTTTTTGGAGATGAACAATGAAGTTTATTTTGGAAGACTATGTTATCAAATCCTTCTTGTATTTGTGTTTCAATTTTAGTTTAGTTTATTTTGAGGAATTTTAAGGACAATTATTTATGGAGTGTTCTATGATGAACTTTGGGTAGTACCATGGAACCATGAAGATTTAAAAGTAGTTTCCATTCCTATGGGATTCTTTCTTTTGAAGAGTTGTTTTACCTTACCCATTCGGTTTTTGGGAAAATGTTTAAAGATAAAAGAAATAGATAGTTAATCTTTTGAGGATTATGTGATTCTCTAGAAGATGATTCTTGTGTTTTGATGAGACCAAGTAGTTTCGAATGATCATAGTTTGGAGAAAAGATTAGTTTTGGGTAGAAACTTATTAAAGGAAGAAACTCTACATGAAGGTAGATATATTTCCTTATGTTTTTGTTCTATATTGTAAATGAATTCCTCAAAGTTATGAAATGGAACGTAAAACAAAAACATTGTTGGTTTACGTTTCCTACTAGGTAATCAAAGACCGCTTGCACACATAATAATGTTGGGATTTTCTGGTGGTTAACTTCCTCCTAATCATGTTTTCTATCACTCTCCTTTAGGACGTGACCCTTTGTTTTCTCCTCCATGTCCATGTTTCCTACATGGAATCCCAGTAAAAGTAAACTCAGGTGGCCTTTGTACTCCCTTTTCTTTCTTTTAAAGTAATGGCGTCACCGACTCTTTTTCCGATGTGGGACTTTCAATGAAATTTCAAAACCCAATTTTTTAAAATTGCGAGGATGCAATTTCTTAAGGGGGGAATATTGTAACGGCCCGAAATTTTGAATAAATCTTGTTTCCTAATCTCATGTGTTATTTTATGTTTTATTTGATAACATGAGTATAATTAAAATGAGACTGTTGGGTTTTGACTAATATTTGACCATTGGTCAATATGACCGCTGGAAACTAAATGTTTTGATTACTATATCTAAATACAAGCAATCTTGGTTAATTAATATAGAAAGAAGATTTGATGGCCTCACCCGGTAGTCTTGGACCGATCGAAGCCCATCTAACAGAACTTGGGAAGGAGGTAGCACCACAGGGCTTTGCTCTGGACCAAACTCAAGCTGAACTTCATCGTGCGAAGCTAGAACGGGATCGCCTTCACGAGAAGTTCAAACTAATAGAAATTACGACTCGTGCGATGTTGGCCGAGCCTCCCTCGGATTCTCTCACCTTAGCACACCTTACACTTAGGTCCTATGCTGGTGTGATAAGGGGCTATGTAAGGAGACCGTGATTTCCTTATGTAATCCTTTGTTTTAAATAAAAATTGGGATTTCTTCTTATGATGATGTTTATGAATTTTTAAATGAACGAATAAATATAGTATACATATTTTTGATGAATTTTAGAAAAAGGATATTTTAAAAAATGATTATGTAAACCTTAAATAATTAAAAATGTGTAATGATTTTCAAAAAATGGACTTCTACAATTATGTTCAGTACAAAATTTGGAGTCTAATAAGATCAACATGATTTTTGATGAATAGTAAATTATGAATAGTGATTTTATGATTAGGATCAGTAATATGACCAAATGGATTAGTAATCTCACTTAAAGAAAGTTTTAAAATAATCTAGGCACCTTGATTAAGTAATTTTATTCAATAAAATGGTTAAATAACGGTTTTATAAATTATTATTCAAGTATTAGTTTTTTGGGTGAATAGTGTTTTTTTAATTAAAATTTAAATTAAAAATATTTTTATAAAATGGATTTCGTTTTTGAACTCAGAGCACCGATATTATGCTATGGTAATTTTTGGGGTTTTTTTCTGAAAAAAAAGAATTTTCGGTGAATAGTGTATTTATTTAAAAATAAAATTAAAAATATATAGAAAATTATTTTTATAAAATGGATTTCATTTTTGAAATCAGAGCATTGATATTTTGTTAATGTGAAACTTTGGGATTTTTCTGAGAAAGTTGAATTTTCATTGAATAGTAAAAATACAGTTTTAGGGTTCTGGTATGTTTAATGACATCATAACTGTGTCATAGTGATGCCATGAGATATTTTAAGGGTTTTCCGGCCAAGGGTGATGAATTATTGTTTTGGGGGCCCCATGTGGCCTAACTCCATGGTAAATGCCAAGGGAGAGCACATGGGTTTGAGAAAAGCACATGTGAGGTGTCCCTTGGCCATTAATGCCTTGTCCCCTCACTTTCCCTATAAATACCAAGCCCTCCCCTCATCCATTCGACTCCCCACTCTTCCCCAACAAATTTCTGGTCTCATTACCTCCCAAGGAGTCCTCCCAAGGTTCCCCCAAGCCCTCAAGGTCCCAACATTTGAGGTTTAAGAGTTACATTTTAAGGTAAGGGATCCGACCCCTCTCTTTCTTTTCAAGTGATATCTTTTATGTCATTCCATTTATGCTCCATGTTCTTATTTTGGAGGATTTTCTTTTATACTCCTCTTACTGCCCTTTTTATGTTCATATAATGAGAGATCCCCTCTTACTCTCATTATTTCGTTTTATGAAGTTTTAAGTGGCGCCGTTAGGCTGCCGAATGTTTAAGGGATTCTTTCACCCTTCTCTTTTTCAAAGTTCTACTTTCATGTCAAGTCTTTCAAGTTCCTTTTTATTATGTTTGGGTATGATCTCTAAATTGATCATACTGATCTTTTATGATCATATGATGAGAGACCCCATTTAATCTTTTCAATACAGTATTTTGAAGTTTTAAGTGGCGCCGTTAGGCTGCCGAATTTTTAAGTGGTTCTTCACCATTCTCATTTTGAAGTTCTACTTTCATGTCAATTCTTTCAAGTTCCTTTATACTATGTTGGGGTATGATCTATATATCTATCATACTGGACTCTTATGTTTATATGATGAGAGACCCTATTTGACCTTGTCAATTCAATTTTGTTGATGTTTAAGTGACGTCGTTAGGCTGCCGAATCTTTAAGGGATTCTTTCACCCTTCTCATTTTTCAAGTTCGATTTTCATGTCAAGTATTTCAAGTTCCTTTTTATTATGTTGGGGTATGATATCTATATCTATCATACTGGACTCTTATGTTCATATTATGAGAGACCCTATTTGACCTTGTCAATTCAATTTTGTTGAAGTTTAAGTGACGCCGTTAGGCTGCCGAATCTTTAAGGGATTCTTTCACCCTTCTCATTTTTCAAGTTCGATTTTCATGTCAAGTATTTCAAGTTCCTTTTTATTATGTTGGGGTATGATCTCTATATCTATCATACTGATCTCTTATGATCATATTATGAGATACCCTATTTGATCTTGTCAATTCTTTTTTATTGAATTTTAAGTGACGTTGTTAGGCTACCGAATTTTCATAAGAGAAATCTAATTTTTGTCTTCCTTCCATGTTTTTCATTTCAAATGGTATGTCATTAAAATTTCATTACCATGTCCATATATCCTTCTTATTCTGTTCCCTTACTGTTTTATGGATCATTTATGAGTGGGTGACCCATTTTCCCCCTCTTTTCAATGATTTCTAAAACCTTGTAACATAGCCGTTATGCTGCAGAATTTTCATCTCAAAATACCTCTCTTTTCTCAAAATTATTTTATGTTATAAAGTGAATACTCAAAGCTCTTATTTCTACAAGGGTATTCACATATATATCAAAATTTTCCATTTTAAATTCTGGTATTTACATACATGAGACCTGCTTTCCCTTCCGTGGGTTTAAAGTGCCGTAAAGATCATGTCTTTAAAGCAGTTTTTAAAACGTTATGATTATGAAATGAAACCCACTTATTTTATTCTATGTGGGTTATTTATGAAATTTTTGATGATTATATATGTGGCTCACATGATAATAAAGGAAAATTTAAGGTTTCACCCTGATAGCGCTCCAATGCATTGGGTAATGATGTAACCACTAGAGATTACAATTTTCACGATACCTTGGTGAATAACCTTGGTAATATTCAAATGACACCCTGGGGATGGACCTTGGTGATATGTTCATGATTTTCTATGTTAACTGCTGTAGCCACATCTTAAAGTTACGGAAAATGTTATTTTTATTATGAAATGCCTCATGATTTCTTTCTCATGCCTTAAAGTTCTTTTCATTTCCTTATTGAAGTATCTCAAGTTCACATGTAAAATGTTTCTCTTGTTTCCATTACTAGGCCTTCTGCTCACCCTTTCTTTTGATGTATGTCCCCAGGTTATGAGATGCAGTAATGAACATAGGATGAACATAAGGAGAATCCTTTCAAGTTTTTAAGAGTAATGTTTTATGTTGTTTTCATGTATTATATTCCTCGTTTCCAAGACACTAAACCTTAAAGATCCTCAGTTTTGTGTAATGTAATGAAAGTTTATGTTATAAAAAGGCAGGATGTTATATTTAACACTTAAATTCAAATGATGACTCTCATAAAATTTTAATGTAACAGAATTAGTCATCAATTCAACCACTTGACCATTTTTCCAATATTCTCTATTTTAATCACACGTTATTCAATGTTTTCATTTAAAATGTGATATATGATCTCAATATGTTTAGTATAAGAGTGTTGAACTAGATTTTTCATGATCTTGATAGTGATGATTTTTTCAGAGAGTTTCAATATAAAGTATTTCACCTCAACACCAATATTATTAATATGTTACCTTATCCAAAATAGTTTAGTGGATGACATTTTCAGTGGGTTAAGCTCTTCTCCAACTATACTATACAAAGTAGATTATTATTTCTTAATCAACCACAACCCATGTTTTTTCATATAAATAATCAACCCAAACATATTTACGTTCCATCTACCACATCTACAATCTAATTTACATCCAAAAATGATGACAATTAGTTTTCCTTTCTTATCAATAAATAATCCAATATTGATATTACCTTGAATAGACTTCACAATTCTTTTAACTACTTCAAAATGGCCTTCATTATAATTAATTTCAAACTGAGATACTAAAAAATTTACAAAGATGATATCTATATAGGTTTCAATAAAATATAAAAAGCTTCCAATGATCCTCCAATACAGTTTTGGATCTACATATTTCCCATCCTCATGTTTCCTAGAATTTTTCCCAACCACTAACAGAGTTCATATTGGTATGGAGTCCTGAATGATGATGTTATTTTGAATATATCTTGGATACTTTTCCTATTAAATGAAGGTGTATTATTTCTTTTGAATTACCTAAATCCCAAAAAATTATGTGATTTCACTAATCTTTCAAATTTCATTTTTTTATTTCATATCATTAGAATGATCTTCCACATATCCATTCAAGCTTCCATGGAATATGATATAATCCAAAAAAACAAGAACCATAAATTTTCCCCCATATAATTATTCATATAGAGATTATGTTAAAAAAATCATACATTGAAATTATAGATTCTTCATATAATCATTCAATCTAAAATACTATAAATGTAGTTTCTTATTTAGACCATAAAGATCCTCCTTCAATCTTTAAAAATTCACCATTTCTATTCAAAAATCTAACTGGTTGTCAAATATAAACTTTTTCTTCAAGAAAAAAATTTCAGAATTACCTTTGATATCCATCTGATAAACATTGTTCCCTCTTCGAATCATCTTGTCCTAGAAGATCGTAATGGAGTCAGGTTGAGCTACTAGAGTAAATATTCCTTCCATAATTATTCTTTAATTCAATGAAAAACATTTACACATGAATAATTACATCATTATGATATCATTTAATATCTTATTGAATGTTTTTAAGATCCACATTATTTCTCTAGAATTATGATTTTATAGATTTTCAATGGGATCTCAAGTATATTTTTTCAATATATCACAATTATTCATAAATACCCTTCACCAATGATTCGTCATTCCATTATTCATCAAACGAGTTCATTTAAAATATTGATAGGGGAGAATAATATTCTTCATTCCATATAATCCATGTCTATTTAGGTTCAGACCAATCCTAATTGATGTTGTATTGATCAACTTCTTCACCTGTGTTTATCCTTTGTGGTTCTAGTGGATTTTTATCAGAAATGGATTCCTCCTCTAATTCTCATTCCGAATCATCACCATTTATAGAACTCCAAATGTTATTAATAACCTTAACAATTTATGTATTTCAATCGGTTCCTTTTCCTCTTTATCCTCCATATTCACTTATATAAACATATGTTATCACTACATTATTCATAATTTTATCATTAATGATGTTAAAATCATTTACCTCCATAATTATTATATGATGATTTTTATAACATTTATAGTCATTACCATTAATTGACTATCTAAAGAATATTCCCAAATCTCCAATAACACTATACATTCAATTATTTTATACTTTTATTCAAATGAAACATTTATTCCCAAAAACAAAAAAATAATTATGTGTGGAAATTTTAATATGACATACCTCAATGATATACTTTATTCTTATAGAATAAACACTCTTGTCTTTTTAGTGTACAACATAACAAAAAAACAATTTACAATAATGACAGGAAACTCAACCCTCAATTTTCAAAGTGTTTTCAATAATATTCACCTCTTAATTTCTATATTAAATGAACCCATTTTCTGAGGTGTTCTCACTGAAAGAACCACATTCTTGATACCCTATTTTTCGAGTTTATTTTCAAATTCATTGGATGTGTACTATGTTCTATTGTGATATCATAATATCTTGGTAGTGTGGCTAAGTATATTCTCAAAACTTTGAAGGTGTATCTTCATCCTATCAATGATTTCTCATTTACACTTCGTAAACGTCCCACATGACACTCTACGACAGTAATCATAAAATTCAATGAAGTAACTCTCTATATATTCCATCCATATTCATTCGACCACACTCATATGTGTGGATATGATCAAATAGATTCAATATTGTTTTGTTTCTCAACTGATAATAAACCTTGAACTTATTTACTCACATGAAAGCATCACATGACTTCTCTGGATCACACATCATATTGGGAACTTCTACAATATCGTTTATATTATATAATATTTCCATTCATTGATGATTATTGTGACCAAAATTCTATTACTAAAAGTTTTTTTCAACATAAATTGTTAAGAAACATGTTTATTATTTACTATATACCTAGTATAAATTACTACTTTCCACCATCATTTCATGAGTGAATTACCTATCATGAAACTGATGGGTCACCCTTTTAGATTAAATGTAACTATTAATTTTGAGTCACAGAGTATACACACACACAAATGATTGTTATGTAATCTATCCACATAGATATCTTCCTTTTTTTATCACATCATTTTATAATTTTTTTATTTATACTTTATTGGATCATTAAGGAATCATAATTATTGACTCACACTATTTCATAACCCTTTAAATGTCATATTTTAAAATAAACATTTCATATCTTGTGGAAAGATATCATTTCTCATGAATATTTGTTACTATTGTTTTATTTTTAAATGAGATTTCTATTGTGTTGGGTTTCTTAATCAAATATATTTTTCCTTCACATGGATAATAGATTTAGTGGAGGCATATGATTTCCTCACCAACAAATTTTCAACATGCATAGTTGAATCAGTATCTAATTCTTATTCCATAAGAGTATACTTATTTTTAAGGGTAATTCTGAATGGTTGATCAGTATTGACTTGTCTTAAAGAACTGTATTTATGTTTTCTACCATTACTATACCTAGAATGAATATATTTATGGTCAATGTAAGAAAAATGAATGAAATATAAATTGAAATTATTTCTTTTAAATTATGAAGTATATACTTTTCTACACATTTATAAATACCAGGTGCATCCCCATTCATATTTCACCTTGGATATTAATAGAATTGAATATAATGTATTTGAATTCCATAAAATTGACATTTACAAAAGGGAAATATCTTCACACTCTTATTCCTCAACATGAGCCATAATTTTACATAGATATTTAGTTAACAATTATTTTTGTATTACTGAGTATTATTACTATCTATCTTCTCTTTTTGGTTTAAATATATCTCTATTAGGTTATTGGGAACCTTAGTAATATGTCAATATTTCATCATCCCATTTTTTTCTCTCATTTTTCTTCCTACCCTTGATTTTTTTTTCTATCACATACAAAATCACATATTCACATAACATTAGATCATTTTTCATTAATGTATTTCTATACTCCCCTAAAACAACGTTTAATTCATAAAAAAATATATAAATTTAAAACCCATCAAAACTATAATTTCTCTTCCATTTCCCTTCACTTTTATTTAGTGTCCAGTTTACTACTCAAGGTAACATGTTATTCTTCAAGGTCATTAAATTAATTATTATTTTCATCTAATCTTGATGTAAGGTAATTGATAACTTTATCATTCTATTCATTCCTTATTTTAATCTGAACCCCCTATTCTAAGATCTCAACAATTGTCAAATGTACTTCTGCCACTCCTTGTAGTTAATTGATATCTACATTAAGTTGATCAAAATACTCTAGTTAATATATCTTCAAACCTATAATATTCCTTCCCTTGATGTCATGATCATCAAGAGTTCCCTAATGTTCCACCTTCAGATCAACAACACAATTTGACTATTTTTTTAACTCATTCAAATGTTTTACCTTTTCAACTATAGAGATAATGGAATCATCAAAACCAATTTTAAATTTTTGTTCTATATCTTCTAAAATATATTTATAATCATTATCCTCTTTAAAAAAATATTCTACTTTAATTTCATTCCTATTTTTAATTATCCCTATTTTAAAACCTCTTATAAGGCCTTTTCCAGATTAAATATTCACTTTATACATCATAAAATTTTCTTGATCATCTAGAAGAAATGTAAACTAATTTACAACATATAAAAAAGCTAAAGGAATATTTCATTTAAATATCCCTTTTACTCTCCTGAATTTTTAGCCTTATCAGAAATAATTTCATTATCATTAACATATCCATTATCTCTACATTTTGTAATTTCATGTTTTACATGGATTTGAATGTCATTTACTTAATTGCTCAAATTATTGTATCTTATGGTTTGAAATTCATTTCATTAGCCACCATATTTCTTAGAAATTAATCAATAAAATTTATAGATAGATCTATACTACTACATAATGATAAAAGGATAAATGAATAAATTTTATAATCATGTCAACAAGGTCTCGATTTCTTGTTAGGAGACTATCTGATTTGAAATACACAGTTATGCAGGCTTTGTCAGAAGTTGTGATCTATATGTTTGGCCTTATTTGATGTTTTCAATGGTGTGTGTGAGTGAGGAAAACTAACACTAGGAAAACAAGTGTTGTCTTATTGGGACAATCATATGTCTGACGACCCGTTTAGGCATGTGGGTGGGTCCCAGGGAGGGGACAACATGTTTTTTTGGAAATTGGTGGTACCTAGTGGGCTAGAACCCCATAACTATGTTAAGGTGTTGTTGATGTTCATTCAGCAGGGCCTAGTTGATACATTAGTATCAGAGGATGAACCCATCCTTAAGTGTAACAGTACTTCCTTGGATGATATGTAGTGTTTAAAATGAGTATATTCTTCTCTTTTGTGTGTGTGTGCGGGGGGGGGGGGGGGGGGGTGTAAAACCTAAGAATGATTAAGGGTTAAATGATTAAATGATATGAATCATAGAAAAAAGGCGACCCTTTATTTTTAGGTTCCTACGTGATTAGACCTCCATAATTAATAATTATTGGTCTGGACTAGTTATTAGGATGGGTAACTATACAGTACGATTCTCAGGGTGTGTGCGAATGAGGAAAAATCACATTAGAAAGAACATGTATTAGAATGTGGTGATAATAATTAGATTGATGAACTTTTCAGTCATGTGGGTGGAACCTAGGGAGTAGAACACATGTCTATGGGGTAATTGGTTGTACCTGTTGGGCCATAACCCGACATCCATGTTATTGTATGGTTTTTATGCTGTCAGCGGGACCCATTGTTAACCTGATCCTATTTTTAATGGGATAAAACAATTAGATTTTACAAATGTGAAATCCTTCTCAATATTTTCTTCACAATTTCACTATCTTTAATTTCTTCAACATGTCTTCAAAATGACCGAATAACCTCAGTAATTCAATAAAATAAATAATCTTCTCTTTTCACTGGATGTATTTTGTATCACTAACAAATTGTGAAAAAACAAGATAATTGGAGTACCTCAATTTGTTATGACCTTCATATATATATATTATATTTATTTACATAGCCATGGATAAAAAATAATTTATCACATTCATTTAGATTTGATAGGATTGTATTGATGTAAGATAATTTTTATTTTTTGTTAGGCATTAATCATTTTACAATATATTTCTACCATAGAAAGACCTATCGCATAACTGAACTGAATCCCTTGAACTGTGGAATAGTGAACTTCAAACCCTTGACATAAAAAATGAGGTATCATAATATTCTTCAAAATATGGAAGTTACTTACCTCAAAAATGGAATCTCTAGAAAATTTCATAGAATTGTCCATAAAAACAAAATAAAAAATGAGAAATTTAACTCCTACAACCTTCCAGTCATACAACATGTAAAACACTGGAACACACTAAGTGGGTAGGGGTTAATTATGGTGTCAAATATTTCTAATATTAATATGGATTTTCTTCCCACTTTGGAAGGAACTTATTGAACCTATCTAATGTACTCATATAATTACCAAAAACCCATATGCATAAATGAAAACACAATATAAATATTTTAAAAGGATCACCAATGAGGGATAGTCCAATGAGAATAATCCAAGAGTTTTTCAGTCATACCCAAATCCATTAAGAAATTATAGAGTTTTAGGTATGGAACATTGCCTCCCTCATATAACTTTTGTTGAATCCACCTTTATCACTACTTTGGTTACATACATTCTTAGTTTATAATCATAAATTTATCTTCCATATTTGTATATATGAAGGTGATTTTTTCCTCATGTAGGTCCACAAATTATTCTTCAATAAAATCCACAAAAATTTCCTATGATCAAGTATTCTTGCATAAGTATATTTCATGATATAGATTTTTTTAAACCATATTTTTTTATTCAACGAAGTATCCACACTATTGAAAGGACCCACATAAATTTAACTCTCAACCTATAAAAAACACCAAATTTTTAAGAAGATCCATACATTTGTGATAATAATTCACTTAAAATATATGGAATCAATTTTTTTTAAACCATTATTATCATGGAATATTTTTTTCCTAAATTTATTTATTTATTTATGAATGCATTCATATAAAACCATCATGAAATCAAAGTGATCAACCTTTCTCTAAATAAATTTTCAATACTAATTGTATGTGTGACCACCTACTATATGTAGTAATTATCATTTCAAAAAAAAACATATTGATTACATAGAAATATATCATGCCAGAAAAATAGGTCTCTTTAATTTTCCAACATCAACCAATATCTCACAAATATCCTTATATGCTTGAAACATAGGAGAAAATTTACATTCGTGAAGCTTCTTATAATCACATCACATATATCATCTTTCATTCATCAATCCACAATCTTACTAGAAACATTATTTCATGAATCTTTAATCCTTAGCAACACCATAAATTCATTAATTAAATACAATTACCATAGATTAATGTGAAAATGTTATAAATCCATCATTTTAAAAACATGTCACAACCTTAAAATTTTTGACCCAAAATATCTTTCATACACTAAGAAATGATGCCACCTTAAACAATGAATACACATGAATCATAATCTCACTTATCTTGAAAATACCATCATCAATGTACTATGGATTGATAAATGAAATCTATTTCTAATAGTGAATAACCTATGTTATAACATAGAAGTAAATATTATAAGATATAATTTATTAACATTATATATTCATTCTTAATGTAAAAAAGATGTATAGAGATCTGTAAGTGAATTTTTAATGAGATGTCATGAAGGGGGATAATGAAAAGTACATATCTAATTCCATGGTATGTCTATAAGTTAGGACTGAGGGGTAGATGCCTAATTTGTTTTTACTAACATTACCCATATCATTATTTATACTTGAAAATATCATCACAAATTTTTTTTATCGAACTCCCCAAAACATCAAAAGGCTCTAATGCTATATAGGATGTATTTGATCACCAAAAAATGTCTACAAAATTAATTTATAATAGAAAGTATTTCCCTATTGATCATAATTCAAGGATATGTATTAAGATCCTTTTTAAGGTTACATTAATTACCACATTCTATTCTATATGATCATGATATGATGTTTACATAAATGATCTATAAAATCATTCATCATGTTTGTTATATAGATTTGTTTTTTAGTGCTTCTTATTATCTAAAAATAGATGGATAGTATTAGGGAACCACATAAACCCAAATGGATTTTTAATATCTTTTTCTATGTATTTTAATAGTGGTTTTAGTGGACACAATTGTCTGGGTGATTTTTTCATATAATAATATCTTTCACACAAGTATTTAGAATTCTCTAGATGATTCTTTCTATTGATATATGTCTACAACTCCTACATAATGGTATAATGATTTTGAAATAAATCTATTGGGACTTGAGAGAGAGGAAGAAATGGAAGATAGTTTTAGATTAAAATTTAATAACATTAAGGATTCTTTGATTAGATAGATCATATATGTTGAATGCCTTGATAAAGATCTATAAATCAATTTTACTAAAAATATTTTCCTATAAATTTCCCCATGTAATAATGTTATGAGATAAAAAATCAGGGTAAGATAATCCCTATTTATATTGGTATTTTTTATTCCTGATCATATTTAGATTGTTTCTTATTTCATGGCACTCCTGCCAAACCTCTCTCATGTTCATGATGTGGTCCATGTATCTCTCATGAGGAAGTGTGTACCTAATCCTTCACATGTAAAAAACTAAATGGTTTCAAAAAGAGTGAATGGTCTAATATTAGATAGTAATGATTGATCTTATATATAAATTTCTATGAAATTAGACAACTTTTATAGATAAGGATGTTCAAATAATTAATATATTTGAAAAATACACATGGGAACTAGTGAATGGGATAATGTATAGATATCCTCATTTTTTATATATTGTAGTGATTGAATAGAAATGTAGAAATTAATTTTAATTTTGTTATAATGTTACATCCCGTAATTTTTTATATACTTCCATTGAAATGAGCATGAAATATTTGATGGTTTTACATAAATATAAACAAATGTCTAAATAAACCATTATAAAGTAATTTTTTATATTAGGTGTGATAATTTCTCGGTATTTAAATTGATAACCATATTATGAAAAATATGTATAAGGGTTCTATATAATTAATTTTACTGATCAATTAATTCTAAATAAGAACTCACTTTTTAGTAATGTCATTTTATGAATCAAAATTTTCTATTTTAAATAGTCTTGATCTCCTTTTTTAAGTTAACTTCATAATTAATTTAAAATATTGATAAAAAATTAATAAACTGAATATTATTTTTGGAAATCATAATTTCTATAATATCTTTGGTTTAATTTTAATAATTTTTCGAAATTTTTTTATTTTCCATTAAATTGTAAATGTATATATTTTTATAAAAATCGTAATTTATATTAAAGTAAAATTAATATTCTAATTTTTTTATCTAAAAGTAAAATAATACTCAATTATTTGAAATTAATATAATTAATTACATATTAATCATGGTTATATAAGATTTTTGAATAAGATTAGATTTGGAAATAATAAAAAAATTCAAAAAACTTTTTTAGGCATGTAATTTGATTTTATATTAATAAATTAAATTAATCCTTATAGATTTATTTTATTATTTAAATTTATGTATTATAAATTTAGTAATATATTACAACATTCATTTTATTATTTTTACAAGGAATTAAATGGAAGAAAATTATATTTTTTTCTTAAAAGATCATTTTTCTCTTAAGGGTTTTCGTTGTGGGTTGCATGATTTTTAATAATTTAATGAAAAATCATATATAAATTGAATCAAGTAATTTTTTTAAATATTTTATATTTTAAAAATTATTATTATCTAATACTATAAACATAATTTTGTTATTGTCAATTTTGAAAACATTTAATTTTTTCCATTATTAATGTTATAGTTGGTTTACCTAAGAGTTAAACTATGACATAAGGGAAGGATTACCACCCACACAAATATAATTTTTATTGTTTGAAGATATTTAAAACTTATACTATTAAATTTTTTAATATTTTTCCATTTTCATATAATTTATGATTAAAATGACATTGTATCATTAAAATCAATTATGAAATTCCATCTGTGACCCTCCCCCCACTTTTAAAAAACTCTTCCCCTCTCGTATAAAGACCATTTGATCTATATATCTCATTGATACACCACCTAAAAATATTCCTAGTTTAATTAAATTTATATTATATCTTTTTATTTTCCATTAAGACTAATTCTTCAACCATTAATTTGTAGTCAATAGATGCATGCATCCTATGATCATGTTTTATCCACAAAAGTATTTTCATAAATATAATTATATTCTATTATTGTAATTTCACAAAAATATCAACTCAATTCCTGTCAAGTGGGAAATAAAATGTTCACTCATGCATTCATGTTAACTACCTTACCCACATAGATATACGATTCATTTTTTACCACCCACTTTCATGGGTGGTTATAATGATGAATTTAATATCTAAATATTATGTACAAAACATATTTAAGATCTTTTAATTCTAATAACTGATAATTCTTCTTACCCGTTGATCCATTAGTAAATGATAATGTCGGTCGTGCCACTATGTGGACTACCACATACATGACATGATGTGATTTGTTTATCATTTCATCTTTACATTGATGATAACAAGGATAGTTTTAGTGAAAAAGTAATATATTGTATATATTATAGTAATTTTTTAAATTTGAATTGTCTTTTACCTTTCTTGGATTCCATCCATCATGGAATGGAAACATCACTCATGTGTTTGTACAGACTATTGTCTCTAAGTTGGAATGTACTTAATTTTTATCCAAAAATTTATATAAAAGGATAAAAAATATTATGAATGTATATTATGTTTATATGATTATTATTATTGTAGATATCTAGGAACAATTATCATTTTTCAAGGACCATAACTGCTAAACAAAAACATATATGAAAAAAAAAGAATTAACTGATGAAATGATGGGTTTAATATAGAATTGTTAAATAATGATTTTTAAATGATATAAGTGGGTAATATAATATATTATATGTTTTAATATGATTAATGTATATTAATATAGAAAATATATATTTATTATACAACTATTTATAGTGCTTATAAATCATGTTAGATATATAGTAAGTGTTTTCTCTCTAAACATCTTTCTCAGAAAGATCTTCGTCTATGCACCCAATTTATTTTTATTTGATTATATATGGATATATGGATAGTTAATATCATATATTATAATCATTCATGGTATTTTAAAATTAAAATTCAATATATATTTATTTTAATGGATTAGTATTGAAATGCATGCAAAACCGTAAGGCATTTGATTAAAATATCTCTTCATTGATAATGATTTTAATGTTATGATCTCATTTTATATTTCTATTGATTATAAAATAACTAATTTTTTTATAAAATAAAACATGATTAAATAAAATGGAATGACCTGAGAATATTATTTATTTTTTCAATGTAATTTGATAAAATATTTCTATATCCATAACGATCTTCATCGCATTTTTTTTGGTTGATTCATGATTATTGTAAATAAAAATATTTATATTTATGTGGTGTATATGCAAATATGATGACATTTATAAAATATATCAATATTAATTCATGGTATATAATGTTACAATTCAATTTATAAAAAACCAAGGTGTGTTTATTTAAATGTAACCTAAGTGTTAAGGGTTGATCATCTAAGATTATATTCATAGAGACATATGTTATGTTATACACCTATATTCTTTTTTAGGTATCTATATAAATAATTTAAAATTCATTATCATTAATATTCTTATTTTAATGATTTTTAATGTTTTATTTGATTTTATTTCATCTGTGGTGGTCAAAAATGAAAAGCTTCCAAAATGTAATGTTTTTTTGTGACAAACTCATTTATATTTGGATTGTTTATGATTAATTTTTTATGATGAAATGATATGATTTATCTCTCAAAAATATTTTTTATTTTATTCTCATGGGATAATTTTTGGAAATTAAATATTCTCATTAAAATTTCCACTCAATATATACTTAGAATATGAAGATAATTTTATGGAAAACTGACATTATTTCTATCTTTGGTCGAAAATATTTTCCCCATATATATATTTTCATTATAATGTTATCTAAAATGTATTTAATATTAACCAAATATTATTTAAATAAATTTGTAATTATAGTTTACTTTATTTAGAAATTTTTATATTTAATTTTCATGTTTTTTTATCAATGTGATAATGTTTTCTATTTAACCCAAATATAAATGTATTTTTTAAGGTACACCACATGTGAGGCATTTACCTCTATTTTTAGTGCTCAATTTTTAAATAATTTATTATAATTTTACTTGCATCATTTAAATAAAAACTCATTCCTCAATATTTTATAATTTCTGAAATTTTATATAATTAATTTCAAAAAGAAAATTTTATTTCCCTAAATAAATATTCTAACTATCTTCTAATGTAATTGTAGTATTATACATCATACATTTGGGATTCTTAGGATTTAGTAGGATATGATACATGGCTACTATATTTATTCATAATATAGATATTTTCTAATTATGATTCTGTATATTTATCAATCATATATTCATTCCATGACTAACTATATGATTATATGATAAATGTTTTATAGTCTTCTAGAACACATTTTTATGTTTTTCATTATATGATGTGTCGATCCAATATAAACCTAGGATGGATGGTTACATTATACATTAATATTGTATGGTTCTGTTATATCCCTCTAATTAATTGGGTAAAAATGGATATATCATAAGATAATAAATACTATAATGAGAAGTGAACTCGGTTTATTAAGGTAATTTATCCAATAAGATAGTGTTGGAAGTGAACCTAAACTATGGAAATGATGTAATGGGGAGTGAACCCAGTCCACTATGATAGTCTTGGAAGTGATTCTTGATTGAGAAAAGGATTTTATATGTTTATGTCTATGGAAAAAATTTATATATTATACTTGTGATATCTTCTAATTTCTTGTTATTCATTATTGATGATTCCAAACTCTTATTTCATATGTTTTTTATTGATAAAAAATTATGTTATGCTTCCAAATTATCATATATAAGTTGATAAATATGATTTTATATTGTTAAGGTAATTTTATCATATACTTATAGATATATTATTCTTAAATTTTATAATTTAATAATATCTATAATTTTTACTCTTACCATTCATCATATATTACCCTTTTTTCTATTTCCCCTCCCATGGTTATGGGGATATTGTTTAAGTATATTATGTTTAAGAATGGGGATATATTTTATGAATATATTAGGAAATAAATTAGATCATTTATGTACCATTTTATAATGTAACAAATCAATTAATATTAATAGTAATAAAATTCAAGTATTATTATTAATTAATTTTATTTTTTTAATTTATATTAATTAGATTAATAAAAGAAATATATTTATCTAAAATGAAGAAAAGATTAATTTATAACCCAATCATGTTTTTATGCATTATATGGTTTTATTTAGAAGTCTGTTATAATTTATAGAACATTAATGTTACAAAAATAACATTATATTTGAATAAATCATGTCAAAATTATCTGAGGATGAATTTTTTATAATTTTATAAAAGGATTGATTTTTTAATGAAAATTGAAAAATACTGATTTTTATTAAAACATCGCTTCTAATTTATATATTTAAAAAGTATCAATAAATTTTTATGATTTAATGACAAAATTACAATTAAATATAATTCGATAAATGTTATTTAAATCAATGTTAAACATTATTTTTCTGAAAAACATATTGACACATAAAAAATAATTTTTGGAAAATCCATTTTTATCATTTATTCTAGATTAATTTTAAATTAAAATTTTGAACATAAGTCAATTGAATTTGTTAAGATGAATTAAATATATAAAACCATATAATTAATATTATTCAACAAACTCACCTTCTAGTTTTTTTGTAGTGAATAATGAAAACTATTAAAAAAAAATTGACAGAGTTATGGTTAAAATAGATTTTTAACAATTAAAACTAAATAGATAAAATTTACCCTGAAATAAAAACCTGTATAGAGAATTTTTTAAGGGCTTATTCTTAAAATATATCATATCAAATTATTTAATGATCTATTTTCAATCAATTTTCCTAGAGTAATATGCCAATTTATTTTAATCTTTTTAATAATCCAAGGTGTGTCTACTCCCTAACTAATAAAATGAAAACCCCTCTCATCTCCAATAAAACTCAGTAGCCTTTCAGTTATGAAAATAACTACCCAAATACCATATTAAAAACCATAACCAGAAATTTTAGGCCATATATTTATTATCCCACCACCTTAGTAATGCTTTATTCCTAAACCTAATATGTTTTTTTTGAAGAATTAGAATAGTTCTTAATCAAGTGTTTCCATTTTATTTCTTCTTCTAACTGCTTAAAATATTCTTTAGAAATTCTGAAGTAATAAGACGATTATATAAGATATTTATTTTAATTGAATAACCTATTTAAATATCCTCTATATATCATATGTGAATTGATATAATATTTTGTTGATACAGAAGACTACACCCTTGCAAATTGATGTAATTGGTTTTCCATAACCATCTCTAATGGTTTGTAACAATGATAAATTTAATATATATTTAAAAAATTCATCACATATTCATCATTAATAAATATATTATATCATCCATTTTCTTATATCCCCCCATAAAATGTATAATGTTATTCATCTTTGCATTTAGATTACCATCTCCACGAAGCGATCTATTTCATTTTCCATGGCTATATCACATGAATGATATATATAAGTTTTTCTTAAATATTTAATATTATATTTATGTTACAAGAATAATTATATATTGACAAAATGAAACTTATCTTATTTAAATCATTCTCTTTAAATGTTTTAGTCATTACTCATGTGTACGTGTGTCCTACTATCTCAAACAAGAACATAAAGTATTAAGAAAATTTAAATAACATGGTCAGAATTAAAATTTTATGTATAATAAACAAGAAAAATATTCATAATAAATAAAATAATTAATATAATAATATTATTCAAGAATATATGGAATTAATTTTATGATTTTCACATGAGGTTTTGGACACTTTACATTAAAAATTATCTTTTAAAATGTTTTAACAATTTGTTTTCTAAAATATTTCTCAACCATGTAAATATTCATAAAATTATTTAATCGATGTATTATTATTTCAATTAATAATTTTTTAAGGGATTGAAATGTTATTTCTAAAGAATATTTGGAAAAAATAATTTTACATATTTTTCAAAGTAAATTTTTGCATTGTTTGCAAATGGAAATAGGAATAAAAAATTTTAATGTTTAAAAAATTAAAAAGGGTTCCCCTCCCTGAAAAAATTTAATTGATGTTCGAATTAAATTAAAATATTAAATATTTTCTTAAATATAAACTCCACATTCTATTATTTTGGGTATATTGGAAAAGGTTTTTTAATTGAATGGATATTTCTATATAAAGAAATGTTTTCCTTATAAGTATAATGAATATTTCAATGTTAATAATGATAGAAACGAAATAATTTATGATTCCAGATAACATTAGAGTTCCTGGTAATTATTTATGATTATTGGTGATAATCCAATACCTCATGATAATGAGTTATCCAGATATAGCTCTCCAATTCATTGTGTATAGGGATGAAGTAAACAAGTTAAGATTATATAAAGACATTATTTGAAATTATAATGAAAGTTATCCCACTTATAAGAGATATTTTAAGAGTGATATAAAGAGTATGTACTAGGTATCATACATGTTTTTTAAATTATTTCTCTCATTTTTATAAAAAAATTATTATCTCATAGTTTAATCAAACGAGCATATATTTTGAGGGTATGTTTTTTTTATTTTTTAAGGCGGAAATTTATTCTTTAAAAAAAATTGATGCTTTTTTAATGATAAAAAATAATAATTTAAGAGTTTATTTTTATTACATTAGTATTTCTTAATAAAATATTTATGAAATTCATTCAGATGAGAAGTTTATTTCTTAGGTAAGAAATTTTTTATTTTTATATCAATTGTTACCTTGAAAAAGGAAAATATTTATGAGTATTCATGAACGAACGTGTTTATTTATACCTTTATATATTTTCTATGTAGATGTTTTTGTCATCATCTGACATTTAAAAAAAATTCACATGTTTTTATGGATGATTATATATAGAGATAAGGTAATGATTAAAATTGTAACGATATGACATTACAAGAAACATGTTTTATATTGAAACAATAGTATTGTGGGAAAAATGGTTACATAGTGGAGGTTTACACATAGTTATATAATATTTACATATGTAAAGATTATTGAAAAACTCTGTAAAAACAAACCAAAAATATCTTCACAATGTAATAAACTGAAACCCTGTCTATTAATAACTTAATAGTGGGTTGAAAAAATGATCATGAACTTATATTCGGTTTCATTGGAAAAGTATATATAATTTTATTGGATAAGATAATGTAAGTAAATATATTAATGGTATTATAATTTATTGTTATCGTGATAAATATTTTGAATATTTCTATTTAAATTCATATAAAATATGCTGGTTTAGAGTGTGGATCCATAGAGTTGTCCTAATTGATGATGTTTTTAGGAACCAAGAGGGATATATCCTTTGAAATGAAAAAAAGGGTTTGAATTGAAATAGAGTAGTTTCTTACTACGTTTTATCATTTGAAAAGGGATATAAATTTTGGTGAAATCAATCCTATAGAGAAACCAGATCTACAAAAGAGTAACTTATAGATAATAGAGAATTTTATGACATCACAACCTAGGACATTTAGTAAATCTTCTAACACAGTGTAAGTTGAGGGGTGGATTAAATAACTTGAAAAGTTATTTTATGTCATGGCCTTTTTAGACCAAAAATTGTTAACAGTTTTTATTTAAAATTGAAAAGGTGAAGTCAGTCAATAGTGGAATATATTTAATAATAGAATTTAAAGAGAGGATATTTTTTCAATGGACTATGTTTAATTTAAGATTCATTTCATAGAAAAATATTTTCCAATGTCCGTTTATCTTAGAATGAAAAGTCAATTCCATGAATTGACACATAATGAGGAAGATTCTATGGCCACATATAAATAAATCATCACCAAATTAAAAGGGAATATACTAAATTTTTTCTAAGAACATGAGATTATAATTATTTATTTTTACAAAGTATTAATACAAATTTAACAATGTTATTTGTTATATGGAAAATTTAGATGATATAACAAACTTGTTTGATATTCCAAGAAGGTGGAAAATAAGTTTTCTAATGATAAATTATTTTAAAATAAAAATAAAATAGGTCAAGGTTACATAAAATTGGATGAAACTATGGAATAAATTTAAATTTAATAAAATAATGTTTTTAGTTTCTGATAGGTGTGTTAAAAGGAACCAAGGGCAATGTGTTATAAATTATGGGATGTTATTCTGTTGTGGAATGTTTGGGAATATGGAATATGATTGAAAAAATATCTTAGGTGTAGTAATACCATGTTTGATAAGCTGACAGTAAGGTGTCGTAAGTTTAATGAGATAGTTTACTATACTGACGTGGGTCAAGTGAAGATCTCAAATAATAAGAAGCAACAACACTGTACACTAAAGTGAAAGGTGAAATCTTTTTCCACTACATTGAAATATGTTGGGGAATTTAATGATGTGGTAATATTTACATTAATAATCCATTCATATTATTGTGATTTTTTATTTATTTTACATTGGGTCAAAAAATTCACTCATTCCCATGATTTGTTTAGTAAAATGAACATTTCACATCAAGAAATGAAGTTAGGAATTTTTTCAAAAATACATGGGGTCAATATTAGGAAATACTAATTTAAAAAGATATTTATATAATCATCAGTGGAATGGTATTCCCTGAAATACTTAGTATTTATCTGATTGTATAATTTGATGTTCTCATAGGGGTGGATTAGAATTTAGTTTATCATGATATAATGGATTATAGAGCCAAATAATATTTTTTAGAAATTATTTTTATTTTGTATATAATAATGAATTTTTTATTATTAATAACATACCAACAATATGATAAACTATTATATGATATAAAATGAATTCTACATTACACATGTAGTTAAAAATAAGAATAATATTTAGATTAAAGACATTCCAATATTAAACGAATCAAAAGATGCTTTTCGTGATGATTTTTCTGTTATTATTATTGATCGATAAGTTATGTTTAATGTTATCTTATTTTATGATTCTATGACAAATTAAAACCCCCTAATAATTTTTTTTAAATAGACCTTTTGGAATTAAATGTGATTTTTAATGAAATAATTGATAATAGATTTATTTATCTAAGAATATCACCATTGTGGGTGAATATTAAGTTTTTTAAAAATAAATATGGTTCCCTGAGTCATTTAGATGATTATAGATTATTTAACAATATCACTTTTAGGAATAAGTATTTTTATCTTTATATCATAGGCTGCTTCTTTTACCCCCAAATAATGTATTATTTTTTATAGTCTAATCAAATATTAGGGTACCATCAATTGATATTAAAGGAGGATGAAATCAGTAATACAATATCTAATAATACACATAGGTAATACATGTTTGTGGTTATTTTTTAGGGTTTAAAATGATCTACTTATATTCTGTGTTCTAATGAATTTTTTTTTCAATTAATATTTTGATATATTTTTGGAAGCTTTTATTGATTATATTTTTTTTGAAAAAGTTATGAAGATCATGAAAAACTAAAAAAGTGATATTCTCAAAACCATGAATGAAATTAAGTTATATAGAAAATTTATTCATTGTGTTTTTTGGTGAAAATATATTTAATTACATGGATATATCATAAATTAATATGGTATAACTATTCTTCCTTCGAAAACAAAGTTGTTTTTGAATGTCTGTGAACTAAAATTGTTATAATGATTTTTAATTTTCATGAACTAACTGGCTATTACTAGTGTTTAGTTGAAAACATCACACAAATATTTATCTAAAAAACTATTTTTAATAAAAAATTAGTTAATATTATATCGAATAAGGATTTAAATGAATATTTAATATTAGTGAATGATATAGTTTTTTCCTTATCATCCCCTAATACAAACCAAATTTCATATAAGTATTCTTATTTAAAGGGACTCAGTTATTTAATATATAATGCTATGGTAATATCCCATTACACGAATCAATAAGAGAATCATGAGAAAAAATATCCTTAACATTGAGTTGAAATAGTGGCTATAGTGTTTTACAAAAAAATTAGGATATGTTTTTTTTCTACAGGAAATGGTGAAATATGTATGGATAATAAATGTATAAAGTGAGTATTCACTCAAAAAAGGAAAACATGAGATAATATAGATGTGTAGAACTAATAATGGATTACAAATTCATAATTAATTACCATATACATTGTAAAAATGGAGTAGATAATTCTTTTAGTCTAAATGATAATGTATCATTAACTATTCTACATTTAAAATATATTCCTTTGGAAATGATTTTATACATTTTGGATTGGTGAGATTTCATGAAACTCCCATAATACTGTTTTAGGATTGATCACAGTCATATTTTTCATATAGAATTACGAAATCTCTTAAGGAAGTTCATCCGTTATATAAACACATTAATTTTTATAAGAATGTTCTGTTTCTTAAATTTAACATCACAATATAAAGTTTCATATGATTTTGAAAAAGGATATAGTTCTCATGTGACCCCCAGTTAAATTAGTAACATGAGAGTTAGACTCATAGTTATCCATTTTGGATTCATAGGGGAATTAAAAATATGTTTGAAAACCTTTAATAACATTCATAGTGTGAAGGAATAAACAATGTCATTTTTGATTTCACTATGAAATTATTGACATATAAACCTATTAAATATGAGTGAATGTTACAATAGTCAATTATTATTCCATTTCTAGTTTCATAATGGAAATGGGACAATATATCTATTTATTTAATTATGGGAATACAAAATAAATTTGAATGTAATAATTCAATTTTTTTAATTTTTATCTATTAACTAGTATTCATATTTTATTCCCATTTGTAAAATCATTTTTTTCTCATTTAAGAAATAGTATCATTGTAAAATAAATTTACAAAACATGTGAACCTTTTCTGGTAATCCATATAAACTAGACTCCCATCCATACTTGTATTGGGTCAAATAAATTTTCATAACCTGGGAATGTGGAATCATGAAATGAGGTAATCACAAATACTTAGTATGGTTACCTATAATTGATGACAATGAAATGTCATAAGTGGGAATAATATAATCATATTTGTAAAATAAGGATAAATAAGAAATTTATACCCATTTTTTTATAATATATCATTTAATATTAAAAAACATACCAGAATAAAGATTATTGAAACATTTTCTAATAATAATGATCCATGAGAGTATATTTAACACCCCTAAATTTGGCAAAATATTTTTTTCCAAAAAAATTTATTATTTCCTAAATTTTTAATTAAACAAAATATTGTGTTTATATTTTATTACATGCATCCCTATGTTTTTATTGCATTACACGCAACTCTGAGGTTTAACAAAAACATAAGAATAAATAATAATATTATTTTAAAAAAGACCTTTATTACATGTCTATGAAATTTGATGAATAAATATAAATAACAAAGTATTAAATATTATTTATAATGTTTGTATATATATAAAAAATATTGATAAAAAAGTACCTACTTTTTTCAATGGGGTTCTTATATTTTTTAAAAATAATTTTTTTAAAATGTTTTTTATACGTTTTTGTGAGAAATAATAAAATTATTTTTTACCAAAATGGTAAGAAATATTTGATAAAATAAATATTAGATTATAAATCACCATATTAAAATTATCTTAGGGTAATTTTTTATAATTTTTATGAAAAGATATATCTTTTAAAAAAATGAAAAATGTTGAATTTTAACTGAAAAACGCTATTTCATTTAAATTATAACAATAATTTTTTACAGTTTTTTTAAATTAATATTATTCCAATTATATATATATTATACCTATTAAGGTCATTGGAATTGTTTTTATATTTAATTTTGATATAATTTTTTTTGACCTTTGATCATTTTCACATTGAGAACATGCTTTATCGTCATGTCTATGAGATTAATTCTAAATTAATTTATCCCTTCATGTTAGTTTAATTTGGAAAACTATATTATATATTTTTAATAATAATAATTTATATTTTAAAATAATACAAAATTTAAATTTTACAATTATTACTTTTAAAAAATATTAAAAATAATTTTACTGATTAATAAAAAAAATTATTTTTTAGGTTAACATATTCTTAAATTAAAATTAATTTTACACACATATATGATCCTTATTTAGATAAATTTATATAATATTTATAATTATTTGGTTGAAAATATCTTATAAGGATCTGTTTATTTTATGATTAAATCATTAATTACTTAGGATTAAAAACAAATTATCAGGGGAACAATTAAAATTGTTAAAGTGAGAAAAACATAAAGGCTTTAGAATGTAATGTCTAATAATGTTATATTTTTTGAGGTGTTTATGTAATATATCTTATATTCCCTATATTATTTTTCAATTTCCTAGCCACATGAGGTTAGAATAACCCCCTATTATGGACTAATGTTTTTTATTTATAAAAATATCACACCTTTTTAATTATAAAAGGCCATCCTCTCTCCCCACTTCTTCACACAATCAAACCCTTTTTGTAGTGTCCCTATCCCGGAAGCCGCCCCGAGGCTCCCCATGCCTAGTTGGTCACATGGCTTCAAGCACATTTTCCTAAACACCAGAGGTTTCCGACTAGTTGTGAGGGTCTTAGGTGTGATAGTGGGGAAACTACGCCCTAATTAGAAGAGTAACAAAGTGGAAATAAAACATATAGAAATAATGAAAGAATTAAAACATGAAATAAGTAAACAATCAAACTAATAAACAACTGGAACAAATAGATATAAATTATGCATGATACATATGCCTAGGAAATCATCCAAACAAGTCACAATGCTAGAATACAAAACTAAACCAATGAACAATGAAAATCAAGTAAACAGCTCCATAGCATTGAAATCCTCAGTTTGGTCCCATGCTCCTCATCTCCATAGAAATGAAGTACCTGATGTATAATAGTGATTTCCATTATTTAGACCTGCAATAATATAATATATTTGGGCCCAAAATCATGACACAAATAGGATGTGAGACGAATCGCAGTAGGAACCCACCGAATGATCTGTGCCGAATAGTCCATGAATATATATATGGTAGGAAATAAACAAATTGAAGCAGTAAAAAAGTAAATACACAAAGTAATAATCCTACAAATTCAATTGCATTCCTTTTTATATAACAAGAGAAACTAATCAAAACAATGTAACCCACTGGGAAGTATTAATAGAACAACCCCTCTGGTTCATCCAAACAACCACAGGTAACCCTATGGGATGCACATATAGTCAAACCCCTCTTGTTCAGCTTTAGGAGAGACATTATAAGGAATCCATCACCATTAATTCCACACGAGGTCTCGTATCGGTAACTAATAGGCACTCTGAGGAAGCACTCAACATCCAATTCCCCCAGTGGCACATATCAAGGAAACTAGTAACACTCTAAATGAGATCAAAGTCCACCCCCTATGATTTTGCAACATAATAGAAAAACAGACACTCTGGGGAAGCCCTCAGCATCCATTCTTCCTATGGTCTATATAAGGCCCCAACCTTAAACCTTACTTAATCTTGAGTTATTACAAGATTACACATTGAGGATCTTTTCAGGCTTAGAGTTTTAGAGAATTAGATCATAAAACTTGCATTACATTCCACATATAAACAAAGTGGTTACAGAAAGATAGTATTCTTCATTCCCATCAATGGAAACACATTTAAAATAAAACATGGATTATTTCTTGACACATCCTTGACTCTATCATCTTATCATGTACCTTTCCCTTGACCAGTGAAAAACATTTCAAAAACTTGGGATGAGCATAAAAACTCAGTATGGGTTATAAAAAAACATGGAAAGGAAACATGAGTTCATATATACATAAGAATGAAATCATACTTTACCCATAAAACATAGGCACTTTAACATACCTCATAAAATCATGAATAAATCATAGAAATCATAAGACATAAAGGTAACTTGAGGCATTCATAACATTCTTACGTAGGGATTAACCCTCTTGGTTACGTTTGGAATACCCATCACAGTATATTCCCTAAAATAACTTCGGAGAAACCTTAACGTTTCACTCATTCGCGTTACCCAATGCATTGGAGAGCTATATCGGGCTCACCCGCCCTTAGATTATCACGGAACCACCCATCTTCATAATAATGCCCAAGAACCATAACATAATTCATATCACATAAAACATGCATAAAGGAAACATAACATATCCACCTTTCAATCACAAGATATCAATACAACACATTGATATAAAAACATTATGAAAACCATTTTCAATACCAAAATAAAAGAAAAGTAAAACATGGTATTTATTTTTCTTTTAAAAATAAGGTATGGCTTGTAGAGGAAGCCGAAACTCAAATAACGGTCACGACGGAGGAGAAGTCGTTGTCGCCGAATACGTACGACAAAAACATTCCCTTTTGTCGTTTAGTAAATGCTTTGTATAAAAAAGATTCATTTTGAATAAACATAAAAGTCAAAGGGGTTTATACACCGTATAAAAGAAAGTTGTGTATAAAATAAAATATGCCTCAATGAAAGGAGATTGAGACGAAGTCCCATACCTCGTATCCGACTTGACCCGACCGTTCTTTAATCTCCTGAATAATAAACTTGAGTTAATATCTACTTTCTTATGAATCTTTTTCAAGTTCATTATTCCTTTTATACCATGTTATGAACATCATGTAATCAGTTAAGTTAATAATGTTCATTTTGTCATTATTTGGTTCTTAAGTCAAAAATAGACTTCTTACACTTACATGTTGTTAATTTGGTCATAGATTCGTTATATCTAGAATGATATTAATGATTTGGATAACATATATATCATATATATTCATCATATACATGTATTTATAATATTACATCACATTTAGAGGTAAGAAATGAAATGCACCGTTCATGGAGACGGTAAGCCGTACGTACGCATGAACGCTACTTCCATTTCTATTTCATATTTTCTGGAATGGAATTATAATGATATAATATTATATTATAATTCCAGTATAATAACATATATAATATCATTAACTTTATCCTTTACACATCCCACATATGGTATTAACGAATCAAATCACTTTCAGGGGGCGGTAGTCCGCACTTCCTAAAATGAAGATATCGTGTTTACCCATAATGGAAACCATAAAGGTATGCCCAAAATGAAAAAAACCAGAAGCTTAAGGAAAACATAAACATATTATATATCATATATAAAAATAGTGACATCATAATGGCCACCTTTGAAGGTGTTAAATGAGTATTGAACAATCATCGTTTCGGGAGGCAGAATTTCACCATCCACGGAAACCGTATGTTCTTTAACCATTTGATTTAGTTGTGTGAGAGTGTAGCTCAAATAAATATTATAACAACATCATTGTATATTGAAGATACTGGTGTTGTTACAAAATAAGTAAATAAAAAGAGTTTAGGGGGTTGGAGAAGCAAAATAAAACAAATGAACATGAGAGAATGAATTACCTTTAAAAGTGTAACTCCTTTTGATTTGAGGCTAAAGGCTTAATTTGAAAGGATTCTGCCCAAAGGGAATCCTATAGGATGAGGAGAGGGATGTGGAGAGAGTAAATGGGCAGGGGTTGGCCGAGCCAAAGGCTTGAGGAGTGTGTGAAATGAGGTAGAGGTGGGGGCCTTTTATAAGAGGAGAGGAGGGGCACTTTTGGAAAGTAAATAAATATTACTTTATTTGAAAATGTGTTTCGGTTTTAAAAGGTCCCACATTGATAGAATTCGTGGATAAGGTGATAAGGGTTCTAAATCCACTCATCCAATTGGTTTTGTCCATGTTTAGTTCATATATTTTACATTGTCTTTCCATTTTATTTAAATCGTCAAATAATGATGTCTTCGCTGCATCATTATTATGTCATAAATAATTTAATTTATTTAATGTCTAAAAATCATAAAAAACTACTATCATGTAGGAAATCTTTTTAGCTTTCCAATGACTATTTATAATCAAATATCTGATATTTATAACCCCATGTAAAAATTGTTTTCGTGAAACATATTATGTTTGTGTCATTTTTACTTTTACATTAAATAAAAAGTTATTTATGTCATTTCCAAACCAAAATGTCTCCATGGGGTCCCCAAGTTGACCCATGGCTTGTCTTGGTCGGCCATGACACAAACAATAAGGTTGGGACATGTGTATAGGTCATTTCATATTATTAAAGAATTATTTATACCTTAAACTACACTAATTACCACTAATCGCGATTAAAAACTTAATAAGTTACTATTCACCAAAAAATTATTTTAATCTCATTGAACCACATTTTACTTCTTAATGACAACCATGTATGTCGGATTTTCAAAATTCAATACACATTAGTGGTAAACTTTTATTTAACAGAAAAATCAGTTTGCTTGATTACCACTTAGTGGTTTCACTATTCATCAATAATTGAAGTTTTTCAGAAAATTACCAAAAATTCACCCTAAGCTATATTTGATATTCCGAATTCAAAAATGAAGTCTATTTTATAAAATTCAAATCATATAAGTCACATTAATTAATTTAATAATTAATTCCCGCTGCCAGAGCAAATAGCGTGTTTTTACAAAACAGTAAGTATCAAAAGATTGACACCAGTTTAAGTCTAATTTCAAAGTGAAATTGATTCCAATGACCACCATTGGATAAAATGGTAAAAATATATTCTAATTTCACTTCAAAACCAATTCAAAACATAATCTAATAATATAAATAAATTAGATTAAAAAGCAGTTTTGATGTAAAATGCAGTATTTTTCACTATTCATTAAAAAATGAACATTGTCAGAAAAATACCAAAAATTCACACAAGGTAAATTTTGATGTCCCAATCATAAAGGATAAGTTTATTTTGACAAAAATAGTTTATAAAATTGTCAAAATATATATTCAAAAATGGTTTGCCATCAAAAGGCAGTAAAACAATCTTTTAAGAATATTAGTGTATTCCATGCATAAGATTGTATTTATTTTCATTTTAAGCCTCTATAACACTATCTTAATCATTAATAGAAATAGATAAAAATATATATTATTCATTACTTACTTGGGATGTTACATCCTTCCCCCCTTTAGAAAATTTTGTCCATGCAATTTATTTACTTATCGAATAAATGGGGGTACTTATCCCTCATTGCATTTTCAGATTCCCATGTTGCCTCTTCAATCAATTGGTTTTTCCACAAAACCTTTACCTGCTTAATCACCTTATTCCGTAACACTTTCTCCCTGTGGTCAAGAATCTGGACCGGTTGTTCCTCATAAGATAGGTTCTCTTCCAGCTGAACTACCTCTGGACTCAAAACATGAGATGGATCTGGCATATACTTTCTCAACATCGAAACGTGAAAAACATTGTGTACCTGAGATAAACTCGGAGGTAAAGCCCCTCGGTATGCAACTGATCCAACTCTCTCTATAATTTCGTATGGTCCAATAAACCTTGGACTCAGATTTCCTTTCTTACAAAATATCATCACACTTTTCCAAGGAGAAACCTTGAGAAAAACATGATCACCTACCTTGAAAGATAGATCCTTCCTCCGGTTATCCGCATAACTCTTCTGCCTGCTCTGAGCTGTTCTCATGTGTTTCTGAATCAGTTGAACTTTTTCTTCCATCTCTTCTACCAATTCTGGTCCCATCAACTTCCTTTCACCCACTTCATCCCAGAAAGCTGGAGTTCGACACCGCTTCCCATATAATGCCTGAAATGGTGCCATCTGTATACTGGAATGAAAACTGTTATTATATGAAAACTCAACCAAAGAAATATGTTGGTCCCAACTTCCCTGATAATCCATAGAACAAGCTCGTAGCATATCCTCCAATGTCTGAATTGTTCGTTCTGACTGCCCATCTGATTGAGTATGAAAAGCTGTACTAAAATTTAATTCAGTACCCAACGACTTCTGAAGGCCTTTCCAAAAGTTAGAAGTAAACCTGGGATCACGATCCGATACAATGGAGATAGGAACTCCATGTAACCTGACTATCTATTTAAGATACAAACGGGAAAGTTGATCAAGAGAGAAATTATCTCGTATAGCAAGGAAATGAGTAGATTTGGTCAAGCGATCAACAATAACCCAGATTGCATTATTACATCGATATGTCTTCGGTAATCCAACAACAAAGTCCATTGATATATTCTTCCATTTCCACTCTGGCACTGGTAAAGGCTGAAGCATCCCTTTCGGTAACTTCCGCTCTACTTTAACCTTCTGACAAGTCAAACACTTCATAGTAAAATCAGCAATATCTCTTTTCATTCCATCCCACCAGTAATACTCCCGCAGATCTCTATACATCTTAGTACTGCCCGGATGAACTGAAAACGGAGAACTATGAGCTTCACATAACAACTCTCTCTTCAACTGTGAATCACAAGGCACACACAATCTCTTCCCAAATCTCAAAACACAATCATTATCAATGTTAAATTCAGGCAACTTACCTTTCTGAAACAGCTCTACCCTTTTCTGCAACTCACTGTCTTGCTTCTGTGCTTGCTTGATTCTATCTGATAGAGATGATCTCACTGATACCTGAAACAAAACAGAAGGACTTCCTGCACCAACAACTTCTATGCCAAAGTTTATCAAATCGTTAACCAAAGGATCACGTTCCAACCGCAACATTGTTAATGAAGCATTACTTTTTCGACTCAAAGCATCAGCCACTTTATTTGCTTTTCCCGGATGGTAATGAATTGTACAATCATAATCCTTGATTAATTCCAGCCATCTCCTTTGTCTCATTTTTAACTCTTTCTGAGTGAATATATACTTTAAACTTTTTTGATCGGTATATATTTCACACTTTACTCCATACAAATGATGCCTCCAAATTTTTAAAGCAAAAACAACAGCAGCTGGTTCCAAATCATGTGTAAGGTAACTTACCTCATGAGTTTTCAACTGTCGTGAAGCATAAGAAATTACCTGATCATTCTGCATTAGGATGCAACCAAGTCCTTTCAATGAAGCATCACTGTACATAACAAACTCACCATTCCTGGAAGGTAGTTCCAAAACTGGAGCCTTCACCAATCTTCTTTTCAATTCCTGAAAACAATCATCACATTCTTTTGTCCAGATAAACTTAACACCCTTCCAAGTTAGCTTATTCATTGGACTAGATAACCGTGAAAAATTTCTAACAAACTTTCAGTAATAGCCCGCCAAACCAAGGAAGCTACGAATCTCGGTTACATTTTTGGTTCTTGGCCATTCTTCCACAACTTTTGTTTTTGCAGGATCAACAATTATTCCATCTTTAGAAACAATGTGACCAAGGAATGAAATTTGTTGCAACCAAAACTCACACTTACTGAATTTCCCATACAGTTTCTTTTCTTTTAAGGTTTGCAAGATAACCCTTAACTGTTTTTCATGCTCCTCTTTACTTTTAGAAAACACCAAAATATCATCAATGAAAACCACCACAAACTTATCCAAGAACTCATGGAAAATTCTATTCATTAAGTCCATGAATACAGCAGGTGCATTGGTCAGCCCAAAAGGCATTACTACAAATTCATAATGGCCATATCTCGTACGGAACGCGGTCTTCGGAATATCTGCCTCCTTTACCTTCAGCTGATGGTACCCCGATCTCAAGTCAATCTTTGAAAAAAACTGAGCTCCCTGGAGCTGATCAAACAAATCATCGATATGAGGCAAAGGATATTTGTTCTTAACAGTGATATTATTCAAGGCTCTATAATCAATGCAAAGTCTCATAGAACCATCTTTCTTTTTAACAAATAAAACAGGAGCACCCCATGGTGATGTGCTAGGTCTAATGAAAACTTTCTCTAATAAATCTTGCAATTGATCCTTCAACTCTAAAAGTTCAATTTGTGCCATTCGATAAGGGGGTTTTGAAATTGGCTTAGCATCAGGAACTAAGTCAACAGTAAACTCAACTTCCCGATCTGGTATTATTCCAGGCAACTCATCAGGAAAAACATCAGGATACTCATTTACCACTGGAACATCATTAATCTGAACAGTTCCTTTATTTTCAACGACGTGTGCAAGGTAACATTCATTTCCATCTTTTACAAGTTTCTCAGCCTCTTGATATGTTATCAAAAGTAAGGGTTCATTCTTGTAAACAAACTGAAAGTCTTTCTGAAAAGAAACTTCTTTATCTCTACAGTCAATCTTAGCATGGTAAATAGAGATCCAATCCATACCCAGGATAACATCAAACTCTACTAGAGGTAGAAGAATAAGGTTTTCAAGTAGGTTCTTTCCACAGATAAGGATAGGAAGATTATTGTAAATTCTTTTTGCCTCGACATTTCCCCCAGGTGTTTTTACCAAAAGTTCAGGAGTCATTTCTTGAGATGGTATTCCCATTTTACTAGAAAAGGTTTCAGAGATGAAAGAATGTGTAGACCCCGAATCAAACAACACACTGGCATAATCTGAAAAAACAAACAAAGTACCTGATACCACTTCATTTGATGGCCCGACATCTGCTGAAGTAGTTGCAAAGGATTTCACCACCCCTTTCTGCTTGTAGTCTAACTACTTCCCATCACTCAAGATCCTTGTCGGACACTCGTTTGCATAGTGACCCATCTCATTGCACTTATAACATTTCACTAACTATAAATCAAATTTGTTCTTACCTTCACCTTGATCCTTTTCAGTGCAATCACGAGCCTTATGTCCCATCTTACCACATCGGTAGCACTTCCCAGATTTCAGAAGACATTCCCCAGCATGCCTTTTTCCACATTTATCACAAACTGAAAAATTAGTTCTCTTACCATCAGACTTTTTTGAAGAATTCTTACCTTTCTCCTGCCACCTCGGTCTCTTCTTCTGCTTGTTGTTATAGAAAACTTGGTCATCGGCAAACTCCATTTCCACCTTCTCATCACATCGAACAAGCTTTTCATAACATTTAAACTCACGAGAAGCTAATGCCCTTCGATATTTTGGCTTTAATCCTGAGTAAAAACGATTGATTTTACTATCAAGGTCCCGGATAAAATTTGGAGCATACCTTGCCAATCGAGTGAACCTTTCATCATAGGCAGCCACTGAGTCTTCCTCTTGCCTCAATTCCAAGAATTTCTTTTCCATCCTAAGTCGAACACCCTTAGGAAAATACTTCTCAAGAAACATACCTTTGAATTCATCCCAGTCAAGAGCATCAATCTCATCAGCGTCCCTGATATTTTTAACCATAGACCACCACTGATCTGCTTCACCCTCCAAATAGTAAATAGCAAGACTAACATTTTGATTGTCTGAACACCCCATGACATCAAAAATCTTCTCCAGTGCTTTAATCCACCCTTCAGCTAGCACAGGGTCAGATGATCCTTTGAATGATGGTGGATGTTGCCTCATGAAATGTTCCACCACTGACATGTTCCTCTGCGGTTGGTCTGGCTGATCTCGTGTATGGATACCACCGACATTTATCACTCGAGACAACTGCGCCATTACTGCAACAAACTGTTCTGTTCCAATTCCGACCATTTCTGGATGCTGATTCAGAAGGTTATTTCCTTCTGTATGCCTTCCAAGCACTGCTTCCCTGTTTCCTCTGCGGAAAACCATTCTGAACAAACATGTCTTAGATGAAGCAACATGGTAATCTTTAAATTCAATATCATTTCGAAAAAAAATATTTTTGGATAATAGAATTATAACTCATAAAGTTATCTAAACCGACCTCTGATACCAACTATAAGGCCCCAGCCTTAAACCTTACTTAATCTTGAGTTATTACAAGATTACACATTGAGGATCTTTTCGGGTTTAGAGTTTTAGAGAATTAGATCATAAAACTTGCATTACATTCCACATATAAACAAAGTGGTTACAGAAAGATAGTATTCTTCATTCCCATCAATGGAAACGCATTTAAAATAAAACATGGATTATTTTTTGACACATCCTTGACTCTATCATCTTATCATGTACCTTTCCCTTGACCTGTGAAAAACATTTCAAAAACTTGGGATGAGCATAACAACTCAGTATGGGTTATAAAAAAACATGGAAAGGAAACATGAGTTCATATATACATAAGAATGAAATCATACTTTACCCATAAAACATAGGCACTTTAACATACCTCATAAAAACATGAATAAATCATAGAAATCATAAGATATAAAGGTAACTTGAGGCATTCATAACATTCTTACGTAGGTAGTAACCCTCTTGGTTACGTTTGGAATACCCATCACAGTATATTCCCTAAAATCTCTTCGGAGAAACCTTAACGTTTCACTCCTTCGCGTTACCCAATGCATTGGAGAGCTATATCGGGATCAACCGCCCTTAGTTTATCACGGAACCACCCGTCTTCAAAATGATGCCCATGAACCATAACATAATTCATATCACATGAAACATGCATAAAGGTAACATAACATATCCACCTTTCAATCACAAGATATCAATAAAACACATTGATATAAAAACATTATGAAAACCATTTTCAATACCAAAATAAAAGAAAAGTAAAACATGGTATTTATTTTTCTTTTAAAAAGAAGGTATGGCTGGTAGAGGAAGCCGAAACTCAAATAACAGTCATGACGGCGGAGAAGTCGTTGTCGCCGCATACGTACGACAAAAACATTCCCTTTTGTCGTTTAGTAAACGCTTCGTATAAAAAAGATTCCTTTTGAATAAACATAAAAGTCAAAGGGGTTTATACACCGTACAAAAGAAAGTTGTGTATAAAATAAAATATGCCTCAATGAAAGAAGATTGAGACGAAGTCCCATACCTCGTATCCGACTTGACCCGACCATTCATTAATCTCCTGAATAATAAAATTGAGTTAATCTCTACTTGCTTATGAATATTTTTCAAGTTCATTATTCCTTTTATACCATGTTATGAACATCATGTAATCAGTTAAGTTAATAATGTTCATTTTGTCGGTATTTGGTTCTTAAGTCAAAAATAGACTTCTTACACTTACATGTTGTTAATTTGGTCATAGGTTCGTTATATCCAGAATGATATTAATGATTTGGATAACATATATATCATATATATTCATCATATACAGGTATTTATAATATTACATCACATTTAGAGGTAAGAAATGAAATGCACCGTTCATGGAGACGGTAAGCCGTACGTACGCATGAACGCTACTTCCATTTCTATTTCATAGTTTCTGGAATGGAATCATAATGATATATGAGTATATTATAATTACAATATAATAACATATATAATATCATTAACTTTATCCTTTACACATCCCACATATGGTATTAACGAATCAAATCACTTTCAGGGGGTGGTAGTCCGCACATCCTAAAATGAATATATCGTGTTTACCCATAATGGAAACCATAAAGGTATGCCCAAAATGAAAAAAAAAACAGAAGCTTAAGGAAAACATTAACATATTATATATCATATATAAAACTAGTGACATCATAATGGCCACCTTTAAAGGTGTTAAATGAGTATTGAACAATCATCGTTTCGGGAGGCAGAATTTCGCCATCCACAGAAACCATATGTTCTTTAACCATTTGATTTAGTTGTGTGAGATTGTAGCTCAAATAAATATTATAACAACATCCTTGTATATTGAAGATACTGGTGTTGTTACAAAATAAGTAAATAAAAAGGGTTTAGGGGGTTGGAGAAGCAAAATAAAACAAATGAACATGAGAGAATGAATTACCTTTAAAAGTGTAACTCCTTTTGATTTGAGCCAAAAGGCTTCCTTTGGAAGGATTCTGCCCAAAGGGAATCCTCTGGGATGAGGAGAGGGATGTGGAGAGAGTAAATGGGCAGGGGTTGGCCGAGCCAAAGGCTTGAGGTGTGTGTGAAATGAGGTAGAGGTGGGGGCCTTTTATAAGAGGAGAGGAGGGGCACTTTTGGAAAGTAAAGAAATATTACTTTATTTGAAAATGTGTTTCGGTTTTAAAAGGTCCCACATTGATAGAATTCGTGGATAAGGTGATAAGGGTTCTAAATCCACTCATCCAATTGGTTTTGGCCTTGTGTAGTTCATAGATTTTACATTGTCTTTCCATTTTATTTAAATCGTCAAATAATGATCTCATCGCTGCATCATTATTATGTCATAAATAATTTAATTTATTTAATGTCTAAAAATCATAAAAAAAATACTATGATGTAGGAAATATTTTTAGCTTTCAAATGACTATTTATAATCAAATATCTGATCTTTATAACTCCATGTAAAAATTGTTTTTGTGAAACATATTATGTTTGTGTCATTTTTACTTTTACATTAAATAAAAAGTTATTTATGTCATTTCCCAACCAAAATGTCTCCATGGGGTCCCCAAGTTGACCCATGGCTTTTCTTGGTCGGCCATGACACAACCAATAAGTTTGGGACATGTGTCTAGGTCATTTCATATTATTAAAGCATTATTTATACCTTAAACTACACTAATTACCACTAATCGCGATTAAAAACTTAATAAGTTACTATTCACCAAAAAATTATTTTAATCTCATTGAACCAAATTTTACTTCTTAATGACAACCATGTATGTCGGATTTTCAAAATTCAATACACATTAGTTGTAAACTTTCATTTAACTGATAAATCAGTTTGCTTGATTACCACTTAGTGGTTTCACTATTCATCAAAAAATTGAAGTTTTTCAGAAAATTACCAAAAATTCACCCTAAATTATATTTGATATTCCGAATTCAAAAATGAAGTCTATTTTACAAAATTCAAATCATATAAGTCACATTAATTAATTTAATAATTAATTCCCGCTGCCAGACCAAATAGCGTGTTTTTACAAAACAATAAGTATCAAAAGATTGACACCAGTTTAAGTCTATTTTCAAAGTGAAATTGATTCCAATGACCACCATTGGATAAAATGGTAAAAATATATTCTAATTTCACTTCAAAACCAATTCAAAACATAATCTAATCATATAAATAAATTAGATTAAAAAGCAGTTTTGATGTAAAATGCAGTATTTTTCACTATTCATTAAAAAATGAACATTGTCGGAAAAATACCAAAAATTCACACAAGGTAAATTTTGATGTCCCAATCATAAAGGATAAGTTTATTTTGACAAACATAGTTTATAAAATTGTCAAAATATAGATTCAAAAATGGTTTTCCATCAAAAGGTAGTAAAACAATCTTTTAAGAATATTAGTGTATTCCATGCATAAGATTGTATTTATTTTCATTTTAAGCCTCTATAACACTATCTTAATCATTAATAGACATAGATAAAAATATCTATTATTCATTACTTACTTGGGATGTTACAGTCTACTACCCCAGGTTCCCGTAGCACTTTGTAAGTTAATAACGCACAAACAATATGTGGTATCCAATGTAATCATCAAGAACTAATTGGAAAAACAGTCTACAATATCTCACAACATGTCAGATAAAATCACTCCATCATAACAATACTAGTCATGGAAAACAAAGTTGCAGCCTAACAGGAAAGCTATACCGAATGGACAAAACAAGAAAACATGGTCAAAACATCCATAGCATGGAAAAATTAACCCTATTCAAAAACAATTAACCTCTATCCAAACAAAAAAGGCATATTAAGCAATAATATGGATAAAACAATAAACAAACAATACCCCTTTCTTGGGTATTGGGAAAATTTGCACATAAAATTCAAAGACTAACTACAGACAGTCACAAAACACCTACCTTGGCATTGCATAGACAATATACATGAAACTCATGCCTTTAATTTCCCTAGAACAATGTAGATCTACAAAAAAATTTAAGATGTTCAACTGATGATATCTTGCGGAAGAAGAGAAATCAGGAGATGATGTTCAAGAAGAATAGATAAATCACCGAGGCAATTCCAACACAATCGACGACGGTCGATTCGGAGAATGGATGGTGATTTGGGGGCACAGGGAAGATCTATTGTTATACGGACACTCCTGGATGAAATAGGTCAAGAAGAAGTGTGTTCTCTCTGTCAGATACGACCCTGGACCATTTAATGAAAAAAATATAATGTACACATAATGTTCTTTTAAATTACACGGCGTGTACATGCCTTTTTCATCCACCACTTTTGGTGGTCTCCAGGTCACCACACACGACCATGTACTTAGCTATCACCCAGCCAATACACGGTCACCCACAAAAATCGAGTACACGACGTGTACTTAAAGGACACAGCGTGTACTTCTGAAATTTCAAGAAAGTCCCCTTTTTGTCAAAAACAACTAGAAAGAAATATGCATACAAGAACAAAAGACCTGGGTTCTAACACATATCCCCCCATAAATAAATTCTTCCCCGAATTTCCCTATCAAGGGAGAATAGATTAAGAATCCTCGAATAGATCCAATCACTATGATCATACATCGGCCTCCCTCTCTCAAGTCCCATCCTGTACTCACCCGTTCTGCCATAGCACATGTACCAAAGGAACAGACCAGCCACATATAACCTTCGCACTTCAATCAACTATCAATATAATACACTCCATGAATGAGGTTTCCACCTCAAGCTCATCCTCCTCATGTTCAAAAACCTGTGATGGGTCTGAGAAGTAACAGAGAAGTTGAGAAATGTGAAAGGTGTCTTGTATATCCTGGTACCTCTGAGGTAACTGAAACCGACAGGCAACTGGCAATAATCTCTCCAAAACCTCAAATAGTCCAATGTACCTTGGAAAAATCTTGCCCTATCTTCTACTCCTCATGTGTCCCAACCTCAGTGTGACATGTAGAAAAACCTTATCTCTAACCTAGAACTCCCAATGTCATCTCCATCGATCATATTAAGTCTTTTTTCATGACTTTATAGTAGACATCCTCTTCTGAATCAACTCTACTTACCTTGTGGCCTCCTGGACAACACAAGGTCCAAACATAGCTGGTTGTCTTGCCTCCAGCCAATGTATGGGTGATCAGCATGTCCTATCATACAAAGCCACCAAAGGTACCATATGAATAGTTTCTTGAAAACTATTATTGTAGAAAAACCAAACAAGAGGTAAGTGCTTCTCCAGAGAACCTCCAAAATCTAGGATATATGCTCGAAGCATGTCCTCAAGAACCTGAATCGTACACTCGGATTGGCCATCTGTTAGGGGATGGAAAGTTCTACTCAGCAGTACCTATGTACCCAAATCCCTATGAAGTCCCTTCCAGACCCAAGAAGTAAAATCAGCGTCCGTGTCTGAAACAATGCAGTGTAGAACCCCATGTAGACGTACAATCTCTCTGAGGTACAACCGTCCTATATCATCAACAATAAAAGCCTCCATGATTAGAATGAAGTGAGAAACCTTCGTGAGTGTGACAATGACAACCCATATTGCATCATTCCCATAAGATGACCTCGTAAAACCTGTCACGAAGTATATCATGACTTCATTTTATTTCTACTCAGGAATGGGTAACTACTTCAAAAGCCCTGATGATTGCTGATGCTTCCCATCACATGCTGACACGTGGAGCATCTCATGACAAACCTAGAAACAACTTTCTTCATACTTGGGCACCAATACTGACAGTGTAGATCATGATACATCTTCATGACACGAGGATAAACTATCCAAACTAAGGAATGAATGTCTTGCATCATCTCCTCACGTATGTCTGTTGATACCCATATGCACCCATGAAAATGAAATATCTCATCCTCACCTATGATCCATCTCGGAATGGGGTCCTCTCCTGTCACACTATCTTATAGGACTAGGCCTTCAGAATCTGATAGCTTCCTCATTCGTACTCGATCAAGAAGAGTAGAGATAACGACTACCAAAAATACAAACGTCTTCCCCTATCTGTCGTGCACCTCCAATTGCTTATTAGAGAACATAGCCATAAGTAGCCACTCACTGTTGGCCTCTTGAACTGCATGTATCTGAGTTCTCCTACTAAACGCATCAGCCACTACGTTTCCCTTCCTAGGCGTGTAGGTAAGATCATGGTCAAAATAATGAAGTTACTCAACCCACCTTCATTGTCACAAATTCAGGCCACGTTGAGTAAAGATACACGTGAGACTATTGCGGTTGATGAAATCCACAAAATACTCTCCAAATAGGTAATGTCTCTAACAACGTAAATCATGAACAACTACATCTATATCAGGATTGTGCATCAGGTGATTTCTCTCATGTGGAATCAACTATCGAGACCCGTATGCAATGACCCCTTCCCAATGCATAAGCACTCATCCCAGCCTGATACCTGATGCGTCACATTAAATTGTATTGAAATTTTCTGACTCTGGAAATACTATTATCATGTAGTGAACCTCCCTTTTATCCCCTGAAGGGATGAATCGCAATAATATGGCCACAAGTACATCACACCCATCTTAGTCAGGCCCGTCAGTGGCACTGCTAAGAATGAAAAGTCATATATAAAACACATGTTATCACCATCCCACCCTAAAAAACTTTGTACCTCAATGACATCTTCGACTGCTCCTAGAAAACTATTTCTCTCACCTTCTCTGGGTCTACTGATACTCCTATCTCTGAGATAACATGACCCATGAAGTGAATGTGGTCTATCCAAAAGTAGAATTATGAGAGAATACCATATAACTAATGCTCCCTTAGTGTACTCAAAAAAATCTCAAGAGGAGTGTCATGGTCATGTCATGTGTTAGAGTACACAAAGATATCGTCCATGAGGACCTCCACAAAAGAATCCAAGTATGGATGAAACACTCGATTCATCAATTCCATGAATTCTATAGGAGAGTTCGTGGGATCGAAAAACATAACCACATACTCGTATAGACCATACCTTCTTTGAAAGGCAATAAAAGGCACTTCCAATGGTCTAACATGCAACTGATGGTAAATGGATATCAAGTCAATATTCGATAACACCCGGGATCCTTGAAGTTGATCAATGAGATCATCAATCATCAGCAAGGGATATATGTTCTTGATCATCAACTATTTCTACTTCTGATAATCCACACAAAGACTGAGAATACCATCCACCTTCTTTGCAAGAAGGACAAGCGAACCCCATAGAGAAGTATTGGGTCAGATGAATCCTTTTTCCTACAGCTCCTCTAACTACTTCTTGAGCTCATGAAACTTTATTGTAGCAATCCTATAAGGAGGAATAGACATCGGTGCCACTCATGGGACACGTTCAATAGAAGATTACACCTCTCACTCAAGAACAAAACATGAAAAGTCCTATATAAATACATCCCTAAAACCATCCACCACTGAAGAAAAGTCCATCTGTGAAGTCCCCTGATCATCTTGATATAGACTAGAAATATGGGTTTTAACTCCACCCAACCCATGTTGCTCAGGCCCCACTCGGTTTGCCTAGACATCCCATTCACCCTTTTGATGAAACGATATACACTCTAGTGATGTGAAACTCACCCTCCATTGATAGTAATCAACAACTGCCTAGAAAAGAATTAACCAGTCCATTCCGAGAATAAAATCATTGCATTCCATCTCTAGGACATAAAGGTCCCATAAAATGTGACACCCACCAACCTCGAGAGGGATCTCCTATAACTAACGTATACTAGCTGTTCTTGTCCCTAAAAATGTTTCTAGAATCAATATATCAGCATAAGAAAAGATATAGAGCCCAAATCTCTCCACAATAGAAACAGATACAACGATACAGGAATCCCTAGTATCGAAATGTGAATAAGCTAAAAATGAAGAAAATAGGATCATAACTCGAACTATAGAGGGTACGGGATCCTGCTCCTACTAGGTCTACTCTACTAAAAAAGTATGACCTGCACTGCGACCTTGCTTATTAGCATGACCACCAAAAGCGGATCCACCATGTTGTCGCTGGAAGCCTAGCGACTGGCTACCTCGGCCATGACCTCCACCTCAGCCTAAATAGTTTGAAGAACTCAAGTTCCCTAACTGATGAGAAATTGGTGGTGTGACTCCTGAACATGGAGTCATAGAAGAACTCCAATTACCAGCTACTAATGAGAAAAACTGGTTGAAACGCTGAAGATGACATTTTTCCCTCAAGATCGGCACTCCAATAGGTCTCTTGAAAAATGTGGCCTCGTATTCCTTATCTTCCCACATGGGTATCACACCACCTGGATACCATAATAAGCATCCCGCCTCATCAGATCCCTGCACGTAGACTCCCTACAGTGCTTCCTGTTATCAGTGGGAGGGATATGAACATTTGAGGTCGAACCAACCTGGATCACAACTCCAAAATCCCTCAGATTGCGCTCTGTGATTAGCACATGGTTGAATATAGATGTGATGGAAGTCAACCTGAAGATGTTCAAATGAGATTAGATTTCATGCCTTTGACCATCCTTAAACTTCCTTTCAATGAATAACTCATCACCTCCGAGAATAGGCATGAATCACTGCATCTTTGTGAAGTGAGAAAAATACTCTATAACTGAATGAGTACCCTACACATGACTCATGACCCATCTGGCTTGATTGACCCTCAATGTCTCTGGGTAGAAGTATTCATAAAAGGCATGATGGAACTCATTGCAATCCATAACCTACTGGTGTCCCGCCTATGAGATCACATCCCACCATCTCTTGGAGGAATGCCAAAGCATATACATAGGGAGCTTCACCCTCATCTCTAGAGGAATCTCTAGATTCTTGAAGATAGAAAGCATGGAATCTAACCATGAATCTGCATCCTTAGGTCCTCCTTCCCCTGTGATAGTTGGAGGTTGATGCTGATGAAAGACCTACATCAATTCTACCATATAAGGGGAAGGATGTGGTTCTCCTCATATGGTCTACATGGAACTCATAATGCCCTCTCAGAACTGTGTGTCAGCACCAATCTCCATAATGATGGATGGTGCCAAGACTGGCACAACTAGAGGATCTGTGGGTAGTCCCTGATCAACCATATCTAGTGTCTGATCACTTCCCTATAACTGGCGGACAACTGGATGACATTTATGTGGCATGATTATGCATGGTCAAGTGCACACCTTAGATCCTGATTAACATGGATTGGAACATAGAGGTGCAAGAAGGGATCAAGGGAAATAAACCAATCATGTTTTTCAAAACATGGATACACTGTGTCTAAAATGCCTACATGATGTGTTCCCTTAAGCCTTCACATGGGCGTGTACATTTTCCAACCCAAGTCACGTGACACCCAAAACTCATGATGTGTTGTCCTAATACACATGGTGTACTTGAATACACTATCCCTGGCCACGTTCTTGTACATGGCTAGGACATATAGTTTCCCTAGAACAAGACTACATGGTGTATTAGTTCCAAACACGATGTTTACTAGACGAACTTCACCGACCGGTGTTGTTAGTTACACAGCTGATTAGACTGCTCAATCTACATGATGTGTTTGTACTAGACAAAGCAATTACTATAATGGTTTCACTAGACCATGTTTTTCTTTACATGGTCTGTTTTTAGGGTTCCACTAAATGGCATGTTCAATCTTCACATGACATGTATAACTTAAGTTTTATCCATCCGTGTGATTATTCACATAGGTGGACACATGGTCTTCACTACATGATGTGTACATCAGGAACATGACATGTTCCACCAAATATTTCCCAACCATGTGTCTCTACCCACACATCCAGTGACACAATTAGAGTCTACACGGTGTGTATTTATAGTACTTGATGTGTACTTAAGAAAAATAGTTCCTTCTCGAACAGAAGGACACATGGTGTGTTTTTATCACTACACTCCAAGTATTCAAGGTTCTTCCAGATATTAAACCTTAGAAACTACATCAAAACACATAAAAACACTTTAACAAACATAAAAGTTCCAAATTCAGATCCGTGAGGGCCCATATGCCATGTGAATCAATGGTTGGCATCTTTTACATGTTATATATAAACATAACAGAGAAATGTTCCTCCATATTCTGGCCCATGAGGGCCCATAATACCTCAAGAACTAAATTTTGGCATCCATTCAAACAAAACCTTACAAAAATCCATACTTTATCTAAAATAAAGTATTCTATTTAAGAATATATAACAACAAGATGCATATCTAGCACAATAACTATCACAACAACATGGAATCACTAATGCACCCAAAATGGCATGGAAAGAATGCATGACATGTGATCACTAGAAAGTTCCTATATGATGCATGAGATGGAATACCCACATCTCATCGGGTTGCAACAGAAATAGAACCTCAATAACATCACAGATAACAACACAATATATGTGAATCACACAATGTTGAAATCAAATCAACTGTAAATTTGGAAAACCAGAATAATCCAAATATATGAGGTAAAAATGATTTTCCCGGTACATGGGTTTGATACTCCTAGGAAAAACTTATTACCAAGTACCTATTCCTTTCCATCCTAGGCTATAGGCTCTAAACAATATGTGAAGAAGAAAATAATTCCTTTGATACCACTTTGTAATGTCCCGGTTCTGGAAGCTTCCCAAAGGTTCCCCGTGCCCGGTTAGTTACATAGCCTCAAACGCATTTCCTTGAATGCCAGAGGATGCCAACTAATAGTGAGGTCCTTCGATGTGATATTGAGGAAACTATTCCCTCATTGGTCAAGTAACACATGTGAATTAGAAATAGATAGAAATAACGGAAGTAGTAAAACATGAAATAAGTAAACAGTCGAAGTAAAAAACAACTAGAGCAAACATATATAAATGATGCATGATACAAATGTCAAGGAAAGCAGCCAAACAAGTCACAATGCTAGAAGAAAATTCTAAACCAAAGTACAATGAAAATAAAGTAAACATCTCCATAGCATCGCAAGCCTCACCTGGGTTCCATGCTCCCCAGCACTACAACCATCAAGAACCTAAAGTATAAGGGTGATTTAACTTATCTAGACCAGCAGAAATATAATCTATTTCTTCCCAAAACAATGACCCAAATAAGGTGTGAGATGAATTCTAGTAGGCAACCACCCAATGATTTGTGCCTAACAGTCAACGAATATATATGTCAGGAAATAAACAAAATGAAACAGTAAAAAAGGATATACACATAGTAACAATCCTACAAATTCAATTGAATTCATTGTTATATATTAAGGGAAATAAATCAAAAGAAGGTAACCATTTGGGATATACTCATATCCTAACCCCTCTGGTTCTACCAAATAACCACAAGAAACACTATGGGATGTACACACAATTTAACCCCTTTAGTTTAGCTTTAGAAAAGAATCTCTGAGGAGCATTAACCGTCAATTCCCCCTTTGGTCTTGTATCGGTAAATAATAGGCACTCTGAGGAATAACTCAACATTCAATTCCCCATATGTCCTATATCGAGGAAACTACTGAAACTTTGAGGGAGCACAAATTCCATCCCCCATTTTGTCTTGCAATGTAACAGCAAAACAGACACTCAAGAGAAACCCTCAGCATCCATTCTCCATATTGTCTACTACACCAGGTTACCACTATATAAGTTTATCATGCACAAACGATATGTGGTAGCAAAAGTAAACCTCAATAACTAATTGTCTAAAAAGTCTATAGTATCACACATTATGTCAGATAAAAGCACTCCATCCTAACAATACTAGGCATGGAAAACAAAGGAGTGGCCTAACAGACAAAGATAGAACAAACGGTCAGAAATAGAAAACATGGGAAAAACATATATAGCATGGAAAAGTTAATCCTATTCATAAACAATTAATCTCTATCCAAAAAAAACATGGAATAACAGGAAATAACAGGGCTAAAACCATAATGATGCAATACCTCGTTCTTGGGTATTGGGGACTTTTGCACATAAAATTCAAGGAATAACTACAGAAAGTCACAAACCACAAACCTCAGTGTTGTACGGACAAAATACGTGATCCGCAGGCCTTGAATCAAGCTAGAATGTCATATATCTACAAATACGCATAAGATGTTCAATTGATGATATCTTGCGGAAGAGGATAAATCAATAGATGATGTTTGATAATATAGAGGAACTCACCAATGTGATTCCAACGCAATAGATGGTGTTTTATTTGGAGAACGGACAGCGAGTCTGGGGCTCGAAGAAGATCTATGGCCATATGGATGCTCCTAGACGAATTAGGCTGAGAAGAAGTGTGTTCTGTCTGTTAGACGTGACCCCTGTCCATTTAATGAAAAACATTACCTGGCATGTTCTCATAATGTACATGGGGTGTACAGACCTTTTCTGGCCTCTACCTTAGGCGGTCTCTAGGTCACCAAACAGGGCCATGTACTCGCCCGTTACCCGGCCAGTACATGGTTACCTGAGGCAAATTATTACGCAACATGTAGTTAAAGGACATGGCCTTTACCCCAAAAATTTCCAGAAACTCATATTTTTCTCAAAAAAAACAAGAAAGAAAGATTCATACCTGAAAAGAAGATCCTGGTTCTTACACATTTGATCATAAAATCCTAGAAAGAATAATAACACAATTTATCTCATATCATCCTATAATCATTAATATTGATATAAATGAAACTGTTTAATGGTTTTTGTTAAAACAAAGGATGATGCCCAAATAATAGGTAAGGTTCCTCAAAAATCATTTTTCTAATTTATTCCCACACCTCCATGAAATCAAATTAAAAAAATATGATATAATAACCGCAATATTTTCCATATAAATACATATTTTAATATGTATTTCATAAACTAATTCCTACTCCAATTCCATTAAATGGGTTACAAAATCACCATTCGTGTGTGTGGTAGACTACTATCTCGTGAGACGATGTTATTTGTTTTTTCATTAACACCTCAAATGTTTGGGTATAATGATTGATCAAAATTATATATATTATATTTATAAAATAATTATACTTAATGATTAATTTTATCATATATTCCTTTTTAACATCCATTCAATAGGGAATACAATAATGTCTCTCATGTGTACTGCAGACTATCACCTTACGAAGCGATATGATTCATTTTTCACTTACACTTTAAATTTAATGTAATAATGATAATGTAAAAGAATATATTTTATTTAAATTAAAAATTTATTATATTCATGAAATATTTAAAATTATAATAATATAATACATCATTTAATTTTTACCTTTTTACTCACTAAATGATTATTACATCATTCGTGAATATGTGGAATACTGACTTCCAAAAGAAACGTGGCTCTATTTTCAACACCAACCCACTTGAACGATATACATATTTAGTTTTAAACAAAACAAATGAAATTATTATAATTATAGAAATATAAAATATTTCTTACCTCTCTTCCATAATGATCTTTGAAGAATTGTAACATTAGTCATGCGTATATACGACTACCATATCTATGATAATAACATACATCCGTTTTCAAAAAAATCAACCAAGTTTGGTTATAAAAGTATAATTAATGAAAAAATAGGACAATTTTATCATTATTATTATTCTTTGAATTATGTACCTCTATAATATGTCCAAAACCATTATTTTTCTGGACAAAACATGCATGTGAAAAAAGGCAATTAACACCAATAACATCAAAGATAATTAAATAAAATTAATGAGATATAAGATGTTTTAAAAGAAACATATATGGTATTATAAATATTAATATTGTTATTTAATAATTTAATAACATGTTTCACACCACTAAAATGTAGGTTAAATACTTTTTAAATGGAATTAAGCTGCAGGTAATAGATTTAATCTCAATTTCATTTCATTGAGGAATATTGTAATATAAGGTACCAAAATTCATTTATATTATGTATATACTACCTCTTTGACATGAAATAACATGATTAATTAATAGTTGGATATATTTCAGGTTTTAATTTGATTTAGTTCATTTAATGAGATTCAACTTAAGATCTAGCAAGTGTTAAAGAGTTTCATAACAAAATATCTTTTTATTGGGTAATATTACTTCTTTTTCATCAATGATATTATAATATTATGTACCTAATGACTTATAATTATATTATGTTGTATTTATACTTGTTTTAAGTGTATTTATATTTCATAGAAATAATATATTCACTGGCTATTTAACACTTCATTATTATGGTAATTTTAGGGGTTTATTTCAAAATATCATTCAAATCAATATTGTTAATTCATGAATTTTAGTTGAAGGTATTTATTTTTCTATTTCTAAATAAAATAATTTAATTTTCTTCTAAAAATTTTATTCATGACATTTTCATGTTATAGATCCATTTTCCCACTCTATGGTAATTAAAATAAATGATAAAATGTTTTTTTCAAGAGTCTGGTGATATTTATCTCTTCAGTTGGAAATCTATTTTCTTCCAAAACCATGTTTTCTAAACAAATAATTTTTATTATTATTATTATATGTTTTTTGATATAAATTTCTACAGATGTTTTAATTTTATTTAAAAAATTAATGTAATCTTCATGACTCTTTCCAAATAATTCCCTGTTGGGATTTATCAAAAATTTGAAAGGAATAATTTTATAAATTTGAATGGTATAAACTAAAATTATCATCAAGTTATACATTATTTACTTTTAATATTTATTTATTTGTTGTCAATATTATTTTCTTAAAAAATTATTTTCAATATTTTGTTATTTTTTATTTTTTTAAAACAGAAAAGATATTTTACTCAGGAAATGGTATAAAGAATATATCAAAATAATTTTCCCTCTAAGATCATATCATTTGATGTAACTTATTAATTTCTTAGGATATGAAAATATGATATAATTATTGTTCAAAATATTAATGGTTTTTCTTGATAATATTTGTATCAAACATTCTTCTCTTCCATGGGATATACAATGATAAGAATATTATTAAACTTGTATTTTTTTTCTACAGTTAATTATATGATGAAATGTTTTTGAAGTCCATTTCTGTTGAAGAGTTATGATATAATTAGTGTTTTATTATATTGTTTCACAAATATATAATTTTTTCATTATATGATTGGTGGTACATTTATATCTCACTAATTCATTTTTAAAGATTTTTATCTCATTATGTAATGATTGGAAACAAGTCGATAGATGTGATCCATTGGGGGAGACATGGGTGTCCTGATCAACTTATAGAAATAGGTTAATAATGATCCACTATGGGAAACATGGTCATCAAGATCCACTATGGGAAATAGGTGTTGAGTATGGATATATTATGTTTATTTTCATGGTAGTTAAATTTGAAAAATGGAATGTATTTCTAAATTTGTAATTGTTCCACAATTTTATGACATTAGAATATAGTTAATGATATATTTATAATGTTTCTCACACTCTTAGACTATGTATTCTGAAATTGTAATGTTTTATTCCATGACTCCTCTTCATGATATATGATGGGTTGGGTATTATCTTTGTAAGATACGTTCATAATCAAAATCCCAAATTCTTATCTTATGATTTCATGTGATCATGGATTCATATCTTGTACTCCTATCCACATGGAGCATTTGAGCTCACCCATAGTTATATTTTCATTCCCATTTTTTTGACATGTTTAAATAAGGTTATCATTTTAAAGAGTAAAAAATATGAATATCTATGTGGGAGATATTTAAGATCATCCAATATTTAATAATTTGTTTTCTAAGTCTCCCAAGGAACTAAATTATTACATACCTTTGATGTGTCTATGTGTAATGTATTGAATATTAAACTAATATTATGTAATATTCATGTATGAAAATCATGGGTCATTATAGTTTATTTCGTAGTATGGGTTTGGTTAACCATTGGAATCTAGGAAGACAGTCTTCTAGTGAGATCCCTAAGGATATTTATAAGTATATTTCAAGAGTTATATCTAAGGATATGTTTTATAATGAGTCAAAGTATAGGAAAATTCTTGTAACTTTGGATAATTATGTAGCAATTGTATTTCATGAAATTACGTCCTTATTTAGATATTACAACTTTATGTTGATCTGGAATTGAGGTACCAAGGTGTACCAAAATATAAAAGGATCCATTGATTGATGCTCGATTGTGACCTAGTGCACACTAATAGGCAATCGTACAAACCTAGTTTGAAACCACTTGGGAATATTCATAGGAACATTTCAAACACTTTATGGTCTATCACGAGGGATTTAAAAAGATGGTGAGAACTAATGATCTTGGAAAAACTTAAGGTGTCATATATTTAAAATAATTTGTCATGATTTAGAAATCTTGTACTTTATTTTTATTGATTATGTTATTTTCAAACATGGTTGGTGTTTCTAACACCATAAATTATAGTTTTAGATAGGGGATGAAACCTTAAGTAACTATGTTAATTCTTAATGCAATAAATGTTGCAATGAATTCCTCCTACGTAACCAAATATTTGGGATCAAAAATGAGAAAAACAAATTATACACTCAACTAAAATTCTCAATCCATAATTAATTTTTAACTTCCCAATGTGAAATAAAGGAAATAATGTTCTATTGATTCCTTCATGAAGAAACATCCATCTTCTTTCTGTGGTTCCAATTATCCACTAGTTATCAACCAATAGATCAATACTATAGAAACATTATTTTATATTATTCAGTTTTTGGATCCTAAAAAATACATTAATTTTTTTATTATTTAGAAGGTAAATTAAATTATTGTTGAACTCTTATTATGAATATGTGGTAATAATGAAAAATAATAATCTATTGAATGAAAATATATTAAGGGTATATTTCTCCTTAAGTACTTCCCTAGAATACTGTGAACAATAATGTAGAAGAAATTCCTTGAACTAAAAAAGGATGATGATTCTTATGGTGAATAATAATATTATATTATATATCATGAAATATATTTTTTTTGATTAATAATCATTAAATAATGCTAAATTGATCAACTCTTTTGTAGAGTAAAAAAATTTCTGTAAATAGAATTGAGTATAAGAGACTTCATTAACTATTATGAAACTATTTGATGTTCAATGAAGAATAAAATGGAAATTGGATATCAACACCATTACTATATGTTTGATTAGAAAATTATGATCCAGTATCTTGAAAACTCAAAGGGTTGAATGATATTCTAGCCATCTGCATGCTTGAAATGTGGGAAGAAGAATCAAGGGAATTTATTGAATAGAAATGGGAGGTTATTTAAATATTGAAAGGCATGTCATAAATCAGGGAAATTTTGAAAGGTAGTTAATATTAGGGTTAATGAAATATATGATAATAGGAAGAGAACTAATTCGCCGCCTATAGTCTAGTGTTTCATGTATAAGGATTTTGGACATTATGTGAATCAATTCCCCAATCAGAAGCCTAATGTGGATGATAATCCATCAAATTTAGTAAAGGGAAAAGAAAAAAATTAAAATATTATGATATCACAATGGATTAAATGAGTAATTATAATTTGGACACAATAATCCTCCTCTCCATAATTTGGAATTTCATGTTTTATTTTTTTAATGAATAAGCACTATGAATAGCATATTATTCAATATTTTGTGAAACTTCATTCGACTATATCATTTTACATGGATTCTGGAATAATGAAATCACATTTGATATTACACTAGTATGAGGATAAAACCCTATCTTCCAATTATTTTTTTAATAAGATAAGATATTATCTTATGAATAGAGGTTGAATTATCTTTTGGAAGTATATATACCTCCATGTATGATTACTATAATAATTATTGATACCATAATGTGTTTTTGAGTATAAGGATGAACATATTTTAAAAATCATTGAAACCTATTTGAGGTTTTATTTAATGGGATTTTATCAAGATTAAGGATATTTAAATAGATATTTATTAAAATACAACCCTTAATTCTGAATATGTTTTAGTGAAAAATTATTTTAGGTGGTATTCCTTTATGCTTTGTGTCACTGTGATTAATGGTACTGGTAACCGTTAGGGTTTTTCTTATATTTTATATTGAGGTAATTATGTTTTTTATTCATTAAACTTATGAATTCATCACAATTATTTGAAACCAAAAAATATTTCTCTTTGGATACACCTTACAGAATATACATTATTTGATAAGGCTTCATGGGGTACCATATCAATTTTTATCAGCTCATGATCTTTTGATTGTCATGGTATTTTGGTGATGACTATATAAATCCCATTATATGGAGTTTAGTTTAATCATTGTGCCACATACTCACATAGATGGTATGTTTGATTAATTATTTCAAAAACTAGGGTATATTCTCAGATATAGTTCTTTGGATTTTAAAGGTGTTTTGGATCAAAACCTTAATCAAGTTTATTTTTCTTGAAAAAATCGATTTCACTCAAATATTGAGATGTATCCTTATGAACTCGTTTATGGAAATAAGTATATAACTCAAACATGATGGAATGAATTTAGAGGAATAATGATATTGGGATAAGAGACAAATGATGATATGGAATGGAAAGTTAAACCAATTCAGTAACTAATAATAGAATATTAGATTTAGTATAAAATTTATTCTAATAATTATATAAGTGATCAAATAATTTTAATTTAGTGAAAATGGGTTTTTAATAATATCTTCATGGAAAAATGTTATGGGATTATGAAAGAATGGGAAAATAATCCCTTGGTATATTAGCCCCATTAAAATAATTCATCCTATGATGGTAGTAACTTATCATTTTTATCCTCCAGGAAAATCCCCACTATTTTATGATGTCTTCTATAAATCTCTCATAATGAATTAAATAAATAATCTAACCCATTTACTAACTCATATTTCGTTCCACTGGATCATGGTATTTCCTATATGGGACAAGCAATTGAGATTCTAGATCAAATAGAGTATGTTTTACTAAACAAAACCACTCACCTAGGATTTTTTTTTGGATGAAAAAATTATATAAGAAGCAACATTTGTACTATGTTGTAATGAGGTATAATCATTCCCAGTTATTTATATAGTAATAATTAATTTAGAGGGAGGAATACATTTCAAAGGGGTTAGAATATAACAACCTAAATCATGTAAAAAACAATTCAAAAAAATTCAATATTTTCAATATTTTTTATTGCATGATATATTGAGTTCATTTCATGTTATATAAAAAAGTTGTTTCAAATTGAATTATATGCTATAAAACATTTTAATGAACCAAATTAAACAATTAATATTATTATGTTAATTTTTTTCAAGTAGCCATTAAATTGGTGTAACAAATAGAAAAAGAAAATTTAAAATAATTTTTTTAAATTTTATATAAATAATAATTATTTATAAAAATTGCTTTATTTTTTTATATAAATGATTTATATGTTTCAAAAATACTATTTTCAAAAAACATTTCCTTTTTATTTATATTTAGGAAAATAAAAAATTTATTTTTTTGAAACATTTAGAAAATTAGTATTATAAAATAAACACAGTTTTTGAAATAATCATATCAAAATTATATTATGTTGATGTTTTGTGAATTTTTTGAAAAGATTAATTCTTTAATAAATAGTGGAAAATTCTAACTTTTAATTAAAACAGGATTTTTATTAAAAATATTTTAAAAGTTAAATTATATATAAAATTTGTTTAAAGTAAAATTAATTCAATTATGTATATATTAATACAATTCATTTCATTTTAATCATCTATATATTTAATTATGATACAAATAATTTTAAACGTTTGAATATTTTTCTTTGAAAACCCAATTTCTCTTTGCAACGGTGGAAATAATTATAAATTAAAATTATATATTAATGTTAATTTAATTTTCAAAAATGGATTCCATATATTGAATAAGAATTATTTATATCTACTGATCATTTATTCTCAATTTTTGACCATAATTTTTAGTGAATAAAGTGAAAAATTAATTATTGTGATTAAGTTTAAAATAGGGTTTCGTGTGATAAATGTGCCATTGTTAAAATTAATTATGCACACACATATTACTATTATTTAATAATTTTAATATAATATTTATAATCATAAGGTATATATTATTTGAAAATTGTCCTTTTGTTTTAGGGTTAAAGAATAAATTACCTATTTGAAATGAAATCATTACTGTAGTAAAACATTTAATGGTAAAAGTGAGTACAACATAATGGATAAAGAATGAAATATCTAAAAATGTGTTTTTTTGTGGAGGTATGGATTAAACATATCTTCCATTCCACCTATTATTTATCACTTTTGGATACACATGAGGTTATAATGACCAACTATTGTTGAATTTTTTTGGGTATTTAAAATAATACCACTCCTCCAAAATTATAAACGGCTACCCCACTCTCATCTCTTATTAAAACCATAAAACCATTTTGGTTTGGAAAATACATAGAAAAATCACTTCAAAAATACCTACTACAATCCAAGAAGCTTTATTTATTATATAAATTCATTTAATGAAGGATTTTGGTTCAAACCTAAGGGTGATACATGAATAAGAGGGAGTGTTCATCAAAGAGTGTATTTTTTATTTAATTCTTCCTCCTACTACTTAAATTATTATTAATACATTATGAAATTATAAAATCAGTATGTTACATATACATATATATATTTTTATGTTACATTTATTACCTATATACATATCCACTTCTATCAAATGGGTTATGAATTCAACCTTCGAGTGTACGGTAGACTACCACATCGCAAATTGATGCCATTCATTTTTCCATTACCACAACTCATGGTTATGTATGCTGATGGATATAAATATTATATATGATATTTATAATAGAATCATAACTATTTATTAAATATATTATATATAAGGTTTTCCATTCCATTCCAAATGGGATACAATAACGTCGTTTAAATGTATGACAGACTACCGACTCATCAAGTGATGTGATTTTTTAAACTGAACAATTATTTGAAAGGTGATAAGTAAGAATTTAAATAATATATATGATATAAATGAAATAATTATGATATTAATGGAATATATATTATTATAAATGTACTGCATAATATTTTTTTTACATTTTCACTCACTGAAATATGACAACATCTTTCAAGAATGTGTGGTCTACCACCTTTACAAAGAAATGTGACCCTATTTTTATCTCCAGATAACATGGATGATATATATAATAATATTCGATGAACTAATAAAATAATATTATCATTATATAAATTAAAAATGTTTCCTACCTTCTTTATATAATCATCGTTAAAAAATAGAAATGTTACTCATGTGTTTGTACAACATATCGTCTCTATTATCATACCATACACAATTTCAAAACTCCATATTTTTTGGTTTGTTATGAAAGTATCATTTTTTGTAAAAATATGATAATTTATTCATGATCATTATTCTGTAGGTTATGGATGTATATAATACGTGCAAGATCTGTATCATTCATAATAAAACACGCATGAGAAAACAAGGGAATGAACACACAAAACAATGAAAAAAAAAGGATGAAAATTAATGAATACTTGATAAAAATTATATTTGTATAGTATATGATATTATAAATATTATTATTTTTTAAATAATATAATATCATTTTTAGAACCTCTATAAATTTTTTTAAAGAATTTTAAACCAAAAGGAAGTGTAAGGTAAGGAATTTTGTCTCAATTTCATTTCATTGATGAATATTTTCATGTTGTGTACCTAATTTCGTTAATATATTATAAAAACAACCCCATTGAAATTTAAAATCACGATTAAATAATAATTAATGTTTTGTTAAGTTTTAATTTGAATTATTTCATCCTAGAGGATTTCATATAAGAGTTACCAAGTGGTAACTACTTTCAAAACACCATTTCATTTCATTGGGTTGGGTTAATTTTTCATTGTATATGATATTATATGATTTTTTGTGTGATTAAATATAATAATCTTATGTTTTATGTCTACATTTTTTAATTTTATTTTTATAGTTGATACGCATAATCCATTCATTTTCTAATTCTCACTTAAACTGCATGGTCATTGTAAGGTTTTATTTCACATTTTTATTTTAATAAAGATTATTTATTCATGAATTTTTGATAAAAGAATTATTTTATCATATAAAAGTAAACACATTTATGTTTTTTATACTCTAGTTTTCGTGATAATTTCACATAATTTTACCATTTTTTTATTATTTTCTAATTATATTATTCATTATTTTTTTATAATACGACTTTATTTATGGCTTTAGTTGAAAAATTGTTTTAATCCAACAAAATGTAAAATAAATTTTTTGAAAAAATGATTCATAATTATAATATTATTTTCAACAAAAAATTTACCCATGATTGACTTTACAAAAAATCATAGGAATCTTTATTTATTTTCACAAATAATGCCAAGTCAGATTTTATCATAAATTAAGAAGGATTTTATTAATATGTAAAATGTGAACAACACTTTCAAAAAATAATTGCCATTATTTCCTTTTAATATTACATTATATGATTTCAAGGTTACCTTCATTGAAATTTATTCTCATATATTTTTATGTTTTAATATTTTTTTAATATTTAAAATGATGTTTTTCATAAGAAATCGGTTAAATGATCGATAACAATACTTTTCCATCTATGATGATATAATTTGATTTATATTATTCTTTTATGGGGTTTTGAACCAATGATACTATTTATATAATTTACTGGATTGGTATACCATAAAAATATTCTTATCAAATCCACTTCTCTTCCCGAGCTTATACCATGACACAATTTTAATGAAACCTATATATTTTCCATGGGTTATTATAGGATGAAATATTAATGAAGAACATTTAATTTCATGGTGTAACGCCCTGAACCCAGTTACCTAGAGTTGGTACATTATTGCGTAACATTGTCATGATCACAAAAGATCACGCCTCGAAATACCAATTAGTTTTGTAGCCTTAGAAACACTAGATACATTTATAAATGTTACATTACATCCTAAAGAGAAAAATCACAATTACATAGTCTCCATAGTCCACACTTCTATCCACTTCAGACTATCCCTGTAGGTCAGTCATAAAATATTTCATCACATCCTGGGAAAAATAAAACATTAAAAGTGGTGAGCTCATATGCTCAGTAAGGATAACAATATAGCGGAAGCTTTCATAAATAAACATAATAATTTAAGGCAATGTATGACTAAAACAAAATCCTTTTAAACTTGAACTTCAACATAATATGGAAAAAGTAAAATGAGATAATAAAATTTACTTATTCACATGGATATTCTACTGGTCAAATAATCACATGCAATATCAATAACCACTTCCATAATGATAGAGTGCATAATGCCGACTATTATAACCACGTATCCAAGGCCTTATGCCAAGACTAAAAATAAGATTTTGTCAAGGCCTCGTGCCAAGACACTAGTTTGTCTCATGAGACCAGCCAATGCATTGAGAAGCTATAGCGGGCTCCACCCGTCACTTATTATGTCCAATGCATTCCTCATATGAACAAGTTTAAACATATCTTAAATCATTACATAATCATATCACATAAAACATGCATAAAGGAAACATAACATTTCCAAATTTCAATCACAAGATATCAATAAAACACATTGATATAAAAAAACACTTTCAAAACCATTTTCAATACCAAAATAAATGAAAATTAAAACATTTTATTTATTTTTCATTTGAAAAAAAGTTATGACTTGTAGAGGAAGCCGAAACTCAAATAATGGTCACGGCGACAGAGAAGTCGTTGTCGCCGAATACGTACAACAAGAAAAACATTCTTTTTTTTCGTTTAGTAAAACACTTTGTATAAAAATATTTCGTTTGAATAAACGTAAATGTCAAAGGGGTTTATACACCGTATAAAAGAAATTTGTGTATAAAACAGAATATGCCTCAATGAATGGAGATTGAGATGAAGTCCCTTATAAAGATCATTTTTTAAATATAATAGTTCTATTATGTGTATTCACTATAATTCCATATAAAGAAAGTAAAAATATAAGATAGGACATAATAATATCATGACATAATTTGAAAGTAGGAGATTGACCCAAAGAATGGAAATTGGGTTAATAAGTTCCCGTACCTTGTGTCCAACTTGACTCGATCGTTATTTAACCTCCGGAATAATAAACTAGAGTTAATTTATATTCTCTTAATAACCTTTTCCATGTTCATTATTTCTTTTATATCACTTTTTACCACGTTATGAACATTATGTAATTATTTAAGTTAATAACGGTCATTTTGTCGATCTTTGGTACTTGAGTCAAAAATAAACTTCTTATAATTACAAGTTGTTCATGTGGTGAAATATCCATTATATCCAGAATTATATTCATAATGTAGATATCATATATATCATATATATACAGTATATACATGCATTTATAATATTACATAAAATTTAGAGGTATGAAATGAAATTCACCGTTCATGGAGACGGTAAGCCGTACGTACGCATGAACGCTACTTTCCTTTCTATTTCATATTTAATGGAATGAAATTTTAAATATATATTGGTATACTATAATTCCAGTTTAATAAAATGTATAATACCATTTACTCCATCCTTTATACATCCCACATATGGCATTAACGATTCAAATCATTTTGAGGGGGCGGTAGTCCGCACTTCCTAAAATGAAAATATCGTGTTTACCCATAATGGAAACCATAAAGGTATGTCATAAATGAAAAATACAGAATCATAAGTAAAACATAAAAATATCATATATCATATATAAATATAGTGAAATATTAATGTCCACTTTTGAAGGTATTATAGGAGTGTTGAACAATCATAGTTTCGTGGGGCCGAAATTTTCCATCCACAGAAACTATATGTTATTTAACCATTAGATGTTTGTGTGTGTAAGTGTAGCTCAAATACTTCTTATAAAAAAATCCTACTATATTGAAGATACTAGTTTTGTTACAAAATAAAAGAATAAAAAGATTTTACGGGGTTGGAGAAGCAAAATAAAACATAAGAACACAAGAGAAAACACTACCTTTAAAACGGGTAACTATTTTTTATTTGAGCTAAAAAGATTCCTTGGGAAGACTTCTGCCCAAAGTGAGGCTTCTAACAGTAAGAGTGGGATGTGTAGAGACAAAATGGGAAGGGGTAGTCCAATCCAAATGCTTGAGAGGTGTGGGTAAGGTGGTAGAGGTGGGGGTCTTTTATAAGAGGAGAGGAGGGGCACTCTTGGAATGTTATAAAAGGTTACTTTATCATAAAATGATTTTCAGATTTAAAAAGCCCCAAAATTATATATTTCGAGGATAAGGTGATAAGAGTTTGAAATAAACCCATCAAATAGGTTTTTGACTTGTGTATGTCTTATATTTTACATTATATTTTCATTTTATTTAAATCGTTAAATAATGATGTAATCGCTGCATCATCACGGTGTCATACATAATTTATTTTATTTAATGTCTAAAAATTATAAAAAAACTTTCATTATGTAGGAAAGATTTTTAGATTTCTAATTAATATTTATAGTAAAAAATATGACTTGTATAACCCCATTTAAAAATTGTTTTAGTAGAACAACTCATGTTTGTGACATTTTTATTTTAACATTAAATAAAATATTTTTAATGTCATTTTCCTACCAAAGTGGCTCCATGGGGTCCCGAAGTTGACCCATGGATTTTATTGGTCTCACATGACTCATAAAATAAGCGTAGGATAAGTGTAAAGGTATTTTATTATTTTTATAATACCATTTTTACCTTAAATTTCACTAATTACCTTTAATCGCGATTAATTAAACTTACAAGTTACTATTCCCCAAAGAAATTATTTTAATCCCATTGAACCACATTTTACTTCCTAATGACAACCATGTATGTCAGATTTTCTTAAAATAAAATCACATAAGTGGTAATGTTTCATTTAAACAAAAAATCACTTTTTTAACTACCACTTAGTGGTTTCTCTATTCATCAAAAATTGAAGTTTTTCAGAACAATGCCAAAATTTCACCCTAAGATATAATTTATATTCCGAATTAAAAAATGATGTATATTTTAAAAAATTCGAAACATATATTTTTCATTAATAAATTTTATAATTAATTACCACTATCACAACAAATAGCGTGTTTTCAAGAAAGAATATCAATCAAAAGATTGACAATTGTTTATGTCCAATTTCAATGTGAAATTAATTATAATAACCACCATTGGATAAAATGGTAATAATATATTCTAATTAAACTTTATAACCAATCAATTGTATAATTTATCACTATAAATTATTTTGATTAAAAAAGTTGTTTTTAAGTATTTTTCACTATTCATCAAAAATTGGAAGTTCTCAGAAAAATACCAAAAATTAAACATAGGCTAATTTCGATATTACGAATCCAAAAAGGAAGTTAATTTTGAAATATAAAATTTATATAATTTCAAAAAGTGGGTATTACTATTCATAACTGCTACTTTTATTGGTCATGGTGTGTTAGAACCCGAGGTTGCGTACAACAAATGCTGCTCTATTATTCAAAGAGGAGCATACCATGGAAGCTTGGGGTGTTACATTCTCCCCTCCTTCAATAAAATGTGTCCTCACAATTTAAAATTTTTCTTTGAAAATAAAAGGTTAAAAATAGAAAATACCTTTATAGAAAACCCACATCGGAAATAGGGTTTATAAAAATATAACTTTAAAAGAAATAAAGAGAAGTACAAAGGTCACCCGAGATTTCCCATGCTAGGATTCTTTGAAAATATGGATATAGAGGAAAAACAAATGATCAAGGTTTGATGGAGAGTGGTATAAAACTAGATTAGGATAAAGATAACTACAATAAAATCACAAACTTGTTATTGGTTAAACGGTCATTGATTCCCCAATTGGAAAAGTTAACTGACAACATTTTTGTTTTAAGTTACCTTTCATAAAGTTGAGGAATTGATTTAGGAGATTTACTTAGAATGTAAGGAAATATACATACTTGTCATGTAGACTTTCATTCTTTAATAAATTTTTACCACAAACCCATCTTTCACTCTAAAAGGTAATAGAACTCAAAAATATTCTATTTATCATAATTGTATAAGGTTCCAAATATTAACACATACCATTTAGAATGGGAATACTTATTTGTAATAACTAGGGACTTTCTGTAGGCTAGTGGTAGGTAATAGAGGTCTATCGCACTATGGTTGTGGGTTCGATTCCTACCGCTTTGTCTGACAAGACGGGTTATCCCCCGACCTGCAGGTTATCCATTTCCTAAAACTATAGTATTATTATATTCCAAAAATAATATTAAGAAATGTTTTAACCTTAAACAATACTATCCAAGGTTCAACTTAATCCATTCCAACCTTTATAGTTATCTAGAATACTTCTTTCCAACTCACAGTCCAAATTTTATAAGGAAGGTAAACATAATAAAGATCCCTTTTCTGTGTAACAACATGTGAACACCTTCATCATGTATTCTTTTAAAACACTAAAACATTCTGAATTACCATAAATCCTTATTGATTACATTCATGATCCCTTATTTCTTATATAATACTAGATATACTCCTATCCAAAAATTTATACAAATAATTAATCAGTTTCAAGGAAGATAAGAATATCCAATATAATTTATCCAAATCAATCACGTATTCTTCCAAAATCACTATCTCGGTATCAGAACCATATTATGGTTTATCTTTCGCTCAACCATATTTTTACCAAAAATTTAACCTTCTGTGGAGTCACTTTTTTGGAGCCACACAATCTCATGTTCTTGATGAAATAGTATTGTAGTACAATCCTTATATACTCCATAATTATTGTAACCAGTACATCATTGATACAACACACAAATGAAAAAATTCTTTAATAACATCATAAGAACTCTAATCATTCCTCCTCATCTGTGGTAGTATCATAAATTTATTATTATCCAATAGCATCATTTTTGGAAAACTCTGATGATTTGGACATTGGTTTGAATAGTGTCCCCACTCCTTGCAGATGAAGAATTGTACATTTGATACCTTTTTCTTACCCTTGCAGTCACGCACTTGGTGTCCTTTTTCTCCAAAGTTATAAAAAATTCCCATTCCCTTCAGGAATGTTCCAAGGTGTTTCTTCCCACAATTATCACATATTTGAAAATTCATCTTTTCCCTCATCCCTTTATCCATCATTCTCTCTACCATCCTTTTCTTCCCTTTCTTCCCTTCAATGCCATAAGACTCAGAAAATTCTATACTTATCTTATTAACACATGATACTATTTCTTCATATGTTGAGAACACATGGGATACTATTTCCCTTATAAATTTTGTCTTAATACCATGAAAGATACGATCCTTCTTACTATTTGGATCATACATATTGATGGAGTTCACACTCCTTCTACTGGGCACCATTCCTATACAAAGACATAAAATAGGTTAGTTTATGAATTGAAATGAATAATTCCAAACTTGTGAAAAACTTAATGTAAATTTAAGGGTTTATGGATATAATCCATAATCATAAATTTTTTTTTTGAGAAGTATATACTCATAAACCCTTCATAATGGTTGGTAAAGAAAATGAGAATTATCCTAAGCGTATCCCCCAGGAGTATCGTAACCAAGAGTGCAGCAAGGCCCATTGTCGTGCACCAGTTCCCATTTGAGTCTAGCTCAAAGCGGTTTTTTCAGGTTTTACCCCTAGGTACATCTGTGACAGAGCCACCTCTACCTGCTCATATCCAGACAGGGATGTATTTCTCAGAAAACTCATAAAATCTATATAATACCAACATTCTAGGAAGTTCTTCTATACTAATCCTCAAAGTCTATATTTGGGATATGTGCTCTAATCAGAGTTTATCTAAATCTAGCTTCCAAGGTTAGTACTAAACTGCCTCTGATACCAACTGTAAAGCCCCGACCCCAGTTACCTAGAGTCGGTGCATTATTGTGTAACATTGGCATGATCACAAATGATCAAGTCTCGAAAGACCGATTAGTTTAGTAGCCTTGGAAACACTAGATACATTCATAAATGTTACATTACATCATAAAGTGAAAAACCACAATAACATAGTCTCCATAGTCCACACTTCTATCCCTTTCAGACTATCCTTGTAGGTTAGTCATAAAATATTTCTTCACATCCTGGGAAAAATAAAACATTAAAAGGGGTGAGCTCAGATTCTCAGTAAGGATAACAATATAGAGGAAGCTTTCATAAATAAACATAAACATTTAAGGCAATGTATGACTAAAAAAAGCCTTCTAAACTTTAACTTCAACATAATATGGAAAAAGTAAAATGAGATAATGAAATTTACTTATTCACATGGATATTCTACTGGTCGAATAATCACATGCAATATCAATAACCACTTTCATAATGATGGAATGCATATATCCAGACTATCATAACCATGTAGCCAAGGCCTCATGCCAAGACTACAAATAAGATTTTTTCAAGGCCTCGTTCCAAGACACTAGTTTGTCTCATGAGACTTGTCGATGCATCGAGGAGCTATAGCGGGCTCCACCCATCACTTATTAAGTCCAATTCATTCCTCATATGAACAGGTTTAAACATATCATAAATCATAACATAATCGTATCAAATAAAAAATGCATAAAGTAAACATAACATTTCCACATTTCAATCACAACATATCAATACATCACATTGATATAAAAAAACATTCAATACCATTTTAAATACCAAAATAAAAGAAAATTAAAACATTGTATTTATTTTTCATTTAAAAAAAGTTATGACTTGTAGAGGAAGCGGACACTCAAATAATGGTCACCGTGGCAGAGAAGTCGTTGTCTCCAGATACATAAAAATAGAAAAACATTCATTTTTTTGTTTAGTAAAACGCTTTGTATAAAAATATTCCTTTTGAATAAACATAAAAGTCAAAGGGGTTTATACAACGTATAAAAGAAATTTATGTATAAAACAAAATATGCCTCAATGAATGGAGATTGAGACGAAGTCCCTTAAAAAGATAAATTTTTAAATATAATAGGTCTATTATGTGTATTCACTATAAGTACACATAAAGAATGTAAAAATAAAAGATAGGACATAATAATATCATGACATAATTTGAAAGTAGGAGATTAACCCAAAGAATTGAAATTGGGTTAAGAAGTTCCCTTACCTCGTGTCCGACTTGACTCGATAATTATTTAACCTCCTGAATAATAAACTAGAGTTAATTTATATTTTCTTAAAAACCTTTTCCATGTTCATTATTCCTTTTATATCACTAGTTACCATGTTATGAACATTATGTAATTATTTAAGTTAATAACGGTCATTTTGTCGATCTTTGGTACTTGACTCAAAAATAAACTCCTTATAATTACAAGTTGTTCATGTGGTGAAATATCCATTATATCTAGAATTATATTCATGATTTAGATATAATATATATCATATATATCTATTATATACATGCATTTATAATATTACATAACATTTAGAGGTAAGAAATGAAATGCACCATTCATGGAGACGGAAGCCATACGTACGCATGAACGCTACTTTCATTTCTATTTCATATTTAATAGAATGATATTATAATTATATAAAGTTATTATATAATTCCAGTATAATATAATGTATAATACCATTTACTCCATCCTTTATACATCCCACATATGGCATTAACGATTCAAATCCCTTTGAGGGGGCGGTAGTCCACACTTCCTAAAATGAAAATATCACGTTTACCCATAATGGAAACCATAATGGTATGCCATAAATGTAAAATAAATAAGCTTAAGTAAAACATAAAAATATTATATATCATATACAAATATAGTGACATCTTAATGGCCACCTTTGAAGGTGTTATATGAGTGTTGAACAATCATTGTTTCGTGAGGCAGAAATTCGCCATCCAAAGAAACAGTATGTTCTTTAACCATTAGATGTAGGTGTGTGTAATTTTAGCTCTAATACATATTATAAAAACATCCTAGTATATTTAGGATACATGTTTTGTTACAAAAGAAATTAATAAAAAGAGTTTAGGGGTTTCAGAAGCAAAATATTACATAAGAACACAAGAGAAAACACTACCTTTAAAACAGGTAACTATTTTTGATTTGATCTCAAAGGCTTACTTGGGAAGACTTCTGCCCAAAGTGAGGCTTCTAGAAGTTATAGTGGGATGTGGAGAGACAAAATGGTCTGGGGTTGTCTGAGCCAAAGGCTTGAGAGGTGTGGATAAGGTGGGAGAGGTGGGGGCCTTTTATAAGAGGAGAGGAGGGGCACTCTTGGAAAGTTATAAAAGGTTACTTTCTCATAAATTTCTTTTCGAATTTAAAAGGTCCCAAAATTATATATTTCTAGGATAAGGTGATAAGAGTTATAAGTCCTCCCATCCAATAGGTTTTTGACATGTGTAGGTCTTAGATTTTATATTATCGTTTCATTTTATTTAAATGGTAAAATAATGAGGTAATCGCTGCATCATCATGGTGTCATACATAATTTAATTTATTTAATGTCTAAAAATTATAAAAAAAGATCATGATGTAGGAAATATTATTATATTTCTAATGAATTTTTATTGTCAAAAATATGACTTGTATAACCCCATTTAAATTTTTTTAGTTGAATAACGCATGTTTATGACATTTTTATTTTAAAATTAAATAAAACGTTTTTAATGTCATTTTCCTACCAAAGTGGCTCCGTGGGGTCCCAAAGTTGACCCATGGATTGTCTTTGTTGGCCATGACTCATCCAATAACTGTTGGACAAGTGTAATGGTATTTTCATATTTTTATAATACCATTTTTACCTTAAATTTCACTAATTACCTTTAATCGCGATTAATTACCCTTAAAAGTTACTATTCACAAAAAAAATTATTTTAATCCCATTGAACCACATTTTAATTCCTAATGACAACCCTGTGTTTCGGATATTTGAAAATCAAATCACAGAAGTGGTAATGTTTCTTTTAAACGAAAAATCAGTTTTTAACTACCACTTAGTGGTTTCACAATTCATCAAAAATTGATGTTTTTCAGAACAATGCCAAAATTTCACCCTAAGCTATAATTGATATTCCAAATTAAAAAATTATTCCTATTTTACAAAATTATAAACATATAAGTTTCAGTAATTAATTTTATAATTAATTCCCAATGTCACAACAAATAGCGTGTTTTTATGAAAGAATATCAATCAAAATATTGACAATTGTTTTTGTCCAATTTCAATGTGAAATTAATTCTAATGACAACCATTGGATAAAATGGTAAAAATATATTCTAATTACACTTTATAACCACTCAATTTTATAATTTATCACTATGAATTATTTTGATTTAAAAATTTGTTTTTAAGTATTTTTCACTAATCATCAATAATTGGAAGTTCTCAGAAAAATACCAAAAATTCATCATAGGTTAATTTCGATATTACGAATCCAAAGATGAAGTTAATTTTGAAATATAAAATTTATATAATTTCAAAAATTGGGTATTACTATTCATAACTGCTACTTTTATTGGTCGTGGTGTGTTAGAACTTGAGGTTGCGTACAACACATGCTGCTCTATTATTCAAAGAGGAGTGTACCATGGAAGCTTGGGGTGTTACACATGGGATACTATATGATGATTTTTTAATGATCTTTTATCATAAAAATGTATTAATTATTTATTTCATTACTGATACATATATTTACCTCCATTTAATTGAGTTAATATATATATATATATATCATTAGATAATGATGGGAAACAAGCCAATGAACATGAACCATTATCTGAAACATGTGCATCTAGATCCACTCTATGAAAAAGTGTGTCCTGATCCATGATGGTAAACATGTGTGTCCTGGTTAACTAAGCGATATAGTTAATGATTCTTAATCCACTATGTTGATGGTATGGGTAGTTAAGCTTGACACATTAATTTTTTTTCAATATTTAAGATGGTGACACACTAGTATGACATCAAATTATTGATCATGGTTGATTTGTGATTTTTCTCACTCTATTAGGCCATTTTTTTTGAAATGAGTAAATTTTTTCTCATAATTCATTTTAATGAACAATGATAGGTAAAATAAGAACATTCTGCATTATGTTCATAATAAAAAACCCTTTTGGTTATCCTGTAATTTTTTATCATCATAGAGTGTTATCTCTTTTTCTTACCCTTAAGGATAATATGATCTGGTAATTTCATATATTTCAATTCCCTAGGTTATGAAGAATTGTTTTATGTAAGTTTTGTTTTTAAACAGTAAAAAATGGGATGATCCATATGTGAGATATAAATGATCAACCTCGAATTATGAATTTTTAATCCCAAGTATCTAATAGAACAAAACTATTATGGCTCTAAAGAATGAAACTATTTAATTTATTTAGTATTCATAAATAATGATGTAACCTCCTTGTATGAAAATCTTGTTTCATTATATTATTACATCATGATACCTTATAAATTTGTCACAAAAATTACTATATTAGAGGTTATATTCATCATCCAAATCATTATATCATATGCTTACGAGAAACTAAAACATATGTTACAATACTAATCTCAAGATTTATAAACATTTAACCACTTCATGGGATGGTTATTTATGACCCCACCAAACATTCATACATTCTTTCACCACATAAAAATCATTCATCATATCATAAAGAACCCATTAGACTAAAAATGGGTTTCATTAATCATATTCTATAGAACCCATGTAATGAAAATGGTTTTTATTTCCTTTTGAAATGAATTTCACAATAATAAATCATTTAATACAATATAAATAATTATAACTGGATTTAACCATTGTATAAAAAACTAGTTTCAAATTATACTTAGTATCCCTCTTGGAAAACACTATTCATTAATGATAATTGAGAATATACAAATTTCAAAATATTCGTAAAGGGTATACAGTTATTTCAATAATTCAACTTGTCATTTGATGTATAGTATTTGGGTGACCACCATTTAATCCGATGAAGGAAATATATAGTGTCCATGGAGGAATAGAATTAGAATAAAACTCATATTTACCCATAGATGAAGATTAGGAAATATAAATGAAATGATATAATGTTACTCTGATTTAGTAGAACCTTACACAATCCATCTAGAAAAAGAAAATGGATGATATCATGGGAAAAATATCATTGATCAAGAATAACATATGATAGAGGAGAAATACATATATGAATACACTTTTTACGAATTTTTTTAAAATTATCTTTTGAAATAACAATATCCTTGATTTTTTTAAAGAAAATTATAATAATTGATTATACTATGAGAGAAATCAATTATATTAAATCATATTTAAAAGGGAGATAATGATTTATATAAAACCAACATATTGGAACAAATATATATTCACATAGATACATTCCAAAAGTTTTTTTGTAAAACAAATCATATGGGAAAATTTAATATTGTATTCATTTAAAAAAATTCATTGAATGTTCATATGGTTTAAAGTGGTATTTTTAAATTTTTGAAATAAATATTTTGATAAACACAAAATTCTATGTTGAATAAAAAAATGAATATAAAAATAAATTTACATTTTTATTTTTTAAAATATATTTTAAAAAATGTATAGCTTAAAATGATTATTAAATATAAAATCTAAAAAAGATGAGGACAAAATCTAAAAAATGACACCTATATTAGAAGTAAATTATTTTAATATTAAAAGGAAATATTATTTAAATTACATAGAAGGGTTATCACATTTGAGATGTCACCATTTTAAAATGAGGATTGGAAATGGAACCTTATGTCTTAATTAATATTGGAATCAAATGAAAAGAAGGAAAAATTGTTTAAATCTATGCATTAAATACCTTGAACAAAATATAATTCATTATATAATAAGAAAAATATTGGTATATACACGCTAAAAAATTAATTTTTTCATAAGTAGAAGTATGTATTAATAAATAAAAATTGAATTGAATAAATCCATTCAAGTAACATAATCCTTAAGGTAATAATGATTTGGTAATGAATATATAAGGAAAATTTATAAAAACCAGGAATTGAAGGATTAAATATGATAAAATGTTTTGATAATGGATAATCGATCAAAATTGAATCACATAGTTTAATAAGAAAAGTTTAGCTGAATGGAAGAAAATTGAGTTAATAAAACCACTTATAATGTTAGTAATATTCAAATAAAAATACATTGAAAGATTTTAGTTCAAATGAAACATTAAATACCATGAATAATTAAAGGATCATGATACAAAATATTATTGTGGATATTAATACACTATACTTATAACATTATCATTATCATTATCAAGTTCTATCCGAATAGTAACATATACAGAGGCATGCCTCCACATAAAAATGATGTTATTAACTAGATATTGGTGTCTTAGTGTTATTATTAGGTAGACTATAACCATAGTGTCAATAAATAAAAGTATAATTTATATCATAGTGGAATAAATTTGTAGCGATGTAACATATGGTCAATTTTGTATATCAAGTCATATATAAAATAATCTAAGAACGCCCAATGTGGTATGAAATTTTTTTCAGAACGTTAAGTAAGAAGTTAATCATTATTATATCTCTCCAGACTATATCTCTATACCTCATATGATCTCAATTCGGTATCTCAAAGCTCCCATGTAACTGGGACCATAACCTTTTCCTATATAAAATATCATGAGTCCTATAAACAAATAAATATACACATATAGCGAAAAAATATAAACCCAAAAGGATACCACCAATGCATTCATAACATGAGTGAACATGAATTATAGTGTATGTAATTATAATAAATTAATATGAAAGAAAAAAAATAAAGGCATGAACATAATGGTGGTGTGAAAAGAGATCATCTAAAAACACACATTCATACCAATTTCACTTCAAATATGGAAAAATAGTCATAATAGAGTCATTAAAAAGGGTTAAGAATAACATTAAAATAGTTTCTACATGGCCAATGAGTCTCGAATCAGGCCAAAGGGCTTTCATGTCTTGTCTCCCTTTCATGGGTTACGTAACAAAGTAATCATTCCCCTTGACTAATTAAGTCTATAAAAAATGTCATGATGTTGTCACCACATTCTTTGGTTCATGTCATTAATGACAATTATTCCCCATTTAATATTCATAGGTCAGATCATTTAAGACCATCACACCCTCAGGATGGGCCACAAGTCCATCATTCCCCATCATCTAAATCGGTCTTATCATCAAGTAACTTGCAGTGTCTAAACATACTTCCCCTCTAGGTCCACCATATAAGGACCTAACCAAAAAATTATATAATATTACTAATTCAACTATAATAATAGTTTTAACATCCCATATATATTTTCAGTTTACAGTATTAGTGAATTATTTCATAAAACATAAATTAAATCCCACAAGAATACAAAGTGTATAAAATTAAAATAGTATCAATTTATTTTTTTAATATTAAATTTTTTAATAAAACATTAATTATTCATAACTATCATCTTTGGTTTTACTTTTATCATTTCCATCCTTAACCTTATGAACATAATTTAATAATAGTGATGAGCACAAAATTCACAGTGAAGGACAAAAATAAAGACATCTATCATTACTCCATGAATACTTATAAACATATATAATAATATTAACGAAGACATACTTATTTCCCATAATGTATCATATAGCCACATTGTGAAAACATGATATTTTCATAAAATATATAAAACATTAATAAACCATTCAGTTATCATAGAAATTAAAAATGTAACTTTTTCCCATGACATGTACCATATGATTCAAAAAATTCAAAGATACCTTGAAATAAAACCCCCATTGAGGCCTTCTTATTTAACCCTCACTGCTACCTTATGTCGTAGCCATCACTATTACACTTAGAATAATCATTTAGGCCAACATCCAATATCATAATACCAAATTAATTAGAAGGAGATATATATCCCCCACTTAATCAAAAAATAACATCTATGAACTATAAAATTATCATAAAATAATAATACTTGCATCATAAAAATTTTAATTTTGTAATATGTAAGAATATAAATTTAAAAGATGATTTTTAAAGAAAAGTCCCTCACCATGGGTTTGACATATTTTAAATGAGTTCAAAACACCATCATAATGGTATACATAATGTGAATGATTTATTATAGAATTATAATAACGATTATACTACATTATATAACCATATTATAGTAACTTTCCTCCCATATGTTAATAATATGTTCTTATTTCTATTTCTTCAGGTCCTTTCGTTTCATGGTTTCCATGGTCGGTTCATTTTGGATTTACTTCCAATTGAAGAAAAACTAAAGAAGTGGAAATAAATTATATAAATATTTTTATATAATTTTTAATTACACCATATATAATTTTTTCTAAGATTTGGATGAGTAATTAGATAAATCATTAATGAAAATGATTTAATTTATTTTGGTGGTTTTTACGATCATCATGAAATTATAACATTTTATTTAATTTCATGTCTATATATTTGATCAATAATATTAAATAACATATAATATGTATAATAAAATATTATTGAAACATAAAAATGGTTTTATGACTATCCTTGATTGAGGTAATTTAAAATGAAAATGTATATTCCACGATGGCAGTAAATCAACCCATCAAGGTTGATTTTGCCTTTTTTAGAATAAAATGGAGAGGACATAGAGTGTGGTGATGAATTATTACATCAATGTTATAACATTATATTATAAATAGTTTAATGGATATTTAATTTCACTTGTATAATTTGAGATGAATAGATAATAAATAATATAAAATATAAATGATTTAGGATTTTACCTCTTTAATTCATCTCCATGAGAACCTCCTTAAGGTGCATGATTTTGTCCATTTGGATAGACAATATGTTCATTCAAGTGGGAAAGGCTCTTGGTAAGGTAATTGGGTATAAATTAAATAAACTATAGAGATTGATTTGTGATGAGAAGATGAGGTTTTAATTTGTATTTATAGTTGAGGGGAGGGTTGGTTTTAGATTAATTTATTCATTTGATTATTATTTTGGATCTAGAATATAAATATTTCTGATTACCATGAATAAATAAAGTAATGGGAAAATTATTTTTCTATATTAAGGGATTACATAATCCATTCATTATCTATGACAAAAAATTTAATGTATTTGTTAAATACTGTAAATTAATATATTTCACTATTCACAAGAAAGTCAACTATTTTATAAAAATCAAAAATATTAACACTAAATTTTTTTCAACATGTATGACTAAAAAATTACTCTATTTTATGAAATAAATTTTCTAAATAAGATTAATTTAAATTTTAATTAAAATCATCAATTATTTGAATAATTCACATTTCAAAATTATAATTGTTTTTTATAACCCTTTAAAATATTAATTATATTCTTATAATATTATCTTATAATCATAACAAAAGAAAATATTTTTTTATGAATATATTTTTTGGAAATATATTCTCTATTAAAACATAAAATTAATTATAAAATTTCATATAATGAGCATATTTTACAAAAATACCAACACTAAATTTATCATTGTAAAAACTTTTATTTACTTATACTTTGATATTAATATATAATATTTCCATCTATAAGGCGGTTAAAGTTTATTTGTACTTTATTATATGAGGTTACTATTCTTTTGGCTAGATTACTATTCCTAATAGTTGAGTTACTATTCCTAATGTCATGTTACTATTATGTAAGTATAAATTCCTTAATTTCTATAAATGGAACTTATTTCATTATACATATATAAATAAATTAACTATTCAATTAAAAAAATGAAAAAAAAAATATTTTATAAGTACACAGGTTCTTATATTACCCCTCCCCATTTAAATAGTGTCGTCACAATTTTTATTCACTTACTAAACATATGATTAAGCATTATCCTCATATCATTTTCATATTCCCATATAGTTTCTTCAACCACAAGGTTTCTCAACAAAAACATAACCATGTAAATTAACTTATTCTAGAATAATTTCACTCTATGATCAAGAATATGAAGATAAATTTCCACATTAGAAATATTCTCTTGTTACTAAACTACTTTTGGGTTTAAAACATGAGATTAATCTACAACATACCATATCGAAATCAAAACATGAAATACATTGGGTTCCTGGGATAAAATCAAATGAAATGATACATACAGTGAAAAAGTGAAACAGTATCTATGATATCAAAAGTTTTAATGAACTATATAAAGAAATGTCATTTCTTACAAATAATAATAACAATATTCCATGCAGATAATTTTTAGAAAACAGGATCGCATACGTCAAAAGAAAGGTCTTTCCTCATATTATATCCAAATCATTTCTGACAACTCTATGAAATCTTCATGTGTTGCTGGATCGTCACATGTTTCTCATCTAACGACTCTACTAGTTCTGATCCCATAAAATCCATTTTCAAAATTCATCCCAAAATGATGGGGTCTGACACCAATTTCTATATAATACATCAAACATTTAATCTATATAAAATATTGAAATTTTTTATCAAAATAAAAATCAACTAATGAAAGAATTCATCCCAACATCCCTGGTATTCCATTGATCTATATAAAATCCTATACTCTAATTATATTTTCAGAATATCCATATTATTTGAAATTAAAGGCTATTATGAAATTTAATTTTGTTCCCAACATCATATAAAGTCCTTTCGAAATGTTATAATTGTACCCTAGATCACGATCAGATACAATGGAGAGAGTAACTCTATCTGACCTAACAATCTCTTTGAGGTATATTCAAGAAAGTATATGTACATAAATATTATATCAAATATGAATAAAATGTTAATAATTAGCCAGTCGATCAATAATAACCCTAATATCACTGTATCCTCGAGAAGTATTTTGTAGTTTAATGATGAATTCCAATGATATATTTTCTATTTCCCCTATGGATATGGAAAATATTAAAGAATCCCAATTAGTAGATGCCTCTCTACATTAACCTATTGAAATCCAAAACATTTCTTGTTGAAATCAGCAATATCACTTTTCATTCCATCCCAACATTAATAATCCCTATGTTTTATGTAAATCTAAGTGATTCCATGATGAAATGAGAAAGGATATCTATTACTTTAACAAAACAATTCATTCATCATCTAGGAATCACATGTAACAGATAATATCTTTCCAAATATCAAGAAATAATAATTTTAAACATTAAATTTAGTGAACTTGACATTATTTAACAATTATACATTTTTTTGTAAGTCAATGTATTCTATTCGTGCTAGTTTAATTCAGTCTAAGAGAGATGACTACACTAACACATGATACAAAATAGTTGAATTTATTGTACCATCAACATCCCATAAAAATTCATCAATTCATTAACCAAGGGTTCATGTTATAAATGTAACATGGTTATTGTAACATGATTTTATGGATCCTAGAATCCACAAAAATTTTTCATTTTAAATGATACTAACTAATCATGAAATAATAATCCATTATCAGTTATAGCAATATTTTGTTCCTCATGATCTATTCTTTCTGATTAAATACATACTTATAACATTTATTTTTAGCCTATATCTCACATTTATCAATATAAAAATTATGCCTCCATATTTTTAAAGAAGAACCCACAGATTTTCATTTTAAATAATGTGTGGGATAATTTAACCTGCGAGGTTTCAATTATAATGGGTCATAATAAATTACTTAATAATTCTCCATCAAACAAAACTACCACATCCCCTCAAATGAAGAAGCACTATAGACGACTAAATCACTATTTTTAAAAGCTGGGGAAAGTGATGGATCATTAACCAATTTCATATTTGGTTCCTGAAAACAAACATCAAATTATTTTATCCAAATAAATTTAAACCCATTTCATGTTAACATATTTATTAGGCTATATAATTATGCAATGTTTTTAAAAGACCATTGATAATATAATACTAATCTTACAAAACTATGTAACCTATTATCATTACTAAGAATTTTCTATTCATAAACAACATTTACTTCTGGAGGGGTCAACTGTTTGGTCTTCCTAATTTAGAATGATCCCTTAAAAATAGATCTATTGCAACTAAAAATCACATTTGACAAATTTTCTATATAACTTATTTTTTCTGTGTTTGAAGGAAAATACATAAATGTTTTTCATTATCCTCATATCATTTTGAAAACACAATAATATCATCAATAAAAATTAAAAACATATATAAATATTCATAGCTGATTCTATTCATAAGACCCATAAATATATCAGGCGCAATTTCCAACACAAATGGCATAACAAAAAACACATAATGCACATATCTATTATGGAGTGTATTTTTATAATTTCATGCTCCTTCATCATCAACTAATAGTACCCAGATCTCATGTCTATCTTAGAAAAACCATGCACTCCCTAGAGATGATCAAACAAGTCATCAATATGATTTTATGTATACTTAATCTTCCCATTACTATTATTCAAAGATCTATAACAAATGAAAATTCACATGGAACCATCATTATTTTTAACCACCAAAACATGGGTAACCCATGTTAATGTTCTAGGAGAATGAAACCTTTATAAAGAAACTCCTCTAACTCCTTTTTCAATTATAGAAGTTCCACTAGAGCCATTTGATAACGGGTGTTTAGAAATTTTCATACTATCAGGAACTAAGTCAGTGGTAAATTCAACATCATGATTATTTATAACACTGGAAAAATCCTTAGGGAAGCATCGTGGTATTAATTTACAACATTAAAAAATTAATCTTAACACCTCCCATGTTTTAAAAAAAAATCAAGATAAATTTCATTTCTATATTTTCATATTTTATTGGAATACTAGTATATTATCAAGGATATAGGTTCATTTCTCTATACAAATACTAAATCTAAATGCTAAAAAAATCTTTATCTCTGAAATGTATATTAGTATGGTAGACTGAAATACAATCCATACATAGAATAATATAAAACTCTATTAGGAGTAGAACAACAAGGGTTAAAGGTAATGTATTTCAACAAACAATAGTAGTGTGATTCTTATAATATATTTTTTCCATAATATTTCCCCTATTATTTTTTACCTTTTTTAAGTATTTCATTTATTTTGGTGAAATTTAAAATTTTCCAAAAAAATCATCATAAATAAAGGAATGTGTAGAAAAAATATAAAAAAGACATTAGAAAAATATGAGTTAAATAACAATGAAAAAGATAAAACATTATTAGATGTATTGAAATATGATTATGTGGTCCCAAATGAATTTAATACACCTTTCTACTTATAGTGTAACTATTCCCATCATATAGATCGTTCTTTTGGATTGTATTTCCCTAACTAACAATCTCACCACATTTTAAACCCTTTATTGTTTTACTATAAGGATTAAACACACCATCATTATGATAATTTTCAATTCAATATTGGAATATATAATCAATCTTACCACATTGGAAACACATACTCGATTTGATAATGAATTACAGCTGATAATTTTAACCACACATCCCACAATCTAAAAATTGAATTTGCATGCCTTCATATTTAATTGGTTTCATGTCACTAATTTATAAACATATAGAACTATTATTATTATTACTATAAAAGTACATGTGATCATCTCAAAACTCCATTTACACCCTCATAACATGTCAAACAAGCTTCTTATAACTTTTGAACTCACAGGTGGCTAAATCCCTTCAGTGTCCTGTAGTCAATCCTGAGTAAAAAATGATTTATTTTACTATAAACATCTCAAATAATAGTTAGAGAATAACATGAAAATATTGTTATGTTCACCTCATAAATATCCATTGAATATTCATCATTTTATTTTACTTGAAGGAATTTATTTTCCATTCTTTTTCATAAAATTGTAGGAAAATATTTTTGACAGAAAATATTCTTAAATTCATTTCATTCCAAGGCATAAATACCCAAACCAACTATGATATTCTTTTATCATTGATAATAACTGGTTGGATCCACCATCAAAATGGTAAAAAGAATGACTAAACTATTGATTATATAAGGAACACATGACATGAAATATATTTTCAAGGACTTTAATCCACCCTTCAGCCGCCACTGGGTTCGATGATCCACTGAATGAATGATGGTGTCGCCTCATTAATTTTTCCACTATATTCTTGTTCTATTGTGGTATCAAGGAATATTGACTTTAATAGATGAAACTATAATTTATATCATGTGTCAATTGAACCATTACTGGAAAAACTTTCTCAGTTCTAATTTCCATCATTCTGGGTTGCGAATTATGGATTATATCATCCTCTCAATTCCTTCTTACTTCATATTCCTTGTTTCTTATACAAAAAATTATTCTTAATAGACACAACATAGATGAACCAAAATGGTAATATAAAAATCGAATATCATTTCAAATTAACCATACAGTAATAATAGTTTATTCTATTCTATTAACATCAACCAAACCCCTAATTTTTTCTAAACCATTATCTCATACCATCAATATAGACCCGACAATAAACATTACATAATATAGTTATTTCAACTAGAATATACTTATAAAATTCCTAAAGAACATATTAGTTTAGAGTTTTTGAGAAATTGGTCATAAACCATAGATTAAAACACACAAGATTAAAAATATTATACTAATAAAAATGTATCCATTTAATTTATTATATAATTTTCATAATCAAACACTAATTCTTCACATCTATCATCCATTCTTATTATTTTATCTTACCAATCCCTAAATTTTGTGAAAAAACATTAATTCATGGATGAGAAAAAATGATTAGTAAATGAAAAACAAATAATTATGTAAACCTATAGTCAAAGAATATTTATAAACTTATAAAATCATATTCATAATGACATAATTCTCACCAATAAATAATCACATAGTTACTTTTTGATAAAATGAGATTTCTATAAAATATAGAAAACATAAATAAACTATTTTGGTAAAATTGGGAATTATATATATTAAATTTTAACACTAAAATATACCATTTTATTTGTAATCCTCTTGGATAAAATTAAATGTAACCCCCATGAATACCTTATGATGTATCCCTCATGGATACCTTATCATGTAACCATCACAGTGACAATTGAAATAAACATTATGGTGAACATCAAACATATACATACCTATGTAATTAGTGGGAGATATAGGTCCAACCATTCATCATAATCTGATTCCCAAGATCTATAAAATAATCATTAAACATGAATGCATGCATCATTGAAATATTTCTTTTCAATTTTTTTAAAATAGAAATTTTAAAGAGGGTTTTTAAAGAACATTATCGTACGTCGGGTTCATGTTATATTAATGAGTTATAAAATCCTATATAATGGTTTATTGAGTTTTATTAATTTATTAAATAACTAAAATATAGTTTAATAATATAATATGAATATATTATAACAACTTTACACACATTTATTAATAATATTTTGATATTTCTATTGTTTCAGGTGCGTTATTTTCATGGTTTCCATGGTCGGTTTGTTATGTATTTTTTTTTAATGGAAGAAAAACTCCAGAAGTGGAAATAAATTATATAAATATGTTTACATAATTTTATATTATACCATATATCATTTATTTTTTATATGAGGATGATTCATTGGATAAAACATTAATGAAAATATTTCTGGCAGTGTTTAAGACCAGCGTGAACTTATATTGTTTTATTTAATATAATGTTTATATATTATTTATAGAAAATTATATAAATTATAATATGTGTAAAAAATATTATTTAAAATTAATAATGGTTTATGACAAACATTGAAGTTGGTAATGTAAAATGAATGTTTATAGTCGACGATGGTGGTAAATTGACACATCAAGGACGATGATCTCATTTTTAGAATAAATAGAGAAAAGAAGGATTTTGATGATTAATTTTTTCATAAAAATGATAAAATGATATAATATATATGAAAATTAACTTTTCATTCTACTTGTATTAGGGTATGTGATGGTATAATGTGAACAAATAGAAGGAAAATAAAAAAATAAAAAAAATGAGGATTTCACCTCTTGAGTTACACTCTATGATAAACACCTTAAAGAACTTGGTTTTAGACATTTGGTGAGACCATATGGTATTGGATGAAGGGATGTGTTTTTTAATGGTGTTTGGTTGAAATTAAACAAGATTCATGTCTTTGAGTTGTGAGTATAATAGGTAGTAGTGGGTGGAATTTCTATCGGAGGAGAGGTGTGTTTTTTATTATTTTATTCATTATTTTTTTGTTTGGATCAAGACTATTAATAGTTTTGATTCCATATAATATATATATATATATATATATATATATATATTAAGGGAGAATGTAATATATATATTATGGTCTTACATATTCCATAAATCATCTATGACTCAAAAATTCATGTATTTATTAAATACTGAAAATGTCGTATTTCACTATTCACCAAAAATTCAACTATTTTAGAAAAATCCAAAAAAAAATCACCCAAACCATTTCAAAACATATTGAATTAAAAATTGGACTAAATTTTATGAAAATAATTCCTTACATATGACAACGTTTGTTTTTAATTTTAATAATCATTTATTAAATAAATACCAATTTAAAATGTGTAACTAACATTATAACATATTGAAAAACTAATTAAGGTCTCATAAAATTATCCTATAATCATAAGACAACAAATATTAATTTATTTTTATATTTTAGGAAAATATATTTTTTTAAATAACTAAATTACATAAATTATAAAAAATATATCTTTTACAAAAATACCAAATGTAAATTTTTCATTTTGATAACATTAATTAACTTGTACATTGATATAATCATATAATATTTCTACATAAAATATGGATAAATATTATTTATAATTTATTAGGTTATTTTTATATTCCAAATACTATATTACTATTCATAATGGTCATGTTACTGTTCTTAAGGTCATTTTATTGTTTCATTAGTATAAATTCATTAATGTTTATAAATGCAACATACTTAATTATACTTTTATAATAAATTTTACTATTTTCCCCATAATAAAAAAATTATATTTTATGTACCAGGGTTGTTACACCCAAAGACATGACCAGTCCAAATTTCCCTTTCATACTATGCATAAAATAATAATGACATAATATATATCAAATATATCACATGAAAACATTACAATCAAATTAGTCACATATATTCTGAGGTATAGAAAAGGAATCATGGGTAAATATATTCAAAAACAGAAATTTGTTCAATCTCAGACATGGGTTTCATTAGTTATTCATACAACCACACATATGATCAAACATAAAACATGGAACCATGAGATACATAGAAAAAACATATTAGAAAACATCAAACATGGTCTCACAGGATACACAAACTTGTGATCAAACTCAATAAATTTCTATGAAAATATGGACACAATGTCAGTTCATGCTAACCATTATATAAATGACATCAACATGCTAATAAAATTTCTGACACAATTGTGTCCACTACGATGTCAATATTCATCCAGAGATTCACCACAAAAACTATACTCTCAGACAAACTAGAATAACCTCACTTTCTAAGAGGCACTATAACGTATTACAATATAATATGATAGAGTTCTAGAATAATATTTATGATGCAATAATCTATGTGTAGAAATAATAATTACCAAATTAAAACTATTGAAAATGGTTGAATTTGCTCTTATTTGAGGAAGGCAAGTTTTATCCCTCTAATATAACAGAAAAATGGTGTTGAGGCTCATATGAGTCTAAATCTATGAGAAAGTTGTCCATCTTCCATTATTGGATTCATCCAACAAGATAGAGAAAATAGGGCTGCACATTTCATGTTTCTACAAATAAGTAACTCAGTCCCTAATGGGAATCCAATGTTCATCCCAGGGGTGTTTTAAATTATGTTGTGTCAATGATTCATTAAGAGTAAATGTCCGAATAAATTATTTGAGTGATAGAATTTATAAAAAATATATTAAAAACACTAAATTTGATGATATGTTTATTTTCCATTTGAAATAAGTGAGATCAAAGAATAAAGATAATGGTTTCAACCATTCCAAAAATATCCCAATGTTTACACTCCACACACTATGTCCTATACTAAATATTTGCATTTAATAAACCCCATGTAATTTGAGTATCCCATGTATTAGGTCACCTGACCATAAGTTATTTCCCTCACAAAAACCACAAAAATGTGTGTCTTGTCGTTACCCATGTTTTTTTCCCAAAGTTCCATCCCACAAACTCCATGCCTATAAACATGACCACTCCCATTTGTTTCTGTTTTTTTTGTTTTTTTAATGTGATCATCAGGACCTTGGTGTAAACCATTTTGGCCCAAAACCTCTCAGAAAATAATTCTTAAGCTACCAAAGACCACATATAAGACATTAATATTTTTCCCAATCATTATTTAACCCTTTATTTTAAATTAGAAAAGGGAATGTAGACATATCATATTAAGAAAATAATATTGGGCTTTATAATCTCCCCTATGAAGAATTTTCATTATTATGAAGTACCCCTCTTTTCCCATCTAAAAAAATGACAAAAATATTAAACATTTTAATCATACTACAATGTTTTATAAAAAATCCATCCAACATTAAATTGGACTCTAATATATGTTACCTTCATCCCCAAAAATAGCATTTTTTATTATCTGCACTTATAGATAGAAAAAATATGTGTTTGGTTCCAACTCAATGTCCTCATTTTCTACCACATATTTCAGATTCAGTTTGTACCTATGAATATGAAAAATGTTGAACACATAATATATGCCTTCGTTGTCACGACCCATCCTCGGGGCCCGTGTCGTGACTACCCTAAGCCCTCCTCCCATAGGCCAGGGGCTGGAAACTAGCACCAAGGGCGTAAATCTCAGTAAAAGGGGAGGCATTTCCTTTATATAAGAAAACAATCACCACAGAGTACACAAGCTAAAGTAAACTCTAAGTAACCTGAGTACAAAAGTAAGTGCTGGAAAGTAAATTTTCCAGAATACTTACCCAAATGAAAGTAAAGTACAACTGAAAAGATAGTACAGTAGCAGAAAAGTAATGTAGAAACTCTGACCCATCCTCTGGAACTCCCACCTGAAGGGTGGGTACATATAACCTCCACAGCTCCTCGGTCTGGTCGTTCGTTCCGTGTACGTCCCTTCAAGTGGTCCACCTCCGTGTACCGTCTAGCTCCACAAGCTTCCACCTCGATCAGTGATGTCCATCGTCTGTATCCAACACAACGTAGTGTGGGCATAGACCATGCAGGGGTGAGTATACGATACTCAATAGGGACCCCAAGACCCCCGAATGTCTCTCAGAATCCATGAAGGATAAACCAAAAAGGAAAGAAACAATCACAAAGTATCAACAACACTACTTAGGTATATGCCCATACATATACCTAAGTCCTTAGTTACATATCGTCTCCAACTCCCAAGCACCATGCAGTCCACAACGAAAATCCCAACCCAGTCCATAAAGGATAGCTAAACTCAGTCCACATAGGAAAAAAACAACCCATTCCACAAAAGAAAGCAAGTCAACCACATCAATGATAATGATTGAGAATCAAGACTCAGCTCACTCAGGTATACACTTCGTAAGGCGACAGAGATGATCAGATATAGCCACTGATTCATCTAAGATGTCGGACCCACATAGGATACAAGACCAGCTAAGTCGTCGGACCCACAAAAGATACAAGACCAGCTACTCTACCGGACCCACATAAGATACAAGTACAAAGTAAAATATCGTCGGACCCACATAGGATACAAGAACAGTTTTCATCACCGTCGAACCCACAGGGGATCCAAGTATGGTCGTCATCACTGACGAACCCACGGAGGATCCAAGTACAGTTGTGCTTGATGTCAAACCTAAGGAGGATCCAAGTACAGTCACCCTTGTCACAGTCGCAGCCAGCTCTATGGTTCCCGCACACAGCATGATCAATTCCGGGAGGGTCCTCTCCATGAGCCAAGGGATCAATACATAAACTATCAGAGAGTACAGAGTAGATGTATCACAATGTTCTGTCTCATCAATAGGAACTCAACGTGATAGACGACGCGTCAATCTGATGTCCGGTCTAAGAGATATTGGCTTTTTCGTCCTAGGGTCATGGTTGGTTTTTAATTAAATCCAAGTCGACCGTACTCCAGCTGCATCCAAACATCGAGCAGATTAATCCAAAAGAACTGTCTCACAAAGAGGAAACCAACAAAGTCGACGACACGTCAATCGGACATCCAGAGCTCGAGTTATAAGCGTTTTCGCTTCAAGGGCCTGGTTGGTTTTGAGTTCAAACCAACCCAGCCATACACATAGTTCTCAGAAACCTTGAGTGTAATATACCTAAGCGAACGTCTCGATCCAAGGATCTCAACGCAACTGAAGGTGCGTCGATCAGAGGTCTGCAACCCACATTATGGGTAAATGACTGAAAACTGTCCGAAGTGGGGGGTCTGGTCCCAGCCTGGCCCGGCCCAACCCCCCCTGGGATGGCCCGGTAGGGAACAACCCAGCCTGGATGGGTGCAGCCCGACCCGGTCCGTGCGACCCACCCCGGCCCGGCTGGAGGGTGCACTGGCTCGGCCAGCGGGCCGAGTAGGGGGGACGTGTTTCCCCCCTTTGTGCTCCACGGACACGGCACCCGCCGCGTCCCACTTCGGATCCCGCACGGACACAGGATCCGGCCACCTGCCGCCATGGCTTCAGTCATGGAAGTTCCTGCAGGCGGTGCACCGGGGCGCCGCCACCTCCATCCACCGGCGCTGTCGCACCGGCGAACCGCACCACTGGAGATGTCTGCGGGCCACCGGAGCCACTCAGGAGGTCCGTTCTTGCTTCCGAATGCTCCTGTTGTCCCCCCAGGACCCATAGATTACTGCGAAAGCCTCCAATCGCCATTATGGCCTTGCTTCACCATCGCCAATTGTTCCGCACAATAAGAAAAAAGCAGCGGTGAGTCAGGCTTGTTCGTTATCCCGCACCCACCGCATCAGAGGTTTTAAGCACCACCAAACAAATTAATACCAAGCACGAGGGTAAAATTCTCATGAGAAAGAACATAAAATTTCCAAAATCCCTTACCTCTACCAGGAAGATGATCTTCAATGTCACGGTACATGGCGTCGCGGAGAAGAGGGTCATAGGCTTCATTGAGGGGCGCTGAGGAGGAAGTGGCGTGTCTTCTCTGGCCACGGGGAAGAGGATTTGTGGTGTGTCGGCGATCTACGAGGAACCGGCATTCTTCATCATTCTTCATCAGGGGTCGGCGTTCTTCGTCGCACAACGAACTTTTCCACCTTAATAAAATAATAGGTTCCGCCTATTATTCTATTATTCAGGCCAAGAAACTCTCCCAAAATAACTCACCACATTACATAAAATGTGGTGACAATTAAGTAAGGAAGAGAGGGAGAAGATTCCCCCATTATTAAACGCATTGGTAGTTAAATTAAAAGAAAGAAAGATGAAGGTTCTACATTAAATTATGAGTTGATATAATTTAATGCATTTAGGAGAAACTAAAAAAGAGGTTTTCAAATTAATTGGGGGTTTAATAATGGGTTTTGAGGGAATCAAATGGTGGGGGTCGTGCGGACCCCACCTCTCTAACACCCACTCTTGGGTAGTTAAGTGGCTATAGGCCCCACCTGTAACTACCCATGGGAGGGAGTAAACTCCCTTAGTAATAAAAATTGTTCCGACAATTTTCGTTTATTTCTTAAACAAACCCCCAAATATTATCTTCTCCTCTTTTGAGAACACAACTACGGTAAGTGCTCCCTTAAGCAATTACTGGTGCTGCGAGTTCATCGATGCCTTTAGATTTTAACTCTGAGCACTGGTTCAAAAGATAGAAAAACCCACTCATTCGTTCACTGAACGTAACTGAGATAAATTTTGAAAACTGATTTTGGGAACACCGAGCCTCGGAATCATGCATCGTAAGAAGCTACAAACTCGTAAAATTCCAAAGTATTTTTTTCAAAAAATTTCCTTGAAATTTTTGGGTCTTTACATTACTCCCACATCAGGGCTTTACGTCCATGTAAATCTACAACAAAAATTAAGGGAAAAAATGAGGGTAATGAGCACGCATCTGAGCCTCCCGCTCCCATGTTATCTCCTGGAGGTTTCTCTGCTGCCAACGAATATGCAAGAGAGGTATCGACCATCCACATAGGACCCTCTCTTGTTGATCCTAGATCTCCACCAGGACCTCTGCAAAAGTTTCCATGTCATCGATGTCTAGCTCCCCATGATCAATGATATGTGTCGGGTCATGCAAGTATCTCTCAACTGAGATACGTGGAAGACGTCGTGCACCCGGTGCAACTGAGGTGGAAGGGCCAGGCGGTAAGCTACCTCCCCTACCCTGGTGAGGAATTGAAAAGGACCGATGAAGTGTGGAGATAACATGCTACCCTAGACAAATCTTCGTAATACATATTGTGGTGAGACCCGTAAGAAAACATGGTCTCCATCCATAAACTCCACTGGTCTTCACCTCCTATCAGCATAGGACTTCTGTCGGCCCTGAGCAGTCTTCATCCGCTCCTGAATGACCTGCACCTACTCCTTCATAGTCCAAACCATCTCTGGTCCTATGAGTGCTGACTCTCCAGGGTTAGTCCAGCACATAGGTGATCTGCATGGCCGGCCGTACAGTTCCTTGTAAGGTGCCATCCCAATGGTGGAGTGGTAGCTATTCTTGTATGCAGACTCCACCAAGGGTTGGTGATCCTCTTAGATATGACCAAAGTCATGGACACATGCATTAAACATTTCCTCGAGAGTCTGAATGGTCCTATCCTTCTGACTATCCATCTGTGGGTGAAAAGTGGTGCTCAGGCGTAGGTGCATCCCAAATGCCTCCTGCAACCCTTTCTAAAGCTGGGAAGTAAAGTGAGCTTCTCGATCGAAGAAGACATATGATGGCACACCATGAAGCCGTACGATCACCTGAACATAGAGACATCCTAAGCTATCTACTAAGACCTGCTCTCTGATATGTAAGAAGTGGGCTGACATGGTGATTCGGTCTACAATCACCCAAATAGAATCGTGTCCTCTGGAAGTACATGGAAGTCCTGTCACGAAGTCCATGGATATCCCATCCAACTTAAACTTCGTGACCTCTAAGGGATGTACCATGCCTGCATGTACCTGGTGCTCTGCCTTCACTTGCTGACAAGTGAGGCATCGAGAAATGAATCCTGCCACAACCTTCTTCATACCCGATCACCAGTACTGACGTCTGAGGTCTTGATACATCTTCACTACTCCAGGATGTACCGCTAGAGGGGAAGTGTGGAACTCCCTCAGCACCTCCTCCTGTAGTGTAACTGGTACCATGGTACGTCCCCTGAAAAGGATGAAGTGCTCTCCTCCTACAAGAAATCCATCAGGTGCCTGTCCAAAGGATATTTGTGCACGTCGTGTCTCACAGTCCACGTCCCCACGCTGTGCCTCTCTGACCTGCTCAAATAGTGGAGGAGTGACTGTGAGGGACTGAAGATAGGCTTCCCCATCACTATCCACAATGGATATCTACAAAGAGGCTAACTGCTCTGTCATCTCTCTAAGTAGTTGAATGTATGATCTCCTACTGAGAGCTTCATCCACAACGTTCCCCTTCCCAGGAGTATAGACAATCTCAATGTCATAATCCTGGAGGAACTCGATCCATTGACATTGTCTCAGGTTCAGGTCCTTCTGCGAGAAGATGTACCTGAGACTCTAGTGGTCAGAGTATACTGTAAAGCGCTCGCCCATCAGATAGTGTCACCACATCTTTAAGGAAAAGACCACTGCTGCTAACTCATGGTCATGGGTGGCATAGTTCTGCTCGTGCGGCCTCAGCTTCTGTGAACCATAAGTGATCACTGCTCGATCTTACATCTGAAGACACCCGATTCTGGTCCCTAATGCATCACAGTAAACTACTTACCCTACTCCCTCCTCCAACAGCCTCAAGATGAGCGCACTGGTCAATCCCCGCCTTAGATCCTGGAAGATATGATGACATCTGTTTGACCACACGAAGGGTTTCCCATTTTTCAATAAAGATGTAAGCGGTGCTGCAACTCTATAGAATTCTAGCACAAATCTCTGATAGTACCCAGCCAGACCTAGGAAACTCCGCACCTCCATCATGCTCCCGGGTGGCTCCGAAGCATGTACCGCCCCAACCTTAGTGAAATCCACTACAACTCCTGCCTCAGAGATGATGTTCCCCATGAAATGGACCTCTAGAATCCATAACTGGTACTTCGAGAGCTTACCATAAAGCTGGTGCTCTCGGAGTGTATCCAGTACAACCCATAAGTGGTAGGTATGCTCCTCCTCAGTCGTTGAGTAAATCAGTATGTCGTCAATGAAGACTACGACAAACTGATCGAGGTAGGGCTGGAAGATCCTGTTCAATAGACTCATGAACACTGATGGAGTGTTGGTCACACTGAAGGGAATGACTAAGAACTCATAGTGGTCGTACCAACACCTGAAGGTCGTATTCTTCACATCCTCATCCCGAACTCAGAGCTAATGATAGCCTGACCTGAGGTCTATCATCGAGAACCAACATGCTCCCTTTAGCTGATGAAAGAGGTCATAAATCCTTGGAAGCGGATACTTGTTCCTCACTGTCACTTGGTTCAGTCAATGGTAATCGACACACATTCGCAAGCCCCCACCTGCCTTCTTGGTGAAAAGGACCGGAAAAGCCCAGGGTAAAACACTGGGTTAGATGAAACCTTTCCCCTGTAAGTCCTCCAGCTATACCCGCAGCTCTCGAAGCTCGGGGAGAGCCATCCGATACATTGGGGTGGATATCGGTGATGTCCCGGGGTGTAGTTCTATGTAGAAATCTACCTCCCTACGAGGAGGTGGTCCTGGAACATCTTTAGGAAAAATGTCCGCATACTGGTCCACCACTACAGGAAAACTCAGACTCCGCACATCGACTACTCCGAGGATGAGACTAGCCAACTGATGTGTGATCGGCTTCCCTCCCCTCTGTGTGAGTCTATCCTATTCTGTGAAGGTTCCCTTCTCTCCGGTGAAGGTGAACCTGGTCCCATCCATGCGGACACACCACACCATGCGCCTAATACAGTCGATCTGGGGATGGACTGTTGATAACCAGTCCATACCCAAGATGACGTCGTAAGGCCTCGATGCCACTACCAGAAGATCCCAGCTAAAGCTCTCGCCTCTTAGAGTAAGTTCACACTACCGACACCAGTTCGTAATCATCGAGTCTGCTCCCGTAGAAGTCTCTAGCTGCAAAGATCGAGCCAACGGCTCTGTCGGAATATTCGAGCTCTGATCAAGGGAAGCAACAATAAAAGAATGACCCGCACATGTGTCTATAAGAACTGAAGAAAGGGTGGGGTAGACACAGATAGTCTCTCGAATCATGTCGGGTGTGCCGTGTTCATAAGTATCTGCAGCCTAGAGCTAAGCCTGCCTCTGCCTGCCACCTGCTTGTGGTCGGGGTGGACCTCCTGTGGGTGGTGGTGGTAGAGCCTCGAAGCATCTTCCACCACCTACTGCTCAGCCAGCTCCTCTTCCCCTTCCATCTACTCCTTGTGGAGCACGACAGTCAAACTTATACCTCTTCCTCAGAGGTCCCTCCACTATCCACTGCTCGTCTGCATGGCGGGTCGGGCAGTCATGAGCCATGTGACCCTTCCCGCCGCATGCATAACATTGTCTACTCTTCGGAAGGTTGGCTCTGTGTTGTGTGCCCTGCACAGCCGTACCCGTGTCCTAAGGTCGCCCACCTGACGGCCAGGTCCGCTTGGACCCCTGTGTCATCTGCCGACGGCCTGCTTCAGAAGACTCCTCTCCGTGTCGTCCTGCAGGGGGTCTTGCTGCTGATGGATGCTTGTCGAGAAATCTATCCACTATCAGGGATCGCTCTATCACCCCCTCCTGAGTCAGGATGCTGAGTGGAATCGTCGATGCTCTGATATCATGCCTCAGCCCCCGCTCAAAGGATCGGGCCCAGAAGAATGGGTCCCGTACCATGTCAGTGGAGTAGCGCGAGAGGTCGGTAAATCTCGCCGAGTACTGGGAAACTGACATGCTACCCAGCCGCAGCTGTAGTTACTCCTGGATGTGCACCACACGGAGGGTGGCCGGAACGATCTCCAGGCGGAAGAGGCTCTCGACGTCCGTCCAAATAAGAGATGCCTCATCATAAACCTGGAGCATCAATCTCCACCATCTACCTACTTCTGCGTGAGGGAGACTCACAGGAAGGATCACCATGAGGTCTGTTGGCGTCCCTACCGACCTGAAGACTCTGACGACAGCCTCCAGCCAATCCTCGGCTTCCTGAGGACACGTCTCTCCACGGAACCTGGGCGGCCTCTGACATTGAAACTCATGAAATGCACTCAAAAGGCGTTCACTCTCCACCGCTGGGGAGGGTGGCATCGGTGGCTCGGCAGGTAGAGGTACCGACGGTGCCTCCGTGGTAATGGGCCCCTGCACCGAGGCCTCATCGCTCGGTGGGATGTCGTCTTTTACAAATCTCGGAGCCCTAGCTGGCTGCCGTTGTGGGGCCATGCTGAAAAGAAACGGGTGTGACACGGTTAATACAGTATAACTAGTGATATGACATAAAGTAATCACTAAGAAAACTTTTGAAACACACATGAAATCAATGTTTTCGTGCACGGAGTTGGAAATCAGAAATCTGGGTCCTGGTGTATGCATATGTCGGCCGCCGCACCAACACTGGACTCCCTGGACTGATAACCACACTCATTACTCTAAAAGTTATTGCCTCACAGAGAAGAAATTATCAGAGTCCGAAGTTATGCGGTAGAACTGACTCCTCTGATACCAATTTGTCACTACCCATCCTCAGGGCCTGTGTCGTGACTACACCAAGCCCGCCTCCCATATGCCAGGGGTTGGCGACTAGCACCAAAGGTGTAAATCTTGGTAAAAGTGGAGGCATTGCCTTTATATTAGAAAACCAACACCACAGAGTACACAAGATGAAGTAAACTATGAGTAACCTGGGTACAAAAGTAAGTGTTGGAATGTAAATGGGCCAGAATACAATCCCAACTAAAAGTAAAGTACAACTGAAAAGATAGTACAGTAGCAGAAAAGTAAATCAGCAACTCCGAGCCATCCTCTAGAACTTCCACCTGAAGGGTGGGTACAGACACCCTCCACAGCTCCTCGGTCTGGTTGTCCGCTCCGTGTACATCCCACCAAGTGGTCCACCTCCGGGTACCGTCTAGCTCCACAAGCTTCCACCTCGATCAGTGATGTCCATCGTCTGCATCCAACACAATGTTGTGCAGGCATAGTCCATGCTGGGGTGAGTATACGATACTCAGTAGGGACCCCGAGACCCCTGAGGGTCTCTCAGAATCCACGAAGGATAAATCACAATGGAAAGATACAATCACGAAGTATCAACAACACTACTTAGGTATATGCCCATACAAATACCTATGTCTATAGTTGCAGATCGTCTCTAACTCCCAAGAACCATGCAGTCCATAAAGGAAAGCACAACCCAGTCCACAAAGGATATCTCAACTCAGTCTACACAAGAAAAACACAACCCAGTCCACAAATGAAATCAAGTCAACCACATCAATGATAATGATTGAGAATCAAGACTTAGATCACACAGGTATACACTTCGTAAGGTAATAGAGGTGATCAGATGTATCCACTGATTCATCTAAGCTATCAGACCCACATAAGATACAAGACTAGCTAAGATGTCGGACCCACAATGGATACAATACCAGCTACTCTGCCAGACCCACATAGGATACAAGTACAGAGTCAAATACTGCCGGACCCACATAGGATACATGAACAATAGTCATATCCATCAAACCCATGGAGGATCCCATTACGGTCGTCGTCATTTCTGAACCCACGGAGGATCTATGTACAGTCGTCCTCACTACTGAACCCATGGAGGATCCAAGTTCAGTCGTCATCGTCACAGTCGCAGCCAGCTCTAGGGTTCTCGCACACAGCAAGCTCGATTCCGAGAGGGTCCGCTGAATGAGCCAAGGGGTCGATACATCAACTATCACAAAGTCCATAGTTGATGCATCCCAATGTTTTGTCTCTTCAATAGGAACTCAACGTGACAGACGGCGCGTCAATCGGACGCCCGGTCTGAGAGATATTGGCTTTTCCGTCCCCGGGTCCCGGTTGGTTTTTAAGTTAAAACCAACTAGAGCATACTCCAGCTATATCCAATCTTCGAGTGGATTAATCCAAAAGAACTATCTCACAAAGTTGAAACCAACAAATTTTACGGAACGTCAATCGGACGTCCGGAGCTCGAGTTATAAGTGTTTCTGCTCTGAGGGCCCGGTTGGTTTTGAGTTCGAACCAACCCGGCCATACCCAAAGTTCTCCCAATCCTTGAGTGTAATATACTCAAGTGACTGTATCGATCCAAGGATACCAACGCAACTGAAGGTGTATCGATCGGATTTCTGCAACCCATGTTATGGGCAAATGACTGAAAATAGTCCGAAGTGGGGGGTCTGGGCTCGGCCCGGCCCGACCCAACCCCCCTTGGGTCGGCCCGAACCGGGTCGACCCAACCCGCGTTCCGGTCTGGCCCGGTCCATGCGACCTGCCTTGGCCCGGCCGGGGGGTGTGCTGACTCGCCTAGCGGGCCGAGTAGGGGGGACACGTTTACCCCCTTTGTGCTCCACGGACGCGGCGGGCGCCACGTCCTCCTCTGGATCCCGCGCGGACACGGGATCCGGCCACCTACCACCACGGTGGTTCCAGTTGACGGCACACCGGGGCGCCGCCGCCTCCGGTCTCCAGCGACCCGCACCACAGGAGATGTTCGCGGGCCACCAGAGCCTCTCTGGTGGTCCGTTCTTGCTCCCGAATGCACCTGCGATCCCCCTGGGAACTGTAGATTACTGCAAAGGCCTCCCATCTACATTACGGCCTCACTTTGCCATCGACAATTGTTCTGAACAACAAGAGAAAAGCAGCAGTGAGTCGGGCTTGTTCGTTAACCTGCACCCACCGCGTCAGAGGTTTTAAGAACCACCAAACAAATTAATACCAAGCACGAGGGTTTAATTATCATGAGAAAGAACATAAAATTTCAAAAATCCCCTACATCAACTAGGAAGACTATCATCTGCATCGTGGTACACGGCGTCGCAGAGAAGAGGGTCATAAGTGTCATCGAGGCGCGCCGAGGAGGAAGCGACGTCTCCTCTCTAGCCGCAGGGAAGAGGATTGGTGGCGTGTCGAAGATCTTTGAAGAACCGGCATTTTTCGTCGTTCTTCGTCATGGGTTGGCGTTCTTCTTCGCACAACGAACTCTTCCTCCTTAATAAAATAATAGGTTCCACCTATTATTCTAGTATCCAGGACAAGAAACTCTCCCAAAATAACTCACCACATTAAATAAAACGTGGTGAAATTAAGTAAGGAAGATAGGGAGATGTTTCCCCCATTATTGAACATGTTGGTGGTTAAATTAAAAAAAGAAAGAGGAAGGTTCAACATTAAATTATGAGTTGACATAATTTAATGGATTTAGGAGACATTAAAAAGGAGGTTTGTCAAATTAATGGGGGGTTTACTAATGGGTTTTGAGGGAATTAAATGGTGGGGGTCATGCGGACCCTACCACTCTAACACCCACACATGGGTATTTAAGTGGCTGCAGGACCCACCCATAACTACCCATGGGAAGGAGTAACCTCCCATAGTAATAAAAATTGTTCTGATAATTTTTATTTATTTCTTAAACAACCCCCCAAAAATTATCTTCTCCTCTTTTGCAAACACAACTACGGTAAGTACTCCCTTAAACAATTACCGGCGTTGCGAGTTCATCAGTGCCCTTGGATTTTAATTCTGAGCACCAATTCAAAAGTTAGAAAAACCCACTCCTTCGTTCACTGAACATACCCAAGCTAAACTTCGAAAACTGATTCTGGGCACACCGGGCCTCGGAATCAAGTGTCGTCAAAAGCTACAGACTCGTAAAATTCCAAAGTATTTTTTTTAAAAAAATTTCTTTGAAATTTCTGGGTCTTTATATTCGTGACATGGTGGAAGTTCCAGTTAGAAATACCATAATATGATATTATTGGTGATCTCCAAAGATACCAAATTACATGGAAATAGATTCCCTTTCTTTCGTAGTCAATGATTCCCCAACTGAGGTGACACCCAAAAGAAAACATGGATAACAACAGTGATCCACAATGGTCAAATCATTAGGTTGTTTTATAATCCTTTCATAATATAAGAGATAACTAACAACTTCCTAATTAAATACACTATCCCAATGGTATCATGTACCATTCTCGGTCCAAAAGTTAGTGCTCAACGACTGCATTAAAATTGAGTGGTAAGAGACATGAATTTCTATAGATATTTTCAATATGATCAATCCATATTGATACAAAAAACAATTTTTTAATGTAAACTATATCAATTCCCGATAATCATCAGATGGTCGAGTATTGTTTGAGATTCATGCTCTAAGAACATCCTAAATGTTCTGAATTTTCCACTCTTCATGTTCATCAGACTATGGATAATATATTATAAATTAATTAAATATAATTTACAAGGCCTTATTCATCAGTTAACAAAATAATGACATATAGAGAATATACCTTTTAAGTAAAATACATTATGGAACTCTAGTAAGTCGTGAAATCTATCAGGAATACATTTATCCCATCATATCTATAATTGGAGTCTCTAGAATTGGTTAGAAACCAACCAATTTAACCAACCCATCATGTATCACCTAAATCAAATCATGAATCATCAGGGTCTATGATAACCATAATGAAATTTCATCATCATGTCATCCCACTTTGATATAGGCACAATAAATGGCTAAATAAAACCACAAGGATCATTATTCTCAACCATTACCATTGTCTAGGTAATCCATCACAAAACTAATATATTGATTCCAAACATAATACATGTCCACCAATAACAATTTATGAGGTCATATTATATCTTTTTTAACCATGGATTCACTTCCCATTTCAAAGAATAATATTCTATCATTAGTTAATCCCTTAAACAACCTGACATAACTATTATCCCATGGATATCGATCATGTAATCATCCTAATATTACCATGTCAAAATAGAATCATCCCCCACCAATCATTCTCACATAACCATGCACATGAGGTCTAACTCTTGGGTCTCTTTATACTATCCACTAAATATGATAAGATCACTAAAGTTGAAAATATCATCAAACCATATTCCTCTGATGTATCCCCAAGCCATGCCAACGTAATATTAATCAAAGAAAACTCATTATATAAAATTCACTCTATAATCTCAAAAATTTCCAACCCCTTCATACTAAGATCATATGGAAATTCATTAACTATATGAACCCAACTATTCAAGGAGGAATGTTACTATTTATAATTTGAATTTAATCCTTTATAAATGTTAATGAAATTATTCCTATATGTAAGATGTGTTTTGGACTTGTTCAAGGGAGTTACAGACATAAAAATGGGTGAAAGGTGGTCATACATTACTGGGAATATGTTTCCGCATAGTTAGTACTGAACATTCACCTTAACTACACTCCCCTATAAAGAAATGATGTACAGATGAAAAACTATGAATGGGGATCCTGAACAGAATTTTTCCTTTTAAATTTCCAAAAGACATCCTCCACATTATTTTCCAAACCATATGGTCTCCCCAAAAAAAATTATGACTTAGGCCCCCTCCTGGATAGAGGTTTCCACATATTTGGCACGTGATTTGGACAACTATGATGGCAATCCATGGACCACATTAATGGGATAAAATTTTCAAATTTCCCTTTTTGGCATAAATGTTTCTTACACTATTTTATATCTCATTTCCTCCTGTAGTTGAATAGGGTATGAAATTCCCCCCAAATTGCCCAAAGGATAAGTCTTCTTAAATTTTTAATTGATTAAAGTGTTGTTTATTTAAATTGAATCTCTCAGTGAGTTAATAACTATGCTCCCATCCATTTTTCTTGGATAATCATGATGGGACTTTTTATCTACTAATAAATACAAAAAAATTTTTTCAGAAAACTATTATTTTTTTATCAATGATTGTTGGATATTAAATCATGGGTCATTATTCTATGAGTAATTTTCAATGAAGACAAGGTGGGTAATATACAATTTATATCCCATTGTATTGATCTTTATTCATTTTTCTTTGGGTGTAATTTTTCTCCATTGTGGTGGGAATTTAAATTCAATAATAAGAATGTTAAATTATGTGTCTAAATGATGTGTTGGTCCCCTCCAATACCACATCATATCTAGTGATGATTATTATATTGGGAGTACTACCTCCCATGGGATGTGCCACTCCCTTAAACATTAGTACCGTGTTGTTAGATAATGAATATTATGGTTTATCAGATGAATCCAAATTTAATTTTGTTTCAAATGTTAATGTTGAAGGGGGATGAAATGAAAGTGATAATCCTTGAGAATTATGATTAATGTAATAGTTCACCACAGATGTATTAATGCGATAAAAAAGAATGAGCATGTTAAAATAATAAAAAATATTGTCAGTGAAATGGATATAGTTATTGGTCATGGTGGTCCAAACCAAGGGAAATACGTTGGTCATGGTGGCACACATTGAGGATATGGTTATTGGTCTAGAAGTTCCACATTGAGGTAATTAGGTTTTTTATGGTGGTCCACATCGAGTAATGGGTTTTTTTCATGGTGTTCCACACCTAGTTAATTATTTTGGTCTTGGATCTCCCCAACAATAATGGGAGTGGTCATGGAATCCCATAAAATTGTTGAGATTTTTCAATTGATGATCCTCATGTAAAATTATGTAACCATTTAGATATAAGATATATATTCCATACAGAGTTTGAATAAGTTTTCATGTTTTGGAACAATTGTGGAACCAAGATCCCATGATGAAAATTGAAAACTACTAAATGACAAGATATATTTGAATTTCAATTTGTAAATTGTTTTTTCACATTAATATACAATATTATCATTATTATATTAGTATAGTGACCTGTTTTTGTTCACAACTAATATTTACTTACACCCTTCTTATACATCCATTTGGTAATAGAGCATACATCATGGTTGTAGTCTAGTAAAATGGAAAATGCCTTACCTTAAATTGATGATAGGGGATATGGGATAGAACATGGATGAGGGAATCAAATAGATTCTAGGGCCAATTATGGGATAGTTGGTGTATACCTTGTTTTGTGTTTTCATAGAGACCTAACACAATGATGACATAGAATGTTTAAATTCATAGTTGTTTGTAGTTACACATTTATGGAATTGTTATACGTTGAATGATTTTGGATCATTATTATTTGGTTATTATTTTATCTTTTATCCATTAGTTTTTACAATGGTAATGAGAGTATAGGATCATGAAAAACAACGATAGTACCTCACTACTATCTGGTATCAACTGGCATACGGGGAGGCATGAATGAGGTCATGTTTTGTGCCGACTCGTTGAACCAGTTAGTGGAACCCTAGCTAGATGTTACAAATGGGTAGCATAGATGTTTATTTGTTACATTAATAATTGTGAAGTAGAAATATGAGACTAGGATGTATCATGACTTTTAAATGATCTCATTCAAGAGATCTTCTTACCCATGTGTAGGTTAAAAGACCTAAAAAGGTGGGATTGTTCTTCATGATGTTTTCTCTTATAGTAGGATGTTATTTCACCTTGGGTGACACACTTGATGAGTGAAATTGTTTATTTTTATGTATTTATTTTTATCCTAGAATGGTTCAAGGATTATATATTTTTAAATTAGGTATGATATTAAGATTCATATGGAATACATCTTGTTAGAAACAAACAAAAAATCTGATTTTGGTGGGTTTGATGGAAAGGGAAATGTCTTTTTGAATTTATATTAGTTTCAAGTAAATGTGGCCACTTAATGGTGTGGAAAATAATTTTCATTGAAAAGTGATAAATCGAAATGGTTAGAATGATGTTCAATGAATATATTATGATCATGTAAATTGATTTCACTCATGTTATATGTGGCCCCTCGTAGGTATGGTTGTTGGTAAAGAAAAATATGTGATTATGTCCATTAGGATACTGTATGAGGAGTGGGTTTTCTATGTCTAGTAGTGAGCCCACTTATGTGTTTATTTTTGAATATATATTTCATATGTAATGGGTTGTGTGTTTTGGAATAATATAGGGATTCGGTGATGATAATGATGATTACAAGTTGCATGATTGGAGGACATGACCAACAATTATCTTCCATTAATACTGATGGAACCACCATTAGAGCTGGGGGATTGGGTAAGAGTATACACTAATATATTTTTTCATTTTATATAGTTTATGGAGATAGAACTAGGGAGGGATGTGTTGAGTATGTATTATTTGATGATATTTTTTCATATGCAGAACCCATCAACATTTTCTATAGATGGTGTGATTGAGGTAGTGGAGTTCTATATTGAGTCCATCAAGATGATAATTAACCTATTATATAACCCCTTAGGGAAGAGGTTCATGATGGAATCCCATATATTATGAGGACCCATGAAGGATTTATGGGATATTCAGTCTATGGATAAAACGTTATAGGGGTTGGTATGAAAGGAATTACATGATGGAGCCATTTTACCATGAGATTCTAAGGTAAAGGAAAGATAAAACATTCTATTGATTTACTTGGTTGATTTTGTTAGTGATTGATTATGTTAGCCTCTCCACATACATAAAACAGTTTCTTGGGATGTTTATAGAAGACGAGACAACTGCGACCACGAATTTTTTGGATGGTCTTAAATAAAATTTTATGTCCTATGTAAACACCATTCATTTGAAGTAGTTTTATGAGGTAGTTGATAATGGTATCATCTCTAAGGGAACCCAGAATGTGGATTCTAGTGTTGGGTATGCAATTTCTATTGGGAGACCTATTGGTATATATTCTAATTGTAAAGAGATTCATTATGAGAACTTCCACTATAGTGGTGGAAAAGATAGTGACCATGTGAGAGGATCTATCACATAGGGAGGTAGTTTAATCATCTTATATCATTGTGGTAGGCATGGTTACATATTTGGGCATTTCCATTGTCCCCCAGTATAGTTCAATTCATGAAAAATCATTGTTCTTATATAGATTTTTTGTAATAATGTTCTACTGATGGGTGGTTATAGAAGATCTAAACTAGAAGAGATTCGTGGAAGGGAATCATCTACACAATATAAACAGTAATTTAGTGTTCTGATAACATTACTAGTCTAGTGGAAAATGTGGTTCCTTAAAGACATAATAACCATATTAGTGGGTAAGTGAAAACCTAGGGACATATATAAGACAATACGGCAGATGGATATGTCATTTACATGATTTTTAGCTAACAAAAATCACATGTGAGGCTGTACTATATACTATTTGAGGTATGTCTCTTAAGAATTATATAAATTCTATTGTTTTATTTGATATAGGAGCCTCACATTATCTTATATATATGATGTTTATAAAATTTTTGTTTCTGATGGTAATGTATATGTACGTGGTAATATATATCAACAATTCATTGTGGTTGTGAATAGAGGGTATTCGTTAATGTATGAAATCTTACATCTATGTTGGTGTATATAATCACCTTTAAGTCATTTATATTCTTAAGATGATTGGTTTTGACCTGATAAAATCGATAGAATACGTGATTATGTATCGATTAAAATGTTAGTATTACTATAAGTGAGTGATTTTCACATTTTCATTGTAACACCCTGAGATTTTATGAAAAATATTCTTTTAATTTCATTAATGTCTTGTGTTATATGCTACACCAAGATTACCTTGCGCTATACGCAACACCGTATTAGCTTGCAGTATACGCAACACTATTCTTGGATCGTGTTACACACAATTTTGATAATAGTTATTCTACGCAACATTGAGTATATATATATATATATATTCAATGTATAAATGAAATATGGTTGGATTATGTTATACGAAACAACGAAGGATTCTTGCACAGCACACAACCTTGACTTGGCTTGCATTACACACAATCACGACCTTCCTCGATAGCGTGTGTTGTATGCAATACCGGGTTTTACTAAACAATGATATATTATTATAATATTATTATGAAGTATCCATTATGAATATTATTAACTAAATTTTTAAACTTATAACATTATTATTTGTCTTACACATTTTATGAAACATGGTATAAGAACAAAATAAATATTTCGAGTAAAATAAGTATTTTTCAAAAAATGCAGTTTTGCCGCCTTTTGATGGCGCACCCACATTAAATCTAGTTTTTGACATGTTTATAAGTTCAATTTGACAAAATAAAATTCTTCTTTGGAATCATGATATAAAAATTTACTTTGGATAAAATTTTCATATTATTCTGGTAACTTTCATATTTTGATGAATAGTAAAAACACGGTATATTTTAATTAAAAACAACTTTTTTCATTGCAATAATTTATATGGTTAAATTATAATATTTAATTATTTTAAAGTATAAATAGAATATATTTTTACTATTTAATATAATATATGTCATTATCATTGATTCTACCTTGAATTCGTAGGATAAATCAATTCAATCTTTTGCAATGTTTTAAAAAAAACCTGTTATCTTTCGACAAAGGGATTAATTTTATTTTAATTTATGAAAATTTTGTGTATTGAATTTGGAAAAATGGATTCCATTTTTGGAATCAGTGGAATCAAATTATGTTAATAAGCTACTTTTTATTTTTGAGATTTATGAATAGTAACTACGGTAAATTTTATTTACCATAGTTAAAGGTAAATCGGGTAATTGAGGGTAAATATAATATTATAAAATTACCCTAACACATGTCAAAATCTTATTGGATGACTAAAAGTCGAGCCATATCACCTAATGGTATGATTAGATTCATTAAATGGACTTTTCTCCATGAAAATAATTTAATTATTATTAAAACCAAAGAATGTGACAACATGTCACTTTCTTAAATGTTATAAGTTTAATAATTTTAATTTAGTAATAAAAATCATGAAATTTCAAACATGAATAGTCTCCATAAATCTAATACAATTATCTAAATCATAGGAATTTATTTAGAATTTTTAGGGATTAAATAATTATCATTTAGTATGACACAAAGATGATGCAGTAATTGTCTTATTAATGAAATATTGACATAATTGATGTTATAAATACCCAAATAAATGTAATTTAATACTTTTTATGAATTAAAATAATTTTATAGGTTAATATAACATGTTATTATTGATTTAATTAACTTTTTTCGAACTAATCATTCTGTTATGATTTTCACAAAAATGAATTACTAAATAGTGTCAAAATTGACATAAAATAGTTTTTAAAACAAATATTATATTATTAATTTTTATTTTATTCCTAAAAATCTAAGGTTCAGAAAAATGACTTATATAAGGTTATATATATTAATAATAAACAACTTGGTGTTCGTTTGGCTTCTTATAGTAAGTTTATTTACCTTATAGTATAAGAACACAAGAAGACACGGTAAAAGAAAAATCATTTAAATTAATGTTAAATCTAAATGATAAGGTTAAAATAGGAACCTAAACTTGTCTAAATTCTATTGGATGAGATACTTTCGACCCATCCCCACCTTAGATTCGAAATAAATCAATTTGGAGCTATTTAAAACCGAATTTGACTTTATAATAAAATAATAGTTTTAGTTATTCCAAAGGTACCCCTCTCCTCCCTTATAAAAGGGAACCTCCTCCCCCTCTTCCTCACACCACTTTGAGCCTTCAAGATCTGCCAAAACCTTCAAATTTCTCATCCCAACTTCCCTATAAACATACTAGAGGTTCTGGTCTTCTTCAAAGACCTATTTTAGTGCCCTAAAAGGATGTCTCAAAGAAGCACTTCAAAGAAGAGGTAATGTCCGTTACCGATTATTTCATCTTTATTTCTTCTTCCACTTCTTCTTCTTTAGTTGTTTCATTATGAAGTAATAACATCAGTATCACTCATATACTGATATTTTATTATAAGTATGAAACAACCCTATTTCACCATCTATCCGTCCTACGGAAAGAGAAATCACCGCGCGTGCGTACGTACGGAATACCGTCTCCACGCCGTGGTGTAATCTATTTTCCACCACCACCTTACTTGGATGGGTATAATGGTGTAAATAATGACTACATATCACTATTATAAAGTTATATTTATTCTGAAATAGTATACATACACTCCAATATAATTCCACGATCATAGGAACGATATCATCACTCGTGCGTATGTACGGAATACTGTCTCCACGATGTGATGTGATTCGTTCTACATGATCTTCATTTAATAATGATTATATAAATGAATTGAATGAATAAATATGATATATATTACACTAATACCATTCTGTAAATGAGGTATCTATAACCTAAAGATAATAATAATAATTTATTCGACAAAACACGCATAAAAACAAAAAGTAATAAACACTCGAATAACAAGTAGTAATGAAATATTACTAATAAGAAGCTAAGAATATGACCATATATGATATCATAACAATAATTTTAATATTGGAATAAGTCAATAACATTATTTAAATCATTATATAGGAGGTTCGGACACTTACGAAGCAAATCGGACCTAAGGTAAGGGAAAATATCACAATCTCATTTTATCCGAGATTGTTTATATGTTGGTATTTACTGGGGTGTATTTTATCATCCACGTCAATGATTCCTCAATATTTAATATTATTTCCATCCACCTACAATTGTTTAAATCCAATTTTACCCTTAGGTGAGTTTTTAGTAAAATATATGAAAGGAATCTTTTGTCGTTTTTCGTACAAGGTGCTTTTTGACTTTTCCGACAAAAGTACGAGAAGAATGTTTTTTTAACTTATACGGCATGAATGGATTTTTAAAACATTATTTACAAGAAGCTTCCTTTACAAGTTTTCAATTTTATTTTTAATCAACATCTTTTAGTATAAAATTGTATGACATGTTATGAAAGGAAAATATTTTTGAAGTAGAAAGGATATTTTCCTCAAGAATGGAGTTCAAGTGTTTTATCAAAATTATTTTCTATCTAAGATAATATAGGGTTTTGTTTCTATCCATATTTTTACATTGATTTGATTATGTTGTGATGGAATTATTTTTCTGATTTCCTTTATCTCATATGAATTGTTTTATGATGTCATGTTGTTTAAGAATCCCATTTTTATTACATGGGTTATGCAATGATGTATTTTTTATGATTTTGTGGAACACATAAGAATGGTGTCATAATGAGATGGGTGGGACCTATATCTCCCTCCAATGCATTGGGTAACGATTTCATATCTCATGAGATAGACATGGCTGGAACGGTAGGTTATACCGGTTCAGTGAAACAGGACTGAAATGAGGAGTGAACTCGGTTCAGAAAGGGAATTTGTCCACTAAGATAGTCTTGGAAATGAGTCTTGAATAATAAGAAATGATTCTCTATGATTATTTGTGTATGCCACAAAGTTTCATGTTTTAAGTTATGATTATTGGGATTAAATTTCACTACTATGATTTATATCATGTTATGAAATTATGATCTCTTTTGCAGGTTCAGATTTCCAAAAGATATGTTCTTATGAATATCACGTGATTGATATTTCTTTTGTTTACCCTTACTGAGAATTTGAGCTCACGCTTTTATTTTATCTTTTCCCTAGGATATAAATAAAGGATTTAGGTTTTAAAAAAGAAGAACTTTATGGGAGATGTTTAAGATCTTTCACCACAATTAGAAGATTATATTCCGAGTTTCCAAAGACACTAAACTATTACGGTCCTTGTGTGTGTGTTTTTTTTATGTACTAAGTATTCCCCAAAAGTAATGTAATGTCTATGTACATAAATCTTCAGTTCTCTACATTCATAGGTTGAAAATTATGCATATCACAGAGAATTGGATATCTATAATGACAGTGCATGTCTAATTAGTCATAAATTGTGTGATTTATAGCCTAGGTCACATGTCTTTTGATTGATTATGGAGGATAAAATACTGATGTATTTCCTCTTATTTTTAATCTAGATCGATAAGTTTTTCTTAAGGATTTTCTAGTGTCTCTACCTAGAAGAGAGGTTGAGTTCACTATTTAGTTCATTCCTATGGTTGATCAATTTTTTTTTCTACCTTTTAGAAGGAATGAACTAGAGAACTAGGAACTTAAAATCCTGTTGGAAGTGTTGTAGGATAATGTTTTTATCCATATGAGTAGTTCACCTTCAATGACACTAGTTTTATTTTCCATGAAGGGGTAAGGGATTTCATAGTTGTGTTTTTATTACTAGTAGTTGAATTAGATGATGGTTAAGAACCAATATCTTCTTTTATGTATTGATGTCCCCTTTAACCAGCTGTGTGCTACTATTTTTTCCATATTTATTTTAAGATTAGTCTATCATCAATTGATTTCGAGACATTTTGATATATAGAAGGCTTCATTTAGAAGATGGTATGGTTATATGTGTTTTTTATAATTTCATCAGGGTTGACGAATGAAGCTGCATTGTTTATGGAATTGATTAACTGAATCCTCCAACCACACATAGACAAATTTTTGGTATTTTTTATAGATTTCATATTTTTATTCTCTCAGAATCATAGTAATCACTAGAAATATATTGTAATATTATTGAACATGATGACAGAGAATTATATATCCACCAAGAAAACTACATTTCACTTTTGGATAGACAAGGTATATTTCTTAGGTTACATCATATTGATGGATGGTTTTACAATGGAATTAGAGAAGGTTCCTGCAGTTGTATCTTGAAAGAAACCCAAAAATATTTTTTATATTCAATGTGTGGTTGGTATAATAGGTAATTACCAAATTCCCATAAAATAATCCATTTATTTGGCTGTTCCACTTTAAATAATGAATAAGAAGGTTGTAATATTTGAGTGGTCTAGAGAATGTGACAATGAATTTTAGAAGTAAAATAAAATTCTGGGCATTGCACCGATCTTGATTTTACCCATTTCGATTAAGGATAACACATTATTTTGTGAAGCATATAGGATAGTCCATGGGGTAGTATTGATTCTGAGAGTTAAAGTAATGGTGTATGAATCATTAAAAGTCCACATAAATAGAATTACCCAATGCATGATAAATATTTGGTTGTAGTTCTCTATTCCATGAAATATTGGCAGAATTAAATGTTAAGAGAAAATAATTTTAATTTTATTAACCATAAGATCGCTAAGTATATATTTTTATAGTCTGATTTAAAACTATAATGGAGGAAATGGTTTAAATAGATGAAATATTTAGACATTTAATTGGTCAATATGTTGTTTTTGTGAAATAGTATTTTAGATGCATTGAGTTGGAAGACATAGACATAGGTGATTTGTGAGTCTAACTATGAATGGAATATGATGGATTATTTTTCTGAGATAAATATAGGTGTCCAAGAGGATCATCAGATAATTAATTTCATTTACATGTTTGTTGATTCATATATTCAGAATCTTGTTTACAAGAGGCTCCATGAGGAATTAGAATTTTTGGACTTGGGAGACTGTTTTGATGGTGGAGATGAAATTTTCCATTGTAAAATTCATGTGTATTATATTATTCACATTCATGATAGTTTTTGTGTTCCTAATTGTATGTGTGAATAGGTTATTCAGGTGTTTCATGCCGTGATGTGGGTGGTTCAACTAGGTTGGCATAAAATGTATCATGATATTCATATAAGTATTAATGGCAAGGAATGAAAAAAGATTTATAGGATTCATGACACAATGAATCACCTTTTAGTAGGTTAGGGTCATGAATCAATGATATGATAGAATTTTATATCCATTTCTTAATCATAAATGGATATGGGGCATTCCCACCAAAGATTATGTGGTGAAACTTATGTGCATTCCCGAGATGAAATATGTGATTTGGGTGATTATGGATTGATTGACAAAGGTATCTCACTTATTTCTGATTTGGTAAAAATTCACCATTAACCAGTTTGGTGACTTGTATGTTAAAGAGATGGAATATATTCTTGGTTTATCGCAAAATTATATTTTATAAAATGATCTATATTTTTTATATTATTTTTTAATGGGTTGTAGAATGTTTTTAGTGATCATCTGTTTTTTAGTAAATCAATTAACCTATTGATCGATAGAAAATTAGAACATAGTGTCTAGTTATGGGAGGACATGTTGAGGGAATGTGTCCTAAAAATTTGATGATCTTTGGAAAAACACATAGATTTCATGTAGTTCTATTATAACAACTGTTATAAATAAACGATTCAAATGGAAACATATGATGTTCTCTATGGTATACCATGTACATATACCTTAGGTTGGATAGAAATATGTGAATTAGATTTTTTGGGACCAAATATCAAACATGAGATATCGAAGCATGCTCAGTTGATATGGATGTGTATTAATATGGAATATCATATACCAAAGTCATAAAATGATTTATGTAGTACAAGAATTGAGTTTATGGTGAGTGATCATGTTTTACTTTGGGTGTCACCGAGATTAGGTCACTATCATATTTATAGATAGGGAATGTTGAAACCACGATATGTGGGGACTTCTAAGATTTTATATATAATCATATCAGTGTCTAACCTATTGGATCACACACAATGGTGTGGTGATTTTGAAAACTTTTTTCATGTGTTATATATTGGGATGTATCATAACGAATTGTATCATGTGATAGATGTTGATGTTGTTTTTATTAAGGCATATAGAGCTATTTTGGAGCATCTAGTTCATGTTATAGATTATATTGAGATATTTTTTCAAGGTATGATAGTGTCATTGGTCCATGTGCTATGGAAAAACAGTGACCTTTAAGAGAAAACAATTGAGAGGTAGGTGGATATATGGGAAAAATGGCCCAATCATTTTACCAGAGTGGATTAGTGAATATTGGGATTGTAGATAGAGAATTATATTTAATGATGTGGGGATATTTTAAGACTCTATGAAATTAATGATGTAAATTATTCATTACATTATGAGTAAAATATAATTTCAATGGATAATAAAATGGTTGCTATGATTTAAAGTGGATATGGAGGGGTTTTAAGGGTTTGGATCATGAAAATGGTGTAAATGTGGACATATATTTTAGGGTGCATGGTTAGTACAATCAATGTTCCCTAATTGTTCAACGTATCATAGGATGGCGCATGGCTAAAAACCCATAAAAGGGGATCTTGTATGTCATGCAGCCTTGTCCAGTGCCAATAACATAGCCTCTACATAGTTTTCCAAATCATTTGGTCTCCCTACAAAACCATGCGATGCATTCCACCACTTGGATAGAGGGTTATTTATGGTTGGATCACAGTCTGGAAAACAATGTGGAAAAATCAGGAACCTAAAAAAAGGTGTGGAAAATTCCGTTTACCCCCTGAATCATAATGTTTTATTGAATTATTTTCCCCTCATACCCACCTTAGGTAGAAATGGCTACGAGCCATTCCTCCCAAGAATAACTAGGATGAATCTCCTTTAATTTGTAGCCATTTGATGCACCATTGGTTGTGAATTGAAATTACATGTGATTTTCCAATCAAATTTCAAATATTTTTCTTTGAGAATCATGAAAGTGTGTTTTATCACCATCTACATATCTAAATAAAATTTTTCTAGTAGATACATTGGTTAGTCATTGAATATTGTTTGATCATGAGTCTTGGATCAATGGTATATGGGTAATTTCTTACGAGTATGATGTTGGTGTTCCAACGTTTATATCCCAATGTCATAATTTTCATTCATGGATAATTGGTTGTTCATTTTTTCCATAGTTCTATGAATTTAGATTCCATAATAGAAAATTTTAAATTATGTGTCTGAATGATTTTTTAGACCCTTCACAGATCTCATCGAATCTGTTGATAATTATTTGACTCTAAATAAAACCACCCATGGTGGGGGGGGTCACACTTCCTTGAACAAGGGATTTATTTTTAATCTGATAAATTGTAGGGTTTAGTTATTAAACCAAATATAATTTTTTTTCATGTTAATGTTTCATAACTGGATATTTAGATTAACATGTAATGTTAATTGGGATATCAAGTATGTAAGACAGAACATGATAAATGGATAAAGGGGTTATGTTCATGTCAAAAAATTGTATGTTTTTTTTAATTCTTGTGGTTGTAATGACCCGGTAATGTCTTAATATGATTCAAAAACAATATTTTCTCAAGAAAATAATTTTTGATTTATTTTTTTAAATAATAATAAGAATAATTATTGAAAAAAAATAAAATTTATTTCATATAAGAAACTTAATTTTCCAAAAATATATTTTTAAAATTATCTAATGGTGACTTTTTTATATTTTTCAAAAATGTTTAATTTCTTAATAGGTACAGAAAAATATAATCTTTTTTTAAAAGAGTTTATTTTTTAAAAATTAATAATGTAATATTATTTTAAAAAAAATAAAATTAGAAAATTTATATTTCTATTAATAAAAAAATTCTCAATTTATTCATTTAACTGATGAATTTTGATATAAAAACATTTCAAACTATTTAAAATTTTCCCTTTTGAAAACTTCGTTATCATCGTAGATATGGGTTTAATTTTAAATTAATTTTTTCCACTTATGTAAATGGAATTTTTAAAATAGATTCATTATTTTTAATGAGATTTATTTTATTGATATATTATGTTTATTATATTTTTTTACCATTATAAATATGAAAAAGAAAAACAAAAATAAATTTAGGTCAAGGTAAAATTTTGTTTACCATATTGTTAAAATAAAAAATATGTTTGTAAAATTTACCAAAAAAATTAAAGAAAGTTTTTTGACACATTATGAATTTATCATGACTATTTTTTGATAATGTTAAATTTTTATCCATGTTTCATGTGAAAAAATATGGTACACCATTTTCATTACACAAAATTATAAGTGTTCCAATAAGGAAAATTATAAAATGCCACCCATTATCTTCTATAATTCACATATAAAAAAAACTTCTAAAGATCCCAATGATACATGGTTTACATTAATAATTTTATACTATAAACCTTTAATCCTTAGTTTTTTCATAAATCCATCCTCGGATGTCTTTTGTTGAAAATTGAAGGAGGTTACATGAAGAATATGTAACATTCTTCAACAAGTTTTACTATTTTTTTCATCCTCCACTTCCATAAATTATTATTTAACCATGTTGATAGAAAAATAATTATATTATATGTATTCATATTTTTATTTTTAAATTTCTTGATATAAAACATTATCTACAACCATCAAATGGGATAAAAATCATCATTAGTGTTTACGACGGACAACCGCCTCAAAAACTGGTTTAATTCATTTCCCATCACCACATCTCATTATATGATATAATGATGGATTTAATTTTTTATATATTATATTTATAGTATTATTATACTTATATATTTTATATATCACATTTACCTCCTTAATTTTTATTCTATGAGAATATGACAATGTCCCTTGTCTGTACGGCGGACTACAGCCTCACGAAGCAATGTGATTCATTCATGCCATACATGGAAGGTATTAAGGAAAAATTTACTTTAAATACATGTTATTTAGGATATAAAAGTGATTCTATAATGGATATATATTATTTAACTTTCTTTCTTTCAGTCCTTCCATAAAATGTAAACAACATTGATATGTATGTATGACCTACTTTCTCTATGAAAAGTGAATTTGATTTTCTATATTTAAAATTTATTGATTACTCAAAATAAATATATAAGGAATATTTATGAGATTTTATATCATGGTTAAAATTATTTATATTATTGTACCATTATCAATTTAGGACATCCCAAAAATAACTATTCAAAATATTCATGTGAAACAAATTAGTTATTATAAGAAATGTTAATTTAACATGTAATTATAAATAAGTATGTGACAAAAGGACATAAATAAATAATATATAGAATGATATATATATGTATGGATTATTTTAATCATTATAGAAATCATATATTTATTATTTAGGGGTTTTGAATGTGTTCGAAAGAATATTAGTCTTTTTAAACAGATTTTGTCTCTTCAATTTTCCTTCATTGAGATATATGTTATGTGATGCACATATATTATTTTATTAGGTGTATATAAATCCTATTTTACATTTAATATTTTAAATTTATTTATTATCATGATATATGTTTTATTTATTATCTTTTCTTTTATTGTGATTAATATTCACTAATACCAATGTGGTATGTGTTCTATATAACAATCACATATGTATTGAGAATCATTACTATTATTATCACAATGATGAACTATTATGATCAATCTCTCTAGAAACTCATTTATTTTATAATTTTGTCTTTATTAAAATATACTTCATTTTTTCCTCCATTTTCACATTTTATAAGCTCCAGTGTTTAAACTGATGTATTTAAGAAATATCTTCTTTATTTCTCTTTTCGGTCAAAACCCCATTTTCTTTAAAAACCAAGTGTTCTAAAATTGTTTAATAATTTTTTTTAAAACACTCTGAGTAATTTATTAAATAAATATATACCCATGTGTTCCTTTTAAATATTATTTTGAAATTAAAATTCTTGTCATGTTCCACAGGAGGCCCATTTGGAAATTGTAGTAAATGTTAACAAAATTATTTTTTAACATGTAAAACATGAATGGAAATTTTCAAACATCATCTCCATTTTCTTTATTGAATATTAATTAATAATATTTCTAGGTAATTTTAAAATAATATGAGTACCTAATTTTTTTTATTTTTAAATGTTAAATCTGTGATTTTTAATGAAATGACATTTTCCCAAAGAAATGTTCCCTGTTATTTTTCATAAATAATAATTTTTCATATAAGATTAAATATTTTTGACATTATTTATCCCTTCTTGGATATATATTATATGGATAAAATTATTTTAATTTCACTTAATTTTTTATATTTATGTTGAAATGATCGTTATGAATTTCATTTATCTTCTATGGGTTATACATTGGAAAAATGTTTATCAAAACTGGTTATTTTTTCATGGTGTAATCCTTGATGAAATGAGGAAATAATTATGAAAAAATTTTCTTTTAAATATTTTTTAATATTATTATATGTTTAGAAAACAAATTTTATTTCATGGGTTCTAATATATTTAATGTTTTTATGATCTCATGGCATATGAATTTTTAATTTTCCATACGCATTGGTTGGGACCTATATCTTCGTATAATTCATTGTATAGTGATTTACATCTCATGAGATAAATATGACTTATATGGGTAGTGAACCAAGTTCAGTAAGGGACTCCAAAAATTATGTTAGTAATGGGAGAGAAATGTAACTACAAAAATTATTTTGTGAGTGAACCCATTCAACTATGATAGTCTTGGAAATAATACTTATAAACCTATGTAAATAAATATCTATTCTTATATATATGATAAAAATATATGCCTTATGATAATATCATGTTCCTACGCTTCATGTTCTTCGATTCCACTACAATTCCAGCCTTGTTATTTAACATGATTAATTATACGACTCAGGTTGATGTTCAATGATATATACAGAGTGGTATTAATAAAAATATCTCGCTCACATATACATATACTCATGATGTATTAAAATATAACTTGTTTACCCATAACAAAAATCTAAACATCTAATTTCTTACATTTCCATTCCCCATGTAATAAATTAATTTACAGTGTATCATATATAATAAGTGTTCTATTTATGAATAAAATAAAAGTGGACACATATATCATATATGGATGATTTTTTTCTCCCAAGGTTCAGAAGGAACTAGACATAAATTACTTAGGACATTATTGTTAAGTTATGTAATGAATATTTATCAATTATGACGTAATATTTATGTTTGATAATTTTATGTTTTAATAATTTTAATTAAAGAATGGTGTATTTAACATTAAGAAACTACGATGAGAAAACTTTTGTGAGTTACAAATGGATATGTGAAAGGATGTGTTTAAGGATCATACAATGTATAGAAAAATATCTGTTAACTTTTGGTAAATAATAGAGTGAGTTATTTATAATAAATTACATCCCATCTAAAATTTACATGTTGTTGTAGCTCCACTGAAATAGTTCCAAGGGGTAATAACTTTAAAAAAGGTGCATGGGGCTTGACTCAAGCATTACTTGGTACATGAAAATGGGATTGATTCACACCATGATTGACTCTCCCTGCTTATATGCTTTATGAATTCACAAACTCTTTAAAAATAATCATAATGGATTTAAATATAATATAGATATAAATAAGAAAGGATAAAACTATATTATCCATGATTAAAATGAATGTTTAATTATTTAGAAATAAAATAAGTGTGTTTCTAGATTATGTGGTTCCCTACTATGATTATTATTAATTACACTATGATTTTTAGGATTCATTAAATGGTTGGATCCCCAAGGATCCAAGCTAGTACGGGTTATATTTGAAAACGAAATCATTATCCTCCTAAGTACAATTTTTTTTTGGAATAAGAATGAAAATTATCAAAGCTAATATCACACAATGTTCTCAAGACATGACTCATAATGGACATCCAAATAAACAAATAGGGCTGAACATTTGTTCAGGTCATTTAGTAGGTAATCTTTACCTTCATTCAATGGGAATTCTAATCCACTATTTTCTGAGAAATGGATCAGCCCCATTTATAGTATATTTCTCATCTTCCAGCATTAGGTTCTGGAAAAATCCATTTTTTATGTATACCATTTCGAAGTTCAAGAAGATCAATGGTGTAATCTTATCAAGAATATGAAGCACCATGATTTAATGGGGTCCATGGATTGGGATGAGTTAAAGAACTAATAGTAAAAAAATACTTTCCTTGTATTATTTTTATGAATGTTAAGAAAGAATTACCTTAGATCAAGTAAAAGTATAATAAATTTGTCTACGAATATGAGTAAAGGTTTGCATGGCTTGTGATGTACACATATGATTTTATCATCAAACCTTAACATAAGGTTGGTAGATTGTAACATCCCATGTAAGTAATGAATAATAGATATTTTTATCTATGTCTATTAATGAATTAGATAGTGTTTTATAGGCTTAAAATGAAAATAAATCCAATCTTAAGCATGGAATACACTAATATTTTTAAAAGATTGTTTTACTGCCTTTTGATGGAAAACCATTTTTAAATCTATATTTTGAAAATTTTATAAGCTATGTTTGTCAAAATAAACTTATTCTTTATGATTGGGACATCAAAATTTACTTTGTGTGAATTTATGGTATTTTTCTGACAATGTTCATTTTTTAATGAATAGTGAAAAATACGGCATTTTACATCAAAACTGCTTTTTAATCTAATTTATTTATATGATTAGATTATCTTTTGAATTGGTTTTAATGTGAAATTAGAATATGTTTTTACCATTTAATCCAATAGTGGTCATTGGAATTAATTTTACTTTGAAATTGGACTTAAACTAGTGTCAATCTTTTGATACTTATTGTTTCATAAAAACAAGCTATTTGCTCTGACAGCGGAAATTAATTATTAAATTAATTAATGTAACTTATATGTTTTTAATTTTGTAAAATAGACATCATTTTTGAATTCAGAATATCAAATATAGCTTTGGGTGATGTTTTGGCATTGTTCTGAAAAACTTCAATTTTTGATGAATAGTGAAACCACTAAGTATTAGTTAAAGAAACCGAATATTCGTTTAAATGAAACTTTTCCACTTCTGTGATTTGATTTTCAAAAATCCGACATACATGGTTTTCATTAAGAAGTAAAATGTGGTTCAATGAGATTAAAATAATTTTTTGGTGAATAGTAGCTTTTATGTTTTTAATAGCGATTAGATGTGATTAGTGTAGTTTAAGGTAAAAATAATGTTTTAATAATATGAGATGAGCTTTACACATGTCCTACCCTCATTGGATGTGTCATGGCCGACCAAGAAAATCCATGGGTCAACTTGGGGACCCCATGGATCCACTTTGGTTGGGAAAAGACATAAATAACTTTTTATTTAATGTTAAAGTAAAAATGACACAAACATGAGTTGTTTTACTAAAATAATTTTTACATGGGGTTATACAAGTCAGAGTTTTGACTATAAATATTCATTATAAATCTAAAAAGATTTCCTACATCATATTAGTTTTTTCATATAATTTTTAGACTTTAAATATATTAAATTATTTATGACATCATGTGATGCAGCGATTACCTCATTAATAAAGGATTTAAATAAAATGAAAAGATAATGTAAAATCTATGACCTACACATGTCTAAAACCTAATGTATGGGTATATTTCGAACACTTATCACCTTAGACTCGAATTATATCAATGTGGGTCCTTTTGAATCCGAAAATCATTTTAAAATAAAGTAACATTTCTTTACTTTCCAAGAGTACCCCTCCACTCCTCTTATAAAAGGCTCCCACCTCTACCTCCTTACCCACACTTCCAAAGCCGTTGGCTCGGACAAACCCTGCCCATTTTGTCTCTCCAATTCCCTCTCTTACTCCATGAAGCCTCACTTTGGGCAGATGTCTTCCCAAGGAATCCTTTGAGCTCAAACCAAAGGGAGTTACCCGATTTTAAGGTAATGTCTTCACTTGAGTCCTTTTGTTTTATTTTGCTTCTCCAACCCCATAAACTCTTTTTATTCATTTATTTTGTAACAACTCCAGTATCTTAAATATACTAAGATGTTTATATAAGAAGGATTCGAGCTACACTTACACATACCTATATCTAATGGTTAAAGAACATACTGTTTCCGTGGATGGCGAATTTCGGCCTCTCGAAACGATGATTGTTCAACATTCATTTAACACCTTCAAAGGTGGCCATTAAGATGACACTATATTTATATATGATATATAATATTTTTATGTTTTCCTTAAGCTTCTGTATTTTTAATTTTTGGAATTCCTTTATTATTTCCATTATGGGTAAACGCGATATCTTCATTTAAGGAAGTGCGGACTACCGCCCCCTCAAAGTGATTTGATTCGTTAAATACCATATGTGGGACGTATAAAGGATGGATTTATGATATTATATATGATATTACACTGGAATTATAATATATCTTTATATCATTATGATTCCATTCTATAAAATACGAAATAGAAATGAAAGTAGCGTTCATGCGTACGTACGGCTTACCATCTCCATGAACGGTGCATTTCATTTCTTACCTCTAAATGATTATGTAATATTATAAATGCATGTATATACTGGATATATATGATATATATGATATATACATCAAGATTATAATTCTGGATATAATAGATACATGAACAACTTTTAATTATAAAGGGTTTATTTTTCACTCAAGTACCAATGATCGTTAAAACGACCGTTATTAACTTAAATAATTACATTGTGTTCATGACATTGCAATAAGTGATATAAAAGGAATAATGAACTTGAAAAATGTTCTTAAACAAGTGGAAATTAACTCAAGTTTATTATTCAGGAGACTAAAGAATGACCGAGTCAAGTCGGACCCGAGGTATGGGACTTCGTCTCAATCTCCTTTCATTGAGGAATATTTTGTTTTATACACCACCTTATTTTATACGGTGTATAAACCCCTTTGACTTTTATTTTTATCCAAAAGGAATCTTTTTTATACGAAGTGTTTTACTAAACGAAAAAAGGGAATGTTTTTGTTGTATGTATGCGGCAACAACGACTTCTCCGCTGTCGTGACCATTATTTGAGTTTCGGCTTCCTTTACAAGCCATAGCTTTTTTGTTAAAAGAGAAATAAATACCATGTTTAACTTTTCTTTTGTTTTGTTATTGAAAATGTTTTTCATAAGGTTTTTATATCAATGTGTTTTATTGATATCTTGTGATTGAAAGGTGGAAATGTTATGTTTCCTATATGCATGTTTTATGTGATACGATTATGTTGAGGTTCTTGGGAATTATTATGAAGACGGGGGGGTTCTGTGATAAACTAAGGGCGGGTGAGCCCGATATAGCTCTCCAATGCATTGGGTAACACGAAGGAGTGAAATGTTAAGGTTTCTCCGAAGAGATTTAGGGAATATACTGTGATGGGTATTCCAAACGTAACCAAGAGGGTTAATCTCAATGTAAGAATGTTATGAATGCCTCAAGTTACCTTTATGTCTTATGATTTCTATGATTTATTCATGATTTGATGAGGTATGTTAAAGTTCTTATGTTTTATGGGTAATGTATGATTTCATTCTTATGTATATATGAACTCATGTTTCCTTTCCATGTTTTTATAAACCATACTGAGCATTTTATGCTCATACCATGTTATTTTGAAATGTTTTTCACAGGTCAAGGGAAAGGTACATGAAATGATGATAGTGTCAAGGATGTGTCAAGAATGAATCCATGTTTTATTTTAAATATGTTTCCATTGATGGGAAAAATGAATACTATCTTTATGTAACCACTTTGTTTATATGTGGAATGTAATACATGTTTTATGATCTAATTCTCTAACACTCTAATCGTGAAAAGATCCTAAATGTGTAATCTTGTAATAACTCAAGATTAAGTTTGTTTTAAGGTCGGGGCCTTATAGTTGGTATCCGAGGTAGGTTTAGATAACTTTAGGAGTTAGAATTTTATTAAATGATTATCCAAAAATATTTTTTTATGGTCAAATTGAAGTGATGTAGCATTTGAAGATTGCCATGTTTCATCATCTAATACATGGTTGTTCAGAATGGTTTTCCGTAGAGGAAACAGGGAAGCAGTGTTAGGAAGGCATACAGAAGGAAATAACCTTCCGAATCAGCATCATGAGATGGTCAGAATTGGAATTGAACAGTTTGTTGCAGTAATGGTGCATTTGAATCAAGCGATAAATGGTGGTGGTATCCATGCACGAGATCAGCCAGATCAACCGCAGAGGAACATGTCAGCGGTGGAAAAATTCATGAGGCAACATCCCCCATCATTCAGAGGATCATATGACCCTGTGTTAGCTGAAGGGTGGATTAAATCACTGGAGAAGATTTTTGATTTCATGGGGTGTTCAGACAATCAAAAGGTTATTCTTTATATTTACCGTTTGGAGGGTGAAGCAGATCAGTGGTGGTTGATGGTTAAAAATATGAGGGACGCTGATGAGATTGATGCTCTCGACTGGGATGAATTGAAAGGTATGTTTCTTGAATAGTATTTTCCTAAGATTTTTCGACTTAGGATGGAAAAACAATTCTTGGAATTGAGGCAAGAGGAAGACTCAGTGGCTACCTATGAAGAAAGGTTCACTCGATTGGAAAGGTATGCTCCAAATTTTATCCGAGACTTTGATAGTAAAATCAATCGTTTTTACTCAAGATTAAAGCCAAAATATTGAAAGGCATTAGATTCTCGTGAGTTTAAAAGTTATGAAAAGCTTGTTCGATGTGCTGAGAAGGTGGAAATGGAGTTTGCTAATGACCAAGTGTTCTATAACAACTAGCTGAAGAAGAGATCGAGGTGGCAGGAGAAAGGGAATAATTCTTCAAAAAAGTCTAATGGTAAGAAATCTAAGTTTCCGGTTTGTGATAAATGTGGAAAAAGGCATGCTGTGGAATGTCTTCTAAATTCAGGAAAGTGCTACTGATGTGGTAAGATGGGACATAATGCTCGTGATTGCACTGAAAAAGATCAAGGTGATGGTAAGTTCAAATTTTATTTATAGTTAGTGAAATGTTTTAAGTGCAATGAGATGGGACACTATGGAAACGAGTGTCTGACAAAGAGCTTGAGTGATGGGAAGCAGTTAGACTACAAGCAGAAAGGGGTGGTGAAATCCTTTGCAACTACTTCAGTAGATGTCGGGCCATCAAATGAAGTTGTATCAGGTACTTTGTTTTTTTTCAGATTATGCCAGTGTGTTGTTCGATTCGGGGTCTACACATTCTTTCATCTCTGAAAACGTTTCTAGTAAAATGGGAATACCATCTCCAGAAATGACTTTTGAACTTGTGGTAAAAACACCTGGGGGAAATGTTGAGGCAAAAAGAATTTATAAGAATCTTCCTATCCTTATCTGTGGAAAGAACCTACTTGAAAACCTTATTGTTCTACCTCTAGTAGATTTTGATTTTATCCTGGGTATGTATTGGCACTCTATTTACCATGCTAAGATTGACTGTAGATCTAATGAAGTTTCTTTTCAGAAATAATTTCAGTTTGTGTACAAGAATTAACCCTTACTGTTGATAACATATCAAGAGGCTGAGAAACTTGTAAAAGATGGAAATGAATGTTACCTTGCACACATCGTTGAAAATAAAGGAACTATTCAGATTAATGATGTGCCACTGGTAAATGAGTATCCTGATGTTTTTCCTGGTGAGTTTCCTGGAATAATACTAGATCGGGAAGTTGAGTTTACTGCTGACTTAGTTCCTGATGCTAAGACAATTTCAAAACCCCCTTATCGAATGGCTCAAAATGAACTTTTTGATTTGAAGGAGCAATTGAAAGATTTATTAGAGAATGGTTTCATTCGACCTAGAACGTCACCATGGGGTTTTCCTGTTTTATTTGTTAAAAAGGAAGATGGTTCTATGAGACTTTGCATTGATTATAGGGCATTGAATAACATCACTGTTAAGAACAAATATCCTTTGCCTCATATCGATGATTTGTTTGATCAGCTCCAGGGAGCTCAGTTTTTTTCAAAGATTGACCTGAGATCGGGGTACCATCAGCTGAATGTAAAGGAAGCAGATGTTCTGAAGATTGCATTTCATACAAGATATGGTCATTATGAATTTTTAGTAATTCCTTTTGGGCTAACCAATGCACCTTCTATATTCATGGACTTAATGAATAGAATTTTTCATGAGTTCTTGGATAAGTTTGTGGTGGTTTTCATTAATGATATGTAAAGAGGAGCATGAAAGACATTTAAGGGTTATTTTTTAAACCATAAAGGAAAATAAATTGAATGGGAAATTCAGAAAGTGTGAGTTTTGGTTGCAACAAATTTCTTTCCTTGGTCACATTGTTTCTAATGATGAGATAACTGTTGATCCTGAAAAAACAAAGGTTGTTAAAGAATGGCCAAGACCCAAAAATGTAACTGAGATTCGTAGCTTCCTTGGTTTGGCAGGCTATTACCGATGATTTGTTAGAAATTTTTCACGGTTATCTATTCTAATGACTAAGCTAACTTGGAAGGGTGTTAAGTTTATCTTGACAAAATAATGTGATGATTGTTTTCAGGAACTAAAAAGAAGATTGGTGAATGCTCCAGTTTTGGAACTACCTTCCAGGAATGGTGAGTTTGTTATCTACAGTGATGCTTCATTGAAAGGACATGGTTGTGTCCTAATGCAGAATGATTAGGTAATTGATTATGCTTCACGACAGTTGAAAACTAATGAGGTAAATTACCCTACACATGATTTGAAATTAGCTACTATTTTTTCGCTTTAAAAATTTGAAGGCATCATTTTTATAGAGTAAAGTGTGAAATATATACAGATCAGAAAAGTTTAAAGTATATATTCAATCAGAAAGAATTGAACATAAGACAAAGGAGATGGCTAGAATTAATCAAGGATTATGATTGTACAATTCATTACTATCCAGGAAATGCAAATAAAGTGGCCGATGCTTTGAGTCGAAAAAGTAATGCTTCATTAACCATGATACATTTGGAACGAGATCCATTGGTTTTTGATTTTATGAACTTTGGAATAGAATTTTTTGGTGCAGGATGTTCTTATGTTTTGTTTCATGTATCAGTGAGATCATCTCTATCAAACATAATCAAGCAAGCACAGAATCAAGACAGTGAGTTGCAGAAAAAGGTAGAGCTGGTTCAGAAGGGTAAGTTGTCTGAATTCAACATTGATAATGATTTTGTTTTGAGATTTGGGAAGAGATTGTGTGTGCCTTGGGATTCATAGTTGAAGAGAGAGTTGTTATGTGAAGCTCATAGTTCTCCGTTTTTAGTTCATCCTAGAAATACTAAGATGTATAGAGATCTGCGGGAGTATTACTGGTGGGATGGAATGAAAAGAGATATTGCTCATTTTACTATGAAGTGTTTGACTTGTCAATAGGTTAAAGCAGAGCGGCAGTTACCAAAAGGGATGCTTTAGCCTTTACCTGTTCCAAAGTGGAAATGGGAGAATATATCCATAGACTTTGTTGTGGGATTACCGAATACATCTCGAGGTAATAATGCAATCTGGGTTATTGTTGATCACTTGACTAAATCTGCTCATTTCCTTGCTATACGAGATACATTCTCTCTAGATCAACTTTCCCATTTGTATCTTAAAGAGATAGCCCGGTTACATGGAGTTTCTCTCTCCATTGTATCTGATCGTGATCACAGGTTTACTTCTAACTTTTGTAAGGTCCTTCAGAAGTCGTTGGGTACTGAATTAAATTTTAGTATAGATTTTCATCCGCAATTAGATGGGCAGTCAGAACGAACAATTCAGACCTTGGAGGATATGCTACAAGCTTGTTCGATGGATTATTAGGGAAGTTGGGACCAACATCTTTCTTTGGTTTAGTTTTCTTATAATAACAGTTTTCATTCCAGTATACAGATGGCACCATTTCAGGCATTATATGGGAAGCGGTGTCGAACCCCAGCTTTCTGGGATGAAGTGGGTGAAAGGAAGTTGATGGGACCAGAATTGGTAGAAGATATGACAGAAAAAGTTCAGCTGATTCAGAAACACATGAGAACAGCTAAGAGTAGGCAGAAGAGTTATGCGAACAATAGGAAGAATGATCTCTGTTTTGAGGTAGGTGATCATGTTTTTCTCAATGTATCACCATGGAAAAGAGTGATGCGATTCGGTAAGAAAGGAAAGCTCAGTCCAAGGTTCATTGGACCATATGAAATTTTGGAGAGAGTTGGATCAGTTGCTTACCGAGTGGCTTTACCTCCGAATTTATCTCAGGTACACAATGTTTTTCATGTTTCGATGTTGAGAAAGTATATGCCAAATCCATCTCATGTTTTGAGTCCAGAGGTAGTTCATCTGGTAGAGAACCTATCGTATGAGGAATAACCGGTCCAGATTCTTGACCACAGAGAGCAAGTGTTACAGAATAAGGTGATTAATCAGGTAAAGGTTTTGTGGAAAAACCACATGATGGAAGAGGCAACATGGGAATGTGAAAATGCAATGAGGGATAAGTACCCCCATTTATTCGATAAGTAAATAAATTGTGGGGACGCAACTTTATAAAGGGGGGGAAGGATGTAACATCCTATGTAAGTAATGAATAATATATATTTTCATCTATGTCTATTAATGAATTAGATAGTGTCTTAGAGGCTTAAAATGAAAATAAATCTAATCTTAAGCATGGAATACACTAATATTTTTAAAAGATTGTTTTACTACCTTTTGATGGCAAACCATTTTTAAATCTATCTTTTGACAATTTTATAAGCTATGTCTGTCAAAATAAACTTATTCATTATTATTGGGACATCAAAATTTACTTTGTGTGAATTTTTGGTATTTTTCTGACAATGTTCATTTTTTTAATGAATAGTGAAAAATACTGCATTTTACATCAAAACTGATTTTTAATCTAATTTATTTATATGATTAGATTATATTTTGAATTGGTTTTAAGGTGAAATTAGAATATATTTTTACCATTTAATCCAATAGTGGACATTGGAATTAATTTCACTTTGAAATTGGACTTAAACTAGTGTCAATCTTTTGATACTTATTATTTCATAAAAACACGCTATTTGCTCTGACAGTGGGAATTAATTATTAAATTAATTAATGTAACTTATATGTTTTTAATTTTTTAAAATATACATCATTTTTGAATTCGGAATATCAAATATATCTTAGTGTGAAGTTTTGTTATTGTTCTAAAAAACTTCAATTTTTGATGAATAGTGAAACCACTAAGTGGTAGTTAAAGAAATTGATTTTTCGTTTAAATGAAACTTTGCCACTTCTGTGATTTGATTTTCAAAAATCCGACATACATGGTTGTCATTAAGAAGTAAAATGTTGTTCAATGATATTAAAATAATTTTTTGGTGAATAGTAACTTTTATGTTTTTAATCGCGATTAGAGGTAATTAGTGTAGTTTAAGGTAAAAATAATGTTTTAATAATATGAGATGAGCTTGACACATGTCCTACCCTCATTTTATGTGTCATGTTCGACCAAGAAAATCCAGGGGTCAACTTGGGGACCCCATGGATCCACTTTGGTTGGGAAATGACATAAATTACTTTTTATTTAATGTTAAAGTAAAAAATGACACAAACATGAGTTGTTTTACTAAAACAATTTTTACATGGGGTTATACAAGTCGTATTTTTTACTATAAATATTCATTAGAAAGATAAAAAGATTTACTACATCATAGTAGTTTTTATATATTTTTTAGAGTTTAAATATATTAAATTATTTATGACATCATGATGATGCAGCGATTACCTCATTAATAAAGGATTTAAATAAAATGAAAAGATAATGTAAAATCTATGACCTAAACATGTCCAAAACATATTGTATGGGTATATTTCGAACCCGTATCACCTTAGCCTCAAATTATATCAATGTGGGAAATTTGGAATCCAAAAATCAGTTTAAAATAAAGTAACATTTCTTTACTTTCCAAGAGTGCCCCCCCTCTCCTCTTATAAAAGGCCCCCACCTCTACCTCCTTACCCACACTTCCAAATCCTTTGGATCAGCCAAAACCTACCCATATTTTCTCTCCACTTTCCTCTATTACTCCTAGAATCCTCAAGGTGGGCAGAAGTCTTCCCAAGAAAGCCTTTGAGTTCAAACCAAAGGAGTTACCTGATTTTAAGGTAATGTCTTCACGTGAGTCCTTTTGTTTTATTTTACTTCTCCAACCCCCTAAAATCTTTTAATTCATTTAATTTGTAACAACTCCAGTATATTAAATATACTAGGATGTTGTTATAAGAAGGATTCGAGCTACACTTACACACACCTACATCTAATGGTTAAAGAACATATTGATTCCGTGGATGGCGAATTTCGCCCTCCCGAAACGATGATTGTTCAACATTATTTTAACACCTTCGAAGGTGGCCATTAAGATGAAACTATATTTATATATGATATATAAAATGTTTATGTTTTCCTTAAGCTTATGTATTTGTCATTTTGGGCATACCTTTATGGTTTCCATTATGGGTAAACGCGATATCTTTATTTAAGGAAGTGCGGACTACCGCCCCCTCAAAGTGATTTGATTCGTTAAATACCATATGAATGAAGTATAAAGGATGGAGTTATGATATTATATATGATATTAAAATGGATTTATAATATACCTTTATATAATTATGATTCCATTCTATAAAATATGAAATAGAAATGAAATTAGCGTTCATGCGTACGTACGGCTTACCGTCTCCACGAACGGTGCATTTCATTTCTTACTTCTAAATGATTATGTAATATTATAAATGCATGTATATACTGGATATATATGATATATATGATATATACATCATGATTATAATTCTGTATATAATGGATACATGAACCACTTGTAATTATAAAGGGTTTATTTTTGACTCAAGTACCAATGATCGTTAAAAATACTGTTATTAACTTAAATAATTACATAGTGTTCATGACGTGGCAATAAGTGATATAAAAGGTATAATTAACTTGAAATAGGTTCTTAAACAATTATAAATTAACTCAAGTTTATTATTCAGGAGATTAAAGAATGAATGAGTCAAGTCAGACCCGAGGTATGGGACTTCGTCTCAATCTCCTTTCATTGAGGCATATTTTGTTTTATACACAACATTCTTTTATACAGTGTATAAACCCCTTTGACTTTTATGTTTATCCAAAAGGAATCTTTTTTATACGAAGTGTTTTACTCAACGAAAAAAGGGAATGTTTTTGCCATACGTATGTGGCGACAACGACTTCTCCGCCACCGTGACCATTATTTGAGTTTTGGCTTCCTCTACAAGCCATACCTTTTTTGTGAAAAGAAAAATAAATACCATGTTTTACTTTTATTTTGTTTTGGTATTGAAAATGTTTTTCATAATTTTTTTATATCAATGTGTTCTATTGATATCTTTTAATTGAAAGGTGGAAATGTTATTTTTCCTATATGCATGTTTTATGTGATACGATTATATTGAGGTTCTTGGGCATTATTTATGAAGATGGGTGGTTCCGTGATAAACTAAGGGCGAGTGAGACCGATATAGCTCTCAAATGCATTGGGTAACACGAAGGAATAAAACATTAAGGTTTATCCAAATAGATTTAGGGAATATACTGTGATGGGTATTCCAAACATAACCAAGAGGGTTACTCCCTACGTAAGAATGTTATGAATGCCTCAAGTTACCTTTATGTCTTATAATGTCTATGATTTATTCATGATTTTATGAGGTATGTTAAAGTGATTAGGTTTTATGGGTAAAGTATGATTTCATTATTATGTATATATGAACTCATGTTTCCTTTCCATGTTTTTATAACCAATACTATGCTTTTTATGCTCATCCCATGTTTTTTTGAAATGTTTTTCACAGGTCAAGGGAAAGGTACATGATATGATGATAGTGTCAAGGAAGTGTCAAGAATGAATCCATGTTTTATTTTAAATATGTTTCCATTGATGGGAAAAATGAATACTATCTTTATGTAACCACTTTGTTTATATGTGGAATGTAATACATGTTTTATGATCTAATTCTCTAAAACTCTAAACCTGAAAAGATCCTCAATGTGAAATCTTGTAATAACTCAAGATTAAGTAAGGTTTAAGGTCGAGGCCTTATATAGATTTAGTAGTGACGTAAAATGAAGTCATTTAATGGGATTGGATATGAGTGACCTCATTTATTATAAACAGATTGTTCGATGTAATATCAAGGTGGAATTGGAAGCTGGAGTTATGTATCAATGTCATATTTTTTATTATAAGAAGAAAACGTTATTCAATGGAAAATATAAAATCCATGGATTGAATAATATGATCATTCCTTTATGCTCAATGTGTGGGATGAAATACTGATGAAATTACCTTCAGGGGACTAGAAAAATTCATATATTTCTAAGGTAATGACATCAGAAAATTGAATTCCAAAGTTATTGAAATAAGTTAGTTACTGATGAATAAAAAGATAAATATCTAATCATTGAACCACCCACACTGTATTGTTTCAAATCAATGGATTATAATAAATTTTCTAAATAGTTTCCAATTACAATGATTAATGAATGTGATGAATGTTAACAACCTCTTAAGATGATATATAAAGGGAAATCTCATGTGATCACTATTTTTAAAGATGAAAGGGATAACGATATGGTGAAATGTACACTTACACTTTATTATATAACAATTAATGTCTTATTTGACTCTATATCTACACATTACATAATATATGAATAATTTATTAAGGGTATAAATATTAATCCAAGATTTTAGGATCATGAATTAATAGTTCAAAACACTTATTTGTATAATGAATGGATATCAAGTATAATATTCCTCTCCAGTTGATGTTTTTGAGAATTTGGTTCTGGGAAATCATTTCTTTCTTACATTGGTTTATTTAGATGTCATATTCTGAATGGTTTGGATTTATATATTTAAATCAAACATGAATTATCTTAAAGGGAAGACGTTTTTCTTATTCCAAACCAATATATGATATTATTTAATTGTAATGATATGTATGAACTTCTGATGGATATCACATTCATTGTACATATTTTGACTGATATTCATAAGAGGTGTTTCTATCGAATGATTATAATGATACATAGTATCAATGATATGCATATTTTGTAAAAAATTGATGATGTATTTCAAGATAATTTTCAATGTGTGTCATTGAATCATGATATTGAGTTTATGATATATCATATAACAAGTTCCAAACTAATTTTAAAGACTTCCTAGAGAATGGATACTATTGGGTTGTATAAATTTAAGAATGAACTACAGGAGAAACATGAAAAGGGAGTCATTCAGCCAAGATATAGACCATAAGGTGAGCCTATTATATTTGTTAATAATAAAAATGGACTTTATGACTCTATATTGATTATTTAGATCTAAAAATGATCTCACTAAAGATAAATAAATTCCTCTAACACATATTGGTGACCTATTTTTTCAACTACCCAGAGCTCAATACATTTCCAAGATTGACCTTCATTCTTGATATCATCAATTTAGGATCAAGATGGAGGATATACCAAAGATGTTATTATATATAGGGTGTAGATACTATAAATATACTTTTATTCCATTCAGTATTACTAATTACCCATCTATCTTCATTGATGTGATTAATAGAACCTTAGAGATTATATTGATTGGTTTGTGGTCATATTTATAGATGATGTTATTATCTATTCAATAATAAATAAGAGAATGACGATATATTTATATTTTACTAAATACCAAACAAAAGGTTAAGGAATATGAAAAATTCATAAAATATGAATATTTACATAAAAATTATTCATTTTTAGTCATTTAATCTCATGAGAGTGTGTGTAAGTATATCCTTCAAAGAGAGAGGCTATTTAATGTTGGCCTGCACCAAATATTGTGACTAGGATCCATAGTTTTCATGGTTTGAATAGCTATTATTGATGTTTTATGTATAAATTTTCATGAATATATTATTCACTCACCATGTTAACTAGGAAGGGAGCTAATTTCTTATTGACATATGACTGTATAGAACATTTCTAGGAAAAAAATAAAATATTCATCAGTACACATGTGTCAAATGTATATATAGTTGAGAAGGGTTTTTGATAATTATTCATTCATTGAGGAATGGTTTGGGGTATTTTTTTATTATTGATAATGGAATGGATATACCATAAATTTCAAAACAATTATTGTCTCTTGATAAAAATTACCCAAATCATGATTTGGAGGATGTTGCGATAATTTTTACCTCAATGTTATTGAGGCATTATATTTATTGATATAAGTGTGACATAAATACCAATTAAAAAGATTAATGTATATATTTAGACATTAGTAGTAGAATTTTCACCGGAGAATATTTTGAGGGATAATTAAATATTATTACAACCCATTACATTACCATATTTGGAATGAAAACAAGACAGTTGAGGATTTGAGTCGAATGGATCTTTATAGATTATACATGATGTGGAAAAAAATCAAATATTTTTGGTATTTAAAAGTATGGTTCTAGAAATCATAAAAAAAGGGAAGAAATCATATCATGCTTAACTAAATATTCATCCATCAATTTATTTAATGATTAAATATGTAAAAAAAGATGATGTGGAGTTGAAAATGAACATTATAAATGGTCAATATATTACCCCTGATCTTGATGTAATGATAAGGTTCAATAATGATGTATGCATTCATTTCATAACAGATTTTATGATGTAGTTGTTAAAGGAAAATCATCATTCTTTATTATATATTCATCTTAGAAGTATGAGTATGTATCAATATTTGAAAGTGTATTTAAGATGAGATGGTATGAAGAGATATATCATTGGGGTTTTCTCCCAATGTTTGGTATGTCAGCAATATAAATCTTGTAACAAAATTATAAGGGGATTTCACATCCATTAAGAATAAGAGAATGGAAATGAAAAAACACCCCCATAGTTTTTTTTGGACTCCCAAAAAAATCTAAGAGGTATAATGCTACATGGGTTGTAGTTGATCGCCTTACATATTTAGAATACTTCACTACTTTTAATGAATATTTCCCTCGGTATCATATTTTTATGATATAAATTATGGTTGTGGAAATGCATCATGGAGTACGACATTCAATTATGTCTGATTATGATTTGAGGAATACTATAATGTTTGGGGGAAATATTCTACAATATATTGATATAGAGGTGATGTTTAGAAAATTATACCATACTTATATATATGATCAATCTAACATAATAACTAAAAATGTGTTGGATAATTTAATATCGTGTTCTATGGACATAAGTGGTGATTCGGATAAACACTTTAGTATTGTTGAATTTTAATATAAGAATATATTTAACTCAAGAATTTAGATCGCTACTTAAGAAGACTTATATGGAAAGAAATGTACAGATCCATTCAGATGGAATGTTGTTGGGAAAATGGCATTTGTACATAATAGTGACAGTGAAATTTTAGATAAGTTTATATCCATTAAATAACACATAAGTGAGGTATAATACCAATAACAAATATATGATGATAATAATCAACAATATCAATAATTTGAATTTGGTGACAAGGTGTTTCTAGGAAATTTCAAATGAAATAGGGTTATGATATTTGGGAAGAAATGGAAGATAAACCATATTTATGTTGATCCCATTAAAATAATTAATCATATACTAACCATATCATTTTTATAGCACTTCTACAGAACCTATTTATTGTTCATAATGTGTTTCATGCATCTATCTTCAGGATGGACATAAGTTACTATTCAAATTTATTCAACTCAAAGGTAATACCTTTGTATATATATTTCATATGAGGAATAACTTGTGTAGATTATTGATCGAATGGAGAATGTCCTACGAAACTAGATGACTCACATTATCATTGTTTTGTTGTGAGGCTAAAAATGTGATGATTCTATGTGGGAACATGAGGATATAATAAGGAAAAATTACCCTCATTTTTTTTATTAGAGTGATCAAATTTTGAGAAAAGAATTTAATTTTAAGGGAGATCTAATGCTATACCCATATATTTTTGTGAAATTATTTTTTTTATATAAATTATGTTTTGGATACCTTTCGTTACATGAAACACCATGTTTTAAAGAACCACAAAAAATTTTTAATATCATTAGTTAAATAATAATGTTTTTACATATCAGTTAAAATTGGTTTCATTAATAGTAATAACCATATGTAAAATAATAGGTATAATTTTATTATAAAAATAAAACATATTTACCAAAAAACATTATTATTAATGGTTTTATATGTTCGGAAAATAACATTTTCTCAAAAATTATTATTATTTATGGGAAATATCAAAATTTCATTATGAATATTTTATAAAATTATTTAAATAATATAATCTCTATTATTTTAAATATTATAACAAAATTATCTTAGGAAGATTTTTTTTATTTTTTAAAAATGGTTAATTATCTAATGAAATGTGAAAAATAATGGGGTTTTAACAGTCATTTTATTTAATGAATTTATATTATTATTTTCTTTTAAAATTTATAAAAATGTAAAATTATTAAAAATATATATAAAATATTAAAATTTATGTATTTTTATTCTTTTTCATATATAATTTTTATATAAAAACATTTTAAACATTTGAACCTTTTCACTTTAAAAAAGCAGTTTCTCAAAATGTCTCTGAGAATAATTTTAAATTAAAATTTTCCTGTTATGTTAATTGAGTTTTAAAAAATTTATTATGTGTTTTGAAAAATAATAATTTATATTAATTAATATTTTGAACTTAATTTTTTACAATAATGAATAGTTAGACTATTAAAAACATTTACTATTTCTAATGATAAAACTAGTTTACATGGGATTAAACAAAATATATATTTGTTAAAATAACCAAATAATGTAAAAACCCCTTTTATTGATATAGTCAAACCTTATAATTAAATATTTTTTATAATTTTCCAATTTATTGAATTATTCAAGTAAATAATATGGGTATACCTTTTTCTGTCCAAAATTTTACAAGTGTGCCACTTACCTCACTAATTAAAGGCCCCATATTATCCGCTACCCATCACATTGAAAAACCCATTTTTAACACATAACCTACCAAAATAATTTCCATAAATCCCTAAAATCATACCTAAATCCATATTTTTGTCATAAATCCAACATAGGAATTATTTTGTTTTAGACCAAAGGATGTTACCCAAAGAAGATGTAATATTATTCAATGAGTGTTATTATTTTATTTCATCCTACCCTTATCTAAATTATTATATAAAAATTATTATATAATTATTTAATTATATTCAATATACTATTATTATGTTTTTAGTGTCATTATCTTCAACCATCTTCAACTCAATCAAATGGGATATGAAATAATCATTCGGGTATACAACAAACAACCTCCTCACGACTGATGTTATTTGTTTTCCATCATCACCTCTCTAATTTGGATATAATTATGTATATAAATGTTAATATATGATATCAATTATATTATTAAACTTATATAATTATTTTATCACATATACCTCGTTACATTTCATTTTTATAGAATATGATCATGTTGTTCCTGTGCACGGAGGACTACCTTCTTGAGAAGAGATGTTATGCATTCATACATTATATAAAATTTAATAATTATTATTATAATGAATATATGTTATATAATTGTACTTTAAATGATTAAATTATTTTAATATATTATTTAGCTTTCGTTTTTCCAATTCTTTAGGGAAATAGAATCAATTTGCATGTCAAATAATGAACATCTGTCTCTATGATTGGTGTATTTATTTTTCAATATCTATCATTTATATATTACTATAAGTAATTATATATGGGATATATTTTTTATAAATATAATTTGTAAAATTTTGGAGTTTATGGATCCATAATCAATTTAATTAAAAAACAACAAATCAAAACATACATGAATACCGAGTTATTATTGTCTGAAATGTGATTTTAACATTTAATTATTAATATTATATAAATAAATGGTCATTATTAATCATAAATTCATGATATATATTTATATGGTCATTAAAAATATTTATTATAAACTTATATTTATTATATAATAGGTTTTAAAATGTTCAAATGATGTTGATACATAATATAAGTGATTTTTGTATCAATTTTCATTCATTGAGACATATGTTTTGTTATGAAGCAATATTTTATTCTGTAATGTATATAAATCCCATTTTACATGTAATATCCCAAATTTATTTATTATAAATATATTATATTTTTCAATTAAGGTTCTTATTTCATGGATATTATGATTCAATGTAACCAAATCTGAAAGGGTTTTATGTTACAATCTAATAGTGTATTTGGATTTCTTATGATTATCCTTCCAATAAAGAAATATTATAATCATTTCACTCATATAATAATATATTCTATCCTCTTGTTATTTCTAGAGAATATTTTTTCCCTTCATTTTCCTCTTTTTTTTGTACTCAATAGTTCAAAATGATGTTTTCAATAGAAAATATTTATTATTTTACTCTTTTGTTAAATACCTTTTTTTCTTCCAAAACTATGTTTAAAAAAGGAAATTTTTTTAACATTCAAAAAATGATATACTAATTAATTTTTAACAATGTATTATATTTATAAAATTTAAGAAAACTACTTATTGATTTTTAAACAATAACTATTATGCTTTTACTGAAAATGTTAAAGGAATTTATGTCTTAACATGTATGACATGAATTTAAGTTTCCATAAGGAATGAAAATTATTTTATTTTAAAATTTCATTATAATTTTTTATGGTCACATTCCAATAATAGGATTTCAAAAATAGTATTTGAATGTTTAATTACAAAAAATTTTATTTTCAAAGGACGTATATTTTTCTTAACAAACATTTTAATTAATTTTTCCTTCCAAATAATATTGTATCCATGATAAAATACTTTTATGATACTTATGATCTAGTGGAGTATTTATCCTTGTATTCTATTATTTTTCATTATCATAATTTTTTTTGGTTACGAGGAATAGATTTTTATGAAGCTCATCTCTATTCCCCAAGTATACCATTATAAAATTCTTATCAAATCCATTTATTTTTTCTAGGATGTATTCATTGATGAAATGGAGAAATTATTATGAAACATATTTCATTTATACTTTTTATGTTATCATGGAATGTAAAGGAAACACATTTCATTTCATGGGTTTTTATATGATTAATATTTTATGATCTTGTGGCATAAATTTTTATTATTTTCATTATGTGATAGGTGGGACCTATTTCTCCATTCATTGAATTGGATAATGATTCATAATGCATGAGATAAATATCACTATAATGGGGAGTGACTTGAGTTCAATAAGGTAATATGTCATCTATGACAGTCTTGGGAGTGGTCCTTGACTACTATGATTGTTTTTGGAGTGAAAACATTCCACTACGATTATCCTGAAAATAAATTTTGAACTAATAAGGAAATGATTTCATTTACTTATGTGTATTCCCTAAATATATGTCTTATGAAAATTTTATTTTAATATGGTTAATGTTATTTAATTTTCTTAAGATTCATGTCTATTTATATACCAATATTAATTCGATGACTTGAGTTTATGATCAATGATATATCGGGCATGGTTATCAAATGTTATTCTCATGTTCCCATACACTGAGGATCATGATATGTTGATATTTCCCTGGTTTTTCCTCACTATAGATATGAACACATACTTTTTTATGTCTTATATCGCCATGTTATAAAAAAAGTTATTATATTTAATATTTCTAATAAGGATTCATGTTTGGAAGAATGTAGCGGGACATGATGTAGATCACATATGGGCAAGTTGTTTTTATGTCAATGTTTCTAAAGGTACTATAACATAAAAATTAGGGAATGGATTGTTATATTATTGAATTAATATCAATATATTATAATTTAACATTTATTTATGATAATTGTGGGTTTATACATTGGTTTTATCATTCCACGCTAAGGATTGGTCATTGGTCATGATAGTCTATTCTAGGGGAATGATTTTGGAAATAATTTTCCTCATAGAGGAAGGGGTGTTGGTCATGGTGGTCCACACTAAGGGATAGATATTAGAAATTTCATTCCACATAGGTAATGAGAGTTTTCAAGGTATTCCAAAAAAATGGATTGGATTTATGGAATTATAATCCTCATATGACATTATGTAACCCCATTTTTAGATGATTCAAACTCTCGATATAAGACAAACTTGTTTTGATGTGTTGTTGCTATTTTGGAACCACAAATAATGGGGAAAATTGACCATTAATAAATAAGTTTTTTTATGTTTCATAATTTATATTTTTTTCCATTTAAAAAACCATTATTTGTTTGATATTATTATAGAAACTGTTATTGGTGGTGTATGGGGTTCTATTCACACCCATCTCAGTCTTCCTTTGGGCACAAGAGAAAACAGAACTGTTTAAGGACAATATAAAGGGAATAGGACTTATGTTAGATGGATGATATAAGATATATGATTGAGCATGGATGAAGGGATCAAATGTATGTTGGGATAAATTTTTGGATTGTTGGACTATCATTTATTTTTCATTCTCCTAGATAGTTGAAACTAAAATGATTTGACATATTTATATTTATGGTTGTGGGTATTTACCCATTTTGGGGAGTGGTTATATGATTCATGGTTTCTATAAATTTTTAATTATGTATAATCTATAAATTTTTCTATTTTTTACTTTGCTAAAGATGATATAGTCTCCCCACATACTACATTTGACCCTTATTTCATGTCAATAGGCATTGTAATACAGGTAGGAGTTCCTGAAGTCATGTGGTTTTGTAGCTAAGGGACCAGTTAATGGTATCTAGGATGGGATGAAACAATATATTTTACCATAAATTAGGCTATCTAAATATAAAAATTATATATATACTCCACTATACTTGTATATGTTACGTTTATATCAAACTAAGAGATGATATACTACAGAATATATTGGTCCATATAAAAAATAAATATATCGCTAAAGAAATAATGCAACTAATACATTATATAATGTACCAATATAGCCAACTCCAATTAATGAATCATGTAGTTTCACCATTTTTTATGTATCTAATGAAGACCATAATCTAATAATTTTTCCCTCTACATCAATGTAGACCTTAACCCAAAAATGGAGGCATCACCAAAAACAGGGTGTTTGATCCCAATCTGAAGAAATGATAAACCTAGGGATGTCTCCAGCTTTCTCTTCTACTATAGGGATATATCATATTAGTAATCAAACCACTCTAACATCACCCAAGTTTTCATCATCTCTTTAATTGGATCTAGAATATAGGATATATCCTATAGAAATCATCTGTATAACCCAAAAAAACTAAGAAAACATTTTCTCTCAAACACAATCCTTTGTTCAACCCAAGTCATCAAAACCCAGACATTCTCTAGAGCCATTGAAATTAATGCTTCAAAAGATAAGAATATTATAGAAATAAACCTCAAGAATCCAATAATAACACTTTAATATATTGATAGAAATATTATGTACTCAACGTGAACTCAATATAATATCAAGGTGTCTCTCTTTAAAATAAAAATTCCATGGGTATATTATGATATCATTAATAAATACCAAAATGCAGGCTTTGAGATACAAATAAGAGAAAATGTTCTTGGTATTTGTGAACACTATTTTTGAATTTGATATCATTAATAGAATAGAAAGAAACTCATACTTTTAATATCTAGTACTCAAAGAAAACATAAGAATATTCTCCACTCTAACATGAAGTTGGTGGTAGCCCAGACATCATTTAATCATTGAGAACTATCGAGATCCCCAAAACTAGTCAATCATATAATTGATCATTGAAAGTGGGTAATGATTTTACATGGTTAACTATTTCATCATCATACTATCTCCAAACAATGAAATAAAACTATCATTTCACCTATTGAAATGCATTAAATTACACCAGGCATCTGTGTTCATCTTATTAAAACCTTTTATTGATAAATCATCATCCTAATAATTGAGACCCATTAACATACAAGGTTTCAAAAAATATATGGTAATCAATATATTTTTTCCTTTATCCATTAGTTTTATCTTAATTTTATTCACTCTATACATTAGTGATATCTAAATTGAAATTAAAATATATCCTGATACAATTCCACTACTAGAGGAAATTATGATTTTAAAGCTAGATCTATATCAAGAACCCTGCAAGCCACCTATGCAACATTAGATCCAACATATGTCAGGTATGGTCCCACTCACCATATTCAAACCTTCCACTCACCAATACAAAAAAATATCCACAATAGTTGTAGTAAATAATAAATGTACCTAGTATTATATAATGTGTTCCCTATAACTAATCATCAATTCAATTCCAAATATCAGGATATTATTAGTGATATCATGTTTTGTAAAATTGAATAATTGTATGTTGATAAAAACTACTATTGGAAAATCATACATTTCTAAGGATGGTCCACTTTCTTCCACAAGGGTGATTAACGAGACAATAACTGAAAATAAAACATGACCATTAAGTAAATCCCCTCAACCATCTTCAATGGTATAGTCAAATAAGAAGCACCAGTATCATCAATAGTTCTAGAATACAAAATTTTGATAATGAACATAAATTAAATAGTTATTTTTCACTCTCTATATTCAGTAAGAACCTTTTCTATCATATACACATTTCCTAACTTATTTCCTTGAAAATGTACTATATAATAATAAATATATTGAGTAATCATCGCAAGAGTGTTCTGATCTTACTATTGAGAACACTAAAAATATATTTCACTTGATTCATATGTATGAATCAAACCCTCACAAGACCTAGATAAATATTAATTTGAGAATAAATAGTATATATACCCTATACATAGAAAATAAATATAGTTTATCTAATTCCATATAAATAATGTTATATAATGCAAACTCTATCCATAGTGGACACACTCCAGAACACCTCCACCTATTATATTAACTATCATGTTCTTTTGAGGATTTTTATCATTTATTTTATTTCTTATCATTATTCCTTGGATTTCTCATATATTGTTTAGTAAATTTGTTTCATTCATGTAGAATAGAAAGATTTTCATAATTGTAACATGATTAGTAGAAACCGTGAGGCATCATAATGGAAATTATCTACCCTAGAGAGTAGAATAGTCTACGTCGCATGGCTAGGCACATGGGCATGTGTTCCTCCTAGAAAATCCATGTGACTAGTATAGTCTCATTATTCATGATTCATGACTAGGGACATTAGCATTCTACCTCCCCATTTAAACAATGAAACCACCTTTTTTCTCCAAGATAGTGGTGATGTATGGTTTTTTTATAATCGTGAAGGCTATATAGCCGCACAATATGTCCAGATAGATAGTAAAAATATTAAAATCAAAACATTTCCACTCAATTATTTCAATCCATAGATACCCCACTCTTATCCCATTAGATCATCCATCTATATGAACATGATCCTATACTCCCTCACCACATTTTTAATCCAATTTTTGTGTGTTATGGCTATAAATATTCAATAAAACCTAATTTAATCTTATCATATTCAATATTATTCCCTTTTATTATAATATTCTCACATCTTTCATGATTTATGTTTTCTATAGAATTTTTTTTGACTTACTGTGGATTCAATATCTATTATTTGGATTTAATCTGTTTTCTTTTGGTTTCATTTTTCATTTATAGGGTCCCATTATTGTGCATATTGGGTTTTCTACTTTGATTAGTGAAAATTTCAAGGAAAATGTAGTTCGTTCAAGATCATGACATTATTTAATGATTTTATTATAAAAGATTCGGTTTCCAATGGGTTTGAGAATTTTTTTGGGTGGGGTTAAAGGTGTTCTCCATGGGTTTCAGTGTCTGTTCATTGTTCCATGGTGAATTGTCCTTTTTAAATGGTTATTTGTAATGTTTATCTTTAAATCATGAAATTTTTAATGTATATCAAGGGATTTAACTAGATATAGGGATTTGAATTCAACCCTTGGGAATCATGGGTATCTAGGTGGGAAGATGTGGTCCAGTTTGCTACGTTAGTCGGTAGTGTTGAGGAATGGTCTCCCTAGCATGACTATGTCACAAAAATAACTAAAAATTTATGGTAGGGACTGGTTTTCTTGAGTAGTATTTCTGATGCTTTCACCGGGGTGTGCATTTGTCCCTTATTCGAAGGAGGACGCATATCTGTTGCCCTGCATTCCTACATTCCAAATGCGAGCAAAATTCGTTGCTTATTTATGGTTTTTTTCTCTTTGATCGAAATGGTATGATGGGATTTCAGCTCATCCATCCATCGATTCCTCCTCGGATCTTGTTACCTAGTCTGGTTCTCCCTCATATATGGAAGAATTTTTTTGTGAAACTCTTCCCAATGCCATGTCTTCATGGAATCTGTTTAATTACACTACTCCTATCAGGACATTCCAAGGGGTTTGGTCTAGGTAGCAACCTTAGGTCGGGGGAATAGTCACATTGGACATCACTGGCATGTATGGATGCTGGATCATGGGTGCATCTAGGTTTCTTACCTTTGTGTTAGGGCTTATTTAGGGCGTAGAAACCTGAGGCATCTCGTGTTGAATGCGGGAAATTATGTGGAATAGGCATGTCTCTAAGTTTTTTCTCAACTTACCATATTTAACATAGGGTATACCTTGGGTTTATCATCTAGTAGAGATGGATCAAACTGATCAAAACACTTATGGGAGTGGACTATATGTGTGTAACACTTGGAGGGAACACTGATGCGAGGTATAATTCTTTTTTAGTTACCACGGTACTGCTAGGATCAATGAATATGTGGATGACATGATCTCCCTGGGATGTGTTGCCCCGATTAAGAATCAAGATGGATGATGGAGATTTGAATGATGTAGAGGGGGAAAGAGATGGAACCATCATGAATGTGATGGTAGTGTTGTGATTTTTCCCTAATGAGACTCCCTACATATCCCCGTGGCAGGGAATCAAAGTCTGTATAGTTCGGTGTGGGGGATGGAATTGGGGTGTCCGTAGAGGGCATCAACCCAAAAGATGATGTTGGGTATTATACATGGTTAACAGCCCGAGGTTGGACTGATTCCAGGGGGGAAGACGAGAGATATGGGTCCTAGAACAGGGGTATACTAAGACATACCGTCAATTGTGGACTACAATGTCTTACTGCTGGATAGGGATACAACAACTTAACACCTAGTGGGGTACAATGGATTACCTCGGATTGGGGTACACCACCTTACTACTAATTGGGGTACACAACGGATTTCCGCTTATTTGAGAAAACAATGGCTTACCGTTGGTTGGGGAACACAACAGCTTACTGCTAGTTGGTGTTGACAACAGCTTACTGTGGATTGGCGTTGCAATGGCTTACCTTCGATTGGGGATAACACCATGGCTTACCATCGATTTCAGGACACACTGTCTTACCGTCGATTAGGGTGGGACCTTAGGGAGGATTCCTACTTACCATTCCTAGGATAAAAGTATCAATGCCCACGTAGTTCGGGAGAGTTTGGTGAACCGACATGAATGGGTTTGGACCAGCAAGGGGTGGGCTTGAGCCTCAGGGAGGCTTCTTACGTACCTTGCCTTAGTAAGGATCAGAGTCCACATCGTTTGGAATGGGTTTGGTGAATTGTCGTGATGTGTTTGGGACCAATAGGTGTTGGGAATGAAACTCAGAGAGGCTTCCTACGTACCTTTCCATGGAAATGATCAAAGTCCACATAGTTCGGATGTGTGTAGGGCTTACACGGTAAGGCGTCCCATGAAGGATTCCATAGTCAATGCTTACTCTGAGACCATGTGAGGCATGTTTTTTGTGAGAAACAAGAGGCATATAAGACCTAACGGTCAGTCGCTAATGGTGTTTCCTAGGGAAGTGAATTCGGGCTTACATGTGGTTAGCGATCCAAAGAGGATACATGGGATTATAATTAGTTAGCAACCCAGGGAGATGGAGATTGACACTTACTCCAGAATGGAGGACCAATAGTGAAAAAGATAAGAGGGAGAGGGATGGGGTATTGAGGATCCATGTGCCCCTCTCATATCTTAGTCATTGGAACCAAAGAAGAGAGGAGGGCCAGGGGTACTGCCTCCTACAAGAAAGTCTAGAGTCTTACACCCAGATGGGTTCTCTTCCCTGTAGATTGGCACCACTCCAACAAAGAGGATCTCATTCCATGTGATGAATATATCAATCCCGTGGAGATGAGCGGGCGTAGAGAATGTCCGGGATAGGGAACCCTACGTATAATTCATGGGGAGAGGCCACAATTTAAAATTGTGTTCTGGGGATAATGGTTCTTATTAGTTTAACATCCTTCAGCATAGACGATAAGGGTTCACTACACACCCCTAGGACTTACATAACTGATACCTACATACCTTTTTGGAAGAGAAGGAATCTGCAATTCCGTGATGAGGGTTGTCTTGGAGTGATCTACTGAGGGTCCCATGTTAGCGTGGCTATGAGAAGAAACAATACATGTTAGCGTGCTGAGGCGAAGAAGCATAAGGCTAAGCAACAAAATGTAATACACCACCCAAGGTACATTGAAATCACTTCATACAGACATGGGGGTCATATGGAAAAAGAGTTTTTGGAGGAAAGGGGTTCACATAAAGAGGCCTCCTGAAGCTCTGGTGCTCCATGAAGTGGAGGGGATTCGCAAAGGTGTATGCTTCATGAAATAGGTTATCCTAGACTATGAAATAGAATAGGTGCAAACGAAGGGTGCTTCATGAAGTAGAAAGGATATAGTGGAGTTGGGATTCATGAATTAAGGGTTCCTAGCAAGGTATAACACTGCGAAGTAGTGTGCCTCTCGAAGCATAGTGACCCTACCTTTGCATGTGGTTCACATATGAATGGAAGGTACATCAGGAATCATGAGTTCTTTACATAGACACAAGTCCCCTTAGGAATCTATTTCCATTATGAAGGCCTCGGGGATTTGTGATTGGATTCCCTATGTGAATATGGGTTGTGCTTAAGACAATGTAAAGGCACCTCGTGATGCTAAAGTACCTCAAAGTGCTCATGTTTCGCAGGGAAGAAAGAGCTTCGTGATTTGAGAGCTACGAAGGAAAAAGGTATGAGGATCTATCCTTTGGAATTGAGGGTAGATCGGTATTTATAGGCATGAGGCTACAAGAAGTAAGGATCACATGACATGAATCCACCTAGTGCTTTGTCCAAAATGCAGATCCTCCCTCCTCTTTTCTTCATGGTTTCGTCGCAAACGTCTTTCGGATTGTGGAGGCTCCCTCTTCTTTTCTTCACTGTAGCTTCACAAACGTCATTCAGATCACAGAAACTCTCACACCTTTTTTTCATGGAATCGTTGAATTTTTATTTTGGATAACGGAGCCTCCTACCTATTTTCTTCTCAACGGCCACATAGGAGACATCTTATCACCTTCCATGGTGTTGTGGGGCTCCGCGAAAAGGCCTCTCAAGGCAGCCTCAATGGTGGTGGTTTCCTATTTTTAGTTTCTCTTACACTCTACATACTATGGCACTATCCCCTCCCCTCCCACTCAGACTTGGAACCGAGGAGAAAACAATGGTCTATGTCTGAGGTGCATTCACAAAAAAATTTGGTCAATCTCCTAGAAGGCTCGCGAAGGAGGTTATCGTGGTTGAGAGGTGATGCGCGGGTTGAGAGTGTCGTGAAGCTCACCACGATCGGACGCATTGTGAAGAACAAGGGGTCGTTGCCCATAAATAGGGGAAGCTGACCTATCTTTTTTCCATGCTCATCTTTGCATTTTGGTGTTTCTGCTCTTGATTCACGAAGCTCCCTGCTCTCTATGATTTCTCACCACAAATCGGGACTTTCTTTTTCACGGTGCACACCGAGTATTTTGGTACCGCAACTATACACTCCACATCTTCGTTTTGAGAAGTCTACGGTAGGAATCTGTGAACTGTCTCTGTGATCGAGGTTCGAAATTTGAGCTTCATGATTGAGATTTGTGATCGAGGTACGCGATCTAGGAGAAATGATTTTGAAATAATAAAGACAGAATGGATCATCAGGATGCTTACAGGGGGTCCTTCAGATGTTTCACATAGAGAAGAGATGGAGAATAACTTAGGTATCGATGAATTCATTCAACGCCCTTTAGACCACAATTCATTCGTTGAACTACTATCAAAGAGCCATAAATACTACCCAATCTGAAAAAAGCTTCCTATGTACAGATTTGGTTTGAGGGATGACATCTTTATTATGGAAGCGAGTAGGGACGAGCTGCCATACTGGTTCAGGAGCACGTCGTGCCTGCTCGAGTGGTTTAGGGAGGCTGAAGGCTATACATGGGAGGACATTACACATGTTAATGCTGATTTTCTATACAACCATGTGAATGAAATTGAAAGTAAGGCTCTACAACCAGATAAATCTCATCCATTGTACCACTCCATCCTCTTAGCGGCATATGGTAATCTAGAGAAGGGGTGTACTAACGAGTGGGATCTACCCTAGGGAGGAAATTTCATGGATGATTGGGGCTGGGCCTACTAGGTATGTGTCTAATGCAAAGTGTTAAAGGTAGAGATGAGGCGAGTGGGACTGTACGAGGTAGCATGGGCCTCTTAATTTCATATCTACTAGCCAAAGCAGTTTAAGCCGGAGCTGCTGAGCAGACGGTCATCGAGGACCAACACATTCAATTTGCTCCATGGAGAGGTCAAAATCATTCTACGGGACACACACCAAATATCAGTGGTCCTAATACTGGGGGCTATGCATTATGATTTCCTCCCTATTATGAATGCATGAGACGACATGGATCAAATTCCACCATTTTCAGGGGAATTGATGGATCTATTGTCAGGGGAGGACAAAAACTCAGGGAGGGATATCCATTTCAAATGTTGGTTCAAGCAGTTCCTGAATTTTCTAGAAGACGGGAAGTTCCCTGTGAAGCCTCAGACCTACCTGAAAGGGGCTCAATGTGGAAATGGGAACTCATACTAGTGGATCATGGAAGACTAATAGTTGAAATCGTGGTGATTCAGTGTTGAAAGACAACATAAACTATTGGTTAGGTAATCATCCTTCATCACAACGTCTATCTGTGGTTGGATCTAGCAAGTGAGGGACACAAACATGGGTGTGTGATCGAGAATGTTCATTATGATATCCATGTTGGAGGTAGGGGCAGGTCAATCTCAGGATCTTGATGCTCCTTATGTTTTATTAGATGATATGCCATATCCGCGAGAGGAAGAAACCATAGAGGATATGCAGGCTGTTTCATATACTGTATGGGTGGATATCGGCACTTGTCAGGGGTATCTACGAATATCTGAACCAAATTTCCCCTCCAGGATCGACATTCCACCCGACCATTTTGTATGTTGTGGGGAGATTTCTGAACATACTGACCTCGCAGTCAGTACTGAACCGGGTCTGTAAGGTGGACGAGTTCAACATCCACCCATTCCGGTAGGACCCCGAGACACCCTGAGAGGGGAGGGGTGAATCAGGGTGGAAACGTTTTCTTCTTTTAGTTGTGGATCTTGTTACCACGTTGGTAGGAACTACTTAAACCTGTATGATAGATATGATCAGCAATTAAACATTCATATGCAGAGAGATGACACAACTATTTTTACTTGGTTCACTACTAAGGGCTACGTACAAGGAGCATACGCCAACAGGTTGTCGGTCGTACCTAAATCCACTATGCTTCACTAGCTATAGATTACAATGGTTCGGGTACAGTCACTTTGTCCCAGGCTCACGGCCTTTACAATTGTTCAGGGATAGCTCACTGCGTCCCTCGGGTCACTCCCGTTGACTCCCCCTGGCTCACTGCCATTGGTGAAGTCCCACTCAGTTTATAGACGTGAAGGTCTCTTCAATAAATGTGCATTGATGTTCTTTGTCTCTTGTTCAGAATGAGACTTTTCTTGCATTAGGGTTCAGAGTTGATGCTTTTTATAGTTCAACCTTTCTTCTTTAGTACAGTGACTGAATGCACTAGATCCCCTTGTCTTTTTTTTCCTGAATCACAATCACTTATGTGATTTCTCAATAAATGATGTTCAGCTTACTCGGCATTCATCAGAATCAATTCACCATGTATGCATGGGATCATGCATGTATCATTTAGATTTCTTCTTCAATCTCGCTTTGCACCGAAAGTATCAGGAAATCTTTAGATCTTGTGCAGCTCCTGAAAGGCGGGCGTGCTTCAACAATATTTGGCTCTCCTTTTCAAGCCCAGCGCGCAAGTCTCCATCTGGAGCGCAAGTCATAGGCACGCAAGTATAACCTGGCGCGCAAGTGTCTCCAAAGCACCTGCGCGACTCTGCCTTCTTGAACTTCAAACCAACGCGACTCACTTCCTTCCTTTCCCAAATCACCTGGGGCGCTCAACCATCAGTCGGCGCGCAACCTCTACTTGCGCGACCCAACTACCACTTGCGCGGTTCAACCACCTGTGCGACGAGAGCTCGAACAATCTCAAAGTCTTGAGCTCCGTGAGAAATGAGGAGGGGTGGTCAAGTATTTATAGGCAAACTGGACCCCCTGCGTAGCAGCGCGCAAGTCATCCATCGGCGCGCAAGTCTCGTCCCCTGCTAGGCACTTGCGCGATCAACATCCAAACTTGCACGAACATCTTTCCTTTGCCAAATTTGGATCTTCTGATCTCGAAAAACCAAAGGCGCGCAAGTTATAATGCATTCAAGGTGTCGGCGCGCAAGTCTCTTCCCGGCACACAATTCACCTGCGTGACCTCACCAAAACTTGTGCGACCGTTATCCCTTTGCCATATTTTGATGCTCTGATCTTCAAAAACATATGGCGTGCAAGTTTCCTATACTCCAAGAGTATGGCGCGCAAGTCCCTTTGCCAAAATCACTCTTCTTCATTTGTTGATTTTGAGGCCCTGAAATTTGGAAAACACTGGAAAATGACGCCACCTTGTATCTGCACTTTTTGTACCAACTCCAGATCATCCATTGCTCTGTCGATGTTCTTGAATAAAATGTAGATCGTTGACCACAACTTTTGAACTCGACATGTCACCATGGAATCTCCTTTGTCATCAAATTTTTATGTCGTTTGTTTGCTTTGTCGACAAGTACGATCACCTCAACAACACTTCTTCTTGGTGATCTGTATCCTTCAGCAGCTCTTTTGCTTTTATCACAAACTCCAATATTTTTATATGTATTCTTTGAAGGAAAATCTTTAGTACCATCATCCTCTATGAAAATGTGATGTGAATGGCCATTTCATAAGTCAACTCATTGGCAAATTGCTTCCTTCATCAACCGTCATGATCAAGTTCATGCAAACCATGTGATTCAATCCGTCAAGAAGTCTCTAGCATGGTTCTCATGCAATCGTGAGAAATTGCATGGTCTTCATCATAACCCATTGTTCTCATGCAATAATGAGGAATTTTATGGTCTTCATCATATCCCATGGTTCTTATGCAATAAGGAGGAATTGCATGGTCTTCATCCAAAAACACCATCCTACTTTAATCATCCTTGGATGGATTACTCCTCACATTCTTCATTGTTGTAAACAATGTATCACCTTTGACACATGTCACCATCCTGCTTTAATCATCCTTATATGGATTACTCCTCACATTCTGCATTGTTGTAAACAATGTATCACATGTTCTTTGAACTTACGATCAGCACAACAATCGTCTGAATCACTACTCTTCTACTTCATCGGAGTACTTCATGATCTCTTTCATTATGAGCTTCCATTCCTCCATTTTATTGGAGTACTTCTTGATCTCTTTCTTTTTGATATTCCATTGACAACTATTGAAAACAAATAAAAACATATACACAAAGTGGTTCCAACAATCTCCCCCTTTGTATTTGGTTGTCAATACCTTATACATCTTCTGAAATGAATTTGTCAATGTCAAAATGAGAATATTGTATTCAATCAACTTTTATTTTAAAATGTTCATTTCACTTTCTCTCCCCCTTATTGACAAGAAATACAAAGAACATGGTAGGTAGGGTATCAATCCACACTTAAGTAATGTTTTATTAATCATTTCACTCTAAGTCTACTTGAGCAATGCTCGATGTAGAAAACAAGAGGATTTGATTAAGTCAACAAGGCTGTCCATTATCCACAGATCATGATACCAACATGAGATGATAACTCATGTATCTTGTCTTCAAGGTTTTACCACTCTAATTCCATGTAGAAGAAGATAAACTATGATAGATAATAATCAACCTTAAACTCCTGCACTCACTTCAACAAATAGATCAAAAACATTCAAGTGCAATCGGCAGGATAAGTGACCTTGGGGCACTTCCATTCTCTTTATGTCACTGATCAATGTTGTTACTCCCCCTTTGTAAAATAATCTTTTATCTGAGTAACCAAGGGATAGTGATTAAGAAATGACATGCCTTCTCCATTGGCGTGTTCTTTAAAAAATTCACAGAGTAACTGCTTTTGAGTCCATCTGGAGTTGATATTGATTGAAACAGTGATTATGAAAGCTTCTTCATTCTTCTCCCCCTCAAGGGAAACACTCCTCATCATCTTCATCAAGAGTGATACTTTATCATCATAATCTTTGAATATCAATTGAAGAATGTACTAAGGATGGAAACTTCTTCAGCTTGGATATCAAGAGTTGACAACATTCACTACTTCTCAGGTTCTCCCCCTGAGAGCTTTCTTCACCTTCAATTCCCTGCATTATTAGCACAAATACAATACACAAATGATTACGGGAATAAGGTGGTTCATTCTTGCTTCATCAAGAATACTTGCTTGTTTGAGTTTCTTTTCTCAACCAAGTTCCTCTGTTCACTACTGTCTTCAAGCCTGCACATTTGAACATATGTTCTGACATCTGTCGGTGTGGCATGGATCTGTTCACATTCTCTTCTGCTTTGTGTAGAGAATTTTTCTGCTTAGCAGCCATCATGAATGATACATTATTACTCCTCTTAAGGACTGCTTCTTGCTCTGGTATTAAGGTTAGGCAACCTTTTGCAATGTGACCGGATTTCTTATATCTCTCACACAGAACTTCTTTGACACGTGTGTTTCTCATTGTTTGAAAACTCTCCTGCACTATGTCTTCATCATGTGAAAGTTTTCCTTTTCCTTTGTCACCAGCCTTGGCCTTCTCATCTTCAAGTTTCCTTATTCTTTTCAAATCTTCTGGCCAGATGACCAATATGTCATTTGGAACTTTTTCAGCTGGTTTAGGTCTTCGACATGGGTTTATTCGAGATTCATCGCACTTAGTGTTTCTTTTGGATGAATGACCCTTCAATTTCATGGTTCTAAAATCCTGGGTCTTCTCAGCTTCCCTACTTGAGATCTTCTTGGGGAAATGTGTGTTCACAACATTATTCTGATTTCTCCCCTAGGTAGCTGCTTCATTCTTTGATGGCATCAGAGGTATTCTTTTCTTTTCAACAGTGAAAGCATGTTGATATGGGCATGTACTTGCCACGTGACCTCTGACGTTGCATGCATCACAGATGTTATCAAGAATTCCAAATATTTTTGCGGTGAACAGATGCTTCTGGATCTGCTAATGTTGCTTCTTATTCTATGGATTCCTTCCCTTTGATATAGGCTTTCCCTATACTTTTCCATGTAAGGGATTGTAAAAACAATCCAGTGCACAGTGCCCAAATCTGTTGCAGCACCAACATTGGCCCAAAAATCTTTTCTTCTTTATTTCTTCTGTATGAGGTTTTTGGGCCATCTTCTTAATATTTTGTTCTCTATTTGAGGAACCAACTTTCTTCTTTTTCATGTCTTCCATCCTAGCCATGGTGGAAGGTTTCTTCTTCTCACCTTTCCTCATCCATACTTGTTTAGAGCTGTTCTTCCAACCTGCACTGATTATATGAGCGTATTTAGAAACATGAGTACAAGATGGTTTGGATGGTACCTTCACTTTCTCAGTTGCTTGTGATAGATCGATGAGTAAAGTCATGATCTTCTTATCACATGTTGGAGGTCATTTGACAATAGAATCCTCCATTGAGCATTGAGTACTAGCAGCAACTGATTCGTGATGTGGATAACAAAGAGTTGTCATAATCTTTATGTCACATGTTGGAGGTATTTTAGATTTAGATTCCTCTAATGAACATTGAGTACAAGCATCACTCATTTCATTCTTTTGTAAAGTCTCAATATATGTATTCTCAATCTTGGTCAACTGGGCTTCCAATTTTTGACCCTCAATATCGAGGATGATCTTTTGATCATCTATCGCGATCATGTTCTCTTCACAAGTCTTCTTCAATATTTCAACCTCATCTTCATGCATCTCAACTTTTTTTTGCAACAAAGTGTCAAGTTCCCTAAATTTAATGGAAGTTTCTTCCAAACAAAATTTCTTGACTTCATTGCTCTTCTTCAGCTCAACTTCAAGTGCATGGATCCTTTCTTTTAAAGTTTTATTGACTTCATCTTCTTCTTCAAAGACTTTCACCCATTTGGTGAGCTTCATACTTTCAATAAATTTTCTTTCCAACCCCTTTTCCATATTTCCAGCTTCCCTTTCTAATAGATTGATCTCAACCTGCATAGATTGGAATAGGCTACAAATAATAGTAACCCTTTCTTCTAGAATATCATGCAGATATGTTCTGAGTTTTTCCTGAAAGCTTGAATTAGGGGTATCATCCTTTACTCTGGATGAGTTCTGAGCCACCTGCTTCATACTTTAGAAGCCTAATGTTTCTTCATTGTTGGAACGGCATGGAGAACAAGACACTGCATCTTTTTTGGATGTGGGGGACTTCTTTAACTGCTTCTTCTCTTTCTTTTTCTTATTTGTCAAAGTCTTGGTGGATATAGATTTCTGCTCAGAAATGACTGCGTCATTATCAAGACTGCTCTTCATTGTTGACTCTAGGAAAGAAACTCAAATCCTCTTCTCAATAGAATTACTAGAGAATATCTAACATACGTTAACCTTTCCCTCTGATACCACTTGTAGGACCTCGGGACACCCTGAGAGGGGAGGGGTGAATCAGGGTGGAAACTTTTTCTTCTTTTAGGTGTGGATCTTGTTCCCACATTGGTAGGAACTACTTAAACATGTATGATGGATATGATCAGCAATTAAACATTCACATGCAGAGAGATGACACAACTATTTTTACTTGGTTCACCACTAAGGGCTACGTCCAAGGAGCATACGCCAACAGGTTGTCGGTTGTACCTAAATCCACTATGATTCACAAGCTGTAGATTACAATGGTTCGGGTACAGTCACTTTGTCCCATGCTCACTTCCTCTACAATTGTTCAGGGATAGCTCACTGCGTCCCTCGGGTCACTCCCGTTGACTCCCCCTGGCTCACTGTCGTTGGTGAAGTCCCACTCAGTTTATAGACATGAAGGTCTCTTCAATAAATGTGCATTGATGTTCTTTGTCTCCTGTTCAACATGAGAATTTTCTTGCATCAGGGTTCGGAGTTGATTCTCTTTATAGTTCAACCTTTCTTCTTTAGTGCAATTACTGAATGCACTAGATCCCCTTGTCTTCGTTTTCCTGAATCACAATCACTTATGTTATTGCTCAATAAATGATGTTCAGCTTACTCATCATTCGTCAGAATCTATTCACCATGTATGCATGAGATCATGCATGTATCATTTAGATTTCTTCTTTAATCTCGCTTTGCACCGAAAGTATCAGGAAATCATTAGCTCTTGTACAGCTCGAGAAAGGCGGGCATGCTTCAACAATATTTGGCTCTCCTTTTCAAGCCCGGCGCGCAAGTCTCTATCTGGCGCACAAGTCATAGGCGCGCAAGTATAACCTTGCGCGCAAGTGTCTCCAAAGCACCTGTGCGACTCTGCCTTCTTGAACTTCAAACCTGCGCGACTCACTTCCTTCCTTGCCCAAATCACATGGGGCGCTCAACCATCAGTCGGTGCGCAACCTCTACTTGCGCGACCCAACTACCACTTGCGCGGTTCAACCACCTGCGCAACGAGAGCTCGAACAATCTCAAATTCTTGAGCTCCATGAGAAATGAGGAGGGGTGGTCCAGTATTTATAGGCAAACTGGACCCCCTGCGCGGCGGCGCGCAAGTCATCCATCGACGCGCAAGTCTCGGCCCCTGCTAGGCACTTGCGCGATCAACATCCAAACTTGCACGAACATCTTGCCTTTGCCAAATTTGGATCTTCTGATCTCGAAAAACCAAAGGCGTGCAATTTATAATTCATTCAAGGTGTAAGCGCGCAAGTCTCTTCCCGACACACAATTCACCTGCGCGACCTCACCAAAACTTGCGCGACCCTTATCCCTTTGCCATATTTTGATGCTATGATCTTCAAAAACATATGGCACGCAAGTTTCCTATCCTCCAAGAGTATGGCACGCAAGTCCCTTTGCCAAAATCACTCTTCTTCATTTGTTGATTTTGAGGCCCTAAAATTTGGCAAACACTGGAAAACGACGCCACCCTGTATCTGCACTTTTTGTACCGCCTCCAAATCATCCATTCCTCTGTAGATGTTCTTGAATCAAACGTAGATCGTTGACCACAACTTTTGAACTCGACATGTCACCATGGAATCTCCTTTGTCAACAAATTTGTATGTCGTTTGTTTGCTTTGTCGACAAGAACGATCACCTCAACAACACTTCTTCTTGGTGATCTGTATCCTTCAGCAGCTCTTTTGCTTTTATCACAAACTCCAATATTTTGATATGTATTCTTTGAAGGAACTTCTTTAGTACCATCATCCTCTATGACAATGTGATGTGCATGTCCATTTCATAAGTCAACTCATTGGCACATTGCCTCCTTCATCAACCGTCATGATCAACATCATGCAAACCATGTGATTCAATCCGTCAAGAAGTCTCTAGCATGGTTCTCACGCAATCAAGAGAAATTGCATGGTCTTCATCATAACCCATTGTTCTCATGCAATAATGAGGAATTGTATGGTCTTCATCATAGCCCATGGTTCTTATGCAATAAGGAGGAATTGCATGGTATTCATCCAAAAACACAATCCTGCTTTAATCATCCGTGGATGGATTACTCCTCACATTCTGCATTGTTGTAAACAGTGTATCACCTTTGACACATGTAACCATCCTGCTTTAATCATCCATGGATGGATTACTCCTCACATTCTGCATTATTGTAAACAATTTATCACATGTTCTTTGAACTTACAATCAGCACAACAATCGTCTGAATCACTACTCCTCTACTTCATCAGAGTACTTCATGATCTCCTTCATTGTGAGCTTCCATTCCTCCATTTTATTGGAGTACTTCTTGATCTCTTTCATTTTGATAATCCATTGACAACTATTGAAAACAAATACAAACCTATAAACAAAGTGGTTCCAACAATTCCCTTTTCCAAAAGGTACGTTCACTGATGACTGCTAGGGAATAGAAGATAATTGGTTCTACCTCCCAGCCTTTTGGGGTGGAGTCCTGGTGGCGCAGGTTGAACACCAATCTCTCTATGAGTTGTACACCCCACACTGTTTTGCAAGGAAGTTCCTATGTATGTAGCGGCTGGCCCCGTGGGTTTACATGGGGGGTTCCACATGGATCACCCATGTGTGATGAGGCATATGTTGATCATGATCACACCGGAGGATGGGAAGATGCAGAATGAGATTCCTCCACCAAGATCAGTCTTTGGGATGGTGAAGGAGTATGCCAAGAGCTAGGAGGCGGCCTACCCGAGGGAGATGTGGAAGTAGAAAACTATCTGTGCTGGTGATAGAGTGCCTCCCCAAACCCAAGGCTAGGGTCAGAAGACGATGAGGACATCTCGTGGTAGTGAGGTTGTAGTAGTGGGGATACCCACACTAGTTGATAGGCAGGTGGTGGTGGTGGATCCAGCATTCCTAGAGGGATATAGTTATCCAGAAGGGAGGCTGCCCATGGGGTTCCACAAGATATCCACCAAGTCTCTGGGGAAGTGGCTCCACTATATAGACATGCTAGATAATGTTGTATTCCCAAAGGCTTGGTATATCTCGAATGTAAACAAGAAATTCCTTAGCCTTTATGAGATGTGAAACATGTGAACCACCTTGAGATGAATTTTCTAGGGATTGGACCTATCAGGGAAAACTTTATAGTATCCCATGCAGAATGGGAGAAATACCTGGCTGAGATGGAAGACTTTGTGCACTCTAGGGGTGCTCTGCATCTAATTTCATATCAGGTTAAGGTGTTTTTGGATTGAATGGACCCTCATAGGTAGTTCACCGTAGAGTTAATAGAGTGTTCCCCTCTACCAGAAGAATCATATGATTCTTCTTGGGGGAAGGGGTCCAATAGAGGGGGTCCACTAGAAGAGGTTGAGGTCGGTGATTCAGACTGAGAGCTGGATGAATTTTTGGATGCTCCTGAGGTAAAGCCCTAGGCCACTTCTTCAGAGTCTTCAACCAGGTAAATTAGGACTCCTTGCTAACATTTAATCTATGTAGGAAAGCATCATATGCAAAAATCACTCATGTCCAATAGTAGATGTAACTGTTTTAACTTTGGAATATGATCCCATAGATAAGATGATTACTGTACTTTACCAGGATGTGACCCCCAAGACAATTCTTCTTGAATCTTCAGATCTCAAAAATGTATATAGAGGTCCATGCTATGGTGTCCCAATCGAACCAACCTAGGTGAGATACCGATTATTTGATCTCTGTAAGTCTTTTTTAAGGAATTTGTTACTGTCATCCACTGATCAGGTCAACTGAAGTATGTGCATTTTATGTATGAATAGTTCTTCAAATGGCGTGGGTTGTATTTCCATGGTTGGAGGGAGCTCCTATCAGAACCTTTACTTGAGTGATGTCAGTGGTTGTGGAAGAGGACGCCTAAACTAACCAAGATGTGGTGCTCCCGATCACAGGTGGGACCATCAGTAGGGCTGCACCTAATTTCATTGAGGTGTAATCTGATAGCGTGGATCAATCGGATGACAATGATTCTGACCATCCTAATCAGACACCCAATGAAGACCATGCAGATGAGTTCCTGGGGGCGTTCTCCACATATGATCTTGCTGACCCCACGGATCGGGACGATATGACCACTGATGAGGAGGATACCAAAATCACTCATCGCCAGTCATTAAATCTGATCAAGCGCTTCATCGATGAGACCCCTCAAGCACAATGGATAGACCAGATTAGGAGACTTCGGTCCGAGCTACGTGGACTATGTGCTGGGGGAGTGGATGCCCAGCTTCCTCATATGTGTATCTGAGATCTCATGGTAGAGAAGATTCGGGAATATGACTGTGGCCTTGGTGTGGGTTGGAAACGGAGAAAAGAAGTTAACATCAAGAGGCTCTATGAAGCTGAAAATAATATTCGAGTTCTACAGGTCTGGGAAGATGAGAATTCTGCTTTACTCAACGCCCAATCCAATCTTATATTGCGGCTAAAGGCCCAGCTGGCAGAGGCCAAACAACTGACGAATCAAGACTCTGAGGATATGGCTATCATTCTGAACGATGGGAGTGGGCTCGGTTTGTGGCTGACGAACTACACCCCATTACTGCTGAGGGGGAGAGAGAACTAAGCAGGTGAAAAAAAATCCTGGTTTCCACAATCCAATGTGTGGAAGAGCTGTAACACTCTTTTTAAGGGGTCAACCCGTCCATGGGAAGGGTCAATCCTCAGGTGTTGTAATGCTTGTAAACCATTGAATATACTTTCATTATGTAATTTTTTTATTTTGGATTCATACATGGGTTCTATTATTTGATTTATCCTACTATGTATTTGTCACAATCATGAAACATTTGGTGATCAATTCTTAAGCCCACATGGATTGGGTCTGATGTGAGAAACAAAGGATGACTACCTCGTTATTCTATCCGAATGTGAGAGTGCCAACCAAGAATCAGACATCTTGTGTTTGAACAACCATTACATATTTTAGGGAAGAAATAGGGAGGCCTGACTAGTGGATGAATGTCTCAGAACAATCTAATTTCCATTTTCCAAATGTGCTCTAGTGCATTATCGGGACAACGACAAATGCATTATAATCAATCCGAACATAGTGGAGTGGAAAGTGCGAATAACGATACCCAAAATTTGGAACACTATGAAGGTGGAATGGAAATGAAGGATAATTGTTGACCGTGTTCGAAACACATCATCCCTATTGATTTAGACTAACATGGGGACAACAAAGGAGGGCTGACTGCTAACCATGTTCAAAACACGGGTCCTAACTCAAAATTTTTTCAATTTATTTTATAAAACATTATCCTTGGACTATATGAGAGCCATGGTATGATCATCCATACTTTTAGGGTGTTCTTTAGAGCATAAAATTGGATGAGAGTCTTAATAAGGGGCATGCAAAGCGCGGAGGGTGGAGTGATGGGTTGTTCGAATGGAGTCCAAAACTCCTAAAATTATGCCACCATGGTGATAAAACATTAGGTGGGTGTATTGGACATATTAGAGATCAAAATTCTGTCAAAACAGGACATATATAGTGAGGACATAGAATGCCTTGAAATTTTCATCATACAGATGCATACGAATAATGGAACAGTTTAACGTCCTATGACTAGGACGTTTCATGTTGTTTTAACGACATAATTCCCAGACCGAGGCTAACAATTTAACATTGTGTTTCATGAACTGTAGGTTCTTAATTTAAGGTAATAGAGTCTAGATTATAATCAGGGTCGAGGGTCCGAAAGGGTGAATGACCCTGGGGCTAGGCCCGATGTGAAATGTCTGGGCGTCGCTGCGTATCCCATAAAGATTTGAATCAATCCCAACATAGTTCTTGAACACATCATGGTCCGAGACCAACACTGGTAGGGGTAACACTCTTTGGAGAGGAAGCTGACGAATCCTATAATTGACTTGGGGAATCCTAAAATTGTTCAGCGTAGAACAGCTGTTTAATGTCATGCATCATGGACTTATGGACTTGATCATCTTAACATCAAACAATAGGATGAGGAATGAAGGGAGAGAACCCAAAAGGGGAGTATGTGATTTGGTATCTATAATCCTGAAGTGAATGAGGAAATAATGATTCTATAACACAACACATATCCCCATTTGAAATTTCAGGTCAAGAGACCGAAAATAAATGTTTGGTTGGGCCCGAGGAAAAGTGGTTTGGTGTTCCTACGTATCCCATCATGATAGGGATCAAGCCATACATAGTTATAGAATTTCAGTTTAATGTCATTTGGGACAATGGGAAATGTAATGTTAGGTAAATTACATCCCAAAATTAATAATCCACGTGCTAAACGCAAATAGATGCATGGACGTGTAGAACCGAATGTGTTGGATTTACACTTGAACACAAGGGAGTGGAAAGATGTGAATCATGGCACCTGAGATATGGATCACATTGATATTGGTGTGGAGAAATGGGATAGATGTTGACCATGTTCGAAACACACCATCTATTTTGTGTATTGGCTAGTATGGGGACAAACAAATTAGGGTCAGATGCTGACCACGTTCGAAACATGAGTCCTATCCAAAAATGTCATCTCGGGTCTTCTAGGGCGTTGGACCGAGATGAAAGGTGAGCCAATGTGGCATGAGAACAGGCCATAAAGGGGGTCCCTTCAGAAATAGATGACATTGGGGGTCCAAATAAAGGGATCATGAAGCCTAGACACGAAACGAGAGAATGTCCATGTGAAAACCCAGACCTTGGGTTATTTGTCCCAATGCATTTTAATGCGACTAGAAGATGTATAGGGTAGAGGGAGTCAAATCATTTTCCTAGTACAAGGTTCATGGGGTCTCACACTCCAAGATTAAGGTCCTAGAGTTGACCATTAAGAGGGTAACTTATTTAATGAAGTTCTCATTTGGTGGGAAATTAGTCAAACCTGATGCGTAGTTCCCTTAGAGAGTTTTTAGTTTAGGGTCGCAGAACTCAGGCCCGACAGGGAAGAGACAAGGGAGGAACACAGTGAGGCTATTGAAAAACCATACGTGAATAAGATCCTAATAGGTAATCTCCACAACACATACATCCAATGGAGTTCCATCCAAGGGGCCAATAATAGGGCATGATTTAAGAATATTGGGGCAGGACCTACAGAAGAAATATCTAGGCATTTCTACGTATCCCAGGAGTATGGGAACCAAGACACGCATAGTTATAGGTGTGTTGGCTTTATGCCTTGCAGATAGGACGTGGAGAGATAATGGTTTAAGGACTTATATCTTTGATCAATGATAATAAAGGGGGCGGGTAACACATGGTGTGACATTGAAAAAACCGACTTGAATGGGGACATAATCCCACGCCACACCCTCTGTTCCCTGATGTGGTTTTAGGTCGAGGGACCGAAAATGAATGTTGGACTGGTTCAAAGGAAAAGTGACTGAGTGTCCCTACATACCCAATTATTATGGTGATCAAGCCATACATAGTTCTATAGGGGAATGGTAGGGTGCCCATTCTAGAGATAATATTGTTGTGCGGGTCTGAACCGCACACCAAAGATGCGGTATTTGATAGATCTTGTTTGTTATATAGGATGGATGTGTGCATTTTTTTTGTGAAGTAGTAAACCTAGGATGGGGAATCTAGGTATCACTATAGGAATCAAGGAAAATATAGTCATTGACAAATGGTATGGTGATGACCAATACCCAACAAGATGATCCCTCGAGTGAGGACATCACAATGGAGTGTCATTTTTTGTCGTGTGGCTGGGACGATAGTGTCACAGTTTAGGGTCATATGATTAGACCTAACAATGCATTTTTATGTTGTGAAAAAAATAAGAAATAGTTTAAAGTCATGTGGGACCATGCATCATAGTTTAATGTCATACGGCTTGGAAACAGGGTACACACATGGAGCGATAAAGCGTACCCGATGTGAATAAGGACAAGGTCCACACTACACCACACATAATTCTGGGGTAGATACCTTGGCCCGATTGTCCAGAAATGCTTAGAGAATATGGGTCTAGAACTTTGGATCAAACATATAGGTGTTCCTATGTATCCATTGAGGATGGGAATCAAACAATACATAGTTTTAGAGTTATAATTTAACGCCTTGTCGGACGATGGTCATGAGAGTATATCCCCTATAAAATATATACATGGTGGACCTATTGTAAACCCCACATGAATGAGGATATAAGTACTATGCCACACTATGTAATTCTGGGAAATTCAGGGCCACAAGGCTGAACAGAAGAGGTTATTAGAGAAACCTGAGCAGGACCCAAATAAGAGGTGTCTAAGAATTTCTATGTATCCCATGAGAATGAGAATCTAGCTATACATAGTTCTAAGGGTTACAACTCATATGCCTTATGAAAAGGATGTACAAGGAGATCTTAGTTGAAGATTTCAGATCCCTGGCTATAAGGAAAGAAATACTCTTCCAAATGGGTGAAATCCTCAACTGAATCACTAATCCCACATGAGCTAATCTCGATGTGGGAATCAAGGGTAGAGAATTTCTTTTCAAAACGTAGAATATGCACAAATGGGAAATCAGTGTGGGGTCCCGGACAACGCCTCACCATGACTTTCCCCTTCTAACTTTCCTATGTGCACTAAGGGATAGTACAAAGAGTGCCGAAATACAACTTGGACATGATGGAGTGTAAAATGAAGTTAATCCTGAAACTCATATTTAGGGCATGATGTGGTTGGAGAGAGGATGGATGAAAACAATTGAATGTGTTTGCAACACAGTATCCATTTCATGTGATATGGATTAGGAGTGAAAAATGAGCATCGAACGCTGACCATATTCTCAATACGGGACTTATATCTGTGTTTCGCTTGAAATACTCGAGGACGGTGGTCTAAAATTACTGTAGAGCCCTTGGGATATGAATCCGTGCTATTGGAGGTCCATTTTTTATGTGAAATATGGAGAAAGCCAAAATGAAGGGGAACACAAAGCCTAAAAATTGGCATCTGCATGTTTTGGTAGATTTTGACACTCTCGTTCAAGAACCAGAGTGCTCTTTGGCACATTCATGAACATCCAATTAGGTTCAAGGGTCACAAATCAATAATAGATGACTCAAAATTATGAGTGTAGGTATGGAGTATAGAGATATCTCATAAGAGAGAGGTAAGGGGCATGGTTGGTACGAACTCGACGTGAATAAGGACATAATCCCATACCGCGTCACATGCACCTCTAAAAAAATTGAACTCATGCCAAGGAGAAAAAAGTTATGGGATCAAAGATGGGAAGTCTCATCCAGTTCGCAGTTTAACATCATATGACGAGGATTCACATAGGGAAAAGATAACTAATTTATAGTTTAACTTCTCATGGTGAGTACGATAATGGAGGGGTGTCCTATGGGGATGTACACAACCTATAAAAAATATATTGACTTGAACGAGGTCATACATTCTAGGTCATAACACAGCATCCTGGGTGAGAACATGGATCAAGGAACCAAATAGGGGAAAGGGACTTGATATATGATGTCCTGGATGGTTTGCAGTTTAACATCTTGCGGAAAGGATGCAAATAAGGGAAAGATATCTCATTCAAAATTTAACATCTTGTGGAGAGGATGATAATAGAGGGGTGTCCCTAGGGGATCTATGCTGCATGGAAAACATATCCTGGCGTGAATGAAGAAATATAGTCAAGTTCATACCACACCATCCTGAGTCAGAACCTGGGTCAAGGGACCAAAATGTGGTGAGGGACCGAAGACAGGATGTCCTGGTTAGTATTGAGTTTAACGACATGTTATGAGGATGATTGTGATCTTAGTTTGAGGTCTTAGAGCTCAAACCATAGACACCTGACCTTAATGAGGGTATATCCTTCCCAAAATTCCTAAGCCCATGGGAGAATTGCTCGATGTGGGAAAAAACGAATAGGTGTAGGATCTCCCTAACATATTAGGGTACGATAGCTGGACTCACACTCCTACACTGAGGAAGAGTGAGGTCTAAAGGGATAGTGGTATAGAATGAACCACTATACACAATATTTGAGGCATATGGGGGCGGTGACAATGATGATGGATAGTTGTTGACCAATAATGAAACACATCATCCATATCATGTGACCTGAAATGGGAATAACAATGAGTGTCGAAAAATTACCATATTCATAATGAGGGACTTGTATCAATTTATCATTCAATGTATTTGAGGGTGTTGGCCCAAAATGATCTAGGGGGGCACCATAGGCTAAATATTTATATTGTTCAGGGGGCCTTTTGGATGCGAAAGATGATGAAATTTTAGATAAAGGGATTGTGTGATGCATAAATGTGCCTGTGAAATTTAATGTCAAGAATTATGGTTAAAGAAGTGGAGATCTAAAGGAATATAGAAATATTGTGCAGTTATGATGACCCCAACGTAAATGAGAGCAAAAACGAGCACCACACCATGTTTTTTTGACCTGGGGGAGATCCTAATGTTTGGGGACAGGCCGATAGAAAAAATTTCCGGACACTCTTACATATCCCAAAAGGATGGAATCAAGACACATGTAGTTCTTAAAGGCCATGTAGTTTAGCATCATGTAGTGAGGATGTGGGGGAATAGAAAAACGAGGATAGGGAATATGGTGAGATCAGCATAATCCCAACATGTGTGGGGCCGATGATCCCTACACGACACCATGTGGGATCCTCCAAGAGAACTATACCAATGGGGATAGTCAACGATGAATCCATGGGAATGAATCAAGACGTGGGTTTTGAGCAATCCTACATATCCCACAAGGATGATAACCAATCCATACGTAGTTCTTGAATATTTTGTACAGTTTAACATCATGTAGCTAGGACATTGGAAAGTTTATGGTCCACTAGGACCGTCATTAGATTAATGTCTTGTGGGACGACATACCATTTAATGGAATGCAGGAAATAATAGTTTAATGACATGAACGACCCTTATGCTTAGGCAATTTATTGATTGAGGAGCTTGGAATATGTGGGAGGAGTTATATGATCACCATCCATGGTAACAAGGGATCATTCTTTATTGTGATAATACTTATAGATTATGTAAGGTCCATCCCATTTGGGTTCCATCTTGGGAGGTTTCCAACCATCTATAATTAGTGTATTTAGGGCCTATAACCTGTTACCTTGAATGAAAGAGCAGAGGTGAACCTTCTTGTTGAAATCTATAGATATATTTTTTTGATGCCTCTCTAGATTGTGTAGGGCACGAAGCTTGTTCTCATCAAGTGAAACAAATTCATCTATATGGATTTTAGATACATTACTTGTTGGTTTGTGTCCATAAATAGATATACATTATGGAGGAAAATGAATCTAGATGAGCAGGGAAACCTCTATTCCGTACATCATGTGATTGTGGGGTAACATGTGTCAAATTGCAAGTCATTTTCCAATAAGCCCAGAGGGCGTTGGACAGCTTTTACAGACAACCTTCTTGTTCTGAACAACTATTTTCTACAAAATGTTAGAGAGGGTTTTGATGAATTCCCTGATCTACTAATTTTCACTCACATGATAGTAGGAGGTATGGTTAAAAAGAATATTGTACTTCCCATACAACATCTTCAACTCGGATTCCTGGATGTTAGTGACGTTATCTGTGAGGACGATGTGAGGGACTCTAAACTGGTAGATGATATTGGATCTCACAAAATCAATGATAGAATGGACCCTGACCTCCTTTAAAGTAGTCGCTTCTGTCCACATGAAAATGAAATCCATAGCATTGATGATAAAACAGTACTGGAGAGCTGTCACTAGTGGATATAGTCCCACGACATCGAGTCCCCATCCCACAAAGGGCCAATAGTACTAGGTAGTGAGGAGAGGCTCCATTGTTTGATGCACAATGTTTGCATGAATTTTCACTCATGACACCTCTTGGAAACCTCGATGTTGTCATATATCATGGAGGGAGAAAAATAACCCAGTCTCCAGATCTACTGAGATAGTTTCGGCATGGTCTGATGAACCCTGCTGGAACCGGCATGATCCTCTAGCATGACATGAGGAATCTCAACTCCTTGAATGTAACAAATGATAACCCCATCTAACCCATATTTATAGAGGATCCACTCAATATTGGGACCACTTTGGATAGTAAAATACAAAACACGACGTCTGATTTGCTTTCACTCAGATCGATCGGCCATGGGGATACTGTGTTAGAGGTACTCGATAAAGTGGGTCCTCTAGTCGGGAGTTACTTCCAACACTGCGTTAGGGGAACCTGGGGGTCCTCGTAAGGACACGCTGGCAGTAAGGTGGCGTACCTATGGGATATCATCATCATCTAGAGTGATATCGGTGATGAATATACAATGATCCACATGGATAATCAACTCTTATGGATCGAGCTCTGCAGGTGATGCAGCTACGCTGGCCAAGGCGTCAGCTTGACCGTTATGGGATCGAGGAACATGGGTAACATCTAGAAGAGATGAGAACTGGGCCATCAACTGGAGATTCTGTTCCAACAGTGGTACATGTTCTAGATTTATGATGAAACAACCACCATTTATTTTATTTATTACTAGTTAAGAGTCCCCATTCACATGCAAGTGAGGAACATCAGTCTCGAGGGAAATCTTAAGGGATGTGATGAGAGCCTAGTTATCCGCTTTATTGTTGGTTCAACCCTCTAACACCAGGAATGAATACGGAAACATAGCTTGTGCAGGAGTGATGAAGATGATACCCAGACATGTTCTGTTGACCCTGGGGTCATTGAGCCTTCTTCCAGTAGGGCTCCTGGAAGCACCATCAAAGTGAATTTTCTAGCATGGAATGCATTGGTCCACTGATAAGATTTCCTTATTAGGATAGTCAAGGACTAGAGACCAGTCTGCGGGAGCTAGATGGACTGAGAGGAAATCTTCTAATGCTTTCCTCTTAATATCCTTTTGAGGGATGAACTTGATGTCGCACAGCAAAAGGATCATTGTCCACTAAGCAAGATGTCATGTCAACATTGTGTGGTTTAGGATGTACAACAGCGTATCCTCTGAGGACACCAGCTATAACTCGTGGTGTTGCATGTAATGTCGGAATTTTTGTACTGTGAATATCAGCACAGGGAAACCCTTCTTGATAGGGGAGTATCTTGCCACCATATCAAGGACCATTCGGATGATATAGTAAAGACTATTCTATTTCTCCTATTTGTTCTTTGGGGTGAGAAGGGAACCCAGAGATCATTCTAGGGAAGTCACCTAAAGGAACAGTGGATTTGAAGAAATAGATGGAATCAGGAATGGTGGCTGGAGAAGGTACTGCTTGATTTCTTCGAAAGCAGTCTAACATTCTTTGTCCCACTACTAAACATTGAATTTCTTCATGAGCAGAGAAAAGGGATTACACTTTCTATCCAAATTTACAATGAATCAACGTATGTAGTATATGTGGAATTGAAATCCTTAAATATCCCGAATGTTGATCAGGGGGACATCTGGATAATGAGCTTGATCTTCTTCAGGTCAATATTGATACCCCTATATCTGAAAACGAAGCCGAGAAACTTTCTGTAGGTAACCCCAAAGGAACACATCAATGGGATCATCTTAAGATGGATAGAATGAAGGAATCCAAACAATTCTCAATATCTTTGACATATTCATGATGACAGAGATATTTTAAGACAATATCATCCATGTAACATTCCACCAATGTCCTGAGGATTGCCTTAAATATGTGATGCATGTAATGCTAATAGGTTTCACCTGAATTATTTAGACCGAAGGGAATTACCTGGTAGTAAAAAGTACTTAGTGGTGCCCTGAAGGCTGTAGAATCATCATCCACAAGAGCCATTTGGATCTGGTAATACCTGTAATACCCCTCCATGAAGGGGAGGGCCTAAAACCTAGCAGTGGCATCAATAAAAAATTCTGTAATGGGAAGGGGAAAATCATCCTTGGGACAGTAACACTTGAGATCCTGAAAGTTAATACAGACTCTAATCTATCTGTTCTTCTTCTTAACAGGCATAATTTTGGCTAACCATCTAAGATACCCGACCTCCCTGAAGATGTTATCTATAATGATCTTATCAATATCATCCTTGACAATGGAACTGTGAGAAGGGTGAATCTTTCTTGGTGGATGCTTGAACCCACGATGATTTTTCAGAAGACTAAGGAGGTGTACGATGAACTTAAGGATATATTCCTGAAATTTGATGATAACTCCAAGAAAATACATCATGATATTGTTTTAGGAAGTCCACATACTATTGTTACTCTTTGATAGGCATAGAGGAACTGATCAGTGTAGGTTTTTGAAACGTCTTCCTACCGAGGTTCACCTGTACCAATTCATCGACCATTGTAGAGACACCCTCTTTAAAAGAATTAGTAGCATCCTCTAAACCTTCTTATTCACTTAGAAAGGAGGTTTCCTTTGAGGGAGGAGATTCCTCCGAGTCAACAGTTCCCAATGGGAGTCTGGTGCTAGCCTTGGCAGTGGTGGACACTACATCAGGAGACTCTTGTGCTGCTGAAACCATAGAGATGAATGCTGTCAACCTAATCCAATCTGGTCTTTGTCCCATGGCGCCACAATTGATGATATCAAAGAAATAGTTACTTGTCATCTTGATCTAGTTTATATCATCTGGGAGAAACAAACATGTATGGCATGTTGTTATTTCCATTGGGTGGACATCCCGATACATTATTTGGGTAGGGTACTCTGGGATCACCTGAGCCTGATTTTTGTATGAATACAAGGTTATCATATGAATTTTCATAGACCTGGGAATGTGCATTCCCCTTGTTCTAGAAACAACAAATAATTTCCCTATATCTAATGTCTTAGCCTTCAATCAGTGGATTGGAAAGATATATTCATCATCCAGATCCTTCTATGGGTTGGTCGCAGCCGTATCATGTTCAACCTCTTTATCATGGATCTTCTTGTCCTTGCACTTGTAATAGTCAGAATCTAGATAGAAGGATTCACAGGAGGAAAAGGGAGAGACATCACAATGTAGTACGCCCACACAACTGTTAAGGGTGTACTAAAGACATTGGTTATATGATGTTGGGACCACCACATGAAGTTGATTCCATGGACTGCCCATCATCGCATTATAGGCATTGTCCTGAGAGACATCCATGAACTCGGTGATGGAAACTAGGCTATAGAACTGGGTCTTCAAACAGGTATTTTTGACCGATGTCTATTCTATTCTATCATATCCTTGGATTTTCGGGTCAGAGGGACTTAGATCATCCTCGGACAATCCCTGTTTTCGCAGTGTTCTGGTCGGGTTTATGATAATCCCAGAGCTTGTGTCGACAAGACAATGACGACCCTCCACGCCATTAAAATGGATGATGATGTTTAGTGGGTGGATGGTTCCTTGTATGTGAGATCATTCATCTTCTCCAGAGAATGAGATAATGTTCTAGAATTGAACATGCTTGACTGCCTCAACATGGAAGGCTTCTGCAACTTCCACCTACGTCTCAAACTAGATTCTTCTTCTTAAAGGCTCAACGAGGGATTCACACATACTAGAGACATGCGAAGAGAATCAAAGATTAAGATCTTCACAAGAACATTGTTTTGATGATTAAGTACATAAAACTTTCGTGCCAATCGTGATCTTCTTCTTAAAGGAGTTATCTATGTGGAAGGAGGTATGGCGGGACCTTCCGGCTAGACTGATGAATAATTGGTGATAGGAATGTCCCACTTCTCACTAGTAAAAAAATTTGTAGTGAATACTAGACAAGGGATAAATGACTGTTTTCGGCCCATTATAGATTGTGGTTGATCACGACACGGTCTGGGAAACTCTTCCCAAACCAGTAGCACAAACGGCGGTAAAGGTGTACCTTATGACACTAGATGAGAAGGCTGTGCATGCTGAGATTTGCACTGGGACTACTGTCTGGTTTCAGTGGCATGCACGGCCTGGCTAGAAGTGCTGACTAAGGCAATCCAATGACCCATATATTCGCGGATCTGTCGATGCTGGCGATGACAAGGGATCTTAAGAATATCCATCTGGAGCTCCTTGTCATTGGGAATCATGTGGGGTGTTACCATCTCCACAGTGTTAACAAAAGCATTCCATTGATTTCATTTGAAGAATACTCCACCAGTGGATAGATTCTATGGGGGAGTCACCATATCTGGGGGCATGAAGTAACTGAGAGTATGGGACATCGATGAAATCAGTGGAGGACTTTTCTTTCCTTTTTACCACTGATGCTTGCTCTTCAAAGAAAGAAGATGACTAAGCCTTTGACGTAGAGATACTTGTTGTGGGAGACATGACATCTCTTTAAGTTTTAGGTTGATTTAGTCCTGGATAGATAATACCATGGGCACAAGCGACTATTTTACATGGCATCCAGTCATCATACTTTGGGGATTTGCGGTTAGAAACATAATGACATTTTCCTTCGCTGTCACTATTGTTGTTTCACTTAACAAATGACACATGTGCCAGAGCTAGGCCCATCCAGACTATGTTGTTATAAACTAGGTCTTGAATATAATATTTAATCACAAAGCATTGTTTGAGGTTGTGCCACTGGATTTGGTGATATGGGCAGTAATTGTGGCGATCAGTGTGATATGCCTCCTATAGTCTCCTGCTTTCGGGATACCATACAATTCCTTGTTCTAAGGATCTTTGAAAATAATAGGGTACCTAAGCCTCATTGAATGAGTAGGTCCAGTTTCTAATGTGTGGGAAGGGGGCTCGTGGATCCTGAACCTAAAGAGGGGCTGGAGGATCCTGTCGAGGAGGTGGGACCTAGTTATCTCACATGGGTGGTGGTGGCACGTTATGCGGGGCACCTCCCGATTCCGAGGTTGGTGCTACTGGGCAGGAGTCCACGCTTGAGGTGGAGGGCCTCTGTGAGGCTATAGTGGAGGATCCACTGGTAAGAGCTCCATTTTTATGGGGTCTTCTATCTATTCCACTACGATGGGTTTATCCTTAGAATCCCTTCTTACGGGAAATGCACGAGGAAACGGTTGAGCCAGATTGTCTTGAGGCAAGGCATCCTCTAAGAGCTGTGCCTTATCAGTGAAGTCTTGGAATCCCACAAGGGAACTCTGGGTAATGATATAGGGGACCAATTCAGTCTTTAAATTCCCCACACACATTTTCTATAGTTGTTCTTGAGTTAGCAGAAAATTTAAGGAGCATGAGAGACCTTTACACCAGGTGATGAAATCTGCGACGCGTTCATCAAGCTTCTAATTACACATGAAGAGGTCTGCAATACCTGTCTTTTTGGTGGTTGAGCAGAACTGGTAGAGAAACTGTCTACGGAGGTCTTCCCAGCCAGTGATTGACACAATGGGTAGCTGGATGTACCAGGGAAATACAGGTCCTTCCAATGTCTGTAAGTAGCATCGGAGTTTGGCATCTTCTTATTGTTTTGGAGTTCCTATCATGGGTCTGAATCTCAATATGAAATGGTTCAGATGCTGCAACATATTTCCCGTCCCATTAAAATGGGAGATGGTGGGATTTTAGAAATCCAGGGGTGCTGAAATATTGTTGACCCATGCTAGATATGGGATTCCATCAAGTGGGATTTCCACGTATCAAGTTTGAAATGGCACGATCCGAGCAATGTGTTCCTCCATTAGATAATCTGGGTGAGGGTTTCTGTCTTGACAAGGATAACTAACCACCAATGTGTTGACCAGTTCTTTGACATGATAATAAGGTCTGTTGGCTTGTGGAGCAGCTAGTGGGACAATGTAACAACCCGATATTTTATGATAAGTATTCTTTTTAATTTATTTGATGTCATGTGTTTTATGATACAACAAGATTATCTTGTGCTATACGCAACACCGTATTAGCTTGCAGTATATGCAACACTATTCTTAGATTGTGTTACACACAATTTCAAGTTTGTTTGATAATAGTCATTCTATGCAACATTGAGTGTGTGTATATATATATATATTCAATGTATAAATGAAATATGGTTGGATTCTGTTATACGCAACAACAAAAGAGTCTTGCACTACACGCAACCCTAACTTGTCTTACATTACACGCAATCGCGACCTTCCTCGATAGCGTGTGTAGTACGCAATACCGAGTTTCACTAAACGAGATATTATTATAATATTATTATGAACTAGTCGTTATGAATAGTAATACACACTTTTTCAAATTTTATAAATTTTATCTTTAAAAATGGAAATCATTTATGGATTCATAATATCGAAATTAGCTTAGGGTGAAATTTTGGTACTTTTCGGATAACTTTCATATTCTGATGAATAGTGAAAATTACTAAATTTTAATTAAAAACATCTTTTTTAATCGAAATAATTTATAGTGATAAATTATTAATTTGAGTGGTTTTAAAGTATATTTATAATATATTCATACCATTTAATACAATGTTGGTCATTGGATGTAATTTCAGATATAAACTAGACATAAACAAGTGTCAATCCTTTGATAGTTATTATCTTTTAAAAACATGCTATTTGTTTTGACGACGAGAATTAATTTTTAAATTAATTAATGAAACTAATATGTTTTTAATTTGGTAAAATAGACATCATTTTTGAATTCGTAATATCAAATATATCTTAGGCCTAATTTTCGGTATTTTTCTGGAAACTTTCATTTTTTGATGAATAGTGAAACCACTAAGTGGTAGTTAAAAACTGAATTTTTCATAAAACATAAATTTACCGATTTTGTGAGTGGAATTTCAAAAATCTGAGAGACACGGTTAATATCAAGGACTAAAATGTGGTTCAAAGATATGAAATTATTTTCTAGTGAATAGTAACTTTTTACTTTTATTTACCACAGTTAAAAGTAAATAGGATAATTAAGGGTAAAATTTATATTATTATTACCCTAAAACATGTCCAAATTCTATTGGATAAGTGTTATTCGACCAAAAACAACCTTAGGAATAAAATATGACCATTTAGACCCACTTGGATTAGATTAGGACATTTAATATTAATTTATGTAAAGAAGGGTTAAAATAGTTAAAATCAAAGTTTGATAAGTAAATAATTTTTAATATAGGGTTATACATAATATAAATTAGACTATAAATATTCACTAAAAATATAAAACTATTTATTACATAATGGTAATTTATTTATAATTTTTAGACATTAAATAATTTAAGTTATTTATGACACAAAGATGATGCAGTAATTATCTTATTAATGAAATATTGACATAATTGATGTTATAAATACCCAAATAAATGTAATTTGAGACTTTTTATGAATTAAACTAATTTCCAAGGTTAATAAGACTTGTTATTATTGATTTAGTTAACTTTTTTCGAACTAATTGTTCTGTTATGATTTTCACAAAAATCAATTACCAAATAGTGTCAAAATTGAAATAAAATAGTTTTTAAAACCAATATTATATTATTAATTGTTATTTTATTCCTAAAAATCTATGGTTCGGCCAAATGAATTATATAATGTTATATATAAACAACTTGGGGTTCGTTTGGCTTGTTATAGTAAGTTTATTAACCTTATAGGGTAAGAAAACAAGAAGACACGGTAAAAGTCAAATTATTTAACTTAAGGTTAAATATAAATGATATGGTTAAAATAGAAACCTAAACATGTCTAAATTATATTGGATGAGATTATTTCGACCCATAACCACCTTAGATTCGAAATAACTCAATTTTGAGCTATTAAAAACCGAATATGACTTTATAATAAAATAATATTTTTAGTTTTTTCAAAGGTGCCCCTCTCCTCCCTTATAAAAGGGAACCTCCTCCCTCTCTTCGTCACACCACTTTGAGCCTTCAAGCTCGGCCAAAACCAGAAAAATTCTCTTCTCCACTTATATATAATCATCCTAGAGGTTCTTCTCTTCCTCAATGACCAAATTTAGTGCCCTAAAAGGAGGTATTCAGAGAAGAGGTAATGTCCATTACCAATTCTTTCAACTTTATTTCTTCTTCCACTTCTTCTTCTTTAGTTGTTTCATTATGAAGTAATAACATCAGTATAAATAATATAATTATATGTTATTATAAGTATTAAATAAACATATTTCACCATCTATCCATCCTACAGAAAATGAAATCACCATGCATGCGTACGTACGAAATACCGTCTCCACGCCGTGGCGAAATATGTTTTTCCACCAACAACTTACATGGATGGGTATAATGGTGTAAAGAATAACTATATATGGTTATTATGACATCATACTGATTCTGATATATTATACCATCCACTCCAATTCTATTCAATAATTAAGGGAACAATATCATCGCTCGTGCGTACGTACGGACTACCGTCTCCACGACGCGATGAGATTCATTCTCCATGTTAACCATACATGAATGATCATAAAGTTTATATAATGAATAATAATGAAATATATGAATTCTAATGGATTTATATATATATATATATCATCTATTTATTTTCATTCAATTCAATAAGGAAACGAAAAAAGTGTTCATGCATACGTACGGCCTACCGTCTCCATAAACGGTGTATTTCATTCCTTTTATAGATCTATAATATATATATGTATATGTTGAATATATATTATATATAAATAATGTTATAAATTTTGGAATTATGTAAATCAGGATATAAGTATTAATATCAGGAACGACAGGTCGAAACACATACGATAAATGAAATGATTTTACCCAAAACTGTGCTTTAACATGGAATTTACAAAAGAACGGGTAATATAAATTCATAAGTGAAACATATATGATATCATAACAGTTAATATGGTTCTTTACTAAGTCAATGACATTATTTATATCATTATACAAGATTTTTGGATATGTACGAAGCATATCAGACCTAAGGTCAGGGATAATTGTGCAAATCTCATTTTTATCCAAGATTACTTATTCGTAAGTGTTTAATGGGGTTATTGATATCATCCATGTCCATGTTTTATAAAAGTGTATTAATTTATGTTTAAATTACATTTTAACCATTTGACATTTACCCCATTGTATGTAATGGATCTTTCTTTTATTTACCCTACAAGGTACTTTTTGACTTTTCTGAAAAAAGTACGAGAATAATGTTTTTTTAACGTATACGGCATGAAAGGACTTTTATGGTTTTATAAAGCCTTATTTTCATGAAACTTCCTCCAAAATATTTCATGACTATTTTCAAAAAAATCATTTTCTTTTAAAATTTCATGACGTTTTGTGAAAAGAAATTGATTTTGAAAAAGAAAGGATATTTTCCTCAAGAATTCATTTCAAGTGTTTTATCAAAATCATTTTACATCTAAGATGGTATTATTTCATATTTTTATGTTTCAAGTATAATGTCTCTATGATTTACATGGTTTCACTTTTATTATGATGAAATATCTATTTCTTTTATATGGATTATGTGATGATGGGATGATGTTTATGAAACCCATTTTATTCATTGAGTTATTATGAATGATGTATGTTTATTTTGTGGCATAAGTAAGAATGATTTCATTATGAGATGGGTGGGACCTATATATCCCTCCAATTAATTGGGAAAAGATTTATATCTCATGAGATAGACATTGCGGGAACAACAAGTTAAACCGGTTCAGTAATACAAGACTGGAACAAGGAGTGAACTCGATTCAGAAAGGGACTTTGTCCACTAAGATGGTCTTGGCAGCAATGCCTTGGATACTATGGAAATCATATAATGTTCTTAATGGTTTCCATAATTACATGTTTTATTCCCATGCTATTTTATCATGATTGATGTTCCCTTATGATATATTCCTTACATAATTCCAAGATTCATGTCTTTACTCAATATTTTGATGTTTAGATTTTATGTTCAAGTTTTTTCATTCAAATGTTTATGGATTGTTTTATGTTCTCTATGTTTACCCTTACTGGGCATTTGAGCTCACCCCTTTTATGTTTTCTTTTCCCCAGGATATAAAGAAAGGTTTTAGGTAAGAAAAAAAAAGGGGAAGATCTCTATTTGGAGATGTTGAAGATCTTTCACCACGATTAGAAGATTTTATTCCGAGTTTCCAATGACTCTAAACAATTACGATCCTTGTGTGTCTATTTTTGTTATGTATTAATTATTCCACAAAATTAATGTATTGTCCATGTACGTCAACCTTTGGGTCTCTACAGACAACCTGCTGAGAGGTTGGAGGAACCCATGCTGGGTCCTAGGGACTATCAAGCCACTCAGGTGGATTTGGTGACACATACTGCACCCTCTTTCCATATATTCGGACCCCTATCCTATATAGGAAGACAACATGGTTAGGGTTAACTTGAATAAATTTGCTCGAAGGAAGTTTTACTTACCTCGACTGAGGATCACCGTAGTTTGGTTGTCGCTTGGTACCACATTCAACAAGGAGGTCATAGACCATATTCTTTTGGTCTAAGAGTTTTTGAAGCAAATCTGATTTTTCAGGATCGTCCTCTATCTTCTGCATTGAGTTAGAGTGGTATGAGGGTTTTATGGCTCCGAGGAGCTCTTTTACCTTAAAGAGATTCCATCTGAGGACCAATGCCTTGGTGGGAACAGGAAGACCCAATAGGTTTCTCTACATGTGAGTAACCCTTTTATGATGGATCCAATTGTTATTGCACTACCCAAGGGGGTATGTTTTCTCCAAGGATCTTTGTCTCCATCACTTCCTCTGATAGATCGACCATGTAAAACACAACCATATATGGAGGAATATCCTTAATATCGCCTGGAAATTCAGGTTGGCACTGGATATAACTGAAATTAATGGAAACATACTACCTCAACCATAGATCTGTAAATGGGGGAAAGCCTCCTTGATAATCCAACATAGAACTTTAAAGCTCTGAATGCATCGTTGTTGGAGGTTTATATGGTGGACTGGTGACTCAGGATGTTGGGCCACATGGAGTGGGGCCAACATAATCAAACAATATTTTTTAAAAATATATTCAAAGTGTGCATGAATCTCAGGTTACACCACGTTCTAAGACAAAGATTAAATTGAGTTGCTAGAGGGTCTGGAAAAAGCAACCAATATTCTCCTATGTGAGTTATTTTGGTGCACTAAAATTTATTGTGGAACTGGAAAAGACATCTCCAGGAAATGGTCTTCCACAAGAATGTCACACAAGCTACTTGCCTCATACTCGGGGTCTGGCCCTTGGTTTCCAGACTTGTTTTCTAGAGGCTACTGGGGTAATGGTAGTGGTATCGAAGTAGTCCGCTAAGATGGTAAGCTGGCCAGTGGAGAATATGGAGATTCGGCTGACAAGATGCCACATCATGGGTTATCATTTGAAGATATAAGTGACTTAGTCATCACAACACGATAATATTGGCTAGGGACCATAGTTTCTGGCATAGGGACTGCGACTTTTGGTGGTGGAACATACTATTTATCATCCACCATTGGTCCCCAGAATAACGCTTTGTGATTTCTTGTTACGGCAGAGAGAGATCCTGGTGATGATAGTTGTGATTACATGGATAAACCATGGGGATATTCCAAATCTTTTCATTCATATATATTTTTGTGGAGGAAGGCTGGGATCCGGTGGACCTCTCATTCCAAAAGTAGAAGGCTGATACACCTCATCCATGCCCCAACCCCCGATACAGAGGATTGAGGTGAGGGTTCCATTGCTGAATCATACACCCCCTCAGAATCAGAGAATAAGACAGTTTTTATCTCTGTCTGAATCTTCCTGACATTATTTTTATGGTAGATATGACTCCCCTCCTGCCATGGGACAACTCTTTGGGAAAGAGTAGATTTTTGTCTCAAAGGAGGACCTTCGGGTGAACTATTTCTAGGGTGGAATGGACTTCCACCTGGGTTAGCCGGGTAGCGAGGAGAACGTGGAAAAATGTTAAAGGTAACATGAGGAGGACCTTTTTTTCTGATGTCTGATGTGCGAAGAGAATCTTTTTGGTAAGTGTTGGAGCGGGTAGGACCTCCGATGGGGATATTAAAAGCATGGTTAGGGCCTCCATTCTTATTTTATTTAGCAGTGTCAGTGCAAGGAGGGTCCTCGTACTAGTCATGATGATCATGGGTATAACCTATGTGATGGGTGTTTATGAAGCGAGGAAAACCTTTGATACGTTGGTTTCTGGGATGAGTATTACCTTCGTCGGCTATAGTGAGAACATTTGGAAGACACCCATGCTGTCTATTAACTGAATGTGTAGCATCTTCACACCGATGACCTGTGATAGGTGGAATGGCTCCTTACCTGATGTCATGAGCGTGTAAGAGTCTTCTATACTGAGTTACACTATAGCAGGGAGGACCCTCATTCGGATTGAAGCCGACGTGGGGAGAACCTCTACACCGAACATGGGAGTGGGATAGACCAACACTCTCATTGAAGATGGTATGGGGAGGACCTTCATAATGGGTATCATGGAAACAGTTAGGCCCACAGAAGGTGCTAACTAAATTGATGTCCAAGAGAGCTAACCAAGCGTATACATGGGGTGGATGGGGTCATGATCAAGGTAAGGTGTATCAGAGCCCCTGCTCTGTGTAAACAAGGGGTAGGGGGTATACGTCAGCAGTGGAAGAATCCATGGTAGTCATTGACGTTGACGCTCCTCGGAGGGCATGCTCCTCAACCATTTCCTGATGCTCGAGTCTGGTTAACTGAACGGGGGATGATGGTACAATTGCATATCATATCGGCTCCTTGTCCTATGGATCCAGGTGGTAGTGTTGAAATGGCCTAGTTGGAGCCCTCCATGGGATACCCTGGAATATAATCCTGTTCTAGCTTGACCTAACATCCCTCACATCATCGGCGTTGGGGAGGGAGTCATTGAGTTAATTTTGGGGAGAGGGTCCTGAAATGGTTGTGCTTCGTAGAGGGGTGCAGTGGGACCCAGAGCATTACATGGGGTAGCGGTGGTGACAAGGTACAGAAGTCTCTAAGTCTTTACTGACCATATCATGGGTTGGGATAATATCATCCTCCTTATATCACTGAATGAGGTAATTTATCACCCTTCAACGAATTGTTTCATAAGGGGAGATCGGGCATGGGGTCCTAGCAGCTATGGGTGTGGAAGATATCACAAAATATATGGGGCCCCACAGGATTGTCACATTGACATTTCACCTTCCCCAATATCGGTGGGTGTGTGGTGATCAATTTCCTACCATAGAAACTGGGGTCCTGTAAAGCAAGGAGATTTAACCATGAGTGATGAAAGAATGAAAAGTGAAATCCAGTGCCCCACAACCATTCTGACTTCCATGGTTGATAAGAAGGATCCACACTAACAACGTCGTTGACCGGGATGTCCAATGTTATGCTTCCCCAATTTTTGGTGAGTTTCATTCTAGGACCACTATTTTCATGCCAGGACCTGTTTCTAAATTCATGGATCCATCAACAAGCTAATCCACTAATTTATCGAATGCTACTAATCTCCACATTGTGGGGAATAAATTAACATTGATTTCAACATTTTTGTTTCTAATGAATTCCTAGGGGCGTGAATCCATCCCTTGTTTGGAGGAGGATGCGCCGCATTTTCCTTGTATTCCCACATTCCAATGGTGGGTGGAATCCATCAATTATACATGGATGTTTTCTCCTTTATCAATATGTGGTGATGGGATGTTGGCCTCTCTTTTTTTGGATTCCTCCTCAGAGTTCGTTACCTAGTCTGGGTCTCCCTTATAGAAATAATAATTTGTTTTTGAATCTCTTTCTAGTGCCATATATTCATGGACACCTGTTAATTACACTACTCCTATCAGGACATTCCAAGGGGTCCATTTAGGGCGGGAACCTATGGTTGGGGGAGTAGTCACGTTGGACATTACTGGCGTGTCTAGATGCTGGAACACTGGACAATCTAGGTTTCTTCCCTTTATGATAGGTCTTATTGAGGGTGGGGAAGCTTGAGGCATCCCATGAAGAATGAGTGGAATTATATGACATAGGCATGCCTCTGAGGTTTTCCTTAGATTCCCATGTTTTACACATGGTATGTTGCAGGTTTAATGTCTAGCATAGAATGATCGGACTAATCATAACAGTAATAGGAGTGGATCCGATGGGTGTAACCCCATGAGGTAACACTAATGCAATAAATACCACGTGGTTAGTTACCAAGGTACTGCTACGAGCTGTGATGACATAGATGCCATGATCTCACCAGGATGTGGTGGCCTGGTTATGAATCAGGATGGATGATGGAGAGTTGAATAAAGTAGAGAGGGAATGAGATAAAACTATCATGATGGTGCCGATAGTGTTGGTCTTGAGCCTCAAAGAGACTTCCTACACATCCCCATGGTAGGGAATCAAAGTCTACACAGTTCGGGGTGGTTCATGGAATCGATGTGTGCATAGAGGATTGTGACCCAAAGATGATCATTGGTCTTACACATGGTTAGATTCCTAGGGTTGGTCGGATTCCCTGGGGGATGACCAGACATGTCAGTCCTATAAAAGGGGGCTATAATGGCTTACAGTCGATTACAGACTATAACATCTTACCCATGGATAGGGCTACAATGGTTTACCACTGATTGGGGTACAACAACGTACCACTGATTGGGGTACAACGACTTCCGCTGATTGGGGAACACAATGTCTTACAGCTGATTGGGGAAAACAAGGGCTTACCATCGGTTGGGGGAAAAATGACTTATCGCTAGTTAGGGTTGACAACAACTTACCACCAATTGGGGTTCTAATGGATTATCATCGACCCAGGATAACACAATGGATTACCATAGATTGGGGGACGCAATGACTTACTGTTGATTGGGGTTGTACCTCGAGGAGGATTCCAATGTACAGTGCCTAGGAGACAAGGATAAAAGACTACATAGTTATAGAGATTTTGGTGAACCAACGTGAATCAGTCGAGACCAGAAGGTGTTGGGATTAAACATCAAGGGAGCATCCTATGTATCTTTCCTTGGGAAGTATCAAAGCCCACATAGTTCATGATGGTTTTGGTGAGCTGACGTTAAGGGGTTGGGACCAGTAGGTGTTGGTCTTGATCCTCATGCAGGTTTCCTACGTACCCTGCCTTGGAAAGGGTCAAATTACCTGTTGTTCGGATATTCTTGGGGAATACACGCTAAGGTGTCCCAAGATGGATTCCATAGTCAATTCATAATCTAATACCATGTGATTCATGGTTGTTGTGAGAAACAAGAGGCAAAAAATACATGAAAATCACGTCTCGAAAGGTGCGTCTGTGGGAAGTGGAGTGGGGCTTATGCGGGGTTAGCTGACCACAGAGGAAATAGAGGCTTATGCGTGGTTAGAATCCCAAGGAGATGGATATCGGGACATACTCGGCGATGGAGTCTTGATGGTGAAACATATTAGTGGGAGAAGAATGGGGTATCGAGAATCCATGTGCACCTCTCACCTCTTAGTCATTGGCACCGATGTAGAGAGGAGGAGCAGGGGTGCTTCCTCATGGAAAAAGGCTAGGGGCCTACACTAAGACGGTTTCCCTTACTCTTATATGGGGCCACTCCAAAAAATAGGATATCATTCCATGTGAGAAAGATCTCACTCCCATGGAGATGAGTGATCATATATAATATAAGAGATGGGGCACCCCGCATATGATGCACGAGGTGAGGCCACAATTTAATATCAGTGTTCTAGGGAAGATGGTTCATGGACGTTTAACATCCTTTAGCATGGATGAGGCAGGTTCACTTCGAAACCCTAGGACATACATAACTAATACCTATATACCCTTAAGGAAGGTAAGGAATTAGAAATGCTGTGATTAGGGAGTGTCTTGGAGTGATCCTCTAAGGGGGGTACTATAGAGTGGCTAGGTAAATAAGAAAAATTCATTAGCGTTCTGATTTGAAGAAGCATAATGATATGAAATCAAATGTAAAGTACCATCCAAGGGACATTGAATTCACTACGTATAGACCTGGGGGGTCATATGGAAAAATGGATTGTGGAGAAAAGGGGCTCATGGGAAGAGGCCTCGTGAAGCCCTGGTTTTCCATGTATTGGAGGGGATTTGCGGAGGTTTATGCATCACAAATTAGGGTGGAATTGCCTATCCATAGTGCATTGAGGAACATGGATGGTTCTTCATGAAGCAGAAATCCTCTCACAGAGTAGGGCTTTGCGAAGCAAGGGTGCCTTTCAAGGAATTACACCAGTGATGTAGTGTACCTCATGAAGCATAGTGACCCTGCCGTAGCATGTGGTTCACATGTGAAAGGAAGATACTTCACGATGCATGAGTGCTTTGTGAGACCCGAGTCCCCTTAGGGATCTCTTTCCTTGGTGAAGGCCCATGGGCTTCGCAAATGGCATCCCTACATGAAGAGGGGTAGTGTTTAAGCCAAAGGATAGGAATTTCACGATGCTAAAGTACCTCGAAGAGGTAATTTTTCATAGAGAAAAATTTTATTCTTGATTCCAGAGCTGAGAATGTGAAAGGTCAGAAGATCCATATTTTGGGCTTAAGTGGAGCCCTTTATTTATAGGCATGACGTGGAACGAAGCATGGAGAACGTGACGTGAATAAACATGAAGTCTTGTCGAAATTGTAGAGCCTACCGCCTCTTTTCTTTGTGGCGGCTTCAAAAATGACTTTCAGATATTGGAACTTCCCACCTCTTTGCATCGTGGTGACATTGCAAACATATTTTGGATCACAGAGCCTCTCCCCTCTTTGATTCACGAAATCAGAAAAAGTAGCGGCTTTGCACCGGACGTGGTGTTGTAGGGATCCATGTACAGGCTTTGCGAGGATTCCTTAATGGAGATGGTTTAAACATTGTGTTTTCTCTTCCTCTCCACATATTTTGTTACCTATAAGTATTAAATGGACCATAATTTCTATTATTTGTACACCTAGAGTACGATGTTCCAGGAACCCCTGTAACCCAAGTTAATTAAGGATTACCTGTGGTTCTTATACTATTTTTTCATTTCCATTATTTGTTTTATTTTATATCAAATCATGATTTCAAATAAAATTTTGACATCATTTTAAAAACAATGATATTAATTTATCATTAAATTTAAAAATATGGAATATTTTTTGTGGTATCGTACTATTAAAATTCATTCACACCCTAGATACACCATAAAGTGTATGTTGGTACTTTCTATCCAAATCGAGTAAATACAAGGCCTTTCATGGTAGATAATGTGGTCCAATATAATAGTGGTATCATTTAGGATAAGTTCTAGTGTAAGTTTCATGATGTCACTTCCCCAGATGTTGCATTGAGGCCTATTAGTTTAGTTGTTTCCACTCCCTATTTTGGTTTTTTTTGGATTTTGTATCTTTTTAATTTTTAACTCATGGTTGTTGTGTTTTCCATTGAAATACCATAGTATGGTCATTGTTAATTATTTTTATTATTATTTATGGGTATTTTTCGATGTTGATTCTAAATGAAGAATCTATTCACTAAGGTGTTACTCAATGTCGAAGAACAATTTGTTAGTATGTCGGGGTCAAAAATTATTTTTAGACCATGCCATAGGCTAGTTCGAGTGATCGGATGCATGGAACCCTATGATATTTCATGAAAAAATGGTCTCAAATCCAATTTGATTCCATTTATTTGGGTCATTTTCTTTTGGATAGTTTGGAAAGGGTGGAGATAAGACAATCAGGTATTTTGATTAAGTGAGGTGCCTAGAAAGAATACCTCATTATTGAAATTGGGTCACCATGTAATTTTTGTTATTTTTTTGAACAATACATCAATTGGGAGTCCCAAGCTATATACTATGCATGGACACCGAGCTGGGGTGGAGTGGTTTGATCAATTGTTTGTGTTTGGTATGGTTTCATTTTAATTTATAAGAATGATTAAATCTAATTATTTTTGAAATTTATTTTAGTGATGTATTGATAATTTATTTTCCATTAATAATTGATGATTCACCATGACTCCCTGAAAACAACTTATGAAAATGTTTGAATACATCAGATAAAATTCTCCCTCACATGTATATCAATTTTTAATGTAAGCAGTGGTTTGGTATGTTTCGGAATTGGATAAGGGAGCTAGATCTAGTCCTACTCATCCTAATGAAAATAAATAATTTAAAGAAAATGACAAATCCTAAGTGTTCCTCCAAAACAAACCAATTTCCATATTCGTTATCACGAACCCCCTAGAAGGGAAATATTGGGATAAAAAGGTTGAGAGTATTTTTGGTTTTCTCAACAGACCTGAAGCAGTCAAGGTGAAATGTGATATGCTCGTATTGGAGGGTCCTAATTTTACATGGTGGGACTCAATGGTATAGGGTGGGAAAATTATTACATGGAATTGAATATTTCAAATAAATATTTAATGATTTTTATTCCCCAATTTCGTTGACCAATTCTAGGACCCCGGAGCCTCAGCATCTTTATCACGGGTATCAGACCATTTTGGCATATGGTAATAGTTTTTATGAATTATTCTATTTCAAAACTAAGGTGGTTTATAATGAAAAAAAATAAAAGGTCAATGTTATAAAATGTGTTTGAATTCAGATATTTTATCCCAATTGTTCATGATTAATTTGAAGAATTTTGATTTTTTGGATTACTGAACTCTGATGGTGATGATTTATTGTGATGAAAAATATTTTTTTCTAAGGAATTATTAGTAGCAGTCAAAGGATTTAGTGGCATGTATGATGTGAAAATGTAGAATAAATAATTGGATAATAAGGGAGGTAAAATATTATACCACCAAATGAATCCACCATCGTCAGAAACCACTGGTGGTTAGTCAGTTTTAGGGTAACAGATTAGAATGTTGGGGAACATGTGGTCAGCATGTCAATACTCACTAGGACCCTTGAATATGTTTTTTATTGGATACATATATGAGGTTATGTATGTTTGGACCACACACACATATTTATGTAGGATCCTCAATGAATAAATAGTTTCTATCTTATTATGATTCCATATGGCCAATGGGGCCACTATTTTCTTAGTGTATTGGAAATGCTGGATACCCTTTTTTGAATACTCACCTTAAAAAAGATTCACTAGTCAGTAATTGATCTCATGAATTTTCATAAATAAAGCACCTTTATGCTATGTATCATGGGCTAGTGGAATCATATGTAGGACCTACATCAGTTCAAGGGTCCATTTCTATTTCAACAACCATATAAATTTCCTTATTTGTTATTGGTGAATGTAATTAATTTCTCTATTCTCATTTCATTGAATTGGTATAATTTACAACCTATCTTGGAATATAATCCATTGATTTTTTTCACCACATGGTAAGAAGAGGGAACCGGGTTTTATATGTCTCTCATGTGCTCAAACCCTATGATGGGTTGAATTATAATAGAACATATTGGTTCTAGAAATGAATCCTTCAAATATAATCCTAGGAATGGGAAATATTTTTAATTTCATGTCAAACATAGATTTTTATAATCAGTGAGAAATATTTAACCTGATGGGAGTACTTACTTCCCCCTTTGTGAATGGGATCCCCTGTTAGGGAGAGTTACGCCTACCCTACTAGAATAAGGCATCTTTTTTTGGGACTCATCGATCATTCTAGAGGATGATGGAAGAGGTTCTGAGAATGGGTTGTATACCATAATTGATGAGTTTCCATTAGTGTTTCTAGATGATTTCACAAGGTTAACCCCAATGATTGATGTGGGGTTTACCATAGATAAGGCTTCATGAATAGAACTGATATATCTTCCCTCATATAATATTCCCCCACTGAGTTGAGGGAATTAAAGATACATCTAGATGATTTGGAATTCAAAGGATTCATATTCTTGAGAAACTATACCTAGGCTTCCCCAGTTTCATTTTCTAAAAATTTGGATAGATCTATCCCCTTGTGCATCGATTATTGAAAGATAAACATGTCCACAATCAAGAACAAGTATAATTTCCTCACAATTATTTACTCTTCGATCAACTCATGGGGGTAGTGTTGTTTTTTGAAATTTAAATTTTCTATATGAATAATCATGTCATGTTTAGAGTGGAAGACATTCCAAATATATCACTTCAAATCAGGCATGACCACATTGATTATTTTCTTATTCAATTCGAGTTGAAAATTACGTTGGATGTTTCTATAGGTCTTATGAATCGAGTGTTCTATTAGTACCTCGGCTCATTAATCATGGTGCTTTTGGATGACATCCTAGCCTACATCAGGACAAATAATGAGCTTGGATAATACATGAGTATCACGTTAGGTACTCTTCAGAACCATTGTCTCTATTCTAAACAATCCAAATGGAAATTGTGGATCATAGAAGTCAATTTTCTAGTGTAAATCATCTTCGATCATGGGGTTTCAGTAGATCCTAAAAATATAATAGTAGTGATATCCTGGGAGAAATATTGTAATTTACTTGATATAAGGATCTTATTGGGATATGAAGGATTATACAACATGTTTTTCAGTTATTTTTTCAACTCACTTATCCAATGAATGAAATTACATTGAAAAGGGTAAGGTTTTATTGGATATTACAATGTCAATAATCTTTTGAGGGCTTCATGCTAAAATTTACCACTGTGCCTAATTTTATCCTACCAGTTTTTGAAAATGGATACTTTGTCTATTGTGATTCTTAATGTATTTTTCTTCGGTGTCTTTTGATGTAGGATGTCCATGTAGTGGTATACTGATCTGTCCAAGTCTGAATATAGGAAAATAATTATCTATACCATGACTTGGATCTAGTTGCACCTATGCTTTCCAAGAATACATGGTGTCATTATGTCTTCTAAAATAAATGTATAGTATAATCAAACCATATGATTGAGGACTATATTTTCTCCTAGAAGGATATAAATACATGGAAACACTGATTGGGTAAGTACCTTATGGTATTCGAATTTGATATTTCCTACATCCTAGGTTAGAGGAGCCCGGTAGTTGATGCCCAAAGTAAGATGATTCTATTGTAAGCCACCAATGAGCCTATTGAAAAATGGATAGTATTGTGGATTTTCACACATATGCACTTGGACACAAAGGTGCATTGTGGGGTTATGTTATTTCATAGAATCTATTTTAAAACACCTCATATAGATATAATTCATGAAGAGAATCCTAATGATAAATGGTCAAAATTTTACATGCATATTTTCAATTGTGGGGATGTGACCAGTTAGTGGCCACTATCTTCTAAGATAATTCTTGGTTTCCTATGAAGTATCATGGTACCTTTTTCTTTTTAGAAGGTTGTGATGCATGATAGCTACCAGTCATAGTGGAGTTTTCATCCCAAGACCACCATGATGTATTTATGATGTGTGAATCCATTTTTTGTTACCCTATATGAGGAGTGATATAAAAAAAATTCATATAACAATGAAGTGAATATTATCATGTAAAAGAAGTTTACTAAAGGCCCTCGAGTTTTTTTTATCGACTACGCATTCCTACCAAAATGTGGGATATGGATTCAATGGACAACTTCATAGGGTTACCATGTAAACCTCATAGATGGAATTCCATTTGGGTGGATATTTATTGCCTATCATAGTCATCATATTTCTTCCTGACCAAGGATTCAAAAAAGTTTAATAAATTGGTATGGTTATATGTTCATGAGATTCAGAGGATTCATGGTTTTTCATTTCCAATTGTTTTGGAAAGAAACCCATGATTTATATATCAGTTCATGGAATTCCATCAAAGGGGAATGGGGTCATATGTTATAATCAGTATGACATACCCTGTCGAAACCAATGGAAAGACAGATTAAGAAAACCAAATTGTTGAGGATATGATTTATGCATGTTTGTTCAATTTAATAGGCTCAAGTGATAACTATTTGGGATTGTAAAAATTTTAATATAATAATAGTTAAAAATACCTGATTAAAATGGATCCCTTTTAGCCAATTTATATTCTTCCATTCCTATAACACCTATGAATGTTTTAAGTGTAAAGGAATTCTCTGTTGGGACTGATCATTGTAAAAGAGACATAGGGGAATGCTAATTTGATCGAACAATGTTTATTAAATGTGAATGTAATTAATTAGTCTTATACCAATAAACAACATCAAGCCTAGGAGATCGCAGTGGGTGAATGAGTGTTTCTAAATGTATAACTCTACATGGGTCAATATCATCTTGGTAATAATGGGAAGCTTACGCCGATGTGTGTCAGAAAATTTATGATTACCCAAATAATTGGAAATTTGAAATATAATTTATCTTTACATTCCCACTTAACAAAAATCTATTATGTGGTCCATATCATTGAACATAAAAATTATAATCTATACCCATCCCACATATTGAAATGGGAGGAATTGGACATTGAATCTAATTTTTTTATGCTTGAGAAACTAGTGGAGATTGTTGATTCCCATGAGAGAGTTATTAAGGGGGAAATTCATACATTAATTTTTGATCCTATGAAAGAGTAGAAATGATGATCACAAGAAATGGGAATGAATTCATTTGTTGGAGGAGTAGAACCCTCATTTATACTTTATTAAAACATTAGTTTGGTATTTCAATGGAATAATGAGTTCATAGTAGGATGGATTGTCACATCCATGGTGTCATTTTGGTATATTTTATCTTTTATAAATGCTACTATATTTATCCCATGGATTTCCCATTTGTTTTTGACAAAAGTTTCTGTTTTCAAGCTGTATGGAAGGAGGGTCAGGGTTTTCTCATGGTTATTAGAAATCATGAACCATCCATGGGGAAATATTGCACGATAGACAGTGGTATTGTCCATGAAACACGAATAAGAGGATGGGTATACAATCTTACTAGGATAACTATGCAACTTAGAATGTGTTACATTATAGGCTATATGGCTTGGATAATGGTCATTCTACATTGTAAAGAAATTTATATACACCCAACCCCTTTACTCATGGATAGAGGTGTTGCATAGTGGTTTCATGGTCTGGAAGATTGTGTAGCTAAACCGTACGACCTTCCAGGTCACTAAAGTTTTCAAAAAATAAATATTTCCCCTACATAATTTCAATATATAAACTCCCCACTCTCATCCCATTCAACCCTCCATCCCCATGTACATCTCCCTCTCCTCCCTCACCATCAGTGGGCTCTAATTTATTAAGTTTTTTATATGAATAATTAAGAAAACCTAAAGTAATATTATTCAATCCACCCTTATTCCCACTTCCTGGTATTATACCGCTTCTGTATTGAACAATTTTAACTTCATAATGGGTTTTAACCTAGAGTTGGTTTAGTATCCATTCATTGGGTTTAATATTGTTGGTCTTGGATTCAATGTTTCTTTAAAGGGTCCATTCTTGGTGTATATTGATTATTCCACACATATTTGTGAATATTTAAAGGAAAAGGTCACAAGTCCCATTCCATGATATTATTTTATGATTTTACTATGAATTATATTTTTCAATTTTGGATTACAATTTTTTGGGTGATTGGAATGGTTTTATCCATGGGTTTCAGTGTCTGTTCGTGATTGAAGGGTGAATTACCATTTACAAATGGGTTTTTGTGATGTTTGGTATCAAATCATAAAATTTTTATTTTATAAAAAAGGGGTATCAATTCATATAGGGATTGTAATATAGAACGTGGGAATTATGTGTATGTAGGTGTGAATGATATGTCAAATACACTATGCGAGTCGGCCTGGACAAGGCCCGATCTCCCTATTAAGACAACATCAAAACACTAACTAAACATTTCTGACGGGGATTATTTGGTTTGAGATGGAGATGGACTGGCATATCAAGGATTTAATCACTCGTATTACATGAATTCTTGGATATAATTAATCATACATAGTGTTGTCTGATAGTGATTATACTATTTTTGGTCATTTCCATTATTTTTTTCCTTTTATAAAAAAATAACTTTTTTTATAAACTAATCTCTTTATTTAATAAACTAGAATTTTATTTTATCAATTAATATCATCCCATTGAATATTTACGGAAATATCAAACTAGAAAATGTTTCTCACGCACTACATGCACCCACATGTGTGTGTATATTTTTTTTTATGAAATATGTAATTTTAAGGCCTTTATTAGTGGTTAGGGTTGTTCTATATTATAGTTTAATCATTTTGGATAGGTGTTAGTGGAGTATTAAGGTGAAAATCGACCACCATGTTGCATGAAATACTATTATTCTTGTCGGTCTCCCTCCCCTTTAATCTTTATTGTTTTTGTTTTAAATTTTGAATGTTTAAGTCATTCTTTTGGGGATTTCAACTGACCTACCTTGTTTTGAACATTGGTTATGAAGATTTTGATTTCTATGTGGATTTTCAATAGTATACTTTGTTGTTATAAACTATTACTAATGGATTTAATAGATTCTTGGGAATTGGTTTCTAGCAAGTGGGGATCATGAATTCCTTTCTGTTCATTCAGGTTTCCGTGTTGGGTATAATTTTTTATGGAACCATGGGCCTATTTTTGACACCTACATATTGTATTGAATTAATTATTCTGATTATTGTTATATTATAATGACCTACTGTGAATCCCTCTGCTTTATATTCCTATAATTATAAGTACATATTGGAAGTATACTGAAATATGGAAGAAGTCTCATAACATTATCATCCTCTTAACCCTAGTCAATCACCAGGTCCATTTGATGTACCTCATTATATATATTCAATTTGAAATTATTGACCTGGAATCTCAATTCCAACTATAGGATGATATCATACATCATATCCTTTGGATCATCCTTACATGAAAATAGGAGAGAGGATAATAGAAAATCCATGAAATGTGCTGACCAAGAATAAACATTCATCGACCACTATAAATGATCCCTCAAATCCTAAACATAGTCCAGCTTCAATGTAATCCTGAAAAGTTCAATGAATAAAAGATCCTTGAAGGTTATTCAGGTTATGATTTCATATCTCTTAGTCTAGTTAAAAGAAACTCCCCCTCCTAGAAGGTCCATATTAGATAAAATAATATAGTGTTACACATTTATCCACTAGAGTATCCACGAGATTGAATATTACCTCAATGATATTGATATATTTTTCATAATCTAGAGTTCCATTGGTTAGATGAAGTAATAGAGGATGTTACAACAAAAAGACCTGACCATTGTTGAAAATAGTATTAGACTCCCATTTTCCTTGTATAGGAACTATAAAAAAGAATCTTGGTTGAAGTGGAAATTCTACCTAAACCACTAGAGCAGGTGTAGAAACACTCTTCTATAGAACAACAGGTAAAATTATGATGTCTTCCCCACAATGATTTTCATGGCCTACTTGTCTAGATTTTCTTATAATATGGTGTCAGGGATTCATTGTCCAAAATTCCAAAATACACTAAGAAAACCTATAGCAACATACATAAAAAAATACTAATTAGATCATAGGAATAAAAAGTGATTATGAAAAGTATATCCTATGAAAAAATTGATAACAATAAGAAAAAATACCTCCTCATACAATTCATGGAATAATCCTAGACCTTTTTACCCGTACATTTTTCACTATCACAAATGTGACAACAAGTGTTCTTATATTCAATTAATCATGTCCAACATAGATATATCATTAAATAGTGTGACGTAATATATAATCAAATAGATATAACATTTAAATTTATTTAATTTATAAAAAACCATAAAAAATTAAATATGTATATATATATATATATCTAGAATGTGATACTACATTCCCAATCATAGTAAAATAACGCTCGCAAACCCAATAAAAGAGTAAAAATAGAATATGCTAAAGGTCAATATAAAACTGTAAAATCATTTTTGTAAATTAAATATAATAAAAGGTTATATATAGGTATGTTTCACATTTTCTCGATATCAACAAATGTATGTAATCTACTAAAGCCCCACAAACCCAAACTCCTTTATTACATTACGCCAAAAAATGTTCCAAAATAAATAATAATTGAAAACCTCTTCAATTGCTACTTTATATTACATCATCCCAAATAAATAAGTTTTGAAAATAATTTCACATAATTTTATGCATATTTAACAATAAGAAAAGTATTCCAACTAGTACTGAGATTCTTATTTCAATCTATGGGGAGACAATTCCCTCTGCGTCAATAAATAGTTGAATAAATGATAATATATAAGAATAAATAAATATTGATAAAATATGTGGAATGAAATGAATCTAGTTGATAGTAAAAATATAACATGAACTCAAAATTTGTATGGCTATAAAATGTGTTTCCAATATATGTATGAATATAAATGATATGAAATTACTCTTGAGTCTATCATGGTACCACCCACGATCAACATACTCAATCTTCTAGCTTATTGTCACTAGGGCCTTTCCCTTTCATGTATCCTTGATCATGATGTATGCATGTGAATCATGACTCCCCTATAGGGTATGAGTGTAAAGACATTAGGAAACCACCAATGTGTCCTTAACATGAGTTCACCTTCATTAGATTGTGTGACCAGATGAAAATAAATTAATTGGCAACATCATGCAATCATGAACCAAGAAATCATGTGCTAATAAAGACGAACCAAACCGTCATTTATACTCTATTTAGCTTCATAATTCAAATATAGTCCTAATATGTACATTAATTAGGGTCAACCATAAGGTTTCTACATGTACAACATATTAGAAATATGTCTAACGAGTTATAGATCATGCCATAAGAATTTCATGTCACATATCTCTCCCATGGGTTACGCCACAGTGGAATCATGACCCAACACTACATTGTGTCCAGCCACAAGGACATCATGATCCAAACCATGTCCAAGAATAGTTCATTGATGACCGTAATGTACCACTTTCACATCCCGAGTTAGATCACATAGGACCATCAAGACCCCATGTCAGGCAATAAGTTTTTCATTCCTTATTGTCCAACACGAACCTGTTATCGTGAAACATGTAGCATCTTAACAAGATACTCCTATTGGTACATCATTCCATGATGGGAACACATATCACTTTAATACCATTCATAGGATGCCAATAATAGAGAATAATAAAATACATCAAATTGCAACAATTCTATCATATCACTCACATATATCTAGAGGCATAGAACAATAAGAATTGGTAATGGTTGCAAAAAAAAAACTTTTGATAAAATTCAAATATAGTTATCATGGGCTACACACACACATGTGTTCAAACATAAAACATCATATCATGGGATATGAAGAAAAAAACGTGATCCAACATCAAACATTTTCTCAAGGGGAACACTTGAACACACATGCGATCAAACAGAAGCATGTACTAAAAATATGTGCACACGGCATCATTTAATTATTACAATCATATACCTAGCCCCAATATGATATGAGACATCCAAATACAATAATTTAAACATAAATATCATGATTCTTCAATAGTTTAATCCCCCAACCAATATTCACAAATAGAGAAGAATAATCTCATACTCCAACAGTCCCTCGAAGTGATTGAATTCAAACATGCTATAGTTCGCGAATGATACTCAATAAGGAACAATCCAATAGTATAACAAAAACTTACTCCATTAAAATTACCGAAAATATTAAAATTTCAATTTTTTTGATGAGAGAGAGATTTGTTATCATGGAAAATGGTAATATAATTGATTTGAGACTCTTATTATAATAAATACAATAGAACAACCTACATCTTCAATGTTCTTGTTATTCTAGAATGGTTAGTAAAAGTGGGGTAGATAGATTAAGGTTATCAATGGATGTAACTCAACATAGGGATATTTTCCCATGATTATCCAAGGTTTATTTATATTTTATTTAGATCAAGGATTCATCATGGTAGATGTCAAAATTTCATTAATATATGGAAATAACCAAATGATAAAACATTAAACACCCCACATTCTTGGTGTATGTGTCTCCCCATTTAAATAGAAGATTTCCGAGAAATGAGTGATGATTTTTGATGTTCTAAAACTAGTATAAAATTACCGCACTATCCACCATGTACTATACCAAGGTTTGGGTGTTCACAAAAATTTGATAAAAATTCCCCACCACTATAGTGTGTATCTCGACCCTAAGATGGTTTCCCTCACCCCGACCTCCAAAACTGGAATCGTGAGGTCACTGCATCTATTGATCACATAAAGATCACCATTGATAAATCTCTATTACCACATCTATTCCCAATAATTTTTATGTTCCCATTGTGTACAAGTTGCCACCAATGCATGCCCCAAATATGTGTTGTTTTCTATTTTGTCCCAAAAAACCACCAAAAACAAATTTAATTCTTCCTAATGCTACTTGAAAACCCACATGACTTTAAATAAGCATGGTTAAAACCTAATTATTAAAGTATAATACTGAAAAACATGAAAATATTAGAAAAAAGATGAATAGGTTTTATAATTCAAAATAATACATTTTTTTAAAATAAAATGAATGCCTCGATATATTGAAAAATGTGATATGAAACCCTTACTGTGATATCGAATTACTATAAGAATAAACCTAAATTCATGAATAATAAGAATAATATTATTAGATAGATTTATTTTACCAATATTAATATATATTTAATTTAATCAGGACTATTTATTACCAAATTCTTTTAAATTATTATAAAGTGTTTTCTTATGTTTCTTAATTTTGATCAAAAATGATTCTATACTAGGTTATTTAAATAATTTTAGTGATCTAAATAATATTTTATTAATAAGATAAATATATAATATACACATTTAATGACCATACAAAAAAATTATTTTATTAAAAACTTTTATTAATATTATTCTTTATGTTCCCAAAGTCATCAATAATAGAGTCTTATAGCCTCATTCTTTAAGCAATTTAAACCGACCAAAACTACAACATGTTATAAATCAATTCGTGATTATGGATAAGGATGATTATAATTTTATTATAATTAAATAATAATATTATTATTTATATATATTTATGTTTTTCAATATTGTATTATGATGTTTTAATAAAGAATTAAAATTAAGATGAAAAATAGAAAACCATACATTGTGGAGGTGGGAGTCCACACAACACACGATTGACACATATCAATTAGAGGGAATGAAAGTGGATTATATTTTCTCAATTAAAAATAATAATAATATAATATATGTGACATTTATTCTTTAATTTAATCCATATGTCACATTAAGAGATGTGGTGGTGAAAAACATAAGATGTTTCTTCATGGAGGCGATAGTCCGTAAAATCTAAACTATTTTTTTCTATGGATTGACATGAATAAATATTTATTAGTACATTAATTTAGATAAAATTAAATATAGAAATAATTATTATGTAATTAAATTAATATGTCCATGGGAGTTTTGGAATGTAAAATTTAAAATGAAAATGATATTGATTTAGGAATACTCATGTGGGGACCTTGAAATTTCTATTGAATGTCTCCTTGGAAATGAAGGGCAGATACTAAAAAATTTAGAATAGAGGATAATAAAATTTATAGATTTATCATTTAGGAGATAAAATGAATACTTTAATTAACTAAAATATATTCAATTGGGTAAAATGGCTTACAAGATGAGTTCTACTGTTATATGTTATGAAAAGGAATCTGTTGTGAGCACTAATTATTTTTCAATAATGGAATGACAGTATTCAAGTGTAAAAGTCTGAAATAGTGGTAGTAAATGATTCTAGGGTGTTTTAAGATTTTTGAATCCCCATCCTGATATATAAAAGATTTTTTATACATGATTCAAGTCATTCACGATTAGGTTTTCACATTTTAACCATTTTTATATTCACTTAGGTAAGTAGTTTTCAATTATGTAATGTATCTTTTACTAGAAATAGTAAAATCACAACAATTGATAAATTTAATATTTTAAAAAATTATTTAAACATAATTTTATTCAATTAAATAGAAAATTTATATTTAAATTTATTTTCAATAAGATCACATAACAGATACAAAAACTGTTAGTAGAAAAATGTTATTTTTACAATTAGGTGCACATATATTTATTTTTTATTGATTTCCAATGTAATAAGTTATAATATATTTTTATAAAGTATTATTTTTTTTATTTCTTTTTTTATAAGATAGTAATTTATTTAATTATAAAAAAATATAATATAAATAAAAATAATAATATGAAAAGTGCACTAATATTATAATAATTATTACCATTAATTTTAGTAATAAAACATATATATACAATAATGAAATTTATTTTTTATATAATATGACCATGTCAAACTAAAATAATAAACCAACATTATAAAATTTAATTTCTGAAATTGAAAAAAAAAGTTAATATGAGAGAAAAGAAATTAATATTAATGTATTACTTAAGTTTTGAAAACATTACACATGGGATTAATAAATTCATCCTTCTATTTTAAAATGATAAATTTTAATTTATGAGTATATATTAATAATTATAAAATTTTTTAACAAATTTTAAGTCATTATTTTTCTATTATAATTTCATAATATAGTAGTTATTAGAAAAATTATTAATTTTTTTACTATTTAACTATAAATAATATATTTGATAAAATATAAAAAATTCACCGACACCTATTTTAATTATATGGATTTCAAAATCCAAGTCACATTTTAATATAAAAACCCTAAAATTTAAGAATATATATTTTAAATCAATACTCAATATATATAATTTAAAAAATATTTATTAGGAAATCATTTCATAGAAAATTAACTCTTCTAAATCATACTTTTTATAAATTTTCTTTTTGATTAGAATTTTTTAATATGTGTTTTATAATTATTATATTTTAATTATAATTAATATAACCTGTATCCAATTTATTTTGAGGTTTTGTGTAGAGAGTGGCATCAAAGATAATATAAATTTTAAGAATCCAAATCTCAGGTCATCACATTCTACAACCTTTAATAAATTTCATCCTCACATTTTTAATTAATAATCATTAGCTAATGTTCGTGAGGGTATTTTCAAAATAAATAACCATTAGAGTATAAATTATAATATTATGTCTAACTTTATATATTTGGTTATATTTAGTTTGTTATATGTCCTTAAATAACATTAATCATCCATCATATCATATACCCATGTTTTTATGTTCTATTTCCATATATTGCCCTTGATATATAATTCCTAAACTCCTTTTATTCTCCAAGACATTAAACCATAGTTAAACCATATATCAATCTAGGAATTAAAATAATTTGTTACCCTCAATTATTATCAATCTATATTTCATATAATTACAAACTATCCAATATATAACAGTATCTAAAAAAGAGATTAACCACACAAAAAATATCATGAATCAAATATCAATACAAAGGATACATATAATTTATAACTAATGATTATAAAATTAGTAAACCTTTTTCATCTAATAGTTAATATTATATTAAAGATATGAATTATCCATCCCTCAATCAGTTATTCTATAATAGTTTCCCAGAAAAATATAACCCGATCATAAAATAACTTTTTTGTGTTATTTATATCCATTAAAAAATTATTTCAATCATTTATTGAGATAACGATGATGAAAATTTTTATATGGTCTCTTAATACTCATAAATTTTAATATATACAATAATATCATGGATAAATTCACTCAATTGTAATAATATAAAAATTATATAGTTTTAATATTTATTAATATGTTGACCTCACTTCCTCATGTTTTCCTTGGAATCTCACCTCTTCCATCATAGTCAGAAAATTCCAAAAATATCAATAATTTAAGCATGATTCCTCATTGGGTTATAGTACATAGGGGTTTCTAGTTGCACAAATTTCAATAAATATATTCACGATCATTTTATATCCAAATAATAATAATAAATGGTAATAAAAATAAATGATTTGAATACTAAAACATCAATATGAATATGTATTCCCCTTGGACCAATCATTTAGCACAGATCAAATATTCAGTTCATATAGTGAATCCATTTTTTCAATACTCAGTTATTTCTGGTAATTTACCCTGTCACGACCCGTCCATCAGGGCCCGTGTCGTCACTACCCCAAGCCCGCCTTCCATAGACCCGAGGCTGGCGACTAGCAACAAAGGAATAAATACCTATAACTAGGAAGGCATTGCCTTTATAAAACGTAAACTCACACAACCAGAGAACAAGCGGAAGCAAACACTATGTAAAGCAGAATAAAAAGTGTGCTGAAAGTAAAAAAGGTCCGGAAATACATGCCAAAGAGAAAGGTACAGCTACAACTGAAAGAAAGTAAAACTGAAAGAAAAATAGCTGGAAGATGGAAGCAACTCCTGGATCATCCTCTGGGTTCCTACCTGAAGCGTAGGTACAGATTTATTCCTCCGAACTCTTAATCAATTGGTCTACTCTGTGGGCCGTCACACTGAGTGTCCACCTTCGGGTACCATCTAGTCCTCGTATACTCTGCCTCGGTCATCGTTGTCCATCATCTGCATCCAACACAATGAGGTGTGGGAATATCCCACATTGGGTTGAGTATAATGATACTCAGTGGGGACCCCGAGACCCTCAAGGTCTCAATAAATCCAACAAGGGTAAACCACAAAGAATGATCTCAACAGATAACCTTTACGTAGGTATATTCCCATACATATACCTACGTTATCAAGTAACCCATATCAATCATGAGGATAACACAAAGGTCATTGACTTAGCTCAAACCATGATTTTTATTCACGATATCGAAACCATGGTTGCTGGAGAACTCCTCCTATGTCGGGTACAGTGGGTCTACCACTACAACCGAGTGCTTTTGACTAACCTTGGACTGCTGAAGTACTCCACCTGTTCAGTACTATGGTTCTGCTACTACAGCCAAGCACTTCCCACCATGGGTCTACCACTACAACCAAGCGCACCCCCTCATAGCCTACAGAGGTAATATTTCTGTCATGTACTGTCGGTCTGTCGCTACAACCAAGCACTCCTCCGCTGTGGGTTTGCTGCTACAACCAAGCTCACCCCACTTGGCCATACGAATCTCTCTGAGTCGATCGACCTGCAGTCGCCATGTCTCAGCTAGCTACTAGGTCTCTACACTCCGTATGCTCGTCTTCGGGAGGGTCCGCTCCACGAACTACTGGTCGATACTTACAAGTGTTACATAACCTCACTTGAAAGTATCTCAATGGATTTCCTTGTTAGAGGGGTCTCAATGCAACAAACGGCGCGTCAATCAGAATCTTGGTCTGTGAGTTATTATCATTTGCATTCCAGGGGCCCTAGTTGGATTTCAGATAAAATACAACTCAGTCATGTTCAAACTACATCTGAAATCCTCTATAGAGTATACTAAAAAAACCATCTCATCAAGAGGAATCCAACTTAGTTGACGACATGTCAATCAGACGACCGGTCCTTAAGTTATAAGTGTTTTAACTCTAAGGGTCCGGTTGGTTTTAGGTTCGAACCAACCTGTCCATACCCAAAATTTTGCAAAATGACTGTCTCGATCCAAGGATTCATACCAAACTGACGATGTGATGATCGGGGGTCCTTAGCTCATGTTATGGGCGTTTAAACAAATCTGGTGCGAAAAAGGGGGGTCTGGGCCCAGTCCGACCTGACCCAACCCACCCTGGGTCGGCCCAAACTCGATCGACCCAACTCAGGTCTGGGTCCGACTCAGTAGGGTGTGGCCTGCCCCAGCTGGCGTAGTTCGGCCAAGCAGACGTGGTCCGGCCTGGCCGGCGCGGTCCGTCCCAGTCGGCGCGGCCCATCTCGCCCCGGCCCGGCCGTGGGGGGGCTGGCTCAGCTAGCTGGGTGAGCAGGGAGGGCGCGACCTCCCCCAACTAGAGCGACATTAAGCCTCACCGCCTCACCGCTGCACCAGTGTAGCGCGCCGCCGCCGCCTTCCACGGACCACCGGACGCGCTCCGGTGGTCTGTTTTGCCCACCGTTTGCGCCTGCGGCTCTCTCGGGACCAGCTCTTCACTAGGACGGCTTCAACTCATCGCTTCCATCCCATTTATTCATTTCTAAACATTCCACACATGATGACTGATACGGTGATGGGTCCGGACATGTTCGTTAGTCCGTACCCACCACGTTAGTGGTTCAAATAATCACGCAACAATTAATTTCCCAACTTTGAAAGTATAATTCACATAAATAAAATTATACAAAAAAACCCCCTACCTAGATTTTTATGTTTCACATCATCAAACAGTGGAAAGAGGCAAGCGTCACGATAGAACAACGTCGCGGAAGAACGGTGTCAAATCCATCGATGTTGGAGGAAGAGTCGTCGTCATTGGCAATGTGCCCTACGACGATGTCTCCTCCCTTGACGCGGAGGAAGAAGAAGAGAACGCATGTCCTCTGTGATGTCGCGTTCTCCTTCGGAGTCGGTGTTCTTAAAAAACTCAATAGCTCTCCCAAATCCTCTCCACAAAATGAATGTCTAAAATTAAAAATAACAGAAAAGGCTATTATTTTTATTCACCCATGTAATTAAAAACTCCAACCCATTAATTTAATTAATTGAAGAGTTTTTAATTCATTAATTATCATGTGTTGGCAAATACTAAAGAGGGAGAGAGGGAGGAAGAGTCCTCATTCAATAAGGTAGAGTTGTCATAAATAAAGAAGGGGAGTTAAAGGGAGGTTTCAAGGGAGATGAAAGGTTGGGGCTCATGTGGGCCCCACCATACAAATATCAACACATAAGAAGTTATGTGGGGTTGGTCCCCACCATTAACTTCCCTATGTAGGATTTAACCACCATGGTGAATAAATTGTTCTAAACATTTTTATTTAACTTTTTAACTAATCCTCAAATAATAACATTCAACCGGAATAAAATGCAACTGCAGTAAAGATCCCTTTAAGTAATTACCCATGCTGCGAGTTCATCGGTACCATCATATTTCAATTCTGAGCACCAGTTCAGAAGATAGAAAAACCCGCACGTTCATTTACTGAACATACCCGAACAAAACATCAAAAATTGATTCAAGGAACACCGGGCCTAGGAATCAGGCACCGTCAGAATCCACAGTCTTGTAAAATTTGCAAGTATTTACGAAAAACATTTCCTAGAAATTTTCGGGTCTTTAAATTACTCCCACCTCAAGGATTTACGTCCCCATAAAGCTGCAACACATACCAGGGAAAACAAAAGAGGTATTGAGCACGCATCTGAGCCTCCCGCTCCCACGTGCTCTCCTGGAGGTTTCCGTGCTACCAGTGAAAGCACACCAGGGGAATCGACCGTCCTTGTAGGACTCGATCCTGTCTATCCTCAATCTCTACTGGAACCTCCATGGTTGTCTCCCCATCATCAATGTCCAACTACCCATGGTAGATGATGTGGGACAGGTCGAGCACGCATCTCCTCAGCTAAGATATGTGGAAGACGATGTGCACCCCGGTGCAACTGTGGTGGAAGGGATAGGCGGTAAGACACCTCTCTTACTCTGTTGAAGAAAAGTAGGAGTGACTGTAAATGACTGTAGATAGGATACTCCATCCCTATCTAAAAAGGATATCTTCAAGGCAGCCAGTTGCTTTGTCGCCTCTCCATGTAGCTGAATGTCTGATCTCTTGTTGAGATCATCTGCTACTACGTTCTCCTTCCCATGAGAATGGACTGTCTCGAAGTCTTAGTCCTAGAGGAACTCAAGCCATCGCTGTTATCTCAAGTTTAGGTTCTTTTGTGAGAATACACACCTGTGACTAATAGGTTTAGAGTAAATCATAAACTGTTTTCCCGATAAACTATGGGTGAAACTAGCCAATTGTACGAACTCGACGTCACCCTTCTTCGCCTACGTTCTACAAGAGTTGCAATGATTTCTCCTTTGACGAAAAGGAAAAATCTGGTCTCATCCCTTGGATGAACCACAACCTTTTCCTAATACAGTCAATCCTAACATGAATGATACTAATTCATTCCAGGGACGACATCACAAGGCCTCAACGCTACTACCAAGAGATCCAACCATTACTCTCACCACTAAGGGTTGAGTCACACTGTCGGTATCAGTGTGGGGTTACTAGGTCTCCTCTAGGAGAAATCTCAAAATTGAGGGTCTAGTCTATAGTTTTTATCGGAACCTCTTAGTATTAACCACACAAATAGGAAGGAAAGAAAACATCACAAGGATAAGTGTCTTTAATTACTACAGCTCGAAGTACAAAGACACAAATCAACCATAACAATGACATTAACAAGTATATAAGCATAATGAAAAAAGGCATATATGCCTGGAAATAGTCCTGCTCCTATCAACATACTTCTAGAGCTCCATGGTTGTATGTTTCAGTAGTATGAAGTTGTCCTCTCCCATGTCAACATGCTCCATGTGGTCAGGGCGGACCTCCTGGTGGAGGTGGTGGAAACACCTTAAAGCGTCATCCACCACCTACTATATGGCTAGATTCTCTGCCTTGGTCTCTATATCCTTGGATCTACCTCGATCGAACCTCTGCCTCTTCTTGGAAGATCCTTCATCTATCTTCTGATCGTCAGTATGGCGGGTCAGACAGTCACGAGCCATGTGACCAATCCCACCGCAAAAGTATCAATGTCCACTCCTAGTAAGTCGTTCTCCACCTCGGGTGCCTCGCACACACGATCCTGAGTCATACAGTCGACCACCTGTGGATCTGGTCCTCTTGGACCCCTGGGTCATCTATCTAATGTGATCTGTAGAAGACTCCACTGCATGTCGACTAGTGGTGGGTTCCACTATTGGAGATTTCTCAGCAAGGAAACTCTACACTAGGAGGTCTCGCTCTAACACCCCTATCTATGTCAGGATTCTGTGAGAAATAATTGAAGATCTAATCTATCGCCTGAGCCCCTGATCAAAGGTCCAGGCCCTGAAGAACGGGTCATGTACTATATCTGTAGTGTATCACGAGAGTTCAGTGAACCTCGCTGAGTACTGTGTTACTGTCCTGCTGCCCTGCTGCAGATGTAGTAGCTCCTGTATACGCACCGTTCGAAGGGTGTCTGGTACAAACCCCATCCGGAACAGGCCCTCGAAGTCTCCCCATAGAAGTGTCACCTCGTCATGCATCTAGAGAATCATGCTCCACCAACTGCCTGCTGCTGCCTGAATGAGGCTGGCAGCAAGGATCACCATGAAGTCGGATGGCGTACCTACTAGCCTGAATACTCTCACCATAGCCTCCAGCCAATCCTCAATCGCTTGTGGGTCCATCTCTCCCCAGAACTTGAGTGGCCTCTGGCACTGGAACTCATGCAGCGTGCTCAAGAGGCATGCATCACCTGCTACTGGTGCTGGTGGCATCGGTGGCCCAACGGGTGGTAGTACCGCTGGTGCCTCTTCTGGTGCCTCATATTTATGTGGGCCCTATACTAAGGCCTCTTCACTCGGCGGGCTGTCAGTACATACAAATATCGAGGCCCTAGCAGGTCGTCCATGGGGAGGCATCCGAAAAAAAACCCAATGTGACACGGTCAAAGAATATACCTGGTGAGCTGACCTGGTTTGAGATGACTAAAAAACATTTTTAAAACACTCACGCAATCAGTGATTTCCTGCCCTGAGTCAGAAATTAGAAATCTGGGTCCTGGTGTACTGATATGTTGATCGCCTGTACCAACACCGAACTCCCTGAACTAAAAACCAAACTTAGTACCCTTAACACTATTTTGTCACAGAAAGAAAATATCAGAGTCCTAGTTCTGTGGTAGAACTGATGTCCTCTGTTACCAATTTGTCACGACCCTTCCCCCGGGGCCCGTGTCATAACTACCCCAAGCCCTCCTTCCATAGGCCAGTGGCTGGCGACTAGCATCAAAGGCGTAAATCCCTATAACAGGGAAGGAATTTTCATTATAAAACGTAAAATCACACAACAAGAAAACAAGTAAAAGAAAACAGTAAGTAAAACAGAATAACAAGTGTGATGTATGTACAAAGGGGCCAGATATATAAGCCCAACAGAAAGGTACAACTACAACTGAATGAAAGTACAACTGAAAGACAAACATCTAGAAGATAGAAGAAGCTCCTGAATCATCCTCCGGGTTCCTACCTGAAGGGTAGGTACAGATCTCTTCCTCATCACTCTGCATCAATCGCTCCACTCTGTGTTCCATCACGCCAAGTTTCCACCTCTGGGTATCATCCAGTCCTCGTACACTCTGCCTCAGTCAGCACTGTCCGTCATCTGCATCCAACACAACGCGGTGCGGGCATAGCCTGTGCAGGTGTGAGTATAATGATACTCAGAAGGGACCCTGAGACTCTAAATGTCTCACTAAATCCAACAAGGTTAAACCCCAAATAAAGATCTCAACATATAACCTTTACTTAGTAATATTCCCATACATATACCAGTGTTATCAAGTAACTCATCTCAATCATGAGGATAACACAAAGGCCATTGACTCCCTCAAACCAGGATTTTTATTCACAATGTCGAAACCACGGCTGCTGGAGAACTCCTCCTATGTCGAGTATAGTTGGCTTGCTGCTACAACCAATCACTTCCCTCTAAACTTGGACTGCTGAAGTACTCCACCTGTCGAGTACTGTGGGCCTGATTCTACAACCAAGTGCTTCCCACCATGGGTCTGCTACTACAACCAAGCACACCCCCTCATAGCCTACAAAGATACTCATTCTTTCAGGTACCACGGGTCTACCACTACAACCAAGTGCTCATATTCCATTAATATCCATCTACAACCAAGAACACCCCACTGGGCCATACGAATCACTCCAAGTCGATCAATCAGCAGTCGTCAATTCTCAGCCATCTACTAGGTCTTTGCACTCTGTACGCTCATCTTCGAGAGGATCCGCTCCAAGAGCTACTGGTTGATACTTCCAAGTGTCACATAACCTCATGTGGAAGTATCTCAAGGGGTCGCCTCGTCATTGGGGTCTCAACGCAATATACGGTACATCAATCTGACGCCCGGTCTGTGAGTTTTTAGCATTTTCATTCTAGGGGCCCTGGTTGGATTTCAGGTACAATCCAACCCGTCCATGCACAAACCACATCCTAATACTATATAGAGTATTCCAAAAGAACCATCTCATTAAGAATAATCTAACGTAGTTGAGGGCATGTCAATCGGATGTCGGATTCTTATGTTATAAGTGTTTCCACTCTGAGGGCGCGGTTGGTTTCGGGTTTGAACCAACCCGGCCATAAAAAAACATCGCCTACACCATGAGTGTAATATAAAAAAACGATTATCGCGATCCAAGGATTCCTACGCATTTGACGGTGCATTGATCGGAGGTTCATATCTCATGTTATGGTTGTTTAAATGAATATGGTCCGAAAAAGGGGGGGTATGGGCCCGGTCCGACCCAGCCCAACCCACCCTGGGTCGGCTCGAACTGGGTCAACCTGAATCGGGTTCGGGTCTGGCCTGGTTGGGCGATGCCCAGCCCGGCTGGCGCAGACCGGCCTAAAAGGCGCGGCACGGCTCGACAGGCGCTGTCCGACCAGATAAGCGCGGCGCGGCCCGGCCAGGGGGGGGGGGGTCCGGCTCGGCCGGCTGGCCGAGTGGGGATGGCACGACCTATCCTACCTGGATTGGCATTAAGCCACACCCCCACATATTCGGAGCAGCTCTTCCATTCCTGTTCATCCGCCGCCACAGCTCATCTGCGGCGGTCTGCTCAGGCGGCGCCCCGCCTCCGCCGGTTGCCGGTGTCGCCGCGCCGGCGTGGCGCGCTGCCACCTCCTTCCGTGGACCACCGAACGTGCTATGGTGGTCCGTTTCACCCACCTTATATTCATGCGGCTCTCCCCGGAACCTCTCTTCACTGAGACGGCTTCAACTCTTCGTTGTGGTCCCGTTCCATCGTCACGAAACATTCCACGCATCATGAACGATACGACGTTGGGTCCGGACTTGTTCGTTAGTCCATACCCACCAAATTAGTGGTTTAAATAATCACACAACAATTAATCACCCAAAATTTAGGGTATAATTCACATAAATAAAATTATACAATAACAACCCCTAACTCGATTTTGATGTTGCACGTCTTCGAGCTGCGGAAAGAGGCAAGCGTCGCAATAGAACATCGTCACGGAAGAACGATGTCAATTCCGTCGACGTCGAAAGAAGAGCCATCATCGTTGGAGATGTTCCCCGCGGTGGTGTCACCTCCCTTGACACAGAGGAAGAAGAAGAGAAGGCACGTCGTCAGTGACGTCGCGTTCTCCTTCAAAGTCGGTGTTCTTCAAAAACTCAAGAGCTCCCCCAAATTCTCTCCACACAACAAAAGTCCCAAAGTAAAAATAATAGAAAAGGAAATTATTTTTATTCACCCAAGTAATTCATATCTCAAACCCTTTAATTTAATTAATTAAATAGTTTGAATTCATTAATTATCATGTGTTGGAAAATACTAAAGATGGATAGAGGAGGATGAGTCCTCATTCAATAAGGGGGAGTTGTCATAAATAAAGAAGGGGAGTTAAAGAGAAGTTTCAAGGGAGATGAATGTTTGGGGCTTGTGTGGGCCCCACCTTACAAATATCCACACATGGAAAGTTATCTGGGGGTGGGCCCCACCATTAACTTCCCCATGTATGATTTAACCACCATGGTGAATAAAATTGTTCTAAAAAAATTTATTTAACTTTTTAACTATTCACCAAATTTTAACTTTCAACCCACATAAAACGCCACTGCGGTAAATATCCCCTTAAGAAATTACTGATTCTGTGAGTTCATCAGTTCCCCCAGATTTCAATTCTAAGAACTAGTTCAGAAGATAGAAAAACCCGCACTTACCTTTACTGAACGCACCCGAACAAAACTTCATAAATTGATTCCAGGCACACCGGGTCTCGAAAGCAGGCACTGTCAGAAGCCACAGTCTTATAAAATTCCAAAGTATTTAAGAAAAAACTTTCCTTGAAACTTTTGTGTCTTTACATACCCATTAAGTTATCTAACCAAATTATTTATCATCTTACTCAAATCAATGGTAATTGTATATTATAGAGAATTTAAATTAACTAGAGTACATCCCCCAGCTGTGTCCAAAAATGTGTGTAATTATGTGTCTTAGTCATTTTTTATGTGAAAATGTAGTTAATACACAATATACCATTTTTGGTTATTACACCTTGATACATGTGTAATATTTATTGAATCCACTTGATTTTTCTATAGGAAGTTTTTATTGAGTCTCCCAAAGAACTACACTCCAAGATCCATTACTAAAAACATAAACATTACGCATTAACATTGATAGTCATAAATAATTAAAAGATCATTCTAAAATTATGTTACAATAAAATTCATATTATAATTTTAATTTTAATATATTTTATAGTTAGGATAATTATTTTACTATTATAAAACATTTTATTTTTATCAAATGTGTATTTTACCCTCTATATATGAAATTAATTTATCCACAAGAAGCCTTCGACCTCTCCCAAAAATCCTCCAAAATATATACTTTCCTAGAATTATATTTTGTATTAATTTTTATCATAACATGGGGAAATAGAAACCTAAGATAGTGGTTATATCAAATAATCAATGAGGATAAAGTAAATTGATAACAATAAAATATAATAGGTTAAAATATGTTGATAATATTGGTATAATCAATATATAAAAGAAAATTATTACCCAACAAATAATATTTCATAAATAAACCTAGAGGGATTGGCAAAAAATAAGACATGTTTTAAAAGTGTTACTTAATAATCTTGATCCCTGATATAATAACACAGTCATAAAATTTATCAAAAAAACAATGGAACATTTCGCCTATGGTGTAGTGATGTTTATTGGGAAACATTACCATCATGAGCCACACTATCTATTCCAATGCTTATAGGCATCTCAAATATACTCATGAATATGTTTTTCGTGAGATATAAATAATTAAAAAATGCATTGGAGGGTCATATAGAAACCCAAATATAATTCAAACATAGTTATGAGTTTCTCTTAAAAAATATTCATTAATTATATCATAAAGAACAAATGATGATAAATTTGGTTTCATGAGTCTATTAAAGGCAAAGATCAATGTTTATAGCATAAAGAACCCATAGAAAGTATTTATAATTCATTCAAAAAAACATAAAGACCAATGGAAATAAAACATTCTCCATATCATTTTAAAATGTAACCACATAAAAAAAATTTATAATTCTATCAATACTCATAACTTGAAATACCCATTAAAAATAAATTGGCATCAAAATATATTAATTAACATTATTGGTAAATAAGATAAGAATGAATATAGTACCTATATCATATATATAAATGGTATATTTTTATGTTAATTATTTCTCTAGTCAATTGATAAATTGTATATTTTTTATCCCCATTAAATAATAATATTCAAATACAAAGTGTTCTTATAGAAAAACATTGGAATTATGATTAATATTATACATTGAAGATGGTTTAGAAAGACAAAGGTAGTGATTGATAATTCATCCAAAATAGAAGGATATAACAAAATATATCTTGATAAAAATGGATAGTAACATTTAGTGAACATCCTTGATCATGAATAAGGTTTTCCAATGTATGTGGACATGTATGAAAGTCCATTTAAATAGTATTAGGGAAAACATGTTTAGAAATAAGAAATATTAATGGTATTTATCAGAAAAATTATTTAAATTAATGTAATTTTGAAATCAATAATAGTGAGAGTTTATTTTTAAAAATCATTAAATATTATAAATGAGGTTTCATAGATAAAAAATAATGTTATAAATACATATTTAATCCGAAAGTGTTAAAAATATATTTTTTTAAATTTGAGGAAAATGACCCAAAAAAATTAAAATATTTCATTAATTTTTTTAAAAAGTTAATTTAGTAGAAAATGAGTTATTAGAACATGTATAACCCCCGGAAAAAATACAATTATTAAGCATTTTAGATTGAATAAAAATTATCCTAAAGTATTAAAAACAATATTTATTTGAAAATATGTTTAGAAATAAAATCCTTATGATGTGTGTAAAATTGAAGTCAAAACCCTTGAAGGAGAGATGTTTGATATTAAAACTATTATACAATTAATAAAGGAAAATAAATGTAATAATATGAAAATTTTGTAATATATAGACTATATAATTCTAAATTAGTGCAGAAAATATGAAACTACATTGCATTAATAATTGAGACTAAGAAATGATTCCTTGAATCATAATTGTTTAGGAAATATACATTTGAAAATGATGCCATAAGGAAGAATTGACAAAACATAAGGTGTGTGTAAATTATAATTTATTAATTATTTATAAAAATACTACATGGAATAATAGTGTTTATGAAGAAATCATGTAACATAATGGAAGGAAATTGTCTTAGAAAAATCCCTTAAAACAAAGGTATCCTTTGAATTAAATTCCATTTAAATATATAAAATTATATGGATCATAAAAAATAATAATTAAATGAATGGTGTAAAATAAATTCACATATAACTAATAACACTTTATTTTAGAAGCCATTTTTTACAATAAAGAATTATATATGATAAAAATAAATTAGAGAAAAGAACCCATTACATTGGTCCTGATTCATTCTTTTCATGGGAATAACATATTAGAAAATAAAATTATTATTTTTAAAAATATTATCAAGATTTATTTTCTTTTATGTTTTATGGTCTATTTTTTATCGATTAACATATTTTTTATTCATTTTATATATTTTTCTAATGATATTTACTCAGATTTATTTAAACCATTTTTTCACAACTATGTTTGATTATTAAAAATTGTTAAAGATGTAAAAAAATAAGTCAATACTATATATATATATATATTTTTATTTATAAAATTATTCAATTCTTGAAAAATTGATACAGTTCCATAGGTTTCCTTAATTGTCTCTATATATTATTTTTAACATCAATGTCTCATTTTATCGAGTTAATTTACCATTAAAATTTATTATTATTAGTTATAAAATGTAAAATATTATAATTAAATAACCTTAATATAATAATTATTTAATTATTATTTTTCAATATAAATATTAAATAATTTTCTATATTATCCATTGATATAAATTTGTAGCATCATTCATGTAGGTGGTTAACCTAACCAAAACATCATCAAGTTATAATTAATTCTTATGTATGATTATAGGGTTTTTTAGGTAAATATAACTTTTATACAAGTTTAATGAAATTATTTTGATGTTATTAAAGTGAAAAATCATATTTTATAACATTTTTAAAATTAATACAAGCCCTAATTAAAAAAAACGATTCACATTCATGGAGGTGATTGTACGCACATATAGAAAGTATGATGTTTTAAATGTTTTTATAGAACATGAGGATATAAATGAATGGTTTTTAATTTAGGAACCTTATTTTATCATAAATGTCATATTATTTTAAAACATTATCTTTTAGGACAACACAATTTAGGTTCTTATGAAAAATAATACACATAGTTCATAGATTCAATAGAACACACCTACGGATGAAGAAAATTTTAATGTTAAAAAAATTAGTGGGATTGAAATTTAATATTTTAATAATATATAATACCAATAAATAAATTGTATATAACTTATATAGTCAGCAATTACGTCATTATAACCATCCATTCCATGTTTAAAAAAAAAGTAATATGTCGATTCTTGGAGATGATACTTCACACATACTCACAATTGATATTCCTTTTTTAGAGGATGTAAATGAGTAGATAAGGAGTTTTTAATTAATATACTAACATCATGGTAAATTAAATATACTTATTTAATTATATTAAGGTTTTTTTAAATGGGGTTTAATAGAAATATTAACAATAAACAATTAATAATTTTAAAATACATACCTTAAGATACTGAGTTTTCTATTAGAAACACCTTTTGATGTGTAATATTATGTGGTTGAAAGATCCCCTTTTTATATGTGAAGAGGAGGGTTATTTTGGAAGAACCCCATACATTTTCAAAATATATGTTACTATTCAAGAGTACATGGCTCAATATGGAAAAATAGGAATGGTATGAAATTTTTATTCGAGACAGACTATAAATTTCAATAGGAATAAATTTTTAAAAATACTTCATTCATTTTATTTTATTAAATCTATTTTTACAATGTTTACTTTCACCAAGATAACTTGTAATTTTAATCTTAGAAATTGATACTAATAACCAATACCAAAATTAGTCATTAGTCATAATATTAACCAAATGATTTTAAATTTTAAAATAACTTCATAGGATAAAAGTTTTAGCATTTCAAAATGTTAATTTTAAAATTAACATGTCTAACTCATTAAAAAATTTAAAATAAATAATTTTGATAATAATATAATTTATGTATATGAAAAATAAATTGGTGTTTTTGATTTTAAATACTAAATTTTATTTATTATAAAATAATTATTTTGATTTAAATGATATAAACAACTGATTTTTTCCATTAAAATGTGTAATTAGACTGGTATCTTAATAACAGTTTTCATTATAAATGAAATATTAATTTTTTTATTGTGGATAAATATATATTTTATAAATTTTTTAAAAAATATCATTAATGTTAATAAAATTCATCCTTAAAAAAATATTTTAACACTAAATTGGATTTTCATAAAATACCTGTCTTAATTTTATATACATAAAGTATTGAATGTCACCTTTTTGGAAAACATTATACATCACTATTCACATTAAGATATCTTATCCCCAAAAAATCAAAAAAATTCATACTACGTTAATTTTGTTATATAGAATTAAAAAATGAGGTTTGTTTTATTGAACCAAAAATCAATAATTTTAAATATTAATCTTAAATAATAAATAAAATAATTATGACTATTTATTTATTTTAAAAAACTTCATATTAAAACCATTGATTATTATTATAATTTCTTTCATTATGAATTTTATTAAAAAAAATTTGTTACTGAGATTTTTTCAATTATAAATTTTCATAAAAAAATTTATAAAATATTTTTTAGATCAATTTTTTTTGGTTTTTGAAGGGAACCAATTTTTCTGAAATTTTTTACTTAAAGGAAACTTGTATTTGTTAAATATTGGGTCATTACATCCCCCACCAATAAGTAATATATTTACTCAAAATTATAATTATAACTCACTAATGAAAAGATTTATGTTTATATAAAAGAAATACATAACCCAATTTTTTGTGATGATTCATCTATATTATCTTTGGTTTTACTTGTGATATCTCATTTTCCCTTATAATAAGAAAATCGATGATTTCGAGTTTCTCTATAATGTATTGATCTAACTACCCCTCATGATTTTGTGTGTAGAACTATATATTGTGAGTGTTTTTTGTGGTTTATATTCAACTAAATACCAATAGGTGATTAATGGTGAAATTAGTATTTTTAATTTTTTTTCTTATCATGGAAATTCTCATTGACTCTATATAGTGAGAACTGATCAATTTCATATAAAAAATAAAATTAATCTAAACTGTTGATAATTATATATTATAGTGAACATATAATCATTCATCAAATAATATAAATAGTATTTGGATATAATAATAATAAAACATTAATTTTTAATTAATAAATAATCATTTATTCCTTGGGGTGGTGAATTTATATTATTAGAAATTAGTAAAGGTAAAATGGGGTGGGATGAATAAGGGGAAAATAAAACATTCTTAGTCATTGAGTTTTCATAACTCTTCTTCACTCTATATCATATTCATAAGTCACTTCCCCAAGTTTGGTTCCATAGAAATTCCCATATATTAGATGTTTTTAAGGACTACTTTCCTTTTTGTCCCTTGGATTATGACATTGAGGGGGAAAATTATCGTGTTTTTCACATTACATGCATTGAACAATATATGGTACCATTGGATTAAAATTATTTCCCTAATTTTAGTGAATTAGTATCATCCTTTTTCCATAGTATATTTTTTTTTCAATACCCCCTTTACCTTAGATAATCATCATTCATTTCATTTAAGGCATTCCCATAAGTTTCTCTTCAGAAATGTTTGACATGTAGAAAATTAAATATTCATTACATCCCCATTTCCACCACCCAATAATTTATTACAATCAATCCTTCTTTTATTTCATTTGTTTTTTATTTCAACTATGTTCATGTTTTTAATCAAAATTCATGATAGATTTTTTATATTAATCAATCTGTTTCCCACCCAGTATATTATACCATATGGTAACTCAATGTTATAGTCTCTTTATTTCCCATGGATTGCACTATTTATTTAGTTATTTAAGGCTTCAAACATACTAAAAACAATGGGGGTTTATATGAGTGGCGAATAATTAACATCTTAAATTAATTGTCAAATGTTTCATTTTGAAAAACATATCCTTGAACTATTTTACTCTTTAAAAGAAAAACAATATATTTTAGTTAAAAATAATAAATTTATGTTCAATATACCCATCATTAATTTGGTTTCTATCAAACTCCTAATGAAAATTCCTTTCCATAAAATATTTTTCACAATGGAGTGAAAATATATTTTTATTGAATAATTTATATCCCCCAAGAGTGTATATCCAGGTGTTCCGTCTAAGGTGCGATCATCAAAAACCAGTGTGATGATTGAGTTGATACTCAAAATGTATCTCGTATGGTGATATCCCCTAGTTTCATCTATGTCATAGCTACATAAAATTTCATGTATCCAAATAGGTATTTAATTACAATGAAACCTTTATACTCCTAACCCTACTAAAACATCATTATGTATTCGAATATAAAGACTTATCCCTATATATTCTCAAAATTCCCTTTCCTCATAATCACAACAAATCATAAAATAATTGATATATCCATCCTAAATATTTATTTATACCATTGAAAATAAGATCTTCATTAACCTATAAATATTTAATATCCCATAAAACCACTGAATTTATCTTCAATGAATTACATCCTAATAAATAATGTTATCTAAACCCCTCTCTAAATTAATTGAGGAAATCCATGACTCACACTCCATAAATGTATTCAAAAATCATAACTAGTACAAATTTCTTTTATGAAAAACCACAAAAAACAAGAAATTATATTTGTGATTGAAATATCACATTCCAAAAACCGTTATTGGTTTAGATTTTTATATCATTTGGTCAAATATTTAAATATTAGCACCCGTGTACTTTGTATCAAATTCATATTATTTCCACTATTTGAGTAACTAATAATTCCACAAGATGACTTAAAACTATTCTAAAAATCAGGTATACCAGACAATATTCTTAAAAATTCTTACATTTTACATTTATTTAGAACATAGATAAATAGAAATATAAGAATTATGGGAGGAGAGAAGCTCAGTAAGGGTAAACATAAGAGATAATAGTTTTATATGAAAATCAAACATAATATGAGCATATGGGTATAAACAAGATACATAATAAAATTGATACCCAACAAATTATAGATCATAACTCATTACATAACCCTTAGAGTAAATGATAAAGGAATTAGAAGAATGAATCAACAAGAAAGGACCTCGAGAGAAAAACACAGTCATGAAATTTTTCATAAAACTGTGATATCTTTAAACTATAGAACAAAATTTATTAAAGTGAAAATTACATCCATGATCCACACCACCAGTTCCCATGCTTCTGAGAAACAAAAATTTACCAATGATTAAATTTTTCATGATTTATAATTCCTTAAAAATAATTAGAAGGTAATATAGGACTCTTCTCATCATTTATCTATATATATGAGATACAATTAAAGACAAATTCACATATCACATAATAATGTTCCCATGAATATAAAATGTGTTTCATATTTATCTCAAATGAAAATCGTTCACTTTTTATAGCATAGTGAACCTATATAGGGATAATGAGTCAAATTTAACACATAATAAATAACCATGGGTAGAAAATAAGTTTCATATCAATCTAAAATAATTCATATAATGAAATCATTAAAAATTACTTCAGTCATTTGATGAAAAACCAATTGAAAATAAATGAGTATCTGATGATATATTGTATCATTATGAAAAAATAACATTCAACCAATATAAGAATGAATTTTTTATTTTAACCACATAAATAAAGGGAGTATAATTAAATCAATAAGAACACAATTTATTTGAAATATAATATCATGGTAAACACCACTTAGTTAGAGGAAGGTAATTTAGTTTTTTAACGTTGGAAAAAATTATAGTCATTCCAAATAGATGATTAGAAATGATAAATAAATTGATGGATTATTCTTCTAAAAGTGATGGAGATAACATAATCCATCGAGAGAAATAATATTTATGTCAAAATATATAGAATATACTTGATAATGAATAATTTAAATAAATATATTTCGATTTTGATGAATAAAATTTTTCTAACATTAGGAAAAATAAATTTAGACGTAAGTAAAACCCCTGATCTTTTTTAAATCAATTTTTTAAATAGAAATAATTTATAAATTTAGGAGAGTAAGATTATATTTTAGAAAACCAATAAATACTTTAAATTAAATTTCATATAAAATTAAAAATTTGATGAAAATTCATTTTTACATAGTGAACATTATAATAGATTTTTTTAACAATAATTAAAATGACCCATATGAAAATTGATAGTTTTTTAATATTTTTTCTAAAAATGTCATGTAATTAAAAATGAGTGACAAAATTTATTGAGTCCTACATAAAGTTATTTTCTATATTATCTAATGAAATACACTTAGGGGAATGGGAGGTTCCCAACAGATACAAAATCACCGGATAAATTTCAATTACAAAAAAACACTTCAGGTTGAAAATGAGTTAAGGAGAAATGACACATTGAGGTAAATTGTAAAACACAATAAATAAGTAATAATAAATGATGAGAGGTTTTATAAAGAATAAAGATTCCCTAGATGGGTTTAAAAATAATAATGATTTTAAAATACAATTTTTAATAAAACACTTATGGTTTGATTTTAATCTAACTCAGAACCCTTCCATGAGATATATTTTGAACATTAACATAAAATAAAATGAATATAATTTCATTCATGAATACTATAACAAATAATTAATATATTTTCCATATAAGAGTAAATTATTTGATAATAAGAAAAATGCCCCATGAATATGGAATTAAAACCAACAAACCCTTATTATATGCATAATCCTTGATGTAAGAGTCATTTTTAATTGATGGAATAAAGAATAATTGATGAACCTAGAAAATAGGAATAAATTAAACTATAAATTATTAATTTTGTAGAACAATTCAAACATATATCTTTAATGTTCAATAAGAAATACTATAACTCAATGGATATAAATGGAGTTAGTTAATTCCATTTAACCGTTGGAATCTGTTGAATATAAGTGAATTTAAATAATTACCACCAAATAGATCTTAAAAACAATATAAATATATGAATATGGTAATATAATTTTATTATGTAGTAATCTCACAATATTGATGATTTCCTGGTGTATTATAAGAAACATATCTCATGAAATTAAAATTGAGAGTAGAACCCCAAACATTGGACATAAATCATTACGTGACTGTAATTTTCTTCTAGGAAAATAAAATTATATATTTTTATTTATTAAATATTTATTCTTATATATTATTTATTCTAAGTATTATATTTTTTAATTTTTTATTTTTTATCATATAGTATTTGATTATATTTGTTACTTGGGGTTGTTTAGATAAAAAATTTTGCACAGATTTTTACATATTGTAATTGAAAATTATTTTCAAAATTTTCTCCATAATCTCAAGGTTTAATTATATCTATTGAATGTAATTTTCCATTATTAAAATATTCATCCGTGGGATTAAAAAATTTACACGAAGTTTGAAAGGAAACATGAAATGTATCTTTTTGGATGTTAAATTTACTATATCAGTTTACTGTTAGTATCACTTAAAAATATAAAATATTAATTTTATATAAATATAAAAATTCAATATTTATATAGAATTATAAAATATAAAAATACGTTATCTTCCAATAGTCTCCAATTATCATATTTTTTTGTTATATTTTTTAAGGTTGTTAAACATGCCAACAAATGATTATGCTATAATTAATAAATATGTACAATTATGTGGTGATTCAGTCATAATATAATTATTATATAAGTATTATTACACTATATTTTGGATTTTAAGGTGGTGATTATAATTTTAATATAATTATAAAAATAAAAAATTACTTAATAATAAAAATAAATACATCACCTTCATGGAGGCGGTAGTCCACATATACAAACTTATGATGTTTTTATTTTTTTTTCAAGGAATGGGGGTTAGAAGATAATGTTTTAAAACTGATGAAACATAATAAATTATAAATATACTATTACTATATTTTTTAATATTTTATGAAAATACATGAAAGGTGGTTTATAAATATAAGGCAAACCATCCATGGGGGGTGGTAGTTCACACCTTTGTGTGATGACAATTTCATATTTCGATGAATTAGATAGATTGAATTTAATTCGAAATTTCCCATTTAATAATCATAAATATATTTTAAATAACATATATATACATAAATTCAATCATTATAATCAAGAATAAGTGGATTTAATGATAAATTGAAGATGTTAATTCATAGAGGTTGTAGCCCACATGTATAAACAATCGATGTTCATTTTTGGTTTGTTAGTGGATGGAAATGGATAAATAGGGGTTGTTCCATTAATTATACAACATAAATTGTATACTAATAGTATTTATTTCATTATTTTGAGGGTATTAAAATTTTTTCTAGGATTAATATTTTGATAAAATGATTAAGATAGAGGTCAAACATACATCGAGAACATGCATTCTAACATCAAAATCTCCTTGGAAATTCTGGATCAAAGCGCACTAATAGTGAAAAAAAGCATAATGATGTTGGATTAGGTTATAGGACGAAAATGTGGAATAATTTTAGGGATAAAATTGGGGAGAAATGTTTAACAACATGTGGGGGTAGGTTCCCCTGTTAAAAATTAATAGGATTGAAATTCTGGAATCACGTATTAAATATTCAATAATTTATCTTTCCATTCATGAGTAAATGGTCGAAAAAATAGAAAAAAGATGAAGGGGTGATATTTGGTGAATCAGAACCAAAACCATCCATTTTTAAATATGTTTTATCATTTTTTGGATCATATCATCTTCGTAAATCTATTTTTATTATTTTTTAACTTTTCCCAATGCAATTAAAATATTTACCATATTATTTAACATTAATGAAAAAAAAGATTACCTTTAATATTTAACATAATTTAAAAATTATTCTTTTAATTTTTTAAAAACAATTTTGAAATAAAATTTCAAGTGGTGTGAAATGTAAATGTTAAAATACTCAAACAAAATGCATAAAATAGTTTTTTTTAAAGTTTTTTTATAAGATTTAAACTTATGAAGTTGAAAAAAATATCATTGATTCAAATTTAAAAGATATAAATTGGTTGACTATAAAATAGTTAAATGTTGTATGACTTTAAAAGAAATCAGAAATTAAATTTCACCATTTAAATACATAATATAATGAAAACATTTTAATTCTTTTATTTAGTTAAAATATTAATGTAGTTTTAAAAAGACAATAAATGGGATTATAAATTGAAAAATAACATTAAACATCCAATATTGATTCATTAAATACATATTTTATGAATTAATATGTATTATAAAATTAGTGTTTCAACATATATATTGATAAAGTAATAAAAGTCAATTTTTCCGAATAAAATATTTTTAGATATTCAACTAAAAAAAATTATCTCAAGAAAACAGAAAATTCATAATAATTAAATTTTTAGCTCAAAAATTTAAAAAATTAACTTTTATTTTAGAGAATTCAAAATTCAAAATTTATAAATTTATATACAAAATTCGAATAAAATATATTAGAAAAATACTCTTTTAAAAAAATACCCTTCTAAAAATATGTTTTATTATCCCATTTTTTAAGTATTTATATATTATTACAGTGTTTTTATTTAGGTTAGGTGAAATTATTATTCAATTTTATTTATAAGTTTAATTTAATATTTTGTGGAACATTTTATTTTGGTGTTACGGTCGAAATAAGCTTATTACATAATTCTTATTAAAAGGGAAAATGTATAATAAATGATTCAGTCATTATTATAGTGACCCTTCCTTTTAATATATTTCTATTACATAATTATAATAATAAAATACATAATATTATTACACCATGTGGATCTACAGGTTTAGTGTCATGGGAATACTTGGACCAATCATAAATTTTACAACATCAAACATAAAACATTTATTTAATTCCTTCTTTTCTAGATTCTTATTGGAACTTAACCTCTCCATAGTACATGTAGTCACCTGAGGATATTCATAAAAAAGGGGTGATCTAGAAGACCAGAAATATGGTTGATAAAAACAATATAACAATGGGTGAGCATAATCATAACATAGGCAAAGGATCGTGAACATGAGAGGAATCATTAATAAAGGACTTGAAATATTGAAATGCATAAAAAAATTAAAACATAACTTATTAGTGATTAACTACCACACATAGTTGTGAAAAATGATAGCATCATGTTCATGCCTCATTTCACTTTTACTCATGGGATTCGTCCCTTTACCCAATGCATTTAAGCACTGTATAATTACTAGTGCACCCGTCACATCATAACATTCATTTTGCGTGATATAATTCCAAGCACAACTCTTCCATCAAATCATTATCATTATTATGAATTCCACATATTACATAAATAAATTATAAACATATAAATTATTGTGTTTCAACTCATAAGAACACATTTATAAACTTTTGGTTCCCAAAAGAATGCGGGAATATCTTACTTGAAACAAGAACCATAAACCATGAGTGAGAAGTAAAAGGTGTGTTCTTGAAACAATAGTTGTTTTGGAAAAAATTGTGATTGATATAAAATATATAGAATAACATGCATATACTATAATATGTAATATAATTATGAATAAATTATTTCTATTGAGTAACCATTCCAATAATGGAGTGAAAGAGGGATAACCCAAAGAAAGAAAATTAGGTTCGAGAATTTCACCTTTCCTTGTACCTAAATGATTTCTTCAGTTAAAATTCCTATATAACCACATTAGATTCATTAAATAAAATTAAATAACATTTTTTATATTAATATGGTTAATTTTAGTTTCATTAAGTTATTTTATGGGCCTTTGGATGAGTTGTAGAGTTTAAATGCATTGTCTGGAAATGTCTGTTTTTATGGTTTTCGTGACCAGATCACTTGTATTCATGAATGGAAGTTCATGTAAAACATTAATAAACAACAAGAACTGATAATTAATTTTATTTATGATATTATAGGAGTAAAAATGATCTTATAATTGATTATATTATATACCATGTGGATGAATCATTTGATAGGAATTTAATGATGATTGTTTGGGTTAATTCGGATGGTTTTTTGTCCACAACAAACTTGTTTCTTTTCACGATTTAGTATTATGTACATAATTTAGATACAAACCATTAAATAGGATATAATACATATAAAATAATCTGGTTCAACCATAAAAATTATTTCAGGAACACATCTGAAGGTGGAAAATAAATTTGAAAAAAATTCATTCTTGAAGGTGATATATTTACATCACACGAACAATGTTTTTCATTTAAAAATTACAAAGAAGAGCAGAAAGGGGTTCGATGATATAATATATCATTAGTATCATAAAATTATGGTATATGTATAATATTGGAGTCACCCTACCATGTGGATGATGATTTTTTGGGATATAATAAGAAAATAACTTGAAGATGAAAGGAAATTAAAGGAAAATTGAGAGGGTAATTACCTCTTGAATCCGGCTCTTGAGATCTTCCTTAAGGGACATAGGATTAGTCTTTTAATGATACAAGAAGATCTTGTAAGTGAGGGTGGGGATAGGGAAAATTCATGTGCAGATTTTAGGCAATGTTTTAAGATTTATTGGTGTGAGGAAATAAGGGCGTGATGGGTGGTATTTCTAGTGGTGGGGAGTGGGGGGTTTTCAATATAATATTTATTAATTTATTATTTCTCAAAAATACAAGTAATAGTGAGTCTTCCGTGACTAAATATAGTAATTTTATCATTTTAATCCGAAACAATTGGGCTTACATCAGAAAAAAAAGAATACATGACCTTATAATTAGTGTATTTTGCTTATTTAGTAAATTACGATATTTCACTATTCATCAAAAATTCAAGTATTTCATAAAGATCCCAAATTATTTTCATTACCATTTTTTGAGGTTTATAATAAAAAAATTATATCCATTTTTCAGAAAATATATATATACAATTAATTTAATTTTAAAATTAAATTATAATCTACTTGAATAATACAGTTTGGAAATATCTTTTACTTATTCCAAAACATAGGTACATCATTCCTTCAAATAAATACTACATATATATTATCATAGTTTATTTTAAAATTAATAATGTAATATATCTATTATTAATGTTACCATTACTTTTTATTAGGGTATTTTACTATTCACCAAAAATTATTTTTGTTCTATTGGACTCCTAATATCACCCTGAAAACAACCTTGTATGTAAGATTTCTGAAATTCAACACATAGAAGTGGAAAATTATATTTATTGGTCAAATAGTATTTTGTATCATTATATTTAATTGTTCTTCCTAATGTTATTATACTATATGGAATTATTATAATAAGGGAATTGCGTTGATAAAACATTCAGATGTTACATTCTTCCCCCATTATGAAATTTCCCGCTCGAAATTTCATTTTACATAAACATGTTAGAGTACTTCGCCTTCATCACCTCTTCTGATTCCCATGTAGCTTATTCAAACTTATGGTACCTTCAAAACAATTTGACAAGGTGGGTTTTCTTGTTCTGTAGAACCTTATCTCTCGGGTCCAGAATCTCTACTGGCTGCTCCTCATAGGAGAGATCAACATCCAGTTGTACCCCCGATGAGTTTAGTACATGTGAGTGATCAGTTATATACATATTTAAATGTGATATTTGAAACAAATCATAAAATTAAGCCAAATTTTTGGAAGTGAAAGCTGATTATCCACAGCTCATATGTGTTCAAGGATCTCAAAGGGTCCAATGTACCTCAAGATTAGCTTCCCGTTCATTCAAAACTGCATGACTCTCTTCCATGGTAATATTTGAAGGAAGAATTTATCTCCAACATCAAACTCTAATTACCTTTAACAGTTTTCAGGTTAGCTATTTTACCAACTCTTAGTAGTTTTGATGTGTTTCTCAATAACTTGAACTTTCAATATCATCATTTTCACAAGATCACTTCCAAGTAGTTTTCTTTTTTCATCATTATCCTAACATGTTGGAGTTCTACATCGCTTCCCATAAAAAGCATCATATAGATCCATTTGAATGATTGAGTGGAAGATATTATTGTATGATAGATCATCCAATGGGAGATGCTGATCCCATCCACCTTTGAATTCTATTGAGAAGTCTCTTAACATGTCTTCAATTGACTGAACAATTATTTCAGATTGGCCGTCAGTTTGGGGGTGATAGTTCATGATAAAATTTAATTCAGTACTCAAAGAATGTTGATTCCCCTACAGAATTTAGATGTGAACCTTTGATCACAGTCATAGACAATCATTATTGGAACACCATGTAGTCCCACCACTTCCTTCATATATATCATTTCCTTTTTTTGAAGTGATAGGTCTTCCCGAATAGAGATAAAATGGGCATTTTTGGTGAGTCGGTCAACTATAATCCATATCACATTATTTCCCTTCAATATCTTTAGGATACCCATGACAAATTCCACAATAACATTCTCCCATTTCCACATGGGTAATATCAATGGTTGTATTATACCTTTGTACTTTGGTTGCTCTAATTTAACATGCTGACATTCCAAAAATGTTGAGAGATATTCTACAATATTCATCTTTATGTTATCATACCATAAGTGTTCTCGAAGATCAAAATACATCTTGGTACTCCTATGATGGATAAGGAAGGTTGAGATATTTTCATGGTCCAATATCTCTTTCTTCATCCTGGGTGATGAAGGCACACAAATCCACATTCCTAACTGAATCACACCATCATCATCAATATGGAACACTTGCATCTTCCCTTTCGTTACTAAATTCATCTTATTTGGTAACTCCATATCATTCCGTTGTGCTTAATTATTATTCTCTTGGATATATGGATTCACAATCATTTGGGAAAGGTAGGATGTATCCCATGCACTAATGATTTCCAAATCCAACCTCTACATATTAAAAAAAGATAGGGTTTTTCTCATTCTGTAATATGGATAGATTAATAGGTTCATTTATTCCTAGATAATTAGATACCATGTTTTCCCTTCTATGATGTTAGTGAATAGAGAAATCATAGTCCTTGATTACAACTAACCATCTCCTTTTACACATGTTGAGATCCTTTTGTGTGAATATATAGTTTAGACTCTTGTGGTCGGTTAATATGTCACAAATCTCACCATAAAGGCAGTTCCTCTAGTTTTTCATGGAAAAAATGAGATATACCAGCTCTAAAACATGTGTCAGTTAGTTTTTCTCAAGGATATTTTACTGTCGTGAGTCTTAGGCTATCACATTATCAATTTTCATGAGTAAAAGAATCAAGCCTTTCTTTGAATCATCACTGTATATCACAAACCATTATGCACATTTTGGTTTTGTTATTACATGTGCAGTGACCAGCCTTCTCTTTATCTCTTTGATGCTTCCCTCACATTCTTCCATCCATTCTCACATTACCAATTTCCCTATTAACTTAGCTAGTGGGCTTGAAAATAGGTATAAATTTATCAAAAAACATTGGTAGTACCCAGCTAGTCCAAGAAAACTATGGATATATGTGACACTAGAGGGCCTCGACCATTCCATAATCACCTTTGCTTGTGACGGGTCCATTGAAATTCCCTCACATGTGATCAAATTCCCCTTGAACGTGATTGATTCATCCAAAAGTCACTCTTGCGGAACTTGGCGTTCAACTTCCCCTTTCTCAATGTCACCAAAAAAAATCTTATAGGTTCTTCATATTCCTTCTTTTTCTTTGAGTAGATGAGAATATCATTGATAAACACTACCATAATGTTTTTGAGGGAATTTATAAAGACCCTACTAATCAAATCCGTGTAGATTATAAGGGAATAAATAATCCCAAAGGGAATCACCAGAAACTCACATTTCCCATTCATGGTATGGATGGAAGTATTCTGAATATCATCCATATTCATCTTTATCTAATGATATCTAGAATGAAGATCCACTATTGATAAGTTTTTATCTCCTCTTAACTAATCAAACAAGTCATAAATCCTTGGAATATTATACATGTTCATTCTAGATATCTTGTTGAGTTCCCAATAGTAGATACAAAACCACATTGTTCCATCCTTCTTCTTCACAAAGATCATTGGTGCACCCAAAGGTGATGCACTATAGCATATGTACCCTTTTTCTATATGCTCCTACAGCTGCTTCTTTAACTCCTCAAGTTCAATAGGATCCATCCTATAGTGAAACATTGTGATAAGAGTAGCTCCGGGAATGAGTTCTATTGAGAAATCTACCTAATGATCCGGGGAATGTCCGAGTTACACTTTTGGAAATATATCACTATATTCCCTCTCGATGGGAATTTATGCAAGGTTGGAACTTTCCATTAACCCAACTGTTTGGGAGGGGTATGCTTCTTCATAGGGAATCAACACCCACACCATTGAAGTAATTTTCAAAGGAGATTCATTATATTCCATGCATATATAGAGAAGCATGCGATAGTTTTGAATATGAAAATATAGTTCTTTTTTCTGATAGTGGATATGTTATCTATATAATGAGAGCCAATACATTCCCATTATAGCGTCGAATTATACCAATGGAAGTATTTCAAGATTTTCTAGAAGAATCATCCCACATATGCCAGTAGGATAATAGTCAAACACTTGGGTATAAATGGTTTCCACAATTGGTGTTTTTATAGATATCTCTAATTCAAGGTTTTGGTTATTCGATTATATAGTTCTAGAAAACCTTCAATATATAAAGGAATGCATAAAACAAGAATGAAAATAGAATTTATCGATTATTGATTTAATATGAAGTGTAACTTTTATGACTTCATTATCTTGCTCCAATTCTATAATAGTGATGGCATAATCCTTCCCTTGTTCTGTTGGATTTGATGGATTCTAAAGAAAATTACCCTCGATGACTCGAGGTTTAGTGCACTGTCTTTCATAGTTCCCTTTCTCCCTACAATTATAGCATTGGACCATGGGCGGTGACCCCCTTTCTTACACTACATTCTCCTTCCATTTTATGTCTTTTCATAACTCCTGAGCATGGTGTCATTCTTTCCCACACTAGATGCATTTCCTCGTAACTTTTAGGCAGTTCCCATGATGAAACATCCCACATTTTTGGAATGTGGGTCATTGCTTTTTCATCCCACCTTTATCATTAGACCAACCATCTTGAAACCTCATCGTTCATTTCATATCACTATAGCCATGAGAGTATTCCCCAAAACCCATCTCCAATTTGTGAGCACATCAAACAACTTCTACTGAACTCCCAAATTCCCAAATTGAAAGAGTCTTTCGATGGTGTAGCTTTAATCCACTAAAGAATCTATCAATATTTCTATAATTGTTGATTACAATACCTGAAGCATACCTTTAAATCATTGTGAAATTTTATTTCTAGGTTGTGACCGATTATCTTATTTTTGTTTGAGATCTGTGAATTCTCTATCCATCTTCCTCTGAGGATTTCATGGGAAATACATATTAAGAAATATTATCTTAAGGTCTTCCCATTCTATCCCTTCAATTTCTTCATTTGGTTTGGTGTTATTAATAAAAGTCCACCATTAATCAGCCTCTCAATCTTGATGATAAATGGATTGAGTCACCTTCTCTATCTCAGAATAGTAGAGTATAGAAAAGATATTATCCATGGAGTTGACACACTATTCCATAACTAGAGGATCAGAAGATCCACTAAATGTTAGTGGTCATTGCCCCATAAAACTATTGACAGCATGTTACTCCATCTTTGGTGAAAGATGATGTTCTACATTATATTGGTTATTGATCATAACATGATATTTTTGGGTAAGAATTGAAATGAATTTTTTAACTCCACCTCCCAAAGCACTGGGGATGTTGTTCAGGAAATCATGGAATTGGCCCTCACATGATTTGTTGGAATGGTTTCTCCTAGTTCCCATAATTTTCTAAAGTAGTAAAGGTTAGAAAAAAAGATAACTAAAAAAATCATGAATAAATAACATATTTATTTTCCAAATTTACTCTAAAATTACAACTTATGGAATCCCTATGTAAATATTCTTGCATGCATATTTGTAGTTAGTCGCATACAAGAGATTTCTTTGGGTGTTCACTAATCCTAATTCCCAAAATAACTCTACCATTCCTATAATACCAACTATAGCAACCCTACCTTTTATTAAATTACTATTTCACAATTATGATGATAAAAAAATAATATTATTACACCATGAGTATCTATAGGTTTAATGCCTTGTTAAAACTAGCATCTAACATAACTTTTACAAATTCAAATAGAAATATTTATTTAACTCCTTCTTCTATAGCTTCTTATTATCAATTGACCTCTCCTATGTACATGTAGTTACCTGAGGATATACATAAAATGGGGTTGATATAAAATCCCATTAATATGGTAGATAAGAAAAATATAACAATGGGTTATCATAATCATAACATATCCAAAGGATCATGAACAAGAGAGGAATCATTAATAAAGGAAACAAAATGTGGCAATACATGAAAAAATAAAAACATCATGTCTTAGGTGTTAAATACCAAACATAGTTGTGAACAATGATATAATAATTTTCATGAATCATTTCTCTTTTAATAATGAGATACATAACTTTATCCAATTGCATTGGAGTACTGTTTAATTCCGGGTGCGCCTGTCAAATCATAACATTCATTTTGCGCTATATAATTCTAGGCGCACCCGTCACATCATAATATTATCATTACTATTCATGGAACATACAACATATATCAATAATTACCATGAAAAATAATTTTTTAACTCATATTAACACATTCATAATCATGGGGTTCCCAAATGAAAGAGGTAATAACATACTTGAAACAAGAAGCATCAACCATGAGTGAAAAGTAAAAGGTGTGTTCTTGAAAGAAGGGTTGTTTTGGAAAACAATATATTTGACAAAAAATAAAGTGGAGAACATTTATATTCCATAATAGTTAAGATATTTATGAGAAAAAAATTATGTTGTAACCACACAAAAAATGGAGTGGAAGAGGTAGAATTCGATGAAAGAAAATTGGGTTCGAGAATTTCCCCTTTAAATATATCTGAATGATTTATTCTCATTAAAGTCATTTATAACCACATTAGTTTCATTAATTAACAAATAAAGAATTTTTTTACTTTAAAATGGTTCATTATGGTTTCATTAAGTTATATTATGGGCCTTTGGATGAGTTATAGAGTTTAAATCCATAGTTTGGAAATGTTCAATGTAAAGACCCGTAAAATTCAAGGAAAATTTTTTCTTAATTTTCTTTAGAATTTTACAAGAGCGCGGTTTCAGACGGCACCTGATTCCGAGGCCCGGAGTGCCCGGAATTAATTTCCGAAGTTTGGCTCGGGTACGTTCAGTGAACGAACGAGCGGGAATTCCTAACTTTTGATCCGGTGCTCGGAATTGAAATCCGAGGGCACCGATGAACTCGCAGCGCCGATATTCGCTTAAAGAGACCTTTTCGAGAGTTGCGTTTGTTGCGGGTTGAAAGTTAATTTTTGAGGGTTTAGGTTGAGTTAAATAAAATTTGAGTAGAACAAATTTTATTTTAACTTCTTAAAACCTCTCTAAGGTGGTTGGGAGTGGGACCCACACCCACTTAACCTCCCTTGGGAGGATTAAGTGTGGTGGGGCCCACACGAACCCCCCACCTTTTCAACTCCCCACTCTCCCTCTTAATGGCTTGGTAACTTAACTTCTTATTAATTATACAACTCTTGTATATTAAATAAGTGAGTTAATTTTGGGAGTTAACTCTTTTGAATTTCAAACTTTTGAAATCCTTTTGAGTTGTGTGTTAATAAAATAAGTGGTATTCTTATTTTATTAAGAGTTCTTTGTTTGTCTTTGGAGAGCTTTCCCTTCATCTCCAAGCTTTGACGAAGAACCTTCGAAGAACGAAGAACGCGAAGAACGTCGTTCTTCAACGAAGAACTTCTCCGCCGAAGAACACGATCCATCCGCGACGCCGTATCCGCGACGCGACGTACTTCTTCCGCGTCATCCCTTCCGCGTCGGTTTTCCGCGACGAACGCCTTCGATAACAACTCTTCCTCCGACGTCAAAGGAATCGACACCAATATTCCACGACTCCGCCAACGTGTGATTATCGAGGTAGAGATTCTTGAGATCGTTGCTTTCTTTATATCTTGACTTTCCTCGAGACTTGACGAGGAACGCTCTCTTTTCCGACGAAGAACGCCGCAACTCCTTTCTTCGTTCACCGTGACAACGAAGGGGACGCCATCTCATCTTCGGACAACCTTCGTCGGCAAACGAAGATCCGCCAACGTCGTGTCTCTTCGGGCATAGCACTTCGTCAACGGATTTGACGAACGACGACCGCGACGCCCGACCTCCGCGACGCCGTCTTCCGCGGATCGTAGACGATTCTTCGAATCTTAAAACCGAGGTAGGGGTTTTTGTTTTCTTTTGGATTCCTCATTTATTCTTGATCGTGCTTTTATCAAGATTAACGTGTGACATGTTTTTCTTTAAGTTGCGTTATTATTATTAACGCGAGGGGGGCCGGATCGCACGAACACGGCCGAACCCCCCTCCAACGTTTTTGTTGATTTTTATCTTGCGGGAGGAAGCAAGTGGCGTGGTGCCGTCGCACCACGCGGATGAACGTGCAAATATCATCGCGATACCGTCGCACGCACCTTTGAAGAAACAACAAGAACACGACGCCGTCGCGCCGCGTTGAATATTATCAAAGCACGGCGAAGGGACGCGGTGCCGTCGCACCGTGCCGGATGACGAACGCCGCGGCCGGTTCCGGGCCGCGGCGGGACGAGAAGACCGCGGCCGGTTCCGGGCCGCGGCGGGACGAGAAGACCGCGGCCGGTTCCGGGCCGCGGTGGGACGAGGAGACCGCGGCCGGTTCCGGGCCGCGGCGGAAGATAAGACCGGCGGCCGGGCCGCCGGCGTCGGAAGCCGAAGAGGGGACCGGATTTTCCGGTCCCGTTGGAGAAAACCGGCCGGCCGGCTGGCCGGCCGGAACCGGGGAATTAATTCCCCGGCCATCTGGCAAAACCCCCCTCTTAATGAGGGGGGGGCGGTTTTAATTTAAAGGGAGGGGGCCGGCTGCCCCCTCGGACCGGCTCAAGCAGGCCCCCCTCATGTGAGGGGGGGCGGTTTAATAAAATCGGCGCGGCATAGCCGCGCCGCCACCCTGAGGAAGCGGGGGTTTAACCCCCCCGCGTGCGGCACCCCGTGCGGCACCCGCTGCCGCCGCCAGCGTGGCCCGCCGCCGCCGCCCGCGCGGCCCGCCGCCGCCGCCAGCGTGGCCCGCCGCCGCCGCCCGCGCGGCCCGCCGCCGCCGCCACCGCGGCCCGCCGCGCCGCCGCTCGCCGCCGCCGCGCCGCCGCTCGCCGCCGCCGCGCGCCGCCGCCGTCCACCGCGCCGCCGCGCGCCGCCGCCGGCCACCGCGCCGCCGCCGTCCGCCGCCACCGGCCGCCGCCGCCGGCCACCGCGCCGCCCGGGGGGGGGTCGGGCCGGGTCGGCCCGGACCCGGACCCCCCCCGTTTCGAACCTGTTTTGGTTTTTGGCTCATAACTTGAGCCTCGGAACTCCGAATGACGAACCGTCTGCGGCAACGCGATCCTTGGATCGAGACGGTCGTTTCGGTATATCGCACTCAAGGTTTCGGGTTACTTTGAGTTCGGCCGGGTTGGTTCGTTCACGAAACCAACCGGGCCTTCGGAGCGGAAACGCTCATATCTTGAGCCACGAACGTCCGATTGACGCACCGTCAGTCGCGTTGTGTTCCTCTTAGTGAATCGGATCTTTTGGCATACTCCGCCCGAGGTTTGGACGCAGGTGGAGTACGGTCGGGTTGGTTTTTCCTTAAAAACCAACCGGGCCCCGGAGACGAAAATGCCAATAACTCACAGACCGGGCGTCCGATTGACGCGCCGTCTGTTTCGTTGACTTCCTCTTGATGAGACGGAACTTTTGACATACTCCGCCCGAGTTTTGGATGCAGTCGGAGTATGGCCGGGTTGGATTGTTCCCGAAATCCAACCGGGCCCCTGGAACGGGAAAAGCTGTTATCTTTCAGACAGGACGTCCGTCTGACGAACCGTCAGCGGCGTTGATGATCACGATGAGAAACGGTCCCTATGAGTATACCCTTTGAGAGTTCGGGGTACAGTTGAGATACGGCCGGGTTTGGTTCGCTCACGAAACCAACCGGGCCCCTGGGACGAAAAGGCTAATAACTCACAGACCGGGCGTCCGATCGACGCGCCGTCTGCTGCGTTGAGACCCCTGTGACGAGACGGACCTTTGAGACACTTCTTCGTGGGTTTTTTGTGATACTTGGAGTATCGGCCAGTAGCTCGTGGAGCGGACCCTCCCGAAGACGAGCGTGCAGAGTACGGAGACCGTGTAACTAGCTGAGACCTGACGACTGCTTGACCGACTCGACTTGGAGTGAGTCGACTAGCCCAGTGGACGGAGCACTACTTTCTGAGGTGCAGACCCATGGCGGACGGAGTACGTGTGTGACAGTGCAGACCCGCGGTACTCGTCCGGAGAGTACCTCAGCAGGCTATCTGGGTGGCGCCCGGTATTTGGCGACAGACCCTCAGCGGACGGAGCGCCAGGTAGTTGGCCGCAAACCCGCAGTACTCGACAGGAGGAGTACTTCAGCAGTCCTAGGTTAGTGAGCGGCAGCCTCGGAGTCGTGACAGGACCACTGTACACTCTAGAGACGGAGCTCTTCAGTAGTTACGGTTTCGATAATGAAAATCCTGGTTTGAGCTGAGACTTTTGACCCTGTGTTACTTTATGATTGAGATGGGTCACTTGCTAACTTTGGTATATGTATGGGCATATACCCGGGTAGTGGTTATCCGTCGATTTCACAATTCTTGTGTTTCCTCATGATTGAGATGGGTTACTTGATAACTTAGGTATATGTATGGGCATATACCTAAGTAGAGTTTATCTGTTGAGATCTTCTTGTGTTTAACCTTGATGGTTTTTGTGAGACCTTGAGGGTCTCGGGGTCCCTACTGAGTATCGTTATACTCACCCCTGCACGGGCTATGCCCGCACCTCGTTGTGTTGGTTGCAGACGACGGACAGTGCTGACAGAAGCCGAAGGTTCGAGGACTGGACGATACCTGGAGGTGGACTATACGACGAGGCGGTACCCGGAGGAGGACCACTGGGCGGGACATACTCGGAGCGGATGGCGGGACCCGAGGAGCAGAGGAGCTATCTGTACCCACCCTTCAGGTGGGATTTCCAGTGGACATCTCAGCGTAGCAGCTTTACTTTTCAGTCGCTGTTTTTCCCTTTCGAGTTGTACTTTACAGCTGGGCTTGTATTTCCGGCCCCTTTTTACTTTTCAGTTCTTCTTTTTGTTCATAGTGTTTACTTCCGCTTGTACTCTGTGGTGCTTGTTTTCTTTATAAAGGCAATGCCTTCCCAGTTATCGGGATTTTACGCCTTTGGTGCTAGTCGCCAACCCCTGGCCTATGGAAGGCGGGCTTGGGGTAGTCACGGCACGGGCCCCGAGGACGGGTCGTGACAAATTGGTATCAGAGGAGTTCGGTTCTACCGCAGAACTTATAACTCTGATGTTTCTTTCTGTGAAGCAATAGTGTTAAGAGTACCGAGTGTGGTTTTCAGTTCAGGGAGTCCAGTGTTGGTGCGGGCGGCCGACGTATCCATACACCAGGACCCTGACAACTGATTTCCGACTTTGTGCACAAAAACACTGATTGCGTGTGTGTTTTCAAAGGTTTTCCCCTTAAAACAGCTCAAACCAGGTCAGCTCACCAGGTATAATCGTTTGATCGTGTTACGTTGTTTCTTTCAGGATGGCCCCACGACGACAGCCAGCTAGAGCCCGGAGGGATGAGCGTACTGACAGTCTGTCGAGCGACGAGGCTTCGGTACAGGGCCCTCTTGCAGTTGGGCCACCGATGCCACCAGCCCCAGCAGTAGGCGATGCACGACGCTTGAGCGCGCTGCACGAGTTCCAGCGCCAGAGGCCACCCAGGTTCCGGGGAGAGACGGACCCGCAGGCGGCTGAGTTTTGGCTGGAGGCTGTGGTGAGAGTCTTCAGGCTAGTGGGGACGCCGGCAGATTTCATGGTGATCTTTGCTACCAGCCTCCTTCAGGCAGCAGCAGGTAGGTGGTGGAGCCACTTGTTTCAGTTTTGCGATGAGATGGACTTCACATGGGAAGACTTCGAGACCTTCTTCAGGGTGGAGTTTGTGCCAGTATCTCTACACCCCGAGCGTGTACAGGAGATTCTGCCTTTGCCGCGTGTTTTTCGATCAGAAGCCGAGTCATCTGTGGGCAGTAGACAGATGATGCAGAGGTCCAGGAGGACCAGACGAGCAGTTGGGCGATCTCGGGTTTTAGGACCAGTGGTGCAGGGCACCCGAGGTGGGAACAGAGCTAGCCGTGCAAGGAGCAGGTTGTGTTACTCATGCCGCGAAAAGGGACATCTGGCACGTGACTGTCCGACTCCCGATCCGCAGGCTCTGGGAGAGCCACCGAGATAGAGGCAGCGACAAATGCTTGAGCAACAGTAAAGCAGGTGGACAGGGGAGGAACTAGTGGATACGTCTTTTGTACTTCTAGTTCCATGTTGTTGTTGCTTTTATGTAGCGTCTTGTATTATGAGCTGCAATAATAAAAAGACGCATTCTTTTGTGATGTTTTCTTTCCTGTCCTCTTTTGTGATGTTACTAAGAGGTTCCAGTTGACTGTTGACTTGACCCTCACTTGTGAGACATCTACTGGAGGAGACCAGTTACCACACACTGATGCCGACAGTGTGACTCAACCCTTGGAGGCGAGAGTAACGGTTGGATCTCTTAGTAGTAGCGTCGAGGCCTTACGACGTCATCCTTGGTATGGATTAATATCATCCATGTTAGGATTGACTGTTTTAGGCAAAGAATGTGGTTCATCCAGGGGATGAGACCAGGTTTCTCTTTTCGGCAAAGAAGAAATCTTGCAGCTCTTGTGGGACCAGAGATGGTCCGGGCCACGTCAAAAGAGGTCCATGTCATCCAGGAGCGGGTCCTACATGGACGATCGATTCCTCTTGTGCGCAACAGATGGCGGCACGGGAATCTCCAGGAGAGCACATGGGAGCGGGAGGCTCAAATGCGTGCTCAGTGTCCTCTTTTCGTTTCCCTAGTTTTTGATGTAGCTTTACGGGGACGTAAAGCCCTGAGGTGGGAGTAGTGTAAAGACCCGTAAAATTCAAGGAAAATTTTTTCTTAATTTTCTTTAGAATTTTACAAGAGCGCGGTTTCAGACGGCACCTGATTCCGAGGCCCGGAGTGCCCGGAATTAATTTCCGAAGTTTGGCTCGGGTACGTTCAGTGAACGAACGAGCGGGAATTCCTAACTTTTGATCCGGTGCTCGGAATTGAAATCCGAGGGCACCGATGAACTCGCAGCGCCGATATTCGCTTAAAGAGACCTTTTCGAGAGTTGCGTTTGTTGCGGGTTGAAAGTTAATTTTTGAGGGTTTAGGTTGAGTTAAATAAAATTTGAGTAGAACAAATTTTATTTTAACTTCTTAAAACCTCTCTAAGGTGGTTGGGAGTGGGACCCACACCCACTTAACCTCCCTTGGGAGGATTAAGTGTGGTGGGGCCCACACGAACCCCCCACCTTTTCAACTCCCCACTCTCCCTCTTAATGGCTTGGTAACTTAACTTCTTATTAATTATACAACTCTTGTATATTAAATAAGTGAGTTAATTTTGGGAGTTAACTCTTTTGAATTTCAAACTTTTGAAATCCTTTTGAGTTGTGTGTTAATAAAATAAGTGGTATTCTTATTTTATTAAGAGTTCTTTGTTTGTCTTTGGAGAGCTTTCCCTTCATCTCCAAGCTTTGACGAAGAACCTTCGAAGAACGAAGAACGCGAAGAACGTCGTTCTTCAACGAAGAACTTCTCCGCCGAAGAACACGATCCATCCGCGACGCCGTATCCGCGACGCGACGTACTTCTTCCGCGTCATCCCTTCCGCGTCGGTTTTCCGCGACGAACGCCTTCGATAACAACTCTTCCTCCGACGTCAAAGGAATCGACACCAATATTCCACGACTCCGCCAACGTGTGATTATCGAGGTAGAGATTCTTGAGATCGTTGCTTTCTTTATATCTTGACTTTCCTCGAGACTTGACGAGGAACGCTCTCTTTTCCGACGAAGAACGCCGCAACTCCTTTCTTCGTTCACCGTGACAACGAAGGGGACGCCATCTCATCTTCGGACAACCTTCGTCGGCAAACGAAGATCCGCCAACGTCGTGTCTCTTCGGGCATAGCACTTCGTCAACGGATTTGACGAACGACGACCGCGACGCCCGACCTCCGCGACGCCGTCTTCCGCGGATCGTAGACGATTCTTCGAATCTTAAAACCGAGGTAGGGGTTTTTGTTTTCTTTTGGATTCCTCATTTATTCTTGATCGTGCTTTTATCAAGATTAACGTGTGACATGTTTTTCTTTAAGTTGCGTTATTATTATTAACGCGAGGGGGGCCGGATCGCACGAACACGGCCGAACCCCCCTCCAACGTTTTTGTTGATTTTTATCTTGCGGGAGGAAGCAAGTGGCGTGGTGCCGTCGCACCACGCGGATGAACGTGCAAATATCATCGCGATACCGTCGCACGCACCTTTGAAGAAACAACAAGAACACGACGCCGTCGCGCCGCGTTGAATATTATCAAAGCACGGCGAAGGGACGCGGTGCCGTCGCACCGTGCCGGATGACGAACGCCGCGGCCGGTTCCGGGCCGCGGCGGGACGAGAAGACCGCGGCCGGTTCCGGGCCGCGGCGGGACGAGAAGACCGCGGCCGGTTCCGGGCCGCGGTGGGACGAGGAGACCGCGGCCGGTTCCGGGCCGCGGCGGAAGATAAGACCGGCGGCCGGGCCGCCGGCGTCGGAAGCCGAAGAGGGGACCGGATTTTCCGGTCCCGTTGGAGAAAACCGGCCGGCCGGCTGGCCGGCCGGAACCGGGGAATTAATTCCCCGGCCATCTGGCAAAACCCCCCTCTTAATGAGGGGGGGCGGTTTTAATTTAAAGGGAGGGGGCCGGCTGCCCCCTCGGACCGGCTCAAGCAGGCCCCCCTCATGTGAGGGGGGGCGGTTTAATAAAATCGGCGCGGCATAGCCGCGCCGCCACCCTGAGGAAGCGGGGGTTTAACCCCCCCGCGTGCGGCACCCCGTGCGGCACCCGCTGCCGCCGCCAGCGTGGCCCGCCGCCGCCGCCCGCGCGGCCCGCCGCCGCCGCCAGCGTGGCCCGCCGCCGCCGCCCGCGCGGCCCGCCGCCGCCGCCACCGCGGCCCGCCGCGCCGCCGCTCGCCGCCGCCGCGCCGCCGCTCGCCGCCGCCGCGCGCCGCCGCCGTCCACCGCGCCGCCGCGCGCCGCCGCCGGCCACCGCGCCGCCGCCGTCCGCCGCCACCGGCCGCCGCCGCCGGCCACCGCGCCGCCCGGGGGGGGGTCGGGCCGGGTCGGCCCGGACCCGGACCCCCCCCGTTTCGAACCTGTTTTGGTTTTTGGCTCATAACTTGAGCCTCGGAACTCCGAATGACGAACCGTCTGCGGCAACGCGATCCTTGGATCGAGACGGTCGTTTCGGTATATCGCACTCAAGGTTTCGGGTTACTTTGAGTTCGGCCGGGTTGGTTCGTTCACGAAACCAACCGGGCCTTCGGAGCGGAAACGCTCATATCTTGAGCCACGAACGTCCGATTGACGCACCGTCAGTCGCGTTGTGTTCCTCTTAGTGAATCGGATCTTTTGGCATACTCCGCCCGAGGTTTGGACGCAGGTGGAGTACGGTCGGGTTGGTTTTTCCTTAAAAACCAACCGGGCCCCGGAGACGAAAATGCCAATAACTCACAGACCGGGCGTCCGATTGACGCGCCGTCTGTTTCGTTGACTTCCTCTTGATGAGACGGAACTTTTGACATACTCCGCCCGAGTTTTGGATGCAGTCGGAGTATGGCCGGGTTGGATTGTTCCCGAAATCCAACCGGGCCCCTGGAACGGGAAAAGCTGTTATCTTTCAGACAGGACGTCCGTCTGACGAACCGTCAGCGGCGTTGATGATCACGATGAGAAACGGTCCCTATGAGTATACCCTTTGAGAGTTCGGGGTACAGTTGAGATACGGCCGGGTTTGGTTCGCTCACGAAACCAACCGGGCCCCTGGGACGAAAAGGCTAATAACTCACAGACCGGGCGTCCGATCGACGCGCCGTCTGCTGCGTTGAGACCCCTGTGACGAGACGGACCTTTGAGACACTTCTTCGTGGGTTTTTTGTGATACTTGGAGTATCGGCCAGTAGCTCGTGGAGCGGACCCTCCCGAAGACGAGCGTGCAGAGTACGGAGACCGTGTAACTAGCTGAGACCTGACGACTGCTTGACCGACTCGACTTGGAGTGAGTCGACTAGCCCAGTGGACGGAGCACTACTTTCTGAGGTGCAGACCCATGGCGGACGGAGTACGTGTGTGACAGTGCAGACCCGCGGTACTCGTCCGGAGAGTACCTCAGCAGGCTATCTGGGTGGCGCCCGGTATTTGGCGACAGACCCTCAGCGGACGGAGCGCCAGGTAGTTGGCCGCAAACCCGCAGTACTCGACAGGAGGAGTACTTCAGCAGTCCTAGGTTAGTGAGCGGCAGCCTCGGAGTCGTGACAGGACCACTGTACACTCTAGAGACGGAGCTCTTCAGTAGTTACGGTTTCGATAATGAAAATCCTGGTTTGAGCTGAGACTTTTGACCCTGTGTTACTTTATGATTGAGATGGGTCACTTGCTAACTTTGGTATATGTATGGGCATATACCCGGGTAGTGGTTATCCGTCGATTTCACAATTCTTGTGTTTCCTCATGATTGAGATGGGTTACTTGATAACTTAGGTATATGTATGGGCATATACCTAAGTAGAGTTTATCTGTTGAGATCTTCTTGTGTTTAACCTTGATGGTTTTTGTGAGACCTTGAGGGTCTCGGGGTCCCTACTGAGTATCGTTATACTCACCCCTGCACGGGCTATGCCCGCACCTCGTTGTGTTGGTTGCAGACGACGGACAGTGCTGACAGAAGCCGAAGGTTCGAGGACTGGACGATACCTGGAGGTGGACTATACGACGAGGCGGTACCCGGAGGAGGACCACTGGGCGGGACATACTCGGAGCGGATGGCGGGACCCGAGGAGCAGAGGAGCTATCTGTACCCACCCTTCAGGTGGGATTTCCAGTGGACATCTCAGCGTAGCAGCTTTACTTTTCAGTCGCTGTTTTTCCCTTTCGAGTTGTACTTTACAGCTGGGCTTGTATTTCCGGCCCCTTTTTACTTTTCAGTTCTTCTTTTTGTTCATAGTGTTTACTTCCGCTTGTACTCTGTGGTGCTTGTTTTCTTTATAAAGGCAATGCCTTCCCAGTTATCGGGATTTTACGCCTTTGGTGCTAGTCGCCAACCCCTGGCCTATGGAAGGCGGGCTTGGGGTAGTCACGGCACGGGCCCCGAGGACGGGTCGTGACATTCAATTTAATGATTTTCTTGAACAGTTCACTTGTATTCTTTAATTGAAGTTCGTGGAGAACATGGATAAACATCCATAACGGATAATTAATTTTATTAATAATTTTACATGATTTTAAATTTTCTTATAACTTATTATGTTATATACCATACTGATGTATCATTATATATGAATTTAATGATGATCATTTGGGTTAATTCAGGCGGATTTCATCCACAACAAACTTGTTTCTTGTAATAATTTAGTAACATGTACATAAGTTAGTTCCAAAACATTAAATTGGATTTAATACATATTATATAATCTGTTTCATCAGTAAATATTGTTTCATGACTAGATCTAGAGGCAGAATGGAAAATTGAAAACATGTTGTTCTTGAAGGTTATAAATTAACATAACGCAAACAAAGTTTTCCATTCAAAAAATTAAAAGAATATGAGAAGGGGTTTTGATGATATAATATACCATTAGTATCATAAAATTTCATTATATGTATAATAATAATGTTTCAATACAATGTGGATGAAGATATGTGGGGAGATAATAATAAAATAACTTGAAGAAGAAAGGAAATTAAAGGAAAAGAGAGGTGAATTACCTCTTAAATCCTCCTCTTGAGATCATCCTTAAGGGACCAAGGATTGGTATTATGATGAGAGCAGAAGCTCTTGTACATGGGGAAGGGGCTATGGATGATTCTTGCGTAGTGTTTATAAAATCATTGAATCTTGAGAGGTGTTAGGAAATGAGGGTGTGAATTTTTGTATTTATAGTGGAGGGGAGAGGGGATTTCTCAATACTATATTCATTAATTTATTATTTCTATACGAGACACGTAATAGTGTGTCTTCCATGACTAGATATAGTAATTTAATAATTTGAATCTGAAACAATTGTGATAACATCCAATGAACATCATACATGAATATATAATTAGTAAATTTTTCTTATTTTCTAAATTGTGGTATTTCACCATTCATAAAAAATCATTTTTTTAGAAAAATCCAAAAAAATTCACCCTAACCATTTTTTTTGTGTATAATAATAAATTTATGTCCATTTTTCAAAAATAATTTTCTAAATATTATTAATTTAATTTTTAATTATAATCAAAATCTACATGAAAAATATAGTTTTTAAACATTTCTTTACTTATTCAAAAACCTAGGTACATCATGCATTCACATAAATCCGAAATATATATAGTCATATGTGATTTTACTATTCATAAAGTTCTTTCACTATTCCTAAGGTTAGAATTACTATTCATAAGGGTATGTTACTATTAAACAAAAATTATGTTTTTTTATTAGACTCCTAAAATCACTCTGAACAGAACCGTGTATGTCAGATTTTTTTGAAATTCAACACCTATAAGAGGAAAAATTATGTTTAATGGTCACACAGTAGTTAGTATCATTATATTTCATTGTGCTTCCTAATGTGATTATACTATAAGGCGTAATTAAAAGAAGTGAATTCCATTGATAAAACATTGGGTCGTTACAATTATTGTAATTGATAGAAAAAACACAACATTTATATTACAAAAAAATTAGTATGTTATCCTATACATAGTCTTATCCATAATACATTTACTTTTTTATATGTAAATGTCTCATGTCATAATAAAAATTAACAAAACTATCAAAAAATACAACTAAACTTCTTTGGTACCAATTTAACCAACCCATACCCACACACTATGTTTTTGTGCTAAACACACATAATTTTAAAATTTACATTGAGAATAATTGATATGATCAATTCAAAACATGAAAAAAAATTATATTAGTATCAAATCTCATAATATTATCATATAAATAATAGAACATTTTGTGTTAGTTTTTTTGTGGACTAGTTACATACGAAACACATTTTATATTAAATATCAATGTTTATCCATACTAAAACAATTTTATACTTACTTATGGAATTGTAATAGGTAATATTCATCTTCATAAATTGATTAAATGTAAATATAAGAAATAGATGAGATAAAATGATCAGTAATGGTAAACATAAGTTTATGAGAATATTGATAAAACAAGGATAAATAAGATAGTTATATTGAATGAAGCATATATCATAAATAATTTCATAGAAAATATCATGAATAAAAATATTTTTGTTTCATTAGTCAATAAACATTATCTATGGGAACATTACCCCCTCATACATTAGAAATATGGGACAATATTCAATAAATGAAACATTAATTTTTTTTGTGCCACATCATCTAGTCTAAAGTTTATGATAAAAAAATAATATAGAATAGTTATAAAAGGTGGTATTAAATTTTAAACAATGCATTGGAAGGAGATATATAACCCCATACATCATTCATCAATACTTATATGTTTCCCTTTAAACTAATCAATAATGATATCATAAAAATACAATGGTAATGGAAATGGGTATCATTCATCACATCATAAAGAATACATGTAAATAAAACTTGTCGCATGCCCTTATTGGATAGATTTTACAGAGGAAATAATTTTCTTAAAGGTGATGCCTTGGCCCAAAATGACAAAATAAAAATTATTATTAAAATAAATTGTACAATATTCTAAAATGTGGTATTGTATTAGAATATTTTTCATGAAAGGAAATACGAGCAATGTGGGGAGGGTCTTTGAACCAGTTAATGTCTTGATTTGTTACCATGTTTTCCATTCCATATGCAATAGTGTTTTCATCTTGATAAACATGTTTGATGATGTAGTTAAGACTGATAAGAGAATGGGTGCAATCGATCCAATGGGTAGTTATTGGACAATAATGGTGAGTAATTACATTCAAAATAGCTTGTACGATTATCATCAAGTCACTTTCAATCCAAAGGTTGTTCCAACCTAAGATCATGGAAAAGGAAATATCATGAATCAAACTTAGTATCTCAGCTTCTAGAGGGGGAGGGGGAATTCCACATTTACCCATGAAGAATACATGAATATGTCCAAGGTGATTCTTGAAGATATCACCACATGCTTCATGTTCGTGATTTACCTTGAAGTATCCATAAATATTGATTTTGATCCATCGTTGAAGGGGTGCTCTCTATAACACCTCTATAATACGATGAGGTTGACAAAAATTTCTATTAATCCTTAGATGCTTCAGGATTTCAATGTTGTGCACTGTGTTGTGGAAATGAACCTTTTGTATCAAGGAATCATCATGTATGGAAATGAGGATCTTCATCTTACCTGCATTTTGATTAAGGGGGTAATTATTATGAATAATAGCATTCAGATCACAAAAAATCAAATGGTATTTCTCATCAACCGCAGCAAGGAATATGTTCTGAATTTGTTTGGACCCTTCCATTTCTACACATTTTTTAGTTGATCTCTGAAGATATCAAAAAACAACCATCTGATGTCAAAAATTCCAAGAATATAGTTCCAAAGGGTAGAATCTGTAGAAGAAGTGAGGAAGATGTGGTTAACATCCTCTTTGTTTTGATTACAGTTTTTTCACCTTGATCAGTGCTGGATTCCAAAATATTAGAGGAATATTTTAGTGCGAACTCTATTGTGAGAAAGACACTGAATTTTGTTGAATCTTGATAGTTTTATCCAAGTTTAGGTGATCTGTTTTAACCAGCTGTAATCACTCTCAAAGTTACAGAAATAATGATTATAGATATTTTATGAGTTAATAATTCAATTGTGAGTAGGTTCCCATGTTATGAAATCATTAATGTAAGCGAAAGAGTAGTTTTCAATGGTTTTTAGATTAGTGTCAGGGAGGTGATCATGTTGAGAGTGTAAAATATCTCTGGTAGAGCGGTTGGTATAATCATGAGTTTGATAAAGAGAAATAAAAGAAATTAAAGGCATGACAGTACAGTTATCCAAAAAATATTTCATGGAGGATTATCAGGAGACCATCAATCATGAATTATTCATAAAATTGGTGAAGGAGTGTTTAATGGAATGATAGATCGAATAATTGATTAAAATGAATTTTGGTTTCTTATGATTTTCAAGAAACCAATTTTTACGAAGGTTAATTGCTTCAGAAGTATTGTGAAATAGGTTCCAAGTGATTCTTTATTGAAGGGATTCATTAATTTATTATATATTCTTTATACCAATACGACCATTTTCAATGGGCTTGTAACAAGTTGAATAGGGAACAATCACATGTATTATTTCCAGGGTACTACAAGTAAAATGAAATTCTTTATGGCAGTTTTCATTTTTTTAATGGGACCAATAGTCCATTTTAGACCATCATGGAGTAAACCATCTTGGATACAATATTGGATTTAACAAGGAAATGTTTACCTTCCATAAAGAGATATTTACCTTTCCATGAAGAAAGATGATTTAGAACATGATAAAAAATAGTCACAAAGTGACATGATTTGGGTTTTCTATAATAAATGGGATCATCAAGATATGTGAAAGGGATCGTACCTTCCTTCAGACCATGGTCACTAGTAATGATACTTGTTTTGCTGGGAGGAAAGTTCATTCCAAAGAAGATGTATGATTTGTTCCAACTAATAGTTTGACCAGAAACCTCTTAATAGCATGAAAGCATATTTATGAGGTTAAGAATGATTCTTTTATAAACTTGAATGAAAATTATTATGTCATGAGCATAAAAATTATGAGTATGATCATTCACACTCCTAGAAACATGTATGTGCGTTAGTTTATTCTAGTCCACCAGATCGTTGATTAGATGATGGAGGTAGTACTCTAATATCGAGATGAGAATGGCAGATAGGCGGTCAACTTACATGACACATTTGGTGCATTTAAAATATTCCTTGGGAGATCCATTGACCAAAATGGAGATAGATGCCGAGTTGAAGAGAATTATGATTTTAGTGATTAAAGAGATGTTATGACGAAAACATTGAAGGAAAATGAAGATAATTTTTTATCCCACAGAGTCAAAAGCTTCTCTTATGTCATGTTTTATAGCTATGTTTCTTCCACTATTAGTTTTATTCAAATTATTGACACACATTGAGGAAATAATAATATAGTCTTGGTTGGATCTACCCATTATATAAACAAATTTATTCCAAGAAATAATTTTGTCTATGAGAGTAGAATGTATGTTGGAAATGATTTTAGTAATTATTCTCTAAAGAGTGTTGATAATATTAATGGGACTATATAGTTGAATCTCAGAGGAATTATCCACTTTCGAGATCAAGGTGAGAAACCAGGATTTAAAAGCTTGAGGAAGCACCCCATTGGTAAAAAAAGATTTTACATGTTCACAAATGTCGATCTAAATCACATCCGAATAATGTTGGGAGAAACCATTATTGAATCCATCAGGACTTGGAGAACCATCAGGAGTCAGACTAAAGATAGTGTCTTTGATATCATGATCTAATGGAGTATTGAGAAAGATCCAGTTGTCTTCATTAGTGATCACTAGAGGAATGGCTTCATATAGGAGGTCTTTATTTATATCAGGATATTTGAATATGGATTCATAGTAGGAGAATATAATATGATCGATGTCATCTTCATTATCAAGGAGCTTGTCTACATCCATTAAAAAGGATAATATCTTATAGGACTTCCTGATTCATTGAAGATAATTATAGAATTTATCATTTATATCACCATCTGTTAACCATTTAACTTTATACACTCTCTTTCTCATTTTTTCTTTAAAGGTGATCAAGGAGTTGAGTTTGATCACAATGTTTAGTTCCTGAGTAGGATCAGTGTTGAGTTCAGAGTTGGTGTTACTCTTTTTAATATCATTTAGTGATTTCTCAAGGAGCATTATATCCTTATTTATTTGTTTATCTTTAGAGTTTCACCATGTTTTCAGAGTGTGTTTGAGTTTTTTTAATTTTAGAGTACAAGAAATGACATCATTATAAGAATTCATTGATATCCAAGAATTTTGGATGATATGAGTGCACTCTTTATCATTGAACCACACATTGTTAAATCTAAAAGGCAATTGGGGTTTAATATCTTTGTTGGATACATTCACCTGGATGGGTAATGATCAGATTTCAGCTTATGAAGAGTGGTTCTGGATATAGTGTCCCATTTATCTAAAGTAGAGAAATCCATGAAGGCTCTATCAAACATGGAAGAAAATAAATTTTTTTAGTGTCTTATATAACATATTTTTCCACTAGTGATATCAATTTCAATATGATTTTTGCCATCGATCAAGGCTTAAAATTCTATCATGGAAATAGTAGCATGAGACGGTCCAATTTTATCACATGAGTTGTGAATGGAATTAGAGTCTCCAATAACAAACAAGGGTGAATTAATGTTAGCGTGAAGATATAAGAGATCATTCCAAATATTTCTCCTTTATTGGTATCTATTCTTAGAATCAAAAGGAGGAGAAAATATGTGTGCTAAATATATAAATTTTTCAAGAAAAAATCCGTTCATATATATTGAAAATAATAATATTCTATAAATAAGAGTGAGAAAAAAATCCATAATTATTCGGCATTTAGGTTATTTTTTATTGCACCAGAAAATAAATAATTATGTTCACATAAATGAGATTATTTAGAGGAATAATTATTTTTCATCTATGCAAGAGAAAATAACAAAGGACGATGAGTGTTAATCGTTCACCTTAAAATAATGAACGTGTCCGAGTTAGCTAATCCCTGACAATTTCAAAAACGGTAGTTCATTTAATCCTAGCTTTGGAGTCAGAAGTCCCATTTTTATTTTTTCAGAAGCATTTATTTCGGGAAGACCTTATATCCTCTTGTGTATTATTATAGGTATGTTTCTTTTTGTTTCTAGATATTATAGTGTTCTTATTTTTAGGTTCATTTATTAGATCACTCATAGCTGATTCAATAGATCTATTAGAACATGAAAACAATGAATTATTATAATGGTTAGAAATAAAATTTATAGACTTTATTGATCAGTTACCACTATCTATAGATAGATAAGTAGTCATACCTAGAGCCTTTGAAGTGGTTGTGTACTGCTATTTGACATTTTCCAGATCAGATAGAAAACTTACGTAGGAAATAAATCATAATACCCTAGCTAATAAAAATGATATACGAATTGAAAGAAATGGTTATACAGAAGTTTTTAGTTTATTTTTGGGTAAAAACTGATAACTGAAGATAATATAGAATATAGTTCCCACATTATATTGATAAATGGTGTGCTGTAAAATCTATAATTTCCCTAATAAATCAATTGATATAATCTATGTGAACATCCTTCAATTAAAATAATGAAATATAATGTTCAAATTGGAAATAAATTATATGAAAACACAATTTTATATAGATTGGATGATTAGCCAAGACATAGGATGTGATGGTCCATTCCTCCAAAATAGATGTAAATTACATAATTCATCTAGAGAATGGTGTGTGGAATAATTTTAATAATATTTTTATAGAGTTATAGATATGTCAATGTTCAATGGATTAGAAGAAAACTAATTTCTTTTTGTGTCATGAATAAATTAACTTAGAGAAAAATGATTTCGATTATATTTTTAAATAATTTTAAAAGATATATTTTAAAAAACAATAAGAATGATAATTAAAATTATAAACCATGAAAAATCTATAGATATATTTTTATATAAAATGAAAATGTTGGGAAATATAAATGTTCACATCGAAACATTTTATGGGATTATTTTTATTGAATTCTTAAAAAATATATAATTGATTTTCATTTAAAAACGTTTATACACATTTCATTGAATATGAAAATGGATATTTTCAATTTAAAATTTAAGTTAATGGGTATCAATAAAAATTGGTTAAAAGATAATATAAAATAATATAAATAAATTCCCGCTTATATTTAAAAATTATTATTGGAAAACCACATCACTTAAAAATATTATAGAATATTTAATTTAAAAATAAAATAAAAAAATATAATATCACTAAGTACAACAATAGGATAGGAAAATCATTTAGATATTCAAAATAATGGCATTAACGATTCTCTTGAGGCGTTATCACATTATAGAGATATTAAATATAAAATTAGATTGAGAGGAGGAACATAGTGCTTGATTAACATTCATATTAAATTCCTTGAATGACTCATAGAATTAAATTGAACATAAAATACAATTATCGAAGGAAAATATTTGATAAAATTAATTAAATTTGTAGAATATAAACTCTAATAATTTCAATTGGTGAATAAAATAATTATATATAATTAATTAGGAATTGAGACCAATAAACCCTTTCATTTAAATATTCATTGACGTAAGAATCAATAGATAATGGAGTTATAAAGAATAATTGTAAAATATTATGATGTATGGAGGAAATATATTACAATTTATACATTATTAACGATAAATAAACATTTAATCATATTATTTAATAAGTATTTTTGTATCTGAATAGTGTAAAATTGAGTTAACAAAAATCATTATGATGTTAAAAAAAATAAATTCAAAACCCATTGAATGATATGGTTATAAATGAAATATTGGATACCATGAATAATGATGGGATCATGAAAAAAATATTAAAGTGTATATAGAAACAACAGTCTATAAAAAATTATGTATGATAAAAATAATGTCTCAAGGGATGGGAAATTGACACAATAAACCCTTACCATACTCTTAATTAAGACTACGCATATGCCAAAATTTTAAAATAATCTAATTAATTATATTAAATACCATACTAGTATCCTTATTCACATAAAATTTACTTACTATATAGTTTTTATTATCAAGTTCTATCTATTTATTTTGTTGTGTTTTTTCATGTTTGTCATATTGCATGAAAACATATTCGATGATAGATTATTTTGTTAATTTTTCGGATAGATGATTGTATTTTAATATAATATAAATATTTAATATAATATTTTTATAACCATAAAAAATAATTTTTTTGATTATATTATAATAATTATATGATAATTTATTTTCACATAGTCTTACATGATATAGTTGTATAACATCATTCATGTAGGTGGTTAAACCGACCCAAACAAGAAAACTATTACTTGTTGGTTGAGTATTGTTAAGGAAAATTATAATATAATTATATCACGATTACAATGATATTATGAAGATGTTTATTTTTCTATGATCATATTTTACTATGTTTTTATAAATAGTCAAATTCATGAAAAATAACATTATATCATGACGATGTTAGACTGAACAAAATATTGTTAAATTTTTGATTTTCCAATGAATGTGAAAGAATGAACGTGTATTATAATTTATCTTTTCTTATTAAAAATTATGTTTTATATTTTAAATTTAATCTATAACTCCATCCTTAAAACCATTGAAAATAGGTAGTGGGTAAAAAAGTCATCACTTTATGGATATAGTAGTTTTTAGAAACACTCGATCAATCTTATTTTGTTTTTTTATGTGGTTATAAAAGAATAAATAATTTTTAATTTAATGAAACTTTTATTTCCTTATTAAAAATACTTGATTCCATAGGGAAAGGGATACCCCATTGAAGTTTTAGTTGACAGAGTTTCAAAGTATTTTTCACTATGGACGGTGGATTTTGAAGGATGTTCTATTCTATCATGAACAATTACATGGAGCCTCTTTACATGTAAATTATAGAAAGTGGTTATATTAATTCATCTAATGATCATAATTAAAGAGTTATTCCTCTTATTATGAAATTTTTAATTTGACCCGGGGATCCATTTTGGAATTGATTGGAAGACATTCATTTGGGAATTCAAAAATGGAATACAAGAGGTATTACCATGTTTTCTCATGTGGAATGAACCATAAAAATACCATCTCACTTCTTCCATTAATCATTTTTTATAACTATTAAGGTCTTAAAATATGACTCAATTCTACAGTTCTCATCCTTACATGGTAGAAGTTCATATTTCCCAGTGGTTTTACACTGGAGTCATCCTTTTGTATCATGTACCTCATTTTCTTGAGCTTTTGACAAAACAATACCATGTATTGCACCATAGTGGATAGTTCCCATGATGTAACAATTTAAAATATCTTTGGTGGTCTATCATTGTTAATCCTTTCACCATAGTGTGTACCTCTGTATTATGATGGGGGTTTTCAATACACCTCTAGTTTTCTTGAATACCTTCCAACCAAGCTAGGTATCTTTCGGATGTAGACCTCAGGTAAAAAATGGTTAAAGTCTTCATCATATTTCTTATTAGCTTACTCTATAACCCTTCATATTTTGGATTGGAGTCAATTCAATGAGTCTTTGGAGGGTGATCGCGTCCTGGTGGGTGTGAGAACAAGGATTTAAATATTACAACTCTAATTATCATAGATGGTGACATAAAAACCATGTGTTCATAATTTTCTTATAATTTGGGGTCATATATATATATTTTGTTTTCATGATATTTTGTTTATTCTCAATCAACCTATTTGTGTTATGAAAATCACGTTCACACATGATTGTCCATGATGTTTTCATGTTTATGGGCATGGGATTATTTGTGGCTCTGGATATTTGATATTGGTGTTCCCTATTATATCATTTTATTACATGTATTTCTTATTGTGTTGAATATCTTATTAAACTATTTTCTATGTATCAAGATTATCATATGAAACCTTGAGGTTGGTGTGATGTGGTCTAAAGGTCCTTAATGGTCTTCATGGAAATCCCTGTAGAGGGATGCGTATAAGTGGTTTGTCAACTAGTTTGACATCATACATACGTCTTTAAAAGTTGGTGTGGCTATCCATTTTGACAGATGTGCATTAATGTATGTCTGTAAGATACAGGTAGTTGGCTCTTATAAATATCAGGCGTGGGTGTTAAAAGGATAGCAAACTAGGGATTGGAATGCTTTAATTCATATCATTCCTGATGGGAACCACTATCATGGTGGGGTAAGTTGTGTGGTCTTAATGAAAGTACGTATTTGACTTATCAGGTATCTTATATTGAAAAGAGATGGTGAGGTGGGGTCGGGGTTAATGGTGGCTTGGTCACCACATGATGACTCAACACATTTATGGTTTTATGTTTATTTTATTGTTTACTTTTCCATGAAAGAAACTATTTTATATTATGTTATCATATGTTAAGTATGCATTGGTGGTTCTTTATTGAGTCCAATGCTAACAAGATACTTGGGAATTTAATCATCATTGTAGATTTCATGAATAGAGTCTCTATAAATAGAAAGGTCCCATTAGGGATGGCTGAGAAAAGAAGTAAGAAGATAGTCGGGTGAAAGGAACAACTCCAAGGAACCATTTATTTTTTTATTTATTATGTATAAATTCTTCTATGTAGTTTGGATTACACTTTGTGATCTAATTATATATTTCAAGACATTTAATCTATATTAATTTTTCTATATTGTTTTTCTAATTATTTATTATCAAGTATACTATTATCTTGATCATTATGCTCAATGACATGATTTAATGGGTGTAGTCTAACTACTAGCCTATATAGACTCTATATGTGAATCAATATCCTCTAGGATATTAGGAGGAAAACATTAGGTTATGAGGATTTCAATATTGGTCTTATTAGTTTTGTTCTGGATGATACAAAATAGTATCAGAGGAGTTTTATTCTTTTCTTATTGACTAACCTAGGACATTATGGAGAGGAGATAACAATGCGGGGCTTGGGAATGAGAGGTTCTATGTTCCCAGCTACCACATGTGTAATAGGCCATTGAGTTACTATGAATTATATTTCTATAATAATTGATTAAATTAACTTTCAATGATGCGCATACTTTTGACATATAATTTATGATATTTAGTGTATAGTCATGCACTATGATAAGAAACATGGGTTTATATTTAATTTCTATATTTGTAGTTCTACTATAATATTATTTCCTTAATAAAATTCTTTAATGTTTAATCTCTATTTAGGATAGTTTCATTAATTCTTTGATATATTTTTATGACCATAATATTTTGTTATTTTAGTATTTAAATTAATTAGTCGAACTGAGGATATTGTGTTGTCATTATATATGTGTGACTACAGTTAAAAACATGTGGGGATAGAGATAATGGTTATTACTAGTATGTTTATACCTTATTGTGAGGGTAGACTCCTAGGAAATATTTTTTGTGTCTCCATAGACTATACTGTATTTTATTATTTTCTTCATGGTCCTCATGTTTCTATGATTCGTCCTTGGATATGTTTAAAGGGACTTCCATATATAGAATTCCATGATTCTCATGTTCCAAAACTCATGGTGCAAGGGGATTTACCTAAACACTCTCTTATACCAGCATTGGAAACCAATTATATAGATCTTGTACATATGGGACACTTTTGGATAGTTACCATCTGAGGACAAACCACTCATAGTGCTATGGATGACTACAATATGTATTTCAATGTATAGAATCCACTAGTGGTCCACAGTTCTAGTGGACCTTTCGAAACAAAGGAATTGATAGAAATTATCGAGAAACTTTTCATGCTGATCCAGACATCCAAGTGGGGATGATTGATTCTAGAGAACATAATTTTCCAAGGATATTCTATGATATTGTTTAATTCAATTATTCAGTAAGATATAAGAAAGGGTATGACCAGGGAAACCTTCAAGAATTATTTTCTCATTTAGTAATTTCCTAATACAATTAAACTAGATTGTGCCCATAAGTTCATATAGTTATGATCCGGTTCTATAACTGTCCCTATTTATCATTCTCCATTCATGATGTTACATTAATTTTCACATTTATTTGATAAGTATAATGAAAATAAAAAATATATAATCATGATAGGACTTTGACCAGATCTCAGATGTGAGGTTAGGTTGTTCGACGTGATGCCTTAGTCACATGTTCTTTGAAAGGCCACACAAAATGATAAGGCACTGCGGGAGTACATGTAGTAGGATTAGTTTTTTTCCATAGTGGGAATATGTCTGATCTTTCTCTCACAACCTCGGTAGTTTCTTCATGTAGTAATAAGAGGAATGAAGACTAGGAGAACATGGTAGAAAATATTTGGGATAGAGAAGGAGTTTTTAAATATACTTTATGGGATATTATTTCATTATGTTATATAATTGTGGGGTATGGGGAATTATAGTTTTATATGTCGAAATCCAACTGTGGAGTTCCACCTTTGTTGAATGGTTGGTCATCTTTGGTGATTTTTGTTAGAGTCCTCTTAGTTGGGTTCTATGAGATCAGGGAATACTATGAGTAAAGGACCATAATAGAGTATACAGGCATCCCAAACAATAATGATTACTATTTGATAGGGTTATAAGGATGATACATGGATAGTTAATGTAGTGTACTAATTTCTAGTAGATTATGGATAAGGGATATATATTGTATGAGGTATAAACATGATCCCATAAACTTTATATATATCATTGTTCAATATTGCTGCTTACCAATCCTTGATTTTAGTATCAATATTAACTAAACAAGACCTACAAGTTGTGTTATCTTCTAATTCAGTCTCCCTTGATACACCATTGGGTATGATAGTGGATAATATTTTTTGATTCCCTATTTTTCCCATTATAGTTTCCATTATTGGATATATATATATATATAATTTCATGATTCTGAAGACAGTGAACTTTGATATTATTCTCAAAATGGAATGGATAAAAAACTTCGAGTCTCCCATTGACTTATATTGGAGGTGTGTGTAATTCACATAACCAATTGGATAAAATATGTAAAGATCAGAGAGTGGGAGATTTGTAGAGATAATTTTATAAAAGAATTATGTTATCTTATAATGATCATGATATAGATGATAATAATTTATCTATTGATAGGATTAGTGGTAAACCCCTCGACATTTCCTCCAGTTTTGGATCTTAATTAGGATATCATTCTAGATTACATCAAAATATTTCCCCTTGATATAGTATTTAACTAATATATTGACCTTGTGGTTGGTACAAAACTCATTTCAACAACCCTTTACCATATGGTTCCCACTAAGAAGATTGGTCTCAAGGAACTTCTTTTGGAAATCGATAAATGGGCTTCCTAAATCTGAATTTGTTACCATAATATAAACATTTATTTTACAACAATAAGGTTGATGATAGTCTTTTAATATTTATCAATTATCGGAACCTAAACCAGGTGATGGCCGTGAATCAATATCCCTTTATTTGAACCAAATATATTTTTAGTGGGCTATGGTGACACTGATTTCTCTCCATTATTGGTCTCTAATCAAACTAAAATTTGATACAAGTAAAAGAGGATGGAATATGTTATATTTTTTTCATTTATGATTGGAATTTTATGATTAAAATTTAATGTTTTTTAGGATTAAAAATGAACTAGACTTGTTCATGGATCTCAAAATGAATATCTTCCACCCATATATAGACTTATTCATCACGTTTTTTTCATTAAATCCTCATATTCTCACAAACACTATAGAAATAAGCATGTAACATCTAGAATTTCATGAGTACACTTCAATCATATCATATTTACTCCAAGAAGGCAATGTTTGACTTTTGGATATGGTAGGTTTTATTCTCAAGGAATGTGGAGTCCAAGATAGGTATATACATACACTCAGAGAAATTGTGGGCAATAATTTCCTAGACATGTCCTTATAATGTCTTCAAGATAAAGATCATTTTATTCCAAACATGATATTATCGAAGATTTTTTATATAAATATATTTTTTATCATCACCCATGACTTCAATGAAAATAAATAGAGTTAATTTTTTGAAGTCATACAATTTTGAATAAGTATTTATTTAGTTTTAGTGAATAAGTATTTATTTTCAACAATAGCTCTAGTTTTTTCAATCCCATAGCGTGGGATTGGATATAGTTTACTTTGATACATCTGGTATTTTTCATGTATTGGTATTGATGAAAATAGAAAAGTTAGCAGGCTATTGGTCTCATTATTTATGACAACAATAATTGAGATGTCTTACTCATTACCTTGAACTAGTATCCATGTTACATGATTTGAGGTGCTATAGACAAAATCTCTTTCACAATATCTTGGTTGTTACATAGACCATAATATCCTTCATTGTATCTTCACATTGAAGGAAATGAATATGGGATAGAGGTTCTATTTAGAGTGACTTCAAAAATTTGACTTATATGTTATTTATTCACCAAATAATGGTATCATTATTGTATATTCTATTATCCATAACATGTTGGATGAGGAGTTGGAGAGAGGATTTTTGAGGAGTAATGGATCTTGATGAGACTATTGGATGACTTGAGGATGAATTCTTAGGAGGATCAATTGTTTATATCATGTGATATATTAGTGGTCATAATTTCACTGTTAGAACTATTAAAGGATTTATATAATACTAGACCATAGTGTATTTTGAGGAAAGAAAATTAATATTGAGGTGATTCAATAATTGGGTGTTCTTGGGTCTATGAGCATGTTATCCACATACATTGGAGAGAATTAGTTTCAATACTAAAGATAGAGGAGAATATGAGGGATTTATATACCTCTGGATGGAAAGTACATCCGAGTGAAAATAAGATATATCAATAGTTTAGGTAACAGTTATCATGGTTAGGGATAAATATGTACATTTCTAGGTTTTTCTCAAGATGCCTTACCTATTAGAGGTAAAAGGACCACATTTGGGGATTGATTTTTTTCTCGATACAAATTAAGTTCCCATGTTGTAGTGGTAGGATATCACAGTTGATTATTTGATGTTGCAACCTAGGAACCCAATGATTTTTGATATTTTGGTGTGGGGGGGGGGGAATTATTATCCATCTCATTAAGGTTTCAATCTATTTACTAATACATGAGACTCACTCAATGGATGAACTATGATCAATTTATGTCGCGATATCGTACTATTTTATGGACTATCTTAGAGATTTGTTTAATACCAAAAGACATGGTTTACGTTTTGATATTGGCAGGTCTTGAATAGATCCACAAGGGATCAACTGAGACTAAGAATAGTGATATCCTTTGAAATATAGAATTTCCAAAAATAATATACGCATATTGAATAATACTCTTTGATATTTTGTTATAGAATTTAATGGAATGCGGTGTTATCATCTATTAGTGGTTTAGTTCACACATAACAACAATTATCTTGCTTCAATTCATATATAACCTTATCAGGATCTTTATAGGAGGTCATTTATTAAATTTAATATTTCCATGTGAAAGGTGTGGTATAATTTATGGGGCCATGTATGGTTCAAGAAACTTTTGAGTGAATGAAGATAATATATAAAATGTTGATGACTACTCAATGTAGAAAAAAATCATATTTCAAATGTAGGATGATACCTTTGTAGTCCACGATGGGAGATTTGGTTTTATTGCGAGTCACTTCTAAATTATTAAACTAATAGATGAGGAAGAAAATAAAGAGAGAACTATGTTTTGGGGGACCATTAAATATCTTTGAGTGGTTTGGGAGAATTGTATACTATCTTAACAATATACTATGTTATTGAGGAATGACATATTTGTAAAAAATTTCCTATCATTGGAGGTACAGACCAGATCCTTTCCTTATTATTAACCATGGGAAAATTGAGAAGGAACTATATTCATCTTATAAGGATCTTCTTATATAGATTTTAGATTGGAATGGGAAAGACCTCTAAGATAATATATTATCCATATTTGATAGTTTATGGGAGTATAGGGTGATCAGGTATGATATTTGGGAGTGAGAGGTTGATGTTTGAGATTAGTGGCATGAGGTTTTTAAATAGGATCCCTAGAGACAACTCTCATGGTTATGAATTCCTTTTGAAGGGGAGAATTTTGAAGAATCCATATTTTTTATTTACATTATTAAAATTATTTTTTCCCTTATACCCCCATTTGAATTTGTTTTGAAATATGTTGGATAATGTCTTGTGGGATTTGAGATGATTCCTAAATATTTTATAAGTTTTTTAAATAATTTGGCTAATACATGTCACATCACATCATGGTAAATATAGTAGTAACAAAAAAATATTTTCACCTTGATCCCACACCATAGAGGATATGAGTGAACCATGGAGATTTTTGTTGATGGAGGTTGTTCTATAGCATTCTCCAAAGAGGTATATTATGAATGTTTTCCTATAATTACATAGTGAATATTATAGATCCTATTTATACATAAATTTCAATTAAATTTTATACCATTTAACATTTTTATCATTCATTAAGATTCAATCCTATAAATAGAATTTTAAATATTTGAATAATGGATTGTTTTTAGAATTTTTTTGGGGACTTTGAATGATGATTTAAATTGGGAAATTATGAGACAGTATCTATTTTTAACATATAATTGACCCTATAATTACCATTTACCTTATACCATTAATAAATATTTCAGTACTCGAGATGACTATAAAAATTATAGGATAATACATCACCCATTTATAGGCTATAGTATTTCTGAATGCAGAGTAGTTTAATGCCTCAACCATCATAATTGTGATACAAATCACATTTTTCCATAATCTCTATGCCTTAGTACATTGTTATTTGTTATGATTAATCTTTCCCATGCCGCATCCCTTTAACATTCACCATGGTAGTATCTCTTAAGAAAATTGTGCACTATATTTGTCACAACTAGATAGTGGTGGTGATTTTCAGTAGATCCCCATTCCATAGTGGATTCCTTACATTGAGGTGGAATTATAATTTTCTAGAATTACCTTCCAAATAAGGTTTATGTCTTCCATTGATCGACATAATATAAAATTCGGTTATACTTTTTTCATTTTTTATCATTGTCTTACACTATAACCCATTATACATTGGATTTGAATCACCTCTAGGAGTCCTTGGTGAGTGATTGTGTCTGGGTCAGTATGACAACTCGATTTAGATGATGAAAAAATTGACCAACCATGTCATTGGAATGAAAGATATGATGTAATAAGTTCATTACAATTTGGGTCCGTGTATATAATATTGTTAAGATATGTTGTTTACGCTTGATATAACAATTATGTTTTTGAGTTTCATGTCGTTACATGAGTTTCCATGAGTTGTAATTGATTATGAACATGTGATTATGTGTAGCTCAAGATGTTTAATAATGGTGTGAGTTATTGCTACTCTCTATGACATATATTGCATGTTGTCTTGCATATTCTGTGTCATTGTGGTTCAGGTATAATGATAGTTATTTGAAGATTTAAGGATGGTGAAATGAGGAATAAATGTATATAATGGTTGGATTGGAAATAACTTTAGAGGAATATAGATAAGTGGCTGGTTAACCAACCTAACATTTTTCTAACATCCTTAATGGGGGGAATTGATATCCCTGTAGGGGAATTTTTGTTAGTCAATGACTGGAAAACACTGGAGTGGGGGTCCCACAGACTTTTGATTTGGGTGATACAGGGATAATAGTTTGAGACTAGATATGGTGGAACATAGAGAGTTTCTGATATTCCTATTTGTTTCCTAAAATATAGTACATGTTTTTCTTATCTATCATAATTACCAATAGCGTGCTAATGTATGTTGGGTGAGGGTTCATTGTGGAATGTTCAACACTTGAGGATATGAATCATGTAGGGTGGTATGTCAAATTTATTATTTATTCATTTCAATTATTAAAATTTTATATATTATGTTAACTTATGTGATGGATGAATTATTAGTATTCTACTAAGTCTTATACTCATACACTATATGGGAATTTTTGTATTCTTGTATATTTATTAACTAGAGACCTAGTGAAGGGATAGATTTGTATTATTGAGGCTAAAAAATGAGCATGGAGATAGTAGCATACCAAGATAGAATATAGATGACCCATTGTTTATTTATATATTACATTATGTTTCTTTTACTTTGTTTGGATAAAAACGTAGGGAGCTAGTTTTCCCTTCTATGAATTGAACACCAAATTTCAATTTGGCCATGATTATTATGATTATTTACTATCTTATTTATAAATATAATTTTATCGATGCTCGATGACATGACACTGATGATATAGTCTCCAACACTGATAGTAACCAACCACCATTGTCATTTGATATCCCATTATACAAGGTGATGTATGCATGATGTCATGTGATAGTCTGAATCAGACCAGGTGGAATTAGTGGAAATGTTACATAATTTTTATTAAATTTTTATAATAAATATTCATTTTAATAATGAAAATTATGTCATTATGTTATTTTTATATGTTATGTTTTGAATGGAAATCATATGAATACAATAATATAGATTATGTATTAGTCATATTGGGACTATGAATTTTCTCTTCAGAGCCTCCCTGGAAATAATTTTATTTGGGTAATTAATTGATACCAGAGGCTTATATATGTGATGAATGATTATTGGATCATAAAAAAGAAATATATTTTTTTATAAAAGATAAGTAATGGGTGTTTCTTGATGTAGTATAAGTGTTCCACCTTTTTATATATTTAAAATGATAGTTTTTTTAACACACCTCTTTTTTAAATAATGGAATGACACTATCCAATGGTCAAAGTTTCAAAAAGTGATAAATAATGGACATTAGGGTGTGATAAGGATGATATGCCCTCTACCAATAATTTGAATACTTGTTTTAAAAATATTTCATGTCATTTACTTCTATTAGTTTCTATTTTAACATTTTTATTTTATAACTAGTTAACTACTTTCTAACTATGTAATATATGTTTTAATAAAAAAAAATATGAAACACTTTATGAATGGTAAAACATAATGTAAACTCTATTTAATCCCATTAAACTTCTAAATAATCTAATTTAATATATAAAGTAAAAAATTACATAAATTTATGTTCTGTTTGTAAAAAAATTAAACATCAAGTGTTTTTAATCTAATTTTCCATATATTTCCAATTGAATGAGTGAAAATGTATTTATTTATTGGATTAAAATAAAATTATATTCATTTTATATATGTAATTAATTAATGTTTTGATTTAAAAATTTTCATTTTAATAATATAATTATTTTAGAATAATTGTTTCACAAAAATCATTATCATTTACTTTAATATTATTAATCATAATTTTAGGCAAAAAATGATATTGATTATATTAAATAATATGAATAGCTTGGTCTCAAATATGAATCCATTTTATAGATTTAATATATATATATGATGAAAAATATTTTTTAATATAATAAAAAAAATATTTTCTAGATATAATATTACATGAGGTTGAAAAATGTTACCCATGGATTTAATAAATTTAACATATTACTTTTAAACGATTTATCTTAAATTAAGATTTTCTATTTTTTTATTTATTGTTTCTATTTTTTTATTCATTCCCGAGGATAATGTCCAAAAAGTTATATTAGATTAGAAATTGGTTTTTTACAATTTCCATAAAAATAAATTATTTAAGAAACTTTTCTAAAATATAAAATATGATTTTATGCAGATTTTAAAATATTTGTTCTTTTTGAATAATTTGTATACTAAAATTTAGAAATTTAACATTTAAATGAATATTAAATTTATATAATAAAAAACTAATTTTATTAAATAATGCATTTATAATAATTTAAGAGTTCCTGTTATATTTTGAATACCACCATTCAAACATAAAAATTTACATAAAGAGAATAATTATCGTGAATGTTAAAGGGGTACGAAATAAATATATTTTGTATACAATTTCAATTTGATTAAAATATTTTTTAAATATCTTGAAGTTTTAACATTCATAAATTTTCATAAAAATAAATACATTGTGGATTTTTTATGTTAGTATTGTTTTTGGAGAGTGCTATTAACTATAGTATTAATTTAATGGATCCAAAATCCATTGTCATTAAATATAGTTTTCCAGATTGTTAAAAAATAGAATTATTGAAAATAATTTCTTTTTTGTGAATTCACTTATATATATTACCCTTACATAATTATAAAATTACATTTAATTTTTCACTATTGTCACATATTACTATTATAATTGTTTTTTTCATCATTAATAAAGGATGTTAAAAAACAATGTTTATAAAAGCAGTTAAACCGACCAGAACAATAGTGTGTTATGATAAATAAACGTGAAAAAAATATGTTTTTGTATAATTCTAACATCACTTTTCTTGGATGATGGTAATCATTGTTAAATATAATGATATTGTGGAAAAATATATATGGAAATGAGGTTCAAGAAGAAAATTATGAAAATATTAAGGTGAATATAACACTTCAGGTGATCTCTTGAATCATCACATGAATACCCTATTGGAAATGAATGATTTAGGTAAAATATTGTGAACAATAATTCTCAAAAAATTTAGAGTCTTATTAGAGAGAAAATATTGGTTTAGAATCTTGATGGATATGAATATTATGTGTGGTGTGATGTAGAAGGATGTGGATATATTTATTTGACTTTTCAATGGAATCTGAAAGAATTAATTAATCAATACATTAAAATTCAATTATCTCAATTGATCCAGTATAACCATAGTTACATGTTACCTACCATTCTAATACATTAAAATAGTTTGGAAAATAACTTGTCTAATAGAACTAACTCTGTAAAATTATTTCTTGATTACATTTAAATGAAGTCATATTCACTATATTTCCCTAAATTTCATCATATTATTCTATTTTTTCAATTTTGATTAATTTTTTTTATTTAGGACCTTACTGATATTAGATAAAATTATTCAAATTATAGAATCGATTTTAATACAAAAAATAATTTTATCTAACAAAAAAATTAAAAAAAACATATAACATAGAAGTAATTTTTTAGAAAAACTATTTCTAAATATTAAATGATTTAATTCAAATTATTAAAAAAATTAAGAATCATTATTTGTGTATTATATTTAATTAATATCATATTTTAATATTAATTAATATAATTTATTCATTCAACAATCTAGGACATACAAAAATAACGCACAGAAAAATATCTATTTTTAACAAAAAATGAAATTAATTATTATTTATACTAAATATTAATTGTAATTTATCACTAAAATTATATTAAAATATTTATTAGAATCATTTAATTGAATTTATATAATTAAATAAAAATAATAATTTAATATGTGTGATAATATATTTATTAAAATAAATTTTATTCTTAATAATGAATTAGAAACACGTAAAGTTATAATTTTTTTTGTTTTACATTTAATATTTATATAAAAATATATTGTTTTAACTACATATTAGTAATCCAGAACTATTTAAATGATTAATAGTATTATACCAATTACTATATAGGCATAAGGAAAATGTAGGACCAACCACTATATATGTATAATGATTTTGTAACGACTATCTTACACTTCTATATTCATGAATTATTCCTCATATAATTGTCAAAAAAATCATTCTATTCCACCAGTTTTATTATTTATATTCTTAACATATTTCATATATGTAATTTTCATTCCTACAGATATAATCAATGGTAATATCCTTATAGAACATTATGATAAGGTATATATCAATTTTTTGTATTATTATTTACTTGATGTTTTATTCATAATTTAGTTTTGAGTTTTTTATTTAGTTTTTTATCATGGAATATTTATTCAATTATAATATATTACCTTAATGGAATAAGGATTATTCATTTATGTTTGTTATTTCATGCAATACAACACACTAAAAATAAGGGTTTTATTTTAATATAATTTTACAGTTAACATTTTGAGTAGTATAAATGGAAATACTGCTAGAATACAATAATAAAAATTAACAAAGAGTTGTGTTTTATGGAGACAGATATCCACAACATGACATAAATCATTTAAATGGTCATTCGAAATTATTTTTAGGTGTATGAATCAAGCTAGGATCTTCACATGAATGGTGTATTGTAGATGGATAGGGGAGTAAATATTATGTTTGCTAAATTATTTGTAGACATTGATATATAATTCAAGCCCATCATGTTATATAAAGTTATCTAGATTGAGAAATCAATCTGCCTTCTCACAATTAATAAAATCAATATTACAATAATCATATAGATACTTGAAATTTTTTATATTTCTTCATATGTATAGAGTGGTTGTGATTATCATTTGGGATATGTGCATAATTAGTTTAAATATAGTCCAATGTGAAATTTATGATGATTTTATCCATCCTACCAATGTAAGGAATGATACATAATATACTATAATTATAATGAAATTATAGGAGTTTGAAAAGATCATTCTAGATAAGAACACAGACACATCATCTTCCCTTGTTCTATATAGTACATGAAGTTTAACATGTAAGATAGATTAGAGAAAAAAATGAAAAATCCATAGTGCTACCCAAAAAATAATATATATAGAGATCCATAATTTTATTTAACATTACTAAAAATAGGTAATACGCTATGTGGTTCTAGAAACTCATTGATCGATTTAATCAACTAGTCATCCAATAAATGTTTCATGTAATATTAAAAAGTAGTAATCTTATAATTATGCATTAATTTCATAACATATTAAGGAACAACACTTTTATTATGGAATTATATTAACAAAATTTAAAGTGAATCAACCATTTAAATCAATTTATTGTGATTATTTTTCAATTAAATAAATGGAATATTAATCGTGGAATTATCATTTCTCATGTATTAACCCATTTCATATATAGTCAGGTTTGATCATAACTCAAAATAGTGATAAAACATTATTATCCCAACAAAAAATTAGAAGTATTAAATTCCATTAATATCCTCAAATCATCAATAGGTATTGAAAAATATCACTTGGGGATGATTATTTCACATCAATTATGAACATTAACAAAGAATTTAAATCCATTCAATGATGATCCCCAAAAACCACTATCAATAAAAACACCTCTTACACACATGAAGAATGATAATTTATTTATCTATATAAGAGTCCATAAAAGTAAGAAAGGATTATGGAGGGACCATCTAAAAATATTATTCACCATCGATTTTCTGTCATAAATTTTCATATTCGAATACAATGTTCCCTGAACCTTCATTTAGTGTTTATACTGAATGGAATATTCTTTTAACATGTCAATTATAATAATTTTCCACATAAATAGATACAACCATGTGGGTCACCTCCCAATAAATAATGATCTCATATAGTATTTTATCAATTAAACAAAAACAAATATAATGTTTTACCATGATAAAATTATTTAAAATGTAATGGTTCATGTCATAGGAATGCAAGACACTTTAGGTGAATGTGATGAGGTTATCTCTATGATAATGATTTCATATAAGATTAAAATGCTATGAAATTTTCATTTAGATGAATATATTGGTAACATACACTAACATTTAACCAATTTAACTCAACTAGCATAGAATTATGAAAAATAAATATCACAATCAATAAATATTTCATAGTGGCATGGAAGGGGTGGGATTTATATATGTGAATTTCATTTTTAAGAATAATTGGGATTATTTTAATGAGATTGAAATTATTTTGATATATCTTATCAAAATCACTTCATATTCAATATTACCATTTTGAATCATTTTGTAGAAGTCTAAACCAATGTTTAATAATTTGGAATTTTTGTTCATATAGATTAGGTTCAATCCTTTTATTCACATATACATAGATTGATATTTACTAAAAGAGGATTTAAATATAAAAATGATTACCCTGAAGATAGTGATACTGAAAAATCCTTACTAAAAAGAAATATCACTAATAAACTATTTATTGGGAGAGTATCTTGTTGGAGGGAGATAATTCAAATTTACTTCAGAACTATATAATATTATAGATAACACTACTAATCATTCCTTTTATATTTTATAGAAATTTAATCGACATTCCCTGCACATTAGGTCTGCAAAATATTCACTGGGATGTATATTAATTGGGGCATATTTATTATTTGGATATAGTATTGAGTACGAAATTTTACCTTCCCATATGGTTAATTTGTAGGATTAAATATATATCCTACAAAATGTTTTCCCAGTTCCATGTTCATGTTAAGAACATATATATATTTCCATAGTGGAGTGTAGTTGAAAGGGTCGAGAAATGATTTTTTGAACCCAAAATTAACTCATGGTGGGTAGGTGAAATCATTGTCTCATAAACCCATTCATCTATAACTATTTCACATTATCTAATAATGATGTAATGTTTCTTGATAATGGTCCAATTTATTCATATTTTGTTTTTCCAGCTGCCATGGAGAAAGTGGGGTATTCCCTTTATAGATACATTCAATTTAAAAGATGACAAATGATGTTAAAAGATGTTCAAAATTAAATACATAACTCATTATGTCAATATAGGTGACAATATAACTAGGATGAAAAAATTAACAAGTATTTTATGTTAGAGTGTTGTTTGAACACCCATAATTGGGTATTACATCATTCAATGAAATGTTGGAGTAATTTATATTTCTTCAATATCTCTATTTTTTATTTCAAATGATATATTAATCATTCTAATAAATGAAAATTTAACTTCTAATGGGTAGCTCCATTTTTTGGATAAGATCATACCATATAAATTAATAGCTTTGGAGTTAGCCATGATCCTATGTAGACATATTAATTTAGGGAAATATTTGGCTCTGATTAACATATTGATTCATCTCCCATAAATATAATATGAGGTTCCCATAAAGAGGTATTTTCATCTACACATGATAGTTAATTACTAATGGTGATAGAAATTATTATAATAGAAAATATAAGGTAAATATAGACACTACACTCCACACATATCCTTGCTTAATAGATGATATATTATTTGGAGGTCGATTTTAGTATATTTTTAAATAAATTTTATATTTGATCCTTTATTCCATGTATTGTGTTTAAGATAAGAAATATCTCTAACAGATAAACTGTATTATCCCAAGGGTTGGGAAATACTTGGGCATATAATATACTGGTCATGGAAACTTATGTGATGTATAAATCAAATTCCAAAGGAATAACATCATAGTAGTTCCCAATAATCTCTTACCTAACCTTTACAACATCATACATTTTGGATTGCACTACTCCTGAGATGTGTAATTCATTATCATATATTGTCCTCCTTGATTCTCAAAACATCTCCTATGTTTGAAAATTATAAAATGAGGGTTTACAAAGCCACTAATATAATTCCTCGTATATTCATATTCAGTGAATAATTAAAAATGTAGGAACCATAAATTTCTATTTGAACAGATTATGTGGTCCTTATATGTGTCTTAGTACTAGATAACATCTTAGTCCTTGATTGAATCATGATTTTGATTGTAATTATGTTGTATTTCGATGGAATTCATAAAATAAGGTGTATAATCAATTTTGGAAACTGAAATTCAAAAACCATATGGAGTTATTGTAAATATTTATCATGGTTAAAAATATCACTCTAAAAAACAAAATGTTTACCATCCATATTATCCAAATTGTATAGTGGAAGATCATTCATTAATAAGACCCAGAAAAAGTGTTACAACATAATAATTCTTGTGATGAATTGTAATCCTTTTTCAAAAATAATATGGATGTAGAGATCTATAGATGATCTCAACATGTTGGGGTGTTTACAGAAAAAACAATAACTAACCAATGAATAAAAAACCTTGATAAACCACCATCATCATTAACGGGTTATTGCTAAATGAAAAATTATAGAGTATCAAAGGCGCCTTCAAGAGGATAGAATGGCTACAAAAGAATATTCAATATAAAGATATAGTGTATTACAATATGAGGATGAGGAATCTATAAAGTTTACTAGTGTCCAAAAATACATAATATTATCAAGGCAATATATAAATATATTATAGGACACAATAAAAAAGTCATTGTAATATAAATATCTGGTTGTTTTTAATTTATACAATTTTATTCTCTTAATAAAAACTATAGACACTACTCCATCCCTTCCCCTTATTACATTGAAACTAATTTATCTCAAGAAAATATTTATTTTATTCATTAATTCAAAAATCAAGACAAATAACTTTTCAATTTTCTCTAGGAGTAATATTATCTCTATTAAATCCATGGGAGTAGTGGGATAAAATTGATTTCAAGTAAATAAAAACATCAAAATAATTAATTCAATAATTATAGGATTTAATAAATTCAATATTTGTTTTTAATTTTCTCCAAGAGGGGTATAAGTTGGTTGAATACATAGTGCATGTTCCATCACCATAGGTTGAGGTGAAAATGTCGATAGGGAACACTGTAGATTGAGTTTCATGCTGTTCATGTGCACTTGGATTTATAATAGAAGGCTTGATAAGAATTATTTATGAATGCATTATAGAAAAATATTATCTCATTTGGATATAATGTACTTGTCAATATAGTGTAATTTAAATCTTTAAGGAAGTTATTAATGGTTTAGTTGATTCTTATAAATGGTTATGTCCATTAAAACAACATAATTTCTAATCTCCCTCAATTTTTCCAAAAATGATAATATTAACCAAAAATGTTTTTTATCATTTTCATTTATGTATTCACCTATGATTAATTACATGATTTCTTATAGGTTTAAATAGATGTCCCATGAATGTTTGTTTCTTTTTGTTGTCAATTATCATTTTTCCCTTGGCTATAAAAGTATTTCCTAAAAAGAAGAGACATGGATTTTGATTATATATCCCCTTATAGGGTTTCATCCTATATATATCCTTACCTTTTCCATTCGTTATTAACTATAGATATTTATTAATAATTTAAGGGGAAAATGTTTAGTCATGGGAAATTGTATTTTTCTTATGTACATGTTTGAATATCTTCAACCTAATGAGGATCATGTAATAATACCTTGGTAGTATAATTTCTTGTAATTCAAATCATAATTGTGTTATATATATTTTACGGTCATTAAACATGCACAAATGAAGTAAATATGTCTAAATATGTGTGAATTATGGGACCAGTGTTAGTATAAATGATCATAGTATACTGTTTCTCATAGTGTAGGGTCATAGTGATTAGACTAAATAAAGATGATGTAAAAATTCAAAAATATTTAATCCATGGTTGCTGATGATTAAGCTCATACATTTCATACAACTATATAGATGATGAATAAGATCATATAATTTTGGCCAAAATTTGTATATCCTTTATTCTTGTAATAAAGGTGACATTTACCAAACATGAATTATGAATCTCATGATGATATGATGAAACATAGAAAGGGGGATAATTTTAATAGTTTAGGGTCATAATGGTTCGACCAAAGTGGTGTATGTATTTTTTTCCTATTTTCTAAAAAATAATAATATATGGAATGTTCATACATCCAATATACATATTTGGCTCTATATGAGGTAATAATGTCACGAATTATAGAAATTTAAAAAAATTCACTTCTGAGATAATATTATTAAAAAAAGAATATTTTTATCATATTTAAATAAATGATGAAGGATTATTTTAATTATAATTTTAATTCTTTCCTGAAAATTATTTTTTTTATTAAGAAAACACTTTTGTGGAAAAAGTGAGAAACCAAAAGTCCAAAAATACAGCCAAACAAACACAAAAAACACCAGAAAGAGCATGAACTACCACATACACGCAACAATAACACCACCATCCCTAAGCAGGACACTCGGCGATCCCATGCAAGCATGGTCCCTCCCAATGTTGCCATCCCTCCGAATCAGCCATGTCCCAAATGACCTGCCAAGGAAATGGTAGAGTGCTCTAGCCCGATAAGGAAGTCCCGACTGCACTTCCCATGTCAAACCAGGGGCGAAGCCTCATAAGAAAAGGAAATGTTACCAAAACACAACCTTAACCTATTTTTGCTTTCTTCCCTGTAGAGATTCTAATGTATTATCCATACCTTTGCCCCAGGATATTATCTAATAACATCTTCTAAATAGATCTCCATTTTTTCCCAAGTGCGGATATATTCCTCTTTGCTGATTTTCTTATCATTGAAGCCTCTCATTAGGATCAAGTCTTGCTTGTCAATCCACTTTGCCTGTTCGTGATCAACTTCCACTCTTACCGCCCTTCCAATCATGTCAGCCTCTTCCTGTGGAATGTCAACATACATGAACTCCTCGACCATATCCTCCTCGGAACTAAGGATGGGTTCCTTTCTAGTCTCTATCTTCCCAGTAGAAATTTCCATTTAATCTATGTTCCACTTGTTTAATGACTGGTTCACCACATTGGACATTGTCACTGGTAGTTTCTTCACAGAGCGGGTCTCCAATGGACGGGGAAGCAAGGAGTAATCTTTTTTCCCCTTCCTCTTTTTACAACTCATACAGTGCTTCTGAGTTGGAACCCCCTCAATCACCTGATCCGATGCATCCATGTTGACTCCCTCCGAATCAGCCACACCACCACCAGACTGTCCAACCATAATTGCATGGGAAATACCACAATTAGTTATATCACCTTCATTCTGTTGATGGCAAGGTATTGTTTCATCTTCCCCAACATGGTCCACTACCACATCTGGATTCTCCAGTAAAGAAAATCGGTTTGGGGAGCAAGGAATAACCTCATACACCCCAACCTTAATCAGATTTGTTGAGGTGTTCTGGTCTGGCATCTCAAGCTCACCCAAGCCCTGCTGAAGCTCAAGTCCCCTTCCCATATACTGGAGATTACATAACCCATCCACGTCCCGGCCCTGTATATTGATTTCAGCATCAAGGCTCAGTTCATTATGATTACCATTCTCTCGGTTGGCCAATCCTGAAACCTCTGCAGGGGTAGACACCACAGCCCCTGATATAGTCTCCTTTATCCTAGATTCATTTACTTCCACCTGTACTCCAACAAATGGAACGTCTACCTCCCCTGACAGCACCCCCTGGACCATCGGCTCAATGTCCCCAACTGATTTGGATGGAGCGTGACAAACTTGAGGTCAGCTTGCAGGTGAAGACTGATCGCTGCCTTTCTCGGCACCAAAGGTGACCACTTCTCCTTCCGGAGGAACACCCACTGGTACAGCTGGAACATCAGAACATCCACCACCCCTGAACCTCCTTCGACAACCATGTTCATCATGTCCCTGCTTGTGACAAAAGGAGCAGAATGGGATCCAGGATTTATAGACTATTGATTTAGCATACCTGTACTCTTCTTCAATTACAATCCAGACAAGCTCCAGAGGCACTCTTTCAAGGTCCATTCCCACGCAAATTCTAGCCGAAAAGGGATGAGACATGGAAGCTGTTCTTTGATCACTGCATACAAAACACCCTATCGAGTTTCCTATTGATCTCAATAACCCAATATTCTGAAAAGGAAGAGGAAGTCCAGGCAATTGAATCCAAATTTCTGTGTAAGATGAGTCACGGTTCATGTGCGCCTCAAAGGACCAGCGCAGTAAATGGAACTAAAGGCCACAGAAAGGAATCCTGTTTCGCGACCAAGCCATTCCCAAATCTTCCACATCCGCAAATAAAATAAGGAATTGACGCGGTCCCAGTATACTTACAAGCGCATAGTGTTTCAAACCCCACTCCGTATCCTATAGGAAAATGAAAACTACCATGCATATTTCTTAAATATAGGAATGTATATCACCATACCATAGGGTCCAATGTTGGAAAACCAAGTATGAATTAATAATAGGAAATGTAATTGTATTAAAATATTTATTGAATCTATGGATGGACTTGGGGTATGAAGTATTAGTGATTTTACTTATCTTGAGAAACAAGAATAATTCCAAAAATAGATCTTCTAAAGGTGATAATTATTATGATACTATTATATTACTGAATAAAAAAATCATAAGTAGGAATTATATATACAAGGATCACTTGTATGGATCCATAACACATGTATGGAAATGACAAAAAAATAAGATATACAACTATTAGTAGTTTATATGTTTTTATTTAATGTGGGGAGGACCACTATGTTATGTGGATTATTATATCTTAAAAATAACCTTATAAACCCCATGTGTAGTTTTGAAATCCATTTCTTGGGGAACCGTGAATTGGTAAGATGCATGTTAGGCTTCACACCTATTATAATTTGTGCATTTTCTATATTAGATTAACCATTACCTATATTGATTGGTATTTCCCATTATTAATCTAGATTAGTTGGTTCTTCCTAGTACTTAATGGTGTTTTATGGGACAATACATATTATTCACGAGTAAACAAGTGGAAGAAAACCTTTCTATTTAATTTTCATGAAATACACAATTGATATATTTAATATTTATGAAATGTGTATAACATTTTCTCATCAATTTATTCTACTTCATTATTATATATTTTGGATTGTCTAGGTATAATATGTGTATTATAAATAATTATTTGGTTTGAATAATAAAGTATTAAAGATTCACAACTTATTCAATCCGTTACACTAGTGAATATAATGTTGATTTATAGAAGTACATGTGGTAGTACTATAATTTAAAAAATTAAGATGATTTTAATTCATATTCATTTAATTCATATATACAATTTCAGAAGGATATTTGAGAGGTATATTTAATGAAACTATCCAGTCCTTTTTATCATATTATTTTTATATTTAATTATTAAAAATTATATTATAATCCAAATACTACATTATCATCATCAACACATAATATTTTATGAAATTATCCACAATTATTATATTCAGAACATCAAATATGGTATGTTAGTTACACATAAAAATGGTTTTAATAACCATTATTATAAAATCATAAAATCGAATATATTTACCATATATATGGGAAAATATGGTAGCCTTAGAATAAACGTGAAATTATAGATTGTGGATGGATACAATGGACCAATAACATATATCCCCAAAATTAAAAATACCATGATTATTTAGTAGCATGAAATAACTATAATAAAACATTATCCCAAAAATATTAACTAGTTTGTGACAAAAAAAGTGGATTATTAATCATCCAGAAAATCTAGATGAATCTCTATGATATCTTTCACACCATTTTTGTCCTTAATATTTATATATGGAATCCCTTCCTTGGATTTTGGAATTGTTTAAATTGATCTATTTTCCCCACTGAGGCTACACTCATCGAATAGATATAATCATCAAAAGAGTGTGATTGTTTGTATCTATAAACCATGTTTGTGTTAATGGATGCAATTGTGCATAATATCTATCTTACACTTTAAGGAAAAATCACTTGGTAATCATTTTTCCGTGGTATTATTTTTATGATACTAGTCCATATATGGTTTAGGTAGATAAACATAAAGGAAAAATTAAAATGCATTGATTATATGGGATTCTATTATTTTTCAATTGGATGTTACTCAATAGTAATAATTTCTTATCATTAATAATATATTAAAGTATTATAGTGATATATTTCACTATTTAATGAGATTTTGTGATTTACTAATACCAAATTATTTCATCAATTCATTTAATGGGTTTTATAAAAAATCTATAAATTTTTTCCCATGGGTTTATTGAATTGGATCACAACCCTTTATGGGAAAGAAACTTGTGATGTATTGTTCATCATGATCCTTTCCCACAAGTTTTTTATTACCATAGATTTTTATATAAGGATTCATAATACATAGTGGCATTATCACCATAGAGATCAGATATTTTTCCAATAGTGGATTGTTTTATACATTGATTATATGGTTAATGAATTTCTCTTTGAAAAGTAATCTTGGATATTTCACACATGGAAATAAAATCTATGTAATAAAAAACTACTATGTTTTCATATTTTATTATGGGATATCCAATTTTTAAATTTCAATATGATAATTTTGAGGTTTTTATATTATAATTTGTTATTCCTAAGAATTTTCCAATCATAAGGGTCCAAAATATTCTTTTTATATAACAAATGTATATTTTTTTTATAAGGAATTGTTTTAAATTATTTAACCACTGTTAACTAGGTCTCAATTTACCTATTTTTCATCATGTGTTCTAATCTCATGTAATTGACTAATGTTCCACTGTATGATAGTTTTCAATATTGATCTTTAATTGAAATGATTCTTTTCCATTCAAATACCTTACATTAAAAATTAATTTTTAGTGACAGATTCTTTTGAGTCACACTCTTTGAGGCATGTCAAAGAAATAGTGAGTTCACTCCTAATTCATTTAGAGTGTTATATTCCATGAAAAATTAAATTTATGATGGGGTTATAGAGAGATATTTTTAAAAATAATTTTTTAGTGAGGGTATCATATTTCATTAGCTAACGATATAAATATTATTAATGTTCAAAATAACATGTTTGTAATATAGATAATCTCTTATCCCTAAATTATTATTTGGAGTCATGTTTATGGTTTAGTTTAAGAAACATTTCCACAATTATTGGTTGATATAATACATTCATAATAGCCTATTACTCAACTAAAATAACGGAATATGAGTAATTGTTTGTTGATTCATTATTATATTGATGCTTCTACCATATTCATTGATGTCTGTATCTATTATATTCAATAACATGTTTGATTTTAGTAGGGGATAAACCGAAACACTATGTTTTTTTTTATTATGTATTTCCTATACCCCACAGACACTTCTAAACTTATTTTTGTTATTTTCTATTATAACATAATATTATTCAATAAAATATTGAATTGTTAAAATGATTACATTGAATGAATTATAAATTGTTTGATCATATAATAGAAACTAATTGTTAGGTGTGGAATCATCCTCTAGGTAAAGTTAGTACAAAGGTAAAAATTAGATCAATTCCCCTAGGGTTTGGTATTCCTATAATGTTTATCAATGGAAATGATTGCACTAGTATTTGGAATATTTTAAAGTAGATAATTTTTCAATAGAAATTTCAAAAGTTATTTAACTAATGACGGGATGAATTTATTTTACATGAATGACATAATTTCTATACATTAATAATTACTTTTTTATCCAGTAATTATGATTATTTTATTTTTTTATCAAATACTTTATTGCTTTTTTTCTTTTTCTTCTTCAAATTGATAAGATGAAACATGTGCCACATGTGGGGTTGGCCTATTCTAGTTTACCCACATCTTATTCCCTATCCTCCAAAATAACTATGTTCAAATAGATTAGTATTTTTGTTATGATCTAGCATATGATTATAATGGACTTAATTTGGGAGATCATTCAACCATTACATGTCTTGTAGTTTAATCTTAGATGGTATAAATGTGTTCATTTCCATGTAAATAATGAAATAACTTAACCATTTTTTATTTTAGAAGCAATACAATTTAATTTCTATATTTGAAATGTTTTAATGGGTTTTACCTCCTTTTTATTATGTTTTTTTTCATTTATAAATTTTTAAAAGTTATATTATAATAGAAGATTCACCTCATTATATTTGTAAATATAAAGTGTTTGAGCTAACACCAGTTATGGTTTAAGAGTTATATTCATAGTTTCAAGTTTCTAAGAATATTTATTCATTTATTGAAGATTCCTGTTGAGATTTAGATATAGAAAACTAGAGGTAATTTTCTACCTATTGTAAAAATGAATTGATATATCATAATATATTTGGATACATCAAGGGGATGTTTTTCATGTGAAGCTCCTCTTATAGGATCCTTATAAAGATCTCCAATAACAATTCCTATAGAGGTGAAATTTCATGATAATATAATAAAATATTCTGACTTTTAATTAATTATATTACTATATTATTCTAACATAGATTTACTTTTTAAAGGATACAAATGATTTTGTTCCTCTGTATTGACTAAAATATAATGTGTAACTTCAATTAATGATTTTCCAATTTTGAAACGGATTCGAATATGAAATTATTATTCAAGAAAAATGTATTTTCATCTAGATATTACATGGGATATCTAATCTATACAACTTTTTTTCTTCTATGGTGTTCCCAATATTTGACCACATGAGGATACAAATTGTGTAAATTGTTTTTCTAGATACATGGTATCGATAATCATTGGGAAATTGGGAGTACAAAATTTATATATAAGAAGATTTAAATTTATCCATTTATGGAATAGTTTCTAAAATTCCCACACCACTATAATTAATCCATTTGAATCTTCTATTGAATTTATAAATAAAGAAACTCTAGTGATAATTCTACTTATTATGATGCTCTAATTAAGGATAATAATACTGGATCTTCTTCAACTATAGTGGAAAAAATTATTTAATTTTAATATGATTAATTTCCTAAAATATTTTCAATATAAGAAAAATATAATTTTACAACACTTATTGTCCATTTTGTAATGTATTTATTGAATTTAACTAAATTCATGATTTTTTTGAAATATGGTGTTGTTAATTTGATAAATAAAAAAATTTATCTAATTATTCACTTAACAAAGTTTTGAGAAATATTGGTTGCTGATTTTTTTTAAAAAATTTTTTAATGAGGACAAATTTTATTTGTTATAGTTTTTTCAATCATCATCAATTTTTTTATAGTTATTTAATTACATTTTAATAAATATTTGTAATTAAATTTTATTTACCTACTTTTTTTAAATGAGAGTAAATTTTATTTAATATAATTATTTATTATGAATAATCCCCCAACATATGCCACACCCCACTTCCAATAACCATAAATCTTCCCTAATTCCCTCTGTAACTCCAAAAGTTTTATTAAAAAGAAATACTATGTTCGATAGCATACATGATACATCAAATTAAGATTAGAATAACAACAAAATATAATTATTTAAATGTAACCATTATAACCAATCCTTGTGAATGGTGGTTATGAGGAGGAATAACAGAATTAAGAAAATATGGTTTACACATGTATATATAATTAATTATTTAGTGACCAAATAATGATAAATTATAGTAAAACCCTTTTTAAAATAAAATTATTTGTTTTCTAAAAAATTATTAAATGTGAACAAATTTGTTATATACGAATAAATAAAGTAATAAACCTCTTAGGATTATGTTAATTAAATATAAATATATATTTATATAATATATTTTCAATATAATGACTGAAATTCATCTTATGTTTTTTGAATTCAAGATATTTGAATAAATCCAATTTTACACTTTAAATAAGTACTTTACTAAAAGATAGTTTTTCAGTCTTTTGATGGTGTGCTTTCATTAAATATAGTTTCTTCATACATTTACATATTATAATTGAAAAAAAAGATAATTATTTTAAATTTTTATGTTAGAATATACTTTGGCTGAATATTTGGTATTTTTATGATATATTTCATGCTTTTATGATTATTAAAAAATATTATATTTTAATTGAAATCATCCCCTGTGTCTAAATAATATATAGTGGAAAAGTATTTTCTTAATTTTTTTAATGATTAGATAGATAATATTTTTATTATTTAAAACAATTTATATCATATTAATCTATATCATATATAATTTGTATATTAAAACATTTCAGTTTTTTGAACAGTTTAACTCAAAAATCATTTTTTCTCATTCCGTAAAAAATATTAATTTTGTATTAATTTTAACCAATTATGTATTTGGAATTATCAAATATTTATTCCATGTGTGGAATTAAAATTAATATTTTTTTATTACTTCTCTTTTTTGAACAAAATATAAATAGTAACATAGTAATTTTTATTTCCATAGTTAAGGGAAAATCATGTAATTAATTGTAAAAATAATACACTAAATATTATAAAAGTACCCAAAAATGATCCCTAATTTTTTATGATGAGTTATTTGAGAACAAATTCATACCTAGTATAATTTTATGACATCTTTGAGTCACATGGATTACTTTACACCATTTATATTATTTTATTCAAATAAAAGTCAATCTTGTTATACTTTTGTTTTTAATAAGTGACCTATTTTTATTATGAGGTAATATAAGGGATATGTTCAACTATGAAAAATATTTGGAAAGATAAAATTATTATAATCAAAAAGGGTTTTTTTATATTTTATGAGAGAAATAATTAACTTAATAGATTGTACAATAGTGATGGGGTGATTGTTTAATTAATGGTTATATCATATACATTAAATTAAATTTTTTAAGAGAAATAATATATGCAATAATTAATGTCGTCCGTGAATTAAATAGATAAAATTGAAATTTTAGTGATGTTTTATGATAGTTTTTTATAATATATTATCTTGTTATAATATTTTGAAATTGTCTTATATTTTATAGTGTCAAAATTTACATTAATGTTATTTTAAAATAATTATTTTTTATTCAATTATACAAAATTAAAAATATTAATAATTTTTTTTTCAAAATGATTAATATAAGGTTAAATTTTTTATAAATTACCCATTTATGGATTGTTGTAAATTTTTTAGTTACCATATTAACCCTTAATGATTAAAAATACATGTTATCATGGTGAGAGTTAAAAAAGGATAAATAAGGGTTAAACTAGAAAGATAATGATTAAAAAATAATAAAAAATATCTAATTTTTTAATTTTATGATGTAATTTAGAACCATAATAATCATATATTACAAATAAATTTCTTTTTAACCATATTTAATATAAAATTAACATATATTAATATAAAGTTTAAGAAATTCCAAGAGTAGTCCTCCCAACTAATATAAAAAGAAAATCTTCTTCTCTTTTGCTTACACTTCAAATCATATTTTGTTCTACCAATATTAGACCAAAACCATTACATTAATCCCTCCCAACATTGTATATTTATTATTTTAAGCATAACTCCCTTTTTTAATAAGGTTAAGGTGTTATGTAATGGAGGTGGTTTAAAGAAGAGTTATCGTTTTTAATCTAGTATTTAAGGTTTATTTCTTCTTACACTTTTATAAAATAATCATAATCAATTTTTAAATAAAAAATATATTATCCTAAATATAATTATATTTTATTATTTTAAAAGTATCACATAAGTCCTTATCCACTTACATCCAATGAGAAAATAATTTTCATTCATGTGTACATCAAACTATCACCTTCTGAACCTATATTATCCATTTTCCATCACCATCTCTCTAGAATGATTGTAATGATTGAAGTAAAGTATACCTACATGTTATTAATGAAATATTTATCATTATTAAATAATAATATGTCATTTATGATCTTACCTTTATATTCACATAAAAATTACAACGTTATCCATGTGTACATGTGAATTATCACCTTCACGAAACGATGTGATTTGTTCTTCAAAATGACATTACATAGATGATATATATATATAAGAATATATAAATTTTTGAAATATAATTAAATGTATTATGATAACTATTTTAAGAAAAAATACAATACTTACCATTCTTCCTTACTAATCATTGAAAAATGGAAAAGTTACTTATTATTACATACGGATTACCATATTTATGATTATAAAGTACTTCCTTTTATATATCAATAATTAATTAACGGATTTAAAATTATAATTTATGTATATATGTGATTATTATTTCATGGATATTATTCTTTATATTATGAACTAATGACCAATTTTGACTATAGATATCATACTAAATTCATTTTGGGATCATGTACCGATTATCTTTAAAACTTCCATCGTGAACATAAATAGTCAAGTAATTTTTATAACATGGTAATAAGTGATATAAAAAGGATAATAAAATTTAATAATTTTACTATTTTGGTAGAAAATTATCCGATGTTTGTTATCATGTAATATAATGATTGTACATTATTATTCGTACTTAAGGTAATGTAATTCTCCTCAATCTCCATTCATTGAGGAATATTTTGATGTTTTACAGCCACCCTCTTTAATCAGCTGTATATAATTCCAAATTTAACATATCATATCATTAATTTTTTCTATTAACATGTGATTTATTGTTTCATAAATTATTATTCATTCATGTGGATTATTATTTAAATGTGAAATATGTTTTCGCACACCTTCAATGATTATATTTGTAATTTAATTTTTTTTCTCCATCTCAATATTCTGGATAATATTTTTAAAAATATAAAAGCATTATAAGGGAAATTTTATTACAATTTTAAACTAAAATAATTTTATTTCGTAATTAATGTTTTTACTTATTTTAAAGGGAATGTTTTTACAAATGAAAAAAATGAAATTTTTATTCATAATGTATGTGGTGACAACGAATATTCCCCTACCATGACTATTGTTTAAATTCTATCATTTTTTTAATCTTATAAGTTTTCTTAAATAAAAAATACTTATTTTAATTTTTTGGTATTTTCTTATTGAAAATGGGTTTTCAAAATAAAATTATATTTTTTTATAAAAGTTATTTTCATATGGTAATAAAATTGTTTTTCAATAGGTTTTATGATTCGTGTGTTTTATTCTTGAAGTGTTACATCATCATTATTTGAAACAGGTGAGAACAGTCCATGTTTTATGAAGGGTTGACCACCATTATAACTGATAGGTGTGACCAATAAATATTTTACGAAGGGTTGATACCCCTTATATCTCACCAAAAAGGGGTGATCCTGATATAAATTTTACAAAGGGTGGATCCACATTGTAACTCATGGGTGGGCCCGATAAGGCACATATGAAGGATGATCCCTGTTATAGTTCTCCATATCACTAGTTAATAATATCATTATAAATATTCCTTAGGGATGTTTCAATTGAAATTATTTTGAAAGGTATTTATTTATATGGTTCACTAAGTCAACTAAAGGATATTGAAATTCATACTATAAGTTTTAATGGGATATATAGAGAAAAACATATGCAATTTTATCATGTGAAAAATTCTTGTTTCATTCTCTCAAATAAAATAAAATGGGGTTTCATTTACTTCCCTAGAGTAATGGATTTATTTATTTTTATATCCCTTGTTATTATTTTGGTTCTCAATCCCTGTTTTTAAATGTTTCTAACTAAGTTAAATGATTAATATGGATAAGGGTGAGGACTAGATTGAAAGTTTAATGTTATATCATGGAAAGAAACCATGATTTATTTTACAATATATCCTTTGGAGAAAAATAAATAATAAGTATATCAATCCACTAGAAATGTATGAGTATACATTGTAATATTTTTCACTTTTTCTATATAACTCTTAAATAATAAGATCCTTGAATGTGATTTCTAGTTTAAAAACACTAGAATATTTAATTTTAAAGGTTCTGTCATTTTAGTTGGAATGAAAGGATGGTTTAGAAATCATTAGATATTAGGATGTTTTTATAAGAGTTATTGATATCATCATGGTTTTATTATTTTATGTTTTATAAAAAATTTAATTTCGTAAAACAATTTTGATGATTTAAATTACACAATTTTAAGGTGACTAATGATATTTTTTGATACATTAATTATTGAGGTAATAATGGGTTATTGTATTTGGGAATGTAAAAAGAAATTTATGAGATAAAAATTTAGGATAAAACATATTATGTTTATTTTTTTGGATTATTCAAATATTTATAGGAATTTTATATGTATTATAACATAATTTTTTACAAATAGGATAACCCATAAGATGGGTGATAAGGCATTTCATCCAGCAAGGCTATGGGATATGAACCCACACCGGAGAGAAACAAGGGTTAATAACCTACCACTGGTATATGTGATGTCCTAGTTAATATGAATTTTTATTATTTAGTAAATGATTTTAGGGATTAATTATAATTTTATTTTGGGAACATATGATTTATCCAATAGATAACCCTGGAATTGGATAAAAGATTCATTGATTAAGTGATTAATGTTGTTTATTAAGACCATTTCAGTTTTGGGAAAATTATATGAATAAGGTAAATAGAATACTACGAATTTTTATTTAATAAATAATTTTTTGAATTATATTTTAAATTTAAATATTATTTTATAGTTATTTATCTTATTTTTGGAAATGGTTATCATATCTTATAGATTATGTGATTTTTGAAATTTAATTTTTTTATAAGACAGTATGATTGAATGATGTTTTTAGTGATAAATAAAATAATTAATCTTTGAGGAATATGTGATAAAATCCTAATGAATTTGGGATTCAATCTTATTTTGTATTATTTTAATTAATTTTAAGGATTTTTATTTTTCTATATTAAACTTTGGGTGTTAATTTTGAATCATTGAGATTTGTTTAGTTTTTAATATATAATGGGTTTTTTAATTATCTTCTCTTATACTAATTTTTTTGTTAATGTTTCATGAAATAAGGAATTTATAGTTATAATTTTATGTATTTTTAGACGTGTAGATGTAACACCCCAGGTAAATTAAGAATATGACATTTTTATATTTATCCCTATTTGTGAATAAAATTTTAATATTAATTTAAAGGTAATGCTATGCTCTATGGCTTACCCAATACGCAACAATGAGTTCCTTTGAAATCTTATGTTGCACTCTAATAATAAAATAATTTTATTTTAAATAGAAGTTAACACCTAGCCGTTGTAATGACGAAAATGAAAATAAATAACTATAAAATGATTATATATGTTTGTCAACTATTTTTACTTTTTACAATAAATATTAGAGGATTAAAAATGTGAATGAATCCAATTTTAAGCACAAACATTCTAATATTATTTAAAAGGTCGATTAACTGCCTTTTGATGGAGAACCTCTTTTAAATCCACTTTTTGACAATTTTATGTGTTATATATGAAAAATTAAAATTCTTTCTTAGAATCGGGACATCAAAATTTACTTTGTGTAAATTTTTTGTATTTGTCCGATAAAGTCTAGTTTTTAATGAATAGTGAAAAATGTTGTATTTTAATTCAAAACCACTTTTTAATATAATTTATTGATATGATTAGATTATATTTTTAATTTGTTATAAATTGAAATTAAAATATATTTTTTACCATTTAATCCAATGGTGGTCATTGGAATTAATATCACTGTGATATTGGACATAAATGAGTGTCAATCTTTTGATAGATATTGTTTCTTAAAAACACGCTATTTGATTTGACAGCGGACTTTAATTATAAAATTAATGAATGAAAATTCTATGTTATGAATTTGGTAAAAAAGATATCATTTTTTAATTTGGAATATCAAATATATCTTAGGGTGAATGTTTGGTATTTTTCTGAAAAAAACTTAATTTTTTATGAATAGTGAAACCACAAAGTGGTAGTTACAAAAATTGATTTTTCGTTTAAATGGAACTTTACCACTTCTATGATTTGAATTTAAAAAATCCAATATAAATGATTTTCATTATTATTTAAAATGTGGTTCAACGGGATGAAAATAATTTTTTTATGAAAAGTAACTTTTAAGTTTTATTAATCACGATTAAAAGTAATTAGTGTGATTAAAGGTAAAAATGATATTATAATAAAATGAAAATATTTTGACACGTGTTCTAACCCTATTGTATTAGTCATGGCCGACCAAGAAAACCCATGGGTCTATTTTGGGGACCCCATGGAGCCACTTTGGTAAGATAATGACATTAATGCCTTTTATTTAAAGTAAAAGTAAAAATGACACAAATATGTATTGTTTTACTAAAACAATTTTTACATGGGGTTATACAAGTCCGATTTTTTACTATAAATAGTAATTGGAAAGATAACAATATTTCCTACATCATAGTAGTTTTTCTATAATTTTTAGACATTAAATAAATTAAATTATTTATGACATCATGATGATGCAGCAATTACCTCATTATTCAACAATTTAAATAAAATGAAAAGATAATGTAAATTCTAAGACCTATGCATGTCAAAAACCTATTGGATGGGTGTATTTCAAACTATTATCACCTTATACATGAAATAAATCAATGTGTGACCTTTAAAATAAGAAATTCATTTGAAAATAAAGTAACATTTTATACCTTTCCAAGAGTGCCCCTCCTCTCCTCTTATAAAAGGACCCCAGTTCTACCTCCTTACCCACACCTCTCAAACCTTTGTGGATCGTCCAATCTCTTATCATTTTGTCTCTACACATACCTCTACTAATCATAGAAGCCTTACCATAGGCAGTAAGCTCTTCAAGAAACCCTTTTGGTTCATACAAAAGGGAGTTACCCGATTTTAAGGTAACGTCTTCACTTGTGCTCTTTTGGTTTATTTTGCTTCTCCAACCCCCTAAACTCTTTTTATTAATTTATTTTGTAACAAAACTATTATGGTACATATACTATAATTTTTTTATAAGAAGTATTATAGCTACAATTACAAACACCTACATCTAATGATTAAAGAACATACTGTTTCTGTGGAGGGTGAATTTCTGCCTCACGAAACGACGATTCTTCAATATTCTTTTAACAACTTCAAAGGTGGCCATTAAGATGTCACTATATTTATATATGATATATAATATTTTCTTGTTTTCCATAAATTTATGTATTTTCATGTATGTCATAACTCTATGGTTTCCATTATGGGTAAACGCGATATCTCTATTTTAGGAAGTGCGGACTACCGCCCCCTCAAAGTGATTTGATTCATTAATACCATATGTGGTATGTATAAAAGATTGAGTTAATGTTATTATATATTATGTTATAATGGAATTATAATATACCCTTATATAATTATGATTTAACCCCATTAAATATGATATAGAAATGAAAGTAGCGTTCATGCGTACGTACGGCTTATCGTCTCCATGAATGGTGTATTTCATTTCGTACCTCTAAATGTTATATACTATTATAAATACATGTATATGCTGAATATATATGATATATATGATATCCAAATAATGAATATCATTCTGGATATAATGAACCTTTGACCACATAAACAACATGTAATTGTAAGAAGTCCATTTTTTGACTTAAGTACCAAATATCGACAAAATGAACTTTATTAAATTAAATGATTACATAACGTTTATAAAATGGAAATAAGTTATATAAAAAGGAATAATAAACTTGAAAAAGGTTATTAAGAAAATATAAATTAACACAAGTTTATTATTCATGATATTAAACGGCAATCGAGTCACGTCAGACACGAGGTAAGGGATTCAACCTCTCTCGTTCTTTTTAAGTACTCTCTTTTATGTCATTTCTTATAAGATCATCATTATTATGTTCGGGGATGTTATTTTATATTCATCATACTGTAATTTTTTTTCCATATTATGACAGACCCTATTTGATCTCATAATTCCATTTTTGGAAGTTTTAAGTGGTGCCGTTAGGCTGCCGAGTTTTCATAAGATATTTTTCATCTCACTTTTATTCCTGTGAGATTTATGCTACATTTCCACCATTTTCCTCTGATTTGTGTATGTACTGCCCATTATTCTACTCTTTGTGTAATATAATTTCGTTTATGGGTATTTACATCAATGTTGTATAGTCTTTCTTTAATGGGGTGTCCGTTTCGGATGTTACCCAATTCATTTAGGGAACCATTCACCCTCCTCATTTAAAAAGACATATTTTTTAGACCTTTTAATCTTATTATGATGGGATATGTTATTATATATCCTTATTGCTATAAATTTTATGTCCAAGTGATGAGCTACCCCTTATTATCTCTCATCAACTCATTTTCAGAATTTTGAAGTGACGCCATTAGGCTGTCAAATTTTTGCAAGGGAACTTCTTAAACCAATTTTGATTCATTGGGATAAACTTGTACTCCTTGAATATGTCATTCTATGAATATGTGTGAATAACCTCTAACTTTTTTACACTTAATATCCACTTATATTTAGTGTATTCGTTTGTCACACATAATTATGTAACTGATTTATCCTTAATCCAAGGATATCGTCTTTGTAAGGGACTTCGTCTCGATCTCCATTCATTAAAAAATATTTTTGTTCCAATACAAGGCTTTATCTTATACGGTGTATAAACCCCATTGAATTATAATTTTATTTGAAATGAATATTTTCTATACGAATTGTTTTACTAAATGACAAAAAGTATGTTTCTTTTTAACTTACGCGGTGACAATGACCTTTCCATCACCGCGAGTATTATTTGACCTTTGGCTTCCTCAACAATCCATCATATTTTCAAAAGTAAATAAATACCATATACTCTTCTTTGGTATTGAAAATGGTTTTGATAATGGATTTTTTATGTCAATATATTTATGTGATATATTGTGCTTGAACTGTGGAAATGTTTTCTTTCCATTATAATTGATTTATGTGTTATGATTTCATAATGGTAATTGGAAATTTGACGGGTGGTTATGTGATAAACCATATGACGGGAGGTGTCGTGAATACCAAGACGGGTGGTTACGTTATAACTTCCAATGCATTGGGTAAGGAATTTGGCTGTATGGCTATTCCATTAATGTGTTGAAGTCGACCGTATGTTTATTCCATGTATGTATGTTTATGTCCCAAGTTACCTTTATATGTTATGTGTTATTTATATGGATTTTATGGTAATATTTTGGTTAAAAATGGTAAGTAATGGTCTCTTATTCAGTGAAGAGTTTTTACTACTTCATAAATGTGAAAAGTATTAGTTTGGTAAAGTACTCATGGTTTACTTGTTGTTTTTTGAAAAACTAACAGTTTTCCTTCTTTGTGTATCCTTTATTGGGCTTTTTATGCTCATCCTATGTTTTTGAAATGTTTTCCACAGGACTTAAAGATGAATAGGGTCAAGGATGGGATCAACGAAAGACATTCTATCTAAAACATGGAACTATAATTGTTTCTTTTTATGTGTTTTTTTATTTTATGGAAACTAAGTAGACGTGTCTACTATGTAAGATTTTGAGATGTAATAGTTATGACATAATTATCTAAAAATCTAAACCTGAAAATATGCTCTATGTGAATTATTCATTTAATTCATGATTATGTAACGTTTAAGGTGGGGGTCTTATTGTTGGTATCAAAGGTCGGTTTAGATAACTTTAGAGGTTAGGGTATTCTCTAAGCATAAGTGACATTACCATAATGTTTAGGATTTTCGAAAGAGTCCAAGTTTTATATAAATTGAATGAGTAAGTATATCTTAGTGATTATCTTCCTCATTAGTACATGATGGTTTTGTTGATATACTCACACTGTACTTTTTGGTTTTAGTAAATGGCTGGATCTAGCAGGAACCAAAGTAACAATGGATGTGAAGGAAATTGTGACAGTTTTCTGAGCGAGCAACTGAATGATATGGGAGATGTAATGAGAACTCTTGTGTTTATCCTCAACAAACTATTTGGAGTCATGATTGACCACCTAAACCTTGGTAATTTCTATAAGGCTTCATATATGCGAGAAACAAATCCCTACAGAACTACATGTAATAATCATAAAGGTAAGTGTGTTCAAAAACCTATGTGTCATAGATGTGGAAAGAAACACCTAGGAAAATGTTTCAAAGGGACAGAAATATGCTATAGATGTGGAAATGAAGGTCATAAAGCAAGAACCTTCCATGGAAAAAGGAAGCATCCAGTTGACTCGAGGAAAGGGAAAATAGTTCATTCTGAGGGATCAATTAAATGTTTTAAATGTGGTGTGCATGGTCATTATGAAAACACATGTCCTGTGAAGAAGTTTCGGGAATGGGATCACCAATATCGTACAAATATTTGTTTACCAATACCTAATGCCATTCAGATTAAGGATGAAGAAACTGAGAATGACCAATCAATGGTATGGATTATTTCTTATCATTTATTTTCCTATTTTGGAATTTTAGGATATGATTGATGATTTTGTTTGTAGGAAAGAATTATTTAAGAATAAGTTGTAAAGGAATGGTTAATAGATCATGAATAATGTTGAATGAGTAAGAAGTCAACATATAAGGGCTTCAAGAGTTATGGTGAAATTCTTAAGAGTATTAAGTCTCTTTTGATGATGGGGATTACATTAGAAGTCTTTTTATAGTATGTGTAACCCTGATGTTTGATATAAGAAAATTTAATTCAAGGAATAGTTATCTATTCTTTTGTGAACATATTTATAAATAACTATTTGGGTTTATATGATCCTTACTTTTGAGGTAATTATGGGTTACTATATGTTATGATGGAAAGTTAAAGGCATGAGATAAGATTGAGGTTAAATTATGTTATGGTTATTTTTGATGATTTTATCTCTTTTTTTGGGGAATTATTTGAGAATTATATAGTTTGGAAAAAGAACAACACGCAGACCGTGTGACAACCCGCCATATCAGACAAACTGCGGTAATCGAACCCACAACCAATGTGCGACTGTTATTTATCACCTACCACTGGAATACGTGAAGTCCCTGGTTACTTTGACTAATTCTTTTTAGTTATATGATTTTATGAATTAAGAGTAAGTTGATTTTGGGTTATCTATGGAAATTATTAACCTATCGTGGAGGATATGCGATTAGGTTAATTACTTTTCAATATGAGACTTTAAGATCAACTAATGTTGTTTGGAGATAAATGTTACGATTTAACTTAGAAGACTATGTGATTAAATCCTTCAAATATTTGGGTTTCAATCGTAGTTTGGTTTAATTTTGGTCTTCGTTGAACTTTGGGTCTTGTTGGAAAAATTTTGGAGATTAAGAATAGATTTCCTTTTTATAAAGGATTATCCTTTTTGGGTATTATCTGATCTCATACTAACCTTTTGGTTTTAGTTTTGGTTAAGGTCTAAAGACATGGGAAGTATACAGTTCTCTTTTGTGGATTAGGTGATTCTCCAGAAGTTGATTATAGCTCTCTTAATGTAAACAAGTCATCTTAAATACTCATCTTTAGGAGAAAATCTGAGTTCGTGTAAGAAATCTAGTAAAAGTTGAAAGTCAACATGGCAAGTAAGTATGTTTCCATATGTTTTATTTAAGCTCAAAAATAAATTCCTCAATGAAAAGTAACTTAAAAAAAATTCCCGTTAACTTTTACTACTTGGGAATCAAATACCGTTTAACCCACCACTAGTTTGTGATTTTCTTGTGGATAACTTTCTCCTAAACATGTTTTCTATCACTCTCTATCAGAACATGACCCTTTGCTTTATCTTCCATATCCATGTTTTCCTACATGGAATCCTAGTATGGGTTAACTCGGGTGACCTCTGTACTTCTCTTTCTTTCTTTTAAAGTGATTGTTTTACCGACTCTTTATCCGATGTGGGACATTCAATGATGTTTCCAAGCCCAATTTTAAAATTGCGAGAAAGCATTTCCTAAAAGGGGGGGAGGATGTAACACCCCAGGTAAATATAGAATATTATATTTTTATATTTATCCCTATTTTTGAATATAATGTTAATATTAATTTAAAGGGAACGCTATACTCGATGGCTTACCCAATACGCAACAACGAGTTTCTTTGAAATCTTACGTTGCACTCTAATAATAAAGTAATTTTATTTTAAATGGTAGTAAACACCTAACCATTGTAATGAAGGGAATGACCAAAACTAACTACAAAATGATAATATATCTTTGTCAAATGTTTTTACTTTTTACAATAAATGATAGAGGATTAAAAATGTGAATGAATCCAATTTTAAGCGTAAACATTCTAATATTCTTTAAAAGGAAGATTAACCGCCTTTTGATGGAGAACCTCTTTGAAATCCAATTTTTGACAATTTTATGTGTTATATTTTTCAAAATAAAATTATTCTTTAGAATCGGGACATCAAAATTTACTTTGTGTAAATTTTTGGTATTTTTCCGATAAAGTTCATTATTTAATGAATAGTGAAAAATTTTGTATTTTAATTCAAAACTGCTTTTTAATATAATTTATTTATATGATTATATTATCTTTTTAATTGGTTTTAAAGTGAAATTAGAATATATTTTTTACCATTTAATCCAATGTTCGTCATTGGAATTAATATCACTTTGAGATTGGACATAAACGAGTGTCAATCTTTTGATAGATATTGTTTATTAAAAACACGCTATTTGATTTGAAAATGGAATTTAATTATAAAATTAACTAATGAAACTTATATGTTATGAATTTGGTATAAAAGACATCATTTTTTAATTTGGAATATCAAATATATCTTCGGGTTAATTTTTGGTATTTTTTTGAAAAACCTTAATTTTTGAGGAATAGTGAAACCACAAAGTGGTAGTTACAAAAACTGATTTTTCGTTTAAATGGAACGTTACCACTTCTGTGATTTAAATTTAAAAAATAAAATATAATTTATTTTCATTATTAAGTAAAATGTGGTTCAATGGGATTAAGATAATTTTTTATGAAAAGTAACTTTTATGTTTTATTAATCGCGATTAAAGGTAATTAGTGTGATTTAAGGTAAAAATGATATTATAATAAAATGAAAATATTTTTAAACATTACCTAACCCTATTGGATGAGTCACGGCTGACCACGACAACCCATGGGTCTATTTTTTGGACCCCATGGAGCCACTTGGGTAAGATAATGACATTAATGCCTTTTATTTAATGTAAAAGTAAAAAATGACACAAACAAGTATTGTTTTAGTAAAAAAAGATTTTACATGGGGTTATACAAGTCAGATTTTTTACTATAAAAATTCATTGGAAAGATAAAAATATTTCCAACATCATTTTCGTTTATTTATAATTTTTAGACATTAAATAAATTAAATTATTTATGACATCATGATGATGCAGCGATTACCTCATTATTCAACGATTTAAATAAAATGAAATATAATGTAAAATCTAAGACCTATACATGTCAAAAAACCTATTGGATGGGTGTACATCGAACTATTATCACCTCATCCTTGAAATACATCAATGTGGGACCTTTAAAATCCGAAACGCATTTGAAAATATAGTAACATTTTATACCTTTCCAAGAGTGCCCCTCCGCTCCTCTTATAAAAGGCCCCCAGTTCTACCTCCTTACCCACACCTATCAAGCCTTTTTGGATCGGCCAATATCTGATCATTTTGTCTCTCCACATCCCTCTCCTCATCCTAGAAGCCTTACCTAGGCAGGAAGCTCTTCAAGTAACCCTTTTGGTTCAAACAAAAGGGAGTTACCCGATTTTAAGGTAACGTCTTCACTTGTGCTCTTTTGGTTTATTTTTCTTCTCCAACCCCCTAAACTCTTTTTATTAATTTATTTTGTAAAAACACCATTATCTTACATATACTTGGATTTTTTTATAAGAATGATTCTAGATAAACTTACACACACCTGCATATAATGGTTAAAGAACATAATGTTTCTGTGGATGGTGAATTTCTGCCTCACGAAACGATGATTGTTCAATATTCTTTTAACACCTTCAAAGGTGGCCATTAAGATATATCTATATTTATATATGATATATAATATGATCTTGTTTTCCTTAAGCTTATGTATTATTCATTTATGGCATAACTCCAGGGTTTCCATTATGGGTAAACGTGATATCTTCATTTTAGGAAGTGCGGACTACCGCCCCCTCAAAGTGATTTGATTCGGTAATACCATATGTGGTACGTATAAAGGATGGAGTTAATGTTATTATATATTATGTTATAATGGAATTATAATATACACTTATATCATTATGATTTCATCCCATTAAATACGAAATAGAAATGAACGAAACGTTCATGCGTACGTACGGCTTACCGTCTCCATGAACGGTGCATTTCATTTCTTATCTCTAAATGTTATGTACTATTATAAGTACAAGTATATGATGGATACATATGATATATATGATATCCAAATAATTAATATCATTCTGGATATAATGAACCTTTGACAACATAAACAACATGTAAATGTAAGAAGTCCATTTTTTGACTTAAGTACCAAATATCGACAAAATGAACTTTATTAAATTAAGTGATTACATAATGTTTATAACATGGAAATAAGTTATATAAAAAGGAATAATAAACTTGAAAAAGGTTCTTAAGCAAGTATAAATTAACAATAGTTTATTATTCAGGAGATTAAATAGCAATCGAGTCACATCGGACACGAGGTAAGGGATCCAACCTCTCTCGTTCTTTTTAAGTACTCTCTTTTATGTCATTTATTATAAGATCATCATTATTATGTTTGGGGATGTTATTTTATATTCATCATACTGTAATTTATTTGTTAATATTATGACAGACCCTATTTGATCTTATAAATCCATTTTTGGAAGTTTTAAGTGGTGATGTTAGGCTGCCGAGTTTTCATAAGGGATTTTTCATCTCACTTTTATTCCTGTGAGATTTATGCTACCTTTTCCACCATTTTCTTTTGAGTGGTGTATGTACTTCCCCTTATTCTACTCTTGGTGTAATATACTTTCATTTATGGGTATTTACATTAATGTTTTATAGTCCTTCATTCATGGGGTTTACGTTTCGGAAGTTACCCAATTCGGTAAGGGAACCTTTCACCCTCCTCATTTTAAAAGACATCTTTTTTAGGTATTTTAATCTTATTATGATGGGATATGTTATTATATATCCATATTGCTATAAATTGTATGTCCAGGTGATGAGATACCCATTTTTAACTCTCATCAACTCATTTTCTGAAATTTTTAGTGACGCCGTTAGGCTGTCAGATTTTTGCAAGGGAACTTCTTAACCCAATTTGGATTCTTTGGGATAAACTTGTATTCCCTGAATATGTTGTTCTATGAATATGTGTGAATAACCTCTGACTGTCTTACACTTAATATCCACTTATATTTGGTGTATTCGTTTTTCACACATAATTATGTAATTGATTTATCCTTAATCCAACGATATCGTCTTTGTAAGGGACTTCGTCTCGATCTCCTTTCATTAAAAAATATTTTTGTTCCAATACAAGGATTTCTTTTATGCGGTGTATAAACCCTATTGACTTATATTTTATTCTAAAGAAATCATTTCTATACGAAGTGTTTTACTAGATGACAAAAAGTATGTTTCTTTTTAACATATGTGGTGACAATGACCTTTCCATCGCCGTGAGTATTATTTGATATTTGGCTTCCTCAACAAGCCGTTATATTTTCAAAAGTAAATAAATAACCTATAATATTTTTTGGTATTGAAAATGTTTTTGATAATGGATTTTTTATTTCAATATATTTATGTGATATATTGTGCTTGAACTGTGGAAATGTTTTCTTTCCTTTATAATTGTTTTATGTGTTATGATTTAATAATGGTACTTGGACATTTGATGGGTGTTTACGTGATAAACCATATGACTAGTGGTTCCTTGAATACCAGGATGGGTGGTTATGTTATAACCTCCAATGCATTGGGTATGGAAGTCGGTCGTATGGCTATTCCATTAAGTATGTGTGGAAGTCGACCATATGGTTATTCCATTTAAGTATGTTTATGTCCCAAGTTACCTTTATATGTTATGTGTTCTTTATATGATTTTTATGGTAATATTTTGGTTACAAAAATGTAAGTAATTGGTTTTTATTCAGTGAAGAGTTTTTACTACTTCATAAAGATGAAAAGTATTAGTTTGGTAGAGTAATGTAGGTTTACTTATTGTTTTTGAAAAACTAACAGTTTTTCTTCATTGTGTATCCTTTATTGGGCTTTTTATGCTCATCCCATGTTTTTGAAATGTTTTCCATAGGACTTACATATGAATAGGGTCAAGGATGTGATCAAGGAAAGACATTCTATCTAAAAAATGGAACTATACATGTTTCTTTTTATGTGTTTTTTTCATTTTATGGAAACATAGTAGAAGTGTCTACTATGTAATCTTTTGAGATGTAATATTTATGACCTAATTGTCTAAAACTCTAAACCTGAAAATATCCTCTATGTGAATTATTCATTTAATTCATGATTAAGTAATGTTTAAGTTGGGGGCCTTATAGTTGGTATCAAAGGCCGGTTTAGATATCTTTAGAGGTTAAAGTATTCTCTAAGCATAAGTGACATTACCATAATGTTTAGGATTTTAGGAAGAGTCCTAGTTTTATATAATGTAAACGAGTAAGTATATCTTAGTGTTTATCTTCCTCATTAGTACATGATGGTTTTGTTGATATAATCACACTGACCTTTTTGGTTTTAGTAAATGGGTGGATCTATCCTGCACCAAATTAACAGTGGATGTGAAGGAAACTATGACAGTTTTCTGAGCGAGTAACTGAATGATATGGGAGCTGCAATGAGAACTCTTGTGTTTATCCTCAACCAACTATTTGGAGTCATGATTGACCACATAATCCTTGGTGATTTCTATAAGGCATCATATATGCAAGAATCAAATCCCTACAGAACTACATGTAATAATCATAAAGGTATGTGTGTTCGAAAACCTATGTGTCAAAGATGTGGAAAGAAACACCTAGGAAAATGTTTCAAAGGGACAGAAATATGCTATAGATGTGGAAATGAAGGTCATAAATCAAGAACCTCCAATTGAAAAACGAAGCATCCAGATGACTCGAGGAAAGGGAACGTAGTTCTTTCTGGGGGATCAATTGAATGTTTTAAATTTGGTGTGCATGGTCATTATGCAAACATGTGTCCTATGAAGATGTTTCGGGAATGGTATCACCAAGATCGTACAAATATTAGTTTACCAATACCTAATTCCATTCCGATTGAGGATGAAGAAACTGACAATTACCAATCAATGGTATGGATTATTTATTTACATTTGTTTTCCTATTTTGGAATCATAGTATATGATTCATGATTTTGTTTGTAGGAAAGAATTATTTCACAATAAGTTGGAAAGGAATGGTTAATGGATCATGAAGAATATTGAATGAGTAAGAAGTCAACATATAAGGGCTTCAAGAGTTATGGTGAAATTCATAAGAGTATTAAGTCTATTTTGATGATGGGGATTACATTAGAAGTCTTTTTATAGTATGTGTAACCCTAATGATTGATATATGAAAATTTTATTCAAGGAATAGTTATCTGTTCTTTTCTGGACATAGTTATAAAGAACCATTTGGGTTTATATGATCCTTACTTTTGAGGTAATTATGGGTTACTATATGTAATGATGGAAAGTGAAAGGAATGAGATATGATTGAGGTTAAATTATGTTATGATTATTTTTGATGATTTTATCTCTTTTTTGGTGGAATGATTTGAGAATTATATGGAAAATGGACAACACACAGACAGTGTGACAACCTGTCACGTCGGACAAAACTGCGGGAATAGAACCCACAACCAAAGTGCGATTGGTATTTATCACCTACCACTGGACTACGTGAAGTCCCTGGTTAGTTTGACTAATTCATTTTATTTAGATGATTTTATGAATTAAGAGTAAGTTTATTTTGGGTTATCTATGGAAATTATTAACCTATCATGGAGGATATGTGATTAGGTTAATTACATTTCAATATGAGACTTTAAGAGCAACTTATGTTGTTTGGAGATAAATGTTACGATTTAACTTAGAAGACTATGTGATTAAATCCTTAAAATATTTGGGTTTCAATCTTTGTTTGGTTTACTTTTCATCTTCGTTGATCTTAGGGTCTCGTTGGACAAATTTTGGAGATTAAGAATAGATTTCCTTTTTATAAAGGATTATACTTTTTGGGTATTATCTGATCTCATACTAACCTTTTTTGTTTTAGTTTTGGTTAATGTCAAAATACATGGGAAGTATACAATTCTCTTTTGTGGATTAGTTGATTCTCTAGAAGTTTATTATAGCTATCTAAATGTAAACAAGTCATCCTAAATACTCATCTTTTGGAGAAAATATGAGTCCATGTAAGAAATCTAGTAAAAGTTGAAAGTCAACATGATAAGTAAGTATGTTTCCTTATGTTTTAGTTAAGCACAAAAATAAATTCCTCAATGAAAATTAACATAAAAAATGTTGTCCGTTAACTTTTCCTACTAGGGAATCGAATACCATTTAACCCACCTCAAGTTTGTGATTTCCTTGTGGTTAACTTTATCCTAAACATGTTTTCTATCACTCTCCATCAGAACATGACCCTTTGATTTTTCTTCCATATCCATGTTTTTCTAAATGTAATCCTAGTATGGGTTAACTCGGGTGACCTCGGTACTTCTCTTTATTTCTTTTAAAGCGATTGTTTTACCGACTGTTGATCCGATGTGGGACTTTCAATGATGTTTCCAAGCCCAATTTTAAAATTGCGAGGACACAATTCCCGAAAGGGGGGAAGGATGTAACACCCAAGGTAAATAAAGAATATGACAATTTTATATTTATCCTTATTTGTGAATAAAATGTTAATATCAATTTAAAGGGAACTCTATGCTCGATGGCTTACCCAATACGCGACAACGAGTTCCTTCGAAATCGTACATTCCACTCTAATAATAAAATAATTTTATTTTAAATGGTAGTTAAAACCTAGCCATTGTAATGAAGGGAATGAACAGAACTAACTAAAAAATGATTATATATTTTTGTCAAATATTTTTACTTTTTACAATAAATTTTAGAGGATTAGAAATGCGAATGAATCCAATTTTAAGCGTAAATATTCTAATATTCTTTAAAAGGTTGATTAACCGCCTTTTGATGGAGAACCTCTTTTAAATACAATTTTTGACAATTTTATGTGTTATATTTGACAAAATAAAATTCTTCTTTAGAATTGGGACATCAAAATTTACATTGTGTAAATTTTTGGTATTTGTCCGATAAAGTTCATTTTTTAATGAATAGTGAAAAATGTTGTATTTTAATTCAAAACCTCTATTTAATCTAATTTATTTATATGATTAGATTATATTTTTAATTGGTTTTAAAGTGAAATTAGAATATATTTTTTACCATTTAATCCAATGGTGATCATTTGAATTAATATCACATTGAGATTGGACATAAACGAGTGTCAATCTTTTGATAGATATTGTTTCTTAAAAACACGCTATTTGATTTAAAAACGGAATTTAATTATAAAATTAACTAATGAAATTTCTATGTTATGAATTTGGTATAAAAGACATAATTTTTTAATTCGGAACATTAAATATATCTTAGGGTGAATTTTTGGTATTTGTTTTGAAAAACCATAATTTTTGAGGAATAGTGAAACCACAAAGTGGTAGTTACAAAAACTGATTTTTCGTTTAAATGGAACATTACCACTTCTGTGATTTTAATTTAAAAAATACAATATAAATGATTTTCATTATTAAGTAAAATTTGGTTCAATGGGATGAAAATAATTTTTTATGAATAGTGACTTTTAAGTTTTATTAATCGCGATTAAAGGTAATTAGTGTGATTTATGGTAAAAATGATATTATAATAAAATGAAAATATTTTGACATGTGTCCTAACCCTATTTGATGAGTCATGGACGACCGATAAAACCCATGGGTCTATTTTTAGGACCCCATGGAGCCACTTGGGTAAGATAATGACATTAATGCCTTTTATTTAAAGTAAAAGTAAAAATGACACAAACATGTATTGTTTAACTAAAAAAAAATTTTACATGGTGAAATACAAGTCAAATATTTTACTATAAATAGTCATTGGAAAGATAAAAATATCTCCTACATCATAGTAGTTTTTTTTATAATTTTTAGATATTAAATAAATTAAATTTTTTATGACATCATGATGATGCAGCGATTACCTCATTATTCAATGATTTAAATAAAATGAAAATATAATGTAAAATATAAGACCTACACATGTCAAAAACCTATTGGATGGGTGTATTTCGAACTCTTATCACCTAATAAATGAAATACATCAATGTGGGACCTTTTAAATCCTAAACGCATTTGAATATAAAGTATCATTTTATACCTTTCCAAGAGTGCCTCTCCTCTCCTCTTATAAAAGGCCCCACCTCTACCTCCTTACCCACACCACTCAAGCCTTTGGATCAGCCAAGATCTGATCATTTTGTCTCTCCACATCCCTCTACTCATCCTATAAGCCTTACCATAAGCAATAAGCTCTTCAAAAAACCCTTTTGGTTCAAACCAAAGGGAGTTACCCGATTTTAAGGTAACGTCTTCATTTGTGCTCTTTTGTTTTATTTTGCTTCTACAACCCCCTAAACTCTTTTTATTAATTTTTTTATAACAACGCCAGTATATTCCATATACTAGGAAGTTTTCATAATAATTATTCTAGCTAAACTTACACACACCTACATCTAATGGTTAAAGAACATATTGTATTTGTGGATGGTGAATTTCTGCCTCACGAAATGATGATTGTTCAATATTCTTTTAACACCTTCAAAGGTGTCCATTAACATGTCACTATATTTATATATGATATATAATATGTTTATGTTTTCCTTAATCTTTTGTATTTTTAATTTATGTCATAAATTTATGGTTTCCATTATAGGTAAACGCAATATCTTCCTTTTAGAAACTGCGGACTACCGCCCCCTCAAAGTGAATTGATTCGTTAATACCATATGTGGTACGTATAAAGGATGGAGTTAATGTTATTATAAATTATGTTATACTGGAAGTATAATATACCCTTATATCATTATGATTTCACCCCCATTAAATACTAAATAGAAATGAAAGTAGCGTTCATGTGTACATACGGCTTACCGTCTCCATGAACAGTGCATTTCATTTCTAACCTCTAAATGTTATGTACTATTATAAATACATGTATATTAAGGATATATATGATATATTTGATATCAAAATAATTAATACCATTCTGTATATAATGAACCTTTGACCACATAAACAACATGTAATTGTAAGAAGTCCATTTTTTGACTCAAGTACCAAATAGCGACAAAATGAACTTTATTAAATTAAATGATTACATAATGTTTATAACATGGAAATAAGTTATATAAAAAGGAATAATAAACTTTAAAATTGTTCTTAAGAAATTATAAATTATCACTAGTTTATTATTCATGAGATTAAAGAGCAATCAAGTCACGTCAGACACGAGGTAAGGGATCCAACCTCTCTCGTTCTTTTTAAGTACTCTCTTTTATGTCATTTCTTATAATCTCATCATTCTTATGTTTGGTGATGTTATTTTATATTCATCATACTGTAATTTTTTTTATATTATGAGAGACCCTATTTGATCTCATAAATCCATTTTTGGATGTTTTAAGTGGTGCCGTTAGGCTGTCGATTTTTCGTAAGGGTTTTTTCATCTCACTTTTATTCCTGTGATATTTATGCTACATTTTCTACAATTTTATTTTTGAGTGGTGTATGTACTACCCATCATTCTAATCTTGGTGTAATATACTTTCGTTTATGGGTATTTACATCAATTTAGTATAGTCCTTCTTTCATGGGGTGTACGTTTCGGAAGTTACCAAATTCAGTAAGGGAACCTTTCACCCTCCTCATTTTAAAAGACATCTTTTTCGGTCTTTTAATCTTATTATGATGGGATATGTTCTTATATATCCGTATTGCTATAAATTTTATGTCCAAGTGATGAGATAACCCTTTTTATCTCTCATCAACTCATTTTCGGAATTTTGAAGTGACGCCATCAGGCTGTCATATTTTTGCAAGGAAACTTCTTAACCCAATTTTGATTATTTGGGATAAACTTGTACTCCTTGAATATGTAGTTCTATGAATATGTCCAAATAACCTCTGATTGTTTTACACTTAATATCCACTTATATTTGGTGTGTTTGTTTATCACACATAATTATGTAATTGATTTATCCTTAATCCAAGGATATCATCTTTTTAACGGACATCATCTCGATCTCCTTTCATTAAGGCATATTTTTGTTCCAATACAAGGCTTTATTTTATATGGTGTATAAAACCCTTTGAAATATACTTTTATTCAAAATGAATCTTTCATATACGAAGAATTTTACTGGAAGACAAAAAGTATGTTTCTTTTTAACGTACGCGGTGACAATGACCTTTCCACCACCGCGAGTATTATTTGATCTTTGGATTCCTCAAAAAGCCGTTATATTTTTAAAAGTAAATAAATACCATATACTCTTTTTTGGTATTGAAAATGTTTTTGATAATGGATTTGTTATGTCAATATATTTATGTGATATATTGTGCTTGAACTGTGGAAATGTTTTCTTTCCATTATAATTGTTTTATGTGTTATGATTTTATAATGGTACTTAGTCATTTTACGGGTGGTTACGTGATAAAACATATGACAGGTGGTGTCATGAATACAAGGATGGGTGGTTACGTTATAACCTCCAATGCATTGGGTATGGAAGTCGGACATATGGATATTCCATTAAGTATGTGTGGAAGTCAGTCGTATGGTTATCCCATTTAAGTATGTTTATGTCCCAATTTACCTTTATATGTTATGTGTTCTTTATATGGGTTTTATGGTAATATTTTGGTTACAAAATGGTATGTAATGTTCCTTTATTCAGTGAAGAGTTTTTACTACTTCATAAAGGTGAAAAGTATTACTTTGGTAAAGTACTCATGGTTTACTTGATGTTTTTGAAAAACTAACAATTTTCCTTTTTTGTGTAACCTTTACTGGGCTTTTTATGCTCATCCCAAGTTTTTGAAATGTTTTACACGAGAATTAAAGATTAATAGGGTCAAGGATGGGATCAAGGAAAAACATTCTATCTAAAACATGGAACTAGACATGTTTCTTTTTATGTGTTGTTTTTTATTTTGTGGAAACTTAGTAGAAGTGTCTACTATGTAATATTTTGAGATGTAATAGTTATGACCTAATTCTCTAAAACTCTAAACCTAAAAAGATACTCTTTGTGAATTATTCATTTAACTCATGATTAAGTAATGTTTATGGATGGGGCCTTATATTAGATGTGTATTATAATGCTTGAAGCATGAAAAAAATCAATTTTAAAACTCATTGTTTGGAGATAAAAATATTTTTTTTTCTATGAAGATAGATTAATGTATGAGACTCTACTTGTAATGTATGTATATTTACTTATTTTATTTTTCCATTTAGTAAACTAATTCAACAAATATATAAAATAATATTTAAATAGAAAATTTTTCCACTTAGATATATTACTGGTAAAATAATGACCATTTATTCTAGTATAAATATATGGATTTATTGTTGTTAACTATCTCTTGACTATATTCTCTATCACTATAAATAATTAAATAACAGTTTTTTCTCTTCCATGTCCTTTTTTCTTATACGGGACTCTAGATTGTGTTGCCTTATGTAACATATACACTTCCCATTATTTACATTATTGTGTAAGTGTCATTAATCATATTTCTATTGGGGATATAAATTAAATTATTCTGAAAATTAAAACCATAGTCACTGAGCATGAAAAAAAAATTTGAGGTTGAAATTTCGAAAATTGGGGGAATAATTTAACGTATGATGTTTTTTATGAAATACATTTTTTAATAGAGTACATGATATGACAAAAAGTGTCATATCAAAGAACAAAATATTATTATTTAAATATTACCATTATTACCTATCCATTACAATAGACATTAGGAAAAGGATTATTGAAATTTTGAAACTACTGTATAAAAATGTCAATAAAATTAATTATATTTTTACCAATTAATTATAAATTAATATAAAACCCTTCTAAATAATATTAAAACTATTTTCTTATAACTATTTAAATGTGCACAAGTGTGTTTTAGACAAATAAATGAAAAAACTAAATATTGTTAGATCATATTAATGTAATATATATGTAAATATAATATTAAATATAATGATTAAAATTCATCTCATTTGTTTTATAGACATGATATAAGAAAAAATTAAATTTTATGCATAAAAAAATTATTTTTCTAAAAAGGCGGTTTTTCAGACTTTTTAATAGGGAACTTGTTTTAAATCTACTTTTTCTCACTTTTATAAATTGTATTTGAAAAAAAACTTATTATTTTAAATAGGTATATATATTTTCATTGGTTTATTTTTTTATTTTCTAATATGTTTCATGTTTTTATGAATATTGAAAAAAATATTATATTTTAAATGAAAAGAAGCTTTTCATCTAAATAAAATATTGTTTAAAATAAAAATTTCTATCAGTTTTAAAGTATAATTAGTTCAATTTTTAATCATTTAACAAAAATTTGGTCATTTTAATCTATCTCAAATTTAATTTGGATATAAAAACATTACAAAATTTTGTATATTTTTAAATTAAAAAACTCATTTTCATGATTCTTCATTGGGATAAATTTTAAATTAATTTCACCCAATTATGTTTTTCTTATTTTGAAAAATAGATTCCATATTTCAAATCAGATGGTATAAATAGACTAAATAGGTCCCTTTTATTTTTGTAAAAAAATATAATAGTAAACGCATTAATTTTGATTACCATAGTTAGGTGTAAATCGGGTAATTAACAGTATAAAAATATTATAATTATCAAAAAATCACTCCCAAACATTAATTAATTTTATTTTTTGAGTTTTATTGACTAAAATAATACTTCGATCTAGTTTAAGAGAACTTGGATGAATTTAGATTACATTATTAAATTAATATTCTTTTATTATTAGAAAAGTAAACCTTGTCAAACTTTTGTTTTTAATAAGTGAATTTTTTTAATATGTTGTTTTATAAGGGATATATTCGATTATAAATAGTATTTAAAAATTTTATTTTTTTAACATTTTCATTATATTTTTTTATTTTAATGAGATAAATAATTACCTTTAAGTCATGCACAATGATGATGCAAAAATTTCTTAATAAAAGAAAATATCATATAAATGATATTAAAAATATTAAAATATATATAATTTGAGACAATTAATGTAATAAATGAATTATATAGATGTATATTAAATTCCAATTACCTATTAAATTGTTTTTTATAATATATTATTTTATTTTAATATTAAATAAATGTCACGTAATGAATAGTGTAAATTTTTTCATTAATGATTGTTTAAAAGAAATAATATTTTATCAAATGCTATAAATTTATTAAAAATCAAAAACACTTCTTATTTTTTTATAATGCTTAAAATTACATAAAATATAAATTTATGGTTAGTTTTTCATTTTATATTAAATATAATAACCCATAAAAAGTAAACATATAGGTTATCATGGTAAAGGTTAAAGAGGCTAAAAAATTGTTAAAGATAAAATATAAAGATTTAAAAATATAAAAAACCAATATAATTTTAATTTAATTATGGTATTTAGACCCATAATCATCTAATATTCTAAATAAATCAGTTTTTATCAACTTTTAATATAATGTTAATTTCTTTTAATTTCATATTTTGTGAAATTTGAATAGTACCCCACCCATATCTTATAAAAAGAAACATATTATTATCTTTTCCTCACAATTCATACCATATTGTCCCTTCAAATAATGGACCAAGTACTTTCATAGAATCTCTAGCCACATTATAGAGCTCTTATATTAGGTATAACACCATCCTTGGTTATCTTAATGAGTTGTGTAATGGAGGTGATCTGAGAAATATGAATTGTATTTAATCATGTATTTATGTTTTAATTCTTCTTCCAGATCCATAAAATCATTTTATACATGAAGAAATAATAAATGAATTATTAAAAATATAATTATATTTCTTTATGTTTATATCATCACCTACATTCATATCCACATCCATCGAATGGGAAAATAATTGTCATTCATGTGTATATAGAACTACCACCTAGCGAACCGATATAATTCATTTTTTATTAGCATCTCTCAAGAATGGTTATAATGATGGAATTAATGTTTATATATTATATTAATGAAATAATTAAAATTATTAAATAATGATATATCATTTTATATCTCACCTTTTATACACCTAAAAATTATAATTTCATTCATGTATATGTGTGAACTATTTCCTCCACGAAGATATGCTAATCATTTTTCATCACGAAATTACATAGATGATATATATAAGTATATTTGAATGATTAATATGATATTAATTGTACTATTATCATTATTTATAGATAAAATAATACTTACCTTCTTTATATAATGGTCACTGAATAAGTGGAAATGTTACTCATGCTTATGTATAGCTTACCATCTCCATGATTGTATGATAGTTCATTTTTCATAATCATATTTAATGGATGTATGTAAAAGTATAATTTATGTGTAAAATTTATTATTATATCATGAAAATTATTCTTCAGTTGAGGGACTAATGGCCACTTATGACTATTGACATCAAACTAAAGTGATTTTGGAATCATGTAATGAATATCATCAAAACATTTGATAGGAACATAAATAATCAAGTAATTTTTATAACATAGTAATAAGAGATATAAATAAAATAAACATTAAAAATATTTTCAATCTGGTAAATAATTAACCTATGTTTATTATCCATTAATATAAATTTTTTACATGATGATTCAGACTAATGGTTAGGGACATCGTATCAATCTCCACTCATTAAAAAATACATTGATGTTATACACCCACCTTATATTATGAGGTGTTTATATAGACACTTTGACATTAAATATGTCTAATTTATTTCTTATAATGTTTTTTAATGTTTTGTTAAATTTTATTATTTCATGGGATTTATGATTTAAATATTCAATGTGGTATGGGAGACCATCAGTGTTAAATTAATTATTTTCAAATAACTTTCCCCAGGCCAATTTTTTTTATATTAATTTTCTAGATATGAAAGGATTATAAAAAATTAGGTCTATTTTAAATTCCATTCAATATTTTCATAAGGAATCTTTTTTCATGTTTTATATAGTCTGTTTTAACTAACTATAAAATGGAATGCTCTATTATTAACATACAAGGAGACGATGACTTTTCTTCCACAAAGACTATTATTTAATTTTGAGATTCCTTTGAAATATTACTTGTTTTCTTAAATGAAAATACTTTTTTCTATTTTGGGTATTTTGGAATTGAAAATGGTTTTTCAATGTAAATATATATTTTTTTATACGAAATTGTTTTTTATATGGGATTAAAATAGTTTTTCAATGGGATTAGTGATGAAACTTTTTATTCATGAAATGATACTTGAGCATTATAGGAAACAGATAAGCGATATGAAACATATACAAATTGTAGAGCCCAATTATAGTTATAATTTGTTACCATTATAATTTATATGAAGGTTTTATCCCCATTATCCCTCATGAGGTATGGGTCAACCACTATAGCTATATGAATTGTTGACCACCTTAATAGTACATAGGTTATCCCGATGTAGATTATACGAAGGGTGATCCACATTATAGATCTCCCATTTTTTTGGTAATAATATTATTTGATGTTGGTCATATGGTTATTCAAATTGAAAGGGTTTTATGTATATGATTCTTTAAGTCACTTAAAGGAGTCATAATTTCTTTATATTTGTTATAATAGTTATCTTTGAGAAAAACGTATGTGAGATTTTCAAGTTAATTGTTTAGCTTAATTCACTAAAATAACATTAATTGAGTTTTCATGTTTTTCACTAGACTATGTTTTTTTAATTTTGATATCCCTCACTGTGCTTTTTGTTCTTATCCCTTATTTTTAAATGTTTTTCGTAGGTTTAAAGGATGATTACATGAATTGATGATGAAAATAAGAAAATTTTGATGTTTTATCATGGAAGGAAACAATGTTTTACTTTAGATTTTACATTTTAAAAAAAATTGGACACTAAGTATAAGTATCCACTTTTATTGTACGGTGATACATTGTAAATGTTTTCAAAAAATCTCTAAATGAAAAATATCCTTGAATGTGATTTCTCATTCAAAACTACTATAGTACATAATGTTTATGGCCGGGTATATAAACCTCACCCCACTGAAAATGACTCCCCAATTTACCCCCACCCTGAGAACCACTGCACTCACTATAATAGCCACCCCCACACCCCATTAAGAACAATAAATGATAACCCCACACACAATTGTCTACCGCCACCCGTAAACCACTAATGACAATTACCCCCAAATCCCTTGACCAATATATATGGTCAATGACAACTCCATAACCTTATTCCACTATCTATATTGATCATTAACCACTTCCCCACCCTCTCCTTGGCCCATCCCCAAAAACTAGTGGCCACTGCCACCAATGCATGCTGAACAATACTCACCCCCACATTAACAATTATATTGTGTACAACCCACATAACGTTTCCATGTGAGACTACCACCCAACACACTTAATGTTATATTTTTAATATATTATATATATTATATATATTATTAATATATTAATAATATATATAACAACAAACCACATTCATATATTTTCAATTTTTTCAAACATTAAAACATTTTATTGATAAATTATATATTAATAAAATAAAAATAAATTATTATGAGTATGTTATAAAAAAATTTATATGTTTTATATATAGTGATAAATTTATTTTCAAATATTTATCTATTCATTTTATATATTTATATATATAATTTTATATATCATTATATATTTAGTGTTATATATTCTTATACTTTTATTTACTACTAAATATATAGATATATTGTTATTATATTTTCATATATTGTTAACATATTTTTCAATATATATTGCTATATTATAGTATATTATAAATATTATTTTTGTATTATTACTATATTTTTTGTTATAAAATTTATTTTTATATTGTTATATTGTTATAAAAATATATTATCGTTATATAATATTTTTGTAACAAAATTGCATTATAATATTATATTGTTATGTATTGTTATTATATTATATTCATGATTTTTATATTATTATTATATTAATTGTTATAATATTTTTTAAATATTTTTATTTCAATATTTTTCCATAATTCATAAAAATAATAATATTATTATTATTAGATTTATATATTTTTATAATATTTCTTATAATAAAATTTTTTTATTTGTACATTTTATCCAGATATTGTATTAATTTTTATTATGATAAAAATACAATGATATATTATTATATATGTATTTTAATTATATTGTAAGATATTTATTATTATATATATTGTTATTATATATTATTATTATTTATAGTAATATTTTTTTATTATATAGTAAATATATTTCTCAAAAAATATATTTTTATATTACTAAATATTTATTTTTGTGTGTGTATTATTATTATTATAAATTATCTTTATATATATATATATATATTATTACTATATATATGTGATATATATATATATATATTGATATATATGTATATATAATATAAATGGTTATGTATTTTCATATATTAATGTTATATATTATATTGTTATATATATACTTATATATTCTCATAAATATATTTATGTTATATATATATTATTATCAATAATAATATATCAAAAAACATCAATAATAATATAAGAAAACAAATATATATATATATATATTAGCTAAAATTTCATTAAAATTTGATAAATAAAACATTTTTTATATAACATTTCCAAATTAATTAATAATAACTTCAATAATAATTGAAAATAAAACATAGTTAACATTGCCATGTTTTGTGAAAAAATTTCTTATATCCAAGAGTAGTAATTTTTTTTAAAAACAAAGCTAAAAACATTATTAATTTTTTTTCTGGTAATGGGTTATTGTTTTCATAATGCAATGAACTATGGGATATGAATATGTTTTTTCATCAACTAGATTGGTAGATTTGATATCATGTAGACTAGATGAAAAAAAAAACCTATTTTGTCGGTCCCATATTCTCCCCCATTGAATTAAAATTAGAAAAGGTAGACATGATTACTTTAGCATAAGAAATACAAAAATCATGATTATTTTTTCAATATATTGGAGTAATGATAGACATTAATTTCATAAAATATTCATCATAATGTGTATTTATTCTCCTTGAAATGAATAAACTTGGAATCATTAAGTGGTGCATCAGATATGGATGCTACTACATCCATACCTTTGTATTAAGTATTATATCCCCATGTAAGTGATATTGAATTGTTTGTCGACTCTCTGAAATCCTGAGTCTATTTATAATGTTTTCTATTAACACATTATTCTGATTGTTTTCAAAATATAAAATTTGATCATTTAATTTATATCCACTTTCACCTTTCTTAAATTGATAATATATCCTAATAGAATAATATTCATTACATAACAATATTATCCATGCTAGAACTGAATTGGTCTAGTGCATTTGCAAACCTGGACACATATATATTTGGTTCATAAGAGATCTACTTTATCTCTTACTAAGGTCCTCATAACTAACACCATTCTAATATGTATCCAACAAAATAAATAGGTTCATAACCTGGGGAATGAAAATATAATAAAGGGTGATTTTAGATTACCAGAAAATTTTAAAATGAGATATCAATGATCACATAAGAATTAAATGAGAATAAGGGTATGAGAACATTAGAACACCATTTGAAAACCATACCCAGTTTATCATATAACTTAAACAAGAGTCATAAAAAATCTAGGAAATTCACAATACATGAATCATAATGGAATCAAAGAACATAATCCTTGAAGGAATAACATTGATATATGACATCGATTTATATAATACACATAAGAATATAAAAACAAGTTTCAAGGTTACCTACCAATAACATTTATAACATGTTAGTCTTAGGCTAGGGACCTGTATATCTAATGTTTGATTGGGACGACCTCTTATGTACCCTCTATCATGGTTTTTTAATAACCACTTTTGTACCCTCATTTTCATGAATTTTATAACCTCTCACATTCCCTTTTTTTTCTAGGGATAATATACAATGTACCCTATTTTATCTTAGAATATACTATCAGGTTCTCTTTCAGATCCTAGAATAATAATAATCACACATTGAATTAGAGAGAGATACAAGTCCCAACCATGTAACAATCCATATATTTTTGTTTCATGATATCATAAAAAATTAATCATATCATACATATTTAAAATAAAATGGGATTCAAAAATATTTAATTATAGTAGAACTCGTGGAATGATATCTTCTTTATAAATATTTCTTTATTTATTTATAACATAACTGAAGGAAAAAAATATGTTTTATAAACCTAACCCACCAAAAATAAAAGGGTATCATAATCTCTTTTTCATCATAATGATAAATCATCTAGAGAGTGAAAATATATGGTATCATAGGATGGTATCTCTATTAAATTTTAAAAAACATTAATGACTGTCATCTGAAATAGAAAATATTTTGAAATATCACATGGAATATTTATTATGAAAATATCCATTAAATTAGAAAGTAATTTATTTGGAATCTTAATGTTTTCCAAAACATTGAATAAATAATTGTCAAAAATGAACTTTGAATAATGTATTGAATTCATTAAACCATGGATTGTTCATTATAGTTGAGAATATTATGACAACCGTACTCTATACTGCACATTAATTTATGATTCATTGCATAAGAGTACACATAATGTGACCCATACAATCGATATGTTTAGTGTATTTCTGAATTAGGCCCATTACATAAAATATAATATATGAAATACGTAATATTTATTGATAAGTTACTGAACATGATGAAATTATTCCATCAGACTTAAAACTGCATGGGATAACTAAGGGACATACATAAGAAAGGGATTGGATATAGACTCTTAAGGTAATAAACATGGAATAACATAATGAAATTAATAAATATTAGACAATAGGAATATAATTTTTTAATAAAAGGTTTAAGAATAATAAACATCAACATTGAGGCAAGATATAACATTATAATCATAATGGAAACATGGGAAATGTGGCAGCAACATAAACCACTGCATAATTGACATATGTCAAGGATAACTACAAATACATATTGATTGAAAATTTCACGCGATGTATTACATTCACTATCAAATACATTTCATGATGTAAAATGATACTAAAACAATACCCAATAAATTTAAGTGATAAATAATGATGGTAACACTACTCACATTCATTTCATTCTCATGGTCAAGTGTCCCCCATATATGATGAAAAATTGTAATGATTATCATAAAATTTTAGTCCAAAAAAATGAATATTGAAATATATACATGTAATTACCCAATAAAATACCTATAATTCCATGAAGGTTAACCCCAATGATTTGAAATGGGTATGGGCATTAACTATATAATTTTTTGTCGTGTAAAATCACAGAAAATGTTCAACAACATAATGACGGTTTATAAATGTTAATGGAGGCGATTAATGGGAGTAAAAGGGTTATCTTATAATTTAGATATAATATCTACGGTAAAAGGGATGTAAAAGAATTTATCCCAATATTAGAAATATGAGATAAAGGACATATGATAATGGAAAAACCTGAATAATGAGGAGGAGAGGACACCTTACCTTGAGAGGGTGACTACAAATTCTTGGTCGCAGCATCATGAGAACATGGGGGAACCATGGGAGGAATCTACATAGGTTGGGGAAGAGTAGGGACGTTATCTAAGTTTTCTTAGTTAATATCATTGTGATCTTGGGTGGGTTTATAATGTAACATATTAGGTAATTCATTATTATTTATAAATCTTTGGTTTTAGATCCCATATGATAAAATAACCAAAACTGCAAACCATTTAAAGGGTTTTACCAATTTTTTCTACCAAATAGAGATAGGTATAGATATTTCATTATTCAAACGGCCTGACTTATTAAAATAATACCCCTTCTGTTTTGGAAGTGATTCATCTTGTTTAAGAAGTGATTTTAAAACATCAAAATATATTAGAGGTTTTGGTGGATTCATAAAGTCATTATAAAATTTAAAAAATTAACATAATATTACATTATTTTAAAGCGTAAAAATATATTTGGTTTTTGATAACTAGTATAGTATTTATTTCTTCATCTTTTGGTCAATATGATGTCATAATACAAACAATATATTTATATCCTATTTAATTTTTACATGAAAATTAAACTATCTCAGAAAATTATGAAAAATTAATAGTTGGATAATATTGGAATTCTGATTCCAAAAATTTTATTTAATGTATACATACTATTTTTTAAATATTTGAATTTTTTCTTTAACTATAATAATCGGTATTTATTGATAAATATTGTGGTTTTTTTACAATAATTGTTTTACAACCCCTATAAAAATAAAATTTGAATTCCTTAAAATTATATGTTCATGTATATTTAATAAAAATTATTTCTTAATATAAGTTTAATTATATATTATTTATTTCATAAATATATTATTTCATCAAAATAAACATTTAAATATAATATTAATTAAATGTACAATTTGTTTTGTATCAAAAGTAAAACTAATTTACAAAGAAACAATAAAATATTAAAATTTATTCATTATTTTATTAAATATTCATATTATTATTATTAGCGATTGAGACATATCCCTTTAGTACACTAAAAAATCATAATTATAAGATGTATGATGGTGAGTCTTTTATATGGTGGTCTTGAATGCATGATTTGGGTTATGATTTCAATGTGTTTGAACTTATCTTGTAAATAGTTTCACTCATGCTTATGTTGTCGGATCTAGACTTGGGATTGGTTATTGTAAAATCCTAGTGATTCTATCTCCCTAGAAATTTTTGTTATGTGGGCTTCATAGGTTACTTTCTAATTATTTGAGGTCATTACTTCTTTTTTCTATTTCAATTGGATTTACCAAAACTATATATTTATATTATTCGTCTTATCACATTTCAATGGATATATTATCAATGATAGTTATAATTATCTATATTTTGAATATTACTGAATATAATAAAAAAAATATGTTCAGATGATTTCAATAGCCATAAAACATGATAATAAATTTCATTAAATTACAATGGAAGTTCCATTTATGATATATTTGGGTCATTAAAATCTTCCCATTTTATAAATTTCACTCTCATAATTTTCATTTCACACCATAAAATATATGAAGGTAATTTTTTTCATCAACTCATCCAGTTTAAATGTTGCTTCTTCACAATTTTTTTCTCTCTAAAGAACTTTTACTAGGTGTATTTTCTTATTCCGTATAACATTATCTCTATGATTTACGTTCTTCCCAAATCTCATGACATTCTTCCATGTAAGTGTATGAAGGAATAAAATTTCTCCAACCTCAAACTCTTGGCCTCATCAATGATTGTTATTCTAGAAATTATGTTGACTCTGGGAATCCTTGATGTAATGTTGAATGGTCTTGACCATTTTAACAATTTCTTTGACCATTTTAGGACTTAGTAGTATACATTCCCCCACCAAATTCCAACGTCAATGTGTTCTGCATCTCTTACCATAAAACGATTCGTATGTATCCATTGGGATGATTGAGTTATAAATTTTATTGGATGAGAACTCAAAAATAGGATGATTTTGATCCCATCTTCATTTGATGTTATTTGAGAACGCTCTCAATGTATCGTAGAGTTTTTGGATAGTCCGCTCAGATTACAAATCAATTTGAGGGGGATAGTAAATTATTATGTTAAACACAATACATATATCATTATAGAGACTCATATAGAACATAGATGTAAATATTAGGTCTTGATTAGATATAATCTTTAGTAGCATTCCATGCATCCTCAAGAATTTCCTAATGTATATCCTTGCAATTGGATCGACTGAGATGTCCTCTTGAGTTGAAATTATGGGATACGTATTTATAATACAATCCACTAAAACCACTATATCATTATTTTCTCTTTATTTCTTTATAATAATAGTAAAAAAGTGCATTGTTCTGTTTTCCAATTTCAATGTAGGTATGGGTAATGGTTCCAAAATCCACTTTGATTTTTTTCCTTTATCTATTCACATTATAACATAAATGATATCTAAATGTATATTATATGATATCTTTCTTCATATTGTTCCACCAATAGTGATCATAAATATATCGATATATATTTGTGGTTCCTAGAAGGATGAAGATCTTCATGATATGTGCATAATACAACATCTCCTATTTTAACATATGATTTCATAATACAAGTAATCATGACCAAAATATCACAACCCCTTCTTCATTAACGTTTAATTTTAAGGATTTTTCGATTTTGTGTAGCTTCTACTATATTTTTAATTCCCTCATCATCTATTTGAGCATACTTTATTTATTCATTAAAGGATACTAGAACAATCATTTTTTAAAGTATTGATGATGTTCTTTAATTTAGTATTATCATGTCCATCCTTTTAAATAAAATAAGATCATATTCTTCTCAATTATCATGAATAATAATAAATTTGTAATTTTTCTACCTATATAATTATCCACATTATTTTTTTCCATGATGATAGTGGATTGACCAGTTATATTATTTGATAATCTCTAACCATCATTGTTGGTGCATGTCCATCTCATTTTTTATGAATATATAACTTAGTATTGTGTAATATATATATATATATATATATATATATTCCACAATTCACCCAAAACAGATAATGAAACTATAGATTCATTTTGAATATGATTACAACCAAATCCAGATCATGGGTTAGATAGTACTATTTGTGATCCATCAATTTCCTTGAAGAATAGGCTATAACTTTTTCATTCTATATTAACACACAACACAATCGCTTTTTGAAAACACTGCTAATTACCCTGGATGTTTCCCCAGTCATGAGTAGTTATATTACAATTAAAGTGATAATCATGTTTTTCAACTCCTTCAATATCTCTTGCATTAATAATTCCAAAATAAATTGACTCCCTTCTGAGTAATCTTATTTTGGGGGTTGAAATTCATGATAAATGTCTCAAAAAACCAATGATGGTACCCATATAATCCAATGAAAGTATGGATTTCAATCACAGATGTTTTCCTCATCCTTTCTTTAATTTTTTATATGATTGATAGGGCCATAGAAATCCCATTACATGTGATAATATTCCCAAAAAATAAGATATACTTCCACCAAAACACAGATTTTATTCACTTTTAAAAGGGATTATACTTTCATAATGTTATTAGAAAAATACTCAGATTGTCCTCTATGATTTTGAAGTATATTATAAAATGATCGATAATGACTACAAAAACAATTTTGAGGTAATATCTAAAGAAATAATTCATCAAGTCCATGAATGTTTATAGAGAATTGGTGAGTTTGAATGGAATTACTATGAACATATAATTCCCATAAATATTTTTGGAACGTCATTATGGGTATACTCCCATTATAAAACATGACTTTATGATACCCCAACCACAGATCCATCTTAGGGAATTATTTTGCTACACGTAGTTGATCAAACAAGTCATCAATCATTGGAAATAGATTCTTTTTCTTTATCTTGATTTTTTTCTCAGGATTATAAATGGAAAGGTTCATCAACCCGTACTTATTCTTTTTGAAAAGGACAAGTGCACTCCAGGGTGAAACAAATGGGTGTATAAACCCTTTATCATGATTATCCTCTCTTTTATTACAACACCTTCTGTTCCACGACATACATTCTCTATGGATTCTCATATAATTAAAACACCAAAGTTATAATTTAAATTGAAAATTCATCTTTTAATCTAGGAGGATGACTAGAAAATTATTTAAGAAACACATTAGTGAACTCCCTCTCTATGGGAAGGTATTCAAAGATGATATATTCCTTAAAATCAACCAAATGAGGTATATAATCTTGCACATAGTGAAATAATATACATTATTGATATATTAGAGATAATGAATATTGATCATCCTCCTAACACTTATATTGAATGAGGGGATGATTCATGATACAAAGAGTGATTTCATTATAACAGTAATTTATGTTGTCTTTCTATAAATAAAGATAATACATGCATTAAATTTCCTAAAATTCCACTAAATGGAGTATAAAAAGGTTCACTGGGATGTTCAACCAACAAATTTTTATAGGGGTGGAGTTATATATTCAAGGTTTAATAATTTCCTCTTTTTCCAGTTTCCCCGATAGATCTACATTTGTGCTTTGTGGTTGTGTTTGAATAGTTCCCCACAACATGTATGATATAAGAGAATGAGTAGAACCATACTAAAAAAGTATGTTCACTATTAATTATTGAATAAGTAGCATACCTATCACCCCATTTGTATTAGGATTCACCTCAACTATTATTATTGAATAATATCTCTTTTGCTTCCATGAAGGTTTTCAGATTCCTCTGAAAACCCTTGTATTAGTGAATTTGTTTTCAATGTGGTCTTTTTCATCTATGTTAAAAAAATGAAGAATGTATTGATTGTTTATTAGATAATTACAGTCCTCCATTACATTATTGGGAATCTACCATTGGAAATATCTAGGTATCTTTCTTTCTTTCATATAAAAAAAGCATTTCCCCATCCAGCTTATAAAAATTATGGGGTGCTTCATTGATTAATTTTTTCCACTAGGGTTTTGAAATTTTATAGGACCATTATATTTCTCCATAGGACCACCATAATTAAACTAAACTATCCCTTTATTATCCCCATGATACCGTTTAGTTTCACTGATCTTCATTTTTTTCTTTGAGTGTACATCAGAAAATTTCATCATATTTATCAATTTCTCTTTTCTTTATGTAATTTCATATGATGTGTTTTATCAATCCAAATAATAATTAATCAATGAATTTGGGGCAATAAAAATGATTTTGGGTCACATGCTTGTCTTATGAACTTTTTCACATTTTCCCTAATAGATTTTTCTTCTTTTTTCATGCGGGTAAGTAAATACCTATTCAATTTATATCATGGTGTCCAATAAAATTATTTATCAAAAAATAATTTGAATAACATTTATCCTATGGATTCTATATCTTCCTCTAGAACCATATTCTTAATCAATTTCCACCACCAATCAGCTTCTCCCACTATACGATTAATACACCGTAGAGACATCTCTTTCTAGAAACAGTTAATGAGGGAGAAGTTATTCTTCATGGAGTTCATCCGTTATTACATGATTAAGATATCAAATGTTACATTAAAATTTTGAGTCCTTTATTACATATAGGTCTCAATTGAATCATGTTCTTTATTGGGGGGGGGTTGGGAACTCCTCCTGATCATGTTTTATTTTCAGAACTTCATAAAATAGAGAGAGCATCATCATAATGTCTTTTTTTCCTCCTCCCATCTGGTTGGGAATCATGTGGGCAATCTATCTCATTTTCCTTCACATTGGGTTTTTACCTTCTTATTCCTATTTGTGACCATTTTTTTAGAATAAATGGAAAATTAGGAATTATTTATTTTAATATATTAAACACATAAATGGGAATCCAATAACATTAAATGGATGGAATATACATGATATTTATTTCTTAAGTTATGAATTTATTGGCTTTAATCGATGATATCCATAATCTATTTCCAAACATATACTCTTATGGGATGTTTTTCCCCTATTTAAATGTTTGAATTAATGTTGAAAATTTACTAAATTCTTTCCCCATAGATTTTCAAACTCGGTGCGTAGTACTTCCCATTATCATTCTCTAATTCCTTTTCATGTCTATATCCACATCGTGTTTTCAGTTTTAGCCCTATTTATATCTGTACTATATCCTCATTAAGTTGTAATATCCAGATAATGATAACTTTTCGTGACAAACCATTAACTATATTAATTACTAAAATATAGGAATGTTTTCTTTTATATAGATTTACCCTTATGTATATCTCTAGTTTCTTATAATCATAATCCCAAAAATTACTAAACTTTTCTTTTGATACCAACTACAAAAACCCGGCTCTTTATTACACAATAAATCTGGATTTATTACATAATTCTACACATAAACCAATGTAAAATATTGATAATTATATTGTATTTTGAAATTATGTATATTAAATAACATTACATAACAATTAATACATGATATTTATTGAAAAAATCCTTAACATGCTCAACTTATACCATTGTACTTATAATGACATAGGATAACCTAGGGACATATATAAGAAATGGGGAAGATATAGATCCAATTATAGAAATAAACATGGAATAAAATGAATAATATTTTAAATGATTGAAAATATTAATTTCAAGTGGGTATAACATGATTGAGAATCATAAACATGTACAATGAGACATGATATATCATGATATTCATAATGACAACAAGGGAAATGTGGAAACTACTTAAGAAACTGCATCATAAACATAGGTCAAGGGTAATTTCCAAGATGTCATGATTTAAAATTCCCCAATATGGAGTAAGATACCTCCATAATCCCTTGAATGATGACTCATGAGACTAAAATATTAACCAGTGTGTCGGAGCGCTATGTATTTTTTGGTTCACCTATAAGGATTATTTTATTTTGAATATTTCAGTGACACAAAGATCATAAATCAATGAATCATTGATCATAAAATATTATTCCAAAATCAAGGATTATATAATAAATACATTTAATTACCTAATCAAATAATTATAAGTGAATGAAGGTGAACACCCTTGATAGGAAATGGGTATGGATTTTCTCAACACAATTGTCTTGCATGGAAAATCACTTTGAAATTTCTATAGTATAACAAGGGAATATAAATTTTCATGGAAGGTATTAATTATATTAAAAGGGGTATATAATAATTTAGAAAAAAAAATTATATTAATTGGGATATGGAAGATAATATACCATCAATAGTAATTAGAGAAATAAGATATATGATAGTTAGGAAACTCGAATAATGAGATGATGTAGAGGATCACATACCTTAAGAGGGTGATTCCAAATGATTGGGAAGAGTGTTTTGAGATTTCGGGTAACCATTTATGGACTAAAGGCATGTTAAGGAAGTTTAAGGACGTGATACATGGTTCTTGAGTGAAAAAAGTGGGATCTTTGATTTGTTTATATTGGAAAGGAGAGGGAGATTCTTTTTAATTTCTTAAACTTTGGTTTTGGACTCTATATAATAAAATAACCATATCCTGATAACATCCCAAGGGATTTTCCCATGGTTTCTGTAAAATAAGGGTTTTATCATTATTTTATTGTTCCAATGTTTTAATTAATTAAAATAAAACTCTTGTTGATGTGGAAGTCTGTCATGTTTATAAAGAAATGATTTTAAAACCATAAATTATATTTTAGATTTTCGAGTATTCATAATTAAATTATAAAATAAATCAAATACAATTTATGTTAAATTATTTTAAAAGGTAAAAGTATATTTAGTAGTGTGTACCAATTATTGTATATATTACATCATTTTTTGTAATTATTTAGTCTTAATACACACCGTACATTTATAACATAATTAGTTTTTACACAAAAATTCAACTGTCTTAGAAAATTATAAAAAATCACCATTTGATAATATCAACATTCTAATTAGAAAAATAATATTTATTTTTTACAAATAATTTTCTAAATATTTTAATTTAACATTTTGAAATAATAATTCACAATTATTGATAAATGCTCGTTTTTTTACAGAACAGTTTTTGAGACCATTACAAATTATATTTGACATTATAAATATTTTATGATAATTTATATTTACTAAAATGTATTTAATGATAATTTTTTTTAAAATATTTTATATTAAAAATTTTCATTAATTCATCAACATAAATGTTGAAATTGTATATTATTTTAAAATAAAATTATTGTTTTATTATATAAAAATCAAAATCATATATAACGTACCAATAATTAGGTGAAGATACATTAATTATTCAATGAAATATAAATATTGATATTATTAGAGTCTTGATACGTGTCCATTTAATACAATATAATATTCCATTAGTGTATGGTTTGTAACCATTATACATTCATGGTGTGGTTCGACATGCGTTGTTTGGGTTGTTATCTTGATGGCTTGAACATCTTCAGTAAATTGCTTCACCCGTGCTTATGTTTTTGGACCTCAACATGGGTTCAATCAAGGGAAAATATCTTTGATGTTATCTCCCTAAAAAGTTCATATAAGATATCTTTATTGGGTATGATCACCCTAGTTGAGGTCATGAATTCCATTTTCAATGTCATTTGGATTCATCAAAACCATATATTAGTACTAATAATTTGATCACTGTTAAATAGTCATATTATTAACAGTAATGATGTGTAACATTTTTTAATATTGGATAGGATATAATAAAACAAAACAATTAAATGTGATTTATATTACCATACTGTATAATAAGATATTTAATTAAAGGACAGGGAGAATTTTCTTTATAACAGTTCATGTCATTAAAAATAAAATTGCTTCTATATATACTAAAATAAATAATAATCTCACATTTTTTGTAAAATTTATAACTATATCATTCAAAAAATAACATCAATATTCCTTTAGAACATTTTTTATAATACTAAAAAGTTGGTAAATATATATTTAAATAATATATATATATATAATAATAAGATATATATTTAAAACATTTCTAAAAACATATAGATCTAAGAGAAAATGTATTTTCAAATGAAAAGTGAAATAAATTCAGTTTTCCTTTTATAAATAAATTTTCAATAATTTGGTCATAAATAGAAAACTATTGAAGGAAAAAATTTATTTTAATGAAATAACCATAGTATAATGAAATTCATTAAATTCATTAGACATATATCTAAAGATTTCATCATGTCAAAACATAATCCTAGACAATATTCATAAACAAAAAGATTCTAACAGAAAACCATTGCCACATAGGTAACTTTTGAATTCTAATCCTCATGAATTAAATAACATTATATGGATATTTTTATAAATTATTATCATTAGAATAAATATAAAATAAATTTAGAAGAGTTTTATTCACTATATAAATGAAATGAGTGGTGAGTATGGCAAGATACCTAAAAAATAAAATTGAGATGAAAATCCATTGCCTCAAGTATTGACTTATTTCATACATATTTGAACTTCATTTATAATAAATATAGAATTATTATAAACATATTATAGAACCATACTCAAATATTTTGTTTCATATACGATTTACTTATATCATTTTCATACCTTTTTATAAACAACCCCTTGTTAAAATCATGTTTTGGGTAATAACTTATTTTATTTTCATGTATTAATTTATTTAGTATTTCTGATTCTATTACATTGATAATGGTTCCATGATCTAAATTATATTAAACATGATATAATTATTATATATCATCAATATATTTTTACTTATATTGAAACCTAAAATATAGATATAGTTAATGAATTACCTGATTATATAGATGTTAAGTTGTACATATGCATGAATGTTGCCTCCATTATCTACAATCCGAACCAAAGATTGGTAAATAATATAACACAATTTTTGAATATATTTTATGTTATAAATATTATATATGTTGTTTAAATATATTATTATTTCCATCCATGTTAACATATAATGAAAAATGAATCACATCTCTTCATGGAGTCAGTATTCTAAACGTACCCACGAGTGAAGGTATCATTTTCCCATAAATTGAAAATTATGAAAATATATTTGATATTTTAATTATCAGAGTATAAATATTTTATAGATACCATATATATATTATATATAATTATCTTCATACATGATTGAATGTACTGGAAAACAAATTATATCAGCTCAGGAGGTGTTTGTTTTTCATACTGATGATCGACAGTTTGGTTTCCCATTTGATAAAAATAGAGATTGTTGTAAGTTATTACAATAAAATAATAAAATATCATTACATCGAATATATATATATATATATATATATATATATCATAATATTTTAATAATAGTTCAAGGCCATGTAAGAATAAAAAAATGTATGGTTTTGAATTATAATATTCTGTATAGAGACACAATAGGTTTACACCTACTTCCATCATATATGGGATTCATAAAAAAATAAGGATTATAGTAAATAGGTAAGGATTTATTGAATTTTTTTTGGAATTTATTACCTTAAATAAAATGTTATTATATGTGAATAACAGAAGATATTAGATATCATTCCCAGGATAAATGTTTATAAATATTAGTGTATTTTAATTTGGGATATGATAATTCTTAAATATTTCCAAACAATAGGAATTATGTAATTTTGATTATAAATAGTACCCTTATCATTTTAGTTTTACCCCGGTTAATCATGTTTTAACCTTAGGCTCGGTAATTATTTTTTACTTCATTTTAAAATTCATTATGACCAAAAAATAATGTACTCCATAATATATATTGTTAATTAGTGTAATTAAAATTATGGAATCCATTTTACAAAAATATATTCACATAATTGGTATAATTTAATTTACTATTAATCCCAGAAATGTGATGAAAAAAATATTATCCAATGAAAATGTTTTCTTATGTGTAAAAAGATTTTAGTTCCAAATGAAACATGAATTTGGTTATATTGATATAAACTGAATTAAACCTAATATAAAAAATGTTTTTTTAAATTATATAATAAAATATTTATCATTGTAAAGGTTTTAAGAGAAATATGCGTTTTTAGTAAATATTAAGATATCATTATTCATAAAAAATGTAATGTTTCCAAAAAAATTACAAATTCTCTCATAGATAATTTTGAAATGTTGTCCTCAAAAATGAAGTAAATATTTTTATATATGTTTTCTAAATGTTTCAAAAAAATATTTTATCAATTTTTTCACACAAATCATTTTATGATGAAATATATTTTCAATGCATATAAAAAGCATACCTAAAACTGAGTACACAATCATTGATATATTTTATTTTTGAGAAACCTTCATAATTAATTATTAAAAGGCATGTATTAAAATTCATAATGAAAATGTAATATATGGGTTATAACTGTTTCATTAAATAATAATATTTTAATATTACAGTATAGTTCATTTAAACTTAGTGTTGCTAGAAATGAAAGTTATTGAAATAAAATAAATTGATTAAAAGAAATATTTCCTTAAAACTCTAGATTTTACATTCTACTCCATTTAATATAAATCCACCAACACAAATTATATCTCTCTAATAAAAAAAATAAGGGTACTACTATATAATTATATCAGAATGTTCCCATATAGCTTCATCAAATTGGTGATTTCACCACAAAATATTTACCATGTGGGTGTCATGATTCTTATAGCTTTCTATCTATGATCAAGAATCTGCATAAGATGTTATTCATATGAAATATCATGATCCATTGGTATAAAATTTGAGTATAATACATGTGATTTATGAAGTATGTAATTCCTCAAGAGAGATACATGGAACATATCATGGACCTGAAAGTTGTTAAGTTGGAGTGCTAAGAAATAAGATAACATCCATACTCGATCTAGAATCTTGAAAGGTCCAATATACACTAGATTCAACATTTATTTAATCCTGAACCTCAGAACCTTGTTCCATTGAGAAATTTAATTGAATTACTTCTCACCAAAATTTATTCTCCACATCACTTAGATGATTATAAAAAACAATATTCTATCGATCCAGAGTTTCCATGATTTAATATTGAATGGGTCAGACATTCTATACAATTTCCATAGATATATCAATCCCCAAAATCATTATTTCCCAAAAATTTCTATATTTATTTCAATATATTTCGTCATATCGTTTCATCTGAATTATTGAGTGAATGTTATTATTGTATGAAAACTCAACTAGATGAAAGTTTTTACCCTAACCACAATTGAAATCTAGAGAATGTGATCATATAATTACCTCTAGGATCTGAATTTTTTTCTCACCCAAAACATCTATATGAGGATGATATGAAATAATGAAACATAACTATATAATGAAATTATGTGGATGAATTATCTAAAAAATCAAATTAATCTTCAGATCTCAGTTAGGTATTGTATAATATGGTACTCTATAAAACCATTCAACTTATTTAACATATATCCTCGAAAGAAGATACTGAATAATATATTATTGGAAAATGATTAAGGGTTTTTACTCTATAGGGATATCTACTAAAAACCGTATATCATTTTTGACTTTATATTATTGGGGACTCTAAAAAAATCCATTGTGATATTTTTCTTTTTCCAAAATAGTATTCCTAATTGTAATGACCTCCAATTAGATGTTTTTTACTCAGTATTAACTTGCATAAATAACAATAAACTAGATAAAAACTCCAAAATATCTCACTTCCTGACATCCCCTAAAAATAACTGATAAAATTGTACATATTTTTTATAACCTAGATAAATATATAATAGAGAACATTGAGCTTACTCAAATGGATCTTTTAAATTGAGTATTTATTGAACATGTACATTGTACCATAACCTTATCCATCCTTGAAAATCAAGGTGAAACTGAATAGAATGTATAACCTTCTTCAATAACACTAAATTTACTTTTTAATGTCTTCAATCATAACTTCGATAGATGGTTCAACACTAATTTGATAAAAATCAGATTTATCCCCTCACATAAAAATATATAGATCCATATTTTGAAATATAATAAGGATTAGACCTTTTTAATCCTCAAAATATATAATCTAACATGATCCTTTTGACGGAATGAATCATACTCCTTTTTCTCCTTCCAAGGGTGTTAATGAATTAGGTAGAAATATTCATTAATCTAATCCCACAATATTAACTAGCCCTTCTCCAACTCATTCTGCATGAAAACATACATTAAATTTTCAGATCCATATATATATATATATCAAACCTTTCACTATAAAACTATTCCTCTATATCATTAATGAAAATATTATCACTGCTAATACCAAATTTTTAATTTGGTTATCTTTATTAATAACCTTTAATTTTCTCAAGGTGTAATAAAAAATCATATCATTCTGCATGTAAAAAAATCACATTCCATTCATTGATTCATCACTATATAGTACAAAACTATCTCCACTATAGGGTAATTTCTAAAAAGTAGTACTAACTATCCTTCTCTTTTGTTACATGAAATTATCCTCAAATTAATTTCTGTAAATAAATGTGGATCTCTTCCAAGTTAAAATGGTGAGTGGATTATCTAGTTATGTTTTATTCTCCTAAAACAATATTTAATATGAATATAACCAATAAAACATCAGATTTTATTCATAGTGGTTTTTCTGAGCCAATTTTTAATTGTCTCAGTCATTGATGGATCCGCCAATATACACTCTCGTAAGATTATATGACCCAAAATTTAATATATTATTTTTCAAACCTCAACTTTTTTAATATTTTCATAAAAAAATATTATTTCATTGGATCCTTAGTTCAATCCTCAACTGATTTTCCTTTTATTACTTGCTCGTTGAATATTTAATAATATAATCTAAAAATTCTACAACAAACTAGTAATGGTAATTTTTGAAGACTCTATCCATTAAATCAAAGAATTTAGAGGCGAAATTAATAAGACTATATAGAATCACTATGTATTCATAGATACCATTCCTCTTACATATTGTAGTCTAGGTTATATCCTTTTTCTTAACCTTAAATTAATGATATATAGAATAATGAAAATCTTGAAAATGTATTGAACTCCATGAAGTTGATCAACGAATTCATAAATATGGGGTAAAAGACACTTTTCCTTGATAGTGATCTTGTCAAGTTCCCAATAATGAATGAATAGTTGTATTGATCCAATAATATTCTTAACAAATAGAATATGGGTACCCTATGTTCACACACTTGGATGAATAAGACCCTTATCAATATTATTTTTTATTTTATTCTTAAATTCCTAAATCTCAATTTGGTACATTCAATATAAGGAAATTTAAATAGGTGTACTACTAGGTGTGAGTTCTATTGAGGTTTTAACTTCATGATTTAGTGGAATACTATGAGTCTATTGTTGAATGATATAAACAATCTCCATCAAAATGTCCATATCCTAGATTTTGATTTTCTCCCAAAACCATCTGGGATAAAAACACATTTTTCATAAGAATCAAGATTCATAACATAAATATTCTTTCCATTATATTTTCTTAATCATAATCACACTGAAATAAGATCATATATTGGATTGGAATATAAAATGTTTCTTCTTTTCATTAACAAATGATGTGACATTTTCATAGAGAAATCCAATCCATGCTTGTGATAACATCAAATTCAAATAGAGGGAGAATAACAATATTTCCAAGAAGCACATTCCAACCAAATTCAACCAAATAAGAATAAAAAACATGAGATGTGATCATTTTTTTATAATGGATTTTTCACTACTAATTTAACACCTAATCATTGGAGATACATATTATCCTTCAAATATTATTTTCATGATATAAATATTTTTATAAACAATCACAAATAGGGAACATAAATATTTAATCATAATTATTACCAACACAACATCATCATTTTATATTAAATCCTATTTTGAAATAAATGGTTTGTGTGGTCATCAAACATCAATAATCCCAGTTATTAATCATAAAAATTAATTTAATCGATATCTAAATGACGGAATCATATTTTTAATATGTGATACCATAGTTTTATCTTAGGTTATTCGTGGTGATTATATATTCAAATCATTCATGATGGTTTATAATGTGTTTATGAATATCCAAAACATATCCCCGAGGAGTATAAAAATCAGTGTGCAGTATGTCCCATTATTGTGAAATAGGCGATGTTTTGGTTAAATCCCAATACAACCTTTTTTGTATTTTTTCACTATGTATGATTATACCAAAGCCTCATAAACTGGTAGTATGCAAAAAGGGAAGTAATTTTTTTGGAAACTACCCACTCTATCCTTCACTAAAATTTTAAGAAAGTTTCCAATATGTTGACATATCCTTATTGTTCTCACTAACATTTTCACATAATATTTTCCAAATCATTTTTAAATCTTTATTTAATACCAAATATAAAATCCCAAACTTTTGAAAAATAAATATAAAATCATTATAGGAAATTATTCATTACATAACGTAACGTTCCATTCTAGTGTCATATAGGCCATGTTCAATCTGAAACTTGGAAACATAAACAGAAGGTTCAGAATTGATCCACCTCATAACGCAATAATTACATCATAACTAGAACCCCTCATAGAAATATTATACATAATACATTTATTCATAACCTCGAGAAAGGAAAAATAAGAAAGGGTGATGATAGATTCTCATTAGGGTTAAAAAATTGCGATATCAATGATCACATAAGAATAACATTACAATAAGTGTATCAAAACATGAAAAAAATTGAAAACCCTATCCTACATACCATAGATCATAAAATTGAGTCATGGAATAAATCATCATAGTTCATATGAAAAGTATCATCATGGAATAAAATGATCCCTTAGAGTATAAAAATGGTAAAATGAATTGATTTATGGAATAAACATAAGAAAATAAAATATTATTTATGGGTACCCACCAAGACATTCATTTCATGTTAGACTTGGGGTAATCACCTATATACCTACTTTGTGATTGTGATATCCTCCCATGAATCCTCTTTCCCAGGTTTGGGGAAACTTCTAACTTACCCTCTTTTCAGGATTGTATTTTCACACCCTGACTTTTACGGTAATTTTTATTTTATTATTTATTGACTCTGATTTCTCTCACAATGGTTTGGGCTGGGTCTCGATTAATATTTTTTTTATTTTAACAATTTTACTGGGTTCGGACCTATGCGCGGCCACCGTGTGGTTTGCCGTAGCTGGACAGTCGGCCAAAGAGCCATGTAATTTCTCATTCCTCTTATTCTTCTTATTTTTGTTGTTATTATATTATTATTATTATTCCATATAATATTATTATGATTGTTATTACAAATATTAATATTATTAATTATATAATTATAATTATAATTGTTTTTTATGAAAATATGTTTAAATTATTATTAAATTTTTTATTATTATATTGATGTTATTATTGTTATTGTATTATTTTTATTATTGTTATTATTTTTTTATTTGTATTTTTATTATTTTTATTATTTTAATAAAATGAAAAGAAATGGATGATAGCCCTAGCCTAACCCACCCTTCCCCCCCCCCCATCTGATGTGTGTCGTGCCCATGAACCCCCACATTTCCTATTCAACCTCAGTTTTTTCCAGCAGGCCTCCACGCTTAGGTCTTCTTCTTTGCTTGCTTTTCTACCCTTTCTGCATGCCCTTTAGCCCTCCACGCTCACCCCAACCAAATCACCCCTGGCCCCCCTCATCACACCTGGAAACCACCTCCCATCGTTTTCCTACATTTTCCGGTCAACCCCCTTTGTTTCCAATGGTTCCTAGCAGGTGACCCAACGACCGTCTCCCACTCCTACTCCATCCAGCTGTGATCTTCTCCGTAGAACCCGACCCCGACGGTCACTGCTCCACCCTATTCAACAACCTTCCATTGGGCGTTTTCATTCCATAATTTTGGGGGTTTAATTAATTTTTTGAAACACTAACACTAATATTGTATTTTCGTGTGTTTTCCTTGCGGTATTGCGTGTGTGGTTTGTCTACGAGGGATTGTCCTTCCTTCCACTAAAGTTTGGTCGTGTCCATGCTTCATTTGAGTAAGGCGTTTTGGACCCATTCCATTCTTGATCAATTAATTCATTCATGTGAAACTTCTATTATCATTTATACTTGTTTCATAGCTTTAAAATATATCTAATTTGTTTAGGATGTTGTTTATTAATTTTTACAATTTGTTAATAATTGATCTTGTGGTGGTTTGACATTTATAAGTGGTTCAAAATGCATTTCCAAGTGGTTTTGGTGTGTGTGTAAAATTGAAATGGGTTGTTTTGTGGAAAATGATGGATTTCGTGAAATGGATGGGCATGGGTAATTTTTGTAAGTTGTTAACTAAATTATTCTTTTGTTGTGAAATTTATTATTACTATTATTATTATTATTATTAGAATGGACTTCATGTGATTTTGATTTCAAGATGTTTTTAGGTGTTTTTTTGGTTTAAATCCTTGTTCTTCTACTTTTAAGTACATTTTTAATTTCATAAAGGATTTATTAAATTAAGTGTAATGCTTCCAGTTCCATTAGAATACATGTGTGCCTATATGAAGTTATACATATATATATATGTGTATATACTTTATAAGTGTATTACCTCATGGTGTGGGGAATACATGAATTCAGTAATGGGTATACATAAATATATATAGAGGAATTTCTGTGCGAGCAAATGACTTATTGAGTTAGAATGTTCCAAATGTAATGTGTTATATTCACATGATTGAGGTTGTAGAATCCAAATTATATTCCCAAATTGAGCCCATTTAGTTATTGACTGTTTTACATGAATCATTAATATGATTATCACATTTGCAATATATTTATTTATTCACCTATAGTGTTTCCATGATAATTGGTTCTGTCATATATAGTATTGATGTATTCTCCCTAATTATGTTATTTTGTTTTTGTGGAAATTGTGTTCTTTAGAGGTCAAATTTTCTATTGGTAATGTATTTAACATGACACACACCTTCATGATACTCTTCAATAGTCTGTCAATTTATTTATTTTGGTTTGTGAAAATTTTTTGAGGTGTTTATGGAATTGTTTATAAACAATTTTATTGGATTATAAAATTTCTAGTAGGCTGGATGGGTTGATTAAGCAATTGTTTATAAATTTTTTGGTCTGTTTGTGTAATTTTTGAAAAAAAATGTAGTAAGATTTACTAGTTTATATTTTTTCAGGAAATTTGGTAATTTTAATATTCTTGAAAAATATATTTTTATTTGGTCCTTTGTGTGGTTTTTATGAAAGGTTTGAAATGCAATCTCAAAGGGTCTTCCCATTTGGTCGTTATTGTGTGTTTCGACGATTGTTTTTCTCAAGGTGCAATTTGTTTTTTAGAAGATTGTGTATTTTTTATTATGATTTTGAATGGTTTTACAAAAATGAAATGGAGGCTTAAAGTAATGTTTGGATCTTCCAACTCATGGGTGATGTTTTATTAACTGTTATAATGGTTGGTGTTTGGAAATTACATGTGGCTATAAGGAGTTTTATATTTTTTAAGTAAATTGTTTCGACATTGAAGTGATGGGACGTCCTAGTTGGGACTTTGTTAATGTGATATGATTTATTGTGTATTTGGGGGAACTCTTTTCTAGGATAACCCTTTATGAGTGAATACTTTGGAAGAATCCATGTTTGGGGTAGGAAAGTGCAGTGACATGATTCCCACTTGTGAGGACCTCCTACATAAACAATATTATTATAACCACTATGGGTTCCTGTTTTTCCTTTATTTGATTGAGTGTGGGTTTCTTATCTTCCCTAATTAAATGGGTTGGTACCCACTAGTAGGTATAGAGGCCAGATGGGGAGTGTTGCTGGTTTCCTTTTCTGCGACGGAAGCCAGATGGATATAAACATTGGAGCTTCACTATATGACGACATTTGGTTCCAAACCATGTACATCTATGGGTATTTTATGGATTTTTAGGATCACCCATGGTTACATAATTATTGACATTTCATTTTTACATTCTGTTTCAGTAGTTTATTTTTAGTTTTCACTATTTAAATTTATTATATTAGCACAACATTGGTATCACCTTTTTTTCGTATTCAAATGGAAGTTGGTTTTGGAAAATGATATTTCTTCGTTTCGAACATAAAAATCGAAATTTGCCTTTTGTTTTATTAAAATGTTAAAAAACTATCATTATATATGTATTTCAAAGTATCATTAATGGACTATTTTGTGGATTGAAAGGTATGGATTCTGTGGTGTTTTCTTACTAATCATTTCAGTGCTCACCCTTACGTTTTCTTTCAGTTTCAGGTTTCATTAGTGCAGGATCACTCTCGGAGAGAACTTAGTTTTGAGTCGGGTATTGACATAGAAGGTTACATGAAGGTGTGTTGGGTTGTTCTATTTATTTCTTTTTCCTCAACTATAATTTATTGTTGTTGTTCTATTTATTAATGTTTATTTATTTACCTTTTTATCTTTTTTTTCTTAGTAAAAATCATTCCCAACGGTTAATTTCTAATGCCTGACACTAGTTTCTAGGCTGTGGTGATCTAGAACGCCCCTCGGGCCATGGTGAAGACGGGTTCGAGTGACCAGTTCAGGGTCGAACCGAGTTGGTTCATGATAATATGGTATCATAGTAGTCCCTTGTTATTTTTGGGGTCCTGTAGATGGATATTTGGACCATCGAGACTCAGGAGGTAGGTACTAGAAGTCTATAATGAACCCTCGCTCATTCCGATCCTTGGGTCACTGGGGTTATTTCAGCAATTGATTCCTTGTCTCATTCTGGTGTGTTTTAGATTGAGGTATGACAATAGAGGCAAGCCATTGTTACAATGTGATTTCACTAGGATTAGTGACCCAAGTGTAGTCCGAGTACACGGTTTATGTTCTTCCTAGTTTTTGACGTTTACTTGGGAAATGGAACACAGCCTTGTCACCTGGATAGGTTTGAATACTAGTACATCAATCTAGTTGATTGATGCATGTTGAGTGTCTTATTATTTTTGTTTAGTGTAGGTGCACACTTGAAAATGAAAATTATTTTTGAAATGAGAATGATTTCTTTTAGATGGCTTTAAATTTGTGAAATGGGTTTTAAAACTGAAATCTATTGGTCTAAAAATCTGTTGTTTTATTAGAATTAGTAGGGAAATTTTTTGGGTTCAAACATAGGTACTCTTAATGAATGTTTTCAAATGTGAGGGGATGCATGGAATTGTGTTTTGGTGTGCATGGATGAATGTGTATAAAGACATGTGAAACGGTTCATGGGATTACTTGGGTGTGTACTTGGAATTAAAGCATTGAACTTGATTTTAATAAGTGTATTATAAAAGGGGAAATGATTTTGGAAATTGAATTTGTTTTGAAAAGTGGGTTTGGTATTTGGAAAGTTACCTTGAAAGAAGGCTGTTTTAAAATATAAAATGAAAAATGGATTTTGAAAAATTAATTTTGGCTTGCATTTGTATTTGTCTGGTTTTGGAGTTTTTTTTATGAATGAACTTTCAATGATAATTTTTTGACTTGATTTTGGTTTTTGATTTATGTTTTATTTTTTGTTTAGAAAATTTCACCCCTAATGGTCCCCATGGTTTCTGATAAGTCATGCCTAGATTTTGGTCCTTCTTGGATGTTGACTATCCTTCATGGCGATCGAGGTTCGTTCGAGGAATCAAAGTAGCTTAAAGAAGTCAAGCGCATCTTAAGGGTATTGGGATCTCTTGAAGCTGTCTGAGTAAATGCTATTTTGGGTCTGTTCAGAGGTCTCGATCTGAATAAATGGGAGTTTTTTCCCCACTGTCAATGAAATATTGGATGACATGGGTTGTCTTTAAATTGTTCATCATCTTATGGTTTATAACTAAGAATGTGAAGATGAAAAAGTGGAAGAGTTCATGTATATCCAAGAAGTCTAATTCCTGGTGAAATCATATGTTGACAATTTTAAAGAATTTTTACCCTTTTCTCTAGATGTAGCATCACATGATTTTATGGGGACATCTCCTTTAATCGGGGGTATTCTTCTGAAGATCAAGGAGACACTCCTTCCTTATAGGGACTATCATTTTGAGGAGCTACTAGATGAGGCATTCTTAGCTGAGTTGGTCTTTGAAGCACAGGTGCATGTCAATCCATCTTATCTTGTATATAGTAAAGGTTCCCCTTCTTGCAGGTAGAGTGTATCAGATGGACCTGGTTCTAAATAGTCCTCTACAATGGTTTTAGATTCCAATTATTTGGTCTATTCAATGGTGTTCCATTAGTGTGGACATTTAGGAAACACGAATACATCAAGTTGCATCCCTCCTTAGACGTGCCACCATTGAGGGTGTTTGGGTCATCTACAGAACTTCTACAGGACATATCACCTGAAGAAGAAATTGTGACATGAGGAATAGACTGCTTGACTATGAGGTAGGAGATTCTCTATCCATCAGATCCCCATCCAAGGTCACGGGGTGATTTTCGCGTGATGTCAAGAGTTTTTGGGGGTGGGAATACTTGGTTTGGGTTTTGAGTTCCGTGTTGGATGTGGAATATCTAAACTCTTTCTATTCATTATTTTTTCTGCTATTAATGATTATGTTCATTGTTTTTTCATGATGTTATGATAGTCTCGTTCTATAATAATCCAAGCAGTCATGTTTGTGTGGATGTGGTTTTATATGGAATGTGTTTTTTTTTAAAGTTGTGTTTGGCCCTAGTATGGGTTGATCTCAGTTTAGCTACGTTTTTTTGGAGATGTATGTGCTTATGGAAGAATAAATGTTTATGGTAATTCTTGGGTTCACTATTTGGGTTAATTTCTTCCTATAGGTTTTCCTCTAGTATTCAGGGTTTTTTGTTTAGGTCGAGAGATCCATGTTTTGGTGAAGGTGTTGTTTTTATCATGATATAGAAGTTAGATTGGATTGGTTTGGAGTTCCTGCATCGGCCCCCTTCCTGGGGTGGTATGTTTGAGTGTTAAATTTTAGCGCTAGCTAAGTTCCTTCGGTGGGGAGAACCCTCTCGTGTTCTCTCATTCTCATTTGTTTTGATTTCTTTATTTTTCAATCAGGCTTGGATTCTTGTATTATCTATTGTTCTATTTGGTGAGATTCTAGGGGAAGAATGTTTTTGTGGTGGGTAGAATTGTCACAACCTGACTTTTACGTTTATTTTTATTTTATTTTTTCTTTTCTCTCGAATTCTTAAACCATGGTCTTGGATGGGTCCCAATTAAATTTTTTTTCATTGAACTGTTTTACTAGGGTTCAAACCTGTGTGCGGTCACTGTGCAGTTGATGATAGCCAAGCAGTTGGCCCAGGAGTCATGCAATTTCTCATTATTGTTATTATTATTATTATAGTATTATTATTATTATCAATTATATTATAAATTTTATTATGATTATGATAAATAATAATAGTATTATTAATGATATTATTATTGTTGATGTTTTTTTATTTATGAAAAAGAGTTTAAATTATTATTAATTTTCTTTATTATAATGATTGTATTATTATTATTGTATTATTTTTATAAATGTTATTATTATTATATATATTATTTTATTATTGTAATAAAATGAAAAAAATGGATGAAAACCCTAGAATAACCCCCCCCCCCCCATATACTATATGCAACACCCATGCACCCCTATGTATCCCCTTTGCCCTTAGTGTTTTCTAGGTGGTCATCGTGTCGATGTCCTCGCCTTCACCCACTCCATCACCCTCAAACCACGCCCTCTGGCCCTCCACGCTCGCCCCAACAACCTCACCCCTTACTCCCCCTCGGTGCACCAATTGACCACCTCCAACCTATTTTCAATCGTCGGCTGGTTATCCCCCTTGTTTATGCAGGTTTTCGGTGCACGACCCGATGACGTCCTCTCACTCCCTCTCCAGCTGGCCACTATCTTCTCTGTTGAACCCGAACCAGATAGGTGATGTTATGCCCCATCCCATAACCATCACTATGAATTTTTTCTTCCTTAATTTGGGATATTTATTTAATTTATTGAAACCCTAACACTAAAATTGTGTTTCATGTGTTATCCTCACTCTTTAGTGTGCGTGGTTTGTCCGTGAGGGATTGTTCTTTATTCCTTAATAGTTTGCTCATGTACATGCGTGATTTAAGGTATGTGTTTTCAATGATTCCATTCTGGATTAATTAATTGATTCTTTTGTTGCATCAATTATTATTTTTAATTGTTTCACAGGTTTATAATATATCTATTTCATCTATAATGGTGTTTATAATTTTTTTGAATTTTTTAAAAATAGATCTTGCAGTGGTTTGACAAGAATAAGGAGTGCAAAAAGTATTTTCAAGTGGTTTTGGTGTGTGTGTAAAATGGAAATGGGTTGTTTTGGGGAAAATGGTCAATTTCTAGAAATGGTTGTGTATGGATAATTTTTGCGAGTGGATTACTAAATTGTGCCTGTGATGAAAAAATTATTATTATTATTATTATTATTATTATTATTATTATTATTATTATTATTATTATTATAGGAAGAGAATACATGTGATTTTTTATTTCTACTTGGTTTTAGGCATGTTATTGGTGGAAATCCTTATTGTGATACTTAGATGAACATTATAAATTTCTTAAATGATTTATTAAATTATTTGTAGTGCTTCTATTTACATTGGAATACCTGCGCACAAATACGAAGTTATGTATATATAGATATGTATATCCTTTATATGTGTATTCCCTCATGGAACGGGGAATACAGAAATTGTGTAAAGGGTATACATAGATATATATAGAGGTTTATGCGTGTGAGAGGATGATTCTTGAGTTAGAAAGTGCTAAATTCCAAGCTTTGTCTAGACCCTCTTTGGGTTGGTGAATCCACATTTTCTATTCAGATTAAGCACATTTAATGCATTCGTGTTTTAATTAAATCTTTAGTGTGATTATCTCAATCGTAGTATAATTAGTTAATCTGTAATAGTTTTTCCATACTAATTGGTTTTTTCCAAAATATTTTTGACGTATTCCCATGAATTATGTTTTTATGTGTTTGTGGAAATTGAGTTATTTAGATTTTAAAAATTTTATTATTAATGTATTAAACATGACACGTACCTTTTTGATACTCTTCAATATTCTATCATGGTTTTTTTTGGTTCGTGAAATTTTTGTATGAGTTGTTAGGGGAGTTATTTATAAACTTTTTGATTGGATTATGAAATTTCGAGTAAACTAGTTGTGTTGATTATATAACTGTTTATAATTTGTTTGGAATATTCTTGGTAATTGTTGATAAATTTTTTTATTTCATATTATTAGGTGCTTTTTTTCATAAATAGATAAATTTGAAATATTCATGAAAAATTTATTTTTGTTTGGTCTTTTGTGTGGGTTGTATGAAATGTTTGAAATGTACTCTCAAAGGGTGTGATTTTGTACCCTTTAATGTGTGTTTTTAGGAATTTTATGCTCAAGGGATAGTTTGGACACTTAATAAGACTATATATTTTTATTTATGATTTTGAAAGGTTTTACAAAAATGAAATGGTGGATTAAAGGCCCGTTTGTCTCTTCCAACTCATGGTTGATGTTGTGTAAACATTTAGAATGGATTGTTTTTGGAAATTGTGTGTTCCTAGTCAATGTGTAAAATGTTTTTTTAAGAAAATTTTTTTGACATGGATGTGACATAACATCCAAGTTTCCACATTTGTAATGTGAAATGATTGAGTGTTTATTTCGGGCACTCATGTCTAGGGTAACCCTTTATGGGTGAATCCATAGGAAGTGTCCATGTTTTGGGTAGGAAAGTGCGGTTAGATGAGTGACGCATCTCAGGCCCTCCTACATACACAATATTATTATAACTACCATGGATTCCTAGGAGACTTTTATTTGATAGAATGATGATTTCTTATCAGTCCCTATTAGATGGGTTGCTACCCAATGGTTGGTATAGAGTCCATTTGGGTAGTGCATGTGGTGTATTTTGTCACAAGGGTGGACAGTTGGTTATAGACATAGGATCTTCACCATACACCGGTAGGTGGTTCTGAACTGAGTATATCCATGGGTCATCTAGGAATGTTTAGGATCACCCATGGTTAGTTAATTATTTACTTTTCTTATTTACTTACCATTTCACTAGTTTATATTATGTTTTCACTGTTCACTTATATTATCATAGCACAACTTTAGTATCACATGTTTTTTTTGCTTTCAAATTTCATTTGGTTTTGGAAAATAATTTTTCTTTGTGTCAGACATTAAAATGGTGAAATGAATTTCATTGTATTAAAATATGAAAAACCCACTATTTTTATATATGTATTTCAAACAAGAATTAATGTGATATTTCTTGGAAGGAAAGGTAATGTTTCTATAGTGTTTTACTACAGAGCATTTTAATTCCCACAAATATATTATCTTTCAGTTTCAGGTTTCATTAGGGTTAGATATCCCTCAGAGCAAACATAGTTCTGAGTTGGGTGGTGACCAAGAAGTTCATATGGAGGTATGTTGGGTTATTATATTTATTTCTTTTTCCACACGTTTAATTTATTTTTATAGTTTTGTTTATTATTGTTTATTTATTTATCTATTATCCTAGGAAAAAATCATTTCCAACGGTTAATTTTTGATTCCCGCTACTAGTTGTCCGCCCATAAGGATCGGAAAAGCCCCTCAGAGCATGCTGCAGATAGGCTCGGGTGACCGTTTCAGTGTCGACTCGGGTTGGATAGTGACATGTATAATATCTAATGTACCAACCTTTTCATTCCTAGGATACTATCCTCTGTACCGACATTTGGTATTGTTAAAACCATCAATGTAAAATTTTAGATCATAGGTCATTAATCATTACACAATTCATTAGAGGGAGATATTGATCACACATATCACATAATCCATACATTTTTTTTACATAAGGTCTAAAATCCTTAATCATAACATTACACATAAAAATTAAATGGGTTTCTTATAAATTTCATCACAGAGTAACCCATAAAAATTATTCGAGTTTCATAATCAGTTTACCATTTCATCATAGAATAGCCCATGTTAAAGAAAGTGGTTTTATAAACATAACCAATGTCAAATAAATGGGAACTGTAAAAAGCTTTTCATTATTTTCATAAATCATCCAGATAATGAGCAATGATGTTATAATTGGAAAATATCACCAAGAATGCTAATATAACATCAAAGGATGTTATCATAGATGGGAAATGATTATGAAATATCACTTGGAATATTTCTTGAGGATAAAATCATATCCAATTTAAAATTGTTTATTTAAAATAAAAAAAATCAATGAAAAAAGAGAAAACATTTTCTTTTAAAAAAACATTGAAACATGTAAATGAATTTCAATTCATTTATTGGTCATGATGGAACAAAATAACAATCATACTATATACATTAATAAAATGATTCATTTTAAATTTTCAGTAAAAGATCAAAGTACATCACTCAAAAAACAGTAAGAAAAAACTTTTAAACCCATTTCTCAAAAAAATAAATAGTTTATAAACATGATTTTAAAAAAAATTAATATAGAAAGAAATTTGTTTAAAACATTTTCATAAAACCTTGACTTGGAAAAAGAAGTATTTCTGACTAAATAGAAAAATAAAATCATTTTTCCTTAAAAATATTCTTTAGGACTCGTGAGTACATAATGTGGGTAAAATGAAAAGAAAACATGTGTTTTTAATCAAAAAACTCATTGTATATTAGGATTAAATAGTTTTATGAGCTATATATCATACTATTTCAGTAAAATAAACTTATTCATAAACATTTCTAATAAATAATGATATTATAACATAAAAAATTTCCCTATTTGTATCATTTGAATCAAATTCCCCATAAAAGAAAAAAAATATGGATTTTTATATCCCATAATTCCATGAGGATAATCATATAATATATTATTTGGTAGTTTATATACCTCAAAAAAATTAACTAGTGATGAATATAGAATATTTTCAAACATAAATAAATGTAAGAAAAAAATTCATTACCTCAAGACTAGAAATTCATTATGCACAATTGAACCTACAATATAATAAATATTTTTTTATTATAAATCTATTAATGATTATACTAACATATATCATACCATATATGATTTACTTATGAACTTTTATTACACAATTCTAACTATTCCTTTTTAATATCATGTTTTAGGAAATACTTGCTTCATTTTTCAAGTATATTTCCCTTCCACATTTTTGGTCCTTTTCATTTGATCGTGTTTTAGTAATCTATGGTGTCGTGAACCAACCCAGGATGACCCTAAAATAGTCACCTAAACCAGTCCACGACATGGCCTGAATGGAATTCCCGATCCCCACCTATTGGAAACTAGTGCCGACGATCGAAACCTAATCGGTGGGAACTATTTTTCCTGAATAAATAAATAAATATCCTATGATAAAAATAATAATAAAATTGAACATGAGAAAAGTAAAAAATAAAAAAATGGGACAGCTCAACATACCTCCACGTGACCTTCCAGGTCACCTCCCAACCAAAGGCCAACCTTGCTCCAATAATGAGCAACTCATCCAAGAAAACATGAGCAAATGAATCCTACAACTGAAATGATAAAATATGCATGACCATTAAAAAATATCAGTAGGGTTTCCAAGATAAGACACATATTCCAATAATCTCACTCCTCAAAACAATCTTATGAGGCAAGATTGAAATACAATTTTAATAGTAGGGTTTTCATATTGTAAAAAAATCAACATGATTTTCCTATTTTGAAATTCAGCAGACACTATATTCTATTTCAATAAAACCATTTTTATATTATAAAATAAACTTGAATCAAAAGATACCAATGATGGGATAATATAATAATGGTAAATAAAGAAATCTGGAAATAAAATATTATGATTGAAATTTAACAAGAAATGTAAATAAATGAGTAACCATGGATGACCCAAAACATCCGAAAAAGACCCATGGATGTACTCAGTTTCAGAATCACCTATTGGCGTATAGTGAAGCTCTTATGTCTACAACCAACTAGTCTCCCTAAACTGACCAATCCAATGGAAAATCCCACATGGACTAATAATAAATCTAGGGGTACCAACTTGTCTAATCGAGGTTGGCTAGAAACCATCACTCTATCATCAAAAAGACGCCTATGAGCCCATGGTGGTTGTAAAAATACTATGTGAATATGAGGCCTTCGCACGCATGACTCATCTGACTACACATTCCTATCCCAAACATGGTAAATCTATACGTTAACCAATAAATGGATATCCCCCCTATCGATGAGCCCCATATATATATATATACATTATATCATCAAAGGTTCCAATCGAGCCACTATACTGTATAATCATTAAAATATTTCAAAAACATTTCGGTTTGCAAACTGGGCACACTCACTTGTCAAGATACAATCATTTCTAAAATCCCATACAAACAACCATTTTGAATTGAAAGTGCCAAATGGGCCTTTGAGTTGACATGTCCAAAAAAACAACATCAAACTATTAAACAAACACCATTTTTAAATTTTCAATCCAACCATACCAACCTTCAATAACACCTTAACAAACCCAAATTTTCCAAATTCATGTGTCAACACATTATAAAACTCATATAAAACATTCATTCAAAATACCATAAGAAAAATATATTGTTTGGAAAATAAACCCATAAAAAATGCTTTTAAAAAAACATTATTTCTAAGCACAAGCTTCACTTGAGGGAAGATCCATGTGTACACCTTGTGCACCCATGGATGTGTGAACATCCAATGGCACACAAAGGCTAAAAAAATAAATTTGAAATCATTTATAAAAGTCACCACATCCTTTCAATCAAATCCAACCAAACACACATTATTATTATAACCCAACTCATTACATCAAAACCACAAAACCATTACCTTAAGATCATTAAACCTTTCTAATGAAATTTAACATGATTATCATGACATACGAACAACAAACCATACAATCCCAAAATCCACATTTGAAATCAAATTTACACCATGAAAAAAATTTAATACCTTCCCCCTAAATTCACAACTTTCCAACATTATTTAGAAGGAACACAATCTACAAATATTGAAACCATTAAACCCTTACAAATTTTTTTTAACAAAATAAAAAAGACATGTTCATTAATAGAAAATGTAATTGCAATGTAATAAAGTAGATATATTTCATGAAGGCCAAATTCATCCTTAATGAGACATGGAATTTTAAAAATGTTTTCTAGATATCACGAAACTAGTCAATTTACACTAAAACACATCTAAATTACATTTTAAAGAAATCAAATTAAATTCAAAATACTATAATAATTTAACCAAGGGGGTTATAGATGTGTAAATCAACTTGATAAAATTATTTCAAATTCCTTAGCATCAGTGGAAAGCCTTAAGAATAAAAAAACATGGAAAAAACTACCTAACATCAAGAACAGATACAATGACACATCATCATAATGATGAAAAACACCCAACAGACCAATTGCATGCCCTAAACAACGACCAAAAAATGAAAAAGACATGTCGTAGTATTAGGATTCAGTAAAAAAATAAAAACACCTCTGATGAAATAAAGAAAAAATAAAAAAAATAAAAAAACCGAGGTAGGGTATTTGGCACACCAAAGGGTAAGATAGTCATAGAAGGGTAGAGTGGGTTTGACTATGTGAGTTATAAAAGAGAGTAGGGGGCGAGTCCATCACTGTCCGGAGTAAGGGAATTTAGCGAAGTGGTCATTCGGTCATAGCGGTGAGGGGATATGGTAGACCAGCATGGGGTATGGCTACTACCAGAGAGAAAGGAAAGGCTGGGGCAGTCGACTGGAGTGAGGATGGATATTTTTGGTGGTCGGGGAGAAGGATGGAGGTGGTGGCCTAGTTGGTTGGAGCGATTGGGCATGCAACTGGGTTTCGGAGGGTCGAGACGTGGCCTATAGTAAGAGGGGAAATGCGGATACAGTGAGCGCAGAGGGAGACATGACAGATGGTGAAAAAAGGCGGGGACCTTCAGGTGGGGTGCGTCATAGATGGGGTGGTTGGATGGGGTGGGCGCAGATGGGTTCTATATAGTGTGGTTTCCTGGAGTGCGTCTGGTGCTAAAGGTTCTAGAGGGTGGTTGTGGGAGGCCGGGATTGGCTGGAGTGGGAGAGTGGGAGGTCGAGAGCTTGGGGTGAAGGGAATTAGGGAACTAGGGGTTTTGGGGTCAGGGTGCAGCACCACTGCACAAGAAGGGATGCGGGGGAACAACTGGGTGGATATGGTCTCTTTTTGCTTTTTTCCCACTCATTTTATACCCAAAATAATAATCATAATAATAGTAATAACTGAAATAATAATGAAAATAAAATTAATAGAGTTATTAATAATAAAAGTTATAAGAACAGAAATAATAAATATAAAAATAATAAAAATAATAACACCATATTAATAATAATATTTTTAATTGAATTATAAAATTATTATTATTTCAATTTAAACATTCAAATCACATTGACTATATAAATATTTATTTATTCTAAACATTGTGCATTTTCATGTGCATCTGGACTGACTGCTTGGCTACCACCCATCGAGAAGTTACCAAACATGGGTCCGAAACATACTAAACTTTTTAAATTTCAAAAAAAATTAAACCCGTTCTCAAATTGAGTGTCGACAAGAGAACCTGAATCTAAGAAAAAGTAAAATAAAAAACATTTAAAATCATGGTGAGACAATTCCCCCCACCAAAGACACTTTCTGCCTCTAGAATGGTAACCATCCAAATAATAGACAAAACCAAAATCCATGCCCGATTAAAAACAAAAGATACCACAACAATAGGGAATGGTAGAACATGAGAGGGTTCTCCCCACCTCAAGAACTCATCTAGAGTGGAAATTTAACACCCAAAAATACCACTCTAGGAAGGGGGCCTGATGCAGGAACTCCCCACCGAATCAAACTAACATCTATAGCATGAGCGAACAACATCTCAGCTGAAACATGGAACTATTGACCCAAACCAAAAAATCATCAGCACTAGAGAAAAAAAAACCTTCGAGCAGAACATACCCCATGCTGTGAAGACAATAATAACCATAGAAATAGACTCTCCCACATGCACTTACATCTCTTAATGAGCACATCTAATCTATGATCAATCCTAACAAAGGACAAACAAACATTTAAGAAAAAACATGATTCATAAAACTACCTCTACACAAACAGGACTACTTGGATTATAATAGAATGCTTCCATCACAACATAAATGAAAAAAAGGAAATGACAACAACTTCACGGCTTTAAAATTATAAAAAAGTGGATGGGAAGACATTAAATGTTCTATTGACAATACAGAACACAGAACCTAAACCAAGGCTTCACACCACCGACAACTCCTTACTGTGTCCAAGCTTCACCCCAGGACCTATGGTTTGGGATTTTATTTCTGAACCATCTCCTAACATACATTAAGGAACTGTAATTCTATAGTCACAATGTCTTCTCCATTCGAGGCTTCCTGAAAAACATATCCAAGTGACCCAGATAGCTGCAACGATGAAACATACTCCGAGGGATATGACATGATGTCTTCTTCTTCCCTAACTGGTAACAGTAGTTCCACACCACTGAACAACCCGATGAATAAGAATCCAGAACTACAGTACATGATTCTTATGAAATAGGTCCCTTTGGCACACCCCACTATCTAGATTGGGACCCTTCATAAGCTATTGGATACACTGGATTTCCAAACCTCTGCATTCTAGAGTCCAACTCAGCTAGGAATGCCTCATTAACCAACTTATCAAAACTATTGTCCATGGAAGGGAGGAATTTCTCCTTGATCTCTTGACAAAGACACCTATTGAAGGAAGAAGTCTTCATAAAATCCTGTGATGCTACCTCCATAGAAAAAGGACAAAAGTTCCTTGAATTTTCCAAATACGTAACCAACATCTGTTGGCCTACTTGAATACGCATTATCTATTAACGTTTCTTCATCTTCACCTCCTTAGGTATAAAACTCATGACAAAGACGGACATAAATACATCCTACGATATCCCAACATGAGGTGATGGTGGGGAGAACTACTCTCATTCATCCAAAGCTGGACCTTAGAACAAAACCAAAACGGCATGCACTATGATAGCTTCGAGAGTTCCTAATGCCCTGAATATCCGCTCAACCTATTCAATCAAATCTGTTACCTATAACAGACCTTGATCCCCATTAAGGATAAGAAATGTCTGAAAAGGACCAAAAACTAGGCCTGACTTATCGGAAACCCTGGGGACCTTTCTGGGCAGAATTTTTGGATTATTACATAAAACACAATGTCTATACTGATATCGAATAAATGTATAATTAAAATTAACATCTTGATTCTAAATGACTAGCTCAAAAACAAAAAGAATAGACACAATAGAAAATTATCTTTTTAAAAACCATGTTTTGTTTTAGATTTCAAAAAGGCCTTCTCTCAATGCCACATTCCAAATACCAAACCAACATTTCAAACCAAATTTAATTTCCAAAATCAATTCCCAACAAAACACTCATGAAATACAAGGTCAAGACTTTAATTCCTTTTACACACCCCAATAATCCCATGAACCATCTCACATGTCTTCATCCACATTTAATGACATGGACCGAAAAGCAATTTACAAAATCCCCTCACATGTGAAAAAGTTCATAAAGAGTACCCAAGTTTCCACCCAAACCATTTCTCTACTAGTTAGAAATAAACACCAGATTTTTAGTCTAAGAGAATTCTATTTTAAAACCGATTTCACGAATTTAAATCCATAAAAATGTAATCATTTTCATTTCAAAAACCATTTTCCATTTTCAAAAGTTCACTTACACCAATTAGAACCAAGATGAAACTCAAATTTCATCAAACTACCAGATTGAGGGACTAGTAGGAACGCTTAACTTGGGGACATGGTAGTGGGACATGCCCCATGAAATCATAAACAACTTGGAAGAACTTGAACCGTGTATTGGGACTCTACATGGTTCAATACTCCATGAAAAATCACAATGTAACTTCAGCCTACCTCCATTGTTATACCTCAATCTAAAACAAAATAGAACAAGAAAATGAATCAATTCCTGGACTACCCTTGGAGACACGATGTTCATAATGGGTGAGGGTTCATGATGTCCTTCTCATACCTACCTCTCGAGTCTCGAAACTCCTAATCTCAATCTACGATACACCGCAAATAAAAAAGGCCTCCTTTGATACCATTTTTTCATGAACCAAAACGGGTCGACCCTAAACAGGTCACCTAATCCTGTCCCTGACATGGCCCGAAGTGCATTCCTAATCCCCATGGGCTGGAAACTATTGTCGGGAATCAAAACCTAATCACTGGGAACAATTTTTCACAAAAATAAAAATAAATAACTAGAATAAAAAGAATTATAATACTGAACTTGATAAACCAAAAAAAACAGGACAAATCAACATAACTCCATGTGACCTTCCAAGTCACCTCCCAACCAAAGGACAATAGTGCTATAATAATGAGAAACTCATCCAAGAAAACATGATCAAAAAAATGTTCAACTAAAATGATAAAATTGGTGTGAGAATTAAATATATTCAGTAGGGTTTCCATGATAATAAACAAAATCAAAGAATTTCAGTCCTCAAAACAGTCCAATGTTCCATGATTGAAATATAATTATATAAGTTGGGTTTTCAAATTTTAAAATAAGCAACAAGATTTTCCCTTCCAGAAACTGAGAAAATATTATATGCTATTTAAATAAAACCATTTTCCATTTAAAAAAATCACGAAACAGAAGATACCAAATCTGGGTTAAATTAATACATTTAAACAAGGAAATATGATAATAAACTAGTATGCCAGAAAGTAAGCAAGCAATGTAAATAAATGAGTAACCATGGGTGATCCTAAACAACCCTAGAAGACACCTAGATTTACTCAGTCTTAGATCCACCTACCATTATATGATGAAGCTCCTAAGTATATAACCAACTGGATTCCCTAAACTGACCAATATAGTGGAAAAGTCCACCTTGTCTAACAACAAATCTAGGGGTACAAACCTGTCTAATCGGGGTTGGTCAGCAACCATCACTCGATCATCGAAAAGGAACCTACGAACCCATGGTAGTTAGAATAATACTGTGTAACTAGGTGGCCCTCACACATGTGACTCATCTCACCATAAATTCCTACACCAAACATAGACACTCTATACAATATCCCATAAAGGGATACCACGATTATCGAAGTTCCCCATATATATATACATCATATCATCAAAAGTGCCAATCGGGAAGCTATACCATATAATCATTCAAATATTTTATAAAACATTTTGGGTTTCCTACTGGTAACAATCACTTATCAATGTAGAGTCATTTCTAAAATCCCATAAAAACATCCATTTCGAATTGAATGTTACAAACAGGCCTTTGATTCGACATTTCCAAAACTGTACCATTGAACTATTAAACAAACACCATTTTTACATTTGCAAGGATACCATACCACCCTTGAGGAACACCTTTTAAACCGACACTTTTCAAAATTCATGAGGCAACACTTTATAATACTTTATAAAATAGTATTTCAAAATCCCGCATAAATAATTACTTTTTTTGGAAACTAAACACCTAAAAAATGGTTTCTAGAAAACATTATTTACAAAAAACACCTTCACTTGAGGGCACATCTATGATTGATGATCATTCACCCATGGATGTGTCAACATCCAATGGCATACTAAGTCTAAAAAATTGAATTGAATCCATTTATAAATTCCCCCACATCCTTTCAATCAAATCCAACCACACACACATTATTATGAAAACACGACTCATTGCTTCAAAACCACAAAACCATTTCCTTAATATCATAAAACCTTTCCAATGAAATTTAACATGTTTATCATGTTATACCAACATAAAACAATACAATACCGAAATCCTCTTTTGAAATCAAATGCACATCAAGAAAACATTTTGAAGAATTGCACCTAAAATCACCACTTCCCTACATTATTTCCAAGGACCACAAACTAAAAACATTGAATCAATTAAACCCTGAAAAAAAAGATTTAACAAAAGAACCAATCAATGTTCATTAATAAACAATGTGATTGAAATGTAATAATGGATATAAATTTAATAAAGGACCAATTCCTCCATAAAAATGAGTAAATTTTAAAATGTTTCCTAAAAATCATGAAACATGTCAATTTTCACTAAAACGCATCTTAAATCCATTTTAATCAAATCAAATCAATTTCATAATTCAATATTATTTTAAAAAATGGTGTTATTGTGGTGAGAATAAACATGATAAATTTATTTAAAATATTAAGCATAAATGAAAAAAATTAAGTTTGTAGTCTTATAGGACTTAGATGCAATGTGTTTCTTTGATATGATATCTGCTTGAAGTCAAAGCCTTCTACTCTGATGACATGATCTTGAGGGATTCTCTATAAATCAGCTTCTTGGTCTGGAAGTTCTAAAGGAATTCAGGAATGAATTTTGTGACATACTATCCTGTTATACTTTCCTACCAGCATGATGATCTAATTGGGATGCTGTCCTCTGGATTTCTTTAAGATTCTATTTTCAGGTAATGTTATTTGCTTATATTGATGACCAATATCATGCAAACTGAATGTGGATGAAATCTTAGACTGGAGATAACTTTAGGAAACACATGAACGTCCCTCCCTCTTACTCGATTTGAAGCAAGACAAAGCTAGAAAGGATGAGCATTGATTGAAGTCTGGGGATCTCTTTTTGGATGGCTATATTTGTAGCTTGGGTATTCTTGAGTCTTTATTTTTTTACTCTGTTAATTCCTTGTTGGTGTAAGCTCATTGAACCTCATGTTTGTAATGCAACTTTCTTGATTTTAATAAATCCTCATAGGGGTATGAATTGGGAAACCAGTTTATGTCACAACTTTTCTCAAAAAAAATTAGGAATGAAAAACTTGGAAACACCTACCACAAATAAAGCATAGATACAAAGAAACATTCACAGAAAGATTAAGAACTCCCAACAGACCAATTACACGCCCTAGACTATGAGAAAATGTGAGAAACAAAACTCAGGGTACTAGGATTCATCCAAAAAAGATGAAAACACCTCAGATAAAATGAATGAAAAATAAATTAATTAATATACCAGAGTAGGGGGTTTGGCACACAAAAGGGGAAGGTGGTTGGAGCACGGTGGAGAAGGTTTGCCGGTGTGAGTCGCAAGAGAGAGCAGGGGGTCCAGGTGCTTCACTAGTTAGATAAAGGTAATGTAGGGTGGCGGTTGACGGATCGTAGCGAGGAGGGGAAAGGGTAGACCCGCAGGGGGTGTTGTTACAGCTAGAGTATAGGGAGAGGCTAGAGTGGTCAACTAGAGTACTACTGGCTAGGTTTGGTGGACAGGGAGAAGTCCAGAGGACATGGCATGGCTGGTTTGAGTGATTGGGTGGGTGGTCTCGTGTTAGAGGTCCAGGACATGTCCTGGAGCAGGAGGTGCAAGCTGGGGATGGAGAGCGTGGTGGGAGACAGGGCAGAGGTTGAGTGAAGATGGGGGACCTTCATGGGGTGTGTTTTGGATGGCATGGTTGGATGAAGTTGGCACCAAAGGGGGATAAGAAGGGTGGAAGTCTGAAGCGCGGCTGGTGCTGGATGTCCTAGAGGGCGGCTGGGCAAGGTCGAGATTGGTTGGAGTGGGATATCGGGTGGCCAAAAGCTCAGGGGAAAGGGTGATGGAGAACTTGGGGGCTAGGGGTTAGGGTGAAACATCGATGAATAGGAAGGGAAGGGGTGAAAGGGGTGCTCCATCAGGTAGCTAGGGTTTCTTTTTTTCACTCTCACATTTTATAATAATAATAATAAGAATAATAATAATAATAATACCATAAATAATAATAAATAATAATAATAAAGATAATAATAATAAAAGTTACAATAATAAATTAGAATAAAAAAATAATAACAATAATGAAACCCTATTAATTATAATATTTATAATATTGATAATTACATAAATACATTAATATTATAATAATTTAAACATTCAACTCACTCTATCTACATAAATATTTATTTATTCTAAATGTTAGTCATCTGCGCCGACACCTGAGATGGCCGCGTGGCTACCAACCATAGTGAAGTGACTGTGCATGGGTCCAAAACCAACTAAATATATTAAATGTCAAAAAAATATAGACCCACGCTCAAACCGAGCCGCAACAAGACAACCCGAATCCAAGAAAAAGTAAAATAAAAGAAAACATAAAAGTCGAGGTGTGGAAAATGGAATGTTAATGATGATATAATATATATATTATATTATATATATATATATATTAATTATATTTTTATTTTGAGTAATATAAAAATTTTGTAGATAGAAAATGAATTACACTATTCCTAGAGACAGTGGGTCGTACATACGCATGAACACAGTGTCCATTTTCTTGATGATCGGAATGAAATAAATATAAATACTATATCACCATTATAGAATCATTTTTATGTCTTGGATATCATATAATTTATTTAAATAAATCTAAATTACCATCTTTCTTAAAAAATTAATAACTAATTGTATCACTTAATGGAGGCGGTAGTCCACACATACACATGAGTCACGTTATCATTTTTTTTTCAAAATATGGATTATAAGAAGGTATATGTGAAATTATAATTATATTATTATTAATTTTTCATTAATGTCATATATATATATAATATTTAAAACCATCATTACATCTATATTTCTTCTATTTTGATGGAAAACAATTCATTATCTCATGTGGGGATAGTCCTCCAGGCACACTATTGATGGTTTCATTTCACTTTTTACAAAAGAGGTGATGGATATTAGTTTATACACAAACGTAATAAGATATTTGTATATGGGAGAAACTAATTTTATTATTTCATCATATTTTAATAATGTTTTATTTATATGGATGAATGTATAAAATTAAAATTAATGGTTTAGAACTATACATAGCCTTTGAATAACCTCTTTTGGTTTGCACTTAATGATTCATAAGAATGTTTACTAATAAAACAAAGCCCCATATGAAATGGGTATGGATGTAATTAGTGTATTTGGGTAGTATTTTATCAACCAAAAGGATCATTTTTTAGAGATTAGGGGATATAATATGTCTTTTTATATGTGGAGGGGGGAACCCAAAATAAAAGTACATCATAATTTCCCAAAAGAATTAAAAATGTTAAATTTGTTCCAATGAACAGTGATTTGAAATAGAAATTAATTTTAATTTGGTATATTTGAGTCATTAAATTTTTCTATGTAGTTTGATTTTAAAAAAATATCGTAATGTTTCTATTAACATTTTAGTTTAACCCCTGATAAGCACGTTTTGACCTTAACAACAATAATTATTTTTTTATTTTTTATTATAAATTGTAAAAAAAACTATGTTTCCCTTATTATATAACTTAAAATATTATGTATTAAAATATTTAATATATTTTACCAATTTAATTCACATAATTCATTTAATTTAATTTGTAATTAAAGTCGTATAGGTGGTGGAAAATAAGAACCATAAAGAATAGTTTTTAATAAGTATATGAGTATTATATTTCAAAATTCAACATGAATGTGATAACAATGATGTAAAATAGATTATAAATAATTTATTTTAACAATTTCACATTTAAAAAATTTTAAAAAAAAATTATTCTTTGTAAATGATTTAATCAAAAAATCATTTTTCAATAAAAATCAATATTTTCCATTATTTATCAAAAAATTAATACATTAAAAAAATGATGAATTTAGACATAGAATAATATTTATTTTTTGATTTCGAAATTGATGTTAATTAATTTAAATAATTTTTAAGTATTTGAAAAATTTTAATTTTAATATATCTTCACAAAAAGAAAATATAAACATGTTTGTTTTCAAAAAAATTATTTTAATATAATATAATTGAAACTAAAAATTTATGTACTTATTTATTTATATAAATAATTTTTCTAAAACATTAATCTATAATTTAAAAAAATGTTGGTGTTCCTCTACATACGTTAATATTTATTGTCTAGGCTATAATTATCACATAAATTGATAATATTTTAATAGGAGATCACAGTTTGTTTAAACTCTCTATTTCATTTAATTCAAGCTATCAAAGAAATTAAATTTATTTAAAAATTTAATAAAATATTTGTGAGAAACATACTTTTTTTAATTTTCATGCCCCTATATATTGGGTTCATGATTAACATTATCTATGGGGTTTCATATCGACAACATTGTTTGGAAAAAAAATCTTATTCCTAGAATAAAAACTCATCATCATTTGAGTATTGTGATGTCTTATATACCTCTTCCAACTTATAAATTAATTAATCATAAAAAAACATCATATTTTCATTCCTACGTGATTTTATTTTCTTATGACTACTTCAAAAACATTAATCTATCTATTCAGTACTCCCATTTATTCAATATAATAAGGTGTTCATATATAGATATTCATATCGAATCTCTCCAAAAATCCAAAAAATGTTACTTCAATAGACAGATAATAATGAATTTATACATGATAATAAAGCAATTAATATCTTTTTTGGGCTCACTAATTCTAGAGAACATCAATAATTAAAATGTGGTTGAAAATTCCCCGTCCTTTTATGATTTAGTTTCATATTTTATTTTTCAACTCTAACTCCATCACCATTAGACTTTCATATTAATATTTTATCATGAGTTAGGAAGAACAAATTTTCTATAATTTCCCTATTAAAATTATAATTTAAGTCATATATATATAAATGTGTGTGTGTGTGTGTGTGGTTTGAACAGTTATATACATACTATTACTATAAATTTCGTAGTTGAATTAAGAAGAAATATTTGAAAACCATTTTACATATTACAAATTAAATAATGATTTATTATATAAGAATGGTCATATTAAAAACATGAATATTAATAAATCTGTTGAATTTTGGTATATATGTAAATTACTTGAAAACATTAAAATAAGTGGTATATCAGTATTATTCAACGCATCCATAACATGCTCATATTGTTACAACATTCTTAAAACTGCATGGAATATCCTGGGGATATACATATGAAAGGGGTTGGCTATAAATCCTTATAAGGGAATAAAAAATAATAGAATGAAAAAAATAAAAACTATTAGAAAATATTTTTTTCAATGGTACATAAAAGTATTGAGTATAATAAATATGAATTGTGAGTCATGATATTTCATGATACTATAAATGTGATATGTGAATGTGGAAATAACTTTAAATATGTTATTATAAGCATAAATAAAGGATAAACACAAATATATCATAACATTATGTTCCTAGGATAACCTCTCACACAACATACATGGAATATCATGTGATAATAACATTACCCAATGCATTGGAGTGATATCTATACCAACCGATCATAATCATATCATGTACGTGCATAAGTGTTCCACATAGATCATATAACAAAACAAAAAAAAATTTCACATTTAATCGCATGATTAAGGACTATAGGTAACATACATGTAATTTCAAAATCATTGAATTATAGGCCAAATTTTTTAATACACATTAGTGGAAATTTTTATGGTTATACACCTCACAAAAGATCATCATGGAAAACCATCATGATATTTCTAAAGCATAATAGAAGTATATAGAGATTCATAAAATGGTTCGATGAGACAGGCAGTGGAATATCATAACATGGATGTAGAAAAAATAATGAGGCATATTTTAGATTATAATGCAAAAATAAAATTTGGAAATTAATAGTCATAAGACATGGAGGGTTCGTGAAAAAAAAATGAATTGAAAAATCAAAGGATAGGTTTGGTAGAGTAAAAGGAGAACATAATGAATAATGGGAGGGATTAATGTGAGTAAAAGGGTTCACTCATCAATTTTAAAACATTAAGTAATTAATATATATTTTTAAGATCATATCTCTACAATATTAGTTGGAATAAAAAGTTCATTACATAAATAAGGTTCTGGAATAAACAGGTGGAAGAGATGATTCATTACCAAATTTTAGCATTGTAATAGTATAGCTAAATTCTACAATGAGTGAGGATTAATGATATCTCATTATTATAGAGTAAAAATTAAAATATGGGGGATATTAATAACAACATTAAAAAATTATCAATTGAGATTCCAAATGCTATACACAAAGATGGTGCTTGAATTGATAAGTGGAGAGAGAGAGAGGTTCTTATCATTCGGATGGTGATTCCAAAATTTTGGGAGGTGATATCAAAAACATCGGAGGAGATTAATGAGATATTATGGGTTCCTTGGGGGTAATATCGATAAGGGATGGTAGGTTATTGTAGTGAACATGGTTTTTTGTTTGATAGTAATGCTATATTTTGTGGGATTATATAAAACAATTTGAGGTCAGTTCTCTATTATTTCCCAAACATAGGTTCTATACTCTCTATAATAATGAAGCCACATACCTTCCCATGTTTTTTCCATTTTTTCGTAAAATTAAGAGAGTTTTTAATTATTTTATTTTTAAAAGGTCAGAAATAAATAAAATGATTCCTTATGTGAGGTGGATGTTACCCATGTCTATAGAAAACTTATTTCAAGACATAAAAATATAATATTGGTATTTGAGGATTTGTAAAGGATTTCTATAATTAATCAAATAGAATCAAAAGGATATTATTTTAAAGAAAAAAATTTATTTTGTCTTTTAATCCATTTATAGAATTTATTAGAACACAAAGGGATCATTATGAATCCATAATATATAATGTATAATTTTATTATATTTATTCTTTACTCAAAAATAATATTGTCTTAAAGAAGTATGAAAATTTCACTATGGGATAATTTTGATGTTCTGATTCCAAAAAAAATTATTTTGTAAAACAAATTTTCTATATATTGTAATATTAAAATTCTAATAAATAATAGACATTTATTTAGAAATGCTGGTTTTTATCAATAATAGTTTTCAAATCCTTATAAAAACTACATTTGACTTCCTAAACATTATATTATCATTTATAAATAATAAAGACTACCTAGTTGAATTTTTTTTTAAATATAAATTATTTTTACAATTCATGAATTTATTAAAAGAAAAGTCTTAATTGAATTTTCATATTACAAGAAAAATTAAATTTGTGTTTTCCCGCATTAAGATCAATTTAAATCAAACTCATTACATAGTCATTTATAAATTAAAAACAATCAGAAATAATATTAATCATCACTTCATTAAAAAGATAATATGCATATTTGTGTTTGATGTCTTCCCACTTTTTCTTAGACAAATTATTACTATTATTATTATTTACACTTAATTAAAATGTTTTACTTTTACCATTATAATAAATATTTAATATGGTTACTATTCATATTGACTATAAGTAAATTAGAAATTATTAACTAATATTAGTTATTATGATTCAAAATATAGAATACATTTAAAAAAATTCCAATCACATTAACAGAATAATTTAATTTAAAATAAATCATGCATACACACTAAAAAGAGATTTTCTGAGATATGAATTTTTTCATGGGATATATGATTTTACATTAAATCTATAACTAGTAATATAAATTATTTGAAATTTATTTAAAATTATATTTTTATAATATATATGTTGATTTCAAATCATTACCCATTTTGTGTTTTTTTATATAAAATAAAATGGATATACATTATGCATTTCAAAACAAATTTCAGAAACAAGTGTTTTCAAGCCTAAAAATAAAATTGTTTAATAATCTGGTATAAAGATTATTTATATGTAATTTGTTGTATTAAATATGATGAAATATTTTTAATTTTACTCTAAAATAAAATAAATATAATAATAAGACTATTATATTACTTAATTTATCAAGACAAAATGATATTTTTACAAAATCAAATTTGGTTTTTATGAAATATTAATTGAAAAACATTATTTCATGAAAATAAAAAATTCACCCTTTGAAAACAATGATATGATGATATCAAAAACGAGTTTCATTTTATCAAATAAAATTTCTAAGTGTTCTATAATATAATTATAATGTTTTCTAGAAACGAAATAATGTTTTTTGAATAAAATATATTTTGAAGAAACTACCAAATTTTCGGATATTATATATTAATAGATTATCATTATTTTTTATTTATGTTGGATATATATATATTCCATAATTTAATTAATAATATTCATACCCAAAAATTTAATGGCTAGGTTTTAATATTTTTATTTAAATATTAATCTTTTGTTTGGGTTTGCTGTTGTGGATCAAAAACGCAATCGAACACAATTCTCTCTTTCAAAAACTAAATGCATTGCATTATTTCCCCCTTAAAAAATTTTAACCTTAAAATTTGAAAATTATCTTGGTAATATACATTTTAACACTTGAAAATATCATTATTAAAAATCTACATTGTCCAAAATGATAATAAAATATGCACTTGAAAAGAGAGAAAGGGGAGTGTAATGGTCATCATTTAACTAGGTAAATAAGTACAAGAAAATTAGTTGAATGTAAAAATATAGACATGGAAGAATAAAAGGTTACTATAATGAACTAATAGAGAGTGATATAAAACATGGTTAAGATAAATTTAGTGACCAAAAAACCAAAATACTATAAAGGGTGAAAAGACAATCATTTCTTAATATGATAACTCTTTTGTTTCAAGATAATTTTCTTAGTGTAAAAGAATTAATTTACCACCTCGACTAGGAAAAAATGAAATATTCTTTCATGTTAATTATAATTACATCCATTAATGAATATCCACTACAATATCATCTTTTCTCCCAAAAAATTGTACTCAGGATGAAATTCTTATGCCTAAATCACTATAATAAGCTTATAACGGATCACATAATCAACCAAACAATAAAAAGATATTTGGAATTCATTTAATAAATAAAAACTTTCTATAAAATATTGTGGTAAAACAAAAAAATGATTAAACATTAATATATTAATATCAATAATTCAACAGAAAAATCCCAAAGGCTTAACATAGATCATTCAATAAATATACACCCCTATACCCAAATAACACATATAACCTCAAAATTAAATAATTTTTTTACCCCAAATGATGTCTCATTACATTTATCTTACACCTATAAAAATATAATGTAATTCTTCTTAAATATTTATTTATATTAATATTAGTTGGTATATATACATCAAACTAATAAAACATCTAATAAAATATCATTAATCAGTTAATAATTAAATTAAATGGATTTTATCTTGTAATATATTTGAAAAACTATCCTTAATTATCCTTAAATTCTATCAAATAAATACCCAAAAGAGAAATAATTCATTTTAAATATCATATTAGAATTATATATTTCATCCCAAGATTCTTTACATTTATCCCAAAAAAAATATAACGCCCTGAGATTTTATAAAAAATATTCTTTTTAATATCATTGAAGTCTTGTGTTGTACGCTACAAAAAAAGGAGCTTGCACTTCATGCATCCCTGACTCTGCTTGCATTACACACAATTGGGACCTTCCACGATAGTGTGTGTTGTACGCAATACCATGTTTCACTAAACAAAGATATGTTATATAAACTGGCCGTTATGAATAGTAATACCCACTTTTTGAAATTTAATAATTTATATCTTTCGAGATGGACTTAATTTTTGGATTTGGAATATCGAAATTAGACAAGGGTGAATTTTTGGTATTTTTCTGAAATCTTTCAATTTTTTATGAATAGGGAAAACACTAGGTTACTATTTAAAAAAAGATTCTTTATTTAAATAATTATTTATTTTATTTAAATTATTTTTAGGTAAAAATTTATACATAATACCTATACAAGTTTAATATAATTCGTTGGAGTCATTTTATAATTTTAGATATATAAAAGTTTTATTGAACTTTTCACCGTGTTTTACACACCTCCTAGGAGAATTTAAAAATTTACATAAAACTTAATTTTACCACTTCTGTGAGTGGAATTTCGAAAATCCGAGAGACACAGTTAATATCAAGGAGTAAAATGTGGTTCAATAGGATAAAAAAAATTGTGAATAATAACTTTTCACATTTATTTACCACGGTTAAAAGTAAATAGGGTAATTAAGGGTAAAAATGATATTATTATTACCCTAACACATGTCGTAATTCTATTGTATAAGTGTAATTAGACCAGAAACATCCTTATAAATAAAATATTATCATTTAGTTCCACTTGGATTAGATTAGTACATTTATTATAATTTTATTTAGAGAAGAATGAAAATAGTTAAAATCAACATTTAATAACTAAAACATTATTAATATAGGGTTATACATAAGATAAATTTGACTATAAATATTTATTAGAAATATAAAATGATTTCCTACATAATGGTATTTTATTTATAATTTTTAGACATTAAATAATTTAATTTCATTATGACACAATGATGATGTAGTAATTACCTTATTAATGAAATATTAACATAATTGATGTTAAAAATATGCATATAAATGTAATTTTAGACTTTTTATGAATTACACTAATTTTATAGCTTAATATGACTTGTTATTATTTATTTTATTAACTTTGTTCGAACTAATAATGCTGTTATTATTTTCACAAAAAATCAAGTACCAAATAATGTCAAAATTGACATAAAATAGTTTTTAAAACAAATATTATATTATTAATTGTTATTTTATTCCTAAAAATCTATGGTTTGTCAAAATGAATTAGATAAGGATATTTATATTAATAATGAACCACTTGGGGTTCTTTTGTCTTGTTATAGTAAGTTTATTAATCATATTGTATAAGAAAACAAAAAGACACAGTAAATGTTAAATTATTTAACTAAGAGTTAAATCTAATTGATAAGGATACAATAGTAACCGACCCTTGTATAAAACCAACTGGTTGAGAGTATTTAGACCAATACCCACCTTAGGTTCTAAATAAATCAATTTGGAGCTATTAAAAACCGAATATGACTTTATTATAAAATAATATTTTAAGTTTTCCTAAGGTTCCCCTCTCCTCCCTTATAAAAAGGGCACCCCTTCCCTCTTCTCTTCACACCCTTTTGAGCCTTGAAGCTCAGACAAACCCTAAATATTTGTCTTATCAACCTTCCTAGTTATATCATAGAGGTTTTGGTCTTCTCAAAATACCAACTCTAGTGCCCTAAGAAGAAATTTAAAGGCGGTGCGTCAAAGAAGAGGTAATCTCTTCTAACGATTCTTTCAAGTTTCTTTCTTCTTAAAATTATTCTTCTTTAGTTTTATCATTATAAATTAATAACATAAGTATTAATTATATACTTTTATGTTGTTATAAATATGAAACAACCCCATTTCACCTTCTATCTATCCTACCGAAAACGAAATCACCGCGCGTGCGTACGTACGGAATATCGTCTCCACACCGTGGTGTAATCCGTTTTCCACCCCCACCTTACTTGGATGGGTATAATGGTGTAAATAATAACTATATAAGATTATTATAACTTCATAAAAATTCTATGATATTATATCATCCACTCCAATTCCATTCAATAAATATGGGAATGATATCATCGCTCATGCGTACTTACAAATTACCGTCTCCACGACACGATGAGATTCATTTTCGATGACAACAATTCAAGAATGATTATAAGGTATATATAATAAGTAATCATGAAATTTATGACATAATAATTCTACTGGGTTTATATATATATGTATTTCACCTACTTAATTCCATTCAAGTCAATAAGGAAATGAAAACAACGTTCATGCGTACGTACGACCCACCGTCTCCATGAACGGTGTATTTCATTTCATTCATATATCTATTATATATATATACTGAATATATATGATATATAAATCATGATTTACATTCTGGAAGTAATTAAATCATGATATAAGTAATAATAATATCATGAACAACAAATCGAAACATGTACGATAAATGAAACGATTTCACCCAAAACACTGCTTTAACATGGAATTTATAAAAGAACGGTTATTATAAAGTGATAATTGAACCATATATGATATCATAACAATGAATATGTTTCTTTAATAAGTCATTAACATTATTTAAATCTTTATACAGGAGGTCCGGATACATACGAAGCATATCGGACATAAGGTAAGGGATAATTTTTCAAATTTCATTTTTATCTGAGATTTCTTATACGTAAGTATTTACTAAAGTTATATTTTTCATCCATTCCCATAAAATGTTTTTCATAAATTGATTAATATTCTTCCATGTATTTTTATTGTCATTTTTACCCCTCTTTGACTTTTACATTGTTTTATGGAAGGAATATTTCTTTTGTTTACCATATGGGGAACTTTTTGACTTTTCTGACATAAGTACGAGAAGAATGTTATTTTTAACTTATACTGAGTGAATAGATTTTTACGGTTTCATAACGACTTATTTCAATGAAGTTTCCTCTACAAAATTTTATGAATAGTTTCATAAAAATACATTTATTTTATGATTGCATGGAATTTTGTGAAAAGAAAATGATTTTGAAGAAAAAAGGATATTTTCTTCAAGAATTCATTTCAAGTGTTTTATCAAAACCATTGTCCATCTAAGATGACATTATTTTATATGTGTATGTTTCAAGTATAATGTCTCTATGATTTACATGGTTTTACTTCTCTTATGATGAAATTATATCCATTTGTTTTATATGGATTATGTTATGATGGGATGGTGTTTATTAAATCCATTTTATTCTTTGTGTTATGATGAATGTTTAAGTTTATTTTGTGGAAAAAGTAAGAATGATTTCATTATGAGATGGGTGGGACCTATATCTACCTTCAATTCATTGGGTAATGATTTATATCTCATGAGATAGACATGGTTGTAATGGTAAGTTAATCTGGTTCAGTGTTACCAGACTAAAACGAGGAGTGAACTCGATTCAGAAAGGGACTTTGTCCACTAAGATGGTATTGGTTGTAATTCCTTGGCTACTATGGAAATCATATCATGTGCTTAATGTATTTCCACAATTACATGTTTTATTCCCATTCTATTTTATCATGATTGATGTTCACTTATGATATATTCCTTATGTACTTCCAAGATTCATGTCTTGGCTCAAGATTTTGATGTTTAGATTTTATTTTCATGTTTTTACATTCAAATGTTTATGGATGGTTTTATGTTCTCTATGTTTACCCTTACTGGGAATTTGACCTCACCCTTTTTTATGTTTTATTTTCACCAAGATTTAAATAAAGGTTTTAGGTAAGAAAATAAAAGGTGAAGATCTTTATAGGAGACGTTGAAGATCTTTCACCAAGATTAGAAGATTATATTCCAAGTTTCCATAGACACTAAACTATTACGGTCCTTTGGTGTCTGATTTTGATATATATTCCACAAATGTAATACAATTTCCATGTACGTCATGCTTTAGGTCTCTACAGTTGGTATCAGAGGGAGGTGTAGTTAACCTTTGGAAACTACTATGCAAAAAATTTAGTGAGATCCCTAGAGATATTTCTAAGGTATGTCTAGGGATATCCCTAAGGTTATGTATATGTATAGGTTATAGTCCTAGAATTACGAAAATGATCATAGAAATATACCTAATATGTTAATTATTTAAGGTACTCCCCCTTTATTATGTTGTTTTCCCTAGCATGATTTTTTCCTCTCACACTACGCTTTATGGGTTTTAGACGATGGCTGGAACCCGAATGAACCGTGTTGATCAATGTAATGGACGATGCAATGATTTTTCTCTTGAAAAACCCAACGTTATGGGAGATGGAGTGAAAGATATTATTGTTATACTTACACAAGCTATGAATCATTCTGGACTTCCAAATGAGAAGATAAGGGAACATTACTCTATTGAGTGCTTCATGAGGCAACGTCCACCTTCTTTCAGTGGGTCTTCTGATCCACTTGTTGCTGAACAATGGATCAGTGCCATTGAAAAGATATTTACCATACTTCGCTGTTCAGATCATGATAAATTCATTCTTGTTGTTTACCATTTATAAGGTGAAGCAGACAAGTGGTGGACTCTAATTAAGAATATAAGCCCCCAAGATGAAATTGAATCCATGGAATGGGACAAGCTCAAAAACTTGTTTTTCAGTAAGTACTTCCCTCGTATTCTTCGAAAAAAGATAGAAAAGGAGTTCCTTGAGCTTAAGCAGAAGGATGATGAATATATTGGTATATATGAAGCGAATTTTACAAGACTTTCACGGTATGCATCTGGTTTTATCATCCAACCTGAAAGTAAAGTTGATCGATTTTTTAGTGGCTTAAAACCAAGTCTTTGAAGGGGATTAGCTATAAGATAATTCAGTAGCTAAGAAGAAATTGTGTGTTATGCTATCAAGGTAGAACTGAAATTTGGTGTAACATATTCATCTCATGGTTTTGAAAAGAAACGAAATATGGAGTTCACAGAGAAATATCATAATAATGGTGAAAAGAAGATGAATGTTTCTTTGTGCTCAAAGTGCGGAAAGAAGCGGGGTGGAGATTGTCTTAAAGGGAATAGAAAATGTTTTATGTGTAGAAATGAAGGTCTTCGAGTAGCTGAGTGTTGAAGTAATGGAAAAAGGGTTGCTAATGATGTGAATAAAGAAAAGACTATAGAGAACACTCCACCAACACTTCAATGATTCAAGTGAAAGGAAATGCGGCATTATGCTAATCGATGCCCTAATCCAAGGGTTAATGATGATCGACATGAGAAACCACTTAAGGAAAAGGATAAAGGGAAGTCGCATGTGATCACTATTTGTGATGTTGAGTATTAAAATGATGTTTTGTAATGATTAAGTGTTTATGTAATGGGATTTTAGAATAGTATCCTGGAATCTCATTTATGGCATCGTGGAATTTTGGAATATCTATGTATTGATTTTCAATAATTATATGGTACCGGTAAGCATGAAAAGTGATTGTAATATTTTTGGAAAGTAGATGATATGCACATAATAATGGGATAAGAAGATAATGAGATGTTTGATAGTATTATTGAGCTCATGACTGATATAAGGAAAAAGTTATATCATGGTTTGAGTATAGAGAAATTTTGAGATTTTGGTATGTGGAAAGTGTTAAATTTTGACAACATAAATGTTTTTACTAAGGTTCTATGGTAATTTATGTTTCAAGAGAATACATGATTAAGGTATTCACATGTTTGGAATGTGAAAAAAATGATATATTGTATGATATATGGGGGATAAATTATGGTATTCACATGATTGGTAGATGACATTTCTAGTAATTGTTTTCTTTATACTATGTGCTTGGACAGAAGTATTTTAGATATGCCTAATGATTGAAATAGATTACGTCGGACATCAGATAGTATTGATTAAGGCTAGAATTTTTTTTGGATATTATTTCTGGAATTTTGTAATAGTATAGTTTTAGAAAAAGGACAACCCGTAAGATGGGTGACAACCCGTCGTGTCAGACAAGGCTGTGGGAATCGAACCCACAACTGAAGTGCAACAGGCCTTTATTGCATACCAATGGCCTACAGGAAGTCCTTGGTTAGTAGAAACTAGTTTTATTATTTTAAGAAGTATGATAAATGAAGTATAAGTCCATTTTAGGAACCATATATGATTAATCTCACTATAGATAGACTTATATATATTTAATAACTTTTACTATCCTTTTGTTCGAGACAGATGGAATGACCTATCATTCTGTCACATGATCTGCTAACACTTCACGGAAGAGAAATTCAACTTCATTTCTTTAAGAGATGATGTGGAAATTGTTTATGGAACAATCAACAGTAAGATTGTACCGAAATAAAGTAACTATTTCTTTTAATTCAACAATTATTTAACTTTAGGGAAATGATCTTGAATACAAAAATATGTTGTCCTAGTGTCTTTATTTCCGATGAATCAAATGGTACATTAAATCATCACAAATTAATGGCTTTGTGATTGTTGGATTTTTTATAGCCCTGTTCTCTACCACTCCCCATCAGAACATGATGGTTAGATTTCTCTTCCATATCCATATTTTCAAATATGTTCTTCTATGTGGAAACCCAGTGAATAGTTAATTTGGGTAACCATTATGTTTCATACTTTAGTTTTTTAAGATAAGTTTTGGAATTCCTTTTTACGGTGTCTGTTTCTATTAAAGAATCTTTTGAGTGGTAAACCATTTAAAACCCCGACGAATTTCGAGGGCGAAATTCATTTTAAGGGGCGTAGAATGTAACACCCCGAGATATTATGAAAAATATAATTTTTAATTTCATTGATGTCTTGTTTTATACACTACACTAAAAATATCTTACACTATTCGCATCCCTGACTTGGCTTGAATTACACTCAATCGTGACCTTCCACAATAGCGTGTGTTGTACGCAATACCAAGTTTCACTAAATAAAGATATGTTATATAAACTAGCCGTTATGAATAGTAATACCCAATTTTTGAAATTTTATAAATTTTATATTTCGAAATGGACTTCATTTTTGGATTTAGAATATCGAAATTAGCCTAGTGTGAATTTTTTGTTTTTTTCTGAAAACTTTCAATTTTTGATGAACAGTAAAAACACTGGGTTACTATTTAAAAACCGAATTTTTATTTAAATAATTATTTATTTTATTTAAATTTATTTTAGGTCAAAATTGATACATAATACCTATATAAGTTCAATATAATTCGTTGGATTCATTTTAGAATTTTAGATATATAAAAATCCTATTGAACTTTTCACCGTCTTTTACCCACCTCCTAGGAGAATTTAAAAATTTACATAAAACATAATTTTACCACTTCTGTGAGTGGAATTTCAAAATTCCGAGAGACATGGTTAAAATCAAGGAGTAAAATTTGGTTCAATAGGATAAAAATAACTTTTGATGAATAGTAACTTTTTACTTTTATTTACCACGGTTAAAAGTAAATAGGGTAATTAAGGGTAAAAATGATATTATTATTACCCTAACACATGTCCTAATTCTATTGGATAAGTGTAATTAGACCAAATAAAACCGTAGAAATAAAATATTATCATTTAGGTCCACTTGGAGAATATTAGGACATTTATTATTATTTTATTTAAAGAAGAATTAAAATAGTTAAAATCAAAGTTTAATAACTAAATCATTTTTAATATAGGGTTATACATAAGATAAATTCAAATATAAATATTCATTAGAAATATAAAAATATTTCCTAAAAAATGGTATTTTATTTATAATTTTTAGACATTAAATTATTTTTTATGACATAATGATGATGCAGTAATTACCTTATTAATGAAATATTAACATAATTGATGATAAAAATGCCGAAATAAATTTAATTTTAGACTTTTTATGAATTCCACTAATTTTATAGGTTAATATGTCCTGTTATTATTTATTTAATTAAATTTTTTCGAACTAATAATGCTGTTATGATTTTCAAAAAAAATCAAGTACCAAATAGTGTCAAAATTGACAAAAAGTAGTTTTTAAAACAAATATTATATTATTAATTGTTATTTTATTCCTAAAAATCTAAGGATCGGCCAAATGACTTAGATAAAGATATATATATTAATAATGAACCACTTGGGGTTCGTTTGGCTTTTTATAGTAAGTTTATTACTCATATAGTGTAAGAAAACAAAAATACACGGTAAAAGTTAAATTATTTAACATAGAGTTAAATGTAAATGATAAGGATAAAATAGTAACCTAAACTTGTCTAAAACCTATTGGTTGAGATTATTTCAACCCATCCCTTCCTTATCTTAGAAATAAATCAATTTTGAGCTATTAAAAACCGAATATGACTTTATTATAAAATAATATTTTCAGTTTTCTTAAGGTGCCCCTCTCCTCCCTTATAAAAAGGGCACCACTTCCCTCTTCTCTTCACACCCTTTTGAGCCTTGAAGCTCGGCCAACCCCTAAAAATCACACTTATCAACCTTTCTAGTTATATCATAGAGGTTATGGTCTTCTTAAAAGACCAACTCAAGTTCTCTACGAAGAAGTTTAAAGGAGGTGCGTCGAAGAAGAGGTAATCTTTTCTAACGATTCTTTCAAGTTAATTTCTTCTTAAAATTCATCTTATTTAGTTGTTTAATTATAAATTAATAACATAATCATTAATTATATACTGATATGTTATTATAAATATGATACAACCCCATTTAACCTTCTATCCATCCTACGGAAAATGAAATCACCGCGCGTGCGTACGTACGGAATTCCGTCTCTACGTCGTGGAGAAATCTGTTTTTCCTACACCACCTTACATGGATGGGTATAATGGTGTAAAAAATAACTATATATGATTATTATAACATCATACTGATTCTATTATAGAATATCATCCACTCCAATTCCATTCAATAAATATGGGAATGATATCATCACTCGTGCGTACGTACAGATTACCATCTCCACGACACGATGAGATTCATTTTCCATGTTAACAATTAAAGAATGATTATAAAGTATATATAATAAGTAATAATGAAATATATTACATAATAATGCTACTGGGTTTATGTATATATATATATGTATTTCACCTACTTAATTCTATTCAAGTCAATAAGGAAAGGAAAACATCATTCATGTGTACGTACGGCCAACAGTCTCCATGAACTGTGTATTTCATTTCATTCATCTATCTATTATATATATATATACTAAATATATATGATATATAAATAATTATTTACATTCTGTAAGTAAGTAAATCATGTTATAATTAATAATAATATCAAGAACAAAAAATCTAAACACGTACAATAAATGAAACGATTTTACCCAAAACGTTGTTTTAACATGGAATTTATAAAACAACGGGTATTATAAAGTCATAATTGAACCATATATGATATAATAACAATGAATACGATTCTGTAATAAGTCAATAACATGATTTAAATCATTATACGGGAGGTCCGGATACATACAAAGCATATCGGACATAAGGTATGGGATAATTTTTCAAATCTCATTTTTATCCAAGATTGCTTATACGTATGTATTTACTGAGGTAATATTTTTCATCCATGCCCATAAAATGTTTTTCATAATGTGTTTAATATTATTCCATGTATTTTTAATTTCATGTTTACCCCTCTTGGACTTTTAATTTGTTTTATGGAAGGAATCTTTCTTTTGTTTACCATACGAGAAATTTTTGACTTTTCTAACAAAAGTACAAGAAGAATGTTATTTTTAACTTATACGGTGTGAATGGATTTTTACGGTTTCATAACAACTTTTTTCAATCAAGGTTCCTCTACAAAATGTTATGAATATTTTCAACAAAATACTTTTCTTTTAGGATTCTATGGAATTTTGTGAAAACAAAATCATTTTTACGAAGAAAGGATATTTTTCTCAAGAATTCATTTCAAGTGTTTTATCAAAACCATTTTCCATATAACATGAAATTATTTCATATGTGTATGTTTCAAGTATAATTTCTCTATTATTTACATTGTTTTACTTCTCTTATGATGAAATTATATGCATTTTTTTATATGGATTATGTTATGATGGGATGATGTTTATGAAACCCATTTTATTCTTAGGGTTATGATGAATGTTTTATGTTTATTTTGTGGCACAAGTATAAATGATTTCATTATGAGATGGGTGGGAACTATATCTCCCTCCAATGCATTGGGTAAAGTTTTATATCTCATGAGATAGACATGGCTGGAATGGTATGTTAATCTGGTCCAGTGTTACAGGACTAAAATGAGGAGTGAACTCGATTCAGAAAGGGACCTTATCCACTAGGATGGTCTTAGCAGTAATGCCTTGGCTACTATGGAAATCATATCATGTTATTAATGGTTTTCCACAATTACATGTTTTATTAACATGCTATTTTATTAGGATTTATGTTCCCTTATGATATATGCCTTACGTACTTCCAAGATTCATGTCTTTGCTCAAGATTTTGATGTTTAGATTTTATGTAAAAGTTTTTACATTCAAATGTTTATGGATTGTTTTATGTTCTCTATGTTTACCCTTACTGGGCATTTGACCTCACCCTTTTTATGTTTTCTTTTCACCAAGATTTAAATAAATGTTTGAGGTAATAAAATAAAAGGGGAAGATCTTTATGGGAGACGTTGAAGTTCTTTCACCAAGATTAGAAGATTGTATTCTGAGTTTCCAAAGACACTAAATTATTATGGTCCTTTGGTGTCAGTTTTTGTTATGTGTTCTGAAAAAGTGATGTAATGATCATGTACGTAATGCTTTGGGTGTCTACAAAAAAAACACTTATTAAGGTTTATTAATCACCCAATTATGTGTTTTCTAAAATATCACCTTATCACTAAATCACTTTTATAGGTTATTGACACCATTCAATATATGTCCCGAATAAATTAATAAATACTATTGTCGAATAATCCTTATGTGTTTCATGATTCTTATATATATAATATCATTGATATACTTCTCCTATAACATATCTCTCAAATAATAACACCTAAAGACTTCAATACTTAAACCTCAACTATTTCTGTAGCATATGTCCTTCCATAGTCTCAGATTTAACCATGGGATTAAGAAATTGACTCGAATAATTCACATATTCTTCACACATAAGACATTGAAAAATAAGGGGTTGTATAGAATGTAATATATTCACTTCTATCATTATCATATTTATTTTACTGAAAATATCTACTTTATGCCTTATTTTTTACGCTTAAAACACATATGAATTCATATTCAAAATTCCCCTTGGGGTCTCTTTCCAAATTTTTACACAAAAAAATTGAATCTTCTTGCCTTCTCCACCTTAATAATATTAAAATTATAGAAAAATTTACCTAATATTATTTAATATATATGTATATTCATATATATGTAATTTGTTAATATTTATTTCTGATTTATAGTTAGGAATAATCCTTGGATTTGTCACATTACCTCTATCACATTGGGTATCTCATTTGAGAATTCATCAAACTGCCTATCAGATTTTTTTACATGGTTCCTCTTATTTACATCCATTGTACTGAATAAATAGATAATTAGTGATTATTTTTTTAACTAGTATAAACACAAATAAAAATCTAATAATATTAAAATGGTAATTTTTTAATTGACTTGTATTTCGTTAATTTATGAATGTCTTGGCTTCAATATAGGTTACTAATAATCAATTTCATAACATAGAATCTTGTATTAATTTTCGTTTCCATTACAATGGTTTGTAATAATCATATTAATTTACCGAATAAAATCTCTTGTGAGTGTTAGACCATTTGTGTATCAACTATTATTGTCATGAACTGGTTCCTGATCAATTCTAGCTTAATAAGTTGATTTCAGGTGTTACCCCAAGGTATATTTGTTCTAGATCAAAATCAACTTGTAGTATCCTGATAGGGATGTTTCTTATTTGAAAAAACTTAGTCTATAGTTTATAAAAATTTAAGTATGTATTATTTTGTTTAGTATTATACATATGTATTTCACTACAGTTTTTTTAATCCTAACTAAAAAATTATCTAAACCTCCCAATGATAACATTTATGAAAACCAATTTCTTTAATACACATTAATTATTGATTTATTACATAATAATACACATATGAAAAATTAGAAGATAAATTTATCTAGTTTCTTTGGTTAATTAGGTAAATCAGAAAAAAATAGAAAAATTGGTGGTTTACCAACATTATTGAAAATTTCCTTAACATTATCATAATATTTCATCATTCTTAAAACTGAATGGCATAACCAAGGGAAATACATAATAAATGGGTGAGATATAAATCCAAATAATGGAATAAAAGAATAATACCATGAATAAATATTTACATTTTAGATAGTAGGCTATTCCATGGAATATAAAAGGAGTGAAAATCATAATCATGGAAAATGGGGTATGATATTGCATGATAAAACAAAAGGCAACATGGTAATGTTGAAATAACTTTAACCATGACATCATAAGAATAAGTGAAGGATAAAATCAAATATATCTAAACTTAATGTACTTAGGATAACATACAATTCACGATTCATGGACTGTCACTAGACTAAAACACAACCTAATGCAATGGAGACCTATTTGGGTGCATCGAAAATAATTATATCATATACATGCATAAATGTTCCACATAAAGAGTACAACACAATAAAATATTTCATCACATTTAATCCCATGATTAATTATTTTGGGTTACATACATAGTATTATTCAATAAATTAAGATTCTTTACATCTAGACGAATACTCATGGGTGGAAATGGGTATGGGTATAAACCTCACAAATGATCATCATATAAAATCAAAATGAAATTTATGAAGGGAAATATTAGAATATAAAGATTCATAAAATGGGTCAATGAGAGACAATGGGGTATATAATCACTTATAATTAGAAAATATATTATTATGGATATGTGATAACACAATACATTATGAAAATTTGGGAATTAATTATTATAATAGAAGGATAGTTCTAAGATAAAAACATGGCATGGAAAAATCATAGGACAATTTCACCAGCATAACATGGGTACATAATAAATAATGAGGCAGTTTTCTGATATTTAAATGGGTAAATCATCACATGGAAATAATATGGAAATAAAGGGTGATCGGTAGATCAATTACCATCAATACTAATTGTCTGAAAAGTACATTATATAAATAAGGATCTTGAATAAAGTATAGAAAAAGAGTATCTAGTACTAAATTGACGCATTTTAACATCAATGGTAAATTTTATAATGAGAAGGGATAAATGATATATAATTATCAAAAAATAAATTTTATTATCATATGCCCTTTATAATGACAGGAAAACAAAAAAATGAGATTAAAACGGCTAAACAGAAAGAATGAGCTTGAATTAAAAAGAAGAGAGAGAGGTATGTTACCTTCAAAGGGAGGTTCCAAAACATTTTGAGGAGATTCCTGAGAGATTGAGGGTTTCATGGGAGTAATATAAATATGGGAGGGTATATTGTGTTTTTCTCTTTGTTTTCTAATGAAAATGAATGGGATATAAGATGGTTTTATATCAGAAAAGATAGGGTAGTTTTTTATTATCTCTCAAATATAGTTTTTTGGATTCCCAGTAATAAAGTAATATAACCCAAAAAAGATGTCATTGTTTTTTACCATGGTTTCTACCATGTAGGATTTATTTTAATTATTTTACATATCCATGGTAAAAATACTTAAAATATTTGCATTTTGATACGGAAGTGAGTCATGTTCATAAATAAATGATTTTAAAACATTAAAATATAATATAAGTTTTTTTGGATTAGAAAATGATTTAAAAAATTAATAAAATAACATAAAAATTATATTATTTTTATGTCTAACCATATATTTTGTCTTTTATAAAATTTTTATCATTAATTACATCACTTTTGGGTTATTATGTTGTAATAATTCACACAGTTTACTTATATCATATTTACTTTTTACCTGAAAATTCAATTGTCTTAGAAAATTATGAAAAATTCATAGTTGGATAACTTCGACGAGGTGATTATAAAAAAAATAATTTTTTTTCCAAATATATAAATTTTAAATTTTAAAATAGTAACCAACATTTATTAAGACATCTAGGATTTTTCATTATGTGTTTTCAAACCCTTATAACAATTACATTTCACTTCATAAAAAATATATTATCATTTTTAATTAATAAAAATTCGATTATAGTTTTATTTCAGTATAATATCTTTTTTTTGAAAATTAATGAATTCATTAAATGTAGATAATTAATTGAAATCTCATATGACACAAAAATATAATTTTTCTTCGGTTGTATTAAAAACGAATTTTTTAACAAACTCATTACATAGTCATTTATAATAAAACAAATAAGGAATAAATATAATAATTATTTAATTGAAAACTACATATAAATATTCATAAATTTATATTTACCCTTTTTTATTTTTAATTTATTATTATTATTGTTTATCCTTAAATAACCTTTTTTACTTTTATTGTGGTAATAAATATCTACTATGCATACTATTCATATTATCTAAAACATTAGTTGAAATTATAATCTAATATTTATTTTTATTATTCTAAGAATTTATTCCATTTTTTAAAATTTATTTAAAATAAGAATCATAATATAATGTATAATTAAACAAGAAAATGCAATGAGAAATAGTTTTCCATTAAATAATTTTTTTTTTCAAATGATGTATGATTTTAAATTTACCGTATAACTAGTAATAATAATTATATAAATTTAACTTATTAATTATATATATTATATATAAATTTAATTTAAATAGTTACCTCTTAGGGTTTACTTTTAATTAATTAAAATATAAAAACATTATGAATTTAAGACAATTTTATGGGAAAAGTATTTTCAACATAAAAATAAACATTTTATATAATATGATATAAATATAATATAAATATAAACAATTTTATTAAAAATAACTCAATATTGATTATTTATATTTAAATTAAGTTAAATGAATAATGACGCATTCAAATTTCTTAATTTGTCAAATGAAATGAAAATTTAAAAAAATTATTTTTCATTATTCAATGAAAAAATTATTTCCCAAAAATCCAAAAAATTTACACTATATTAATTTTGATATGGTAATATCAAAAATTAAATTTCTTTTATCTAAAATGTTTTCTTAATTTTCTAAAAAATATGATAATTTATGAAAGAAAATAAATAAAATCATTTTTGAAGAAAATGTATTTTGAAGACATTACATCAAATTGACTGGTTATTTTCAATGAATTTATTAAAACATTTATTTTTAGTAGGAAATATATATATCTAACTGTGTGTGTGTGTTTTATAGATTAGTTGATCTTATTCATACATATAAACTCAATTGATAAGTTATACTATTTGTATTCATAAAATTATTATTTTTCGGTTATGTTTTCCTTATCGCATATGCTATCGAACATAAATTGATGTTTTAAAAACCAAGGGAATTTCAAAACATTTCAATTTAACATTACCATATAGAATTTATTTTCTACTCCTAAGGGATGTTGGGGATTCATTGTATGGACCATTTTTCTTACCCAACTCATGGTTTGATTAATAATGTGAGGTGATAAAATTTCATGATACATTGTTGGGATGACCATATTGTACGTTAGTGAGGTAAAATATATGGCCCAAAACACTTCCCAACCTCTGATTCATACATGGAGAGATACCTATGGGATGAATCCGAATAGTGTTTTTGGTTATTCAATCATTCTTGTTAAATCCACTTATAATGTAAGAATTACTTCGACTTCGGGGAAATTCGTTGAGAAGCCAGATCAACTTGGTGTCACAATGTGTCAAATTCCTCAAGTTAACGATTATACCCATAAAAAGTTTTTTCCTTATACATTATATAATGAAATTCCCCCCCCCCCCCCCTTAAGGAAATGAAGGCCAGGTGTGTTAAAAGACCAACACTCTAGAAACGTAAATATAGTGGTTATTTTATTACATTGGTACACAATATGTCAATCACATTACTCATGATATAAAATTTTTATAGTCTTAGAAAACATGACATATAAATAAGAATTACTTTATAATAAAAAATAATTATACATCATATGATGAAATAAATCTTTATTTCACCTTGAAATTATATACATCATATATATCATACATCAAGGAGTCATAGGGAAATTAATAAAAAATGAAAAGGGTGATCTTATAAACTCAGTATGTGTTAGAATAACAGAAAAGAAATCATTGTATAAGCACGGAATAAATAATATTGTAGTAATATATGAGTTGGAATATTCCATAAATGATCTTAATATATATATATATATATATTTATGGATAGCAAAGAAATATAAATAATCACATAGAAAATAATAATTGATTTCGAAGTGAAAAAATTCATAATGCTAGATATCTTAATCCAACTCTCAAACCTAATTACTAGTAATCATACATACTATCTAGGTATGATTCCAAGATACTATAGTTATGTATGTAAGGCATATACCAAATTACATAATTTTTTTGAAAACTATTTTTTAATTTTTAGACTATATAATTCCTATAATCACTTTTTATATAATATTTTAAATTACATAACGATATAATAGAAATGAATAAAAAAATACATAATATATATATTTTTTTAATCAATAATAGATGAATTATAATAAAAATCACATTAGTTGTCAATAAATTCCTATAAAAATTGAACAATAAGGCTATATAGGTGAATTGGAAAGAACCCCTCCCTCCCACCAGTCCCCTCTAGAGTTGGAAACAAAGGAATAGAGATAATGACCCCCGAGTCCCGCCTCCAGTAGGCCCCAGGGTGGAGAATAGCACCAAAGATATATAAATCTCGAAAAATGGGAGGCTTTACCCATATTAATGTAACCAAGATCAAGAGATAAGATATAACAACCTCAAAATACTCATATACTTATATAAAATAAAAACCAATATCCATCTCACATGCATGTTTAGTGTAAAATTTATTCAAATACAATTAGAAGCTCCAATTTAAATACCCCAATGTAAGGATAAGTGGTTACAAATAAACAATCTGAAAGCCTGAGTTAGTAATGCCTAGAACGGTCCCTGTAGTCTTCCTAAAAACATTAAGTTAGTTTTATAATGTTGGGTGGTCAAACAAGTATTCTAATTTGGAAAACCAATTTATCTCATTCACAAGTGGGAGAAGCATACTAATTCACCCGTGAGAAAATATAAGAACTTGTGGCACATAACACAGTATCACAACCATCCCCACATCACCATGACACACTCACTAAGTAACTCAAGTACTGTAAAGTAATATAGTAATCACACTAATGATAGGGTACCCAACACTACTTTCCCATTGATTAGACACTCATACACCATAACGGAAAATGTCTTCGCACTCCTATATCTTCTTAATGTACCACGTCACAACCATGCCACACACACATGGGCCCCACATCCATGTCCTTCTTGGAGACACCTAGGCTACACTCCATTTGACATCCTGAAAAAAACCTAGGAAACCCCAACTCAACTCATCCAGAAGACACCTGGGAAAACCCAACTCTCCCACATCCACCTAGGCCTCTCAAACCAACACCTAGCCGATGAATCCAAGGTTATCAGAACATGGAAGATGGAGTAGGGAAGACCTTGTGGCCAACCATCCATCCTCTCATTGGGATTTTATAGAAATAACCCCTCCTTTGTGACAAATGGTGGTGTTCGGAACATAGTTCTCTACCAATGTTGGTTGTGTATGGAAATAAGAAGAAAAAATATAGATATTATATATAGTTTCATACAATGAATCACATCATATGGGATCTCAATAAAACAATAAACCACCCTATGATACTACTAACTATACTTCTACCTCTACATGTATTTATTAACAACCACATCTGTCACTTCATAAGTTGATAAATTAAATTCATCAAAAACTCAAACATACCCCTAACCAGCTCATTAAAAAACTTATCATTATTTATCAATGAGACTAATTATTCATTCCACCAATACATAAGAAACTACGAACCATATAACTCAACTATCAACATAGAATAAAAAATTATAAGGAAAAAAGTACCCTAGTACAGAAACACACATCATATTTCCACTCAATTTAATACCCAAACCAACTACTTTCATCAATATTATTTAAATTAATTCCACCCAGTCCTTCACCTCCACAAGAAAATCCTGAACGTACAGCCACACCCCACAACATACCTCATCAAAACCAACCTGTTATCCTTACTGTATAACCATGCCACTCCCATCACACCCAGTAACATAAACATAACTGAAACCAAACCTGTAGCCCTCCTTCTGAAACACATCCCACCCATTTCTCAATAATTCAATCTCTCAACCTAATATTGTAGGACACCACACATACCACCCCACCTTATAGTCATTCATTCAACCCCAGCACCACCTAACCACACATGGAACAAGGCAGAACAAAACCACAGACAACACAAATTAACAACAAACAAGGTAGAGTGTATTAAAATTTAGTAAACTCGTTTTCTTTAATTACACTTTAATAATTTAGTGGTTATCCTAAAACATGTTTGATATTAGTACATCAATTTATTTAACCACTCTATGTGGTAAACATATTATAGATATACATCCACTAAACACATGACCAATAATAATCCATCATAATTCATCTGAATTTCTCAAACAAATACCACTAATAACTATTCTTTTAAGTATGCATACATTCCATACAACTCAGAATATCTATAAAAAAACAAAAATCATGATTCACTTTTCACAGTACCTATTCATTTCTAAAATATTATTTTATAATCTTTATTAAACATGAATTCATCTTCCTTCATATTGGAAACATTCATACAACCATCCCACAAGATACACAAATAAAAGAGATTTGAAGGATTCTCTACGTTAATAAACAGTTGATCAACACCTCCTCGTGGTGCCAAAAGGGGGTGCACAAGGCTCAAGGATAAAAAAATACAATATTACAACATATAAATACAAATTCTCAGGGAATAAAGGTTTTGGGACACCTAGGTATCATGAATAAAGAAGATTAAATAATGAAGGAATGGTGTTTGGATTTGAAGGACTGGATCCGAGACTCAAGGGAAATGAAACCATTTTTGAACTCCCTATTAAAAGTTGATCTAGACCACGTGTTTTGACGTTGTTAAAGAATATCGAGTATTACGGAATTAAATATATATTTTACATCCATTTAAACTGAATCAGAAACACAGAAACATGATTTTAAATGCATTTTACATCATATAAAACATTAATGGGTAGAATCTAGAAAAACTAGGAAAAGCTATAATTGTTGAGAGAACTGTCAAAATGACTTATCATTGGGTGACTCACCATCATGGGTCACTGATGGGTGATTCACTAGTAATTTAATCACCAAATTATGAGTAACTAATGTGACCTACTGGAGATGATCTACAAATGGTGAGTCAATATTTGGAAGGCTACAATCGAGATTCTTAGTAGCGACCCACCATCAGCAAGTCACAATTGTGACTCACCGATGCAACTCACTATTAGTGAGTCATCGACATGAGTCACCTTTGGGATGACCTACCGTTACCACCTACCATTATTAAATCACCTTTTTGAGTCACCGGTGTGAGTCACTAATGCAACTCACCATCTACGAGTCACTGAAGTGACTCGCCCATGAGACTTATTGGTGGATGACTCATCATTATATGAGCTTCCGTTTGAAAAATTGGATTTTTTTAAAACTCCTAAAATGAGTCACTATAACATCCCAGAATAACACAAATTCCATAATTTCACAAAGTAATGGACCAGGGAGCTCAATTCCATTACATCAGATACATCTCAAACTATTCTTTCCCTAGATAATTCAAAACCAATACAGAAGAAAGAGGGGTCCAAACAACCATCCCATAATATACCCCTCAACAATCAGGATATACATGAATCACCAATATGAATTATAAATTACAAGGAACATCAGTAAACCACCCTATGTTGTTTGAAAGATGGTGTGAAACCTCCATATCCATGAACACCTCCTCCAACACCTACTACCTCAACTGACCTCAATACACAACACACTATCACCACAACCCACACTATCCTGACTTATGAATCACGTTATTTCTTTCCACATGAAATATTCTATCCACACTAGGCGACACTGATACACCCACATGGGTTTAATCACATCTCCATTAATGAATCTCGATTAATAATTTGGTTTCCCCCTTTCCAATGTCAGGATATTATCTCACATCATGGAAAACCGAAACAACTCATATAATAATAAACAAGGTTCAATCATTATGTTAAAAAGGGATACACAAAAAGGAAGAACTCATATGAACTCTAGTAATATGAACACATCTGTGTCTCCCTTTCCCAAGTAATATCTTCTAGGTCACCATGGCTCCACATCACATGAACCATGGGTATGGTTCTTTGGCCTAGAACCTTATCCCAATGATCATGGATCTCAATTGGTCATTCTAAAAAAATGTGTGTCATATCCATCTTCCGACTCTACATATTCAATGACATTGGAGTAATCATGAAGACATAGAAGAATTTGAGAGTCATGAATTACATCATGGACCTTCTCCATCTATGGTGGTAGCGTCAACTGGTATGCCACCTCACCGACTGACCCAAACACCTCAAAGGGTCTGATGAACTAGGAATAAATATTACTCCCTTAGCCTAACCATCACTGGTCACCTCAAGGAGAAACCATCAAGAACATGTGGTCCTTGACCTTGAATTCAGTGAGAATCATCCTATGATCGATATTTGACATATTCTAGTCATGTGCTACATAATCCTCTCATGAAAAAGATGAACCTTCTTGGTCGTACCCTACACCACATCTGGACCAAGAACAATTGTATCCCCATTATCTTTCCAGCACATAGGTGAACTCCAAAGTATTCTATAGAAATATTCAAATGGATCCATTCCAATAGAGGAGTTATAACTATTATTATAAACATTCTCTAGAAAGGACACACAACTCACCCAAGGTCCAGGAATTTCTTGGAGGTCTATTAGAAAAATTTCCACCAACGTCTAGATGGTCTGCCCTATCTGCACATCATTCAAAGGGTTCAAAGTAGTGTTGTGGCATAACTGAGTGAAAAAATTATGTTTCAATCCCCTCGTCACTCATGAGGCAAAATTTTTATCCCGATCCAATACATTTAATCTTGTAAATCCATGTAGCCTCACCACCTCATCCACATACATCCTTAACAAGGAATCCACTATGCCCTACTCCTTTATTGTAATGAAGTGAACCAATTTGATCATCTGATCCACCACTACCCATATTTCATTTCATCATCCCTATGCCCTAGGAAACCAAGTGACAAAATCCATTGATAAGTTATACCACATCCACATGGGGACATCTCGGGGATTCAACAAACCTCTAGGAACATGGTGCTCAGTGTTCACTTGATGGAACACTAATCAACATGCCACAAACTCTACTACGACATATTTCATTTTGGTCCACCAAATTTGTTCTATGAAGACACATTAAAACTTAGAAATTCACATGATTAATTTTAAGGGTTATCTTTAAAACTTACTGACAACTCCATCACACATCACCACTATATCAAATATACTTCCACAGAACAACATCTGATTCTGATCATCCTCAAATCATCCCTCTAGAGTATGACTGTGTTCAAAAATATCATGCATCACCTCTATCTTCTAGTCACCCCACCGGGGCTCCTCCACCTATTGAATTATAGTATAATGCAATATCTTCTGAATTAGATAGACTCTAACACAATTCATTCATTCCTCTATGTGAAAGGAAGCCAACTCCTCCATCACCTTCCAAGAATCTACAGATTTCAAACATACCTCCTTCGGTGAATTCCTTCTCAAAGAATCAGCCATGAAATTTACCTTTCCTAAGCTGTACGACTTCTTGAAATCATAATCATAAAGAAACTCTATCCACATATGATGTCACAAGTTCATATCTCATTGAGAAAATAAATAACTCAAGATCTTATGATCAATGAAGACCACATAGCACTCCCCAATGAATTAATGTCACAAAAATTTCATCATATACACAACTTATACTTTCTAAAAATCGAGGTTGGCATAGTTAAGTTCATTGGAACATAAATTCCTAGACCAATAAGATATCACTAATCTTTCTTGGATTAGTAAACATACAAATCTCATATTGGAAAAATCAAAAAACACATTAAACATCACCCTATCATATAGAAACTGGATCACTAGAGCAATGACCAATATCCCTTTCAGATAGATGAATGTTTCATTGAAATACTCACATTACAAAAAAAATGTCGACATTTTCTTGTTATAACTATCAATGGAGCTATAACTAAAGAGAAATAGGTTAAAAATATCTGATAATATCTTATCTAACCGATAAAACTATGACCCATCGCTAAATTATTTATTGGTGCACTATAAAAAACACCTCAACCTCTGATGTTTCAACTGCCACACCCTTCTGTGAAACTACATGTCCATGTAAGTGTATCTCTAGTTTCAAAAACATGCACTTGGATAGCCTTTTATAGTGTTTGTGGCATCGAAGAACCTGTAAGAAGGTCCAGAAATGCCCAGTATGCTCCTCCTCTGACATTGAGTAGATCAAGATGTCATTAATGAATACGATGATGAACTTATCCATAAACACAATAATGGAAGAGATTATATATCCCATGAACATGGTTGGTTCATTCATAACACTTAATGGCATGACCATTAACTAAGAGTTCTCAGACATACATTTGAAAGATGCCATTCGAATATCTCCCTCCTTCACCATCAACTGGTGATATCCAAACTGCTTATCGGTCATAGTGATCAATCCCACACCCCTCAGCTAGTCAAACAAATCATATATATCCTTGGGAGAGGAATGTAGTTCTTGACTATTACATTATTCAACCAATTACAGTTTATAAAAAACATCGTACCACCATCTTCCTTCATCGTAAATAAAATTTGTCCATCCCACAAAAACACACGAGTACAGTTAAATTCCTTCTTCATCATGTAATCAATATGAATCCTCATCTACCGCACCTAAAAAAGGTGGCATCTAATAAGGATCCATCAATATCGGACAGGCACTGACTTATTTGTCTATGTCGAACTCCGCATCATATTGAGGGGGTAGAGTCACAACCTCCTTGGGAAATACTTCCATTAAATCCCCATAAATTTTTGAAACCTCCCCCATATCATCATCCATTGATTCCACTATAATCTCGACCATCAAGGGATGAATGGTCTCTTTACACCGACTACCCATATGAAAACCCCACATTCTAATGAAAGCCGCACGCTAGCCATCCATGTTTAAAAGGAAAACAATCAATCTAAAGTAGTAAATAGGAATATGAATAGAGTAAAACTAGCTGATTCCAAGGATGGAATCATATGGTTTCATCTATAATAGGAAAAGATCCCCATGGGACTGATGTGGTCCCATTGTTTTCCTATATCCCCAGCACACATTAAACTAGATGGTCTGATCTCTAACTAGCATACTGAACACCAAGGGTTTTATTTTTCTTTATATTTGAACTTAGAGAGAATGGTATAGATAGGGTGATAAAAGGAGTGTAAAAGCTCTGAAACCAACCAAGAACGAGTAAGGATACTGAACAAACTGATTATACCTTGAACAATCTATGGTCCTAGTGTAAATGATGCCTCACCAACATGAAAGTAACAAGGCACAACTCTTATGACCCTCTACTGAAGACCAAATATTCCACCATGAACAGTGTCAGGGCCCCCAAGGAACACCTGACAGTAGTCCTGTACCTACATTATCACCCCTCCGTGGAGCATGAGGCTGATTTCCCTACTACTAGAACTGCCCTGCCGACAACTACTGATAAGGCAAGAACTGGACCTACCCACCTCTGCTACACTGAACTCAAATTACCAATGGGAACTATCTTTTTAGATTCCCATGAATTCCAATGATTAATACAATACCCAATTATCATAAGATTTTCAAGAGGACCATAGGTTCAAAATTGAAATTTCTCTGGATGCCTCACCACCAGTTGGAAACACAAAGGCTGTAGCACCTGAAACGTGATATTGATAACATTTCCCATTAACAAACTAGTCTGACTATCCTATCATGGTATACCTCCTCTCAAGTGAAACCTATAAACTAACTCTTTCTTATTATGGTCCTCCATGTATGTCAGCATGGTAAAGGGAGTAACTACATCCTAGACAGAAGGAAGAATTTCCTCCATTTGGCATCTCCCACGACACTCCTCATCTAGAAACAAATCTATAGAAAATAGAGGATATCCATTAATTTGATCCCCATGTCTCATACCTACATACTCTCCTATAGGAGTGATAATAACTCCTGCCTCTTCTTAGCCATTGTGGTGGATGAAATGAATTCCACATGGAACTCCTTCTCGCAGACAGCCCACAAAACAAAAGCTTCTTTCCTCACTCAAAGTTAAAACGTCCACCACTAATGCATGTCTCAACAAATCTGGGTTATTGCCAATCGAACCGAGTACTCCATTGAATATCAGATAAAATTGAAGGTTATCAAAAGATCCTCGATCCAACTCTCTATATCCATGACTATAACTTTACCATCATACATCCCCATAGTCTACCACTATAAATATCGTAGAATCATCAGCAACTAATCATCTTTTTCTACCTGATCAACCCTCTATCAATCGACCGAGTTATCCTGGTAAGCCCTTATTGCATGCAATACACATAGACGATGACCGAGTTTCATTTATAAAAAATGTAAACAAGTATCTCTTAAGATCGAGTAGTATTGAATTTTACTGAAGCTTAATTTTAACTCATTATTTATTTAAACTTCCTGAAATTCACAATTCAAACAAGAAAACAAGTCATTTTGATGCATATATATTTTATAATGTCTCTTCCCTGTAAATGGTGTATCCTCACTTTTCTATTCTGTAGACTCAGAGTCCTTGTGTTGGTTCATGGGGGTCCCTAAAATCTTGGGTCCTAGCCGATATTCCCTGAACTATGTCCCACACGATGATCATATGACAATATTTCCCTAAGAACACATGAAATCCTCACTTTTACTAAATTCAAACTACATCATATCCTTAAAGAATCACCTATGATACCATTTTTTCATGACCCCTTCATCTATATATGACCCTCCTAAGATGGATATGATGGAAGAGAGGTAACGACCCTCTGATTCCCTCCTCCAGTAGGATCCAGGTTAGCGACCATCACCAAGGGTATACAAATCTCAAAAAAGGGTGGAATTACCCTTTTATAATAACCAAGATAGAGAGATTAGATATATCAACCTTGAAATTACTCCATAGAATATATTAATGTAAAACTAAAATACATCCCACGTAAATGTTTAATGTAAGACTTATAAAAAACAATGAAAATGGCCAATGTAAAATCCCAAAACTAAAGATAAGAAGTGACACAATAACTATCCCAAATTCTGTGATAATAATGCCTAATACGGTCCCCATTTCCCTCCTAGAAATCGAAAGGCATTTTTATAAGTTAGGGAGAGAACACAAGTATACTTAGTAAAAAAATCAAAGTCTCACAGTCACATTAGGGAGAAGAATACTAATTCTACAATCAGAAAACAGAATAACCAACAACCCCTAACAAGGAATCCTAGCTATCACCACCACATCAAGGCACACTCAACAAGTAAGACAAATCATGTAATGTAATATAGTAATAACATTGATGATAGGGTTCCTCAGTCAACATTACCAATTCTTAGCTGATCTCACACCCTAAATGAAAATGTCTCGGTTCTCCCACCTCTTTTGAAAGTACCACGTCAAAGCCTACCCGTATGAAACTCGGTCACACAACTAGTCATGAAACCTTGGAAAACAAAGCTCATCACATCTCTCCCGCACACACCAGGGCCTTACAACCATGTCCCACCTACAGACACATGATCTACATACCATGTCACATCCCAAAAAACCTAGGAAACAAATACTCATATCATCCTGAAGACACTTGAAAAAAACACAACACACCCATACACACCTAGGACTCAAAACCACTATCGGCATAAAGAATCATTATCTATCACTGCCTAGAGGAGGGTGGAAGGAAGGTCGGCTATCCAACCACCCATCCTTCCTCTGGGAGGATTGGGAAAGAACCCCCCCCCCCCCCCCCCCCCGCCCTGTGAAAATGGGGATGCTCAGCACATCGTTTTTTACTAGGGTGGGGTGCGTATAGAAATCAAAAGGAAAAAAATACATGAATGTATATATAGTATTAATCACTCAAGACAATCCTACTGGTTCTCAATAAAATAATAATGTACCTTATGATATTAAAAAAAACCTATTCTACCTCTAAATTAATTTATTAACCCTATCAATAGTCAATTTGGATGTTGATAAATAAAATTCATCCATAACAAGCCACATCTCAAACATACCCCCTGCCTACTCATTTAACCATTTATCATTATTTATTAAGGAAACCACTTATTGTTTATATCCCAACCAAAGAAACTACCAACCATAGCACGCAACAAGCCACAAAACATAAACCATTATATGGAAAAAACACTATAGAGAAACTCACTTCATATTTCTACTTTGTTTAATATCCATACCAACCACTTCCATCATCATTATTCAATTTCATTATGCCCAGTCCTCCCTCTCAATATGTGAACTCCTGAATTATAGCCAAACCCTAAAACACACATCATCATAACCTACCACACAACCTGGATGTATAGAAACACCACACCCATCACATCGAGTAACATAAAAATAGAACAACACAATCCAATAGCCCCACTGTAGAAACACTGATCATCCATTCTAGAATCATTCAATCTCTCGTCCTAAGATTCCATGACATAAACCAGACCACCGCTCCTTACAATAGTGTTCTCAAACACAACACCACATAACCATGCAACTCACAGGATATAACAAAACCACACACAACCACACCATAAAAGGTAGCATGTATTCAAATTTAGTAAACACTCATTCGTTAATTTTATATTGATAACTCTGGGGTTATCACAGAACAAGTTCGATCATGGGGAATCCATTTATTTAACCCAATATATGTTGTTAACTAATGACATGAATAGATCCATTTATCACATGATCAACAATAAACCATAACTAGCCATACTGATTTTACACACGATGACTATTAATGTTCATGAATTTTAGTTGGCATACAGCTCATAAAATTCACAATATCAATAAACAACAAAACAGAAGCCTGTTTCACTTTTCTCATCCCCTGTCAATTTGTTTAATGCCGATTAGTTTATCCTTTTTTAGAATGTATTAATCTTAATTCACATGGAAAACATTCTTACACCCACCCCACATGATACATAACTAAAATAGATATGGCAGAATCCCTACATCAAGAAACCGATGATCAATACCTCCTCCATGCACCAAATAGGGGGTGAAAAGGCTCTACAAAAACTCTATCCAATGGTGAGAAACATATGTATGACTCCTTTAAGTAGAAAGGTTATAATTTACCCTAGTATTAATATTAAATATAAAGAAATAATGAGGGAAAGGTTTATGACTTTGAAGGACTAGATCTGAGACTCAAAGGACAAAAAACTGTTTTGAACTCCCCATTAGAGAGGGATCTTCTCCATGAATTTTGACTAACCAAAAGCCTCTCCAAAATTATGAAATTAAATTTATATTTTATATACCCTAAAATGGATTCCAAAACACTTAAATGTGGTTTTAATATAATTTTATGTGAAATAAAACATTAAAGGGGTGAATTTGAAAAAATTGGGAAATGATTGAAATTTAGGGAATCTATCGAAATGACTTAATATTGGGTGAGTTAGCATCATGAGTCACCAAGGGGTGAGTAATCAGTGGATGAATCGCAATAGGATGAGTCATCGGTGTAAGATTCTAGTGATAGGATACCAATGGTTAGATTCCATTTGGTGAGCTACCATCACAACTCACTCTAGAAACCCACCATCAGCAATTCACTGTTGCGACTCACTAACTCAAGCCAATGTTCAGAGGAAATATTTTTGGCACCTAACAATAGTGACTCACCACTATGAGTGACTGGTGTGATTCACTAATGAAACTCACTATTTGTATCTATCATTATATGAACATCCATCATACGAGTTACCATCAGTGAAATTGGATTTTTTAAAACTCTAGAAATGAGTCATCATTGCCTCCCCAAACACCTCAAACACCATATTTTCCCAATTTAATGGACTGGTGAGGTCTGATCCATTATATAGATATAGAATAACCAACATATAAATAATAGGAATTATGAAATGTAATAGAAATAACCCTTATAAAAGAAACAATAATAAGGTATTAGTTCTAATTAACATTATGGTGTAAGTATATCCATCAGAAATAATCCTTCAATTTGGTTTATGAAGAGCATATTGTTCACCCAAAGAATGTCACCCGAGAATCTCAAACTAGATTTATATTTAGGAATTCTATTTTTTTAATATGTTAAAAATGATTTTTTATAAAAAAATCTTTTAAGGCTATTATTTCTAGGTAAATATATTTCACATCTTTTATCCACATTTTTGGTATCCGAATGTGAATGACATTTCTTGGAAGCCACATGTCATTTAATTTACCAAAACTGATTGATATTTCATGTCCATAAGAGGGTATTATAGTTATAAAAAATTGCTAATTATTTATAATGTGAGATAATGGTGATATCTCAATCTTGATATGATAAAATATTTACATCATGGAAGTATAATAACATTTCTCAATGAGAAAAGTAAGTAAAATAATTTAAAAGAAATAAGGTATATAAATGGGTAGGGACACATTCATCTGCAATATAATATATTATGAAAGAGATATAATGATAGATAATAATATTTATCTTATTAATAATACATCATATAAATTAAAATACTATTTAATAAAGAAATTTCTCATAAATTAAAAAAAATATTAAATTTTATTATAACTAAAAAGTGCAATTGAAACTTAAAGAGGTGGATTCAAAACTCTTTCATACAATGTACCTTTTTTGAAAAATGAAAAAAACTCCATAGAACCAAATAAACATAATAACTATACTTTTGAAAGGGAAAATGCATGGGAATATATTATAACTATATTTGGAGTGGGAGTTTTGAGAGAATGGGTGGATGTGATTTCCTTTTATAAGATAAAAAGAGAATAATTCCATTATAAACTTGTGCTAGGTGAGGGGTAAAGTAGTAATAAAAATTGAGTTGGATGATTTAGGTCTGCATGTATTGGTGAGATATGTTTTTTTGAATATAAAAAATAAATTATTTTTTATAAATGTTCTATATTTCAATGTTTTTTACCAAATAATATCAATAGTCAATTACCTTTATTTACACCATGTTAACTTGTTTATTTATTTAAAATAGAAATTATTTCGGTTTGAAAATTATAATATTTTCCTCTAAATAAAAAATGATTTATTTATTTGTATTTTTTACTCCATTTTATCTAATGAAATTTTATAATACAATAAAAATAACTTTTATATGAAAAAATAAAATATATAGATAAACTAGTTTTGTATAAAAATAATTTATTATGTATTTAATGTCCTAAATATTATATCTTATTAATCACTAAATATTAATTTAATCTTTTCATTTATTATATAATACACTTGGATACTCGTTTCCCCGAAGGTATGTAATCAGTGTCCCAAATTATTTTCCCCCTAACAAGTATAACACCAATAAGGGGTCGACCTACAAGGAAAAATATGTTATTTTTTTCTAGTTTAACATAGTTTGTATTTTTTTTATTGATTTGTTCTGATTTTGGAGTTTATTTTTGTTGTTTAGATAAAAATATTAAATTTTTTATGTTTCTTTTATAAATTACTTAATGAATAAAAGAAAATACTTGAAAATTTACATTGATACAGATAAAGAGAGAAATGTGTTGGGGTGGAGGTTTATTAGGAGGTAGTTTATTAAATAAAATTTCTTATGAGGTAGTGTTTTTAATGATAACCGAACTCTCTAGGTTCAATTTATAAAAAAGTTATCTTGGTCCAGAAAAATTATATTTAGAGCTAAAGAAACTAAATCCTTGGTTTGGTGGTTAGTGTTTAATAATTATTTATTTGGATTATTATATTTTGAGTCAAATAGTACTTACAATGATCATGAAAATATTCATTTTTATTCTTATATTGAATCCCTGAAAATTCGTCCCCTGCCCTAGTTCAAAAATTTTAGTGATAAGGTGAAGTGATTTAAGAAGAATAAGAAGAAGTTAAAAGAACAAACACATTCATAGAAATTAATTTAAATTTAAACTAACCATCTCCCACAACCCCAAAACATTGGTCATTTATTTACACATATAGAAAATGATAAACACAAAACTCTTGATACATGATGTGATCATGCATTAAACTTCGAGGAGGGAGTGATTCTACGGTAGATGGTAGAATGGCAGTAGTAGGGCAGCAGAGCTTCTTTCCTTTGGACCTTCAATCCTTTTGAATCCACACACTCTCCTCCCTTGAACTGAAGGCCAAGGACTCTATTTATAAAAAATACAACTACACGGTGTGTTGAAAAATTACAGGGCATGTACTTTTGTCAACGCGCTTTTTCATATTTTTTCTCCACTGGTAGGCGGTCTAATAGGCCGTCTTTGACTTGGATCATGGCACCACCTCATGGGTAGATATAAATGACATGTAGCACCATCAAAAATGGCATGTAGCCTCATTTTTCAGCCACCAACCACTTCTAGAAATGTATACACAGTGTGTAAATTTTGAACATGATTTTTACCTTTCAGCAAGCCACATGGGCATGTCGACTCTTGTTGGCCATAAAATACTACTAGAAGGGTTTACACGGCATGTAGTATCTGAACACGACATGTACAGGCTTTTGGTTACTTGGGAATGTACTTGTCCACATCAACCCATGTTTGAGATTGAATGTACACAACCTGTATATATGTACACGCCCAGTAGTTGTAAATTTTTGCTCAGTTCTCCCACAGTTTGTGTATTTGGCCATAAATCTCATGAAAATGAACACTATCACAAAAATCAATGTATTTTCCAGTAAATGTAGGTAATTTCTAAAAACTTGTTCTTATTTTCAATAATGTATGTGAAAATTTATACACAAATCGGGTGCATCAAACTCCCCCATAATTAGTCACGTGCTTTCCCTCAAGCAAATCTCAACGTCTAATTAAAAGAGTCTATATTTTAAAAGGAAGGACATCAGTGAATCACAAATGTAAATAATAAGTTATAGGAGAAAATTATAATATGATATGAAATAATTTCAATTCAATAGATATTCTAATCATACATCATATACAATTCAATTAAATATCGTCATCCTCTTTTAAACACACGTTTCAACCATTCAAAAATAATCAATCTAGTTGATGATTTACCCCACTAAAAATATACTCCACACTCTAGATTTTTGTAATATAATGACATGCTCACTTAAATATATATACACTCTATCCACAGGTTTTCAAGAAGTAGAGTTCTCTTATTTAGAAAATCATGACTTACAAAAATCATGAGGGATTTCAAAAAATAATCAAATGTTTCTATGGCTAATGGTTGGTAGATAAAGATGTGATAAATAACTATTAGGGTTAAAAAAGGAGGCCAAATTCTTAAATAACATTTAATGATATTCAATGTTAAGTTTATTGTAAAAAGTTTCCTCATAAAGCTTTATCAAATGATGTCATCACCACAATCTCCTTTAGTTAGGTAGGTAGGGTTCACAAACCAACAATTGAGTATATGGTCCCATCATCTGTACTAATTTTTCTAAAAAAACAAAGGTAACTTTTATAATTTCCACAAATAGAGTTTTGGAACACTTTTTACCCGAAATGATCAAGAGGCTCTCCCCCATAGTTAATTTCAAGACAATTCACAAAAGTGTGCCATGTGTTGTCAATACCTTCTTTTAATCTCAAGTTAATAATCATGAAAAATCATAAAATATTTAGGGTATGAAGGAAAATATGATTGTAATATGGGTTCCTATAAAGGTTATTCATGGTTTCTAGGGGCTTTAAGAAGAAAATATATAGGGTAGGTCTCAAGATAAAGGGGTTAAAACAATATAATGCCTCAATCATTTTAATTTAATTTAGAACATCTACATGTTTTGAAAAGAAAACTTGAAAATTCTGGTAGTTATGTATATCCAAAGAATCTCTCAATAAAGAGGGTATTAGAAATTACATGACAAAGGGTTTAAATTACCTCTCATGAGTGGGAAAAAATAAATAGATAATCAGGACGTGACATGCATATAATTGATTAGTCTAATAGATATAATTATCCAAGGATTACAAGTTGTAATTTAAACTATATCAGTAATAATTTTAAAACACTTAAGAACCAAAATAAGCATGCAAAATTTTAAAAAATTTCCCTCTTTTAGCTTTATTATTATTTAAAAATCTGATTAACCAAAATGTCTTCTCATTTTAAAATAGATCTTTTATTAATGATGTCTCCTAAAATGATGATCAGGGAAAAGACTAAAGTGGTCGAGAAATTCCCCCCACACTTAATATCACAAGCGGTCCACCAAGTGCCACAGAAAGTGAATAAGGGAATGTGGGGACACAACAATGGACTAGAACGAGGGGAAGTCAGTAAAGAATTAAATCAAGGATCAAAAGGAAACTATGTAAAAACGTGTAAAAACATTACGTCCCTCTTTTCTATGTGAAGAAAGGCGAGGAGTGATGGAGAAAACGAGTCCCTATCATGCCAGAGTACCTTTGATGTTTGTGGAGAGATAACACTGCAAGAATACACAATATACAATAGAAAAAGACACAACAAATATATATATATATATATATATATAATGAAATATAGGTAACCAAAACCCAGTAAAGGGGTCGCCCCAGAAAAGGAATCATCTGGTACTGAAACAGCCGGTAGAGAAGGATCCAGGGACATGGAAACTAGTGGCTCAAAATATGATCCCTGAAAAGAAGCCATAGAAGTATGAGACGTAGGTGCTGGACTCAGAATAGGAAGCTTGGAATCACTCCCAGGACTGGCAGCATTGGTTGTAGAAGATGGGCCTATAGTGGATAGAAGAACAGAATCTGTGGCCAGTGTAGTAAAGGGCGGTGGAGTTGTGGTAAATGGGCCAGGAACCGAGATTGAGGTAGGTTCTGGGGGTATTTGAAAACCATGATGTTGTAGAAGAATCCACAACATCTTCTCTTGTCGGTACTGACATTGATCGAGACGAACCAAGTGCTACTCCATCACGGCTAGGCGGAGTGAAAAAGTGATATCTACCGAGGGTGCGATGGTTGGGGTAGTAGGTGGAATAGAAGATGGTAGGATAGAAGAAGGAGGGTTGGGTGGAGATGCCGGAAGGGGTGGGGAAGGAGGAGCAGGTGTATCAGTGGGAGAAGGAGGGTCAGCAGGTGGTTGGGTGGGGCCTGGGTAATGGCGTAGGCACCCACTACTTCTGGACCAATCCCATGTGAATAAGAATTAGAAAGTCCATCCACTGGGGGGAACCTAACAGGTCATGAGGAAGAAAAGGCTCAAAAACCCAGAGGTGGTGGGAAAATAATGTGGTGTAAAACCCACCATTCAGGTTTCCCTGATGGTCGGTAAAAATGGCATGGAAATAAGAGTCGGAAATGTAAGGGAGGTCCAGGAAGTCCTGCCAGATGACACAGGTTAGGAGATCCATGTCATGACCGGTCACGACCCCCATATCCTCATGGTGGGGAAAGATAATGGTGATGAAGCACTAGTGGGTGAATTGAAGGATAGCGTCAGCTATAAGGGTAATATTTTATAAAGTAGGGGTATAATGGTTGTCAGGCCCTGCAATCTCCCACCACATAGGAACGAGCTCCGAGTGCTCGGGTCTGGTCAGTGTGGACACAGGGGGTGCGGTGATGGGATGAGGATAAAAACCACAGTAGAAGCCAAACTCAATCATAGTAATGGACGAGGGTCGACCACCTAGTCGGAACCAGACCACTGGTACCGCATTAATTGGTATCTCCCAGTACTCACTTCCATCGACCTCTAAAGAAGTAGCAAACTCCAAAAATAAATCATGGGAAATAGGAGTGCTAACCTTGAAGATCGTGAGTAATGTAGTGTGTCCAAGGAGATCCTATAAATCAACCCAGCTGCCCAACTGCGGAGAGACATTGCTGTTGAGATATCGGTTGCTCAATGGAATCGGGTGGCGAGAAAAATGCAAGGTGCAGCAATGGGAAAGGGATCTGGGGGTAGAGAGGATACAGTTGATAGAGGCCCACTGGATGGGGTGGTCAACGATGGACCATCAGCTACTGAAGAGGGAATGTGAAGTGTGGTAGTCGTTGGAGAAGAAATTATTGTGCATAGAGGCTCCATACGGGATGGTGGAGGTGTGGTGGTACTAGGCCCAACCATAGCGGAGGTAGTGGGTGGTGGAAGGATGTCTAACAGAAGGATCTGAAACACTAGAGAGTCCGGATCTGGAAGTTTCATAGGATGGAGTTGTATGCAAGGATAAATGGGCCTCTCTCCCTCAGTGATAGAGACGGACCGCTTCCCAGAAGAAGGATCTCGGACTTCTATACCCATAAAAAGAATGAAAAACCAAAAATAAGAAAAATAAGAAAAATAAAACGAAGAAAATGTGAGAAAATTGAATAAGAAAGAGTACACGACATGTGAATCCCGAGTACATGGTGTGTAGTGTGTGCAGGTTAGCATCTCATGTTCTATGGACAGACACACCAAGGGAGCAAGGGATATACCAGGGAAGGATACATGGCATGTTCCGAACAAACACATCATGTTCTTGGAATGTGGCCCTGGTCATGTGTTGGAAAAGACACGACCATTGTTTATGAAATTTGAACAATACAGGACACACTATGTGGAAGGACCACATGGTGTGTGCATGAACAATGGAGAAATGGATGTGTGAAGTGCTACACAAAAGCTGGCTGAATGAAATGGTATACAAGAAGTGTCCCGAACAAACACATTGTGTCTATGAAAATCGTGTAAGAGGCCATGTTCAAAAGATAACCAGGCATGATGCGGGATGGTACACGGTGTGTATTGATCATACACACCCTTTATATTCAAATTATGAATCATTTAGTGTGTTTTCATGTACAAACGTACATGGTGTGTGTTCTCCAAATTGTGCTCGTTTATCTCAGAATTCGAATGGTCGGCTGATCCATAAATGACCCTAAACGTGTATGATAACTAGAAATAAAGTGTGTATAATGGTGTACATGGACTAAGGATCAAAATAGAGCAGAAATCAGAACAAAAAATGACCAAAATCCATAGATATGGGAAGAGGGTGGTCGGCTGTCAAATGGGGGATGAAATTGGGAGATGGTAAGGAGCCGCATGACACAGGCTGATATTGGGTGGTCCACTGCTTTTATAGCCAAGGTACACGACGTGTACAATATACTACACGTTGTGTATCCCTTTATATATATATATAATTATAATAGTAAACAATATAATAATTAATATTAATAATTAAAAATAACAAATATATATACATAATTTATTTAAAAATAAATCTATACATGTAATGTATTGGGAAATACATGTCATGTGTTCTACATTTGGAAAAATAGATGTAAAACCTTTGGTTTGGTGCTTAGGGCGACGTTGGAACTGTCGATCGGTGGTTCCAAATGAAAACCCTCAACCACTGGAGAAATGGTTGTACTACTACTCCTAGTATGATTTTAAATATAGTTAATGTTAACAGACCTACACTACATGGGAAGAAATTAAATGAATGGCATGTGGTTTTTCATTTAGACAAAAAGGGATGAAGCAGGGAGATTAGCTCAGTTCGAACCCTGGTCTTTTGGACCCAGGACTGAGACTCTTCCAATCTTCCTACTTCACTTGGATGAATTACAATAGTTGAAAATTATTTTTAGTTGTAGAAGAAAAACATGTCTTATACGACGTATATTGAAATACACATCGTGGGATTATATGAAAAGGACAAATGATGGAAATGGGGTGGTTTTTAGGATTCTAACTCAGATCTTTTGGAGCTGGGTAACGATCTTGGCCAACCAATCCATCCCCACCATGGGTTATCTTATAATAATATATATATATATATATATATGAAAGACTACCACACACTCCATGTAAGAAAACACATGGTGAAAAAAAGAGGAACCACTTACTGATGGTAGGTCAGGAGATATTCGAACCTGTGACGTCTCAGATAAACTCCAGTGAGCTTACCATAGAAACCGGCATCATCCCTGTTTATTACTTTATTAAGAAATATATTTATAATTGTTAAAAGGAAAATGAAATAGAATAAGTTCATGCCATGTATATAGGTGGTAAAAGGCCTGTATCCACTGGGTTTCCTCCCAGTAAGAACCTTTGTTTTAGGTCATTGGCTCAACCTACGTACCTCATCTTACTTGAGATGAATGGTGTACAATGTTCCCACTGTGTCATCCATGTGATGGTAAGATTTTAACCACTACCAATTTACCATGAATGGCTGACCATTCTCTCATGAAATTTCCACCACTCCACGATGGAATAAACGTGTCACATGGAATGTTCCTTACCATCATGACTTTAACATCCTTGTAAATAATCGAATACGGGAATTAAAGAGAAGTACCTGATCACTGAGTTGGAAATATTTTCATGAAATCATCCGGTCGTGTATTGTTCTTGTCTTCTCCTTGTACAACTCGTCATTCTCATATGCCACTACACTGATAACATCAAGTTCCAACAGTTGGAGCCTTTTCTTCTCTTCAGCTACCATTAGATCAAAATTCAAGGCCTTGAAGGCCCCTTATGTATTATGCTCCAATTATACAGTTTGATGGAAAGGTTATCCATATATCAGGTGAAATGGGGACATTCCTAGTGTTGTTTTGAAAGCTGTCTGATAGGCCCACAAAGCATCGTCTAACTTCTTGGACTAGTCATTCCCTAAAGTGTCGACTTTTTTCTCTAGGATTTTCTTGAGATCACGATTGGGGAGCTTCACTAGTCACCAATACTAGGGATTATTTGGTGTCCATGTATGATGCATTAATCCATACTTAGATAGTATTTCTCTCATTAGTGTGTTATCGAAGTGGGTCCCTCTATCACTTATCAGTACTCGGGAAACTCCAAACATGCTAAAAATATGTTTCTTTTAAAATTTCATGACTTCCTTGGTTGTTTCATGAGTTATAGAATCATCTTCCACCCACTTGGAGACATAGTTGATACAGACCAGGATGTAAGTCTTCCCAAAAGATAGGGAAAGGTACCCATGGAATCTATGCCCCAAACATCGAAAATCTTGACTTATAGGATGGGGTGTTGTGGAATCTCATCTCTACGTCCCACATTACCATTCCTATGGCATCGATCACAATAAGAAACAAAGGACTGGGCATCTTTATCCATGGTGGGCCAGAAAAACCCATATTCCAAGATCATTGCTATTGTATAGTCAGGGCCATAATGTCCCCCAACTAGTGAGGTGTGACAAAATCTCATAACACCACAAACATAATTTTCAAGAATTCAATGATGGATCACCCCATATCTGTGTGACCGAAACAAAAGTGGATCTTCCCAGAAGTACCTCTTAATATCATAGAGAACCCTCTTCCTTCACTGTAAAGAGAGATCGAGGGGAATAGTACCTGTAACTAGAAAATTAGAAATATCATCATAACAAGGTCTAAGTATTTTGTTGACTGAAAAACGGTGGTCATTAGGGAAATAATCCATGATCTTTCGATCATCCTCCTTCTCTAAATGAGGAATCTCCAAGGGGGAGAGATGATCAGATAAAATGCTCCCACTTCCTTTCTTAACTCGGATCTCTAGATCAAATTCTTGTAAGAGGTGCACCCAACCGAACAATTAGGGCTTCACATCCTTCTTGTTCAGTCGGTACTTTAGTGCTGCATGGTCAGTATAAACAATTACTTTAGAAAAAACTAAGTAAAAACAAAACATATCAAACACAAAAACCATTGCAATAATCTCATTTTCTATGGTGGTGTAGTTGATTTGGGCCTCATCCAGTGTCCTGCTGGCATAATATATAGGTCAGAAAATCCGATCAATCTGCTTTCCCATGACTGCTCCTAGTGCGTAGTCACTGGCATCGTACATCACTTCAAATTGTTCCTCCATGTTGGTAGAAATCGTCAATGGATCTTCTACCAGGCAATCCATCAAGTGCTCAAAAGCTATAGTGCATGACTCATCAATCTCAAATATGAAATCATTGGTTAGAATATCAGTGAGGGGTTGGGATATTTTTGAGAAGTCATGGAAAAACTGCCTGTAAAAGCATGCATGCCCCATGAAGCTGTGGATGGATCTGACATAAGTTGGAATGGGTAGTCATGAAATGACATATATTTTTGCTGGGCCTACCTCTATCCCATTAGTTGAGATTTTATGGCAAAGGAAGATGCCACTTTTCATCATGAAATGACCCTTTTCCCAGTTCAAAACCAGGTTAGTGTTTTCACATCTTTCCAAAACTAGATCCACATTCCATAAACAATTGGTGACTAATTTTCCGTAAATGGAAAAATCATCCATGAATACCTCCTAGATCTATACTACCATGTCGTGGAAGATAGCCATAATATAGTGCTCGAAGGTGGTGAGATCATTGCACATTCCAAAAGATATCCTTCGGTAAGAAAATGTATCGTAGGGGAAAGTAAATGTGCTTTTCTCCTGATCCTCGGGAGAAATGGAAATTTGGTTGTAGCCAGAATAGCCATCGAGGAAGCAATAAATTTTATGCACCTCTAGTCTCTCAATAATCTTATCCATGAAGGGCGGGGGAGAAATGATCTTTCCTCATGGCGTTATTCAGCTTCTTATAGTCTAGGAAAACATTCTAGCTTGAGACAGTGCATGTGGGGATGAGCTCTTTTTTTGTCATTTAATACCACATTGATACCCACCTTCTTGGGTACCACATGTAGGGAACTCACCCATGGACTATCCAATATGGGATAGATGATTCATGCATCCAGCAATTTAATCACCTTTTTTTACATCTTACTTTATGGGGGGATTCAGGCGCCATTGTGGTTGTTATGATTTCTCCACACTTTCTAAAACTTGAACCTCTAGGGTGAAAATGGTTGGGTTGATGCACATAAAATTAGTGACTATCCACCCAATAGTGTGCTTCAGCTATTTCAAAACATTCAGAAGTGAATCATCCTGCTCCTATGATAGTTATGCACTACGTATGACAGGAAATGTTCGATGTTCTCCCAAATACTTGTACATTAGATAATATATAAGAGGCTTCTGTTCTAGGTTAGGTGCCTTGATAATCAAAGGTACAAGTAGTTACACTTTTTTTGTTCCAAACTATAAGGAACAACTACATGTTTAATATAGTGGCCACCCTGGCCATATAGGAATTGTAGGTCCTCAAGATCTTCTTCAACTGGAATAACTAGAATGATAAATTTATCTGTAGTAAAAAAACAAACTAGATAATCCCCTTCTATTCACAAGCGATCATCCATGGTGGTTACCGCTTAACGTCTCACGTGCTCAGACAATGATGCGTGCTTGAAGTCCTTGAGAACATTGTAGGAGACTCTCTATAATCCTGCTTGAAAAATTAGCTCCCCTTAGTGCAGTTCGATCAGTACCTTCCCAGTTTCCAAGAAGGGCCTTCCCAAGATGAGAGGTACCTCCTGGTCATCCTCTATGTCCATGATGATGATATCTGTGAGATGGATCAGCCTACCCACATTGAAAAACATTCCCTCTAGTATCCCATTCATATTTTTTATGGATCAGTAGGCATGTTGAAGGGTTACTCGGGTAGGCTTCATATCATGGATCCCTGGCCTCTTGAAAACTCCAAGGGGCATGAAGTTCACACTGGCCCCTAAGTCGCAAACGGCCTTCCCAAATTCACATTGTCCAATTGTACATGGAATAGTGAAGCTACATGGATCCTGGAGTTTGGGAGGAATCAAATGTTGGACTTCTGTAGAACACTACCTGGTTAGGGAAATAGTGCCTAGATCCTCCAGATTTTTCTTATTGGAATGGATTTCCTTCATGAATTTGGCATATGTGGGAATCTGCGTCAGTGCCTCTGCAAAATGTATATTTATGTGTAGCTTCTTAAAAACGTCAATGAATTTACCGAACTCGTGTCCCAGCTTTCTATGCATAAATATCTTTGAGAATGGTAAGGTATGATCAAAGGGTTTGAAAAACTCATTTCCTTTATTCTATGAAGCCTCCTTCTGTGGGTTTTCGGATGAGGAAGGGTCTATATTTGTACCTTCTCCATCAACAAGGGGTGTGGGTGCACCTAGCTGTGCTGGTTGCGGCTGTGGTAGCTCCTTTCCACTCCGAAGCATGATGGCATGCACTTCCTCCCTCGGGTTCTTCTCAGTGTTACCCGTTAGTGTATCGGGTTGCCTTCCCGTGGTTTGGTTTTCCATATAACCAATATGGTTCTCCAGACTTCGAATTTAAGCCTCTTGATTCTAAAATATAGTTTTATAAGTATATATAAATTTCGTAATGAGATTATCTAACTTTGAGGTGTTCTCATGATGAGGTATTTGTTGATAAGGTAGAGGTGGTGGATGCCACGATAGCTATGGGTGAGGTTTTGGATACCCTTGATCCTGATAAGATCCATTGTAGAGTTTTTGATGCCTCTAGTACTGGTTCTGATAAAGTGGCTGGTTGATGTTAGGCGGTCGCTGGAGCAGATGATTCTGCTGTTGCTAGCCCCAGGCTATGTTCTGTTCATCACGCCATCCCGGGTTCCGGTACTGCGGGTACTAGTTTCGCCATCATTTTTGGGAAACATAGCTTACCTCACTTGTTTAAGGGACTCCTGTAGAACCTGGGAATTCTCCAATGATGTGGTTATCACCAAATTCACTACACACTGGATGGTTTTCCACATGTACTTGGGATGCACCCTTCAGATTGAGCGCGTCGATATTTTTGGACACAACTTCCAACTTGGCAGCAAGCATGGTAGTAGCATCAATGTTATGCATACCATGTTTCATTTTACCCCACATGGAATTCCACTAGAAGATGTTCGAAAACATGTATTCCAGAAATTCAAAAAGTTCTTTAGGGGATTTCCTCATTATTGCATCTCCAACAGCAGCAACTACCTTAAACATTGTATTCATCATTAGTCCTCTGTAAAAGGTTTATACCAACATCCAAATTGGGAGTCCGTGGTGTGGGAATTTTCACAACATCTCCTTGAAGCACTCCCATGATTCGTAAAATTACTCCGATTCATGCTTCATGAAGTTGTGGATTTCATTTCGCAGTGTCACCGTCTTCGAGGGTGGGAAGTATTTCTACAGGAATGTCTAGGCTAACTCATCCCAGGTGTGGATGTACCGTTGTGCCAAGCTTTCAATCAAATATTTCGTATTATCCCTCAAAGATAAGGGGTAGAGGTGTAGAAAAATGGTGTCGGAAGACACTATGTAGTAGCAAAATGTGTCGCAGACCCCCAGAAAATTGGAGAGATGGGAATTGGTATCCCCGATAGGCAATCCGCTAAATTAAACGGTTTTCTAGATTATCTGCATGATAGCAGGATTGATCTCATAGTTTTGGTCCTACACCGGTGGACAGACAATGCCCGTGTCAGCTCCATGGATGGATGGAAGGTCATACTCCATGAGAATATGGCGTGGAGGTGGCTGCTAAGGGAGTGGATCTGGCATGTATTGTTGTTCCTAAAGGCTGTAGTATGTCCCCTGACCTGGATATATAAATGGCATCTGCTCCGGTTGGAATTGTTGAAGTTACTGCGGGCCATACCCTGGAGCAAGTGGAGCTTGCTCGTCCAAGTTTTCTTCCAGTCCTGACTGTTGTCCATCTCCTTGAACAATAGCTATATTTCCTTTCTAGTTCTGCACAATGGGGTTGTTGTGGTTTTTCTCGGCCATGAGTGCTTGTTGGCACCTAAAAAGTGTTTGTTTGATCTCTGGGTCAGTTGGGAAAAATCATGACGGCTCATCATTCTTGGAATGTGTGAGGTAGCTATTCATAAAACTAACAACCTACACAATACAAAACAAACCAATCATAAACAAGGAAAAATAAAGATAAATAGAAATGAGTTTAGAAATTATTTTTTTGTGATTTTTTTCATTAAAATATGAAACAAACTTAAGTAAAACAACAATAAAAGTAACTTTTCTTTGTTCCCCGACAATGGCGCCAGAATATTCTGAGTTGTTTCATCGAAGGTATGTTATCAGTGTCCCAAATTATTTTTACCCTATAAAGTATAGAAACAGTATGGGGTCTATCTATGGTGACAAGAAGTTATTATTGTCTTATTTAACTTAGTTTTTATTTTTGTCTTAGTGAAGTGTGCATAATTTAGACTAGATTTTTGTTGCATGCATTATAATATTAATTGGTTTTATGTTTCTTTAATAAATTACTTAATGAATAAAAGAAAATACGGGAAAATTGATTTTGATATAGATAAAGAGACAAATGTGTTGGGGTTGTCGTTTCTTAAGAGGCAGTTTATTAAATAAAGTTTCTTATGAGGTTGTGTTGTTCATGATAACTGAATACTCTGGGTTCAATTTGTAATAAAGTTTCCTTGGTCCGGTAAACTTATATTTAGAGCTAACGAAACTAACTCCTTGGTTTGGTAGTTAGTGTTTAACAGTTCTTTATTTTTCTTAGTCCATTTTGAGTCAACAAATAGTTACAATGATCATGAAAATATTCATTGTTATTATTTTTTGAATCCCTAAAAATTATGCCCTTGGTCTGGTTCCAAATTTGCAGTGATAAGGTGAAGTGATTTAATAAGAATAAGAAGAAGTTAAAAAAACAAACACATTCATAGAAATTAATTTAAATTACAACTCATCATCTCCCACAACCAAAACACATTGGGTACTTAGTTACACATATAGAAAATGATAATCACAAAACTCTTGATAACTAATGTGATCATGCTTAAAACATCGAGGAGAGAGTGATTCTACGGTAGATGGTTGAATTGTTGTAGTACGACAGCAGGGCTTCTTTCCATTGTACATTCAATCCCTTTCTTTCCACACACTCTCCTCTCTTGAACCGAAGTCCAAGACATCTTTTTATGGAAATACAACTACACAATGTGTGGAAAAAGTACACGACATGTACTTTTGTCCTCGTGCTCTTGTCCCTGTTTTATCTGTTGGTAGGCATCCTAACACACCGTCTTTGACTTGGAACATGGCTCCGCCTAGTAGGTAGATATACACAACATGTAGCGCCGCTATACACGGCGTGTAGTCTCAATTTTTTTGGCCCCAACCACTTCTTCAAAGGTATACACGACGTGTAAATGTTGAAAACATCATGTACCATTCAACTGGACACATGGGCATGTCGACTCTTTTCGACCACCAACTACAACTAGAAGAGTTTACATGCCGTGTAGAATGTGAACACGATGTGTACATGCTTATGGTTACTTGGGCATGTACTTGTCCTAGTCAACTCGTGTCTGAGATTGAATATACACGACTTCTGGTTACTTGTGTATACATTTTCACATACTTTATTGAAAATAAGATCATGTTTTCAGCAATTACCTGCTTTTTAGTGGTGAAATACTTTTATTTTAGTGATCTTGATCATTTTCAAGGGATTATGGCCAAATACACAAACCAGGGGAGAACTGAGAAAAAATTTACAACTACACAGCATGTGCACATATACACACACTGTGCATTCAAGCTCAGACATAAGTGGACCAGAACAAGTACATGCCAAAGTAACTAGAAGCTGGTACACACCATATTCACACACTACACACATTGTAAACCAGTCTAGTAGCAGTTGGTGGCCGAAAAGAGTCAACACGCTCATGTGGATGGCTGAAGGGTTCACGCCCTGTTCAACATTTACACGCCATTTATACATTTCTAGAAGAGGTTAGTGGAAGAAAATGAGACTACACATCGTGTATGGCGGCGCTACATGTCGTGTATATCTACCTACAAGGAGACACTGTGTTTTAAGTCAAAGAAGGTGTGTTAGGTTGCCTACCAGCACAAAAAACAAGGATAAAAGTGCATTGTCAAAATTACAGGCCCCGTACATTTTCCACATGTCGTATAGTTGTATAACATATAAATAGAGGCATTGGCCTCTGGTTCAAGAGAGGAGAGTGTGTGGAAAGAAAGGGATTGAAGGTTTGAAGGAAAGAAGCTCGGTAGCCATACTACCGCCATTCTACCATCTACCATAGAATCAGTCCCTCCTCAAAGTTTCAAGCATGATCCCATCAGGTATCAAGAGTTTTGTGTTTATCAATTTCTATATGTGTAACAAAATACCCATTGTGTTGGGGTTGTGGGAGATGATGAGTTGTAATATAAATTAATTTCTATGAATGTGTTTGTTCTTTTAACTTCTTTTTATTCTTCTTAAATAAATTCACCTTATCACTGAAAATATTATCTAGAACAAGGGATAAAATTTTAGGGATTCTAAAGAAGAATAACAATGAATATTTTCATGATCATTGTAAGTATTTGTTGACTCCAAATGGATGAAGCCAAATAAATAACTGTTAAACACAAAATACCAGAGCAAGGAGTTAGTTTATTCAGCTCTAAATATAATTTTATCGAATGAGGGAATCTTTATTAAATATTGAACCCGGAGTGTTGGGTTATCATGAACAACACAACCTCATAAGCAATTTTATTTAATAATGTACCTCTTAAGGAACCACAACCCTAACACATTTCTCTCTTTATCTGTATCAAAACCAATATTCTTGTATTTTCTTTTGTTCAATAATTAATTTATTAATGAATCTTAAAACCAATTAATATTTTTATCCAAACAAAAAAATCAACTCTAAATTCTGCACACATAACTAAGACAAAAATAAAATCTAAGTTAAACAAGACAAGAATAACATCTTTTTCCCTGTGGATCGACCCTTACTAGTGTTATAATTTTTTTGGTAAATATAATATGGGACACTAATAAAATACCTTTGGTGAAAAGACTCGCCAAAATTTGGCACCATTGTTGTGAAAACAAATGTTACTTTTATTTCTGTTTTAATTAATTATGTATCAGATTGTAGTAAAAATAAAAATCCAAAATTCACAAAAATATATTTTCTAAACTCAATTCAATTTATCATTCTTTTTCCTCATTTATTCTTGGTTTGTTTTTTATTTTTCATGTCGTTAGCTGTATAAGAAGCTACATTACACGTTCCAAGAATGCTGAGTCGTTAGGACTTTTCCCAACTGACCCAGAAATCGAACGAATGCTTTTTAGGCGCCAACAAGAACTCATGGTCGAGCACAAGCACAATAACCCCATAGTGCAGAATGAGAAAGGAATTCTAATTATTGTTCAAGGAGCTAGAAAATCGTCAGGAACGGAAGAAAACTGGGACCTACAAGCTCCACTTGCTCTAGGGTATGGCCTGTGACATCTTCAACAAATCCAACCAGAGCAGATTGAATTTATACACCCAAGTCAGGCGACAAAATACGCCCCTTAGGAACAACAATAAATGCCGGATCCACTCCCTCAGCAGCAACCTCTACGCTGTAATCTCATGGATTATGGTCTACCATCCATCCACTGAGATGACACAGGCATCGTCCATCCATCGGTTAAGGCCCAAAACATCGAGATCAAGACTTCTATCATGCAGTTAATACATAACATCGTTCAATTCGCCGATCTTCCAGTGAGGATCCCAGTTCCCATTTATCCAATTTTCTTGAGGTCCATGACATGTTCCGCTACCATGGAGTGTCTATAGATGCCATTTGACTTCGCCTTCTCCCCTTCTATCTACATGGCAAGGAAAATGACTAGATTAAAGGCTTTCCAAAACTGTCCATCTACACCTGGGAAGAGCTATCCCATGCATTCATATCTAAATACTTCCCACCATCGAATACGGTGATGCCACTGAATGAAATCCACAACTCCTAGCAGAATGAATTAGAGTCACTATACGAATCATGGGAGCACTTCAAGGAGATGTTTCGCAAATTCCCACACCACAGAATCCCACTTTGGAAGCCGGTCCAAACATTATACAGAAGACTAATGATGAATACAATGTCCATGGTATATGCTGTTGTTGGAGGTGTAGTAATGTGGAAATCCCCTGAAGAACATTTCAAACTTCTAGAAGACATGTCTGCCAACTGCTTCCAATGGGATTCCGAATGGGGTACACAGAAACGAGGTATGAATTACACTGAAGCTACTACCATGCCTGCTGCCAAGTTGGACAATGTGTCAAAAAACATCGATGCACTAAATCGGAAGGGTGTATCCTAAGTACATGTGGAAAAACATCCAGCGTGTAGTGAATGTGGTGATAACCACATCATGGGAAAATGCTCGGGTTCTACTGGAGGCCCTTCAATAAGTGAGGTGAGAAATTTTGGCCAAAAGTGAGGTCCAAACTAGTACCAGTAGTACCAGAACCTGGCATGGTGTGATCATCAGAACACAAAATGGGGCCAACAACAGTAGAATCTTCTACCCCCAGTAACTGCTCAGCTACAACCAGCATCCCTTTCAAAACCAGTACCATAGGTAGAAACAACCCCAACAGGGATCTTATGATCTACAAGGGTATCCAAACCTTCACCCACAGTAGTTGCGGTAGCCACCACCTCCACTAGATCAACATCAAACTCAGTAGGAGAACACCTCAAGGTTAGATGATCTCATGACCAAATTTATATCTACTGCTGAATCTAGATTTTAGAATCTAGAGGCTTCTATTCGAGGCCTGGAGAACCAGATTGTTGAGCTGGAAAACCAAATCTCAGGAAGGAAACCTGGTACACTACTAGGTAACACTGAGAAGAACCCATGGGAGGAATCCCATGCCATCATGCTTCAGAGTGGAAAAAAGCTACCACAACATCAACTAGCACATCCAGGTGTACCCACACCCCTGATGATGAAGAAGGTACACATACAAACCCTTCCTCATCCAAAAACCCACAGAATGTGGATTCGAAGAATAATGGAAATGAATTTTTCAAACCCTTTGAGCATGTCTTAAGCTTCCCAGAGAGATTGATACAGAGAATGCTAGACCACCAGGTCAGAGAATTCATGGACATGTTTAAGAAGCTGAACAGAAATATTACTTTTACAGAGGCACTGATGGAGATTCCCACATATTCCAAATTTATGAAGGAAATACTCTCCAATAGTAGAAAGATGGAGGGCATAGGAACCATTACCCTAACCAAGGAGTGTTCAACAGTCGTCCAAAATTTGATTCTGCCCAAAATCTAGGATCCAGGTAGCTTCACTATTCCATGTACTATTGGACGATGTGAATTTGGGAAGGCCCTTTTCGACATAGGGGCCATTTTGAACCTAATGTCCCTTGGAGATTTTAAAAAACTAGGGCTCCAGAATTTGAAGCCTACCAGAGTAGCCATTCAACTTGCTGACTGATCCATCAAACATCTGAAGGGGCTATTGGAGGGTATGATGGTCAAGGTGGGTAGGCTAATCCTTCTTCCAGATTTCATCATCCTTGACAAGGAGGACAACCAAGAGGCACCTCTCCTCTGGGGAATGCCATTTTTGGAAACTAGGATGGTACTGATTGACGGGCCCCAAGGGGAGATAATTTTCCAGGTAAGAGATGAGAGAGTCTCCTAAAATGTTCTCAAGGACGTCTGGAATGAATCGTTTTCTAAGCAAGAGGTATGATATATGGTAACCACCATGGATGATAGCTTAATAATAGAAGGGGATGATCTGGTATGTTCATTTACTTTAGGAGACTTTATCATTCCAGCCATTCATTTGAAGAAGAGCTGGATGAACTATAATTCAATGAAGGCTAGGGTGGACCCTACTAGAAACGTGCAGTTGTTCCTGATATTCTGGAACAAGAAAAAGTTCAACCACTTGAACCTTTGATTCTCAAGGCACCTGACCTAGAACTGAAGCCTCTTCTGTCTTCTCTACTGTATGAGTATTTGGGAGACCGTTGAACATTTCATGCCATAATTAGTGCAGAACTGTCATGGGAGTAGGAATCTGCAATTCTACATGCCTTAAAATAGTGAAAGCACACTATTTGGTGGACAGTCGCTGATTTGAAGGGCATCATCCCTACCATTTTCACCCTCAATGCAACGACCCTATATTTTTTAAAGGAAATTATATTCATATAAATATGTCATAATCACATGAAATCACAACATAATTAACTACTAAGTGTGCTATGTGACCCTTGAAACATATGTTTTTCACTTCTGTGATGTGAATTTCAAAAATCCGACATATATAGTTGCGATCAGTAAGTTATTTAGAGTCCAATAAGAAAAATTTAATTTTTGGTGAATAGTAACCTACCCTTCTGAAAAGTAACATTCCCTTATCAATAGTGATATACCCTAATGAATAGAAACATTACTTATGTTAGTATATATATAATATTCAAGTATAAGTACAATATTTCTATGCTTTAAAATTAGTAAACAAATGTTTTAAAACTCTTGTTTTTAGAATAAATTATGATTTTAATAAAACATTAAATAAATAATATTTAGAATTTTTTTTTGAAAAATGTAATTCATTTTTTGATTCTACATTTCAAAAAAGGGTTGGGGTAACATTTTGGTATTTTTCTGAAATACATGTATTTTTGATGAATAGTAAAATACGGTAAAATACCGTAAGTGCAAATTATCAGTTAAATACACTATTCATCACATCACAAGTGACGTAAGAACACATTTCATGAACTCACATGATAAAATTACTATTATTGGTCATGTAATACTCACTATTCCTTGTATTCAGGAGATATAATAAATTAATGAATTTTATATTAAGAAATCCCCTCTCTCCTCCACTACAAAAACCTCTACTCACTCCCTCTTCCATTCACTCATCTCAATCCTTGTAACTTCCCCAAATTCTCTTCAAATTCCTTACCAACCACCTATTCCACATCTAGAAAGCCTTGGACTCATAAAAATTCCAAATATTATCTCATAAGGAGGCTCTCAATGAAGTTTGGTTCAAGATGCAATTTCCTCGTTTAAATTCTTTGTCTTTCCTTTCAAGTTCATTTGTTTTCTTTTTCTATTACATAGCCTAATAAAAATTTTATGATAACTCTAGTAATTTATATGTACTATATATTTTTCATGATAGTGTAATAAGTTATCATCATCTCCCCCTTTTAACATCATTTATACTGGTATCAAGAACACCATCCGAGAAGTGTCAATTTTCCACATTCAAGGATGATGGGCATTCGATTTCTATTATCATTCCCAATTCTGGTCATGAAATCATTATTTTTATGGTTTAACCATATTATTGTGTATATAATATAACCTAGGTAACATTATGTAATCCCTTTTTACAAATTTTATTAATTTATAAATAAAAATGAGTTCATTGTAATCAAAACCCACAAATTAACCAAAACAATTATTATTATTGTTCTATATAATAATTCATATTTTTTCCATGTAACCAAGTTTTATAAATGACCAATAACACCTATTTATGTTCATAAATAATATATAATTTCAATTCTGGAGATTTGAATCTATTACACATACTTAAAAATATGTGATCCAAATATGCAAATAAAGAGAATAAACACTCTGGAACGACAAAATTCAATACAATAACTTATCAATAAAGACCTAAATGAACTAAGCATAATTATGATAAACTAAATATATGTCTAATAGGATATAAAAGAAGTTATTAATAATTATAATTTCATATTATAGGAGCTTATGTTCGAGATAGGAACACGTTCGGAGTTAAGGTAAGGGGTTTTCTACCTGATTTCCCATTTTGATTGGGGTTACATTATTGCCTAATTACCTCAATTAAATTATTATTTATTGTTATGTACACCTCATAAATTATGTGTGAGTATTATATATATGATTACCAACCATAAACCTTCATTATTTTATGGATAGTTACATGATTTAAAAGGAACTTTCGAAATTTATTTCAAAATACAAGCTCGATCCAAGGGAATATCTCAAATTCTTACCTATTTTCAAGGGAATATCTCCACTTCTTACATATTTTCAAGGGAAATATCTAATATTTTTTTGTAAACAATTATATTTTAAAAATAACCCATTTAATTACTTAAATAATATCTTACTTCACTGCAGGTTTTATACAATTATTTTTTCAAAAGAGCTCTTCTTTTCAAAATAAAAAGAGTATTTATCTCAAGATTTCTTTATGGTCTTATTAGAGTATTTTCGTTTGATTCAACAATCTCGTTGTTTCTTATTTATAATTGGTTTTAATAATTTATGAATTTATCTACCATAATTGATTTAATGTTGTATGACTAACTCTAATGCAGATGAACTATCCTAAAACCATTCAGCATATTAATCAGAATAGTTAGTGTTTTATGTTTAATGATTAAGGAAAGTTAGTTACATTTCGTATGATAGTTTCAATATAAATGTATATGTTGTTTATGTTTATCCCTGGTCATATTAGGAATGCATTTGACTTATTATGTAATGGGTGGGGCCCACTATATCCCCACGATGCATCAGTATGTCTGTTGAGACAAACTATGGTCTTGGCACGAGGCCTTGACAAAATGTTTATTTATGGTTCTAGCACGAGGCCTGGATGGTATGGTTATGATATCTAGAATATGCACTTCCATCATTATGATGCTAGTATTTGAATTTCATGTGGTTACTAGACTAGTACAATACACATGATTATGTTTTATTATGGAATTATTTACTAAGCTCATGTTTCTTCTATAATGTGTTCACGTTCATTATTAAAGGAACGTGTTTTCAATTATTCACCATGTCTTATGTTTATGTTATCTTCCACACTATTTCTTACTCTTACTGAGCATTTGAGCTCACCCCTTTCTTATGTTTCATTTTTCTCCAGACATGAAGAAGTAAATTATAAATGTCATGCATGCATAATCTAAAAGACATGATGTTTCTAGTGGAATAATTTAGTGTTGTTTTTTCCTTTCCATATGTAATTTTGAACTTATATATGTATCTTGTTTCCAATAATACTAAAATTCTTGGTCCTTCTGAATTCATATTCCTTGTATGTATTCCAACGTAATCAAATAAGGCACTGACTCTTGGCAACTGGGGTCAGGTCCTTACAGTTAGTATCAAATGATGTTTAGTAGAAAACATGGAAACAATATTTATAAAATGTAGATTAGGAAGAGTACCTATGATAGTCATTGAGGATAAACATACAAGAGCATCCTGGTATTTTGGTATGAAACAAATTATGTGGATCATTCAAGAAATACATCCCAGTCTGGATACGAGCAGGTAGTGGTGGCTCTGTCATAGTTATACCTAGGAGTGAAAGATCTGACAAGGAGTTTCGGGCATGACTCGGGGTATCCTAGTATACAAAAATAGGATTTACTACACTCTTGGTTATGAAACTCCCAGTTTATTTTCTTGGGATAATTCATTTTTTCTGTACAAGAAATTATGAAGGATTTAAATGTACAATTTTGCTAAAACATACCATGTTTATGAATAAGAGGTTAGTTATGCATAGAATTTTAATTTATTCTTAGTATTTTTCTAAATTGATATTATAAATTATGATTTATACCCTAATCTAGTGTATGTCATAATTTAGAAATGGTGCATAGTGGAAGGAATGGAAACTGTACGAATGCATGTTTCCCCTAAAGGGATTTTCCTCCGACGCAAGATAATGATGTTGGATCTGGTGTTGTGACTGGTGCTGAGAAACTCATAACTATACTGGGACAACTTAATCAGGTTATGAATAATAACATTACCTATATAGAGAATCCAGATCCACCACGTGGAGGAGCCATGCTACATCACTTTATGCGACAATGACCTCCATCATTCAATAGGACTACAAACCCATTTGTAGCAGAGAATTGGATTTGTTCCCTTGAGAAGATATATATCTCTTTAGGATGTAATGAATGAGAGAAGGTTTTCATGGTAGTATATCATCTATCGGGATATGCAGATCAGTGGTGGTCATTAATCCAATACAGAATGGAGGAGGAAGAGATAGAAGAGATGGAATGGAGGTATTTCAATGAAATATTCTTAGAAAAATATTTCCCTCATGAGCAGCGAAAATATATGGGGAGAAATATTTTTAATCTGAGGTAGAAGGAGAATGAAATTTTTTCCAAGTATGAAGCTATCTTTACAAGGTTATCAGGACATGATGTGGACTACATACGTAATAAAAGTAGTAAAATTGATCAATTTTTTGATGGCCTAAATCCATTCCTCCAGCTGGCACTGGTATCCTGGTGTTTTTCATCATAGGAGTATATAGTTTCATGTGATATCAAGACAGAAAAATAATTCTCTATGACTTATGACTTTAAGGGAAATCAGGAGAATAATAGGGCTGCTAAAAACTCTGGGAAAGAAAACAAGGAAACATGGTATAATGGAAGAGTGGAATTTCCACCCTATGATAATTGGGGAAAGAAACACCATGGTTCCTTCTTAAAGGGAAAATGAGTATGTTTCAAGTGTGTACAGAAAGGCCATCTTACTGGTGATTGTGTGGGAAAGAAGGAGGCTAACAATGTTCAATGCTATCATTGTCAGGATATGGGACACTACGCTAATGATTGTCAAAAACATCAAGGAAACATGCCACAAAAAAGGCCAAAGGAGCAGGGTCGAGCTTATTCTATCACTACTACAGAGGTTGATGTTCCGCATGACGTGGTGGAAGGTACTTTGATCGTTTCATCAAACTTAACGAATGATTTATTTGATTCTAGATCATTGCATCATTTTATATCTTCCTAGGTTGCTAAGAAAATTAGATATCTCAAATTTTATATAACAAGGCTGTTGTCAGTCAAAACTCCTTAGGGAAGTATCATTGAAACAATGTTTTATGAATCAGTTCCCATTATGGCATATAAATTTTCATTATCTACTGATCTAATTGTCATACCCATGATTTAATTTGATATAATCCTTGGTATGGATTTGATTTTCATACCATGATGCAGAAATTTATTGTATGAAAAAGGAGGTTACAATTTTCGATGATGATAAGGAGTACCTTATCTTTAGAGCAAACATCACCACCTGATTCTTATCTAGATCGACCCATAGTAGCTCAACTAAATTCTATTATATAGTAGGAAAATAATGAAATAACTATGTTTGAAATAAATATTTTTCGAATAGAAAATGTACATGTTGTGCAAGAATATATTGATGTCTTTCTAAAGGATTTACCAAGAAATCCTCTAGAGAGAAAAGTTGAGTTTTCCATTGACTTAATTCATAGTTTAAGGCTCATATCAAATAACCCTTATAGAATGGCCACTATGGAGATTCTGGAGCTAATGAAACAACTAGATTAATTGAATGATAATGGATTTATTCACCCTAGTGTTTCCCTATTGGGAACCCCTATTATTTTGGTTAAGAAGAATGATGGTTCTATGAGGTTGTGCATTGACTGTAGGGAAGTAAATGCTGTTACAATAAAGAAAAATTATCCTCTTCCTCGAAATGAAGATTTATTTGATCAACTTCATAGAGCCCAATATTTTTCGAAGATTGATCTTCGATCTGAATATCATAAGTTACTTGTGAGGAAGGTAGAAATTCCAAAAAAACATCATTCCGAAACAGGTACGGGCATTATGAGCTTACAGTAATGCCTTATGGACTAACTAATGAACCTTGTATTTTTATTGATCTAACTAACAAAGTTTTCAAGGAATATATTAATGAATTTGTGATTCTTTTTATTGATGATATCCTGGTATACTCTAAATCTATAAAGAACATAAAAATCACTTGTGCTCTATTCTAAAGACTCTGAGAAGAAATGAATTATATGGGAAGTTTAGCAAGTGTGAATTTTGGCTCTAATCATTTTCCTTTCTATTCCTAATTGTCTCTAAGGATGGAATATCTTTATATCCTATGAAAACAAAGGTTGTGCAAGAATGGCCTACTCCAACGAATGTAACTAAGGTACATAGTTTTATTGGTTTTGCATGTTATTATCAGTGTTTCATTCAAAACATCACATGTTTAGAAAACCCAATGACCAAGCTCACACGAAAAATAGTTACGTTCTTATGGAAAAATGAAAGTTAAGAATTTTTTGAAGAATTAAAGAGTATTTTAGTGAATTATCTGATCATAACCCTACCATCGGGAATTTTGGGATTTTGATCTATAGTGATGCATCAAAGAAAGGACTAGGTTGTGTCCTTATGCAGAATGATCGATTGATTGCCTATGAATATTGGCAGCTAAAAATTCATGAACCAAACTATCCAACTCATGATCTTAAGTTAGCTGTGGTAAATTTTACTCTGAAAATATGGAGACACTACCGCTATAGAGAAAAATGGGAGATATATATAGATCATAATATTTCGAAGTATATATTCTCACAGAAAGAACTCAACATGAGACAAAGGAGGTTGATTGAGCTACTCAAATATTATTATTGCACAATACACTACCACCGGGTGAAGGAAAATAAGGTGGTAGACGCTTTCAGTAGAAATATCCATGGAAATCTGAAAAATATTTGTGTTGAAATGGATCCTATGTTTATGGATCTAGTAAAGATGGATATTGGAAATATCATGGAAGGAAGAACATCACTAATTTTTGAAATGGTTTCCCAAACTTCTTTATTGGAGAGAATAAAATGTTCTCGGGCTAATGATGAGGATTTTCAAAAGAAAATTAATTCTATAAATGATGGGAAGTTGACTGGATTCTCATATGAAGATGGAATTTTGAAATTCTGGAAGAGGCTTTGAATTCCCTCTATTCCTGATCTAAATAGAGAACCGTTGGATGATGCTCGTAGCTCTAATTTCTCTAAACATCCTGGTAGCAAAAGGATGTATCGAGATCTCCAAGAAAATTTTTTGTGGGAAAATATGAAAAGAGAGATTTCTGAATATAAATCAATGTTCCTTGAATGTCAACAAGTGAATGCTGAGAGACAAAAGTCTAATGGGATGATGCAACCACTACCCATACCATCATGGAAGTGGGAGACCATTACCATGGACATTCTCACCGGACAACCAAGGACATCTAGAGGAAACAATACTATATGGGTCATTTTGGATCGTCTTACAAAGACATATCACTTTATCGTGATTCAAGAAGTCTTTTCATAGGATCAACTTTCACGGATTTACATCAATGAAGTGGTAAGGCTGCATGGAGTACAAGTCCCTATTGTATCCGACTGTGATCCTAGATTCACCTCGATGTTCTAGAAAAGTCTCCAACATGATTTAAGCACTGAACTAAACTTCAGTATATCCTATCATCCTCAAAATGATCTGAGCAGACTATTTGGAAACTAGAATTCATGTTGAGATCATGTTCTATGGAATTCAAAGGGGGATGGGACCAATATATTCCACTGGTTGAATTCTCCTACAACAACAGTTTCCACTCAAAAACTGTATGGAACCATATTAATCCCTTTATCAGAAAAGGTGTAGAACATCGACGTGTTGTGATGAATTTGGTGAGAGAAAGTTTCTAGGACCTAAATTGGTTTATGAAATAGTGGAGAAGGTGATAACCATTTAGCAGCATATTAAGCCAACCCAAAGTCGATAGAAGAGTTATGCGGATAAATGTCGACGATACCTTGAGTTCAAAGTTGGAGACCTGAATTTATACACATATCTCTATGGAATAAGGTCATGCAGTTTAGGAATAAAGGAAAGATATTTCCTAGGTATATTAGCCCCTTATAGATCCTTGATCGAGTCAGAGATGTGGCCTATCGACTGGAACATCCATCTACCTTGTCGAAGGTACATGAGGTATTTCATGTATCCCTCTTAAGGAAGTACATACCTGACCCTTAACATGTACTCTCTTCAGAAGTGGTACAGTTGGAGGATGATCATTCCTATGAAGAGAATCTAGTGAAAATCTTGGATCATAGAGACAAATTTCTACGCAACAAGACTACTCATCTGGTCAAGGTACTATTGCAAAACCATAAGTATGAAGCGAAAACATGGAAACTGGTGGAATAAATGAAGGAAAAGTACCCCCACATGTTCTTGGCCTAGATTGTAAAATGAAATTTCGAGGGTGAAATTTTTGTAAGGAGGGGATAATGTAACGACCCAATATTTTTTAATGAAAATTGCTTTCTTATAAATATGTCATAATAACATGAAATCACAACATAAATAATTACTAAGTTCTATGTGACCCTTAAAACTTAATTTTTTCACTTCTGGGATGTGAATTTCAAAAATCTGACATACATAGTTGCTTTTAGTAAGTTATTTAGGGTCCAATAAGGAAAATTTAATTTCTGTGAATAATAACCTACCCTTATGGATAGTAACATACCCTTATGAATAGTGATATATCATAATGAATATTAATTTTACTTATGATAGTATATAAGTAATTTTCAATTGTAATAATGATATATCTATTCTTTAAAATTAATAAACAAATGTTTTAAAACTCTGGTTTTTAGAAAAAAATTATGATTTTAATTAAATATTAAATTAATAATATTTGAAAATTTATTTTTTAAAAATGGACTTCATTGTGGAATTCTACTCGTTGAAAAATGGTTGGAGTAAATTTTTGGTATTTTTTTGAAATACATGAATTTTTGACGAATAGTGAAATACTATAAAATACCACATATGCAAATTATCAGTTAAATACACTATTCATGATATCAAAAGTGATGTAAGAACACTTGTTTCTAACTCACATGATAATATTACTATTATTGGTCAAGGAATACTAACTATTCCTTATCTTGGGGAGATATAATAAATTAATTAATTTTATATTAAGAAATCCCCTATCTCCTCCACTATTAAACCCCCTCTCACTCCATCTTCCATTCACTCCTCTCAAGCCTTGTTCGATCCCCAAATCCTGTCCAAATACCTTCCCAAAATCCACTCCCACGTATATAAATCCTTAATCTCATAAAAATACCATAACCTTTCACTTAAGAATGCTCTCAAGGGACTTTGGTTGAAGAGGTAATTTCCTCTTTTCAATTCCTTGTCTTTCCTTTCAAGTTCATTTGTTTTCTTTTTCAATTACCTATCCTTATCCAAATTTTTTTATAACACCAGTACCATATATGTACTGGAATGTTTTCATGATATTGTAATAAGTTATCATCATCTCCCCCTTTTACCCTCTTTTATACTAGTAGCAAGAATACCATCAGAGAAGTGTCCATTTTCCACATTCAAGGACGATGGGATTTCAATTTCTATTATCATTCTCAATTTTGTTAATGAAACCATTATTGTTATGGTCGAACCAGATTATTATGTATGTAATATAACCAACTTAATATTCTGTAATACCTTTTTACAAATGGTAGTATGTTATAAAGAAAAAGGAGTTCGTTGTAATCAAAACCCGCAAATTAACCGAAACAATTATCATGAAGGTTATATGTAATAATTCATCCTCTTTCCCTTTAACAAAGTTATATAAATGATGAATAACACCAATTTATGTTCTTAAATAATATATAATTTCAATTATGGAGATTTACATCTATTCCACATACTTAAAAACAAGTGAACCAAATATGCAAATAAAGAGAATGAACACTCCTGAACGACAGAATTAAACAAAATAACATATCAATAAAGACATAAATGAACTAACCAGAATTATGATAAACTAAATACATGTGTAATAGTTTCTTAAATAAGTTACTTATAAGTATAAATTTATATTCTAGGATCTTACGTTCGATAGAGGAACACATTCGATGTTAAGGTAAGGGTTTTTCCACCCGAATTCCCATTTTCATTTGGGTTACATTCATTGTCTAATTACCTCAATGAAATACTTATTTATTGTTATGTACTCATCATAAATTCTATGTTAGTATTATATATGTGATTACCAACCCAAACCCTTCCTTATTTTATGGATAGTTACATGATTTAAAAGGAACTTTCGAAATTCATTTAAAAATACAATCCTGATTTAAGGGAATATCTCAACTTCTTACCTATTTTAAAGGGAAATATCTAATATATATTTGGAAGCCAATATATTTATAAAATCAATCAATTTATTATGAATATAATAACTTACATCACTTATGGTTTTATACAAATATTTTTCCAATAGAACTCTTCTTTTCAAAATAAAAAGATTATTTATCTTATGATTGCTTTATGATCTTATAAAAGTATTTTCATTTGATTCAACAATATCGTTGTTTCTTATGTATTATTCGTTTTTTTATAATTTATGAAGTCATATAAAATATTTGATATAATGGTTTATGACTAACTCTATTGTGGACGAACTATCCTAATACCGTTCACCATATTACTCGGAATGGTTAGTGTTTTATGTTTAATGATTGGGGAAAGTTAGTTACATTTAATATGATAGTTTCAATATGAATTTATATGTTGTTTATGCTTATACCCACTCATATTAGAAATAGATTGGACTTATTATGTGATGGTTGGGGCCCGCTATTTCCCCTCGATGCATCGGTAGGTCTCATGACACAAACAATGGTGTTGGCACAAGGCCATGACAAAATGATTATTTATGGTCCTAGCACGAGGCCTGGACGGTACGATTATGATGTACCTCATATGAAATTCCATAATTATGATTCAAGTATTTGATTTTCATGGGGTAATTTGACTAGTAGAATACCCATGATTATGTTTTATTATGGATTTATTTAATCAGCTCATATTTCTTTCATAATGTGTTCAAGTTCATTATTAAAGGCATGTGTTTTCAATTATTCACCATGTCTTATGTTTATACTATCTTCTTCCGTATTGCGTACTCTTAATGAGCTTTTGAGATCACCCATTTCTTATGTTTCATTTTTCTCAAGACATAAACATGTAATTTATGAATGACATGTAGGAAAAATCTAAGAGATTTGATGTTGATATTGGAATAATTTAGTGTCGTTTTTCCTTTCAAAATGTAAAGTTGAACTTATGTATGTATCCTGTTTCAAATAATACTAAACTAATTGGTCCTCTGGGATTCATATTACTTTTATATATTCCAACGTAATCATATAAGGCACTGACTCTGAGAAACTGGGGTTGTGTCCTTACACACAAGGTGTTGGTTGAAGAAAGTGCGAAGCAATTTCGACAACCACATCGGTGTCTGAATCCCTCCAAGAAGGATGATGTAAAAAAGGGGTGATTGAAATATTAGATGCATGAATCATCTATCCCATCCCAAATTGTCAATGTTTGAGTCCCCAAAAAGTGGTACCCATGAAGGGGGGTATCACTGTGATGTCAAATGACAAAAATGAGCTCATCCACACACGCACTGTCATGGGATGGAGAGTCTGTGTGGACTACAAGAAGCTGAATAACTCTATGAAGAAAGATCATTTACCTCTTCCATTCATGGAAATGTTGCTAGAGGGACTAGAAATGATCAACATTTATTACTTCCTTGATGGCTATTCCTGTTATAACCAAATTTCCATTGTTCCAAAGGGCCAAAAGAAGAGAACATTTACTTCCCAGTACAATACATTTGCTTACCGAAGGATGTCTTTTGGCATGTGAAATGCACCCGCAACCTTCCAATGATGTATGTTGGATATCATCCATGACATGATGGAAAAGATCCGGGAGTTATTAATGGATGATTTTTCCATTTACCGAAAATCAATCACCACTTTTTAAGGCACCTGTAGTTAGTTTTGGAAATATGTGAAAACACTAACCTAGTTTTGAACTGGGAAAAGTGTGATTTCCTAGTGAAAAGTGGCATCATCCTTGGCCACAGAATCTCAGCGATGGGGATAGAGGTGGGTGCAGAAAAAATAAAAGTCATTTCACGACTACCTATTTGGACTTTTTTCGGATCCATCCGCAACATCCTAGGGCATGCAGGTTTTTACAGGCGGTTTGTCTATGACCTCTCAAAAATAACCCTGCCCCTCACCAATTTTATAACCAAGGATTCCATATATGAGGTAGATGATCCTTTCACCATAGCTTTTGAGAAATTTAAGTAGTGCCTGGTGGAAGCTCCAGTGATGATTTGTCCCAACTGGGAGGAACAATTTGAATTGATGTGTGATGCTAGTGACTATGTAGTAGGAGCAGTCTTGGGCCAACAACTTAACTGGATTTTATGAAAAATATATTATGCCAGTAGGACGCTCAACAAAGCCCAAATCAAATACACCACCACAAAAAAAATATTCTTACAGTGTTTTTCATGATTGATAGGTTCTGTTCTTACTTACAGTTGTATAAAGTTACTATTTATACTGACCATACAGAACTAAAGTACATACTGAACAATAAAAATATGAATCCTCAATTGATCCATTGGGTTCTCCTCTTATAATAATTTGATCTGGAGATATGATATAAGAAAGGTAGTGAGAACATTGTAGCTGATCATCTCTCCCGCCTGGAGCTGCCTCATTTGAAGGAGGAAGATTGAGAGATTATGGAGGATTTCCCTGATGAATACCTCTTTTAGGTCAAAAAAATACCTAGAACATGGTATACTGAAATTTTGTAATTTTTTGGTTATAGTTACTATTCACCCAGACCTATCCATCCAGTAATGGAAGAGTTTTCTCTCTGATATTAAGATGTAATCTGGGAATATCCTCTTCTGTTCCGATTAGGGCGAGATGGGACGATCCTTCATTACATTCCTGAAAATAAGGTTCGTGGAGTTATGAAATTTTGTCACACCTCACTAGTTGGGGGATATCATGTCCCTAACCATATGATAGTAAATGTCCTGTAATATGGGTTTTTTATGGCCCCTCTTGCATAATGATGACCATGACTTTTTCCTGTTGTGATCGATGCTAGAGGACTGGTAATGTGGGACATAGAGCTGAGATTACCTAGAACCCCATCATAGAGGTTGATATTTTCGACGACTGGGGCAAGGATTTCATGGGACCCTTTCCCCCATCTTTTGGGAACACTTACATCTTAGTCTGCATTGACAATGTCTCTATGTGGCTGGAAGCTGCTGCTACAAATCGCGACATGACCATGGTAGTCATGTAATTTTTAAGGAAACATATTTTTAGTAGGTTTGAAGTTCCCCGAGTACTGATTAGTGATAGAGGAACCCAATTAGACAACACACTAATGAGAGGAATAATGTTGAAGTATGGACTAAGGCATCATATAGGGACACCATATCTTCCCTAGACTAGTGGACAAGTGGATCTCTCCAACCATGAGCTTTAGTAGATATTAGAGAAAAAAAGTCATCACCTCAAGGAAATACTGGTCAAGGAAGGTAGAAGATGCTTTATGGGCCTATCATACTACTTTAAAAACACCACTGGGAATATCCTCATTCCACCTCATCGATGGAATACCATTCCATTTTCCAGTAGAATTGGAGCACAAATCATATTGGGCCATCAAGGCCCTGAATTTTGATCTAAATTTAGTTGAAGTTAAGTGAAAGTTACAACTTTAGGCACTAGATGAAATCATATTAAAGGAATATGAGAACTCCAAGCTTTATAAGGAGGAGATAAGAGCAATTTCCTAACGGAAGATTTCACAAAAATCATTCTAACTCGGTGATCAGGTACTTCTCTTTAACTCTCGTCTTCGATTATTTATAGGGAATTTGAAGTCATGATGGTTGGGAAAATTACAAGGGATATGTGCATTCCATCATGGAGAGGTGGAAATTTGTGGAGAGGGTGGTCAACTATTTAAAGTAAACAGGAAGCTATTGAAAGCATACCATCACATGGACGAAATAGTGGGAACATTTTCCACCATAAAACTCATGTAAGATGTGGTAAGTATGTTGAGCCAACGACATAAAACAAAGGCGCTTCCTGGGAGGCAACCCAGTGGATACCCACCATGCACAACCTATATACACCGCGTGTACTTATTCATTATCATTTACCTTTTTAACTATTATAAATATATAGCTTAACAAAATAATAAAAAGGGATGATGAAAGTGCTGATAGAAAGGTCACTGGAGTTTATCCAAGCCCTGACAGGTTCGAATCTATCCTTAAATTCCTTTAGCATGGGGATCCTCTTTTTTTCTCAATGTGTTTTCTTACATGGAGTGTGTGGTAGTTTTATATATATATATATATATATATTATAATAAGAAACACCATGGTGTGGATGGATCGGTTTTCCAAGATCGTAACCCAACTCTAAAAGACCCGGGTCCAAATCCTGACAGCCGCCCCATTTCCATTATTTTTCCTTTTAATAAAATAACATAGCATGTCATTCGATATATGTCATGTGTGCCATGTTTTCCTTCTACAACTAAAAATATTTTTTGCCTAAAGTAATTCATGAGGGTGATGTTGGCAGATTTCTAGAGTATTGGTCCTGGATCTAAATGCCTCGGATTCGAACTCAGCTAATCTCCATACTTCATCCCTTGTTGTCTAAATTAAAAAACAAACACCATGTATTTACTTTCATCCCTTTTATTATAGGCCTATTTACTTTAACTATATTTAAAAACATAATAAGAGCAGTAGTACAACCATTGCTCAAGTGGTTGAGGGCTTCCATTCGGAACGACTGATCACCAGTTCGATCCTTGCCCCAAGCACCAAATAATAGGTTGTATTTATCTTTTTGAAATTATAGAACACCCAATGTTTATTTCCCAATACATTATGTGAATAGTTTTATTTTCAAATAAATTATGTATATATATATATATATTCCTGTTATTTTTAATTATTAATATTAATTATTATATAGGTTACTATAATAATTATATATCTCAATATATATATATATATATATATATATTTAAAAAAAGGGATACGGGGCATGTTGTGTATTATACACACTGTGTTCATTGGCTATAAATGCCAAGAACCATAGGGATTCAGCCCGTGTCACGTGGCTCATTCACCTCTCCCCATTTCTTCCCTCGTAAGACACCTGAACTACCTATTCCCATATCTGTGTATTTTGGGCATTTTTGGTTTTGATTTCGGCTGCACTGTGATCCTCAGTATAGGTACGCCCTTCTACACCCTTTATTTCAAGTTATCAAACTCATTTAGGGTCATTTATGTACCAGCCAATCATTCGTATTCCATGATACATAGGCACGATTTGAAGAACACACATAATGTACTTTTGTACATGGACACACACTGAATGCTTCATGATTTGAATATACACGGTGTGTATATTTGTTACACACCATGTACCATCCCTTATCTTTCATGGGTAACTTTTGCAGATTGCCTCACACACCATTTTCATGGACACGGTGTGTTTTTTTGAGAAACATCGTTTATATCATTTCTTTCATCCAGCCCATGTGTATCACTTCACATGGCCATTTCCCTTTTTCTCTTGCACACACCGTGTGGTCCTTCCACAGGGTGTGTCCTGTGTTGTTTGAACTATTTAAACAATGGTCGTGTCTTTGCCAACTCTTTACTAGGATCGCTTTCCAATAACAAGATGTGTATGTTCGGAATATGTTGTGTATCCTTCCATGGTTTATCCCCTACTCCCTCAGCATGTCTATCCAGATAACATGGGATGCTAACCCGCTTTGACTACACGCCATGTACTCTGGATGCACACACTGTGGAATATATGTTTTTAAAATTTTCTCACATTTTCTTCATTTTAATTTTCTTTTCATTTTATTTTTCTGGTTTTTTTCTTTTTAAGGGTATAGAAGATAGAGATCATTCTCGTGGGAAGCGAACCACCTTCACCACTAAGGCAGAGATGCCCATTTATCGTCACATACGTCTCCAGCCTGTGATGCTTCCAGATCCGGACTCTCTAGTGTACCAGATCCCTCCATTGGATATACTTACACAACCAACTACATTCTCTATGGAAAGGCGTAGTACTGCCACAACTCTTCCATCCCTTACGGAGCCTCCAAGCACCATCATTTCTTCACCACTAGATGCCACACTTCCTGTTCCCTCTTCAGTAGCCGCTCATCTTTCCTCGACCGCCCCATCCCGCGGGCTCCATCGATTGCAGCCAATCCCCCTAGAGCCTACTACCACTACTGCACCTCCACCTAGGCCGAGAACTATAGGTGTTCCCTACCCTTGCATGGTGTTCCCGGTCACTGACGTGGAACATGACAAAATTCTTCATTTCTCTCGTCGCCAGATTCCATTGAGCAGCTGCTATCTCAATAGCAGCGTCCTTCAGAAGCTGGGCATCTGGGGAGAGTTAGAGGATCTCAATGGACACACTCCATTACTCATGAAATTCTAGGTCATCACTTCTATTTTCCACAATTTATTTTTAGATTTTGCTACTTCCTTAGAGTTTGACAGAGCTGAGTACCAGGAGACGCCTGGTAATGTGGTACTAGTGGTCCAGATTCGGCTAGGCAGCCGACCCTTTTCCCTTACCATGACTATGTTCACCTGAGGTTCCAGTTTTTATCCTCATCCCAACACCCCACCCCACCCGAGCGCTCTGAGCTCGTTGCTATGTGGTGAGAGACTATGGGGCCTGACCACCACTATACCCCTACTTCACGTAAGATACCATTATTACTTAACATATCCATTACTTCAACCACCTATGCTTCAACGCCATTATTTTTTCCCATCATTAGGATATGGGGGATGTGAATGGTCGTGACAAGGATCTTCTCACCTTTGTCATCCGACAGGACTACCCGGACCTCCCTTACCCTGCAGCCTGTTATTTCCATTCCATGATTACCGGCCTTCAGGGAAACTTGAACGACAGTTTTATGCCACCAGCATTGCCCACCACCTTGGGGTTTTTGAGCCTTCTCTTCCACATAACCAGTTATGTTCCCCCCAGTGGATGAAGTATCTCATGCTTATTTACATGGGATTGGCCCAAAAGTAGGGGTGCCTACTCCCTAGCCCATGCCACACCCCAACCACCTACTTACCCTCCTTCCCCCACTGATGCACCTTATCCTCCTTCCCCACCCCTTCAGGCTTCTCCACCCCACCACCTTCTTTTGAGACCACTTCTTCTAGCCTACCTTCTTCTATTCCACCTACTACCCCAACCACCGCACCCTCGTTAGATATCTCTTTTTCCCTTTACCTAGCTGTGATGGAGCAACACTTGGTTCATCTTGATCAATGTTATAAACAACTAGATAAGATGTTGGGGATTCTTCTTCAACATCATGGTATTCCACTACCCATAGCACCTTCCTCTACCTCGATTCCTATCCCATCTACAAAATATCCACTACCCTTTACTACACTGGCCATAGATTGCATTCTCTTATCCACTATAGGCCCAGCTGCTACCACCACTACTGCTAGTCCAGGGAGTAATGTCGATCTTCTTATTCTGATTCCAGCTCCTGTGTCTCATTCTTCTACAACTTCTCTTCAGGGTGCAGATTCTAAGCCTCCTGTTTCCAGGGCTCCCGATCCTTCTCTACCCACTGTTTCTATACTAGATGATTCCTCTTTTAAGGAAACACCTTGATTGGTTCTTGGTTACCTTTTTTCAATATATATATATATATATATATATATATATATATATTTCACGTCTTGTTCCTGTGTATGTTTTGTATTCATGCAATGTTATCCTTCCATGACCATCACAGGTACTCTGACATGATAGGGAATCTTTTTCTCCATCCCTCCTCGTCTTTCTTCACATAGACTAGAGGGAAGTATTGTTTTCCAACTTTTTCCATTATTCTATTTTCTTCCTTGATTTACTTCTTTAATTAATTCCCTGTGTTCTGTTCAATTGTTGTGTCCCCCCATTCCCATATTCACTTTCTATGTCACTTGGGGGACCACATGAGATATTAAGTCTAGGGGGTGTCTCTCGACCACTTTAGTCTTTTCCATTATCATAATTTTAGGAGACATCATTATTAGAAGATCTATGTGAAAATGTGATGAAATTTTAGTTAATCATATTTTAAAATAATAATGCAAAAAGTGTTAATTTTTTAATAAAGTTGCATACTTATTTTGGTTCTTAAGAGTTTTAAAATGATGGTGAATATTGTTTAAATTACAGCTTGTAATCCTTGGATAATTACATCAATTAGACTAATCAATTATATACAAATCACGACCTGATTGTCTCTTTATTTGTTTTTCCCACTCCCGAGAGGTATTCTAAACCATTTTTCATATTCTTTTATATACTATTTTACTTCAGAGATTCATAGGATATACATAACTATAATAATTTTCAAGTTTAATTTTCAAAACATGGAGAATTGTTGAATTAAATTAAATAGATTGAGGCATTAGATTGTTTTAACCCTTTTATCATGAGACCTACCCTATATATTCTCTATATAAATCCCCTATAAACCATTAATAACATTTATAAGAACCCATATTACAAGCCTTTTTTCCTTCTACCCAAATTCTTTTATGAATTTTAATGATTATTCACATGAGCTTAAAAGAAGGGATTGCCAAAACTCGGAATACTTTCGTGAATTGTTGTGAAATTAAGTATAGTGGAGAGCCTCTTGATCATATGCGGAAAAGGGTTCCAAACCTCTATTTGTAAAAAATATAAAAGGTCCCCTTTTTTTTAATAAAATGGAATAGGTGGAGGGAACTTATACTCACTTGTGTGTTTTTGAACCCTACCTACATAACTAAAGAAGATGGTGGTGATGAGATCATCTGATAAATTGTGAAGAGGACACTTTTTTCAATAAGCTTAACTTTGAGTATCATGTAATGTAATTTAAGAATTTACCCTACTTTTTCAAGCCTTGGAGTAATTTTTCACTACATTATCTACCAACCTTTAGCCAGAGAAACATCTAGTCCTTATTGAAAATCCCTCATGAATTTTGTAAGTGAAAATTTTCTATAGAAGAGAACTAGACTTCTTAGAAACCTATGGATAGAGTGTATATATCTATGATTGATAACAACATTAAATTAAAAACATATTTAGTGTTGATTATATTACTTGTGAGGTAAATCATCATGTTGATTGATTATTTTTGAATGGTTGAAATATGTGCTTAAAAGAGGATGGAAATAGTTAATTGAATTGTATATGATGAATGATTAAAAAATGTCTGAAATTTAAACTATTTCATATATTTTTAGAATTTTCTCCTATAAATTATTATTTACATTTATGATAAACTAAATTAATTCCTTTTAAAATATAGACTCTCTTAATTTGATGTTGATATTTTCTTGAGGGAATGAAAATGACTAAGTATGGTGGAGATTGTTGCAACCGATTTTTGTACACATTTTTACATACTTTATTGAAAATAAAAACATGTTTTTAGAAATTACCTACTTTTTAGTGAACAAATAATTTAATTTTGGTGATCTTGTTCAATATCAGTAGATTTATGGCCAAATACAAAAACCGGGGGAGAACTGAGAAAATATTTACAACTACACGGCATGTACATATATACATGTCATGTACATTCAAGCTCAAACACGAGTTGACCAGGAAAAGTACATGCCAAAGTAACGAGAAGTTGGTACACACCGTGTTCACATACTACATGTCATGTAAACCCTTCTAGTAGCAGTTGGTGGTTGAAAATAGTCGACAAACCCATGTGGCCGGCTAAAGGGTACACACCGTGTTCTATATTTACACGAAGTGTATACCTTTCAAGAAGTGGTTGGTGGCACAAATATTAGACTACACGCAATGTATTGAAGTGATACATGGCATGTATATCTACCTACCAGGCAACGCCATGTTCGAAGTTAAAGACGACGTGTTAGGCCGCCTACCAGTGGAGAAAACAAGGACAATAGCGTGTTGACAAAAGTATATGCCCTATACATTTTCCCCACACCATGTAGTTTTATTTCTTATAAATAGAGGCCATGACCTATGTTTCAAGAGATAAGAGTGTGTGGAATGAATGATATTGAAGGTCTAAAGGAAAGGAGCTCTGCCGCTATACTACCTCCATTATACTATCAACCGTAGAATCACTCCCTCCTCGATGTTTCATGCAAGATACCATCAGGAATCAATAATTTTGTGTGTATCATTTTCTATATGTGTAACTAAATACCCACTGTGTTGGATTTATGGGAGATGATGAGTTGTAATTTAAATTAATTTCTATGAATGTGTTTTTTTTTGAACTTCTTCTTCTTCTTCTTAATTCACTTAACATTATCACTGAAAATTTTGAACCATACCAAGGGAATAATTTCAAGGGATTCAATAGAAGAATAACAATGAATATTTTCATGATCATTTTAAGTATTTGTTGACTGAAATTGAACAAAGACAAAAAAAGAACTGTTAAACGCTAACTACCGGACCAAGGGGTTAGTTTCTCCATATCTATATATAATTTTACCAGACCAATGAAACTTTATTAAAAATTGAACCCATAGTGTTGGGTTATCAGGAACAACACAACCTCATATGCAATTTTATTTAATAAAATACCTCTTAAGAAACCACAACCCGAAAACATTTCTCTCTTTATTTGTATCAAAATCAACATTACCATATTTTAATTTACTTATTATCTAATTTATTGAAGAAACATAAAACTAATTAATATTTTTATCCAAACAACAAAAATCAACTCTAAATTCAGCACACTTCACTATGACAAAAATACAAACCATGTTAAACAATATAAGAATAACTTCTTTTTCCCTGTTGATCGACCCCTTACTGATTCTATACTTTTTAGGGTAGAAAAACATTTTGGACACTGATAACATACCTTCGGAGAAACGACTCTCCACCAACTACTACTAGAAGGGTTTACACAACATGTAGTATGTGAACATGGTGTGTACCGACTTCTAGTTACTTGGAAATGTACGTGTCTTGGTCAACATGTGTTTGAGATTGAATGTACAGAGCGTGTATATATGTACACGCCATGTAGTTGTAAATTTTTTCTCAGTTCTCCCCTGTTTTTGTTTTTGGCACTAAATCTCCTCAAAAGGAACAAGATCACGAAAATCAAAGTATTTGTCTACTAAACTGTTCGTAATTACTTAAAACATGTTCTTATTTTTCCATTAAGTATATAAAAAAGTATACACAAATTGGGTGCATAAACACTATACTATTTTACTCTTTTATAATTGTTAAATTTAAATTATCATGAATAAATGATTTAATTTCTTGAAAATTACAATTTATTTAAAAAAATCAGTTTTACCAAGGAAATTAATATTTACTTTGGCAACTTATTTATATAAAAAATTCTCTATTTTATAATTTAAATATGTTGATTCAAAATTTAGTTTCATTATTATTGATTTACTTATTTATAAATATGAAATTTAATTATTAATATAAAATACTTACATATTTCAAAATTACGAACTTAGAACCAAAAATTCAAAACCCCTTCTACAAATAAATAAAATTTTATTCTGAGACATATGAATGTGATTATGATACCATATATTAAATAATGTAAATTTTTAGTATTTATTAATTGTAAATCATATCATTATTATATTTAATGGGAAGGTAAATAAATTATTGTTTCATAAACACATTTTGTTTTTGGATTTCATATCCTCCCTAATAATTTCCTCCCAAAAATAGGTTTTGTATCCATATATTACACAATTAGTGTTATTATTCCTCATTTCTTCCATGTAATCTGATGTTGAATACTCCATAATTTAATTCATCTAACATACATTCACCACACTTAGTTACCAATTCTATATCACACTCCCTCTAGTGTCATGAATCTTGATATTTTATTCATTATTTGAAATTTTATTATCTAAAAATATTCTATTTGTGGGGATTGAATGAAAAGGATTTATCATGTTCTTCCATACAATTATAACATGATAGAAATCATGCACTTTATAGTGGATTTTAGTAATTCCAAATGATAATCCAAACCTTCAATTATCCCTAAAATCTCAAAAGGCCCTATATACCTAAGAAATAGAATTAATTTCTTACGAAACCATATAACCTCTATACAATGTCATAATTTCATGAAGATATGATCTGATACATATAAATTAAACTCATTCCTTTTATTATCAACATTGATAATCTACATGAACAATGTACACTTGACATGATTTTGGAAGTCATTTTCTTTATTACTTGTCTCCTTAATGAGTTTTAGAACAACAAGCCACCATAACTTATATTTTTTACTATGTGTTGGAGTATGATATAATTTCACATGAAAGGAATCAGAATGTTCCATCTAGATACTAGAATACAATCTATTGAGGTATGAAAATTTTACCATCGGTATTTTTTGGTTCCATGTTCTTTAGTTATCAAGTGACCATTATGTTTTCATTTCATCTAATGTTTATATGGTTTTATCTGACGTCCCATTTGTTTTATGATGGTAAAAAGTTATCAAGTGTATCCATATGATTAAATATTTTTGAATACTTTTTTCAAATTTTATGTTAATTTAGAGACAAAATTTGATATAATTAATAATGAATATCCACATATTATCACAAAATCATTAATATTTTTTGATGTAATATGTTCAAAGGGAATATCCTCCCTTATTCCAATTATGTGTGAAGACACAATGAGTCAATCTGTAATCTAAAAAATATAATCATTATTCATTGAATTATTTTGAAATCTATTAATAATTACCTTTTGGTTATTATACTATTTATATATTGGTGTACGTAGGGGTCCCATTAAACCCTTCAAAAGTTCTCTCTCTTCTTATACTTTTTGGAAAACCAAGAATATTTTTATGTAGTCAACAAATCCATGATTTATGTTTTTCCACAAAACATTATCTCTTTTATTTATATACAACATTGATCTAAGAAGTTTAATAATGAAATTCTAGTTATGAGGTTCATCAATAAATTCTACCCCCAACTCAGGTTTGATGGTACACAAAGTCTCATTACAAACATCAATACACTATCATCATCATTATGTGTGTCAATATCCAATAGTTTATATATTTAAACAATATTTTAAATCCATATATTCTTTTTGAGACATCATTATCCAGACTATTATATATAGTTGGTAAATAATAGAGAAAATGAATGATTATTCATCATCCTTAATAATTTTTGAATCCACATTTATGAATATTTCAACCATTTATATCCTTATCATAGATAAGACTCTATGGTCTCATCTACTTAATAGAACCTTTTCCATGTTTTCCATCCTATGTTGGTATTTTATTTAACAATAATTATCCATGAGTAGTTATAGCCATTTCTTCTATCTCATGTTGATATTATTATTGGTGAATATATGCATCAATATTTTTGGATATGAATATATGTCGCATTTTACAATATAAATATAGTGTATCCATATCCTCATTGAAAATATTATAACTATAAACTGAAACTTTTAATTTTTATTATTTTACTCATGGATAATTAATTTCTTTTTGCATAAAATAATCATTAATATAATATCAGTATACACCCTAATCTTTTCTTCTATTAAGAACTATATATGAAAAATACTTCTTGGCTAAATGTAATGGATAATATTTGATTATTAATTAATCTCTTCTTCAATTCATCAATGATTCCTTCTGTTTCATTTTATCATTTGAACTTGACCACTTCATGGAAAAAAAATTTTATTGAATTAGCTAATTGGAAAAACATTTAGAAAATCACATATAGTAACTTACTATACTAAGGAAACTGTGTATCATAGTTAAAATTGATGGTGTGATCCATTATTTAATAACTATTATCTTTATGAGTTGAACTGACATTCCATCATTAGTGATAATATAAACAAAAAAGGATATTTGACTAGACAATAATTCACACTTACCAAATTTCAGATATAGTCCATTATCCCAAACAGTTTCATTGAAAAATCATAATTGGTATTTATGTTCTTCATATCTAAAATAATATATGGTGCTTTCATTAATTAAAAGAAAAACAGGTATCCTGGAATAAATTATTCTCTGTATCTATCAACACCAAGGGGACAATAGTTAACCAAAAAATAATTACTATGAACTTATAATAACCATAAATTCCATGAAAATACATATTTGGTATATAAAAATTATAGATTTTTTTATGAAAACCTAAATGGAGATAAGTCAATGAGGAGTATTAATACCTATCTAACTGATCAAAGATATCAAAAAAATTATAATGGATTATTATTCATTACAATAAAGACATTTATTTATCTCTGGTCTATTAATATCATCATAAATCCACCCATCTTTTCCAGAAACACAATATGGTCTCCCCATAGTGAAATATTAGAGTATATGAATACTTTTTCACAAAACACTTATCGTTGTTTCATTATTTCCACCAATTCAATTAAATCAATTAAATAAGGTATCTTAGACATGGGATTCCCATTATGGATGATATCAACAAAGAATTAAACCTCACAATCAGGTGGGCATCCTTGCATTTCCACAAAGAATACATCAATAAAATCTGTCCCAATGGATATTTCCTCAATTCCATGGATATCCTTCATATCCGTTGACTCAATCGACGGAGGATTTTCATTAATATAAACCACAATATGTGGTTCCAAAAATCACCTCAATAATTAATTATCTCAATTTAAAACAAGGTATTATATTCTATCATCGTATATTGTTATATAATTATCTTTGAAAAAATTCAATAATTTTTTATAAAAAATCCACATAATTGACTCCATAAAATTCATCCATTGGAATAAAAATCATGTTTTCAATTAATGAATCACAATGTATTTAAATAAGGAAAAAATTATATAATTTCATTGGCACAAATATTCTATAAGTATTATTAAATTATAACATCTTACATAGTGAATTATATGAAGAATCATTATTATTAGTAAACACACAAGAAATAAATAGGTTTTCATAACCAAATTCAAAAAAAATCTGACATTGTTATTTTGATGAAAGATAATATATTAAATAATCTTGTGACTTAATATTATCATGTGGTGATAGAATTTACCAATACAGAGTCCATTGGAATATTCTTAGGTGGATTCCATTGACACATTGGGAATTTAATTAAATAATTATTCATATCCATGAAATTGAATAATTAATCCTGTATGGATTCATTATTTCCCTTTAATAAATGTTCTTGTTTAACATAATCACTATGATATTCAAAAACTAATATTCCATTTCCTAATGCTCTATGGTGCTTCTTCTATATTTCATTATATGATTGGAATTCCATGCTTCACATATTATTCTATCCCAAATTATTTTCAACATTGTGGTTAACAACTTTTTCTCTTACATTTCATTGAAATAATAATATTTAGGGATCTCAATCTCATTTATGATAGACAATTTCAAAATATCCACATAATATGAAATTTATTTTCAGACTAATTCCCCTATTAGACTTAATTGTAATCGAAAAATGAATATATATATATATATATATATATATATATTGATTAAAGGATTGTGTAAAAAATGCACAACATGAATTGGTAATGGTATAATTTGGTCCTCATATTCAGTAAAAAAAGTACTATTATTCTTTTCATAGATTATAAAACTTTATTTCTATGTTAGATCATTCACATAAGGAATTTATATCTAAAATGATATCACTTTAATGTGTTTTCACTATTCTTCTCATCTGTGTGATGTTATTTGTGTTTTTAATTGAACACCACTATTTTTTTGTATCACCCATTAGACATTATACATGAATAGATAAGAATCCTTTAGCCACTCCATCCAAATGAATGGAATAAATTTTATAAATACAAGATATATTCCATTACCAATAATGGGTTAGTGGTCCTATTGAATGCAAGTTGTTCCTACAACCTGAACAGAAACAATATTGATACACCAAGATAAGGTGGACAAGGATGTTTCATAGAGAAAAGGTTATTTATTATAAAATAAGATAAAAATTGTGTCATATTCATAATATTCTCAATTCTAACCCTATAATCATTGATGTTTTCGTAATGGAGTTTTTTTATATAAATTACAGTTGTTGACACTGTTTATTTTATTCTATTAGACACCATTTCTAAAAAATGACATATATTTAATTGGGTCATTAATAAAACAGTGAATTATAAATGTAATTAAAGAATTATTATTATTTATTTGAAATAAATTTCATGAAATCAAGAAATAATTATATAATATATGAAGGTTTTTTAATAGGATATTATTTATAACAATAATCTTATAAATCTAGATCATATGTTTCCTACTCAACTTCACTGGTACAAATTATAACATAATTGCTCTTATAACCCACATCCAGTGGTTATCATATTAAAATGTTACAGAATAAACAAAAAATTTACTCAAAAATGAATTAATTATAAATTTCAAAAAAAATGATACATAAATGGATGTTATGTTCCATGCAAAACTAATGACATGTCATATAAAAACTAGACAAAATCATGATCTATCGTTGAAATTACAAAAAAAATATATAGTAGTGTTCTTATATCTATGGGGAAGTGGGAAATAATAATTAAATTGTTGATATTAGATTCTCATAAGGGGTAACATTCAAGGGACTCTCTAATAACATAATCATGGAATAAATAATATTTCTGAAATAAATGAATTTAATGATTCAATAAATGAGCATAACAAATCTGTGGGAAGTATTACAGTATAAATCATGACATGTAAAAAATAACTACATTCATAGTGATGGAGTTCATAATGTTGGATACAATAATATTACCATCAAGGCCCCATGGAAAGACATATTTCATTAATTAAAGTCCTAATAAATGGTGTTATACATAGATGAGTAAGGTTTAAAAAAATATCCAAAAAATATTGTGTCAGGAGAACTACATTTAAATCAAGGGGATATAAAATTCATGACACTACCTTCCACTTACTAACTACAATAAAATAATTATATTAAATATGTAAATAAAAATTAAATACATAATGAAATTTACAAAGTAATCAATATAGACTTGATTATAAAAAATATAAAGGTTGTCAATTAATTAAGTGTATATAAAATAATGAGTCTATATAGATGAATGTCACACAATTAAATTATATTAAATATGATATTCACAAGGTACTTTAAAGAAACCATATATTAATAATGAAAAAAAATTAAAATTTCTTTCATTCTGTATGGACATTAATAGTTATTAATACCCTTTTATGATTCATTATATGCTCATGTGTCATCAAATGCATATCTCTTAATAGTGTCAAAAAATATGTATAGTGAACCAGACTTGTTGTGAAATTAATGAAGGTATAATTAATACTCAAGTAACATTATTTCAGATTTTACCCATATGGGGCATCTTTTTTAGATTTCATACCAATAATACAATTATAGAAAAGTGTAAGATTACTAGTAATCCACATTTTATTTACATTAACAATATTTTAGAATGGTTTTTTTATATGGGAGTGCTACAATATCAAAAAAATTATAATCATTGTATAATTAGATGGAATTATGATATCTCATTTATGATATAATAATGAATTTATATAAATTAATCACAGTAATTTTTTACATTGAAAAGAAAATAAAATGGATATATTGTAAAAGTAAATGTAGAAAAGCATTTTTAATCCCATATTTTATCTCAAGGATGGAATATGAATATACTATATTGAGAGGGAATATAAAATATATATTAAATAATATATCAAAACCAACATTAGTATATAATAAATTTTTAATTGATATTATGAAAAATAAATGAAAGGGAAAGGGAAAGAGGAGGATTATAAAACCTTACTTGAAAGGGTTAATTTTAAACATTTAGGACTCTCTAAAACCATATAAAATAATTTGGGAGGCTATTTTGATGGAAAATGAGAATGAATTTGTGCTCATAATATTTTGAGTCAATAGGGATTATGTAATGTATAACGACCAATTCTTTTAGTAAATAGATATATAATATTTTTAGATGAATATTCATTACATATCCTAACTACCCATACGAAATTCATATAAATCTAGTTAATTTGGAAACATTGACCCATAAGAAATTATTAGAGAAGACTCTTCCATTTTTTTGTTCATAATGTTTACCCTTTTAGACATATCATCTTTAAAACCTTTCTTCATGACCATGGAAATGACAAAATAAAAAAGGGCGATGTTAGATGCATAGGATATGTAATGAGGGGATACAATGATGATCACATTATATTAACATGGGTATAAGGCTATGAGAACATGATCTTAAAATTTTAAATTCATACCCTCTATGTCATAGATCTTAATATTTAATCATTGGATAAATCATGGAAATTTATAATACATTAATAATTATGGAATCAATAAAAACTAATTATGAGAGCATACCATTTTAATAATACATGAGATTACAAAATACACATAAAATTATAACATTGTGAAAAAAATATAAATAGAAAAGACATCACTCATCAAGTCAGTGTCATGCAGTCGTGACCTCATATAAACTTATGAACATGGAACCAAGTCCATGAAGAATCATGGGGACATGATATATTGTTCTAGAGATAAATATATGGTAATGAAAATTAGATCCACCTATAATATTATTGACATGAAATTCAAGTCCACACTTAATATTATTGACATTAAATATAGGACCACTCTTAATCGTTTGGGCATGAAAACCAATTCCTTTCATGAAATTGCCTACATGAAATCTAGAACCTGCATATAATATCTATCATATGAGGTATATATATATACCCATTGCATTGATGGATATATTAGTCACATATATCACATAATAATAACCAAAAAGTTGTGCCAAAAGATCAAAAATCCTTTATCAAATAAGAACCAATGAAAATTAATGGGATTTGTATACATTTCATCATTTCATATCTTATAGAAGTGAAAACTATTTCACAAACATTTCATCATTTCACCATAGTATAACAAATTTAAAAGGAACATGTTTCAAAATAATATTGTGATCATAAACATAATTCATCCAAAAAATGAATAATGATGGTGTCATTGGATCATATCCCCACTAAATCAAAATGGATATTAGTTCTTGTTTTATTTTGTGAATAGAAATACCAATAAAACATCATTACAACATTACTATTGAAAATAACAATTTCATTTTAAAATCAATTCATTAAAATAAAATATTTTTTTAAATATTATGGAATATATTATCTATAAAAATAAACACAGAAACTTGTACTTTAATATTTAAATATTTTATTGTTTATGAGATAGGGGAATTTGGATCAAGTCGTATAACCTAAAAACCATTCACTTCATACTTCTTATAAAAGTTTATAATGTATAAATTTGAAAAATAACATGAATATTCCTTTTTAAAACATTTATAAAAATTCAAATGTACATAAAAATTAATTTAAACAATAATAGTAGTATAGTAAAAACTCATCCATAAAATATATTTACAATACACGGATACGGAAGATAATGGTTTTCTGACTAAAGAGATAAATAAGGTTACTTTTACTCAAGAAAAAGATTTATCTCTTGAGTACATAATGTGTGGAAAATAAAAAGAAAACATTTGTTCTCAAGAAATAAACTTTAATGAATAACATGACTGTGTATAATTAGTGGTAGTTCATAATAAATTATCATTGGAATCCTAATCCTAAAAAATCTCGACAATTAATGAAATTGTAACAGAAAACCCTTTACTTATAAGGTAATATTTCAAAATTAATCCCTATTAAAGAAATAAAATTATATGGGTATGTAAATCACCATAAAATTAATAATTATTATTATAAAATTAAATCATGTTAAATATATACCCCATATAAAAGAGATAAGTGGTGAATATGGTATTTGTCTCATAGAAATTATAATTGAAAGAAAATTTGTTACCTCGGGTCTTTCTTCCTTCATACGCATTTGAACCTCATATATAATAAATATTGTTTTTTATATAACCTATACAGAATAAAAAACATATATATCATAAAATATATTAATTTTTTATAACCTTTTATCAACCATATATTAATAATTATTTATTAAAATAATTATTTCTAGTGATATATTATTCTTTCTTCATGTATGTTTTAGATATATTGTATTTTTCCTTGTACTTTGTTCATGGTTCCATAACCTATAGAATCTCAATCATGATATAAATTTCAAAAATATTCATTATATTTATGTTTATAGTCACCTAAATATTTATATATAGAAAAATTAATTAAATGTATCATAGATACGATAGGTCATATGTACACATGAACGAAGTTTTCATTTTATGATGAATGTATTGAAATAAAGTATAAATGATATCATCATTCTAGTCGCACAAATGATAAACGTTATCATATTACAATAGTTTGTATGGTAATAAGGTAGATATGATATTATCATTCTAGAAGATTAATTAAATCAAATTTATCATATATATATTAAACCCATCAAAATATTCATACATAAAAGATGGTGATGATAAATGAATTATATCACTATATGGAGACAATCAGCCATACATATGCACAAGTGATAAATTGGCATCCCGTTTAATAGATAAATTAGGAACAATAGTGGTTTATAATTAATATTATAATTTATGTATATTTATCATAATGAACATTTTATTTTATGGATAATATGATAGATTTAGTTGATGTATATTAATGATTAAACAAAACGATTGGTTAAGGATGTTACTTTTTATTTGAAACAAACCCTTTAGATATCCCCTTGATTACCCTAGTTTTTGACTTTTGGAAATATTATAACCTCTATAATGTGAATATAAAAATTTAGAATGTATTTTGATAGTGTATGGTCGAGCTATAAGTCTCAATGTTGTGTGAAGAATATAAAGGAAAGGTTACCATCTATAATTGAGATGTGGGGAACTTTTGAAATTTCTTTGAAAATTAATATATAATAAGTTCATTCTTTGTAAAATATTATTTCAATTAGACATGGTTTCCAAGATTAAATTGGATGAGGTTAAATTCCCATTAAAAATTTAAATTTGGAAAGGTGTAATAAGTTTTTTAAACCTCATGTTTTGGTTTACCCCATAGTTAACATATTTTAACATTATCTATAGAAAATAATTTTCTACAATAAAAAGGTAACATTTTTAAAAATACTATGGAAAATGGATCACAAATAGAAAAGGGATTAAATTTTCAACCTTTTATTTTTCACCTTTACCCATATAACTATTTTAATTATTTTTATACAATATAATAACATATTATTTTTTTATAAATCTTAAAGAAAATTTTAACAATATTCATTTAAATTGACCTTATAGACATAAGTAAAAATATTAATTTTAATTAATATAATCTATTAAATAAATAAAAATTTTTATTTGTTTCAAAATATGTATCACACTATGTCACTCAAATTATATAAATTTTTCTATTTTTGAAATAAATTTTCTAGTTTTTAAATTAATAAAATAAATGTTTCATAGATATTGTAAAATAATTTAAGGAAATTATATTATTTTATGAAATTATAAATAAATAAATATCATTAAAATAATTTTATACATCTCAATTTATACATTTAAAATCATTTACAACATAAATTTTTCCCTATGTTGATAAATAAAAGATATTTAAATCAATGAGAGTGACATTTTATATCTTTCTTTTCTTTTAATGTCATATATGTCATTTTAATTTACATGTTTCCATTAAAAATATGTAAATCATTATGGCCATATCATTTTTTAAACCTATAATAACATATTTTACCCTTTACTCAGGATATAATTTTTACAACGGTTACTAATATTATTGACCAAAAGTAGGTACTATTTAAAAAAATTTACCATAATTATTATATATATAGAATAAATTTCATCAAATTTAATAACTATAAATTAATAAATTAATTTTAATTTAAGTATTCAAAACATGATGAAAACTATTTTTTTAAATTATTTTTTATGAAATAAACATTGAGGTTTCTAATATCATACATAGAAAAATATAAAATGAATTTTTAGATCCTTTATGGAATATATTATATATAAATTTAAATAATATCCTTCACTTATGGTGATTAATTTAATTTTTTAAGATAAAAACACATGGAGTGCATTAAAATAGTTTCTTAGGAAAAGGCCTTTTATGTATAAACATGTTCTTATATTAATTTATAATATAAAATTAATTTCCATTTACAATACTAGATTATATAAATTATAATAGTAGTAATTCTAATTTTAAACCATTTTAATTAAATGGAAATTTTTAAATGCATGGAAAAGAATATCGTTTTCAATAAAATTTCAATATTTTTTACTATTCACTAGAAGATCATTCATTTCAGAAAACAATGAAAATTTTAAACTAAGATATTTTAATATGATGAATTCATAAATTTAGTTAATTTTAATAAATAAATTTTCTTAAATTTTCAAAATATAAATATAATATTTTCTCACAAATATTATTAATAATTGATTTTGAAGGAAATATTATTTTTTGGAATAATATAACATTCTGAAAAATTTAATATTATTTCATATGAATTAATATATATATTTATATTAAGTAGTATCTATATATATATATATATATCCTAAAATAGATAATATTATTGATATTTTCTAATTTAATGTCTATGTTATGACAATAATATTTAAATAATAAAACTTCATGGATCAGTTAGGTTTGGTGTTTCATATTATATAATTTATCAAACATATTTTTCTTATTCAAAAATATTGGGGTCCCACATTATTCCCACATTAATAAATTTCATCCTTGTAATTTTAACTCATCATGAGTAAGAAAAGGTTTGATATTTTATTATCCATTATTGAAACCCACATCATTAAAAGGGATATTAAAACACCCTTTAAAAAAGGAAAGTGAAATAATATGGTCATCTTGGTTTTAAAAGATTATAACATTAGTGTAATTTCAAAATATAGTCATGTAAGAGATAAATAACCCCAAATGACTAATAGAGAGTAATATAGAACATGTTCCAAACAATGATAATTGTAACATCCCAGGTAAATAATGAATATGAAATGATCATATATATCAATATTTTTGAATAAAATATTAATATTTATTTAAAGGGGATGTTATGTTCGATGGAATACCCAATACGCAACAATGAGTTTCTTTGAAATCATATGTTTCACACTACTAATATAATAATATTATTTTAAATGGAAGTTAACGCCTAGCCGTTGTAATGGCGGGAATGAACAGAACTAACTAAAAAATGATTATATATTTTTAGCAAATATTTTTACATTTATCCAATAAAAGTTATAGGCTTAAAATTCGAATGAATCCAATTTTAAGCATAAGTATTCTAATATTCGTTAAAAGGTCCATTAACCGCATTTTAATGGAGAACCCTTTTTTAATCTACTTTTTGTCAATTTTATATGTTATATTTGACAATATAAAATCCTTCTTTAGAATCAAGACCTCAAAATTTACTTTGTGTCAATTTTTGTTATTTCTCAGATAAAGTTCATTTTTTAATGAATAGTGAAAAATGCTGTATTTTAATTCAGAACATCCTTTTAATATAATTTATATATATGGTTATATTATCTTTTTAATTGAGTTTAAAGTGAAATTAAAATATATTTTTACCAATTAATCCAATGGTGGTCATTGGAAAAAATTTCTCTTTGAAATTGGATATAAACAAGTGTCAATCTTTTGATAGATATTGTTTCTTAAAAACACATTATTTGTTTTGATAGTGGTAATTAATTATAAAATTAATCAATGAAACATATATGTTTTTAATTTTTTAAAATGGACATCAGTTTTTAATTTGGAATATCAAATATAGCATAGGGTGAATTTTTTGTATTTTTCAGAAAAACATTAATTTTTGATTAATAGTGAAACCACTAAGTAGTTGTTAAACACTGAATTTTTCGTTTAAATGAAATTTTTCCGCTTCTGTGAATTTAAATTTAAAAATAAAACTTAAATTTTTGTCACTAGTAAGTAAAAATTGTTTCAATGGGATGAAAATAATATTTGGTTAATAGTAACTTTTGAGTTTTATTAATCGCGATTAAAGGTAATTAGGGTAATATAAGGTAAAAATATTATTATAAAAATATAAAAATAACTTGAAACATGTCCTAACATTATTTTATGAGTCATGTCCAACAAATACAATTCATGGGTCAATTTTGGGGCCCCATGGAGCCACTTTGTTATGATAATGACATTAATAACTTTTAATTTAAAGTAAAAATAAAACTGTCAAAAAGATATATTTTTTTGCTAAAAAATTTTTTACATGGAGTTATATAAGTTATCTTTATTAAAAAAATAGTCAATAGAAATATAAAAATATTTTATAAATCATTATTTTTTTTATAATTTTTTGACATCAAATAAAGAAAATTATTTATGACACAATGATGCTGCAGTGTTTATGTCATTGATGAATGATTTAAGTAAATATGAAGATAAAGTTTAAAATAATATCCCAACCATGTTCAATTATTATTTTATGATTTTAGTTAGAACATTGGACAACTTATCATCGACTTTAATTATCTTTGGACCTTTAGAAACCTAAAATAATTACATAAAAAAATAATATTTTCATGCCTTCCAAAAGAGCCCCTCCTCTCCCTTATAAAAATACCCCAATTCCTACCCCTTTCTCACACTTCTCAAGCCATTTGCAATGTCCAAACTCTACTCCAATAAGCGCCCAAGATCCCTCTCTTCATCCTAAAATACTTACCATAGGCAGAAAGCACATCAAGAAACCCTTTTGGTTTAAACCAAGGGGAGTTACCCGATCTAAAAGTAATGTCTTCTCTTATGTTCTTTTCTTTTATTTTGCTTCTCCAAAAAATAAAATTATTTTTATTCCATTATTTTGTAACAAAAACAGTATCTTAAATATAATATATTGTTGTTTTGAGAATTATTTGATCTATAGTGACACAAAACTTCAACTAATGGGTGAAAAACATACTGTTTCTCTGGACAGCGAACTACTGCCACATGAAATGATGATTGCTCAATTATCTCCTACCACCTCTGATGGTGGCCATTAAAATGTCACTGTATTTATATATGATATGTATTATTTTTTTGTTTTCCTTATGATTCTTTATTTTTCATTTATTCCATAACTTTATGGTTTCCATACTGGGTAATTTCATTTTAAGAAGTGCGGACTACCGCCCCCTCAAAGTTATTTGAATCGTTAATGCCATATTTTGGATGAATAAAAGATGTATTTCATTATATTATATATGATATTATAATGGAATCATAATATAAAATTATATCATTATGTTTTCAATTCACTAAATGTGAAATATAAATGAAAGTAGCGTTCATGCATACGTACGGCTTACCGTCTCCATGGACGGTGCATTTCACTTGTTACCATCAAATGTTATGTACTGGTATAAATAGATATATATACAAGATATATATGATATATATGATATCTAAATCATTAATATCAATCTTGAGATAATGGATATTTTACTACATGAACAACTTGTAAATATAAGATGTTTACGTTTGACTGAAGTACCAAATATCGACAAAGTTACCATTATTAACTTAAATCATTACATAATGTTTATAACATGGTAATAAGTGATATAAAATAAATAATAAACCTGAAAGAGGTTCATAATCATGTATAAATTATCTTAAGTTTATCATTCCAGAAGAACTAGGAACATACGAGTGAGTCAATTCAGACACGTGGTAAGAGATTTCTTATCTCGCTTCTAATTCCGTGAGATTTCTATTGTTCACCACATATTTATTGCATGTGGGGTATTTTGTACTTACATTTGATATATATTATCATGATTATATTTATATTCATGGTATTATATAATTCATTTGGTGTTTATTATCTTATGATCATATGACTCGATTGATTACAATGAGGTAAGGGGTTTCTCATCTCACTTTTATTCATGTGAGATTCATGCTACATTTGACACTATTTTCTTTTGTTTGGTTTATGCAATACACATTATTGTATTCGTTGTGTAATAATCTTTAATTTATGGGTATTTACATCTTCATTGTATGATCCTTCTTTCATGGGGTGTACGTTTCGAAAGTTGTCCAAATCTGTAAGGGAACCTTTCACCCTCCTCTTTTTTAAAAAATACTTCTTTTTGTTATGTATTTTAATTTACATCTTCATATGTTGGGATATGTTTTATATATCCTTATTTCTATAAATTTTATGTCCAGGTGATGAGATACCCTTTTCATCCCTCGTCAAATCATTTTCTGAATTTTAAAGTGACGTCGTTAGGCTGTCGAATTTCTGTAAGGGAACTTCTTAACACAATTTAAATTCTTTGGGTTAAACCAATACTTCTAGATTATGTTGTGCTATGAATATGTGTGAATGACCTATTATTTTATTACACTTAATATCATCTTATATTGGGTGTATTTATATTTTTCACACATAATTATGTCATTGAGTTATCCTTAATCTAAGGATACCATCTTTGTATGGGACTTCGTCTTAATCTCTTTTCATTGAGGCATATTTTGTTTTAATACAAGACTTTATTTTATACACTGTATAAACACCATTGACTTTTCATTTCATTCAAATGGAATATTTTTTCTATGGATTTTTTTACTAAACGACAAAATGGAATGTTTCTTTTAACGTACGCAGTGATAATGACTTTTCCTCTGCCGCAAGTATTGTTTGATCTTTACCTTCCATAACAAGCAGTAATGTTTTTAAAATGAAAAATAACTACCATATACTCTATTATGTATTTTTGTATAGAAAATGGTTTTTATAATGGATTTGTTATGTCAATATATTTAAGTGATATATTGTGATTGAAATGTGGAAATGTTTTCTTTCCTTTATATTTTTTGTTTGTGTTATGATTTTATAATGGTACATGGAAATTTGATGGGTGGTTACGTGATTAACCAAATGACGTGTGGTTACGTCATAACCTCCTATGCATTGGGTATGGATGTCGGCCGTATAGCTATTCCATTTAGTGACATTTGTGGAAGATGACCGTATCGTTATTCCTTTTAAGTATGTTTATGTCCGAAGTTAACTTTATATGTTATGTGTTCTTTATATGGGTTTTATGGTGATCTTTTGGTTACAAAAGGGTAAACAATGATCTTTTATTCAGTGAATTGTATTTACTACCTCAAAAATGTTAAAAGTATTACTTATGATGAAGTATTCATGTATTACTTTTTGTTTTGAGAAACTAATAGTTTTCATTCTTTTTGAATCCCTTACAAAGCTTTTTAAGCTCATCCCAATTTTCTGAAATTTTTTACACAGGTCTTAAAGATGAATAGGGTCAAGGATGGGATCAAGGAAAGACATGCTATCTAAAACATGGAATGGGACATCTTTATTTTTAAGAGATTTTATTTTATGAAAAAAATGTAAACTTAGTATAAGTATTATCTTTGTGATCTTTTGATATGTAATAGTTATCTCTTAATTATATAAAACTCTAAACCTGAAAAAATCCTCAATATGAATTGTTCATTTAATTCAAGATTATGAAATGTGTTAAGGTCATGTCCTTATAGTTGGTATGTAACAACATGATATTTTAATTTATTTGATGTCATGTGTCTTATGCTACACCAAGATTATCTTGTGCTATACACCACACTGTATTAGCTTGAAGTATACATAACACTATTCTTAGATTATGTTACACACAATTTCAAGTTCATTTTATAATAGTCATTCTATGCAACATTGAGTGTGTGTATATATATATATATATATTCAATGTATAAATGAAATATGGTTGGATTCTGTTATACAAAATAATAAAGGATTCTTGCACAACATGCAACCCTGACTTGGCTGGCATTACACGCAATTGCGACCTTCCTCGATAGCGTGTGTTGTACGCAATACCGGGTTTTACTAAACAATGATATATTATTATAATATTATAATAAACTAGCCGCTATGAATAGTATTAACTAAATTTTGAATTTTATAATATTATTATTCATCTTACACATTTTCTAGAACATGGTATAAGAACAAAATAAATTTTTCAGGTAAAATATGTATTTTTCAAAAAATGTAGTTTTTCCGCCTTTTGATGGTGAACCCACTTTAATTCTAGTTGTTCAAATTTTTATAAGGTCAATTTTACAAAATAAAATTCTTCTTTTGAATAAGGATATAAAAATTTACATTGGATAAAGTTTTGATATTTTTCTGATAACTTTCATATTTTAATGAATAGTAAAAACACGCTATATTTTAATTAAAAACAACTTTTTTCATCGTAATAATTTATATGTTTAAATTATAATATTTAATGTATTTAAAGTATAAATAGAATATATTTTTACCATTTAATATAATGTATGTCATTAGCATTGATTTTACATTGAATTCGTAGGTTAAATCAATTCAATCTTTTGCAATGTTTTAAAGAAAAACTCATTTTCATTCGACAACTTGATTAATTTTAATTTAATTTATGCAAATTATGTGTATTGAATTTGAAAAAATGGATTCCATATTTGGAATCATTGGGTCCAAATTATGTTAATAGGCTACTTTTTATTTTTGGGAATTATGAATAGTAACTACGGTAAATTTTATTTACCATAGTTAAAGGTAAATCTGGTAATTAAGGGTAAATATAATATTATAAAATTACCCTAACACAAGAAAAAATTATATTAGATGGCTAAATGTAGACCCATATCACCTGAGGGTCTGATTATATTCATTTTATGGACTTTTGACCATGAAAATAATTTAATTATTATTAAAACCAAAGAAAGTGACAACATGTCACTCTCTTAAATATTATAAGTATAATAATTTTAATTTAGTGATAAAAATTATAAAACTTCGAACATGAATAGTCTCCAGAAAGATAATAAAATTATGTACATAATTATAATTTATTTAGAATTTTTAGGGATTAAATAATTGTCATTAATAGTGATACATTAATGATGAATAAATTATTTATTAAGTGAAAAATCAGTAATATAGTTTTTTATTGAAATAGTAATACCCATTAAAAGACACACAAACCAAAAAAAACTTATTGGTAGTGTATATATACATCATAATCATCCAATGACCTAATATATTACCGTTTGTAGTCTTATAAAAGTGATTATGACACTTGTATTAATTTATTTTAAATGATGCCGAAGTTGCCACCTTCATAATATAATAAATATAACAATTTAAATATTGGTATTTTAAGATGATAAATTCGAGTAAAAGAATCATTGTGAAAGTTAATAGATATATATTCATCATAGGATTTTATTTTTAATTTTTATGAAACAAATATGTATATTAAATAATTATACAAAATGTTGTAGTAATTATTTTATTAAGAGATAAACCAAATAAATGGTTTTAAATAAAATAAAATAAATATTATATGAACTATTTAATGTGATACCCTAATTTTCTAGAAACATATGTCCTTTTATAAATCTATTAAATCATTTATTTAGAAAATATCTACTGTATATATTTTATTTAAATTCAAAAAAATCAATTGTGTCAAAATTGACACTATTGTTATTTTTTAAAAATAACATATTATAAAATTGTTTAAAAATCACAAAATTATTTTAAAATTATAAATTTAAATTTATATGGTCTAAAATGTTATAAAGTATCCAATTATGGATAGTTAAAAACAAATAAGTAATTATTTGTTATAATTTAAAATTTAGAATGTTATTAACACAAATAAAATTAAATTGATTAAATAAGGATAAATCAAGTTGATAATGTTTAAAATAAATTCCTAACATGTATAAATTTTATTGGTGCGTGATATTACAACCCTACCTCATCTAATATTATAATATTAATAATTTTGGAAGTTTTTATGTGGGGTTGGGATTTAATATAAACTAATATTTCTTATATTTCAAAAGGTGCCCCTCTCCTCCCTTATAAAAGGGCACCTCCTCCCTCTCTTCCTCACACCACTTTGTGCCTTCCGGCTCGGCCAACCCCTACCATATTCTCTTCTCCACTTCCATAGAAACAACCTAGAGGTCATGATCATCTTCAATGACCAATTTTAGTTCCCTAAGAGGAGGTCTCAAAGAGGCGCTTCAAAGAAGAGGTAATGTCCGTTACCGATTCTTTCAACTTTATTTCTTCTTCCACTTCTTCTTCTTAGGTTGTTTTATTATGAAGTAAAAAACATTTGTTTCACTCATATACTTATATGTTATTATATGTATGAAACAACCCTATTTCACCATCTATGCATCCTATTGAAAATGAAATCACCGCGCGTGCGTACGTACAGAATACCGTCTCCACGACGTGGTGTAATCTATTTTCCACCACCACCTTACTTGGATGGGTATAATGGTTTAAATAATAACTATATATAATTATTGTAAAGTGATATTGATTCTGTAATAGTATACATACACTCCAATAAATCTTCATGATCATGGGAATGATATCACTGCTCGTGCGTACGTACGGAATACCGTCTCCACGACGCGATGAGATTTATTCTCAATGATTAACCATTCATAAATGATTATAAAGTATATATAATAAGTAATCATAAAATATATTAAATAATACTGATACTTTATTTATGTATATATATATGTATGTCATCCAATTAATTCCATTCAATTCATTGAGGAAACGAAAACAATGTTCATGTGTACGTACGGCCTACCGTCTCCATGAATGGTCAATTTCTTTCCATTTATCGATCTATTATATATATGTATATTATGAATATATATTATATATAAATCATGTTTTATATTCTGGAATTAATTAAACATAATCTAAGTAATCATATGAATAATTACAACTCAAAACACGGACGACGAATGAAACGATTTTACCCAAAACGTTCTTTAACATGGAATTTACAAAAGAACGGGTAATATAAAGACATAAGTGAACAATATATGATACCATAACAATGAATATGATTCTTTAACAAGTCAATGACATTATTTAAATCATTATACAGGAGGTTCGGATATGTACGAAGCATATCGGACCTAAGGTAAGGTATAATTTTGCAAATCTCATTTTTATCCGAGATTTCTTACACGTAAGTAATTACTGGGGTTATTGTTATCTTCCTTGTCCATGTTTTATAAAAGTGTTTTTATGTATGTTTGATGTCCTTTTTACCCATTTTTACTTTTACTACATGGTATGTAAGGAATCTTTTTTTGTTTACGTTACGAGGTACTTTTTGACTTTTCCAGAAAAAGTACGAGAAGAATGTTTTTTTTAACTTATATGGCATGAACGGATTTTTAGAGTTTTATAAAGCCTTATTTTCATGAAGCTTCCTCCAAATTATTTCATGACTATTTTCAATGAAATCCTTTTCTTTTAAAATTACATGACATTGTGTTAAAAGAAAATGATTTTGAAGAAGAAAGGATATTTTCCTCAAGAGTTCATTTCAAGTGTTTTATCGAAACCATTTTCCATCTAAGATGACATTATTTAATATGTGTATGTTTCAAGTATAATGTCTCTATGATTTACATGGTTTCAATTTTCTTATTATTAAATGATATCCATTTCTTTTCTATGGATTATGTGATGATGGGATTATGTTTATGAAACCCATTTTATTCGTTGGGTTATTATGAATGATGTATGTTTATTTTGTGGCATAAGTAAGAATGATTTCATTATGAGATGGGTGGGACCTATATCTCCCTCCAATTCATTGGGTAATGATTTATGTCTCATGAGATAGACATGGCTGGAACGGTAAGTTAATCCGGTTCAGTGTTACAGGACTGAAACGAGGAGTGAACTCGATTCAGAAAGGGACTTTGTCCAATAAGATGGTCTTGGCAGTAATGCCTTGGATACTATGGAAATCATTACATGTGCTTAATGGATTCCACAATTACATGTTTTATTCCCATGCTATTTTATCATGATTTATGTACCATTATGATCTATACCTTATGTACTTCCATGTTTTATGTCGTTTCTCAAGATTTTGAGGTTTAAACTTTATGTTCATGTTTTTAAGTTCAAATGTATATGGTATGTTTTATTTTATCCATGCATACCCTTACTGAGCATTTGAGCTCACCATTTTTATGTTTTATTTTCCCCCAGTATTAAAAGAAAGGTTTTAGGTAAGGAAACAAAAAGTGGAAGATCTTTATAGGAGATGTTGAAGATCTTTCACCATGATTAGAAGATTGCGTTCCATGTTTCCAAGGACACTAAAATATTAAGGTCCTTGTGTGTGTTTTTTTTTGTTATATACTATGTATTCCGCAAAAGTAATGTAATTTCCATGTACGTCAAGCTTCGGGTCTCTACAGTTGGTATCAGAGGAAAGGTTTAGTCAACCTTTGGAAACTAGGATGCGAGAAATTTATTGAGATCCTTAGAGATATTTCTAAGTTATGTATAGGGATGTCCCTATGGAAAGTATATGTATAGGATATAGTCCTAGAACTACTGTAACGATCTCAGAATTTAACCTAAGATGTTAGATATTTAAGGTACTCCCCCATGATTATGTTATTTACCTTGTATGAGTTTTTCCTCTCATAGAATTCTTTTTGTGTTTTAGTCAAAGGAGGGAACCAGAAGGAATTCGGTTAACATTGAATCCAATGGCAAAATTAGTGACTATGAGCAACAAAATTGCATAATGCCTAGAGAGAAAGATATTGTGATTATTCCGAATCAGTCATCACGATATATGATTAACAAGGTGAAATTTAGTGGTATGCCTAATTCATCAAATAAGATGAAGATATACTTTTATGCATGTTCGCATGTTGAGGAGCATAAAGAAAGGAAACTTTATATTTATAAAGAAGGGAAGAAAAACCTTGAGGAATACCTAAAATGGAGGGACAGATGTTATCTGTGTGGAGAAAAGGGTCATAGAGTGATAGACTGTTATGGAGTTCAATGTCTTATTTGTGGAGAACATGGGCATTACCCAACTCAATGCCTTGACCTAAAAAGTATCTTCTAAAATCAAGGAAGGTCTTATTCAAGGACAATCATTGAAGAGGATGGATTGATGTGTTTATGTATTGGTATTCAAGAATAATTTTGTTGAGGTACTTTTATGGTGTATTAGAATATTTTTGTATTAGTCTATTGTGATTTTCAATAATTTTATGGTACCGGTAACCATGAAAAGTGATTCAAATATTTTGGAAAGAAGATGATATGCACATAATGAAGGGATAAAGAGAAAATGAAATGTTTGACAGTATTCATGAGCTCATGACTGATATAAGGACTAAGTGATATTATGGTTTGATTATATAGATTTTTTGGGATTTTGGTATGTGGAAAGAGTTACCTTTTGACAGTATTCATGCTTTCACTAAGGTTATATGGTAATTTATGTTTTAAGAGAATATATGACTAAGGTATTCATGTGTTTGTAATGCATCCAACAAGATATATCTTATGATATATGTGGGATAAATGTTTGTATTCACATTCTTGGTAGATAACCTTTCTAGTAATTGTATTATTTATACTATGAGCTTGGACTGAAGTATTTTAGATAAGCCTAAAAATTGTAATGGAATATGTTAGACATAAGTTAGTATTGTTTAAGGATTGAATTTTTTTTTTCGATATTATTATAGTAAGGTAGTTTTAGAAAAAGGACAACCTGCAGGACGAGCGACAACCCATCGCGTCGGACAAGGCTGTGGGAATTGAACCCACAACCGAAGTGCAACTGGCCTTTATCGCCTACCACTGGCCTACAGGAAGTCCTTGGTTAGTAGAAACTAGTTTAATTTTATTAAGAGGTATGATATATGAAGTATAAGTTCAGTTTTTGGAATCGTATATGATTAACCTCACCATAGATGGACTTATGTATATTTGACAACTTTCTCTTGAAACGGATGGAACCACCCATCATTCTATCACATGATCTGCTAACTCTTCACGAATAACAAATTCAACTTCATTTCATTAAAAGATGAAGTGGAAATTGTTCAAAGCACGAACAACAGTGACAATGTACCAAAATCAAGCAAATATTTCTTCTAATTCAAAATTTTCAACTTTAGGGAAATGATACTGAAAACTAAAATTGTTGTCCTAGTGCTCTTATATCCAATGAATCAGATGGTACCTTAGATCATCACAAATCTATGGATTTGTGATTGATGTCTTTTTCATAGCCATGTTCTCTACCACTCTTCTTCATAACTTGATGGTTATATTTTTCTTCCATATCCATATTTTCACCTATATTCTCCTATGTGGAAACCCAGTGACGAGTTAATTTGAGTAACCGTTACATTTCATACTTGAGTTTTTAAATCCAAGTTTTGGTATACCTTTTTACGATGTGGGTTTCTATTAAAGAAACATTCTAGTAGTAAACCATTTATATCCCCGACAAATTTCGAGGGAGAAATTCATTTAGGGGGGTAGAATGTAATAACTTTATATTTTAATTTATTTGATTTCATGTGTTTTATGCTACAAAAGAATTGTCTTGTGATATACACCACACTGTATTAGCTTGAAGTATACATAACACTATTCTTATGTTATGTTACACACAATTTCATGTTCGTTTTATAATAGTCATTCTACGCAACATTGAGTGTATAAATATATATTAAATGTATAAATGAAATATGGTTGGATTATGTTATACGAAATAATAAATGATTCTTGCACAACACGCAACCCGGACTTGGCTTGCATTACACGCAATCACGACCTTCCTTGATAGCGTGTGTTGTACGCAATATCAGGTTTTACTAAAAAATGATATATTATTATAATATTATTATGACCTAGACATTATGAATAGTATGAACTAAATTTTTAATTTTATAACATTATTATTCATCTTACACATTTTATAGAACATGGTATAGGAACAAAATAAAATTTTCGGGTAAAATATGTATTTTTCAAAAAATGCAGTTTTTCCGCCTTTTGATGGAGAACCCACTTTAAATCTAGTTTTTGACATGTTTATAAGTTCAATTTGACAAAATAAAATTCTTATTTTGAATCAGGATATAAAAATTTACATTGGATAAAGTTTTTATATTTTTCTGATAACTTTCATATTTTAATGAATAGTAAAAACATGCTATATTTTAATTAAAAACAACTTTTTTCATCGTAATAATTTATATAGTTAAATTATAATATTTAATGGTATAAAAGTTTAAATAGAATATATTTTTACCATTTAATAAAATTTATTTCATTATCATTCATTTTACATTGAATTCGTAAGTTAAATCAATTCAATCTTTTGTCATCTTTTAAACAAAAACTCATTTTCATTCGACAAGGAGATTAATTTTAATTTAATTTTTGAAACATCTGTGTATTGAATTTGAAAAAATGGTTTCCATATTTGTAATTATTGGGTCCAAATTATGTTAATAGGATACTTTTATTTTTGGGAATTATGAATAGTAACTACGGTAAATTTTATTTACCATAGTTAAAGGTAAATCAGGTAATTAAGGGTAAATATAATATTATAAAATTACCCTAACACATGCCAAAATTCTATTGGATGGCTAAACATAGACCCATATCACCTAAGGGTTATATTAGATTCATTTTATGGACTTCTGACCATGAAAATAATTTAATTATTATTAAAACCAAAGAAAGTGACAACATGACACTCTCTTAAATCTTATAAGTATAATAATTTTAATTTAGTGATAAAAATCATAAAACTTTGAACATGAATAGTCTCCAGAAAGCTTATAAAATTATCTATATAATGATAATTTATTTAGAATTTTTAGGGATTAAATAATTGTCACTAATAGTGATACATTAATGGTGCAGGAATTATTTATTAAGAAAAAAATCAGTAATATAGTTTTTTATTGAAATAATAATACCCATTAAAAGAACCAAAAACCTAAAAAAACATATTGGTAGTGTATATATACGCCATAATCATCCAAGGACCTAATATATAAACGTTTGGAGTCTTATAAAAGTTATTAAGACACTTATATTATATTATTTTAAATGATGCCAAAGTTGTCACCATCATAATTTAATAAATATAACAATTTAAATATTGGGATTTTAAGAACATAAATTTGAGTAAAAGTATTATTGTGAAAGTTAATATATTTATCTTCATCATAGGATTTTATTTATTAATTTTTATGCAACTAATATGTATATTAAATAATTATACAAAAATATTTTAGTAACTATTTTATTAAGAGATAAACCAAATAAATGGTTTTAAAAATAATAAAATAAATATTTTATGAACTATTTAATGTTCTCCACTAATTTTATAGATACATATTACCTTTTATAAATCTGTTAAAGCTTTTATTTAGAACATATTTTCTGTATATATTTTATTTAAATTCAAAAAAATGAATACTGTCAAAAATGACACTATTGTTATTTTTTAAAAAAAACATATTATAAAATTGTTTAAAAATCAAAAAAAATATTTGAAAATTGTACATTTAAATTTATATGGTCTAATATGTTATAAAGTATCCAATTATGGACAATTAACAACAAATAGTAATTATTTGTTATATTTTAAAATTTAAAATGTTATTACCACAAATAAAATTAAATTGATTAAATAAGGATAAATCAAGTTTATAATGTTTAAAATAAATTCCTAACATGTATAAATTTTATTGGTTGATGATATTACAACCCTAAATCATATAATATTCTAATATGAGTCAGTTTTGAAGTTTTTATGTGGGGTTGGGATTTAATATAAACTAATATTTCTTATATTTCCAAAGGTGCCCCTCTCCTCCCTTATAAAAGGGCACCTCCTCCCTCTCTTCCTCACACCACTTTGAGCCTTCACTCTCGGACAACCCATGAAAAATTCTCTTCTACACTTCCCTAGAAACATCCTAGAGGTCCTGATCTTATTCAAAGACCAATTTTAGTGCCCTAAGAGGAGGTCTCAAAGAGGCGCTTCAAAGAAGAGGCAATGTCCGTTACCGATTCATTCAACTTTTATATCTTCTTCCACTTCTTATTCTTAGGTTTTATCATTATGAAGTAATAAAATCATTATCACTCATATAATGATATGTTATTATATTTATTAAACAACCCTATTTCACCATCTATCCATCCTACAGAAAACGAAATCACCGCACGTGCGTACGTACGGAATACCGTCTCCACGCCGTGGTGTAATCTATTATCCACCAACAACTTACATGGATCGGTATAATGGTGTAAATAATAACTATATATGATTATTGTAAATTGATATTGATTCTTTAATAGTATACATACACTCCAATAAAACTTCACGATCATGGGAACGATATCATCGCTCATGCGTACGTACGGAATACCATCTCCACAACGCGATGAGATTCATTCTCAATGATTAACCATTCATAAATGATTATAAAGTATATATAATAAGTAATCATAAAATATATGAAATAATAATGATACTGGATTTATGTATATATATATGTATGGCATGAAATTAATTCCATTCAATTCAATGAGGAATCAAAAACAACGTTCATGCGTACGTACGACCTACCGTCTCCATGAACGGTGTATTTTGTTCCATTTATCGATCTATTATATATATGTATATTATGAATATATATTATATATAAATCATGTTTTATATTCTGTAATTAAGTAATCATGATCTAAGTAATCATATGAATAATTACAACTCAAAACACGGACGACAAATGAAACGATTTTACCCAAAACGCTCTTTAACATGGAATTTACAAATGAACGGGTAATATAAAGTCATAAGTGAACCATATATGATATAATAACAATGAATATGATTATGTAATAAGTCAATGACATTATTTAAATCATTATATAGGAGGCTTGGATACGTACGAATCATATCGGACCTAAGGTAAGGGATAATTTTGCAAATCTCATTTTTATCTGAGATTGCTTACACGTAAGTAATTATCGGGGTTATTGTTATCATCCGTGTCCATGATTTCTAAAAGTGTCTATATGTATGTTTGATGTCCTTTTTACCCATTTTTACTTTTACTACATGGTATTTAAGGAATATTTCTTTTGTTTACGTTACGAGGTACTTTTTGACTTTTCCGGTAAAAGTACGAGAAGAATGTTTTTTTAACTTATACGGCACGAACGGATTTTTACGGTTTTATAAATCCTTATTTTCATGAAGGTTCCTCCAAATTATTTCATGTCTATTTTCAACGAAATCCTTTTATTTTAAAATTACATGACAATTTGTGAATAGAAAATGATTTTGAAGAAGAAAGGATATTTTCCTCAAGAGTTCATTTCAAGTGTTTTATCAAAACCATTTTCCATCTATGATGACATTATTTCATATGTATATGTTTCAAGTATAATGTCTCTATGATTCACAAGGTTTCACTTTTCTTATTATAAAATGATATCCATTTCTTTTATATGGATTATGTGATGATGGGATTATGTTTATGAAACCCATTTTATTCATTGGGTTATTATGAATGATGTATGTTTATTTTGTGGCACAAGTAAGAATGATTTCATTATGAGATGGGTGGGACCTATATCTCCCTCCAATGCATTGGGTAAAGATTTATATCTCATGAGATAGACAGGACTAGAATGGTATGTTAATCTGGTTCAGTGTTACAGGACTGAAACGAGGAGTGAACTCGATTCAGAAAGGGACTTTGTCCACTAAGATGGTCTTGGCAGCAATGCCTTGGCTACTATGGAATTCATTACATGTTCTTAATGGATTCCACAATTACATGTTTTATTCCCATGCTATTTTATCATGATTAATGTACCATTATGAACTATTCCTTATGTACTTCCATGTTTTATGTCGTTGCTCAAGATTTTGATGTTTAAACATTATGTTTTTGTTTTTATGTTCAAATGTATATGGTATATTTTATTTTATCCATGTTTACCCTTACTGAGCATTTGAGGTCACCGTTTTTATGTTTTATTTTCCCCCAGGATTAAAAGAAAGGTTTTAGGTAAGGAAACAAAAAATGGAAGTTCTTTATGGGAGATGTTGAAGATCTTTCACCACGATTAGAAGATTACGTTCCAAGTTTCCAAAGACACTATACTATTACAATCCTTGTGTGTGTGTTTTTGTTATGTACTAAGTAATCCACAAAAGTAATTTAATGTCCATGTATATCAAGCTTCGGGAATCTACATGGTATCAAAGGTCGGTTTAGATAACTTAAGAGGTTGGGGTATTCATTAAGTATAAGTGACATTACCATAATGGTTTGGATTTCAAAAAGTATCATATTTTTTTTAGATAATGTGAATGAGTTTAAGATAACATGAATAATTATATCATAGTATTATATGATGATTTTACTAATATACTCACACTGACATTTTTGGTTTTTTTTAAATGGTTGGATCTTGCAGAAACTATAGTAACAGTGGATGTGAAGAAAACTGTGACAGTTTTATGAATGAGCAACTGAATGATATGAGATATACACTGAGAAATCTTGTGGTTATTCTCAACCAATTATCTAGAGTCATTATTGACCACCAAAACCTTAGTTATTTTTATTAGGAAAAATATATGTGAGAAACAAATCCCTACAGAAGTTCAGGTAATAATCATAAAGGTAAGTTTGTTAAAAAACCAATGTGTCAAATATGTGGAATGAAACACCTAGGAAAATGTTTTAAAGGGACATAAAGATGTTATATATGTGGAAATGAAGGTCATAAAGCAAGAACCTACCATGGAAAAAAAGGAAACATCTAGTTGAATCTATGAATGGGAAAGAAGTTCTTTTTGAAGGATTAGTTGAATGTTTTAAATGTGGTGTGCATGTTCATTATTCAAACACATGTCCTACGAAGAAGTTTCAGGAATGGGATCACCAGGATCATAGAAATATTTTTTTACCAATACCTAATGCCATTCTGATTGAGGATGAAGAAACTGACAATGACCGTTGAAAGGTACAGATTATTTCTTAACATATGTTTTCCTATTATTGAAATCTTAGGATATTATTCATGATTATGTTTTTAGGAAAGAATTATTTTTGTATATGATGGGAAGGAATGGTTAATGGATCCTAAAGAATGATTAATGAGTAAGAAGTCAACTTATAAGGGATTCAAGAGTTATGGTATATTTTAGGATGGTGAAATTCATAAAAGTATTAAGGCTCTTTTGATGATGGGATTACATTAGAAGACTTTTTATAGTATGTGTAACCCTGATGTTTGATATATGAAAATTTTATTCAATGAATAATTATCTTTTCTTTTGTAGATATAGTTATAAAAAACCATTTGGATTTATATGATCCTTAAATTTAAGGAAATTACTGGTTAATACATTTTGGGATGAAAAACAAAAGTTATTAGATAACCTTTGTGGTTAAAATATGTTATTGTTAGTTTTGATGAATTTATCTCTTTTTGGGGAATGTTATAAAATTATTTAGTTATTTAAAAGGGACAACACACAGACCATGTGACAACCCGTCACCTCGGACGAAGCTGCGGGAATCGATCCCATAACCAAAGTGCGACTGGTATTTATTGCCTACCACTGGGCTACGTGAAGTCCCTTGTTAGTATGACTTACTCTTTTTAGTTAGATGATTTTATGAATCTAGAATAATTTGATTTTGGGTTATCTACGGAAATGACTAACCTATCATAGAAGATATGTGATTAGGTTAATTACATTTCAATATGAGACTTTATGAGTAACAAATGTTATTTGGAGATAAACATTAAGATTTGTCTTGGAATGATATGTGATTAAATCATTTGGAGATTTGGGTTAAAATATTAGTTTTAATTACTTTGATGAATTTTATTGATATCTGTTTATTGAATGGTCTTTGATGAACTTTGGGTTTTGTTGGACAAATTTTATAGATTAAGAGCTGTTTTTCTTTTTCTGAAAGATTATCCTTTTTGGGGATTATCGGATCTTGCACTAACCATTTTTGGATTTGGTTAAGGTCTAAAGACATGGGAAATATATAGTACTTCTTTTATGGATTATGTGATTCTCTTGATGTTGATTTTAGCACTCTTAATGCGAACAAGTCATCTTAAATACTCATCGTTTGGAGAAAATATGAGTTTTTGTTAGAAATATAGTAAAAGATGAAAGTATACATGATAAATGAGTATGTTTACTTATGTTTTACTTATTATCATAAATAAATTAATTAATTAAAAGTAACTTAAAACAAAAAAGTTGACTGTTAACTTTTCCTACTGGGGAATCAAATACTATTTAACCCATGACAAGTTTCTGATTTTCTAGTGGTTATCTATCTCCTAAACATGTTTTTTATCACTCTCTATTAGAACTTTATGGTTTGTTTTCTCATCCATATCAATGTTTTCATGGAATTGTAGCATGTGTTATATCAGGTGACCATTGAACTTATTTTTCTTTTTTTAAGTGATAATTTTATTTACTTCTTTTCTGATGTGGGGCTTTCAATAAAGTTTCTGAGCCCAATTTTAAAATTGCGAGGATGCAATTCCAAGAGGGGGGAAGGATTTAACCACCCAAGTAAATAATGAATATGAAATTTTCATGTAAATTAATATTTGTAAATAAAATATTAATATTACTTTAAAGGGGATTCTATGCTTGTTGGTATACCCAATACGCAACAACGAGTTTCGTTGAAATCTTAAGTTCCGCACTACTAATATCATAATATTATTTTAAATGTTAGTTAATGCCTAGCCATTATAATAGCATGAATGAAATGAACTAACTAAAAAAATAATTATATATGTTTATCAAATATTTTTATATTTACCCAATAAATGTTAGAGGCTTAAAATGCGAATGAATCCAATTTTAAGCATAAATATTATAATATAATTAAAAATGTTGATTTACCACCTTTTGATGGAGATAACTTTTTAAATATACTGTTTCTCAATATTATATGTTATATTTGAAAAAATTAAATCTTTCTTTAAATCGGGACATCAAAATATACTTTGTGTCAATTTTCTTTATTTTTTTGATAAAGTTCATTTTTTAATGAATAGTAAAAAATGTCGTGTTTTAATTCAAAACCTCCTTTTAATATATTTTATTTATATGGTTAGATTATCTTCTTAATTGGTTTTAATGTGTAATTAAAATTTATTTTTAACATTTAAACCAATGGTGGTCATTGGTATTAATTTCATTTTGAAATTGGACAAAACAAGTTTCAATCTTTTGATAGACATTGTTTCTTAAAAACACGTTATTTGTTTTGACAGCGAGAATTAATTATAAAATTAATTAATGAAAATTCTAGGTTTTTAATTTTTTAAAATGGACATAATTTTTGAATATGGAATAAAAAATATAACTCAAGGTGATTTTTTGGTAGTTTTCTAAAAAACATCAATTTTTGATGAATAGTGAAACCACTAAGTAGTTGTTAAAAACTGAATTTTTTTTAAATGAAATTTAACCGCTTCTATGAATTGAAATTCAGAAAATAATACATACATTTTTTACATTAGTATGTAATATTTTTTTCAATGGGATGAAAATAATTTTCGGTGAATAGTAACATTTGAGTATTATTAACCATGATTAAAGGTAATTAGGGTAATTTAAGGTAAAAATAATATTATAAAATGATAATAAATACCTTGAAACAAGTCCTAAACTTATTGGATGAGTAATGGACGACCAAAACAATCCATGGGACAATTTGGGGGCCCCATGAAGCCACTTGGGTATGATAATGACATTAATAACTTTTTTGTTTAAAGTAAAAATAAAAATGTCACAGACATATATTGTTTTATTAAAACAATATTTACAGGGGGTTATATAAGTTATCATTTTTACTAAAAATATTAATTATAAAGCTAAAAATATTTCCTACATCATGGTAATTTTTTTATAATTATTATTAATCAAATAAATAAAATTAATTATGACACAATGATGATACAGTGGTCAAGACATTAATGAATGATTTAAATAAATATGAAGATAATGTTTAAAATAATATCCAACCATTTTCCAATTCTTATTGGATGATTTTATTTCGAAAATGGGACACCCTATAATCGCTTTTAATGATATTTGGACAGATAGAAACCGAAAAGCATTATATAATAAAATAACATTTTCAAGCTTTCAAAAATCTCCCCTCCTCTCCAGTATAAAAAGACCCCACTTCCTACACCTTTCTCACACTTCCTAAGACATTTGTCTTGTCCAAAATCTACTAAAATAATCTCCTAATATAACAATATTCATCCTATAAGTCTTACCTTAGGCATAAAGCACATCAAGAAACCATTTTGGTTCAAACAAAGGGGAGTTACCCAATTTATAGGTAATGTCTTCTATTATGTTAATTTGTTTCATTTTGCTTCTCCAACCCCTTAAACTATTTTTATTCCTTTATTTTTTAACAACAACAGTATCTTAAATATACTAGGATGTTTCTATGAGAAGGATTCGAGCGACACTTACACACACCACTATCTAATGGGTGAAGACCATTCTGTTTCTATGGACGACGAACTACTGCCTCACGAAACGATGATTGTTTAATTATCTCCTACCGCCTCTCATGGGGGCCATTAAGATGTAACTGTATTTATATATGAAATATATTATGTTTATTTTTTCCTTATGATATCTATTTTTCAATTATGCCATAACTTTATGGTTTCCATAATGGGTAAACGTGATAATATTATTTTAGGAAGTGCAGACTACCGCCCCCTCAAAGTTATTTGAATCGTTAATGACATATGTGGGATGTATAAAGGATTTAGTTAATGATATTATATATGATATTATACTGGAATTATAATATACCTTTATATCATAATTTTTTCATTCCATTAAATGCAAAATAGAAATAAAAGTAGCATTTATGCGTACGTACGGCTTACCGTCTCCATGAACGGTGCATTGCAGTTCTTACCTTTAAATGTAATGTGCTGGTATAAATACATATATATACTGTATATATATGATATATATGATATCTAAATCCTGAATATCATTCTGTATATAATGGATATTTTACTACATGAGAAACATGTAAATATAAGAAGTTCACTTCTGACTCAAGTACCAAATATCGACAAAACGACTATTATTAACATAAATGATTACATAAAGTTAATAACATTGTAATAAGTGATATAAAAGAAATAATAAACATGAAAAAGTTTCATAAGAATGTATGAATTAACTTAATTTTATCATTCAGGATGAAAAAAGAACATATGAGCGAGTCTAGTCGAAAACGTGGTAAGGGATTTCTTATCTCACTCTTAATTCTGTGACATTTCCGTTGTTCGCCACTTATTTATTGCATGTGGTGTATTGTGTACTTCTATTTGAAATATATTCTGATGATTCAATTTATATTCATTTTATTATATAATTCATTAGTGTTTATTATCATTTGTTCATATGACTCGATTGATTACAACGAGGTAAGTGGTTTTTCATCTGACTTTTATTCATGTGAGATTCATGCTATATTTTCCACTATTTCCTTTTGTGTGGTGTATGTACTGACCATGATTGTATTATTTTTGTAATATAAATTTTTTTTATGTGTATTTACATCTTCATTATATGATCCCTCTTTTATGGGGCGTACGTTTCGAAAGTTACCTAAATATGTACGGGATCCTTTCAGCTTCCTCTTTTTTTAAAAAGACTTATTTTTGTTATGTATTTTAATTTACATCTTCTTATGCTGAGATATGTTCTTATATATCCTTATTACTGTAAATTTTATGTATATGTGATTAGATACCCTTTTTAACTCTCATAAACTCATTTTTTGAATTTTCCATTGACGTTGTTAGGCTGTCGAGTTTATGTAAGGGAACTTCTTAACCCAATTTCAATTCTTGGGGTTAAACCACTACTTCTTGATTATATCATGATATGAATATGTGTGAAGGAAATACGATTGTATTACACTTAATATACACTTATATTGGGTGTATTTATATTTTTCACACATAATTATGTTATTGAGTTATCCTTAATCTAAGGATACCATCTTTGTAAGGGAATTCGTCTCAATCTCCTTTCATTGAGGCATAATTTGTTTCAATACAAGAAATTATTTTATATGCTGTATAAAAACCTTTGACTTTTCATTTCTTTCAATGGAAATCATTCTCTATGAAGCATTTTACTAAATGACAAAAAGGAATGTTTCTTTTAACGTACGCGGTGACAACGACTTTTCCGCCGCCGTGAGTATTAATTGATCTTTGGCTTCCTTAACAATCCATAATGTTTTTAAAAAGAAAAATAAATACCATATACTTTATTATGTATTTTGGTATTGAATATGGTTTTGATAGTGGATTTTTTTGTTAATATTGTTAAATGATATATTGTGATTAAAATTTGGAAATGTTTTCTTTCCTTTATATTTTTTGAATGTGTTATGATTTTATAATGGTACATGGACATTTGATGAGAGGTTACATTATTAACCAAATGAAGGCTAGTGCCGTGATAATCCAGGATGGGTGTTTACATTATAACCTCCAATTCATTGGGTTTGGAAGTCATCCAAATGACTATTCCATTTAGTGACATCTGTGGAAGATTATAGTATTGTTATTTTATTTAAGTATGTTCATGTCCCAAGTTACCTTTTTATGTTATGTGTTCTTTATATGGGTTTTATGGTGATATTTTGGTTACAAAAGGGTAAGCAATGATATTTTATTCAGTGAAAAGTATTAACTACTTCATAAAGGTAAAAATTATTACTTATGATGAAGTATTCATGTATTACTTGTTGTTTTGAGAAACTAATAGTTTTCCTTCTATTTGTATCCCTTTCTGAGTTTTTTATGCTCATCCCATGTTTTTGAAATGTTTTCTATAAGACTTAAATATGAATATGGTCAAGGATGGGATCAAGTAAAGACATTCTATCTAAAACATGGAACTATACATCTTTATTTTTAAGAGTTTTTATTTTATAAAAAAATGGAAACTGAGTAGAAGTGTCATAATTGTGATCTCTTGAGATGTAATAGTTACGTCTTCATTATCTAAAACTCTAACCCTAAAAATACCCTCAATGTGAATTATTCATTTAATTCAAGATTATGTAATGTTTTAATGCTAGGTCCTTATATTAACAACCACAAAATCATAAATCTATGATGGGTGAAAATGACATTGATTAGTTAAATATGAAGATAAACATATAAAACATTATATAAAGTAATTTTTAGAAAATTTGATAGATCCTCATACAGTCAAGACATATAACATAAGAAAACATATTATATCATTTATTTCCAAATCATAAGAACAATTTCTTCCTTTGAATATGCTTTGACCAATATCCCCTTCATTTCTTACTCCAAGAAATGAATATTCAAGATGAATGTTTTTTTATGTCTTATGAAATAAAATTAAATTTTAATAGTTCATAAGATCTATAAAAAACAATAATTCATTCCTTATATCCCTATATTTAACAAAACCAAAATTATTAGTATAGGATATCCAATAATCTAAGTCATTAATTAATCTCAAATAATAACACCCAATATTAAACATAATACATTCCACAAATAGTAAAACATAAGACTCCCCCCAAATGTGTATTACAAATATATAAACATAATGATGATTTGATCTCATATCCTCCCATGATCTACTTGACAATAATTTTATTTTACATATCGTCTCGTACCAAAATATATATATCTTGAAAATATAAAATATTAATTTCCAAACATAGATTCACAATAAAATAATATATTCTTCAAAAAGATAATTTAAACTATATAATAAATTATTTTATCAAAATAGTTTTCCATTAGTTGTATGGATTTATCCTTGCATTTATATAAAATAATAGTTTGATTTAGAATATAAAATATTATTTTTTTATAAAATATATTTTACATCTCTATAAGGAGAGATAATAAATTCTAGAAAACACTTCAAATTTCACTAATGTGAAATATTTTAATATGCCTTCTTCATGAAAACATCATCATTTAATCCACAAATCAAGAGTATAGGAAAATTGTTACCTAAAAATCATGATTCACTTTTGCAACTGTAATTTTATAGGCATTAACATTGTCCTTTTACTTAAATGGTTATTCATTAATATTATCACACTTAGATCATGGATTAGGTAATTTATTCACTTAAATAAAAAAACATATCATTTATAGTACTAATGTGTTAGTGTTGTAATATATTGATCTCACTTTCCATTAATTTCATTGAGTAGAATCTTCACATCACTCAAACAATATTTTAATCGATTTCCAAACCTTACAAAAATAAATCATAATCTTATTTTTCTAAGGTATTCATTTTATTGAAAATTGCCACATTTTTTAGAACACAGAAGGTTAAAAAAATTTATTCCCTCGATGTGAAAATCCCCTAGAGTTTCCATGAAGAACGATATTACTTTTTTATCAAACGATCCTAGTGAGTTTATTAGTTCCATTTACACTTTAATTTTTATAAAATGATTTATTACATCTCCCAAAGACCCATAGAGATAATTACATTAGAATACATGCTTTTAAACCAAAAAATAATCGATAAATTTTTTTTAATTACTATCCCTAAAGAATACCATGGAATTCATGTATAATATTCCTTAGAGGTATTAATTGATTCATCATCATTCCTCTTGTCCTCAATGAAATTATTATCTTTTTTATATGTATAAAACAAGGGAATTACATTCTATGAAATATTCCCTTAAACTAATCCAATTCCATGGAGTCAATATCTACATATTTCCTTATATTTTTAATAGTATTATACCATTCATCTACTTCACCTTTCAAATGATAATTATTTTGGACAAAAGTTTCATGGATAAACTACTAAATATGGGAAAATATCATTTTCTTCTCATTAATTCATTATATAGAAACTAGTGGACCAGAAGACTCATCAAATTATGTTCTATATTGTCTCATAAAAGGATAAAAAACTTGTTGATCCCTCCTCAGTGTAGTTAGAGGACCGATATAATAAATGATAAAACTAATATCCTAAGATAGTTTAGTGAACATAGTCAAATGATATTTTATTATATATTAAAACCCTTTTTGTTTCTCATGGGGATAGTGATTTCATTCTATATCACATTTATTGTCTACACAATTACATTAGGTTCCATTCATTAATTAAAATAAACAATCATAATGAGATCAATGATAATCCTATTGGAATACCTTAAAAATAAGAAAAATCGTTTACTATATTTATAAATCAAGAAACTATCCTTTCAATCAATGAGACCCTTGTTTTATACTATGTCATCTATGATATTTACCAAAACATGAGGAACTTATACTATACTTATAAATAAACATAGGGTTCCCATTAATTATTTATCATCCTATTTCCAATGGTTAGCTGATTCATTCTCTAATAAAAACTATGATGATCTTGTCTTATTACCAGTGTGCTATAATTTATACATTTCAGAGCAATCCATGATAGAGAACACCTCCTAGTAAGGTATCATACCACCATCCCAAGTGGAATCACACTCCACGTGAATCCCTTGGGTAGAGAGCTATGCTTCACTCAACATTCACATGTGAGAGTTATAATGGATCAGATCCCTTGCTTTTTTATAATACTGACTATAACAACAGAAAATTTTCATACATAGATATTTTATCTTTTCAGAATAATATTATTTACATAACCTAACTACCATTCTTATAATAATATAGGTCTACTTCCATTAGAAACATGGAAACCTAAATAACTATTTCAAAAGAGTCTCTCATTATGTTCTTTATTATTAGAACCCTTGATAGACATATCATCCCTAAAACCATTATTCATAACCTTGGGAAAAGGAAACATAAAAAAGGGCGATGTAAGATGCTTAGTAAGGAAAATTAGGGTTGAAGTTAATGATATCTTGAGTATAAAATGATCATAAAGGTTTGAGAACATGATCATAAAATTTTAAATTATTACTCTGCATATCATAAATCATAATCTTTAGTCTAGGTTTAATGCTTGGAAGCTCATAAGACATGAGTAATAAAGGAATCAAATAACCAGATCCATAAATAAAAATATTTTCATAATAAATGGGTTTTTTTGAATAAAAATAATTATATGAATTTTGGAATATGTATAAATAGAAATAGGTTCTATCTTAAACATAATGATGTGAAATAATGCTCATGCATAAAAATATAGTCATGAAACCAGGTCAATTCATAATATTATGGAAATGAAATTCAAGTTGGCAGATAAACATATAGATATGACTACACTATCCATGAATAATATTATGGACATAAAATCCATGTCCATACTTTATTTAATGGACATAGAATCCCAATCTATGTTGAATAGTATAGAAATGGAAACTAGTTCATGAATGAATCTATAAAAATGCAGTCATCTTGTCATAAACCATATTTACACCATGCATTTTACATCATCTCTCAATGGATTGTAAAGATATATATGTCCAACCCATCAAAAATTGAAAATAACTCATATGCATTATAAAAATATAATAAATGGTTCATTAAATACGAACCCATTAAAAAAATGACATTCAAAAAAATTTCACCATATCATAACCAATTGAAATGAAATAGGTTTCATGAAAATTTCATAAATTTATTAATGTATTACCCATTCAAAATGAACAAGTATCAAAAAAATCGTATCATAATAAACATAATACATCAAGAGGAAGAATATAGATTGTATTCTTGGATTATATCTGAATTAATGCATAAGTCATATTATGTTTTTTATATTTGATGACTATAAATACCATTATAAGTTCATTTATATATTCTTAAGGAAAATAACAAATCAATGTTTTATTAAAATAAATAAAATATAAAAATTTCAAAAAAATTACCGGAAAATTTTATTTTAAAATAATGATTGAAAATTGTAAAGGATGATTAAAATCATTGAGCATTCAAGATAGTGGGAAATTTGATTCATTCTGTATTTTTATTAATAAATAATTCCTTTCATATGATGATAAAATTAAAAAGTACCTTCTTCAAAAAATAATAGAACTTTTCTTTTAAACATATTTTGTAATAATAAAACATTGGTAAAAAAATTTCATTGAAATATAATAATAGGATAGTTAAATCATTCTTTAAGAAATTTTTAGAAAACATGGATATTGAAGAAAATAGTTTTCAACTGAATATAGAAATAAGGTTCTTTTCCTTAAAAACACATGTATGGTATCTACAATAATTTAGGTGAGGAGAATAAAGGAAACATGTATTTTCAATAAATAACTATAGGAGAATAAATTTCATTTTTTATTGAGACTTAGATGATAATAATATATCATTGATAACATAATCCTAAACAATCTTGAAAAACACTGAGATTATTACATAACACTCTTTACCGCTTTGGTAATATTTGAAACAAAATCCCCATGAAATAAATAATTGTTGATAGATATGTAAATACTCTAAAATTTAATTGAATGAATCATAAAAATAATTCATTGTAAGTATATACACAATATAAAAGATATATGTGGTGAAAATGACATGTGTCTCAAATAAATACAAATGAGACAAAAATATATAACCTTAGGTCATACTTCCTTCATGCACATTCAATACTTGTATATATATATATATATTATTAATATATTATAGAATAAAATTATTATATATCATACCATATAAGTTTTTTATATAACATTTTTCACTATATATTAACAATTTTTTTTATTAAAATTACTATTCTTGAAGATATCTACATCATTTTTCATGTATATTTTTTATAGTGTTTGTACTTCTACATTGATCATGGATAAATCATATGAATAATTTCATTTTTTATATAAATATGATTTATATTTCTTATTTACATTATGAGACTCATCTATAAATTTAGAGACTGAAAAATGAGTTACAATGTTCATGTAGGCTGTAGGTTGTATGTACTCATGAAAGTTGTTGTCATTTATTGAATAATGGAAATAAAGAATGGTAAAAAATAAATCAAAATTCATAATTCATAAAAACAACATAAATATCATATATACTCATTAAATCACTCTTTATTACTTCTAATGTAAATAGGAAATGAAAAGTGAATCAATTTACTTCGTGGAGGTGGTAGTCTATACCATTGTAAGATCAACATTATCATTTTCCAATAGTATATAATATAACATGTTATATGTGATATTATAATTTATAAAATATAATAGCATCATTTTTATAATTCATGTACAATAATAACATAAAAATATCCATACATGAAATATGTTTATGATAAATTAATTTTATCTCTATATGGAGTCATTAAGATTTGGGTACATACATGTGATACTTTCATTTACCATTTTATAGAATGATAATGAATAAATTTTTATCAATAATAAAAATAAAATTTAATTATATTCTTGATACTTGTATTTTTATATTATAAAAAATATAATATATTGATATGTGTAAAATGGAGATTTTAAAACCAAGTGATCGGTTAGGGAAATAACCTCTTCATTGAAACAACTCCATTGGATATCCTCTTGATGACCATAGGGGTTGTATTTAGTGAATAAAATATCTATATAATTGAAAAGGATTCTTATAAGTGAATTTATAAGTGTTTTTTTGAGCTATAAGGGAAAAGTTGGTCTGAATAAAAGAGAGGATCAATTCCCATTTGTAATTGAGGTGAGGGTAGTTTTGGAAATTCATATAATATTTAAATAAAATTAAGCCATTCTCTAGAAAAAATTATTCATAATGGATATGGATTGTAATATATGTTTTTATGGGTTTATATTACATCAAACAAAAAAAATATAGGATTAATCAATTTTTAAAACATTATATTTTTTAACATGTTAGTTAAAATATTTTAACATTAACCATAGTAATATATTTTCCATTATTAAAATTCTATGACATTATATATAAGGTAAAAAATGGATAATAAATTAAAAATGGATAACAAATGAGTTCATATACTATCCACACTATCCTATTTTAGTATATCCATGATTTTAAAATAATTTAATAAATTATAATTATGTTAAAAATCATTAAAGTTGATTTTCTCAATATAAATTTAATTTCAATTCAAGGACCTAAATAAATATTTTATATTATATATTAATCCTTTCAAAATCAATATATTGTGTTAATTATAAAAAAAATCTTGTAATACAATAAATACAAAAAATTATATTAATTTTAACATTTAATAAACATTTATTTTATTTTTATTTTATTTAAATTAATATAGAATCATTGTTGTAGAATCATTTAAGGAAATTATATAATTTATAAAAGTTATTAATTAAGTTTTATCATCAAATTAATTTCATTTGGATCAAAATATACATTTATATTAATTTATAACTTGATTTTCTCACTATGTGGGCATATAAGATATATTTAGACCTTTGATAATGATATTTTATACCATTCTTTGCATTAACATTATATTGCTAATTTTCATGGAAAATATTCCATTTAAAAAATAAAATTCTAGAATAAGGTTATAATGGTATAATTAACCTAATCAAATATTATTAATATGAATTATTATGACCTTATAATTTATTTATAACATATATTATTCCGATTGATCCTTTGTCGAGGTGATAAATGATACCATGATTACTATTCATATTTTCCAAAAAAAGGGGGCCTCTAACAAAATTTGATCCTAATGATTACAAAAATGGAATAAATTTTCTAAAATTTCATATAAACAATTCCCATTATTTATTTTTAATACAATTATAAATATTATGAAGAAAACTATATTTTATAAAAATATATTTTTTAGAAAAAAAAACATATATTATATATAACTCATTCATAGAAAAATATAAAGTGAGTGTAAAAACCATTGATTTATTATATAATATATATCAACATAATTAAAATAATTTAAAAACTAGTGATATATTTAATTTATTATGATAATATCATAATCTATGCAAACAAATATTTTTGAGGAAAACACCTTTCTATGTATAAAAATATTTTAATAATAAATTAAAAAATAAAATTAATTCGAATGATCATAATTAGGTAATTAAATATAAAATAGATCTATTTTTACCTTGAAACTATTTTTTGAAATAATTTAAATTTTTACACGCATTGAACAAAAATGACTTTTCCAATAAAAAATATTATTTTCCACTATTCACCAGAAATTCATTCTCTTTAGAAAATTATCCAAAATTCAAATGACGATTATTGTGATATGATATTTTTATGAAAAAAAATTAATTGGGAGAAATAAATTTTTTAAAATTTTCATCAATTAATTATAATATTTTCTCATAAAAACTAATAATTTTTTTTGATTAAATTATTATATTTATGAATAATATAACTTTATAATGCCCGAGCCCCAGAATCCCATAGATGGTTCATTACATTTGTACATTTACATGATTACATGGAATAAATTTCATACAGAAAGATAAATTTATAAGTTTTGGAATACTATATTAAAAAAATGATACCCATATTACATTTGAAATTAAAAAATAAAATATTACATATAATTAAACGAACTCGACAAAATCCTGGTAATCTCATTAAATAATTTCTTCCTCATTTCCTAGGGAAATGAAACAAAATAATGGTGATCTAAAATTCATAGTAAGGTTAATTTAAATAGGATATGTATTGAATCAATGATAATAATAAACATGGAAAGGTAAATAACTGAGCTCACATGGAATTTATATAACTCGATAAGGAAATATCAATATAGAATGGTATGTAACTGAAATATGTGTCATTTAATCAGTAGACAGTGAATAAAATACATCTATAGATAATATCAATATTAAAATCACATGGATAAATAATAATTGAATCTAAATGAAGGTAATTATTGATTATTGGAATCCATGTTTCCTAGGTACCTGATAACTTTACCCTTAAGACCTATGGTATGATGGTTTATAACATATTATGTAAAAACCCATATGATTGGCCAAATGATTCATCTAATGATATTATTGATGCATTAAGGGTACATCTATAATAGGTCCCAACCTATATTGTACCTATACAAATCATTCCACATATATTTGTTAATTCATTTAATTCATGAAAAATGTCCCTTTTTAAATATCAATATCGAGTAGAAGATACATATTCACCAATAATTCCATATCTAATCAACTATCATTCAATGGGTGAAACATATTTAAAAATGGTATATGGTATAAGGAATAATTATACACAAGAAATAATTTTATTTATATTTAAAATAAATCTTATTTCCATTAGAAAATTATTATTTAGGTGTGATTGTTTCAATAAAAAGTTAATAATGACAAAAGAAAGTGAGATTGTAGTGATATCTTTTACCACTTCATAATTTTCAATTCAAAACCCTTGGGTGAAATAATTCAAATTGAAACATAAAATTTCATGAAATATAAGAGAATAATGATATTAAATGAAAAATGGGAAGTATATATTCCAGATTAATGTAAAATAGTGCATGATTACAAGAAAGTATCAACGTAATGAAAATTGAGAATAAATCCCTTACTAATGATGTAACCTCTTAAGATAATCCCTTATTGTAATAATTATACAATGAAACATTTAAATAAAATTATGATAAATGAATTTGTGATACAATATATCAAATGGTTTAGTGTATATACTTCAAAAAATAAGAAAGTTTTGAATATGAAATTTATCTCATAAAGGTTAAAAGTGAAATTAAACATCCTTACTCTATACTTCATTTTTATTGAAAAAACATTATCCTAATATATATTTTTTTTAAGAATGTTATTAAATTATTAAATAAAAATAAAAATATTTTTTATATAAATATAATCCTCCTATAAAATATTATTAAATATTTGTTGTTGATATTTTATTATTTTCATCATTTTGGGTGTTAATTCCATTGTTTATCCTGTGTGTCTTGAGTTTTTATTTTTCATTACTATTACATAGATCATTATATAATTATATCCCTAATGTGAACAATGATTTCTAAATCATAAATATTCATTTTATATGTATTTACTGTAATCCATAATGTTTGGAGATAAGAAATGAAATACACCATTCAAGGAGATGGTATGTCTTATGTATGCATGAACAATGTGTCAATTTACTTTTGGCATTAAAATAAAGAATAATAAATTTTATTTGTAAATATTATAATTATAATAAATTATTATTGTTATATTTATCAAATATGTTAATTAAAAAATGGATAGTATGACTATTTGTGTTATATACAAATTAATTAACATTAAATACATAATATATATTAAATATATCCTATAAATACATTAAATCCATCATTATAATCATCCTTTATCAGTTGTAATAGGATAATGAATGAAATTAGTTCACGAGGCAGTAATCTTCCATAACATGACTAATGAAAGTGTATCCCATTTTATTGAAGTGTGTGCTAGTGTAGGTAATAAACATAACCTAAAAGCATTTTTATATATTGAGGATAAATTTTATTATATAATAATTATATGTAAATAATTTTAGTAGTGGATAATGAAATAAAACAACAGTTCTCATTAAAGAAAGTTACAAATTATTTGGGAATCTCTATTTATATTAGGCCAAAATACTTCTCCGGAATGTTTAGTGATTTAATGTAGGATTCTAGTATGAATGGATGGAATAATTAGAGATATTTCAGATGTTTTTTGATGACCAAATGGTTTTAATTATGTGAATAAGTGATGAGTTATTTCTTTTGTATAGTTGATGATTACTACCATTCATGTAAATATTAAAAGGTAAACAACTATGATGATGTATCCCTTATATAATGTGCCTCTAATAGTGATAAAATTATATAATTGTAGATTAAGGGTTGATTTATGGAAATAAAATGGATTTAGAGATGTTTTGGGGGTAATTTCTCCACTTAAGATTAAATGTTTACTCCCTTGTGAAGCTAATTGATACTTTAATCACATTAATTAATTTTAATTACTTTCTAAAATATTTTTGTTAAAAAACTAATTTTATCTTAATATAAATTATAATTTATTATTATTATAACCATAAAATAAATCTTTTTAAAAAATTAAAATCCTATAATTGGAAGAAATTAGTTGAAGAGTGATCTCATATATAGAATGAGAAAATAGGTCATTAATGTAGAATTGTTCAAATGTTAGAAATTATTCTATATCTTAAATCATTGGAAACTTTATTAAACATAGATAAATGGGATTTATAAATATAAATCTGATATATTTAAGCATTAAAAAGAATAAAAAATATATTTTAAAAAAATAAATAAATTATTGGAAAAAATATCTTTCAGTTAACTTTCATTATTTTCAACTATTCGTCAAAAATTGAAATATTTCAAAAAAATACAACAGATTCACCCCATGATAATTTATGACATTAATAATTAAAAATTAAAGCTTATTTTCACAAATATGGTTTATAAAATATTCATAACTTGTTTTTAAAATAGTTTCTCCATTAAAAAATGGAAAAACTCCCTTTAAAATTATATGTTTTTATATAGAAAATTGGACTTTTTTATCATATTTCTATACAATTATATGATGAATTTGAAAATTATTTGTTTTAATATATATCAAAATATATATAACATTAAAATTATCCAATAATAGTAACTAATTTAATTAATTATGATAAAACTATATTGGAGAATAAAAATATTTTAAAAAAAACATTTTTTTATATTCATTTGGTTTCTATATTCATTTTTATCTAATTGGTAACCGATTAATTCATCATTATTTTTTAGAAGGTATTCAATACAACTGAAAACCAATATTTTAAGGTATTATATATTATTTTTATTTTAAAGAATAATATTAAGTGTATTCAGTAAGATTCGATCTTCCATGTAATGCAAGACCCAAAGATACTCTGTGTGTACAATATATACTAAAATCCATGATTTTTTTGTTTTATTATATATAATAGATTAACTATATTTTAAATAATAAATATAATTTATTTTATTTTGATATAATATTCCCTTGAATGCTTTTTCTTTCTTGTCAGACTGTTTATCAAATACAATGCCCTTATATTAGATTTTTGGGGTGTAACATTTCCACACCTTAAATAAATTTTGTCCATTAAATTGAAAAAGAATCTCTATAATAAATGGTTATATATTTTAAAATAAAATATTTTTGAAATACCCACATCATAAATAGGTTTAATAACTCATCTTCTTAATAATAGGGAAAACGAAATTGAAATGTCCACAAAAATTTAAGCATTCAAATAAGAGAAAATTTATGAAAACTTAAACCTGGAAAAGAAATATTATCATCATGTTCATATGGAGAGTGATAGAGAACATTTGTCATTAAAAATCAAGTGATACTTATATGTTCAATTACCCAATCCCATAATACACAAAGGTTTTAAAGTATCCTTTATATCATATAGAAATTATTTTAATGGGGAGTCATTTTTGTTTCAATACCCTTTTATAGAGTTGAGTAATTATTTCAATATTTATAAATATAAGTAAATATACAATTATATAAACACAATATTATATTTTTATAGTCCATTGAACCAATTCTTCTTCATTTAAAAGCACATGTTTAATAATATGGTGAATTAATACATTAAATTCTAAAACCTCATCCAATATCAACATAAACCCTTTCACTAATGGTTTAATTTTCCAAAATATTATTATTCAATAATTTAGATGTAGGGTCACTGAATTTGCAAATATAACTAATCAAAACTTCATTATTGAGATTATAATCATAACATACCAAACATGTGAAAACCCTCATTATGTATTTTCTTGGAAGATGTAGATAAATTGAATTATCATATAGGCTTACTATAAACATGCACGCCTCCTGATTCATAAAAATATTGGTTAATGGATATATTCTTTAAAACTAGAATTTTTGTAAAGATTGTCAATTATATCATAAACAACATCTGTTGAAAAATCATTAATCAGTTCCAAGGTACTCATTTCATATCCAATTTATATTATCTAAATCAATCATCTCTTTATGAAAAAACCAACATCTCATCATTATGTATATATTACGGATTTTCATTCCTTCAGTCATATTTTCTCGATGAAGTTCAATGTGTCACTGAATCAATTTACTTTCCCATTAGTACCGATCAACACACACTTTTAAATCCTTTATGAAAAAGTATTATAGTAAAATCAATAAACATTCCCTAATAATTATAACCAGGATATCATCGATAAAATTATTGTACAAAATAATTCATGGATCAAAATACGATAGAAATTTAATCATTACACACCTTCTATATCAATAGGATAAGATTGACCTTGATCATATTGATCCTTATTAAGTATGTTATATTAATGGATTTATATTCATTTGTTTAGTTCCCCATCTCCTTAGAGTTATAACACTTCATATAAGTCTTTTTATCCTTCCCTTTTCATTATTTTTCATAGTCACTATTATCCCCAATGATATTAAAACAATATAATCCCTTCATGAATTTACCATGGGGATTATTACCACATTTATCACATTTGAAAAAATATATCTTTCTATTATTCTGTTTATCAATCTATTTCTTGGTAGTCTCTTCTTCTCTTGCATACCTTCAAATCCATTGTACATGTAGAATTATATCGCCATCTTGATAGTACGCAAATCTATTTAATATTATGAACAGAATTTTGGAGACACAAATTCCATTTGGATATGTGGCATAAATCGTTCAAAAAAAGTGATAAATCTTTCACTATATGTTTCACATGTAATCAATAAAATACCTGGATAACCTTGTAATGGTAGCTTTATAATATGTAATACTTTCTCCTTCATATCCATTTACACTATGGAACGTTCTCTTCAACTTAATTTGTCTTAATGGGGGGAATATGTTTCAAATAATTTCTCCTTAATTTATTTTAACTCCATGAGTTCAATTTCTTCTTCACACCTAGTATTCTGGAATAATGAAAACTATTTATCTTCAACGCCTTTGAGAAAATACACATCAAGTTTGAATGTTTCCTCTCCACCAAATGTCGAGGGAGTAAAATATACTTTAGAAAAATAATATATTTCTCATCTACAATTAGATTATTAGTCCCCCCAAAAAATTAGGGCTTCTATTTTATAAAGTGAGCTACCATAAGAGATTCTCATTGTGTAATAGGTTTCTCTTTTCGGGAATATTATTTTTTGTCACCTTATTATTATTCACTAATATTTCCATTTTTCTCCATTCTAATGCCAACTATATTGGTTTTCACATTAGGGAAATCTCTACAATGTCCCCATGAATTGATATCATTCTTCCTTTTGAGAAGCATTTCTAGAAAATAGAATAAACTAGATTTGATACTAGAACTATGAAATATAATATATAATTCTAAAATTAATGATATAAATAACATAAATTGAGAAATTTATACTTATATAATCTTGTAATTAATAAAAAAGATTAATTGGGATGTTCTTCAATTCATATCCACAAATCTAATCATATGGTGATTTTTCCAAGCCTATGATTTCCTAAATCTATTTTCCATGGTTTCTACGGAACCTCTTTTCATACCAACTATAACACCCAGACCCTATAATCGATGAGAAGATCCCTTACCTTAAAAAATTGGCATGATTAGAAAGAATGGAATGCCAAAAGACCAATTTGCTTATCATTTTTTAAAAGTATATTGAATTCATGATACCCATATTATATTGGGATGTATAAAATAAAACTGGAAAAATAATAAATTTAAATGAATAGGAGGCTTGAAAAATCATTCAAATATTTCATCATTATATCCTGGATAAATGAAATAAAATAAGGGTGAGATCAAATTCTTATTAAGGGTATGTATAATATAAGAAGTAATGGATCAATGGCAACAATCAACATGGTAATGTATATAACTAGGAACACATCTCATTCATATAACTAGGTATGGAAAAATAAATATTGGAAGGTAATTAAATAAAATACCTACCATTTAATCAATAAAAATATAATGAACTACATCCAATTATAATGGCAATGAAAATATATAATGCATAAATATTAACATAATATAAATGAATTAAATGTATGATTATTAGATGGTATATTTCTTATGGACATGATTCATTAATATTCAAGACCTTTCTTAAGATGATTTATATCATATTGGGTAAAATCCAATTTGATTGACCAAAAGATTCATCTCATGCTACTATTAAGGAATAAAGTGGATATATGTAACCCAACCCAACCCATTTTATACCTATCCAAATAATTCATTATATATTGAGTAATATATTTAATTTATGAACAATGTTACATAAAAAATATTTTTATGGAGTTAGAGATATAGATTTATCAATATTTCCCCAACTAATAAAATATATTACAAAGTGTGAACCAAATATAAAAATGGTTAATGATTTTTGGAATAATTATAAAAATAAGATAACAATATGGATATTTATAATAATTCTAATTTCTAATATACAATGTTCTAAAGGAAGTTATTGTTTCAATAGAAAGTTAACAATAATAAAATAAAGTTATATTGTAAATATAATTGTTACCAATTGGTAACATTGAATTTAAACCCCTTGGATGAGGTAATTCAAAGGGAAACATAGAATACCATGCAATTTGATTTAATAATTATATTAAATGACCTAGGGTAATTATGTATTCAATATCAAATTGAATTGGTTCATAATGACGAATAAGTCTCAATGTATTGTAAATTGACATAAAATCCATTACAACTATGGTAACATATAAATTGGAACCCCCAAATGTAATATTAATCAAATAAAAAATTCAAATATAGTTAATATAAAAGTATTAATTGTAGAGACCCGAAGCTTAAGGTACATGTCCATTACATTAATTTTGCGGAATACTTAGTACATAACAAAAAACAAACACACAAGGATCGTAATAGTTTAGTGTCTTTGGAAACTCGGAACGTAATCTTCTAATCGTGGTGAAAGATCTTCAACATCTCCCATTAAGATCTTGCTTTTTTTATACCTAAAACCTTTCTTTATATCCTGGGGAAAAGAAAACATAAAAGGGTGAGCTCAAATGCTCAGTAAGGGTAAACAAAAGAAATATCAATCACATCATATACATAAGAACATAGCTTTTGGAAATCTTAACCTGCAAAAGAGCTCATAATATCATAACATGGGATAAATCATAGAAGTGAAATGTAATCCCAATAATCATAACATAAAACATGAAACTTTATGGCATACATACATAATCATAGAGAATCATTTCTTGTTAGTCAAGACTCATTTCCAAGACTATCTTAGTGGACAAATTCCCTTTCTGAACTGAGTCACCCTCGTTTCAGTCTTGTTTCACTGAACCGGTATAACCTACCATTCCAGCCATGTCTATATCATGAGATATAAAATCTTTAAACAATGCATTGGAGGGAGATATAGGTCCCACCCATCTCATAATGATACCATTCTTATGTGTGCCAAAAAATCATAAATCATATATCATTGCATAACCAATGTAGAAAAAATGGGATTCTTAAACAACATGACAACATAAAACAATTCATATAAGATAAAGGAATTCATAAAAATATTTCCATCACAACATAATCAAATCCATGTAATAATAGGGATAGAAACAGAACCCTATATTATCTTAGATGGAAAATAATTTTGATAAAACACTTGAACTCCATTCTTGAGGAAAATATCCTTTCTACTTCAAAAACATTTTTCCTTTCTTAACATGTCATACAATTTTAAACTAAAAGAATTTGATTAAAAATAAACTTGAAAACTTTTAATGGAAGATTCATGGAAATATTGTTTTAAAAATCCATTCATGCCGTATAAATTTAAAAAAACATTCTTCTCGTACTTTTGTCGGAAAAGTCAAAAAGTACCTCGTATGAAAAACGACAAAAGATTCCTTTCATATCTTTTACTAAAAACTCACCGAATGGTAAAATTGGACATAAACTATTGTATAAGGATATAAATATTACATATTGAGGAAACATGGACGTGGATGATAAAATACACCCCAGTAAATACCAAAGTATAAACAATCTCGGATAAAAATGAGATTGTGATATTTCCCTTACCTTAGGTCCGAGTTTCTTTGTAAGTGTCTGAACCTCCTCTTCTTTGAAACGCCTCTTTGAATCCTCCACTTAGGAAACTAATATTGGTCTTTGAAGAAGACCAGGACATCTAGGATTATTCTAGGGAAGTGTATAAGGGATTTTGGTAGGGTTTGGCCGAGCTTGAGTGCTCAAATTGGTGTAAGGAGGAGGGGAAGGAGGTTCCCTTTTATAAGGGAGGAGAGGGGCACCTTAGAAATATCTCAAAATATTATTTTATATTAAAGTCAAAATTGGTTTATAATGGTTCCAAAGGGTCTTATTTCGAAGCTAAAGTGGGGATGGGTCGAAATCCTATCAACCAATAGGATTTAACCAAGTTTAGGGTATTATTTTAACCTTATCAATTAAAATAACTCTAAGTTAAATAATTTAACTTTTACCGTGTCTTTTTATTTTCTTTCACTATATGGTTAATACACTTACTATAACATGCCAAACGAACCCCAAATTGTTTATTATTAATATATATATCCTTATCTAAGTCATTTGGCCGAACCTTAGATTTTTAGGAATAAAATAACAATTAATAATATAATATTTGATTTAAAAACTATTTTGTCTCAATTTTGAAACTATTTTATATATGATTTTTGTGAAAGTCATAACAGAATTATATGTTCGAACCAAGTTGATTAAATCAACACTAATATATCATAGTAACCTATAAAATTAGTGGGATTCATAAAAAGTCTCAAATTACATTTATTTTGGTGTTTATAACATCAATTATGTCAATATTTCATTAATAAGATAATTACTGCATCATCATTGTGTCATAAATAAATTAAATTATTTAATGTCTAAAAATTATAAATAAAATACCATTATGTAGGAAATAATTTTAGATTTCTAATGAATATTTATAGTCGAATTTATCTTATGTATAACCCCATATTAAAAATGATTTACTTATTAAACTTTGATTTTAACTATTTTAACCCTTCTTTAAATAAATTAATAATAAATGTCCTAATCTAATTCAAGGGGGCCTAAATGATAATATTTTACACTTAAGGTTGTTTTTGGTCGAGATACACTTTTCCAATAGAATTAGGACATGTGTTAGGGTAATATTAATATCATTCTTACCCTTAATTACCCTATTTACTTTTAACCGTGGTAAATAAAAGTAAAAAGTTACTATTCACCAAAAATTATTTTCATCTCATTGAACCAAATTTTACTTATTGACATCAACCGTGTCTCTCGGATTTTTGAAATTCCATTCACAGAAGTGGTAAAAGTAAGTTTTATGAAAAATTCAGTTTTTTTAACTACCACTTAGTAGTTTCACTATTCATCAAAAATTGATGTTTTTCAGAACAATGCCAAAATTTCATCCTAAGCTATATTTAATATTCCAAATTCAAAAATGAAGTCTATTTTACCAAATTCATAACATATAAGTTGCATTAATTAATTTTATAATTAAATCCCGTTGTTAAAACAAATAGCGTGTTTTGAAAAAACAATATCTATCAAAAGATTGACACTTGTTTATGTCTGGTTTAAATGTGAAATTACATCCAATGACCAACATTGTATTAAATTGTAAAAATATATTCTAAATATACTTTAAAACCACTCAAATTAATAATTTATCACTATTAATTATTTTGATTAAAAAAAATTTTAATTATAATTTAGTAATTTTCACTATTCATCAGAATATGAAAGTTATCCGAAAAGTACCAAAATTTCACCTTAGGCTAAATTCGATACTCCGAATCCAAAAATGAAGTCCATTTTGAGATCTAAAATTTCTAAAATTTTAAAAGGTGGTTATTACTATTTATAACGGCTAGTTATAATAATATTATAATAGCATATCGTTGTTTAGTGAAACTCGGTATTGCGTACTACACACGCTATCGAGGAAGGTCGTGATTGCGTGTAATGCAAGGCAAGTCAAGGATATGTGTTGTGAAAGCTCCTTTTGGTGTAGCGTACAACACAAGACATTAATAAAATTAAAAAATAATAGTTTTTATAAAATCTTGGGTTGTTACATTCTACCCCCCTTAAAATGAATTTCGCCCTCGAAATTCGTCGGGGTTATAAATAGTTTACTATTCAAAAGTTTCTTTAATAGAAACCCACATCGTAAAAAGGAATACCAAAACTTGTCTTTAAAAACTAAAGTATGAAATGTAATGATTACCCAAATAAACTAATCATTGGGTTTCCACATAGGTGAAAATATGGATATGGAAGAGAAATCTAACCATCATGTTCTGATGAAGAGTGGTAGAGAACATGGATATGGAAAAGCCAGTAATCACAAATCCATAGATTTGTGATGATATAAGGTACCATCTGATTCATCAGGTATATGATCACTAGGACAACATTTTTTGTTTTCAAGATCATTTCCCTAAAGTTGAAAATTTGAATTAGAATAAATACTTACTTTAATTTGGTACAATCTCACTGTTGTTCGTGCCTTGAACAATTTCCACTTCATCTCTTAAATAAATGAAATTGAATTTGTTATTCGTGAAGTGTTAGCAGATCATGTGATAGAATGACAGGTCATTCCATCTGTCTCAAACAAAAGGTTACCAAAAATTATATACATAAGTCGATCTATAGTGAGATTAATCATATATGGTTCCTAAAATGGACTTATACTTCATATATCATACTGCATAATATAATAAAACTAGTTTCTACTAAACAGGGACTTCCTGTAGGCCAGTGGTAGGCAATAAAGGCCAGTCGCACTTCGATTGTGGGTTCGATTTCCATAGCCTTGTCCGACGCGATGGTCTGTCACCCGTCCTACAGGTTGTACTTTTTCTAAAACTATATTACTATAACATCCCATCAATAATATCGAAAAAAACTTCTATCCTTAAACAATACTAACTTATATCCAACATAATCCATTCCAATCTTCAGTCTTATCCATAATACTGCAGTCCACTCTCATAACATAGTTAAAACGATTACCAGAGATTTAACACCATCGTCGATCCCCATATATCATAAGATATGTTTTTTTGGTCACATTCAAAGTCCTTAATCATGTATTCTCTTGAATATCTTAGTGAAAACATGAATGCAGTTAAAAGTTAACACTTTCCACATACCAAAATCCTCAAAATTCTATATACTCAAACCATGATATCACTTAGTCCTTATATCAATCATGAGCTCATGAATACTGTTAAACATTTCATTTTCTCGTTTTCCCTTCATTATGTGCATATCATCTTATTTCCAAAAATATCTCAATTACTTTGAATACCACATTAGACCAATACATAAATATTCCAATACTTTATGATACAACATTATTTTTTAATCCCATTACATAAACACTTAATCATTCCACCACATCGTTGTCATATTCAAGATCGCCAATAGTGATCGCATGTGACTTCCCTTTGTCCTTTGCCTTAAGTGGTTGCTCATGTTGATCATCACTAACCCTTGGATTAGGGCACTTATTGGCATAATGTCCCATCTCCTTGCACTTTAAACATTGAAGTGTTGGTGGTGCGTTCTCTGCAGTGTTTGCTTTGTTCACATCATTAGAAACCCTTTTCCATTACTTCGACACTCAGCTACTCGATGACCTTCTTTTCCACACTTAAAACATTTTCTAGTCCCTTTTAGACAATCTCCACCATGCTTCTTTCCACACTTTGAGCATAAGGAAACATTCATTTTCTTTTCACCATTATTCTGAGATTTCTCCTTGAACTCTATCTTTCATTTCTTTTCAAAACCATGAGATGGATATGTAACACTAACTTCCATTTCTACCTTTATAGCACAACGCACAATTTCTTCATAGCTACTGAAGTCTCGTATAGCTAATTCCCTTCGAAGACTTGGTTTTAGGCCACTGAAAAATCGATCAACTTTACTTTCAGGTTGGATGATAATGACAGATGCATACCTTGCAAGTCTTGTAAAATTCGCTTTGTATATACCAATAGATTCATCATCCTTCTGTTTCAGCTCAAGAAACTCCTTTTCCATCTTCGTTCGAAGAATACGAGGGAAGTACTTACTGAAAAAAAAGTTCTTGAACTCGTCCCATTCCATGGAATCAATTTCATCTCTTTGCCTCGTATTCTTGATAAGATTCCACGATTGATCAGCTTCACCTTCCAAACTATATACTGCTAAGATGACTTTATCATGTTCAGAACATTGAAGATTTGAAAATATCTTTTCAGTGGTACTGATCCATTGTTCAGCAACAAGTGGATCAGAAATCCCAATGAAAGAAGGTGGACATTGTCTCATGAAGGACTCAGTAGAATATTGTCCCCTTCTCTACTCATTTAGAAGTCTTGAATGATTCATAGCTTGTGTAAGTATAGCAATAATATCTTGCACTCCATCTCCCATAACATTTGTTTGTTCAGGAGGACAATCATTGCATTGGCCATTGCATTGATCAACACGGTTCCTTCGGGTTCCAGCCATCGTCTAAAACCCAAAAAGAATAGTGTGAGAGGCAAAAATCATGCTAGGGAAAACAAAATTATAAAGGGGGAGTATCCTCAATATCTAACATCTTAGGTTAAATTCTATGATCGATACCATATTTCTAGGACTGTATCTTATACGTATACTTATCCTTAGGGACATCCCTAGACATACCTTAGAAATATCTCTAGGGATCTCACTAACGTTTTCGCATCCTAGTTTTCAAAGGATGACTAAACCTTTCCTCTGATACCAACTGTAGAGACCCGAATCTTAACGTACATGTCCATTACATTACTTGTGCGGAATACTTGGTACATAACAAAAAACAAACACACAAGGATCGTAATAGTTTAGTGTCTTTGGAAACTCGGAACGTAATCTTCTAATCGTGGTGAAAGATCTTCAACATATCCCATAAAGATCTTCCTTTTTTTATACCTAAAACCTTTATTTATATCCTGGGGAAAAGAAAACATAAAAGGGTGAGCTCAAATGCTCAGTAAGGGTAAACAAAAGAAATATCAATCACATCATATACATAAGAACATAGCTTTTGGAAATCTTAACCTGCAAAAGAGCTCATAATATCATAACATGGGATAAATCATAGAAGTGAAATGTAATCCCAATAATCATAACATAAAACATGAAACTTTGTGGAATACACACATAATAATAGAGAATAATTTCTTGTTAGTCAAGACTCATTTCCCAGACTATCTTAGTGGACAAAGTCCCTCTCTGAACCGAGTCACCCTCGTTTCAGTCCTGTTTCACTAAACCGGTATAACCTACCATTCCAGCCATGTCTATCTCATTAGATATAAAATTTTTACCCAATGCATTGGAGGGAGATATAGGTCCCACCCATCTCATAATGATACCATTATTATGTGTGCCACAAAATCATAAATCATACATCATTGCATAAACCATGTAGTAAAAATGGGATTCTTAAACAACATGACATCATAAAACAATTCATATAAGATAAAGGAATTCATAAAAATATTTCCATCACAACATAATCAAATCCATGTAATAATAGGGATAGAAACAGAACCCTATATTATCTTAGATGGAAAATAATTTTGATAAAACACTTGAACTCCATTCTTGAGGAAAATATCCTTTCTACTTCAAAAACATTTTTCCTTTCTTAACATGTCATACAATTTTAAACTAAAAGAATTTGATTAAAAATAAACTTGAAAACTTGTAATGGAAGATTCTTGGAAATATTGTTTTAAAAATCCATTCATGCCGTATAAGTTAAAAAAAACATTCTTCTCGTACTTTTGTCGGAAAAGTCAAAAAGTACCTCGTATGAAAAACGACAAAAGATTCCTTTCATATCTTTTACTAAAAACTCACCGAAGGGTAAAATTGGACATAAACTATTATATAAGGATATAAATATTACATATTGAGGAAACATGGATTTGGATGATAAAATACACCCCAGTAAATACCAAAGTATATACAATCTCGGATAAAAATGAGATTGTGATATTTCCCTTACCTTAGGTCTGACTTGCTTTGTAAGTGTCCGAACCTCCTATTCTTTGAAACGCCTCTTTGAATCCTCCACTTAGGAAACTAATATTGGTATTTGAAGAAGACCAGGACCTCTAGGATTATTCTAGGGAAGTGGAGAAGGGATTTTGGCAGGGTTTGGTATAAGGCCCCAGCCTTAAACCTTACTTAATATTGAGTTATTACAAGATTACACATTGAGGATCTTTTCAGGTTTAGAGTTTTATAGAATTAGATCATGAAACTTGCATTACATTCCACATTTAAACAAAGTGGTTACATAAAAGATAGTATTCATTCTTCCCATCAACGGAAACATATTGAAAATAAAACATGGATTCTTTCTTAACACATCCTTGACTCTATCATCTTATCATGTACCTTTCCCTTGACCTGAAAAACATTTCAAAAACTTGGGATGAGCATAAAAAGCTCAGTAAGGGATATATAAATATGGAAAGGAAACATGAGTTCATATATACATAAGAATGAAATCATAATTTACCCATAAAACATAGGCACTTTAACCTACCTCATGAAATCATGAATAAATCATAGAAATCATAAGACATAAAGGTAACTTGAGGCATTCATAACATTCTTACATAGGGAGTAACCCTCTTGGTTACGTTAGGAATACCCATCACAGTATATTCCCTAAATCTCTTTGGAGAAACCTTAACGTTTCACTCCTTCGCGTTACCCAATGCATTGGAGAGCTATATCGGGCTCACCCGCCCTTAGTTTATCACGGAACCACCCGTTCTTCATAACAATGCCCAAGAACCATAACATAATCGTAGCACATAAACATGAATAAAGGAAACATAACATTTCCACATTTCAATCACAATATAACATTTTAGGATATTGAAATAATGAATCTATTCAAAAAGAAACCATTTCCAAAACCATTTAAAACATTTAATAAAGAGATTTTTGAATCAAAGTGTCCCATACCACCTGGAAGCTTTTAACATTTTAACCATTAATATCCATATAAATAAATCCTTAAAACCATTTTGAAAACATGGATATTAATAAGAACAAATAATTAAAACATTTAAAAAGATATTCTGGTAAAAAGGGGTTTTACCAAAATTAGAGACACTTGAATACAACAATTGAGGAATAACATTTAGTCAGAACTTTATAATATCATGAGAATAAAAGGATTCATGATATAATACTCCAAAGAACATTATATACACCATATAAGAGTGAATTGGTGCATAACAACAATGAACCCTCAATAGAAATGTCAAATGTGATGAAATCCCTTATAAAGAATGTATCCTTAAATTAAGGACAAATCAATCTCAAAATGTGTGTGACAAATATAAATACACCCAATATAAGTGGATATTAAGTGTAAAAAAATAAAAGGTCATTCACACATATTCAATGGATGACATATTCAATGACTACATGTTGAACCCAAAGAAATCGGAATTGGGTTAAAAAGTTCCCTTGACAGCCTAACGACATCACATCAAAATGAGTTAATGAGAGATAAAAAGTGTATCTCATCACTTGGACATAAAATTTACATCAATAAGGATATATGAGAACATATCCCAACACAACAATATTTAAATTAAAAGACCCAACAAAAGATGTCTTTTAAAAAAAGAGGAGGGTGAAAGGTTCCCTTACAGACTTGGGTATCTTTCAAAACATACACCCCACGAAAGAAGGACAATAGATCATTGATGTAAATACTCATAAACGAAATTATATTACACAAAGAGTATAATAATCGGCAGTACATACACCACTCAATGGAATTTGGGGCAAATGTAGCATAAATCTCATGGGAATAAAAGTGAGATGAAAAATCCCTTACGAACTCTCGGCAGCCTAACGGCGCCACATAAAACTTCCGAATATGGATTGATGAGATCAAATAGGGTATCTCATCACATTACAATAAAATGTAAAGAAAGAGTAATATAAAATAACATCCCCCAACATTACAAATAGGTTCTTAAAAGAAGTGACGTAAAGGAGAGTACTTAAAAAGAAAGAGAGGTTAGATCTCTTACGAAAGTTCGGCAGCCTAACGGCGCCACTCAAAACCTCCAAAATGGATTGATGAGAGGGAATAGGGTCTCTCATCACATGAAAATAAAAATTAAAGTAGGAGTAATATAAAATAACATCCCAATCATAAGAAATATGAGCTTAAAAGAAATGACATAAAAGAGTGTACTTAAAAAGAAAGAGAGGTGTAGGATCCCTTACCTCGGGTCCGACTTGACTCGATCGTTCTTTAATATCCTGAATAATAAACTTGAGTTAATTTCTACTTGATTAAGAACCTTTTTCAAGCTTATTATTCCTTTTATATCACTTATTTCCTTGTTATAAACACTATGTAATCATTAAGTTAATAATTATTGTTTTGTCGATATTTGGTTCTTAAGTCGAAAGTGGACTTCTTAGAATTACATGTTGTTCGTGTGGTCAAATGTTTATTATATCCAGAATTGTATTCATGATTTAGATATAATATATGTCATATATATACAGTACATTCATGCATTTATAACATTACATAATCATTTAGAGGTATGAAATGAAATGCACCGTTCATGGAGACGGTAAGCCGTACGTACGCATGAACGCTACTTTCATTTCTATTTCGTATTTTATAGAATTTAATAATAATGGTATAAAGGTATATTATAATTCCAGTATAATATCATATATAATATCATAGTTCCATCCTTTATACGTCCCACATATGGTATTTAACGAATCAAATCACTTTGAGGGGGCGGTAGTCCGCACTTCCTTAAATGAAGATATCGCGTTTACCCATAATGGAAACCATAAAGGTATGACCAAAATGAAAAAAACAGAAGCTTAAGGAAAACATAAACATATTATATATCATATATAAAAATAGTGACATCATAATGGCCACCTTTGAAGGTGTTAAATGAGTATTGAACAATCATCGTTTCGGGAGGCAGAATTTCGCCATCCACGGAAACCGTATGTTCTTTAACCATTTGATGTAGTTGTGTGATAGTGTAGCATGAATAAATCTTATAACAACATCCTAGTATATTGAAGATACTGTTGTTGTTACAAGAGAAGTAAATAAAAAGAGTTTAGGGGGTTGGAGAAGCAAAATAAAACAAATGAACATGAGAGAATGAATTACCTTTAAAAGTGTAACTCCTTTTAATTTGAGCCTAAAGGCTTCCTTTGAAAGGATTATGCCCAAAGGGAATCCTCTAGGATGAGGATAGGGATGTGGAGAGAGAAAATGGGCAGGGGTTGGCCGAGCCAAAGGCTTGAGGAGTGTGGGAAAAGAGGTAGAGGTGGGGGCCTTTTATAAGAGGAGAGGAGGGGCACTTTTGGAAAGTAAAGAAATATTACATTATTTGAAAATGTGTTTCGGTTTAAAAAGGTACCACATTGATATAATTCGTGGATAAGGTTATATAGGTTCTAAATCCACTCATCCAATTTGTTTTGGACATGTGTAGTTCATAGATTTTATATTATCTTTCCATTTTATTTAAATCGTCAAATAATGATGTCATCGCTGCATCATTATTATGTCATAAATAATTTAATTTATTTAATGTCTAAAAATCATAAAAAAAATACTATGATGTAGGAAATCTTTTTATCTTTCCAATGACTATTTATAATAAAAATTTGGACTTGTATAACCCCACTTAAAAATTGTTTTTGTAAAACATATTATGTTTGTGTCACTTTCACTTTAACATTAAATAAAAAGTAATTTATGTCATTTCCCAACAAAAGTGGATCCATGGGGTCCCCAAATTGACCCATGGCTTTTCTTGGTCGGCCATGACACAACCAATAAGGTTGGGACATGTGTCTAGGTCATTTCATATTATTAAAGCATTATTTATACCTTAAACTACACTAATTACCACTAATCGCGATTAAAAACTTAATAAGTTACTATTCACCAAAAAATTATTATAATCTCATTGAACCACATTTTACTTCTTAATGACAACCATGTATGTCAGATTTTCAAAATTCAATACACATTAGTGGTAAACTTTCATTTAACTGAAAAATCAGTTTTCTTGATTACCACTTAGTGTTTTCACTATTCATCAAAAATTGAAGTTTTTCAGAAAATTACCAAAAAATTCACCCTAAGCTATATTTGATATTCCGAATTCAAAAATGAAGTCCGTTTTACAAAATTCAAAACATATTAGTCACATTAATTAATTTAATAATTAATTCCCGCTGTCAGCGCAAATAGCGTGTTTTCATAAAACAATAAGTATCAAAAGATTGACACTAGTTTAAGTCTGATTTCAAAGTGAAATTAATTCCAACGACCACTATTGGATTTAATGGTAAAAATATTTTCAAATTTCACTTTAAAACCAATTCAAAATATTATCTAATCATATAAATAAATTATATTAAAAAGAGGTTTTGAATTAAAACACAACATTTTACACTATTCATGGAAAAAATGAACTTTATCGGAAAAATACCAAAAAATTACCCAAAGTAAAATTTGATGTCCCGATTCTTAATAAGAGTTTTATTTGGTCCAAAAGAATGTTTAAGAGTGAACAAAACTATATTTAATGACGGTTCACCATCAAAAGGCGATAAGTGAACCTTTAGTGAAAACTAGGGCATATATGCCTAAAATTGAATTCTTTCCGTATTTTAAGCCTCTATCCTTTATTGGATAAATGTAAAAACATTTAAAAACATATATAATCATATTTTAGTTATTTCTATGCATTACCGCCAATACAACGGCTACATGTTAACTACCATTTAAAATAATATTATTTTATTATTAGAGTGCAACGTAAGATTCCCAAGAAACTCGTTGTTGCGTGTTGGGTACGCCATCGAGCATAGCATCCCCTTTAAAGTCATATTAATATTTTATTCACAAATATGGACAAATATGAAAATTTCATATTCTTTATTTACCTGGGGTGTTACATCCTTCCCCCCTTTTGGGAATTGCGTCCTCGCAATTTTAAAATTGTGCTTGGAAACATCCTTGAACGTCCCACATCGGAACAAGAGTTGGTAAAACAATCACTTTAAAATAAAGAAAGATAAGCACAGAGGTCACCCGAGTTAACCCATACTAGGATTCCAAGTATGAAAATATGGACATGGTGGAAAAAAAAGGGTCATGTTCTGATGGGGAGTGATAGGAAACACGTTTAGGAGAAAGTTAACCACGAGAAAATCACAAACTTGTGATGGGTTAAACGGTATTCGATTCCCCAGTAGGAAAAGTTAATAGACAACATTTTTGTTTTAAGTTACTTTTTATTGAGGAATTTATTCATAAGGAAACATAATCACTTATCATGTTGACTTTCAACTTTTAATAGATTCCTTAATCAAACTCATATTTTTTTCCAAAAGACGAGTATTTAGGGAGACTTGTTCGCACTAAGAGTACTATAATCAACTTCCAGAGAATCACCTAATCCACAAAAGAGAACTATATACATCCCATGTATTTAGGCTTTAACCAAAACCAAAACCAAAAGGTTAGTACAAGATCAGATAATCTAGAAAAGGATAACCCCTTATAAAAAGAAAATCTATTCTTAATCTCCAAAATTTGTCCAACAAAACCCAAAGTTCAACAAGGACCATCCGATAAACAATTTGTCCATTAAATTCTTCAAAGTAAACCAAAATAATATTGAAACCCAAACATTTGAAGGATTTAGTCACATATTCCTCCAAGTTAAATCGTAACATTTATCTCCAAACAACATCAGTTTCTCCTAAAGTCTCGTATTGAAAAGTAATTATCCTAATCACATATCCTCCATGATAGGTTAATCATTTTCATAAATAACCCAAAATCATCTTACTCTTAATTAATAAAATCATATAACCAGAAATAATCAGTCAAACTAACCAGGGACTTCACGTAGTCCAGTGGTAGGCGGTAAATACCAGTCGCACTTTGGTTGTGGGTTCGATTCCCGTAGCTTTGTCCGACGCGACGGGTTGTCACACGGTCTGCGTGTTGTCCTTTTTCCAAAACTATATAATTCTTAAAACAATCCCCAAAATGAGATAAAATCTTCAAGAATAATCATAACATATTTTAACCTCAATTTTATCTCATTCCTTTCATTTTCCATCATATCATAGAGTAACCCATAATTACCTAAAAAGTAAGGATCATATAAACCCTAATGGTTACCTTAATAATTATTACCTGAATTTCCACATCGAGTTGGCCATATCGTACATGATGCATTAGAGAACTCACCAAGGTTGAAGTGGTTGATCATGACTCCTTGATAGTTGGTTTAGAACAACCATGTGTTTCCTCATTGAATCCCCCATTTTATCTAGTATCTTAATCATAGAACCACCATAGTTTCCTTCAAACCTGTTGTCCCTTTGGTGCCTGCTAGATCCATCCATTCACTAAAAACAGAAAGGTCAGTGTGAGTATATCAACATAACCATCATGTACTAATGAGGAAGATAAACACTAAGATACACTTACTCATTCACTTTATCTAAAACTAGGACTCTTTCTGAAATCCTAACCATTATGGTAATGTAACTTATGCTTAAAGAGTACCCTAACCTCTAAAGTTATCTAAACCGACCTCTGATACCAACTATAAGGCCCCAGCCTTAAACCTTACTTAATCTTGAGTTATTACAAGATTAAACATTGAGGATCTTTTCAGGTTTAGAGTTTTAGAGAATTAGATCATGAAACTTGCATTACATTCCACATTTAAACAAAGTGGTTACATAAAAGATAGTATTCATTCTTCCCATCAACGGAAACATATTGAAAATAAAACATGGATTCTTTCTTAACACATCCTTGACTCTATAATCTTATCATGTACCTTTCCCTTGACCTGAAAAACATTTCAAAAACTTGGGATGAGCATAAAAAGCTCAGTAAGGGATATAAAAATATGGAAAGGAAACATGAGTTCATATATACATAAGAATGAAATCATAATTTACCCATAAAACATAGGCACTTTAACCTACCTCATCAAATCATGAATAAATCATAGAAATCATAAGACATAAAGGTAACTTGAGGCATTCATAACATTCTTACATAGGGAGTAACCCTCTTGGTTACGTTATGAATACCCATCACAGTATATTCCCTAAATCTCTTCGGAGAAACCCTAACGTTTCACTCCTTCGCGTTACCCAATGCATTGAAGAGCTATATCGGGCTCACCAACCCTTAGTTTATCACATAACCACCCGTTCTTCATAACAATGCCCAAGAACCATAACATAATCGTATCACATAAACATGAATAAAGGAAACATAACATTTCTACATTTCAATCACAATATAACATTTTAGGATATTGAAATAATGAATCTATTCAAAAAGAAACCATTTCCAAAACCATATAAAACATTTAATAAAGAGATTTTTGAATCAAAGTGTCACATACCACCTTGATGCTTTTAACATTTTAACCATTAATATCCATATAAATAAATCCTTAAAACCATTTTGAAAACATGGATATTAATAAGAACAAATAATTAAAACCTTTAAAAAGATATTCTGGTAAAAAGGTGTTTTACCAAAATTAGAGACACTTGAATACAATAATTGAGGAATAACATTTATTCAGAACTTTATAATATCATGAGAATAAAAGGATTCATGATATAATACTCCAAAGGACATTATATACACCATATAAGAGTGAATTGGTTCATAACAACAATGAACCCTCAATAGAAATGTCAAATGTGACGAAATCCCTTATAAAGAAGGTATCCTTAAATTAAGGACAAATCAATCTCAAAATATGTGTGACAAATATAAATACACCCAATATAAGTGGATATTAAGTGTAAAAAAATAAAATGTCATTCACACATATTCAATGGATGACATATTCAATGACTACATGTTGAACCCAAAGAAATCAGAATTGGGTTAAAAAGTTCCCTTGACAGCCTAACGGAATCACATCAAAATGAGTTGATGAGAGATAAAAAGTGTATCTCATCACTTGGACATAAAATTTACATCAATAAGGATATATGAGAACATATCCCAACACAACAATATTTAAATTAAAAGACCCAACAAAAGAAGTCTTTTAAAAAAGAGGAGGGTGAAAGGTTCCCTTACAGACTTGGGTATCTTTCAAAACATACACCCCACGAAAGAAGGACAATAGGTCATTGATGTAAATACTCATAAACGAAAGTATATTACACAAAGAGTATAATAATGGGCAGTACATACACCACTCAATGGAATTTGTGGCAAATGTAGCATAAATCTCATGGGAATAAAAGTGAGATGAAAAATCCCTTACGAACTCTCGGCAGCCTAACGGCACCACATAAAACTTCCGAATATGGATTGATGAGATCAAATAGGGTATCTCATCACATTACAATAAAATGTAAAGAAAGAGGAATATAAAAGAACATCCCCCAACATTACAAAGAGGTGCTTAAAAGAAGTGACATAAAGGAGAGTACTTAAAAAGAAAGAGAGGTTAGATCTCTTACGAAAGTTCGGCAGCCTAACGGCGCCACTCAAAACTTCCAAAATGGATTGATGAGAGGGAATAGGGTCTCTCATCACATGAACATAAAAATTACAGTAGGAGTAATATAAAAGAACATCCCAATCATAATAAATATGAACTTAAAAGAAGTGACATAAAAGAGTGTACTTAAAAAGAAAGAGAGGTGTAGGATCCCTTACCTCGGGTCCGACTTGACTCGATCATTCTTTAATCTCCTGAATAATAAACTTGAGTTAATTTCTACTTGATTAAGAACCTTTTTCAATCTTATTATTCATTTTATATCACTTATTTCCTTGTTATAAACACTATGTAATCATTAAGTTAATAATTATTGTTTTGTCGATATTTGGTTCTTAAGTCGAAAGTGGACTTCTTAGAATTACATGCTGTTCATGTGGTCAAATGTTTATTATATCCAGAATTGTATTCATGATTTAGATATAATATATGTCATATATATCCAGTACATGAATGCATTTATAACATTACATAATCATTTAGAGGTATGAAATGAAATGCACCGTTCATGGAGACGGTAAGCCGTACGTACGCATGAACGCTACTTTCATTTCTATTTCGTATTTTATAGAATTGAATAATAATGGTATAAAGGTATATTATAATTCCAGTATAATATCATATATAATATCATAGTTCCATCCTTTATATGTCCCACATATGGTATTTAACGAATCAAATCACTTTGAGGGGGCGGTAGTCCGCACTTCCTTAAATGAAGATATCGTGTTTACCCATAATGGAAACCATAAAGGTATGACCAAAATGAAAAAAACAGAAGCTTAAGAAAAACATAAACATATTATATATCATATATAAAAATAGTGACATCATAATGGCCACCTTTGAAGGTGTTAAATGAGTATTGAACAATCATCGTTTCGGGAGGCAGAATTTCTCCATCCACGGAATCCGTATGTTCTTTAACCATTTGATGTATTTGTGCGATATTTTAGCATGAATAAATATTATAACAACATCCTAGTATATTGAAGATACTGGTTTTGTTACAAGAGAAGTAAATAAAAAGAGTTTAGGGGGTTGGAGAAGCAAAATAAAACAAATGAACATGAGAGAATGAATTACCTTTAAAAGTGTAACTCCTTTTGATTTGATCCTAAAGGCTTCCTTTGAAAGGATTCTGCCCAAAGGGAATCCTCTAGGATGAGGAGAGGGATGTGGAGAGAGCAAATGGGCAGGGGTTGGCCGAGCCAAAGGCTTGAGGAGTGTGGGAAAAGAGGTAGAGGTGGGGGCCTTTTATAAGAGGAGAGGAGGGGCACTTTTGGAAAGTAAAGAAATATTACATTATTTGAAAATGTTTTTCGGTTTCAAAAGGTCCCACATTGATATAATTCGTGGATACGGTTATAAAGGTTCTAAATCCACTCATCCAATTGGTTTTGGACATGTTTAGTTCATAGATTTTATATTATCTTTCCATTTTATTTAAATCGTCAAATAATGATTTCATCGCTGCATCATTATTATGTCATAAATAATTTAATTTATTTAATGTCTAAAAATCATAAAGAAAATACTATGATGTAGGAAATCTCTTTAGCTTTCCAATGAATATTTATAATCAAAATTTGGACTTGTATAACCCCACTTAAACATTGTTTTTGTAAAACATATTATGTTTGTGTCACTTTCACTTTAACATTAAATAAAAAGTAATTTATGTCATTTCCCAACAAAAGTGGATCCATGGGGTCCCCAAATTTACCCATGGCTTTTCTTGGTCGGCCATGACACAACCAATAATGTTGGGACATGTGTCTAGGTCATTTCATATTATTAAAGCATTATTTATACCTTAAACTACACTAATTACCACTAATCGCGATTAAAAACTTAATAAGTTACTATTCACCAAAAAATTATTATAATCTCATTGAACCACATTTTACTTCTTAATGACAACCATGTATGTCGGATTTTCAAAATTCAATACACATTAGTGGTAAACTTTCATTTAACTGAAAAATCAGTTTGCTTGATTACCACTTAGTGTTTTCACTATTCATCAAAAATTGAAGTTTTTCAGAAAATTACCAAAAATTCACCCTAAGCTATATTTGATATTCCGAATTCAAAAATGAAGTCTGTTTTACAAAATTCAAAACATATTAGTCACATTAATTAATTTAATAATTAATTCCCGATGTCAGTGCAAATAGCGTGTTTTCATAAAACAATAAGTATCAAAAGATTGACACTAGTTTAAGTCTGATTTCAAAGTGAAATTAATTCCAACGACCACTATTGGATTTAATGGTAAAAATATTTTCAAATTTCACTTTAAAACCAATTCAAAATATTATCTAATCATATAAATAAATTATATTAAAAAGAGGTTTTGAATTAAAACACAACATTTTACACTATTCATGGAAAAAATGAACTTTATCGGAAATATACCAAAAAATTACACAAAGTAAAATTTGATGTCCCGATTCTTAATAAGAGTTTTATTTGGTCCAAAAGAATGTTTAATAGTGAACAAAACTATATTTAATGACGGTTCACCATCAAAAGGCGATAAGTGAACCTTTAGTGAAAACTAGGGCATATATGCCTAAAATTGAATTCTTTCCGTATTTTAAGCCTCTATCCTTTATTGGATAAATGTAAAAACATTTAAAAACATATATAATCATATTTTAGTTATTTCTATGCATTCCCGCCAATACAACGGCTACATGTTAACTACCATTTAAAATAATATTATTTTATTATTAGAGTGCAACGTAAGATTCCCAAGAAACTCGTTGTTGCGTGTTGGGTACGCCATCGAGCATAGCATCCCCTTTAAAGTCATATTAATATTTTATTCACAAATATGGAAAAATATGAAAATTTCATATTCTTTATTTACCTGGGGTGTTACATCTGGCCGAGATTGAGTGCTCAAATTGGTGTGAGGAGGAGGGGAAGGAGGTCCCCTTTTATAAGGGAGGAGAGGGGCACCTTAGGAATATCTCAAAATATTATTTTATATTAAAGTCAAAATCGGTTTATAATGGTTCCAAAGGGTCTTATTTCAAATCTAAAGTGGGGATGGGTCGAAATACTATCAACCAATAGGATTTAGACAAGTTTAGGGTATTATTTTAACCTTATCAATTAGATTTAACTCTAAGTTAAATAATTTAACTTTTACCGTGTCTTTTTGTTTTCTTTCACTATATGGTTAATACACTTACTATAACATTCCAAACGAACCCCAAATTGTTTATTATTAATATATATCCTTATCTAAGTCATTTGGCCGAACCTTAGATTTTTAAGAATAAAATAACAATTAATAATACAATATTTGATTTAAAAACTATTTTGTGTCAATTTTGACACTATTTGATATATGATTTTTGTGAAAGTCATAACAGAATTATATGTTCTAAACAAGTTTATTAAATCAACACTAATATTTCATAGTAACCTAGAAAATTAGTGGGATTCATAAAAAGTCTCAAATTACATTTATTTTGGTGTTTATAACATCAATTATGTCAAAATTTCATTAATAAGATAATTACTGCATCATCATTGTGTCATAAATAAATTAAATTATTTAATGTCTAAAAATTATAAATAAAATACCATTATGTAGGAAATCATTTTAGATTTCTAATTAATATTTATAGTTGAATTTATCTTATGTATAACCCCATATTAAAAATGATTTACTTATTAAACTTTGATTTTAACTATTTTAACCCTTCTTTAAATAAATTAATAATAAATGTCCTAATCTAATCCAAGTGGACCTAAATGATAATATTTTACACTTAAGGTTGTTTTTGATCGATATACACTTGTCCAATAGAATTAGGACATGTGTTAGGGTAATATTAATATCATTCTTACCCTTAATTACCCTATTTACTTTTAACCGTGGTAAATAAAAGTAAAAAAGTTACTATTCACCAAAAATTATTTTCATCTCATTGAACCACATTTTACTTACTAACATTAACTGTGTCTCTCGGATTTTTGAAATTCCATTCACAGAAGCGGTAAAATTATGTTTTATGAAAAATTCAGTTTTTTTAACTACCACTTAGTAGTTTCACTATTCATAAAAAATTGATGTTTTTCAGAACAATGCCAAAATTTCATCCTAAGCTATATTTCATATTCCAAATTCAAAAATGAAGTCTATTTTACCAAATTCATAACATACAAGTTGCATTAATTAATTTTATAAGTAAATCCCACTGTTAAAACAAAGAGCGTGTTTTTAAGAAATAATATCTATCAAAAGATTGACACTTGTTTATGTCTGGTTTTAATGTGAAATTACATACAATGACCAACATTGTATTAAATTGTAAAAATATATTCTAAATATACTTTAAAACCACTCAAATTAATAATTTATCACTATTAATTATTTTGATTAATTTTTTTTAAATATAATTTAGTAATTTTCACTATTCATCAGAATATGAAAGTTATCCGAAAAGTACCAAAATTCCACCTTAGGCTAAATTCGATACTCCGAATCCAAAAATGAAGTCCATTTTGAGAGCTAAAATTTCTAAAATTTTAAAAGGTGGTTATTACTATTTATAACGGCTAGTTATAATAATATTATAATAGCGTATCGTTGTTTAGTGAAAATCGGTATTGCGTACTACACACGCTATCGAGGAAGGTCGCGATTGTGTGTAATGTAAGAAAAGTCAAGGATGTGTGTTGTGAAAGCTCCTTTTGGTGTAGCGTACAACACAAGACATTAATAAAATTAAAAAATAATAGTTTTCATAAAATCTCGGGATGTTACATTAATGATAAAAAACATAAATAGGGGCATTAGATACACAATATAAAATAAGAATGAGGTGAATATGACATTTATCACACAAATGTAAAAACTGAGATGAAAATACCTTATGTTATGCTACCTTTTGATTGAACATCTATTAACATACTTTATTATTGTTTTAATTATTTTATGGAATTATAAAAATACATATTAATATTTATAATATCATTATTTCTTCAACAATAGCATATTATTATTTTTTGTTAATAATATTAATTTATTTTCATCGATTCTGGTGTTAATAGGACGGTTTTGTTAGTATGAATCGATTTGATACTTTTAATTTCTATTATATAGATCATCATTTAGTCATATAATGAACATAGAACATGATTTAGATATTATATATATTAATTATATATTTTTCTATACTAATCCATATTGTTTTTAGATATTAAATAAAATAAACTATTCATTTACATGGTAAGTCGTACGTATTGATGAACACTACTTCCATTTTCGTGTCATATTAAATGAAATAAAATTAAAAGATATATATGGATAATATAATTATTATATAATATTAATTTATTTTTTATTATATATCTGAATTAATACCATTCTTAATACTGTTTATGTAATCTGTGAATTAATCACTACACTTTGAAGAGGCGGTAGTCCATACATCACCAAACAATGTTATCATATTCCTGAAAAAATGGAATGTATCATGGTAGGTGTTATATAAATATTATATAAGCATAAAGAAATAATATATATCATATATATCATATATAAAATATAAATCCATCATTATTACCAGTTGTGAATTGTTGTAATGGAAGAATGAACGTAATCAGTTCACAAGGCGGTAGTCCGTCATACTCACTAAAAACGATTCTGTATCACATTTGATCACTGTTTCATTGATTCTTGATTTTATCATTAAAAAAATACATATCGGTATATTTATAATGATAAGTTTACTATATAATCATGATATATATATATATATATATTATCTATTTAGAATGGAATAAAATAAAACAAAAGTGCTCGTTGAAGAACATTACCTCTTATTGGGTTACTCTTTTTGGTTTATGAAAATAGACATAAGTATTTTTATTTATTAATATAGTGATGTATCTAGTATGAGTTCAAGGATGTTATGGACTGATTTTGAAAGGTTTTTTTAGGAAAAAATGTTCTTGATAGGTGTGAGTATGTGAGGGGGTGAGAGTATTTTTATAGTGGAGGAAGAGTGGAATTCTTGTAAATAGAAAATGTTAAACACTATTGGTAGGTATCACTTATATCATTTGACTCCGATAATGATACATGATTTATAATATAGGGGGAATGGGGTAATAATCAGAAAAAAATGGATTCTGGACATGTATCTAGGCCATTTAACACCTTCAATTAATGGTTTAGTCCCCTGCTAAGAATTTTTTTCTCCTAATCATTGTAATTAATATTAATTAATTTCAATAATATTTTATTTAAAAACTATGTTTAAATTTATATAAATTATAAAATATTTTAGAAAAATTATTTAATCCATTCTCCAAATTTCAATAACATAAGTTGCAGAAATTGATATAAACAAAATCCCGTATACATAATGAAAAGGAGTGTTTTTAATGTAAAAATTATCAAATGATTCTAATTTTTTTATCTAATATCAATATAAAATTGATTATAGTGAAATAAAATTTATTATTACATCTATAATTTATTTAATTATACATTAAAACCAATAAAACATATAATTTGATGTTATAAATAAATTATATTAGAAATATGTTTTCAATTAAAATTTTGTATTTTTTATATTCAATAAAAATTGAATTAAATCTGAAGAAACTAAAAATTACCCATAATCTAATAGATGATGTTCCATTTTATAAAAATTATTTTCAAAATTATTTTATTTAAATGTTTTAAAAAAATTATTTAAAATAGCTTCTCCATTAGAAGACAACAAAATTGTATTATAGAAAAATATTACTTTTATGCATAAAAATGTATTCCTTCTTATAATTTGACTATAAAATCTATTAAGAAAATGTCAAAAAACATTTGATTGATTATATGTTATATATATTTACTTAATATAATCAACTAATTTTAATTAACATAATTTAATGAAAAAAAATAATTTAGAGCATAAAATTGTTTTTTGAAAAGAATTACTTTATATTTATTTGGTTTCTATATTCATTAATAATTTGTTGGTAAATAGTGATATAAACTAAATATTTTTTAATGTTTTTTAATCATATTAATAAACCCATAATTTAACATCTAGGAGAGAGTTTTCATATAAAAAATAATATTAATAGTATTCGATATGATTCGATCTTGCGTGTAACACATGCCATAGAATAAACTCATTGCACCAAAAAAATGTTAAAATAAATTTTACAGGAATTGAAATATATAAAATAGAATAAATATATTTAAAATATTTAATAAACTATAATTTCTAAAGATACTATATTCCATCACCCATTTGGGTTTTCATGGCATACAAGCTATCAAATAAGATTTTTTTTATTTTGGATTTTGGGGGTGCTGAAAACTTTTCTAAAATAAAATTATTATTCTATAAAATTAACTAGTATAATTATTCCCAGTAAGATATGATTATATAAATCATAAATTATTTAGTCCTATTAATATATTGAAATTTAACTGTTATTTTATAATATTCATTTATAAATAATAATACTTCATGGTTTGTATAAGTTTGGTGTAGCATGTCGTATATTCTATTGAAGATGTGGTTCTTATTCTAAAATAATGAGGTAGTATTGAATGGGTGGTAGTGATTTTTTTATATGATAAAGGATGGGAATTTATTTTGAATGTTATTTTATGTGAGGGGAAAAGGTGGAATCACTGTCGAGTTAGGTGATTTATGAATGGGGATTTTTGTTAGACGTGTGGATATAAATTTAAAAGCTAAAAAAAGTCCTCTAGAAGATGTTTGGGACGTTTACATTTTTAAAAAAATCATATCATTATTGATTACAATCTTTTACCATTAATTAATTTTTTAAATTATTTATCATGTTAATGAATTTTTAACCAAATTTAAAAAAAACCCTTTTACCAAATTCTGGTTTTTTGATTTTATATTTCAATTCCATTCAATTTAAATTTATTTTTAATTATGAGTAATTTTTTAATATTAAATCAAATAAAAAACGTGCTAGTAGAAAATTATTTTTCTCAAAATTAGGTGTACATAATATTATTTCATATTAGTCCCCAATTAAATAAATTTAATATATTTAGGTATGTATTAAAAAAATTATTAAATATTGGTATACTAGAAGTGATAAATTTAATTTTTTATGATAATAACACATAATGTTTAGAAAAATAAGATTCATGAAAGAATTATTGTTTTTCAAAGAATATATATATTTACCTTGGTAACATATTTTTCTGAAAATAATCTAACAAAATCATTTATATATACTAATTTCCTTTGAAGATTCATTATTATAAAAATATTTCTCCCTCTATGTTAAATTTGAATATTAAATGAAAATACTTTATATTTAAAAATCACACATTTTTGCCTAAATTTTCATATCCCTTTTTCTAGAAAATAAAATTTTATTCTAACACATTCTTTTTCACTATATTACTATTCATTATTTAATTTATATTTTTAATAATACTAAATTATTAATCGTATATTTATAACAAGTTTTAATTCATTTTTTGGGTACATGAATAAATTAAATTTTCCCAACATCAATCGGTTCATGGGTATGACATATTCACCCTACATCAAATATCATGAGAATTTCATACTCAAAGTATGAAACAGTACAAAGAATGAAAAATATATTATTTTTGATTAGTTACACCGATTTAATTATTAATTCTTCTTCAAATTCTTGGAAAATTAATTACTTTAAAAAAGGAAAAGAGAAACACAATCAATGTCATGGAATCCCAATAAGATGGTGAATTTGGTAATTCTCTCTTAAAATTATATTATTTTAATGGGCATTAGAGAAAATTTAAGAATATAATGTAGGGGTATCATCTTATTCACCCAAGATTTGATTGTCACCTTCTCTCTTTCCCTCTAAGTAAATGTGAGAAATTATGATTCTCGAATTGATTACTCTTTTTGAAGACCTAATTACATAATATATGGTGTAATGATATTGCATGTTACCATAATGATATTTTAGAATTAGTGATGATTCCATTTCCACATGAGTAAGATTTATATTTTATAGCCTATATAAGTAGATCCCGTTATGCATCACTCTAAATTCAGTTGTAAGAGAGTCTCTTGTTATATAAAATGCCCTAATGGAAAGCACACCGACCCAGTATACATATACCTAATTCCACCACCCCTAATGATATTTTTATTATAAGTATCACTAGATTTATTGTTGAGACCATATCTTGGTGCTCTCCAGAAAACTCACCCCTTTTATTTGTCATTTTATGCATCTTAATGATCCTGATTTGTAATGAGACTACAAAATAATGTTTCAATATCCATTCTTTTTTATTATGCCAATATCCACGTAGAGGGATATGAATTTAAGAATTTATAACAACAGGAAACCAAATATTATTATCATGTATCATATTATTCCATTCATACCCATTGGTCTTGGAACCTCATCGAACTTATGGGATCATGCATTAATTTCTATTGGCACATTACATAACTCATAGAATCAATTCCTGAAATAAAAATTTATATGTTAACCATGTAGATTTATTTCCATGAATCCCATATATATTTATTTATATACAATTTCCAACACCCTTATAAGGTTTACGGGATATTAGTTTCACATTATGTTACACCCCGATATTTTATGAAAAATATTCTTTTTAATTTCATTGATGTATTGTGTTGTACGTAACACCAAAAGGAGCTTTCACTACACGCAATCATGACCTTCCTCGATAGTGTGCTTAGAACGCAATACCGAGTTTCACTAAACAACGAGATGTTATTAAAATATTATATAAACTAGCGGTTATGAATAATAATACCCACTTTTTGAAATTTTATAAATTTTATCTTTCAAAATGGACTTCATTTTTGGATTCGGAATATCTAAATTAGCCTAGGGTGAATTTTTGGTATTTTTCTGAAAAATTTCAATTTTTGATGAATAGTGAAAACATTGGGTTACTATTTAAAAACCGAATTTTTATTTGAATAATTATTTATTTTATTTAAATTTATTTTAGGTACAAATTGATACATAATACCTATATATGTTCAATGTTATTAATTGGAGTCATTTTATAACAATTTTAGATATATAAATATTTTATTGAACTTTTCACCATCTTTTACCCTCCTCCTAAGAGAATTTGGAAATTCACATAAAACATAATTTTACTGCTTCTGTGAATTGAATTTATAAAATCCGAGAGACACGGTTAATATCAAGGACTAAAATGTGGTTCAATGAGATGAAAATAATTTTTGGTGAATAGTAACTTTTTTATTTTATTTACCACGGTTAAAAGTAAATAGGGTAATAAAGGGTAACAATGATATTATTATTACCCTAACACATGTCCTGATTCTATTGGATAAGTTTAATTCGACGAAAAAACCTTAGGAATAAAATATGACCATTTAGGTTCACTTGGATTAGATTAGGACATTTATTATTAATTTATTTAAAGAAGGGTTAAAATAGTTAAAATCAAAGTTTTGTAACTAAATAATTTTTAATACAAGTTTATACATAAGATAAATTAGAATATAAATATTCATTAGAAATATAATAATATTTCCTACATAATGGTATTTTATTTATAATTTTTAGACATTAAATAAGTTAATTTATTTATGACACAATGATGATGCAGTAATTACCTTATTAATGAAATACTAACATAATTGATGTTATAAATATAAAAATAAATGAAATTTGAGACTTTTTATGAATTAAAATAATTTTATAGGTTAATATGACATGTTGGTATTGATTTAATTAACTATTTTCGAACTAATCATTCTGTTATGATTTTTACAAAAATAAATAACCAAATAGTGTCAAAATTGACATAAAATAGTTTTTAAAACAAATATTATATTATTAATTGTTATTATATTCCTAAAAATATATTTTTTTGCCAAGCTACTTATATCATGATAGGTGTTTCATTACTGGACCACTTGTTGGTCGTTTGGATGTATATGGTAAGTTTATTAACTATATAATATAAAAATAAAATGTTACATGGTAAATGTCTATCTAATTAACTAAGAGTTAAAACTAAATGATAAGGTTAATATAATGACCCACACATATCTAAAAACTACTTATTGGGAGTATATCGACCCATCCTTACCTTAGATTCAAAATAAATTAATTTGGAGCTATTAAAACCCGAATATGACTTTATTATAAAATAATATTTTAATTTTTTCCAAAGGTTCCCCTCTCCTCCCTTATAAAAAGGGCACCCCTTCCCTCTTCTCTTCACATCCTTTTGAGCCTTGAATATCAGCCAACCCATGACCATTTCTAATATCCACGTCCCTAGAAACATTCTGGAGGTTCTGGTCTTCTTTAAAGACCAACTCTACTTCCCTAAGAAGAAGTTTAAAGGAGGTGTGTCGAGGAAGAGGTAATCTCTTCTACCGACTCTTTCATGTTTCTTTCTTCTTCTACTTCCTGTTCTTTAGTTTTTTCATTATAAAGTAATAAAAAAAGTATTAAATATATACTGATATGTTATTATAAATATGAAACAACCATATTTCACCTTCTATCCATCCTAAGGAAAATGAAATCACCACGCTTGCGTACGTACGAAATACTGTCTCCACGTCGTGGTGTAATCTGTTTTCGACCACCACCTTACATGGATGGGTATAATGGTGTAAATAACTAACTATATATGATTATTATAAAGTGATATTGATTCTGAAATATTATACATACACTTCAATATAATTCCATGATCATGGGAATGATATCATCGCTTGTGCGTACGTACGGACTACCGTCTCCACGACGCGATGAGATTCATTCTCCATGTTAACCATTCATGAATGATTATAAAGTAGATATAATGAATAATAATGAAATATATGACATAATAATGATACTGTATATATATATATATATGTATGTATGTCATATACTTAATTCCATTCAATTCAGTAAGGAAACGAAAACAGCGTTCATGCGTACGTACGGCCTACCATCTCCATGAACGGTGTATGTCATTCCATTTTTCGATCTATCACATATATATATATATATCTATATGTAGATGATGAATATATTATATATATATAAATAATGATTTATATTCTGTAATTAATTAAATCCGGATATAAGTAATAATATCAAGAACAAAAAGTCGAAACACGTACGATAAATGAAACGGTTTTACCCAAAATGCTGCTTTAACATTGAATTTACAAAAGAATGGGTAATATAAAGTTATAATTGAACCATATATTATATCATGATAACGAATATGATTCTTTAATAAGTCAATGTCATTATTTAAATCATTATACAGGAGGTTGGGATACATACGAAGCATATCAGACGTAAGGTAAGGGATAACTTTTCCAATCTCGTTTTTATCCGAGATTGTTTATTCGTAAGTATTTATTGAGGTAATTGTTATCATCCATGCCCATGGTTTATAAAAAAGTTTTCATGTATTTTTAAATTCATTTTTACACATTTTTTAAATTTACCACATGTTATTAAAGGAATCTTAATTTCGTTTACCACACAAGGAACTTTTTGACTTTTCCGGAAAAAGTACGAAAAGAATGTTTTTTAACATATACAGCATGAACGGATTTTTACTATTTCATAACCCCTTATTTTCATGAAGAATACTCTACAAGATTTCATGAATATTTTAAACAAAATCCTTTTATTTTAAAATTTAATGGAATTTTGTGTAAAGAAAATGATTTTCAAGAAGAAAGTATATTTTCCTCAAGAATTCATTTCCAGTGCTTTATCAAAACCATTTTCCATCTAAGATGACATTATTTAATATGTGTATGTTTCAAGTATAATGTCTCTATTATTTATATGGTTTCAATTTTTCTATGATGAAATGATATCCATTTGTTTTATATGGATTATGTTATGATGGAATGATGAATTCGAATCCCAATTTATTCTTTGGGTTATGATGAATGACTTATGATTGTATTGTGGCACATGTAAGAATTATTTCAATATGAGATGGGTGGGACCTATATCTCCCTCCAATTCATTTGGTAATGATTTATATCTCATGATATAGACATGGCTGGAACGGTAAGTAAATCTGGTTCAGTGTTACAGGACTGGAACGATGAGTGAACTCAATTCAGAAAGGGACTTTTTCCACTAAGATGGTCTTGGAAGCAATGTCATGGCTACTATGGAAATAATAACATGTTCTTAACGGTTTCCACAATTAAATGTTTTATTCTCATGCTATTTTATCATGATTAATGTTTCTTTATGATCTATGCCTTATGTACTGCCATGTTTTATGTCATTGCTCAATATTTTTATGTTTAAACATTATGTTAATGTTTTTATGTTCAAATGTATATGATTTGTTTTATTTTATCCATGCATACCCTTACTGAGAATTTGAGCTCACCCTTTATTTGTTTTCTTTTCCCCAAGATTTAAAGAAAGGTTTTAGGTAAGAAAACAATAGGGGAAGAACTGTATAGGAGATGTTGAAGATCTTTCACTATAGTTTGAAGATTATGTTCCGAGTTTCCAAAGACAATAAACTATTACAGTCCTTGACTGTTGGTTCTTATTATGTATTAATTATTCCGAAAAATTAATTTAATGTCCCTGTACGTCAAGATTCGGGTCTCTACACATTAGGTTTCTCAAAATAGTTCCATTTAAATGTAAGATAGACAATTTTTTCACATCGACATCAATATGCCCATAAAGGTAATGATTATTCTATATATTCAAATTATTATCATCATAGAATTTGTTTCACCTAATTATATTATCCCATTCCTATTCAACCAATTTCCATTCAATAGTTTTATAAAACACTTATGCCTCGAAATCCGCTAAAATAGATGAAAATAAAACACATTGAACTAGGTCCTCTAAGAGGATAATATAATGTAGACAATTCATTTTTGTATTAACAAGGACCAAATCTGTGAATCTATGTTGATGTTTGGAATCTAGAAATAAATGTAGGGCTTGTGAACCCCTAAAATTTTATTGCTTTCTTATACCATGTTTACATCCAAAATACTATATAAACATGACCAATTATTAATATATTTTGATTATGTAGGGTCTCTATATAATCTTCTATTTGTTATTAGATAATTTTTCCTTTTCCAAATTCTTGCACGAGTATAGGATATTTTTTCCGAAAATAATGAATTAGAGTATATACCTAGAGGGAAACTCCTTCAATGAAATCACTATCTATTTTTTACTTTTACAAAACATCCCCATATTCATTTAATTATTCCTTAACATCTTACAAAAATAAAAAATAAGTTTTCTATTACAATATCAATTGATGTTGATTAATTTGGATATGTTTAGTAATCTCCCAATTTAGATACTTTTTATGAATAAATAATGACCATTTTAAATTTGTCTCATCCATTTACTAAGAGGATATACTACAAATTCCATATATAATCCTTGTTCATATGTTGGATGTGAGCATGAATCCTAATAGTGCCTAATTAAAAAATACTGGATTATCAATTTTATGGAAGATTTAACATGCTAGTTTCACAAATAATATAAAATAAAAAATGTTCTAACCTTTCATATTAAATGAATAAAAATGATAAAAATAATTAAACCAATGAAAAGAATAATGGGAAGCCCTTTGGTAAGTATGGTTGGGTTTGTCTTATAATTAACATACTATTGTTGATAGAACCACCCATAATTTTTCCTATGAACCATCCACTAATAATGAAATATCATATATATTAGAAATAAACATGTTTATAGAATTGTCTATTTAGTCAGTGTTGTGTCAAAGTTCAAAGGCTCGGGGTCCTTTTACACAGGTAATTCTCATAATAATACCACCTAGGTTCCCAGGGTTTAGATGTAAAATTCTAATTTCAGTAAGACAATTAAATAATCCAAGATATTCTACATTACATAAAATTAATTTAGAAAAAATATAAAATCATATTGAAATCACCCAATACACCTAGATGGTTCTCAAAATCCACATTATTGGGTCAAATCAATTTAAACCTTACATCATATATTTTGGTGAATACATTTTGTCAAAAATTAATGGAAAACAATGAAACCAATAACTTTTAACCCATAAAACCATAGAAGACCTATTGTACATCACTCACATATGGTGGAAATCCACTTAATGATGCGATAGAGAACCCAAAAGTGTATGAGTCATAAATAAACATCATTGAATGTAAAATTAGGTTTGGGATCAAAGAAATCATGGTTGTTATGGTTCATAGGAAGATAAAAAACTGGGAAATTATAGAATATTGATCTTCAGGAACAGATATAAGAAAAATACATGGATTAAAATTAATGAAATTTATGAATACTCCATATGAATCCTACCCAATGATTGAAGGTGATAGAGGTTTTGTGTGACTAGGGATATAAATTTAGGTGGGGGAGTGATTAAAAAAAGGGGCTTGAAATATATTATTGGTGAAAAAGTAACTCTACATGTTTTGATCTATGGGATGTCTATATAGTTTCTTAATATGGCTTTTTAAACAATGAACCAACCTTGTGAGATTGGATTATCATTCTATAGGTATGTTTTACATGTTTTCAATAGGTTAACTCCTAACTATTCTCTAAATGTGTTTAACCTACTATTTAAAAAAACATCCTGATTTTAAAATAAAATCACTGATAATTGATATTGAATATAAAATTTGGAATATAATGGGAACAGACCTGATAATAATTCCATGGGAATAAAAATTATCCATCTATGTTATATTATAATAATTGAAAGTAAACATGGTTCCTAACCACGAATATATGTTTCCATTTATCTTCCACAAAAAATTCCCAATATCTTGTCCCATGAGACTAGTTCCTGTGATTCCTTAATATGTGATCTAACCGAATAGATTTCCCTTAATGTAATTTTTCATAAGCTATAATAATTTGGGATGAATGTTTATTCATCGATATATCAGGTTCTATATCAATCTCCCATAATTAAAAATATGTGAGGGATTTGGATTATACTATTTTGGATGATAAATATTATATATATTTTGAAATGTGACACATTAAGGGGAAACACCAATCGGTATGTTAGTTCTACAATTCACTGAACATCCTCAAAGGGTTTGAAATAGAGTTGAGAAATATTACCATACTTTCTTAGTCATTGGTGACCCAAAAAAGAAAAAATATACATTAGAAACACTAATTTACTATCCAATAATTCCAATGCAAGGGATCAATGATAAACATAATACTTTTAGATACTCTAATCCATCACCAATAACTGTTAAATTTTCTAAATCTTCATTGAAATCTCTTTCACAAGGATCGAACCTAGAAGAAATTTTTTTATTCCTATCCAATAGAGGTAAGACTAACATGGTTTCCAATAAAAATATTTGAAAGGTTTCATGTTAATTAGAAAATGATAACTGTTGTTATATGAAAAATAAATTAGCATAAAATGGAAAAACCATTATCCTCTAAGATAAATGCAGTTATAACCCCTCATAACATCTTAAATTTTGATTTCCCACTTCATTTCTAAATATATAGCTTGTAAAACTTGATCAAATAGGCTTGTAATCTCATTGAATCATTGAGGTCATTATAGCAATCATATTTTAACTGAGGGCCACTATAATAAATGATAAAGAATAAAACCCCATATAACCTCACCATATCATACTCATTCAACTTCTAAAGAACCTCCACCTTAGTTGTGTCCCTAATTAGAATGAAATTTTATGATATTATTATATGAGATATTTTATCCCAAAGATAATTATTATCATCATTTTTATTTTGTATCCATAATCATAAATCCAATAAAATCTATTCCACACTTCTAGGATGGAATACATTGTGTCTAATAATGAGCTGAAGGATTATGATTCATAGATTTTATCTATTAACATTTAGAAGAAAAATTATTTAGGCTATATTAGATCATTTATTTTTTCTGGTGAACTACCTGATGGGAATGATGGAAATCCTCTATAAATACATTCCTCATTTAAAAAAAGAACCATATAAAAATTTTAGTAGTAAAAGACATATTTAATAGATGAATAATACTAAATGGTGCTCTCCCCTTCTTTTAGTATTTTGTAGATACATTGATACTCCCCATAACCGACCTTTTCGTATAGATTAAGATTAATAATGAGAGAAACAAGATACAAGAAATAAATATTTTCCCCTTCTATACCCTTTGTTTGTGAACAATTTTAGTAACGTGATCTTCCAAATTCCATTCATTGCTAATTTTTTTAAGAAAATGAGAAGAAATATTCAATCATAGATCCTAAGAAACCACATTTATTTTTTCTAGATTATTATCGATTTTGATATAAAATCCTTGAAAATCATTCAACCATCACAACTGGATATGGTTCGGGTCCTTCAATGAAAAGACATAGTTCAATTATTTATTATCAAAAAAGAAAATGAAACCTTCTCAAAAGAGACAATGGAATTAAAAATTTTCTGCATGTATAACTATTATGAGTTCATATTTTCAAGTATTATAGTTCATTTCATGTGGTGGGAGATTAAGAGATCCATATTCCACCACGTGGTATTTCTTCATAATTACACACCACATATCTCTACAGGTTGTTTCACAGTAAACCATGAAACCCTCTTACTCCACTGTTATAATTAGAATTGGAGCTGATATCAATAACTTAGTTAACTCCTCAAAACACGTTGAACACTATAGGATCCACAGTATTTTAACACCCATAAAAGTTAGCGCAATCATGCATGATTAAGGATGATCGAATTCCTTCCTAAACCATGTATAGTATATCACCGCTCCCAATAAGCATGTAATCCTAAAAAAATCATTATTTTATAATAATACATCCTGGAAAAGTATTTCTAAAGAATGATTGAAAGCACCTATTTTGGAACTACAATCCTAGTAAAAATGATCTCCGAGAACTAGAAATTATACATGTGTATATTTTAAAAGTGGTGGTGGTTGAGTAGGATTCCAAGAATGGTTCGTAAATGAAACACATTCTCCTTCTATTTTAGAGTGTAAATGAGGACATCATCCAAAAACACTTTTGAAAAATGTTTTTGAAATATCTATGTTCTAAATTCTTTAAGAGAAAAATATTAAAAAAATAATTTTTCAAACCAAAATGAATCACTAGGTTTTATATGAGGCCATATCAACTTCAAAAGGTAGCCTTTGGTACATCTATCTCTCTTAACCAAATCTTGTGATATTTGGAATACAAAATGATCTTGGAAAACCCCAATACAGTATTTAGTAGATGAAATAATTTCACAATTATTGGAATATGGTATTTTTTATGATCATAACCCGATTCAACAATATATATTCAACACAAAATAAGAGGGTTTCATCTATACTTTTAGAAAATAGCACTCGTGAGACTCTTAGGGAAATGATGGGAGAATAAATCCATTCCATTCAAATGAATTTTGTTTTTATTTTCAAACACTTTTAAGGGGAAAGTGAGAACCATCAAAACATACCATTATTGACACTAAAAGAAACTACAGATTTGTTAATGAACTGATTGAGTTGATTTGAACCAATCTCCTTAAATAATATACCAGGAATAGAATTTTCTAGAGTGTCCGAGTAGTCCTTTATTATATCTTCAAACTGATTCACCATGTTGTCACAAGATTTCATGTATTACTCCTTTTTAATCTTCCCCTTTTTTAATCCTCTAAGAATAATATAGCCATCAAAATCATTCTACTCTCCTTGCTCCTTTGTAATGATCAAAGTAATCAATTTTCCCAGCTTCTTGGACACCATAATATCCATACATTCCTCTACAATTTCTTCATCTAAGTGTATAAGGAGATCCATATGTTCCATCACCAAGGATACCAGTCACTGAGAGTCTTCCTTGGAGCCTAGCTCATGTAGCTACCCAAGGTCCCTTATTTTATTATCACAAAGGGTAGTAGGTTCTCAAACTGCAGACACTAGTTAATTGGAGGTGTCAGCCTCCTGAAACATTCCAAATAATTTTCACCTTCTCACGGGGGTGATACTTGAACATGTAGGATCCTTCAGTGTTATCTTACCATTACTTTAAGATCTAGTAATAGGAGGACTCGGAAGGGAGGATTCATCCTTCATGTGTCGTTTCCTCTAAGTTTTCATAATGAAGCTATCTGATCCCATAAAAATGTTATTTCCCATCCGCAGAGAGGATCTTAGATAGTCCTACATAAGGTCTAGGTATATGGACACATTAGATTCCAGATACTCATTACTTTTCTCTTGAGAAGGTTCCACATCCACGTGGTGGTCCTCTCTGTGGATGAAGTCCACCCTTCCAATTTTTCACCAGCATGGAGTCCTTCTTATTCTTCTCCTAACAATGCAATCAGGTTTTGAGAATTCAAATTTAATCCCCCAGATTTATTCTTCTAATCATAAGAGAATATTTTAAGTGTTCCCTACTTTGACTAGTTTGAAACTATTAAATGTTCAATGCCTGGATCCATAAATTAGAAATTCATTGTGGTGCCCTTCAATACTAGAAAATGGGAATCCACACCCATATTTTTTTCCTTGTAGACAACTTTAGTCACTAGAACATCATTGATTGTATTTGGTGGGGTATATATGCATTTCTTGTGAAGCATCTAGGTGGACCTCCCTCTCTTCCTTCCCAACCCCTTCATGTTCCAGTCCTGCATGCTTTCCTACCCCAGCACTCTCGACATCGTAAATCCCACTATCAAAAAGAGGCGCATCAGCAGCCTCATCTGAGTATACCACAAAAAGTTCAATTTTTAGATGACGAAAAAATATTAGTGACTCTTGGGATAACCTATGAAACCATAGAAGTCTTCTAGGGAACCATGACTTCTTCCCATATGGCCAAATAAATTGAAGACGAAGATCTCTCGACCCCTAACTGATGTCCACATTCAATAGCAATTGACCCATCCTCAATCCCAAACAAGTCTAAGGGTGGTCCACCGACCCTAGAAGTCAACCCCCCTTGGCATGTCCTTCCACTTTTCCAGCATGATATGGAAAAGTTCCCAAAATTTTGGAATGAAGAGAAAAAATATCCAAAATTCAATTACCACAGGTTGTTTATAATGAAATTCTAACACTAATAAAATCCTTATCCATTCAACGGGGTTCTTGACACATCATCTTTGACCCAGATTCATGGATAAATCAGGTGAAAATTAGAACTGGTTCCTAAAAATGAACAAAAAAAGCATCCAACTTGGTTCCCAAAAATTTGGAGAATTGAAGGATTCTGAAATAGGGGTGGTAGCTCAAGAAAACATACCCACAAAGCCATTTTTGGGCATCCATCTTCATATGAATATCGAATGAAATTTTCAATAGAAATATGTGTTAGACATTTCAGGATCAGAGAGCCCTAGACCATTTAGTGATTAGATCATCCAACAGGGAGAATCGAATCATGATGTGTTGCTTGCCGAGGTATCAGATAGTCACTCATGACTGAATCCCCAATGATTGGAAGGCAAATCTATCGAAGACATCAATTGGTGAATGTCGTGAGTAAAACTGAGCAACTAAGGTCTGTGATAGAAGAGTTGAAGCATCATTAAATTTATAGGTCAAAAGTTCAAGTTACAGGTAGCCAACACAGAGATATGGAACCTTAGGAAAAATGGTGATTTAAATTAATAGAGGATGGGAAGTAGGATTGGAAAATGGGGAAAGGGAAGAAGGGCTCTCTGATTGACTACGGGTCCCATTATCCTTCAAATACCATTGTTCTCCCATTATATATTGTGAATGTCTCTCTATAATGGTAAAAGTATATATTATGCATAAATAATTTCATCTTTTATATCCTGAAAATTATATTAGAAATTAAATTTAATGATTAGTAAGTCCCACAATATATTGAATTTTGATAAGTATATGACACATGAAGGGAATTAGAAGCCTTTCTCTCTCTTTATCCTACCTCCAAATACATATTTTTGTATTTTCAAAAATCTATTTTAAGGAAAAATGGTAACTGTACATTTCCAAAAACAAAACCAACAGCAAGTTGACGTTAAACAAAATTCATGATTCAAAACCAAAGCGCCAAATTAAAAATTTGAGAATACGGCGTTGTTCCTTGCACCATCGAATGCCTCGGGCCGCGAGATCCTCGATCCACGCTCCCAGACACTAATCATCATCATCAATAAAATCCACACACACACAAATATTACCATCAGCCTCCGTTGTCAACCAAAATCCGTAGGGATACTGGTGAAAACCACAATCCATCACCCTACTAAAGCTTCAAATCCCAATCCTCGGAAACACCATAAACCTTGACATCATCTAGTCACCATCAAAACGAACCATCTCTTTATCCTATGATTTGTGACTATCTACATAAAATATGTCGTAATCCTAATAAAGAGTTTCAACCATTCAATAATATGAGCATATATAACATTTAGAGAAGCATTAGTATCATTTAATGTAGTTCCTATAAACATAGAAATAATAATTAAACATCCTAGTTTTTCAATTATATTCTAAAACTATATATTCCTTTCATCCACAACATGAAAATCCATTTCCTCTAACCGAATTGGTAGTTTCCCACTAGACTAATTCTCAATAATGAGCCGCTTCATCATATAATATGATCTCATATCACCTCAATGAAAATGAGAATGGGTTCCCATTAGCTATGAAATATCAAACTGTATCATGGTTATCTTAGTTAATGGAGAGCCTATACCACTTTGGTAAGGAATAATATATTAATAGAACCTATAGACAGATACCATCAACCCAAATTAATTTAATAACTAGGTTTACACTAGGGTTTAACACCATATGTTACTAGTATTTCCACATTTATTGTAGTTTTAAGACCAAAAAAATGTTTTTTTAATTATAAGGATTATCGAGGATAATTCCTCAAAATAAAACTTGCACACTTCTCTAACACTTCATGCTTCACCTTCTTTTATGAGGATCTATTTATTCCATTCCTATGCACAACGGTCCCTCCAACCAACAACCCGTCCAGATTAATCCCAACCATTTTATCCTAATAAACTACCTCACTATAAGTCTCATGTTTTCATTAAAACATGTGGCCAAAATTTTGATCTCTATACCTTGTCCAAGAACCATGATTATAAAACCATATTATGGAGAATATCAATATAAATGTGTACAATCTAATTAAACAATATATTATACTCCATAATCGACCATATTCATTTCTAATGTGACATAAAAACTCATGATTTGGCTAATGATGTGGTTTTGTGGTATAACCACTATTTGAATACTATTTCAAAATTTATCCATCCAAGATTCTCTTACCAATTCACCAAAATAACATACTCTGAGTACTTTTGGTTGGGAAAATAAATAATGTTAATATAACATTTTTTTAATATATAATGGAGTTTTATTAATGTAAAATATCAATTCTTTTGTATCTTTTGAATATTTACTATTATTAATCCATTTTTCAGATTAGGTTCTTTAATAGGCGTGCAGTCATATCCCACCCCTTGGATTGAATATCAAGCACCAATACCATAATTATATTACATCCAATTAGTGTATCCATTCATTTGATATTGTCCACAGCCTCTTCTAGATGAATCATAGGGTTTTAGGGGAATATAGAAATAAAAATAATAATAGAATAAAATTATGAAATCCTATAACAGATATTTATTTAAAATCTTCAAAAAAAATATAAATATCAAATTAAATCATAAAAATGAAATGTACAACCAATGACCACCAATAAACTATAATTTATGTATGTTATGAAACCCCTGATCCAATCCCAATAATGAATAGTAAGTAAAATCAACAATCATAAATCATATTTACCACATTCCATGGTATCTCATGGGAGGATAATAAGAGTGTTGGAGAGATAGAATTTGTTTCCACTTACTTATGTCTTGAAAATCCAATCATCAAGGAATCCAGATATCCAAAATTATATAGATCTGAAATAAATTGTGACACTAATACAATATTGTCTAAATCCAACCTATGTTACCCTTACACCAGGCACCGGTGCCATTCCAAAATATTTCTTGAAGGGATTTCCCAAAAACCATTATCTATTATATAAATATTGGGTGTAAATGAACTACTTTTGGAATGATCATCCAAATTCATTTATCAATATACGAAAAATTAGAAAAAAAGGTGAACTACAATGATCTATAAATGAGATAAGCATTAATGAATGGAATCACCAAGAATCTATATCTATGAACAAAATAAATGGTATGGAAATCAATAATATATTATACAATAGTGGTAATGAATAATAAAAGTATTAAACAAAATGAACCCCCCCCCCCATTTTCATGTGACATGAGGGTCAACCACCAATTGTGCCGCCACCGTCATTGAGTAATGAGCTACTATATATAGTAACATCCACCTTATTTTGTCACTTTTCTCTTAAATGAATTAAAAAAATAAATTAAGAAACCACACATTTTTTATATTTTAATTGTGAGAATGAATTCCCAATAAGTCCCCATAAAGAATTATATTATTATCACTTACATGAAACATTAAACATGACTATTTGAAGAAAATTTTGAAATAAATATTATTTCTACATATTAATTTAAATAAATTTAATCACCCAAAATTTCCATGTAAATATTTTTAAATATATAGAAATTTTATGAGTCTGGTAAAACTGACGACGTGTGATTCTGAGGCCTAGAGTGCCTGCAATGAATTTCTGAACATTATTTTGGGTACATTAAATAAATGTACACGGATTATGTGCAAAGTGTGGTGTGTAGGCATGGATGGGGCCAGGTTTACCTTCACCAGAAAAAATGGAGCCTTTGCAGTGAAGGATGGACTTACCTGGAGGAGGGTGCAGCCGATTACACATTAGTTGGCTAGCCTTACCCTCAGAGAAGTTGATGTGTAGAGTCCGAGATATCCTGTAGTTGTGGACCAGTACATGATTGTTTTCCCTGATGACGTAATGGATCTACCTCCTCACATAAGTGGACTTTTACATTGAATTGTATCCTAGTATGACACTGATAACTACAACAGCATATCAGATGGCTCCCACGGAGCTTCACGAGCAGCGGGTACAGCTAGAGGACTTGCAGGGGAAGGGATTCATCAAGCCTAGTGTTTCTCCCTGGGAAACCCCTAATTTTTCTCCAAGAAGTAGGATGGGAGCTTGAGGATTTGTGTTGATTATCGGTTCCTGAAACAAGTGACAGTGAACAACAAGTACCCACTCCCATGGATTGACGACCTCTGTGACCAGCTGAAGGGAGCACGGTGGATCTCGAAGATAGATCTTATATCAGAAAATCACCACCTTAGAGTGCGAGAAGAAGATGTGCAGAATATGACTTTCAGATGTCGGTACATCAACTACGAGTTCTTGGTTATGAAATTTGGTGTAACCAACACTCCAGTAGTGTTCAGGAGACTCATGAATAGGATCATTCCGCCATACCATGATCACATTATAGTAGTCCTCATCGACAACATTCTAATCTACTCAGCTACTGAGGAGGATCTTGCATATCATTTGCAGGTAGTACTGGACACACTCTGAGACCACTAGCTTTATGGTAAACTCTCGAAGTGCTATTTATGGATTTGAGATGTTCAATTTCTATGACATTTCATATCGGGGGATATATTTGCAGTAGATCCAGAAAAGATTGAGGCCGTACTATCTTGGGAGCCACCCATGAGTGTGACAGAGGTAACGAGTTTCTTGGGATTGGCCAGTTACTACCAGAGATTTGTTCTAGATTTCTCTAGAGTTGCAGCAAAACTTTCTGAATTGAAGAATAAGGGGCAACCCTTCATGTGGTTGGAGAGATTCCAGTAGAGCTTTTTGGAGCAGAGGCAGAGGCTCACTAGTTTCCTATCTTGATTCTTCCAAAGGAGGGCGTATGGTACGTAGTCTACATCAACACATTCAGTACCAGACTCAGATGAGTCCTAATGTAGGAGCAAGCAGTTATCGCATATGGTTCTCGAAAGCTGAGACAACATGTGTAGAACTACTCTACCCATGACCTAGAGTTAGAAACAATGTTATTAGCCTTGAAGATATGGCGACACTATCTGATGGGAGAATTATTTACAGTATAATCGGATCACAAGAGTCTCTGTTATATCATCTCATTGAAGGACCTGAACCAAAGACAATAACGTTGGCTTGAGTTCCTCTAGTACTATGACTTAGAGATAGTATATAATCCTGGTAAGGGTAACGTTGAAGCAGATTCACTCAACAGTAGATCCAGTATAAAGCTTCTATGTGAGGTGACAGAGTAGCTGGACACATTGCAGATATCCTTTGTGGATCGGGATGAAGCAGCTTTTCTTCAGTCCCATACAGTCACTACCCCACTTCTTCAGTGAGTCAAGGATGCGCAGTGTGGGGAAGCTGACTGCGAGACTCGATGTGCTCAGATATCCAAAAAAAATGCACCTGATGGATTTTCTGAAGGTGAGGAGCACATCATCCTCTTTAGAGGATGTACCATGGTACCATTATCACTTCAAGAGAAATTTTTGAGGGAGTTCCACTCATCCCCTCTATTGGTACATCCAATAGTGGAGAATATGTATCAGGACCTCCGACGATAGCACTGGTGACCGAAAATGAAGAAGGCAGTAGTAGAGTTTGTCTCTCGGTGCCTCCCTTGTCAGCAAGTGAAGGTGGAGAATTAGGTACCAGTAGGCTTAGTTCTTACTTTAGAGTTCTCAAAGTGGAAGTTTGATGGGATATCATTGGACTTCATGATAGGATATCAACATACATCCAGAGGCCATGACTCTACTTGGGTGATCTTCGACCGACTCACTAAGTCAGCCCACTTCCTACTGGTTAGAGAGCAGGGTTTAATAGGGGGCTTTAAATGCCTATATGTGCAAGAGATTGTGAGGCTACATGGAGTACCCTAGACGGTTTTATTCGATCATGAAACACATTTTACTTCCTAGCTATAAAAGGGTTTGCAGGAGGATTTTATGACACAAATTCATTTCAGCACCACCTTACATCCTAAGATAGATGGCCATACTATGCGGGCTATTTGGACTCTCGAGGACATGCTGCGTAGTTGCGTCCTCGACTTTAGTTGCAGCTGGGAGGATCAATTTCCTTTGGTGTATTTTTCATACAACAAAATCTACCACTCCACCATTGGGATTACACCTTTTTAGGAATTGTACGAATGACCTTGTAGATCACCATTTTGCTAGACTGACCAAGGAGAGTCAGCACTAGTGGGACCAGAGATTGTAAAGACTACCACAAAGAAAGTGCAGATCATCCAGGAGTGGATGAAGACTTCAAAGAGCAGGCAGAAGTCGTATCCTGACAGGAGAGGGAGACTCTGGGAGTTTGAGGATGGCAACCCTGTCTTTCTACAGGTCTCGCCCCGATGAGGTTTACAAATATTTGGCTGAGGCGACACATTTTCTCTAAGATTCATTGGACACATCCAGGTCCTCAGTAGTGTTGGTGAGGTGGCTTACCGCTTAGCTCTTCCACCTAAATTGTGCCGGGTACATGACGTCTTCCATGTATCCCAGCTGAGGAGATACGTGCATGACCCTTCCCACAAAATCAACCATGGAGAGCTGGACATCGACGATGAGGAGACTTTTACGGAGGTTCCAATGGAGATTGAGGATCGATAAGAGTGGGTCCTTCATGGGCATTCGATACCTCTGGTGTACATTTTTTGGTAGCACGAGAACCTTCCGGAGAGAACATGGGAGCGGGAGGCTCCGATGCATGCTAAATAACCCCACTTGTTTTCCTTTTCGTGAGTTCTGGAATATGGGGATGTAAAGCTATGAGGTGGGGAGAATGTACAAACCCCAAATTTCCTTTTAATTATTTTAAATATAAGTGAATTTTATTAGTCTGATAAAATTAACGGCGCGTTATTTCAAGCCCTTAGTGCCCGGAATTAATTTATGAACTTTATTTCGGGTACGTTCAGTAAACGTGCGAGTGGGTTTTTTATAAATTTTGAACTGGTGCTCGAAATTGAAATTTGAGGGCATCGATGAACTCGCAACACCATTATTTTCTTCAGGAGTCATTTACCTCGACTATAGTAGGTCAAGGGTGAAAGATAGATTTTGGGCTTTTCGTGGGAAAATAAAAAATAAAATTATTTAACATTTAATTTTTATTCTTGAAACCTCCCATGTGTGGGTTATGGTGATGGGGACCAACCTAGCATAAAACTCCAATTTTAAATTCCAAGAGGCAATGACCACCAGACCCCTCTTAATGGAGAAGAATCCTCTCAAATCCCTCTTTAATGTGGAGGAGACTCTTGAGCTTCCTCCACATTAATTATGCCAACACACTACATTAATTTTTTCCATCTTCTGTGTGTGTGCCAACATAATTTATTCTTAATTTAAAATATATTGGAAGTGCCTTTCCTTTGGGTTGGAAAAGGGAGAGATCACTTGGATGATTGCATTATTCAAAGAAGAGTACCAATGACGAAATTTTTCTCCGAATGAATAACACCAACGAAGAACTTCTACTCTGAATGAAGAACGCCATCGAAGGATGTTCTTCGGAATCAGGTGAATGGACGACGCACGAATCGAAAATCAAGGAAACACCAAATACACCGACATTCGTCTATTCTCAATGATTCGACTTCTTCCTCACAACCTCGTCGATGTCATCAAGTGAACGAGGTAGGGTTTTGATCCCATGTTCTTCCCTTCTATGTTTATTTTGCGGGAATGGGATTAGTGATTGAAAAAGGTTGTGGGGATTGATGTTCTTAAATATATTCCATACATGCTCTTTTTCTTGTTGATCCACTTTCTACCACTCTAACGTAAAGGGTGAGGGCCAAATAAACATGGCCCGACCCCCTATGTTTTTTTTCTTGAATGGTGTATCCTTCACAATGGAAGAAGGCGAATTTGGTGACGACAACTGGTACCTGCAGCCCGCACCGGTGGAATTTGAGAACCGTTGATGAAGGCACGTCACCCAGCCGCCTCCGTGCCCCGTGGTGAGCCACCGTTCGTGGTTGTCACCGCGCCATGGCCTCTGCCGCTCTGTGTCGTCTGTGGCCGAGCCGACCCGAGTCGCCGCCGCCGTTGGGCAGAGCCGCCGCTACCGTCTGAGGTGCCGCTGCCGACAGAGGCGCAGCCACCATCTGAGCCGCCGCCACCATCCAAGCCTCTGCCACACTCCGATCCTCCACAGCCATCCGGTTTGAGCCTCCATTTAAGTCGTTTCTTCAGTCCGGGCCAAGCTACTGCCAGAGATGATGCCTCACCTCCGGGACGAGCGGTCGCCCAAGCCGCCGCCGCCCTTCTGTCCAAACCGCCCTGGTCGAGCCGCCCTGCTTCCCCACGCCCTCGTGGAAACCCTCAACCAAGATGATCTACAGTCTCATGCCCTTGTGACACCCTTTGCGTCCTCACGACCACCTGCGGCCCTCCACGGCCCGTCGCGGCCTGCCGGGCAGAACACAGCGGGTCGGGCCGAACCCAATGGGCCAAACCGCCTAGTGGGCTGAGCAAGACCTAGAAGGTCAGGCCGAGTCAACCCAAATGGGGTCAGTCTGGGTCAGTCAGACCAGACCTGGGCCCACTACGACCCATTTACATTCTTTTCTCCATAATATTGGCACCGGATATCCGTTTGACGAACCTTCGGCAGCGCTTGAAATCCTAGAGCGAGGTGGACCTTTTGTGATACCCCACTAGAGTTTTATATAAATTTGGGGAATTGTCTGGTTGGATGGAGCATGAATCTAACTAGGCCCTCGAGACTAAAAGGGTAAAAACTCACAGACCAGGTGTCTGAAAGACGCTCCATCTGTTGCGTTGAGACCCCTGTGATATGGCGGTCATTTGAGATACTTTTTCATCGGACATTGTGGTAGTTAGAGAATCGACTAGTGGCTTGAGGATCAGACTCTCCCAGAGATGAGAAATCCTAGTGCAGAAACCCAATATTTGGATATGACGTTAAGAGTGCTCCTATCTATCATGTGTAGGTCAGCTTCTAGTGCTCCTATGCGGGTAAGAACCTTGCGATCCTATGTGGGTCAGCTCCAGTGATCTTGTGTGGGTCATCTCGTAGCGATTCTGTATAGGTTAGAAGATGAGCCTCTTAATGAAGTAAGATGATTTAGTTGTTACATCTAATCATCTCTACTAATGTACCTAAAGATATAACTAGTGTGAGATGAGTCTGAACCTCTGTGTTCCCTCATGATTGAGATGGATTGCTTGATATCATAGGTATTTATAGGAGATATACCTATGTAGGGTTACCTATTGTTTTCATGATTTGTGGTTTATCCTTTGTAGATTTTGTGAGACCATGAGGGTATCGGGGTCCCTACTGATTATCAGTATACTCATCCCTACATGGGCTATGCCCGCATCTTGTTGTGTTGGATGCAGACCACAGACAACACTGACTAAGGCTGAGAATACTAGGACTGGATGGTGCCCAGAGGTGGACCATATGACGTGTTAGTATGCAGAGGAGATGGGTGGATATAGAGTGTTGTGTAGGTGATCTATACCTACCCATTACGTAGGAACCTAGAGGATGACCCAATAACTACCCATCTTTTTCTTCAGTTTTATTGTATATCAAATGTACTTGTACTATTTCTGTTGGGATTGTATTCTGGCCCCTTTTTACTTTCAGCACTCTATTTTCTATACAGTTGACAGGCGTTCGTATCTTTCTATGTTCTTGGTTGCGTGTGTTTATAGGTTATAAAGGCAATTCCTCCCCAGTTTTAGGGAATACACCTTTGGTGATAGTCGCCAGCCCCAGGCCTATGGATGGCGAGCTTAATGTTAGTCATGTTAGGGGCCCTGGGGGACGGGCCGTGACAATAAATGATGATAAGATTAATAATAAAAACAAATCTATGATTTATAGGAATCCCTATTGTATATATGGATAGATTTACATTATGATCTTCATACTCTATTTAATAAATCCATTCACAAAATTACCCATGAATGAGGCATTACTAGGGACATACCCTAATTAATAGTTGAAATGATAACAATTGATGTATTTGGTCTATTAGAGTTGTTTAATTTTACAAAGGATAGAGATGTAATAAATTTACCTAGAATATTTTTCCTAGTAATCACAAACTGGCAGTAGGGGTTTCAATGGGTTATTCCTATTTCGAACAATTCATTTTACATAGAAATTCTTGCTGGATTCAATCCATTTCAATTAAGTACTAAACGAAATTAATTTTTAATCTCCTAACACCCCCACATGGTTCTAAAAATATCCATTCATAAATCAATTAAATACAAAATATACATTATAAGATTTTGTTAGAATATGTGACTCATTAAATTAAGGAATAAAATATATCCATTTTCCATTAATAATTACCACCATTGGAAACTGATTATATATCACTCACCTACAAGGGAAATGAACTTAATGTGGTATAAAGGATGCTAGAGAAGAAATAATAAAACCAATAAATATGTGTGAACAACATCATGTTCTGGTTTAATGAACCATATTTCATAATGACCATAAGGAATAATAAAACAAATATAGAAGTGATAGAATTAAAAATAACTAAGATATCCTTACTTAGAGAAACATTAAATAAATTGATTAAGAATCCACTTATAATCAACCCAATTAGATAAAAAAGAAGGTTGTTCATCCATGAAGTGATCAAAATTTAACCGAGTGCCCGAGAAGACATAAAGCTATTAATATATATTATAGAAATAATTTAATTTAATTTTTTGTAGGATACAACCCTTTTCTCTATGGTATACCAATCCATTCCCCAATCATACTCCAAGTGTATAGTCCAAAACTACTTCACTCAAGTACCTTTATGGTTGGATGACCCAATCATCTAAACAATGTTTCAATGATGTGTAATAGAACTATCCCGTGGCATACCTATTTCATATTGTTTCAACAAAGTTACACCTAAAGACACACTAACTATGTGAAACCCATTTTTTCTAAAAATATCATCATTTCCAATGAAAAACACCCCAGAATGATATATAGTTTGGATGTAATAAAATTTGGAAAAACCTAACTTATAATAATATCATGGGTGATTAAAATATTGAGACATTGTTAAATAAAGTCTGATGAAATTCAACAAAAACTGAAATAAGTAACATATGAGGAAACTAATCTTTCATGAAAGATTATTACTCCTATGTATCATGAGAGTAATTCCCTTGATTCTATAACAAGTGAACTAATAGAATATATTTTCCACAGTGAAAATTTTCATGGTATTCAAAAATTTATATTTCTTTCTAATTCATCAACACATGGGGGTTTCATTTCATGATCATCCAAATTCTAGTAAATAGAGGGATGTGAATTGTACATTTTCAATTGAGAAACTATGGAGAAATTTATAATTACTGGTAACAAATGAGTCAATTCCAATTTGAATACCAATTTCCCAATTCTCTAAACAATGTTAATGGTTATGACATAATATTAATAAAGCATCCCTAATTTATGTGTCACTAGGGAACCATCCATGGTGTATCCTTCTACAAGACGTAGTCACATATTAAAATCTATAATGTACATTGTTGATGATTGAATATGACTTGTGAAGACTCTAAGTCCTCACTAATTTATACTGAATATTTTTAATATTCATTTTCTCCTCTTAAATAAGGGTTTACCCTATATGATAAGTCTCTCTCATATATTTCATAGAAATGGGAAACAAATGGGATTTTTAAGATCCTTAATAATCTTTTTTTCAAGCATGATGTAAATTATCACTATTTTTATTTCCTTCATCATTTTTATTTATATATATGTATAGTAATCGATACTCAACTTGACATGAGTTACAATTAATTCATTGATTATCTTCAAGAAACATGATGTGAACTAAGGTTTGCTGTCATAGATAATAGTGGATGGAACCCCATGAAACCTCACAATCTCTTTGTTACATAACATAAGAAAATCCTCCACCATAGTAGTTCCCCAAGTATAAATGAACTTGTATGACTTAATAAAATGGTAGAATATGAACCACATAAAGTTATTACCTCAAATTATATGAGTTATGTGGATGGAAATGTCTCTGGACACCCTATCAAACATCTATGTAGTAATAGGAAGTGGATATTTTAAACCTGAAGGCATATGATGGTCATAATTTACTTATTTTCATGTAAAACATTATGAAAAAATGTCTGTTTTCTTTCATATTGTACCTATCCCCCAATAATGACACTCTATGTTATATTACATCTTTATTTCTCCAGGGTGTTCTATCCACTAGGACCAAAGTAATACCCACATCCCTAACATCTTCATCAATAATGGGAACCCATGAAAATTTTGGAAGAAAAATACACCATCATGAGACTCATAATAATCACTAATGGTGTACCTAAAATAAAGTAATCCCCCAATAAACATTCACTAACTATAAATATTTTTCTCTAAAAGAATAAACCCATGAAAAAAATTAATCTAATCAATAATGAATTGAAATATTTACACCCCCCACTTAAATCGATTTTATATGAATCTATAAAATGAGACCCATCAAAAAAATTAATCATTTAATTATTTTTGATAATTATAATGAAAAACCAAATAAGATAATTAGAACACACATTTAAATTCCCTTGTATGTAGGATTTTCCAAAATTAAATCCTAGTAGATACTACACACATCACCACTTATAAAGGATATAGTCTTTTAGGGAACATGCTTATCTCATTTTTTTAAATGAAATAACCATGAAAATTATTTCAAAGATAAAATTTCATCATTATATAAGTGTATGTATCATGAATGAGAGTTAAGGTCATTGGTATAGTTTTCTATTTCATTTGGTCAAACTTTCCATGATCCATATTCCACCACATGGTCACCATGTATAAGAGTTTATTCTATTCCCATAAACAATCCATTTTAGTAAACCATGTGACTATGAAATCCAATAAGTAACTGTACCATAATTACATGATATGCATTAAATAATTCGTTACATAAATTACCACGAACTTTTAGGTATATAACATCATAGTATTTATATAAAATGTTTAGTAATACAAACCATATTATTTTACTCTAATGAAAATTATTATCACTATATTAGTAACTAATTATTACATAATAAGTTTTCAACGTATCCCGAAAATCGTCCACACATACTATTTTATTTTAAAACAATAATTTCTAATACTATTCTTTATAACATGTATAAATATAAATATAATAAGGGTTTGATCAGACACTCAATAAGTGAATGTGTATTGGAACAATAAAATATAGTAAATGGTTAATGAACAATATGGAAGGAAATGAATGAAAATCAAATACTTCCATATACCTTATCACATATGTGTAAAAACTATTGTTTAACAATATAAATAAAATAATGGATAATAATAACTAATTCCATATTGATGGATTTAAAAATAATGGTCTTGTCCAAAGACATTACATACATTCTATGAAATTAGAAAATTCATATACCTTCTATCGATACTAATCCAAGTACATCTATATGAATTAACATTCAAAAACAAACTCTCAAGAATGTTTATCTCATTAGACATACTGATGCATCAAGATGATATTTTGGGCACCACTAATAAGATATTTTGTCTAATGAATTCATCAAATGAATGAATGAAAAAACAATTAAATCCATAACATACTAACCATAGTAATAATTAAACATATGTATTTAAATAATAGGGGTACATATTTTCTATATTTACCAAATCGATTAATGAAATTGGATTTTATATAATCATACCGCAAACTGACAATGTATAGAGTAATTTTTGTATGATTAATTCAATAATTAAAAAAAATAAATCAATTTATGTGTATATAGGTGATATTGATTCATTAAAATGAAATGAAAATTCGTTTTTTCACTAGGGAATGGAATTTTTTAAAAATAATTTCTATTAATATTGGATGATTAGGCAATAAAAAAAAGCGATAAATTTTCAAAATTTTAATTTTCCAAAATTAATATGTATGATATAACTTATATGTAATAATGAAAAAAATTATTGTTCGTAAAACCCATCCTAGTAGGAAAGGTTCTCATTAATAGGTATTATAACTTAATGAAAAAATATTTTACTTTTCAAAATCCCATACACCTTAGGAAAAATTTCAATTGAAACACTTTTAAAGAGAGAACATGAAATTAAACATAGTGTACATTAAATGAAAGTTAATTCATCAAATCATATATAAAATATGTGTTATAAAAGTAATGTAAATGAAATTAGTTTTATAATTCAAAATAAGTCTCCATAAATCGAATTCAAGACGGAAACCCCTCAAAAAATTTCGTAATAACTGAATTAAAATGATATGATGGATATATCTATGAAAAGAACTGAAAATATGACTAAATAAAGATTTTTCGAAACATTAGAATCCAATTATTTATTAAATACTCATGAAATAATTTAAAAATGTTCAAAATATGAAACATATCCCGTGGTTTAGAAAATTGATATAAATACGTCCTTACAATTGTTTTTTTTTATGTGAACTTGATATAATATCATATATAATTAATAACTAACAAAACCACCAATTTAATTACCATATTATAGCATACAACTATTTACATACATTATTTATAATCATTTATTACATATATATTAGTTATATACTTACCCTCCGTTATCGAATGTTATTAATATTCCCTGATTCTTTTGTAATTGATTTAATATGGTAGTGTTGATTGCTGTTTGTAAATTCAATGTTATCCTTTAGATGACAGTTTTAATAACATTAAATTATTATTTATAATGATTTATATTTTTCTATTTGTATTTCAAATATATTATAGTTATGATTGATGATGATGATGTTTTTGGTGACCTTGTTTTGTTATTTTTAATGAATTAAGAGTGGTTTCTTAATATCTGGTAAGATATATCAATTACTATTCTACAACCCTAAATAAAAAATAATATTTATATTATTTCCGTATATAATAAGTAATCATGATTCCCCATTTATCCATGATATAAATTTAAAACATTGTTCATGTTGGTAGTTTAATTAGTGAAAACAATAAGAAACTCTAATCCTTGAATGGGTGTGGTTATACAAATGATTAATTATGGATCAATATTATTATTACAAGAAATTAATAATATTATTGACATTTTTTATGGTAGTGAATCAATTGATAAAAAATTTCCAAAAAATAAGTAAATAGTGGAATGAAAAACAAAATATGTCTCATTCATGTAGGCTGTAGTCTGCACTTATGAAAATGATCCACATTTATATTGTATATGTCAAGATAAACCTAGGTAATGATTTAAAATATATAAACCATAATAATTTTAGAAATTTTACATTGATCATTTAAATATATATTTATGACCAGCCATGTAAGGTGTTCATGAAAAGTCAATAACACTATTAATGGAGGTTTTAGTCTACATGTACACATGATGATGTCATTAATTTTCAAATGAATTTTGTAGAAGGTAAAAAATATATATTTCTTTATTATTGTATTATTTAATTATATTTATAATAAAAATGTTATCATAATTTAATGGATATAATATTTTTTAGGTTGGAAAAGAAGAATAGAATTATGAAAGCTCTGTTGAGAACATAACCCCCCTGGATGTTCTCCATTTAGTAACATCTCACAGATTCTTAGTTCCATTTCATTGAAAGACAATGTATTATAAGACATGGTGAGTGAGATAAAAAGAAAACAGATAATAGTTTTTTTTAATAAAACTATATAATGAATGGTGAAATTTTGTTCAAATGACCCCCTTTTATTAGGGTAGAAAACAACATTTTCATAAATACCGCTTGCATTTTAATTAGAGGCATGACACTATTTAAGGGTGAATAGATCCAAAAGGTGATAAATAATAATATAGTGGCGAGATGAGTTACATAAATACTATACCATTCATTTGTATAAATCATTTAATTATGATTTATGTCTTTTACCAATAGATTTTTTTATTTTACTATCTTAGTTTTCACCATCATATGTAGTTTTTATCCATGTAATTCATGTTTTATTATAAATTTAATGTTATATCTACCAAAATATTTCACTAATATGAACCAAAATTTATGATCCATATAGAATATATCAATTGATGAATATTAAAAATGTACCTTTTAAATTTAGTGATTTAAACTATTGAAAAACAATTATATTGAAAAACAATTAACTATTATTTTTTCTTAATATTATTTAATATTAATTAGAGTTTACATGAGTGATAATATATGTGTATATGTGTGAAAAAGAACATATCATGGCCATTATATAAAAAATACCAATTTAATTTGTTATATACAAATTACACAACAATAGAAAATCAATTCATTGAAAACAACACATCCATCATTACCATATTCATTATATTTTATTGTTGTAGTCTTAATTTTATGATTAAATGTTATATAGAGAATGTTAAATAAAATTAAAAAGCTGATCTAAAATATTAATTACGTTTTCTTATGTTAAATTTAAATAATTGATGAAAACTAATTTTTATTAAATGAATATAAAAAACCTTTTTTGAGTGAAATACAACTTCAGATTAGAAAACAATAAACATTGGTCATTGAAATTAAACATATTATTTTGAATAAATAATTTTTCACCACAAATATATTTTTGGGATAATAAAAATATTTTTATTTTTTTAAGTAATACATACACCAGGAGTATGTTATAATCATTATAATATTAATAAATTGGATATTATTCCATGATTCAAATAAAAATAAATTATTTCATAAAATTATCTAAAATTTATTCTAAGATATTTTTTAAATACTGTATTAAAAAATGATGTTTTTTTCTAATTAGTGTTTTTAAATTTGGGAACATAATTTTTTAAAAAAATTAAAAAATATAGGTAAAATCATTTTAATATGATTATAAAATTTTAAAATATTAAATATTCTTATTCTTATTTTTTATAATTGTTATTAAAATATGGGTTAATATATTATTCATATAATAAATATATTTTATCATTTATTTTTTTATGTTGTATTAAAGAACATAAAAACTAAATTTTAAAAAAGGTATCATTTATAGGCCTATATTAGTCATATTAGGTATTTATCTTCCATAATAGATTTTAATAAATTACTTATTAATAATAATGCTCCTTATTATTGTTTCATCCTATATTTCATAATTTAACATCATCTAATTTTACCTGTAATTTCTACAGCTTCATTTTTATACGGATATATTGTTACATGGTTTCTTTTGGTTTTGTGTTGTATGTGAACAAATATAGTGAACAAATTAAATTCCAAAGGAAGATATGTTTTAAAATCATTAGGGTGTTATAGTGTCATAATTTAGCCTCTAGAATAATTTGAAGAATCACTAATTTCAACCACTTATTAAACTAATTAATAGACACAATGAACTCTAGGATCCAGAAAACATCTAAACATCTAGGTTACAACATTCGAGGTCGATGTAGGCTTTGAGAAGTTCTTTATTAACCATCTATAATATCTCAATTGTAGAAAGAATTTTCTATTATTGAAAATAATATAGGGATGATCCTAATACATCAAGGTACTTTCCCAGTCCTTTTCTACTAATGTAACTTATTTCAAAACTATACACCTGATAAATGTTATATCATAGAGCTAGATACTACATTGAGATTTGATGGAAAATAGGTTGTGATCACAAATGATTCCGAGACTAGTGCTTAAATGTCTTACCTGATCCTCCTCCATCTTAGAGTAATTCGAGATATCATTCTCAAACATTACATATAATTTTTGTTGATATCATGGGAATATTTGGTTTACAGGATCAATGAAAACCACAAGTACACTAGTCAGGATAACTAGAATCACTAGTTATTTGAAGTGGCTATTCCATCTTCTAAATGTTATCTTTTATAAATGGGGACCTCTTACCCAAATTAGGTGATATCCTATACAAATATTAATATTTGAAAAACCATATTGGTTAATTTTTTCTCAAGTCATTCATCAATCTAGGGTAATTGGTAATTATTCATAATTGTTACATGATTTATATTTCTATAGTAAATACACAACCATAGGGTTCAATTTCTGTTTTTAGAAAAATAATCATTTTTGTTAGACACAAATTCTCACTAGTTTGAAAAATACTATTAGATTCTAAGTCCCCTAGAAAAAAATTATACTCTTTGGAATCTATAAGTTTCATATTATATCGTGTAACTAATATCATTTGAGAAACCTCGGCTTGATCCATAGAATACTCAACATCACTCATTAGGGGTGAGCTTGAAAAATTATCTAGGAATACCTCAGGAAATTCCCAAACCATATAAGGTAACTGCATAATGGAGTTTATTTCATTAACAATAAATCATATATAAGACACATGGTATATTGTCTTTCCTAATTCGAGAAGAGGAGGTATTTCAACACCTGACCATGAGTCCCATTATTCCAAATATAAATGAGATCCCCTGTCAAAGATGGTAAAATCCATTCCATTATGGTAATATTTGATAATTATGGTACCTCTCAATGCCTCTGGTCTTACCAATTACTCTTTTTGTCTTTGATACAGTATATTCTTTGTCTTATTATAAATGAATTAATGGTTTTCCACTAGCTAATGTATCATGATCCAACCTAGTGGGCCCCTTCCTGGATAGATATTTGACTAACTGTGTGACGTCAATCTTGCCTCCCATAGAATAGGGATATATACTAGTGATGAGTATTTATATCTTAAATATGAGAGGCTTTGTCCTACCAAACATGTACACATGGACACCACCCAGTACAATACAACCATACAAGATAAATTACTATAATAACCTAAGTGGAAAATAATATAGGTAATACCCACTAAAATAAATAGAGTGTAGTAATATGAATCTAACCGTGTTATGAAATGGTAATAATAAATTCCTAGCTAGAAATTAAGGAGACCCATCCTAATGACTAATGTAAAAAATATTCATTATCACTGTCACTAAAATTGACCACAAACCAGTGAACAACTTCACGAAGTACTTCAAAGAAACACTTATACTACTCCACAAAAAGTCACCAATATAGTATATGTCATCTACATAATATTATACAATTTCATTAAATGAAAATTAATATATACATACTCATAATAATTACTTGGGAACCAAAGGGGAAGCAACAAGAGTAAATAGTCAAATCAACCCATAAGATAATGATTGTAAAAGAAACCCAATAATAAATATGATCATAAAATCCCACTGACAAAATGTTATATGGATCAGGATAATTAAAAAAATTAAAATATAATTATTGTAACTACATGTTCATATATATCATCACCAACGAAAACATATACATTAATCTGAGACACAATCAGAATGGAAGGCTCACACCTTACTGATTGGTTCTAAAATCTATGGAGTACCAACTCTAGTGGAGTACCTTCGATACACCCAGGATAGATCAACAGTGAGTTCCATGTCTATAGATAGAGAAACCATTCACCTATAATTTGGTGGAGTATGGACTCAACCAGTAAACATTATTAGATGATACAAATCCCCAAAAATGCAATCATCATGGGAGTGTGAACCCCATCATCACTCTTATATACATTATAAACCATGTAGTGAGACGATAATTACTATAATATTCGCTACACCCCCATATACTTTAATTGTATCACATGTGTAAAAATATAGCCTATCATCAAGAAATCCGAGGAATTCAACCTTGGATAGATAACACAATAGTCTGATTATAAATCCCAATAAATGAGATATTAGAGGTAAATACCAATATAAAAATTACATGGAATGTCCATAGGCTTAAAAAAGGTTCACTCCAATGTTTGAGCCATTAAATGTTCAACATATTCACTCGGTGTGAGGATATTCAAATACAATACTTGTTAAATATGTACAATGATATGAGATTCCAGTCAAGGTCTTAGTTGTATACTATATGTATAAGGATCAACTTTTCTAGTATGGTTACATAGTGTATAGTACTTCCCAATGGCCATGTGATATTTAACTCAACTGGAAACACTAGTTGTCATATGATGTGGGATACATATTATTTGTTACTTAATAATACTTGTCATATAGTTATTAATTTCAAAACCATCATATCTCATCGATAATATAAATCCAATTCCATCGATTCCGCTACTATTATCACATAACTCTTCATCCAAGTCCCTAATATTAATGGAAAATCTTATACTGACCAATTTATGACTTGTGATTTCTTTAAATTTTATATTCTATCAACCCATGTTAATCCCTTCATGATCTGGTCACTATTAAAGAGTCAAATCCTCTAAAAAAATTTAATGAATACATTGTGTATAATCATAACATATAAAATACAATTTCTAGATGAAAAAATAATAATCAACACAAAATTCCACTTATAATCACATCTTGAATAATACCAGTCTTCGAATCCTTAGCATACCATATGCCAATGATGAAACTATACATAAGTTAAGTAGAATGAAACATTATACTATGTAAAATCCATGTTGTACATAATGAACCAAATATTCATTCGTAATTATAGAGACCATGGAAAATAAGATAAAATACAATTTAACAAATTATTTATATTATCAAATAAATAAATTAATTAACAGGTCCATTATATATAAAGGTAGATGAATAAATTAAAATAAAATAACAATTCATGATTGAAATCAAAAAAAATTGGGAAAAAATAAAAAAAATCCCTACCACGTCATTAGACCAGTCAAGAAGTAATATAAATTTTTTTCAGTTTCATATCAATTTCTACGGATAATTCCAATGAATTTGATCATTGATCCATGATTCTCCAATGTTGGTTCATAAAAGGTCCTCTCAATCATGTATCTCCAAATCTCGAGGTTCATAAAAATAACCCCATATTATTTTCACATCATGAATTATAATTATTTTTCACTGTGATTAAGAATTAAATTAGCTATATAAATTAATAAATCACTCTAATCAATTTATTTCATCTTACATCCCCATGTGATTGGGAATCAACTAAGGATCAAATGAGAATGAACCTTATCTAATGAATATATTAAACCCCATATTCTAAATCCTATAGTGATATCAAATTTATTATCCAAAAATATAATCAATGGGAAAACTATAATTTCAAAAACGATGTGTGTAAGTTGTTCAATATACTAAATATATCAATTTTAAGGCATTATGACATGCTTAAGAGAATTTCAATTCTTATGAAAATGTCATATATATATATATATGAATATATGTAGGTTTTATAATTAAATAACAAATTTATTACATTATAAAAACATCCAAGGAGTTTTTCCAGAGAAAAAAACCATCTTGTATATGGTGGATGTGCTAAGATTCTATATAGATCTCATGTATCCGTGAGATTTTTTGTGGGTTTATATGTAGTCTAAGAATTCTCTCTAGTGCGATTGACTATCCATAAAAAATCCTCTCCTTAATATACTTGATGACCTTCGAGTACATTGAAATGGTGGATCCATCTTCTACATTCATCTTTTCCTTGTTAAAAACATATGAAATGGTGTCTATGTATCTCTTTAATTACAACATGTAAACAATGTTTTATACCCACTCTCATAGTGAGGGTAATAATAGTTCATAAAAACACCTCCAATCCTATATAGGATATAGAATGGCCTGGGGATACATGGGGATATATTTCTACCCAACCAATCCTCTTAAATCATCATCATGGAGATTAATTTAGGATCCCATCATCTCCCTGGTCGAACTATAATTGAATAAAATGTAACATTGTGAAATTCTAAAATAAGAACATTGTATTTGATGGCATGTATGACACACATCATTAAGAATGTATGGGAATAAATTATTTCATGGAATTAAAATGTATTTTCTATTTTAAATAAAATCAATCAATAATATATCATTAATTTGAAGTAATAATAATATAGTTCTTGTTTCACACATCAACGTGTGTCTTCAATGATGTTTGTTACACGTAAGATCAAGTTTTAATGAAAAATAATATATAGAAAAAATATTATTATTTGATATAATATCATGTTACCTTTCTATTAAATTCGTGGTTAAAAATAGAATTAATTAACAAATGAAAATAAATGGATTTACCGAAATATAAAATGAATTCATATATTACCAATTAATTAGAAATGAATATATAAATAAGTGTTATATAAAGAACAATTTTTCGCCATAAAAAGAAGTTTTATCCTAATAAATTAAATTAATTACTATTAACTAAATATATTAACAAAATATATATATTATAAACTAAATAAAACATTTTTTATATTCTCCCAATATATTATATAGGTATAAAATGAGAACTACCCCAATTTTACACATAAAAACAATATTTTTATTATAGAAATTTTCCACTGTTTGATGTAAATCCATCATTAAAACTAAATTTTGGAAATTTTAGAATTTTACATGTCCAAATAAATGTAATTTTTAGAATTTTAATTTTATAATTAACGTATGTGAAGATTTGGTGTTTTTATGTGAGGTTTTATTTTTTATGAATAGTGAAAAATAATGAATTTTAATTTGAAAATGATTTTTTAATAAAAATTATTTATAAGGACAAATTTTAAATTGGATTGGATTTAAATTATATTTTTATCTATTATACATAAATTAATCAAATTTGGTATGTAAGAATTAATTTCAATTTGAAATTGTCCAAAAATATTACTGAATGTGGTTAAAATTAATTATATAGATTAAGACAAAAAATAAATTAAGAAGAGACAAAAAAATAATATTAAGGGCCAAAATGACGATGAAACATCTCCAAATTCTATTTTATACTATATATATACCCTATAATCCCATATATTTATTTGGGACCATTATTGGAGCCACATATCGTGGTAGAAACATGGTTATAATTCCCTATTAACGAATTTAAATGAATCCCACTCCTCCAACACTATAAAAATGAACTCAACCCTCACACTTATTCACACATCTAAATCACATTTTTTCATAAAATCTCTTATTAAATATTCTACCATGTTCCCTTAACTCAACCTGAAATCCTCACTTTAGGCACAAATCAGAGCAGTTTTGTATTTTTATATAAACCAAAATAAGATTCCCAAAAAAGAAGTAACGTTATTCAATGATCACATTCGTCCTATATATTTCTCCTCTTCTTCATTTATTATTATAAAATAATTATATAATAATATCACAATATTAAATATAATTATATGTTTTCATGTTCATTGTTATACCTACACTCACACACACATCTATCATATGTGTAATGAGCATTCCATTCATAAAGGTCGATCAACAACTTCGTGAAATAATGTCGTTCATTTTTTCCATTACAACCACTCATGGTTTGTAATTATGAAATAAATTATATTATTATATTATATATATTACTTTTATGGTTCCTTAATATTTCTATATTTTTTATAAATAACACAACTTCTTGATTACCATTTTGTGTAAATATGATAACATCATTTTTGGACATGTGCACTATAACCTCCTCAAAGCTATGTTATTCATTCGCAGTATACATAGTACATATAAATAATGGTTTTAATAAATTTATGTGATATATATTAACAAAATTGATATTATAAAAATAATATACAATTATATTTAATGTACTTTTTAAATTAGAAAATGATATGGATGTAGCATTCATGCATACTTATGCCTTACCGTCTCCATGAACGGTACCATTCAGTTCATATCTCCAAATATACTATATTATTATAAATAAAATTATAATGAACATATATTATAATTAAATCATAGTTAAAATTATTTATATGATGACATAATGATCTAATTAATTAGAACAATAATTAACAAGTCATAACATAATTGGAAAACTAGACAATTCACACCTGAAATTGTGAAAATAATGAATGATTATTAAAAATAATGAGTAAAAAGATATTAAAATAAGACCATATGTTATATTATAAATATTATTATATTTTATTATATTTTAGTGACATGTTTAAAACAATTATACTTAAGTTTAAATGATGTTCACCTAAAAAGAAATCACATGTTATGGGATTGTTGTCTCACTTTTCGTTCCACGAGGAATACACCATTTTAACCACTTAATTATTATTTGTGGTGTATATAATCCCATATAGTATTTTATATAAAGAATAAAAATATCTTAATGGTATATAGAATTTAATTTTAAATTATTTATTTCATGGGTAATATAATTCAAATGATACAATGTTGTGAGGGACATCGTCTTAATTTCCATTATTTGAGGCATGATTTATTATAGTGAACCAAATTTATTTAATATAGTATAAATACATCAATGGTCTCATGGAATATCATTATTGATTCATTATTAAAAATATTTCATGTTTTAATTTGAATTATTTCAACTCAGAGTATTTACACTTAATGTTACCACAATTGGTAATGTAATTTCATAAACAATTCCTTTTCATTGGCTTATATAACTTCATCTATGTTGTTAGTATTATAATATTATATGTATAATTATATGTAATATATATTTATTTAATCAAATTTATTTTATGTTTAATGAAACTTTAAACACATAATATAAACATTGATTAATTATTACATAAATGTAATCTTTTTTCCAAAGATATACTTCATAATCTCATTTTTTGGGACTGTTTATAATTGAATTTCCACTAGAGGATACTTTTAGATCATTAATTAAAAAATGCATTCATTTTATTCTCATTTTGTTATTCATGACCTTATCCAAGTAATAATACCATTTTCACTATTTTTTACTCAAACATTTTGAGGAAATGTTTCTATGAAAACCCGACATCATTTCTCTCTTTAACCGAATAACATGTTTTCTTATAAGACACTATTTTATAAAATGGATTTAAAAAATATTTTTGGAATTTAAAAAATGATTATTGAAATACATTTTTAATTTTTTTATTATAAAAATGTTTTGAAAGGGTTCATATTGACTCTTTTTGATCAAGGCACCTTTATATCCTTTTTACCAAGGAAAAAGAATATTCATTATAAATTATATAACATGTAAGGATTTACCATCCATAATTTTGTCAAATCTTCCTTTTAATTTATAAAATTTTACGAAAATGACTTCAAATCATTTTTCCAACAAAACTTATTTTCAAAATTTTCTTCAATATAAATTGGTTATTTTCAGGAAGAATGTTTTTAAAAGAAATTTTTTATAATATTTCAATTAATTAATGAAAAAACTATTTTATCTTTTCTCCATATGGGATATGTTTTATTAATACCATCATTAACATTCCTATTGATTATTTTATTTATTAGTCCAAGGATAGTATTTATATTTAATTCCTTGATTCGTTTTTGTGGTCCCCATGAAATATTTAATTTTTCAATATGATTGAACATTGAATTTCCCCAAATTACCCATATCATTTAATAAGGATATATTCATTACTGAAATAATATTCCATTTTACAAATATTTTTTACTTTTAAAATTATTCAATTTAATGGGGAAATATTGATAATAATATATCATTAATTAAAGACATATATTTGATAGGTCACATTTATTTTTAATTAAATTGACTATTTCATATATGATGAATGCTTTTGAGATGAAATAAATAGGATGGGGACCACTTAATGTAGGAAAATAAGTGATTCGGAAGTCTCATGAGTTGAAATTGGATTGTTAAAAACCGTTAGAGATTGATTCCAATGCAAAATAGACTACTTTTACCCCTAGATTTAAACTGTCATGTGAATAGACTTAAAAGTATTAGGGAAAATCATCTTTGGAAATTCCATGATGGTAGGGGTATCATATTCTTCGAAAACATAAAATATAGTAATTAATTTTTTACTACAAAAATATTTAGTATTAATTATCCATGATATTTTCACTATGATAATGTGTATGGATTCATTTCATTCTATGTTTATGGTTTAAATGTCACGTGTTTACAGGTTATTTCTATTCCATGTTGGTTATGACATATCATGTTTTTAAATAAAATGTTTTATCTGTTATGAATCCTTATATACTATTTAATCACTTCCTTCTCAAAAATTGATTAAATGGAATGTGTTCATAGTTATTTTCCATTCAATATTGATTATTCTCATAGATTCATTATTTACACCACTATACATTTCCCTTAATAATATTTTGAGATCACGATCATTATATTCTATTTCACCATGATTCCCTAATGTGTACTAAGAAATATATTCAAGTCTACACTATTTGATATATTTTTATTATGCTCCAAAATATAGTATGTTGTAATTATTTTATTCATTTATAATACGAGAATCATGTATGTATCTAGGTTATTAATATTTATAAATTGTTCAGTCCATTAGGACACAATTTACTTGTATATCATACAAATTTAATGGTTGTAGGAATCATCACCAAGATAATGGGGGTCGAGGCACAAAAATTGGTATTATAAGAGGTTTAGAAACAACATTAAGAACTATATTTATGAAGACATATATTAGATAAAACATCCCTAAGTCCAAAATTTAGGTTAATTATAGAATAATTTCCTATAGCTTTGATTATATAGAGATTAGTAGTTTTATTAGAAATAAAACCCTTTTTGGAAACTAAAATTTGGTGTGGTTTTGAGACATATGTACCTTGGGGTAAAAACACTAAAAAGGTGTGACGGGCCTCACTTGAGCGTAACATGGAACATGATAATGGACATTAACGTGCATCGAGTTTTAGTCTCTCTGGAGATATGGTTTGGATAATAAACTTTTTCTTCACAATCCATTTTGAAGGATTTTAACATATAACGAAAATAAATTATATAGGTTAATCCTAAGGTGTTTTAGATTTATAGTAACATGTCCTTAAATAGATATCCTATAAATGAATATATATATATTTTTCATTGTGTCTATTTTTACTCACACGATGCACCCTATTTTTATTAAATTGTTGTATCCGGAAGGATTTTTGTTAACATTTAACAAGAAGGTCATGTTAGTGGGAATGAGAAACCAAATGAGGTGTTTATTAGAGTGAAATATTTCATGTTTATGCGTAATTAGTCTCTCAAAATATGATTAATAAAATATAACTAAACTAACTATTGAACTCACTAGATAGGAGAAGTATGGAATATTCATTGAGCTTAAGTGGTGGAGTCTGTATAGATAAGAATGATCGATTTCCATCATTAAAGTTCTATAGAACATATACACAAGAAACTATCTCAATATATCATGTAAATTCTCTATGTGTGGGAAAGAAATACATAATAGAAAGAATTGATGAGAAAATGAATATTATTATGGAAGGAAATAAATCTTATCATGAGGATAAATTTATAATATGTTTCCATGACAATAGAGAAACTGGTCATTCCTAAAGTCAATTACCACTTCTAAAGGATATTTTCCAGACAAAGGAAGGACCTATGTAGAAATAAATGGATGAAGCATTTATATATAGAGGTTGTATTGAAAACCATATTTAAAATGATATTTAATTTTAAGTACATACAACTTATTTATATTGAAAATCATATTATTATAGTATAGAAAATGGGACACCCTTCTTTCTGGGCGACAACCCATTAAATCCATCAAAGAGGTGGGGCTTCAACCCATGGCCGAATAACGATAAGGGATTCACACCTGCCATTTTCCTACGTGGATTCATGGTCAATGTAAATTAAATTTTGTTAAACAATTTAGTGAATAAATTTCAACATTGAACTACTAGTGTCACGTTTTTAGTTTAGAGATTAATCTATTAACCATATTGGTTTTTGAAAATAGTTCTAGAAAAACATAATTACATGTTTTATTGGTATTAGGTTCAAATAAAATAATATTCTACTAGTCCAAAAAAGGATTCATTATTGGATACCCAGTTAATAGAGTATGTGATGAATTATAATTGCATTGATTCATAACAAAAATATGTAATTATACATATGAAATTGAATCATATATAGAAATTAAAATTTATTTATATTCTTATGAAGTAAAATAATTACTCAATATTAGGAAAATGAACAATTTTTTTCCTAAGAAATTAATATTTATTAATCAAGTGGAGTTTTGAAAACATCTTAGATTTATGAATTTTTTACCCTCATTATTCGATTTATCATTCAATTTTTTATCAATGACCTCAATAACTCCATATAAATATTTATACTTTTATTCCATGTATTTGTCTCTACTTTCCACAAATTTTCTATTATATAGGGACCCAATTATATGTTAGTCCATGTGATGTATGTACTTCCCATTCTATCTTTTCAAGAGGATGTTTTATGAACCTTTTTTAATATATTGGATTTCAAAAGTGGAAATATCAAATAATTTATTACCATTGTAATGTATAAATTGAAAGGATACTATTTAATTAAGGTGGGGAGAATGTAACACCCTAAAATTATCAAATAAGAAAATTTTATTTGATAGTATCTTTGACAAGAGACACTAATCACATAAGGGAATATAATATTATGATAATTTTCAATATATTTAATCTTTTAAATAAAATAAATCAAAGATATAGCTTGAAATTTATACGATGTTGAGTTATCATGCATTACACATAAAAAGGAGTTTCTTTAATGACTTATGTTATATGTAAGTTCAAGTTTCACCGAACAACAATATACAATTAAAATATTAATATTTAATATGATATGATATTTCATTTCCATTTAATTATAGTTAATGAATAACAATAAATATGTTATGAAATTATAGGTATTTACCCAAATATAAATTAAATTCGTTGGTTTCTAATTAATTAAGAGTTAATAAAAAACCAATTGAATATAAATGAAATTTTCCTATGACCACAAACGTGTTTTACATTAATAAAATAAATAAATTACTATTATTTAATGATATTAATGATATATATTATAATCAATCAAATATTTTTGATATTCATCCAATATTTTTTATATGTATAATATAAGAACAACCCCAATTTTTCACATAAAAATCAATATTTTTTAAAATCCAATTTTTCTTCCTTTAGAAAGAAAGCCTTCTATAATTTTTTTTTTTGAAATTTAAAAAAAAAATTATGTGAAAATATATTTCATCATGGAAATCGGAAAGTCAAAATTAACTTAAGGTGAATATTTTGTATTTTTTAAGACGGTTTTATTTTTTGATGAATATAAAAGAATTTGATTTTTAGTTCAGACCATCGTTTTCATCTAATTTATTTATAAGGATAAGTTATAATTATTTTTATTTTTAATAGTTTATTTAGTTAAATTATAAAATAAATAATTCAATTTGGGTGATTGGAATCAATTTATTTTTTTAATTGTATATAAAAACTGAGAAAACTTTTGAACATTTTTACTTTAAAACCAAACATTTTGATCCCATCAATACAATTAGATTTAAATTAATTACTAAAAAAATTTAATTTAAATTTTGAAAAAAACCCATTTTTTAAATAATCATAATTTCTAATTTCTAATAAAGTCATCTAAATTTTTTACCAATATACCTGGGAAAAAAATTTGTGGGATTCCAATTTAAAAAATTTACAAGAATTCCACTCCTCCTCCATTATAATTAATCACTCACTCCACACACTTATTCACACCTATAAATCCCTTTTACTTGTTTGAAATATATCATATAATCTCCATAAATCCATACCCTCAACCTAGAATCCTCAGTTTTGGAATAAAGGAAGCCAAGGAAGTATTTTGGTATAAACCAAAAGGGGTTACCCAAATAAATGGTAATGTTCCTCAACGATCACTTTATTTCTATTTATTTCTTCACTCCTTTTATTATTATTATTCAATGATAATATAATAAAATAAGTATCCAAAATATAGTGATATTTTTTTATGTTAATGGTTACATATACATATATAGACACTTCTATAAAATGGGTAACGAACTTACCGTTAATGTTTAGTAAACTACCACCTCAGGAATTGATGTCATTTTTTTCATTTACCACATCGCATGGTTGAATTTATGATTTAAAATATGTTTTTTTATTATATATATGAACTTTATATTGGCATAATAATTTTTAATATTTATATAATATTATACTTCATGATTTCAATTTAGTGTAAATACGATAACATCATTTTAGCATCTGTGGACTACTGCCTCCTCAAAGCGATGTGATTCGTTCACACCCTAAATGGGACATATAAAGGATGTTTTAATAAATTTTTGTAAAAAATATTATATAAATATGACACTGGAATGATAATATACATGTATATGTATATCAAATAATTTTTGAATATGAGAATTAAATTGACGTAGTATTCATGCATACGTAAGACCTACCGTCTCAATGAACTCGACATTTTTATTCATATCTCAAAATACATTTGATTATTAAAAATAAATACAAATAGAATATATATGTTAATTGAATCTTTTTTTTAAATTATATAGATTATGAAATCATTATCTAATTAATAGTAACAATAATTAAGAAGTCAACATAAACAAAAAACAAGATAATTAATAAACGAAATAGTGAAAATAATGAATGATTATTCAAAACAGGTAATAAGATATTATAATAATACCATATATGAAATTATAAATTTGATTGTGGTTATTTTATAATTTATGTACATGTTTTAAAAAATTACATATGAGTTTAAAGGATGTTAAACCAAAAATGAAATGCAAGGTAAGGGATTCATGGATTACATTTATATTTATGAGGCATACACTATTTTAACCACTTAATTATTTTGTATGTCTTATATACTAAAACTATTATATTTTATATCATTGATAAATTTAAATTATTTTTATTTATTGTTTCAGTTCAAATTATATCTATAATGGGTATCATAAATCAAAATTTACCAAGTAGTAAGGGACATCGTCTCAATTTCCATTCTCTGATTCATGCTTGATTGTTGTGCGGTTAAATTCATATATATGGTATATATAGTTAAAATTTGAAATTTAATATCATTATTTATTCATTATTAATTATATTTTGATTTTTAATTTGAATTATTTCATCTAAATTTATTTACACTTTTAGTTACAGAAGTGGTAATGAAATTTCATAACCCAATTCATTTTCATTGGGTTATATTACACCCTTATTAACATTAATATTATATAATTAATTTTTAATTAAGTATTATATATATTTATTTATTTCATTTATTTATATTTTTATTTATATTATACACACCTAAAATATTAATTTATTTATTCTCACATAAACTTTATAGCATTTTCCAGGGTTTATATAACAATCTCATTTTGTTCAGGACTATTTACATGTCATTATACAATTGAGAAAATTATTGGATATCTATTTTTTAAATCCATTAATATTATTATATTATATTTATTCATGACCTTTTATATTTAATATAACAATTTTTCTTTTCTTTGGTTCCCAAAAATGTTTTTGAAAATGTTTTTAAAAAAACCTGACATTATTTCACTATACAGTCAAAGAACATGTTTTCATCAAAAAACCATGTTTTCTGAAAAATGATTTCAAAAAAAAAATAGCATTTCATGAATTATTTGTTAAATGCATTTTTTTCATTTTTTTCTTTAAACTTTTTTAATGTAACGTTCTTATCTCTTTCTGAAAATGGAATGTTTCTAACATTTTACCATGATAAAGAATGTTATTTTTACCTTGTCTAGAATGTATGGATTTCCCCCCGTCATTTATTTAAATATTCCACAAAAAGTTTAAAAGGTTAATTTTTAATATATTTTTTTCAAAAATATTTTTCAAATAAATGTATTTTTAAATTTTTTTCAAATTAAAAATAATATTTCCCATAATAATGTTTTTAAAAGATATATTTATAATATTTTGATTCATCAATGATAATAACCCTTTGTTTTTACTCCACCTAGGATATGTTATATTAATACCATCCTTAATATTCATATGGATGGATGTGAATGTATTATCCATGAATAATATTTAAATTCACATCCTTTTTTTTATTTTTTTATTCCACTTGAAAAATTCAATTTTTAACCCCCATCGAACATTGAATTTTACCTAATTATATATATCATTTTTCATAGATATATTTATTCCCTAAATCATATATAATTTTTTTATAATGAGATTACTTTGATATTTATTTTATTTACTATGGAAATATTGATAAATCTATATACTTTACACAATACATTTATTTGATATGTGATCCTTTTTAATTAAATCGACCATATGATATATGAGGAATGTGTTATACATGAAAGACAGGAGTTAAGACCTGATTAACATAATCCCCTCAATGAATCTGTTGTCTCATGAGATGAAATTTGTTGGTGAAAACTCTTTGAGTCTATTTCTATGATTACTAGACATATTTCTGACCATATAATTAAAATGTTTAGTCAATGGTCATAATAGTAGTATTCTAAAATACCTTTTAAAATGTTCTAATGGTAAGTGTATCTGGTATCTCTTCCTCCTCCAATGGCATGAAGGCCTTCATTTTTTTATTGATTTTGATAATCCATCACTAAAGGGGTTAGGTGGAACCCTTAAAAGTCCCATAGGCATAAGTATTACATGGCCTGTAGGCCTTAGAATAATTCATTTTCCATAGGATTCAATCATTTCATACAACCTAAACTCACTACTTGGAACTACTCTTCCCTAGTATCATCATCATGAAATCAGATCTCCACCTTCGCATGGCTGTTTGGCTAGGTTTTCCCATGCATGCACAAGATTGTCCCGATGGCAGGTGGTGTACCCTCTCATTATTGAAATACATTTTGCTTCTCCTATGGTGAATGCTCATTGCTCATCCTCCTTCTAGAACTTTTTCCTTGTAGGTTGTCTAGTTTCCATCAGCACATAAGGTGGCTCGAAGGCCTTATGGTGTCCTGAAGGCATTAAGTTGGCCCTAAAGCCTCTAGGTGTCTTGGAGGCCTTATTGACCCAAAGTCCTAGGTGGCCCAAAGGCCTTAAAAGACAAGGAGACCAAATCGTTTTCCCGAAATCCCAAATGGGGGAATATTTCTAGACACTACAGTGCCAAACAATAACTGCTATAGTTTCCGCTACAATACTGATACAGTTCCCACTACCGTACCTGCTATAGTACATTCTATAGTTCTCGCTGCATTACCTACTACATCCCACTACAATACCTGCTACAGTCAAAAAAAATTCCTTCTCCTAGATTTGATCTCTGGTATCTTTGATGCACTTAAGGAGTCCTCACCAACCAGGTTGTGGCTCATGTGTAGGTAACTTGTATATAGGATTCATGAAGTTTTATAATAATGTATTTCCTTCATTAATATTAATTATATATTATACATGATATTTTCTCTATGAAAAAATATATTGAGGCTTTTAATTTTCTGTTTATTGATTAAATGGATTTTGTTTTCAGTTTCATTCATTTCTATAATTATTATAAATTATCTAGTAATTATATGGAATTTATTTTCTGTTATTTACCTTGATGTATTATTTAATCACTTCCTTATCAATTATTTATTACATGGAATATGTTATTAGTTATTTAAATTTCCATGTTTATCATTCTCATTGATTATTTATTTTATCCGAAATCCTTTTCTCTTACTGATCTCTCACCCTTATTTTGATTCCTTTTACTTAATATTACCCTATGTTTATTATGAAATGTGTGTAAAAATATTCTAGATAGAATAAAGTTATTCTCCCCCCCCCCCAAATTATTTTTTTATATATGTATTCATTTATAATACAAGACTCTTTTATGTATCTAGTTACCCTAGACTACTAAACTATTTCGTCCTTTGGGACGTGATTTATTTATATCTTACTCTAATATAATAGAATGAGGAACCTGCTATGGCCTTGTGGGTATAAAGACCCATCCATAAACATTACATATTATTTAGTTAAGTTATAACTTCAGGATTATTTCACATTGATGATCTCTTCATGTTAATTGCTTTATATAATTAGGTGATAACCTATACAAAAAATTATACGTATAAAAAGTGGGAAATTAAAAACAGTATACATTTTTTCAAAAAAAATCATTTTAAAAATGATTTATTTTCAACACACATCTACAATACTTTCATCAAGACATCCTCTTTATACATAACAATCCTAAAACTTGTGAAAAATATTTTAAAATTGTGGATGTGCATAAAAATATTAGTAATGGGAAAAAGGAAATAAAGAAACTACTACTCGATGAATATTTTAAACCCACGAAAACATTTTCAAAAAATCATAATTTTCACTAACACAACATAAACTCCTAAACATACCTCCTGAAATAAAAAGTTTCCTGAAAAAACATCTTAGAAGTCAGAAGTGATAAAGGTATATCATATTGGATTCTTAGATACATAGAGAGTAAAATTAATTTTTATGTTTGGAATAACCATCATAGTACATTACCTAAATTTCATAAGATAAACCCAACTAGTTAACTACATCTCATTAGCTAATGCAGTGGAGAGCTATCATGGGATCACCCACCATCATTTTATTATAGAAAAACCTATATACATAAATAATTCCCAAGAACCATAACATTATCATAACACATAAAAAATGAATAAAGAAAAATATAATATTAACATTGTAAATGCAAGATATAATTTCAAGATATTGATATAATCAATCCATTATCAAAACCATTTTCTATACCAAAATAACTAAAAATAGAAAATGGTATTTATTTTTTCTATTGAAACATTACGGTTTGTGTAGGATTCAAAAAAAAAAATAATGGTCATGGTGAAGGAACTTTTTTTCCACCGTATACATTAAAAAAAATTCCATTTGAAAAACATTGAATAAAATTAAATTTTAAAGGAGTAATGTATACACCATATAAAATAAGGTGGCTTATAACATCAAAATATTCCGCAATGAAAGGAGATGAGGATGAAGTCCCTTACCTAGAGTTATATTCATCACATTTGATAATTTTTCTTCCAAAAAAATAAAATTAGGATAATTTATACTTGGTTAAGAATATTTCAATATTTTTTATTCATTTTATATGATCAATTAATGTGTTATAATTATTAGATAATTATTTGAGTTCATGTCGGCCGTTTGGTCGATATTTTCTACTTGAGTCAATAATGAACCTAATTTTATGTCACTAGTCCATATAGTGATAATTAATTCATCTCTAAAATAATATTAATTAAATAATAATCACTTCTATACATCAATTATAATTTTTAAATAAAACCATTCATTTATTGTAGGAAAAAATCAATAACATTATAATCATGGAGACGATAGGTCATACGTATGCATGAATAATGTTTCTATATTTCATTGATCATTACAGAAAAAAGGTAATTATTATTTCATCTTTACAAAATGATCATAACATAATTATCTTCATAATAATCATTTAGAAAAACTTATATATATCATACATGTTATTTGGTGAATCAAAATGATTCGCATCGCTTCATGGAGGTGAGAGTTCACATGTACGTATAAATGGAATTATCATTTTATGTGCATGGAATGTATGAACATAATTGATATATTATTCTATTATAATGATATTTATTTAATGAAAATCATATAAAAACATTAATTCCATCATTATGTCTAGTCTTGTGAAATGTATATGCAAAATGAGTTATATCAATTCATAAAGGTGATAGTTTAGAACTACGCATGAATGGTTAATTCCATTCCCATTTAATTGCATTGGAGATGGATTTATGTGATGATATTATAGGATTAAAAACTAATTATATTAAGGATACTTCGGTTAATATTTCATAATGGGTGAATAAGATTTGAGGGTAGTGGAAGATAAATAAAATAGAAATACATAAATAAAATGATACCTCTTCTCTAGTGATCTCATTTGAAGAACACCTTAACACATATAATGAGGGTGTATTTCCTAAAATAATGCCTCAATAATGTGGAAGGTTATTTAGGTAGGTGTTTGGATAGATATTTTTTAAACCAAAAGGTTTTGGGAGTTTTAGTAACAGAGAAGAATGAGTTCCTTTTTTATAAGAGAGGGGAGGGGCACCCTTTGAATTATCAAAATTATTATATTGATATAAATTAAATTTGGATTCCAAATTGTCCCAAACTAATTTATATAGAATATATAATTATTTGTGTCTAATATATATAACCAAATTAAAATTAAATTTTTTTTATTTTTTAATACATATCTTTCTTTTTAAACTCCTATTTTACCCCTTTTATTCTTATCGAGCTACTATGTTATTTAAACTTGGTGGGTTAAGGTAATTAGAATATCATATCAAACAACCTAAAAATGTAATTAAATATATATTAGGACTTATTCTAACCATTTTGTGAATATTTCATTTTTATAAATTCTATTACATTAAATAAACTATTTTGTATTTTAGAATACCAATAGGGTAAATTCTAACATTATTCATTAGTTGACTTTTAGAAAATACATCATAATAGCAAGATGTGTTCAAACCAACTCTTTTAAATCATCACCATAATGTCAAATAAATCAAAAAATATATTTTATGAAATAAATTATATAAATATTATTTATTTCAATAATTATTTCATCTTTTATTTGATTCATTAATTAAGTGAAAAATTAGTTCAACATCTTTGTGAAATAATTAAATTTAATTTTTTAATTTACAAAAATAATAAATAAATTACCTTCATATAGTTAATATTAATTTCATTAAAATTACTATTTTTATTTGAATATATTCATTTATATCTTCTTTTTAAAATACATAACTTTTAAAAAAAGTGTAAAAATTGAATATTGCTTGAATTTAATATTATAAATGAATTAAAGTCATCCATGTTGCTCCAAGTGGTCCTCAAATTGACCCTAGGATGCTCATTGTTGGAATACAGTCTCCCAATAAAATTAGTACAACTATAAGGGAATGTTTATATAATTATAGTATTATTTTTTACTTTTAATTAACGTATGAACCTTCAACTGTGGTAATAAAAATAATTACAAAAGTTACTATTAAAAATTATAAAAATAAAATGGACATATTTACATAATTTGGACCTTTTTTACAAAACATTTAATCAATTTTTTCAAATTCCAAACACCGAAGTTGAATTAATTAATTTAAAATAAATCCCCGTGGTAAAAATGAGAAAACTTGTTTTTTAAAAATAAAAACCATCAAATCGTTAACATTAATTTATATATAATTTCATTGTAAAATTACTTAAAATGGAAAAAATTGGATTAAATTATAAAAAAAATAATCTAATTATACATTAAAACTAGTTTAAATGAAAACCTATCAATATAAATACATTAGATGAAATGATTTTTTTAAAATACATGATTTCTTATATTCATTAAAATATGAATTTTATCAGAAAAATACCAAAAAAAAGTAAAATTTTATGTCCCAATAATATTAATAAGTTTTTTTTATCAAATATAATATATATACCATACAAAAACTAGATTTAAAAAGGGTTTTCCATCAAAAGGTTGTAAAACTACATTTTAAAAACATTATTTTATTTTATTCTTAAAATTGGATTTTTTCTTATTCTAAGCCTCTAAAACGTGCTGGAAGAAAGAAAAACTATTGAATAAACATTTGTAACCATAATAAAATTAGGTATATTCATTCCATCCAATACAATAGCTATGTTGTAACTACTATCTATAATTATAATAGTAATAATATATTATTTTTTCGACATAACTCAGCCTTTTGTACAACGTATGATTTTGGAAAAAACCCATTTTTCATGTCGAGTACACTATCAGAAATAATATACCCTTTAAATTAAAATTAATATATATTTAATTAATATTAATATATATAAATTATAATTATTCTATATTTACCTGGGATGAGGAATCCTTCCTCAATTTTGGAAATTGCATCCTTGAAATTTTATTTTCTTATCAAATATGTGGGGGTATTTATCCCTCATAGAATTTTCATATTCCTATGTTTCGTCATACATAATTTGGTTTTTCCACAAAACCATAACATGAGGAATCACCTTATTCCACAACACATTCTCTATACTGTCATGAATCTGTACTTGTTGTTCCTCATAAGAATGATTCTATTTCCACTAAACTACTTCTGGAATAAAAACATTATATAGATCCCGGATATAAATTATTAACATCTAAACATTAAATAAATTATTTAATTTTGATAAACTCAAATTTAATTCCCCTTTATAGGCCATTGATTCATCTTTCTCTATGATTTCATAGGGTCTAATAATCTATAGACTTTACATCCCTTTCTAATCAAAACACATAACACTTTTCCATGAATAAACATTAAGAAAGACATTATAATTGACCTACAAAAGAAAGATCCTTCCTATGTCCCTCTGTATAACTTTTCTTCCTACTCTGATCTATCCTCATGTGTTTCTGAATCAACTGATCTTTTTCTTCGATATTTTCTACTAATTCTTGTTTTATCATCTACTTTGCACATACTTCATTCCAAAAAGCTAGAGTTTGATACCTTTTTCCATATAATGCCTCACATGGTTCCATATGTCAATAGAAATCAAAATTTTTATTATAACATAACTCAACCAAAGAAATATATTGATCCTATCTTCCTTGTCAATCCATTGAACAAACACGTAGAGTTTCCTCCAATTTTTGAATTGTTATTTATGTCTTCCCATCTGATTATGGATGAACATATATGCTAAAATATAATTTAGTACCAAGAGGCATCTAAAGGCCTTTCCAAAAATTATAAGTGAACATAGGATCAGGAACATATTCAATAGAGATTGGATTTAAAAAATCCTTATTATCTCTCTAATACACAACCGATAAAGTTGATGTATAGATAGAGTATCTTGAATATATTTAAAATGATAACATTTATTCAATTTATAAAAAATAATCCAAATTGCATTATTACCTCAAGAATTATTATGTAATATCACTACAAAATCATTGGATATAATTTCACATTTTGACTCTGGTACTGAAAATTTTTGAAGAAACCCCTTTGGAAACAACTTCTCAATATTAACATATTGAGAAATCAAACACATCACAATAAAATCACCAATATATATTTTAATTATATTCCACATGTAACACTCCCAATGGTCTATGTACATATTAGTATTACTAGTTTGAACTAAAAATGGTGAACTATGATATTAAAATGACAATTGATTCTTCAACTATAAATCAAGAGGCATACCTAATATCTTCCCAAATCTCAAAAAAATCGTTATCAATTATAATTTAAAAAAACAAACCCTTTTGAACTAACTCTTTATTTTTCTAGAATTAACAGTATTCCATCTATTCTTACTTGATACTTTCTCATAGAGATGATTGCATTGAATCCTAAAAAAACAGAAGAATTTCCTACACCAACAACTTCCATGTAAAAATTAGTCAAATAATTAATCAAAGAATCATGTTCCAAACATAACATAGTTAATGTAGCATTACTTTCTCAAATAAATGCTTCAACCCCCATATTTTATTTTTGAAGATATTAATAAATCATGAAATTGAAATATTTGATTCTCTCCAACCAAATTATCTATCTCATATTAAATTAATTTTTGAGTGAATATATGCATAAATATTTTATGTTCAGTATATATTTCATATTTTACTCCATGAATATGATTCCCAAAAAATTTTAAATAAAAAAAAATTCCAAATCATGTGTAAGTTAGTTTAAATCATGTGATTTAAACTAATCTGAAACATAATAAATTACCTGATCATTCATGATTTGGACACAACCAAGTCGGTTAAAAGTAGCAATACTATAGATAAAAATTTCACCATTTCTGGGTAGTAGGCCCAGAACTAGAGTATTCATGAATCTGACTATTAATTAATGAAAACAATCATCACATTCTTTTATCCAGATGATCATAATAGCATTTTGAGTTAATATAACCAGTGGGATAGATTATCATGTAATTTGTTTAACAAACATTCAATAATAGCCTGCTAAATCAATAAAAATATGAATCTCATTTATATTTGTGGCACGTCATTATTCATCATGAACATTTGTTTTAGAATGATCAAAAGTTATTAAATCATTAGAAACATTTCAACCAAGGAAATATATTTTTTTTCTTAAAAAACTCAAACCTTCTCAATTTTCCAAAGTGTTTCATTTTATTTGTTATTTTCAATACATCCCTTTAATTACATTCATGATCTAATTTACTTTAAGAATATTTTAAAATGTTATCAATAAAAAAACAAAAAAAAACATATCCAAAAACCCTTCGAATATTCTATTCATATGATCCATGAATACTGCAGGTGAATTATTTAATCCAAGTGACAAGAATAAAAAATAATAATGGACTTATCTAGTATGAATTTTAGTCTTTAGAATATGTTCTACCCTTACATTAAAATTATGGTACCCTGATCTCAAGTCAACCATTAAAAATTATTGTGCTCTCTAAAGATGATCAAATCAATAATTGATATGTGGTAATGGATACTTTTTATTAATAGTGAAAATTTTCAAGGATCTATAATAAATAGAATATCTTTATGATCAATCTTTCTTTTTAAAAATTATGACTGGAGCACACCATTGTGATGTACTATTTCAAATTAAACCTTTGTCTAATGAATCCTGTAATTTCTTCTTCCACTGTAAATGATCAAATTGATTCATTTGATAAGGGGGTTTTAAATTTTTATTATCATTAAGAGTTATGTAAATAGTAAATTCAATATCTTGATTTGGTATAATATAAGTAAAATCATCAAGAAAAAGATAAATCTACTCATTTACCACTGGAACATCATTAATATTAAAAGTTCCTTTATTTTAAACAATATGTTCAAGGTAACATTCATTTAAATGTTTTAATAGCTTCTAGGATTCCCAAAATATTATCAATGGTAAAGGTTCACTCTTGTACACAAACTGAAATTATTTATGAATATAAACCACTTCATCTCTACAGTCAATCTTAGAATGCTAAACTAAAATCCAATCCATACTCAAAAACATCAAACTCTTCTATAGAAAAAAAACAAGGTTTTCAACAAAAAATTTCCATATACAAGTATAGAAAAATTCTAGTAATTTATTTTTTCATCAAGATTTCCCCTATGTATTTTTACCATCAATTATGGATTTATTTCCTAAGGTGGAATTTCCAATTTTTCCAAAAAAAATTATCAGAAACGATACAATATGTAAAACCTAAATCAAATAAAATATTTACATATTCTAAATAATCAAAAAAATATACCTGATACCACTTAATTTGATATCCCAACAACTACTCATGTAGTTATAAAGGATTTCACCACACTTTTTTGCTTATAGTCTAGCTACATCCCGTCATTCGAGTTATACATTGGACACTTGATTAGATAATGATCGGTCTAGTTATATTTAGAAAGTTTTACTGACTATAAATCATATTTCATCTTACGACTACCATGATCCTTTTAAGTGCAGTTACAAGCCTTATTCCCCATTTTACCTCATTGGATGAACATACCAGAATTCAAAATCTATTCTTCAGTAATATTTTTACAACAATTTGGTCAAATTTTAAACTTAATTGTCTTACCATCATACTTTTTTTAGGAATTATTCTTTTCTGAATTCCACCGCAACCTTTTATTATGTGGTTTTTCAAATAAAAAATGATCCAATAACTCTATTTCCACCTTATAAAAAAATAGATAAACATTTCCATAACTTTGGAACACATGATAATCCAATTCCATTTGATACCTTTGATTTAATCTTGAGTTGAAAATGATTTATTTTTCTATCAAGATCTTAGATGAAATGCAGAGATTACTTTTCCTTTCAAGTGAATTTTTATTCATATACAGCCACTAAAACCTCATCTTACCTCAATTAAAATAGTTATTTTCATCCTAATTTGAACTGGTTTAAGAAAAATATTTTTCAATCAACATATTTTAGAATTCAACCCACTTAACCACATAAATCTCCACACTACCCTAATTTTAATAACCCTTTACCACCAATAATTAACATCACCTTCAAAAATGTAATCAACAAGACTGAACTTTTGATTTATTGAAAACCCAATAATATTGATAATCTTTTCAAGGGATTTATTCCACCCATCATCTAGCATAGGGTTAGATGATCCTCTGAATGATGGGGGATATTTCCTCAAGAAAAGCTCCACTACCAAATTGTTCCTATGTAGTTTATATGGATGATCTCATTGATGGATACCACTAACATTTATATTCTGACTCAACTGCTCCGTCACAAAAACAAACTATTCAATTTTAATTTTACACATCTCAGGTTTCTGATTAATAAGGTTGTCGTCTTTTGTATTTACACCCAAAATAGATACCATATTGCCTCTGCAAAAAACTATTATTAACAAACATATCTTAGATTAAGAAACATGAAATTCTTGAAATTCTATATCATTTATATTTTACCATAATGTAAGAATAATTTTTTTTATTCTATTAATAATATCTTTACCCCTAATGTTATATAAACTGATTTCTGATTCCAACTATATGGCCATGGACTTAAACATTACATAATATTGAGTTATTTTCGTAATTTTAATTTATTTAAAATGTAGTATCTCTTCATGTTTTGATATTTAAAAAAATCCCACAACTCATACAAAAAAAACCATAAGAATTGAAAGTGGAAACTTCTAAATAGTATCAATTTATTCCCCCAAAAACAACTTTAAAAATAAAAAATGTTTTATTTTCAAGTCATGTCTTCAATAATTTAATCCTGAAATCCTCATTTTAAATAACAATCTGAAGGACATTAAAAATTATTTTTAACCTTTGGATGAAAACAATAAATCATAGTAAGGTTTATAAAAGTTTGAATAAAACAATTATTCCATGAATATTTTAAACACATGAAATCATTTTCTCAAATTCATTCAATTCAACCATAAAACATAAAATCTTTAACAAAATCCATGAAGTAATATGTTTCATGAGAAATAATCAAGGAAATCATAAATCATAAAGGTACCTTGTAAAATCCATATCAAACTTACATTTGTGCTTTCACAGCTATATAGGGAGTAACCTTCATGGTTATGTCTGGAATACCCATCAATGTATGTTCCCTAAGTCACATAAGATAAACCTAACCTGTTAAATATGACTCATTACCCAATGAATTTAAGATCTATAAAGGGATCACCCACCCATTGTTTATCATGTAAACACCTATATAGATAAATAACTCCAAAAAACCATAACATAATTATAACACATGAAACAAAAATAAAGTAAAAAATAGCATTTCCATATTGGAATCACAAAAGATCAATTAATTATGTTGATATAATTAATCCATTATCCAAACCATTTTCAATAACAAATACCTAAAAGTGGAAAATGATATTTATTTTTCTTTTAAAAACATTATGACTTGTAAAGTATTCTAAATACCAAATAATGGACATGGTGGTTGTAATGTCTTTATCGCCATATATCATCATGAACTCCAAATTTACCAATATTTCCCTTCATAAAATCTATTGATGTGCCAGCCCATATCCATTATAGTATCTCATGAGGTTGAGACAAGCATGGTGAATCCATCTGTTCTACCTTCACCTACATTCATGTGAGGCATCGAGAAAAAAATAACACTCTTCCTCATACTAGCCAACCAAAACAACCACTGAAGGTGTATGTATGTATTCTATACAATTGTATGAACCTCGAAAATGAAGGAATGATAGACCCATGGATTCATCTCACATGACATCATAAGAACCCATTCTTATCCTTAGAAAATGAATTCATTCTCACCAACTATAGAAAAAATTCATAGTATATCTCTTAAAGATATATCGGTGTATTTTATATAAATATAGATCAATTTCAATTTATTCTATATCACAAAATTGATTTCTAGGGGAGTGAATTAAATTAACTAGAAATATTGTGTACCTCTCTCTTACACCAGGGTCATTTGCAAAAAGGCCATTTACTCTCATTCCTCCTCTAAAAAGTGAGATTTGGTTGCCCAGTTTGTAAATATTCCACCATGTTTCCATTTTCTAAATTATTAAAATATCATATTAATAATACTATAATAGATATATCCAATGTATCTATCTAATGTTAGGATCTATTTTGGAATATATATACTCATGACTTTAGTGGCCTAAGTAAACCAAAATGTGCTCACCCAGAAGATAATTCTTCTAAATCCTTAATGAAAATTCCATGGGGTTTATAACAAAATAGTAGGTCAAATAGTTTTGATCTCAGTTTATTTAATTTATTAAAAAATATTAAATCATTATTTATCTTTGTGTCGTCATTCATCTATTCCTGGTTCTAGTGGAATTGAAGAACACTGCATATTTGGCAACCTCCTTCGGTAGTTTCAGTACAGTTTCACTGGTTAATACCATCCTTATAGTCTCAATCTCTTTCTACCATCACTCGATCTAGTAAAATTACTTCCCTTTTATGCTAAATTTGTAAACGCTTGATTATATGAGAAAATATTTTCCAAATCTCTACAATAGTACCCTACCAAACAAATGAAATTTTATAATTCTAACAAGCTCTTGGGTGGTTCCTTTATCATCTAGTTATTATTTTCATGCACACCTCCAAACCTATTTTTTCTCATAGATTGGTTGCGTCTCATTAAGGTGTTATTCAGGTAAAATATTGAAATTTATAGAGGCCTATTATTCTATTCATAGTTGGCACATGGACATAACAAACTGTCCACCCACCAAGTGGAAACTGTGTATCCCTAAACAGTGGGGGTTTACATGGTTGACACACAATATGATAAACCATGTTCTAACCTAGTAGAAATTGTTCACCCCATAAGTGGGGTACATTTTTTGGGTGAATAATTTGAAAAACCATGAATCCCTACCTATCTAACAGTGAATATAGACCATATTAATTCCAAAATTTAAAATGAAATTTCCTAAAACCTCATATGAACCAATGATCAACACTAACATGTGATTGGATGAATTCATAGGTCATTAGAGCTCTCAAGAAACACATTTGTCTTACACAAAACTATTCCAATGTATATCGATGCTTGGAGATCTTTTATTGATTCCTCTATAGTAAGATATATTCTCTTTTCCTTCACCTCCCACTATCTCATTCATTCCTCTATACAGTTTTTATATCATCTTATTGTTGATGGATCTAAAATTCTTTTTTTATCATTAATCTATATTTGATTCCTTGATTTTAATTTTTTTATTTTTATTAATTTTAATTTTTCATTGTTGGGATTTTAATATTATCCCTCCATAATAAAGGTAGGTGGTTCAATCTAATAATTTCAAATTATATAACCCTAGATAATTCGTGACTAAAATTATAATTCATTAAATTGATTTATAAATACAAATTCAATGAAAATTTAGATTTGAAATTGTATTTAGTTTAATGTTTTTGGGAAACCCCCTAATTAAAATTGAATTGGAATTTTGGGTGTGAATTGATACTGATGTATTTTTTGAAAAATTGATTTGAATTGATTTTTTGAAAATGTATTAAATATATTAGACAATAACTAATGATTGGTTTTATAATGAAACAGTCATGAATTGATTAAAATACCATGTTTTTTTTTAATTTTAAATTGTCATAATTGAGTAGGAAATGTGGGAAATTGTAGTTTAAATAGGTTTAAAATAATTTTACAATTATTTATTGATTTATTGAGAAAGTGTAAGCCCATGCAGTTAGTATGTTATTTGGAATACACATGCTAGTTTGGTAAAACCCTATTAATGTATTGATTATTTGGAAGTCTAATGAATCCCTAGTTTAGAAGATCATATACCCAGTGGGATGTTGATTTTTCCTTTTTGGTCTGAGCCCCGGGGGCATGCATCCTCATTTAGGTTATCGTATATTGAGTTTTTAATGGTATCATTACTAAAGACTGTTGTTTCTTTGGTTATATGATGATTTTTCATGTTGTTATTGTTTTAATATATATATATACATATATATATTTCATTGATATTGAAGTAAATTATTCGATCATGTTTATTTATATAAATTGTTTTATATAAAATATTTACTTTTTCCATTATTTGAAATGTAACAATAAATGGAAATGAAAAACATTTTTCGTTTTAAATATGAATTTGTACATTCATGCCTATTTTATTTGAAATTTAAATAATTATTGGGCTTAAAATTGTGGCATATTATCAAGAAACAATTTTTGAAACTCGACTAGTATTTTAGATAATAACCTAGCATTTCCTTGGTTGTTTGTGTATTTTATTCTTCAAGGTTCAATCAAAGGGAATGTAACACATAGAGGTGGTGGTTGTGGATGATCTTATAGTCTTGTAGTTTTATTTCCATTGGGACACGAGATGTGTATACTGATATTTATATACATTAATGATATACTTTTTAGGATTGAATACACATGTTTGAATTTTTGTTATGGTCTCATTTGGTAGTTTTCATTGAGAATACAGACTTTTTACCTTATCTTCTATTGTTTTTTAGAAAATTATTCCCATATTAAGCTTGTATGATGTAAGGTTCTTATCCCTAACCTATGGGAATTGGGAATTACCTATGGGATATGTTAGTTTCAGCTCAAGTATCATTGTATCCACTATAGTTCGAGATAATGTGGTACCAAAGGTGCAGGTTTCGCATATTGCCTTGATGTCAGTATGTAATTTAGAGACCTTTTCATCATATATGAGGTCATTAAGAGTGATTTCATTGATTTATGTCATCGTAATGAGCCTAAACTCACTAGTGGTGGTCATGGAATTCCAAATTGAAGTTTATTTATATTATTTTCCAAAATTTATATTTGGATTGATATAAATAGAAATCTAATTTTCTTATCAGATGGTATTAATTTCAACATTTCTCTTTTGTCTTTTTTGATCTGAGTAATATTATCATTTATTCCATGTTGTCTAATGTTGTTATATAACATCATGAATATGAGAAGATGTGTGAATAGGATATTGAATGATGAAAAGGATGGACCACATTGAGGAAATCCCCGCATGGACTATATTCTTTCTGTGTTTTTGGTATATACTGTCCAAACTATCGGTCATGCACCTAAATCTGTTCCATTTCATAAACTTATTATGAAAGACCATAAGGATGAATTATGGATTCCTACTTAATAATTGATTCACTAGAAGCCACCATCATTCCAATTATATAGTAATCCTCATGATTTTGAGGTTTGGTTTTGAATGATTGAGATTTTTTAGTTCTTGGAGACGCTCGATGAAATCACTGTGACATATTCCACATTAAACTAAACTGACATAATAGGAGAGATCTGAAGACGATGTGGATAGTTCAGAAGAAAAATGGCTTATGTTGGAATGAATTTTAGGTTCTTTTCAATGGATAGTTATATCTAGATTTTATTTTTTTGTCTATTACTATAGAGGTTTTCAAACACAGGAATGATAAAAGGCGCAGGATTTAATATAAAAATGGTTTCACTGAGTTTTTCCAGTTTTTACATAAAATTATACAGAATGTGAACATTTATACACTATGGGTCAATATGGGACTTAAATTTGATATTAATTATAAGTATTTCATTCAGAATATGGGTTTTTATGATGATGTGAAGGATAAAGTGTTGATTTTTGAGCATTCCCTAGCTAGTGTTTAAGGGTTGATGAGTGTTATTTTTTCTCCCAGTGGTATTTATATGATTTCCTTCAAGGGAAAGGGAAATCTTGCAGATTATCAATGTGGTTCTTAACAAAAGGAGTTTTGTAGACCTCCTGTGGGCCGAGAATCGGCACTTTTATTTTCAATCAGGATAAAAATCCTAGGCACTCAAAAAGGGTTTGCACTATGGTACCCAAAATATGTCGTTCAAGTGAATGTTGTAGTCACATATTGAAGTTATATAATTTCTTTTGTGTTCCATGTAGTGGTACAAGATCATCACCATAAAAATGATTGTGGTCTAATTTCATTAATCAAGAAATAAGGGGTTTTGTCCATAGGCACCTCGAATGACGATTCTTCATGTAGTGGAGGACTCTCCATTGAAAGAATATATGGTTCCAATGATTGTGAGAGGTTCCATAACTATAGATTGCTCATTATTGGAAACAATATTTGATAGGGTTGAAACTCACTCATTCATTTCTTCCCATATTTTGTATCAATTATATCTTCATATAGATCTTTTATCTTTAATAATGAATATTAAGACACCCCTCATAATAAACAGATAGCATGGTCTACATTTTCTGAATTATTCCTTCTCTTTAATAGACATTGTCCAAATTTTGAATTTTCTAGTTCTCATCAGGAATCCCTTTGACATCATTTTTGGGATTGATTAGATCATTCATAATAAATCCAAAATTGATTTTTATTTTCAATGGGTATCATTTACTATGCCTGATGTGGTGTATTATATCATTCATGGATAATAGGGCCCATGGTTGAAAAGAGCTGGGCCATCTTATCAATAGTTTTGGAAATTAAAATCTGTGTTTTCATTTGATCTTGAGTGGTATTAATTGAATAGTGATCTACCACTAGTTTTAAGTTATTTCATAATGTTTTTTCTACTAACATATCTTATTTATACATATTAAGGGATGTAGATTTTTCAATTGATTTATTTCATAGTACTCAGGGAGTATCTATTCCCTCATACCATATAAAATCAGGTAAAATGAAATTTCTGAAGACTCTGTTGGATGATATTACAGAGAAAGGCATTATACTCCCCATTGTGTCACTTTGGACAGTGCCTGTTCTCATGGCTAAAACAAGGATGGGTCACATAACCATTTTGTTGGTTATCAAAAACTCAACTGAGTGACGGTAAAGAAGAAGTATACATTTCCAATGATTGATGGTCTCTATGAATAATTGAAAGAGGTTATGTGGTTCTCACAGATCAATCTTCAGTCTAGTTACTATTAGTTGAGAATAAAAGAATCTTACATTCATACTACCACATTCCAATTTAGGTATGGATATTATGAGGAAATTTTCTTACCCTTTGGTCTATGAAATAATCATGTTGTATTTATGGTTTTGATAAAATATATTTTGATGAGTAGCATGTTATGTTCATTATGGTATTTTTGGATGACATCCTAGTTTACTCTAACTCTGAGGAGGATAATGTGCATTATTTTATAGGAGTTCTATAATTTTTAAGAAATCTTGGAGTTTATACCAAGAAATGAAAATGTGATTTAATGGATTCGAGAAGGGAACTTTTTTGGAAAAATGGTGTCTGAACATGGTATCTCAGTTGATCTTGAGATGGTGAATGCTGTTATGTCATTAGAAAAACTGTATAATATTTTTGATATTTGGGGATTCTTGGGTTTCGTTGGATATTTTAGCTAGTTCGTAAAAGATTGATTGAAGTTGAATTATCTGATGAATGCTCTAACATGGGATTAAATATTTTTATTGGATGAAAAATGTTATATTTTTTATTGTGATGAAATGTATTTTGGCTTCTCTGTCAGTGGAAACTCTTCCAGAGGGTATCCAAGGATACATGGTATTATGTGATGCATCGAGTTCTTGTTTGGGATACTTTATTATTCATGTTTATTACATCATCTCATATAGATCATGGTTGCTTGGTCATCATGTTAATAATTATCCAACCAATGAACTTGATCTCATGATTGTGATGCATGTTTGTAAAAGTTGTTAACATTAACTCTTTTGAGAATGGTTTACATTGTATTATGACCCCAAAATGTTGAGTTCTATCTTCTACAAAAAATACCTGAATCTCTACTGGAGGTGATGTGTGGAGTTCTTACAATCCTTTTATTTCAACATCATTTATATCCTTGGGAAATGGAATGTCATTTTAGATAATTTGAATAGGAAACATCATACCAATACCGTGAAATAATTATCAAAATAGTGGACATTTATGGTTCATTATACACAGTTTCATATTGGATTTTGGGATGCAGGTATTGAGGTTTCTTGTATAGTGTATAGTAAAACTCCTCTATTTTCAAGATGATTCTTAAAAAACAAAATCGTGATGATAAATGCATCAACAATCAGGATTGTTTTTTGAGGAGAGACTATTAATGACTGGTCATTCTCCATGAAGGTTATTCTTTACTTTAGGAGTCATTATTTTGGGATGTTAGTTCTGATAAAGGATGTGATGGGGATATCTATAACTCCCAGTTGAAAGTGATCCCAGGAACCATTAATATGTTCTACAACGTTTAGTGATGATTCTGGGGGCTGGGAATGAGATGAGAAAACAATGAATTTTATTTCTCACTGCTATGATTTCCAGTAGGTCAAGGATGATCATATATTACCTATGGGTTTTCTTAATCAACATTAAATTCCATCATGGTTGCGGGATGATAACTACATGAAATTTTTTGTTCGGTTTTAGCACATCTATAAAAAGAATAATGTGATATGGGTAGTGATCAAAAGAATGAACAAATATACTTACTTTAGGACCATTCATGGTACAACATAAGTCGAGGGGAAGTAAAATCTCTATGAGATATTAAATATTAATTTAAATGGAATTAACTCTACCATAGTATCTAATATATATCCATGTTTTACTACTCACTTTTTGATAGGCCTTTAAGAGATGTAGGGATATATGTTTTGTTTGAGTATAGAATACCATCCCCAGATATTTTTCAAGATAGAACGAGCTACATATATTCAAAATGATGTGCATCATGTCTACATTCATGAAAATGGTGGTGTTTGGGATAACCATTTGAGGTTAGTTAGGTTTTATTATAAAAGTAATTACTAGTACGTAGTCAAAATGGATCCTTTTCATTCTATTAATGGACAGCCATGTGAATATTTGTTGTGTTGGTTAGAGATCAATGAATGTTACATGGCTGGATCAATCATGGTTCAAGAGGTTGCTGCGATTTTTTATTTGATTCATTGGATAATATTTATAACGTATATATGGTATACATATTATTTTGATAATCACTAAATACCATTTTAATTTTCAGTTTGTGAACAAAGGTTCATGAAAGTTTCACCTTGTTTAGTTCATCGACATTTTTGAAGGAAGGGAAGATTCCTCATTATTTTTAGGACTTTTAGAGGTTGTTGAGAAGGTTGAGAATATTTCTTACAATTTGTAACTTCCACAATATTTGACATTGATACATTAATTGTTTCACATATCGCAACTGGAAATGAATCATTCTTATTCATATCATGTTCTGAGCTAAGGTGAAATTGATGTTGGGCCTAATTTATCTTTGACTTAGAAACCAGTCATGTTAGTTGATTCTGAATCCAAGGTACTAATTAGGGGGAATACCTTGGGTTAGAGTTATATGGATGCTCAACTTTGATACTCATGAGGCATGGGAGAGAGTGGAATTGATGAGAGACTAAAGGCCTCAAATTTTTTTATGGAGAGAACATAAAAGGATTTCTGGGAACTGAAAGTTTCATATTGTAGGGATGTTGCAACCTAAAGATAATATTTTTCAAGTAATCGTCGACCCCTATTTTTTATCACGATTTTTTGGGGTCTCTTTCATGTGTACGTCATCTAGAATTTTGGAATATTTGGAGGGATGTCGTTGTATGAACAGTTGGTGCATGGTTTCACAAACCGTACACCCATCCAGGGAAAATTGTGTAAGACCAAATAGTGGTGGTTTTCATGCCTAGTGCATAGTTTGAAAATGGTACTCCCACCTAGTAGATATGGTGAACCCATTTATAGGGGTGCATGGTTAGGGTGCATAGTTCGACAAACCATGCTTTACTAGCTAGCGAACTATCTGCGTATACATTTTTAATTACGAAAATTATAATAAAATTTCCTGAAACCCCATATGAAATTCTGATCAACCCTAGCTCTAGATTAGATGAATCCCTAAGTCTTTGGAGATCTCATGTATCCCTTTTGGTACCTAAATTACTATTCAGATTCATTTCAAATCATCGCGAACATCAATGTATTCTTTTCTGTTAAGATATCAACCCATGTCCCTCCTCTCTCACTCTCTCTATCTCTCCTCCATATGGTTTTTTATATAATATTGTTTTTAATAGATCTAAAATTCTCAATTTTGGATCTTGAATTAATATTGTATTCCTTAATCTTTATTGTCGACTCTTATCATTGGTGATTCTCATCGTAGACATTGTCATACGTTACCTTTGTAATAATTGTAGGAGGTTCGATACAAGATTGTCGAATTGAATAACAGTTAATTTTCATGATTAAAATTATATTTCTTTAAAATGATTTTTGAAAACCAATTAAATTTGAATCGGGATTTTAAATTTTATTTGGATTGAATTTTGAAAAAAAATCCATATTTTACTGGAATTGAATTTTGGAGTGTGATTTGAATTTGATGGCATTTTGGAAAAAATATTTGTGAATTAATTTTCAGTAAAAAATATTAAATTGATTTGAAAAGACCCTAATATTGGTATTTTCCTGAATATTTTTGAATTTATTAAAAAATAAATTTTTTTTCTAAATAGAAATTTGCATATTCTAACTCAAAACTTGGAAATTTTATCTATATTTCTTTAAAATAGTTATCACACTGTTGATTGATTTATATAAAACATTCGTGTCTGGGTAGTTAGTAATTTTTTTAGGGAAAACATGCTATGATGGTAATGAATTTTAAATGGTTTAAATATTTACAACTCTAATGAAAAATGTGTTCATAAGATCATATCCCCAGTAGGATATCAGTGAGTTAATTTTATTTCGAGCCTGAGAGACATGTGTGAACATATCCATGATCACATATTGTGTTTATGGGTATCGCATATATAGAATCTACTTTACCTATTTGTAGATAACCATATTTTATATTTTTATTGTTATGATATATATATATATATATTCCATTTGATTGCAAACATATTTATTCATTTTTATTGATTTATATGAACTTTTTTAAATAAAAAATTTACTTAAATAATTGTTTGAGATTTTTCAATCAATTGATATTAAAATAATGGTTTATTAAAAATATGAAATTAAATCTACCTATCTATTTTATAATATTAAAATCATGATTGAATCTATCCTTATTGAATATTATTAGGGGTAACTTGGTGAGATGCTATTAGGTTTTCATCTAACACCCTACCTTCTCCTTCAAGCATTTGTATATTTATATTTTCTATGTTCTAGAATATGGAATGACCCATATTGATTTGGTGGTTATTATTGATATTTTCTTCATCGAGTGCTATATATTTTCGATCTTGGGTTATTTATATATTTTATTTAGAACATTGATGATGTATTGTTTGGTTTTTCATACACCTATTTGAATTTTTGGTACATTCTTATTCAAAATATTACCTTGATCAAACTTACTTGTTTCATTATCTACCACTATATTTGTGAGGAAACCATCCCCATAATTATCTTGTAGGATTCAAAGAGCTAGTAGACAATCCATGGGGATCAGAAATGCCCATTTGGCTATGTCAGTGTTGGCTCAGGTATCTGGGTACCAGGTTATCATTGCTGGTTCATGATATTTCCCAATCAAAAACAGTATATACCTTCATCAGTTCTATGACCATTAAGTGTATAGAGTTGAAATAAACCACAAAATAAAGCTCTCTAATCCAAAACAAATGACTCATGATTTTTCTATATCAATAGTACTCCCAATGTAATTCCATGATCATCCTAAAAACATTGTATTATCCTCATATGTCATAGAGTATGTAATAATGTATTTAATATAAGAAAACACAAACAGTTCCAAAAAGGGATGAGTGATCATATTAGATTGTTTTAAAAAAATATGAAGGGGTTCCATCCCACCAAAGGGCATCACCAGAAACACATAGGTCCCATAGAAACATTAGAATATCATCTTTGGAATATCCTACTCACAAACCCACAATTGGGTTTTTGTGTGAATAATATCAAATATCGAGAACTATATCACACCTATTAATTGGTAATGTATTTCATCGATTCTCAACATGGGGTATATATTTTTGATCATCACATAGTTTAGAAAACAATAATCATTATATATCAACAATTTCACATCTTCCATATTGAAAGAAAATAATGAGGAAATACAATAGTACACACTAGGTCAAATAAAAATTTTCTCGTGGAAGTCCACAAAATAAAACCTCAACTCATTAAGCTTTGTAAGGGACATCCAATATACCAATAAATATATCAATCTTGTCTGAAGGTATATATACATGAAATAATAAATTTATTGGCATGGAGGTAGTACCATAAAAAAATTTGAGAAGATATCCATATAATAATCTACCAATGCTGATGTATGATGATGTAAATACACTAAGGGTTAAACTCTCAAACTAATGGAACATATGTTATGGAATCCTACTCAAGAACCTAGCTCATTATACCAGAATTTCATTCTCAGAAATAATGAAAAATATCATCCCATTAACCAGATACATATAAATATATAATGGTGAAAATTTATCTGTACATGTACCATTGATAGAGAGTCTATAACTAGAATGTAATCATATAGTTTCATTGTAAAATGATACAAGTTACATGTTAAAAATTCCTCACTAAGAATCGATTTTCACTTTCAGTAGTTGTGTGAAAAATATGAATATCTCCATATAGGAACCTATATCAACAAATGATCGACCATAGGATGTTAATCAATTTGTGTCTCTTAGATAGGGGATATAGAAATAAAATAAAGACTCATTACATTGTCTAGAAGTATAATATATTGATTATAGAAGACAAATATCATACCTAATATTACCTCATACATTTCCAGATTTCACTCTCCCATAGCTTATAATTAACCATTCCCTATACCACCAACTATTTGGGGTTTCCATGGAACACAAGATAGTGGTGATTAATGTGTGTCATAAAATCATCCTCCAGTTGATGCTCTTCATCTAGTGGTTGCTTGATCCCCTCCATTTACACCATCTCCCAACGGTCCACCCAGACATTAATTCCACACGATTTTAAATGGGGATCATCATGATACTTAGAATGTATGACACACAACACCATGCGGAAAAGTGAAAATAACACCATAATAAATATGATGTATTTTTTAGATGAATTAAATCTCTTCTATAATTTTCAATGCACACAATGATGTGTTTGAAAGAAACATGTTAATTTTTTAAAATATAATTGTTTAAACATGACAATTATAACATGGTCATTATATTAGAGGGTATAAAAAGGAACAACAAAATTATGAAACATAATTTTTTATACATATATAAAACAAATTCAATTGTTATATATTCACAATGAATAAAATATGAATCCTTAAAAATAAAAAAATTATGAAACCCATTATTTTTCTAATATGTAGCTTAGTCCTTATTTTTTACATAATTTAAATATATTTTAAAAAATTTAAAACAAAATTTGAATTAAAATAAACATAATTTTTGAAACATACTGGTCAAAATTATCATTGGGTGATTTTTTTTGGATTTTTATAAATTGATTATTTTTATATGAATTTTAATGATTACAGATGTATAGTGAATACTTTATTTTCATTTAAATTATTTACAATGTTATGTTTTATTTTAAATTCGTTTTAAATTAGAATTAATTCAATATTGTTATAATTTTACTAATATAGGTCATTGAATTCAATTTAATATTGGAGTTATCTATAAAAATATTTTAATATTTTTGAAGCATTAATTTTGAAGATCCACATTATTATGTGTTTATAGGTTGAATTTTAAATTTTATTCGAGCGATTATGTGAATTGTTTTTAGAATTATAGATTCCATATTTGGAAGAAAAAATTAATTGTTATTACCTATAAAAATAAAAAAAAATCATCCAAAATATGGTTTTTTGTTTGAAATAAATGTGGGTATCACTTTATCATTTCAAAAATTAATTACGTGTCCACTCCACCACTTATAAAAAGGCCACCACTTATCCTCCCATAATCACACTTCAAAAACCGTATGGTGCAAAAAATAATTTCCTAAATGAATTATTTAATTAACTATCGACATTTATGATGATTTATTTTTATTACTAATCCCTCTTATTAGTGGTTTATGTATAAACCTAAATAAGAACTCTGAAGAAGTGGTAAAATTATTAATCATGCATAGTTTTTCTATTTTTTATCCACTTGATTAAAATCATATTCAAAGATGATAATATAATAACATAATTATCTAATAGATAATTATATTTTACTATATTAATTTTAAAAACTTTTTATATAACCACTTCTATCAAATGAGAAATCAAACTGTCGATCGTGTGTAAGTTGGAATACATCTTCACGAATTGATGTAATTAAACATCCCTAAACATCATACTAGGATGGATTAAATGATGGATTTATCTTTTTTATATGATATAGATGAAATTATTTTAATTTTTTAATTGTTATATAACATACACCTTTTTTACATTCCATTCTGTGGGGTATTTGATAATGTTACTTATGTATTTGGCGCACTACCACATCGTGAAGTGATGTCAATCATTTTTACCTTATACTTTTAGTAGAGGGTATGAAGTTCATAATTAATGAATATATTTGATATTTATGATTAAAAAATATTGTTAAATATAATATCACATTTAACTTGTTACCTTTCATATCTATTGGAAAACAATAATGTGGCTCATGCATAAGTGTGACCTACAACCTGTACGTAGCAATGTGAAATGATTTTAATTTTATTTTTACATGGATAGTAATAAGGATTGGTTTAACCAATATAAATTATATATATAATAATTATTATTTTTTAAAGATGAATTAATATTTATTTTCAATTATCATTGTCAGTTGGGGAAATTGAATCAATTTTCATGCGAACATATGACCTACCATCACCATGAATAGTGTAATGCATTTTATATCAATAATATTAATGGATTAATATAAATAAATATGTAATGAATATATTATATATATATATTTATTTATTTTAACATTATATGTAGGATGTTACCATGATCAATTCAAATGGTCTGAAAATTCCAAATTAAAACATACATGAAAAACTGATATGTTATTACCTAAAATCTGATTTTAAAAAGGAATTATTAATAAATGCATGAGTGAAGGGTTATAATTAAATTGAATATGGTATTATATGTATAATTATGGTTCTTTAAAATATTTGCAGTAAAATAGTATTCAATATAAAAGAGGACCAAATATGTATAAAGTAAATCAGAGTTAAGGCAGGGTTTTATTGTCTCACTTTTACTTCCAGGAGAAGTATGCCATATTCACCCCTTAGCTCATTTATATGGTGTCTATAATTTGAATTTTATACATATTATGATTTATCACATTATGTTAATGGTATATACATTTTTATTGTATGTTATTCATTTCATGGGGATTATGATTCAAAAATTCACCATAGGGGTTAGGCGTTTATTTTTTAATGTTATTTTTATTTGTATTACTTAATATTGAATTTACATTGAAGTAAATTATGATATAATTATTGAATAATGAAATTTTATTTTCTTACTCTTGGTTTATTCATGATTTTTACTAGAAATAATATCATATTTTAATAATTTTTACATAAAATGAATGGGAATTTTTTTTGATAAAATTTGACCACAATTCTCTCTTTCATCGAAAATCATTTTTCTTCTAAAAAAAAGTTTTCTAAAAATTCATTCAAAATTGATTTTAAAATTATAGAAATAATATATTAAATAAATTTTACCCATGTTTGAAATTTTATGAAATGTTTTGAAATAAATATTTATGACATGTTCCAAACAAGGACCATTTCACTATAACTGAAAAATGTGAAAGGAATAATTTTTAACCTATATAGTTTGTACGGAATTTTTGGCCGTGTTGTACACTAAATATTTTGAATATTATTTTCTCAAATTTCCAATGATATTATTATTGAGAAATAATTCAAAAAAATATAATATTTTATTTTTAAAAGGTGATTTTCAAATTGAAAATTAAAATTTACCATATGTATGTTTTAATGGAAATTTTATGGTATTTATCTACATAAAAACAACAAATATGATTTCAAATTATATTAAATTGAGAATATGTTTCATTTATACAATATCTTTTATTTATCTATAATTTTTATTGATTTTTAAAATGGGGATGTACCATTTTTGACACAATTCTTATTCATATGGATGGTTTAAATTTATTTTTATTTATTTGGAAAATTTTTAAAATTTCTTATGGTAGTTTTTAATATGAATGTTTATGTTGATTAAGTATCATATCTTTAGAATTGGGAATTTATTATACTAAATAAGTGATGGTGGGGCCAGCTATATCCCCTAGACGTATCAATATATATCCCACAAAAAAACTATTATGTGTTTTTAGCTGAGTTTTTACCCATTTATGTATGAATTCATGGAATGAGGCCTTTATGGAATGGTTATGATATCCAAAATTAGTAATTTCCTATTCAGTATATTATTTATTTATTTTTTATGTGATTATTCTATTAATTATAGTGTCTAGAATTTTATTTGCAAAACCATGTGATTATTTATATGGAATTTTTTATCATATTTTATTATTTCCATATTATTCTCAAGTAATTGGCTAAATAACATGTGTTTTTTTACCTTTTCAAAATAATTTTACTTATTAATTCATGATAGCTTCCATGGTTTTCATTCTAATACATATAATTTTATATCACACATTTCTTATCTTTCATTCCCCATGATTACAATAACTGTATTTTGATTGATATATCGAGTTTGTATAGGGGGAAGAAATGATTCCCTCAGAGAAAATAATATTCTGAATTTTATGTTTTCAATTGTAACATTTGATCCAATTATGTCTCTAGTGTACAATGAATACTAAACTATTAATTCCTATGTAATATGATTCCTTTTATAATATAAAAATTTAATAATGTGACCACCTACTATATTCTATTATTTTCTAGGAGATTACTATTGGTATTAGATGATTTTTTAGTAGAAATTTTGGGAGATATATTTAATAAAACATTAATTCGGGAACAAAAAAATATGGTAGGCCTTGAGGATATATATGGAAGAACATTAGAAAATTGTGTTAAGTTAGATATTATGTAGTTTTCTTAAAAACACATACTTTTATGGATACTAAAATTGGATGTGGTTCTAGAATAGATATACCATGGTTTAATAACATATAAAAATTCATGGTGTTCTTAAACTAATCATTATTTGTTATATGAAATTGGGCCTTACTATGCACCTAGTTTGATACACCTTGGAGATATACTGAGGACAATTAATATATTATTTAAAAACCATTTTAATGTATTTTAAAATATTATTATTTTTTGAAAACATTACAAAACTGAATAGGTTTATTATTACGATATTATCCATGAATATATTTTCAAATGTATGTTAATTGCTTCACTAGTTTTGTGATAATAACTTATTTTTCGAAATTATATAATCTAATCTAATTTTTACATTATTTATAAATGGTTACTTGTAGTAGGAAATGATATTTTATCAATTAACATATGAAATCTAGGTATTACCTACAGGAAAATATAATAATGGTGCAGTTGGATCCATAGTTTGATCTAATAAAAGTTTAAGCATATTGAAGAAACTATATTTTCTTATGATAATTAACCATTGCCTTAAGGAAAATCCTTATGATCTACCATGTTTTGTAACAATGATATGCCAAATTATTTATAAGAATCATCCATAATTTAAGGGGACTATATATCCATTTATAGAATAGAAATGGATAATATAAATTGAAAAGATATTTCTCATTTTGGAAAGTAATGAAATAGAGAATGTTTCTATGGATTGTTATCATCTATTAGGATATGTGGATAAAATCTTGCCATGGATTCAAAACACTAATAATGAAGAAGAAATAAAAAACATGGAATGAAAGTATTTTTCATTGTTTACTTCGTGGAAATGTATTTTCAAGATGATAAACTAGTGGATATGGAGATATATTTTATTAATCAAAGAAAAAATGAATATGAAAATGTTACTAAGTATGAATCTATCTTAAAAATGATTTACAGGCATGATACATACGACATGCTAAATCTAAAAAGAAAATTAACCATTTCATTGATGGGACTAATAAAATTATTCTAAGGGAAATACTCTCCAAATATTTCTTATAATATGTGGGAATAATATCATATATTAGAAATATAATTAAATAATTCTCCATGAATTGTGAATTTTAAGGGAATTAATATAAGAATAAAATTATATATAAAAATATGGATAAATGGAATAAGGTAAGGAATGATTTTCACACTTGTGAATATTGTGTAAAAACACTATGGTATATACATTAAGATAATGATAGTTTTATACAGGTGTGGAGAGGAATGAAACTATATTTCTAATTTTAAGGGAAAGAAATAATCTTCTAATTTTTAATTCTTGAAATATAAGGATTTAGAGAACTATAAAAATGAAAACCCCATGTGTCATGGGAATATAACATAAATGAAGTTAAGAGATCAATATCATGATTATGTTATTACTATAGATGATGTGGAAGGATTTTTGTGCTTGTGTTTGGATTCAATAATTATGTTATAGGATAACTTTATCAATGATATTATCATTTTAAGAATTCCGAAATTTAGAAATATTGTGCATTAGTATATTTTCTTTAAGGATTTAAGAGAATATGTTGAATGGTAATGATGACCAAGAAAAGTTATTGAGAGGAATGTTAAACTTCTTGTAAAACACGTGATTAAGGGAGTATAACATTTAATATTTTTTTATTTAGTGATGATATTGATATTGAGGTTTTTATAAAGGAATTTTTAACATTTAACTTTTATCATACCTTTGATGTTAATGAAATTTTGTGTTATTACAATTTGGTCATATTATATGAATTGTATTAATAATGATTTGGGAAAATGAAACTTGCATAACAGGTGATAAACCACCACATCTAGTAATCCATGGTGATTGAACTCAAAACCACAATGTGACAAGGGTGATTGACCTACCACTAGAATCCATGATGTCCAGATTTATATTTCATTATATTTACATGAATAATTTAAATGATAAATATTATTGTTAATCTGGTTGTGCTACTAGTGTGGTTTGTATAGTAATGTGTTATATAAATTATCCCAGATAGATTGGCTTTTAAAAATATATACAAATATTTGAAAATACTTTTCACTCAATTATGGATATTATGGTTTGTTAATCATAAATTTTAGTGAATTAGGCATAGAAATTTGTCTATTAGGATATTCATTTCATAGAGTAATAAATTATTTGTACATTGATCAAATAATAACCAAATGATGTACTTATTCATGAAAAACATAATCATATCAAGTAATTATATTTCATCATATTATTAGATAGTAAAATAATTCAACATCATTAATAAAAGAATATTGATATAAAAACATTATCATGTTAACTTTATATTTGATGAATCAAATGGTCTTTAAAATCGTCATAGATTTATCATTATGACATCTTTATCATTTCATTTATCAATTATGTTATTGTTATCATTGATCTCTATCACTCTCTATAATTATTTATTTAGTTCTTACTTGTATATAACTTCAATTCACAACAATGATATCCTACATGGAAACCTATTTATGAGATATTCTATATGTAAATTTACTATGACTACCTGTTATAAAGTGTATGATTTTATGTGTTTTTATTATGTGTGTTTCCATAAATTGTATTTTTTGTTTTCAAGGCCATAATTTCTGAGATCATGATGAAATTACGAAAACAAAAATTATTCAAATAGGGTATAATGAATTACCTTGTGATTCTAAAAGAGGAACATATTATTCGATAGTATGTATGACAAACAACGCAATCATTTTTTTAGAATATAACACCGCCACACATTACAACATATTAATTCTAAAATAAAATCAATCTTTTCAACAGCTTTCGATACACAGAACACAACGTTGGAATGAAATGCGATACTTTAGTAAAATATAATTATTTAAACGAATTCATTATAACCTTGACACTAATTTATTTGGTATGAATTCGAGTAAATAAATTAAAATAATTCTATGATTTTCATGTGTTTTTAATAAATTAAATTTCAAATATTTATTATAAATAAATTAATAATAATTTGAGAGACAAAGAAATGTTTTTTTAAAAACATTATTTTCCTAAAAGAATGATTGGTCGTACTATGTGAGTATAATTTAAATTTATTTTATACTAATTTTTTGTAAAAATATTTTTCAAAATAATTTTAATTTCTCTAATATACATGTCAAAATTATCATTGGGTTATTTCTACCATTTTTCTCAAAATATTTTCTTATCAATAGTGAATATACTAATTTTCATTGAAATCTGTCTTTACATTAAAATTATTAACCAAATAAATTATATTTTAATTTTTTTAAGTAATATTATTTCAATAAAAAAATAATTTACATAATTTAGGTCATTTTAATCCATTTAAAATATAATTACAATATAAATTTTTTTATTAACATTTAATTGTTTTTCATTGAAAGACCCATTTTTGTGTGTGTGTAAAATTAATTATAAATTTAATTATACAACATATATGTTATGAATATAGAAAAATTGAATTGATATTATTAAATATAAAAATTATTATTATCTAATAAGGTCATATTAATTTTTTACAAAATTAAATATGAAAATAACTAAAAATTTATTATTACAAATAAGATATAAAATTCATTTACCAAGTGTTAAATTGTGATGATAATGGTTAAAATTATTTAAAACATGTAAAACCCAATATATGGGCATATATATACCTTAGAACCTATAAGTATCTATAATTACCCATTTTTTTACTTTTGGAATGAGAAACTGATTGGTATCACATTATCTTCTAAAAATCCAATGTGTGTCATCTCCCCAAATTATAAAATACCACCACCTCACCTCCCTAATTCAAAATTCCCAAACCATTTATATAAGGACCACACATTTAACATTACATAATCTTTAATTGTGTCAAGAATTCATATTCAGGATATTTTCAGGTTTAGAGTTTAAGATAATTAGACCATAAATATTACATAACAACTTGAATGTTACTTGGTGACACTACTACTAGTATCCATTATTCTTAAAATAAAAACTCTTAAAAAAGTGACATGTCCAGTTCCATGTTTTAGACAGCATGATCTTTCCATGACCTCATCCTTGACCCTATTCATCTTTATGCCTTGTGGAAAACATTTCAAAAACATGGGATGATCAAAAAATATTAGTAAGGGTTATAAAATAAGTAATGAAAACACTATCCAATCAATAAATACAATTCAATGAAACCATACTCTTAAAACATAACATACCTTATCAAAACATAAGATTTATGAATAACACATAGAAATGATAAACCATAATGGTAAATTATGGAATTCATAACATACTTACATTGTAGCTATCACAGATACATAGGGAGTTACATTGGAATACCCATCACAGTATATTCCCTAAATCACTTAGGAGAAACATTCACGTTTACCTTTGTCACGTTACCCGATGCATTGGAGAGATATCTCGGGCTCACCCACCCTGGGTATATCATGGAACCACCCATATATGTAAAAAATGATAAATAACCATAATATATTTATAACACATAACAAAATCGTAAAGGAATGATAACATTTCCACATTCCAATCATAATATATCAAATCAAGATATTAAAATAAATGTTTTTTTATCACATCATTTTCAAAACCATTTAAAACATTTAATAAAGTGGTTTTTGAATCAAAGTGACCCATATCACATTAAAGGTTTTCAATTAATTATCATTTCAAAACATTAATTTCCATATAAATAAATCCTAAAAACCATGTTGAAACATGAACATTATTGAGAAATATTTAAAAGAATAAATCTTTAAAACATATAAAATGATATTTAGATAATGTGTTTTTAACAATGTGTTGGACACTTGAATACTAATAATTGAGGAATAACATTTAATTTGAACATTATTTTATCGCGAGAATAATGGATTCATGATATAATATTCCAAAGGATAGTATATACACCACGTAAGAGTGAATTGGTGGATAAAAACAACGAAATCTAAATGGAATGTAAATTCAGACAAAATCCCTTTTAAAAACTCTATCCGTAGATTATAAATAAATAAATTAAATAAAAATGTCTGAAAAATATAAATACAATCAATATGATTGGATATTCAGTGCAAATCAACCATAGAACATTTACACATATTATTTTTAAGATAAAACCAATGACTGGGATGTTTAACTCAATGAAAACAATTTGAGTTAAAATTCCTCTTATAATGTTCATATCAATGACTTGAGAATTTATAAATGGAGTGGTTATGTGTATTATATGTATATAAACACCAAGGGCGTGGAAATTACATCATAAATTAATAAATAGTTATTCCACAAATAATCATAGGATGACTTATTTAAGAATTAGAAGATTAGCCCAAGGAAAGGAAATTGGGTTAAAAGGTTCCCTTACCGATTTGGTAACTTATGAAACATATAACCCATGGAATAAAGATCATAAGATGAAGATTTAAATACCCATAAATTGAATTATATTACATTATAAATACAATAATTTTCAGTACATACACCACACAAAAGGAAATAGTGGAAAATATAGCATGAATCTCACAGGAATAAAAAGTTAGATGAAAATCCTTTACAACATTGTCATCAATCGATTCATATAACCAAAAGTTAATAAGCACCAAATGATTCATGTAATAACCAGAATATAAAGAAAATAATGATAATATATATCAAATGGAAGTAAGAAACACACCACATGCAACAAATTAGTGGCGAACAATGGAAATCTCAAGGAATTAAAAGTGAGATAAGAAACTCCTTACCTCGTGTCCGACTTGACCTGTTAGTTCATTAATATTTTGAATAATTAACTAATGTGAATTTCTAATTTCTTAATAACATTTTTCATGTTTATAATTCCTTTGAAATCACTTATTAACATGTTATAAACATTATGTAATCATGTAAGTTAATAATGGTCGTTTTGTCGATATTTGGTACTTAAGTCAAAAATAGACTTCTTATAATTACAAGTTGTTCTTGTGGTAAAAATTTCATTATATATAGAATGATATTAATGATTTCTATATCATATATATCATATATGTCCAATATATACATTTATTTATAATATTAAATATAATTTGGAGGTATGAAATGAAATGCGTCGTCCATGGAGACGGTAAGCCGTATGTACGCATGAACGCTACTTTCATTTCTATTGCATATTGTAATGGAATGGAAACATAATGATACATATGTATATTATCATTCCAGTATAATATCATATATAATTTAATTAACTATACCCTTTATATGTTCCACAAAAGGCATGAACGAGTCATATCAGTTTGAGGGGGCAGTAATCTGTACTTCCTCAAAGGAGATTATCGTATTTACCCACTATGGAAACCATAAAGGTATTCTATAAATGAAAAATATAGAATAATAGAAACTACATAAATATAATATATATTATATATAAATATATTTCCAAAATAATGGCCATTGTGAACGGTGGTAAGAGATAATTGAACAATCTATATTTCGTGAGGCGTTAGTTTCCCATCCCTAGAAACAATATGATCTTTACCCATTAGGTGTAGGTCTGTGAAAATGTAGTTTAAATACTTATCATACTAAAATCATAGTATATTTAGGATACTGGTGTTGTTATAAAAATATAATAAAAATAGTTTAGGGGTTGCATAAGTAAACAAATTAAAATAATTTGATTGAAAAGGTTACCTTTAATTCGGGTAACTCCCTTTGGTTTGAACCAAAAGGACATCTTGAAGTGACTTCTACCTAATTTAGGGCTTCTAAAAGGAATAATGGGATATTTAGTGCTTATTTGGGAAGGTTTCGGATGATCCAAGGGGCTTCAGAGGTGTGAATAATGGGTTATAAATGAGGGATTTTTATAAGGGGGAGGGGTTCTTTAGAAAAGTGTGAAAATATTGTTTTAATATATAATTATTTTCAGTTTATAAAGGTCCAAATCTCATTAAGGTCAAATATAAGAAGAATCATGGTCGAAATAAATTCATTCAATAATAATTGTACATGTCTTGGATTTTATTTTAATATTTATATTCTTATTTATTTAAATCATATATTAATGAGTTAGATACTCCATCATTTTTGTGTCATAAATAATTTTATTTATCTGATGTATAAAAATTATAAAAAAATATAATTATATATTAAATCTTTTTAGATTTAATATTAATACTTATAGTCGAAAAAATAACTTATATAACTACATTTAAAAATTAATTTACTAAAAGATATTTGTTTGTGTCATTTTTGTCATTACTTTAAATTAATTAATCTCAAGTGTCATTATCAATCCCAAGTGCCTCCATGGGGTCCCAAAATCTACACAAGGATGACCAAGGTCATACATAACTCATAAAATAAGGGTAGGACAAGGTTTTATATAAGTTTTTATTATTATAATTTTATTTCTAACTTGAATTATCTTATTTATCTTTAACTACGGAAAATAAAAGTCTGAAGTTACTACTCACAAAAAAATTATTTTCACCTTATTAAACTACATTGAAATTTATAATAACAACCATATATGTCAGATTTTTTAAATTCAATTCCCAGTAGTGGAAAAATTTCATCTAAATGAAAATGTCAGATTTTTAACTACTATATAGTGGTTTCCCTATTCATCAAAAATTTATGTTTTTCAGAAAAATACAAAAAAATCCGTATAAGATATATTTGATATTATGAATTAAAAAATGTTTCCTGTTTTAAAAAATTAAAAACATAGATGTTGAATTAATTAATTTAAAATTTTTGTCCATTGTCAAAATAAATAGCGCTTTTTAAAAAAACTATATCTATCAAATGATTGACACTTGTTTAAGCCCAATTTCAAAATGAAATTTATTCCAATGGAAAAAACTGGATTAAATGGTAAAAATATAATCTAATTACTCTTTAAATTGAATTAATAAGATAATATAACCATATAAAGAAATTATTTTAAAAGGAAATTTTGAATTAAAATATTGTATTTTTCACTATTCATCATAAAATGAATTTTATCAGAAAAATATAAAAAATTTACCCAATGGAAATTTTGATGTCCCGATTATAAAGAAGAATTTTATTTTTTCAAATAAAACATATAAAATTGACCAAAAAATAGGCTTAAAGTGGGTTCTCCATTAAAAGGTGGTAAATCGTCCTTTTAATGAATACTTGATTATTTATGCTTAAAATTATATTCTTTCTTATTTTAAGCCTCTAAATTTTATTGGATAAGTGTAAAAACATTTAACAAACATGTATATTCATATTGGTGTATGTTCTGTCCATTCCTTCCAATACAATGGTTAGGCGTTAACTACCACTTAAAATAATATTATATTATTATTTTTTTGTATAACTAAATGTTGTGTGAAACCTAAGATTTCAATGAAACCCATTGTTTTGTATCAGGTATGCCATAAAACATAGAAAACCCCTTAAAGTAAAATTAATAATTAATTTACTAATATTAATAAATATGAAAATTTCATATTCATTATTTACCTGGGATGTTACAATTTAGATCATCGAAAACCTTAAAAAATAATTCATTAATCCCTAACCAAATACATGGTTATCAATTTATATTAGGAATCACTTTTATGATTTCTATAGTTATAAACCTAAAGAGGTACTCTAAAAATGGGGGTAAATTTTTAAACATGTGTATTTGATTCATTTCTTCTTACTCCTCCTTAAAATACTATTAAATTATGATAATATAAATGAATTATATACTATATTTTTATTTTTATTATCATTATATAATAACCTATATCTATCTCCACTTCGATGAAATGAGAAACGAAACCATCACTCATTTGTTCATCGGACTACCACTTCGTGAACTGATTTAATTCTCTTTCCATCAATACCATTCAAGTATAGATATAATGATGGATTTAATGTTATTAAATTATAATTATGAACATATTATACTTAATTAATTATGATATCACATATACCTTCTTACTTTCAATTCCAAAGGGGATAAGATAATGTTTCTTGTTTGTACGGAGGACTACCACCTCATGGTGTGATGTGATTCCTTTTTCACTTACACATTACATAAAATGTAGAGAGGTTAAATATAATGAATATATTTGATATTAATGAACTAAATATACTCTAGGAAAAATAATACAACAACTAAATTATTAACATCTAAATATTTTGGAAAATAATAATGTCCCTAGTGAAAAAATGTGGACTACCACTTCTATATAAAGATGTGAAATGTTTTTCATTTTATTTAGAAATTGATATTAATAAGGATGGATTTAATTAATATATTGAATTTATATAATTTAATAATTATTTTAAGAATGTGAAAAAATATATTTATTTTCTATATATTCCATCCATTGAGAAAATGGAAATGACAGTCTTACATTTGTATGATATGCTATCTCCATGAATGATGTAGTTCTATTTCTATCATTAACATTGATAAATTAAGATATATATATATATATATATATATATAATGAACATATGTGATATTATTTTCATTTGTCACATTATACAGATGATAGAACCCTGATTGAATTAAAATTACAACAAATACCATTTCAAATTATACATTAAAAGCAAAGCTGTTATTACAAAAAACGTGATTTTAACATTCAATTGTTGATAAACATATCATATGAGTTTGATAAATAATATTATATAGTATAATGTATATAATTCAAGTATTTTCATTGAATTATAATATATTAATATGTATTATATAGAATTATTTTACACATTTGAGGGAATGAAATCATATGGTTAGGTTTTCTCGTCTCACATGTATTTTCATACAAATGACATATTCACCACCAGTTATATTATGTGGTGTATATATTATTCATTTAATATGTTATATCATATATCTAATAAATATTTGGTATTTTAATATTTATTTTATATTATTCATTTCATGAGTCTTACGATTCAAATGTTTCTAATGTGGTAAGAGAATTCTGTTTTAATCTTATTCATATCAATATTATTTATAACTGAATTTACATTATTGGAAAGTATTTGATCACTATCCAATAGACACCATTAATTTTATTCACCTCTATAAATTCAATAATTTTTCATCTCACAGAATAAAATTCCTCTCCTTGTCATATAAAATTATTGAGAATGTGCTTTTAATGAAATCCTACTTCATTTCTCACTTCTGTTGAAACTCATTTTTCTTAGAAATCCATTTTTTCTTCAATATGTTTTTAAAAAGTGTTTTTAAATTATAAAATGATTTATTATAGACATTTTTATCTAATATTTAATTTCTAAAAAAAATTCAAATTAATCTTCATGTCAGTTTCCAAACTATGCCAATTTGTCTTCTATGGAAAATGTGAAACAAATTTTTTTTAATTTACACATCATGAACATAATTTCCCACCACCATGAAAAATAAATTTTTAAAAAGATTATTTTTAAAGATTATAATGATATTTTTTATGATAAATATTTTCAAATTATTTTTTAAATTCTATTTTTAAAAGGTGTTCTTCGAAGTGAAATGGATAATTTCATTTGGAATGTTTTAATTTTGTATTTATAGTATTTATCAACATCAATGAAAAAACTGTAATTTTACCATATTCTCTATTAGAATTATGTTGTGATGATACCATATATTTATTTCTATAGAATTTTTAAGAATAGTTTTTGTGGGCAAGTAACTATTTGATACCATTCATATTTCTCAGGATTGTTTACGATTATGTTTAATGATAAAGGTATTTGTTAACATTTTGTATGACAGTTTATATATATAAGATTTCACCCATTTTAAAATGACGAATTTATTGTGATTAATAAGTGATGATAGAGGACTTATATTTCAACTAGAATCATTGATTGGTCTCCTGAGAAAAATTCGGTTCAGTTTTTGGAAATAGAATTACGCATCTATATATGAAGAAACTGATTAAATTTAATGGCTTCAAATTATTCATGTTTCCATATCGATAATCGTTATTTATTCATGATATTTTCCACTATATTCATACCCTTAAAAATTATTTGATCTACCCTATTATTAGGATTATTTTCTTACAATTCCATGATATTTAATATAGTTAAAATGTAGATGTTTTAGAGGAAATAATGAAACACTTAAATAACATAATGTGTGGAACTTTATATGTTCAATTATATAAATAGATTCAAGATTCTATCTGTTTTACCAAGAATAATATTTTATTTTGTCTTATGGGATGTGATTATTTATAATTTATTCTAATATAATAATGTAACCATTGACTCTATGCAACTAGGGTCTGTGTCATTAAATTTGAAACGCTTGGTATATCCCATATTGTGAAGCTGTCTGTTATTATGTTGCAAGTCAATAGTCTAAACTCCATCTACATTGTGTTTAGTCAGCAATCATGATCAATGTAAACCTACACACCACAAATATTTCATCATTTTTCTCTTGGAAAAAATACAATTTGTGATAACTTTACTACAAATACATACATTTGAGTTTGAGAATTATCATGCATATTGTGTAAGGATACTATTATTTATCATATTCAAGAACAAACATATGACTCTCTGACGTTATATATACTATAGGATCAATGTTTCTAAATCATTACTTATAGGAATCTCTCGGTTACCAAGGACCTCTCTAGTTATTTTATTTATATGGGAATAGATGGAAAGAAAATTCTAGATTATATATCCAAATCGAGGAATTAATCAAACCTAAAATCATGGAAGTATCTATATATGATAAAAAATATAGGGTATCTTGTGATCTTAGAGAACATTTATTCATAATCCACAATACTCATCGCACACTCATGTAACTCTAAACTATCATGATTCCTCGCATAGTGAAATGTAAAAGGATAGTACTCAGCACAATATATATAAAAAACATTCCCTTTATGAGTTTCAAATCATCATGGGTATGGGTGACCAAACACCACCAATGCTCTACAACACCCGGAAAAAGACTACTCATGAGTGAAATATTCTAATCATCTCGGGTCTGCACGAGCTAGAAAACTATAACAAATGATCGAATCCAATCGTCATCTTCCTGGGGTTGTGTCTTGACAAGAAATATATCCATATCAGTTGTCAAAACCCTTACAGTTCACATAGATTCTATAATTCATCTTCATATACCATTTGAATAATTGGCTACAAAATATGTATATGTACTTAAGCTTAAACCAATAGAGGTGGGTCCACATGCCACCCATCAGGTTGGACCACTACTCTCAACTACCTCAATGGGAACACATCATAGAGAGATGCCTGAAATTGCTAATTTTCACTCACATAGTCTTCATCCTGACCCTATCTCAATATCCTAAATGGATATCATTAGAGAGATATCCCAATATATTGTACAATTACATGAGAATATATGGGGAGATCACTCAATATGGATGTGAAATTCAGTTTACCATTCTCATGTAATGCATGTTCTATTATCTTCATTTCAAATGATGTCTCAACATTCGATGTTAAAGAGAATCTTATTAGAGTCATAGTGTATGGATATATTGGCTAATACAACATCAATATGTTCTCTATCCTGAGAAACATACTCAAACTACCTTAACCCCATTTCTATATGGTCCTAAAATCAACCCTCATTAGTCTTCTAAATCCAATTACCATTCCTAGAGTAGAATAACGTCCGATTCCAATCTATTAGTATCTGACCCACCAATGACAATACTATAATATAAATATGCCATGTGTGACACCTCATTCCCACTTAAAATAGGTTAGGGGTTGGGGAATATACTAAGTAGTTAGGTCTAAAAATGGCATGACTTATTCTAAGGAACATGTACACACATTTACCTCAACTTACATTAATTATATACATGATAAAAGAACAAACAATCCCAATAGAAAAAATGTTCCAAAATAACTGCCAAAAATATGAGTGAAGTAAGAGAAATATAACCAAGGTTTCAATGTGAAAAAAATACATGATAAACCAAGAATAAGTGATTACAAACATAAGAGATGATGATGAAGAAGTTTCCAACTTAGGGTCATCGAATCAAACCATTATCCTATGGCTAATTCCATTGGGTGCTACTAATACCGAGCTACAGAAGACCCACCTAAGTCATAGTCCACTATCTTTCATCTTTATTGTTCATTTAATGTGTAGGAAAATCACATGTATAGGTGAGTATATAAATACACTATAAGATTCCATGAAAAATAATAGCGGAATTAGTATATTAAAATAGCCAGATCATCTCATAAGACAATAAGAATAAAAGAAACCCAATAATAGATATTAACTTAATGAAACCATAATTGATGAAAATAAAATCAGGATCTCAACATCTAGATGTGAATGATGAATATTAATGAAAATCCATAGATCCCATATCAAAATACATTGAAGAAATGAAACCTCCTAATAATGAAAAGGGGGTCCAATACCTCAGCGATGGGTACCAACACTAAGGGATTTCATAATCTAGTAGAAGACCTACTCCTAGTTAGAGATATAGGTAGAAGTAGTATCAAATACTAAAATAGTGGACCATTACACAATAAAAGTGTGGTATTATCATCTCTGCATTTATTCATGATATAGGGGACGCATTCCATGAAAATCCCAACCATCATGGGAGTAAATACCCCATAATCACAATAATGATCACACCAAAAACATTCCATCATCCTGGTTTTTCTAGAAAATAATCACTCTCATATACCCTAATATTTTATATCTATGGTCAAAAAAATTCCACTATCAAATCTTATATTCAATTATACATATAAATGAAAACTCATGTGACTGATTTGATGTCCCAAATAAGGATACATAATTGGGATAACCTTGTAAAAGTGTATATTATGTTTCCCTTGGTGTGTGTGGGGTGAACTACCATGTATAAACCTATCCATTTACTGGTTCCCCATATGTTTTATGATGATTCACATATACAACATGTTAAATATGGAGAATGTCATGTGGGACAACTCAGGGTCCCTGATGTATACTCCCTTTGCATGGATTGGCATGCTGTGTTGGGTAACATAGAATATGTTCCTTCCATAAGGTTGTGACATATTAAACGTGGCACAAAATCCTTTCCTCTATATATTTACAAGGAAATTTATTATTTTACTATATAGTACCCATTCTATTGTTGGTAATTTTAAACTGATCAATCTCCTCAAATTGATCTTCCTTATTCCATTTATTTATTGAAAATTATCATGAGAAAATCTGTTCAAGGTCCTGAACTCAATAATAACTCATCTAGTTAATAATTTCCAAACTTATGGTTGTAATAAATTCGAATATTCATCAACCTGGGTAAATCATGTCATTATTTAATCTATGTTAGAGGGTTTTACCCTCCATGATTTATTCTTGAAACCACCATGGATCATCATTGATTCAGAATAGTGTAAACATCATAATAAAAAGTTGAAACCAACAAGAATCTTGTTTTTTTATATTATCTAAAATAGGATTAGTAATTGACTTTCCTCCTAACCACATGATAACGATGAAGGCAGGATGAAACAATGGTAAATAGAATAATAAAAAAGATAAATCACTTTTAGTCAAATAGATCCTGAAATTCGATCATCATTTCAAAATCACATGAAATGCAATGGAAATGTGGTGAAATGAATATAAATAGGTGTTAAATAAATAAATAAATTGATTGTATCATCCATTGAGAAGGTAGAATATGAAATTATTAGTTTATAAATAATATATTATTGAAATCTCAAATAACAGTGAATAATATACCAATAAAAATCCTTACCTTTTCACTGGATTAAATATCGGTGAAGAAATATTTTTGGGTTATATAAAATTGTTAGAGATGATTTCCAATGAATTTAACCATTTCTCCAATATTATCCATCATTGGTTTATCAAATATCCACTTAACAGTATCTCTCCAATTTTAAAGGGTTATACAGCTATCAATAGATATATTCTAATGAAAGGATTATAAATATCTATCACTTGGTTTAGGAATTAATTTGGATAAATAAATTAATAGATTTAATTAATTATTTTTTTTAATAAAACATAAAATTGTTATCACACATTTTCCAAATCCATAATATGAAAAACCATATGTCATGCCTAAGATAAACCTCATGTTCTTACAATATAAAAAACTCCACGCCAACTCAAAATAAAAAATTATATATATATATATATTTATGAATATCCAAATATTATAAACATAAATACTGAATTCATTATGCTATGGCCCAATCTTTCTTTGATTATACCCAAAATAATATCATTTCATACATACAAAAAACATTATAACATTATCCCATTTCCTATGAGTAATTAGATAGAGTCTCAGATACCCTTGGTCTAGAAGATTTTAAAACACTCTAACATAGAGTTCTAGAGTGTTAAAACCTCTTGATATATCCCATATAATCATTTGAATGGAATTACCTAAGTTACACTATTCATGATTATCACAAGTGATAATTCTTACCACACATGTAGAAAACATAAGACCCACCACCTGCAGTTACTTATGGCAATGAACATTAATTTGGATACCTATAACTTCCTTAATGTCCATTAAATAGCTATTCACGTAACATTTTCATGTATAAGGAGTTAGTTCCACCTTCTCTTGGAATAAGTTGAACTCCAAAAATTCAAAACATCTCATCCTGGACAATGTCTATCAATAGAACTCATTCAATAATATCATCCCTATTATTCATTTTTAAAATAAAATCAATCAAATGAATATTGGGTCATTGTCCTCTCATAAATTTTTGATACTTCATCCTATCATTATAGAAAGGCAATGGTGAAAAGTGAACCAACACAGTAAACCAGTTTTTACACTCTATAAGAGACATTGTTACTTTTTGAAGCCACATAAGATACAATGATTTATTTAATTCAAATGTCTTTGGTTAGAATTGTTTAGTGGATGTCATTTTTAAATCCTCCTACCAAATATGCTCATATTTTTTATCATGAATGACTAACTCCCAAAAAATCATATTAGGGGCTCAAATCATAATGTTATCACACTTTACATTAACAGATTACAGAGTTCCAATGAAATGAATGATATAATCGTTATTATCCAACTAATAATCATTCTCCTAAATTTCATTATTCCCAAAAGGGAGAAATTATTATACATGTAAAACCTATTAGATTAATCATTTTCAAGAATCATATCTACTTTTGTAACTATAGTGTTGTTGGATCCCACCCCTTAGTTCACATCACATATGTCTCTGACCACATCCTTTATTTTATTCTATTCAACTAGTAGAACTTATCCCTTAATTCTTTCAGTATTGTATTTCATAGGATTTACATGTCACTTTCTAGGTAATATATTTCAAAAAATCCCAAAAAATAAAAATAAATGATTAATAATAGTAATATATAAACCTTAAAAATACAGATAATTTATTTATATATAAATTTATATCATAAAAAAATGAAAATTCCAAACCCACAACATTCTATGATCTCTGAATCTTGGCATGATCTAGGTCCTTTTCACCAAACCCAAAAACAAATGGTAGAAAAAATACATAATAATTAACCACATTTCCAATATTCTCTGATAAATCCTTAGAAGATATTAAGAGTGTTGTCCAAACATTATTTTTTAAATATTATTTGAGTCACACCAAACCCATCATTGGTCTATCCAAAAATTAAAAATGAAATTCATCTGAACAAAAATGTTGTCTTTATACAATTTTCTAATAATGAAACCAAGACCTCCCCCATAATAGACACCCTACATAACCTTTGAGAGGGCTTCAAGGGAGTTTTTGATCTCCATAGAATAAAAATAGAGGCCTCATTGTTGAGGAACACGTTTAAAAATTATTTTACTCCTTATTTTATAATCATGAAATAAATGACATCACAAGAGAAACAAAAATATTTACTAAATGAGATAATAATTACATTATGGAATTAAAAAATCAATATCTCGGTAAAAATTAAATAATTTTTTAATAAAATAGTTTTATACAAAATTTCTTAATTCTAAATCAAATAGAACTACAAAAAGTAACCAAATAAAGACACACATCGTCATGTGATGTGATGGTTAACCACCAACCATGTCACTATTATGTTCCTCTATAATGAGTAAACTCCACCTCTGCAAAACACAGTGAGGTTAACTGAGTCTTAAAAATCAATACACCCCAGTTTTGAGTTTGTAGGGTGTCGGAAAAAATCTCAACATGGTACCAGAATGGGAACCATGATTTGTGATTGTAATATAGATTTAATACCCATGTTTGAATAAATTTTTTAGTAAACATGGATTTTAATTTTAGAATAAAATAAAAAATTATGTAATAAGTAATTATATCTAATCTAATAATAATGGGTGCCCTAGGGAAAAAATTCTGAATTGTATAGGGAACCTCATAATCTGGGTGATAAAACATATCACAACAATTCCCATGTTAGAGAAACTATGATGGAGATAACCAAAGTTCTATTGGAAACAATGTAATGACCTAGGTACTTCTAAAATAATTTGTTTTCATTCTGGAATTAAATATTTAAATTCTTTTTCAATTTACACTGAAATAATTGATATTTATAGAAATTAATGAATTTATACTAATTCAATAGTATCTTAAGCATAGGAATAGAAACAAGGCCATTAAGAATAGTAGTTTGTCTAATAGTGTAGTAACCTAACATATGAGTATAAATAAAATTTATGTACCTGGTAAGTGTAACCATGATATATTTGTATCATTAAATAAGTAAATAAATATTTTGGAAATGATATATTATGTGTTGATATTGATATAAGTCATAAATATATATTTAGAATTTGGTAATTAATTTAAGGATTTATAAGAAATTTTATTTTCATAAAATAGATTAATAAATTATTATTTCATTGTATTATGATAATATGATAATTTTATGAAACTTTATTTAATTTTTCAATGTGTTATAAAATTCATTATAATTATAAAATTATTATTCTTAAAATAAATTATGTATTTAATTAAATATTAAATTTCTCAGATTTGGATATATAATTTCAAAAAATGGAGTTCATTTTCAAATTATAACTATCGAAAAATGGTTGGGGTGAATTTTTTATTATTTTTCTGGAATACCTGAATTTTTTTGTGAATAGTAAAGTACAGTAATTTATGTGATATATACATGATAAGATAAATATTATATTCATTGAGTCATGAATTATCAATGAAAAATAATATCAAATTTACCAACATTATTTTAATATATTTAATGACAATGCTCAGACTATTCATTTTCATGATACAAATTAACAATCTAATGAATATAATTATTAAGAAACACCTTGCACCACCTCTTCTCCTCACACCTAATAGCCTTTTAGATTTATTAATTTCTACCCAATTCCATTCCCAAGTCCCTTCCCCATGTCCAAGACCTAGAGGTCACACCAAAAATTCAAAAAACATGGTCTTTAAGGAGGTTTTCATGGAGTAGATTTCAAGATGTAAAAACCCTCTTGCATTTTCATTTATTTTCTTATCAATTATTTCCTATTCTTATACTCTATTCACATAAACTTATACAAGAGGAATTAAAAATATAGTTTCATATATATACTATAATTGTATCATGTTTTTTGAAAAATTCATTATCAAACATGTTCTCCTTGATTTTATTCTAAAAAAATAAAACCACCATCTTTGATGTGTCCATTTACTAAAATCATGGACGATGTGTTATCAATTTCCATTTATACCTTAATATGTGGAAATAAAACCAATAATATGGGAAGAAATATTTTATTATACATATTATATGTTATTTCATGGTAAATAACAAGTGTTTATTCATAATAATAATTAATAAAACAAAATTTTATTCGTAATGATAAAAATTCACCAAAATAAACTAGTGTTCAAGACAGAGGTTTTGTCTAACTATTAATACTCATACCATTAAATAAAAAATATATATAACACCATTTAATATTAAGTATATTCATTAATAACATTTAAATTAAATTATGTAATTTTTATTCCCTCTAATAATGAAATCCAAATTGAACCAACAATGGGAACCATGAATTAAATGCACCCGAAAGAATGAAAATAACAAAATATTATAAATAAATGGCTTGAAATATATTATTATAATATCATATAAGTAGTTATAAATATTAATATGGTTCTTTAATATATTAATAAGTCTTTTAACCATTACACTTGTGGTTTAGACACTTTTTATGTAAGAAAAACCTGGTGTCCGGGAAATGTTGACCCAAATTCTCTTATTTGGGTTAACCTTATACTTCATTAATTATGTGGTACTAACAATATTTGTGTAATTAATTTTTTTATTATGTTGTATTTTTTATATTTATATTTTATACTCATATTTCTTTCATTCAATGAATTATCACTTCAATTATATGATATTTGTAGTGGACTTTTCTTTTCAAATCCTTTTTGAACCATCTATTTTTATAAAATTCCAAAGGGATGTTTTTTAAAAGTATTATTTTTCTATAATGATATTTTTGTTCTTTTAATTTATTTATGATGAATTGTGGGATATTTATCTACCTTCAATTCATTGGTTATTTTTATGTTGGAGTTCTATTGTTAGGTTACTCCAAGTATAACTCTGATGGTTACACCATAAGGTAGTTGTGACAGTTACATTTTAAGGTAGTCGTGTGGGTCTCATTGTTGGGTAGTCATGAGGGTTATGAATAATATATTATCCAAGATGGTTATAGTATTATTTACGTACATTCCCATGTAACATATATTTTTTATTTATTTTTATATATTTTTTATGTAATTATCATGTTTTTTAGAAACATGTATATGATACTTTTTTATGAGACATATGTCTTTCTGAAAATTATTTCATATATTTATAATAATTCATTATCAAATATTTTCTATCCTTATATTTATAAAACTTATTGAGAATGTTTTCTCATACATTATTTTATAAAAAAAATCAACAGGGTTTAAGGTTGGGTAACATAAAAGGAGAATCAAAGATTAATGTTGTGAAGACATTTCAATAATATATTTCATGTCTTTTTATCAAAAACTTCTTTACAATGAAAATGATGATATTATTTTTGTAATATACTCATTGAATTCTTAAGCGATGATATGTATAAATTTTTTCCTAAAATTATAAAACTCAAAAGCTAATTTATCTTTGGTCATGAATAGAAGTGAATTCTAAAGTAATCAACAAGATTAAGTACTGTTTTTGGCCAAGACATTATTGTTTGTTTCAGAGAACTATTCTGATACAATTATGGGTTAGGATGATGATAATAAAATAACATAAAATATTTTTATCATATTTTATCTTGAAATGATATAGAATTTAAATATTACCATGTTTCATCATCTAATATATGTCTATTCGTAATGGTTTTCCACAGAAGAAATAGGTAAGCTGAATTAGAAAGTCACAGAGATAATGATATCTTTCTGAATATGAAACCCCATTTGGAGCGAATTGGAACCGAATACTTCTTGATAGTAATGGATCTATTGAATAAGGATATAAAAAGTGGTGTAATCCATATATGAGAATAATCAGTGCTAACACAATGAAACATGACTATAGTGGAACATATTATAAGGAAAAACCCTCCTACTTTTAGTGGATCTTTTGATAATGTGGTGGAATAAGGATGGATTAAATACTCTGAAAATATATTTAATATAATAAGGAGTTTAGATAATAAAAAATTTATTCTTTCCAATAATGTTTTTAAACGTAAAGATAAAAACTGGTGTTCAATGGTCAAGAATATCATAGCTAATGAGGAGATTGATGCCTTGTAATGGGATGAATTTCAAAATATTTTCCTTGAAAATATTTTCTTAAGGTAGTTTGATTTACGATGGAAAATAAATTCCTCTAATTTGAAAAATCTGGGGGTTTTGTTTTTGTGAATGAATAAAACATCACCCGATTTGAATGATACACTCTAAATCTTCATCAGATGTTTATAGTAAAAATAATCTTTTTATGTCAATATTAATGGAAAGATATAGATGGGAATTATTTTCCCATGAATTAAAAAGTTTGGAGAACCACGTCTGATGTGATGATAGGGTAGAAATGGAGTTTGATGATGATCACATATACTTTTACTATATTATTATGAAGAGGTCCATATGGAATGTGATGTGTAAGAATAAATCACAGAAATTTGAATGTAAGAATGTCTAGTTTCCAGTTTGTGTAATGTGTGGTAAAAAGAACCATGGGGAATGCCTTAATAAAATTGGGATGTTTTTTGGAATTGGTATGTTTAGAAATATTTCATGATATTGAAATTAAAATTATCATAATATTAATTTTAAAATGAAAACTATAACCATTTTTAATGTCGTGATATAGGTTTTTATGAAAATAAATGCTCAATGAAGGATCATAATGATGGAAAGAATCCAAATTATACGAAAAAAGGTATTGTGAGATCCTTTTCAACTACATTAAATGATTTGAGGCCATCTAATGAAGTTAAATTAGGATATTTATTTTTTACTCGGATTTTCTAATGGTTTATTTGATATGGGGTTGACACATTCCATTATTTTTTAGAAATTGTTTTGTATATTCCAAATTTGACCTCAAGAATTGAGACTTAAGGGGAATTATTTTGGAAAAAATAATTAATAATATATTTCCATTGTGGTATGTGGATAGAAATTAACTAAAAACCTTAATTTTTGACCTTAGTAGAGTTTATGTTATTATAGATACGGATTTGATTTCTATATATCATTCTATGATTTATTGTAGAGATAATGATGTTTTTTCAACAAAGTGTTTTATTTTTTATAGAATAATGAACGAATACTAAGATAACATATCAAAAATCTAAGAAACTATTAAAAGATATTTATGAGATTTTTCTTACTCATGTTATAGAAATAGGGGAGCTATTCAGATTAAGGATGTTCTATTGGTAAATTAATACCCTGATGTTTTTCATAATTAGTTACTTGGTGTTATAATTAATTGAGAAGTTGAATTTACTATTATCTTAGATATTAATGCTAATATAATTTCATAACCCCATTATCAAATGGCGCAAGTGGAACTACTTTAATTTAAAAATCTTTTATTAGAGTTTCTAGATAAAGGATTCATACATCATAGCACATCACTACAGGGTACACCTATTTTGTTCATTAGAAAAGATGTGTCCATGATACATTTTATTGATTTTAGGACATTTAATAACATTAATATTAATAATTAGTATCATTTTCCTCATCTGGATGACTTTTACGATCTGCTCTAGGGATCTTGATATTTTTTCAAAAATGAATTCAGATCTGGGTACCATAAGATAAAGGTTAAAGAGGTGAAATACCAATAATATCTTTTCATACTAGATATGTGAATTATGAGTTTTTTTTATTCTTATTGGTTTCCAAAATTCCCTTATTATATTTAGGGGACTTATATATAGAATATTCCATGAATATATGGTTAATTTTTCTGTTATTTTTATTCAAGATATTTTGGCGTATTCATATAGTTATTAGGATAAATAGAAAAAATATAAGAATTTTCATGAAAATTTTCAATGATAAGAATTTTTACGAAAAATTTAGAAAATGTGATTTTTGGTTGCAACATATTTATTTTCTTGTGAACATTATAAATAACATTGGAATAATAGTTTTTCCTTCCAAAACTGAAGTGGTTGATGAATTTTCAAGACCTATATATGATAAATAGACTTTATTTTTCTTAGATTAGAATGTCACTACAGATATTTTTAAAAAAATCATGATTTTCTATCATTTAAACTAAGTTAACCTGAAAAGGGGATAAAATTTTATGGATAGAAGACTGTGACGTTTTTTTAGAAACTGAAGAAGATATTAGTGATTGTTCCAGTTTTGTAAAGACCCTCTAGAAATAGTGAATTTTTCATCTACAATGTTTCTTCATTAAAGGGAGTTGGTTGTGTTCTGATGAAGAATAATCAGGTAACTTCTTATGATTTAGGAAAATTGAAGCCTCTAGAGAAAAATTATACAACACATGATTTATATTTAGCAGCTATAGTTTTATCTTTAGAAATGTAGAGGAATCACTGATATGGAGAAAAGTGTGAAATATATACTGACCATAGATGTATAACGTATATATTTATTCAGAAGGAATTAAAAATGAGGTAGAAGAAGATGGAATGAATTGATAATGGATATTATTGCATGATCATTTACCATCCTAAAAAATAACATAACGTAGTTGATTCATTGAGTTCAAAAATCATGCATCTTTAACCATGTTACATTTGGAATAAGACCCATTGATAAATTATTTGATTAATTTTGGATTGGAAGATATTGGTACAAGAAATTACTCTATATTGTTTTAGGTGTCAGTTAAGTCACATCAATCAGGCTGAATTATGAAAGCATGGAAGGAAGACCATTAGATATAAAAAAGGTATAATTGGTTAAAAGGGGAAAATTTCAAGAATTTATTTTTGATAATAATTTTTTTATGGATAGATATTATATATGGATTTTGTTTCCCACCTGAACAAATAATTTTTGTTTGAAGCTCATTGTTAAAAAATTTCAGTTTATCTTGGTAGTACATAGATGTATAGAGACATTCATAAGTATTACTGGTAGGATAGAATGAAAATATTGATTTTATATTTTACTGTGAAATGTTTGAAATGTATACATTTTATAGGAGAGTGAAAACTACCAAAGGGGATGCTCCATCTTTTTCGAGTGCCATAGTGGAAATGGGAAAATATATCCATGGACTTCATTGTTGGAGTACTAAATACTTCTGAAGGTAACAATGTGGTTTGTGTTATTTTTGATCGAATGACTAAATCTCCTCATTTTTGTTTTTATTTGAGATACGATGTATTTGTATCATATTTCTCAACTGTAACTCAATGAAATTTCAAGGTTAAAATGATTTCTTCTTTCAATTTTATCTGATCATGATTCGATGTACCTTTGAAACATTTTTAATTTCCTTCAATAATCCTTGATAGTTGAATTATGATTCAATACAACCTATCATTTTTAATATGATGGATATACTAAGAAAAATATATATACATATGAGTATATGCTTTGATTTAGTTTTGTTTTCTTATATTAATATCTCTCATTAGAGTGTAAATATGTTACATTTTTGGGAATTTTGTGGGAAGCAGTGTCAAACTCCAAAATTGTGGGATAGAGTTCAGGAAAGGAAGATTATGGGATAAGAATTAGTAGGTATGTTAGCTAAGAATGTAGAGAGTATCTAGTAACACATGAGAAAATATCAGAGTAGGCATAAAAGATATACTAATAACAGGACAAAATAATTTTCTTTCACGGTACGTGATAATATTTTTCATAGAATATCATCATGGAATGTTTTTTTGATATTTCATAAGAAATGAAAATCAATGTCCATGGTTTATTGGAACTTATTAAATCCTTTAAAAAGTTATACTATTCACCTACAAAGTAGCTTTACCTCTGAGTTTATCTCAGAAACACACTGTTTTTATTGTTACATTGATGATAAAATATGTTTCAGATCCATATCATGTTTGGAGCCTAGAAATATTGTAGTTAGAGGAGATCCATTCCTGCGAATAAAATCCTTTTTAGATTCTTCATCATAAATAGAATTTATTTCGGAATAAATTAATTCACCAGGTTATGGTTTTGTTGAGAAATCACATAGTTGAAGAAGAAACATGGGAATATGAAAATACTTTGAGAGAAATATACACTCACATGATTAATAAGTAAATAAAAAATTGGGGGGATGAAATTTCTAGAAGGTTAGGAGAAAGTAACAGCCAATGAACTTAAAAAAATATATTTCATTCTAGAATTACATATTTAAATTCATTATATATTAATAATTAAATAATTGACATTTATTTAGAGTAAAAAAATTATACTGATGGAATGGTAGCTTGGCTTTAGAGATAATAACATGACCCTTAGGAATAGTAATTTGGCTAACAGAATAGTAACCTCACAATTGAAAATATAATTAAAATTTATAAATCTTATAAGTGTAATCATGATATATTTAGATCATGGAATAAGAAATTAATTTTTTTTGGAAATGATAAATTAATTGTTGGTATTTATGTAAGTGGAAAATATATAATTACAATTTTATAACTAATTAATTTATATAAAGGAAATTAAATTTTCATAAAAATGAATCATATATTATTATTATGTTTCTTTTTATTATAAAATAATATTATGAGACCATTATTAATTTTTCATAGTATTATAATTTTTTTATAATTTAATGTTTTTATATCTTGAATAAATTATGATTTTAATTAAATATTAAATTTATCATATTTGGAAAATTATTTTCAAAAGTGAATTTTATTTTTTGAATTCCATATGTCATAAAATGGTTGGAATTATTTTTTATGATTTTTCTGAAATACTTGAATTTTTTTGAATAGTAATATACTCTAATTTATGATATATATACATTATATGATAAATATAATATTACTTGAGTCATGAATGATGTAATAACCATAATCTTGAATTTCCATTAATTATTTTAATATAATTTATTATAAAACTCAAACTATTTATAGTATTGAGTGAAATTAATAAACTACTGAATATAATAATAGGAAAAAGCACTCTCCTCCACTATAAATACCACCTCTCACCACCTCTTCTCCTCAAACCTCAATGCCTCTTAGAATGCATAATTTCAGTCACATGCCCTTCCCAAGACCCTTTCACAAGTCCAATACCTGCTCATCTCACTGAAAGGCCAAAAACAAGGTCCTTAATTAGGTTCTCAAAGAGGGGAATTCAAGAGTTATAAATTCACTTTCATTTTATTTTATTTACTTTTCAATTATTTAACTTTTCTTATACTCAATTCACCCACCCTTTTCCAAGAGGCATATAAACTCTACTCTCATATATATAGTGTAATGTAATTCTTGTTTATGGAGAAATTTATCATCATACTTCTTATCCTCTCCCTTTTATTCCTAAAAAATATAACTTGGTCTGTGATGTGTTGATTTACCGACATCAAGGACAATGAGTTAGGAATTTCCATTACCACCTTCAAATATCACCATAAAACCATTAATATAGATAAATAATATTTTATTATACATTATATTTGTTATATTATCTTCTGGAACTAGTTTTTATTTGTAATAATGATTAGTAAAACAAAAGTGGTTCGTAATGATCGAAATTCAAAAAAATAAACCACTGTTCATCATTAATGTTTTATCTAACGATTAAAACTCACATAATATAACAAAAATAATATATAAAACCATTTAATATTCTTTAATTTCATTAAAAACCTGTAATTTCGATTATGCAGTTTTCTCTCTCTAGATAATGAAATCCTTAATAAACCAACAATTGAAACCATGATATAAATGCACTCGAAACAATGAAAATAAAACAATTATTGTTATCAAATGGGTTGAATGATGTTATGATAATATCATATTAATTATTATAAATAATAATGTTGTTATATAATATAGTAATAATTGACTTTTTATACTGGAGGTTTGAACACGTTTGACGTTAGACGAACGTGAGGTAATAGAATTTTTAACCCATTTTCCATTATTTCAGTTAACCTTAAACATCATTAAATATGTGGTACTATAATTATTTTTTAATTATTTTTGTTTAAATTATATTTATATTATGTTTATTTATAGTGTATAAAAATATAATGTTCATTATGTTAATACTCTATTTAATTATATGATATTTCTATGGGACTTTTTCTTTTAAAATACTCTTTTGAACTTTTATTTGTCTAAAACCAAAAAGGGTTGGTTTTATGCAATTATTCTTATTTTATGATTATATAATGGTTATTTGTAATTTTATATGGATAAGGTTGGTACTTATATCACCCTCCAATTAATTGGGTATGTTTATATTGGAGGTCGACCGTAGGATTACTCTATGTGTAACAGCGATGGTTAAACCATATGCAAGCCGTGAGGGTTACATGGTAAGGTAGTCGGGAGGGTTATAGTGTATGGTAGTCATGAGGGTCAAAAATCATATAGTTTCCATAATTTATGAAATCATAAGTAATTAACCCCACAATATATATATTATATATTTTTATATTGTTTTGTAAATCTAATATTTTTTCACAAATATATATATGATATTTTTTGGTTGAGAAGTAAGTCTTTGGAAAGTGAGATCATATATTTATATATATTCATGTACAATTGGTTTCTGTTCATTTTATAAACCTTACATTTATTTTTGTTCTCATACCACGTTTCAAAATGTATTTCATAGGGTTTGAGGATGGGTCAGAGAAAAGGACAATACAAGATGAATTTTGAGAATACATTTCATGAATATAATTCATGTTTTTATTAGAATTTATTGTTTTATGAAAAAATGAGTATTTTTTCAGTACTATCAATATAGTATTCTTATGGGTTTATATGTATGAATTATGTCATGAAATTATAAAACATTAAACCGAAACATATCATTAAGATTCAGTGGAAGTGAATTGTAAAGTAATTCATAAGATTATGTATTGTTTAACTCCAGGTCCTTATAAACCAAGTCCTTATAAGTTTTTTAGTTGTAATTAGGTCATAGACCAAATTTTTGGGAGGGTAGGAATATTCATAATAAATTTATCCTATTCATTTCACCTAGGTACTTGGAGATCACATGTGTTATTCCCATTTCAAAAAAATTGTTCCATTAGACATGATGTTCCACATTCGATCCAATTTAATTATATACCAAAGGAAATCAAATTAAAATAACCCCGAAACAATATAATAGATCTATAAATACTCTATAGGGTATCAAATAAACTAAAATCATCCCTAAAATAATGATAAAATTTATTTCATCAAATAGTTTCATAACACAAAACCACTTCATTTGACACTCATTACCATTGGAAACTATTTTGAAATCACTCATATCTTAGGAAAATCCATGTAAGGAAGAAATAGATATAATAAATAGTAAATAATCGAGTGTAATCATAATTTTATAAAACCTAATGTTTGGATTCAATTAACAGTAAGCCTTAATGACCAAGAGGGAAAATAAAATATATTAATGAAAGGAAGAGAATGTTTAAAAAAGAAGAGGTGAGTTGTACATATATGAACATCAAAGAATTGATGATGAATCCACTTGAAATAAACACAAGTGGATGATAAGGAAGATGGGTTTTGATCCTTGGGATGGATATTTGAGTGGGGATGGAGTAATGTAAGGGGATAAAAACATGTAATGATAAAATATTAATTTCATGATTTATGATTTCAGGGAAGGATGTATGTATGGATATATAGTTGTCCAAATCATACACAAATTTTGTGGTCCACGATACCTCACCTGAGCATCGACATAGATACTCTATAAATTATGGCACACCATGTTATATCCTTATGATATTGAACAGTAATTTCGAAAAATAGTTTCACAATCAGTAGTGCAGAAAATGTTATTTACATCACCATTTTTTATGCTGGTTATATATAACTGACGTGAGAATATGTGAAACGTGTTTTTTTAAGTCAGTTATTTTATTACCGATGTAAAGAATGTGGTGAGTAGCTTTTTAACATCGGTTATTTTAATAACCGACGTTACAAATCGTGCATGTTCGATTTTTACGTCGGTTATAAATTAACCAAAGTTAAAAAACAAAAGTGCGGGGGTTTTTACGTCAGTTATTTGATAACCGACGTAACAAACCAAATCATAGGGGTTTTTTACGTCATTTATTTTATAACCGATGAAAAAAGCAAAGCGCGGGGTTTTTTACATCGGTTATAAAATAACCGACGTAAAAAATGCGGCTTTTGAGGCCTTTTTGACGTCAGTTATTTTATAACCGACGTAAAAAAACAGCCCACAGAACATTTTTTACGTCGGTTATACAATACCAGATGTAAAAAACTGTGATTTTTTATGTCTTTTTTACGTCGGTTATAGAATAACCGATGTAAAAAACCAACACGCGGATTTCTTTTACGTCGGTTATAAAATAACTGACGTAAAAAAGTTGTATCTGATGCATTTATAACGTCTGTTATTATAATAACTAACGTTATAAATGTAATAAAACAATTTAATGTCGGTTATTAAATAACTGACGTTATAAAACTCTTAAAAATTTAACAAGCCCCGTGTATTGTCATTTATGTTTTTTCGATCGACAGTCTGGCGGCTCATCTCTATCGCGTGGTAAACCCTAATCAACTCGTCGATCTCGCTGTGTTAAACTCATTTTTCCTTCATCGTTTATCATATTTACTCTCCTTGGATCTATCATCTCAACTGTCATCACTCAAGTAAGCCTTCCACAAATTAATTTAGTTCATTTTTTTCCTGGATAGTCTATATTTATGTTTTGCGATTTTTGTGTTTAAACTAGGTAAGATTCTTCGATTTCGAACCCTCTTACCTCTTTTTTCCACCATCATCTTATTTATCATCCCTAGATCTATTAGATCAACTCACAATATTCATGTAAGCCTCAACTACTTTTATTTAGTTTGTTTATGTTTCTCAAATGCCCGACATTGATGGTAATTTTTGTTGTCATTGACAACTAATGATCTCATTCACCTATATTACTTCACAGAATGGTTATTGATTAAATGTACGAATTCGGAAATTTTATTTCATGTGTTTTTGCTGCTTATGTTTATCCTCTTTTATATGAGAATCTATTAGACATATAATCTAACTGCTGTTGACCTCTATGGCCCTTCGATGCATCGCTATGTCTCATGATTCCAAATAAAAATGGGTTCTGCTGAGGGCTTAAGCTAGTATTTTTTGAGGCCTTGGCCAAGGCTTCAACAATATGTTTAAGATTTCAAGAATTATCCATTACCTCATTATGATATTAGTTATCTAGAAAACTTGTGATCATTTTAATAGTTGAATATCAATGGTTATTTTTAATTATCATATGATCATTTAAGTAGCCATATTTAACATTATTTAATTCCATCTATTTCATGCTGAAGTATATATTAAATTCATGTGTTTTTAGTTGTTCACCATGCCTAGTTTTTATATGTAAACCATTGTTTGGGGGGTTGTCCGGGGGGTGGGGTTGTCCAGAGGATTGGGGGGGTGTCCAGGGGGGTGTCCAAGGGTGTGGGTGGGTGTGGGGGTTGTCTAAGGGTATGGAGGCCTATCTAGAGGGTTTTAGGGGTTGTCCAGGGGGTGGGGGGGTTGTCCATAGGTTGGGGGTGTCCAAGGGGTTCGGGGTGGGGGTGGTGTCCAGGAGGGGTGGGGGTGCTGTCTAGAGGGGTGGGGTGTTGTCCAAGGGGTGGGGTGGGGGGATGTCCAGTGGGTGGGGTGGGGGGCTGTCCAGTGGGTGGGGTGGGGGGCTGTCCATAGGGTTGGGGGTGTCCAGCAGGGTGTACAAGGGGTTAGGGGGTGGGGGTGGTGTCCAGGAGGGGTGGGGGTGTTTTCTAGAGGGGTGGGGGCTATCCAGGCGATTGGGGGCTGTCTAGATGGTTGGGGGTTGTCCAGGGGGTTGTCCAAGGTGGTGGGGCCTGTCCAGAGGGTTTTGGGGGTTGGTCGGGGGGTGGGGGCTGTCTAGAGGGTTGGGGGTGTCCAGGGGGTGTCCAAGGGGGTGGGTGTGGGGGGGTGTTGGTGCTGTCCAAGGGGGTGGGGGCATGTCCAGAAGGTTTTGGGGATTGTTTGGGGGGTGGGGAATGTCCAGAGGGTTGGGGTGTCTAGGGGGTGTTCAAGGGGGTAGGGTGTGGGGGTGGTGTCCAGGGTGGGTGATGTTCTCCATCTGAATTTTTATTTTAAATATGATTTGATTCTCAGGTTTACTCCATTCTCTCCAATTTTCTATCAACCATGTAGGCGCCAGGGTTTTCTTTTATTCAATGGAATTCAAAACTATTATATCTAACTATATTTTCATTTAATAATAATATTCATGCATATTTTTTTAAATATGCATAGATATGTTTTATATTTCAAAATTGTTTTACATTCAAAATATTATTTTTTCAAATAAACTTATATTTGTCTTATATTAAAAATATATATATTTTTGATATTTTTTATAGGTAATAATGAGTCGAAGTTGGATTACGGCACATCGAATGAGCAATGAATATGAGGAAGGTGTTGATGCCTTTTTGGAATTTCCTAAATGAAATGTTCCAAGTGGTAACATCTGTTTCTGTCCATATCTGAAATGTTTGAATATGAAGAAGTTGAAAAGTAGAGAGATAAAAGATCATCTGATATGTCATGGTTTTAATCCGAGTTACAGTCCTTAGATTTGGCATGGTGAAACTGGACGAAATTTCACTGATGATGATGATTCACAAGATGGTAACTCTGATGAAATTGAAGAAATGATTCACGATATTGTAGTAGAACAAATTGAGATAGAACCGACAGTTGCACATCTATATGGTGAAGCAGAAAAACCATTATATCCTGGTTGTATAGATTCTACCGTTTTTTCAGCGGTGTTAAGATTGATTAACATGAATGAAAAACATGGATGGAGTGACAGAAGTTTTACAGATCTGCTACAATTGATGAAAGAAATTCTTCCAAAAGATAACGATCTTCCAGATTCACATTACAAATCCAAGAAAATATTATGCCTGATGGGATTGTGATACAAGAAAATACATGCATGTCCGAATGACTTCATTATATATAGGAAAGAATATGAATTTCTGTCAGAGTGTCCTAAATGTGGGACAACACGGTATAAGGTGAAAGAGAAATCACATGCTGATGTAGAGATTACAAATCTCCCTTCAAGGGTATTTTGGTATCTTCCTATAATTCATCGTTTCAAATGTTTATTTGCTAATTCACATGATTCAAAAAGGATAAGATGGTGTGCTGATGAGCGGGTATGTGATGGAAAAATACGTCATCCAGTTGATTGTCCATAATGCTAGAAAATTGATGCGCAGTATTCTACATTTGGAAATGAAATAAGAAATCTCAGATTTGGGTTGTGCACAGATAGAATGAATCCATACCGAACCCACAGTAGCACACATAGTTCATGGCCTATTTTATTAGTAATTTACAACCTCTCTCCTCAAGTTTGTATGAAGCTCAAGTATTTCATGTTGAGTATAATGATCTCTGGTCCAAAGCAACCCGGAAATGATATTGATGTTTACTTGTCACCGTTTATTGATGATATGAAATTGTTATGGGTTGATGGTATTAGGGTGTATGATTCTTATAAAATGGAATATTTTCAACTGCATGTAGTGCTTCTGTTCACTATAAATGACTTCCCAGCGTATGAAAATTTCTCTGGATACAGTGTTAAAGGGCATAAAGTATGTCCAATTTGCAAACAATAGACGTCATATTGTCAATTGCATCATGGGAGGAAAATAGTGTACATGGGTCATCGAAAGTTTTTGACTATGGATCACCCTTATAGAAGACTAAAAAAGGCATTCAATGGCTCACAAGAATTTGATACTGCTCCAAAACCTTTATCCCCAGATTTGTATTTTGAGAGGGTGAAAAACCTTGATGTGACATTGGGAAAGACACAGAAATCTGGTAATGATATACATATTTGGAAGAAACGGTTAATATGTTTTGAGCTTCCATATTAGAGGTATCATGAAGTTAAACATAATATTTATGTCATGCACGTAGAGAAGAATATATGTGATTGTTTGATTGGAACATTGTTAGATATTAAAGGAAAGAATAAAGATGGGTTGAATGCAAGATTAGACTTACTATCAATGGGAATATGTTTGGAGTTAGCTCCCACTCCTCAAGGAAGACAAACATTTCTTCCCCCGGCTTGTCATACATTATCGAAGAGGGAGAAAATTAGATTTTTTTCAGTGTCTTCATGATATCAAAGTGCCTCAAGGTTATTATTCAAATGTAAAAAAATTTGTCTCATTGAATGACTTGAAGTTGATAGGTATGAAATCACATGATTGTCACGTCATGATGAAACAAATTCTACCAGTTTCATTTTGTGGAATATTGTCCATTCGTGTCAGAAAGACTATGATGAAGTTGTGTTATTTTTTCAATTCAATTTGTAACAAGGTGATTGATGTGAATGCTTTGAAAATTTTGGAAAATTATGCAATTTTTATACTTTTTCAATAGGAAATGTATTTTCCTCCAACTTTGTTTGATATAATGGTGCATTTAATGATTTATCTAGTTCAAGAAATAAAGCTTTGTGGACCTGTATATCTTTTTTGGATGTATCCTTTTGAAAGGTATATGAAAATATTAAAGGGGTATGTTAAAAATCCATATCGACCTGAAGCCTCCATTATTGAAAAGTATATTTTTGAGGAGGTAGCAGAGTTTTGTATGGGCTACTTGGCTGTGGCACAACACATAGGTTTGCATCCATCTCACCATGAACGAGTTAATAATGAGGGAAAGGGGTTTCGTGGCTTGAAAGTCAAATAATTGTCAGCTGAACATATGAAGAAGATAGAATCATACATCTTGAATAACATATCTGATGATCAACTGTATATCACATTGCATATTAATGAGTTGAAGAAATGTCATCTAAAGAAGAAAGAAATGTGGAATTTGAATGAGCACAACAAAACTTTTTTGTCATGGATTAAAAAGACATTTCTTGGTAGATCAGATGTATCAGAGACATTAAAATTGATAGTGGGTGTTCCATGTTTAAATGTTATAACATGGTCCAGTTATGACATTAATGGCTATACATTTCATACGAAAGCTCAGGACAACAGAAGTGCAGTTCAGAATAGTGGTGTATTTGTGTTTGCAGAAGCAATGCATTTTTTGAGTTCTAAGGAAAAAAACCCAATTTCTGCATCAAGTGCATATTATGGAGTGATTGAAGACATATGGGAGGTTGATTACTTTCAAATTAAAGTTCCTGTTTTTAAATATAATGGTTTATCGGTAAAAATAGTGTCAGACACGATGAATTTGGAATGACACTTGTTAACCTGAATATATTAGAAGACACAACTGATTCTTTTATAATGGAAACACATGCAAAACAAATTTTTTATGTAGTAGATCAATCAGATATGCAGTGGGCTGTTGTTTTAAAAGGGAAAAAACAATATGTTGGTGATGATGAAGTTGATGAAGATGCTGATTTATGTGAGATCCCTACTTCCATGGAATGATTAATAGAAAATATTGATGAGCATGTTGAAGACATGGTTTGTGCCATAAGGAACGATCACGACGAAGTAATTGGGGAAAACAATCTATTTGTACATTCCTAAAATTACAGGTAACATATGTTTATTTCTTGTTTACATTTATTTTTTTCATAAATGTTAGATGTTGTAAGTTTTTTATTTATTAAAACATGTTTTAAAAAAAAGTATAAGTTTTTTTTAAGTTCGTTTAGTTTACTTTATCATGTTTACCATTACATGAATTATATATCTATTATTTTTGTTCAGTGAAAATTACTTTACCATGTTTACCAGGTTTACCTTGTTTACCATGTTTACCATCTTGACCATCTTTACCATCTTTACCATTGTTTAACATGCTTACCATATTACCAATGTTTACTATTATGTAACTTAGTGCTCTTTTATATTTTCTGATTACAGTAGTATTAAAATATTTTAATTTGTATATTTTTGAACTAACGTTTGTTTTTTTGATTTGAAGGATAATGAAAGATCATTCAGTTGATCAACCACATGATTCTGGAGATGATCATATTGGTTATACCTCTGTGGAGGAACTTTCATATGCTCCTATTAGAAAAAAGAGTTCAATGGTTGGTAAATGTGGGTGCACACGTTTACGAAAATTATCAATTGCTCGTACGCAGGATCAGAGGATAGTCGTTGAGTTTGATGATGATGATATTCCTAGAGGTCCAAATGCAAAATATTTTAAGAGTTTTTTAGCAACTCGGGCTAAGAGAAAGTAAGTATTCTGTATGATGACTGGAGAAGTGTGGATAAAGCGATAATCTCTCAGTTGTGGGAGACGATTTTGGTAAGATCTTTTGCTATTTTTTGAATATTCTTTAAATGTTTCTAGTATATATAATATGTTTAAACTCTTCTTTATCAGATGACATTTGATAGTCCTGACACTTGAGGAGTCAGGAAAAAATGATTATCGTTGGCTTCCAAGAGATGGAGGGATTTCCAATCAACCCTCTCATCTGATTTTATTTATGGTCATAGGAGTCATGACAATCCATGTCGTATATATCCTTTTATAGATGAAGACACATGGAGACAGTTTTTTGAAAGTAGAAGAAAAGAGTCATTTTTGGTAAGGGCAGTGTAAAATTTTATAAGATTTCTTATATAAATGATCTTATTAACGTTTTGTTAATGATTTCTTATTCTTAATTTAAAGCAAACAAGGAAAGCTCATCAGGAGATCCAATATAAAAATGTATACCCTCATAGTTTATCTTTGGGAGGGTATGAATTATTGGAAGAACAAATGATGGCTGAAAAATTTCAACAACTAAGAGCTGAGTCTTCAAGCTCTACAGAGGTGGCCCCTCCATCCCCTCCATCTAGACATGAAAAATGGAAGAGAGCTTGGAAGGGCAAAAAAGGGCAATATCATTCAGATGAATTAAGAATCGTAGCTGAGAGGATTGTAAGATATATATTTTATTTATTTAATTTAACCATTTTCTTCATATAATTTCAATAATTAAAGAAATGTTCAATTAATTAAAACATGACTCTCTTGAGGAGTAGAGTTCACATGGGACATTTACAGCTACTAGGAGGGAAGATATTTTATCTGTAGCATTGGGAAGGCCCGAACATCCTGGTCGTGGAAGAGGATATCCGGTAGGTGTATCGGTAAGAAAATTATTGCCACATTCTTAAACTTCAAATGTTGAGGGGGTTTATAAAAAAAATTGAATCCTTATAGGCTGAAATTCATAATATTAATGCGACGATGGAGGACAAGATTAGAGCATCAGTGCAGTCTATGTTTGCAGACATGCAAAGACAATTTCAGACTGCAGCTCCCACTCCTTAACCTCCCCCTGCAGACCCCATTATTTGTCCTCCACCTCTGCCAGTAGCTCCCACTCCCCCACCTCAGCCTGCTGACCCCATTTTTTATCATACTCTTCCACCACAGCTTCCTATTTATTGCGAGTTGTATGTTGATGATTCTCAACAGCATATAGTAGAATATGGGTTGGTATATTTTATAGGAGATACAGTTCATAATCAAAAATTAGAGGTAGAGAATCAGAGGGTCACTGTACATGATATTATAGATAGATCAGATGAGGTACCATTACCTACAGATGATGTGGCGACAGTTGGACATAGTATTGGCCATTTTTTAATTTGGCCATCCAGACTTCTTCGACTCATTACCATATAGGTATGAATGTAATATCTTTTATTTTATTTTTTTATTAAAGTGGTTTTATCATTTGAAAACTAATATATTTTTCAATTTATTTTTACAGGAATACTTCAAAGGTAAAGAAATATTGTATAGACAACAACAAAGAAAAATAGCTATGACATCGGATATAGAATCTAGTAGTCTTGACAGATTGTCAAGATATTCAAATTTTTTTGTAGATCATTATGAGTTTCCAATGGAAGCTCATGTTTGTGGACGTGAAATAAATGTCGGTATTATGAAAACTGATATCATTGAGCTTGTTACTGGAGATAAGTTGGGCATCAACATGGTGCAAATTTTTTCCATTTAAGTCTTAACACCTTTTCCCTACGTTATATTTATTAAAAATGTATACTTATGTCTATTTTGTATTAGGTATCTTTATAAAATTTGTGAGAGGAATGATCTGACAGATGTATATGGATTCATGGACCCGCAATTGATTTCCCCTAAAGCATGTGCATTGGATGAGGAACAAAGAATGATTTATATTGATGAAAGACTTGAAAAGAATAGAGTCACACAATGTTGGATGATGCCTTTTTGTGAGAGGTATGAAACACATCTCTCTCAAAGAGTTAATTTTCTTTAACATAAAAAACCACTAATGTTAAATTTCTTTTTATCAGTGATCATTGGATGTTAGGGGTTTTTTCCCAAGGGAGAAAGCACTTTATTGGGTATGCTCTGTACATGATGATGTGCGGGAAAGTTTTAAGAATATATCGGAAAAGTATGTTTCAATTTCTCAATAGTTTTATATATTATAATGAATTTCAAATTTATCCCATTAGTATTATTTTCTAACAGGGCATGGGTCTACTTTCGAAAAAACCCAAAGAAAATGAATGCAAAGATCAAATATGTAAATGCGAAGGTAAATATCCTTTTATAATTTGTACTTTTTAATTTATTACATTAAAATAATATATTGAATTTACACTCATTCAAACAGAATTGTCATGAACAACAAGTCATCATCGAATGTGGATATTATATATTAAGATTTATGTATGAAATAATAATAACTGGGACAGTTGTGAATTTTGACTTGGTAAGATTTCCTCTTAAACTTTGCCATAATATTTCAATTTGATTTACTCATTATACACGATAACTACTATCCTTTTCATTTGTAGCTTTTTGATGACCCTCAACCCTATAATGTTAAATACATCAAACACTTACAAGGAGAGTGGTCAAATTATTTTACAGGTTTGATTAAATTTTAGTTGTTTGTAATGTAAAATGTAATTTTGAATAGTGTCGTTGTAATTGTGTATTTGGTAGTCGTTTAGGTTGGATTTAGTTTTTTTTTGAAGTTGACAGTGTATGTTTTGAATGTTATATATGTGAATGTTTAATTTTTCTCTACTTCTTATTTTGGTCTACTTATGATGGTTTTTTTGGTATGGATTCTGGTTCGGGGGGGAGGGGTTTCAAGGGTGTGGGGGTGTTCAGTGGGGTTGGGGTGTCTAGGGGTCTGGGAGGGCTTTCTGGTGGGGTGGGGGTATACATGAGGGTGGGGGGGTTGTCCTAGGGTGTTTGGAGCTGGCCAGGGGGTCGGGGGCAGTCCAGGGGTGTGGTGGGGGCTGTCAAGTTGGGTGAGGGGGTGAGGGGGTACTGTTCAAGAGGGCGGGGGTTATCGAGGGGTGTTTAGGGTTGTCCAGGGGGTCGGGGTAGTCCAGGGGTGTGGTGGGGGCTATCAAGTGGGGTGAGGGGGTGAGGGGGTGTTGTTCAGGAGGGTGGGGGCTGTCGAGTGGTGTTTGGGGCTGTACAGGGGGTATACATGAGGGTGGGGGCTATCAAGTTGGTAAGTTTTATCTATTATCAATGTAACTGCTTAAATTTGCTTTAGTTCATGTTTTGATCTTCTGTTTTGGTGGTACGAATTATTGATTTGGTTTCTGGTTGATTTTGGGGGAGAGCTGAGGACTGTAGTGTATTTTTTTTTAAAAAAATTGTCTTTCACGTCGGTTAGAAAATAACCGACTTGATAATGAAATCGAGAATCATTTATCACATTGGTTTTTTCATAACCGACATGATAAACACATGTGGCATGATTTATCACGTTGGTTATGTAATAACCGACGTGATAAAGGACCTGGGAAATGCTTTATCATGTCGGTTAATCAATAATCGACATGATAAACGGCATTGGAAATGGTTTATCACGTCAGTTATTTAATACCCAACGTGATAAACCATTTCTGAGGCCCTTTATCACTTCGGTTATTGATTAACCGACGTGATAAACCCCTCCCGGGACTAGTTTAGCACGTCATTTATTTAATAACCGACGTGATAAACCATAGCCCATGAGTTTAGCATGCCGATTATTAAATAACCGACGTGATAAACTCCCCCGCACGTTTTTATGACATCGGTTATTGTATAACCGACGTGATAAAGCCCCCCCCCCCCCCGGTTTATCACGGCGGTTATATAATAACCGACATTATAAACCCCACCCATGTGGTTTTTCACGTTGGTTATTAATTAACCGACATGATAAAAATCACGATGTTATGTATGTTACGTTGGTTTTTAAATAACCAACGTAAAAAAATTTATTTATAACGTCTTTCATATTAACGTCGGCTAAAACCCGACGTAGAAAATGAAAAATAACCGACGTAAATAACGTTTTTTGCACTAGTGAATGTTGTATCATAGTTTCTATTAACATTGGGACAACTGATATTTTTAAAAAACCATTAAAATTTCAAAATAATAACTCTCAAATTGATATATAAAAATTTTAAGAAATGAAGCAATAAGATACAAGAAAATATTATCATGGGTGTGATTATATTGGTATGATTATTTTATAATAACTTACTAAAAGAATCCCAAAAATTTAAATAAATTTAATCATGATTCATGGATTAATAAATAGTCATAAAATTCAAAATTAATTAGTAATTAATAAAGATAAATTTGAATATATCATATATACAAAACAAAATCTTGTGAAATATAAATAACCCTATTAAATAATTCCCTTATTTAATAAAATTTATAATACCATTATATAAAAGTACACATAGCCCTATTATGGATTTATTTCACTCCACATCCCCATATACAAAGTGAACATTGTCTCATAATGGGATGGGTTCACTTTTAATTCACATAATTATAGTGGAAAGAGTCCCATAGTGGATTTTGTTTACTACCCATTACATTTCATATTATTCAATGATATATAATTTAATACCCAATGCATTATAGGGTCAAATAAATTTGGTCCCACCCATTACAAATTGAAAAAATTATTTCTGGGTTCATGAGATCATGAAAACATTAATTTTTCGAAGTCACATAATTAAGAAATGACAAATAGTTCATTTTCATGAAATATTTTATAGAATATTTCATAATCAATTAATATAAATATATTGTTTGGTATAATAACAATAAATACTAAGTGTTATATAAGAAATGCCCAAGGATGTTAACAGTGAATAAAAACACTCACATATGATTATTTCTTAAATAACATTTAAAAAAGATGAAATATCCATTTTTTTTCATAATAATTAATAATTAAATTCATTTTAAACCCCCATTTTAAATCATTAAAAGGAAGATGCATATAGAAGAATTCTCATAATGGTGATTAAAAGTGTTCACTTAAAAAAATTTAAAAAATGACTACCTTTATCACAAAAATACATGTTGAAAATGTACAAATATATTCTTTAAAATTTTTAAGATAAATAAATATAATAAAATATTAATATAATAAATTTTTGATACAAATAAATAAAAATATATAAATTCAAAAAGACATAGAGTGGGAAGAATCCCGACGAAAAATAAGAGGTGCGGTTTGTTTTAGTAATAACCATCACAATATGTAAATTATTATACAAGAAAATTTAAATTGAGAAAGGAGATGTAAACCACAAAAATTATTAGAAGGTAATGAAATTGATTGGTTTTTAGTGATAAATTTCAAATAATTTTCACCAAATAGAAATTCTTTCATAACAATCATTATATAAAAATGATATTGGAATGAAAACCGTACAACTCTGTTATTGTTTAATTATACAACCCATGAAAGGTATATCATATGTTGGATTGTTGAATACCCTCAATTTAAATATATATATATATATATATATATATTAAAAGTACATCATTGGAAAATATATACACCAAAAAAGAAGATAATTTAAAAAAACTGAAACATATAATAATGAAGGGAGTTTGAAAAGTGGAAACCCCTATCTTTAATATCAACCTACACTTATGTGATTTAGACTTCTATATATCATAAATAACCATATTAATATAGTAAATATGAAAATTTTAAAAATAAATTAAAATTTTCATTATTTAATTATATTCATTTCCTACTCATATATTTATATGATAATGTTTATCTTTGTTAGCATATGTTAGTAAAATTGATTGTTTCATACATGATTGATAAATGAGATTTGGAACAACATTCCCTGTTAATAGGTTAATCATTCAAAAATTTTATAATACATATAAATCACTGTGCTTTAGAGATTTATGAATCAAAATATTAAATTTATGGAATAAATTTGATTTAATTGTGAGAACAACATGCAAGATAAACTTGTTTCGGTAAATTTTCTGATATTAATAAAATAATTTATATGGGTCATTAATATTTTTTCATAGATTTAGAACATATTTATTAAATATGTCACATAGTAATCTAAAATTTAGTCATAAAATATTATTGGAAACATTTCATGTACAAGAATAATGAAAATAAAACATGACGGTCATATAGGTGGTTGTATGAACAAATGCATGGACAATATTTTCATTTTTCTATGAAGGAAAAAATATAGAATTTAATTTTTCTTATTATATTGTTAATAATATTTTATGAGTTATATATTTTAATTAAATTACCATTTTCACTATCAATGTATGTCAGTTAATGAAAAATGAACTATGACACTCTTGGAGGCAGTAGCCTGTCTATTACACAAATAACATTCTATTTAATGAATCAAAGATTGGGGAAAAGATAACGATTGTCCCACCAATGTAATAAAAATTATTACAATAATAATACTGATGTTATTATTTTTGGTTGGTATAATATACAATTAGGTATAATAACTAGGTATAAATAAATAGAAATTATATTAAGTGATTTTGGAATTGTACATTACTCCTTGGAAATTTTGATCAAGCCTTTTTGCGGTCAGCTTTTACGGAAACAAATATCTATAAATTATACAGTAATTTGGGGATTTATTTGTCATAGTTTCATATTGGTATATAATATAGTTATTGTATGTAAAGGGATGCTGGATTTTATATATTTATAAGTTATTAGAGTGGAATATTAATATTACTTCATATTTTATATGTTAGGATAATTGTCAATTTTTACAAAGGGGTGAACAATCCATCAAAATTTGCGCAAAAAGTGTTAAATAATATGTATAGGAAAATCGGTGGTCTAGAAAATCACTCATGAAAATGTTTATAAAAACACTCATCATGCAAAAATAATAATTTTTAAAAAATAATAGGCATTTTCAACTATTTTTTATCATTTTCCATAATTTACAACTTCCATGGTAACTTTTTTTTGCCCTTATAACTTATTTTTATAAATAAAAATAAAATTACACTTATTATATAATTTTAATATTATGTTTAGATATATGAAAATAATTTATATATGTAAAATTAAAAAAAATTATAAAAATAATTAACAAAATAAAAAATCTAGAACATGTAAAAAAATAGAACAAATATAACGTATGTTTTAATAATTAAAATATAGGTTTGTAAATAAATATTTTTATTTTAAAAAGTTTATTTTTAAATAACTATACATCTTTGATCAAGATAATGCCTTCATAATTTTTTAATTGATGGATATATTCTAATTATTCTGCAAAATTCAAGATAATTATCAAAATTCAATTTCACACTACTGAACTAAAAATATTTCTTTTAATTAAAAATAAAAAAAATTAATTAAAAAATTGTATTTTTATACAAAAATAAAAAATAAATTATGTTAATTCAAATTAAAATTTTAATTTCTTTTATATTAATATTTTAAAATAAATCAAATAAATAAAATTGAAATAGTTTTTTTAAAGAAATAATAATTAAAAAAGTACATATAACAGTATCATATTGATTTCACTAATTATGTGTCATTTACCAGATATATAATGAAAAATATAGGTTTTTATTTAAAAATTTTTTTTCATTTGTGGATTTAATACAGATATTTATTTAAAAAAGGAGTAATTATAAAATTTGTTCAAATATTTTCAAATTCATAAAATTTAGTTCATATTAATATTTTTCAAATTAAATACTGATATAATTTTTTTAGAACATTTAATTTTTTTTTTCTGGATAACCTTCTTCTCATCACATTTATGGGATTAATTTGAGATTGAATTTTGTCACTAATATGAATTGAATTTGGAAAAATTAATTTAATATGTTAAATGTGAATAATTTATATTATATAATAAGTTCAGATTGATTTTTTAAGATAGTAATAGTAAAACAAAAAAAATGATTTACCATGGTTGTGGTAAAAACGTGTTCACCATGGGTTAAACTCAAAATATATGGGTTGAATATGAAAAAAATAATTTACAATATGCATTGTATAGACATATTTTTAAATTATAGATTCTAATTATAAAAAATGTTCTATTTTTAGCCTTTTGGATTTTAAAAAATGTGGGTACACCTTTTTCTTCCCAAAAATTAAAAGTGTTCCACTCATATGACTTATAAAATGCCACCGCTTCTCCACTCATATTCACAGTAAATAATTGTTTTGGTGTTGGACCTTGGAACACACTGAGAGGGAGGAGGGAATCAAGGTGTCATATTTTTATTCATAAAGAGATGGTTCTTATTCTCATGTTGTTATAATATTGTTTAACCTTTAACACAATCACATACAAATAGAAGACATAAAATTTTTACATGGATCACAACTAAGAGATATTGCAATGAGAAAATACTGACAGGTTGATTGTTAAACAAAATTCAACTAATCTTCACTACATGTGGAGTAAAAAAGTCCAGCTATTGTCACTCTGTTCTAGGAGAACTCCCTTTAAAATGACTTTAGGATAGTACACTGTGCCCCTTGGAGAAATTCAAATAAATCCCCCTTGATAACTATTATGGGTGAATTCTTACTAAGGTTATCAATTTCAACGACTCTTCAATTGTTTGTCATTAAATTCTTTGTCCCTGACTTAACATGAGACTCTTCTTGTACTGAGAAACTGAGTAGATGCACACTGAATGCCCTATTCACATAAAAAAAAATCTCAAAACTATATTTCATGAAGCTCCGTCATGAATCTCACTCCTTAGTGAAACACCCCTACCTTTTCAGAACCCACTAACTTTGCAAAGCACCCATTCCTTCGTAAAACAAATCTTCAGAAATCTCATGATGTGAATGCAGAACACCCCATCATAGTGAAGAAATCATTAATCAAAAGCATGGGAATAATTTAATACAGTGATAGACTTTTCATGATGTTGAAGCTCAAGTAGAATCCTAGTCTCACAGAGGTCCCCTTACTTCATGACCTTAGAGTGATTCAGAATTTTCTCTGAATTCTTCATGCTGAGTGAAGAAGGGTAGCCTCTTATTTATAGGATCAGTCCTTCCCGATGCTCCACCACCTCCAGTGCATTTTCCGAATCAACCAAAAATATCTTCATGGTGATCCTCCCTTTTAGATTCTCTAATGAAATTTGATGTAGTTACAGAGCTCTCTGTCCCTACATCGCGCAGTCACGATGCACCAATTCTCATAATCGCATAGAAACACCGTCTCTATTCACAGTTCTCCTCTTCTTCCCGAACGTAATCACAGGCTTCAGAAAATCCATTCCATTATCATATTTTTTAAATTTTTATTCCATAATTATACATTTATAATAGCTCATCGTTATCATATAGAACACCATCTAAATTCATAATTCTTTTACCAAAAACAACTTATTTGTGGCTTCATCACGAAACTCATGCCTTTTCAATATCTTTAGAAGGCCTTAAAGATGATAAATTTGTAATGATTCAAGCTAAATTCAAAATGTATTCCCCCAAAAATTGGCAAAACTAGGAAATAATTTTACCTTTAATATTATTTTCTTCATGAATTTTAATATCCCTATCCATGTATATTCAATGATCATCCATGTGAGGATTGACAAAAAACGAAAACTATACTCCATTTCAAGAAAAAAACAACCTTGGATCCAAATTCTGATTCCAAAAATTTCCTTCCAAAATATCTTATTTCATTTATAATATTATATTAGATGGCTTATTTTGGTTATACAGCCATCTTATAATGGATTTGTGTGAAATAATAAGGATCTTACAAAAAGAATAGGTTTCATTCTTCAATGGGGGATTTATTTTATTTCTCCCTCAACATTTTTACATTATTATTAAACCTTGATGATAAAATATCCTTAGCATATTAGATTTACTTAGGAATTTTTATATTTATATAATTAACTATAAACATCTATACTTCCACTAAATGGGTTACAAAATCAAAATTCATGTCTATGGAGGACTACCACCTCACAAACCAATATTAGTAATTTTCCTTCACCATCCCCAAAAATTTAATATAATGACTTATTAAATAATTATTTATGATATTTATTATATTGTTATTACTTCAAAATTATTATATCACATATTCCTTCTGACTTCTCATTCTCTGGGAATATCATAAAGTTATTCATGTGTACGCGGGACTGCCGCCTCCTGAATCGATGTGAATCATTCACACTTTACGTGAGATGTAATAATGATGATTTTAAGGAAGATATGTGATATATATGACATAAAAATTATTTTTAATAATTATAAATTATTGATATTTATTTATATCAATTCAAAAATATAATGGAAACAATAGTTATGTATATGTATGGCCTACCGTTTACATGAATTGTGTATTTCATTTTTCTCTTTAACATTTAATATTTTCTATAAATAAATATATACATAATATATGTCATATTTATATCATGGATAAAATTTTCGATATTATTGAACCATGATAAATGTAAGATGAAAAAAATAACAAACCAAAATATACAATAAAAAACAAAGAAGTTATTTCCCAAAACATTACATTAACATGGAATTACTAATAAACAAGTAAAAAAAGCTCAAATGTAAGTAATATATTGTATGGAATAAAAAAATATTATTTTATAATATCTGAGTAGTAAACATATAATTATTATATTTGATTTTTTAATGTGTTTGGAGTAATTTTAGAGTTATGTTAAATTATTGTTTTCTTAATTTTCCATCATTGAAACATTTATTATGTTATGCACCTATTTTTTATGATATGTATATATTATACCACTGAAAAGTGATATCATGAATTTATTTATTCTCATGTTATTAAATGATTTCTTTTACCTTATTCCGTCATCGGTATTAGTATTCAATGTTACCAAGTTCTAATGGATTTATGTTACAATCTCATCATTTATTATGATATCCATTATAACAGGTACGATGATTTAAAAAATGTTATAACTCTCAATAAACTCATGTTTTAATTATAATATAGTTATTTTGATAGATTATATTTTTTACCTTCATTTTATCCTAATTTGTTAATCAATATTTCAAATTAATTACTTTTAATAAAAATATTCCTTTTCTCTTTCTTTGGTTAGAAAACCCTTTTGGTTCTAAAACCATGTTTCCTAAAAATGATATACATATATATTTTGTACATTATAAAATTTATTTTTTGAATAAATTTTTACAACTTCATGACATAGAAAAAAATAAATATTTATGTCATTTTTTCAAACAATGAATATATGGAAATTACCAAAACTATGAAGGGAATAATTTTTTCAACATGTACAACACAGAAAGAATTTACCCCATCATGAACATTATATTATTTGAAGAATACGATATAATTTATCTACGGTTGTTTAAAATAAAAATATTCATGGAATATTTTCTAATATTTTAATTTTAAAATGGATATTTTCAATGAACCTATGTTTTCCTCATGAGACATTCCAAGTGATTTTCCATTCAAAATAAATCTCAATATAGTATGAAAAACTTTGATGTTACTTATTATTTATTGATGTTAAGATCCAAGGATACCATTATTTTAATTTCATTGAACTGTTTTTTTTTATGATGATAATATTTTTATGACACCTAATACACTTATGCAGGTTATAACATGATAAAATCCTTATGAGACCTATATATTTTTCCATGAGTTATTCTTTGAAGAAATTATGAACTGATTATGAAACCTATTTATTTTATTTCGAGTATGTTATGATAATATGTTAATTAACCCCATTTTAGTTCATGCGTTTTGATATTTTGAATGTTTTATGATATTGTGGCACACATATGTATGATTTTAATTATATGATAGGTGGAACCTATATATCCCTATTATGCATTTGGTAAAGATTTATATCTCATGATATAATCAGGACTAGAGTGGGGAGGTACACAAATTCTCTAAAGGACTCTATCCAATATGATATTATTTTGAGTGAATCTAGTGTACTATTATGTTTTGGGGGAGTACACCAAATTCACTATGATATTCTTGTAAATTAACATTGATCCACTAAGGATTTTTTATTGTTATCTGTATTAAAAAAATGCATGTCACATTCCAATATTATGTTCAAATGGTTCATGTTCTCTAATTCCATTATGATTCTTTTATTATGAAATATCAATATTTAAAACATGGCTATTATTTGATAACTATGATATACGGGGTACTATTTTCAAATTTTATTCTCATATTCGCATTCACCTATGCTCATGATTTGTTGATACCAACCATGTTTACCATTACTGATCATCTAAGATCACTATTTTTTATGTCTTATTTCCACAACATAAAATGAACAATATTATATATGACATGTATAATAAGGGTTATTGTTATGAGGAACATAGTGTTATATGATGTATCTCACTTATGAGATAGTTATTTATGTGACCATGTTTTTAAAGGCACAAAAACAAAAATATTATTGCATGAATATTTACGTTATGTGAAAAATATTCAGCCAATAAGATGTAATAATTATGTAAGATAAGTTTGGGTATTTAAAGTTGGTATAAAATAAATTCATAGTTTTTATTTGAAAAGGTATATGTGAAAACATAAGTGATATACCTAATGATAAGTATAATAATGAGTCAATTTATAGAAAAATGTCCTATAATTTTTCTATAGGATATAGGTAGTGGTTTTTAAGAAATTACGTGCTAGAATAGATACCATAAGTAGATGTGGCTCTCAAACAGTGGTACCTTGAGTTAATAACTCTAAAAAGGGAACATTTAGTTGTACTGTATTATATCATGGTATAGGACAATTAATCATGCTACAAACCTTCTTTGGTACTCCATATAATATTATTTTGGTGTTCAAAAACTCATTATAGACCATCATAATGAATTTAAATACATTAAGAGTATAAATAACAATGGATAAACCTAATGTTTCATATATTAAAAATAATGGATCATTATTAAGACATTCTAGAAGTAATTTTGGATAATTATGGGGTTCCCCACTATGATTATTGTTTCTTACAAATTTCTTATATGTTTTATTCAATTGATGGAACCTGAAGGAATTATGATAATACTGAGGTAAATGGAATGTGAAATGATTTACCTATGGGGAAAATGGTATTAAATATATAATGAAAAATAAGGTTTCTACACTCAGACTACATTATTAATCCATTAATAATGCCAATATTAGAAACAAGAAATGGAGGGAATAATTTTCAGTTTATTACTTCATGAAGAAACATATGTAACGACCTGGAATTTTTTAACTGAATTTCCTTCCTGAAAATGTGTGTGATTTTATTTTGTACTCAATAATACTATATCCCTTTAATAATTATGTGTGTATTATATTTATGTGTCCTTTGGTTTTTTTTGTTATATGACCATTGGTCAATATAACTGTTGGAAACAATACTCTTAATAACAATTTTAACATTATAATTGTAATTATAAATAGAAATTATAATGGTTAATCAATGATGGAATAAGGGATGATGGACTCATCATGTATAATCGTGTCTTAAAAATCCCAATCCTAACTTTAACATGTTATGATTCAATGAAATTTCATATGGGAGAAGATCAAGTTATTATATATCACAACATGCGTGATGTTAGCCGAGCTACCCCATAAGTTTATCACTATAGAACACCTCACTTTGAGGTCATATAAAGGTGTTATAAGGGGTTACTTTTTGATTCCCTAAAAACTTATAATGTAATCCCTCTATTTTAATAAATTGTTTTTTTCATTATTTCTATTTTATGATTAATTTTTCTTAAAAATTGGGAAGGAATTTAGTGAATTAATTTTTCTAGAACAAAATTTTACTTTTTAGAGAGATATAAATTTTTATATTAAACTAATGATTTATTAATAATGTTTATTATAATGAAATAGTATTATATAAACAATCTCATTTAATTTCATGTGAAAAAATGCTTTTTTCAGGTGTCAAAAATTTTATTACGCATTTACGTATACATTTTATGTCTACTGTTATAATTAATAAATATGTATTTTCATAATTAAAAGTTGAATTTATAATATTTAGGGAATTAATATGATAGAATAATTGTAATTTTTTAATTCCAAACATCAATATTAGTTTATATTCAATTTTTTAGAATATTATAAAATACATTGTTTTGTGGTGAATAGTAAAAATGTAGTTTTTAGTTTATTATGTGTTTAATGACATCATAATGATGTAATATGTAATATAAAATTATCATAGAAATTTGTGGATAAATATATTATAATAATTGTCCCAAGCTTCCACTACCAAAGAAAAATTCCATGGGTAACCACATGGTTTTTCAAGTAGCACTATTGAGGTGTCCCCATAAATTAATAAAAAAACCTCCGCACGTTTTCTATAAATAGACACCAATTTATCATTTTAATTAATTCCAAATTCATCATAAATGAATCTATGATAGTATTACATATGAATGATTCCCCCCAATAATTCCTCCCAAGGATTCCTCCCAGGTTGTCCTCAAGCCCCCAAGGTCCCGATATTTGAGTTTAGGATTCACTCTTCATGGTATGGGAAATCATATCATCTCTTTTCCTTTCTAGTTTCTTTTTTTATGTGGTATTTTATTCAAATATAAACACTATTTTCTTATATTACATTTTTTCTATCCATTTACTGAATTAAGTGTCTTTTATGAATGGTATACCCTTATTCCCTATCTTTTTAATGATTTCTAAATCCATGTTTTATATACATTATGTTGCTAATTTTAATTCTCAAAGTTTCTCTATTTTTCTCAAGAAATTATGTTATTATATTTTGTGGATAACCAAATCTATTTATTTTCTAGGATTAGTCTAATTTATTTCCAAAATATCTATTTTTTTATGGGATTGACATACATGAAAACCTCCTTCCTTTTCCATAGGTTTAAAAATTATAGTTTTTAATCACTTTCTAAAATATCATGATTTTGATGTGAAAAATGTTTATTTTATTCACTATATGTTATATATGAAATTTTTAATAGGATATATTTATCTCAAATTAATTAATTTATACGAAGGTTGAACCAAGATAGAGATCTTGTGCACTGGGTAAATAATTTAATCTCTAGAGATGAAAAATTTTACGATACCTTGTGAATAAATTTGGTAATTTTTATGAAACCTCAGTGATAAAACATATATAAATTATTATTAATGACTCAATGAAATGTGGAATCTACATTTACATGTAAGTAATAATGTTATTATTATTATTATAGGAATCTTTCCCATTCCATTATGTATTTCATCATGTTCTTGCTGATATTCTTAAAGATCACAAGTAAACAGATTCCCTTATTTACCATTATTGGGACTTCTTCTCACCCTTTCCATTCATATATGACCCAAGGTTATGTGTAACTATTATTGAATATAGTATTAACCTATTATTAAGCCTATCAAGTGAATTAGAATAACGTTTTTATATTTTCATGTGTTATGTACCTTATTTCCAAGACATTAAACATTAAATGATCGTCTATTTATATAATTTAATGAAAACTCGTGTTTATGAAATACATGATGCCATATTTGTAATAAATGGATGGTTTAGTTATTTGTGGAAATTGGGATTTGAAAAATTTAGAAATAACCCTAGATATATGTTTAAATATAGAAAAAATACTAGTATTTTGGTGAAATATCATGTAAGTGGTTTCTATGAAAATAAATCCCTAGATTTGTATGAACAAGTATATGTGGATCTAGAATAGATGTATCTAGGTGTAAAACTAGAAAAAAACCTCTTTTATTGAGACTTATATGGGACCTGGTTCATGAAAATAGGTCTTGCTACACTCTTCATTTGACACTCCTTAGGGATATTTTTACTCAATTAGAAGATTTTAATGATTCATTATGAAGGATTTATTGAAAATCAAATAATTTTTTATAAAAAAATGTTTATGAATAATTTTATATGACATAAAAGTTCCATTAGAATTAATTTATTATTTAATGAAATAATTTCTCAATATGTTTTTCTTCTTTTATAAATTTGAGGGAACTATGATAAACTATATAATTAGTGAGCATAATTTACTAGGAGATGAAAACCTTATGATAGAAGATGGAATGGAAACCTTTAGGAGAAAAATGAATCAAGTAACTCAAGATATGAGAAATAAATTGAATCAAACTGAGAGACCAGATCTTCGATGAAGGGAACAACATTCCATTTAGTATTTTATGCATAAATTACCACCAATGATCTGTGGATATACCGACCCATTGATTTTAGAGTAGTGGATAAGCTCTATAGAAATGATATTTTCTATAATTCATTGTTCAGATCAAGGGAATTTCACTCTAGATGTGTACCATTTACAGAGATAATCTTATCAATGGTGGGAACTAATTAAAACATGATCCCAATATGGGATATATAAGCTATGGAATGGAATGAGTTTAGGGGATTATTATTTAATAAGATTTTCGCTAATTTTATAATATTTAAAATGGACATGGAACTCCTTAAACTAAGGTATAAGGACAATGAATCTATTAGAAACTATGAGTTTTACATTAAAATATGTTCCATTTATATGTCTAGAATTTTCATGTATCCTAATATGAAGGTTGATAGATTATACGGTTGAATAGGACCTCATATATAGAATAATTTATCCAAATGATACTATAATAGCTATAAAAAACATTCATAGTGCTATGAAGTTTGAACTATATATTGATGAGACATAGTGGTCTTAACAATCGAATGAAAATGAGTTATCTCAAGATCCAAACTTGGGGAGGATCTTTGATCAAGAGAGATATGGAAGGAAAGTGAAACATTGAATGCCTAACAAGTTTGGTAATACGAATTCAATGAAATGTTTGTTAAGGAGAATGAAATGTTATATGTGTTGAAGAGATGGGTATATCACTTGAAATTATTGTAGTGAGGTGAAGACTAAACATATCAACACAAAAGTAAAAGGGAAGATAGTCTTGGACCTACCTGAAATCCAATGCTTCAAATGTGGAAAGCTTGGGAAATATTACAATCACTATCCAAATCTGATGATAGTGGTGGGTAATCACCATCATCCTCATTATAGGCCAAGAGATAAAGGTTGAGCTTTTTCCTTAACACCAACTGAAGTTGAAGCTCCAAATGATGTTTTGTTAGGTACTCTCTTTGTCCTCTCAAATACATTAAGTACTTTGTTTGATTCCATTTCTACACATTAATTTATTTCCTCCATATTATAAAAGAATATAGAATCAATTCATAAGATTCTAGAAGTAGAGTTATCAGCCAAGACTCTAAGTGGGATTACCCATGAATAATCAGTGTATAGAAACTCTAGTATTAACTTTGGTGATAAAAATAATATTGCAAATCTAATAGTCATTCCCCTTTTATAATTTTACACTCTACTGGGGATATACTAGCACTCAAAGTATAATTCTAAGATCAAATTTATAAGCTAGAAAATCATAGTAGTCTTGGTTTGTCAATATATATTTATCCTAAAATGATAGATATCGCAACCTGATATTTATCTAGAAGCACCGCCCATATCCTTTTTTATGGAGTTCGTGGTGATGGTGAATAAGGGGATGAAAGTATAAGAATGAAAAACGTTCCAATTGTTCAAGAATACATAGAAATATTTCTTGAGTATTTTATTAGACCTCCCCCTGAATGGGATGTAAATTATCCATTGAACTCATGCATGGTTCCATGACGATTTCAAAGACCCCATATAGAATGGATAATGTGGAGCAAGAGGACCTAAATATGAAACTCCATGATATTTTTGAGATGTTATTACCCTTCCAAGATTGTCCCCTTGAGGAGAACAAATTATATTTTTCAATAATAATGATGGATCAATGCATGAATGAATTGATTATAGAGAACTTAATGGAATCACAGTAAAGAATAAGTACCATCTTCCAATAATTGGTGATTTATATTACCAGCTTCACAGGGATGAATTATTCTCCAATATTGATTGTAGGTCTGGTTGTCATTAATTGATGGTGAAGAATGAAGATACTCAAAGACTGTATTCCGTTTAAGATACCAGCATTACGAGTTTGTTGTTATTCCATTCATCTTGTATATTCCCTTTCTATTTTTATGTATTTTATGAATATATTATTTAAGGATTTCCATGATAACATTGTGGTAGTTTTTAGTGAGGATAATTTGGTACATTCCAAAATCCACTAGGATCATGATGATCATGTAATGGTGATACTAAAAACACTGATAAAGGATAGGTTATTTAGAATGTTCAAATAATGTGAATTTTTTTAACAACAAATTGACTTCTTTGGGAATATTGTAAGAAATGAAGGAATTATGTATGATATGTATTATAAGGGTTCTACTTAGGGAGAATAAAATTGTATTTAATTTCTCGCACTTATGGAGTAGTTGTTTATGTTTCCAAGATTCCAATGTCACTAGACCTAAACTATTCTAGAATGGATCGTTATTTTATGTAATGAATATTCATATAATAAGATTTGATATTTATATTGGATAATTTTTTGTCTTCACACTAATGAATACCTTAGAATCTCTCTAAAATTTCCTAATATATCATAGGTAAATGTAGATTTTGTTCTTTGAATTCATCTCATCTGGATGGAGTAAAGAATATTTTTTGATTGAGGGATTCATAAGAAGCCATATAAATGCATGAGTGTAATCTATTATTGTAAGAAAATTTGAGTAGAGTAATTATTTGATCCCAACAAAATTTTAAATCTATAAAATGTTCTCTTAGAATTTCTTTATGGGGTTTTATAGGTCCTCTATGAATTGCCATCCTTATGAAGATGATATATAGTGATATTTTCAAATACTAAATTTGAATCATATTAAACAAATATCTATAAAACAAGGTAATCCTTAAACAATGAATAAATACAGTTCTGAGTAATAAACCATGAAAAATTACAATTTCTCTAATTTATATCCATAATACCTGGTCAAGTGAGAAGTCTTTTCTAATATAAATAAAATATTTTGAATACATATGTAGACAACTACAACCAAAATTGTGTAATGTCCATTATAATTTTTGGGTTTTCCAATATTGAAATCCATTGTAATGTTTTCCCATTTCCATATAGGTATGTGTAATGGTTGAATCAACCCCTTACACTTCCAATGTTCACCATTAAATTTATGACATAGAATGAATCATGATATATACTCTTCAATATCCCTATTTATCTTTTTATACTGTTAATTATCTTTTAGATATCTCGACATCATTTTCCATCAAGGAGGGATAGATAATGGTGAGCTGTGTATTTCATAAAATAATTTATTCTTTATTTATAGTATTATCGGTAAACATAAAAAATTTATAAATATTATAACTACATCATAGTCATGGTTACACTATGTAACATTCCTTAAAATTATTTTTAGTTCTAAATCCCCCTTCTACACAATGTTAATCGCCACTTGGATAGATGGATGAAAATTCATTTAATGTATAGTCCCCCATATACATTCATCATGATTTCAATATCCAACCTAGGAAAATAGGTAAGTAATCAATCCCTTTGATTCCCCATCATAAATATGCTAGATTGATCGTCTGAACTCAAATTACTATCTACCTTATTCCACTCCTCTCTTGGTAATGTAGCGAGAAATAAAAAACAACAATCAACTCTAAACATCACCATTAGAATATATTAAGCTTCTTATATGTGAATAAATACATAAATATTTTATTATCTATATATATATAATAACTTTCAAAGTAATTATAATGCTTCAATATTTTCAAAGAAAAAATTAACTTTTCCATGCCAAACTATTGATTTGCGTAATTTTATCATTAATATTCAATTATAAGGACACATATTTTAATATCATGTCATTATAACTGAGAACACATCCAATTACATTATTTAATTTATAACCATAAATAACTAACCCTTTTCCACTACAAGGTATTGTGAGAATAGATGAACTCACCAAACAACATTTCAGTTCATTAAAAATTCCTTCACATTCATATGTGAAAAAGAGCATAACACCCTTCTCATTAATCATGTTTAGTGTATTTTATATCCTTTATAAATTATTTAGAAATAATTGGTTGTTTCTATTACATCCATGAAAACGATATACCTCATTCATTTTGGTTGTTCTTGTCCATTTTTTAATATTCCCCCTATTTGAATAATATATAAAAATACTCTCACTAGTGATCACATGACACAATAATTAGATATTATATATCTAAAAAGTTCATTTCTAATTTTTTTATGAGTTTTAACCTTTATAAAATTCCTAAAAACCAACATTATATGTTTTTCATTCCCATATTTCCTCTTAGAATATTTTAGAGTATAATATGTAAATATGATCACCAAATGATCAGAGTAATATCTAAATAAAATTTACATTAGATCCCTAAATATAGTCGGTGTTTTAAAAATTTAAATGTCATCAATATGTATTCATAAATTCTATACCACATATTAAAGTAAGTCCCAGATATATCCACCTTATTGGACCTTAAATATGATATCTAGATTAAATGTCAATAATTAATAATTATAGAGATCCATCAATTTAATGATAAAATTCATCAATATAGGGTATATAATACTTTTTTTCATAGAGACCATGTTGTGTTTATATTAATATATAAAATTATTCATTTTAATATATTTATTCATAAAAAATCAGTATTTGGTGACACAAAATGGAATATGAATTTATAACCCAAATTAGTAGAGTTTTATCTTGAATTATGATACTTCAATTTGGCATATATTTTGAAGAGTCCTTGAAATAGGTGTAGTAATATATATGATTTCTATCGAAAACTCAACGTCATGATTTGGTTAAGGACTATGAAATTATTTCTAAATCACTTCATTATATTCCTAAAAAATATTAATATCATAAATTTATAGTTTATCCTCAATCATTTCAATTATATAAACCTCATAAGTATGCAATAATTCTGATAAAATGAGGTAATTTCCAATAGAATTTATATTCATTCTCAAATTGATAGATGATTATTAGTTTAATTAGGATATCAAATGTGACTTCTATTACTCCACAATTGATAGGTAATCTCTATAGAGACATATAATTTAGCCTTAAAATCAATTCAAATATGACTATAAAGATATTAATAATATTTTCATGAATCACATTCATTTAATTTTCCAATTAATATGACGTAAAAACATGATATATGATCACCATACCACTAAGAATTTTTTTCTGATAGATTAATATCTAATTTTTTAGCTAATGATATTATTGAAAAAATATTTTATCTAGATTTATAATAGTGTGTAGAACCTGAATAAAATAATAAGCATGGAATTGCAGTGTTATTGACAAGTGAAACATTAACCACCTCTCCCTTGTGACCAACATCAGTAGCAGTGACCACATAATACATCCATTTATCATCTGTCTTATGTGGTTTATGATGTTGATTTTCATCATTAATTTTTTTATTCATGAACTAATTAGTATAATGTAAAAAAACCAAGAAATTATGCAACTGGAGTGTGGCTGGTAAATTTGGTTGATCTAGCTTGTCAACATTGATAATTTTTCTCAACTTTTATTAAAAAATTCTTGTCCCTTCAACATTCATTTCCTCAATTTTATTTTTTTCTAAACTAAAATATTTTACGTATTACCATAAGGATTTATCCCCCATGATTCATTCTACATTTTCATCAATTAGGGATATTGATTTTCATTCATCCATGGGTTTTAATATTTGAACTTAGATATAAATAAATTTTTATCTTAATTCCCATAAATATATGAGATCAATGTTAGTGTGTACTCTATATTTCCATCTTGGGAGGAAATAGATTTATATTTTTTTAGCTATGAAATTCTCCTATACCCAATTCCTATCACAAACATAGTCATAATACCCAAAAAAATAAATATTTTTTTCTTCCAAGGTTGATGATAAAAGTAGGACTATACCTTGAATTACTAGTGAAAATTTAATCATGTGTTCTATGAGATTAATTATCATTTTAAATCATTTCTAGGAATCCTACAACACCTGGTTTTCAAAAATTGTATGTAATCATTTATTTCTAATGAAACTATAACATAATGCGCATAGATATAATCAATAATTTGATTAAAACATAAAAGTAAAAATTATATAATTTGAATATGTTGATATAAATTCTATTTTTCAATTATTCATATCAAAATTAGTTTAGCATTTATTTTCATGATTTTTTAAAAATAATTTATTTTTTGTGTATAATGATAAATAAAATTTTAGATATACTATCACATTTATGAGAATATCATGATTTAAGAATGACTTCAATGCTTATGAAAAAAATTATATACAAATAAAAAAATTATTATATAATATAATTAATTTTAAAAAATTAATTTTTATCTTATAAATATTTTTTTAACATTTCAGAAATCTAATTAACATTTCTATTCAAATAAAAACTATTTTTGGTTATTTTATTTTTATCAGTTATTTATAAGATTAATTTTAGTTTTTCATTGGATACTAATAAAAATAAGTCACAATTTATTTAAAATTATTCAATTATTTTCATGGGATCTTCATTATACAAGTAATTGGTAAAAAAATAATTCTTATTATATAGGAGGTATTTTTCTAAACAGAGTTTTCTTTTCATTTCATGAACATGAATTAAATGTTACTTCTACGAATACTAGGAATTAAATAATGAAAAAATGGATTACATATTTGGTATGGAAATAATTTATATAATGTTAAATGTTTTACTAAATTTTGGTTCCCATTGAATAGTAACAATGGTAAAAATCATCACAATTGTCATGGGTAAAATGGGTTAAAAGGGATAAAATAAAATGATATGACTTCAAAATAATGAAAAAACATGTTTAAATATCTTTTTTTACAATATTTTGTCTTTAAATTTATCATCTTCAAAACATTTAAATTTGTAGTAATCAATATTGATTAATAAATAAATAATATAATAATGTTCCATGTATTTATAAGTGATCCACCCACCTCTCTTATAAAAGGGAAAATCATCCACTCACTTCCCCACACATAATGAGACATAAATCACAAACATTCCCTATAAGAATATTATCCAAAAATAATTATATATATCCTTGATGTTTATTTATTCCCAAATGACTATTTTAGGAAATATTAAAGTGAAATCCAAAGTATAATACCAAAAAAATTTGTATATATTCTTAAATTAATTTTTCATGATCAAATATTATTAAATGAAAAAATATTATTCAATAATGATCTTATCATAATTACATTAATATATCTACAATAATGACATGTCTTTATGTTAATGGTACATCCATTATCTGTCTCCTTTCAATAATATAGAAAATCAAAAATATATCATGCATACGTATGAACTACCATATCTATATAGCGGTAAAATTTATTTCACATCATTACATCACATTGCATGGAATAATAGAGAAATTAATTAATATATATTATATTTATTACATACTTATGATTCATGATGTCAGGCCCCAATCAAAACCATTTGGTTTGAGTTAGAATTTCACATGACCTAAAGTTCACATCCCTATATAGGTGAGGTTTCTGACTAGTGGTGGAAGATAAGGAGACAATGTTGAGAGACTATTCCCATAGAACTAAGTAAACATCATAGTACAATAGTGAAAGTGATAAAAAATAATTACAAAAATATTGAATAAATAATTAATCATTAGTGTAGAATTGTAAAAATAAAAAATAAAAAATATGCAGTAATAGAATGACAATTCAAACATAAGAACCCAAAAAAATATTAGGGATACACATATGAATGGGTCAATTTATAAAGTAATTAAACAAAATAGAGTAGTATAATAAATCCTTCATGAAGCATATCTAGAAATAGTTGCATCTTCCAGTTACTTCTTCTCAACCATCCATCGTAGGACTATTTCCCTTCCTCAAATCCTAGTTTATGAAATCCAAAAGTTCACTAAAATTCCCATATAGGGTTCGATTACAAGACTAAAAAATAAACTATCTATGAATAACTATATAATTGAATATGATTTATAATTGAATTCCATTAATGTAAAAAAAATATAAAAAGCAATTACACCACACAAGAATAATATATATTGCATATCCTCTATTAATGAAATTACCTACACCGCCTCCAAGTCGAAAGGATCATCTATTAGCCAGCTAAAAAATACTACATTAATAGATACTCCAAAAATATGTGTAACACATCCCCTTTGAAGGGATACCTTATGATCATGTCAACCAAGAGTCTTAAAGATCACCCCTCTAGGGATAGTGCATATAGGTCAACCTACACACTAAAATAAAATAAAATAATAAAAGAAAATATGATACATGATAGTAATGACATATCATATATCACATCATATCAATAAAAAAGAATAATGAAATAATACACATGATAGAAAAACAATCACAATTTTTAGAAGGCTTCACAACCAAAAATCATGTGATAAGGAACCAAATATAGGACAAAAGGGGTTATACATTATTGGTAAATGTCCTTCTAATATGCCATATAAAAATTGTACAAATGTTAATGGATTCGTATATTAGGTAAAAAGATGAAACATTGATAGGGTCCCTTTTTCAGTGCAATTGCACCACTAAATCATGGAACTATTCTAGAATAAAACTTTTAAAAAATCTAGAATCATGGTTGAGGAAACAATCATTAATATTAGGTTAATATAAATCATACATGATAAGATTCTATGTCTACATTGATCTAGGCATGATTGATTCAAAACTTCCAAAACTCAAAATTTGTGTTCTGATTCTATCAACAATTAAAAAATTCCTTTTTATTCCATGTCAAAAAACCTAAATCATTTCATTTTATATTAGATAAATTTGGTTTTGACAAAGAAAAATGTAATGTGATATATCTAATGTAAATAAAAACTAAAGGTATTGGAAATATTAGATCGATCTATTGTTCATTCATTGAATGGAGGTAATGGAAGGGGATGAGAGAACTCCAAAATGTTGAGAGGGGTATCTTAGGTATCTAAGATTCAAGTGGGTGTGATAGAATGAGATAAAATAAGAGTAGTATGGGATATGAAAAAACACCAGTTAATGTAGCAAGCCAACTGGGCTCTGAAGGATTTCACTAATGAGCCGGTGGCCGACACCATCTAGATGATAGTTATTGGGAAGATTAACTTCTTCCTATGATCCACATAGAATATTTGGTTGTCTTTAACTATATTGTAATGGATATTAGGAATAATATTTTCTTCCCGAAATCCTTTCTAGTAGGAAAGTTGGATAGTTGTAGCATGACAATTTATAATATGACTACTAGTCTATCTTCTCCTTGGCTCCAGCCTCCAAAATGCATATAGATCTCCTCAAACACATAAAAAAGGCACAAACTCTATTTTAATGTCGATAATATTCCTAAATGATGATTGAGGTCTCACAACTCTCCCCTGCTTACGATATCTCAATATCGATAAGTATCCCTATATGTTTTCATGAACAACTCAAACAATTAATCCCAAAAGTATTTCTCAAAATCTTATTTCTCTTCCTGAAAACACATATTCATCCAATATAATAAATAAGAGAACATGTTTCCCTTGTAGAAACTCTGCACTTCAGTTGAAAATTTTAATGGATCACCCTATACAAATGTGTCTAAATCTAGTTCAACATCCTTGCAGTAATGAATATCTATATGATCGAGCTTATACCTCTGAAGAAGTCATACATGGAACACATTATCCATTATATGATAATATGGGGGAAGATTCAACCAATTGTACACTTCCCTGATGTGTCTGATGATATCTAATATTCCAACACATTGTGGTGCTAAGATTCCATGCCTCCTTAATTTCTTATTACCTAACCAAGGGGACACCCACAAGAAAACTGTATCACCTATAGTGAACTCCATAGGTTTTCTCGTTCAGTCAGTATAATATTACTACCAATTCTAAACATTTACATTATAATTATAAATCAATTATAGACTCAATGATGTCTATTTAACTATTTTCATCCAAAACTTTGAAAAAACGCCTACCTCATGCTAACATAGTGGTGAACTACATGGAAGCCCATAATGAGAATCAAGTAGATCCATCTGAATTGAGGATTAGAAGTTGTTAGTATAGGTAAACTCTACTAGATCCAAGTTACCATCCTAATATTCTCAAAAATCAAGAACTGGAAAATAATTCATATCTATAAATGAACATATCATTTTATCTAATATCCTATTAGTCTAGGGATGGAAGTTCATACTGAGCTGCAATTTCATTCCCATGTCTTTCTACAAGACTTAATAAATTGTGACATGCAATGTGGGTATCTTTGAGATAGCATTATTAAAGAAAAATAGTGACGTCATATAATCTCTTATACAAATCATTTTCCTATCTAATAAACTGAATTAGTCACTCAAATCAGTATGAAGTGATATAAATTTGTTAACCAATCCACTACAACCCAAATGGTGTCTTGATCTCTTAGGGTTTGGGTAAAATCTATAACAAAGTCTATTTTCACCTCATCACACTTGTACACAATAACTTTAATTGGGTATGGAAACCCTCTAGGTGATGGATTATTGACCTTGATCATTTAACACTTCTTTCAAAGGGAATCAAATTCCACACTGTCTCTATACATGTCAGGCCACCAAAACATCTAGCTAAAAATATTATATTTCGTGGTAAATAATTTCTGTACTTTTCACAATTACACATTAGAGTCTCTCATATGTTTCTCTCTCAAGGAAAAAGAAACAACCACTCTTCCATGAACAAGAATCAAACAATTTTTTTATATGTTAAAACATGGAATAGAACTATTCATTACCAAACTCTTATGTATCATGAATTTGTCTATATTAAGAATATAATTTTTCATCACTCATTCAATTAATGTGTAAATGATCAATTAGGGTGAATAAACCATATCCCATCATTCATTAACTGCGCACACCTTCCAACCATCCAACAAACTTAAGAGCTTCCTCCTATATTCAGAAGTTCACTCCCCAACCTCTTATTTCATCCCTCAAAGAGTATCTAAAACTATATTTTCTTTCCCATGAGTATAAACTATCACAAACTCTAACATAAATAGCTATTATATGAAATTCCGTTGAAAATTATTTAGATAACCATCAGAGAATATATATATCATAGACCCATGTAGTCATTAATAATGGAAAATATCTCACCAATGATTTATTGTGTCTATAATTTTGAATCATGAACTACATATTCCAAATCTAATTCATAAGATGGGTAATTATCATCTTCTGGTCAAATATGACGTGACCAATGAGAAACTACATTATCACTCTATATCAAAATAAATCCCATGCCAATATCAAAACTAGTGAAATACACTACATACCCACCACCAAATAAAGGATTAATTTGGATCGGAGTAGATGTAAACCGATTCTTTATCTCTAATAAGTCTTTATCACCCAGTTTTATCTATTCAATATTAAATCTCTATATGGTTAGTGTGGTCAAGGGAACTGTTATCCAACAAAAATAATGAATAAAACATTTATTTAACCCATAAAAACAACAAAAAATTTAAATATTTAATGAATACATCAGTTGTTCACAGCAAAATACTACATATATATTCATATGACCACCTATAATTCCAACTTGATAAACCATATTCAAAAAAATTCACACCTCATGTATCTAAAAGTTACACTTCAAATACATTGTATAAAAGCGATGTTCATGAAGCTTACTCATTATGATATAAGGATTCCAAAAATGATTTTCTATGTTATTAAAATAAATAAATATTTCATCAATTAAAACAAGTATGAATGATTCAATGTTTTGATAAATTACATTATTCATGAAATCCATGAATATAGATGAATAATTTTCTGAGTCCAAAAAGAATAATGAGATACTCATACAGACCATACCTACTCATAAACATTATATTCGGTATGTATTCCACTCCAACCTAAAGATGATGGTAGCTAGAACATTGACCAATATTTTAGAACCACTAGGCACCAATTAATTTATCATAAAGATACATAAATTCTTTGAAATAGGTACCTATTATTCATAAGGACCTAATTTGACATCTATAATCCCATGCCGAGTCAATGTCTACTATTCACCTTCATGGAAAACAACACAAGAGCAACCTAAAGGGTATGTTCTTAGTCTGATGACCCACCAGCCTCTAGATTTTCTAGATATACCTTTTACTCATTGAACTCGAATGAATCCATATGATATGGCAGAATTGATATTTTTTAAAAAAATTGATGAGATCAATTTCAAACTCAATTCAAATATATATTGGTGAACGTGATAATTTCTCTAGAATTAAATAATGGTATAGGTATACTGCATAGGTAAATGAGTATTGAGATGTTTTCTGATCCACTACAAGGATCATACTTTTCACATTTTCTAAAAATAATAATATTTTATGAGGAAATGATCCCACTAAACCAACTTCAAGGTCCCACTCACTAGTTAGCACAAAACAATACCCTTTAGCTGATGAAAATTTCACATGCATCCTATATTAGTAAATTTCTTCTTACTATATCATCATTAAATCCATTTAAAGGAATAAGTTAAAGCCTAACATCTCCATTTTTATAAATTCCCACATATTCTTGAAGCTATAAACTACCATCATTAATTATTGAATGATATGAATATGATTGCCTTTATTTCCCATAGGTGTATTGATGGAAGGAAAATAAGAGGTTAATTTCACTAAAAAAGTCCTACATAACAACCAATTGAGTGGATATGGATTAATGGAGTTTTCTTTAATAAAAAATTGTAATATAGAGAGTAAAAAAGATTAAGACCATACCAAGAATTATTTATGGTTCATCTCCACCTTCAATAAAAGATTGATGAACTATATAGTACATAATATGAACCACTCCATGACACCCCTACGGCACTTTAGTAACTTACTACACATACAACTGTGGGGTTGGCACCTATTGTATATGTCATATACCTATATTCTTTTCTATCATTGTTCTAGGTATCCATGCATACATGAAAATAAACTACATCTGATGCAAGGTCATTCCATAATGGTGAAATTTATTGAGGGGAATAAAATATTCCTTGAGATAATTACATTTATTACCATAGATATAACACACTATATATTAATACCCTACGGAAGGAGTCAAGAAACCTCTAATTTTCAATGACTATCGACTGCTGCAAATTAGGTCCATCCTGTGACTTCTATTTCTTGGTTGAAAAAAATGAAACTATCATTACACTTGAGAAGTCACCTATTAATCAACTAGTGGAAATGAGAAGATGTAAATCCTTAACATCCAATATGCATTTCTCTATCACGAGTTCCTTATGAATTATTTTATCATAGGTCATCAGATCGAAGTTCCTAAAAAATGAATCATCTCTATATTATGACTAAAAGGATGTTTTATTTTTTTATATCTCATTCCCCACCTAAAAAGAATAAAAAATAATTATTTCAAGGAAACAAGATTCATAGGTAAAAAGAATCATCATCCCACTCTACATCTCCACAAAATCATATGAATAGTCTAACATCATTTCATTTATGAAAAACTACTCATAGAAGAGATCCTTAAAGTTCACCCATATCAACCATTCACATCTACCATCTTAAAGTATAATATCCCACTATAATATTGTTTCACCTTAAATGATGAAGGTCCTGAGCTACTCTATATGATCCTATATGGTCTCCAAAAATTAAAAACTCATCTAAATGAACTATATCCAGTCCTAACATATTAAGAGACTTCAGTTCCATAGATGTATGGGATTTTTTTCATAGAACTCAAAAGGATAATCAACTATAGTTAGCTCATACATGTAAGATTATCTTCCCTAAAAATGTACTAGTATAAATAGTCTTGGGTTGACCATTAATATTTCGTGACATATTTTAAAAACTAAGCGAACATGGTCAATTGAATTACCCTATACAACAAAATGTGAAACAAACTATACAAGGTTACTACGAGGTGAAATTTTGTTAAATTTTAAATGAAACATTTGACAATGACAACACTGTAACAAGAAACCCATTAAGAGATTTCATGAACATAATGGGGTTCAAAACATGGTCAAACCTTTGATTCAACCCAAAAGAACAAGGCCTAAACTTATAAAAACTATCCACATCCCATGCCAAACATCCAATAACTAAACATTATCAAAACCATTCATATATATACAACCATGGAATATTTAGGTTCAAATAATAGAGTGAAAGAAACACTGTACAAGAAGAACATATCAAAATTTCAACAGGAAATTATTTATTTGGTCTCTATATTAATTAAAACATAGAATAATGGAATGTAATACTTCATTCCTAAGCCTGATGTATGAATTGACACAAAATCTCCAATATTACTTTACCAACATCACGTGCATCCCCCAAGGTCAATTTAAATCCAACAAAGAAACGAATAATAAGAACCACAATTGTGATTTCAATAGAAACTCAGAGGTCCACTAAGTAGTTCCACCTAGTAACAAACACAACTCCCCAACCCAAGTCTCAACCATCATATATCTTGTATACCCTATACCAAATCATGGAAAATAGAATAAATAAGTTATTAAACTAAGTGCTTTGATTCAATCGTGTAACACAATAACATGAACCACTGGTTCAACGATGAAATTCCAATTTCCTCATACAACTATCCATATTCACAAGTGGTTTCAAATTAGCAGTGAGGGATAAAGAGATAACATGGGGATTCTATTCCATTAGTATGAGGTAAAAATTATATTATAGTAATATAAGTGATGAAAAATAAATCAAAAAATAATGAATAAAAAATTAATTATCCTAGTATAATGATAAATAATAAATACTATCCCATGTAGTAACAACATGGAATGTAAAACCCATAAACCAAATCTAAGAAGATGGATCACCATAAGTAGTGGATCAAGGTACAAAGTAAATAAACTAAACATACCAATAGAAAACATCCTACCTAGACCCCATCTTGAAATTACATCCTCCTCTAGTTACACCCATTCGTCTTTCAACTATATGCTCTTTTATATTCAATACATTTCTAGTAATGGAATATAAAATGATGAAAGAATTTTGGATGGGTTGTGAGTAAAAGACTTAGTATGAAAACTCCAACAACTCTTTAGAAAAGTTCATAATATATAATTGTAAATGCCATGAAATTAAAAACAATATATTTAAATATGCAATATATCACACAATAACAATATAAATTTCAAGACCTCAGTGACTATATCTAACTTCTTTTCCTCCATGATGGAAGTAATATAAATCAACCACCGAACACATCCCTTGTTATGGGATAGTCCAAAAACATGTCTGAAACAACCACTTCAAGGGATATCCCAAATGAATATCGACCAAGAGTCTAACACATCCCCCATTTTGAAATAATGAACATTGATCATCTTTCATGTTCAATTACATGGATATAATAACATCAAATATGATATATTACATAGATGATCAATTAAAAATAACATAATATTAAGAAATTATCATAACTATCACTATAAATAAGTATGAAATAATAGAAATATGTTTCGTGGGACCATACATAAACCTCATGTTATGAAGCATCAAACATTGGTACCACATGGTTACACACACATTCCAATAATAATACTAAGAACCCATATAAAACAATCTATAAACTCAAGGTATTACAACATTAGATATAAGTATGATCGATGGCTAGGGTAACCATCCACGTCTAATTAAACAATTGAGTCCTTAAACCATTCTTGAATCGAAATGATATAGAAATGTTTGATCATGATTGAGGAGAACCCATAATCTGACTATAGGTGAATATCAATCATTCCATATAATATTTTCTGATGACCATGATCTTGGGCTGATTGACAAAAATTTTTGAAAAACCATTACCTGGGTTCTAATTCTATCAAAAATCACAACTACCTAGTTTGAACATGTCAAACCCACTAGATTGGATCAAGATATATATAATCTATTTTGTTTTGACAAATGATAATAGAAGTAAATAGTTCTATAATAAAGATTAACTCAATGAATTGAAAATCACATAACATTCCATTATTCGAACATTGAACAAAGGATATCAAAGGGGAAAATATCATTACACAATATTGATCGAAGGAACCAAGCTTTCTAGGTGAGAATAGTTCTTGAGATATTGAGAAATAGTTAGTGTATGATAGGTTTAAAAAAACCTATAATCATAGCTTGCTTGCTAGGTTCTGATGGACACTTATAGGGAACTAGTAGATTTTGGAAAGATTTAAATCTGAAAATGAGTGTAAATAGTGAGCTAGTTACTCATGGGATGATATTACTCTACTTAGAGACTCACATGAAACAAAGTGTGTTCTTAAAATTTGGATGATAATCACCCATTGAGTGGAATTTGGGACACATGTGTCTTGAAAAGCTACAAAATGTCCACCTACTAGCCTCTACTTGGTTCTAGCAAACCGATCACCTCTATCCTAACTCAAAACACTGCAAAAAATTTAAAAAATCTATGTAAAAATTAAAAAGTCGCATACTTGAAAATAGAGGTGTCACACTAGATATATATTATATCACTTACCTTTTTACCCTAAAATCCATTAAAAATGATAACTTCTCTATTTTTTGTGAAAGACCACGCTAGTTATGCAATGTGATTTTTTTCTATTACCACCATCAATGGATGATTATAAAATTTTATATATTGACTTGTTTTTTTTTCATGACACTATTAATATTAGGGATATGATTCAACTATTTCAGGACACATTTAAGCATGATCAATGCACTAAATTAATTTGTGGTTATGTTAAAAACAAAATCCATTGGTCGATGTATTCAAGTAATAATCAATTAATGTATGTCATGTGATTTTAAAATTTCAAAAAAAATTAAAAAATATTTACGGAATATTATTTATAAATTTTTCTTCATTTTCATTATAATATTACCTTTATAAAACCCATTATTTTATAACATAATCTAGGAAGAATTGGTGTTCTTCTATCATCCATTGTTGGTTTATGGATTATAACTTTTTTTCATACCCTTACTTTGGATAATTTCCCTTACCAATATCCTTTATTCATTTCCTATTAGTCTACTCCTTCATGTCCATATTTTTGGAATCGTGTATTTATTCAGTATAAATTATAATATATTTCTATTCTCATCCTCTTAAACCATTTCAATATAGATTTTTAATTGAATGAAACTAATGAAGAATTTTATTTTATTTACTGCATAAATTTTTATGTTCCATATTCTTGATTAAGTGTAGATATTTATTTAATTATAATAGATATTAATTCTGTATTTTTATATTTCAATATATTATATTTTAATTTCATATATACATGTCACGGGATGGGAATAGTTATAAATATCCCCTTCATGCGTTGAAAAGTCTCAAGAGATATATATTTAGCCAAATTTTTATTTATTTATTGTCTACCTACCCATTCATTTAAAATTATTAGTATAATGTCATGATGGTATGGTTCATAGCATTTTAGGGTGAGGCCTTCATGGAAGTATAACGATTTTCGACATTATGCTATTTCATCATTATATTTTTTGTTAAAATTATAAATGTAAAAAAATAACACATAGTGGGTATCCCCCCACTCTATTTTTTTAACTTGGAAATAACTCCTTATCTGGGTAGGAGAAACATGTTACCTAGCCTTTGAAAACCAGAAACTCATAGACTCATTACATGTTCCAAAAGACCCATGAACACACTTGAAGGTCCATGGATGGAATGGCCTAATATATGAATACATATGATCCTTCCACCATATCACACATACTTGATACCACCACTCCATGTTGTAATCATCCTTCCATTTATGGTTCACTTTCCGTTACTGCACTGATGCCTCTGGAGCCCACCCATGCTTAGCTTCACTACTCCACATTACATTCGTCCCATCGAAACACTTCTTTATAGTAAAAAAAATTAAAATAGAGACTAGGATATACCCTCATGACCAAAACCCTAAATCTCCCATCATGGGTATTCCACCCCACACCACTTTTCATCGACGAGCCATGTGTGCACCATAAATTTCATGAGTCACCCAACCACAACCTTTTGAATGGTTATCTACCCTTTCTTGTCACTAACCAGAAATTCCTCATCTCCATGTATATGGAACCACCATAAAAAATCCCCCAAATTATAGGCCATTTGGGATTGAACCCATGACATGGTGTAGTCTAACAGGGATTCTAAACCACTTTGATGACACCCCTACTGCATTTTTATCGATGAAATTTTTATTATTATATTTTCAAGTTATATATATTTTTAGAAGATTTTGTTTTTAATTAAATGAAATATTTATTTATTTTAAATAATTTGATAATGTTTTCCCTTAAATACTCAAGAAAACTTCCATGCTAACAATTTCCATACAATAAATATGAGCTCTCCATTTATTAGGATATATATATTATAGGATATAAAGAAGGGATATTTTAATAATGTTCACGGATACATGAACTTTTATTGTTCAAAATTTTATTTTTAAAATTTAACTAAAAAATAATCAATGTATCTAGTCTTTGATAAGTGATAAAATAGAATGTATTTAGTTTTCTGATCTCTTGTGTATTATACCCAAAGAAATTATATAAACATCGAATATTACTTATGAGAATTTGGTTCGTTAAACATGGTTTCAAAAGAAGTTGATTAGGAGCCTTCAGAACTATATTTGGAAATAACATAGACAACATGATCCTTAAGATAAGCCCTAAAATTTACGTTAAATTCAACATCTTTTTATATATTGGAACAATATTAATGATTTTAAAAGAAAATTATGTATGTACCATTATTTATATATGGAATATAACATGATAATGTGAAATCATATCAAAACCTATAATCATTTTTAGTATTTACCTTTATGGAATGTGAATATATTGGGTATTGATGTTATGAATATCAAGTCCATATTTGAGAAACTGACCCATGTTATGAAAAGAAACATTTACTATAGAGAAAAACATATTATTTCATAGTATTATGAACCTATGTTGTATATATTTATGTGATAGAATACTCTATCATTTAATTTAACTAATAAAAAATAAGTATTTAGAAATGCATCAATACCTTAGAAAATATACCACCTCCCAATGATATAATAAAATGTCAATTTTTATTCTGGTAGTACATTTTTTTAAATGATATATTGATTGATGGTGTTCATTAATAATGAATAATATAGAAAAAGATGAAATAGAAATTATGGAATAGTTTACTTTTAAATCGATGATATTAAGTAAATAGCATCCTCAAGAGAAATGAGATGAAATTGAGAGGATGAAGCTCAAACTAAAGAAGAAGTAGGAGAAATGATTTACTGGTTATAGGGATCACATAAAAGGATAATAATGTCATGTATTATACATTATAGGTAATCCAAAAATCATGATTTACTATTTCATTTATGTGTATAATATGAACCATATAAGGGTATTGTTCTCCAAAAATGTTTCCTTTTATTATGATATAGTATCATCATCCATGAATACTGAGAAATAATTTTCTATTTATTATATTATTATAAGGAATCAAGAAAATAATAGGTCAACTAAGAATTGAGAAAAAATAAATTCATTAAATAATAATAGAGGAATTATGGGAAATAAATAATTTAATAATTTTGGTAAGAAACATCAAAGTAAATAAAAAAATTGAATGGATGTTTTTTTCAATTATAGAGATAATGTCCAATTTTTCATATATTTAATATTAAGAAATAAATCATTTGTATCTAGTGTATCATTTTTCGAGTGGTGGTTCATTATCAAAACAAATACTCCAAGTGTGAAGGGAACCAACTAAAAAATATTCCATGGGAGAGGCTAAACTTATGTGATTACTATCACAGAAGTTGAAGTAACTGAAGATGTTTTGGAATATACTTTTATTATAAAATAAATTTTAGATAATTGTTACATTAATTATAGATTATTATTCTCTATTATATATTACATATCATCATGTACATTAAATTATTCCCTAGAAACATTAGAAGGTATTTTTAATTTAATATATATATATATATTGAAAATATTTTTTAAAAAACTATATATCATTCAATCCCCATCATGACCTATAGAAATTTTCTACATGAATTTTTTTATGATATTTAAAGAGTACACAGATATATTCTTCTGTATGGATTGGAATTTAATGTATAATGTAGAAATTCTATTTTAGAAATAAGGATATTAAAATTCATGATGTAAATGTCTAATACGTTCTCTTTATATGGAAAATTACATCATTTCAATATTGTATGGATCCACCTAATATAGATCACATCTATTATATATACTAATCTTGGGTGTATCCCCTCTTATGTGTCACCTACTCAATACACCACATCACCAAAATCCTGTATCCAATTACCATTAACCCCACCATTATCTACTCTCACACGCGGATTACCACTACATTTTCATCTTCCACATACGCATAACCCTCATCCCAGCTTTGAGCTAGGTTTTCTGTAGACCACAAATTCCATCGTACCTATACTATTTTCCTTCAAATCCAAAAATTCAACATGTATAGCACCCCCAAATTCCTCCTAAGGTTTCCTATTTTGGTCCCTCTTCCAGTATCATCTCCTCATCCTTCTCCGCCTCCACCTTCTCCTCCTCTATATGCTCAGTGTGCGTCTCCTCTGCCTCCATCTTCTCCACATCAGGCACCTCCACTTCTAGTTGATGTGTCTCTGAATACTCTACCTCCAAATCCTTTACCTTCAGCGCTCCACCTCCAGATCCTTCACATCAAGATGCTCGGTCTTCAACTCCTTCACATACATCTAATCTGAATCTTTTTTCTTAGAATCTGTCTGCTCTTCATCGCTAACCCTCAGCATGCTCTTCTCCCTTCTCCCCCTCGGCCTATTATGGCTTGGTATCAATAGGATTTCAGTTTTCTAGCATATGATTTTTACAATTTTCATGCTCTGATTTTTCTTATATGATTTATATCATCTACGGTATGTGTTTCCCATTTCCAAATCTATGTGAAAACATGGTAAATGAAAAAAATTTCATCCATATCATTACAATAACCATATGAATGGATGAATAATCCTCTTGGAATAATGTTGGGATATTTATGCTATAAAACATTTCTGGGAAAATGAGTGATGTTGTGAAAATAAAATCTAGTTTTAATGGCTATAAAATTTGTAGATATAGAACTGAGGAAGATAACGACGAGGAGCATGGAAGATCTCTAACCCTGGTATTGTAGGATCAATTTTGTTTTCATGGATTCACTATTTTTTTTTATTTACATTTCAATCCAAATTATATATTTATTGTGTCAATTTTTTTATCTCAAATATGATCAATCTATTTACTACTTCTATGTCCATGACCAGTTTCTCAAGGTTTAACATGAAGGATGTATCAATAATATACATTCATGACTCAAAGTCCCCATATATGCGCATCATATGCTAACAATGGAATTGTGAAGGTTTTTCATGGAAAAATCTATACTTTGAACATTCTTTCATATCCTATAACTTTTTTTCTGTCTATTTTATAGATTATCCCTAATGAAAAAATCATGAAAATGAAAATAAATCTATTTTTCTTGGGTTTATAGACTTGTAGAACATCTATTTTAGGAGGAACTGCCTGTTCAAGTATATGATACTTTTAGGTTTTCTTATTCATTTCAATAATGAAAATATAAATTTTCAGTGGAATTATGTCTTATCAAAATGGAGACAAATTACATTGCACCCCACTTCCATAAATGTCTATAATTAAATAGAAAAATGGACGCATTGATGTTTCTTATCATTTTAGGGATAGGAAACCACCCAAATCGATTTTCCTTTTTAAATATATGTATATTAGTATCTATGTGAATTGTAGGATCACCAATTTATCTGTTCAAACATACTGGGTTTATTTCACATTTGTGAAAAGAGCATCCATTTGTACGTTAAGAGATAAGTTTTACAAAATTAAAATTTGTTAACATGATTCATTTCATAAGTTATTTAAATTTATGGATTTTAATACGTGTAAATTCATAAACTAGTATAACATTAAAAATTATTTCATGGATGTTTTCTTTCGTTAAGAGATTAGTAAACCAATCATTACACAATATTGCATGTTTTTTCTATATATTTGTATTTTCATTGACTCAATGGACATATGTTTCAAATATCACATTGGATATCTCTATGAAAGTGATATTGATGAAGAAGAGGAAGAGAGGTGTAGATCTCAAACCCCAGTTGAACAGGCTACCTTTTTTTCATCAATTCACAATTTTTTTTATTTACATTTTAAAAAAAAATTATAACATTCTTGTGTCATTATTTCCTTTTATCAAATATTAGCTATCTCTTTACCACTTCTATGCACCTGATCGGTTTTTCATGGATTCACATGAATGATTTTTTAGTCATATACATTCATGACTCACTTGTTTGTGTTTTGTATTACTATATTTTTATTGATTCAATGGAAATATGATTCAAATATCACTTTTTATATCTATATGATAGTGATAAAGATGATGGAGAGGAAGAGAAATTCATTTCTATAGTTCTAGTTTTTAAGGTTACCTTTTGATTTGATCGATTCACTATTTTATTTATATACATTTCAATGAAAATTCTATCTTTCTTGTTTCATTGTTTCCTTGTGTCAACTGTTAGCTATCTCTTTGTAACTTTTATGTGCATAAATAGTGTTGAAAAGTTTCACACGTTGGGTTTTTAATTCTTATACATTAATGACTCAATGTCCCCAAATATGTGCATCTTGGGAATTCAATGGACATGTTTAGGTTAGTCTTGATAGATTATATAATTTGAATAGTCGTTCATATTATGCAACATATTTTTCTTCTCTAGGTGAGGAAACAATATAGAATGTCTCACCTTGTGCATTGAATTAGATTTTCTATGTTATAGATTATCACAAATTGAAAAATCTCGAAAATGAAAATAAATCCTGTTTTATTTTGTTTAGTAACCTGTGGAACGTAGATTTTATGAGGTACTATTGGGACCTTAAATTGTTGCATTCTAATTTATTATAGTTCAACTATAGAAGACTTTTATTTTTTGCTATTCATTTGAATAATGAAAATATAAATTTTATGTGGCATTAATGGTGTCTCCATTTTGATTGTATTCATTCGATGGTTTTGTCTTCAATTATTATTAGTGTGTTTATGAAAAAGATTTTACAGAGATAATGCAATGGGGATGATCAGTGGTAATGAATTTTCTATTTATTTCATGAAAACATATTCTTTTCATTTTTTCTTCATACATGACATGTGTCAATTTGCACTTCTTCATGCATTAGAGTGACATATCTCATCTTCACATCCTTCTCTTGATCCATTGTTGTGAAAATTTTATGTGTTGTGCACCGTGACCTAAAGCCAGAGGTAAGAATTGATGAAACGAAAATGCTTCTTTATTATTTGGTTTTTTATTTCTCTTATTGTAACTATTGTCATTATTGTTTAATAATACTTCATTTTCACATCTATAAATGAAAAAGATGATATGAAGCTCTTACATTTTGGCCTTTTTGACATTATCAATCCAGTTAATAATTGGTGATCTACCTAAAATTCTTGGACGAGACATCATTATGTTATTGGATGTTATAAAGAATTATTTCTCATTTATTGTTCTTTGTTTGGTTTTGGAAAATGTTTCACCATTCATTTTCAAAAAAAACACTAGAAAGAAGAAACATTAGATGTTATAAATATTTTTTATCATAATTTATTTAGTTTAAATTTCTAGGTCAAACCTGTTATAGGTAAAAAAAACATGTATCGTCACAATGCAAGATCCAGTGGTATTAGAGTACTGATTTGCATATCTCTTAGATATTGGACATTATAATCTCCTAAAATTCCCTCATATCCCAAAATCAGGGCATTACATCTTCAATTATCCCTTCAGTTGTGACCCATGAATAATTTCAGTTGATGATTATGTTGTTGTTTTTTCATGAACTACCCACTGATAAAATTTAACTTTGGTAAGTTTTAGGTTATGCCTTGAAACTTATATTATTTTTTGGGGGGGTTATACACATTGATATTCATTATAATTGGTTTATTCGGAATGTTTTTTCTTAAAATACTTTTGAGTCTATTTGATGAATATATATACAGATTTCTGTACTAATTTGATAGTATTCATTTGAGGGGATTGTCTACCATTTTTTGTTGTCTATTTTTAAAAATAATTTTATAGCGATCATACAATGGGGATGACTAGTGGAAATAAAACTCTTATTTTTTATTTAGTTTTATATTTTTCTTATTTTTACTATTATATTTGTTGTTTAATAAAAAAATCCTCTTCGCATATATAAATAAATAAGCTGATATGAAGCTCATAAATTTTTTCCATTCTGACTTAATTAAGACAAGTAAGGATTGATGATACCTCTTGACTTATTGGAAGAGGGTTCAATATATTGTAGGATATTATAATGATTTGTTTATCATATATTGTTATCTGTTTTTTTTTGGAAAATGTTCCACTTTTTATTTTCAAAAAAAACACAAGACATCTCAAATATAACATGTTATAAAGATTTTTATCATATTTTATCTAGTTTCCATTGTTAGATCAAACTAGTTATAGGTACAAAACATGTATAATTGTAATGTTTGATCCAATTGTTTGAGTGTTTTGATATAGTAATCCCTTGGAGATTGGATATGCTAATCTCATCACATGAACTTATATCCAAACATCTAGGAATTACATCTTCCATTTTCCCTTTAGTTGCAACCCATGAGTAATTTCTGGCCATGTTTATGTTGTATATTTTGCAGGAACTTCCCATTAATAAACTTCAACTGTGGTAAGTCTATAGTTATGCCTTGAAACTTATATTAATTTCTTTATGGTTAGGAACATTGATATTCAGTACAACTGGTTCATTTGGAATTATGTTTTTCTAAATTTTTCTTATTCACTATGATGAATATGTATTAATATTTCTATTCTGGTTTGAGTGTATACATTTGAGGGTGTTGTCTACAATTTTTATTAATCTGTTTCTGAAAATGATTTCACAGAAATCATGAATCATGGATGATCATTAATAATTAATTTTCAAGATCATTTGTGGAAGCATATTTTTTTTATTTTTTCTTATTCATACATTAAGTGTCAATTCACACTTCTTCTTGCATTACAAGGACATATCTCATCTACCTTTCCTTCTCTTAATACATATTTGTGATGATTTTATGTGTTGTACACCGTGACCAAAAGCAAGAGGTTTTTATTATTGTAACCTAATATCTTATTTTTTAATTAGTTTTATATTTTTCTTATTGTAACTATTGTCTTTTTTGTTTAAGAGAACTTCCTTTTCACATTTATAAATAAGGAAGTTGATATGAAGCTCCTATATTTTTTCTATTCTTACTTTATTAAGCCAGGTAATAATAAATGATCTTCTTTGAATTTTTTTATGAGTCATCATTATAACAACCCATACTTTACATACATGGTTAATACTTCAAAATTTAATCATACCTATTACAATATATAAAAAAACCAAGAAAGGACCGTATAGGTATAGTGTCTTTAGAAACTGGGAAACATAAACAACTGGTTCATAAAGCATCTACACTGTCTCCCATTTATTTCATCATTTATATAGTCTCTTTTGGAATATCTTACTTAATATCCTTCTTCCTGACCTGGGGAAAGAAAAAATACAAAAGTGTGAGCTCAAATTCTCAGTAAGGGTAAACAAAATAAATATCAATTACATCATTTTCATAAGAACATAACATTTTGTAAATCTTAACCTGCAAAAGAAATCATAATTTCATAACATGGGATAAATCATAGAAGTGAAATGTAATCCCAATAATCATAACATAAAACATGAAACTTTGTGTTATACACACATAATCATATAGAGTCATTTCTTAGTAGTCAAGACTCATAGCCAAGACTATCTTAGCCGACAAAGTCCATTTCTGAACCGAGTTCAGTCCTGTTTCACTGAACCGGTTTAACCTTTCGTTCCAGCCATGTCTATCTCATGAGATATAAATCTTTACCCAATTCATTGGAGGGCTATATAGGTCCCACCCATCTCATAATGATACCATTCTAATGTGTGCCACAAAATCATAAATCATAAATCATTGCATAACCCATGTAATAAAAATGGGATTCTTAAACATCACGTCATCATAACATAATCCATAAAAGGTTATCATAAAAATAATTCCATCATAACATAATCAAATAAATGTAAAAATAGGGATATAAACAGAACCCTATATTATCTTAGATGGAAAATAATTTTGATAAAACACTTGAACTCCATTCTTGAGGAAAATATCCTTTATACTTCAAAAACATTTTTCCTTTCTTAACATGTCATACAATTTTAAACTAAAAGAAGTTGCTTAAAAATAAACTTGAAACCTTGTAAAGTATGCTTCTTGGAAATAATGTTTTAGAAATCCATTCATGCCGTATAAGTTAAAAAAACATTCTTCTCGTACTTTTGTTGGAAAAGTCAAAAAGTACCTCGTCCGAAAAATGACAAAAGATTCCATTCAAATCTTTTACTAAAAACTCACCGAAGGTTAAAATTTGATTTAAAAAATTGTAGGAGGATATAAATAATATTACATATTGGGTAAACATTGATGTGGATGATAAATATTCCCCAGTAAAAGTATAAACAATCTCGGATAAAAATTGAGATTGTGAGATTGTCCCTTACCTTAGGTCCGATTTTATTCATAAGTGTCTGAACCTCCTGTATAATGATTTAAATAATTTCATTTACTTATTCCAGAATCATACTCATTGTTATGATATCATATAAGTTCATATTCTTAGCTTCTTATTAGTAATATTTCATTGTTAGTTGTTATTGGGGTGTTTATTGCTTTTTGTTCTTATGCGTGTTTTATCAAATAAATTATTAGTTTTATTTTTAGGTTATAGATACCTAATTTACAGAATGGTATTAGTGTAATAAATATCATATTTATTCACTCAATTCATTTATGTAATCATTATTCAATGTAAATCATGTAGAATGAGTCGCATCACATCGTGGAGACGGTATTCCGTACGTACGCACGAGCGATGATATCGTTCCCATGATCATGGAATTGTATTGGAGTGTATATATACTATTTAAGAATCAATATCACTTTACAAAAATCATATATAGTCATTATTTAAACCATTATACTCATCCAAGTAAGGTGGTGGTGGAAAATAGATTACACCACGGCGTGGAGACGATATTTCGTACGTACGCACGCGCAGTGATTTCATTTTCCGTAGGATGGATAGATGGTGAAATATGGTTGTTTAATACTTATAATAACATATAATTATATTATTTATACTGATGTTATTAATTCATAATGAAACAACTAAAGAAGACGAAGTGGAAGAAGAAATAAAGTTGAAATAATCGGTAACGGACATTACCTCTTCTTTGAAGCACCTCTTTGAGACCTCCTCTTAGGGCACTAAAATTGGTCTTTAAAGAATACCAGGACCTCTATGATGTTTCTAGGGAAGTGTAGATGAGAATTTGGCAGGGTTTGGCCGAGCTTGAAGGCTCCAAGTGGTGTGAGGAAGAGAGGGAGGCGGTTCCCTTTTATAAGGGATGAGAGGGGCACCTTTGGAAAAACTAAAAATATTATTTTTTTTATAAAGTCATACTCAGCTTTAAATAGCTAAAAATTGATTTCTTTCCAATATAAGGTGTTTATGGGTCTAACTCCTATCATCAAATATAATTTAGACTATATTAGGTTTCTATTTTAACCTTATCATTTAGATTAAACTTTAAGTTAAATAATTTTACTTTTACTGTGTCTTCTTGTTTTCTTACACTATAAGGTTAATAACATACTATAACATGCCAAAAGAACCCCTAGTTGTTTATTATTAATATATATATCCTTATCTAAGTCATTTGGAAGAACAGTATATTTTTAGGAATAAAATAACAATTAATAATATAATACTTGTTTTAAAAACTATTTTATTTCAATTTTGACACTATTTTGTAATTGATTTTTGTGAAAATCATAACAGAAGGATTAGTTAGAATAAAGTTACTTAAATCAATACTCAAATGTCATATTAAAATATAAAATTATTTTAATTCATAAAAAGTCTCAAATTACATTTATTTGTGTATTTATAACATCAATTATGTCAATATTTCATTAATAAGATAATTACTGCATCATCATTGTGTCATAAATAAAGTTAATTATTTATTGTCTAAAAATTAAAAATAAAATAAAATTATGTATTAAATATTTTTACCTTTCTAATGAATATTTATAGTATAATTTATCTTATGTATAACCCTATATTAAAAATGATTTAGTTATTAAACTTTGATTTTAACTATTTTAACCATTCTTAAAATAAATTAATAATAAATGTCCTAATCTAATCCAAGTGGGCCTAAATGGTCAGATTTTATTCCTAAGGTTGTTTTTGGTCGAATTACACTTATCAAATATAATTAGTACATGTGTTAGGGTAATAATAATATCATTTATACCCTTAATTACCCTATTTACTTTTAACTGTGGTAAAAAAAGTAAAAAGTTACTATTCACCAAAAATTATTTTCATTTCATTGAACCACATTTTACTTACTGACATCAACCATGTCTCTCATATTTTTGAAATTACCTTCACAAAAGTGGTAAAATTACGTTTTATGTAAATTTGCAAATTCTACTAGGAGGTGGGTAAAAGACGGTCAAAAGTTCAATAAAATTTTTATATATCTAAAATTATTATAAAATGACTCCAATGAATTACATTGAACTTATATAGGTATTATTTATCAATTTTTACCTAAAATAAATTTAAATAAAATAAATAATTATTTTAATGAAAAGTCGGTTTTTAAATAGTAACCCAATGTTTTCACTATTCATCAAAAATTGAATGTTTTCAGAAAAATACCAAAATTTCACCCTAGGATAATTCCGATATACTGAATCCAAAAATGAACTCCATTTTAAAAAATAAAATTCAAAAAATTTCAAAAAGTTGTTATTACTATTCATAACAGCTAGTTTTAATAATATTTTAATAGCATATCATAGTTTAGTGAAACTCGGTATTGCGTACAACGCAAACTATCGAGGTATGTCGCGATTGCGTGTAAAGTAAGCCAAGATAGTGTTATGTGTAGTTAAATATCCCTGTGATGATTTATATAACATAAAAACAAAATATTTCTCATAAAGATTCGGGTGTTACATTCTACCCCCCTTAAAATGAATTTCACCCCCGAAATTCGTCACTTTGTAACAAACAGATGAGGATACCTCTCCCTCATCATATCCTCAAGCCCCCATATAGCTTCTTCTAATTGGTGGTTCCTCCATAAAACTTTCACCAAGCGAGTGGTCTTGTTCCGTTTGACTTTTTCGCTACGATCCAGAATCTCTATTGGCTGTTCTTCATAAGAATGATCTTGCTCCAGCGGTACAACTTCTAAGCTGAGTATATGTGAAGGATCAGGCATGTACTTTCTCAGGAGAGATATATGGAACACATCGTGAACTTGGAAGAGATTCGGTGGAAGCCCCAATCGGTAATCTACTTTCCCAACACGATCCAGTATTTCAAAAGGACCAATATACCTAGGGCTCAGCTTTCCCATCTTTCCAAATATCATTACTCTCTTCCAAGGAGATATTCGTAAGAACACTTTATCACCCACTTCAATCTCTAGGTCTTTTCTTCGGTTGTCGGCATAACTTTTTGTCGACTCTGAGCAGCTCGAATGTGTTGTTGAATAGATCGGACCTTTTCTGCCATCTCATCAACAAGATCAAGTCCTAGTAGCTTTCTTTCCCCAACTTCATCCCAGCATGTTGGAGTTCTGCATTTCATTCCATAGAGAGCTTCATAAGGAGACATCTGAATACTGGAGTGAAAGCTATTATTATAAGAAAATTACACCAAAGGTAGGCGTTGATCCCAACCACCTTTGAAATCCTTAGATCAAGCTCTCAACATATCTTCTAGAGTTTGAATTTTCCTCTCAGACTGACCGTCTGTCTGAGGATGATAAGCAGTGCTGAAACTCAACTATGTATCCAGTGTATGATGAAGACTTCGCCAGAACTTTGAGGTAAACCTCGGATCCCAATCAGATATAATAGAAAGTGGTACTCCATGCAATCTTACCACTTCCTTTACATATATCCTGGAAAGCTGATCTAGAGAGAAATCTTCTCTAATAGCAATGAAGTGTGCAGACTTTGTAAGACGATCAACTATGACCCAGATAGCATTATTTCCTTTTGATGTTTTAGGAAGTCTGGTGACAAAGTCCATAGTGATGTTTTCCCATTTCCATTAGGGTATGGGTAATGGTTGTAACATCCCCTTAGACTTCTGTCTCTCAACTTTAACTTGCTGACAAACCAATCATCGAGAGAAATATTCAGCAACATCTTTTTCCATGCCATCCCACCAGAAGTACTCTTTCAGGTCCCTATACATCTTCGTGCTTCCAGGATGAATAGAGAATGAATAACTATGAGCCTCATCCATAAGCTCCTTCTTTAATTCTGGGATGGGAGGAACACAAACCTGATTTCTGAACATTATTATCCCATCACAATGAATGTTGAATTCAGGAACATTTCTCACCTTCTTTTGTAACTCTACATCTTCTTTTTGTGCCTCTTTAATCTTCACATGTATAGATGGTTGAACATTCATTTGATAAAGATATGATTTTTCCCATTCCATTATAATTCCAAGATCCATCCTTTGTAAATCCATAAATATTTGATCTTTTGTGATCCTCATCATGGATAAGATATCATGGTCTTGTTGACTTAATGCATCTTCCACCTTGTTTGCTTTCCCAGGGTGGTAATGAATTGGGGAGTCATAATCCTTAATCATCTCCAACCATCTTTTTTGGCGCATATTCAGCTCCTTTTGTGTCAAAATATACTTTAAACTTTTATGATTAGTATAAATGTCACACCTTTCTCCATAAGGATAATTCCTCCAAATCATTATTGCAAAGATTACCTCATGTAACTCCAAATCATGAGTTGGGTAATTTTCCTCATGGATTTTCAACTGTCGTGAGGCATAAGCTATCACCATAATTTTTTGCATAATAACACACCCCATCCCCTTCTTGGATGCATCACTATAGATCACAAACCTTTCTCCACTACAAGGAAGTGTGAGTACAGGTGCACTGGATAACCTTCTTCTCAACTCCTTGAAATTCTCTTAAGATTCATCCGTCTAAACAAGCTTAACTCCTTTCCGAGTCAACTTGGTGAGTGGATTAGATAATCATGAAAAATCTTTTACAAAACATTGATAATATCCGTCCAAACTAAGAAATATTCAGATCTCAGTTACTTTTGTTGGTCTCGACCGTCTTTTTATAACCTCTGTTTTTTCTGGATCCACAGATATCCCCTCTTTTGAGATTATGTGACCCAAAAATGAAACTTTTTGGAGCCAAAATTCATACATGGTAAATTTGGCATAAAGCTTCTCCTTTCTCAGGGTCTTCAATATAATTCTCAAGTGATCTTCATGTTCTTTCTTTCTCTTTGAATATACAAGAATATCGTCTATAAAGACTACCAAAAACTGATCAATATAGTCTCTAAAGACTCTATTCATCAGATCCATAAATATAGTAGGGGAATTAGTAAGACCAAATGGAATTACTATAAATTCATAGTGTTCATACCTTTTACAGAAAGCCGTATTTGGTATATCCTCCATTTTTACCCTTAATTGATGATACCCTGAACAAAGATCAATCTTGGAAAAGTATTGAGCTCCGTGTAGTTGGTCAAATAAGTCATCAATGCGTGGGAGAGGATATTTTTTCTTGATAGTGATCTTGTTAAGTTCTCAATAATCAATGTAGAATCTCATTGATCCATCTTTCTTCTTAATAAATAGAATAGGTGCTCCCCGAGGTGATGCAATAAAGTGTATGAATCCTTTATCAAGATTCTCTTGGAGTTGCTTCTTCAATTCCTGCAACTCAATTGGGGCCATTCTATAAGGTGTCTTTGAAATAGGTAAATCAGCCGATATGAGTTCTATTGAAAACTCAACTTCATGATTTGGTCGAAGACCCGGTAATTCCTCTAGAAAGACATCTTCAAACTACCGTACAATGGGAATATTCTTAATCTTGAGTTTCTCACCAACCATTTTAGATAAATAAACTTCATTTAGTGGAATCAAGACCCATAAGATGGAAGAAATTTCCATTGGAAGTTTATGTTCACCCTTGCATTGATAGACGATCATAGACTGATCTGGAATATGAAATGTGACTTTCCTTCTTTAGAAATTGATATGAGATCCATATAAAGAAATCCAATCCATTCCAAGAATCATATCAAATTCCACTATAGGAAGGATCACTAGATTTTCAGGATGCACTTTCCCACAAACTTCAATCGGAGAAGAATTATAAACTTTTGATGTGACTTTTGTGCAATTAGGAGTTGTCACAGCTAACTCAACATCTAATTATTGAGGTAATTCGGTGATACCCTAAGAAAATTCTTCAGAAATAAAAGAGTGGGTGGATCCAGAATCAAATAAAACATTTGCTACTTTAGAGTGGATGGTCAGTGTACCTTTCACCACTTCATTATCGTACTCCACGTCACTGATAGAAATTGCATGTGACTTTCCATTATCTTAATACTTAAGTGTTTTTTGATGTCGATCATCATAAAAAACCCTTGGATTAGGGCATTGATTGGCATAATTCCCCATTTCCTTACACTTGTAACATTGAAGTGTAGGAGGTTAACTCTGTGTAGCATTTTCATTGTTTGCATCACTAGACATCTTCTTCCCATCATTGCGGCATTCGAATGCCCGATAAACTTCCTTTCCACATTTGAATAATTTACTTGTCCCTTTGACACAACTCCCTCCATTTTGCTTTCCACACTTTGTGCATAAGGGAAAACTCATCTTCTTTTCAGTGAGATCTTTAGATTTTCCTTTGAATTCCATTTTCCTCTTCTTATCGAACCCATATGACTGATGGGTTACTCCAGTCTCCATCTCAACTTTGAGAGCACATCGAACGATTTCCTTGTAGCTATTGAAGTCCCTTATGGATAACTCCCTTCGAAGAATTGGTTTTATGCCACTAAATAATCGATCGATCTTACTCTCGGGTTGGATAATAATCCCATTAGTGTACCATGCATGTCTTGTAAAATTTGCATCATAGGTACCAACAGATTAATCATCCTTTTGCTTTAGTTCAAGAAACTCCTTCTCCATCTTTGTTCGAAGAATATGAGGGAAGTACTTATTGAAAAGTAAGTTCTTAAACTCATCCCATTCCATGGACTCAATTTCATCTCTTGGCCTTGTATTCTTGATATGATTCCACCATTGATCAGCTTCACCATCCAAACGATAAACTGCTAAGATGACTTTATCATGTTCAGAACATTGAAGAACTGAAAATATCTTTTCAGTAGTACTAATCCATTGTTCAGCAAATAATGGATCAGTAGACCCACTGAATGAAGGTGGAAGCTACCGCATGAAAGATTCAACAGAATGTTTCTCCCTATTTTTCTCGTTTGGAAGTCCTGCACGATTCATAGCTTGAGAAAGTTGTGTGAGCATGGCTATAAGATTTTGCATTCCAGCTCCTATAACATTTGGTTGCTCAGGGGGACAATCATTGCATTGCCCGTCACATTCCACATTAAGATGGTTCCTTTGGGTTCCATCCATTGACTAAAACCAAGAAGAATAGTGTGATCAACACTAATTATAATAGGAAAAACACATAATCAAGAATAAAATTTCACACTTAAGGTCTTATCATAGGTTGTTCATGGCAATTTCTAAGATTGTGTTCTATGCTTAGAAATATCCTTAGGTTTCTTACTATGGCTTTCACATCCTAGTTCCCAAAGGTTGACTATAACCTCCCTCTGATACCAACTATAACGACACATACTTTACATACATGGTTAATACTTCAAAATTGAAGCATACTTATAACAACATATAACAAAACCATGAAAGGACCGTATAGGTATAGTGACTTTAGAAACTGGGAAACATATTCAACTGGTTCATAAAGCATCTACATTGTCTCCCATTTTTTCATCATATCTATAGTCCCTTTTGGAATATCTTACTTAATATCCTTCTTCCTGACCTGGGGAAAGAAAACATACAAAAGGGTGAGCTCCAATTCTCAGTAAGGGTAAACAAAAGAAATATCAATTACATCATTTTCATAAGAACATAACATTTTGGAAATCTTAACCTGGAAAAGAAATCATAATTTCATAACATGGGGTAAATCATAGTAGTGATATGTAATCCAAATAATCATAACTTAAAACATGAAACTTTTTTGAATACACACATAATCATATAGAATCATTTCTTAGTAGTCAAGACTCATAGCCAAGACTATCTTAGCATACAAAGTCCATTTCTGAGCCGAGTTCAGGCCTGTTTCACTGAACCAGTTTGACCTGTCGTTCCAGCCATGTCTATATGATAAGATATAAATCTTTACCCAATTCATTGGAGGGAGATATAGGTCCCACCCATCTCATATTGATGCTATTCTTATGTGTGCCACAAAATCAAAAATCATACATCATTGCATAACCCATGTAATAAAAATGGGGTTCTTAATCATCACATCATCATAACATAATCCATAAAAGGATATCATAAAAATAATTCCATCATAACATTATCAAATAAATGTAAAAATATAGATATAAATATAACCCTATATTATCATAGATGAAAATAATTTTGATAAAACACTTGAACTCCATTCTTGAGGAAAATATCCTTTCTACTTCAAAAACATTTTTCCTTTCTTATCATGTCATACAATTTTAAACTAAAAGAAGTTGATTAAAAATATACTTGAAAACATTTAAAGTAAGATTCTTGGAAATAATGTTTTAAAATTCCATTCATGCCGTATAAGTTAAAAAAACACTCTTCTCGTACTTTTGTCAGAAAAGACAAAAAGTACCTCGTACAAAAAATGTCAAAAGATTCCTTTCATATCATTTACTAAAAACTCACCGAAGGGTAAAAATGGATTCAAAAAATTGTAGGAGGATATAAATAATATTACATATTGAGGAAACATGGATGTGGATGATAAATATTCCCCAGTAAATTATGAAGTATAAACAATCTCGGATAAATATTACGATTGCGAGATTGTCCCTTAACGTAGGTCTGATTTGCTTCGTAAGTGTCCAAACCTACTGTATAATTATTTAAATAATGTCATTGAATTATTCCAGAATCATACACATTGTTATGATATCATATATGGTCATATTCTTAGCTTCTTATTAGTAATATTTCATTCTTACTTGTTATTCGGGTGTTTATTGCTTTTTGTTCATATGCGTGTTTTGTCGAATAAATTATTATTATTATTTTTAGGTTATAGATACCTCATTTACATAATGGTGTTACTGTAATAAATATCATATTTATTCACTAAATTCATTTATGTAATCATTATTCAATGAAAATCATGTAGAACGAGTCACATCACATCGTGGAGATGGTATTCCGTACGTACGCACGAGTGATGATATCATTCCCATGATCGTGGAATTGTATTGGACTGTATGTATAATATTTCTGAATCAATATCACTTTACAATAATCATATATAGTCATTATTTACACCATTATACACATCCAAGTAAGGTTGTGGTGGAAAATAGATTACACCACGGCGTGGAGACGGTATTCCGTACGTACGCACGCGCGGTGATTTTGTTTTCCGTATGATGGATAGATGGTAAAATAGGGTTGTTTCATACTTATAATAACATATAAGTATGTTATTGATATTTATTTTATTACTTCATAATGAAACAACTAAATAAGAATATGTGGAAGATGAAATAAAGTTGAAAGAATCGGTAACGGACATTACCTCTTCTTTGAAGATCCTCTTTGAGACCTCCTCTTAGGGCACTAAAATTGGTCTTTGAAGAAGACCAGGACCTCTAGGATGTTTCTAGTGAAGTGTAGAAGAGAATTTTTCAGGGTTTGTCCGATATTGAAGGCTCATAGTGGTTTGAGGAAGAGAGGGAGGAGGTTCCCTCTTATAAGGGAGGAGAGGGGCACCTTTGGAAAAACTAAAAATATTATTTTATTATAAAGTCATATTCGGTTTTAAATAGCTCCAAATTGATTTATTTATAAGATAAGGTGGGGAGGGGTCGAAATACTCTCATCCAATATAATTTAGACAAGTTTAGGATTCTATTTTAACCTTATCATTAATATTTAACTTTAAGTTAAATAATTTTAATTTTACCGTGTCTTCTTGTTTTCTTACACTATAAGGTTAATAAACTTACTATAACAAGACAAAAGAACCCCAAGTTCTTTATTATTAACATATATAACCTTATATAATTCAGTTGGCCGAACCTTATATTTTTAATAATAAAATAACAATTAATAATATAATATTTGTTTTAAAAACTATTTTATGTCAATTTTGACACTATTTGGTAATTGATTTTTGTGAAACTTATAACAGATATATTAGTTCAAAAAAAGTTAATTAACTCTATAATAACATGTCATATTAACATATAAAATTATTTTAATTCATAAAAAGTCTCAAATTACATTTATTTGGATATTTATAACATCAATTATGTCAATATTTCATTAATAAGAAAATTAATGCATCATCATTCTGTCATAAATAAAATAACTTAATTTTTGTCTAAAAATTACAACTAAAATACGATTATGTATGAAATAGTTTTACCTTTCTAATGAATATTTATAGTCTAATTTATCTTATGTATAACCCTATATTAAAATTTATTTAGTTATTAAACTTTGATTTTAACTATTTTAACCCTTCTTTAAATAAATTATTAATAAATGTCCTAATCTAATCCAAGTGGGCCTAAATGGTCATATTTTATTCCTAAGGTTGTTTTTGGTCGAATTAAACTTATCCAATAGAATTAGGACATGTGTTAGGGTAATAATAATATCATTTTTACCCTTAATTACCCTATTTACTTTTAACTGTGGTAAAAAAAAGTAAAAAGTTACTATTCATGAAAAAATATTTTCATCTCATTGAACCACATTTTACGTACTGACATCAACCGTGTCTCTCGGATTTGTCAAATTCCACTCACAAAAGAGGTAAAATTAAGTTATATATATTTGTAAATTCTCCTGGAGGTGGATAAAAGACGGTCATAAGTTCAATAAAATTTTTATATATCTAAAATTATTATAAAATGACTCCAATGAATTACATTGAACATATATAGGTATTATGTATCAATTTTGACCTAAATTAAAGTTACATAAAATAAATAATTATTTAAATAAAAATTCGGTTTTTAAATAGTAACCCAGTGTTTTCACTATTTATCAAAAATTGAAAGTTTTTAGAAAAATACCAAAATTTCACCCTAAGCTAATTTCGATATTCCGAATCCAAAAATGAAGTCCATTTTGAAAAATAAAATTTACAAATTTTCAAAACATGGTTATTACTATTCATAACGGCTAGTTTTGATAATATTTTAATAGCATATCGTTGTTTAGTGAAACTATGTATTGTGTACGACACAAACTATCGAGGTAGGTCGTGATTGCGTATAAAGCAATCCAAGCTAGTGTTGTGTGTAGTGAAAGATCCCTTTGATGATTTATATAACATAAAAACAAAATATTTCTCATAAAATTCTCGGTTGTTACAATCATTATGATATAGGATGTTATAATAATTGTTTTATCATATATAAGTATTTTTTTGGTTTTGGAAATAGTTTCACCCTTCATTTAAAAAAATTAAAAAATAATCATCATAATATTTTAAAAAAAATTACGGTATTTTATTCAGTTTTTATTGTTGGATCAAGCTGATTATAGGTAAAAAACATATATCATCATAATGGTTGATACAATGGTTTGAGAGTACTGATATATGTATTCCTTGGAGATTGGACATGCTAATTTAATCGGATTCCCTGCTATCCCTACATTAGGGAATTATGGATTCTATTTTTCTTTTAGTTGAGACCCATTAAGAATTTTAGGTGATGTTTAAGCTGTATCTTTTGCTTGAACTTAACATGTCTAGGTATTGTTCCTCAAAAATTCAATTTTTATGCCTAAAATTATTTATTAGATGCATAAATGTTTTTTATGATTACTTATATGTACAAAGATGTGGTTCAATCATTTTACTAGCCTAACATCGGAAGAAGGAAACAACTGTGTTAGAATTTGGAAAACTTGCATAGAATCCCTCTTAATGTTCCTTAACTATAAGTATATATTTTTATATACAATGATTTATTGAAATAATTTATTTCATGGTAACATTCACTACATTATTACTGTATATATCCAACTCCATTCAAATATTTCAGGGATGTTATGCAGCTGAGGGATATTCTTGGGGATATTTTGGTATAGTTTTGATTTTGCATTGATGTTCTAGCATAGAATTATTGTGTTCTATACATTTTGAGTGTTACCCATTAACTAGACTCTCAAATTTTATACATTAGTTTCATAATGTGGAATTTTTATTAGGTAATAAAATAGTGTCTTTGTCATGAAAGTATCATGGTTTGGGAGATTCTACTCAAGGCCTCTAGATATGATCATTCATAATGAATTTTGTAGTATGTTAGAATTGTGAAAATTGATGCATTTTCATTGTTTGTTGATTCATATAAACATGATTCATGAAAGGAGAAATTTGAGATGGAATATAATATGTTTCTACTATAACAGTTCAGTAGTGCATAAATTTCAATAGATTTCTATTCTACCAAGATGTATTTGTATCCAAATTGATTCTAAATATCAATTTTTTTATAATAACACATATATCAATATATGTATTTTTAGTTGTATATCACTAATATTGTCTTTATTTAATTACAATATCCCTCTAATAATAAGTTCTATTTTAAAATCTTCGATTTTGTAACTGTTTTTAATAGTATGTTATTAACTGTTAAAATTTTAATTATTGATTTTCTTACTGTGTGATTACAGATATGGAATACACACGTTCCAATAATATATAAAGTGTCATGAACTGTATTCTTCATATAGAATTATTCATATCCAGAGGCATATATTTTTTTTTTTTTCTTGTTCATGTCTTCATGATAGATTTTCTATTTTCATATTCTCAATGTACTTACTTTTTATACAGTAATGAATTTATATTGAATTACGATATTGATTCTAATTTTATATAAAATGTTGATATTGATTCTAATTCTATATCAATATTCGATGTCTTCATATATTTTTCCGATTAAATTTCATGTTTTCATGTCTTTTGAAGTGGTTGAAGGATCCACTTACCCTTGATTGGACTCTGTTCATGGAAGCCTTAAAACCCACATCCCTACTCTGAACTTTTACTGTTAAAGGTTGACATTCAAATGATAGGGAAATATCCCTGCTATCAAATTCTATGAAGTAGGCTCACTTTGCTGTAGGTTGTGAAGGAATTTCCACTCCTTCATTGATGCAACTCCTATTTCAGTTTTAAATTTCTGGACACTATTTTTTAGATTTAAACAATAAATCTCATATGTAACTACCTTCATGAGTTCATATTGAGGTGATTTGAAAGAAAATGGAATATATATATATATATAGTATGAATGCACATATAATGATGAAGTTCATGGAGGTTGAAGGTATTTTAACATGAATATTGTAGTATTGTGGAATCCACTATGTCCATCAACATGATTTTGGGATTGATACATAAATATTTATTAAGGGGACTAAAATAGCATCAAGATTAATGAATCTTCGTGTCCATTTATCTCTTCAAATAACGATTATCTCTCAATTATACCACATGAAATGTGATCATTTTTCATACTAATCCTCGCCCATGCATTTTTGCAAGCCCAAATAGTCCAGTCAGAATCCATGAACAATAAAAATGTTTATCATTCCTTCTATTATTTATCTCAATTTCACCTCTTACCTCCTCCTCCACCTCCACCTCTATTTCATATCTGTCTTGGATCTTCACCTTTCAAATTCAATAATTTTCCATCATTGTTCATGTCAGTCTTTTTCTAGGTATTATAATGGTGTGTCTATATTTTATCGACTCATATGCTATTTTTTAGGAATGAATACTTTTTGATTAAAAAATATTTAACATTATTATTTCTTAGTAACTTTTACAAATATCATTCTCTTATTAAATAAAAATCATTAATCCAAGTGACGTGTGTATGCATGGGTGGGTACTAATTAATTATATTTTACGATAATAAAAGAGAGAAAAAAATAATTATTGAAATTGTACACCAATAGTAGAATATGTTCTCGTTGTTTAGGAATTCATTAATGTGTTTTCTAATGATTAACATGGAAAGACACTCTAGCGTAAAGTCATTTTTTTCATTGAAAATATCCTGTATGTAAAAAAGAATATATAATACTAGCTATAGAATTTCTATAGTTGAATTAGTGTAACATATATAAGAATAATATGATTTTTGTAATAAGAAATTTATTCACCCCTAGTGTTTCACATTTTGGATACCCTATTATTATTATGAAGTATGATGGTCTATGATGTTGTGCATCAATTATATAGAAATAAGTCCCATTATTATAAATAATAGGTATCCCCTACCTCACATTGATTACCATTTTAAACAAAATTAACTGGATCTATATTTTTCAAATAATTATCATTATCTTTTTTATTATCAACAATGGGTAATGATGGAAAAATTTCCAAATATGGTATTTAACAAATGGGATATACATAATCATTTTATTGCAAATCCCTTGGGGTTGACTAATGAACTATTCCTTTTTATGGATATGATAAAACACTTATTCATATATTATCTAGATAATTTTACTATTCTATTTACTGATGATATCATAGTATAATAAAAAATATATATAGAGAAAAAAAAAATATTTGAGATCCATTTTTGATATTATCAAAGTAAATGAGTTATATAAGAAATTAATTATGGGATAATACTAATGAATTTTAATTTAATTGTCATATTTTTTCCATTAATAGAATATTATTTTATCATAAAAAAGGTAATTAATGAATTTTTTATTACATTGAAAATAATTTAGAGGAAATATTTCCTTAGATTATCATGTTATTAGAAACAATTTGTTAAAAAATTACTCTTTTTCTCACCCATTAAATATAACAACCCATGACTTCATACATAGAATTACATCTTTTTGGAGGAATATTCATTACATTACAAAAACACTTGCCTATAGATTGTAAAGGTACAGATTCTATGGTACTTGGAATCATAAGAAACTATCATATTACGTAACTATATCATCTCCTAGTTATTTTATCCTTAATGGAACCCTTTTTGACATATCAAACTTAATACAATTATTCATATCCTAGGGAATGAAATCATAAGAAAATGGTGATATCAGATTATCCGTAAGTGTAAAAATGGAGATTTAAATGATTAAATAATATTAACATGAGAATAAGTTTACAATAAAATGAAAATAACAGTTTAATATTATTCCCTATGTATTATGTTTCATAATCATGAGTCTTGTAATAAATTTGAATTGTTTGTAAGATATGAATTATTAAAGAACATGAGCGATGAGAAAGTAATATTAGTATAAGACATTGAATTTTTTAATATGGATAAGCATCTATAATAATTTTCATAGTATTAAATTATTTTTTACAAGACTATCATTGAATTGGTTCTCACCACAAATCATCATTATTGTCAAGGTTCACTCCCAATATAATCATGGTGGATAATGTACCTTAGGGAACTACTTTCACTCCAAATTAAATCACTATTTATCTCATGAAATTTAATTTATTATAGAATGATTTGGAGGGAGATAATGGTCCCTCACAAAAAATAAATAAATCCATACATATTTGTGACATAAGAACATAAATCATTCCAGAACCAAAAAAATGGGTTTATATAAACATTAAATCATATCATAACCCATGTAAATGAAACAAGTATCATAATGATCATGACATCATAAACATATAAAATCCATATAAAGAATAAAAATGTTTTAATTGGATAATATTCACATTAAATCATAAATAACATCAAATAATGTTATCTTATATGGGAAATTATTTTCAAATATCACATGAAACAATTATTTATGAAAATATCCTTTCCATTTCGATATAATTTTGTTAAAAGTTCCACAATTTAAATGAAAAATATTTTTTTGGAAAATAACCATGTAAGATTGTAAATGAATCTTGAAGTGGTTATCACATAATGATGATGGGAGTATCCTATCATGTCCTATAAGTTAAAAATATTCCTTGTAATTTTTTTTAGAAAATTTATAATGAACCTTGCATAGAAAACAATAAAATGTGAAATTTCAAACCATTTTATTAAAAGTAAAAAATTGGTAAATATGATTTTAAAATATTGTTTTAGAATAGTAAATTATCTTTTGAAAAAAATTACAATACATGGATATAGAGAATAAATATTTCTCAGATAATACTTAAACATAAAAATCCCCAATAATGACAAATTGTGAAATAAATCTCTACCTAAAGTCTACCCATTCCATGTTAATGTTTAAAATACATGTATAATAAATTTGGATTTATTATAAATATATTAAAAATAAATATTTCTATCAAAAGATGTATGATTTATTTATAACATCTTATCCCTATTTATTTATATTGTTTTATTAAAATAACTATTCAATTTTATAACTTGTTCGTTCCCCAATCATGATTATGTTTGGTAGTCGGGGAAATTATAATTTTATCATAGTAACAAAATTTATAGAATTATAATAGTGGTATAAAAAATAATTTTTTTCTTTATATAAATATTTATTTTAATTCATTAAAAATATTAATTGAAAAATGAATTACACTATTCTTGGAGATAGTATACTGCACAACGACATGAACATTGTTTCCATTTATTAAATAATCAAATGAATGAAATTTAAATAGAAATATGCTTTTATAGAATTTTTATTACATTTTTTATATCATATATATTTGTAAAATTCTCTTTATTATCATCCTTGTGATATATAGATTAAAAAATATTTACATCACATTGTGGAGATGGTAATCTATATGTACGCATGGGTGACATTATCATTTCCTGAAAGACTGGATGATATGAAAGTAAACAAGTAATTATTACTATAAAAGAATAATCATTTCACAAATATTATTTATAAAAATTAACCAACCCATATTTCCATACATTAAATATAGTGATGAAAAAGAAATTACATCACTGCACTGAGACTGTAAGTCGTGCGTAAGCACGAGCGATACTATCACTTTGTATTTGATGAGAAATAGGGTATATAATGGTGTTTTAATTCTCATAATAACATATAATACTATTTAGGATAGTGGATTTATTATTTAGTGATGAATATATTTATTTTATAATATGTAATGAAGAGTGTAACAAGAAGGTGATCGGTTAGAGCGATTACCACATCTTCAAAACAAATCTTTTATATCACCTCTAAAAGGCTATATGAATGGTATTTTAAGAATAAAATAAACTATATAATTTATCTGGGTGTTAATTGAAATGAATATAGAATAGTATGGGTGCTCTATAAGTATCAATGTGATGTAATTAAGTGAAAGAGGATGTTACCTTTTATAATTGAGGAGAGGGATAAATTTGGAATTTCTAAAATGACTAGAATATAATAAGAATATTCTAGATCCCAACCCTTAAAAATGAAAATAATTGTATAGGTTATCAAATTTTCAACCAGTTATTATACACTTTATTATTATTTAATATATTTATGAATTTAAAAGAAATTATTAAATTATTAATTCCATAAAATATCATTATTTCTAATTTTGAAACTATTCATTATATCGACATTGAAAACATCAACATAACATGTAAAACATGATAAAACTATTTTATTATATCCTAAACATGTCATGGTTATCTAGTTCAGTTTTGTATCACCACGTATATCTCAAATTATGTTAGTTTTAATTTTTTTAATATCATTTATTTTATTATTTTGTTAATTGAATAATTATTGCATTAATGTTGTGTAACTATTTAGGTTAATTATTTAATTCATAAAAAATATAAATAAATTACCATCATTAATATAATTTCATTGTTAGTAAAATTAATATTAGTATTCATTCATAACTACTTTTTTCCATTTTTGGACAGATAAATGTTGTTTAAAATTAAGAAAGTGTCATTTTTCACTTCCTTTGGATTAATGAATATATAAGTATGTTTCCTGGAAAAGTGTCCATCAAATAACTAAAGTATACACATTAGGTGTTAAGGGAGTAATTTAATTCATCCCATAGTAATTAGGATGAATAAATATGGCCTTATAAATTAATTTTAATATATTCTAACCTGATTTACCATTTTAATGAATGATAAATTCTATAGTTGTTACTATACATTTTAACGAAACATAAAAGGGCGATTGTCACAAACCAACATGGGTAACCTATTAACCCAATAACGGAGTCATTCCCGAAATGGCCTAAAATGTAGTCTAGATCCCCATAGGTTGGAATCTAGCACCCGACATCTTACAACATACATGTTGGAATGATTTCTCAGACAAAAATGTGGAAGAAAAAGAAAAATAAATAGTATGCATATGAAAAGAAAACTCCACTGGGAGTATGGTTCCATAATAAAAATAGAAAAAACCCAAAGTAATAAAATCAAATGTATAAATATGAAAAACATCCTCAAGGTCCCTAAGGACACAACCCACAAATTATAAATCTCAATAGCTAGATCCACCTCCAAGAGATCCCTTCCCTTTGCACGATCCTATAAGTAGAAATCCTACAAAAACCCGATGGAAAGAGTTGGGTGTGAGCCTAAGCCCAGTAGAATATCACAAAATATTACATAAGAGATTTAAAATATAGATTATCCCATGAAAAGATTTCTATTTTTTAGAACAATTTGTTTTGAAAATTTATAAGCATATTTAAACAAAACATGCTATACATTATCAGAATGATGTAAAATAAATTCAAAGCACAAGATTTACATTACAAGAGATGGAAGATTTCTAAAACAATGGCCTAAGTAAATCATTTTTATAAAACAGTTCATCTTAATTCAGCAGTCATGTAAATTACTTTAAACAAACACTGTTTTTCATTTATATCTTAAATATAAATAAACAAGTGAGTTACATGGTCATCGACCAATAGGTACAATAGTATTAACCAGCTATAGAATTTATCACACTCTACTTGAACTCTGAAAAATGTTTAGACACACATCCCAATTACACATGCTGAAGGAGATTCATCACCAACACGTTGGGGATGTGACCAACTGCATGTATGTTTTAGAACTTTGTAATAGCGCAGAGTGTATCCTAATAACTCACTAACTACCTATGTCCATTGTATTCTCTTATAAGATTAGAGAAATATTTTATGACATCTTGAAATTTTATTAATCCCATTATTTCATTTTGAAAATTCCAATTTATTTCTATTTAAAACCAAAATAGGTTTTATTCTAAAACATGTCTTTTTCAGATGATTATAAAACTGGGTTACTATCATATCATTTTAAGCCACTTCCATGAGTTTAAAATCTATTCTAAACCAATTCCATACTTTTAAAAATTCATTTTCACAATTCAATTACACAATTTAATTGAAAACATTTCGATCAAAATCCACCATTTAAATTCAAAAATTTAAATCATTTAACCTTCCAGAAACCCACCTGAATTAATTAGAATGGGGTGTTTTCTAAATTTATGTGCCAAATACATTTCAAATTATCCAATTAATTGGAATTGCGTTTCATTAATTTAATTTAAATAATTTTTAATTAATTTAATTTAATTCAATAATTTATATAAACTATGAAAAGCAATGTTTATCAATTTGGGGAATTTAAACATACCCACATACCTCTTTCTAAAATAATGACACTCGCAATGACACCCATCAATGAAAAAAGGTGAAGGATATCATGAAACTTAACCTATAATAAATATCCAACACCAAATTTAATTGATCCATCGATCTATAGATGATTCATTGAAACCCCAAGAGGAGATAAGGATAGAAACTTGAAGAAGGAAAAATACAATTAGAGAGAACCCTTACTCGAGATTCACACCGCAAGGGAAGCAATGATACAAGGATGATCCGATCAAACCCAAAGGCGAGGATGCTCTAAAAATTCCTACGAATCATCTGGACTGAAGAGATAAGTGTTCTGGAATGAAATAAACTGAGTAGATCTTCCAATTGTGCATTTTAAAATTGGATGCGGGTCGAGTCACAATCTGTACCTCAGGTACACGACGTGTAGTCAACACTGGATTAGTATGCCAAAAAACGCATCACCTTGAGTTTAAATTATTCTATTTAACCTCGACATTATGTTTACCTCATGTAAAACACATGTACTATCTCACGGCATGATCTTCTAGTTCACGACACGATCTCAAAGTCCATGACAGGGATCTAGTACCAATTATATTGCATGTACCTCATCTACACAGCATATAATTCTTTTGCAGTCTACAATAATCATAGAAAAATTACATAAAAGTTTTTTTAATCTAAAAGAAACATAGAAAATGTGTAAAACATACCAAATCAAGGTAATAGTTTATATCAACATTCCCACCATAACAACTTTCTACCCTGAGAAACCTATGTAGAAGTTCCCTACCAAAGAGATGAGGCCACTGTTATTTAATCATTGCCTCGCATTACCACAGATCATGAATATCATAATAATTTTTAAAAATTAAATAAAACAAAGGTATCATACTCCCATAAAGTACCTCAGCCTTAGAATCAACTATCCTGACTAGTCACTCAGTCATAGATAAATATGTCTCGATCTCAAGAACACTCTAGCTAAAAATGTAAGATGGATCAGATATATACAATATCAGTTGTGATATATGGAAGACATTATGTATCATATTCAGCTATTTTGGAAGTGAAAAATAGTATGCAACCTTCCCCACCAACTAAATAACCTCAAAAGGTCCAAAAATGTTTGGAGTAATATTCCCTTTCTTACCAAGTCGTCAATGACCCACCCACGGTGGAAATTTCAAGAACACTTGGTCACATACTGAATACACCAAATGTCATTAACACTGATCAATGTAAGACTTATATTGGTTCTATGTTGTCAAAATCCTCTAAAGAATCATGTGAATCATTAAGGTCATCTACTTCCCCAATCTTGGTTCATCCAAATTACATTCACCATCCTCTAACCAACACAATGTAGATTTATAAGGCCAACCATATAAGGCCTCAAAAGGTTCTGGTATAATGGATACATCAAAAAAATTGTTGTAAGAAAAATAAAACAACCCTATGGGATCATCCCATGCCCCACCGAAGTCATGAACACAAGTACGAAGCATATCCTCAAGAATCTTTATAGTTATTTTGGTCTGTCCATCTGACTGTGGATGGCAGGCCATGATCAACTGACCATGAGATCCTAGTGCCACATCAATGCCTCTACAAATGTGATAAGTGAATCTATTATTACTATTAGAAACTATAGTTTATGTAATTCCATCAAAACAAAATATATCTTTCACATAGAAATTTCTCATCTCCTCAACATTGGTTGTATCACGAATGGATAAAATGTCAGCTGACTTGGTTAGCCTATCAGTCACAACCCTTCCTGCATTATTCTTTCTCTGGGTATGAGGAAACCAAAACACAATGTCCATAAAGATCTCATCCCACATCCAAGTAGGGGATTGATAGTGGTTTAAGAAAACCATAATGTTTCTGGTGCTCGACATTCACCAGTCGGAACTTATAGAAACAAGAGACAAATTCAGAAATGTCCTATATCATACCTAGACACCAAAGTTTATATATCATGTCGTTGGTCATTTTTTTGTTTTGGGGTGGAAAACCAACTTATAATTATAGAAATCATCCATCACTTTCTTTATTGCCACTAACGGTCCGATGAAGTGGTTCTAATAGCATCAAATACCCTCTCTAGAGAACGAACTCATGGAAAATGTCTCCCCCCTAAAAGGATTTTATAATTACATAGAACTCTTCGTCAAGATAATTATTTTTAATAATCATATCTAGAAGTGTAGATGTCTACTACACACTAACTAAAGAAACATCAGCCACATCCTCCTGAACACAAATATGTAACTGTGTAAAGAGATCCATAAAATTCCACTCTTTTGAAGACTCCTTCAATACATGGGTTAGAAGTTTCCGGCTCAAAGCATCAGCAACAACATTCGCTTTCCATAGGGTATAGGCAATGTTAATATTGAATGACTGAAGGTACTCCAACCAATGCCTCTGGTGAAGATTCATATTGTTTGAGAGATGATAAAACTCGGGCTTTTGTGGTCTAAATAAACTGTAAACCTTCTGCCAAATAGAAAATTATTCCATCTTTTAACCACATGCATCACAGCTGCAGGTTCCAGATCATGGGTAGGATAATTCTTCTTATGTTTTCTATGAATATGAGATCCACATGACACTGCAAGATTTCCCTTCATAAGAACGTAGTAAAAGCCTAAACCTGATGCATCACAGAAGACCACCTTGCCATGCTTGTCTTCTAGAAGAGTCAACACATGTGATGTAGTTAGAAGATGTTTTAGCTCAAAAAAGAACTCTGACATTTATCATCGCCCACAAAATGAACCCTCGTCCTACAAGAGTTGTCATCATTGAATCCAGCTTTGATAATACTTTCAAGAACCTACCGTAATATACCTCTAATCACAAGATCCTTCTGATATCAAAGACAATTTGTGGTATCTCCCAAGTCATTAAAACCTTTTCCCTCTATTGATCAACTGATATACCCTCCTCTGACACCTCATGTCCCAATTATATTACTTCATGAATAAATAAATCGCACTTTGAAAGATTGGAATATTGGTAGTGATTTTTTAGGAGATTCAGAACTATTCTCAGATGTTTCACTTGATCCCCCTCATACTTGCAGTAAACATTAATTTCATCGAAAAATACTACCATAATGGTATCCATTTTTTCACAAACCATCCTGAGTACCCTTGTAACCTAGTAACCAAGCAATCTTGGACATTAACCAAAGGGAGTTCATGATCCTAACAGGTTAGCAAAAAGCATCCAACATCATGCGGCATACAAGTGGGAATGATTTCTTCCACAAGAATGTGGAAAAAAATAAAAACAAAATAGTAGCCACATCAAAAGAAAACTCCACTAGGAGTAAGGATCCAGAATACAAAAACACATAAAGGAAAAGTACTAAAACCCAATGTATAAAAAGGTAAAACATCCCCCAGATCCCTAAGTACACAACTCACTATGTCCAAAGCTCATCATCTGAATCTACTTCCAAGAGATCCCTTCCCTTTGCATGACCCGGAAGGAAGAAAGTCTATAAACACCCAAAGGATAAATTAGGTATTGATCATATTCCATGTAGGATACCACCAAATATTCTATATTATATTCCAAATAGATATTATCCAAATAAAATATTTCTATTATTCAAAACAAATAGGTGTTTAAATTTAAATACATATTTAAAAAACATGCTATAACTTTTTAGACTATTAGAAAATACATTCAAGGCACATGATTTACATTAAAAGAGATGGAACATTTATAATAAAATGAATTAACTAATCCATTTATATAAAATAGTTTATATAAATTATACAGGCATGTAAATAAGTTCAAACAGACATTGGAAAACATTTATATACAAATATAAATAAACAAGTGATAAACATTGTAATCTACCAAAAGGTTCAATAGTGTTAACCACCTATAGGATTTAGTACTCTCTATGTAAACTCTAAAAAATGTATATACAAATGCCCCTATTACACTGGACAAAGGAGACTAGTCACTAATTCGTCAAGGATGTGACTGGATGCATGTATGTTTTAAAACATTGTAATATTTTAGAGTGTGTCCAAATAACTCTCTAACTACCTAAATCTTTTATGTGCTCTTACATGATTGGGGAGATATTTTATGAATTCTTAAAATATGACCAATCCCATTCATTCATTTTGAAAATTTCAATTTATTTCCATTTAAACCAATATAGTCTTGATTCAAAAACATGAATTTTTTACAAAAAAAGAATCAGGTTTCTATTAAATCATTTTAAGCCACTTCTATGAGTTTGAAATCCATTAAAAACAATTCCATACTTTTCAAAATTCATTTTTAATTTTAAATTAATAAATTTAGTTGATAATATTTGCTTCAAAATGAAAAATTTGAATACCACAAATTAAATCATTTATCTTTCCACAAACCCACAGAAATTTGTTGGAATTGGGTTTCATCAAAATTTCCATGCCAAAACCATTTCAAATATTCAAATTCATTAGAATTGGGTGTCATTCATGAAATTGAAGGAATTTTTAAGAAATTAAATTTAAATCATCATTTGAAATAAACCAATATAATCAAATTTAATAATATTGGAAAATCAGAATGAAACAACCTACCTCATTCCCGAAGAATGACACTCGCAACAGCACACATCAATGAGAACAAAGGTGAAAGAGATATTGATACTAAACCTGAAAGAAAAATACTATACCACATGGTATAGATACATCAATCCATAGATGATCCATTTAAAAATCAAGAGGATAGAAGCAGAGAATCTTGAAGAATTATAGAAAACAAGAGAGAATCCTTACCTAGTAATCGCACAATAGGGGAAGCAACGACCAAAGGTTTATTCAATCAAACCATAAGGTGGGAGCCTCTAAAAAATGACAAGGAAGGCTCTAGGATAGAGATCCAAGATGAATAGAATGAAAATGACCTAGCATAACTACCAATTGTGAGTTTTAAAACTGGATGAGGGTTGAGTCACGATGTGTACCTCTATTACATGGTGTGTAGTCCACGCAAGATTAATACAATGAAAAACCCACCACCTCTGGTTAAAAATCATCAATTTAACCCCTAAATGACTTGTACCTCATGCACATGACATATAACAGCTCATGAAATGATCTCCCAGTTCACGAAATGATCTCAAAGTCCACGACATGCATCATACACCAATTAGAGTACGTCTACCACAAGAGCAAAGCATGTGCTTGTTCGGATGCCAACAGTAAACTCATAAACACACATAAAATGATACTTAACCGAAATAGAACATTAAAAAGGAGGAAAACTAACCCGATCAATATAACTAAAAAAATTAATTTTTGAATTTTTTTCAAAAATAACCAAGTAAATAAATTAAAATTTTAATTTAAATCATTCACCACTGGGGATTAATATATTTATATAAAATCAATAGTTTGATTTTTTTTTTAAAATTACTATTAATTTAAAATAATTTTGGTTTTTGAATATAATCATGAATTACTTTACAAAATATATAGACCTAATATTATAAAAAATTTAGTAATTACTATTAGTACCTTCCATTAAGATTCTTACACAATAAAGAAAACTTTTTATATTTATAATGTTACATGATTCATTTAAACTTTTTGTTACAAGCAACACAAGTTATCAAAGAAATAAATTATTTAAATAGAAATATTTTAGAAAACTTTCAGGGTGTTAAATTAACCTCCCCCCTTAAAATAATTTCATTCCATAAAAATTAATCACTCAAATACAAATAGAGGAGTACACTTATTCTTTATTACATATTTAGGATCCCACATAGCTTCCTCAAATTGGGGTTTTAACCACATAACATTAACCAAATGATTGGTCTTTCTTCATAGAAAATTTACTCTATGATATAGAATCCCAATTGGATATTTTTTATTAAAATTATTTTTCTCCATTAGTCTAACCACTATGTTTTGTATAGTTGAATGATCATGTATGTTCTTCCTCAAGAGATATACATTAACCTATCATTAATATCGTAGAGATTTGGTGGAATTGAAAATTGATAAGAAACTATGATAATACAATTATGTCTTTCAAACCCACTAATATACCTATGAATTAGCATTCCCTTCTTTCAAAAACTAAATGTTCTCTTCAATGGGGATATTTATAGTAACTCCTTTTCACCCATTAAAAACTATATATCATTCAGATGATTTTCAGCTTAACTTATTTTTCAACTATGAGATGTTATTAAGTGTGGATGAGTGGATCTAAACAGCTCTATTTTCTGTATGTCGAGATATGGTCCCAATGGATTTAATTCTCTAGCATCATTCTCGTTTGTTGGATTTTCACTTCATACTATAGAAGGATTCATATGGAGCCACCTAAATACTCATGTAAAATTTATTTTTTCAATAAAATAATACGAAAAGGAAGGTGTTGATCCCAACCAACTTTTAAATCCCAAGATAATGATCAAAACATATATTGTAGTGTTTGAATAGTCATTTCAAACTGACAATCACTCTACATATGATTATCACTGATAAAACATAACTCTCTATCCTGAGGATGGTGAATAATTCACTATAACTTCATGGTATCAAATCTTGATTTGATATAAAGGAAAGTGGTTCTCCATGAAAACTTACCATTTCATTAATACATATTATAACATGATGATCAAGTTATAATATTCTATAATAGCAATGAAGTGAACCAATTTTTTATGTTTATTGACTATAACGAATATATCATTATGGACTTTAGATCTTTTGGGGAGTCTATTAACAAAATAACATGGTAATGTTTTCCTATTTCCATTTAGTTATGTTTAATGGATGTATCATACCTTTAAATATCTTTCTCTACACCTTATCATTTAGAAAAAAATCAAGAATCTAGAAACATACTCTTAAACATCCCTCTTCATACCTTCCCACAAAAAAAATACTCTTTCAGGTCTCTATACATCTTTGTACATTTAGGATGAATATAGATTGAGGATAAATGGTACTCATACAATATCTCTTTATTAATATGTGGTATGTGTGGGACACATACGTGGTTTATAACCCTTATTATTCCATCACAATCAATGTTGTACTCATGAACATGTATAATCTCTTTTTCATCTCTACGTCTTCCTTTTACCACTATTTAATCTTCACCTGGATCAATGGTTGAACATTCATTTTAACTAGATAATATTTATCCCAATAAATTTATATTTCTAAATATATCATTCATAAATACTAAAATATTTTATCATTTGTTATCCTCAACATTGATAACATATCATGATCCTTTAAGTTGAAATCTTCTACCACCTTATTCACTTTCCCATGATGGTAATGTACTGAAATTTTATAATAACTAATTACCTAAAACAATCATATTTGGTACATGTTTATCTCTTTTTAAGTGAAAATATAGTTTTACCTTTTTTTAATTTGTATAGATTTAACAATATTATCCCTAGAGGTAATTCTGCTATATCATTAATGCAAACTAATTCTGCAACAAAATCCAAATCATGGGTTGAATTATTTTACACTTGGAACTTCAATTTTGGGAGTCATAATGTATCACCATATAATTTTTCTTTAGAAAACATCCCATTCCCTTATTTGATGTATAAATATAGATCCCAAACCTTTCTCCACTACAGTGTATTGTGATCATAAGTTCACTAAAAAACCTTCTTTTCATCTCCTTGAAATTCTCATCAAAATTCGTAATAAATCTGTACATAAATAATTTACATGTTAAATTTATGAGTGTATTAGATAATTATGAGAAAACATTCATAAACCCTTGATAATATCCAAACATCCCAAGAAACATTTAGATTTTAGTCACCATGGTTAGTCTATGTCATTCTAAATAACATCTTTCTTTAAATAATCTAATGATATATCCTCACTTGAGTTTATGTAACCCAAAAATGAAGATTTATAACATCAAAATTTCCCTTTGTTAAATTTTTCATATTGATGATCCTTCCTGAGGGTCTTCATCAGAACCCTCAATTGATCTTCATTCTCTTCTTTTTTATATAAATATTCAGGAGTATCAACTATAATTATTACCATAATCTATCCAACATCATCTCTAAAATCTCTATTCATTATCTTCATGATGATTTTTGGGAAATGTGAATGACCAAAAGGCATCACTATAAATTCCTAGTGTCCAAACCTGGATATAAATATCATATTGGTTATATCCTCCATATTGAACCTCAATTGATGTTATCTTGAATGAATATCTTTGAATGGTTTTTAGCTCCACGTAGTGGATCAAATAAATCATCAATCTGGGGGATAAAATACTTGTTCTTGATTTTAATATTTATAGGCTTAGGATTATCAATATAGATGCGTATTAACTCATCTTCAGTCATAAAAAATAGAACATGTTCACCAAAATGTGACCCACTAGCATGTATAAATCCCTTATCAAAACTCTCTTGGAGTTTGTTCCTTAGTTCTTGAAAATCAATTAGGTCCATTAAATAAGGATTCATTTAAATAGGCATAGAACAAGGTATGAGTTCAATTGAATACTTAAATCAATGAATTAGTGGAAAACATAAAAATTAATGACAAAATACATCAAGAATATACCATAAAATATGTGTATCCTTAATTTTTTGTGTTTCTTCCAAACTATTTGATATAGAAACCCATAATGCATATTAATTAATATCAATAATATATAATAATCTTCCATGGGATGTTTATATTATTTCCTTTACTGATATATCTGTATAAGTTCTTCTAAAATATAAAATTTCACTTCCCTTCAACAAGAATTATTATCGGCTCTATATGTAGAAATTCAATACATGCTAACAGTAACATAAAATTAAATAAAAGGGAGAATCACAAGATTTTATGGTATGACATTCCAACAACTTAAATTAAAGAATATAAATATAAACTTGCTATTTCATCATTATTCCTTGAGGAATTTTAATATCTAACTCAATATTTAATTGTTGATGTGATATGTGGATTTCATTAAAATATATTTAGAAATAAAATAGTGGTTGGATCCATAATAAAATAATACCTTAACTATTCTAGAGTGGATTATTAGTGTTCCATTCACCATGTCATTATCATAATCCAAATAGGTATCCATGATCTTCTGAGATTTCCATATTCCTTTCTGATTTAGAGGTTATTCATGATCATCATCAAAAATATTTCGATTAATGAACTGATTGTCATAATACTCATATTTCATTCATTTGTATCATTAGAGTGTGGGAAGTGTATTTCATGTAACATTTTTATATTTTCATTATTAACTAAATTCTTTACATCCCTTTAATATTCAATTTCATGATGAATTTACTTGGAGCAGATGAAATATTTTATAGTCCAATTAATACAATTTCCTCCAAGTTTCCTTCAATACATTGAGTATAATTGAAATCTCATATTCTAATCTACATGGTTTTTTGAAATGAATTTGAGTTCCATTTTTTATTTTCTTGTTAATACCATGTGAATGATAGATAACTCCAATATGAATCTTCATCTTATGATAAAATATTAAAATTTCTTTTTAAGTATTGAAGTCATTTATTTCAAATTCCGTTTGGAGACATGGTTTTAGGCCAATAAAGTATTGATCAATTTTACTTTCATGAATGATAGTAAAAACACATGCAAACATTTTAAGCACTATAAAAGTTTCTTCATAGAAACCAATGTATTTTTTATCCTTTTATTTCTTCTCAAATAATTCCTTCTACATATTTGCATGAAGAATATGAGGGAATCAATTTCTAACAAATATCTCATTAAACTCAACCCATTCAATGGATTTAATTTCTTTTTAATTCCCCTTATTTCTAATAAAATTCAACAATCTATATTCTTTTCCTTCAAGATGGTAAATATCTATAAGAACATTTTCATTTACCATGCATTAATCAAAATATATAGTATATCAATGTCTTTGATTCATTTCTCAAGTACTGGTGAATCAGAATATCCATTTTAAAGTTTGTGTGTTTCCTCATGAATGATTTATCAGTATGTTGTTCCCTTCTTTGATCATTTGTAACTCATCATGATCTATAGAATGAGAATGAGTTTTGAGTATAACAGTAATATTCTATATTCCATATCATATAACAATCCACTACTCATGAGGAAAATAATTTCATTATCCATTTCATTGTGTTTTAACATAAACCCTTTGGCTTCCATCTATTGACAAAAAACCTAAATAAGTGTGTAAAAGAGATTAATCATAGTGAAAAACGAAATTATCATGAAAAATAATTTATAAGATATCTAAATCACAACACATTATTTAATGAAAGTATAGGTATAGTAAATTTCATTCATTTTAGTTATAAAACCTTTTGGATTTTATCCTATATTTTTACTAATCCATAATTGTTTCCCCTCCTAGTTTTCAAATGATATCTAAACATATCTCTTAACACAAGTTATAATAATACAAGAATTTTATACAAACATCTTATATATTTTTAGATGAATATTCATTACATTACACTAACACATAGTTGAAGATTAGAAAGGTATTGTTCATTTTAAAATTTTGAAACATAAACAATAAATTCATAAGATATATACCTCATATCCCACTTATTTCTCCATAATTATCACATTTTTTGACATATCATATTTAATATTGTTCTTTGTATCCTATGGAAAGGAATCATAATAAAAGTGATTTCTTAGATTCTTATTAAGGGTAAAAATGGATATAACAATTACTATATATGAATAACATGATTATAAGGTCCTAATATTATGAACATAACATTTTTATATTATACCTTGTATATTATAAATCATATTTTTTAGTGGTGGAATAAAACATGACAGTTCATAAGACATGAATCATAAATATACATGAATGATGAGAGAGTAACACTTGAATAAGAAATAGATTTTTGTCATAAACATAAAAATAAAAAATCATTCCATTGCGTTCAATGATCTCTTCCAAGACTATTATAGTGGAATTGGTTCACTCCCCAAAACATATTAGCAGTCAAGGGTCACTCCTGATTCTATCATGGTGGATAACGTCCCTTACTAAATTGAGTTCACTCCCAATTCAATATTTATTTATCTCATGAGATATCATTAATTAACCAACTAATAAGATGGAGATATAGGTCCCAACCATCAAATTATTAAAACCATAGATATTTGTTCCATAAGAAAATAAATCATATTAAAATCCATGAAAATAAATGGGTTTTGAAAACATTTCATTATGACATATCCTGTGGAAATTAAACATGTCTCATAAAAATAATTTCACCATAAACATAAACCTCAAAAATAAAGAATATTTATTTTATACTTGGATCATATACCAATTTAATAATAGTTACCCTCAAATAATGTTATCTTATATGGAATTTGTTTTGAAACATCACTTGAAATATTTCGTTTGGAAATATCATTTCTACTTTTGAAATTATTTTTAAAAGAAGTACAATCATAAAGGAAAAATATTTCATTGAAATGAGGGTTTGAATATTTTAATGTAAGGATAAAATATTTATGGAGCCATAAAAGTGGGAAAATGTCCACATGTCATATGGGTTAAAAATCCTTCATTCCTTACATTTTTTAGAAAATATAGAAAGATCCTCATTTTGAAAATGACAAAAAGATTCCATTAAAATCAACATGGGAAAAGTAAAACATGGGTAAAAATGATTTTATAAAATAGAACGAAAATAGAAAAAATATATATTTTTTAAAACACATGGAAATGGAAGATAACTACTCCCCAACGGTGACGTAAAAATAAACAATCCTAAATAATGATGATATTGTGAAATAAAACAATACTTCAATATCCACTTTTTATTTTCAAATTAAAGCATCATGTATAATACATATGGATTTATTATAAATTTAATCCATTGCTATATATATATAACCATGTATTATTTATTTATAACATCTTATCACCCATTTACTAATAATTTTTTATTAAACCACTATTCTAGGTGAAAATTGCTTCCTTTTCCAACCTTATTTAGGTTCGGTAGTCTCAATCCTTATACAATGATCATGGTAACATAAAATAAATATTATTTAAAATGTTATAATCTTTAGATATATTAATTATATACATATTTATAATCATTGGTAAAAATTAATATAATGAAAATTGAATTGCACCACTCATGGAGATGGTAGGCCATACGTACGCCTGAGCATTGTTTTAAATTTTCATCTAATGTAATGATAGAATGATGAATCATAACAAAACTTTAAATCATTATTAAATCATATATATTATATATGTATTCCCATAATTCATCCTTATTAACATCTATTTGAAATATAAATGAAAAATGAATCCAATTACATCATGTAGATGGTATTCCATACGTATGCATGAGCTATGTTGTCGTTTCCTAGAAGATTGGAAAATAAAGTGGTAGAAATGATATTATCCTTAACACAGTATAATTATGTCATAAATGTTATATATATAAAAATTAAACCCATCATAATTCACACCCATAAAATATGGTGATGAAAAATGAATTACCTCACTATGTGGAGGCAGTAAGTTATACCTACTCACCTGCAATGCATTCACTTCCTAGTTGATGGAAATAAGGTATATAATATTGTTTCTATAATCATAATAAAGTTTAATTTTAGTAATGATATTGAATTTTATATTTTATGATAAATATAATATATTAATAGGAGTAAAGAAAGAGTAGACAAATAAATTTATTGGTGTGAAGTGTTACCTTTTCATCAAAATGATTCATTTAGATCTCCTCAAAAGGGACATGAGGTTGAGATGCTGAGAATAAAATCACTACAGAATGAGTCTTGGGAAGTTTAGATGATAATTTTTCATATAATGGTATAGATATAGGGATCATTTTGGTGTAATAAAGTGAAAGAGTACGTTCCCTTTTATAATTGAGGTGAGGGGAACTTTATGAATTTATCAAAAGATTAATATATAATTAGATTATTTTAGAATAAAATGCTATAAAATATACTATAAATACATAGTGTGATAAATTTTAGAATATATATTATCCCCTTTGTGATTATGTTTTATTTTTAGAATTTTTAAATAATTTATTAATTTATTAATTTATTAATCCCATAGAATATCATTATTGTCAACTTTTAATTTATTCATTAATTTGACATACAAATCATAATGAAAATAAGTAATATTAGAAAACTATATTTTAGTATATCATAAAAAATTTATATTTATATATATAATTATTTTATCCCCTTAAATATCTCCAATTAAATTTTTATTTTTTTGATATGTGTTAATTTATTTTTCTATTAATTGAATAATTACTCATCACCGTTGTGTGGGAATTTAAGGTAATTATTTTATTCCTAAAAATTATAAATAAATTTATATCATAAATATAATATAATTGGGATCCAAAGTAAAATAAAATTTCTTTCATAATATGTTTATTCCATATTTTACCATATAATTTATATTTGAAACTAAAATTATTACATTTTGTCACACCCTTTGGTTTAAATAATATATAAGTTATTTTCATGAACAAGTGTCCACAAAATTACTATATTTAAAACAATATGTGTTAGGAATTGAAATTAATTCATCCAATAATATATTGGTTTAATAATTAATTCCACATCACTTAGTTTTATCCTATATTAATTTTACATACCCTTTACTAAGGTGATAAATTTTACCACAGTTACATTTAACATTGACAAAAAATTAAAGGGTCCTAATTAATAAATTTATCCTTATTATTATAAATATATAATTAATTTCATATAATTAAATATATAAAAATAGAATAAATTTATTTTACATTAAGTTCCAAAAATGTGACCAATCCTATTATTTGGAATATTCGTTTTAAGGCATAAAATTGGATTTTTTTATTATCTGATGCATAGAAAAATATATTTTAAATATTTAAATCATTTTTAAAGTAAATAATATTTAAATTTCATTAAAATCCATCACCTATAAGGATTAATAAATTTTTATAAAATTCATTTTATACTTAAAATATTTTTTTTAGAAAATGACAATTTTTAAATTTTTTATATATAATGATGAATTTATTTTATCAAAATAAGGACCATGAAATTTTCATAATTTGGTTATTTGTATTTATAACATCCAATAAATGTTTTAGGTGATAATGGATACATAATATTTTGATAATTTTATGTTGTTTTTTTTTTGAAAAGTTGTTCTATCTAATGGAATCTATCAATGAAATCAAATTATTTAAACAAATATATTTTATAAAAATATAAGGGTGTAACATCAACCAAGTTTACATAAAATGATGTTATGTTAAAATTGTTAGAATAATGTAATGAATGTGTTGTATAACTAAGTTGGATATTTTTCAATGCACTTGTGTTGACCATATCATTAAGAAGAAATGGTTTTGGGATATATAGTGATGTATTAAAGAAAAAACTGATATGAATCCTTATATAGAATAAAATATTCATTGTGTATGGATAAACATAGTTAAATATCCATGAAAAAAAATATCCAACCTGTGATCTTGACTGGGAAGGTATTATGTTTTCCCTAAATATATGGAGGTATTATATATATGATAAAATGTATGAGATATATACATATCACAAAATTTTGGAATACAAATTTTCACAAAAGACCTCAAATCAGAGAAAATGGGTGGATATAGATAATAAAGGGTTATGATTTCCTAATACAATACCACCATGGGGATGACTATAAATTGTTAAATGTATTTATTACTAAAGATCATAGATTTATGACTAAAATAAGGATTGAAAAAATATCATATATTCAGGGACTTAGTGATACTAAATATGGGAATCATTAGTCAATGGGAAATATAAATATTTTTCAAAATTATTGATAAAATATATATACTAAAGAGAAAAAACACAAAAAATAGTGATAAGAGTTTTTAAAAGAAAATTAATGTTGTGGATGATGGGATATTTTTAAATATTTTTTATGAAGGTGGTGAGATGAAATTCGAAAAGATATTATTTCTTCCATATATACCTAAGTTGATGAGGGAATTACATGATGAATCTAGAATATTAAATTTATCAACACACATAGTAAAAGTAATATGTAAAATGATTTAATAGAATATTTTTAAAGGAAAACATGATCTTGGAAATTGTTGACAGTATTTCAAGATTATTGGTTTATAAACAGGTAAATATTGAGTGACAACATCCCAAATGAGTTATGAAAACTCTCCCTATTTCAATGTGTAAGTATGATTATATTATTGTGTAGTTTATTAATATATTTCCAAAAAATACTAATTTAAAGGGTTATATATGGTTTATTTTTAATTGACCTACCATGTCTAAATATCTCCCCACAATAAGGGTGGATATACCTCATGTCAAACCCACACTACACTGTAGAGATGATATTGTTTGACTTTATAGTTCACCTCGTACAACTGTATCTAATCATGAAAAATGATTTAAATAGAATTTCTAGAAATTTCATCAAAATGATCTCAAAATTAAGCTCTATTTGATAAAATCATATCATCTTCAGATATTGTTATTGTCCCAAAGGACTATTAGAACATTATAAGACATACTTCAGTCATGCACAGTTTACTTTCATGTTACATTCATTCAAATTTAATAGTGGTATAGTTTTTATATAATAATAGAATCCATTAAATATTTATAAGGAACTATGTAAATAACTATATCAAAAAAAATTCTACACCAACATGTTTATATTATGTTTTTGAAATGAATATTTTGTCCCCATTAATTGTAAAGGAGATAGTGGTGGAATGGAGAACTATTAAGAGTCATATTAGATATGCTCAAAGTAATTTGAAGTCCTATTTAAATAATCAAATGAAAGATTTAAAATGTCATGTTAGGGAACATTTATCTTGAAGGTATATCCATTGAATGGTTTTATAGGATATTTTGAAGAAACAGAATATAAATACTAGGTATATATGTCGTTTTTTAGAGTTTGGAATGGATTGGAAATGTGGATTATCATTTGGAAAATCTCCATCCATTATAAAGTGAATGATGACATTCATGTATAATAATTAAGGATGTATATTCCTGAAACAACTCATGAAATGACTTCTGATGAAATTTAATTATAACTTTATCTACATTATTTAGAAGAGAATTTAAAGAATCTTGACAGTAAAGAACAAGTGTATAGGAATCGATTGATTTGGATGGTAAAGGTACACTAGAAAAATAATAAAATAGATTAATAATCATGGAATCATAAGTAATTTTTTATGATAAACAGACCAAATATTTTTGTTAGGTTCTATTCTATAAATTTTGAGGGGGAATTGTTTATAGTTGGAGAATATAACACCTAATACTCAATTATAGTAATTATCATTTTCATTCTAAATAAACTATAAAATAAAGCACAAAGCTTTATTCTAGAATGTTATTAAGACCATAATTATAAAATTTTATTATTTAAATTTGAGAAAATAATTTTAAGTATTTAAATACTTCATTTCATAAATATATTACAATTATTTTTTTAATATTTATTTCCTTTAAATAGTGAAAATTCCAATTTTACAAATACTGCCATTTTGATGACATTATATAAATAAAATATTGACTTATATGTTTATCTAAAACATTTTATTAACCAAATATAAATTTTATAAGAAATTTAATGTATCTAAAAATATAATTGTTATCTTAAAAATATATTTTTATCATTTTGGAAATAAAATTAATTTTTTTATTCACATAAAACCTATTTTTAATTCTTCTCTTTTAAGAATTAAATAATAAGTTTTATTTAGGTTTTTGTTGTTTAAACGTAAAATAAATCTCCTTTAATTTATCATAATATATTTTTTCTATGGTAATCAACATTATATGTGAATTTGGTACAAAATTACTTTTTTGTAAGAGGGTGATTTTTTTCAAAAAATAATAGATTTTATTGCATTTGGTGAACTTATATATAATCTATTTTATAGATCATATAGAAATTAAATCATGTAAAATTTTTTCACTTTTTGAAGAATATTAATTAATATTATTTAATAAGGATAACATTATTTTTTATAATTAATTATATCAATAGTTTTAAAAATATCACCTTAGTTATGGGTAAAATGTGTTAAAATGGTTATAATAAAAGGATATAGAATCAAGAATACAAAAAACACTTCCTTAAATATCATTTTATCATTTTATATTGACCTTAACCTTATAATATTTGAAACTAATAAAATTTACATCCACTTGACAGGAGTAAGGCCTATGTTGTATTATAATGTTTCAAGAATTTAAATATTTTCCACTCACATAACTTATAAATGGGAACCACCTCCCCTAACATTTTCATAGTTCTTGAGCAACTTATCATGAAAAATACCTTCATAAAATTATTCTAAACATCCTTAGAAACATCATAGAGGTTCCTGTACTCCCAAAATACTACTTCAAGAACACTAAAAGTACAATACAATTAAGATTACCAAAAGAAGGTGTTCATGTTCTTACTATGTTTTCTAGAGTTAATTTTTTCTTTATCCACTTAATAATATTAAATTAAAATATTTAAAATAATTATATATAAATATATATTATAGAAGGTTTTTTTATTTTAACATTTCAACCATTTTCTTTCTTCATTCAATCCTATGGGAAATGAAAAAACCGATCATGCATACATACATATTACCATGTCCACATAGTGGGGTAATTAGTTTTTCATAACCTTCTCACATGTTTATATGTAAATATATAATTAATGTATATATATGATACATATGAGACAATTTTTATGATATATATATATATATATCATATCCACTACATTTATATACTATCATCCATTAGAAATTCATGAAGTCACTTATGCGTATGTGTGGACTACAACCTCCATGAAATGATATGATTATAATTTCTATTACCACATTTTAAAAATTATAATAAAATTGGACATAATGAATAAAACATATATTATTTAAATTATTTATATTATAGAGATGTTGGAACAATTACATAACAACATTATCCATGTAATGACTCACTTATTCTCACTGGACGGAGAGTAAAACAAATCATTACTAGACCTTAAGAGACATTCCCACGACCCCAAAGACATGAAATAAATGCCAAAGGGTTTCAAATGAAAATGGGTGATTGGTTACCCTTTAATAAACAAACCACTAACCAATCAACAGTAACCAAAGAAACACTATATGATTCATGATAATAGCAAGATAACTCAACCATCATCTTTATGACAAAACCACAAAAAAATTATTCTACAGAAAAAGATAATGAAACTATCAAAGTAAATAGTGTAAATACAACTAATTAATTTCAAGAAAACAACAAGAAACCATGATCAACAAGATCTATTCTCCATCATCACCAAACATACCCTATATCATAAAGTGGTTCAAAAACATGGGATACTTTACCTTTTTCAATGTCCTAGAATATAGAATCAACAAAATATCCAATGTTCCAAAGTAGGGGTTAGTATAAAACTCAGTAGTTTTCCCTAATTAATTCCCCACTCAGGTCACTAGAATAAGAAATGTAGAAAAAGTTAAACAAATCCTTTTCTATAAAACAATTTCTTGAAACTATTTTTAAATAAATATAAAAAACATAGAAACCCATTTATAACCAAAAAAACACGTGATATTAAAACCAATTTTCTTGTAAGTCATATTCCCTAAAAACCAAACAAACAATGATTAAAAATAATTTATCAATTTCAATTTGGCATAATCTTTATATTCCACTAATTCACTCATCCAACCATGCATAATTCGTTATGATAGTTTTATACTCATGATTGGTCTCTCGTAGATCTATCATGATGTCACATATTAATTAAACCCTATGTTCCATTAAACTATTGGCACTATGAACAATGCCATATTACTACCAATAATTTTCAATGTGTTATAAACAAACCCCACTGTAATTCAAAAAAATTCAAATAACCATCTCAAACCATTTCAACAAAACTGCTCATTTATTAAAATTAATTTAAAATAACCATTCCAATCACCCATTAAATTTATATAAATTCATTAAATTTATTGAAAAACATTTAATCAAATACATTCATCATCATTATATATAAATAATATTTTATATTTCACATTTTATAATCATGAATCAAACAAATTAATCAAAAGCACCAAATTTCTATATTTTACTCAACATCCCCAAAGATGGTTTCTATACATAATAAATAATAATATCCAAAAGGATATCCAGAAAAAGATATAAATTTGAAACAATTCCATTGAGTTCAACTAAAAGGATTTGAGAGTAAATCCACTAACCTCAACTAGTTCGATGAAAAACTAAAACGAATAAAGAACTCTCAAGAAAACAAGTTTGATTCACAATTAAACTAATTTAAGCCTATTCTACTACCAACCAAAAGACCAAATCTCATCATATTTGGAATCCAAAAACTTATATCTACCAATAACGACCATAGTTCTATGAAAATGATAATATAAGAGAAGAATATATGATTATATCTAAGAATACATGAAAATAATGGTGAAGAACACCACTTAATGCAAGATTCGGGCATGACAACACTAAGGGAGGGCACAAGATTGATTCCAAATCATGTGGGAGAAGTTTTGATACCTTTAATGGAGAAGAATAAAGGGTTAGGGAAAATAAGGGTAATAAATGATGGAGTTAGTGTAAAAATGAGGGAGATCCGGCTTATTAAGATCTAGATTTGACTCTGCCCATGGTTAAACAGCCCAGTTAGACAAATTGTGCACCAACTATGTTTTAGCTACTTCCTTTAGGAAAACCTTGCATGAAATCCTTGAATGGTCTCCCTAACTGTGCACCCACCATGATGAATTTGTTGGTTTCGGGCATCGTGTAAGCGTGTTGGAGGGTGTACCCAAATATAATTGTAGCTTTAACAACGATCAATCTGAGACCCATCACGATAATAAAATGTCTGATCATTGGAATAGAACGAAGAATGAAAAATTAAGAGGGGAGTCCTAGAACCATAAATAGGATCATCATATGTTTGTTATAAATAATTTAATTAATTGACAATAATTAACTTTATGAAAATATTTCTTTATTGATGTTTCCAGTCACGATTTGATGTGATCCGTCGTTTCTTCGTAGAATCTGTAAGGCCCCAAAAAACTTGTTTCTCGATTAATGGTCATATTGGGGTTTTATATTATCACACTTTTTTTAAAGAATAAAAATAACTATTATTGTCAAAAATAATTTATTCTTATTGAATAATTATTTAATAGAATATGTTAAATAATAACTATAATAAGATAACTAATTGGGTTGTTTTACAAAATTTAATATATATATATATATATATATGTGTATTTTGGCTCTGAATGAAAATACTATTATAAAATTACAAATTTATATGTGGTTATACATGACAATGAAAATTTTTATTTTAAAATATTTTAATGAGATTATTTTTCTACTATTTTAACTATGAGAATAGTTACTTAAACTATTAGATGAATAATTATATGGGTCTTCTATATATTCAAAAATATGACAATTATTAGATTATAAATTGGATTAAAGTTTCATAATATTGTTAATATTTTGAATTTTTTTAACAAAATTATAAACGTATAACCATTTTAAAAGAATGTTTAAAAGTGAACATATATAAATGGTCTTTTAATAAAAATTATTGTTATCTTGTATTATATATATGTGTAATATTAACATTTTTTAATGTTTCAAAATTAAAAATTATGATGATAATTTTTATTATAATATATTCCCAATTATAAATTTAATTTATAATGTTAAATGTATATTATAGGAAATGTAAAATATATGTTTTATAAAACACTTTAGTAATAATGACATTTAATTTCTTTAAATAAATGATAAAATATGTATAATTGACAAATAACCTTTGACTTTTTAAAGTTTTTAATAATATATGATAATATAATAAAGGTATAATAGATATAATAATATCAATATTATAATAATTTATGTTCTAATTGGACAATTGGAAAAAAATGGAATCCTGAAATAGGGATTTGAGGGTCCGTGAGGTAAGAGTGTCACGCCGAAGGAGAGTACAGTTCGGGTTTTGCGCTTTAGGGTTTCAGAAGGTCGGGTGAGCACGAGGTGATGCCAGGGGAGACCTGGTGTGATGCATGAACGGGGTCTGGTGCTGGGGGTCTCATGCAGGATGGGGCGAGCATGGTGGTGGAGTCATTTGAGGTATGCGAGCTCTCTTGAGGCTTCATTCGAGAAGATGAGGTTCTCAGATGTTTTCACATCAGCCGACATCGAGTTTGTGGTCGCGGCTTTAGGTCGAGCAGTGACGGAGGAGCTCGGATGTCTCGAGGTCGAGTTCTAGTGGTCGCATCCTGATCAGGTTCTATCCAAGGGAAGAATAAAAGTCTGACAGGGTTAGGGTTTCAGCCTTGATTTATTTTTCACTATTCCTTGAACCAGATTGAAGTAGGGTTTTGGTGTTTGTCGAGATCTACCATGTTTGTTGTGTTCTCTTATTTAATTTTTTCAATAATTGGTGGTATCTATTCATAGTTGACCTGCTTTATTTTATTCTTGGTCCTTGTCCAAATTACTTTTAGACTGTAGAGATAAAATGATTTTTTTGCCATAATTCAAGTCTTGTATATCCTATTTTGGTTTGAGCTAATGGAAATATGAGTATTCTAATTGAATCAGTGACTATACTGTGCCATGCTTTTATTTATTTATTTTTTAATTTTTTTACCATATAATATTGTTTTCCATCATGCACTACAAGAAATATTTTGTTCTGTATATAAAAGGCTTATGAATTTGTGAAATTTGGATATGCAACTCGGTTTGCCAGTCTAGGGGAACTTGTGTCCAACGCTCTATCACTCCGTCTGTTGTCCGATTCTTATTAGGGTAATTTTTTTAATTTATAATTTCTTTTTATTATACACTTATTATCCTCAAAATATAGTGTTATAAAACATATATAGTGTTGTGAAACCCTTTTGCATAATGGATATACTATTTATAATTTTTCAGCTTACATTATATAATTTATTGTCTTGCATAAGGGAATTACTATTTATTTTTATTGTTATACTTTTTTAGTAAGAGATTATTTTCTTCAAATTAATCAATATTAAAGGTTATTATCTTTAAGGGGATTAATATTTATTTTCATGTTTGAACATATTTATTAATAGAGATATCATGATGCTTTACATTGAACCTTGCTTTTGGAATTCATTTACTTGTTAGTTGGAGTTTGATTTTTTGAATAGTATGCTAATAGATTTTAAAAACTCTGGTTTGGAATAATTTTTTTAAATGATGTATATTGTGTTTTGAAAATCTTATGTTGGAGATTAATCATTTTATTTCTTGTTGAGTAATGAGTTGTATGTTTATATACACTTGTAATATAAATATATATCATTTACAGCTTGAGTTAAATCATTCATTACCCAATTTAGAATTTTGGATGTTTGAGTTATAGGGTATTAGTTGAAGCGAAGTGTGGATACCTCATGAAAATTTATTTTATACCATGAATACATAATCTGTTACATATAATCTGATGTATATATAAATATGTAAGTATAAAATTTATTTTATACCATGAATACTATCATTTTATGTGGTAATAACATCCATTCATTACTTGCATATTTTAAATTAATATTACATGCGCAAATAATGTTTACTATTTTTTGCTTGTCGTTTGGAAAATTATAATTTAATTAATAATTGACATATTATGATTTAGTCCGTTTCTAATTCCTTTTATCATTGCATAAATTGAGCATGAATAAATGACATGTATTTTAATGCATTAAATGTTTATTACTATGGAAGAGTAGTAAGGTCATTATTTTATGTGATAATCAAACAATTTATTATCCATGATAATTTAAAAAATAAGAATTTAATCATTTCAAAGTTGTATGGGACACTTTGAATAATGTGAAATGAGAATCCGAGTAATATGTGTACTTGAAATGATAAGTGATTTAATAAATCAAAGTGGAATATGCACATTGATTTAGAGAAATGAGGAATGCATTGGACTTAGTATGTTCTATGTTGGGGACCAGAAAAAGTAAGGCTTCAGGGTTGGGGTCCGGTTATAGAAGACCCTCTGGGTTGGAGTCCGGTTATTAGAGGCTCTTCAGGGTGGAGTCTAGTTACATAGGCTCTCCGGGTTGGGGTCCGGTTACAGTTATCCCCTAGGTCTTGGCACGGGGCCTTGACATAGTTTGGCATATGTACTTTCCTCATTATGACTATGTAAATTAATTAACAAGAGGAATATTTGACTAGTAGAATATTCCGGGTTAAAGAGAATATGATTATGGGAATTCATGGAGTATAAGAATGGCATATTATTTATGCAATATTCAGATATATTATGGACAGTTTATGTTCCATAATAGTAAAAGATGAAATTGATGTTATTATTTTAAGGGAAACTCTGATAATGCATTACAATTAGTTATTAATTTTATACTTTCATTTTATCATGAAATTTCATTTACTTTTTATTCTGAATGAGTATTCCCATAATTGAATCATGATAATGTTAGTATGTTTTAAATTGTGCACTTGTATCCCTTAGACAATTCTCATAGTATGTTTAATGTGTTACAGCATTTTAAGGAAAATATTTTATGGAAATTCTACTGAATGTTTTCATAGGTTTTATTTTTGGTATAGTATGTTATTTTTAAACCCCTTACTAGGGATTTGTATGCCCATCCTACATTTTAAAATAAACTTTCCAGGTATCAGTTTTTATCAGATGAAAAATTTCAGAAAAAGCTATTTTCTCAAAGCCCGAACCGAATTCGATCCTCTGTATGGCACCGGCTGTAGGTACTCGGGTGTTGGGGCATGACAGTTGGTATCAAAGGATACAGTTTAGATAACCTTGGAAAACCATAACTGAACAATGAAAATTTACTTAAGATATACTAAGAATTATGTTTTCTTAATTTCAGATTGAAAACATTAGTGCTAGTCTATTTTCTCTTCCAACAGAATTGTTAGAGACAATAGTTGGAAAATCATATTTAGAAAACAACGCGACTTTTGAAAATATTCATTTGTCCTGAAAAACCCTCAACTGAGTATCCAACTCTCCTCATGGACTCCAACATCACCGAGTATCATGTTTCGTCTATTACCTCATGATGAGCGCTCAATTCCCATTCTATGTTCGATAAGGGAAATACTTCGAGGGTGTCTTTAAATGTTTAACCCTAGCCAATAATTCCTTTTCTCTTGAGGGATTTAAAGATGCTACACAATGGGGAGACCTCTGGGTAGCATATCTATGTCAAATCATTACCTAAGGTTTTCGTGGTCAAGTTATGGACTTTGAAGCACTTGAGAATGAGACTACCCATCTGCATTATCGACATCAAGTTCATACGAATGTCATTCTACTTGATACCCAACATTCTTCTCTCAATATGAATTCTATATTTCCACATGTGGTTGATCCTAGTTTCACTTGTTGCATCTAGACCAAGGAGATAGAATAATTTAGAACCACGTTGGGGATCTATTTGCCTAAGAACTAGGGAAATCCCCAACATTGGTGGAATCTATGAGGATTCATCTTATAGGACATAAAGAGATCCATTATACTGTTTTGTGAGAGGGAGAGAGAGATTACGTAATTTCTTGAGTTTTATAGATCATGTCTAAATGAATGATGTTGTATTCGCTGTTTTGATATGATTTTTATATAAAACAATGACTCCGTTTAAAATGGGTTTTCCACACTGAAATTTGATTTCTTAAAGAAAATTAGATAGAATATATGAGTCAACCAACCAAAAAAATTTTACTACCTATCGAGATGTTAGAGTCTATAATTTTCAAGACATCCTCTGAGGAGGACCAGCCCTATTCCAACTTACATCAGACCTTTAAATTACTACATCGAGTTTCAAACCACCCAAACATCCTCCATATTTACCGTGGAAGCAATATAGTCTACTACCGTATCACATTTTCATAATTTGTAGCATATAAGAAACGAGTAAAGTATCATGAAGCCATTTTTTCATGTTTTAATTGGGCTGATAACTACCAATCTGTCGGAAAATTTCTAGAAGCTGCTTTTGATGGTGACCATTGAGCAACCTACCTATTCCAAGTCTTGAGTTTTAGCATGTACATAAAACATTACGACATCAATATTTTCAAGAACGACGTGGTGCATGGGACTAATAGGGATTTAGTTAACTATATACTTTCCAACCTCAACACCTCTCATGCCTCTTAATGGAATGCAGAGTCATTTAGGCATATTTCGGCCCTACATATTTACAGTGTGTTTGGGCCAAGGAAATCGAGCAGCTGAATACTACCTTAGCGATCTACATGTGGTCGTCATCACCCTACCATCTGTGGTGTTCCCAGTAAAGGGACTTCGAGAGTGATGTGTGATTGTTGTTGTTGTGGTTTGTGTATGAGAATTTTAGAATTTCAAGGACGTAATTCTTTGTAGGGGTAATAATGTAAGGCCCCAAAAAATTTGTTTCTCGAGTAATGGTAATATTCAGGTTTTATATTATCTCACTCTGTATAATGAATAAAAATAACTCTTATTGGCAAACATAATTTATTCTTATCATATAATTATGTAATTGAATATGTTAAATAATAACAATAATAATATAACTAATTGGGTTGTTTTCCAAAATGTCAAATATATTTATATATTTGTATTTTGTATCTAGATGAAAATACTATTCTAAAATTATAATTTTATATGATGTTATACATGATAACGAAAATTTTTATTTTAAAATATATTCATGAAATTATTTTTTCTCTATTTTAACTACGTGGATAGTTTCTTAAACAAATATATGAATAATTATAAGGGTCTTCCATATATTCAAAAATAATAAAATTATTAGATTATAAATTGGATTAAAGTTTCATAACATTATTAATATTTTGAAATTTGTTAAATAAAATTATAATTGTATATCCATTTTAATTGAATTTTTTGAAGTGAACATAAATAAACCATATTTTATTGCATTATATATATGTGTAATATTAACATTTTTTAATGTTTCAATATTAAAAATAATGATAATAATAATTATTATTATATATTCCCAATTATCAATTTAATTTATAAAGTTATGATAATATGATAAGAAATGTATAATATATGTTTTATAAAATACATTAGTAATAATGAATTTCAATTTATTTAAATAAATGATAAAATATGTATAATAGATAAATAACTTTTGACTTTTTAAAGTTGTTAATAATATATGATAATAGAATAAAGGTATAATAGAGTGAATAATATCAATATTATAATAATGGAGGTTTCAATCAGAGAAAAGGAAAAAAATGGAATCTCATAATAGGGAATAAAGGGTCCGTGAGGTAAGAGTGTCGCACCCCAGGGGAGTACAGTTTGGGTTTTGCGCTATAGGGTTTTAACAGGTCGGGTGAGCGTGAGGCGATGCCGAGGGAGACCTGGCGTGATTCTTGAGCAGGGTTCGGCGCTGGGGGTCCCAATAAAGATGGGGAGAGCTTGGTGGTGGAGTCGTGCGAGGTCTGCGAGCTTCTATGAGGCTTTGTTCAAGAATTTGAGGTTCTTGGATGTTTGCACATTGGTCGGCATCGAGTTTGTGGTCATGGATTTTGGTCGAGCAGTGCCGGAGGAGCTTGGATATCTCGAGGTCAAGGTCTAAGGGTCAAGCCGTGAATGGGTTATGTTCAAGGGAAGAAGAAGTGTCTGACCGGGTTTGGGTTTCAGGCTTTATTGATGTTTCGGTATTCCTTAAACCAGCATGATGTAGGGTTTTGGTCTTTATCGGGATCTACCATGTTTGTTGTGTTCTCTTATTTGATATTTTCGATCATTGATGCTCTCTATTCATAGTTGACCTACTATATTTATTTCCTTATCATTGTACAATTTACTAATATACTGTAAACAAAAACTCAGTTTTTTTTATTCCACAATGTCAGTCTCGTATATCCTGTTTTGGTTCGACCTAATAGAAATATTGGTTTTCAAATTGAATCTGTGACTATATTGTTCCCTGCTTTTATTTATTTATTTTTTATTTTTTCTCCATCCGGTACTATTTTCCAGCTTGCACTATAAGCACCTTCTCATTGTGTCTATAAAAGGCTTATTCCTTTGTGCAATTTGGATATGCTACTCTATTTGTTAGTCTAGGGGAGCATGTTCCCAACACTCTATCACTCTGGTTGTGGTCTTATTCTTGTAAGAGTGATTTTTTTAAATTTATAATTACATACTATTATACACTTATGATCCTCAAAATTTAGTGTTTTAAAACATATATAAAGTTGTGAAACCCATTTTCATAAGGGATATACTATCTATAATTTGTTGTCTTGCATAAGGGAATAACTATTTATTTTTATGGTTAAACTTATTTAGTATGATATTATTTTCTTATAATTAATCAATATTTAAGGTTATTGTCTTGTAAGAAGATTAATATTAAGTTTAATGGTTGAACTTATTTATTATGAGAGATATAATTATCCTTTACTTTTAACCTTGATTTTGGAATTCATTACTCGTTAGTTGGAGAATGATTTTTTGAATAGTATGCTTATAGATTTTCATATCCATGGAAAGGAATAATTATTTTATAATTTATGTATATTGTGTTTTGAAAATCTAATGTAGGGGATTTATCTTTGTATTGATTTTTGAGTTTTGAGTTGTATGTTTATATACACTTGTAATATAAATATATACCATCTTATAAATTGATTTAAATATTTCATTACCCAATTTTGAATTTCAAAATTTTGAGTTATAGGGCATTAGTAGAACCGAAGTGTGGATAAATCATGCAAATTTATTTTATACCTTGAATACATAATCTGTTACATATAATCATATGTGTATATAAATATATAATTATAATATACTCAGCCCTCAGACCTGCATAAACTCTATATGCCCAGATTAAAATCTATGTGTTTAAAGGGTTTTAATTGTTTTCTTAAACCATGTTCTTATAAAATGTTATGTGTGTCTATATATATATAAATATATAAGAACCTATATCTATTTATATAACCTGATTTTTTTAATTGATAATGGTTTTAAATATTAAGTATTTATCTCAAAATATTATGGTTTGTGAGGGTGTAATTTGATCAAATTACAGTTGTTATATGTGTCTAGGTATATATATAAACCCATATATATATTATTATTTTATGTGTACATGAGTTAAGGATTATTTTAATTTATAATTACATTCAATTTTACACATAGTGTATATTCATACATACACACATAATTCAATCTATCTCTATTTTATGTTATTAAAGATGATTTACATTTCTTCTAAGATATGAATATATATACATAGGTAATTTTATTTTCCAGAATATAAAAAGTAAGGGTGCACTAAAAAATAGTTTTGGTGGTTGGTTCATGGTTTTATTATTAAATTATTGAAAGGAGTTTTATTCATTTATTCTAATCTTATTCTCTATTTTCAAGTTCTTCATATGCAGAGTATCTTTTATTTTTATTTTATAAACATATATCTGATTGATTAATAGATTTATCAATGAAAAATATATATATGTACACAAATATAAGTATGAGGTCACAAAATTATCATTACCATACAAATATATTTATATAAGTATTTGATTTTAAACTTAGTGACTAATTGTTTGAAAACAATGTAAGAGGGTGCGACATATACATAATTTATATATGAGGTTTTATGTATGCACCTTTAGGTTTTAACCGTAACCCAAATTAAATTGGCCTAAAACAAGCTTCGGTTGTTGACGTATGTTTATGGCATGTATAATTAAATTCTCATAAATTCTTTCATTACATAAAACATTTGTTTCACTATAAATGAATTGGCCTTATATGCTATGGAGCATAAGGCATAGCCAATTATTAATACATGACCGTTTATCAGCATATGCTTTATGAACAAATGAAACTATCATAGTTTAAAATTAGTCATTTTATATTATAAATATTCATTTCCATATGTTAAGCATTTTGATAATTAAGGAACTATCATTTAATGTGCTAACTCCATCCTTTCATTTCTTGCGTATTTTAAATTAATATTACATGTGCAAAGAATGTTTACTATTTTATGAATGTCATTGAGAAAATTATCATTTAAATAATAACTGACATATTATGATTTAGTATGTTTCCAATTCCTTTTAGCAGTGCAAGAATTGAAAAAGAATAATGAACATGTATTTTAATACATTAAAATTTTATTACTATGGAAGAGTGGTAAGGTTATTATTTTATGTGATAATCAAACAATTTATTATTCATGATAATTTATAAAAAAAGAATTTAATTATTCAAAGTGGTATGGGACACATTGAATAATGTGAAATGATAAAGCAAATAATATTTGTACTTGAAATGATAATTTATTTAATAAATCAAAGTGGTATGTGCACATTGATTTAGAGATATGAGGATTGCATTGCACTTAGTACGTTCCGGGTTGGGGACCGGTAAAACTAAGCTCTCCAGGTAGGGTTCTGGTTATACCAGACCCTCCGGGTTAGAGTCTGGTTATTAGAGTCTCTCTAGGTGGATTCTGGTTACAGTGGCTCTTCGGAATGGGTTCCATTTACAGTTAGCCCCTAGGTATTGGTACGATGACTTGACACAGTCCGGCATATGCACTTTCCTCATTATGACTATCTAAATTAATTAACCAGAGGAATATTTGACTAGTAGAATATTCTTAGTTAAAGAGATTATGATTATGATACCTTAAAGAGTATAATATGACATATTATTTATGCAATATTCTAAGACATTATGGACAGTGTATGTTCCACAATAGTAAAAGTTGAAATTGGTGTTATTATTTTAAGCACAACTCTTATCATGCATTACACTTAGTTATTAATTTTGTACTTGCATTTTAACATGAAATGTCTTTTAATTTTTATTCTGAATGAGAATTCCCATAATTTGATCATGATATTTTTATTATGTTTTAAACTATTCACTTATATCCCTTATATAGTTGTCATGGTATGTTTAATGTGTTACATCATTTTAAAGAAAATATTTTATGGAAATTATAGAGAATGTTTTCAAAAAAAAATTGGGTATAGTATGTTATTTTTAAATCCCTTAATAGGAATTCATATGTTCACCCTGCGTTTTGAAATAAACTTTTCAAGTATTAGTTTTTATTAGAAGAAAAATTTTATAAGAAGATGGTTTCTCAGAGCCCGAACCAAATTTGATCCTTTGTATGGCACCAGCTCCGGGTACTCAGGAGCTAGGGTGTGACAGAATCCAAGTGTATGATTCCTCTTGTGATGATCCACATGTTCTCCATGTATCTCTTGACATCACCAAAGGGATATTCAGGTGCTATCATAGAAGAGCCTTCGCCAGTGATGTCCACCTTCGATCGCCTTGATCCGGAGGAGGTGGTTCTCTCTCTTGTATCTTGAGAGAGTTCATGGTAGAAAATTAATTCTCTCTCGGATTGAGAGATTTTCCAAACCTGTTGTGCATAACCACACCAAGAAATGTCTAGGAAAATGAGAAATATATAATTGGAATTTTTGTTACGTAGAATTATAGAATGAATTAATTACGAGAAGGCATTTATTCATTTCATTTAATTCTTAGTAATACCCTATGTCTAATAAAATAACTTGACTATTATTATTACGTGACATGTGACAAGATAATTACACCTAATATTATTTAATTAAATAAATATTATTATTTCTCACAAATTCCCATAAAAAATACATGGCTTGTATATTTAATATACACGGCGTGTACTCTGGCTTTTTTATTTTTCTTTATTTCCTCCACCACATTTATTGGACCTTAAATAATGGATATTTATTTCTTAAATAAATATCCTTTCATTACTCATTAATAGATATATTATTTCTCCCACAATATATTCTCTCAAATAAATAGTGTTGAAATAAATTCAATCTAGCGTCCTTAAATAATTATTAAACCACAATCGGGATTAATCTTTATTGAACTTGTTAAATTAATATTTAACTGATATACATGGAAACACTTAGTGTGTGACCCTCTAGGCCTCTTTCCAAGTGGCATTAGGTAGATCAATTTTGAATTCCATGGTTAGCGTCTAGAAACATGCCAAGGAACCCATAGAGAAAGAAGTTAATACTGCAATGACGTGTCACGTCCTATAAACAGATACCATGTAATGTAATCCCACTTCTAGGATATATCAAATCAAGCGGGTTGCATGCTAGTTCCATCAACCCATGTGACCGATTATTCTTTCTTTGACTTACCAAAATTGAGATTTCCCATTCCTCACAATGTCCATGGATTTATTTAAGATATATCAATTCCATCAAAGGGCTTGAGATATCTACTACCGTTATGGAACAGAAGGGACAAATCCTCTCTCGCATTATATTTTAATGCAGTATCACTTGTGATACACCCAACTTATCCAACCTCACTGTGAACAGTATGTAGTCATAGTTTTCATCAATACATTTAAGTGAATGAGTTGAAATACCCATTAATAATAATATTAAAGTATAAGGACCAATACACACGTCCGTAGATAGGAACATCCAATGACACTATGAAATGTGGACTTCCTACTGGTGGGTCTCTGTAGCGACCCCCAAACTAAGGGTGCTTAATGAGACATGATATACTTAACATTACATCATTACAAATTAAATATCATGTCTCATTACAACAGAAGATCGTGAGGCTCAGGATTCTGGGAAACCAGCTGCTTTCGATTAACTTCCTAGGTATCAACCATGCCTAAAAAAAATTAACAAAACGTAGGGTGAGCAAAAAAAATGCCCAGTAAGGGGTTTTAAAACTTTTTAAGAAAATCCTTTCTTAAATAAGTCCTTTTGAAAAGAATAAAAATACTTTTCTAAAACAAAACATTAACATTTATTAAAAACATGAAATCCATCTTTCTTTGAAAACCTCTTGCACAAAGGACCACGTACATGAAATGAGCTTTAAAGTAAACATGATCAGAGTGCTCAATTTAAGCAATGCATAATGTTAAAACAAGGTTAATTAAATTATAAAATAATTCTATGGATACACAGGGAAACATGCATATAATGGTTCGTGAGTAAAGTGCAGTTCATCTAACAGTTTACCATATGAAAAACAGTTCTTGTTACATAAAGTACATCTTCATGATCTTGGGAGCTTTCAACTAGGGGTTGTCCTGTTAGTTAAACAAACCCCTGGTTAACCTTTATCATTACATGCAGAGGGAATGTATAATCCTGGACTTTGTCAAGACTTTTCATCAAGATCGTGTAATATACTTAACAGGTCAAGGCTCACTTCCCACCCTGTTTCCTTAGCACAAGTCAAGGCTAACTGCCAAGACCGTCGCACATGTTCGTCTCATGAGACTCTTGCTTTACCCAATGCATTGGACCGCTGTATAATTCTGGGCGCACCCATCACATCATTCTTGTTGCGCTATATAATTCTGGGCGCACCCGTCACATGAAAGTCCTATACATCCCTCACATATCCTGACATGGTCATTCGTTCATAGGGTTTAATTCATGCATTCTCAATTAACCCTATTTTCACATACTCATTCATTACATGAGGATAGTTTAATCATTAGAACATAATGACATGCATGTTAAAACTCTGTGCACATAACAGGTTACCTTATATTTAAAAACATGGGTTTCAAGAGAAGGAACATGTCACTTAACATTACATAACATCATAGTACCCAATTAAAACATGGTCATTTACACATATAATGATAAATGGATATTGAGGGGTTTTACCCAAAACTGTCTTATAAAAATTCTTTTATTAGCACTTTAAATAAACATAAGTACATACCTATGAATACATGTATGCATTTGTAAAAAAAATTCAAGGAGTCCATACTAACCATTTTTACAAAAATCCTCAATTATCCAGAGCAGTGATAAATGAAAGTTTTCAATTGTAAGAATAATTTTGAAATCAAACCATCCAATAAATTTCATTATGCTATACGGTAATAAATTACAAAATAAAATAGCCAAGTTCACATTGGTGTACATACACATCGATATAATCGCATGTATATATACCAATATACTTCGTATACTTGCATGATTTTGCATGTTCGTACCATTACCCAAAACCTCCATGTTTATAGGCGAAATAAAAAAAATCTAGGTTATAAGAACAAAAAAAGAATTGTGTATTTGCATATATCCTCTTATACTTATTTGTATATAAATGTATATATATATATATATATATTTATATACACAATGTGTATAACATTAAAACCGAGTTAAAATGAACCTCAAAAGAAAACTGCTCTTAACCTGGTCGAATTCTGGATGATGAAATCAGTGGTAACTGGTTCTTAATGACGTGATGCAAATTCATATACACATATATATTTATGTAAGGTGTATATAAATTATAATGTACCAAAGCCGGAGGAAACTGAACAAAAGAAGGGATTTTCCCTTTTACCCACTATTCGAATCACCAAGCAAAGAGAGATCTCAAATTCTAGGTTCGCACCAGGTTCAAACAAACCAAGAGCATACATATATTATGTATATATATAAAAATATGTACATACCTATATAAACCGAATCTTGTCAAAACCCAACCAAAATTAAAACAGGATTCTTTCCTTGCTTGGAGAGGGGATGCAGTCAAGGCAAAAGAAATCGAAGGAAAAATAATATAGATGGTATACACATATATATATATATATATATATATATATATCGTATACATATATTTAAGTGAAAACCAAAGCATGCATAAACACAAAAAGAAAGAACTGACCCTTACCATAGCTTGGATAGGAGGAGAAAAAGAAAAAAACGAAGTATAAGGGACCCGAGGTATAAACATGGAAGTTTTTCACCCATACATATATATATACACAACCCGAATATGCTTATATTTAAATGCAGGCCGAAGTTTAAAACCAAAACTTTAGAACTGAGTTTGTCCCTTACCTGCTCAACGAGGAGGAGGAGGAGGAAGAATGGAGCTACGATGGCGTCTGGAGGTCGGAGAGATCAGGGGAGCCGATCCTTCGGCCTTCGGTGCAACAGGGGGGGTTTAAAAAAACGAAGAAGAAGAAGAGGGAGACCTCGGGCGAGGTGAGGGGTCGGTGTCAGCTGTGGAAAAGATGGGAAACGAGGTCTACTGGCCGGCCTAGGGGAGAAAACGGGGCCCTATGCTACTGGTTCGACGACGCATAGAGGGAGAATAAAAAAACAGGCGGACACGGGGGAGGAAGAAGAAAACGAAAGGAGGAAAATGCAAAAATGAAAGGACGGCAGGGATTAAAAGAGAGAGAGATCGGACGGCTGGGGAGTTTTTCGGTTTTAAAAGAACGGACTGCTGCGATCAGGGAAGCCGGATCGGACGGCCTGGGGTTTCACCGCGGTTTAAAAACACGGTTCTCTTCAGTCCTTAAAAAAACAAAGTTGTTTTGCTATTTATTTTTTTTAATGTATTAAATGATTAATCCAGCTTTTATTATTATATTTCTTTCTTTTTTTTATCAAAAAAAAAGTCATTGGAAAAATAAAATATATATTTCGATTCAATCGAAACATATTATTATTATATATATATATATATTATTTTTAAAACACCAATAATTCTTATTATTCTATAATTATTATTATAATTAAACCACTTTTATTATTTTAATAAAAATCATTGGTCAAATAAAAAAAATATAAATTGATTTAATCAAAATATCTTATTCTATAAACATATGTATATATATATTTATTCTGTTTTAAAAATACCAATAATTTTATTATATTAAGTATATTATTTTTAAACCATAATTATTATATTTTGGAAAATTAAAGGTTCATTTAATCAATTAAATAAAGCATCATAATATATATTTATTTGTTTATTTATTTAATTATTTTTACTTTGCTGAATTACGTAATGATTACCTCAATTTACAATTTGATGAAAACATTCGGATACACTCTTTTAAGGAGAGAAAAGAAATTGGTTTCTTAAAAGAATTTGTGTAAACTTAAAGACGCAAGATTTGTAAATAAAACCATAATTTAATATAGTTTCCACAATAATTAATATAGGTCAAATTATAGGGAAAATAATATATCAAATTTTGATGTGATATATATATAACTCATAAAAAATCCATCCAGTTTGATATAAATAGAAAATAAAGGTTCAATTATTCAAATTAATATGTATCATGGATGAAAACAATAATGTTGATTTTCACCGTTTAGGAACCTAAACTAGAGTTTAACATTTTGGGAAAACTAAGTTAACATTGATGACACTTTAAGAAATTAAAGCAAAACAAAACACAATTATCATTCCGATTTTATTCTAACGGTCAAAATAAACCAACGGTCGAATTAATATTCGTTTGGGGTCCAGCGGTCATATTAAGGTGCTTATAAAAAAAGGGTTGGGTCTCGGGTGTCCCTTACCCCAAGTGACTGAAGTAGAAGCAAAGATGGTTCGTGTGATCCCCTTGGTGCTGAGCACGGTCGCGGTGACTTCAGCAATCCTCATGTTCCTTATGATGGATGCTCGAAACCCCTACCGCATTCTCGGGCTCCTAGTAGTTTTAAGCGGCCTTCCCATCATTGTAATCGGGTTCTTGGTTGGAATTCTCGGTTAATTTATCTTAGTGGGTGTTGTAGCTGAAAGGTTGCTTATTTTAATAAAAGAAATTTTCATCCATTTGGTGCATATTATTATTATTATTAGTTGTTTGTTGGTTTACTTAATGGGTGATGTTGGAAAACAAACTTGTCAAAACAAAACATGGTTGTCTCGGGTTGTTACATTACTTCCCCTACAAAGAATTGCGCCCTCGCAATTCTATCATAAAAAGAAAAACTGAACACCAAATACGTATAACTCTACCAAAACAACGGATCAGGATCGGTTAATGGGACACCAAAGTTGTCACAAAGCTCTTCAGTTTCCCTAGTCTAGATGCACCTCGAACAGTGCTCCTTGAACTCCTAGTCGTGTGTACTGCCCATGGGCTTCCAAAGGGAGGCTCGTGCAATACAAATCTCAGAAACATCTGAGTAGATGAACTCCCTGATGACTCTTCTGGCCACATCCTGCTCGAGGTAGTCGAGAGGGACGATGCAGTTGAGGAGACTGAGGTTCAGGACTTGGAACATGTAAGCTGCACTGAGCTGGCCGTCCTGGGCGGCCACGAGGAAACACGCTCTGGTAGAAAAATTTTGTGCCAGAGTGAAACACTGGAATAGGCCCTCAAAGTATCTCCCCCTTCGCCTGTAGCAGGGGAGTTGTGCAGCAGCGATGAGGTGAAAGACGCGATCATTATCTTGACATAGCCGAAGAATCTCTGGACCGTTTTCTAAATTGAGAAAACACTGGCAGGACCCTCACAGGTGGAGAAACGACGGGTAATCCACCATGCAAGCCTGGATCAAGATGACTTCTACTAGCTCATCGGGTAGGGATGAGAAGTTCTTTTGTCCAGCCATCTGAAAACAAACATTGAAGGGAAACTCTTAACAACATAGATACGGTGAAAACATGAAAGGAAACAAGGAACCTTCATTTATGAAAAGTTTACATGGCAAAGTCTGAGTTTACAAGACGTACGCCACAAAGAGTAGCAAAACTTCCTAACTCTTCAAACCATACACAAGATGAACATACAGGACTAAACTCATGGGAACATTTATAACGCCTCCTGAGTTTAGCGTGAGGGGTGTGGAGTTGGGAAACGTTGGTGTACACTTCTTTTCTAAGAGACACACGTGTGGACTCATTCACCAACACTCCGAAGTCCATTAACTGGCCCCAGAAGCCATAGTGTAGGACCTGGCACAGATAAGCCACTCGGAGGTCTCCGGCAGCAGCAGCTTCTTGGAAAGCGTTATCTAGCATTGTGCCAAATTCCTCACCAGTTGTAAACACTCGGAAGAGTCCTTCATGATACCTTCCCCGACGTGCATACGAGGGAAACTTGGTCATCATCATTAGGAGATAATCCATCCCCATTCCCCGGTGGAGACTAAGCACCCTAGATGAGTTTGACACATCGTACAAGTGCTTACACGTCATGCGAATTTGGGAATAGTTCAGGAAGTTCTCGCGACTGGCTAGAGATATAATGTTCTCTAGAGCCTCAGTGGGAAGTGACAAAAGGTCGGTAGGTACATCACCCATCTGAAAGTTATTACATTTTTACTTAGTTAGTCTTAGCAATATATTTATATCACCTGGTTTTCCAGAGTTTCCTAAACCCATCCTCTGATACCAACTGTAGCGACCCCCAAACTAAGGGTGCTTAATGAGACATGATATACTTAACATTACATTATTACAAATTAAATATCATGTCTCATTACAACAGAATATCGCGAGGCTCAGGATTCTGGGAAACCATCTGCTTTCGATTAACTTCCTAGGTATCAACCATGCCTGAAACAAATTAACAAAACGTAGGGTGAGCAAAAAAAAATGCCTAGTAAGGGGTTTTAAAACATTTTAAGAAAATCCTTTCTTAAATAAGTCCTTTTGAAAAGAATAAAAATACTTTGCTAAAACAAAACATTAACATTTCTTAAAAACATGAAATCCATCTTTCTTTTAAAACCTCTTGCACAAAGGATCACGTACTTGAAATGAGCTTTAAAGTAAACATGATCAGAGTGCGCAATTTAAGAAATGCATAATGTTAAAACAAGGTTACTTAAATTCTAAAAGAATTCTATGGCTACGCAGGGAAACATGCATATAATGGTTCATGAGTAAAGTACAGTTCATCTAACAGTTTACCATATGAAAAACAGTTCTTGTTACATAACGTACATCTTCATAATCTTTGGAGCTTTCAACTAGGGGTTGTCCTGTTAGTTGAACAAACCCCTGGTTAACCTTTATCATTACATGCAGAGGAATGTATAATCCTGTACTTTGTCAAGACTTTTCATCAAGACCGTGTAACATACTTAACAGGTCAAGGCTCACTGCCCACCCTGTTTCCTTAGCACAAGTCAAGGCTAACTGCCAAGACCGTCGCACATGTTCGTCTCATGAGACTCTTTCTTTACCCAATGCATTGGAGCGCTGTATAATTCCGGGCACACCAGTCACATCATTCTTGTTGTGCTATATAATTCTGGGCGCACCCGTCACATGTAAGTCCTATACATCCCTCACATATCCTGACATGGTCATTCGTTCATAGGGTTTAATTCATGCATTCTCAATTAACCCTATTTTCAGATACTCATTCATTACATGAGGACAGTTTAATCATTAGAACATAATGACATGCATGTTAAAACTCCGTGCACATAACAGGTTACCTTATATTTAAAAATATGGGTTTCAAGAGAAGGAACATGTCACTTAACATTACATAACATCATAGTACCCAATTAAAACATGGTCGTTTACACATATAATGATAAATGGATATTGAGGGTTTTTACCCAAAACTGTCTTATAAAAATTCTTTTATTAGCACTTTAAATAAACATAAGCACATACCTATGAATACATGTATGCATTTGTAAAAAAAATTCAAGGAGTATATACTAACCATTTTTACAAAAATCCTCAATTATCCAGAGCAGTGATAAATGAAAGTTTTCAATTGTAAGAATAATTTTGAAATCAAACCATCCCTTAAATTTCATCATGCTATACAGTAATAAATTAAAAAATAAAAGAACTAAGTTCACATTGGTGTACATACACATCGATATAATTACATGTATATATACCAATATACCTCGTATACTTGCATGATTTTGCATGTTCGTACCATTACCCAAAACCTCCATGTTTATAGGCGAAATAAAAAAAATCTAGGTTATAAACACAAAAAGAAGAATTGTGTATTTGCATATATCCTCTTATACTTATGTGTATATAAATTTATATATATATATACATTTAAATACACAATGTGTATAACATTAAAACCGAGTTAAAATGAACCTCAAAAGAAAACTGCTCTTAACCTGGTCGAATTCTGGATGATGAAATCAGTGGTAACCGGTTCTTAATACCGTGATGCAAATTCATATACACATATATATTTATGTAAGGTGTATATAAATTATAGTGTACCAAAGCCGGAGGAAACTAACCAAAAGAAGGGATTTTCCCTTTTACCCACTATTCGAATCATCAAGCCGAGAGAGATCTCAAATTCGAGGTTCGCACCAAGTTCAAACAAACCAAGAGCGTACATATATTATGTATATATATAAAAATATGTACATACCTATATAAACTGAATCTTGTCAAAACCCAACCAAAATTAAAACAGGATTCTTTCCTTGCTTGGAGAGGGGATGCAGTCAAGGCAAAAGAAACCGAAGGCAAAATAATATAGATGGTATATATATATATATATAACATATACATATATTTAAGTGAAAACCGAAGCTTGCATAAACACAAAAAGAAAGAACTGACCCTTACCTTAGCTTGGATAGGAGGAGAAAAAGAAAAAAAAACAAAGTATGACGGACCCGAGGTATAAACATGGAAGTTTTTCACCCATATATATATATATATATACACACAACCCGAATATGCTTATATTTATATGAAGACCGAAGTTTAAAACCAAAACTTTAGAACTGAGTTTGTCCCTTACCTTCTCGACGAGGAGGAGGGGGAGGAAGACCGGAGCTGCGACGGCGTCTGGAGGTCGGAGAGATCAGGGGAGCTGATCCTTCGGCCTTCGGTGCAACAGGGGGGTTTAAAAAAATGAAGAAGAAGAAGAGGGAGACCTCGGGCGAGGCAAGGGGTCGGTGTCGGCTGTGGAAAAGAGGGGAAACGAGGTCTACTGGCTGGCCTAGGGGAGAAAACGGGGCCCTATGCTACTGGTTCGACGACGCACAGAGGGAGAAGAAAAAAAATAGGCGGACGCGGGGGAGGAAGATGAAAACGAAAGGAGGAAAATGCGAAAAAGAAAGGACGGCAGGGATTAAAAGAGAGAGAGATCGGGCGGCTGGGGAGTGTTGCGGTTTTAAAATAATGAATGACTGCGATCAGGGAAGACAGATCGGACGGCCTGGGGTTTCAACGCGGTTTAAAAACGCGGTTCTCTTCAGTCCTTAAAAAAACAAAGTTGTTTTACTATTTATTTTTTTTAATGTATTAAATGATTAGTCCAGCTTTTATTATTATATTTCTTAGTTTTTTTTATCAAAAAAAATTTCATTGGCAAAATAAAATATATATTTCAATTCAATCGAAACATATTATTATATATATATATATATTATTTTTAAAACACCAATAATTCTTATTATGTTATAATTATTATTATAATTAAAACTCTTTTATTATTTTAATAAAAATCATTGGTTAAATAAAAAAAAATAAATTGATTTAATCAAAATATCTTATTATATAAACATATATATATATATTTATTCTGTTTTAAAAATACCAATAATCTTATTATATTAAGTATATTATTTTTAAACCATAATTAGTATATTTTGGAAAATTAAAGGGTCATTTAATCAATTAAAGAAAGCATCATAATATATATTTATTTGTTTATTTATTTAATTATTTTTACTTTGCTGAATTACATAATGATTACCTCAATTTACAATTTGATGAAAACATTCGGATACACTCTTTTAAGGAGAGAAAATAAATTGGTTTCTTAAAAGAATTTGTGTAAACTTAAAGACGCAAGATTTGTAAATAAAACCATAATTTAATATAGTTTCCACAATAATTAATAAAGGTCGAATTATAGGGAAAATAATATATCTAATTTTGATGCGATATATATATATATATATATCATAAAAAATTCATCCAGTTTGATATAAATAGAAAATAAAAGTTCAATTGTTCAAATTAATATGTATCATGGAAGAAAACAATAATATTGATTTTCGCCATTTAGGAACATAAACTAGAGTTTAACATTTTGGGAAAACTAAATTAACATTGATGACACTTTAAGAAATTAAAGCAAAACAAAACCCAATTATCATTCTGATTTTATTCCAACGGTCAAAATAAACCAATGGTCGAATTAATAGTCGTTTGGGGTTCAACGGTCATATTAAGGTTCTTATAAAAAAAAGGGTTGGGTCTCAGGTGTCCCTTACCCCAAGTGACTGAAGGAGAAGCAAAGATGGTTCGTGTGATCCCCTTGGTGCTGAGCACGGTCGCGGTGACTTCAGCAATCCTCATGTTCCTTATGATGGATGCTCGAAACCCCTACCGCATTCTCGGGCTCCTATTAGTTTTAAGAAGCCTTCCCATCATTGTAATCGGGTTCTTGGTTGGAATTCTCGGTTAATTTATCTTAGTGGGTGTTGTAGCTGAAAGGTTACTTATTTGAATAGAAGAAATTTTCATCCATTTGGTGTATATTATTATTATTATTAGCTGTTTGTTGGTTTACTTAACGGGTGATGTTGGAAAACAAACTTGTCAAAACAAAACATGGTTGTCTCGGGTTGTTAAATTACTTCCCCCTACAAAGAATTGCGCCCTCGCAATTCTATCATAAAAAGAAAAAATGAACACCCCATACGTACAACTCTACCGAAACAACGGATCTGGCTCGGTTAACGGGACACCAAAGTTGGCACACAGCTCTTCAGTTTCCCTAGTCCAGATGCACCTCAAACATTGCTCCTTGAACTCCTGGTCGTGTGTACTGCACACGAGCTTCCAAAGGGAGGCTCGTGCGATGCAATGCTCGGAAACATCCGAGTAGATGAACTCCCTGATGACTCTTCTAACCACATCCTGCTCGAGGTAGTCGAGAGGGATGATGTGGTTGAGGAGACTGAGGTTCAGGACTTGGAACATGTAAGCTGCACTGACCTGGCCGTCCTGGGCGGCCACGAGGAAACACGCTCTGGCAGAAAAAATTTGTGACAGAGTGAAACACTGGAATAGGCCCTCAATGTATCTCCCCCTTCGCCTGTAGCAGGGGAGTTGTGCAGCAGCGATGAGGTGAAAGACGCGATCATTCTCTTGACATAGCCGAAGAATCTCTGGACCGTTTGCTAAATTGAGCAAACGCTGGCAGGACCCTCGCTGGTGGAGAAACGACGGGTAATCAACCATGCATGACTTGATCAAGATGAATTCTACTAGCTCATCGGGTAGGGATGAGAAGTTCGTTTGTCCAGCCATCTGAAAACAAAACATCGATGGAAAACTCTTAACAACATAGATATGGTGAAAACATGAAAGTAAACAAGGAACCTTCATTTATGAAAAGTTTACACGGCAAAGTCTGAGTTTACAAGACGTACGCCACAAAGAGTAGCAAAACTTCCTAAATCTTCAAACCATACACAAGATGAACATATAGTACTAAACTCATGGGAACATTTATAACGCCTCCTGAGTTTAGCGTGAGGGGTGTGGAGTTGGGAAACGTCAGTGTACACTTCTTGTCTAAGAGACACACGTGTGGACTCATTCTCCAACGCTCCGAAGTCCATTAACTGGCCCCAGAATCCATAGTGCAGGACCTGGCACAGATAAGCCGCTCGGAGGTCTCCGGCACAAGCAGCTTCTTGGAAAGGGTTATCTAGCATTGTGCCAAATTCCTTGCCATTTGTAAACACTCGGAAGAGTCCTTCGTGATACCTTCCCCGACGTGCATTCAAGGGAAACTGGGTCATCATCATTAGGAGATAATCCATCCCCATTCCCCAGTGGAGACTAAGCACCCTAGATGAGTTTGACACATCGTACAAGTGCTTACACGTCATGCGAATTTGGGCATAGTTCAGGAAGTTCTCGCGACTGGCTAGAGATATAATGTTCTCTAGAGCCTCAGTGGGAAGTGAAAAAAGGTTGGTAGGTACATCAGCCATCTGAAAGTTATAACATTTTTACTTAGTTAGTCTTAGCAATATATTTATATCACCTGGTTTTCCAGAGTTTCCTGAACCCATCCTCTGATACCAACTGTAGCGACCCCCAAACTAAGGGTGCTTAATGAGACATGATATACTTAACATTACATCATTACAAATTAAATATCATGTCTCATTACAACAGAAGATTGCGAGGCTCAGGATTCTAGGAAACCAGCTGCTTTCGATTAACTTCCTCGGTATCAACCATGCCTGAAAAAAATTAACAAAACGTAGGGTGAGCAAAAAAAATGCCCAGTAAGGGGTTTTAAAACAATTTAAGAAAATCCTTTCTTAAATAAGTCCTTTTGAAAATAATAAAAATACTTTGCTAAAACAAAACATTAACATTTCTTAAAAACATGAAATCCATCTTTCTTTGAAAACCTCTTGCACAAAGGAGCATGTACTTGAAATGAGATTTAAAGTAAACATGATCAGAGTGCGCAATTTAAGCAATGCATAATGTTAAAACAAGGTTACTTCAATTCTAAAAGAATTCTATGGCTACGCAGGGAAACATGAATATAATGGTTCGTGAGTAAAGTGCAGTTCATCTAACAGTTTACCATATGAAAAACAGTTCTTGTTACATAAAGTACATCTTCATGATCTTGGGAGCTCTCAACTAGGGGTTGTTCTGTTAGTTGAAAAAACCCCTGGTTAACCTTTATCATTACATGCAGAGGGAATGTATAATCCTGGACTTTGTCAAGACTTTTCATCAAGACTGTGTAACATACTTAACAGGTCAAGGCTCACTGCCCACCCTGTTTCCGTAGCACAAGTCAAGGCTAACTGCCAAGACCGTCGCACATGTTCGTCCCATGAGACTCTTGCTTTACCCAATGCATTGGAGCGCTGTATAATTCTGGGCGCACCCGTCACATCAATCTTGTTGCGCTATATAATTCCAGGTGCACCCATCACATGTAATTCCTAAACATCCCTCACATATCCTGACATGGTCTTTCGTTCATAGGGTTTAATTCATGCATTCTCAATTAACCCTATTTTCACATACTCATTCATTACATGAGGACAGTTTAATCTTTAGAACATAATGACATGCATGTTAAAACTCTGTGCACATAACATGTTACCTTATATTTAAAAACATGGGTTTCAAGAGAAGGAACATGTCCCTTAACATTACATAACATCATAGTACCCAATTAAAACATGGTCGTTTACACATATAATGATAAATGGATATTGAGGGTTTTTACCCAAAACTGTCTTATAAAAATTCTTTTGTTATCACTTTAAATAAACAGAAGTACATACCTATGAATACATGTATGCATTTGTAAAAAAAATTCAAGGAGTCCATACTAACCATTTTTACAAAAATCCTCAATTATCCAGAGCAGTGATAAATGAAAGTTTTCAATTGTAAGAATAATTTTGAAATCAAACCATCCCATAAATTTAATCATGATATACGGTAATAAATTACAAAATAAAAGAACCAAGTTCACATTGGTGTACATACACATCGATATAATCGCATGTATATATACCAATATACCTCATATACTTGCATGATTTTGCATGTTCGTACCATTTCCCAAAACCTCCATGTTTATAGGCGAAATAAAAAAATCTAGGTTATAAACACAAAAAGAAGAATTGTGTATTTGCATATATCCTCTTATACTTATGTGTATATAAATATATATATATATATATATATATATATACATTTATATACACAATGTGTATAACATTAAAACCGAGTTAAAATGAACCTCAAAAGAAAACTGCTCTTAACCTGGTCGAATTCTGGATGATGAAATCTGTGGTAACCGGTTCTTAATGCCATGATGCAAATTCATATACACATATATATTTATGTAAGGTTTATATAAATTATAGTGTAACAAAGCCGGAGGAAACTAACCAAAAGAAGGGATTTTCCATTTTACCCACTATTCGAATCATCAAGCCGAGAGAGATCTCAAATTCTAGGTTCGCACCAGGTTCAAACAAACCAAGAGCGTACATATATTATGTATATATATAAAAATATGTACATACCTATATAAACTGAATCTTGTCAAAACCCAACCAAAATTAAAATAGGATTCATTCCTTGCTTGGAGAGGGGATGTAGTCAAGGCAAAAGAAATCGAAGGCAAAATAATATAGATGGTATACATATATATATATATATAACGTATACATATATTTAAGTGAAAACTGAAGCTTGAATAAACACAAAAAGAAAGAACCGACCCTTACCTTATCTTGGATAGGAGGAGAAAAAGAAAAAAAACGAAGTATGAGGGACCCGAGGTATAAACATGGAAGTTTTTCACCCATATATATATATATATATATATATATATAAACACAACCTGAATATGCTTATATTTATATGAATACCGAGGTTTAAAACCAAAACTTTAGAACTGAGTTTGTCCCTTACCTGCTCGACGAGGAGGAGGAGGAGGAAGACTGTAGCTACGACGGCGTCTGGAGGTCGGAGAGATCAGGGGAGCCGATCCTTCGACCTTAGGTGCAACAGGGGGGTTTAAAAAACGAAGAAGAAGAAGAGGGAGACCTCGGGCGAGGCGAGGGGTCGGTGTCGGCTGTGGAAAAGAGGGGAAACGAGGTCTACTGGCCGGCCTAGGGGAGAAAATGGGGCCCTATGCTACTGGTTCGACGACGTACAGAGGGAGAAGAAAAAAAACAGGCGGACGTGGGGGAGGAAGAAGAAAACTAAAGGAGGAAAACGTGAAAAAGAAAGGATGGCAGGGATTAAAAGAGAGAGAGATCGGACAGCTGGGGAGTTTTGCGGTTTTAAAAGAACGGACGGCTGCGATCAGGGAAGCCGGATCGGACGGCCTGGGGTTTCACCGCGGTTTAAAAACGCGGTTCTCTTCAGTCCTTAAAAAAAACAAATTTGTTTTACTATTTATTTTTTTTAATGTATTAAATGATTAATCCAGATTTTATTATTATATTTCTTTCTTTTTTTATCAAAAAAAAGTCATTTGAAAAATTAAATATATATTTCGATTCAATCGAAACATATTATTATATATATATATATATTATTTTTAAAACACCAATAATTTTTATTATGCTATAATTATTATTATAATTAAACCACTTTTATTATTTTAATAAAAATCATTGTTCAAATAAAAAAAATATAAATTGATTTAATCAAAATATCTTATTCTATAAACATATGTATATATATATTTATTCTGTTTTAAAAATACCAATAATTTTATTATATTAAGTATATTATTTTTAAACCATAATTATTATATTTTGGAAAATTAAAGGGTCATTTAATCAATTAAAGAAAGCATTATAATATATATTTATTTGTTTATTTATTTAATTATTTTTACTTTGTTGAATTACATAATGATTACCTCAATTTACAATTTGATGAAAATATTCGGATACACTCTTTTAAGGAGAGAAAAGAAATTGGTTTCTTAAAAGAATTTGTGTAAACTTAAAGACGCAAGATTTGTAAATAAAACCATAATTTAATATAGTTTCCACAATAATTAATAAAGGTCGAATTATAGGGAAAATAATATATCTAATTTTGATGCGATATATATATAACTTATAAAAAATTCATCCAGTTTGATATAAATAGAAAATAAAAGTTCAATTGTTCAAATTAAAATTTATCATGGACGAAAACAATAATATTGATTTTCTCCGTTTAGGAACATAAACTAGAGTTTAACATTTTGGGAAAACTAAATTAACATTGATGACACTTTAAGAAATTAAAGCAAAACAAAACACAATTATCATTCCGATTTTATTCAAACTGTCAAACTAAACCAATATTTGAATTAATAGTCGTTTGGGGTTCAACGGTCATATTAAGGTGATTATAAAAAAAGGGTTGGGTCTCAGGTGTCCCTTACCCCAAGTGACTGAAAGAGAAGCAAATATGGTTCATGTGATCCCCTTGGTGCTGAGCACGGTCGCGGTGACTTCAGCAATCCTCATGTTCCTTATGATGGATGCTCGAAACCCCTACCGCATTCTCGGGCTCCTAGTAGTTTTAAGCAGCCTTCCCATCATTGTAATCGTGTTCTTGGTTGGAATTCTCGGTTAATTTATCTTAGTGGGTGTTTTAGCTGAAAGGTTGCTTATTTGAATAAAAAAAATTTCATCCATTTGGTGCATATTATTATTATTGTTAGCTATTTGTTGGTTTACTTAACGGGTGATGTTGGAAAACAAACTTGTCAAAACAAAACATGGTTGTCTCGGGTTGTTACAGTCTCGTTGTCATAATATCCTCCTGGATATTACCAAAGGCACACACCATTAGAAGGTTAATCAAATTTTTATGATTCCTAACCCCTAATGGCCTATATCATTAGTTTACCTCAAATAACATCATTCGGCAGTAGAACATATATATTCAAGAACAATGTTATTGAACTTCTTGGTTCTCATCATAGTAGGGATCCTCTATGACCCTTTAATTCCACAACTATCCTTAGGACTTTATCACATGCATTATTACACAGAGGAACAATCAATATGTGAGAAGGTATTTATTTAATGAATAAAGTAGAAAGTAGTTGGTTCTAGGCTACCAACTCCAACAGACTCCAACTTGGACTAGATCCAACTGCTAGCAACAATTAACCCGCTAGTTCTCACATGATATTCATGATTCTACTGAGATAGGCCTTTATTTATGGGTTCATGCATGTTTCCTTCGTTAGACACTCTTCTCACAATAACTTCACCCCTTTGATAGAAATCCCTCGAGTTGTTATAATACCAAAGTATGTGCTTTATCCATTGATGTGATCTTGGTTCTCTTGAAAGATCCACCACTGTAGTATTATCAAAATAAATCGTGATAGGATATTTACTTCTAGGCACCACATAAAACTCCTAAACAATGTTTTGAATCCATATGGCCTCCATCACAGCATCAGAAGTCACTATATATTCAATCTCCACTGTAGAATCGGCGACAACCAGTTTCTTTGAACTCTTCCAGCTCACAGCTCCTCCATTGAGATAGAAAACATATCTAGATTTCGACTTTAGATCTTTCTAATTTTTCTTTAAACTAGAATCAACATACCCTATGATGAAAAGATTCTTGTATCCTCCATACACCAAGAACATATACTTAGTTCTTCTCATACACATAAGGATATTCTTTACAGTAGTCTAATGTTGTTCTCCTAGATCTTATTGATATTTTCATACCATGCTTAGTGCATACGCAACATCAATTCTGGTACATAACATAGAATACCTGATAGATCCTATAGACAAAGCGTATGATATCTTAATCATTCTATCATTCTCTTGTCGTGTCTAAGGACACATTTTATTAGAAAGATGTAGTCCATGTGTCACTAGATCCAATCCACTCTTTGATTATTCCATACCAAATATTTTTAGTATCTGTTCAATATATGTACCTTTACTTAGTCCAAGAAGCCTCTTGGATCTATCACAAATGATCTTGATCCCTAAGAAGTAGGCTGCTTCACCCAAGTACTTCATGGAAAAACACTTTTTCAATTACTTCTTAACTGACTATAAGATTGTTACATCATTTCCAATAAGAAATATGTCATCAACATATACTACAAGGATAATGACCTCATTCCCATTAAACCGCTTATAAAAACATGGCTCACATACTTTCTTAATGAAACTGAATTCTATTATGCCTTTATCAAATTGATTGTTAAATGACCTGGATTATTTCTTTAATCCATAAATGCATTTTTGTAACTTAAAAACCCGTTTGGCTTCACCTGGTGTCACAATCCCTTATGGTTATGTCATATAGACATATTTCTAATGATTCCCGTTACGGAATGATGTCTTGAAATCCATTTTCAAAATCACATAGTCATGGTAAGGTGTTATGGAATGTATGATTCTTAAGGATTTAAACATGGAAACTGGTGAAAAGGTTTTATCATAGTAAATTCATTGATGTTGTCCGAATCCTTTAGCCACTAGACTTGCTTTATAGGTGCTAAGATGACCTTCCATGTCCAGTTTTCTCTTGAATAACCATTTTATTCGAAGAGGATTTACATCAACAGGATCATCGGCCTGAACCCAAACATGGTTCTGATACGTGTATTCCATCAAATAATTCATATCTTCTATCCATTTTGCATCTTCTGATATTTTTACTACATCCTTGTATGAGAGAGGTTCATCATTTTTCAACAGCAATGATTCACCATCCTCGGTGACAACGAAACCAAATCACTCTGGTTCCCTTACCCCTCTTGTGCTCCTACACAATACTTGTATTTCTGGAACCTATTCCATGGGGACCTGGGGAACTTATTCCTATACAAACTCATGTGTATCGTGATCATCAAGAAAGGTAGCTTTTCGGGTGACAGTCACTTTCTTGTCTGAAGGGTTATATAGGTAATATCCTTTGTTTTCCTTGGGAAATCCTATAATGATACACTTCATGCCCAAGGGATTGATTTTGTTTCTTGAGAAGGAATTAACAAATTCATCGCATCCCCATACACATGTGTGTGAAAAAATGAGTTTCTTTCCATTCCATAACTTGGAGGGAATTACATTTACTTCCTTAGTTGGTACTCGGTTCAATGTGTATGATGTGGTCTCTAATGCATATCCCCACAAGGATAATGGACGATCCTCCTGACTCATCATCGACCTCACCATGTCCAACAAGGTGCAATTCCTTCTTTCACTAACACCATTCCACATTGGTGTATAAGGACGAGTGAGCTGAGATAGACTCTCGGACTCTCGAAGATGATAGATGAACTCTGGTTTTAGATATTCTCTACCTTGTTCTGATCGAAGCATTTTTATATTCTTACCAAGATGATTCTCTACTTCATTCTTGAATTTTGTAAATTTCTATAAGGATTCTGAATTACACCTCATTAAGTAGACATATCCATATCTAATCAAATCATTAGTAAAAGTAATTATGTAAGAATATCCACCTCTAGATTCTACTAGAAATGATCCACACACATCTGTGTGCACCAATCCTAGAATCTCTATGGCCCTTTCACCTTGTCCACCAAAAGGAATCTTGGTAATTTTACCTTGTCAACAAGCATGACATCTATAAAGTGGTTTTAGCTCAGTATTGTCTAAATAGCCATCTTGGAAGAGCATTGTCAAGCTCTTATCATTTACATGACCGAGATGGTGATGCCAAAACTAAGTTATGTATGAGTCATGTGAGATTGTTTTTTCTTGATTTCCAACACTTGGTTTTCATAATTTAATACATACAAACCATTATTTAAATGTGGCTTACCATAACATACATTGTTCTTATAAAATAATAAAACCGTATTTCAAAACATGAAAATAAATCCATCGATATCCTAACATGATACAGAAATTATGTTTTTGGTAATAGTAGGCATGTAATAACAGTTATGTAAAACAAAAATCATCTCAGTTAGCAATGAGTGGTGGTAATCTTCAATTGCTAATACAGCTAGCCTCAGACCATTGGTAGTTCGAAGATCCACTACTTCCCTAGAAATATTTCTAAATATACTTGTTTCTAACATTTGAATACATTTTTGATCCCCATAATCTATATCTAATACCCAATGTGTTGAAATGGAAATATTACACTCGCTAAAGAATGCACCTTTAGCGTCACCACGCTTCTGGGTGTAGTTTCTCTTCTAGTGGCCTTTTTTCACATGAAAAACACCCCACCTGCTGTTCCTTTCCCTGCCATTAGATCTTCTACATATTGGAGGGACGATACTCGGGGGCTTCATACTGTTTATAATACTTTGACCCCTTTGTTTTGTCCTTCCTTTTCTTATTCACCATAAGGACTGCAAGTTTGTCACGCCCCAGGTCCTTATCAACATGGAAAAATAATGTCAGAAGCTCTGATAGACTTTTCTCATTATTTCTCATGTTATAATTGACAATAAAGCTAGAAAAGGTCTTGGGAAGTGATGATAGGATGAGGTCTATACGCAACTCATCTGGGAACATAATCCCTAAGATGTATAGGCGTTCAATATATCCAATAAACTTGACTACATGAGGCCCAACTTGTGAAAACTCTCTATTATTAGTTGTAAACAAAGCATTGGAGATCTCATATGTCCCCTGTCTCGCATTCTTTTGGTAGACATCCTTATGGCGAGACATCATGATATATGCATCCATGTTTTCATGTTGCTTCATGAGCTCATTAGACATGTCAGTTATCATGAAACATTGGACATCTGTGGCATAATCCATATGTTTCATATTGAGACTTAGTTTCTCTTCACTGGCCTCTTTCCTAGGTGAAACTAGAACAGGATCTTCTAGCACATATAATTTCCTCTCATGGTGAAGGATGACGCGTAAACGCCTCTACCACTCTTGGAAATTTGTGCCGGTGAGAAGGTTTTCCTTCTCTAGTATGGTTCTCTATGATATGTTTGATGTAATTTTTCATTCCATTTATACAAATTAAGATGTGAAAAGGTTCAGTAGTGTATTATGATAAAACAGAGACAAATAAATAAATTAATACTTATTAGTCTCCCACTATTTTATCGAAATCCAACATCCCTCACCACTAACTTCAGAATATTCAGTTGCCTGAATATTCTAGTGGAAAGGATCTATATTGTCCTTCTCATTACCCCAAATATGTTTGCTGAATAAATTTGAAGGTTTTTAGTTAGGCATCCAAAATGCCAACTGCATTAACTCACAGCTCCTTGATCCACTGAGTGAACTCCCCAAACCTGAAATCCTTTTATTTTCGATTTCCTCAACCATTGCCTCTTGTTCACGTCAAGTCTTGTTTTGGCAGTCAATCCATGATGCAAACCAAGTCATGTCATCCCAAAACCTTGAATTATAATTCCCTGATAATTGAAATCACCCCAACTATGGTTGGTCAAATACTTTGAACTATGGTTCAATTCTAACCAAGATTATGGAAGGCTATACCGACTGAATATTTCTTTGAGGGATATTATCCTTATACATAAAATTCCATTTTATTATCTTTGATTACATGCTTTTTAATATTATGTGGGATATTCTTATGTGATTAACCATGTCTAAGATAATATTTTACGCATAAGTCGGTCTTATTTTAGTCCCATCATGCATGGTTGTTTAATTCATTAATTGTGTGATTGTGACAACACACCCACAATAAATAAACCATGCAAATGACAAAAATAAATTAAATGGTATGATCATGAAGTTGTTCTATAGGTTAGTTTATCTAGTGGTTGAAAAATAAACCCATTACATAGGGGAGAAACACCTGGAACCTTTTGGGTTCGTGCTTAAAGCTTTCCATCGGTCCACCTTTGTTTCTCCTTGGATTTGTTTCACCTTGGATCCTAACTTGAGCCGCCTACACTAGATTGGGAGCTTCATCCATTACATATGCCTCTATCTCACATTTAGGTGAGAGTTAAAATAGGTTTTTACATAAATAAAACCTTGGGCACGCCGAACCTACATATTAATGAGGAGAAGGATTACATACCAACAAATTTAATTTAAATTAATTAATTAAAATAAACCATTCACAAAAAAGTCCTTTGTCTAGCTCATGATCATCCATGCATGAAACGATATTTATGCATAAATGAAACTAGTATTCAATTATTTAATCAACCATGTTTATGATAAATCACGCTCAAATAAATGAATTATCTATAGTTAATCAGTCTTTTTATCTTAAACCAATTTCTGAATTTCCTTAAGATTCTCATCCATCATAATTTTAAAAAAAATAAATTCATTTAAAATTATATTTGTATGTAACTTGTACCTTGGAGGAAACCCATTGAATTATTTTTTATTACTACCAAATGAGTATAAATGAACATTACATAGATTTCAAATTAAACACATATATATAAAACACCTATCACGTGTTGTGCCTCAGCTTTACACCTGCACTATGGTACACGTCTCAAGGGTTTGTATAAGATGATAATAAATTTTAATAAATATGCATAACTTGGATGAGTACATAGTGTGTAGTTCTGACTACACGGTGTGTAATTTTGTTCACCATCCATCCGAAGTACACACCTGGGGACATGGCGTGTAGATATAAATTGTAAATTTTTTAGAGTACACAACATGTTCTGTGGGAAAGACGTCGTGTAGCATCTGTGTTACATGGTTTCCATCCGGGAAATCCATGTTTGGGGTACATGGTCTAACCCTTACCCGAAGGGACTACACACCTTGTTCAATGGACCACATGGTGTGCAATCCGGAAACCATATGCCACCTATTCCTGGTCAACGAACAGTGTCATTTATGACTTTGGAATACTCCATCACACAACTAGATTTGTCGGACCAGTCTGATGCGTTGAACCTAGACTACAAGGTGTGTACTTCCGAATACATGTCGTGTATTTTGGTGTTGTATGTCCAGGAATGTTTGGCACCTTCAGAAGAGTTCCTCTATTTTATTTTAATCAAAATTAAAAGAAATATTCATTTTTTTATGGTGAACGAGAAATAAAAGAGGAGGAACAGATCTCAAGATTAAGATTTATAGAACGATTAACATGAATTAAAACATCTAAATTATTAAATGCGTAAATGAAGAATGAAAAACTAAATAATTGTAATCAATGATATGAACCCTCTGATACCACTTGTAGTTTCCAGGCGCAGCGGAAGCGCGTTGGATGGTGTACTCAACTATAATTTTACATTAACAACGATCAATCTGAGATCCGTCATGATAATAAAATGTCAGGTCATCAGAAAAGAACGTGGAATGAAAAAAGAAAGAGGGGAGTCCTAGAACCATAAATAGGATCATCATATGTTGGTTATAATTAATTTAATTAATTAAAAAGAATTTTCTTGATGGGATTCATTTTTCGTTTATGATTCCGATCACGATTCGATGTGATCCGTCATTGCGTCGTAGAATCCAAGTGTAGGATTCCTCTATTGGTGATCCACACATGCTCATAGTATTCTTGGACATCGCTAAAGGGATATTCAGGTGCTATTGCAGTAGATCCTTCAATTGGATGTCTGCTTTCGAACACCATGATCCAATGGAAGAGGATCTCTCTCTCGTATCGTGAGTGCGTTCTTGGTGGAAAATTTATTCTCTCTTGGATTGAGAGATTTTCCAAATCCATTGTGAACAGCCGCACCCAAAAATGGCTAGGCCAATGAGAAATATATTATTGGGATTTTTAATTTCATAGAATAATAAAATGAAATAATTACCCAAAATAATTTACTCATTTCATTTAATTTTTAGTAATACCCCGTGAATAATAATAATAGTTGACTATTATTATTACCTGACATGCGCCAAGATAATTTCACCTAATATTTTTTTATTAAAAAAATATTATTATTTCACAGAAATTCCCAGAAAAAATAAACAGCGTGTATATTTAATATACACGGAGTGTACTTTTGATTTTCCATTTTTCTTTATTTCCTCCACCAAATTTATTTGACATTGAATAATGCATATTTATTTCTAAAATATATATCACTGCATTACTTGCTAATAAATATATTATTTCACCCATAATATATTCTCTCGAATAACTAATGTCAATATAAATGTGTTCAGGCATCCATAAATACTTATTAAACCATAATTGGGAATAATCATTATTCAACTTTTTATGTTAATATTTAACTGAGATACTTAGACACACTTAGTGTGTGACCCTCTAGGCCTCTTTCTTAATGGAAGTAGACGGAGCCTACCTAATGTCAATTGTTAGTGTCTAGCAACACGCCAGGGCAGCCAGGGAGAAAGAAGTTAAGGCTGTATAGTGATGTTTCACCTCCTACAAATGCTTACCGTGTACTGTAATCCCTTTGTCATGATATCGTGAATCAAGCGGGTTGAATTCTATTGAAATCAACCCATGTCCTTGATTATTCTTTCTTTGACTTTCAGGAATTCAACATGCCCATTCCTCACCATGGCCCTGGATTTATTTCGGCTATATCAATTCCATAAAAGGGCCTAAGATTTCTACTTCCATTAGGTAACAGAAGGGACAAATAATTTCTCACATTATCTATCAACGCAGTATCACTCTTGACACACCCAATTTATCCTGCCTCGATGCGAATAGTGTGTCGTCACAGTTTTCGTCAATACATCCAAGTGCACGAGTTGTAATACCCATTAATAATAATCTTAAAGTCTAAGTACCAATACACACGTCCGTAGATAGGAACATCCAATGACACTAGGAAATGTGGAATTCCAACTAGAAGGTCTCATTCTCATAATATTATCCAAGATATTACCAAGGGCGCACACCATGAAGAGGTTCCTCAAAGTGTTATGAGTCCTCATCACTAATGGACTGTATCATTTGCATCCCTCAAGTAACAAAATTCGGCCATAGAACATATATTTTCAAGAAATCTTTTATGGAACTTCTGGGTTCTCATCATAGCAGGGATATGCTATGAACATTTAATGAAATAGTTATCCTTAGGACATTATCACATGCATTGTCATGTAGAAGAACAATCATGATGTGATATTGTAGTTATTTAATGAATAGATTACACAGTACTTGGTTATAGGCCACCAAATCCAATAGAATATACCACCTCAATATTTATACTGCGCATGGTTTCTCCTAGTATTTCCACACAGTTTAGATAAACTGTTCATATCCCATGCACAACACTTTTCCCCAAAAAAATGTATCAAAATTTCACCCAAATCTTATGTCCTTCTCCCTAAAAGTTTATAAAAATAAAAATAACATGATAAGGGTCACATACTAGAAACCATGTTTATTTCATTCTCCCAACAATTAGAATTTTCATCTTTAGAAAGTATACAACCATCCTTACCCTCAAAGAGATCATTCCATTGTTCTTTCATTTCCTTCTTGTGTTCCCAATTCTCTTCCTGATTCCAAACATGTTCCATAAAACCCAACATAGAATGATTATTTTTTCACATAATTTGTTATCTTGAATATCCATAATATGAACCAAAATATGTACCAATGAAGCATCTAGTTCTAGGTCAACTTGATCCCATCTGGTCTCATGGTCAGGATCAGATTGTTACTTTTCAACTGAGATACGTGAAAAACATTGTGCATTGATCTGAACTGTGGTGGAAATTACAATTGATATAAAACCTCTCCATTTGATTCCAATATCTCAAAAAGGACAAAGTATCAAGTGGAAAACATTCCTTACTTCCCAAAATGACATTTTCCAAGCCTTGGAGAGATCCTCAAGAACATATGATCACTGCCTGCGAACAACAAAGGTCTTCAACGATGATCCTCATACAATTTTTGATAACTTTATGCCATCTCCATTATTTTCCTAATACAACTAATCTTCATTGATATTTTTGGACTAGGCTTGTCCCAACTAGTGAAGTCTCATATATTTCAATGCAACATAGTGTTGAACAACAATGATTCCCATACAATTCATATGAAGGATCCATAAGTATCGAGGTGTGATAGCTGTTATTATATGAGAAATAAACTAATGTATATTCTCTTCCCATGAGTAGCCCAAATTCATTACACAAACCCACAACATGTCTTTCAATGTTTGTATCATCCTTTCGGATTTCCCATCCATCTAAGGATGATTCACCACACTCATGGTCTACTGAGTCCCAAGTGATTTCTGTATTCATTTCCATAAAAAAGATGTGAACTTATGATCTCTATATTAAACTATCGAAATTGGTAAACCATGTACCTATAAAAATTCTCATATATAGTTATTAGGTAGATCCTCCATCTTATGAGTTTCACAAATAGGAATAAAATAGGATAAATTGGTAATTTTATCCACTATCACCTATTTGGAATTATGTTTCCCAAACATTATTGGGAGACTTGTAACAAAATCCTTCATTACACGCTCCCATTTATACATCGTAAAAGGTAATGACTGTAAAATAAATGTTTATATCTAATGTTCTACCATAACTTGATCATAATTTGAGCACCTTGAAATTAAGTCTTCCACATTCTTTTTCATGCCGCTCCACCAAAACCGCACCTTCAATTCCATCTATATCTTATGTGTTGCCAAATTTTATTTCTATCTGGAATGGTACTAATCCTGATTTATTTTCTCCTGAAAAGATATATCTGCAACCATATGATCCCTAAACCACAAAACCGAACTCCCATCATGTTTTCATCTCTTAATGGTCTCACTACCTTTGAGATTAGAATTCAAAACTAGGTATTCAACATCTGATGTTTTTTCTTCTTTGACCATCAATACCAAATAAAGATGTTTAGAGACAGAAAAAAAATTAAAACACAACCTTTGTCACCACACTCTACATTCATGTTGGCTAGGAGAAACATTAACTACCACTCATCTAAATATTTTTTCTCCAGCTGCTCTTATGACTTTATAATTAATGCGTCATCCACCAAATTACCTTTTTCTTGATGTATACATAATCTCAAAGTCAAACATATGGTGATACTCCAACCATATCCTTTTCCTCAGATTCAAATTCTATTGTGATAAAATATGTTTCACAATTTTCTGGTCCGTGAACATGGAAAATTTCTAACCAAATTTATAAGGATACCAATTCTCCAAGGCATGAAAACCCTCAATTTACTCCAAATCTTATGTTAGGTAATTGATTTCCATAACTCTTTACATCCTTGTACCATAATAAACCACAAGGTCTCTTTGAATGAGAAGACATCCCAACCCAAATCCAAAATCATAACATTTCACCACGTACCCATATCCTGATTCAGGTAAAATCATGATAGGTGCTGATGTAAGAAACAATTTCATCACTTTGAAAGATTTATATCATTTCTCAGTCCATCAGAATGGAACGTTCTTCTATTTCAATGTTTTCATTTGTGAAGCTAGTCCTGAGAATTCATGTACAATGTTTTAGTAATAACTATCTATAATAATAAAACATGGTATCTCAAATACATTCGTCGGGTGTTTCCAAGGGATTACATCTTCTACCATTTAATGATCCACTTAAATTCCTTTGTAAGAAATTACATGTCCATGAAAGAGTACCTCTTGTATCGAAAAATAAAACATTATCAATTTGAAATATAAATGATGGTCTCTCAAGAATCCTAACACTATCACTAAGTCTTTCTTATTCTCATCTTTTATCCTTGTATGCACCAATATGTCATCCAAAAACAACACAAAAAAATAATCAAGATATCACTATAATATATGTTTCATAAATTCCATAAAGACTACTGGTGATTTCATGAGACCAAAAGGCATTACTACATTTTCGTAGTGGCTATATCTACTTTTGAAAGCTGTTTTTATAATATATTCCTTCAGAACATGGAAATTGGTGATATACAGTTTGTAAGTAATTTTAGACAACCACCGGGATCCCATCAATTGCTCAAAAAAATCATCAATGTGTTTAAGTGGATATCGATTCTTTATTGTATCTTGGTCTGTATTATTTTAATGAAAGATTTTCTTTTTAGATCCTCCAATTTCACATTCAGTTATTTTAACTCTATTGGTACCATTCATTATGATATAAGGGAAACAATATTTGTCCCTAAAACTAGATCAATAATAAACTCGAATTCCCTTATAGGTGGAAACCATGATAAATTCTTGGTAAAGATATCTATAAATTGATACAAAACTACTAGAAAACTATTATCCATGATCTATTCTATCGATTCCAATGGAAATTCTTCCAATTAACACAATATCGTTTTAACCGCTCGTTCCAACAATCTTATTACTGCTGTCGTTACAACTCTTTTTCCTCTAAATAATTGATTGAAGTCGTCTTCTATTTTAAAACTAATCATTATATTATAACAGTCGATGTGATCCTCAAACATTGTTTACCAATTAATTCCTATAATTACATCATAGGCATCCATCTCCAACACCAAGAAATCACATTTCATCTCTAATCCATCAATAGTAATAGAATATTCTCTTCATATGAAGGATATACATTCACATTCCATGAGAGGAGTTTGATGTTTTATTATAGAGGAAATCATCACATGTTTTAAACATAGAAAATCAACAACATGAGAAGTAATAAGGGAATGAGATGAAACAATATAAAAAACACTTGCATAATGGTAGATATCAATAGAATCATACCTCTCCCCGTAGATGGTCCTCTATGAGCATCTGCAATCATCTACTCAGCTTCATACAATTGTTTATTCTCTACACACTACTCCTAACTTCCTTGATGAGATTGGCCTTACTAAGTGGTAGTGGTATTCCAAGAATCGCCAAGGATATCACTGCTCTACTGATGAGTTTGATTCCACTGGCCTCATCCTGTCAAAGCATATGATGCATATGTCACCTGAGAAGTATCTTGAGGAACTGATATCATAGCATTGTGAAAATATCACTTAATATATCCCATCATGTTGTAATTATGGCCTTCCCTAGGTGGTTCTGTACACTCCCACTTAACATGATCAAAAGAACCACATTGTAAACATCCCTCAAGGATCTTTGGATTTGTAGGAAGGTTCTCTAATCCTGCCATCTGATTCTGAGTCCCTCTCCCACCATTGATGTAGGTTTCCCCCATCCTCTTGTTCCCAGAATTTGAGGTCACACCATTTCCCTTAGATATCACCATATTTCTTCCTCATATAGTTCCTGAGATATAACATTTAGAAACTATCACTCTATTCACTGCGTCTGCATAATCCTTAATATATATGACTGTAATCTTCGAGTGAATCTTCTACCTTAGCCCTGATTCAAAGATGCCTTCTTTGAAGGATGTAGTTGTGGTAACCTCTTTTGTAATGTGCACTAAATTACTGAATTTATCTACATATTATGTGACCGAGATATTTTCCTTCTCTATGTTGCATAATTCCATCATTTTCTTGATCCTGAACATGTGAGGATTAAATTTTTTGATACAAAATTTCCTAAAATCCTCCCAACTAAGACCATCATCCATTTCATCTTAGACCACCAAATCCCACCACTAGATTGTGTGATCCTAGAGCATATATGATTCCATCATGACATTCAACTCCGGTGGTGTTATGATGAAATTTAAGATATGATTCATCTTTTTCCGTGACACCTCTGCCTTTTCAGGTTCAACCCCACCTCACAAAATTAGTGGATTCTACTTCATGAACGATATGGAATGATCCACATGCCATGGATCATCTCTCAATTTTTCTATTCCCACATCTTGAAATGATATAATGATACTCTGAACTATATATGGGTTCAACTGTGGTTATCGTGAAGCGACATTATTTGTAGCTACATCAGGATGGTTTTTACAATGCCTACTAGATGACATTTTCTAAAAAACAACAAACTATATAAGGCTTACTTTTAATAAACTTAAGGATTAGCATTTAAAATTATATCTCATTAAATATCACAATATTGTTTTTTTTAATCTTTTCCATGTTCTACCATTTTAGATAAATCTCTACTCTCTTTTATAAATGAAACCATATTCAAAATCTATCATCCCTGCTCTTATGAAATTCCTTCTTTTGAAAACATGTTCTGCAATTTCAAAAATCAACACAATGAATCGCATTATATATCATTTATAAAAATTAAATATGAAATCTTAGTGGTAATTCATTTCTCTGTAATTCATTTCATGATCATCTCATTGGCTAATCCCATGAAAATAAGATTATATATCCTATAAATTCCTCGAACACACCTATGTACCCAATTCCATTGTAACATGAATATCATTATAAAATGGTTAGATACGTATTTTTATTCTCTACATTTCATGTCTGACCAATCATACTCATTTTTACGATTATAACCCTGGGAATAGACAAGAACAACTTTTAACTCCATGACCATGAAAACTGATGACTACTTATTCCGTAAGGTAAGGAACAAGTGGAAACCATTTGTCTAAAAAAAATTTGGGATCAAACAAACTTATACCATTTTTAATGACTCAATTATTCTAATTGGCTTGAGAATACATCAAATCATTATGAGGCCTTAAGTGACATCCCCATGACACCAAAGGTATGAAATAAATTTTTAGGGGTTTCAAATGAATGAGGGGGATGATTTACCCATTTTGAAATAAACCACTAACCAAAAAATCAACATATGATGCACGATAAAAATAAGACAAATCAATTGTCATCTTTATAAAAAACCTCACCAAATTATGCTACATCGAAAGATAAAGAAACTATAAAATTAAACATCAGAGAGAAAAATAAAAAACACCAATATAAAATGACTCCATGATCAACAAGATCCATGATTGATCATGACCAAATTTCCCATGTATCACGAGGTGGTACTAAAACGTATGATAATTTACCTATTTGTATGACCCATAATATAGAATCTTCAAAATCACCAAAGTTCATAATAATGGGTGAGTATAAATCTCAGTATGTTTCCCCCCAATTAATTCCCCACTCATGCCTCTAGTATATAAATTTTAGCAACATTTATATAAAATATTTTATAATTTTTTTTACCAAAACGGTTTATAACAAAATATAAAAAAAATCCAAAACCACTTATTACTAAAAATGAATAAAGTGATATTAAAACAAATTTTATATCAAGTAATATTCCCATAAAAAGTAACAATCATATCTTTAAACTATTTATCAATATCATTTGGGCATAGTCATTCCATTCCAAATATTCAGGCAACCAATGATGTGTGCTTTGTTATGACAGTTCCATGCTCGTGAGTGGTCCCATGTCGACCTAACATGTCATCATTTGATAATTATACCCCATGTTCCATTACACCATTTTAATCTATAACATGGTCATATTTAGTCTGAGCCTCTTAAATTCATTAAAAATATAACCTTGTATTATTCCAAAACCATTTTAAATAAAAAATTCAAACCATTTCAATAAAACCATTATTTTATTGAAACCCATTTAAAAACCAATCCAAACCACCCATTCCATTTCAATAAAATAATTCATATTATTGGAAACCATTTTATCAAATCCATTAACCATTATTATAGAGAAATCCCATTTTAAAATCGACATTTTAAAATAAAAAATCAAAAACTATAAGGATCCAGCCTTAAACATTAAATAATATTGAATTAAATGAATAATTCGCATTGAGGATCTTTTCAGGTTTAGGGTTTTAGAGAATTAGGTCATTACATTTACATAACAACATGATTATTACATGTAGACAATTATACCCAGTATCCATTTTCTCAAAAAATAAATACTCTTGAAAAAAATACTCATGACTAGTTCCATGTTTTAGACAGCATGAATTTTCCTTCATCCCATCCTTGACTCTATTCATCTTTGAGTCCTGTGAAACCATTTCAAAACTTGGGATGAGAATAAAAATCCCAGTAAGGGTTATAAAAAATAAAGAATTCATTTGTTCATAAATACATTCAAAACATTAACTATTTTAATTACCTCATGAAATCATATGATTTTATGAATAACACATAGAAATCCTAAATTAAGGGAAACTTGTGGAATCCATAACATAATTACATTGTAGTCGTCACAACTACATAGAGAGTTACTTTGGAATACCCATCATAGTATATTACCTAAATATCTTAGGAGAAACATTCATGTTTACCTCCATCATGTTACCCAATGCATTGGAGAGATATGTCGGGATCACCCTCCCTAGGTTTATCATGGAACCACCCGTATACGTAAATAATTCCCAAGAACCATAACATTATCATAACATATAACATAAGCATAAAGGAAAGATAACATTTCAACATTGTAATAAAAAAATATCATTTCAAGATATTGAAATAATAAATCCATTCTCAATATCATTTTCAATAAACAAATACGTAAAAAAGAGTATATGGTATTTATTTCTCTTTTTAAAAACATTACATATTGTTAATGAAGCCATAGATTAAATAATACCCGTGACGGCGGAAAAGCAGTTGTAACCGCTTATGTTAAAAATAGATTCATTTTTTGTCGATTATTAAAACGCCTCGTAGAAAACGATTCCCTTTGAATGAAATGAAAAGTCAAAGTTGTTTATACAGCGTATAAAAGAAAATCGTGTATTAAAACAAAATATGCCTCAATGAAAGGAGATTGAGATGAAGTCCCTTACCTTGTGTCCGACTTGACTCTATCATTCATTAATATCCTGAATAATAAACTAAAGTTAATTTTACCTGATAAAGAACCTTTTTAAAGTTTACTATTCTTTTTATATCACTTATTACTATGTTATAAACATTATGTAATCATTTAAGTTAATAATGATCATTTTTGTCGATATTTGGTACTTGAGTCAAAAATGAACACCTTATATTTACAAGTTGTCCATGTGGTCAATAGTCCATTATATCCAGAATGATATTCATTATTTATATATCATATAGATCATATATATCCAATATATATATCTATATTTATTTATAACAGTACATATCATGTGGAGGAAAGAAATGAAATGCACCGTTCATGGAGACGATAAGCCGTACATACGCATGAACACTACTTTTATTTCTATTTATTATTTTAATGGAATTAAAACATAATGATACATAATTATATTATAATTCTAGTATAATGTCATATATAATATCATTATATCTATCCTTTATACGTCCCCCATAGGTCATTAACGAGTCATATCACATTGAGGGGGCGGTAGTCTGCAATTCCTCTAATGAAATTATCGTGTTTACCCTTAATGGAAACCATAAAGGTATGCTATAAAAGAAAAATACAGAAGCATGAAGAAAACATAAACATAATATATATCATATATAAATATAGTTTCATCTTAATGTCCACCATGATATGAGGTAGTAGATAATCGAACAATCATTGTCTCTTGTGGTGTTAGTTTTCCATCCACAGAAACAGTATTTTCTTCACCCATTAGATTGTGGTGTGTGTAAGTGTAGTTTGAATAAATCCAAAAAAACATCCTAATATATAGAGTATACTATATTTTTTCTAAAATAAATTAAATTTTTTTTTTAGGGGTTGGAGAAGTAAAATAAAAGAAAATAAGTTAAGAGAAACTCTTACCTTAAATTTGGATAACTTCCATTGCTTTGAACATAAAGGACTTCTTGAAGTGCCTTCTGCCAATGGTAAGGCTTCTAAGAGGATTATAGGGATGTAGGGAGCTTAATTGGTCAGATTTTGGATGATCCTAAAGGCTTGAGTGGTGTGAGTAATTGGTTATAAGTGAGGGAGTTTTATAAGGGGGAGGAGGGGCTCTTTAGGAAAGTGTGATAATATTATTTTATTATATAATGATGTTTGGTTTCTAAATGTCCAAAAATAATTAAAGTCTACGATAAAATGATTCATTGTCGAAATAAAATCTTCCAATAAGAATTGGACAGGTTTTAGATATTTTTTTAATATTTATAATCTTATTTATTTAAATATTTTATTAATGTGGTAAATACAGTATCATTATTCTGTCATAAATAATTTAAATTATTTGATGTCTAAAAAAATAAAAAAAAAATACCATGATGTAGGAAATACATTTATCTTTCCAATGAATATTTATAGTCAAAAAGATAATTTATATTAACTCTTTTAAAAATTAATTTACTAAAAGATATATGTTTTTGTTATTTTTGCCTTTACTTTTAGTTAATTAATCTAAATTGTCATTATCACTCTCATGTGGCTTAATAGGGTCCCAAAATCAACCCAAAGATACCCATGATCGTAAATGGCTCATCCAATAAGGTTTGGTCAAGTGTTAAGATAATTTTGAATTATTATATAATTCTTTTTTACCTTGAATTACCTTATTTACCTTTAACCGTGGTAAATAAAAGTCATAAGTAACTATTCACCAAAAATTATTTTCGTCTTATTAAACCACATTTTACTGACTAACAACAACCATGTTTGTGTTATTTTTGAAATTCAATTCACATAAGTGGTAAAATTTCATTTAAACGAAAAATTATATTTTTTTAACTACCACTAAGTGGTTTTACTATTCATCAAAAATTGAAGTTTTTCAGAAAAATACCAAAATTTCAGCCTAAGATATATTTGATGTTCTGAATTAAAAAATGGTGTCTATTTTACCAAATTCTAAACATATAATATTCATTATTTAATTTAAAAATAATTCTCGTTATAAAAACAAATAGCGTGTTTTTAAGAAACAATAACTATCAAAAGAATAAGACTTGTTTATGTCCAATTTCAAAGTTAAATTAATTCCAATAAACAACATTGGCTTAAATGGTAAAAATATATTCTAATTAAACATTAAAACAAATTAAAAAGATAATCTCCCCATATAAATAAATTAGACTAAAATGAACTTATGAATTACAATATAGTATTTTTCACTATTCATTAAAAATGATCTTTATCAGAAAAATACCAAAAAATAACCCTAGGTAAATTTTGATGTCCCAAATCTACAGAATAATTTTATTTGGTCAAATAGAACATATAAAAATTAAAAATACTATATTTAAATAGGGTTCTCCATTAAATGGTGGTAAATTGACCTTTTAATGTAAATTATTCTTAAAATAAGATTCATTCATATTGTAAGCCTCTAAATTTTTATTGGATAAATGTAACAAACATGTATAAATGTAATGTAGTTAGTTTTTTTCATTCCCTCCAATAAAAAGGCTAAGAGTTAACTACCATTTAAAATAATAATACTGTATTACTAGTGTGCAATGTAAGATTTCGAAGAAACTCATTGTTGTGTATCGGGTATGCTATCGATCATAGTAACCCCTATAAAGTAAAAAAATATTTAATTCACAAATATTAATAAAAATGAAATGTGGCTTATTCGGTATTTACCTGGGATGTTACATTCTTCCCACCTTTTTAAAATTCCATCCAAGAAATTTTACATATCAAAATAAGTGGATGTATTTATCCCTCATAGCATTTTCAGATTCCAACATTGCATCTTTAACCACATGGTTTTTTCACAAATCCTTTACCTGGTAAATTACCTTATTCTGCAACACTTGCTCTCTCTAATCAAGAATCTGGACTAGTATTTCCTCATAAGAGTGATTCTCTTCCAACTGAACTACTTCTGTGGTCAAAACATTAGATGGATCTAGCATGTACTTTCTCAACATCGAAACATGAAAAACATTGCATGCCTGGGATAAACATGGAGGTAAACCCACTCATTATGAAATTCATCCAACATTCTCCAGAATTCCATAAGGTCTAATGAACCTCAGACTAAAATTTCCCTTCTTACCAATATACATCACACTTTTCCAGGGAGAAACATTGAGAAATACATGATCACCGACCTCAAAAGAAAGATCCTTCCTCCAGTGATTGGCATAACGTTTCTCTCTGCTCTGAGTTGTTCTCATGTGCTTCTGAATCAACATAACTTTCTCTTCCATCTATTAAACCAATTCTAGTCCCATCAGATTCCTTTCACCTACTTCATCCCAAAAATCTTGAGTTTGACAATGCTTTCCATATAATTCCTCAAATGGAGCCATCTGTATATAGGAATGAAAACTGTTATTATATGAAAATTCAACCAAAGAAAGATGTTGGTCAGAACTTCCCTAAAAATCCATCGTGCAAGAACGTAACATATCCTCTATTTTATGAAGTGTTTGTTATTATTTACCATGTGATTGAGGATGAAAAGATATAATAAAATTTAATTCAGTACCCAATGATTTTTTATGCCCTTTAGAAAATTTAAAAGTTAAGTTGGGATCACGATCAGATACAATGGAGAGGGGAAATCCATGCAACCTGAATATCTCTTTAACATACAACCGAGAAAGTTTATCTAGAGAAAATGTATCTCGAATAGGATGGAATTGATCAGATTTATTCAGTTGATCTACAGTAACCCAGATTGCATTATTACCTCGAGATGTCTTTGGTAATCCCACAACGAAGTCCATGGATGTATTTTCTCATTTCCACTCTGACACCAGTAAAGGCTGAAGCATCCCTTTCGGTAACTGGCGCTTTGCTTTAACAAAGATCTATGTACATCTTAGTACTTCTTGGATGAAATCAAAACAGGGAACTATGAGCTTCACATAACTACTCATTCTTCACCTGTGAATCACAAGGCATACATAATCTCTTTCTAAATATCAAAACACAATCCTTATCAATGTGAAATTCAGGAAACTTACCCTTCTGAACTAGCTCTACCTTTTTCTGTAACTCACTATCTTCCATCATTGCATTCTTAATTCTGTCTAATAGAGATGATTTCAATGACACATGAAACTAAACAGAATAATTTCCTGCACCAACAACTTCTATGCCAAAATTCATCAAATCAAAAACCAAAGGATCTTGTTCCATACAGAGCATGGTTAATGAGATATTAAATTTAAAAACTCAAAGCATCAGCCACTTTATTTGCTTTTCCTGGATTGTAAGGGATCATGCAATCATAATCCTTGATTAATTCCAGCCATCTCCTCTATCCCATGTTCAATTATTTTTGAGTGAATGTATACTTTAAACTTTTGTGATCAGTATATATTTCACATTTTACTCTATACAAATGATACCTCCAAATTTTTAAAGAAAAAACAACAGTAGAAAATTAAAAATCATGTGTAGGTTAATTTAACTCATGTGGTTTCAAATAATGTAAACCATAAGCAATTACCTCATCATTCTGCATAAGGACACATCCAAATCCTTTCAATGAATCATCACTGTAAATAACAAACTCACCATTTATGGAAGGCAGTGCCTAAACTGGATCATTCACCAATCTTCTTTTCAATTACTGAAAACAATCATCACATTCTTTTGTCCAAATGAACTTAACACCTTTTCGAGTTAACTTAGTCATTGGACTAGATAAATGTGAATAAATTTCAACAAACCTCTAGTAATAACCTGCCAAAAAAAGAAAACTACGAATCTCAGTAATATTAGTGGTTTTTGGACATTCTTTAACTACTTTAGTTTTAGCATGATCAACTGTTATGCCATTTTTTGAAACAATGTGACCAAGGAAAGAAATTTGTTGCAACCAAAACTCACACTTACTAAATTTCCCATACAGTTTCTTTTCTTTTAAGGTTTTCAAGGAAACCCTTAAATGAATTTCATGTTCCTATTTACTTTTGTAATAAACCAAAATATCATCAATGAACACAACCAGAAAAATATCCAAGAACTCATGGGAAATTCTATTCATAAGATCCATGAATTTAGAAGGTGCATTGGTTGAACCAAAAGGCATAACTACAAATTCATAAAGGAAATATCTTGTAAAAAATGTGGTCTTCAGAATTTATTCTTCCTTTACTTTCAAATGAAGGTACCCCAACCTCAAATCAATCTTTGAAAAATACTGAGCTTCCTGGAGCTGATCAAACAAATCATCGATACGAGGAAAAAGATACTTATTCTTAACAGTGATGTTGTGAAATGATCTATAATCAATGAAAAGTCTCATTGAACCATATTTCTATTTAACAAAAAATACAAGATCACCCCATGGTGATGTTCTAGGTAAAATGATCCCTTTATCTAATAACTCTTGCAATTGATTCTTTAACTCTAAATGTTCAATTTGAGCCATTCGATAAGGGGGTTTTGAAATTGGCTTAGAATAAAGAACTAAGTCAACATTAAATTAAACTTCCCGGTCAGGTATAGTACCAGGAAACTCATCAGGAAAAACATAATGGTACTCATTTACCACTGGCACATCATTAATCTGAATAGATCCTTTTTTTCAAAAATATGTGAAAGGTAACATTCATTTCCATATTTTACTAGTTTATCAACTTCCAAATATGTTATCAAAATCCAGGGTTCATTCTTATATAAAAACTGAAAATAATTTTGAAAAGAAGCCACTTTATCTCTTTATTCAATCTTAGCATTATAAACAGAAAGTCAATACATACCAAAAATAACATCAAACTCTACTCAAGGCACGAAAATAAGGTTTGCAGGTAGATTCTTTCCACACATAAAGACAATAATGTTCTTCTGTTTTCTTTTTGTCTCAGAATTTTCTCTAAGTGTTTTTACTATAAGTTCTATATTCATATATTGATTTGGAATTTCCAATTTACTAGAAAACTTCTCAAAAATATATGAGTGTGTAGACCCCAAATCAAACAACACATCGGCAGAATCTGAATAAACAAACAGTGTACCTGATACATCTACATTTTATGGCCCAACATCTGCTGAAGTAGTTGCAAAGGATTTCTCCACCCCTTTCTTCTATTAGTCTGGATGATTTACTTTAGTTGAGTTTTTTGTTGGACACTCATTTCCATAATGACCCATTTCATTTAACTTAAAACATTTTTCTGACTATAAATCATATTTTTTCTTACAATTACCCTAATCTTTTCCAGTGAAATTATGAGCCTTATGTCCCATTTTACCTCCTCGGTAGCACTTACCAGAATTCAAAAGTCATTGCCCAGCATTCTTTTTACTAAAATTTTCACAAACTGTAAACTTACATTTCTTACCATCATAATTTTTTGAAGAGTTCTTCCCTTTCGCCTGCCACCTCGACCTCTTATTCTGTTGTTTCTAAAAGAACACTTTATCATCAGAAAACTCCATTTCCACATTCTCCACACAACGAACAAGTTTTTCATATCTTTTTAACTCCTAAAAAGATAAAGACCTTCATTACTTTGGATTTAATCCTGAGTAAAAATGGTTGATTTTACTATCAAGATATCATATGAAATTTGAGGCATACATTGCCAGTTGAGTGGATTTTTCTTCATAACCAGCCACTAAGTCATCCTCCTACCTCAATTTTAGGAATTTGTTTCTATTCTATGATGAACAACCTTAGGCAAAATATTTCTCAAGAAACATTCCATTGAATTCATCCCAATAGAGAGCATCAATATCCTTGCTATCACTAATATTTTTCACCATCGGTCACTACTGATCAGGTTCACCTTTTAAACGGTAAACAGCGAGACTAGCCTTTTAATGATCTGAACAACCTCTGACATCAAAAAACTTTTCCAGTGATTTAATCCACCCTTCTACTAGTAATGGGTTTGATGATCCTCTGAATGATGGGGAATTTTGCCTCATGAAATTCTCCGCTACTGACATGTTCCTTTGCAGTTGATATGGATGATCTCATACATGGATACCACCACCATTTATAGCCTGAGTTAATTGTGCCATCACTGCAACAAACTTTTCATATCTGATTCTGACCATCTCAGGTTGCTGATTTTGATGTTTTTCTTCCTCCTGATGTCATCCCAACATAGATGCCATGTTTCCACTACGGAAAACCATTATAAACACAGAAATATCTTTGGTGAAGCAACATGGTAAATTTTTAAATGCTATATGATTTCAATATCAACATAAATTAATTTATGGATATAAATTTAACAATACACTAACACCTAAATTTATCTACACTGACCTCTGATACCAACTATAAGGACCTGGCCTTAAACATCGCATAATATTGAATTAAATGAATAATTCACATTAATGATCTTTTAAGGTTTAGAGTTTTAGATAATTAGGTCATTACATTTACATAACAATATGAACATTACATGTAGACTATTCTTCCCAATATTTATTTTTTTATAAAATAAAAACTCTTGAAAAAAAGACTCATTCCTAGTTCCATGTTTTAGATAGTATGACTTTTCCTTGATCTCATCCTTGTCCCTATTCATATTTAAGTCCTATGAAAGCATTTCAAAACTTGGGATGAGCATAAAAAGCTCAATAAGGGTTATAAAACAAAGAAATAAAAAATTTATTCATAAATACATACAAAACATTAACTCTTTTCCTTACCTTATGATATAATAATATTTTATGAATAACACATATAAATCATTAATTATAAACGCAACTTATGGCATCTATAACATACTTACATTGTAGCTATCACAGCTATATAGAGAGTTACGTTGGAATACCCATCATAGTATATTCCCTAAATATCTTAGGAGAAACATTCACATTTACCTACTTCACATTACTAAACTCATTAGAGAGCTATCTCAGGCTCACCCGCCCTAGGTTTATCATGGAACCACCCATATATGTAAATAATGCCCAGGAACCATAACATGTTCATAACACATAACATAAGCATAAACGAAAGAAAAAATTTCCACATTACTATAAAAAAATATCATTTCAAGATATTGAAATAATAAATCCATTCTCAAAATCATTTTAAATAAAAAAATATCTAAGAATAGTATAAGGTATTTATTTTTCCTTTTAAAAACATTACGGCTTGTTATGGAATCCAAAGATCAATTAATACTCATGGCGGTGGAAAGTTTGTTGTCAGGGCTTACGTTAAAAAACCATTCCTTTTTTTGTCATTTAGTAAAACACCTCATAGAAAAAGATTCACATTGAAATAAAAGACAAGTCAAAGTTGTTTATATTGTATATAAAATAAAATCATGTATTAAAACAAAATATGCTTCAATGAAGGAGATTGATATGATGTCCCTAACCTCGTGTCCGACTTGACTCGATCGTTCTTTAATTGCTTGATTAATAAACTGAAGTTAATTTCTACTTTCTTAAGAACCTTTTTAAAGTTTATTATTCCTTTTATTTCACTTATTATCATGTTATAAATAGTATATGATCTTTTAAGTTAATAACGTTCATTTTGTCGATATTTGGTACTTGAGTCAAAAATAAACACCTTATATTTACAAGTTTTCCATGTGGTCGATAGTCCATTATATCCAGAATGAAATTAATTATTTAGATATCATATATATCATAAATATCTATTATATATATACTTATAACAGTACCTATCATTTGGAGGTAAGAAATGAAATGCACCGTTCATGGAGACGGTAAGCCGTACGTACCCATGAACGCTACTTTCATTTATATTTCTTATTTTAATTGAATTATTACATAATGATACATAAGTATATTATAATTACAATATAATATCATATATAATATCATTAACACCATCCTTTATACGTCCCACATATGGAATTAACGAGTCATATCACTTTGAGGGGGCGATAGTCTGCACTTCCTCAAATGAAATTGTCGCTTTTACCCATAATGGAAACCATAAAGGTATGATATAATAGAAAAATACAGAAGCATAAAGAAGACATAAACCTAATAAGTATCATATATAAATATAGTGTCATCTTAATGGACACCATGATAGGTGGTAAGAGATAATCAAACAATCATCATCTCATGAGGCGTTAGTTTTCCATGCCCAGAAACAATATGTTCATCACCCATTAAATGGAGATGTGTCTAAGTGTAGTTTGAATACTTATCATAAACAAATAAAAGTATATTGAGGATACTTATTTTGTTATAAAATAAAAGAATAAAAAGAGTTTAGGGGTTGGATAATTAAAATAAAAGAAAAGAAGTTAAGAGAAACTGTTACCTTTAATTTGGTTAACATCCTTTATTTTAAAGCCAAAGGACTTCTTGATGTGCCTTCTTCCTAAGGTAAGACCTATAGGGGGAGGGTATGAATTTAGAGAGCTTAATTTTGTAGATTTAGGATGATCTTAAAGGATTCAGAAGTGTGAGGAATTGGTTATAAGTGACGGATTTTTATAAGGGGAAGGAGGGGCTCTTTAGGAAAGTGTGATAATATTATTTTATTATATAATGATATTTGGTTTCTAAAGGTCAAAAACTAATTAAAGTCTAAGATAAGATGACTCATGGTCTAAATAAAAGCATACAATGAGAATTGGATGGTTTTTGGATATTTTTTAATATTTATAATCTTATTTATTTAAGTCTTGTATTAATGAGGCAAATACTGCATCATTATTGTGTCATAAATAATTTAAATTATTTGATGTATAAAAATTATAAAAAAAATACCAGGATGTAGGAAATTTTTTATATATCCAAATAATATTTATAGTCTAAAATATAATTTATATAACCCCTTGTAAAAAGTAATTTAATAAAAGTTATTTGTTTTGTCATTTTTGCCTTTACTTTAAGTTAATTAATCTAAATTGTTATTATCACACCCAAGTAGCTCAATGTGGTCCCAAAAGTTACACAAAGATTCCCATGGTCGTAAATGACTCAACAAATAATGTTTTGACTAGTGTAAAGGTTGTTTGGAATTATTATAATATTTTTTTTACCTTGAATTACCTTATTTACCTTTAACCGCGGTAAATAAAAGTCAAAAGTTACGATTCACCCAAAAATATTTTCATCTTATTGAGCCAAATTTTACTTACTAACAACAACCATGTATGTCAGATTTTCGAAATTAAATTCAATGATTTGGAAAATTTTCATTTAAATGAAAAAGATAGTTTTTTTACTTATACTAAGGGGTTTCACTATTCATCACAAATTGATGTTTTTTAGAAAAATACCAAAATTTCTTCCTCAGATATATTTGATGTTTCAAATTCAAGAATTACTTCTATTTTACGAAATTCTAAACATATAATTTGCATTAATTAATTTAAAATTAATTTCTGTTATCAATACAAATTGTGTGTTCTTAAGAAACAATAACTATCAAATGATTGATACATGTTTATTGTAAATTTCAAAGTGAAATTAATTACAATAAACAAAATTGGATTAAATAGTAAAAATATATTCAAATTAAACTATAAAAAAAATTAACAAGATAATCAAAAAATATAAATAAATTATTTTAAAAGAAATTTTTGAATTAAAATACAGTATTTTCACTATTCATTAAAAAATGAACATTCTCAGAAAAATACCAAAAAATTACTCAAAGTAAATTTTGATGTCCCAAATCTAAATAAAATTTTATTTGGTCAAATATAACACATAAAATTTACTAAATCTAGATTTAGAGAGGGTTCACCATTAAAAGGCTGTAAATTGACCTTTTAATGTAAATTATGCTTAAAATTAGATTCATTCATATTTTAAGCCTCCAACATTTTATTATATAAATGTAAATAAATTTAACAAACATGTATAATAATATTGTAGTTATTTTTTTTTCATTCCCTCCAATACAACGACTAGGACTTAACTACCATTTAAAATAATAATATTATATTATTAGTGTGCAAAGTAAAATTTCAAAGAAACTTGTTGTTTCATATCTATTATGCTATCGATCATAACAACCCCTTTAAAGTGAAATTAATATTTAGTTCAGAAACATTAATAAATATGAAATATTTCTTATTCTTTATTTACCGAGGATGTTACAAACACATTAATCAAAAGAATGTATTTTTTAGATTTTCCACAACTATCACCAAAGAGGGTTTCAAGAAATCATAAAGAAGCCAATTATCAATAAAATACACAGAAATAAATCAATTTGATACAATTCTACTCATTTATACTAAGAGGATTAAATAGTGAATCCACCTGCCTCAACCATTTTTACGCAAACCAAAAATTGAAGATGAACGCTCAGGAAAACCATATTGCTTCTTCATGAAACCTCCTTATATCTCTTCTCCTACCAACAAAAATACCAAATATAATCCTATTTTGAATCCAATAACATATATGAATCCATAAAAAGAATAAATATAATAACCATGGAGGATTTTATAAGTATATCTAAGTAGATCTAAGAAAAGGTGACAAGAATGGTGAAGAACGATACTTACCGCATGAATCGGGCTCGAAAACGCCAAGGGAGCGATCCAGGTTCATTTAAAATCTTTTGGGAGAGATTATCCTATCTTAAATGGAGAATACACCCAAGCATGGAATTCCCTAAGAAAAAACAACTGTGTTAGAGGTAAAATGATTGAGATCCTATTTTTTAGGATCTAGATTTTATTATGCACCCATTTGGACAACATGGTTAGACAAACCGTGTGCTAACTGTGCATTAGATACTTATTTAAGGAAACCCATGCATGGACTCCTCGTACAATCTCCCTTTCCATGCGACCACTATTTCGAATCTACTACCTAAAAAACTACTATTCCGCATGATTTCTCCTAGGTTTTCTACATTGTTTATACAAATCGTGCACAGCCCGTTCACATCCCATTTCCCCCAAAAAAATATCAAAATTTCACCGAACTCATCCATACTTCACCATTATAGTATTTAAAAATTAAAAGTACAATGTAAGGGTTACATTGAAGAAACTAAGGGTACTGTAATCCATATTCAATGTACCCTTGTAAATTCATGTAAATTGACTAAACAATATTATATTGCTAACCTAAGTAAGAACTATTCAATTTATAGATTTCCAATGATTATAAAAGGATCATAGTAATGTTTAAAATATATTTAATAAACAATATTTTAAAATATTCTCCTCCATTTTCCTTTATAATTAGGAAAATAATTTATTTATTTATAATCTTTTTTATAATTAATTGATGGAATTATTTTTTTTACTAATTTATATATTATACATTGGTTTTTATCATTCTCATCATTGGGATCTTGTTCCCTATCACTCTCTGTTATTCATTTAACACAAATAATTTTCATCATGACCATATTCTACTATGATACTTTCTAAACAGTGTACCAATTCAATACATATTGTTAGTTGAATGAATCATATTAAGGAAGTTATTCCAATTGTTACGTAAATATTGTGTTCTATTTTATTGATTCAATTTCTATATTTAATTATTATAATTAATAATTATTATTTATTATATTATTGATTCATTATATTAGGAATACATTGGAAATATGTATGTGCTGGGTGGGATTAGGTTATATATAGCCCATCGATGCATCGACAGGTCTCATGAGAGAAAAAGTTGGCCGAATTAGTTGGGTATTTTTTATACCTAACCATTAATTTAAATTTATTTTTAAAATTAACAAGTATTAAGGTTCATAATTTCTCAAAAAAAACCTTGATTGAAATATTATTATGTTATAAATTATATATTTTATTTATTAATATTTTAATTATTATTATCCACTTGATTGAAATGTTGATATATTCCATTGACATATATTTTCTAAGACTAATGTTATAGATTAAATATAATATATATTGACTTTAAACTATTCTATATTTTTTATTAATCTTCTATTCCTAATATCTTTAATCATATGTTGATTCTTAATAAATATTTGAGGTGAACTTTTATAATGTTTTCCTTTTGCTTGGATACTAAAAAGATATCATTGAAGGATACTCATTAAACCAAGAAATTTTGTTTTTTTGTTATTTATTTTTTTAATTTAATCTATAAATATTATATGTATCTAGTCACCCAAGACTAATAATCTGATATATCTATCATGTATTCATCTATTATATATTATAAAAATGTAATAAATTCAACATTGTCTTAGGGTTACTATAGTCATAGTCCTTACATCACCTATCCGGTTTTGTTTGAAGAGTTCACAGAGAATAATTATTGAAAAACAACTTCATAAGGACATACATGGTCATGGAGTAAATTTTCACCTATTTCCATATATTATTAATATAATTCCCATATTCATCAACTTCCCTGTATAATTGATAAATATCAAGAAAATATCACAGTCTAATCAATGGAGAAAAGAAAAAAAATCTATATAATTGATTCATTACTCAGTAATATGTGTATTGGAAGACCCACTGAAGGAAGTTGGAAAATGTTATATAAATTTCATAATTACAAGTTCCACATTTCTAAGATTTTTTTGGAGCTTAGGATTATTTACATTATAGTTTACATCTTCATAATGTTGGGAGATAATTTCAATGATTTTTTGCAACCCAAATCCCATTCAATTTGTATATTATTTGGAAAAATCACTAAATTGTCCTTCAAAAACATATTTAGCTTTGGTTATCCTAGTTATAGCCATTTACTAAAAAAAGAAATGTTATGGAGGAGAATACATCTAAATGAAAAAAAAATATGAAATTTTACGAAACACGTCCAAAATAATGAATATACCCAAACATATGAAGCTATATAATTAAAAATAGGTTATTAATTTTATATTTTCTATTATTCTTATTCTCCATACGTTAAAAATGTGATAAAATACTTCATAATTGTTTTTATATACCTTGTAAATCAGGAGAGAATATCCCCTCATAGATTGAAATATGGTGTGCATTTAGGCCTGTTTGTTGTGCATTAGGGATGATTGATATAATACTATTATATCATATTATTAGTTGTTACCCTTATTTGAATCTCTAATAAATATTTCTTCCACTTATTTGAATCTAGATATATATTTCAGTATGAGAAAACCACACAATCACTAATTCACTAAAACATTAGAATGTTATCTGATACATAGACTTACCACTTGGGACCTCACTAAGGTTCTCTAATCCGAGTCCTTAAAAATAAATTTACTACTCTCTAAAATAAATATACTCTTCTATGATACCATGTATGATGATTCAAGAAAAATATATTTTCATATTCCATCATTTTAGATGATTATTTATTTTATAAATTAATAATACACAACCCATAACTATTACGGTTTAATGTATTTAGAGACTACATACATAATCAACTTATATAATAACAATCATCAATAAATCTCCCAAATTATTCTCATATTTAAATCTTCCTATGAATATTATACTTAATGATTTCATTCCTAAATTTAGTAAATGATAATATAAGAGATAGTGATCTTTTATGCTCACTAAAATTAAACACAATAGATATCAATCGATGATCATAACTGGGAATAAGATAAGCATGATGGTGTGAGGAAATGATCGTAACTTATGGAAACATATCCAATAACCCATAGAACATATATCACGAATCATGGAATAAGTATTTTTTATATCCAAAACTAGTGTCATAAGTGTCCATATTAATTAATAATGAAGCATGAGCCATGAGGTCATATTATAAGAATTAGACAGAAACTCGTGGCATACACATACACATAGAAAATAATTTCCTCAGTAAATGAAAATTATCAATATCATCATAACACAATTTATAGAGTCCAATGGCAGATTGGTTTTAATCCCCATTCCCATTAACCTAGAGGAGAGAATCTTTTTATTGATTAGAATCACTCCAAAATTCTATAAAAATAGTGTATATATTTAAATAGTGGTTGAGACCATTCTTTACTCCCTTTCATAATTTCCATGAGATATCATACTTTACCCATTTCATAAGATGGATATATAATTCTAGGACTTATTATCACATAATGAAAAGTACATATATATGTAAAATAAAAACATGAAATAATTAATACTTGAAAATTACTAAATTAACCCATGAAGAAGATATTGGTTTTAAGAATATGTTTATAGTACTTTTAATAATTTATCCAGTAAATAAATTTGGATGGTATCGTTAGAACACATCTAATATATAATAGATGTTACGTTATTGGATTTTTACATTGATAAAAAACACCCTATTATAATTATTGAATCAATCACTTTAGAAAAATACCTTTATCTTTTAAAAATCATTATGAAGTCAAATCCATTTAAAATTATTTTTTCAAAAATGAAAATTAATTTTCATATAAAATAATTCTTATAAAAAAGAAAGAATGTGTTCATAGGGAAAATGTTAAAAATAGGATTAGCTTTGTTAGAAGAAAAAATATAGAAAAGGTCATAACATTAATTTAAAACATTTTTTAAATAATTATGAAACATAATATATTTTTTATAATCAATTATCGAATAATGTAAAATAAAATACATAAAATGAACATCGACATAGTGCATTAAAAAACCAAAATAAATATAAAAGGTTGGTTCGTTTCACTTAAAACACACATTAGAATAATGATTTTCCAAAGAATAAAAAATTTGACAGAGGAAACATAAAACCATATTAATAACTTAAGTAGAAAAAAAATTATGTGATATTATATATAATGTTAATAATAGTTTTCTCAAGGGGGAAATATATTCATAAAAAACTTGACTTAGACATGACATTGAAATCAATCAATTACTACATCATTAACATTAAAATCATAAAAAATTAAATTATACCACAAAAGAAATATGTGGTGAATATAAAGCATATCTCAATACAAGTAAAATTGGTAAGATGAAACCCTTAATATTAATATCATATTCTAAAATATTGCATTAAATTCCTATATAATAGACACACTAATTTTGATTATTTATTTAATAACCATATATATATCAACTAAAATTTATATTCTATAAGTATAATACCTCACTACACATATATTATTTAGATAATGTTTATCCTCATCATTAGGTCTTACTAACTAGAATGTTTCACATGAGTTTTATAATGAAAATTTAAGATCAATTACTTATTCCCATACTAATTATTTATATATTATAAATTATAATTAAATCATTATGTTTAATTTATTTATCCATCCCCATTTCAACTTAATAGAAATAATTCTAATGGTTTATGTGAAAGGGATACATGATGAACATACAAAGGGGAATTAACTGATATTATATGAATAATTTGTAATGAATTTAATTTTTTTTCTCACCATAACTACCATATTAATGAAATATAATATTTAATAATTTCATATATTTTGATCAAATTTATTTTCAAAAAATCTATGTAATTATGTGATGAAATTTAAATACATTATTCATGGAGGTGGTTGTCTACACTATAACATGGGGGATGTTTTCATTTTTCAAGAAAAAAAAGGTATAAATTTAATTATTTTGTCATAATCACAATAATTTAATAAAAATTAAATTTATTCATTAAATAACCCTTTAATGAAGTCCATCTATGTTGGTTTTTAAAAAATAGAACATGTCACTCATGGAGGCGGTAGACCACATGAAATAGGATCAATGTTCCCATTATTTAAATGTTTGGGAGTGGAATAGATAATTGTTTTCAGAAATATTATTATATACTAGTATAATAATGATACTCATATTATTATTTTTAATTTAATTCTACATAAATGAATACGATAATATATAATTGAAATAAAAATAAGTGATATGGTAATTTACCTAACTCTCTAAAATAACTCATTTTCATGCTTGATCAAGACATTGGGGTATGACCTTTTGAGGAAACCATAACCAGGATTACTTTTATATGAATTCTTTAGAGGGATCCATGATGATTTTTATGTTGAAATAAAATTTTTATAGTATATGTAATGGGGTGGTTAAAGGGACATTTTATATATGATGAGAGTGGTATTAAGTAATAAAGGGTGCACTATTTTGAGTATATGGATCCATAAGTTTGAAATAATGGATACTAATAGACTACTGATTATGAAAACTCTTAATGAAAATTTTTTATATATTTATTGATGAAATTTAGGCACATTCTCATTCATTTAAAGTTGTTACATATTTTACTTTATACTTTATTACTATATTTATAACCATGATATCTTATTTTTATATTAAAAATAACATTAATCATATTAGATGATTTGAATATTCTGATTCCAAATATGAGAAACATTTCATAATAATAATTTCTATAAAATTGATAAATTTTTTTATTTAATAATATTTTAATAAATAAAAATGAATGTTTTAGAAAAACCATATCATCAATTTTAAAAAATTAAATATATGATACTATGTCATTCAATCGACTTATAAATGATTAATTATTCATAAAATACACCAATTTCTAAAAATGTTATTTATGTGCTTTTATATCATGGTTATATCCTAATTATTTAATAAAAGTCACAGTATTTAAAAGAATTCATTTTTTTACTATTTATATAAAAATCAGTCTTTTGAGGAGAATCCCAAAAATTTATCCTAAGTTAATATTTTGACATTATATAAAAAAATTCATTTCATCATATTCAATTTATAATTGTTTTCCTAATTTATCTTTTAAATATAAAAAATATAATACAAAAAAACATAATTTTTAATCAATATATGAATACATAATGTAGTTCCACTTATAATTACTTAATTTATTTTTCTAACTATGCTTAATTTATTTTCAAGGTAATGTATTTTATATTATATTTTAATTCATCATTATTTATAAAACATCACTGTTGTGTGCATCGAAAGTAATGAAACACATCGAATATATTAAATATATGTATATTTATTAAAAATAAGGTTGTTACAGGGGAATACCTTTATTTCAAAGGGATTCACTTTTGGGAGTTGGAACTTCATTGAAATTATTATTTGTAATAACTCCATGTTTTTTATTTATTTTATTATGTAAGGGATGTCCTATTTAAAAAGAATGTTTTCATGGACCATCTAGAAAATGAATTTTTTTATGGTACTCACATAACTAATGATTTTTTATACCATGGGGAAGACCTTGATAATTAATGAATCATTATTCACCATCATTCGGAGGACTTAAACATTAAAAAAAATTCTTTTGGAGCATAGGGTGATCCTCTATGGTTGCAGATTCAATGATGTATATCTTGGAGGGTAATTTCACTATATCTTGTTATATCATCACATGGAGGACCCATACGGTTAAATTATTATAGTGCAACTATAAAAACATTTAATAGTTAATAATTTATAAGTGGATTTCCTTATTACCTTATTATTATGATTTTATGATTATGACCTCAAGAATGGGATCCATGGGGATGAAATATATAATTTCAAGTTTGTGATTCGCGATGGGGAGGACCTCTATGGCTAGTATTAATATTGAATTGTGGATGACCTCCAGCCTAATGATTCTTTAGAAGACCTATAGAGTTTCTCGTTTTTTGTTGACAAAGTGGAGGACCATGATGGATTTGGATTTCTATTCATGATGAGTAGAAAATATTTGTCCAACATACATTTTTCCATAATGATCACCTCTGTGATAACTACTCAGGTTATGATAGCCATAGGTTCTCAATATCTTACTATAGGGATGACCTATGTAGTAATATTTGATTCCCATCAATGATAAGTGTTCTTTTATGGAATTCACAGCTATCTTCCTAGATAGAATTTTCAGTATTCCACCTAGTGGTGACCAAGAATAATCCTATCATTATTGTTTGGATATTTTGATGAGTATTTTTGATATTATTGTAAACAAATAGTATGTTAATTGTCTCTTTATGTTTAGTGGATGAATTTACCTAATGATTTCTCTTTATGGGTTTACGTTCTTGGGTTTCTTCATTTGATAAAATATTTTTTATGGTTTCTTAGTAGATGGAATCCATACATAGGTGATGGTTTCAATGGTTTATAGGTTCTATATTAGGAATCTCTTGGTTATATTTTGGGACAAATAGAACAACACACACTATATAATTATGTAAAATGAGATAGTTATTGTCTCACTTTAGATATATGATACCATAGTTTTCATATATGGTGATAGGGGTTTCTTATTACCAGTAGACCCATCATTGATAGGATAGTAAATGGGGTTTCAAATCCTTAAAGCTTTTACATGGTATTTTAAGTCTATAAATAATAACATTTTTTACGTAATATACAACCATGTATTGAAAATGTGTAGTGGAAAGAAATGAGTTCAAAACAACACTAATTACCCTGGTCATTGTTTTATAAAACATAGAGATGAATAATGATTATTTCATATTATGAATGTAAACTATAGTTCAATGAAAATACCAATTACCCTAGTCATTGATATGATTTTTTGAAATGATTCTTTTGTGATAACATTATATGTATGTTAGGTTATAAATATTTAAATCTGATAAATTTACTATCTTTTTTACATTGGTTTTTTATAAAAATATTTAAAGAAATTTAAATTTTCCCACAAAAATTTACTGATATATATTTAGGTTGTAGGTGTTGTGGAGTAGGGATCGGGATCAAAGAAAATGTAATATTATATATCCTCTTGATGGGAATTAAAATCCATGTATTTTAGTACAGTATATTGAGGAATTACATTACTTTTAAGGTTACGTGAAAAATAATATTGTGGTTCCATTTATGGATATTTAGTGATGATTGATATTGAGCCTTTTAAGGTAATTCATCTAAGAACACTAGTCTTCTATTGTATAATGGCATACAACATGGTCCTATTTTAGACAATTTGAAGTTGTGTCTAATAAACTACTATGTAAAATTTTGAAGTGATTATTTAGTATGCATCATACAAATGAACTGCCCTTTCTAGTATGTCTAACACTTATATCATGTGAATGTATATCGGTGAATGGAAAAATTTAATGGTGAATTTTTGTTTGTATGATATTTTTTCGAGATTAAACAAGGGTGGTAGATGAATGAATTCATCGTTTGTCTTAATAAATTGGAGTATATTTATCCTTACAAAAAAATTGTAACCCATTTTTATTCCTAGATCAATAATTTGACAAAAATAGTTGAATAGATACTTTTGTAATATGGAACCTATTTAGAGTTTCCAAAATAAGAATCTTAATCTAGAATACTTCTTAATAGTTTCCAAAGTGTATTTTCTCATTATAAAAGAATATATTCTTGATTTTATTCTAGGGAACCTAAATGTTAATGAAGAAAACAGGGGAGATTTCACCTATTAGAAAAATACATGATTGAGGGGGATAAATGTTATTTCATAATTATATGATAATTTATATTCGGAGACCATGGATTCTACCAAGGTGGAATTAATATGATAGGGTCATTACCTAGAAATGTGGGTGTATACAAGGTATTTTCGGATATAATTAACATATTAAATTTACATCATGGTGTTTTTAGGGAAATTTTAAACATTGTGGTTTATCCTTCAAGGATAGGTGTGATTTAATGTTTAATTGATTTGGATTCCAATACTTATGACCCTATATTGGACCTTTTTTTAAGATGTTAAATTTAATTAAATTCTTATGTTATGATATTTAATTTATAATAGTGTAACTAATACTTTCATACATCTAAATATCACATATGATTAGGGGTTTATAAAAGAAGATGATGTCATAATGGGGTATATAGGCTTAAGTAAATCAAAAAATTGTTTTTTTTATATTGGATGCCATTTTTGAATGATTTATATTGAAATAATAAAAACAAAAAAGGAATCACATGAGATGGACTGTGAAGGATTTATGGGGGAAAGAAAAAAAATTATTTCATATAGGAAATATTGAAAGTATAAATCATTGGACTTACTAGGAAATAAAATTTTTTATATGGATGATCATTCCAATTTTTTTATATATATTTGATATCTACATTTGGATGTTTTCATAAAAAATATTCTTCCAAATTGTTTTCATACAAAGAATGAATATTGTCAGAATCTATGGTAAAAAATATCCAAGTTTCATGGAAAACATGATGAGAGCATATTTATTAAAAAATTTGATTATCTCATAAATTATGTATCCTCAATAGAATAAAACGTATTTTTTGGTTTAAAATAACTCCTTCCATATTAAAAAATGGAACGTTTGTTATATAGGTTCCGATTATATAAAATAACTTAATTTTGGGAAAATTCCATTCCGAACACATAATGTTGAGTCCAATAATTATTATTTAGAATAATGTTTGTTTACTGGTAAATACTAGATATCAAAAGTGTTGTTTTTATTATTTCTAGAAGGTATGAATGTTTTTGTGAATATTAAGAAGAAGGTTTGAGGTGGAAAATAATTGAAATAGATTCGGAAATTTTTTGAATTTCTAATGCATAAATAATATTCAGGCTCACATGAAATAGTTTTTTATTTGGTATATGGGTTTTTATGTTTCTTTATTGTTTTCTAAATATTTTTTATATATTTTCAAAGATTATTTAATGAGGATTTATGATATTTGTATAACTATATTTTATATCAGCATGATGATGTTCTATATGCAATATATGCCTCTAAATATCCTGTATATGGAAGAAGTTGTCTACTGGAGGGAAAATTTTCATAATTCCATCATATTACATACATATGAGAATGATATATATGTAATATTTTATATGTTTTCAAGAATGATAATGTGGAAAAAAATGCATAATGTTTATGTTTCTTGTAATTTGGAAATCAATAAATAGAAAAATCCAACATGATGATATATAGGATTTTTGGTTATATATTAGAAGTATAATATGTATACATATTATGTTTGAGATTATTATTGTAGTTGTGAAGTAAAAAAATAATTCTCTAAGTTAAATATACATGATGATCACGTTGACAAGCATGTTGACTGGTTTCACACCTATGGCACATATGAAGTTATACTCTTTTAAAACTATATTTTCTCTAAAAATTCAATAGTTGTTTGATAGTTTCACTATAAGTATTTTTTGATAAGTATTTTTTAGAATTTTTATATAATTTTTTTAAAAAATAAATATGTTATTAATTAGTGGATTACAAAATTAAAAATATTATTTTAGATTCATGTAAAGTATGAATAATATTTTGAAATATATATTGATATTTGTTAAGAAAATACTAGATAACTAACTATAGGGATTCTTGATCATGTTATAGATGGTGACCCTATACTATAGTGACATAGAATACTGTCAAAAAATAATATGAATAATTGAGAAGTGGGAGATGATGAAGAAGAATAATTTCAAATATATATTGTTATTATTCGATATTCCAAATTATAAAGTAGAAATCACTACGTCTAGAAGAAATAATATTTTTGAAAGATGCGAAAAATATATTGTAGCCATGAATGTAGGGAGAAGAAAAATGTAAAGAAGTATAAGTCACTAATATTCATAAATATTGGAAAATAATAATCATATTAAACTAAAAAATCCATTTAATAATTTCATGTGTGATAATCAAAAAATGAATAAGAAGTTTGTTGGGATGTTGTAAAAGGTAATAATAATAAATAATTACAAAACAATGTTATTATGAAAGAATTATATTTTGGTCAAAGTAATATTTATTAATAAAATAAATTCATGTCATTCTATATTTATCATATTCACATAAATATATATGGTAAATGGTTGAAACATTATTCCATGGATATTATCTACTTACATTTAACGTAAATGTTGAATCAAGTGGGTCATAAATTCTCTTTCAAATTTGGATAATTTTATAGATTATCTTTTACATTAATAGAGGTGAAAATATTAAAAATTGTGACAAAAAAACAATTTAAAACATTTTCCTTTTATCATAAATTTAATTTTGTTGCTATATTTATTTATAAGAAACACTAAGTTGGCATGTGTTACACACAATACTGAGTTATTCAATTACATATAAAAGAATAAAGAATAAGCATAAAAAATTGTATAACATCCTGAGAAGTTATAATATATTTATTTTCATATTATATATGACATAAAATGTTTTTAAATTAACCCAATATATTTTATAGACATATGATAATAAAAAATACAATTTTATTCCAAAAATGTTTTATTTTTTTGAAGGTAAATCTATCACCTTTTAATAGAACTCCTCATTAAAAAAAATTGAACCTTTTAAAATTTTCATTTTTCAAAAATAAATTTATTTTTAATAGAAAAATATCAAAAATATATTCATTTTATATTTTTATATCTTTTTGAGAAGTTTCATTTTGATGAATAGTGAGAAATACTGCATTTTAGTTGAATATTAATTTTCCGTTGAAATAATTATTAATGAAAATTTTAATTAAATAGGTTTTAAAGAAAAATAAGATAAATTATAAATCTATTAATCCAATTTATGTAATTTTAATAATTTTTTATATGGAATTTAGATATAAAAACATAGCAAACTTTTTATCATTTTCACTTTAAAAACATGACTTCTCACCACGCCTATAGGATTTGAAGTAAATTTAATTTTTTCACTTCTTGGAATTGAATCTAAAAAAGGTTTTAAATGGTTTCAATACACATAATATTTTTATTTTAATAAGGTAAAATTAATTTCTAAACATAATAATTAGTGAAAATTGGTAAAATTAACTACACTGATTAGGATAAAAATGAGTTTACATAGTTGGTAAACATTAATATTACGGGACCAAATGACCTAAAAACTTTCCAAAAACAAATTTTATAAACATATTTTTACCATATATCTTCTTATATAAATGTTTATGACTTATTTGATTACTAATACACAAAATATAACTATATAATATGTTATGTAAATCGAAAGAAAAAAAGCAACCTTCCTTCTCTTTAACGTTACTAAATAACTAAAATATAGAAAAAACAACATTAGTTTGATTATAAAAATTAATTGGAAATTTAATGTAATTTTAGTCATTATATTAATTTATATTTAAATTTTAGGGATGAATTAGTTAGATAAAATTCTTAAAAAATTCCAATCCAGTAATTATTATTTGAAAATTAACTAAAATAAATAAGATATTAAATATTAAAAGGAATATAAATTGACTGAATTATTTTAAATAATTGTTTTAGATGAATATATAATGTAAAATAGATTGTAACATGATAGATTCAAATTCCATAATTTTGTTGAAATTTTTAAATTTTAATTAAATAAATAGTTTCATAATTTACATTTCAGTTATTTTATAATAAATGATAATTGATTAAAAAAAATTAATTTTACTAAAAATTAGATATTCAGAAAATTGGATTGTATATGTAAATAAATATAAAATATTTAGACTGCTTAATCTTTTATAATGAAAATTTGACCCCCAAATAGTAAAAACATTGTTTGCATTCATGTTAAAGTAGTGTTTTTATGAGTTATAAGTGCTTATTTTAAAATTTAAATCAAACACACATAGGATTTATATTTTTTCAATTAGTTATCCTTTTTTTAATTAAGTGGGTATATATTTTATGACAAATATCTATTTAATTTAGTCATAATTATTAAACTACTTTAGTTATAATAATAGTTACCTTAATAAAAAACAAAATGGTAAAAGTGGGGAATCATAGATGTAAAGGAACAAAATTATAAAAATTAATATATTTTTGTGTGTTGGATGTTTGTCAATATCATAAATTCAATTGAATCCATTATTTTTAAATTTTGTTGGCACATGAGGTCAGATAGACATCCCAATAATGCTTACCTTTTAATATTTTCATGAATGTCACTCCCTCTCCACATTAAAAAAGGATTTCACTCCCCCTCGACATAACACATAAAAATAAATTTTTATCATCCAAGATATTCTCAAATAATATCACAAAATACCTAACCCCATAATATAATCCTCACATAAGAATTAAATCAAACCAATTTAAGTGATAGTTATAGATAGAATGTAGTTACATGAATAAGTTGTAACCTACTTCAACAAGCAATTTTGATTTATTTATTTCACCACAACTTCAATTATTTTGATATCATAAAAATATAATAACTTAAATATAATTAATATAGTAATATTTTATTATTATTTTGTTATTAAATACACTAATAGTAACCTCCATCATATGGGATAAACAATTATCATTCATGTGTACGTCAATCTACCGCCTCACGAACTGATGTCCTTCGTTCTTCCGCTACCACCATTCAAGGTCAATAAAAATGAATATTTAAAATTTTATAAATATAGTATGTGATATTTATAAAGTAATTATTCTTCATTTAATATTATATAATATATACCTTCATTCATTCTAGATGGTGTAAATATGGTAACATCGTTTCTGGACGTGTGGATAGCCACCTTCTCAAAGCAATGTGATTCATTCAAAAATTACAAGTAATGTATTAAATAAGGTTTTAACAAATATATGTGATATATATAACATATATATCATTCTATAATTGAAATATACATATATTTATAAATCACTTACTATTTAAATATGATAATTAAATTGGCGGTGTGTTCCGGCGTATGTATGACCTACCGTCTTTGTGAACAGTGCATTTCATTTCATAACATCACATTTTATGTATTACATTATATATATATATATATATAATATTAGTGACATTTTATAAAAATTATATTATTTTTTTTGATAAAATAATGATCTCTTTAATAGGAAAAAATAAGAATTGAAAACATACTCTTAAAATTAGGCAATTAACCCTCAAAACAATGAATGTAATGAATGTTTATTAATGAATGACTTGTAAGATATTATAAGAATATCATATATGATATTATAAATATGTTTATGGTAGTTTTATAAGATACTAAATAAGTTTAAAAAATTAAACTTGAGGTTAAATATATTTCCACAAAAAAGATGTGTGAGGTAAGGGTTTTTCTCTTCCCACTCTTATTTCTATGAGAGACATGCCATATTAACCATCTAATGTTTTTCTAGTGTATAAAATTTCTATTAATTTATTTTATTTTTATTATACTTAACATTATTGGGATTTAAATATCCATTTTATGATCCCAATTTAATTGGTTTTATGGTTTCAATGTTACCAAATCGGTTATGAAATTTTAGCCATAATTATTATTTTCTATGCCTATCTTTTTTTAAGGTGTATGAATTTTATTATTAGTAGGTTATATCATGAATGTACTAAATAGAATGATGTTATAAGTTTCATATTATTTTTTCACCTTCATGGGGATTAGGATTCAAATATTTAAAAATGGTATGGGACACTTGGATATGTTTAATCTATATTTTCCCCAAGAATGTTTTCATTGATCTTATAATGTTATTTCACTTAATCATCATCAAAAACATTTATTGTTATTTATCATTTACTATCAATATTTTTTTATTTATTTCATATTTATTTTTCTTTATTTAATGTCTTATGAATATTTTGACCAAGGATAGTATTTATATTCACATCCTGGAATCATTTTTCATAGTCATTAACTTTTCTTTCAGTTATTCACTTTCCAGTGATCATTGAACATTAAATTTCCCTAAATATCCACATTTTTTATCATGGATATTATTATTTTATAAACCATACACCATTTTTAAATATAGTTCATACTTTAAAAGTTATATGTTTTTAGGGAAATATTGATAAATTTTAATCCATTACTCAATACGGATATTTGATAAGGCACATTGTTTGTGATTAAAATTGTTTATAAAATATGTGATGAGTGTTTTTGACATATATTATTATGGTGTGGGACTACTTAATGAAATCACATTGATTCATCTATAGTCTCATGGGATAAAATCATTTAGAGACAAACCCTTCAAATATTTTTCATGTTGTTTTAAATTGTTATGTTGATTGATATTGTCACAAATCAGATGGGTTTATAATCATAGACATAAAATGAATTTTGGATAGATCTTTACCACAACTATATTGTGGATAGATCTTCATAGTGAAAATCTCCAACATTATGCATTCTATCAATATTATTATTCCATATTGTTATTTTATTAGTAATAACAATCCTTGTCCATGTTTTATGATTCTTTATTATTTATATGGAACTATTTGATCATATTTTATTCTTTCCATATTGATTATTCATGATTAATTCATGATAGATTCTTCTATACAATACCCTTAATAATAAACTTATCTCTCGCTTATTTTTTTATTTTCCCCAAATTATGATGAAAAATTTATAGAATGAGTTTCAAGGATGTTGAGAAATTATATTTTGTTATGTATTATGATTTATTATTATTATTCCCATTATAAAATTTGTTTCATGCATTTTATTTTTTTCTCCAAAAAATTATAAACTTTTTGTTCCATTGGGATTCTATTCCATGTAATAATTTTTGATTAATAATTTAAGGAACCATATCTGGGATTCTGGGGGTCAGGGAGTTGTAGTTGGTATCAAAGTAAGTATAGTAGAAACTGCAGAAACTAAATTTATGAAAGCATATATTAGGGAAAATAACCTTATGATTGAATTTGTGGATAAGTATAGAATAAAATCACAAAGAAACCATGTTTATGATTATGAAATTAGTTACACTTAATAATTTTAATTTATGTTTGTTATTTTAATAGTTTTGGGATTATATATTTTGTTTCATAACTATATGATCTAAAATAGTGTGTGTCGTAATTTAGAAATAATGCCTATGAGAAGGAATGTCAGCTAGACCAACACATGGGGTTTAAAGAGTAAGAACAATCCAATATTTTATGGTGTTAAGAAAATATTTTGATGGGACATATCCTGTTAATAATTCTCACCCTATGAGGACATCGTATCATGTTCTAATGATACAAATAATGAGTTATCTAATTATTAGGGATTCAGAGGGAAGAATGTGAATAATAGGAAATTTGGGGGAAAATATGTATATAGGGATGAATGGAAAGAAGGATTTTCCCACGTGTGATGATTTTGAAAATAATCCCCTCAGGAAGGGAATGAAAGGATCATGCATCTTTAATAGGTATGGATACGAGGGTTTCTAGGAAAAATAATTCAATGGGAGGGAGAAAAAGGTGACTACTCTGTATTAAAACTACACAAAGATGGGGATATATGAATGTAAATAACCTAAGAATTGATCGAATCTTACTTATAAGTAGCCAATAGATTATGGTCAAGCTTAAGCTATTGATATAGATAAATTGGAATGATTAATGTGCCTATGAATTTGGATCCTTGTGTAATGTTGTAAAAAAAATTTAACAATTTTTCCTTGTTTATATGAATTATGAAATATATAAGTTGTACTAGAGTAATTTTTAATTGAGTATTTGGAACCATATATTGAATGATATCAATAAAAAGTAATAATGATTCAGTGATAAGTTTAACATACTTGAAACATATTATTTAGGGAAATACAAACCATAATTTTTTCCTAATATTGAGATAATTTTTTTTGTATAAAGATATTATTGAAATATACAATGTAAATGGGATACAACTAACTACCATGGAAATGACTCTAATGTGTTGGATCATAATATTTTTGAAATTCAATCCTTTTATGAAAAGGTTTATGTTTATCATTGGATGTTTTTTACAGTTTAGGTAGTAAATAACCCAATGATGAATCTTGATCTAAGAGATGAAGTTGAAATAGTTCAAGGCATACGAAAAGGAAAAGATTATGTTTATGAAATAGACATGTATATTTACATATATTCGTTTATGGGGATAGAATTATTAAACTCCTGGAAAAGTATGTTGAAATTAAAAAAAAAAATTCTATTACATTCAAATATTTTGAATCAAATAGTATTTTAGATCATCACAAATTTATCATATTGATTCGCTTAAATTTATATTAATCGCTTAATTTATTGTGAAAAATAACTATAATTACATACAATTTCCTTCCATATCAATTTTTTCATTTCCCACATATATTATACTAATTGATATCCTAGTTATGTGACATCCTTAATTCAATATGACTCTTTTTAAGAGGATATTTGATTATCCATTTCACAAGGATGGATTTTCAAAAAAAAAAGAATGTTTCCAATATTAAAACCCTGATTACTGTGATCAAGTTAGAATTGAATGGATGAAATTTATTTATATTGTGGAGAATGTGAAAACCCAAAACATTAAAATACTTTCAATATAGAATAAATTTAAATTTTTGCTTTCATTCTGTATATGAAACACTAAGTTAGCTTTTGTTACACATGAGACTGAGTTCTATTGATATCATATAAGACAGAGAAAGATCAATCTTAGCAGTGTATATAAAATATGGATAATATATTAAATATTTATATTTATATTATATATTCAATTAAATGTTTTCAAAATAATACTGTAGATTTTATATACATATGATATGAATAAATCCAGTTTTACGCATAAAAAAGATGTATTTTTCTAATATTAGTTTTGTATCCTTTAAATAAAACACCTATTTTAAAACTAAATTTTGAACCTATAATACATTATATTTTTAAAAATAAATTTTTTTCTCTCATAATCAAAAAATTAGAATATGTTGATTTTTTTTGTACTTTCTTGAGATGTTTCTATTTTTATGAATACTTAAAAACACTACATTTTAGTTGAAGAATGCCTTTTTTTTAATAATTATAATTGTTAAATTATATTTTAAAATAATTTTAATGTAAGAATAGAATAATTATACATCTATTAATCCAATTTAGGTCATTTTAATAATTTTTATATTGAATTTAGAAATAAAAATGTAATGAGAAATTGAACATTTTCACATTAAAAACTAGTTTTCTAGCCATGTTTGCAGGATTAATATTATATTCAATTTTACATTTATGTGAGTTGAATTTAGAAAAATGTAAATATATAGATGAGTTAATTAAAATAATTTTTTATAAATATATAAAATTATTTTTTCCCATAATAATTATTGAAAGAAATTAAAATCAATTATAATGACTAAGGAAAAATGAGTTCATTTAGATGTTAAACTTTAATCTGAAGGGAATAAATTACGAGGAATCATGTCCATATCCATTTGGGTAACCATATTTTTACCCTATCCCCTATTGTGTCAAATGTTTTGAGTTATTGGGATATTATTCAATGAATTTGACCTATATAATAAGTTAACTATGGGAAATGAAAAAAATGAACCTTCCAATCCATTATCATTTATATAGCCCTGAGATGAAGAAAAATCTATATTAGATCAATTTGAGAAATTATTTTTAGAGGAAAAGGATTTTTTTAATCATATTAATTTATATTTAATTTGTTTAGATGATTTATTTAGATATAATTCTTATGGAATGAAAATGTGGTGATTATTTAGTTATCAATTAACTAAAATAAAAGATACTATAAATATTAAAAGTGAAGTAAATTATTTGAATTGTTGTGATAAATTTTTATTATATGAATATATAATTTTTAAAAGGATTGAACTTAATATTTTAAATAAAATCATTATCTTTATATTTTTCAATTAAAATTAAGTAAATACTGTAAAAATTGTTATTAATGTTATTTTATAATAAATTATATTTTTTTAAAAGATTTAAAATATTCTAAAAATACAATATGTAAGAACCCGGTTTTTGGAAAGGTATTTTTTCTTTATATTTTGGTTGAATCTCTAGTTTCGGGATTCAAGGGATGTCTTTTGAAAGTATGAGAGGTCTTGGGGGTGTTTCCGGGGCACGAGGCATGAAAGAAAGGAATGCTGGGAAAGACAAGCCAGGGCGTAAGGCCTGGGCACGGCCAGGGCAAACTGTGCGGCCTTCCCAGGTAAATCGTGCGACCCCTCCTCCTCCAGAAAGTAGCAAGTGCATGGTTTTCACATAGTTTTTCAAACCATGCGGCTAAACCGCGCGGCCTCTTAAATTTGGGAAAAATTACAAAATTTCCACTCTGGGGTTTTAAGAACCCACTTGGGATTTCCTCTCCATTCATCCTTCTTCACCCTAGGGAAGAACTGAATCACCCAAGAGCTCTAAGAGATCGATCTCCCTTATTTCTACGGATTTTTTTGTGCCGTTGGTTGCGGATCGAAGCTCTAGGTAAGGTTAATCCCTTCTTTTCTTCTCTTTTTGGTTTAGGGTTTGTATCTTTCTCCCTCTTGTTCCAAATCTCTAAAACCCTATCTTTTTAGTGAGTTTTAGATTGAATCTCCAAAGGTTGGTCAGATCGAGGTCTAAGGACTTGATTGAGAGTGCGTCCAACCGCAGTTTCGAGGTAGGTGGTCTAAAAGTTATATCCCATGGTTATTTGGGTATTTGTGAATGTTTATTTGTATTCTTATTTTCCCTTGGTAATGTTTTGAATAGCCTTGGAATGTTTGGTAATAATGGTTTTTGAAATGGAAAATGGGAACCCTCACGATCCCCATTGGATGTGTTAGGGTTGACGCGACCTAATTTAGGGCCATTCATGGGATGTGCCGGCTTTCTCGAACTTAGGGACTGTTATCAAACAAGTTACCATGTTGTAATAAATGGTAGATCCCTTGACGAATATGTTGGCATGATTGGTTGAACTTGGAATAGAAGTTAGGTGATTCACCTAGACTTGGGAATAACCTAAGGGGTAAATTGGAATGGGTTGAATGGTTAATTCATGGGAATGATGAACGAGTTAAATGGGTTAATATGTATACTGATTAAAGACCATAATGGGATGGATTATGGGTCTAGTGTTTAATTCTTAGTGAGGTAGGAATAACACATGGGAGTTGGGTGAATGGTTAAATGATGTGAAAAGATTATGTGTTAATGGGATAAGGCATGATGTGGATCCCCATGTGGGTTGTTGTGAAGTGTGTTTGCTGAAGGGCAGTGGTTTGGATGGTTGATGGTTACATAGATATATAAGCATGTGCACATGCCTTGGTAGTGTGGGGATTGACTTGAGGATCTATTCCCACGGGTCGAGTGAAGACTGAGGTTCTAAACTCCACCCTAAATGAACAGGTTAAGAATGAGGACTAATGCTCTATTCTCCTAACAGTTGTATCCACCCGGACTGAGACTTCGAGGTGAGAATATGGTTGCTATGAGGTATCCACCCGAACTGAGGCTTCGAAGTGAGAACATGGTTGCTATGTTGTGGTTAATCCTAGTGAGATAGGATAACGATGTGTTTACCCTCTTGCATGTGATTGATGGCCTTAGACCCATCTAACATAATGCATGTGATTAACCAATTGAAATGTGTTGAAATAGTAAATGATGATAATTGGTGTGAAGCGAATGGTAATGGTAGTGGCAATGGCTTTGGCTATGAACTGGATAATGGTACCTTAAATAATTACATGGTAATTATCATTCATATTCCTTTGCATTCACTATTTTTTTTATACTGGATATTTTGTATACACCGTTGGTGGTGGCCTACTGAGTTGTACTCACACCCTGCTCCGGCCGCCATTGGGTACCCAAGCAGACTTCATGTTTGCAGGTCAAGAGAAGGGAAAGTGTCCTTACTAGATAGTTGAGTGGACATGGGTATCACTTGGTGGGGGATCCGGACTTAGAGTCGGGACCATTTTGGGGATTTTGTCCATTGTCTTTATTTTGGGTTTTTGTTCACTCTTGTACTTGTAGTATGACATGGCATATTTATTGTTGGAAATGGTTTTTATACATGTTCTTTGTTTATTGGTTATTTTTTCAGCTATTTGGTTTATTTTTGTTGTGGTTTACTTTTATAAAATGGGGGTATAGTCTCCCCACATGACTCTATAGACCCCCGCTGCTAGTCGGCAGCCTTTGGCATACGGGGAGGAACGCTTAAGTTCATGTAACCACCCGTCTCGGAGCACCGGCTTAGTGGCTTTCAAGACGGGGACATTATGAAGTAGTATCAGAGGAGGTCTTTCTTCTCCTTCTCTGAGGTCTTGTTATTTGGGATTGGTAGCCAAGGGTTAAGATGTGTCAGGCCTTGGTAATGAGTTCATTCTTGGGAGTAGCTAACCCATGTACAAGGGAAAACCCAAGTCACCCTGGGTGGGAATTGTTGTGCTTGGTTGTGTGTTGTCACATTTGATGAAATTTCACCATTGGGAATGCACATGTGGTTTGATGTGACTGTTTTATGATATTTGGGTCATGGCCTCAACAGAATGAGGATTTTCATTCATCCATCACTGTAGGCACCTAGGGAGATAGGTGACATTCATTGCGTTATGCACACGCACGGGGTGAGTGTGTGAGGTAGGAAAGTAGGGTGCATCATGCATTTCATGAAACTAAGAAATATTGAGAAGAATGAAATTAAAAAAGTGGATAAATGATGTTTAATGAAATATAAGGGTTGGAAATGAAGTGGAAAATGTTTTTGTAAATTGTTGTGTGAGTTTGGTGATAGTTCATGGTTGCTTACCCCATGTGGACAATGGCCTGCGGTAGGGATGGTCAGGGGAGATGAATTTGAGGTGTTAATGTTGTTGAATTAGTATATGAAAATGGGTTGTTATATCTAGTAATGATATTTTGATGAAGTTGTGGAAGTTTTATGGTATGCATGCTAAATCTTGTGCTTGGAAATATAGAGATATTTCACCACGACGTTGGTTACCAGTTGGGCAACTGGAGGATGTCATTGAGAACACTCCTCTGGTAGAAGAGCATGAAAATGTAGTGATCAATGAAGGTAGAGATGACCAGTTTTGGGAGAACATGTCTCTTCTTATGTAGATGATGGATTGGGACCCATGGCAGGTTTCACGAAGTATGTTTGAGCGGAATAGGGAGTTCTAGCTGCAGCACCCTCCGACCTTCACCAGAGAGAGTAGGCCTGAGGCAGCGGAGTTCTGGTTAGAGTCTGTCCAGACGATACTGGATCATCTGGAGACCCCTATTGAAAAGTGAGTAAATTAGGTCATTTATATGTTGCGGGGCCAGGAAAGGTGTTGGTAGGACATTTAGGCTCAAATCGAGCAGGCTAAGGAAATGTCATGGATGATTTTTCAGGAAAAGTTTCTAGAGCATTTCTACCCAAAGGCTTTGAGGCAGGAGTGGGTAGCAGAATTTATGAGCCTAAATCAGGGATCTCTATCGATGATGGACTATGATAGTCACTTCACTGATTTTCGATGCTTTGTCCCAGTGTTAGCTGGTGATGAGGCAGCGGTGGCAAGGCATTCACTGGATGGGCTGAAACATGAGATCAGGTCTCAAGTAAATATCTTTCGTTTGAAGAGGTTTGCAGAGGTGATGGATCAGGAAATCATCTCTTAAGGGAACCTAAAGGTAGATTTGGGTGGTGGGATTGTCGTTATAGCTTGGTGGACAAGTGGTGCATCTTTTGATGGTCGGATGCATTGTTTGGAAAGTTTTCAGTAAGGTAGTCCAAAGGGAGGATCAGCCTCTCAGAGTGGGAACTAGGTGTTCTATTATCAGTGCGGTAGGCTGGGGAATATGCATGGTCAATGTCCTCGACCTCTAGTTGAGTGCCATTCATGCGGTAGGATGGTACATGTGTAGAGGTTATGCAGGAAGCCACAGCTTGTGGGTGAGTATGATGGTTAAAAGAAAGAGCTGAGTATGTGAAGGGGATTAATTTTCCCATATTAGGTAGGCAGTTGGAGCTCCAAGGGTCGTACTGGCAGGTTCGGCAGACGTGTGACTCTAGGGAAAGATCGCTCATGCCAGAAGGGCAGTGTATCAAAAAGTACTCAGGCATGGGCCCAAGGTAGAGGGGCAGGTCAGCTTCACGTAGTTCAGTTTTCACCAAGTGATGGCGAGGCTGGACCGTCGACTGTTTGAGGTACGATCCTTATAGATTCTACTTTTCCTAGTGCATTGTTTGACATAGTTTCCACACACTCTTCTATATCTGCTCAACATGTAGTAGCGCTAGGTTTACCTGTGGAGAGGGTGTGTGGATTTATGTCAAATGACACTCCGTTGGGGGTGCGGGTTGAGGATATCAAGCAGTGCAAGGGATGTGCCTTGGAAGTTGGTGATAATTGTTTTCTATGGGATTTTTCGTTCTCTAGATGTTGGGGTTTGACCTAATCTTGGGAATGGATTGGTTGGTGTTGTATCGGGCGCACATAGACTGTTATCGTCACAGAGTATCATTTAGGCCATTTGATGGTGACTCTTATTCCCACTATGGTGAATGAGATGTTCGAGCAGGTCATGCAGGACCGTTTGGTCATGAGTGGACTCATGGATCAAGTGGCATGTCTAATGCATGATGATAATGAAAGAGGGGAACAGTTTGTTTTCCTTCCTATGGTGGATCAGTTTCAGGACGTGTTTCCTAAGGATTTCTCAGGGTTACCCCCCGAGAGGGATATTGAGTTCGCAATCGAGTTTCTACCGGGAGAAGAGCCAGTTTCTATTCCACCATACCGAATGGCACCGGAAGAACTCCATGAACTGAAGGTTCAACTTGAGGAATTGGGGTGTAAGGGGTATATCTGTCCTGGTATGTCTCCTTGGGGATCTACCGTGCTTTTTGCAAAGAAGGCTGATAGGTAGTTAAGGCTGTGTGTTGACTATCGAATGTTGAATCAGATAACGGTGAAAAATCTTTACCCTCTTCCTAGAATTTTTGACCTATTTGATCAGTTTAGGGGTGCATCGGTGTTTTCTAATATTGATCTGAGGTCGGGATATCACCAGTTAACTCTGAGGTCTTCTAACGTATCGCAGACATCTTTCCAGAGTTGATACGGTTTGTTTGAGTTTTTGGTAATGCATTTCAGCTTGACCAATGCACCGGCGGTGTTTATGGCTTTGATTACATGGATATTTCATCACTATCTAGATCGGTTTGTGGTTTTCTTTTGTGATGATATCTTAGTGTACTCGAAAACTCACGACGATAATTACCAACATCTTGACATCATCTTTGGTATGCTAAGAGATCATTGGATATACGCCAAGCTATCAAAGTGTCAATTCTGGATAGGTGAGGTGTATTTTCTGGGTCACATCATCTCAGAGGCAGGTGTGTCAGTGGTTCTAGAGATAGTGCAGGCAGTTGTATCTTGGGAGCAGCCCAAGAGTGTTTCTGATGTTTGGAGTTTTCTGGGATTGGCCGGGTATTACCGAAGGTTCATTCAAGATTTCTCTCACTTGGAATCACCACTATCGGGCTTGACCAAGAAGGGAATCAGGTTTGAGTGGTCTGAGGATTTTGAGAACTCCTTCAAAGAGTTGAAGAAGCGGTTGATAACCACACCTATCTTGATCTTACCTGAGTCGGATAATAAGTGCATCATGTTTTGGGATGCGCCCGAAGTCGGACTGGGGGCTGTGTTGATGCAGGATGAGCGGTTTGTGGATTATGGGTCAAGGTATTTGAGACACCATGAGCAGAACAATCCCACTCATGACCTTGAGTAGGCTGTAGTGGCGTGTTCCTTGAAGTGCTGGAGGTAGTATCTTTTGGGAGAACCGTTTACTGTGTTTTCCGACCATAAGAGTTTAAAGTAAATGTTCTCATAGCGGGATCTTAATCATCGTCAGTGGAGATGGGTTGAATATCTCCAGTCTTTTGACTTTGAGTTGGTGTACACACTAGGAAAGGGAAACAATGATGCTGATTCTCTGAGTGGGAAGGTTCGGAATCAGGTGGTTCAGGAGTCCAGCACTATAGCATCCCACCTTTTTATCACATAAACTTTCATTACATTACACAAAACTGAGGATCTTTAAGGTCTAGTGTCTTGGAAACCAGGAACATAAAACCTGAAAACAACATAAAACATTATTCTTAAACACTTGAAAGGCTTCTCCTTAAGTTCATCCTAGGTACATTACTGCATCTCATAACCTGGGGACATACATCAAAAGAAAGGGTGAGCAGAAGGCCTAGTAAGGGAAACAAGAGGAACATTTTACATGTGAACTTGAGATACTTCAATAAGGACATGAAAAGAACTTTAAGGCTTGAGAAAGAAATCATGAGGCATTTCATAATAAAAATAACATTTTCCATAACTTGAAGATGTGGCTACATCATTTAACATAGACAATCATGAACATATCACCAAGGTCCATCCCCAAGGTTTCATTTGAATATTACCAAGGTTATTCACCAAGGTATCGTGAAAATTGTAATCTCTAGTGGTTACATCATTACCCAATGCATTGGAGCGCTATCAGGGCGCACCCTTAAATTTTCCTTTATTATCATGTGAGCCACATATATCATCATTAAGCATTTCATAAATAACCCATATAGCATAAAATAAATGGGTTTCATTTCATAATCATAACATTTTAAAAACTGCTTTAAAGACATGACCTTTACGTCACTTTAAACCCACGGAAAGGGAAAGTGGGTCTCATGTATGTAAATCCCATAATTTAAAATAGAACATTTTGATATATATGTGAATACCCTTGTAGAAATAAGAGCTTCGAGTATTCACTTTATAACATAAAATAATTTTGAGAAAAGAGAGAGGCATTTTGAGACGAAAATTCTGCAGCATAACGGCTAGGTTTCAGGGTTTTAGAAAACATTGAAAAGAGAGGGGACATGGGTCACCCACTCATAAATGATCCATAAAACAGTAGGGGGACAGAATAATAAGGATATATGGACATGGTAATGAAATTTGAAGGACATACCATTTGAAATGAAAAACATGGAAGGAAGACAAAAATTAGATTTCTCTTATGAAAGTTTGGCAGCCTAACGACGTTACTTAAACTTCAAACAAAATAATTTGAAAAGATCAAATAGGTTCTCTCATCATGTAAACATAAGAGTTCAGTATGATAGATATAGAGATAATTCCCCAAGATAATTAAAAAGGAACTTGAATGACTTGACATGAAAGTAGAACTTCAAAACGAGAAGGGTGAAGAACCACTTAAAAATTCGGCAGCCTAACGGCGCCACTTAAAACTTCAAAATACTGAATTGAAGAGATCAAATGGGGTCTCTCATCATATGATCATAAAAGATCAGTATGATAAATTTAGAGATCATACCCCAACATAATAAAAAGGAACTTGAAATACTTTACATGAAAATAGATCTTGAAAAATGAGAAGGGAGAAAGAATTCGTTACAAAAATTTCGGCAGCCTAACGGCGCCACTTAAAACTTCATAAAACGAAATAATGAGAGTAAGAGGGGATCTCTCATTATATGAGCATGAAAAGGGCAGTAAGAGGAGTATAAAAGAACATCCTCCAACATATGAACATGGAGCATAAAAGGAATGACATAAAAGAGATTACTTGAAATTAAAGAGAGAGGTCGGATCCCTTACCTTAAAATGTAACTCTTAAACCTCAAAGGATGGGACCTTGAGGGCTTGGGGGCACCTTGGGAGGACTCCTTGGGAGGTAATGAGACCATAACTTCGTTGGGGGAGAGTTGGGAGTGAAAACTAAAGGAGGAAAGGGTGGGTATTTATAGGGAAAGTGAGGGGACAAGGCATTAATGGCCAAGGGACACCCCACTAGTGGTTTTGGCAAAACCATGGGCTTGCCCATGGTATTTTCCCATGGTATTGGCCACTTGGGATACCTCATACCTTATCTTACTATTCATAATTCTACCATATTGAATATATACTTAATACATCATTTAATGATGTCATTAAACACCCGTAACTTAAAAACTATATTTTCACTATTCATCAAAAATTCAACTTTCTCAGAATAATCCCAAAATTTCAACTTAACCAAATATCGATGCTCTAAATACATTTATGAACTCCATTTTATAAAAAAAAATTTCTAAATAATTTTAATTTAATTTTTAAATAAAAACACTATTCATCGAAAATTCGTTTTTTTCAGAAAAATCCCCAAAAATTACCATAACATAATATCGATGCTCTGAGTTCAAAAATAAAGTCATTTTTATAAAAATAATTTTCTAAATTTTTTTAATTAAATTTTTAATTAAAAAACACTATTCACCCGAAAAAACTAATACTTGAATAATAATTTATGAAACCGTTATTTAACCATTTTATTGAATCACATTACTTAATCAAGGTGCCTACATTATTTTAAAACTTTCTTTAAGTGAGATTACTAATCCATTTGGTCATATTACTAATCCTAATCATAAAATCACTATTCATAATTTACTATTCATCAAAAATCAAGTTGATCTTATTAGACTCCAAATTTTGTACTGAACATAATTGTAGAAGACCATTTTTTGAAAATCATTACACATTTTTAATTATTTAAGGTTTACATAAACATTTTTAAAATATCATTTTTCTAAAATTCATAAAAAATATGCATACTATATTTATCCGGTCATTTGAAAATTCATAAACTTCATCATAAGAAGAAATCCCGATTTTTATTTAAAACAAAGGATTACACAAGGTAGTTACAGTCTCCTTACATAGCCTCTTATCACACCAGCATAGGACCTAAGTGTAAGGTGTGCTAAGGTGAGAGAGTCCGAGGGAGGCTCGGCCAACATTGCCCGAGTAGTAATTTCAATCAGTTTGAACTTCTCGTGAAGGTGATTCCGTTCTAGCTTCACATGATGAAGTTCGGCTTGGGTTTGGTCCAGAGCAAAGCCCAATGGTGCTACCTCCTTCCCAAGTTTTGTTAGATGGTCTTCGATCGGTCCAAGACTACTAGGTGAGGCCATTGAATCTTCTTTCTATAATAATTAACCAAGATTACTTGTATTTAGAGACAATAATAAAAACATTTTGTTCACAGCGGTCATATTGACCGATGGTCATATAACAGTCAGAACCCAATGGTCTCATTTTAATTATAATCATGTTTATCAAATAAAATATTTTTGTTGAGTATAAAAATAAAATAAAATAACACATGAAATTAGGAAACAAGATTTATTCAAAATTTCGGGCCGTTACAAGCACCAAGTGGAAGGTGATGGTTTTGTTTGTAGAAATTCACCTGGATGTGCAGGAGGAGAATGGTCAGGTCACGCTTTCTTCCTTAACGATGGAGTCGACACATTTGATTCAAGTTAAGGAATGTCAGCTTGATGATCCTGAGTGTTTGATCATGAAGGAAAAGCTTAATGGAGGGGAGATACCTTCTGGTTGGGCAGTCATCTTGGACGTTGTTGTTCATGTTTGTGATTGTGTGGTTGTGCCAGAGTGTTTACTAGAAGAGTTGATGCATGAGTTCCATGAATCAAAGTGGGAAGTGCATCCAGTTTTGACTAAGATGTATCGTGATCTCTGATGGCAGTTTGGTGGCCTAGAATGAAGAAGGAAGTTGCGGGCTTTGTGGCATGGTGCCTTACTTGTCATTAGGTGAAGGACGAGCATCAATGCCTAGGTGGTTTGTTGCATCCATTTCCCAATCTGGAATGGAAGTGGGATGATGTAACAATGGATTTTTTTGTGGGTCTTCCAAGGACGCCGCCGAAAAATGATGTAATCTGGGTGGTTGTGGATCAGTTAACGAAGGTGTTCATTTCTTACGGATTGAAGAGATCTATACCTTTGACCAGTTGCGTTAGTTGTATCTTCGGCAATTAGTGCGACTGCATGGTGTTCCGTGAACCATAGTTTTGGACCAAGATCCACGTTTCACATTGCGTTTCGGGCAAGGGTTGTAGAAGGCTCTTGGTACGCAGGTGTTTTTTAGTACGGATTTCCACCCGCAAACGGGTGGGCAATCAGAGCGTACAATTAGAGTGTTGTAAGACATGTTAAGAGGTTGTGTCGTGGAGTTTGGTGGATCTTGGGAGAAGAACCTATCGTTAGATGAGTTTTCTCGGAAAAACTGTTTTCATGTTAGAATTCAGATGGCACCGCTTGAGGCACTCTACGGGAGGCCATCTATATCTCTATTGTGTTGAATAGTGGCTGGTGAATTTGAGTTGTTGGGTCCGAGTCACGTGCTGGAGACGTTAGAGAGAGTTAAGTTGATCAGGAAGTGGATGGATATAGCTCCGAGTAGGCAAAATTCGTATGCAGATCGGAGGGGTAGACCTCTTGAGTTTGCGATGGGTGATAAAGTGTCCCTTCGGGTGTCTCCAAGGTTGGGTCACCGTCGGATTAGAAAGCAGTGTAAGTTGGCACCCAGGTATATGGGACCTTATGATATTGTGGAGAGGATCGGACTCATGGCTTACCGATTAGCTCTCCCACAGTGGTATGGTGGGATGCATGATGTGTTTCATGGGTCGCAGCTTCGACGGTATCACCCTGACCAATCTCACGTGGTTGATGTGGAGGGTTTGGAGCTTGAGGCCGATGCATCCTTTGAGGAGCATCCCATTCGTGTGGTGGATCATATTGAAAAGGTCTTGCGAGGCAAGGTTGTTCTATTAGTGTGAGTACTATGGCATCATGGGAATGTTTAGGAAGAAACATGGGAGTGGGAATCAGATATGCGGGCCCAGAGGCTTGGACTTTTCTCTTCATTGGATCAATGAGGCTTGGAAACTCGGCTCGAGGACGAGCCGTTATAAGGTGGGGAGGTTGTAAGATCCCAGTTTTTGGAAAGGTATGTTTTCTGTATGTTTTGGTTGACTCTCTTATTTCGAGCTTCAAGGGATGTCTTCTGAAAGTATGATCGGTCTTGGGGGTGTTTCGGGGGATCGAGGCATGAAAGAAAGGAATGTTGGGCAAGACAAGCCAGGGTGCACGGCCTGCGCATGGCCAGGGAAAACTATGCGGCCTACCCAGGTAAACCGTGCAACCCCTCCTCCTCCAAATAGTAGCATGCACACGGTTTTTCAAACCGTGCGGCTAAACCGTGTGGCCTCTTAAATTTGGGAAAAATTACAACATTTCTACTCCATGTTTTTAAGATCACACTCGGGATTTCCTCTCAATTCTTCCTTATTCACCCTAGGGACGAACTGAATCTCCCAAGTGCTCCAAGATATAGATCTCCCTTGTTTCTAAGAAGTTTTTGGTTTCGTTTGTTGCAGATCGAAGCTCTGGGTAAGGCTAATCCCAACTTTACATCTATTTTTGGTTTAGGGTTTTTATCTTCTCTCCCTCTTCTTCTGAGGCTCTAAAACCCTATCTTTTAGGTGAGTTTTAGGTTGGATCTCCAAAGTTTGGTCATATCGAGGTCTAAGGACTCAATTCATAGTGTGTCCAACCGCGGTTTCGAGGTAGGTGGTCTAAAAGTTATATCCCATGTTTATTTGGGTATTTGTGCATATTTAGTTATATTCTTGTTTCCCTTGGTTATGTTTTTAATAGCCTTGGCATGTTTGGTAATTATGGGGTTTGAAATGGAATATGGGAACCGTCACGATCCCCATGGGATGTGTTGGGATTGACTTGACCAAATTTAGGGCCATCCATGGGATGCGCCAACTTTCCCGGACATAGGGATTGTTATTAAACAAGTGAACTTATTGTAATAAATGGTAGAGCCCTTGAGGAATATGTTGGCATAATTGGTTGAACTTGGAATAGAAGTTAGGTGATGCACCTAGACTTGGAAATAACCTACGGGTTAAATTTGAATGGGTTGACTGGTTGATTCATGGGAATGATGAATGGGTTAAATAGGTTAATGTATAAACTTATTAAAGACAATAATGGGATAGATTATGGGTCTAGTTTTTAATGATTAGTGAGGTAGGAATAACACATGGGAATTGGTTTAATGGTTAAATGATGTGAAATGATAATGTGTTAATGGGTTAAGGCATGATTTAGATCCCCATGTGGGTTTCTATGAATAGTGTTTTCCAAAGGGAAATGGTTTGGATGGTTGATGGTTACATAGATATATAAGCATGTGAAAATGGCTTGGTAGTGTGGGGTATGACTTGAGGATCTACTCCCACGGGTCGAGTGAAGACTGAGGTTCTAAACTCCACCCTAAATGCATGGGTTAGGAATGAGGACTGGGGCTCTATTCATCTGACAGTTGCATCCACCCGGACTGAGGCTTCGAGGTGAGAATATGGTTGTTATGAGTTATCCAGCCGGACTGAGGCTTCAAGGTGATGTGATTGATGGCCTTAGACCTATGTAACATTGGGTATGTGATTAACCCGTTGAAATTTGTTGAAATGGTAAATGATGATAATTGGTGTGAAGAGAATGGTAATGGAAGTGGAAATGAATTTGGCTATGAGCTGGATAATGGAACATTAAAAAATTACATGGTAATTATCATTCATTTTCCTTTACATGCACTATTTGTTTACACTGGATATTTTGTAGACACCGTTGGTGGTGGCCTACTGAGTTGTACACACACCCTGCTCGGGCCGCTATTGGGTACCCGAGCAGACTTCATGTTTGCAGGTCAAGAGAAGGGAAAGGTTCCTTTCTAGATAGTTGAGTGTACATGGGTAGCACTTGGTGGAGGATTCAGACTTGAATTCGAGACCATTTTGGGGATTTTGGTTGTTGTCTTTATTTTGGGTTTGTGTTCACTCTTGCACTTGTAGTATGAAATGGCATATTTATTGTTGGAAATGGTTGTCATACATGTTCTTTGTTTATTGGTTATTTTTTACTCTATTTGGTTTATTTATTTTGTGGCTTAATTTGATAAAAATGGGGTATAGTCTCCCCACTTGACTCCATAGACCCTCGCTGCTAGTGGGCACCCTTTGGCATACGGGGAGGCGTGCTTAAGGTCATATAACCACACGACTTGGAGCACCGGCTTAGTGGCTTCTAGGCCAGGGACGTTACACAATATTATTCTAAATGATTTATAAATTTTAATAAATATATAATATGGTCTTTTAATGGAAAAATTATTCTTTTATAATGAATATATTGACCCCTAAATAGTAAAAACATATTTAGCAAGGATTAGGTTAATGTAGTGTCTTTGAGAGTTACATGCACTTATTTTAAAATTAATTTCCCACACACATGGGATATATATATTAAAAATTATATATAATATTTATAATTAATTAGGTATAAAATTTATAATTAAAATCAATTTAAATTATTATTAATGGCTAAATTACATAGGTTACAAATCTAATTTCCTTAATGAAAAACAAAATTGTAAAAGTTGGGAAACTTAAATGTAAAGAGAAGAAATATAAAAATTATATTTTTTGTGTGGTGGATGTTTCGATAAACCATAATTGCACCTTAATCAATAATTTCACTATTTGTTTTGGAACATGAGCTATGGGACACCTCCCAATATAGTGTACCTTTTTATATTTAAAAGAATTCAACTACCCCTCCACTATAAAAAAGTATTCATCTCCCCACTTCATTACACCTAAAAACCCATTTGGGTCATCCAAATGATGAAAATAAAATATACCAAAATACATACCCTAATCCTATAATCCTTAAATTGGGAATAAATCAAACCATGGAGGGATTGTTTTTAAACCTAAAGAAGTTACCCAAATACGAGGTAACATTTTTCAATGAAAAATTTTATTTTATTTCTTTCATGACACCATCAATTATTTTGATATTCTAAATATATAATAAACTCATCAAACAAAATTTACATAGATTTTTTTATTATAATGGTACAACTGTTACTCACTCACAACTCCTTTAAAGGGGATATACAATCATCATTCTTGGGTATGGGGGCCTCCCGACTAGCGAACTAATTTCATTCTTTCTCACATTACAAATATTCATGGGATGTAATAATGATGGATTTATATTTTATATATGATAAATTTTATATTTTAAATATATTAATTCTTATATTATTATTATATAAAAAATACATTTATACTCTCCATTTTATAGGAATATTATAACATCATGTGTGGATGTGTGGACTGTCGTCTCCTCAAAGCGATATGATTTGTTCACACATTACATGAAATGTATTAAGGAAATTGTTAACAAACATATGTAATATATATTAAATTAATATTATACTATAATGATAATATACATGTATATATATGTCAATTTCTTTTTAAACATGAAAATAAAATGGAAGCATCATTCATGCATACGTACAACTTACTGTCTCCATCAACGGTGCATTTCATTTCATATCTCCATATTTTATGGAAAACAATAAATACATATACACTGGATATATATTATATTAAAATCATGGTTCAAAATCTAAATATAATTAAATCATGATATGTGTAATAGGAACAAAAAAATTCAAAACATACTCAAATAAGTAGGAAATTAACACCCAAAACAGTGAAAACAATAAAAGATTATTCATAACAGGGTAATTTGATATTATAAGAATATAATATATGATATTATAAATAATATTATGGTTCTATTATAAATTAAAAACATGATAAAAACCATTACATATGAGGTTAAATAGTGTTACACTAAAAGGAAGTCTAACGTATATTTTTTTATCATCTGACATTTATTTCTATGAGATATATTCCATTTTAACTACTTATTATTGTTTTGTAGTGTAAATATTTCCCCTTAATGTATTTAATTTTTTATTATCCTTATATTTACGAGGATTTACATATATATTTTATTATATCCATTTCATGTATTTTATGGCATCAATGTTACCAAAGCTATAATCAAATTATGTCACAATTTTCCTTATTTAAGGCATTTTATTATATTATACACCTATCATCTTTTATAAGGTGTATAAATATATCATTTAACATGTTTTATAATTAATATATTTATTATCAAGATATTATTAGATTCATTTAATGTTCTTCATTCATGTGTATTTTGAATAAAATGTTTCTAAGTGGTATGAAACACTTTGGAATGTTTAAAGATTATCATCATCAAGAATGTTTTTAATAATCATTTATTGGTATTTCCATTCATCAGTTTCAAAAAAATAGGTTATTACATATCCTCTATTTGGTATATTATGTATTTATTCCATCATTATTCTATATCTGGGTGTATTATGATTATTTTTACATTGGATAATAATGATATTCACTTCGTTGATTCATTTTTCATAGTCATTAACTTCCCATTGAGTTAATCATTTACACATGATCATTAACATTAATATCCCATAAATATAAACATTATTTTTCAGTGTTATTATTATTTCAAAAACAATATACCTTTTTAAAAATAGTGGATCATTTGAATGTTTTATAATTTATTGTGGAAATATTCAAAAATCTATATCCTTTACTCAATAAAAATATATGATAAGGAAAATTGTTTGTGATTTAAATTGATTATTCAATTTTTGAGATATGTTTTGGAAATATATTATAAATTTTGGGTACTGATTAGTGAAAAAGACCTCAATGAATTGATAGTTTAATGGATGAAATCAGTTGTCTACAAACCGTTCTCATTTGTTTCCAAGTAGTTTTAAATTTTCATGAGGAATGATTTTGAAACAAGATTGATGGGTTTCTACACTCAAGCATAAAATATATTGAGTATAGATATTTACCATAGATATATTTAGTATAGATATTGATATCATAGACATCAAAAATTATTCATTCTACCATTATTATTATTCCATTTGAATTTTTTATAATTTAGAATAATCCATGGTCATGTTTTAGGCTCCTATGATTATTTATATATAAATTTTTTATCATCTTTTATTCATTCCATTTTGGTATTTCATTATTAATTCATGATACCATCCTCTATACTTTACACTTACTGATAGTTTTATCATACCCATATTGTTTTATTTTCCCAAGGTTCTAAAGATGAATTATGTGAAATATTTCAAATGAATATGAGAAATATTATTTTGTTATATATTATTTTTTATTATTATTCTAAAAATAAAATTTGTTATATTTATTTACTTATGTTCTCCAAAAAATAAAATAGTTTCATTCCATTGGGGTTTTATTCTATATAATCATGCCAATGTAATAAATTAATGAACCGGATCAATGCATATTGGGTAAGGGCATTACAAATCTATTATTCCATTTTCTGAATGATTGATTTTCTTTGTGAAAATTACTAAATAAACACATCTTAAAATGATGATGTGTTTTTTCAGGAATAATAAATAAATGAAATTTATAATCATTTATCCATCGCCATATTGGTGATTTAATATATATTAGGGGTCTATTTATGTGAAATTAAATCACAGATCCTTTTATTATGATATTATATTTTGTGTATGATGAATTTAAGTTTCTCTGTAGTATATTTTTTTACCATCGAATTTTTTTAGTTTATAATGGACGTCAATAAGTTTGTGAAGAAAAAGAATATTTCCACTTCTTAATAGAGTGTTTTTGGAATTGGATGTTTTATATGGTTATAGTTTTAATCAATAAATATATTTCTTTTATAATTGACACCTATATATCTATGAACTATAACAGTTTCCCACATTTCATGGGAAATATTATATATATCTAAACACAGAATTCAACCTTTTTATTTATATATAATATGGGTTGTATTGGAAGATGAAACTAATGGGTTCTTACTTCATACCGAGAGTTCTTCTTTATCTAATACTAATGGGAATAGTCATGAGAATCATGTTCATACTCTAAATTCCATTCATTCATAATTATCGAAGAAGGGATTTTTCATTGTAAAAGTTAGTGTTATTTTTAAGGGGATATGGGATAAAATTGAGAATGTACCTCAATGGAATTATATGGTGAATAAAGAGAAACAAAATTTTTGGATATTGAAGTATAAGGACATTATAATAATCAAATAATAAAACATAAATGAAAAAAATATTAAATGGATAAATTAAGTATTATGAACACATAGGATAATTGTTTGGAAAATATAGACAATAAAATAGTTTCCAATATGATACAATGCACTCTACATAACATGTTTAATGAAAAAGTATCATACCATGAATATTTATATCTAGGTGCACTCCCTATAGATGAATTATATATAATTAGTATTTATTATGATATGTGGGAGGGAATATTTTTCATAAGGAATATAAAATAAGATAAGCTTATTGCATTAAGATATTTAGGGAAAGATTATACTAAGAGATAATATAATTATGATGATGCTTCCTATTTAGATTCTTATGAATATATTGATGAAAGTGTTAAAAATTTGTACATGTTTTCAGAAGATTTGATAGAAGAGGAAAGGGAAAATTCAAGTGGAATATTCTAATAAAATTTTATAAGAATGGTTAAATTGTCTAATTTAATAAAAATCATATAATATTAATTGAATATGAATCCAGTGAAGATGATTATGAATGACCAAGATTATTCTCTAAGGAAAAATCATTAAATATTCATAAGTCCATGCTTTACTCAAAATTAAGGGGTAGAAATATATGTTTGTGAGAGATCTAAATGAGTGACATTAAACTTTTTAAGATACAGAGAAAGTGATCACGAAATTGAAGAGTAATAAATCGTATTCTAACATTAACAAATTGTCCACTCAATAGAAAAAAAATATGGTAACAAAATATAATATATAAATTGATGAAAATTATTGGAAAATATAAAAATACACATGTAGTGATGGAATAATTAGTAAATGTAATGGAAATAGATTTTTATGTTATCCCACAAAATTTTATCAGTTTTGAAGAATAATTAGAGAAATATAAATCTATCTTCAAAAATTATATTAAATTATTTCATGAATATTAAAAGAAGAAGGTTTTTGAATAATATTGAAGATTCACTAAATAAGATGAGTCAAAAATACCAGTTATAGTAAAACTCAATAGTTTATAATGATATTTGAATTGTTGGATAATAATCATTGAGTATGGAACATGTAAAAAATATCATGTCTATTAAAAAATCAGGTGAATAATTAAATTTTAGAAATTTGGGGAACGTTAAAATGACATAACAAATAATTAAAATTGATGAATAAAAAAAGGAATTAATGGAATAAAAATTTAAGAATATTTATTTTTGACTATATTAAAATGTTTGATCACAATAATGAATAATTATTTTTTACTCAACTATAATGGAATTGATTGTAAGAATATCTAGAAAACATGTCGTTTTAAAGGAATGTATTATACATATAGAAAAAGTTTCCAATCTAGATACATCAGAAATATAGAAATATTTATATATATAAATTTTAAAAAATATCAAGATTTTATCAAATTTTAACAGAATAATTATAGGAGGATTTACACCTCTCAGAAGTGAAATTTTTAAAAGTAGAATAAAATTTTATAAACAAAATCATATAAAATAATTAAAATATTAGAAGAATGATTTTAAATTTTTTATAAAATTTAAACAATTATTAAGTTTTATATAACAATAATACATTACTAATTTAACATTATTATCAATATATATCATTTTCAAATGTATATGGATAAAGTACTAAAATTCCATTGTAGTTGAAGTCCCACTTGAAGCATTCAAATAGGAATGCCCGTAAATTCTGAATATTATGTTTTTTTTCTCAAATAAATTTATATTTTAAGTGTCTATAGGGTTTTTAAATATTAAAATTATTTTTAGTGAACTTTAGTAGTGATGAGTCTCAAAAAAATCCAAGGCCTTTGTAAAGCTATTATTGTGAATGGTTATTTGATATCCAAAAACACTTTATTTGATGAAGAACTAAAACACAATCATCTTAGTGTGCCTTGGTTTGGGGATGACTTAAATGGTGTGAAATTTTATAAGGATTGATATGGTGTGATGATAATTTAATATATATTCAATTTGAAATGATTATAGAGGATGTGGTTTGACCTCTTTCTAGTTGGTAATACTATAAATTCATGTAATTTAAGAATGAAGTAAGACGATAATTCTTGGTTTCTAAGGATTATACTTTTCGATCCAAATAATTTTAGTATCATAAAATTTAATATAATTTTCAGGATATAACTTAGTTACAAAGGAATACGAATTATAAGGGATCTGTATGTCAAAAAATAATGATTGTGAGTTCTCTACACAAGAAGGTGGATATTCAATCTACTTTTCTATTAATGCATAATCAATATGAGATTTTTTGTCCCATGAGGATGAAATAAATAGTTAAATATATGTATGTTTTTATTTTATTTTTTAATATAATATAATTAATATTATTATGATTATGAAACATAAATTAGGGGATCTAATAATGGTGTTGATTTTTAGATATTAGTTAAAAAAAGGAGTGGCATCCATATTTAATGAAAACAAAAAAGGTAACTATGTTATGTATAAATATTGATGATATAAATAATCTACTAAGAATAATGGTATTCATCTTGAACTCAGTTCATCTTATATACCATATAAAAGTTTTTAATAAATAAAAAATGAATTTTCATAGAAGACTAATCAAACTATATTTTTATAGCATAACACATCTTGGTAATTTTTGAGACACACAATTTGAGATGTGGATCATATTAAAAATTTAATGTTTATACATTTGAAATAGAGATAATTACCCATATGATTTTTATTAATATATATATATATATTTTTGGGTTTTAAATTTATATTTTTGTTTGGAACCACTACATTATAAAATATTATGGTGAAAATATAGGCATGTATGAACAAAGTAGTGTTAATGGTATCATCGTAGGTTATTCATGAAAAAGTAGAAGATATAAATGTTATTATATTGAAAATTATATTATCATGTATTATATTGATGTTAAAGATATGGAAAATTCAATGACATTAGTTACACTTCAAAAAGTAATCTATAAATATCATAAATATTAAAATAGTTTTCTTGAACCATAGTGTTATGTTTATAAAACTGATAAAAATTTAGAAGGTTATCAGGTATAATTTAATGATTTATCAAATTAATTTGATGAATAATAAAAACATTCAAATCCTATAAGGAAGATAAATTATGCCAGGTTCAAAAAATTATTAGATATCAAGGATATGCGGTTCAAATAAAAAAAACTTTGAGTAAAATAATAAATAAGTCATTTTTTTCTTACACTGAGCCAAAATATGTGTAAGAGTATTTTGGGAATCAAGATTGGGTGGATAATATGAAAAATATATTTAACAATATATAGATGAATGAAACATGTGATTTTGTTCCCAATATAGAAAAAAATAATGTTAATAATATTAAATGGGTGTTCCATAACAATTTGATTGAAAAGGGAGAGGTTACTGTTAACAAAGAAAAACATTTGTATAATGTTTATTCACATGTATAATGAAATGTTTTAAATGATCACATTGAACTACTAGAATGGATATATGCAATGCCTCAACCTGGGATCTACGTAGCCTGTACCCTGATCCAGTGAGTCACACGGCCTAAAGCACATCTCCCCATATGCCAAAGGATACCAAAAAATGAGGGTTTAAATTAAATATATTTTGGATTATATACCTTCTTATCATAGTGTCACAATATAAACAATGATAAAAATAAAAAAATCATTATAGGAATACATAAGCAGAAAAATAAATAGATAAGTAGATACAATACAATACATAATAACTAAAGAACTCTTAATAAAATCAGAAGCCTCTAAGGAAATTTTTGATACATGGATGCATGGAATGATAATGCAAAATGATAATAAGGGAATGATATAAAATCATTAAGTAAATAAATTAAAAAAAATTTCCTCAATAGAATATAGGGTTAATAACTAATCTTTTTCTTCTAATCTCCATCTAAAATTAACACACATCAAAAACCTATAGAAGACAACTTTCCCTTATCAATACCTACAGACAGATAATCATTTTAGGTTCCAAAGTCATCCTGAGTAGGGTGTGAGATAAAAATCATAGTAATCCACCACCAATGATGTTTATGTTTAATCCAAGATCTTCTCATAACTAAAAGTTTGAAGCTATCGTTTATTTATATGAATAACTGAATAAATAAAAAAATAACCACAAAATCATGTTCCAAAGGGACACATGGAGGGTCCACCTGATTTGTCTCATTGCTGAGAGAAGTGTATTATCATGTCAATATATGTTTATATATAGTAAAAATATATAAATATATAGTTTAGTTCTATATTTCATCCACCTCTATGAACCAAGTACGTGCAGATGTAAGTCGCCATATACCTTGAATAATAGTTGTTAGTTAAGCCGGGTCTAAATCCCGCATCCCTGAACTGTCTAACAAGCATAAAGCTCAAGAAATAGGGTGCATGCCCTATAATTTATGATTAATGTGATACATCATCAAAAAACACTTGGTATGGTGATTGATCCATCATTTAATGAATCTAATCATGAAACATGGTGTGTAAATCCCTACACCCATATAATATCACTAGTACAAGACGTCAATTTCAACACCCAATGTAAGGGAACATGATACAACCATGATAAACTGGTTCCTTACTATAGTTTCATATCCTCTATAATGGTGCATTATAATTATAACTGGAATGGGGAATTACCTCCCATCTGTCATGTTCATTCAGTCTATATGCTTATAAATGAGGAATAGTAATATTCATATTTTAATCACTGAGGGATCACATGTATTATAACATTTTAACTAATCCGTTAAGTATTAATAAGTAATATTCATATTTATAACATAAAAATGGAGTAAAAATATCCAATTTATTTCAAGGTAATGTTTATTTATAGCAAGCATTATGATTCAAAGTGTTCCTTTTGCAAATTATTACAAAAGGCGTGGCCTTGCCACCATCCATGAACCTTTTCATTCCAATTAATTTAAGGTAAGTAAACCACCATGCATTAGGAACTCCACTTTATTAATCTATTTATTACAATAAACCCATTTTATTCTTTATTTCAAAGAAACTCTACTCACATGGGTCATGTTGTCAATTAAAAGGTGTCATGGTCAAGCGGGAAAAATCATACATGGGAAATTACCATCATAGGTTGAGCAAGAAATCTAAGATATTCTTTGGGTCCTATAAACATTAATGTAACAATGGAATTTACTTTCCAATTCTAAGATATAATATGAAGAGGAAATGCAGATATAAGTGCATTTATCTAAAGGAGTAAATCTCTTTGGCACACCCATGGGCTTCTTAAAAATAAAGAAACCAACGTATAACTAAAAAAATATTATTCAATTGGAATTTATTATGGTGAAATTTTCATTTTGATATGATGGAACAATAATAAAAGAAGAAGAATGAAAAAATTCACTGTTCCACACAATGGGATATCCTTGAAGTGATCAAACTCAAAGGCAAAATGACATGGACACCTAACTCAAGGTTTTATATGAATCTTGCTCGATATCAGCCTCATATTTATAGTAGGATGGAAGGGATATTATAAAATATACAATTCCCTAGAAATAGGAAAAATGATATTTTACCTAAATTTCGTAATAGATATGAATGAAAACATGAATCCAAGTCGAGAGACTATAAGAAAATACCTCAAGGGATCCAATGCCTTCAACTAATTGATAAAAAGACACCAGAAATAATTGTTATCATGAATCCAAGATTGAGGGAGATTTTAATCTAGGGAGGAGAAAATTTAAGTGATCCACTAGAGGAGAAAAGTGATAAAAAATAAAATGGGTTTTATTTTAAAATCTGGGGAAAATTTTTTTTTCACCAGAAAATATATAGGTACATTGTTTGGTCAGATGGTATTGCCAAATTATGCCCAACCCATTCTCATACCACTGATCCATTGGGTCACAATGCATGATTAGTTGCATGGTTTGACTAGACATGTACAAACTAGAAAAAATTGGTCTTCCTAAGTACTCTAACCATCCACACGACCATGAACTCATGGGTTCAAGTTTTTAGAGAAATCAGACATCCCATTTTCTGCTTTCCATTTCGAAGATTTAGGCTTCAAACAAGCCCTGAATGCACATGCGACCTCCTCATCTTAATTATGACTCAGTATTAGGGGTTTTTATGGAATAAAAATTGAAAAAATAATGATATGTACCTTCATGAAAAGTCATGTCGTTACAACCTCCCATCCTTAAAGAAACAGGTCCCTAAGTTGGCCTTTTGAGGAAAAATAGTTATTGTCAGTGAAATTCTTTAACCAATGAGCTTGCAAAATAGATTCATGTTACATGGTATTCTCCTCCACTGAGTCCTTCTACCATAGAACCTATACCATATGAACTAACATTCCTTATAGTTCCTTCACAGTCTATTCAACAATACAAATAGGATACTCCATGAAAGAAACATCTACATCCAATTCATCCCCACCATGATAAAATAGGTTTGTCAGTTCTAGAAATTATCAACCACAATGAGATACATAAAACACATAATTCATGGAACAATATCATTGATAAATTTCCCATGGGTAATACACTAGTCTTATATAATTCATAACCTTGAAGGATCTAATGAACCACGGTGATAGCTTACCCTACATCAGGATATGCCTATGCCAAAATTTGGGTAAGACTCAGAAGAAAACTTATTCTTCCACCTAAAACTCTAGAGGTCTCCAGAACCTATTGGAATATGTCTAATCTCTATACGATGCTTTCAATATGATTGTTTTTATTAGAAGTACCTGCTTTATATTACCATACAAAATACATGGTCCATGCATTGCTTCCTTCACTTCCTCTAGTGAGCACAGTGGTGAGGATAAAGACCAAATATATGACGATTCAAAAGGTTTAATCTCGATGATACTCTAAAATATATTATTATAATAAAACATTATAATTAGAATGTGTTTATCCCATGATACCACAATGTTAAGGACACATGCACAAAGCATTTCCTAAATAATCTGAATAGCAAATTATGTTTATCTTTCGGTCAGTCATTGATAGGTCATGCAAAGAAGCACCTATTTTTCTAATAATATATTAATTCTACATGAGGTATATCCTTCCAAGAAAGTATACTATGAAAGACTCTTAGAAATGTAAAAATTTTGTGACTTATTTCAAATGATAAGAAAAAATCTACACTATATTTCTTCCATAAGGTGACCTGGGTAAACCAGTCATAAAATCCTTTGAAACATTATCCCATTTCCACATGGGAATGTAAAATGTCTATAAAATCCTAGATAGTGACTAATATACTTCCTTAAACTACTAGTTGGTGGATCATTGGGTGAGAAATATGAAAATCCCTCGTTTCATACTAGGTCACCCATACTGGTGTCGTGGATCTTGATATATTTGGGTGACACTAGGGTGAACTTCCGATGATGATCCAAGGAAATTCAACATCAAATCATCTCAAATATATGTTGAAACCCATACACACTATGTATCTATAATATATCATACCTCATCCACGGTCTGACCTAAATATGTATCATCATCTAAATTTAATTCATAACGGACAAGGACTTTAAGATTATATAACAGTCTCATTCTTACCTATTCCGTAGGCATAGAGGTCACTCCTAAGGTGGAAAGGATAGTCTGGCCATAGTCCTCTTGAAACTCAACATTAATCACTATGAATAATTCCATAATCTTCCTTTCAGTAATGGATTCCTAAATATCAAATTTTCGATTCTTCCATATCAATGCATCGACCACAGAATTACTTTTACTAGGCGTTTAGGACTGATAAAAATCAAACGACTATACGTATGAAACGCACCTACATTGTTTGATACCCAGATCCATCTATGTAAATATTTAATTGAGGATTTTATTATCTACGAATATCAAAATATACATTCCACATAGATAGTCTCTCCAACAGCACAATGATTTCACAATAGCCATGTGATCGAGGTTTTTTGTTACGTAACTCTGCTCATGAGGATTCAACTAATGAGAACAATATGTGATGAATCACTTGTCTTATATCGAAAAAGCTCTATGATCGACACCTAATGTGACATATTATTTGTAACACCCCAGGTAAATAAAGAATATGACATCTTTATATTTATCCATATTTGTGAATAAAATATTAATATTACTTTTAAAGGGGATTCTATGCTCGATGGCGTACCCAATACGCAACAACGAGTTTCTTGGGAATCTTACGTTGCACTCTAATAATAAAATAATATTATTTTAAATGGTAGTTAACGCCTAGTCGTTGTAATGGAAGGAATGAACAGAACTAACTACAAAATGATTATATATGTTTTTCAAATATTTTTACTCTTTACAATAAATGTTAGAGGATTAAAAATGAAAATGAATCCAGTTTTTAAGCGTAAACATTCTAATATTCTTTAAAAGGTCGATTAACCGCCTTTTGATGGCAAACCCCTTTTAAATCCACTTTTTGACAATTTTATAAGCTCTATGTTTCAAAATAAACATATTATTTATGATTGGGACATTGAAATTTACCTTGGGTTAATTTTTGATATTTTTCTGACAATGTTCATTTTTCAATGAATAGTGAAAAATACTGCATTTTACATCAAAACTGATTTTTCATATAATTTAATTATATGGTTATATTATCTTTTTAATTTGTTTTAAAGTGTAATTAGAATATATTTTTACCATGTAATTAAATTATGGTCATTGGGATTAATTTCACTTTGGAATTAGGCATAAACAAGTACCAAACTTTTCATAAATATTGTTTCAAAAAAACCCGCTATTTGTTTTGACAACGGGAAGTTTTTTTAAATTAATTACTGCAATTTATGTGTTTGAAATTTGGTAAAATGTATTAAATATTTGGAATCAGAAGGTATAAATTATGTAATTAAGACTCTTTTGTTTTTGGACATTATGAATAGTAACGACGGTAATTATCTTTAATTATCTTGATTAATGAGTAATCGGGTAGTTAAAGAAAATAAGATAATATAATAATAATAAAAAATGACCACAAAATGTGTCCTAAGGATACTTTTTGTCTCATGGCCGACCATGGGATTCCTTGTTCCAAACTTGGGGGCCCCATGGAATCACTTTTGTGAGAAAGTGACTTTTTATCTTTTTATTTTTAAAGAATGTTAAATGTAACAAAGAATGTATCACCTAAGTAAAATATTTTTAATTTTGTCTACATAAATGATCTTTTGGACTATAAATATTCATTGGAAATATAAAAATATTTTCTACATCATAGTATTTTTTTATAATTTCTAGACATTAAATTATTTATGACATCATGATGATGCAGCGATGACCTCATTATTTAACGATTTAAATAAAATGGAACGATAATGTAAAATCTAAGATCTACACATGTCCAAAACCTATTGTATGGGTGGATTTCGAACCCTTATTACCTTATCCTCGAAACACGTCAATTTGGGACCATTAAAATCCGAAACGCATTTGAAAATAAAGTTACATTTTATACCTTTCCAAGAGTGCCCCTCCTCTCCTCTTATAAAAGGCCCCCACCTCTACCTCCTTACCCACACTTCCAAAGCCTTTGGATCAGCCAACCCCTGCCAATTTTGTCTCTACAAATCCCTATTCTACCTCCTTGAAGCCTCACGTTGGGCAGAAGTCTTCCCAAGGAAGCCTTTGAGCTCAAACCAATTGGAGTTACCCGATTTTAAGGTAATGTCTTCACATGTGTTCTTTTGTTGTATTTTGCTTCTCCAACCCCCTAAACTCTTTTTATTAATTTATTTTGTAACAACTCCAGTATCTTCAATATACTAGGGTGTTGTTATAAGAATCATTAGAGCTACACTTACACACACCTACATCAAATGTTTAAAGAACATACTGTTTCTGTGGATGGCGAATTTCTACCTCATGAAACGATGATTGTTCAACAGTCATATAAAACCTTAAGAGGTGGCCATTAAGATGTCACTATATTTATATATGATATGTAATATGTTTATGTTTCTGTATTTTTCTTTTTTTTAATACCTTTATGGTTTCCATTGTGGGTAATCACGATAATTTCATTTTAGGAAGTGTGGACTACCGCCCCCTCAAAGTGATTTGATTCGTTAATGCCATATGTGGGATGTATAAAGGATGGATTTAAAGTTATTATATATGATTTATGTTACATATAAATGATGAATATAATTATAGAATTAAAATATACATACCTATCATTTGGTTTTAATTCCATTAATATGACATAGAAATGAAAGTAGCGTTCATGCGTACGTACGGCTTACCTTCTCCATGAACGGTGCATTTCATTTCTTACCTCTAAATGATTATGTAATATTATAAATAAATTTATATTATGTATATATATGATATATATGATATCCAAATCATTAATATAATTCTGGATATAATGAACATTTGACCACACGAACAACATGTAATTGTAAGAAGTCCACTTTCGACTTAAGAACAAAATATCGACAAAACAAACATTATTAACTAAAATGATTACATAATGTTTATAACATGGAAATAAGTGATATAAAAGGAATAATAAACTAGAAAAATGTTCTTAATAAAGTTTAAATTAACTCATGTTTATTATTCAGGATGTTAAAGAACGATCGAGTCAAGTCGAACCCGAGGTAAGGGATCCTACTCCTCTCTTTCTTTTTAAGTACACTCTTTTATGTCATTCCTTATAAGCTAATCTTTCTTGTTATTGGGATGTTCTTTTATATTAATCTTACTATAATTTTTATTTTCATATGATGAGAGACCCTATTCTCTCTCATCAATCCATTTTGGAAGTTTTGAGTGGCGCCGTTAGGCTGCCGAATTTTCGTAAGAGATCTAACCTCTCTCTTTATTTTTAAGTACTCTCCTTTATGTCACTTCTTTTAAGCTCCTCTTTGTTATGTTGGGGGGTGTTCTTTTATATTAATATTTATATAAACATTATGTTAATATGATGAGATACCCTATTTGATCTCATCAATCCATTTTTGTAAGTTTTATGTGGCGCCGTTAGGCTGCCGAGTTTTCGTAAGGGATTTTTCATCTCACTTTTATTCCCGTGAGATTTATGCTACATTTGCCACAATTTCCTTTGAGTGGTGTATGTACTACCCATTATTTTACTCATTGTGTAATATAATTTCATTTATGAGTATTTACATCAATGTTGTATTGTCCTTCTTTCACGGGGTGTATGTTTCGAAAGATTCCCATGTCGGTAAGGGAACCTTTCACCCTCCTCTTTTTAAAAGACTTCTTTTGTTATCTATTTTAATTCACATAACATTATGTTGGGTTATGTTCTTATATATCCTTAGTGATTTAAATTTTATTTCCATGTGATGAGATACCCTTTTTATCTCTCATCAACTCATTTTATGAATTTTGTAGTGACGTCGTTAGGCTGTCAAATTTTTGCAAGGGAACTTCTTAACCCAATTTTGATTCTTTGGGATAATATTGTACTCCTTGAATATGTTGTTCTATGAATATGTGTGAATAACCTCTGATTTTTTTAGTCTTAATATCCACTTATATTTTGTGTATTAGTTTTTCACACATAATTATGTAATTGATTTATCCTTAATCCAAGGATATCGTCTTTGTATTGGACTTCGTCTCAATATCCTTTCATTGAGGCATATTTTGTTTTATACACAACCTTATTTTATATGGTGTATAAACCCCTTTGAATTTTACGTTTATTCAAAAGGAATCTTTTTTATATGAAGAATTTACTAAACGAAAAAAGGGAATGTTTTGTCGTACGTATGCGGCGACAACGACTTCTCCGCCGCCGTGACCATTATTTCAGTTTTGGCTTCCCCTACAAGCCATACCTTTTTTTTAAAGAAAAATAAATACCATGTTTTACTTTTCTTTTATTTTGGTATTGAAAATGGTTTTCATAATGTTTTTATATCAATGTGTTGTATTGTTATCTAGTGATTTAGAGATGTAAATGTTATGTTTCCTTTATGCATGTTTTATGTGGTACGATTATGTTGAGGTTCTTGGGCATTATTATGAAGACGGGTGGTTCCGTGATAAACTAAGGGCGGGTGAGCCCGATATAGCTCTCCAATGCATTGGGTAACGTGAAGGAGTGAAACTTTAAGGTTTATCCGAAGAGATTTAGGGAATATATTGTGGTGGGTATTCCAAATGTAACCAAGAGGGTTACTCCCTACGTAAGAATGTTATGAATGCCTCAAGTTACCTTTTATGTCTTATTATTTCTATGATTTATTGATGATTTGATGAGGTATGTTAGTGTGCCTATGTTTTAAGGGTAAATTATGATTTCATTCTTATGTATATATGAACTCATGTTTCCTTTCCATATTTTTTTAAAACCTTACTTAGCTTTTTATGCTCATCCCAAGTTTTTGAAATGTTTTTCACAGGTCAAGGGAAAGGTACATGATGTGATGATAGTGTGAAGTATGTGTCAAGAAAGAATCCATGTTTTATTTTAAATATGTTTCCGTTGATGGGAATAATGAATACTATCTTTTATGTAACCACTTTGTTTAAATGTGGAATGTAATGCAAGTTTTATGATCTAATTCTCTAAAACACTAAAGCTGAAAATATGCTCAATGTGTAATCTTGTATTAACTCAAGATTAAGTAAGGTTTAAGGCTGGGGCCTTATAGTTGGTATCAAAGGTCGGTTTAGATAACTTTAGAGGTTAGGGTATCCTCTAAGCATAAGTGACATTACCATAATGGTTAGGATTTCAGAAAGAGTCCTGGTTTTAGATAAAGTTAATGAGTAAGTATATCTTAGTGTTTATCTTCCTCATTAGTACATTATGGTTTTGTTTATATACTCACACTGACCTTTTTGGTTTTAGTAAATGGCTGGATCTAGCAGGCACCAAAGTAACAGTGGATGAGAAGGAAACTGTGATAGTTTTTCGAGCAAGCAACTGAATGATATGGGAGCTGCAATGAGAACTATTGTGATTATCCTCAACCAACTATCTGGAGTCATGATTGTCCACCTAAACCTTGGTGATTTCTCTAAGTCATCATATATTCAAGAAACGAATCCCTACAGAACTACAGGTAATAATCATAAAGGTAAGTGTGTTCAAAAACCTATGTGTCAAAAATGTGGAAAGAAACACCTAGGAAAATGTTTCAAAGGGACATAAATATGCTATAGATGTGGAAATGAAGGCCATAAAGCAAGAACCTGCCATGTAAAAAGGAAGCATCCAGTTGACTCGAGGAAAGGGAAAGAAGTTCTTTCTGAGGGATCAATTGAATGTTTTAAATGTGGTGTGCATGGTCATTATGAAAAAACATGTCCTATGAAGAAGTTTAGTGAATGGGATCACCAAGAGCATACAAATGTTCGTTTACCAATACCTAATGCCATTCTGATTGAGGATGAAGAAACTAAAAATGACCAATCAAAGGTATGGATTATTTCAAAACTATTGTTTTCCTATTTTGGAATCTTAGGATATGATTCATGATTTTGTTTGTAGGAAAGAAGTATTTCAGAATAAGTTGGAAAGGAATGGATAATGGATCATAAAGAATGTTTAATGAGTAAGATGTCAACATATAAGGGCTTCAAGAGTTATGGTGAAATTCTTAAGAGTATTAAGTCTATTTTGATGATGGGGTTACATTAGAAGACTTTTTATAGTATGTGTAACCCTGATGTTTAATATATGAAAATTTTATTCAAGGAATAGTTATCTATTCTTTTGTGAACATAGTTATAAAGAACCATTTGGGTTTATATGATCCTTACTTTTGAGGTAATTATGGGTTATTATATGATATGCTGGAAAATGAAAGGCATGAGGTAAACTTGAGGTTAAAATATGTTATGATAATTTTTGAAGATTTTATCTCGTTTTGGGAAATGTTTTGAGAATTATATAGTTTTGGAAAAAGGACAACATGCAGTCCGTGTGACAACCCATCGCGTCGGACAAAGTTGTGGGAATTGAACCCACAACCAAAGTGCGACTGGTATTTATCGCCTACCACTGGACTACGTGAAGTCCCTGGTTAGTTTGACTTATTCTTTTTTAGTTAGATGATTTTATGAATTAAAAGTAAGCTGATTTTGGGTTATCTATGGAAATTTATTAACCTATCATGGAGGATATGTGATTAGGTTAATTACTTTTCAATACGAGACTTTAGGAGCAACTGATGTTGATTGGAGATAAATGTTACGATTTAACTTGGAAGACTATGTGACTAAATCCTTCAAATATTTGGGTTTTAATATTAATTTGGTTTACTTTGAAGAATTTTATGGACAAATTGTTTATAGAATGGTCCTCATTGAACTTTGGGTTTTGTTGGACAAATTTTGGAGATTAAGAATAGATTTTATTTTTATAAAGGGTTATCCTTTTCTGGATTATCTGATCTTGTACTAACCTTTTAGTTTTTGGTTTTGGATAAAGTATAAAGACATGGGAAGTATATAGTTCTCTTTTGTGGATTAGGTGATTCTCTAGAAGTTGATTATAGTACTCTTAATGTGAATAAGTCTTCCTAAATAATCTTCTTTTGGAGAAAATATGAGTTTGTGTAAGGAATCTAATATAAGTTTAAAGTCAACATGATATGTGATTATGTTTCCTTATGAATAAATTCCTCAATAAAAAGTAACTTAAAACAAAAATGTTGTCTATTAACTTTTCCTACTGGGGAATCGAATACCGTTTAACCCATCACAATTTTGTGATTTTCTTGTGGTTAACTTTCTCCTAAACATGTTTTCTATCACTCTCCATCAGAACATGACCCTTTGTTTTTTTCCTCCATGTCCATATTTTCATACTTGTAATCCTAGTATGGGTTAACATGGGTGACCTTTGTACTTATCTTTCTTTATTTTAAAGTGATTGTTTTACCGACTCTTGTTCCGATGTGGGACTTTCAAGGATGTTTCCAAGCCCAATTTTAAAATTGCGAGGACGCAATTCCCAAAAGGGGGGAAGGATGTAACACCCCAGGTAAATAAAGAATATGACATCTTTATATTTATCAATATTTGTGAATAAAATATTAATATTACTTTAAAGGGGGATGCTATGCTCGATGGCGTACCCAATACGCAACAACGAGTTTCTTGGGAATCTTACGTTGCACTCTAATAATAAAATAATATTATTTTAAATGGTAGTTAACGTCTAGCCTTTGTAATGGCAGGAATGAACAGAACTAACTACAAAATGATTATATATGTTTTTCAAATATTTTTACTCTTTACAATAAATGTTAGAGGATTAAAACTGTAAATTAATCCAATTTTTAAGCGTAAACATTCTAATATTCTTTAAAAGGTCGATTAACCGCCTTTTGATGGCGAACCCCTTTTAAATAAACTTTTTGAAAATTTTATAAGCTCTATTTTTCAAAATAAACATATTATTTATGATTGGGACGTTGAAATTTACCTTGGGTTAATTTTTGGTATTTTTCTGACAATGTTCATTTTTCAATGAATAGTGAAAAATACTGCATTTTACATCAAAACTGCTTTTTCATATAATTTAATTATATGGTTATATTATCTTTTTAATTTGTTTTAAAGTTTAATTATAATATACTTTTACCATTTAATTCAATTATGGTCATTGGGATTAATTTCACTTTGGAATTAGGCAAAAACAAGTACCAAACTTTTCATAAATATAGTTTCAAAAAAACCCGCTATTTGTTTTGACAACGGGAAGTTTTTTTAAATTAATTATTGAGATTTATGTGTTTGTAATTTGGTAAAATGAATTACATATTTGGAATCAGAATGTCAAAATTATTTAATTAAGACTCTTTTGTTTTTGGACATTATGAATAGTAACGACGGTAATTATCTTTAATTATCTGGATTAATGAGTAATCGGGTAGTTAAAGAAAATAAGATAATATCATAATAATAAAAAATGACCAAAAAATGTGTCCTAAGGCTACTTGTTGTCTCATGGACGACCATGGGATTCCTTGTGCCAAACTTGGTGGCCCCATGGAATCACTTTTGTGAGAACGTGACTTTTTATCTTTTTATTTTTAAAGAATGTTAAATGTAACAAAGAATGTATCACCTAAATAAAATATTTTTAATTTTGTGTAAATAAATGATCTTTTGGACTATAAATATTCATTGGAAAGATAAAAGTATTTCATACATCATAGTATTTTTTTTATAATTTTTAGACATTACATAAATTAAATTATTTATGACATCATGATGATGCAACGATGACCTCGTTATTTAACGATTTAAATAAAATGGAATGATAATGTAAAATCTAAGACCTAAAAATGTCAAAAACATATTTTATGGGTTTATTTAGAACCCTTATCACCTTATCCTCGAAACACATCAATTTGGTACCATTAAAATCCAAAACTCATTTGAATATAAAGTTACATTTTATACCTTTCCAAGAGTGCCCCTCCTCTCCTCTTATAAAAGTACCCCACCTCTACCTACTTACCCACACTTAAAAAAGCTTTGGCTCATCCAAACCCTGCCCATTTTGTCTCTCCACATCCCTATATACCTCCTTGAAGCCTCCCTTTGGGAAGAAGTCTTCCCAAGGAAGCCTTTGAGCTCAAACCAAAGGGAGTTACCAGATTTTAAGGTAATGTCTTCACTTGTGTTATTTTGTTTTATTTTGCTTCTCCAACCCCCTAAAATCTTTTTATTAATTTATTTTGTAAAAAATACAGTATATTAAATATACTATGATGTTTTTATAAGAAGCATTTGAGCTACACTTACACACACCTACATCAAATGGTTAAAGAACATACTGTTTCTGTGGATGGCGAATTTCTGCCTCACGAAATGATGATTGTTCAACACTCATATAACACCTTAAGAGGTGGTCATTAAGATGTCACTATATTTATATATGATATATAATATGTTTATGTTTCTGTATTTTTCTTTTTTGGCATACCTTTATGGTTTCCATTGTGGGTAAACACGATAATTTCATTTTAGGAAGTGCGGACTACCGCCCCCTCAAAGTGATTTGATTCGTTAATGACATATGTGGGATGTATAAAGGATGGATTTAAAGTTATTATATATTATTTATGTTACATATAAATGATTAATATAATTCTGGAATTAAAATATACATACCTCTCATTTGGTTTTAGATCCATTAATATGACATTGAAATGAAAGTAGCGTTCATGCGTACGTACGGCTTACCTTCTCCATGAACAGTGCCTTTCATTTCTTACCTCTAAATGATTATGTAATATTATAAATACATGTATATTCTGGATATATATGATATATATGATATCCAAATCATGAATATAATTCTGGATATAAAGAATATTTGACCACACGAACAACATGTAATTGTAAGAAGTCTACTTTCGACTTAAGAACCAAATATCGACAAAACAAACATTATTAACATAAATGATTACATATTGTTTATAACATTTCAATAAGTGATATAAATGGAATAATGAACTAGAAAAATGTTCTTAATAAAGTGGAAATTAACTCAAGTTTATTATTCAGGACGTTAAAGAACGATCGAGTCAAGTCGGACCCGAGATAAGAGATCCTACTCCCCTCTTTCTTTTTAAGTACACTCTTTTATGTAATTCCTTCTAAGATCATCTTTCTTGTTATTGGGATGTTCTTTTATATTACTCTTACTGTAATTTTTATGTTCATATGATGAGAGACCCTATTCTCTCTCATCAATCCATTTTGGAAGTTTTGAGTGGCGTCGTTAGGCTGCAGAATTTTCGTAAGAGATCTAACCTATCTCTTTATTTTTTAGTACTATCCTTTATGTCACTTATTTTAAGCTCTTATTTGTTATGTTGGGGGATGTTCTTTTATATTCCTATTTCTATAAACTTTATGTTAATATGATGAGATACCCTATTTGATCTCATCAATCCATTTTTGTAATTTTTATGTGGCACCGTTAGGCTGGCGAGCTTTCGTAAGGGATTTTTCATCTCACTTTTATTCCCGTGAGATTTATGCTACATTTGCCACAATTTCCTTTTAGTGGTGTATTTACTACCCATTATTTTACTCATTGTATTATATACTTTCATTTATGAGTATTTACATCAATGTTGTATTGTCCTTCTTTCACGGGGTGTATGTTTCGAAAGATTCCCATGTCGGTAAGGGAACCTTTCACCCTCCTCTTTTTAAAAGACTTCTTTTGTTATGTCTTTTAATTCAAATAAAATTATGTTTGGATATGTTCTTCTATATCCTTAGTGATTTAAATTTTATGTCCAAGTGATGAGATACCCTTTTTATCTTTCATCAACTCATTTTCTGATTTTTGTAGTGACACCGTTAGGCTGTGAAATTTTTGCAAGGGAACTTCTTAACCCAATTTTGATTCTTTGGGATAAGCTTGTACTCCTTGAATATGTTGTTCTATGAATATGTGTGAATAACATCTGATTGTTTTACACTTAATATCCACTTATATTTGGTTTATTAGTTTGTCACACATAATTATGTAATTGATTTATCCTTAATCTAAGGATATCGTCTTTGTATTGGACTTCGTCTCAATCTCCTTTCATTGAGGCATATTTTGTTTCATACACAACCTTCTTTTATACGGTGTATAAACCCCTTTGACTTTTACATTTATTCAAAAGGAATATTTTTTATACAAAGGGTTTACTAAACGAAAAAATGGAATGTTTTTGTCGTACATATGTGGCGACAATGACTTCTCCACCATCGTGACCATTATTTGAGTTTTGGATTCCTCTACAAGCCATACATTTTTTTAAAAGAAAAATAAATACCATGTTTTACTTTTCTTTTATTTTGGTATTGAAAATGGTTTTCATAATTTTTTTATATCAATGTGTTTTATTGTTATCTTGTGATTGAAAGATGTAAATGTTATGTTTCCTTTATGCATGTTTTATGTGGTATGATTATGTTGAGGTTCTTAGGCATTATTATGAAGACGAGTGGTTCCGTGATAAACTAAGGGCGGGTGAGCCCGATAGAGCTCTCCAATGAATTGGGTAATGAGAAGGAGGGAAACATTAAGGTTTCTCCGAATAGATTTAGGGAATATACTGTGGTGGGTATTCCAAACGTAACCAAGAGGGTTACTCCCTATGTAAGAATGTTATGAATGCCTCAAGTTACCTTTTATGTCTTATGATTTCTATGATTTATTCATGATTTGATGAGGTATGTTAAAGTACCTATGTTTTATGGGTAAATTATGATTTAATTATTATGTATATATGAACTCATGTTTCCTTTACATATTTTTTTTAACCCTTACTGAGCTTCTTATGCTCATCCCAAGTTTTTGAAATGTTTTTCACAGGTCAAGGGAAAGGTACATGATGTGATGATAGTGTGAAAGATGTGTCAAGAAAGAATCCATGTTTTATTTTAAATATGTTTCCGTTGATGGGAAGAATGAATACTATCTTTTATGTAACCATTTTGTTTAAATGTGGAATATAATGCAAGTTTTATGATCTAATTCTCTAAAACTCTAAACCTAAAAAGATCCTCATTGTGTAATCTTGTAGTAACTCAAGATTAAGTAAGGTTTAAGGTTGGGGCCTTATATTATTAAATATTGCTGCTTCCTTTCTCTATAATACTTTTATTGGAATTGAATCCAACCTTCCCTTCAACTCTTTAAAGTCTTCTTCACAAGCATATAACAATTTGAGTTTTCACCCTTCTTTGTCAACCCTATAATTACTGCTTCATGGTGTGATAAAACTTGGATAATCTGATTTTAATATATAGTTATCCCATATAATCTCTTGGTGTCAAATATGTTATAGGTATGACCCTAATAAACAACACCTCTCATGTTGTCTAGGTCTAATAACACTCATGACTCCAAAAGATATAACCTAGGAAGTGGTCTTTATCAATCCAAAAGTTAAATTTCATGAGCTTAGCATAGAGATGATTATCTCTCAGTGTATTCAAAATGATCTTAATATGCGATTCATTTTCATTTCTAGATAATGAATACACTAATATATATTCATCAAAGACTACAACAAAATTAATACCTATATGGGTGGGAAACCGGATTCATAATATCCATGAAGACTGTTGCTTCATTAGTGAGTCTGAAAGGTATAACTAGGTAACCATAAAGAAAATACCTAATTTTGAATATTCTGAATAGTATTTATGATATTATGACATGCACCAGATGATATCCCACTTCAAATATATCTTCAAAAAAACCTTCGCACCTAGAATATGATCAAAGAGGTAATATATTCTTGGTAGTGGATATTGATTAATCACTATGATTTGGTTCAAATGATGGTAATCCACATAGAGCCTCAGGAAACCATCAAAATTCTTTAATAAAATGATTGTTGAACCCTAAAAAAAGTATTGGGTTGTACGAAACCATTAGCCTCATGATCCTCTAACTGTTTCTTAAGCTCTAGATTCTCCTTAGGTGACATCCTCCAAGGAGAAATTGTCACTAGTGATACTCTTGTCCTAAGCCCAAGAGTAAACACTACCTCGCACACTAGAGGTAGGCCAGAGATGTCTTCACGAATGAATTTCCAAAAATTATCCACTATCGGAGGACATACAATGGGTCGTAGCCCATAGAAATAAAATAAAATTATGAAGATCTTTTCTATAACACAACCAAACATTCACTGCTTGGGTCCTTCTTATGTCACACAGACATCCCACTCTCCCTTATGCATTTTCCTAACGTCTTGTGATGATGGAAACATCACCATCCGATATTAGTAGTCAATATGGCCTTAATAGAGAACTTATCATTCCATCCTGATAATTACATCCAAGCATGTCTTATCGACATCGAAAAGATTACACACAAATAAGTAACCACTGATCTCAATGGGGGAATTCTTACAATGGATAACACCCCCTAATGGGGTACTGAATAGTTTTTCTAGAACCCTAATTACATAGAATATTCCAATCTCAAGGCCCATACTATTAGTGATTTCCCATGATATAAATGAGTGATACGTACATGTGTCAAATACAGAAGACACTAAAATGTAGTTGAATAGAATAATACCTTGTATAGTAAAAGGTGTAGTAATATACTCTTTTATCATAGGATATACTATATGTAATTATCCAATACCATAGCCATTAGTTGATGCCTAACTATCCTCATTAAGCCCACTATGCTGGTGCTGATAATAAAATGTATGACTACCTCTACCTCGACTACCACCTCAACCTGATCAATTGGTGGTATTCTAGCTACCACACTATCAAGATCCCACTGTCCCTACTACGTAATGAGGATTATGTGAATATTCCCACATGCTAGTCACGAAAGTGAAATCCCTTCAGAAGTTTTGGATATTCCCCATCTTTCCATAGCATCTACACTGGACTGGATTTTGTGGACAATGAGGCTATGTGTGTCCTTGCTTCCAACACCGATGAAAGATACAAAATATATCTAAATGAAGATCTTGATTTATTTTACCTATATGAGAATCCCAAAAATCTATCATTCTCCAAGAAGAAGAGCCACTATTAGGTTTAGGTTCTAAACTGCTTTACTCGCACCTTCAGCATCCCTCATGTTTCAATCTATTAGTAGGTCCTGGTTGATGATTTATAATGTAGTAGTCCACTTGAATACATTGACCTACATTAAATGGAATATACTAGCACATACTCAAATCATGAAATGATCATCATATCATCAGAATATAGATTGGTAGCAAAATAATTCTTCGTAATAAATTGGGAAGACTATTCTATAATTGACATGCTCATGAGCATCGGGTTCAAGAACTCTCTTCCTCTATCATCCCTTGGAGTATAGGGAAGGAAGTATTTATAAAAGGTGGTTTGAAAATAATCCTAGACCATATCCCAATATTTATCCACCTGGGTGATAAAATCCTACTACTGCATGGTTGAATCACATAGAATGTACACAACTTGCATAACTCTTCATTCTGTAGGAAACTCCAGATTCATGAATATTGATAAGATAACTTCGAATCAAGAATCTATAGTATGAGTTATAACATACCCTGGAAAGGTGGTAGGATGATAATGCTAATATTCATGAGTAAATTCCTCTATTCTCGAGGTAGCTCAAACTACACCTTTCATAAACTGTATCATACAAAAAAAGACCCTCTAGGAATTGGACATCACTACCCATATCTAAAAAAAGATGTGGAGACCCATGTGTCTCTATTGGAGGAATCAATGTCAGCTTCCATCCCACCACGTCAAGTACAAGGGCTTCCCTGTCTTCAGGGTGTGTGACTAGAGTACCTTATGGGAGTAAAATGCTACAATTTCGAAAAAAACACTACAAAAAATATTTAATAAAGTATCATGATTGTAGATATGAAAATTATACAATTATAAGACCTTCCTATAAGAAATATCATTTCTATCTACCATATCAACAATCAATTATTAGAAAATATAATCTGACAACAAAAAACCTTTAGAAAGTAACTTCTACTAACTACCCACTACTATGGTCGGGCTGAGGTCTATGTATCTATGATGGATAAAAAAGATGGTTGTTTTTACATTATATGTAATATTTATTTTGGGAATTTTCTCCTTTATAAATATATAATCATATTTATATGTTTGAATTTAGTGGATGAAAATTTCTAATACATAGGGGCACATACTCCTTATGAAGAAAATTATAGAATATACATAACCCACACAATAAAATGTTCCAGCACATTTGATAGATGGTCTGTATCTCAATGTTCCATAATTAACTGCATAATATTACTTCATTAACCGATTCAAGAAAACATTGTTAGGTTACGTCAGACACATTAAGTATCCATTATGATTACCAATACCTGAAAAATGTGTTAGCCCAATTTAATAAATGTAAATGTCACTATAAATATGCAATAGAAAAATGCATGCAAAAAATAGACATGGAATGGCATGGTTCATGGAATATTTCTCTTTGTTTGTCGAATGATGATGCATGATCTAATGACACACCATCATTTCATCAATCCTAGGTGAATAAATCATCATTTAAATCATACCAGTATCAATAACACCAAAACTCTAGAGTTTCACCCAATGGTGAAGTAATATCAATTGTAAAAGGTGTAATATATAATATCAATTTCCCATCATAGGTAATTTGGGTTTCCTCTATACATGGTTTAACTATGACTAGGCATGGATTTAATTACAAATCCCTTTAAGCCATTGTCTCTTGTCTAATTTCCAAACAATAAGACCAAAGAAAAACATAGATATATAATACAACATTCCATTCCCTTGACTATGGATCACAAAAATTGTTCCCTAAGTTGGTGCACCACATGGCCTAAAGCACATATCCCCACATTCTATAGGTTTCCAACTATAAATGAGGGCGTAAAGGTGGTATGGTGGGAATACTACACCCTCTTATCACAGTTTCACTATAGATAGAACAAATAATACTAAAATGTATCTGAAGAATATATAAGAAGTCAAAATAAACAGATAAAAATATATACAAATATTAAATAAAAACAGAACTACAGGTAAAATAATAAAAATCCTATAAATCAGTGTCTGATACATGGATTCAATATATTTTAATGCACAACGGGAATAGGGGAAAAACATAAAAGAATTCTATACTAAAAACAATGGTACAAAAAGAGATACTCCATATAATCATGATCTAATTCATGGCCTTATACTCCTAAGAATTATATAAATTCAATACACATCAGTCATCTGTGGAAGGGTAATTTCTCTTATTAATACTTACTGCTATATTTTATTTGGGGATAAAAAAGGAATCCTTAGTTTTAAGTGAGACAAAAATATACGTAGGCCACCACCAATGGTGTCTACATGTAATTTGACCAGTGTTCACAACTAAATAGTGTACATACATAATTCAATAATAAGAATAACTATATTAATAAATAGATAAACGCATGGAGAGGTCCATCAGGGACAGTGGTGGGTCAACCTGCTTTATCTCATGGTCTGGATAATTTTTTGATCATGTTACAATATATTTATATATATTAACTATATTTATATATATAATAATTCTATATTTCTTCCACCAATATCAAACAAGTACGTGAGGACGTGAGTGGAAATATACCTGGAATACTAGTTACTGGCTACACTGGGGCATAACTCAATCATCCATGACTAGTACAACAATCCTACTAACTCATGAAACATGGTATATTCCCTACACCACAAGAAGGGTGTTAAGTCTCATGAAAAAACATTCAGGATGGTTAGTGGGCCATCACGGAAAAACTCTAATCATGAAACATGGTGTGTAAATCCCAACCTCCATAAAGTATCATTAGTGGGAGATGTCATGCTCCACACTAGTTATATGGGAGGGAGATACAACAATGCTCAACTGGACTATTACCATCGTTTCATATCCTCTATAATGGAACATTATAATTATAAATAGAATCGGTCATTACAACCCATGAATCATGTTCATTTAGCATGTATACTTATAAATGAGTAATATTCATGTTCATAATTTAATAAGTGAGAAATTACCTCTCATGTATCTTTTTTACCAAGCTGTTCAATATAAATAAATCATATTATTGTTTATCACATAATAATTAAATAAAAAACTCCCATGTAACTCAAGGAAATGTTCATTTATAGTGAGGCCCTACAAATCAATGTGTACATTTATCGAAGAATAACTAAAGGTATTACCATTACACTCTCCATGAACCATTTCATTCAAATTAATTTAAGGTGGGGAGACCACCATGCATTAGTAAATTCACCATATTAATCCATTCATTAAAATAACCCCATTTAATTCATTAATACATGTAAAATCAATTCATATGGGTCATAGTTTCATTAGGAAGGTATCATATTCAAGTGGGAAAATCCAACCCAAGAAATTCCCAACATCAGTTGATCCAAACACCTAATAGGTTCTTTCTATCCTTGAAACATTCATATAATAGAAGAGTTTCCATTCTATGTAAATGACATAAGATAAAAAGTCAATATGGATATTAGTGGATTTATTAAAATCAGAGATTCTACATGGCACACCCATGGGGTTCCCATAAATAAGGAAACAAACCTCTACATTTCCATGAATGAATCAATTGGTTTGTGTTAAGGTGAAATGGAAAATTTGATATAATGGAAACACATAAAAGAAGGTCCATGAGAAAATATGGTTTGGTGCCCAATTTCATATCTATAAAGCGAACAAACTCAAAGGGAAAATGATGTGAAAACCTATGTCTAGTCCATAGATGACTCCTTGCTCGATATCAACCTCCGATTCAAAGTAAGTTTGAAGATATCTGAGGAGTGGTGAAATTCCCTTACAATAGTTCAAATGATCCTGCACCTAAATAGATCAATGGTTCTGAAGGGAAACTTCAATAGAAGTATATATACTACAAGATCATCCCCCAAGGATCTAATTCCTTCAATGAAAAAATAAATGCACACCGGACAGAAGATTTATCAAGGATCCTATATCGATGAAGATTTTGAGCTATGAAGGACTCATACTAGGTTAATATATTAAGGAATAATGAGAGAAAATGAAATTACTTTTGTAATTTAAAATTTGCGGAAAATGGTAATTCCACCTAAAAATACATTGGTCCATGGTTTGGTATCATGATTTGGCCAAAACATGTACCATCTATGCTCATATCACTACTATATTGGGACAAAATACACAGTTAGGTACAACGTTTGACTAACCATGTGCAAACCAAGAAAAATGGAAATGTCTCATGATTATGAGAAGTCCCACAGTAATGTTCCATAGGTATCATGGTTGTTAAAAAGCCATATAGTTCATTACCTTCTTCCCATTTGGGGGATCTGGTCTCCAAACAAACCCCTAACACAACTGTGACCTCCTCAGCTTGATTATGACTCAATATTGGGGTCATTTCTGAAATTAAAATTGAAAACCTATTTATATATATCTTCAGGATAAGATGGTTCATTACACTAGAACCCATTAAAATATATTATGAAATTATATAAAAAAGTGAACACAATATCTTCCAAATGGATATCATTTTTTCCTTCCTCATTGGTGAAATGGAAGAACATGTTTATAATAAACAATTTTATGGATTCTTGGTTGGTGATAAAGATAATTTAATTTTTCTTCGAATGAAGAATTTATGTTGGTTGAAACTATCCCTATGATCTGGGTATTCTATGCTAGATAAAAGACGCAAGATGTTTAATTTTAATAAATAAATTGTGTAAAAAATCAATTTTATCGATGATGATAAAGAGGTGTCTCCCATTTTTATTTTATATATAGATGATAGGATATTTCAAATTAATTAGGATACTTCTTTGGAAGAATATTATTTAGTTAATAAAATGATACTTTAAATTTCTTTAATTTTTGAGTTGATATATTTTCTTAGATTATAAATCTATGAAAAAGTGGATCATAAATTTTGTTCTCAACAGATGTAATTTCTAGAGATTATAATGAATCTTGGTATGAATGAATCTAAGACAATTGTCACTCAGAATAAGATGTTACTCTATTTTTCAAATATATTAATTAAAACTATTTATGTCTTAGATAAATTTTGAAACATATTGTAATTATATTATACATTATAACATCAAGACCATATATTGATTATGAATATAAAAATTGGGACAGGTACCAATGTTCACCAAAATATTCACATATCATGGATGGAAAGATGATTCTCATCTACATTAAGAGGAATTAAATTATTATATTTAAATATTACTTTAATGATATGGGTATAGAAAACTCTGACACTTTTATAGTTCTTAAGAGATATCTTTTGACTCACAATCCTAAATTATTTTCTATTTCTGAGCCTAAGATTAATTTTTCTCCGAACTACTTGCATTTAAGATCATTTGTATATAATTTTCTTGGTTCTTGCAAGGATGGAACTTCTATTGAAACCCATTTTATTTTTTACCATTCATCATTGCAATCTATTAATGTTGTTAAATTTTCTGATAAATGATTATTTGTGATTTTTCCTCTGCTGGTGTACATACTTTGTGCACTTTGATATATGCTAAGAATATGTATCAGGAGCAAAGATCCCTTTGGAATGACCTTCTTTCCCTCTCTAGATTTATTCAAGAACCCTAGTTTGTGGTTGCAGACTTTAATGCCATTCTGCTTCCAAGTGAAAAGATTGGACCATCACACTCTTCTATCTCCTCTCGGGAATTCAAAGCTTCTATTTGGGATTGTGATCTTATATAAATTAACCTCACTCGGGCTTAGTATACTTGGTATAGAAAGTACCTCAATAGGGTAGTGGCTAGAAAACATGACAGGGCCTTCACCAATTCTGCTGCCCTTGATAAATGGGTTTCCATCTCTAGTATTACTTTACCGAAGATCAACTCTGACCATCATCCCATTCTTGTAAGTTTTTTCTCCAAGGGTTCCAAATCTCTTATCCATTTTAAATTTAACAATGCCTGGGCTTCGGACCTATAATTCTCCAATAAGATAAACGATTTTTGGGTCGGCATGCAAAATAAAAATGATGCTTTTTCTTGCATTACTAAATTAAATCTCCTAAAGCAATGCCTTAAGGGATGGGGCAGCTCTAAAACAAAACAGCTTGACAAGGACATATCCACCTTGGAGAATGACCTTATTCACATTCACATCTCCAACACCAGATCTGATTTTTCTATTGATCCTTAATCTGAAATTACAATGTCTTTGAAGCTCAACTCCCTACTAAAGATCAAAGATAACTTGAGAAAGAAAATCTTCAAAACCAAATGGCTTTCGGATGGTGACAGGAATAATAAGTTCTACAATTCTCTCCAATGGGCCAGGAAAGCCTATAGGCCTCTTTCTTTTCTCAGAGCTGATGACACTCTTCTTGACACTGAGGATGCCATTTATAATCATGTTGTCAATTACTTCCATAACATGTTCAATGGTCTAGAGGTTTGCAAAGATCTTCTCCCTGATATCATTCATAATATGGTCACGGTTGAGTATAATGACCATCTTTTAAGCATTCCCCTGGATCACGAAATCAAGGACACTATCTTCAGCCTCAACCCTGATAGTGCTTCGGGACCTGATGGTTTCAACAAATGGTTTTTTCCAACAATACTTGGAAATCATTCATTTGAACATGTGTAAACTGGTCAAATCCTTTTTCTCCACTGGTTTCCTTCCGCATGGGATAAATGCTTAATTTCTTACTTTGATTCCTAATGTGGAAAATGCTACGGAAATTCAAAATTTCCGGCCTATTTCACTCATCAAAACCATCTTTAAAATTATTACTAAACTCCTTTCCCACAGATTGGACCCCATCTCTAACAAAATAGTTTCTTGGCATCAATTTGGATTCATCAAAGGTAGATCTATTCAAGATTGTATATGCCTTTCCTCAGAATGTACTAATATGTAGAATAAAGTCACTAGAGGAGGCAGTGTTTCCATCAAACATGACATCAAGAAGGCATTTAACACCATGGATTGGAGTTTTATTTTAAGGGTTCTGAAAAGATTTGTGTTTAATGACTCTTTTACCACTATGATCTGCACTTTATTCAATTCAGATTCTATATTTGTGTTGTTTAATGAGACTCCTAAAGGATTCTTTAAATGAACCAAGGGGGTTCAGGAAGGTGACCCTCTCTCTGCCATCCTTTTTGTTGTTTCTGAGGATTACTTAAGTAGACTTCTTATGAGCCTTGTGAATCAAAACAAGATTAACCCCATCCAGGCTTCTAGAAACTTAAATGCCCCTTCCCAACTTTTATATGTTGATGACATATTTTTTTTAATGGGTGATAAAGGAACATCCAAAACCTCAATAGTTCCCTTGCTCATTTTGAAGATGTCTCGGGCCAAGCGATAAGTTGGAGCAAATACTTTGTTTTCTTTGGAAAAAGTTCTGTTCCCAACAGAAATAGATTTATTATTAATTATTTAGTAATTAAAGAAGGTTCCTTCCCCATTGCTTATCTTGGGGTTCCTATCTTTTGGAGAATACCAAAATCCATCTACATTCACAGTATTGTCGATCAAATTTCCAATCAACTCTCTTCCTAGAAGGGTAAATCTCTTTCCTTGGCTGGTAAAATTTGTCTGGTCAAATCTACCATTGTCTCCAAACTGTTTTACTCGATGATGGTCTACACTTGGCTTGATTTTCTTCTTAATAAAATCAATGTTTACATAAAAAAATTTGTTTGGACTGGTAGTAAAATTGGAAGAAAACTTGTGACCATACCTTGGGCCACTTGTTGTAAACCTCTGGATAAGGGTGGTCTTGGCATAAAAAACATAAAGCTTTTAAACGAATCTCTTCAAGCCAGGATGACTTGGAATCTGATTCACAACAATTCTGATTCCACTGTCTTTCTCAAGTCTAGATTCATCACCGAGCATAAAAAGGGTAATCTGAGTTACATCACTTCTTCCATCTGGCCATCCATTAAACTCTCTTTCTTTAATATTATGAACAACTCTAGATGGATGGTTAGTTCTAATTCCACTATGAATTTCTAGATGGATAATTGGACTGGTGTCCCCTTAATATCAATGCTCACATCCACCACTCCTCCTGGAAATACCAATTCCTCTATTAGGGACGTTCTTAACTCCCAATACATCACTCTTCCTGATGACATTGGTCATATCATTGACAATTATCATTTCTATAACACTCATTATTTCCACATTTTGGAACCTTCTTTTAATTGTGTTCTTGATTCCAAAAGTTTTTACAAAAACAATTTTAGCAATTCTGATTCTAGCTTGGTCGGGTTGAAAACTTTTAACAAACCTTGGATCAAACACTCAAGATTTACTCTTATCTGGCGTATTTCCCATAATAGGGTTCCCATTGATATGTGCCTGCAAACCTTTGGGATTACTCGTTTCTCTAGATGTCTTATGTTTAATCAACACCGAGAGGATGCTAATCATTTGTTTTTTTCTTGTGCTACAGCTATAGCTCTTTGGAATTACACTTTTGACATTTTTGGTTGCAGATGGTCACTTCTTGACTCCATCATCTCCCAATTACAATGTTGTGTTAATGGGGATTGCTCCATGCAAATCAAGAATCTTTTTCTGACTGTAGTGGTAGAACTCCTGCATGTGATCTGGTATGACAGAAATAATTTACTTCATAACAATTGTTCATTCTGTCTCACTGCAGGTAAAATGCGTATTCTCATGGCCATCAAGGATTCTTCCTCTCTTTAGAAGGATCATTGTGACAATTATATTGGTGACTTTATGATCCTTCTTCTTCATAGGATTATGAGATCTTACAGACAGCCTCAGCACACTTTTGAAGTATTCTGGAAAGCCCCGCTTCCAGGATGGATCAAAGTGAATGTCGGCGGCACCTCGCGAGGAAACCCGAGTCCGGTAGGTTGTGGTTCCATTTTTAGAGACCATCTTGGCAGGTTCCAGGGCTGCTTCTTTGGTGGTTGTGGTACGACCTCAGCCTAGGATGCAGAAATGTTGGATGTGATTCATGCGGTGGACTTTGCCAAACAAAAGGGTTGGAACAAGCTGTGGATTGAAAGTGACTCAACCACTATGGTGCAAGCTATTTGGAAGGGGGTGGTGCATCTTACCTGGCTGCTCACTCCTCTTTGGATGCAATGCCTTGCTTCACTCTCGGACCTCAGCTACATTGCCACACATGCTTACTGTGAAGCGAACATGGTTGTTGAAAGTCTTTCCAACAAGGGATTCAACGAAGATACTACCTGGCTTGATGATTTGCCTCGTGATTTGCTCCCTCTTTATGATAAGTATTGTAATAAGATTCTATCTTTCAGACTTTTGTAGCTTCCCTTCTTTATATAAATTAAATTGTACCTCGGTCTTTGACTGAGGCACCACCTTCTAAAAAAATATATATATAGAAACATAATGAGTAGGAAATGATGATGAAAGAATGTTTAGGTCAATTGGAGTTCTCTTTTTATGTGATATGTGTGTCTAATAGCATAGAAAGAAATAATGATTTGTGTCCATAAGAATTGATAAAGTGGAGTATGGGTCTTCAGTTAAGGACCCAACAAAATTTAGGTGGATAAAGAGTCAATTGTTGTATATCAAGGTATAGGTGAATTACCACTTCTTATCATTTTTTATAATCAATGTACTAAAAATAATTTTATAAATTCAGTTCAATATTACATATCTAAGAACGCCAATATTATATATCAATTCAACTAGTTTATTATGGAAAATAATGTATTTAATATTCAATTTACTACAAAAAAAAGAGATATTGATATATATTTTCACTCAATAGTTTCCAAAGGACGCTTGACAATTTTTAAGCTTGAAGATGAGAGATCAGATTCACTCTTCTAATCGATATTGTATGGTAATTTAGTAGAATCTCTCATCATTTTATTTGGATAATTTTTCCATAGGGGGAGGAAACATAAATATTCTTTTTTTTATGTCCTTAAGTATTTTTAATCTGGGGAATAATTATAGGGAGCGTTTATATAGATATGTTTTAACCTTTTTGGGTGGTTTCTCTTAGATAGAGAATGTATTTACACAGAATTAATAATAGTGGAAAACTATGGGGAAAACGTATTTTTTGTGTAATTGTGAATTATTCATATAGTATTCATGATCATGTATGCAATATTTTTTCATTTCTATTTTTCAAATATAGATATTTTGAGATTGGTACACAGATAGATGATATAACCATTTATTTATTCAATTTAGGCTTCCTCTTATATCAATCCATTAGTAAATTATAATTTAATTTCAATATAAAATACATTAATTTTTTTACATTAGTTTATTAAAATAAAAAAATAAAAAAAATTATATTATTCAGAGAAATTTAAAATAAATCATTATTTTAATAAATTTATATTATTTTTAACATATGATCCTTTCATTTTTCAAATTCATATTTTGAATTTCATTTAGATTTTTTTTGAAAAAAAAACTTTTAGTTTTGATGATATTTTTATCCACTATCCCTTTATAAAACTCTCATATTTTATTATTATAAATTTATCAATATCCTCACTCATAACATTAACAAAAAAATAACATTTATATATTTTAATATCAAATCATAATTTCTCCCCAAGTCATAATTATGTTCCCAAATAAATGGAATTAATTCTTTCTGTCCACATAGGTAATGGCATATCACTGTTGATATTTTTTAATAAATATTAACCCACCTAATGTTTTTATAATTCAATAATCTTAAATCATAATCATAATTATTACTTTATATTCTATACTATTCTTTAATTATACTCTTCAAATTTCCACTTCATTGTCATGTTTATAAAAACATCACCATTATTTTCCCAATGCAATGTCCATTTTCTATAATATTGACTCCTCGTTTTCAATAATGTTTTAGATATTTTTATTGAATAAATTTTAATATTTTATTATAGTAGAGCATCTAAGAATCACTCCTTTGATACTCTTTTACTCAATCATTTTGTATTTTCAAAGAATTAAAGAAGAAACAATTAATCTCAGTTAATACTAAGTTTTTATTTGTTTTCATACCATTTATCTTCATTAGTATTGGGTTATATTGTCAATGGGACACAAAGAATGTATATTTTCAATGTATACAACCATCATCATAGATTCCACCCCAAAAATTATCCAATTGTTTTATTCAACAAGCATCATTCTACCAATATATTAGAATTTCCAATGTATCTAATCTAATACATGGTTATTTAGAAGAGTTTATATCAATAATACATTATGTCCTATCTGATGCATATCGATATACTCTTTACTTTTTTATTTATAAGCTGTATTCCATGTTCAATTATAAAAATTAATATTTTTTTATCTAAACATGTCTCCATCCAACCTATGGTATAATTTTATGTAATAATTTCATTTGATTTTGTGCTACATTACTACCAAAAAAGTCATTTTATTGTCATCTTTAATGGATGTGAGATAATATTCACTCAATTAATTAGAATTATAGTGATTGTACTATAAAAAACATTGTCTAATGTGTGAACCCCTCTTGAATTCATTGCAATTGGATTCTCTAACTTCCATACTATTTTTCCACTTGGAATAATATTAAAATATGATCAAAATTTATTATCAATAAAGGAACATAGAAAATAATACCACACCTCATCAAACCATCTATTAAATTTATTCACATGTGAATAAGTATCCTCTTTAATAGAAAATCATATTATTAATTAGAGTGAAACCACATATTTTATTCCCCTTCATCATAAATACTTTCATTTCTATAAATGTTTTGCACATTAATAAAATTATATCTCTATTTTAAAATATATGAAAATATGGCCCAGACATGATGATACTACTCTAGGGGTGAATTAGTGAACTTATTTCCCGCTTTTCCTTTTATGATTTCTCTAAAATAACTATAATTAATAGTAAAAGTGATTGATCGCCTTACTGAAATTGACATAAATGAAGTAAAATTAGCCCTCAAAATGACAAAAAGTGAATAATATTCCACCTTAAAAATAATGACTGGAATCCTTTTCTTGATTAAAAAAACCCAATAGTAATCATTCTACTATAATTACCATGTAGAATACAGTGAGAATGGATAATCATTTAACATGTAATATAATAATCAAATATGGTCTCTCCTAACATTATAAGATAAAAATATATCATGATTTAAACTTTTTCAATTATTTCATATTTCACATCTAGTTTTTTCTGAATATTCTCTTCCATGATGATGATATTATCTTACAAAAATATCATGTTCTACAAAATTTTCCCATATAATAGATTAGTTATGAAATATTCTTATGTATCGATACATAAAATTTGTGTAAGAATCCTCCATCAAAAACACAAATTAATTTTTCATCTATATTCTCTTTATCACTTCTTATTCTCTCTTCTTGTCTATAATTTATTCTATGTATCTATTCTATGCTCACAGTTTGTGAAAATTTATGTTATCTAACATCTTAATTTCATTTTTAAATAACAAAATCCCCTCAAATATCAATGGAAATATTAGTTTTATATTTTATTTCCAAAACTAACCAATCCAAAAATTCTACCACTACAATATGAATCATTAGATCATTCCAAACCACTTATCTATCCATGATATTTTTAGGGATGATATGAATCATGTTAGAGTATCCTTAGAGTCATAAATTAATACACATAATTAAATACACTCAAATTATTTAAATTTAAATGAATCATAATGAAACCATGTACAACATGATGTGGAAATGAGAATTATATCTTGATAATGTGATTCATTGAAGAAATCAGTATTTGAAAAATTATTACCACCAACGCCTCAACGTATATGAGAACTAGGACATGAACCATATCATTAATGTGGGACCTCTAAGAAACATTGTATTGTGGAGGGAAAAAATTTTATATAGCATAAACACAACAGAATTCATAGTGACATTTAATAACCACAAACCTTGTGAATTAATCATATTTAACAAAAAAGAAAACTAGAACAAAATAAATTATGAATTATACATTCAACCATGATAAATAATTTCATGTTGCAAAATATTACTCAAGTTGATGTCTTCTTTCCACCACTAAACATCCAAAACATATAAAATGAGTGAATTATGCATTATAAAATGAATTATACTCTATGTAAAAATCAAATTACCAATTTCCAAATCCTTCCTAAATTAAAAATTAATGTTTTGCAAAAAGGTATTTTTTTTACTCCTTATAAAATCATTATTATGTTGTAGAAGTCCTCCTTATGTAGCTTCATGTCTCAAAAAAACACATTGTTGCAAAAATATTTGTGAAAATATTTTTTGTAAATAAATAATCATCTTTAGAAATATCATGATGGAAAAAAACTTAAAATTATAATATAGTTTTCCCTTTATCCTATAAAATATATAAAACATTCAATATTGAACTCCAATCATTTTCCTATATCTTCAAAAGTACAAAATGACCATTACCTCATCTGAAAAATATTATTCAATTAAAACTTTAATGTGAGTAATTTATTTAAATTTTGTAAAAAATAAAATTTATAATAAAAAAATACTAAAATCACATTCACCTCACTCATCTTGAACCAAAAATCTCCCCCATTGTCAAATTACAACCACATGGGTAATTTCTTTCACAAACATTTTTTTATTATAAATAATCACCCCCTTCGAATTTTTATCTCAACTATCTAAAATAAATCTATATCAAACATTAAAACATGTTAGGTCATGATGAAGATGCCTTATATTGAAAGGTTGGGATGTAAAGTGCCTTAATATAAAAGTTAGTGTTTATAAAAAAAAGTAAAAAAATATTTTTATATTTGATTAGATCATAAATATACAATTCTTATTCATTAACCATCTTTAATATTAATTTTTTATAGTGCCTAATTCATGCTTGCGCATAATTGGGTATGAGTGGCAAACAAAAATTTTATAACCTACTTACTACATAGAATAGTGGAAAGATAAGGCTGAACAATAAATAGGCCTACGGTTATTCTTAGTGATCTACTAATAAAAAAACAGAAAAAAAAAACCACACAGAAACCAAAAAAATTAAATGATAGTGATGAAGTAAAGTGAGAGAAAATTAGTGTGTGAGGAAGTGAAAGTTTAAAAGTGATTTTAAACATGTAGTGTAGATGACAAGTAGAGTTTTTGAATAAACAACCAAAAGATGATTAAGGGAATTTCATTGGATGGTTTCAATAAGGAATAGTCTTGTTCATGGACTTGGGTTTAAGAATGTTGATCTAACTGATGGTAACTTATTAGATTTTCTTACTGGTCATCTTGTGACAAATAAAACCTTATAGTCCTTCAAATTCAAAAATCATTCCATCAAGTGGTGATAAAAGTCAAGTGTCACTGGGCTCAAGATGTCTGTTGAGCTCAGTGTTTCTCTTTTGTTTAAGCATGATTCATTTGTCAATAAATTCCTCCTCAAATCTCTTTTTTTGAATTTTCTAAAATCCACATTGTGGTAGTGGTAACTGTACATCAGGATTACAAAATTCCAATTTTCGGATTCAAAATTCAAATTTTAACCAAACAAGATCCAGGAATTCAAAATAATGTGATCCTCAAATCCAACCAAACCATCACCTCGAAGGCCGCGAGATCCACTGCATGGATCGAGGACAGGTCTTTCAGGTCACATCTACATTGTCACCACCATCACCGCATAACCTAATGAATCTTCCCTTCACCATCATCCCCTCACCAAGCATCGTTGTCACGAACTCTATCGGTCGTCGGCCAGAAGAACCGCCGGCCTGTATCAGTACCACAGAATAGAAACACCAGCAAAATGACGAAGGAAGAAAACCCATATACTGTCACCCCACCATCCTCATCACCAAATGAACTCGACACCATCATGTCAACGAATTCAACATATTGAAAAAAAAAATCATAATGATTACAAAAGATCAGTTTTCACTAAGTCTTGTTTTTTTTGAAAAGAAAACTGTCCCACAAAATATGAGTGAGAGAGATGATCTAGTATGGATGAAATTCATGAATCATAGTAAATAGAACTAACATGGCAGCTTATCCCCGCCAAAGATTTTAGATTATCATAATGGATTAATTCAATATAAAAATATTTTCAAAATCAATGAAGTACATGCTGATTTGAGTTTGAGAAAAATAGTGCAAAAGGAGAACCAAATGTTCATCTCTCTGCTTGATCTCCAAAAAACTCCAATTCTTATTACTCTTCTCTAGATCTTCTCACTAGAAGTGGTGAATCCTAATCTCTCAATTAATGGCTCTAGATGTATTACTGATTTTGAAGTGGTTTCCAACCAATGCACGATCCCCCCGTTAATTCTCACTATGAATGACCGATCACCCTCGTGTTTTTTTCCTCTCACACGCTCCCCGTCTACCTCTTGAAGTGAACTATCTGGAGTCATGCCCACTAATATTCATGGGCCTCCATGTAGTGATTTCATTATGATCCTCTTCTATCCTCTATTATTGGAGTAGTTACTCCATAACCGACTCCAAAAATGTGCACCACAATCCTGCCCCTGAAAATCAAAACCAACTATGTTAGAAAATATAAATAAAAACTACATGTTATGAATATATAGTGTATTATATTATAATATAAATAGATAACATAAATAAAAAAGATAATATAGAATAATTAAATAATTAATAATAATCCAACAAATCAACGATTAATAAATAAATTAATAGATGAAAAAAAAATAAAAACAATATTTACACTAAAATAATAGAATTAAAAGATTAAATATATATACAACCTAAACTATTAAAATAGTTTTATTATTATTATTGAGTAAATATATGTATATAAATATATAAGAATATATATATTTGTTTTTATTTTTCATAGGTATAAAATAAAAATAAATAAATTAATCAAATAAATTTGTAATGTAAATTATATTAAGAAATTAGTTAGATTAAATATTATATATATTATATATTATGACAACAATAAATTTTATGTGTAATATTTAATATATAATTATATAGTTTATATATATATAATGTATTTATTTATATATAATAATATAATACAAAGATAAAAAAATGAAAAGCCAAATAGGGGGTTGCTTCGGGCGAAGTAGAAGAATGGGAAAGGAGATATGGGTGAAGGAAGGCATGAAGTCAAAAGGTTTGTGATTTAGGGGAACAGGAGTGGTGCTGGGTTGATGGGTCGCTGCTCAGGAAGGGCAGCGGGAACTTGGATGGTCCGACGATAGCATGGATTTGTGACGAATTAGAAGGCGGCGCACAGGGAGCGGTCGGGGGACTGCGACGCGGCTTGAGGGAGAAGACGGCTAGGGGTTCGATTAGGTTTATTTTGTACTAAATTTTCTTCCATTTGTGCTCAATGAACAAGGATGAGGTCTGACAGATCTGGGTTTGGGTTTGGGTTTGGGTTTGGGTCTGATATTAAAATTTTGTTTTTTTCCTACGCTGATGTTATTGAATTTTTGAATTTCTGCTTTAATGAGATTCTACTGGTGTTAGGATTGTGTTTCATTGTGTTTCAAAACATGAATTGCTTGCTACGGATGATGGTTGTTGTGGTGTTTCATGGATGATGAGGGAGAATAAGAGCAGTGTTGGTTGATGTAATAGAGGAGGGAGAGGGGCCACTTGGGTAGAAATGGTGCCAGAGGTTTAATATGGAACCATTTCTAAAAGGATGCCACAGTGAGAGTAGAGGTAGGGAGATGTCATGGAGGGGTGGGTGGGTAGGGAATGGTGCCACCGATTGAGGTGAGACAACAAGGGGTAGACACGGTGGCACAGTGATGGGTGGATACAGTGTCAAGAGGAGTTTGGAACAATGTCACCGTTTGGAGGAGATGGTTGAATGATAAATGTGACATCGCTGAGCAGAAGAAGAAGAGTGAAATGGTTCTAGGGGTTAGCAATGGAACCGTGAGACGATGGAACAGAAATAGATGGACCGTGCAAGTGTAACACCTACAAAACCAAAAAATAAAAAGCAACACAAATTAATAGATTAATAAATTAACGAAATTAACGAGTAGATTTAGAAAACTAATTAAAAAGTTACAAAAAATAAAATCAAATCAAATATGAATATTTAAAATAATAATAATTTGGATTCAATAAAATACTTTAATACAAATTAAAATAATTTATGTTATCAATTAACCAACCAATTATTTAATTAAAGAATTAATTAAAGCCTAAAAATATTAATTGACTAAAATTACATTTTTAACACTGAATAAATTGTTAAAATAAGTAAAAACAAAAATTATTTAATTACATAAAAATTAAAAATCATGAATTAATTAATTATTGAATTGATCACTAACTAGAATGAAAAATTGTAAAAATAAAAGAAGAAAAATAAATTTCAAATTGACAAGAATAATTTAATTTTAAAATTATTTAAAATGTCAATAATGAACACTAAAAACACAGGACATAAATTAAAAATTGAATATTTTACACAGCAAGAACAAAAACACAACAACTATCAATTATTTAACTAAAATAAAAATTTGTTATTAATTATCCTATAAAAATAAAAAAATGTATGTCAAAATGAATGTGAAAACATCGCCATATCAAACACCCCCTCAATTAAAACATTGTTTGTCCTCAAACAAATTCATGCCTTTCACTTTAAAACATTAATGTGATTTGTGAGATTCGGGTCAAAAACAAAATGATTAAACATTATTACACAGACGATTGGGACCAAACAATGGGTTGGGTTTTTCAAAGGATTTCAAAAATGAGGATGTCCTACGTAGCTTCAAAAACTCACTAGAAGTCGAAAGCCTCACAGATTCAGACACCGTCAAGTATGTCATGCCTTTTATGTGTACTCATTAACTGTTCTATATCAATTTCTAATTCAAGTACATATTCAAGGGGTGTTGATAGGTTAGAATAATTGAAACTAAAAACCTAACCCTAGGAACCTTCCGTATTCACTTTCTCTTATGTTTTAAAAATTAAAGTTCATTAATTTGATCACATTATTGATTCAACTAATTTGAAATGTAACCATGTCAATTTCTCCCTTCTTCATCAGGGTTCAAATTTCCCCTCACCTTAATGAGTTTATTTTTGACAGGAGCACTTTATTTTAATTTTTCCCAGCCATATTCCATCTGTAGGATACTGTGCATAGCACTTATTAATATTGAAATTGGATTTATTTATTCATAGAAACACACCTACTGAGTCTGGTCTAAGATACTCACTGTGGGATCCCATTTCCCCATTATACTCCATTTGCAAAGGACTTAACTAATAATCAATAGAGTTGACTTCCTAAAGTGATTGAATATTATATTTAAAAAATATTAGTCAATTAGTTTCCGGTGAGAACATCTTGTTAACCTATTTCGTGATGATCATTACACAAAATCTATCATGTCACACTCCCATTCACAGTTCCAAAACAGGCAGATCCATAGAGACAGGGAACAATTCCACTCAGCAATCAATCAAACTTAATAGTTTCTGACTATGTGCCATTATCATCAACCAGTGAGAAATTATCCACTAAACAGGGTAGGATTGTAATACCACTGAACCTACAATTACCATAATGTGATGAATGAATTTGAAAAAAAGTGATTGTGTTTTTATATTTTTGAAAAAATGCCAATTTTTTAAATAACTTCAGGTTCAAGAAGGGGAGATTTGAAATGACAAAAGAATGACCACTCTCCCCAATACCTAAAACTCATCATTGTCCCCAATTATAAATTATATGGTGGGATATAGTGTAGCACATGATTTAATGAAAATTTAGGATTTAATAGAATTTTTTGGGGATGTGAGAATGTTTAAAAAGAACTTTGACGCATCAAAAAGTGAAGAAATGACGGAAAACATATATAAAAAGAATTAAACAAAGAATTTTATTTATTTATTTTAGGCCACAGTAGCAACATCACCTGTGATATAATCACCACCAGAATGTGATGTATGAATTTAATTCACAACAACCTTTGAATCACAGTAATTTATAGGGTTAAATCTTGTTCAACAATTCAGTTCAAATAAAATGTTCAACTCACTAGATTAAAGCAGCTAACACCCTATGTAGTATTTCAATTTACAACATTACATATGAAAACAAGGGGTATCCCTCCCACTTAAATTGATGTAGCTGATTAGTAAATATTAAGAAGAAAATTGAGACTATGAAAAATAGAATAACACTTCCCTGAATTATTTGAGCATTAACACTGATTTCCATAGACAGTTCCTCTTCAACAGCATTGAGTGGTTACTCTTCTTCATTAACCTTCAAGTTTGAAGAAGTGAAAAAATAAATTCAGAATTTTATGTTCATGAAATGTAATCTGAGGGAGTGAGTAGAAAGAAATGTCATCCACATGATGCATTGGGTAGATCCCTTGATTTTCCTTTGCTAAGTTTCAGGAAGCAACAACTCTCCCACTCTCTCAAGTAGCAACAGATCATGAGGCACCATCAGATAGTCCAAAAATCAATCTAGATACCCAAGAAAGAAGATTTATATTTTATTTAAAACATTATTAAAAAACAACTAAGCAACCATGGGTTAGTTCCAATAAAACACTGAGTTTATAGTCCTCAGTTAGACTTGAAACATCTCATTCCTTTAAAAGATCCATGGAAGTCAAGCCCATTGGATACCCTTGAATTAAGAGCTTTATTCATTATACATTGACCAAGAAAGGTCTATTTAATTCTCTAACTAGCTCAAAAAATCCATTAACCAAATATCTAACAATGGTGAAGGGTCCAAACACTTAGTCTTCAACTTTCATGAAAACAGCTTCAATCGAGAATTGAAAAGAAGGACCCTCTCACCAACATTGAAATTCTGGTTTTTAATGATTGATTCATGGACATCATTTCTTATTTCTTTTTCAATTTCAGAATTCTGATAAGACTCTCTTATAATCTCCTTCAGCTCACTCAGGTCTAACAGTCTTCTATCACCCGCAGACTTGAAATCCAAGTTACGAGCCTTCACTCTGAATAATATTTCTGCTGTAATTCAACAAGAATATGACATGTTTTCCCAAATATAAGCCATATTGTGACATCCCTATAATAGTATTACAAGAAATTCTATAGTCCAAAATAGCCTTATCAAACATCCTTGACTTTTCCTTCCTTGAGATAGAAACAGTTTGCTCTAAAATCTGTTTGAGCTCTCTATTTTACACTTTTTCCTACCCAATAGAATGTGGGTGGTAAGTGGTTCCTATATTACATGAGCACCAATACTTAACCATCAAGCCTTTGAACTTATAATTCTTTGTGTGAGTCCCATTCTCAGTGATGAATGCTTGAGGCACACAAAACATGGAAAAGATGTTTTTTTTATAATGAATTTCACAAAATTTGCAGCTGAATTGCTAGGCATAGCCACTACCTCAACCCACATGGATACATAGTCCACAACAAGTAAAATGTATGCATTCTCGTAAAAGGGTGGTAATGGTCCCATGATGAAAAATCCCCTCACATCAATGATTTCTACCTCAAAAATTCATTTTTGAGGTAGCTACTGCCTTCTTCCAACATTTCCCAGCATTTGACATTTTTCATAGCTAATAATGTTATTCTCTCATTGAGATTATGATTCAATGTTACCAATGTGATAATAGTGTATTTCAAAATCTCATCACTTAACAGTATTGTTTTTTATTATGCCACAGTTGAAAAAATATTATGATTCAACTCCATATAAATATCATTAATTTTATTATCCTTTGGTTATTCATGTTATATTCATATAATGGTATTTTTTTACTCTTTGGTACTTATGATAATTAAGAAATTGTTTTTTAATATAACTTTATTTTTCTTCCTGGTTGGAAATCTATTTTATTAAGAAACTAGGTTTCATAACAATGATTTAAAATTTGGTTTTATATTAAATTTAATTATAGGTTTCAAGGTATGATAAACAAATTCTATGTTTTAAAAAGATTTTAAATATTCATTCAAGATTACATTATAATATTTCAATTATATTTTCAAAGATAAAGTTCTCAAAATGTTTTCAAGATTCTTTTATAGGTGTTCACATTCATAATAAATGAAATGTTTTTCAAAAGGTTTTCATAGATTAAATTATATATTTTCTAGTCTATTTTAAATAAAAAACGTTTTCATAAATTTCTTATTTTTAAAAATTATTTAAAATTATTTTTAAATCACTATTTATATGTTTTCAAGGTTTTTTTCAAAGAAAAATGCAATCAATAGTGTTTTATGTTTAAATAGATTTTTTAATTATTTTAAAACACTCTTTTATATAATATCCATGTTTATTTTACAATAAAATGTATTCAATGATTTAAAATATTCTTTTATATGGTTTGAAATATTTTTTTAAATAAATTGGTTTTCTTAAATAAATTTATATTCTAAAACATATTTTTCAAAAAGAAAATAATATTTTTACACAATAAATGTTTTAAATTATTTTTTGAATCATAATTCATATTTTTTTATATTGATTTTCAAATAATATGATTTTTAAAAAAATTAAGTTTTAAACAGTCATTATAAAATACTATTTATTTAATTTTTTAGATCATAAGGTTTCATTTGTTGTCAATAAGGTGTCAATATGTGTATCAATATGTAGTAATTGAAGTGGGGATGACGGTTGAAGTAGTGATGCTAAAAGTAATGTTATCAATTCAGTGTTGATCTCACTTTGATCTTGAATTGTACTTGGAAATGGTGATCAATGAGATGTGAATATGTCATTTCTATCAATATGATGAAGTTGTTACAAAGTAAGTGATGCCTGTAGAATCGTTATGGATTCATTTCATTTGATTCTATGCTCGGGAAATTATCTATATTTTCAAATCAGATGATTGATTGAATTGATCATAAGTTCCAAGACATGTGTCAAAAAAGGAAACATTGTTACAACATTTCAAGAAGGCCATGAAAATCATTTTTGCATGATGACTTTAGAAGATCCATCCAACAACTTCTAATTCGATGAAGTTGGTGAAAAAAATCAGATGATTGCTTATTCTGATCTTCAAGTTCCAAGACATTTGGTTAGAAGAACACATTGTTTACTTCAATGTTTCCATGAATTATGATTCAATGCATATGGGAGTGAAGATTAGTACCATCCAAGGTTGGATGATGGAATATGAGTAAAGGTATTTAGAATTATAATTCCAATGAGAATTGAGGATTTCAGGGGAGGGCTATGAAAGGATAAAATCCATTTGTTTGACGATAAAGAAAGAATGAACAATAGAATTCATAATTCATGAAGATGATATTATTGAAATATAAGAGAGTGAAGAAGAGAAAAAGAGAGGGAAATGAAATTTGAAGAACTGTCCATGAATTTTTGGATTTATAAGTGGCCATTCATGTTTCACATAGAAGAATGTTTTTTTGTGGATTTATTTAAAAAATGGACATCCCACAAGCTAGACAACTAATCCTTAATCTAAGCCACATGAGAGACCACAAGGGTCAATCATGGCTTAAGGAAGATAACCAAGGACAACTTGCAAGTGGCATAACGAGTTTTTTATAGGACGAGTGAGCGTAGAGTGCACCTGGGAGGGGGGGAGCCATGCATACGTTGGGCATAGAGTGCACCCACAGGGTGAACATGGTACAGGGTGGTACCCAGAGGGGAGAGGGAGAATTCTGAGTGTATTCTTCAGTGACATGATATTTATAACACGATGAAGTCGTGTCTCTTATTTGATGTAGGATAAAATTTTGAAGATGCAGAATCCATATGATATGTTCATCTAATATAATGTGAGATTTTGGTTGCACCCTCTATCATGCATCCCTCAATATAACCTCCTCAGTCTGTGACTGATCCGATCTGATCCAATTATTTCAAATCCTCCATGCCATCGTATTTATCCTCATATCATCCTGACACCACAACTCGCCACAAATGAAGATGCACCTCAATGATCCCATTTTTTTCCACCATTGATGATCAAACCAATTTCATGATGATTTTCTAGACGTAAGGAACCTATACATGTAATTTCATTTCCATGCATGAGACTGAACATGAATAACCTCAATAGTGTGAGAGAGAAAAATGTTTCTATGGTCATTTCCTTTGATGTTCGAGGAGATGATTTTCATTTGTTCATAAATGAATGAATGTGAGGATTATACCACAATGAAGTTGTCTGCGTTCAATAATAATATCCTATGATTATTGAATTATCGTTTTGCAGTGTTTCAAAATTTTGAAGCCAAATATCTCAGACATTTAATGCCCTGATGTCATGGAATATATTATATGTTTTGAACACAGATCAATGTGTTAATCCTCTCATATATATATATATAGGATAAATGATCCGAGAATAGTTAATTCCTTTCACCTAAATGAGTGCTCCTATTTCGAAAATAGATAATTCCCTGGTTAAACATTCTATGTGATGAAGAAGTAGATCTATGTAGACCTTCGACAGGTGTTATACACTATCGATGTTTTCTCGGGAAAGAGAACCACACCTCTATTCCTAGAAAACACATGTGCGCATGACTGGTTTTATTCTAAACCCTAATCATTCTTTATATAGGTGATCTCGCATGGAGACAACTGGTGAAAAAACACCCTTGTTGAACCTTTGTGAAGACAGAATCAAGAACCGTTTCTATTTCTTTGAAGGAGATCCTCGTCCACCCTATGCGTGAAGAAGGAGAACTATGACCACATTCGGTTTCAAAAAAAAAACAGAAGAACACTCTATTTTTTTCACCTTTAATATAAAATATTTGTAGGGTTTGACTTTAGAAGAATAAAGATATTTCATAAAGGAAGGTTCTTGTGTGTGCATGCATTGATCATATGAACTCATGAGATTTATTTGAAGAACCCCAAGGCCGCATGTTTTCACAAAGGATAATAGAGGATTAATTCATGGGGAAATTGCATTCATGCGCATGATTTGAAACCATATGCATGCAAAGAAAACAAGAGACAATGTGTTTGAACATGTGAAGAATAAGGAGGGTGAAAGAAGAAGAAGACACATAAAAGACTGCATGATTTTGGGTTTAAATAAACCCACAAATATTGAATCCTATCTAAACAACAAGTTTGTGAGTGAAAAGGACCAAATAAGAAGGAATTGAGTGTGTTCATATTGAGTGAAGAAAAGAAGATGGACAGTGCATGTGAAAAACCATGAGACACACTCACTGAACCAAAACAATTGATACAATAATAGTGTCTTCTCAGGTTTAAAAACTACATGTTATAAATTCATGCAATCATGAATGAACATGTCAAAATCTAAAAAGTCATTGAGATATCCAAAAAATAGAAGTTTGGATGTCATGAAATACATGAATGAGGTGAATGATAATTTAGAATAAAGATGGACATATTTGCAGAAGATCTTATAACCGAGTTGACAACAATTGAGTATTCAAGATATACAGTGCTAATATAGTGAAAGATCATTCTTTACTATCAATATTCTTGAAGAAGTTGTGTGCATCAGGTGTACCCACAATTTTGAGGTCAGGTCTACCTCATAAGAGGAATGAATTTCATGATCATTTTGAAACTGAGGACTAATCAGAAAAGTGATCATAGTTATTGAGTAAGGACAACGGACCTTACCAAAGGCTGTTGAAGATTCTTAAAGAGATACACATACAAGTATAATTTTTCAATACTGTGTGGGAAGGGAAGAAGACTATCTATAGTGAATCAATAGAAAACTCAATGAAGGAAGTTGCTCGTGTGACACGAGACCTAGAATAACCATGTGTGATTCCAGAAGGGGAAAAAGTCTTCAGTTGGACTTTAGAGCATGCGAGTGGGACATTGGTAACACTGTGGGAAGCAATATAAAGAACCTCTTGTGGGAATCAAGAGAGATAATGTGGGACTCTATATTGACCATAGTAATTGATAGTAGTATTATAGTGGATAATATTTTTTGGGTAGAATAACCAACACAACAAGGAGTAAAACTTTGAAATGAACCTTTTATATCATTATGTTCAATGCCTTTGTATTTGTAGCATCATTCGTGGTAAGGATGAGATAAAAAAGAAGATTAGATCGAGGATTTAACCATAAAAATTGGCTTAATTAAAATGAATCAATTAGTAAAAATATTTAAAGGGATCATCGATTCACCCCCTCCCCCATTCAGTGATTCACACTAATCGGTGCACTTCAATTGGTATAAGAGGGAAGGTCACCTCTAAAATATTCAGGGGAGTATTTTTGAAGTTTGGATTTCAGGAAATGAGTGATAATCCTTAAGTGGAGATATCTTCCATGTATCAGAAAAATAGAAAGAAGAAACAGGGAAGGAATATGAAGAAGAATCATAATACAAATGGGGAGACACCATCTACTGAAGGTAATCTGAAAGGTAGAACATGTGATAAATATTTTTATTATTCCTCTTCTTATTAATCCTTCTCAGGATGTGATGATTATATATCAATTAGGGATCTTCAGACTGCACTCAAATATCAACTGAGAAAATCACTATAGAAGTGGCAAGACACACTGCTACAATCATTAGTGCTCTTCAGGATGAAAAATTACAGCTGGAAGAATTCGATTCCATGGAATATGCATTGGATAAATGTGTTGGAATATCCAACACATTCACAAAACTATATAAGGAAAAAGAAGAAGTAATTTCTCGTTGAAATTATAGACATGCTCAAGTGAGTCTAGAATTTTAAAGAAGTATCTGTGAGAAATATTTTTTTGATATTGTATTTTTAGAAGCATTCCATGCATTTGAAAAGTTACAAAAAGATTCTATGGTTTCCAAAGCAGCTCAACTAAAAGAAAAATATAACAAGTTAAAGGATATTGAAACATCATTTCAAGAGTTAATAAATGTGTGTAAATATCAAATGAAGAGGGTAAATGAGAATTGGGAAAGAAAGCTGAGATTAGTTGAGGATGAGAATAACTCCCTCAAAATGAACTGTTTAGATGTGGATGTGATATTGAAGAATTATCAATCACCCCAGGCTGAAACTTCCCTAACATTTGGATGAAGATATTTTCCACTCAATATTTAATTGAGGAATATGATTCGAAAAATAGTAATAGATCATTCTTTAATCCAATTGAAACATCCTCTGAGAAAAGGTATCATCCATATCATCTTGTAATCATGATTCTAAATGTGTTTACATAATTTTTATAGGTTAGAATAAACATTATAAACAAATATGAATGAGGAAACGTGATGAATAACCTTCCACCAAGGCTATGGTGGATAGGAGGAAGAATATAGAAGATGGTTCCCCAGATATAGCACAACAATTCTAGAATAAATCCCATCAACCATTTCTAGAAAAAGATTAATAAGTCAAGGTTTTTCGATTAGTGTAGGTACTTCAAAAAATTTGTGAATTTTGCATTAGATTTTTGGTACAATCCTAAACATGAAAAATCACATGTGAATACCATCTCAAGGGGGATAAATTCAGAGAAGAATAGGTAACATCAACAAATCTAGAATAATATGTATACTGCAAATAGATTATGAATGCTTGATAATATCTGTAATGTATGCAATGGAAGTGGTCACAGTTATGAAAAATTATGGTTTATTCTAACCATGCATCATGCAAATTTTGAAAAGAATAATATACAACAACAAAGTCATGATAAAGGGAAAATAGTTGAAAAGTCTTCCATTAGGGATATTCAAAATAATGATGAGAAGAAAAAAATGAATGAAAGTATTCCCAATAAGAAGATTAAGTTGGAATCCAAGAATATAATTTCAACCATGAAAATATTATTTTATTATAGAAAGAATATTCATACAATGTATGACTACAAAAATCCATGGAAATGAATTTACGTAAGATGAAATTAAAAAGAGGCTCAATCCAGGAGAAGTTAGGATTGATTGGAGATAGTCCTGAAGAAAATTTTCATAATTTTCCTATGAATGGAAACATGAAAAAATAAAAAATCCATGTGGAAGCTTCAGACCCAAAAATTTTAAAAAGTTTTTTTATTTGGACTAATCAATTTCAAATTTCAAGAGAACTGAAAAGTGCAGAATATGAAGTACTAGCTAAATCTAATGAAAAGGGGAAACAAATCCTTCCACATGAATAAGAAATTGAATTTTATGAGAGGATGTCTACAAATTTCAACCCTAGTGTCTCATAAGAACTGTGTTGATGTTTTAAGAATGATATACATCACACAAAAATGTGTAACTATTTTACCAGGTCAAATTTAAATGTAAAAAATTAAAAAACATAAACCTATGGAAGCCACTTCACTACTGGAAGAAGTAAGGGAAAACAATCAAAACTAGTTAAAGGTGAATGGAAGTAAAGGTTCCATCCTTACAGTGAAAGATCATAATTTATAATGGATGGGAGACAACAACATGAAGATTAATATACATAGTTGAGATACATATAATAAATTTCTTCAGTTGAGAGGAAATTATCAGCCATTTTGATCCTATTAAGAATATCACATTGGTCCCATATTATTCCCTTATATTTTTGTAGTATATGTGTGCTTACATAGTAGGTAATTGAAGGTGAAGGTGATTCAAAAGATGATAATTGAATAAACAAATTGGAGAAAAAACAAGTTGTACTCGTTATTCATGACATGATAATTACATGAAGTGTTCCACAATGGGATATTACCAATATGAATATCTATAAGATTATCTGATGATTATATTCCACCAGGGAAAATCAAAGGGAATCCACCCCTTAGGGGGGTATCCAATGTAATGTAGATGATTAAAATGATTATTTCATGAAAAAAATTGAAATTCATATAATCTTAATAATTTGAAACATGATGTATTCAAATCACACTTTTATCCCTTGTTCTTAATTTCATTTATCATGTCAATTACTGGGGAGTTCTTGATTGATGAAATGATGGGATGAAAGGGGGAGATTTATCTTTTCACTTGATATTTTTAGTATATATGGTTAATTATGTGTAAGATTTATCATTTCATGTACAAATATAATTATTTTAAAACCCTTGGTCAAGAATTGATACATTCTAAGAATGATTTCACATGCATGGTTAATTATGGACAGTATTGATGACCATGGAAATATCCCTCTTCTTTTCTACACTAGGTTATCCCAAGTATACTTAGAGTAGATTAACTAAAATATCTTTACTATGTTAACCATCTAACATCATCCCTCTCTCAGAAATCTTCAAGAAGATATTCTTTAAATGGAGGATAACATGTTTTTAAACAGATCCCACTAATCCTTTTAATTTGGTTTCCAACAAGGGAGAGAAATTATTATCTCACATATTGAGCCATACAAAGTTTACATTGGTTATATTGACAAAACTATTTAAGGGTGGGGGATTTTACAAAATAGTGTTTCATTGCTTTTCCAAATGGTGTCAATATGTTTATGGAAATGTAGTTATGGAAGTGGTTATAATGATTGAAGTGGTGATGCATGAAGTAATATTATTAATTTGGTAAAGATCCCACATTTATCTTGAATTTAACTTGGAAATGGTCATCAATGATATGGGAATATGTCAATTCTATCAATCTAATAATTTTTTTACATAACTAATGATGCTTGTAGAATTGTTATAGATTCATAGCATTGGATGCCACTCTTGGGAAATTCTCTATATAGTTAAATCAGACCATTGATTGAACTTATCCAGAGATCCAATAATTGTGTCGATGAATGAAACACTGTTACAAAATTTGAAGAAGGCCATACAATAATTAAATTCATTATGACATTAGAAGATCCATTCAACATCTTCTAATAGGATTATGTTGGTGAACAAAATCTGATGATTTCTTATGTGGATCTTCAAGGATGAAGACATGTTTTAAGAAGAAAACATTATTGAATAAAATGCTTCAATGCATTATGTTTCAATGCATGAGGAAGTGAAGAGTAGTTCCATCCATATTTTGATGAATGAAGTGGAGTAAATGTCTTTAAAATTACAATTCCAAAGAAAAATGAGTATTTAAAGGAATGGCCATGTAAGGATAAGATCCATTTGTTTGAAGATAAGGAAAGAATGAATAATGATATTCAAAATACATGAATATGAGATGATTGAAATAAAAGAGAATGAATAATATAAAAAGGGATGGAAATGAAATTTGAAGAAGTGTCCATGCATGTTTCGATTACTATGTGGCCATGAATGTTTCACATAGAAGAATAATATTTTATGGAATAATTTAATAAATAGGTCATCCCACGAGCTAGCCAACCAAGCCTCAACCCGAGCCACATGCGGGACAACAATGGTCAACTATGGCTTAGGGAAGATGGACAAGGCCATCCCATAAGTAGAAAAAGGATCCGTGTATAGGCAGTGTGAGCATAGAGCGCACCAAGGGGCTGAAGCATGCATAAGTTGGGGCGCAGAGCGCACCCGTAGGGTGAACACGGTACGAGGCTTTACTATGAGGGTTGAGGAAGTATTCTATGTCTATGCTTCCACGACATGATATTTAAAAAGTGAAAATAACACAATCTCTATTTTGATGTGGGACAACATTTTAAAAATTTGGAAACCATCTAATCCATTCATCTAATCACGCTTGATATCTAGACTACATGCTCTATCCCATGTCCTATGATCTAGTAGCCACCATTAATGAAATATCCTAGCTGATGCAATGATCACCAAGCCTCCACGTCATCGTCTTCAGCCTCAGATCATCCCAATGTCACAGCTTGCTGCAGATGAAGCCACACCTCCATGATCTCATTTACTACCCCTATTGATGATCCAACCCATTGCATGAGGATCATCCATACATAACAAACCCAGGGATGAAATTGAATTTACATGCATGCAACTGAACATGAATAACCTTATTAGGCTGAGAGTAAACAACGTTTCCGAGGCTATGTCATTCGCCATTCAGGAAGTTGATTATCATGCATTCATAAATTAATGCACGTGAGGATTATTCAACAAAGAGGGATTCTGTTTTTGAAAATAATATCCCACGATTATTGTCTTTTATTTTACTCGCATTTTCAAATTCTGAAGCCAATGATATCGGGCATAAAAATCCCTGATCTCATGGAATATCTTACAGGTTGTGAATGTGGACCAATGCATTAATCCTTTCTTATAAATTGTGGATCATCGAGCCGAGAAGATTTTATGAATTTCAACTACACGGGTGACCTTTTTTTGAAAATAGATCATTCCCTGGTTTTCTATTCTAAACAAAGAACAAGAAGATCTCTATAGACCTTTTAAAGGTACTATTCACTCTCAAAGTCATCATGCGGAGTTTAACCGCACCTATTTGAAAAGAAAACCAACTAACATGTGACTGGTTTTTCTAAACCATTGTATTTTTCTTTGAGGAGATCCAGCATGCTGACAACCAGTGCCCACAGACCCTTATGGAACCATTGCAAAAACAGAATGATGGAACACTTCTAGTTCCGTGAAGTATATCCTCATGCCCCCTTTGTGTGAAGAAGGAGAACTGTGACTATATTCAGTTTCACGAACAAAAGATGAATACCCTACTCTTTTTACCTTTAATATAAAATCTTCGTTGGGGTTCACTCTTGAGGAAGAAGGAGAATTCATGAAGGAAAGAGCTTTTCTGTGCATGAATTGAGCATATGCACTCATGTGCTTTATTTGAAGAAACACAGGGCCTCATGTTTTCACAAAGGATAAATGAGGTTGCATTCATGGTGCACATGCATACATGCACATGAGTTGAGAACATATGGTTGCAAATAAAAAAAGAGAGAGTTTGTGTGCACATGAAAAGGAGGACGAAATAAGAATAATACACATAAAAGGATACACCTATTTTGGTATAAATAAACACACAAAATATTTATCCCAATATAAAAAATAACTATGTGAGTGAAAATAACCAAAGAAGAAGAAATTGTGTGTTTTCATATTGAGTGAAGAAAATATAATAGCCAGTGCCTGTGAAGAATCATGAGACACACTCATTGATCCTAAACTATTGATACAATAATAGTTTGTACTCAAGTTGAAAAACTAAATGTTATACATGCATGCAATCTTGCATGAATACATGAACGTCTAAGAAGTCATTGAGTTATCCAAAAATAATTTTTTTTATTCCATACAATCTATGCATGAAGTGAATGAAAAGTTAGACTGAAGATTGACATATTTTCCAAAGATCTTATAACTGAGTTGATGGTAATTGAGTATTCAAGACAGGCATTAATGATATCATAAAAGATCATTCTTGCCTATCAATATTCTTGAAAAGGTTGTGTGCATCAGTTGAACACACGTTAGTGAGGTTAGGTCTTCATCATATGAAAAATGAATTTCTCAAGCACTGTGAAGCTAAGGAATGGATAGAAAAGTGATCATATTTATTGAGCAAGGTAAACAAAACATACCAATGGATATTGAATATTCTTGAAGATATGCACAAGAAAGTGTGATCCAACAAGAATGTGTGTGAAAACTATAAGATCATCTATAGTGAATCAAGGGAAAAATCAAAGAAGGAAGCTCCTCATGTGACTCGAGAGCTGGAAGAACCTTATGTGAATTATGAAGGAGAATAAGTCTTTAGTGGGACTCTGGTAACACTTTGGGAAGTAGTATAAACAACCTCCTATTCGACTTAAGATAGATAAAGTGGGACTCTGTATCGACTATTGTAATTGATAATAATATTATAGTGTAGAATCTGTGTTGGGGAGAATAACCAACACAAAAAAGCAGTTTTTCTTTTAAACGAACTTTGTAAATCCTTTTGTTCTATGCCTTTACATTTTCAGTATAATTAGATGTAATGATGAAAAAAATAAGAATATTGGATCAAGGATATAACTATCCATAGAGGTTTAATTTAAAATAATCCTTTTGTAATAAGATTTAATGGGATCATTGATTCACTCCCTCCCCCTCTCTATGATTCATACTGATCTGGGAACTTCACCTTTCATAAATCATCCATGTGATCTTCCAAAACAAATATCCAACAACACCGATATCCTTTGATATTGACCATGTATACTGGGGATACTATCCTCCTAAAATATTATTATTCTTTCTGTGAATGGTTTATAGTTATGATGAAATGTTTTTTATGATACAAGTTTCTATTCCACATGTTATTACATGATAAAATGATTAGTAATCCAAGTTCCATTCACAGTATATTCAATGATAATGAAACCAATATATTTTACATGTTATAATATGAAGAATCATTTGTAATATACATTTAATTTCATGGGTATAATATGTTGTTTATGAAACATGTATCTTTTTATGGGTCATGATGTGATGAATGTTTTATTATCATGAGTCACACTATGTATGATTTTATTATGAGATGGGGGGAACCTATATCTTCCCCCAATACATTTAGTGAAGATTTATATATAATGATATAAACGTGGGAGGAACATGGAGTTAACATGTATCAGTAAATCACTTTGTCTACTATGATGGTCTTGGGTGTGAACCTTTCCTATTGATATAGTCTTGGGAGTGAACACTGACTACTAAGATTCTCTTGGGAGTGAGACATGACTATTAATATGGGTTAGAGAGTGAACTCAGTCCAATATAATGAAAGGGTTGTGACTAGTGTTGGTGATGTGTCCTAATCAGTAGTTGTAACCCCTATAGGGTCCCTGATAGGTTTTAGGAATGATCCTTGACTTATACATGATGATCTTATATGATTACATGTATTAAAAAAATTATATGTCTTATTCCTGTGTTTTTATATCATGTATTATTCTTTTGAATCCCTAATAATTTAATTCTTTTGTACATCTAGTATTTTTTCCATGATTTATGTTAATTTACATTGACATGTAGGGTATGATTTTCTGATGTGATTTTCATTTCATCATAATATTATTCTTATTTTATACTCACATATCATATTTATTTTCCTTAATAAGAATCTGAAATAACCCTTTATTATGTTTCACAACCCCATGTTATTAAATTTTTTTATGCATGAATACTAAAGGGGAAGATATTTATCGGAGTTTTTTAAGATCATTCACCGAATTAGAAGAATGTGTTCCATGTTCCCAATGACATGAACTATTTTGGTCCTTAGGTATGTGATTTTTTAATGTGTTAAATATAAATCTAGAATGATTCTATATCCATGTATGTTAATCCTAGGTAACTGTAGCAGGTTATCAAGGAATGGTTTATTACTCATTTGGAATCAAGGAAGAGAAAATACTAGTGAGATCTCTATAGATATTTCTGATGATATTATTAAGGATGTGTCTAAGGATAATCCTATGGTGTCATATATTTAAAATAAGGTTTAATTATTTAGTCATCCATGAATTGATTTTTCATGATTATGTAGTTTTCCTCTACGATTAGTGCTACTCACACAATGCTTTCTGGTATTAGTCAGTTATTGGAACCATAAAGAACTTGTTAAATGTTAAATGTGAAAAACAGTTTTTTATTGAGAATTCAAATGGGATTATCACTAGAGTGAAGGATGTTGTGATCATGACAAATTAGTTTTTAAGAAACATAATTAACAAATGTATATCTTAAACAACTCTCAAACTCACTAAATAAGAGATGGAAGGATTTTACTACGAGTTTTGGTAATGGAGACCATGGAGATGGGGTATTAAGTTTCTTTTATGTCGAGAATAGGGAATAAAGCATGCAAATGAATGTATTAAAGGAACATGAATATGTTTTGACTGTAGAAAATGACAGATGGAAAGTAAAAACAATGCGAAAAAAGAAAATTGTGGTTAATTAAATGAATTATAATAATCTAATCTGTGATACATCATCGAGAATTGAATACATTAAATTTGGAATGAATATGAATTCTATAAATAGATGACCAAAGTTGGAAGATCCTGAATAGAATCTACAATGTGGTATGAGTAATTCTTATACTGCTGATAATGATGATACTATAGGTGAAATGTGAATGTCAATAGGTATTAATTAATAAAGGGATGTACCTTTGTTAATGGATTAATTATGATGTGGAGTAACCTATGTGTTTATGTATATGGATTCAATGATTTTGTTATATGAATTTTGAATTATAATTATTTTTCAGTTTATATTTAGAATGAGGATTTACTGGAATATGTTGAATAGTTATTATGGACAAGAAATGTGATTTAATGGAAAGGTGATATTAATGTAAAGCACAATATTATGGAAAAGATGACCCTTAATATTTTCTTAATGTTGAGATAATGAATTTTGGATAAAGATATATTGGATATGAATTAGTAAATTGGATGATATAGATTACATTGGAACTAATTAAGTATTCATTTAAAAGTAGTTTACACTAGAAAAGAAGGAGTTCATGAATTTTTTTGACTTAAATAATATATCCAATAATCTTTTGAATTAGAAAGAATGGAATTGTTTTAATAATGATTTATGGAAATTAAATTTTTTTAAGAGAATACATGATGAAGGAATTAAAATGTATATTTTTTAACAAATAAAATATACATTAAAATATGTGGGGGTCATCTTTAATCTGGTTTTGAGAAATTTAGTGACCTTGTTTCTAATGTTTTGAAAATTTATCTTTTATAAGTGTTATATAGTTAACTATTTATGGAAGTGTTTATGTTAAAATTCAGATGAGGTTTCAGACATTAATGTATTATCTCTCTATATGAGTATTTATGCATATTGGATAACTTTTTCTGTCCATTTTTTTGATAATGAAAAATGAAATGACCTATAATTATATTTATGGATCACATGATCCACTAATTCTTTAGGAATAACAAGTTAATCTTAATTTCCTGGAAGAAGATATGACAAGGAAATTGATTAAGACACAAAAATGGGTGAGATTGTGTTGAATGAAGTAAGTATATCTTATCATGAATGTTATTAAAATATATGATAAGGGTCTTGAAAAAAACTCTTTGTCATTATTTTTTATAATATCAATGATATTTTTCAATCCTCTTGTTGTTATGTCTTTATGATCACTAACATTATCCTGCCCATGTTTTCCACCACCCTCCATTTGAATTTGATTATAATATTTCTCTTCTATGTTCATGTCTTCACATTATAACTATATTATTCTTTTTTTAAACCTAGTTATGTGTAACATAGGGTAGCCATTATTTTTCCAACATTTCCTTTTTTAAAGTAAGTTTTAATATTACTTTTTATTATGTGGGTTTCTATGAAAGGTAATTTAAAGTATTAATCCTTTAATAACACAGATAAATTTTGAGGGTGAAATTTATTTTATGTGTGTATAATGTAACACCTTGAGATATTGGGAAATTTTTTTATAATTAATTTAATCTTTTTAATATTCTGAATTTCAAGAAACACTACATATAGCATGTGTTATATAAAGGCACTATTTTTGGATTGTGTTTCATGAAACACCGTGTTAAACATTCTCTACACTCAACAATTATATTAGATTTAGGTAGATTCAAGTGTATATTTATCTTGTGTTACTCACAATGCAGAGTTCCTTTGATATCTCTCATTACATGTAATGTTAAGTTTTATTGAACAAAAATATACAATTAAAATTTTCATTAAAATTTAATTATAGTAACCACAATTTTATTGGAATAGAAGTTTCATATAATATTAAATATATTATGGATATATGTTTTCCACATGTATAATAATTAGTACATATATTATCTAATATTTATATTTGAAAATAATAACAATCAAAATATAAAGGATATCCTTTTCTTGGAACACTATTTTTATTTGTATAAACTTAAATTTATCTCAATAAATTATATATTTAAAATTGAATGAATGTATTTAATAAAATTTATATATTATATATTCAATCAATTATTTTATACTAATCCAATAGACTATGTGTATAAGATAAGAATAGGTCTAATTTTATGAATAAAAAAATGTATTTTTCTAAAAGGCAATTTTACCTCCTTTTAAAAGTACACCTATTTTAAATATAATTTTTGAAACTTATATATTTATTATCTGACTTGATAAAATTCCATTTTCAGAGAATAATTTCTCATATTTATTGGGGTGATTTTTGGTATTTTTATGAGAAGATTTATTTTTTATATGAATAGTGAGAAACATTGAATTTTAATTATAAATTGATTTTTAATCTAATTTTTTTTATAGTAACTGTAACACCCCAGGTAAATAAAGGATATGACATTTTCACATTTATCCATACGTGTGATTAAAATATTAATATTACTTTAAAGGGGATGCTATTCTCAATGGCGTACCAAATACGCAACAACGAGTTTCTTGGGAATCTTACGTTGCACTCTAATAATAAAATAATATTATTTTAAATGGTAGTTAACGCCTAGCCGTTGTAATGGCAGGAATGAACAGAACTAACTACAAAATGATTATATATGTTTGTCAAATATTTTTACTCTTTACAATAAATGTTAAAGGATTAAATATGTGAATGAATTCAATTTTAAGTGTAAACATTCTAATAATCTTTAGAAGGTCGATTAACCGCCTTTTAATGGAGAACCTCTTTAAAATCCACTTTTTCACAATTTTATGTGTTATATTTGACAAAATAAAATTCTTCTTTAGAATCGAGACAACAAAATTTACTTTGTGTAAATTTTTGGTATATTTCCGATAAAGTTCATTTTTTTATGAATAGTGAAAAATGTTGTATTTTAATTCAAAACCACTTTTTAATCTAATTTATTTATATGATTAGATTATCTTTTGAATTGTTTTTAAAGTAAAATTAGAATATATTTTTACCATTTAATCCAATAATGTTCATTGGAATTAATTTCAATTTGAAATTGGACTTAAACTAGTGTCAATCTTTTAATAGATATTGTTTCTTAAAAACACGCTATTTGTTTTGACAGTGGGAATTAATTATTAAATTAATTAATGAAACTTATATTTTTTTAATTTTGTAAAATATACATCATTTTCGAGTTCGGAATATCAAATATATCTTAGGGTGAATTTTTGGTATTTTTCTGAAAAACATCAATTTCTGATGAATAGTGAAACCACTAAGTGGTAGTTAAAGAAACTCATTTTTTGTTTAAATAAAACTTATCCAGCTCTGTGTTTTGAATTTCAAAAATCTGACATACATGGTTTTAATTAAGAAGTAAAATATGGTTCAATGGAATTAAAATAATTTTTTGGTGAATAGTAACTTTTAAGTTTTTAATCTCGATTAGAGGTAATTAGTGTAGTTTAAGGAAAAAATAATGTTTTAATAATATGAGATGAGTTTGACACATGTCCTACCCTCAATGGATGTGTCAGGGCCGACCAAGATAATCCACGGGTCAACTTGGGGACCCCATGGAGCCACTTTGGTTGGGAAATGACATAAATAACTGTTTATTTAATGTTAAAGTAAAAATGACACAAACATGAAATGTTTTACTAAAACAATTTTTACATGGGGTTATACAAGTAAGATTTTTTACTATAAATATTGATTGGAAATCTAAAAATATTTCCTACATCATAGTAGTTTTTTTATAATTTTTAGACATTAAATAAATTAAATTATTTATGACATCATGATGATGCAGCGATGACCTCATTATTTAACGATTTAAGTAAAATGGAAAGATAATGTAAAATATAAGACCTACACATGTCAAAAACCTATTGTATGGGTGTATTTCGAACTCTTATCACCTTATCCTTGCTACACATCAATTTGGGACCATTAAAATCCGAAACTCATTCTAAAATAAAGTAACATTTCTTTACTTTCCAAGAGTGCCCCTCCTCTCCTCTTATAAAAGGCCCCCACCTCTACCTCTTTACCCACACTTCCAAAGCCTTTGGCTCGGCCAAACCCTACCCATTTTTTCTCTCCAAATCCCTATATAACTCCTTGAAGCATAAATTTTGGAATAATTCTTCCCAAGGTATCCTTTGAGCTCAAACCAAAGGGAGTTACCCGATTTTAAGGTAATGTCTTCACTTGAGCCCTTTTGTTTTATTTTTCTTCTCCAACCCCCTAAACTCTTTTTATTAATTTATTTTTTAACAAACAAATTATCTTCCATATACTGGGATGTTGTTATAAGAAGTATTGGAGCTACACTAACACACACCTACCTCAAATGGTTAAAGAACATACTGTTTCTGTAGATGGAGAATTACTGCCTCACGAAACGATGACTGTTCAACACTCATATAACACCTTAAAAGGTGCCCATTGAGATTTAACAATATTTATATATGATATATAATATTTTTTTTGTTTTACTTAAGATTTTTTATTTTTATTTAGTGGCATACCTTTATGGTTTCCATTGTCGATAAACATGATAATTTCATTTTAGGAAGTGCGGACTACCGCCCCCTCAAAGTAATTTGATTCGTTAATGCCATATGTGGGATGTATAAAGGATGTATTTAATGTTATTATATATGATGTATGTTACATATAAATGATGAATATAATTCTGGAATTAAAATATACATACCTCTCATTTAGTTTTAATTCCATTAATATGACATAGAAATGAAAGTAGCGTTCATGCGTACGTACAGCTTACCGTCTCCATGAACGGTGCATTTCATTTATTACCTGTAAATGATTATATAATATTATAAATACATGTATATTATGGATATATATGATTTATATGATATCCAAATCATGAATATCATTCTGTATATAATGAACCTTTGACCACACGAACAACATGTAACTGTAAGAAGTCCACTTTCGACTTAAGAACCAAATATCGACAAAACAGACATTATTAACTTAAATGATTACATAATGTTTATAACATGGAAATAAGTGATATAAAAGTAATAATGAACTTGAAAAAGGTTCTTAATCAAGTATAAATTAACTCAAGTTTATTATTCAGGACGTTAAAGAATGATCGAGTCAAGTCGGACCCGAGGTAAGGGATCCTACTCCTCTCTTTCTTTTTAAGTACACTCTTTTATGTCATTACTTTTAAGCTCATATTTCTTATGATTGGAATGTTCTTTTATATTACTCTTACTGTAATTTTTATTTTCATATGATGAGAGACCCTATTCTCTCTCATCAATCCATTTTGGAAGTTTTAAGTGGCGCCGTTAGGCTGCTGAGTTTTCGTAAGGGATTTTTCATCTCACTTTTAGTCCCGTGAGATTTATGCTACATTTTCCACCATTTCATTTGAGTGGTGTATGTACTTCCCATTATTATACTCTTTGCGTAATATAATTTAATTTATGGGTATTTACATATTTATTGTATGACCCTTCTTCAATGGGGTGTACGTTTCGAAAGATACCCAAGTCGGTAAGGTAACCTTTCACCCTCCTCTTTTTAAAAGACTTATTTTGTTATGTATTTTAATTCACATACTATTATGTTGGGATATGTTCTTATATATCCTTATTGATGTAAATTTTATGACCAAGTGATGAGATACCCTTTTTATCTCTCATCAACTCATTTTCTGAATTTTGTAGTGACGCCATTAGGATGTCAATTTTTTTGCAAGGGATCTTCTTAACCCAAATTTGATTCTTTGGGATAAATTTGTACTCCATGAATATGTCGTTCTATGAATATGTGTGAATAACCTCTTATTTTTTTACACTTAATATCCACTTATACTTCGTGTATTCATTTGTCACACATAATTATGTAATTGATTTATCCTTAATCCAAGGATACCATCTTTGTATGGGAATTCGTCTCAATCTCCTTTCATTGAGGCATAATTTGTTTTATACACAACTTTCGTTTATACAGTGTATAAACCCCTTTGACTTTTATGTTTATTCAAAAGGAATCTTTTTTCTATGAATCATTTACTAAACGACAAAAGGGAATGTTTTTGTTATACATACGTGGTGACAACGACTTCTCCGCCGCCATGACCATTATTTGAGTTTCGGCTTCCTCTACAAGACATACCTTCTTTTTAAAAGAAAAATAAATACCATGTTTTACTTTTCTTTTATTTTGGTATTGAAAATGGTTTTCATAATGTTTTTATATCAATTTTTTGTATTGATATCTTGTTATTGAAAGGTGGAAATGTTATGTTTCCTTTATGCATGTTTTATGTGATATGATTATATTATGGTTCTTGGGAATTGTTATGAAGACGGGTGGTTCCATGATAAACTAAGGGCGGGTGAGCCCGATATTTCTCTCCAATGCATTGGGTAATGCGAAGTAGTGAAACGTTAAGGTTTCTCCGAAGAGATTTAGGGAATATACTGTAGTGGGTATTCCAAACGTAACCAAGAGGGTTACTCCCTACGTAAGAATGTTATGAATGCCTCAAGTTAACTTTATATCTTATGATTTCTATGATTTATTCATGATTTTATGAGGTATGTTAAAGTGCTTATGTTTTATGGGTAAAGTATGATTTCATTCTTATGTATACCTGTACTCATGTTTCCTTTCCATATTTTTATATCCCTTACTAAGCTTTTTATGATCATCCCATGTTTTTGAAATGTTTTTCACAGGTCAAGGGAAGGGTACATGATATGATGATAGTGTCAAGGAAGTTTCAAGAAAGAATCCATGTTTTATTTTAAATATGTTTCCGTTTATGGGAAAAATGAATACTATATTTTATGTAACAACTTTGTTTAAATGTGGAATGTAATGAAAATTTTATGATCTAATTCTCTAAAACTCTAAACCTGAAAAGATCCTAAATGTGTAATCTTGTAATAACTCAAGATTATGTAAGGTTTAAGGCTGGGGCCTTATAGTTGGTATCAGAGGTCGGTTTAGATAACTTTTGAGGTTAGGGTACTCTTTATGCATAAGTGACATTACCATAATAATTAGGATTTCAGAAAGAGTCCTAGTTTTAGATAAAGTGAATGAGTAAGTATATCTTAGTTTTTATCTTCCTCATTAGTAAATGATGGTTTTGTTGATATACTCACACTAACATTTCTGTTTTTAGTGAATGGATGGATCTAGAAGGCACCAAATTGGCAATAGGTTTGAAGGAAACTGTGGTGGTTCTCTGATTAAGAGACTGGATGAAATGGGGGATTCAATGAGGAAACTCGCGGTTGTTCTAAACCAACTATCAAGGAGTCATGATCAACCACTCGAATCTTGGTATGTTCTGTAATGCATCAGGTACTAGATGACCAATCGATGTGGAAGTTCAGGTAATAATTATAAAGGTAACCATTAGGGTTTATATGATCCTTACTTTTGAGGTAATTATGGGTTATTATATGTTATGATGGAAAATGAAAGGCATGAGATAAACTTGAGGTGAAAATATGTTATGATTATTTTTGAAGGTTTTATCTCATTTTGGGTAATTTTTTAAGAATTATATAGTTTTGGAAAAAGGACAACACGTAGACCGTGTAACAACCCGTCGCGTTGGACAAAGCTGCAGGAATCGAACCCACAACCAAAGTGTGACTAGTATTTATCACCTACCACTAGACTACGTGAAGTCCCTGGTTATTTTGACTAATTCTTTTTTAGTTAAGTGATTTTAGGAATCAAGAGTAATTTTATTTTGGGTTATCTATGGAAATGATTAACCTATCATCGAGGATATGTGATTAGGATAATTACTTTTCAATATGAGAATTTAATAGCAACTGATGTTATTTGGAGATAAAAGTTAATTTTTACCTTGGAAGACTATGTGACTAAATCCTTCAAATATTTGGGTTTCAATCTTATTTTGGTTTACTTTGAAGAATTTTATGGACAAATTGTTTAGCAAATGGTCCTCGTTGAACTTTGGGTTTTGTTGGACAAATTTTGGAGATTAAGAATAGATTTTACTTTTATAAAGGGTTATCCTTTTCTGGATTATATGATTTTGTAATAACCATTTTGGTTTTGGTTTTGGTTAAAGTCTGATGACATGGGAAGTATATAGTTCTCTTTTGTGGATTAGGTGATTCTCTAGAAGTTGATTATAGTACTCTTAATGTGAACAAGTCTTTCTAAATACTCGTCTTTTGGAGAAAATATGAGTTTGTGTAAGAAATCTAATAAAAGTTGGAAGTCAACATGATAAGTGATTATGTTTCCTTATGAATAAATTCCTCAATAAAAAGAAACTGAAAACAAAAATGCTGTCTATTAACTTTTCCTACTGGGGAATCAAATACCGTTTAACCCATCACAAGTTTGTGATTTTCTTGTAGTTAACATTCTACTAGACATGTTTACTATCACTCTCCCTGAGAACATGACCCTTTGTTTGTTTCCTACATGTCCATATTTTATTACATGGAATCCTAGTATGGGTTAACTCGGGTGACCTTTGTACTTATCTTTCTTTATTTTAAAGTGACTGTTTTACCGACTCTTGTTCCGATGTGGGACTTTCAAGGATGTTTCCAAGGCCAGTTTTAAAATTGCGAGGACGCAATTCTCAAAAGGGGGGAAGGATGTAACACCCCAGGTAAATAAAGGATATTACATTTTCACATTTATCCATATTTTTGAATAAAATATTAATATTACTTTAAAGGAGATGCTATGCTCGATGGCGTACCAAATACGCAACAACGAGTTTCTTGGGAATCTTACGTTGCACTCTAATAATAAAATAATATTATTCTAAATGGTAGTTAACGCCTAGCCGTTGTAATGGAAGGAATGAACAGAACTAACTAAAAAATGATTATATATGTTTTTCAAATATTTTTACTCTTTACAATAAATGTTAGAGGATTAAAAATGTGAATGAATTCAATTTTAAGCTTAAACATTCTAATAATCTTTAGAAGGTCGATTAACCGCCTTTTGATGGAAAACCTCTTTTAAATACACTTTTTGACAATTTTATGTGTTATATTTGAAAAAATAAAATTCTTCTTTTGAATCGAGACATCAAAATTTACTTTGTGTAAATTTTTGGTATCTTTCTGATAAAGTTCATTTTTTTATGAATAGTGAAAAATGTTGTATTTTAATTCAAAACCTCTTTTTAATCTAATTTATTTATATGATTAGATTATCTTTTGAATTGTTTTTAAAGTAATATTAGAATATATTTTTACCATTTAATCCAATAATGGTCATTGTAATTAATTTCAATTTGAAATTGGACTTAAACTAGTGTCAATCTTTTAATAGATATTATTTCTTAAAAACACGCTATTTGTTCTGACAACGGGAATTGATTATTAAATTAATTAATGAAACTTATATGATTTGAATTTTGTAAAATAGAAATAATTTTTGAGTTCGGAATATCAAATATAGCTTAGGGTGAATTTTTGGTATTTTTTTGAAAAACATTAATTTTTGATAAATAGTGAAACCACTAAGTGGTAGTTAAAGAAATTGATTTTTCATTTAAATGAATCTTTTCCAGCTCTGTGTTTTGAATTTCAAAAATCCGACATACATGGTTGTCATTAAGAAGTAAAATGTGGTTCAATGGAATTAAAATAATTTTTTGGTGAATAGTAACTTTTAAGTTTTTAATCGCGATTAGAGGTAATTAGTGTAGTTTAAGGTAAGAATAATGTTTTAATAATATGAGATGAGCTTGACACATGTCCTACCCTCATTGGATGTGTCATGTCCAACAAAGAAAATCCATGGGTCAACTTGGGGACCCCATGGAGCCACTTTGATTGGGAAATGACATAAATAACTTTTTATTTAATGTTAAAGTAAAAATGACACAAACATGAAATGTTTTACTAAAACAATTTTTACATGGGGTTATACAAGACATATTTTTACTATAAATATTAATTGGAAAGCTAAAAAGTTTTCCTAAATCATAGTTTTTTTAAAATTTTTATAAATTAAATAAATTAAATTATTTATGACATCATGATGATGCAACGATGACCTCATTATTTAAAAATTTAAATAAAATGGAAAGATAATGTAAAATCTAAGACCTAAACATGTCAAAAACCTATTGGATGGGTGGATTTCGAACCCTTATCTCCTTATCCTCAAAACAAATCAATGTGGGACCATTAAAATCCAAAAATCATTCTAAAATAAAGTAACATGTCTTTACTTTCCATGAGTTCCCCTCCTCTCCTCTTATAAAAGGCCCCCACCTCTACCTCTTTACCCACACTTCCAAAGCCTTTGTCTTAGGCAAACCTTACCAATTTTGTCTCTCCACATCCCTATATAACTCCTTGAAGCCTCACTTTGGGAAGAAGTCTCCCCAAGGAAGCCTTTGACCTCAAACCAAAGGGAGTTACCCGATTTTAAGGTAATGTCTTCACTTGAGTCCTTTTGTTTTATTTTTCTTCTCCAACCCCCTAAAATCTTTTTATTCATTTATTTTGTAACAACTACAGTATGTTCCATATACTAGGATTTTGTTATAAGAAGAATTGGAGATACACTTACACACACCTACATCAAATGGTTAAAGTACATACTGTTTCTGTGGATGGCGAATTTCTGCCTCACGAAACGATGATTGTTCAACACTCATATAACACATTAAAAGGTGTCAATTAAGATGTAACTATATTTATATATGATATATAATATGTTTATGTTTTACTTAAGCTTCTGTATTTTTCTTTTGTGGCATACCTTTATGGTTTCCATTGTGGATAACACGATAATTTCATTTTAGGAAGTGCGGACAACCGCCCCCTCAAAGTGATTTGATTCGTTAATGCCATATGTGGGATGTATAAAGGATGTATTTAAAGTTATTATATATGATGTATGTTACATATAAATGATGAATATAATTCTGTAATTAAAATATACATACCTCTCATTTAGTTTTAATTCCATTAATATGACATAGAAACGAAAGTAGCGTTCATGCATACGTATGGCTTACCGTCTCCATGAACGGTGCATTTCATTTCTTACATCTAAATGATTATGTAATATTATAAATACATGTATATTCTGGATATATATGATATATATTATATCCAAATCATGAATATCATTCTGGATATAATGAACCTTTGACCACACGAACAACATGTAACTGTAAGATATCCACTTTCGACTTAAGAACCAAATATCGGCAAAACAAACATTATTAACTTAAATGATTAAATAATGTTTATAAAATGTAAATAAGTGATATAAAAGGAATAATTAACTTGAAAAAGGTTCTTAATCAAGTATAAATTAACTAATGTTTATTATTCAGGACGTCAAAGAACGATCGAGTCAAGTTGGACCCGAGGTAAGGGATCCTACTCCTCTCTTTCTTTTTAAGTACACTCTTTTATGTCATTACTTTTAAGCTCATATTTCTTATGATTGGGATGTTATTTTATATTAATCCTACTGTACTTTTTATTTTCATATGATGAGAGACCCTATTCTCTCTCATCAATCCATTTTGGATGTTTTAAGTGGCGTCGTTAGGCTGCCGAGTTTTCGTAAGGGATTTTTCATCTCACATTTAGTCCCGTGAGATTTATGCTACATTTGCCACCATTTCCTTTGAGTGGTTTATGTAATTCCCATTATTATACTCTTTGAGTAACATAATTTCATTTATGGGTATTTACATATTTATTGTATGACCCTTCCTTAATGGGGTGTACGTTTCGAAAGTTACCCAAGTCGGTAAGGGAACCTTTCACCCTCCTCTTTTTAAAAGACTTATTTTGTTATTTCTTTTAATTCACATACTATTATGTTGGGATATGTTCTTATATATCCTTATTGATGTAAATTTTATGACCAAGTGATGAGATACCCTTTTTATCTCTCATCAACTCATTTTCTAAATTTTGCAGTGACGCCGTTAGGTTGTCAAATTTTTTGCAAGGGAACTTCTTAACCCAAATTTGATTCTTTGGGATAAACTTGTACTCCTTGAATATGTCATTATATGAATATGTGTGAATAAAATATGATTGTTTTACACTTAATATCCACTTATATTTCATGTATTCATTTGTCACACATAATTATGTAATTGATTTATCCTTAATCCAAGGATACCATCTTTGTATGGGACTTTGTCTTAATCTCCTTTCATTGAGGCATATTTTGTTTTATACACAACTTTATTTTATACGGTGTATAAACCCCATTGACTTTTAAAGTTATTCAAAAGGAATATTTTTTCTACGAAGCATTTAATAAACGACAAAAGGGAATGTTTTTGTCATACGTATGCGGCGACAACGACTTCTCCGCCGCCGTGACCATTATTTGAGTTTCGGCTTCCTCTACAAGCCATACCTTATTTTTAAAAGAAAAATAAATACCATGTCTTACTTTTCTTTTATATTGGTATTGAAAATGGTTTTCATAATGTTTTTATATAAATGTGTTGTATTGATATCTTGTTATTGAAAGTTGGAAATGTTATGTTTCCTTTATGCATGTTTTATGTCATAAGATTATATTATGGTTCTTGGGAATTGTTATGAAGACGGGTGGTTCCGTGATAAACTAAGGGCGGGTGAGCCTTATATAGCTCTCCAATGCATTGGGTAACGCGAAGGAGTGAAACGTTAAGGTTTCTCCGAAGAGATTTAGGGAATATACTGTGGTGGGTATTCCAAACGTAACCAAGAGGGTTACTCCCTACGTAAGAATGTTATGAATGACTCAAGTTACCTTTACGTCTTATGATTTCTATGATTTATTCATGATTTTATGAGGTATGTTAAAGTGCTTATGTTTTATGGGTAAAGTATGATTTCATTATTATGTTTACATGTACTCATGTTTACTTTCCATATTTTTATATCCCTTACTGAGCTTTTTATGCTCATCCCATGTTTTTGAAATGTTTTTCACAGGTCAAGGGAAGGGTACATGATATGATGATAGTGTCAAGGAAGTGTCAAGAAAGAATCCATGTTTTATTTTAAATATGTTTCTGTTGATGGGAAAAATGAATACTATCTTTTATGTAACCACTTTGTTTAAATGTGGAATGTAATGAAAGTTTTATGATCTAATTCTCTAAAACTCTAAACCTGAAAAGATCCTCAATGTGTAATCTTGTAATAACTCAAAATTAATTATGGTTTAAGGATGGGGCCTTATAGTTACATTATATTTTAAATTATTATTATCATCTAATTAGTTAAATTTTACATCAAGAAATCATATGTAGATCATTGGAAACAATTTTACGTCGAAATTTGATAAAAAACATTTCAAACAATTAAAAATTTTCACATTAAAACCCAACTTTCGCTACATGTTTGTGAGATTAATTCTAAATTAACTATTACCACTCATTTGATTAAAATTTGTAAAAATAGATTCCATTTTTGGAATCAGAATAATTTATAATTTATAAAATGTTAAAATTAGATTTTTACCAAATTTATTAGTGAATTTAATTAAAATTAATTAATGTTATTATGGTAAAAGAAAGTTTACAATTTGGTTAAACATTAATTTAAGAGGCCAAATATCCTAGAAACATGTCCAAAAGATATTGTCTAGATATATTTCAACCAAGTACCATCATGGATAAAAAAACTATTGAAATAACATCATTTATGGGAGACCTCTCAATAGTGTTTACATTTTTATATTTACAAGAATGTCACTCCTCTACTTTAAAAATGGAAGTTGCCACTTAACATTAGAAAAAATATCAATATCATTAGATCATAAAACCCCTAACAAAATAAGATCCCAAATTTCATTCCCCCATATTATAATCCTACCTTTGGTAATAAATCCATCACAGTAATCTCTTTCGTGAAAACCAAAAGGAGTTACCAAATGAACAATTAACATCTTTCAGCAAGAATATTTATGTTATTACTTTATCATCCCACTGAATTCTTTTTATTCAATGATTATATAATAAACTCATTATAATAAATATTATTAAAAGTTTTTATGTAAGGGTTATGAACTACAATCACACACACTTTCATTAAATTAGAAACTCAATCATCATTCATTTTTATGTTATATTACAATCTCGTGTACCGATGTCTGTCATTCTTCCATTACCACCTCCCAAGGTTGGGAATAATGATGGGAATATGGTTCTTATATAGTTTATATTTTATTTATTACTACCTTATGATTAGATAATAATTATATAACAAACACCATAATGCTTTCCATTTTTGGAGAATATGATACTTCATTTGTGGATGTGGGGATTACGGCCTCCCCAAAGCAATGGGATTTATTCATACAATACAGTGAATATATTAAATATGGTTTTAATGAAAATATGTAATATGTATGAAATAAAAAATATAATTGAAATATAATATAAATACATATATTTATAAAAAACTTTTTCATTAAAGAGACTATAAAAAAATCGAAACAACATTCATTCGTAGGTGTGTCCTACTATCTCCATGAACGGTGTATAACAATTCTTATTTATTTCCTTTAAATATTATTATAAATACATATATAATGAATATATATGATATTTATAACATTTTTTAAATTATATATGTAAGGAAATCACTATATTATAAATAGGATCATGAATATCTATAAAAACATTTATGAAACACAAAGCGGGTATAACTAGAAACGTTACTGTAACATTAAATTATTAATAAACAGGTAATATAAAACCATAATTAAATAATATATTGTATTATATAAATTAATTTAATCCTATTATAGATTTATAATAAACATATATTTAATATAATAGATTTTTGAACAAGAATAATGATTGTCAGGACTAATGGTATGGGAACATCATCTCACATTCATATATTCGTGAGATACATTCCATATTCACTGCCCATTTTCTATTGCTTATTTAATTAAATAAGACATGTAATTTAATGAATTCAATTTATTTAATGATACTAAAAGTTTAATTTTTTTATTCTATCATATGGATCACAATTAAAAGGTTACTCTAATATTGAGTGGATTTTTAGTCTCACTTTTATTTTTGCGATACTAATACCACATTCACCACTCTTTTCATTTGTGTGGTGTATATAATATACAAGAATATATTATATAATTATTATCAATGAATTTATTGGTATTTATATATCCATTTTAGGATCTCTCTTTCAGGGTTTTTACTGTTCAAATGTAACTAATTCGGTAAAGTAATTTTATCTCAATTTTCTTTCTTTGAGTAACACATTATGTTAGGTACCAACATTCTTTTACGAGGTTTATATATTACCCTTTGACATGTTATATCATTAAAATACTTCATTTCATGATAATTTAATTCTTATGTAACATTATTATTTAATGGGGATTATGATTCAATATTACCAATGTTGTAAGAGTATATTTCTCAAATATCATCATTTATTATGATTGTTTCTAATTATGCATCCATTGAAGAAATATTATGATCCATCTCTCAAGAAATATAATTATTTTCCATATCCTATGGTTATTAGTGATATATATATGTAATGGTTCCATTTTTTTAATTCTTTGATACTTATTATAGTTAAGAAAATGTTTTAATGAAAATGTGACTTTATTTATCTTTTCAGTCAGAAATATATTTTATTCAAAACTGTGTTTCCTAAAAAAGTTTCCGAAAATGTTTTTAAATGATCTATTAAGATACTTTTAAATATAAATTAATTTAATTGTGTTTTATTTTTTAAAAAGGGTTTTAAAATGTTTTCAAGACTCCTTTATAATTTTTCAAATTTTTTTTCAAAGAATGTTTTTCAAAATGTTTTTTATCTTACTTTATATGTTTTAAAAAACATTTTCAAATATAAGATTTTCAGAAGTATTTCAAATATTCATTGATAATATTTTAAGATTTTTTTAAAATAAGTTTCTTTCAAAAAAATTTTATGCTAAAAAATTATTTTAAATTATTTAAAAATCATCCTTTATAATTTCTCAACGTTATATTAAAAGAAAATGGTTTTCAATATTTTATTATGTTTCAAAAGTGTTTAAAATGGTTTTAAATTCATCATTTATATTATTCCAATGTTTATTTTCCATCAAAATTATATCAATGATTTCAAATATTATTTTATATGTTTTAAAAGTTGTTCTCAATGAAAGAGCTTTATTTCAAAAAAATATTTTCTAAAAATTGGAATTACAAAGAAAAAAATATTTTCCTAAATAAATTTTTTAAATTATATTCATAGAATATTTCATAAATTCTCATGGTGTTTTTCAATTAATATGACACTTTTTTTAGATTATAGTCAAAGAATGGTTATTTCCCTTCTAAAATTCTCCATGTGATCATTAAAAGTCTATCTTCATATCAGATGTTTTTATTTGATATAGTTTATGTTTTACTATGGATAGGATGATTGGAAACAATTATAATTAATTCATTTAATGGTTTATTATTGAGTTGAATTTTTTTAAACAATTTTCTCTTCCAGAGGTTATACAACGATAAAATACTTATGAAACTCTCCCAATTTCAAAGGTTGTTATATGATTATAAAACTTTTATTTTTTCAGAGATTATGATATGATGAAATTCTTATTATAACCTTTTAATTTCATCGGTTGTTATATTAATTTTATGAAGTCCATATATTTTTATAGGTCATGATATGATGAATTAATTATTATCTTGTGGGGAACATATGATTAATTTTATTATGTAATGGGTGGGACCTATATCTCCCTCTAATCCATTGTGTAATTTTTTATATCTCTTCTAATAGACAAGGATGGAATATGGAGTGAGATCGGTTCAGTAAAGGACATTGTTCTCTAGGTTGGTCTCAGTAGTGAACGTTGATTACTAAGATTGTCTTGGGAGTTACCATGAACCAGCTCAAATTCTAGGGTACACTAATACCCAAGCCAGTCCTAACATGGACTGAAGTACATTCCTGATCCCCATAAGTCAGAAACTAACACCTAGGATCACACAATATGAATGTATAAAAAAATTTGTAAAAAACACAATGAAAGTAAGAAATAAAAGTTAGTATGAATTCATGAAATACATCACATGTATACCTATACTATAGGTCAAAAGGTATAAACAACCCAATTTACCATAAGACAGGATAACCACCCAATCCCAAATGGGAATAGAAACATAATCCAAAGGATCAGTAATAAGAAAAACCTTCAAGTTGTGCTTTACCCTTGCTCGAAACTAGAATAAGATAATCTATAGACACATAAAGGCACTAGATGAGTTTGAGCTAAAAGCCTAGAAGGGTCTCACAAAGGATTCCAAAATAAGATGACAACATTTATTAACCACTTAATACATTCATTATTAAAAATTACGGAATTCAAGTTTATAATCATATTTAAAACAAATCATGCTTCAGATTTCAATTGATGGAATTGATTTGAAAAAATGGGTTATTAAATATTTATATATATATATATAGAAAATATTATAAATTAAAATGAATACATAAAATAGTTTACAATTATGGAATATATTTCAAAATATTACAAGGGAGTAAAATTGTCATTTTATGAGAGGAAATATAGATCCAGGTTATGGAATCCTCATAGAATTATATAATGAAAATGGAAATGAAAAACACATGTCCCATTGACACTGTTCAAAGAGGACTAACCAACATCTTAATAAGGATAATAAAAACAATTATGATTATGTTGTAGTTGTAAAAAAATTAATCTGTTGCAAGTGAATTCCCATATCAGTGTGTATATCTTAGATAACTCACTAACTACCTTGAATTTCATGTTCTTAAGAAAAAGTGAAGAATAGTAAATTTATTTCAAAACCATTGAAAATAAAATTCTACACATTTTCCCATTTCAAGATAACAATGTCCATTTAAAAAAATAAATGGTTATTAAATCGAATCATGACTTTTTCTAGGATAAAACTAATGGGATTCTATCTATAAAGTGGAATAAAATTTTAGAAAAAAGGAATTTGAACACAATTTTACAATTTCATTTCACAAATAAAATTCCAATATTTAAGTTCCATAATTCAATTTCAATAATTTCCCATCAAATACAAAATGCACCCCAATTCAATGGAGTTCGAGGGTTTTCCCCAATTTCATGAATAATTCTATTCAAATCAAAAATTCATTAGAATTGGGGTTTTAATAAAAAATTTGAAAGAAATTAAAGTTAAATTATATAATTTAATTTAAATCAATAAATTTAGGGTTAAATAAATTGGAAATCCTAAAAGGAAACACCTATCGTGGAATCATGGGTTCATGAATCACAAATCCCTTAGTGGGAAACTCTAATAATAAATGACAAAAAACATAAATATGAGAATCAAACCTAGTTTAAAGATCTGAAACAATAGGGATTAGATCCTACAATAAAATTGAGATCTAAAAACCATATAGTGGAGAGAGGATATAGTGGAAGATTGAGAATTAGAAGAGGAAACATACACAGAATGGACCAAATGAAGATCTCATTACTTTGATATTTCTTATAAAGGGTTTAGTGGTGCCAAAATTGATCCTTGGTTTCCCTATGAACCATGTAAATTTATTGAGACTAAGTTATTCTTGAACATGGATCTAAATTAGGGGTTATAGTATTTTTTAACAAATTTTAAATTAATTAAAATTTTCAAGCATGATTTCCTGGGAAGGGTCGCATGTTGAGACAAAATGTGTGTCCTAGTTGTACATCCATGGTGATTGGGTTATATGATTTATTCTTGTCGGATGTATAGTTTATCAAACAATTAACCATGTATCCAATCCCTCAATATCTTGGGTTGGGTAGTTTTCAATAGTAGTGTGCACAGTTTGGGAAAATCATCCGCCAATTGTGTACATCAAAAGGCCCTTCAAAATTTCAATAATTTCACTCCAAACACTCCTAAACAAAACCCATAAAAATAATGATTGATATAAGGGATTATGAATAACTAATAATAGATATAATATTTCATAACCTCCTCGCCATCAAAACATTTTATCCTTGAAAATCCTATTAAGAAGCTACCATGTAGAAAAAGATGATGCCACTACATTCTCAATAGTGCCTCCCTCTCCCATGTCTCCTAAATATAAAAAAATGTAAACATAGTGCTTTAACCAATGTTATCATCCTCCCATGATGTACATTGGTTTCAAAATCAAATTTAATGATTATATACTCAGCCATGGATAATTCATGTGCAACATCAAGATCACTCCAACTCGGAATATGAGATGCATCAACAAGATACTTCCATTTATGACATACAAGAAACATGTTATGTATCAACATCATATTTGGAGGAAATACTAAATTTTAAGAAACATTTCCAACCATATAAATAAACACAAAAGGATCAAATAAATGAGTAGCAAACTTACCTTTGCTCACAATTCATCGATGACCAAAACAGAGTGAAGCATTCAAGAAAACCTAACCACCAACTGAAAAATCCAATTTTTTGTGATGATGATTAGAATAAAACTTATTCCAAATATATAAAGTCAATATTATTTGATGAATCAACTAAATATTTCATGTTTTCTCTTGAAGGATGCTCTATCCAACCAAGGAACATCCTCCTATCTTTATAAAAATAAAGATTTATAAGTTCAGCCGTATAATTCTGCAAAAGGATCCATTCTTATTGTGGAATGGTAACAATTTTTATAAGAAAACTAAAAAAACATTATATTTTCATCCCATTCCCCCACCAAAGATAGGAACGGAGGTGTGTATCATGTCCTCATGAATTTTTATAGCTCTGTCTATATGTCCATATGACTGCGGATAGTATATCGTACTCAAACAAACCTGGGATCTCATTGGATCCTAAAGGTCTTTCCAAAATAGAGAATTAATCCACGGATCATGATCATAGTCTATATTAGATTGAACTCTATTCTACTAAACAATATATTTCACATAATATTTCTCATCTCCATAACATTGGTTTTATCATGAATAGGTATAAAGTGATACGATTTAGTCAGACTATCGATCACTTCCCATATCACGTTCGTCTTTCAATGGTTATGTGGAAAACTAACCAGAATGTCCATATATATTTCATCCCATGTCCAAGTAGGAACTACATTTTTCTGAAGGAAACCCAAAGGTCTCATGTTCTTAGGCTCGACCTGTAGGCAGGTAAAATATTGATATAAAAAGATAACAATGCCTTGTCTAATACCTAACCACCAGAATCATTGCTTCCTATCATAGAAAATCATCATGGATCCTTGGCGTAAATCCCACTAGGATTTGTTAAAATCCACCATAAAAACATTAATTATTTCTAAAGGCATAAAAATGATTCTTAAAATGTATAATTCATTTCATGGAGTATAACTATCCTATAAAGGTCTATTAACTATAATTAGAGTTTCAAATGCTATGGAACTCATCCTCAAGATTGTTTTCCTAGAGGATCACCTCTAAAAGAGAGGATTTAAACTAAACTTTGGCGTAGGAAACTTCATCCCTTGATTCCCGGAATAAAATATGTGAATGTACAAAAAGATCCACCATTTTTCTCACATCTAATGATTCTTTGATGGCCCAATTCAGGTGTTTCATAACCAAATCATCTGCGGTGACGTTCCATTTCACCAAAGAAAAAGAGTTGTTAAAGTCAAAATATTGTATGTATTCCACTAAATTATTATGGTATAAATTTAAACAATTTTGATAGAATGTATAACTCAAGATAATTTTCTCAGAATACACTGTAAACCATTCTCTAAAATGGTAATGATTCAAACACATAAGATAATCCATCACAACTATATGTTTGAAGTCATAGGATAGATAATTCTTCATGTGTGGCCTAAGATGGTAAGATCCATAATCAATGACTTTATCTCCCAACATGAGAACCCAACCAAAACCAAAACCTAATGAATCATTAAAAACGACATAGCCCCACCCTACCTATGGACACGTCAACACACTCATAGTATCCAATATATGTTTTACCCGAACTAAAAATATATATCAATTTTAATCCAATGTAAAATATACTCCCTTTTGAGTTAGAGAATTCATCCGAGAATCCAATTTTGAGAATTCTTTTTATAAACCAGAGATAATATTCTACTATACCCAAGAAGCTCTAAATATCAAAAACATTGCATTGTTTTTCCAATGTCGTAACAGCTTTCACATTATTAATATAAAATGAAATTCTATGTTATAACACCACATTTCCTAATAAATTCATTTTCTTAATCCAAAGAATATAATTTTAATGATTTTCATAAATTCAGTGGTTTCACATCAATTCTAGAAATACTCTTAAATGAAACACATGATACTCCCCAGACATTGAGTTAATAGGATGTCATCCAAAAAGACGAAAAAGAAGGTATCTAGGTACCCATAAAAGATACTTTTCATTAAATATGTTTAAACTATAGGAACATTTTTTAAACCTAATGTCAATACAGGGGTCTCATAAATGGTATACCTTTTCTCCATGGTGGGTTTCAGAATGGTAGAATCATTTATCCTCAATTGATGGTAACTAGATTGATGATAGATCTTCAAGAAAAACTCTTACTATTTCAACTAATCTAAATATAATCAATCCATGGAAAAAAGATACATTTTCATTACCATAACATGATTTACTTTTCATTAATCCACACAAAGGTGTAGTAAAAATTATATTTCTGAGTAAATAAAAGAGGAACCGCACAAGGTGAAAAACTCCAGTGTTTGAATACTTTCCCTATAAAATCCTCCAATTGAGTCTTAAACTCTTTAATTTTATCTAATAACATGCGTTATGATGAGATAGATATTGGTTTTTTACAAGTCACTAAATTGATAGAAAACTCTATCTCTCTTGCTAGTGGAAAACAAGAGGAGTCAAAGGAAAAATGTCAAGTAACTCAACTACAACTAGAGGGATGTCATCACTAAACAATTATTTCTATAGATCAATAGATAATATATATATTACCTTCCTCATAACTAGATAAAAAGTTATAACATTAATCAAACCCACGTCTCATTCTACTTGAAAGATATGGAACACCCCATCAGTTGAAATAAAGGAGACTTGATGGATGTAACAATAAATATGGGATTTAGTAGAAATGAGACAATCCATCCCAAATATGGAAGTAAGTGGGTTCTTCCCTAGAACTAGAAAATCCCATGAATTTTCGAGAACAGATACTGAGAAAATACAAGCATGACCATGAGGACCATACTCTCTTTTTTCCAAAAGGTGTAGTAATATTCATCATAAGAGATAAAGTATATGTATGATGAATATGTATATTGAAAATAAATTTTGAAATAAATGATTAAGATAAACTAGTATCAAGAAAATAGTCACTAATGATGAAGCTTTAGTTATGGTACCTCTCATGGTCACCGGACTCGTCTTTGTTTCCTCTAGAGGCTCTTCGAATACATTAATGTGCTCCAAACTAGATGCATGTGAATAGAACCCAATTGTTGGTAAATAATATGATTTCATCTTAGTTCCTGTAGGAAATGGTGATCCCATGCCACGACATGAAGTGGAAAAGATATGGAAAAAATTCAAGTGACCTCAGAATCTATAAGAACCACATGCCTTTTTTCTTTAATGAGAACTCGTTTTGAGTGCTCTGATTTTCCACACTAGTAACAAATCAAAGATTCTCTTCCAGGAAGTGTAGGTTTTCTAGAAAACCCATGTTTTTAAGAACCACTATGAAAATCATCACTCTTAAACTTCCCCATAATGGAACTCACACAACCAGAGAGAGAAAATGGAACACCTGTCAACCCTGACTTTTCCATCTTGGTCCATTTTCACCATCAAGGACTTATCTAGAACATCATCATAATATGTCATATTCAACAAGAAAACCTGTGAGATTATATCATATTGAATAAAGATCTCTAACATTTGAGTATTCACCTTTCTAATTAATTCAATTTCTGTTGAAAACTATACAGGCTTAGTAAAATGGTTTTCATATTCTGTCGTAGTCTTGTCAGCCTATTCATGTTTGAAAAACTCAATAGCCTTGTCTAACACCATCAACTATGGATAGAACTGTTCAGTGAAAAGAGGTTCGAAATCATTCTACTCTAACCCCTCATGCTTTTTCATTGTTACCATCATGTCACAACAACTCATATTAGGCCCCTCGTTCATGATGGTGGGACATTTCAATATGTTCTCATCAGTTGTCTCCATGAACACAAAATAATGACCAATCATACTTAACCAATCCTCGTCCTCTTGAGGTTAATTAAATCCATGTAACACATGTGGCTTTTGGATAATGTACTCATGATAATGATTCTTTAATGAATCCACTTGTGGTTCTATCACTGGATCCCAAACAGCATTGGGTGCAGGTTCTAATTCCAAATAATGGATAGTATTCACAATAATTACAACTATATTCTAGTCCACAAAAGGGCTTCTCCTTGTGGTGCAATAGCAGCATCATCTTGGATATGATTCATACAACTTATCGAAGGCATGATGCTACATAAAATTAGAAAAAAAATCATTTTAGACATCAAATAAACACTCAAATAGAGAAAAAATGAAATTAATCCCAATATATATGTAAACATGATATGGGTGAAAATTTTTGAAATTAAAAATAGGGAATATAAAAGACTTAGTCCTCATGAATTCATTCCCAAACCACTACTGGTGACATAAGGCTCATTGTAGTGAAAGATGGTTTGTCAATAAATCAAAAATTCCTTCTATGTCCCAACAAAATAACTCAAATACATAATTATATTATGGAAAAATGTTTAACTTACACCCTTGATACCCCTTTGTCATGAAACAAACAATAAACCTCGGTACCCTAATACCCAAGATGATCCTAACATGTCCTGAATGGTATTCTTGATCCCCATGGGTTGGTGACTAGCACCTAGGACCATGCATTATGATTGTGAGAATGAATTTTCCACAAACACAATGCAATCAAGAGATCCAAGTCAGTATTCATTCAATAAATTCTTTAATATGTTAATTATACCATAATTCAAAAAATTTCCATAAAATAGAATAACTACCCAAGTCCCAATGGAAACAGAAACTCAACCCAAGGATCAAAATCATGAACCACCTCCATGTGGCATGTTACCCTTTCTCAGACATGGTAGAAGATAATATAAAAACATATGAAGTCATAGGTAGGGTGTGTGCTAAAATACTAGTAAGTACTAAGTAAGGATTACATAATAATATGTCGACAATTATTAAAAAAATAATGATTTCAATTTTAAATAATGATTCATAACAGTTCATAAGATTTCTTAAATCAAATCATTCTTTATATATCAATTTATGGAAATACATTCAAAAAGGATTAATAACCATTTTTATGTAAAATTTTTTCTATAAAATCAAAGGCCAGTGAAAAATTGTTTACAACTTTAGTATATATTTTAAAACATCACATGGGAGAAACATGGTAATATTTCAAGAGGCACGATAATTTTAGGTTATGGGATCCTCACACACATATATAATGAAAATGAAAATGTGCACACATGTCCCATTTAAACTGTTTAATGAGAACCAACCAACATCATATTGAGGATGAGATCTGCCAATTAGTTTATGATACACTTGTAATGAAATAATACATTTTTGAAGAATTCCCATACTATCATGTTTGTCCCTAATTACCCACAAACTACATGGGATTTCATTTTCTAAAACAGTAATAAATAATATAAAATTAATTCCAAAAATATTTAAAATAAAATTCAACCAATTTTTCAATCTCAATATGCAAATTTCCATTTAAAAACCAAAATGGTTTTTTAATAAACTCATTATTTAATTCATGATACAACCAATGATTTTCTGTCAAAACAATATAATCCATTTGATTCAAATAAAACTTTGAAATCATATTCCAAATTCATTTCAAAAATTTCAATTCCAAAATTTAAATCCTAAAATTCAATTTCTAAAATTTTCCATCAAATAAAATTCTCACACCAATTCATGGAAGTGAGGGTTTCATCCAATTCCAGGATAAATCAGATTCAAATCCTCAATTTAATGGAACTTTTGTTATTAGCCAATTGAAACTACTTAAAATTTAATAAAAAAATTTAAATTAAATCATTAAATATAGGGTTAAATAAATTGGCCATCATAAATTGAAGAACCTACCTCTGGATTATGGGATCGTGAGTCACAATGCCCCAAGTGGGAAACTCCAATGAATAAATCTTGCAATAAAGATATGATAATTAAATTGGGATTAATGATTCTAGATATTGTGAATTTGATCATCCAATTACATAGAGATATAATAACCGTAGTGAGGAGGGAGGAGATATTGGGAGATATGGAACAAGAGGAGGAAACATACAAGTGAAGGGCCGAATGAATACCGCCTATCTTTGATCCATCTTGGAAGGGGATTAGAAGAGCCGAAATTAATCCTTGAGATCATTAAAACCATGGAAATTAGTCTGGGTAAATTTAATCCAAAGTGATGGTCTCAATTAGGGTGTTGGGTATTTTCAATAATTTTCAAATTAATTAAAATCCACATTCATGGTTTCATGGGAGGGGTCACATGGTTAAAGAAACTATCTGCCCTAGATGTGCACCCCTACTGATGGGGTTTAATATTTCCTTCATGGTGTGTGCATATTTTTTAAAGCTTTTACCCAATCCTGAAAACCCTAAGTATTTGGGTTTGAACGGTTTTCAATATCTACTTGCATAGTTTGGAAAAATCATACGCCAACTGTGAACATCCCAAAATCCTTTCGAAATTTCAAAATTTCAACTGAAACAACCCTAAATGAAACAAAATTAATGTATGGTTGAAATAGAGGTATATTAATAACTTATAAAAATTAAATTATTTTACAAGAGGAAACCTTGACTACTAAATGGTATTGTAATTGAACCATGATTAATAAGATGGTCGGAGGGGTGAACCCATTCCACTGCAAGGAAATAGATGTGACTAGGGATAGTGGTGTTTCCCACCCAATAGGTGTATCCCCAATAAAGTTCTGTGATAGGCTTTATCAATGATCCTTGACTTATATGGGATGATTTTAGATTCTTAGGTATATTTCAAATATTCTATGTATCATTATTATGTTATGATTTCATGGGCCATCATCTAGATCCCATTATGATTTTTGTCTTATGAGCATCAAATCTTTAAACAATGATTTATTTTTGTCTTCTTTCATATTCATTGTATGATTTTACAATGTTATTCTCATGTTTTTATACCACTGTGCTTATATTATACTTATGCATATTCTTTCTTTACCCTTACTGAGCATCTGATCTCGTTATTTCTTATGCTTCCTTTCCCCATGTTATTAAGAAATTTATTAAGTAGTATTACTAAAGGGAATGTTATTTGTGGGAGATGTTGATGATATTTCACCAAATTTGAATATGTGTTCCATGTTTCCAGATACACTAAACTATTATGGTCCTTCTGAATGTACTTTTTTAATGTGTGGATTACTCATCTAAAGTGATGTAATATCCATTTATGTTAATCTCGGGTCTTAATAGTTAGTATCACATGCTAGTTTTAGTCAACCATTGGTAACTATGATAAGAAAAAATAAGTTATATCACTAGGGATATTTCTAAATATGTGTCTAGGGATTTCTCTTAGGATAGGTCTACTTTGTCATAGATTTAAAATAAGGTTTCATATTTTCTCTATCTTACAAGTGATTTTTCATGATTATGTAAATTTTTATAATGATACGTGTTGCTCACACTATGATTTTTGGTTTTAGTCATATGTAGGAACTAGAAGAAACTAGATAATCATTGAATGTTCTGGTAAATTTTTTTATGAGTAGTAAATTTGGATCATCACTATATTGAAGGATGCTTCGTTTATGAGTAATAATTTTTTAGGGAACATGATTAATAATGTCTACCTTAACTAACTCTCTGACTTGAAAAAGAATATAAAAAATTATTTTAATAGGAGTTCATTTAATGGAGATCATGGAGGAATTTGAATTATTTTTTCTTTATTTCAATATTGTGGAAGAAGAACCCAAGTGAATTTATTTTTTAAAAGGGATTTTTTTTTGAAAATCGAATATAAGGAAAGAAAGAAAGTAACTACCAAGGGGAAAAAATAAAATCCTAGTTAATACAATGAAAGGGAATAATGGAATCCTTAATAAGTCATTTATAGTTGAATTATTTAAATGTGGAACAAATGGGAATTATGGAAATCAATTTCCAAATATAAAATATCTCGAAGGGATTCAGTAAGGTGGTACATGTAATGGTAATATTGCTAATGGTGATCAGACTACATGTTATATCTCAAATTAAATAGGTACTGGTAATAGGATGAGGTAGAATTGTTAATGGATTAATGATGAAGTGGATTAACCTAATTTTTTATATATTTGGATTTAATTATTATGTTATATGAATTTTTAAATACATAAGGATTGTATACTTTATGTTTTTTATGAAGGATTGAGAAGAATTTGTTGAATAGTATCGATGGACTTGAAATGTGATATAAAGGAAAGGTGAAATTCATGGGAAACAAAATATTAAGGGATATATGACCCTTAATATGTTCCCGATGTTGATATAATTATGTTTGGATAATGATATGTTCAATAAGAATAAGTAAATTAGATTGTACTGATTACATTGAAACTGATTAAGGGTTTGTTGAGAAAGTGTATTATGCCATCGTGGGTGGAGTTTATGAATTTTTTTTGACAAAAAGAATATATCCAATAATCTTTGGAAAAAGAAATAATGCATGTTTTCAAAAACGTTTTTCTTGTAATTACCATGTTTCAAGATAATACATTATCCGTGAATTCACATGGTTTTTATGTATAAAATAAGATCTGATTTATGATATATGGGGGATCAATATTCATATTATTCTAAGAAATATAGTGTCCATCATTCAAAATATTAATACTATCATCCTTCTTATGGGTTATATAGATTGTTGGACTCATCATGTGTTAATCATGTTTTAATGATCACAAATCTCATTACTGTTAATTAATCTTGATCTTCATTGCACATCTTGCTAATGCTCTTCAAACTCAGTAATAGCTGCACATCATGTTTTTATAATAACAAATCTTATGGATGTTAATTACTCTCTTTATTATTTACAAGTCTTATGCATGATCACAATTTTTTCATATATTATCACACCTTTATATTAATGATTCACATTTTCTTACTCTCTAATGATTAACCTTAATCCATATTCTGCATATCACTGTCTTAGTCCAAATATAGATATTCGTCTAAGTATGGAGACACCGTGAAGAACTCACTGTGACCAGACACCGTGACCACTCACCGTGACCCGACACCATGATCAGACATCGTGATGAAGACACCGTTTCCATGATCATTATGACACCATTTCATAAGCTTTTGTCAATATTATTTTAAACAATGTTAATAGTCATATTTGTTGTTTTTAATGCAATTAATGTTATTTAATGATAGTTTTTGGCATGTCAGGAAACCGTATCTCGAATCTATGAAAAGGGAATCATTCTTACTGTCATAACTCGTGGAACATAAGAAAGACTGAGATGCAGTTCACGAAAAAAACAACAACAATGTGAATATACAACAAGAAGAACTTAGGTACACCCAAGTGCACTGTGCTGAACAAGAAGGAGATTGAAAGACCTTCAAATAACTCTCATGAGTGAAATCCAATACTGCTGAAGAACACATGACGAATCAAGATATTTTTCTCACTTCTAAAGTGGACAAGCTGAACTACGACACTCTTTTTTTCAACAGAAAAACCAGAGAATAACTCAGAAGAATTCCTGATGAATCCAACGAGTCCATAGCTACATTGATAAACACTAGATCTTTCTAAACTCTCATATATCTTCTCTACATGATTTATTTATTAACTTTCGAGCATTGTGGTGTACTCTGTATATCTTTACACACACTGTCTCCTACACTGAACTGGAGGATATCAAAATCCTCACTCAAATTCTCTTAACTTCTGTTTACCCACGTCAACTGTGGAAGAGGTCCTTGTGTGACCTAGTCTTTGTTTTGTTTCCCACGAAGAACAGTGGTAGAGGTCCCTGCGTGGCCTGGATAGTTTTGTAAAACTGCTGTTAACCCCGATCCAGGGTGTGGATCAAATTTATATATATATTTGAGAGGACTAAGTCTCATCTTGATACTGAACCTCTTGTTATATCTGCTGTGAATCTTTTATTTAAGTTTAAAGTATACGACATATATCATATTTATTCCACTCCTATTTCTTTAAAAATACAAAATTATTTTGAAGCTACTTTGATAGTTAAATTAGCAGGTGTTTACACTTATTGTAAATCAGTAGATTAGTTTCAAAAGTTAGTTTGATCCAATGGTTAAACTAACTGAGACCTAATCAATCTTTGAGAAGCTAAGTGAACATTTACAATCTGTATAAATTCACTACAGTTTAACTTATTTTATAAATCGTGGGATTTTAACTAGATAATATTTTAACATAAATTTTAATTGGAACTCAATTCACCCCCCTCTTGGGTGTCCACTCCGACCAACATTTGGTATCAAAGGTTTAGTTTTTTTTGTTCAAAGGTTTTTGAAATACTCTGTTTTTTAACTGTGATTTTAGTTACATCTTTAAAGATCATAAATTTTTGTTAGTTCTAAATTTTTATCTCTTTAAATTGTCTTTCTAAAATATAGTTATGGATAATAGACTAGATGGTTTTGCTACTAATAGTCCACCTTTCATTAATAATAAAAACTATTCTCAGTGGAAACTTAAAATGAATATTCATTTAGAAAGCATAGGTTTTGATATTTGGAGTTCCATAGAATCAGAATATAAACTTCCCACTACTGCTAGATCCACTTGGGATGAACCTAAAAAGACTGCTTACAATAATAATTTTAAAGCCATGAATTCCATGTCCTGTGCTTTAGGAGATGAAGAGTTTAACAGAATTTCTTCTTGTAAAACTGCTTTTGAAATTTGGGATACCTTGGGTGTTTCTCATGAAGGAACAACCAATGTTAAAGAAATGAGATTAAATACTTATACTATTAAATATGATAATTTTAAAATGAAAACTGATGAACCTATTTCTGACATGTATCTCAGGTTTAATGAGATAGTCAATACAATGAATTCACTTGGAAAAGTTGTTCCAACAAAGGAAAAAATTATGAGAATCTTGAGATGTTTACCAGATCGATGGAGAGGCACATCTGTTTTAATCAGAGAGTCATGTGACATTGCTGCTCTACCTGTCAAGGAACTCATTGGTAAGCTTATGATGTATGAGGAAGAACTCAAGGTGAATAAAGAGGAAGATGATGAACCTAAGAGGAAATCAGTGGCTTTAAAGACTACTGCTTCGAAGAGCAAGGACAAAGATAAAGCTCAACTACCTACTGAAAGTTCAACTAGTGAAAACTCAGACTCTGATAGTGATGCTAAAATGGCTCAGATATCCAAAAGGTTTAAGAAATTTTATAGGAAGAATAAATTATTCGGAAAATCAAATTACAAAGGAAGTTATGACAATAAGGGACATTGGAAGAAGGATTGGAAAAAGCCAGATAAAAGTGATGCAGTTGTCTGTTATGAGGGAAAAAGAAAACGACATATTAAAGAAGACCGCCCAAAGCTCAAATTCAAGAAGAAATATGATTATAAGGAAAGTAAGTACAAAAAGTCTATGAAGGATACTTGGAGCGCTTTTGAGAATAGATGCAGTGAATCTGAAACTTCTGAGACTAAAACCAGAAATAAGGCAAACATGTGCTTTATGACAAACACATCTGAGGTAACCCTAGATACTCCTGCTTTAAATTCTTATTATTATAAAGATAGTGCAGAATCTGATTCTGATTCTGAAAACATGACTAGTGAAGAATTGTTTGAACTTTGTAATATGATGGAAGAGACATGAAATGAACTTAAGGATAAATACAAATCATTAAAGAAATATCATGTTCTCACTACTACTTTTAAAACTGAACTTACTATTGAAAAAGATAAAAATGCTCAATTGTTAAAGGAAAACACTGAACTGAAAATGTCTAATGAGCAACTCCGAAAGGATTTAGAGAAATTAACAAATGTAAAGGATACACTAACTCAAATTCTAGGAAATAAAGTTGCACCAAAATACACTACTCGAATAGGCTACAAACCTAGACAGAGACCATTTACTAAGAATAGATTTGTTCCTAAATCTGGACAGAATGCTGCTAATTCTAGTTTCGGACATTTATATTCTTCAACTAGTTATATTCATAGTTACGGATCTAATATTGTTTATCTTTCAAAGTCTGTTGATTCTACAAATTTTATGAGACCCATAAGACAAATTTGGGTACTAAAAAGCTTTGATTACTAACCTATCTGGACCCAAGAAGATATGGGTACCCAAATCATTTCCTATATAAATCTATTTTTAAGGAAACCTTCTTAAAGATCTCATGTAGGAAGACTTGGTACTTGGACAGTGGATGTTCAAGACATATGTCAGGAGAATTCTCATGCTTTAAAATCTTAGTCAGAATTGATGGAGGCTTTGTCACCTTTGGTGATAATTCTAAAGGGAAAATCATCGGCTTAGGAAAGATTGGTAACACTGACTTAGTGTTAATTTCTAATGTTTTATTTGTTGATGGACTTAAATATAATCTGTTAAGTATTTCTCAGTTATGTTATGATGGTTTTAATGTTAAATTTGAAAATGATTCTTGCAATGTTTTTAATTCGAAAAATGCTTTAGTATTTTCTGCCCTGCGAAATGAAAATGTTTTTGCTGTTGATTTAAATTCTTTAGCCATGAAAAATATTACTTGTTTAAATGCTTTTCATAAAGAGTCTTAGATTTGGCACAGAAGATTAGTACACTGAAATATACACTCACTTAGAAATCTTACTAGGAAACACTTAGTTAGATACCTACCCAAACTTGAGTTTCCAAATGACAAAGTTTGTAATCCCTGTCAAAAGGGAAAGCAACACAATATCTCTTTCAAACCAAAGAAAGAAGTCTCAACTTCTCAACCTCTCGAGTTGGTTCACATGGATTTGATTGGACCATCTAGAGTTTCTAGCTTAAATGGTAAGCACTATGTCTATGTCTTAGTAGATGACTTTTCTAGATATACTTGGGTATATTTTCTAGCTCACAAAAGTGAAGCTTGTTCTTACTTTGTTAAATACTCCAAATCTATATAGAACTTTAGTGGACTTAAGATTAAAACATTGAGAAGTGATCATGGTCATGAGTTTGAGAATCATGAATTTGAATCCTATTGCTCACACAATGGCTATAGTCACAATTTCTCTGCCCCTAGGACACCTCAACAAAATGGTGTAATAGAAAGAAGGAATAGAACCCTGCAAGAAATTTCCAGAACCATGCTTAATGAGTATGACCTATTTGTTTATTTTTGGGATGAAGCTTTAAATACAGCTTGTTATATTATCAATAGAGTCTTAATCAGACCTGTTCTTAAGAGGACCCCTTATAAGTTGTGGAACCATAAGAAACCTAAGGTTAACTACTTCAGATTCTTTGGCTGCAAAGTCATTATTCTTAATACCAAAGATAATCTTGACAAGATTAAATCCAAGAGTGATGAAGGAATTTTCCTCGGTTATTCTATTTATAGTAAAGCCTATAGAGTTTTCAATAAAATAACCAAGTGTGTGGAAGAATGTGTTCACATCAAGTTTGATGAAACTGATCCACATGAGCCTAAAATCTCTCTTGAAAATCTTGAAGAATATTTATCTGTTCTGTACCTTAAAGACGAATCAAATGAACCTGCTATAAAGACAACCAGTTCTGGAAATTTTCCGGAACCTGCTTCTGTTGATTCCCAACCTGTTGATGAACCTGAAATTTCTAGTCCTACCTTTACTATATCAACTAGAATTATAATGAATCATCCTTTAGATGATGTTGTAGGAAATCTTGATAGAGGGAAACAAACTAGAGATTCTCTTAAAAATCATGTTGAAAATCAAGCCTTCTTGTCATAGCTTGAACCTAAAAACATTGACGATGCTATTAATGATGAATTTTGGGTAATTTATATGCAATAAGAACTCAATCAGTTTGAAAGAAATAAAGTTTGGAATCTTGTTGAGAGACCTAAGGACACTTTCACAATAAGCACAAAATGGGTGTTTAGAAATAAAGTAGATGAATCCGGAAACATAGTTAGAAATAAAGCTATACTAGTTGCACAAGGCTATAGTCAAGAAGAAGGTATTGACTATGAGGAGAATTTTTCTCCAGTAGCCAGATTAGAAGCTATTAGGATTTTACTTGCTTGTGCTACACATCTAAATTTCAAACTATATCAAATGGATGTCCCGAGTGCATTCTAAAATGGATATATTGCTGAGGATGTTTTTGTTGAAAAACCACCTGTATTTTCAAACCCTCATTTTCCAAATCATATTTTCAAACTATCAAAATATTTATATGGTTTAAAGCAAGATTTAAGAGCTTGGTATGATAGATTAATTACTTTTCTAATTTGTAAAGGTTTTACAAAAGGAATAGCTGATCCTAATCTGTTTATAAAATGAATTTCTAAAGATGTTTTAGTTGTACAAATTTATGTAGATGATATTATTTTTGGATCTTCAAAAACTACATTATGTACTGATTTTTTTAAATGATGCAAAATGAATTTGAAATGAGTTTAATGGGTGAACTTAAATTCTTTCTTGGTTTTAAATTCTTTCAAAATGATGATGTAATTATTTTAACTCAAAGTAAATATACTAGAGATCTTTTAAAACATTTTGGATTGGATAGAACAAAAATTAGTGACACTCCCATGAGTACCACTTGTAAGATTGATCTTGATGAAAATGGTAAATCTGTTGATCAAACCACTTATAGAGGAAATATTGGAAGTCTACTCTACCTGACTGCTAGTTGTCCTGATATTATGTTTAGTGTGTGTATGTGTCCTCGTTTTCAAGAAAACCCTAAAGAGTCACATTTAAATGCTGTAAAGAGAATTTTCAAATACCTCAAGCATACTCCCAATTTAGTAATATTCTATCCCAAAGGAAAATCATTTGAATTAGTTAGTTATTCTGATGCTGACTTTTCTGGATGTAAGCTAGATAGAAAAGGCACCTCTGGAACTTGTCATCCTTTAGGCAAGTCACTTGTATCATGGTGTAGTAAGAAACAAAATTTTGTTGCATTATCAATTGCAGAAGCTGAATACATAGCTGCTAGAAGTTGTTACGCACAAATTTTGTGGATGAAACACACATTACTAGACTATGGATATCAATTCAGACATGTATCAATAAATTGTGACAACACAAGTGCTATTAATATTTCTAAGAATCCTTTTTCTCATTCTAGGACAAAAAATATTGATGTAAGACATCACTTTTTGAGGGATCATTATCAAAAAGGTGATATCAATTTGGAATTTATTGGTACTGAATATCAACTTGCTGATATATTCATTAAACCATTAAATTCTGAAAGATTAGACTACATCATACATGATCTTGGTATGATTAATCATAAATTAATATCTTACTGATCTTAATTTTTAATAATTTACTGTACTTTACCTTACGGTTTCATACTTTCTATTTCTAAGTTATTGTTTTATGCTCACTGTCTGACAACTCACTGTCTCACCGTGACTATATAAAATTCTCACTGTCTCACCGTGATGACTATAAACCGTCTCACCGTGATGACTAGTTTTTTGTCTCACCGTAATACCTACTCACGGTCTCACCATGAGAATTATGTTAATTTTTATTACACCACTATTTGATTTCCCGTGTTTGTGTTTTTATGACGTTTGACATTCCAAAATGATAAAACTTAAGGGTTTCATTCGATTACTTACCCGAATTCTCTCTTGAACCTTCTCTTCCCTCTTGCCCGAACCTTTAGTGAATGCCAAGGATGAAGCGTCCATCTTCACCCTCATCTGAGAAGCGCCCCTCTAAGAAACAAAAGAGGATGCCGAGGATAGCTCCTGAAGGACCTCTAAACCCAAACCTGGTAAGTCGTACCATTGTACCTGAAAAAGAGGTTTGTCCTGAATGGTTTCTGTCTAGCAGATCATTAGTTTTGAAAGTTTTAAAAGAACAAGGATGTCTTGAATGGTTCTCTGGACAGAATAGAACGATTTACCTGAGGCTTGTATCTCAATTCTATCAGTATGTCAAGATCTCTTTTGAGTTTGGAGAATGATTTTTTGTGACCAGCATTATCGATGGTCCGAAGTGCCCTTTCTCTTCAAGGATGTAGGGTGCTTGTCTAATAATTCCACATGAAGGAGTGTGTGAAGATTACCAGAGAGACCCTCCTCCAACAACTGACATCTTTGAACTGTAAACCACTTTGGAAAACTTAACTGGAAATGGAACCAAGCGAAGGGCCATAGCTGCTGAACTAGATGGGGAGACAATACTTCTGTTCAAGTTTTTTCAGAATTTGGTTAGTCCAAGAAAAGGAGATTTTTCTGTGATGAAGTATTAGGACGTGTTCCTGATTCACCTATTGAAGAATGGCCATAAGATCAACCTGTGTAAGTATGTTATCAACCATATCTATGAGCTGATCAATGTAACTTCCAAATCCACCTCCCTGTTTTATTTTAGGATGATTTTAGCCATGTTAGTTGCAAAAGGGATGGTTAAAACGAATGAAGAAAAATTAGAGGACCTTGATTTTTGCCTATCCATGCCTATCATCAGAAGGATAAAGATTATCTGGAATCCCTGGAAAAAGAAATGGGTTGAGGATAGTGATCAACTGTATAAAAATTTTAATCATGTTGACTATCCAAGAAGGCCTACGAACCTAGATGATCATGGTTTGGAACCAGATGAAGTGGCTGAGTATTCAAAAGAAGAGGAAAAAGAAGAAGTAACAGCTGAAGTTCCACCTAGAGAAGAATCTGTAATACCTCCAATGGAAACAGTTCCTGTTGAAGAGGAAAGGGCTATTGTCCCTGCTGTTATCCCTGCTGAAATACCTCAAGTAGAGGAAGTTGTTGTTGAAAAGGAAAAGACTAAGGATCCTTCAGTTGTTCTTCATGAGGAAGAAGCTCATCCTAATGCTGCAAGGAAATTGGTTTTTCCTGTTTCAGAACAGCAAGAAACCTTAGAGGCATATTTTATTGAAGAGACTCTTTCTGTTGAGAAAGAATCAAGTCTGGAAGCTTATCCAGTAGAACAATCAGTTCTTGAGATTATTCCATCTACTAAAGAAAGAATGGAAATTTCCTTTCAGCTGGCAAGGCAAGAGTTTGCTGAAGATATTAGGGATGATCTTGTGGATCTTGTCCATGTTCCTGAACCTCAAGAATATGAAACGGAAGCACAAGTTGAGGGGGAGGAAACTAAAAATCTTGATATTGTGGAAGCTGGATCTGCTGAAGCTTCTCAACCTTCTATCACTTACTCTGTGCACTCTCGGTATTAGTTCCCAAGATTTTATGATGTGAATGAGTCACAGAAAGTGACTGAAACTGGAATGGATATTTCTTCTCTGTTTCAACTGATGTCCTTAGCTTATTCAGAACCAGAACCAGAGCCCCAACCTCAATCTCAACCAGAATCTGAACCTCTCCCTTTACCTGCATCCTTACCTGAGCTTCACTCCTTTATGACTAAAGATGATCTGAAATTTTTTTGTGAGACTTTGTTAGATGGATTTGAGAAAATTTTCTCCACTCAACCTCGCCCAGTGACTCAATTAAGTCAAGAAGATGCATTAATTCTTTTGGAAAATATTATCTTGCATATTCAACCAAGGATACTCCAAGAAATTCAAGAATTTAGAGTAGAGAATAAGCTGCTGAGTGCTAATGTTTCAAATATGAAAAGTATGGTAGTAAGTCTGCAGAATGAGTTATCTTTGAGATCAGAGCCTGCTCATGTTTCTACCCCTACACCTGTTGTTTTTTCTCCCGAGTCTTCAGATTCCCTCCTTGCTAAGGAGATTGTGTCTCAAGTTAATCAATACCTACTATCTTTTGATGAAAAGATTGAAAAAAGGCACACCAAGATGCTGGAACGCACGAGAGATCTTGTGGAAGCTCTGAATAAGTTTACAAATGAATACACTGGATGTCTGTAAAAAGTTTTGAAATAGATCAAAGTTCTAACCGAAGCTGTCAAGGCTTCACTTGCTTCTGGTCAGACCTCCACACCTTCATTGGATGATTCTATGTTGAGATCCATAATTATGGAAAAATTTCAGAATGCCTTTAGTGGCTTGGATCTATCTTCTTTGTCAGAAGTGATTAAGAACAGTGATAGATCATTGGACTTGGTTAGGATTCATTCTAAGATAGCCAATGATGCTCAACAAGAGATCTCTAAGAAAATAGATTTGTATCTTTCCCGGATTTTCTCTAAAAGTGATATGACAGATCACTTTAGATATCTTGTGGAAAATCTAATAATCCCTTCGGTGACTCAAGCTTTTAAAGCTCATGTTCAGAAACTTTCCGAGTTCACCAGATTGTTGGGCAGATTTCTGGAGAATAAAGATGATTTTGAAAAGGCTATGCAGTATGGTGGTAAAATCATTACTGATTTCATCAATCTTTTGAAGTCGTATCTTCATGTGCAGAGTACTGCTATAGTTGCTCTAGCTGCTGCACCCCTTAGACCTGGACTACCTGCCTTAGCCTCAACTGCCATGATAGTTAGCCAAGCCCTTTCTCAGATCCGGCCAGTCATTCTTGATCAACCACGGCCTAGATCCTTTCCTGCTCTTACTTTGGCTCCATCTATTTTCGAAGGTCTACCCTTACCCTCGTTTTCTACCACATCTATGCCTTCTTCTACTTCACCACCAGCTACTGCTACTGATAAAGGAAAGGAAAAGATGGATCCCTAAAGAGTCTAGAGACTGTTTTTCTTTTTTTGATGGGATTTCATTTCTTGTTTACAGTTTTTACTTCTCCAGTACTTTGTATTCTGAACCCTTTGTTTAATGACAACTGCCGAGTTTCATTTAATTTTCTCTACTTTTTGATAATCCCAAAAGGGGGAGAAAAACTACAGGTATCAGTTCTATAATAGTATAAATAGGGGAGAAAAACTACAAGTATCTATTCTATAATGTTTTTTTTATGCTAGTATCTTTAATAATACATGTCATTTATATTCTACCTATATATGATTTGTGATCATCAATAAGGGGATATTTTTGGACTCCTCATGTGTTAATCATGTTTTAATGATCACAAATATCATTACTATTAATTAATCTTGATCTTCATTGCACATCTTGCAAATGCTCTTCAAACTCAATAATATCTGCACATCATGTTTTTATAATAACAAATCTTATGGATGTTAATTACTCTCTTTATTATTTACAAGTCTTATGCATGATCACAGTTCTCTCATATATTATCACACCTTTATATTTATGATTCACATTCTCTTACTCTCTAATGATTAACCTTAATCCATATTCTGCATATCACTGTCTTAGTCCAAATAAAGATATTCGTCTAAGTATGGAGACACCATGAAGAACTCACCATAACCAGACATCGTGACCAGAAACCTTGACCACTCACCGTGACCAGACACCGTGATCAGACACCGTGATGAAGAAGCCGTTTCCATGATCACTGTGACACCGTTTCTTAAGATTTTGTCAATATTATTTTAAACAATGTTAATGGTCATATTTGTTGTTTTTAATGCAATTAATGTTATTTAATGATAGTTGTTGGCATGTCAGGAAACCGTATCTCAAACCTATGAAAAAGGAATCATTATTACTGAAAAAACACATCGAATATAAGAAAGACTGAGATGTAGTACATGAAAAAAACAACAACAACGTGAATATACAACACGAAGAACTTACGTACACCCGACTGCACTGTGATGAACAAGAAGGAGATTGAAAGGCCTTCAAAGAACTCTCATGAGTGAAATCCAATACTGCTGAAGAACACATGACGAATCACGACATATTTCTCACTCCTGAAGAAGACAAACTGAACTACGACACTCTGTTTTTCAACAAAAAAACCAGTGAATAACTCAGAAGTATTACTGCTAAATCCAACGAGTCCAAAGCTACATTTATAATCACTAGAGCTTTCTAATCTCTCATCTATCTTCTCTACGTGATTTATTTATTAACTTTCAAGCAGTGTGGTGTACTCTGTATATCTTTACACACACTGTCTCCTGCACTGAACTGGAGGATACCCAAATCCTCACTCAAATTTTCATAACTTATGTTTACCCACGTCAACTGTGGAAGAGGTCCTTGTGAGACCTGGTCTTTGTTTTGTTTCCCACGAATAACAGTGGTAGAGGTCCCTGCATAGCCGGGACAGTTTTGTAAAACTGGTGTTAACCCCAATCCAGGGTGTGGATAAAATTTATATATATTTGAGAGGACTAAGTCTAGGTTTGAGACTGAACCTCTTGTTATATCTTCTGTGAATTTTATATTTAAGTTTAAAGTATACGACATATATCATATTTATTCCCCTACTATTGCTTTAAAAATACCAAATTATTTTGAAGCTAATTTGATAGTTAAATTAGAATGTGTTTACACTTATTGTAAATCAATAGATTAGTTTCAAAAGTTAGTTTGACCCAGTGGTTAAACTAACTGAGACCTAATCAATCTTTAAGAAGCTAAGTGAACATTTACAATCTGTATAAATTTACTACATTTTAACTTATTTTATAAATCGGGGGATTTTAACTAGACAATATTTTAACCGAAATTTTAATTGGAACTCAATTCACCCCCCTCTTGAGTGTCCACTCTGACCAACATAGATGACCATTTATGGAATGGTTTATGTTAAACTTCATATGAGGTTTTTCAGATTAAATATTCATCACTTCATATAAGGATTTATTCATATTTTGTAACTAGTGATTACCTTTTTATTTTGAAAAAGGCACGTATAATGACCGATTATTCAATTTATGGATCTAATCATATGTTAATTATTTCGTAATGACAAATTTATATTCATTTCTAGGAATAATAGATGAAGTGTAAATTGATCAAGAACAAAAAAGGGTGAGATTGTGTTGAATCAATAAAGTATATCTTCTCCTATTTTTTTTTCAACATTTGGAAAAGGGTCTTGAAATTAAATTTTGTCCCATTATCATCCTTTTTTATGGTATCAATGACTTCTTTCAACCCTTTTGGGGTTATGGATTTGTGATCATTAACTTTTACATTACCATGTAATCTATCAATTTCAATTATAACTAGATAACTATATTTATCTTCCATGTCCATGTTCTTACATTCCATTTATGTTCTTCTGTAAGGAAAGATAGTTATCAGTTACATTGGGTAACCATTATTCTTCTAACATTCCCTTTTTAAATGAATTCTTAGAGTTCATTTTTAAGAAGTAGTTTTCAATGAAATTAACATTCAAATATTAAACCTTTCATACAACACCATGTTATGCTTGTTGTCACATCCCGTTATAGCATACCATCAAACTGGAAGCGTCACCTGTCTCCATATGGCCTCAAGAACATCTCCCTATATACTAGAGGCGGTCGACTAGCAGCCAGGCTCTCAGGAGGTGATAATGGGGAGAATATACCCTCATATTAGAGTTTATTCTATAATATAACATTATATAAAAATATTCAAAAAATGGACGCAATAAACAGATAACTAAGAAACAGAAGAATAATGTGTTATATTTAATAAAAATGTCCCACATCAGTGTATACAATAGATGAATGCAAGAAATGGTGATGATACATAATTGAAAGAAGTAAAAAATTCTACAATGCTTAAAAATACAACAAAAATATAGGAAAATTAGAGAAAATCCCTATGGGTTATGTCATCAAGCATACTGAGCTCCATCTCAAACCTCTGTTCCTAACTCTAGGTACAAGAAACAAAACAATCTACCTAGGTCCTATAAATATAAGGTCTACTCGATTGAAACTGTTACCCCAGTAGTGTGTGAGATGAAAACTCACTTTTTCGGCACCCATCAATGTCTAGGCCAATCTAGAATGTGAGTAAAAACTAAACAGTGTGCACATATAGTGAATAAATAACAGAATTGAATATATAAACACCAAGCCATCCAGGTACCTAAGGGACACTTGAATGGTGATACCAGCATCGGTTCATTTCCAGAATAACAGTCATATTCATTCAATCATGTATATATATAGTAATAGTGTATGTAGTTTTATAAATTTTAAAACATGGGTAATAAATTAAATATATTTAAATTTATTTAGTTATCCTTTTTAACCTCATATACCCCTGGGTTTCCATGGATACTCATATCTAAATTCCTTACTTCGCCCATGAAGGACTTCAAACCTTTTATCATATTCAATTCACAATCACAATATCACATAGTCTTTCATTATCCTTTTAATTCAATTCATATAAAACCAATTGGACTCATCGTCCATTGTAAATTAATGGATGTAGAACAACATGTTTAGAACCCCGTGAGTATTTACAACATCGGTACTTGTCCACAACCCATTTATCAATCATAAGTATATATATCACGCATGTAGAAAATCATGTAAAGAAACTTGTGAGTATTTGGATCATCAATCCCTATCTCACAACACATTTATCAATCACACACACACACACAAATATATATATATATATATATATATATATCATGGCTGTATAACATCATTTCTAGAACCCTGTGAGTATTTTCAACATCAGTCCTCATCTCATAATCCATTTATCAATAATATATATATATATATATATATGTATGTATATCATGGGTGTAGAATGTCATGTCTAGTACCCCGTGGGTATTGGGAGCATCAAACCCTGTCTCATTAACCATTTATCAATCATACATACATATAACACAAATATCACAATATCATCATAAGGCAACATCTTATGGATTCCCAATTCTCATTACACTGGCATGGTCACATATTCAATTCAAAGCATGTGTAAAGGCTTCTCATGAATATCAAATTCCATTTCCATTTTCCTTTAAACATTTCAAATGACATTAGGTTATTTATGACCATAAAGTAGAGGTATGTACTAAACCATCTTATATGTGTCAAGTTCACTAAAATCATTTCAACTAGCTTAATTAGTGATTAATAGGTTAGTGTAAGGAATTGTAATTCCAACCTATTCTATTCACTTTAATATTTAATCATTTCGTATAAAAATTTATAAAAAATAATATGAACAGAACCAGTCATATAAAGCATTCCATTCCATATGAGTATACCCTCTCAGTTTGAAATTTCATATTTAAATACATCCCCTGAGTTTACCCACTCATTTACCCATTTTTCATTAAAGGAATATAATGAGGATACCCACTCATTATCCATCACTTGCATCAATATTCATTCAACTTTTATAATGAATTTACCCATTACTTAATACCCATTCACCACCCATGTCACCACAGAGTATACCCACTCATTTTTATTGTTTGAATTCTTTCCCATCACATAGAATACCAACCCATTTATTTCCACTCAATCTTATTCCTTTCAAATGTGTTTACCCACCCATTAATCCAATTCGATTTCATTAGAACCAATTATTTCAAGTGATTCAACATGCAAAGAAGGTGGTACATATCCTATCCAATCAAACCATATTCATTTAATTAATAATGATTTCTCTAACTGTGAAAGAATAAGAAAACCACACATCATCAAGATAAGAAAACATAAATATTATACTAATATTTTTATTAGCTTGAAGGAAGTGCACCTCCTATGGAGAGGTTTTATAATAGAAACATGATTTTTTACTCTGACAATTCATTTAGATAAAATAGGCAGTGCAATCCAGAATTTCATTTCAATTTATCAAAGGAAATAAATAAAAGACTTTTACTTTTTTAAATTAAATTCAAGGATGAGGACCCCAACTCAAGAAAACAAAGAAAACGTTTGGAATTTAGCACTCTCTAACTCAAGTAGCAACATGCTCGCATTCATGAACATCAATATATATATATATATAACCTTAAATAGATGAACATGTTCCTCGTTCCATTAGGGAACCTGCACAAGGAATATATATATATATATATATATATATATATATATATATATATATATATATTCAGGCCTAGGAATATGTGTGTTCCCACTTGGAATCTATCACAACACCCAACAACAATTCCATTGGGTCTCGTAAACACCACTAACCGTACATAAAGGGTGAGAAAAATTTTATTGGTATAAAAACCTTACCTAAAATCAAAGACGGTGGAACTAACCTACCTGAACCACATCACCTTTAGAGTCGTTTTCCGGAACACAAACCAATTGGTCTTGAGACACCCTCTTAACAACATTATGTTAAGAAAACAAAAATGGGGTGATCCCTAACCCTTGGGCATTCAGATGAACTCCAAAGGGTGATTAACAACTCGAAACATGGCTTGAAATCGGGAGACAAAATCTTATAATGATGATCTGTCGGAAATCCCACAAGAAATCGGCTAGAAAAATGAAGATCAGAGGGAGATGGGGTAGAGCATCATGCGGACTAGAGGGACGAGGCTTCGTGTGTCGTGTAACTGAGCAAGGGGGTTATAGGGTATCCTATAAGTTTTCTAAAAAACTAAAATAATAAATTAAACTCATCATCATAATAACAATTAATATTATAATTATTATCATTACAAATTTATTTGTTTTTTGTTATTGTCCCCTTAATCTCATTTATCTAATTTTCTTTTTTACTATTAATTTAACTAAATTAAATTTCCTTAAAAGTACTCATCACAGCGTTCCAACTCTTATAATAATGATCTAAAACTTGGTTTTAATAATGTCCTACCGATTAAATTCCAAAAAATTTAACAACCCTCATAAAAAACACCCAGTCCAAACCACTAGTTTTTAAAAGCTACCCACCTTAAAAAATCCTATCCCTAGTAGGCCTTCAGATACTAGAAAACATCACCCATCCTACCTAGGTTATGATGTCTCACTTGAACAATGACATTGCATTTCCCAACACCAACCACACCCTTGACCATTTCACAATCCTAAGGGCTTAATCCTCTAAAACCCAATTCAAAGCACAAATACCAACCCAAAAATCAAGGCAACCTTTAACTGAGACCACACAACTAGAGATATGATCACTTCATCATCTATTTAACCAGATGAATATTCTTGATTTCTACTAGGGGTATTAGATTTTAATGTACAATTCCAAACCATAGTTCTTCCACAGTTGGAATTTCCAAAGTGGTCATGTTATAAGATTCGTAGTGACACATCTCACATGACTTAATTAACAGGATAACTGGATTACATCTGATTCCATAACGGGGATCTCATAAAAAGAAAGTTAAAATCCCAATCAGAAGACCACAACTGGCCGCATATGATTTTTTCAAAAGAAATCATCGATACATATACAACACTCTCCCATAAAATGGAAATGTACTTTTAAAATGATTCCATCACCAACTGTATACCAAAATAAAAAAGGGAACAAACCAAGCCATGCCAAGATAATAATCAATAATGATTCATAACCTAGATGGTCGATGCATCCGTAATAGAACCACAAAGTGTTCCTCCCTAAGGTATTCATCAGCTAACACACGGACATACAACAAACACTACAGGAAAATGGTCGTTTCACAGCTGTTTTTTCACGGCGGTATAAAAACCGCCACGAAATGTCTTAATTACTATTATTTGTATTTTTATTTTTTAAAAAAATTCAAGGATTAGCAGTGGTTTTTTAAAAAACCACTGCAAAATTGCAGCAGTTTGGGTAAAACCGCTGTGAAATGAAAGGAAAAAAGTAAAAAATAAAATGAGAAACCCCGAAATCACTGAAACGACCATAACTTTTGATCTGGGTGTCCATTGGGGAACCATGACCAGTCAAATAGAAGATCATGAAGTGATCTAAGGGAATGTATAATCAAAACTATGAGACGGTCTATGGTGAGAAAGATATGAGAGTTATAAGAAAGTTGAAAAAAGTTCTCCAACTTCAAACGGCCATAAATTTCGCTCCGAGTGTCTGTTTGGGCTCTACTACATATCAAATCGAAGCCAACAAAGAGAGATACACACAAAATTAACACAAGCAAGCTTCTGTCGTGTTTTTGGACCAAAAAACCCCCACCAAAGGACTCTGAAACCCCGTTTTCGTCACCGGTGTCCCGTCAACCTTGTCTTCAAACAGACCTAACTTTTGATCCGCGTGTCAGTTCAGACTCCTCCACCTGCCAGATCGTTGTTCGTTCTATGAGTTTCAGTTTGACTAGTCACGGTTCCCACATGGACTCTTGCATCATAAGTTATGGACTTTTAGTGGGTGTCAGGTTTGTTAGGTTTTTCGATGCCTCGTTTCTAGCACCCGTTCCCCGTCAGTTTTTTTTAAATGGTCATAATTTCCGATCCGCCTGTCCATTTGGTCTCTTTCACCTATCATCTCGAAGATCATTTTAGGATCTTTGAATTGAATGGTCGCAGATCTGGAATAGACTCTCAGATCATATGTTATCTTTGTTAATGTGAGTCCAATGTTTTTGTCACTTTATGACCGTTTTGACGGGTTCTAACGGTTGCCCCATTTATTACTGTTTATTTGGGTTTTCCTGACTTGTTATCTTTATCAATGGTTTTTTTGTTATTGTAATGATTATGTTGAATTCTTAAGGGGTTTTCCAGAGTTTCCATGAGTTTTCACGCGTTCTCATGCATTCTAATGCTTCCTTCTTCATGCTTCTCCATCTGTTTTCATGCGTATTCATAATTTTTCATCCCTTATCATGCCTTTTCGTACTTTTTCATGTGTTTTATTTATTATTTATTATTTATTATTTATTATTTATAATATAGTTTAATTTATTTTGTATCTATTATTTGTTATGATTATTTATTATATTTTATTTATATTTTATTATTATTTATATTTATTATTTATTATTTATTATTATTAATATTAATATTTGTTACTGGTTATTTGTTATTTATTATTTATTATTTATTATTTATTATTTATTATTTATTATTTATTATTTATTATTTATTAATAATAATAATAATAATATATTATATATTATATATAATATATAATATATTATATATTTATTTATTTATTATTTATTGTTTATTATTTATTATTAATTGTTTATTATTTATTATTAATTGTTTATTATTTATTATTTATTGTTTATTATTTATTATTTATTATATAAGTATTATTATCAATTAATAATTATTTTTTATTATTTATTATTTACTATCTATTTAATTATAATTATTAATTATGTGTTATTTATTATTATTTATTGTTTATTATTTATTATTTATTATTATCTATTATTTGTTATTATTTGTAATTTTTTATTTTTTATTATTTATTGTTCGTTATTTATTTATTATTTATTATTTATTATTTATTATTTATTATTTGTTATTTGTTATTTGTTATTTATTATTTATTATTTGTTATTTGTTTTTTATTATTTATTATTTATTATTTATTATTTATTATTTATTATTTATTATTTATTATTTGTTTATTATTATTTATTATTTATTATTTTGTATTGTTAATTATTATTTGTTATTTATTATTTGTTATTTATTACTTATTATTTATTATTATTTATTATTTATTATTTCTTGTTTCTTATTTCTTATATATGTATTATTATCTATTATTAATTATTGTTTATTATTTATTATTTATTATTTATTTTATTATAATTATTAATTATATGTTATTTATTATTATTCTTATTTATTATTTCTTATTTCTTATTTATTATTTCTTATTTATTATTTATTATTTATGATTTTTATTAGTTATTTTTTATTTATTATTATTTTTTATTTTTTATTTTTTATTTTTTATTTCTTATTAATTATTAATTATTGTTTATTATTTATTATTTATTATTTATTATTTATTATTTATTATTATTTGTTATTTATTATTTATTATTATTTATTATTTATTATTTATTATTTATTGGTTATTATTATTTATTATTAATTATTAATTATTATTAATTATTAATTATTATTTATTATTTATTATTTATTATTTATCATTTATTATTTTTTTATTTATTATTTTTTTTATTTTTTATTTTTTATTATTTTTTATTATACTTTATAATTTTTTATTTGTTATTTATTATTTATTATTTATTATTTATTATTATTTATTATTATTTATTATTTATTATTTATTATTATTTATTGTTTCTTATGTATTATTTATTATTAATTATTAATTATTAATTATTAATTATTATTTATTATTTATTCTTTATTCTTTATAATTTGTTTATTATTATTTATTATTATCTGTTATTTATTATTTATTGTTTATCGTTTATTGTTTGTTATTTATTGTTTTTCATTTTTTATATATTATTTATTATTTATTCTTTATTCTTTATTCTTTATTCTTTATTCTTTATTCTTTATTATTTTTTCATTATTCATTATTCTTTATTATTTATTGTTTATTGTTTATTCTTTTAATTTCGTAATATTATTATTTTATTTTCATAGTTTTAAAATTAATATAAATATTATTATAATTTATTTGTTATTTATTATAATAAACAGTAAATAATAATAAATAACTCAATAAATAACTAATAAATCGATAATTATTAATTATTAATTATTGGTTATTGATTATTGATTATTACTTATTGTTTAATTATTATTGAGTTTATATATATTAGTTTTGTATTATTTGTTTTTTCAATTAGTATATATAAGTATATTAAATTATGTTTATTAACCACATGACGAGCTAACTGGAGTGGTCAACTCATTGGAAAATATGCAAGAGGTTAGGGGTTCAAATCTCACCAAATGCAGAATTTCTTTATATTGCATGGGCATTTGCATGGGCATTTGCATGGGCATCAGCATGGGTATGTCCATGCATGCATGGATAAAGTTAATAAAGTAATGCGAATGAAATGAATTAAATGAAATAAATATGAAATAAATAAAATAAATATGAAATAAATAAATAAAATTTGAAATAAATAAATAAAATACGAAATAAATAAATAAAATATGAAATAATTAAATAAAATACGAAATAAATAAATAATTTACGAAGTAAATAAATAAAATATGAAATAAATAAATAAAATAAATATATTGCATGGGAATGTGCATGGGCATGTGCATGCATGGATGGATAAAGTAAATAAAGTAATGCGAATTAAATGGAATAAATAAAATAAATACTAAATAAATAAAATAAATACAAAATAAATAAATAAAATAAGAAATAAATAAATAAAATTTGAAATAAATAAATAAAATTCGAAATAATGAAATAAAATAAGAAATAAATAAATAAATTATAAAATAAATAAATAAATAAATTATGAAATAAATAAATAAAATAAATAATAATAAATAAATAAAATACAATAAAAATAAATAAAATAAATAAAATAAATAAAATAAATACGAAATAAATAAAATAAATATGAAATATACAAAATAAAGATAATAAAGATAATAAATATAATAAATAAATAAAATAAATAAACTAAAAGAAATAAACTAAATAAACTAAATAAATAAATAAATAAAATAATTTAAAAAATAAAAAAAATACAAAATAAAAAAAACTGAAAAAATTAAAAAAATCACCGCTAAAAACCCACTGTGAAACGTTCTACGACGGTTTTGAAAACCACCGCGAATAGTTTCCCGATGCACGATTTGACGGCAGTTTCTCAAAACCGCCGCTAAATCCGCATTTTCCCGTAGTGAAAGTCCCTACCCGACATCTCATGACATTCCTAGAATAATACATCAACAAGATATTTTAAAACTATCATGCAAGGGCACGAATAAAGGAGTAACCCAATGAAGCATGCATCTCATTTACAACCCAGATAACAAACACTTATCAAACTAAACGACTTCTAACACTTTAGCAAGACGTAAGTCAAATGCTCTCTTAGTGCCTCCAATACAAGGTCAATATAGGGGATATGACTATCTCATTCGTAATAGAACACTAAAAATATGCCAAGGTCACCAAGAATATTAGTCAAACTCCTACTAATCGACTCTTTACAATATCCTATCATCACATGATGATGCATCATCGACCAAACCCTGATGCCTATACCACCCGTGGCATTGGTGTTCATTCAAACCATACAACTAAAACTCATCCAAAACTAATGGAGTCTCTATATGGTTATTTATATATCCATCCACATTTATGTTAGGCTTCCAAACATACACTAACATGTACAGCAGAACCGATGTGGCACTACCAACCATTGGAGTGCCCAGGTCATCACAAGAAAGGACTAGCTCCTCACATCTGGAATAGTTCAGAAAAACCTTCAACACATATGTTATGTTCCAGAAACCATGATCACCACATCAAAACATCTAGCATGAAAGAAAAAAATTAAACTGACCATCTTTTCAAAACACGTGAATCCCAAAAATGCATCCCGGCCAGTGGGACGAACTTTCGTTAACGCCCTTGTAACACTACTTTGGAGTTAACCCGAGATCGTCCTCAACCTCACAAGGCTCTATGATCACACTGAACTCAACCAATTCATTACGTCACTAAATAAATAACAGTTACCAAGTATTTCAACACACACAACCCTGAGTTTATAGTATCCAAAGGATCATCGTCACATTAAACATATAACCCGTATAATGTAATACTATGTCATCCATCCCTAAATAAAATAGATGTTCACATGACCTCCTAAGAATCTGACCTTGCATGTGGAATTATTAAAATGAATAACCAAGCATTACTCAATTCTTAAGGGTCACGATACCACACCCACCCATCTAAATAAGGATGTCATTTTAGAATCAAACTGTCTTACAAGGGATAATGACACCCAAAAACACCAACTTCAAAAGGCTTACAGAAAAATCATGGAATATCAAGATCTAAAGGTGTTACCTACCACATATTAGCCCCTTATGACGCATACACATCGACCGTGTACCTTGGTCATAAAAAACTGATTCACTTGGCTCAAGAGTCCTTTTTTCATTTAAGTCATTTCTAAAAAAAGAAACAGCCTATGGATGATCGCTGACTTCTACTTACAAGGAATATTATAGGAATAATTTAAGACTAACCTTCCCCGAGGGTTCAAACAAAGGAAACCACTCTACGTTGATGTTTAAATCCATTTCATTAATCCATTTCAACCATTATACATTTGAATAAATTTTAACAACCACATGTACTCTTTCACAACAAGGCACTTCGTTTTTTATCAACACCCCATGGGAAAAATAGGAAACCTATATCAAACTTCCACTTTAAGTATTTATAATTTGATGACATTCCATCATAATAAACAATTTAGCATCTAAATTATTTTTAACTTAAAGAATAATTTCAAGTGTCCCATTTATTCAACCCTGGTTCTTCAAAAATAAACTCCATAAGAGTTCATTTCATAGAAACATGCCCCAACTGACCTACATGGGTCCAGTTCAGTTTTTTTGAAGTTAACAAACCCCTCAAGTTTAAAACATAACATTTTTCTCCTTTATAACCATTCTCAAACAATACATAGTTATTCAATGGCTCAGTCACATGGGTGGCCATCTACTAATCCATAATTTTCCCATAAACCTTATGGTTAGAATTTGGCTCCCATTAAACGAAAACACTCCATTTTGTCAATTAAATTTAGAAGCCCATTTTCATTTCAAAAATGAATTTAAAATTTTAAATAAAAGGCTATAGATCGTTCATGTATATTGGTTACCCTTTTCCAAATCGTAAGGTTCCCATACACCTTATAGTTAAAAATTGGCTCCCGCTTAAATCTTAACCCATAATTTTAGCACCTAAAACCATTATAAATATAAAAAAATTCTATTACAAAAAAAAATATAGAATATTGCATATAATCTTGTTACACCACATGAAGGGGATGAAAAATAAACTTGTATGCTAACCGATTACCTCAATTGATACAAAACAAACATGGAATTCAAGGAACTCAATCATATCTGCAGGAAATCCATGAATACAACTACATGGAATGAGATATCCATGACATGTGAATCCCTATGTGCTTATTATTATGAATTATATGTTTCTTCTTTACCTTGAATTTCCATGGGTAAAATTACATAATTTCTATAAATCCATTAACAATGGAAATTAAGCCAATCACTAAAGGTAAAATCATATCAATTGTAATATCGAAAATCATGAACAACAATTCCCAGCCCTGGCTGCTTGGTCATTTACCGTATGTAGGGTGTCCAGTCCCAAGAATGGATTTTAACCAAGAGCAGAAACATTCCTAGTCTCATAACTACCAACCCAAAACAGTAATACAAAGGAAACAATTTACCTATGATGCAACTTTTTAACCTCCAAAACAGGCTTACCATCAAACTAATAGCTAGACTGCTCACCAAATTTCCTCAAGTTTGTATCCCCATACACCAAAACCTATCGAATAACATTGAGGGTATCATGAGTTGATATTTGGGAGAAATTTCTCGAATATCTATGTTTTCATAGCAGTATAATATTATATAAATAGATTCCAACAACAAACGTAGTAAACTGGTAACAGAGCAGTTGAAGAATAGTATATTATGTTTGATAAAAATGTCAAATTCCATTTTATACAATAGATTAATGCATCAAATGGAGATAATAGATAATTGAAATTAGAAAACAATTCAACATACTTCACAATACAATACAAATATAGGTAGAGGATATAAAATACCTACAAGTGATCTCCTAGAGCATCCAGAGATCCAGCTCGAACATTTTCTCTTAACTCCATGTACAAGAAACACAACAACCAATATCGACACTGAAAATATAAGGTCTACTCGAGAACCAAGGGTACCCATGCAGTGTGTGAGATAAAATCATAGTAGGCTGACACCCAACATTATCTAGGCCAAACTAGGTGTTGAATAATTATTAAATAGTGTGCAGGTATAGCGAAGTATTAACGGAATTGAATAAATAAACAACAACTTATCCATGATACTAAGGGACACTTGAACGGTGATACCATCATCATCTCATTACTGGAATAAGTGTATTATTATTTCAATAATATATATATATATAGAAATAGTGTTTGTTGTTTTATAGAGAATAAAACATAGGTCAAAAAGTAAATAGTTTTACATGTATTCAATTTTCATCTATATGAATTTATATACCGTCAAGTTCCCATGGACACACATATCTCAATACCAGTCGTGGCTCATGTCAGAGTTTGAACCATTTCTCATGATCAATTCACAATCATAATATCACATTTTATTTCATTATACATTTAATTTATGTCATATACGACTGCTTTCACCCATAGTTCAAAATTAATTAACGGGTGTAGACTGTCATCCCTATAACCCCATGAGTATTTGGCGCATTAGTCCTTGTCTTACAACTAATTTATCAATCATACCATTATATATATCGTGGGTGTAGAATTTCATATCTATCACCCCATGGGTATTTAGAGCATCATTACCTGTCTCATAACCCATTTAACAATCATATATATATATATATCATGGGTGTAGAATGTAATGCCTAGAACACCATGAGTATTTGAAGCATCAGTCCATGTCTCACAACCAATTTATTAATCATACATACATACATATATATCATGGGTGTAGAAAATCGTGTTGATAACCCTATGAGTATTTGGAGCATCATTCCATGTCTCACAACCCATTTATCAATCATACATACATATATATATATATATATATATATATCAAATATCACAATTTTTACATGAGGAAACATCTTATGGATTCCTAATTCACATTACATTGGAATGGTCAAATATTTTATTCAATGTATGAGGCAAGGATTCTCACGCATATCACATTCCATTTCCATTTTTTTTAAAACATTTTAATTGAAATAACGTTATACATGATCATAAAGAAGATATATGTACTAAAGTATCAGAGATGTGTCATGTTCAATAAAATAATTTCAACTATCATAAGTTTATCTTCTTAAATTAACTAATGGCATAATCATAACATCTTAATCCAATCCCATTCCAATTTATCAATTTCATATAAGCCATTTAACAAAACAAACCATACAAATATTAAAACTTTTTTTAACCATTCTATTATATATGATTATACACTATCATGTTGGAATTTCATATTTTAATACATCCCCCGAGTTTAACCACTCTTTTACCCATTTTTTATTTAAGGTATATAATGAGTATACCCACAAATTATTCATCACATGCATAAAAATGGATTAAAGCATTATAATAAATTCACCCATTCGTTAATCCCCATTCATAAACCATGATACCAAATAGAATACCCACTCGTTGTTATAGATTTCATTCATTCCTATCAAATAGAATACCCACCCATTTTCCCACTAACTATTAATCATTTCACATGGGTTTACCCACCCATGGATCCAATTCTAGTTCATTACAATTATTTAATTCAATTACAACAATGTGAAAATGAGGTGGTATGCCTCCAATCTAATCAAACCATATTACTTTAATTAATCAATATTTCTCTCACTAGGTAAGCATAGAAAAACCACACCCCCTCAAGCTATGAAAACATAAAAATTATACTCAATGCATTTTTAGCTTAAAGGTAGGGCACGTCCAATGGTGGAGTTTTATTACAAAAACATGATTTTAAACTCTAACAATCCATTTATCACAAATAGGAAGTTCATTACAGAATTTTAGTCCATTTTATCAGAGCTATAAAATATTCAACTATTATATTTTTTAATTCAGGGAATGGTTCAGGACCCTGCCTCAAAAAGACCAAGCCTATATTTGGAATTCAGTACATTCTAACTCAAGAAGTAGCCATCTCACATGCACACACTACGATATATATATATATATACCCTTAAACTGATGCATGTGTTCCGAACTCCATGAGGGAACCCAAACACAGAAGATATATATATATGTATAAGTAAATATATATTCATACATGGGAATATGTGTGTGTATCCTTAGAATCGACTAAAACACCGTACAAAAATTCCCCCATGTCTCTGAAGCACCACATGACCCTAAATAATGGGTGAATAATAATTTAGTGGTATAAAACCGTACCTCAAATCGATGATGGTGGACTGAACCTACCCGAAACTCCTCGCCTTCGACAGCAGTTGTCGAGAAAAAGACCAATGGGTCCCGAGATGCCCGGCGAACAACCCTAAATCAAAGGAAATGCAGAATTGGGGTTATTAGTAACCCTAGGGAATTCAGCAAAACTCCACCGGGTAACAAATAGACTGAAAATCGGCCTAAATAAGGGATTGAAACCCATATCTTGGTGATCTTTATGAGATCCCAAAAGATATTAGTTGGAAAAATGAAGATCAATGAGAGTTAGGGTGGAGTGTCGCACATGGCCTAGAGGGAGGTGGGGTAGTGCGTCGCGTGATCTAGCAAGGGGTGTGGATGGCCTCCCTTAGGTTTTCTAAAAAACTAAATTTGAAATATACATTATTATTATTATTATTAATCAATAATATTATTATTGACATTAAATATTTCTATATTATTTATCATCTATCCATTAATCTCATTTATCTAATTTACTTTTAAACTTTTAATTTAATTTACATCAATTTCTATAAAAGGATACATCATAGTCTTCTAGATCTTTCAGTAAATATCTTTAACTCGATTTTAATAATGGCATGCCCAGTAATTACCAAAAAATTCAAAAACCCACAATAAAAAACACACAGTCCAAAACATTGGTTTCTATACTTGTATTACATGTAACACATAGATTAACTTCATGTATATATAAAAATATGCTTTGATTATGTTACACACAATTTTGAGTTCCCTCGATAGTTTGTGTTACACACATGGCAGAGTTTTACCAAACTATAATATACTATTAACATTATTATTAAAATATTACAATACATACCACCTAACCGTTGGAACAAAATTTTTGAATAATATTCAGTATATTTTGATAAAATAATTTACACATGTATATAAATTGAATCGAATGATTATTAATTAGTTATAAATGAAACTAATAACCATCTTAAATTAAATAAATTCATTTTCTAGGAAAACTATTTCTCTACGTACATAAAGAATTATGTCTCATTAAATTAAAAAAACAAATTTTTATGAATTTTGTTAATAAAATTTTTATTTTATATATTCAACAAAAATACTCTCATCCAATAGATTTTATAGCTACAAGATAATAATAAATCCTCTATTATGAATAAAAAGTGGTATTTTTCTAAAAGGTAATGTTCCCACCTCTTAAAGGTGAACCTATTTTAAAACTCATTTTTGAGGATTTTATATTTTTTATTATAAAAAATAAAATAAATTTTTAAAATTGTAATACGAAAAATTAACTTCAGGTTAATTTTTGGTATTTCTCTGAGAAGTATTAATTTTTGATGAATACTTAAAACAAAAAATATAAATTTAAAACTTCTTTTCATATAATTTATATATATAGTTAAATTATATTTCATTTTATTTTTAAAGTATAATTTATTCAATTGAACATCAATTAATTCAATATAGTTAATCTGAACCAATTTAACATTAAAATTGGATATAAATACATATCAATCTATTTAACATTTTTTCTTCAAAAACACACTTTTAGAACATGTCTGTAGGATTAATTATTATTTAATTTCACCCTCTTCTATGTTTAGAATTTTTAAAAAGGGATAAAATATTTTAAATAATAATAATTTATTATTTAATAAAAGGTATAAAATTTGTTTGGCTAAATTTATTAATGAGATTAAATAAAATTAATTATATTAATTAATGTAATAACACGTTTATGTAGTCATTATACAAGGGACTAAATAACTGATAAACATACTAAAATTACATTTTACTGAATATTTTCCACCAATTCCCAGATTTTATCAAAAATAGACAATTATTGGAGGCCCATGATGTAATAGAGGCTTCCAAATAGTGTTTTCCTTTTATATTTACAAGAATGACACTCCTACTCAACTATAAAAAGGTCACTCACCCCCTCAATTTTTCACGCCACACAATCCCTTTGGAATAAAATGACCATCCAAATTAAGCTCCCAACATTCATACCTCCATTATATAATCCCAAATTTGGTTATAAATCCCCCCCAAGAATCCCTTTTGGGAATCTAAAATGTGTAACCCATAAAAGATGTGTCATCCTTCAATAATAACTTTTGTTTTATTTTTTTCTCCTCACACTCAATAATTATTATTCCCTGATTATATAAGAGAATAAGTGGCCTAAATATACTTATATTTTATATAAGGTTAAAACCTATAATCACACATACTTTCATCAAATGGGAAACATAATCATCATTCGTAGGTATGATAGACTACCACCTCATGAACTGAAGTCGTTCATTCTTCTATTACCACCTCTCAAGGTTGGGAATAATGATTGAGTTATAGTATTTATATGATATATTTATGAATTTTATGAATTTATTATGAATTTTAATTTTAATATAACATATAACTTCATGTTTCCATTTTGTGGGAATAAGATAACTTCGTTTTTGGATGTGGGGACTACAGTCTTCTCAATACGATGTGATTCGTTAACACTTTACATAGAATGTATTAACGATTAATTTAATTAATATATGTCATATATGTGACATAATAATTATATTGTAAATATAATACACACACACACACACAAATATATATATATATATATAGAATTTACATTTTATTCATGAAATATACGATATGAAAATGGCAATAGTGTTACTATGTATGCATGGACTACCATCACCCTGAACGTTCTATTTAATTTATTATTTCTATAATTTATTGATTATAATAAATACATTTATAAAGAATATATATGATATTTCTACCATTTTTAACATCTTTTAAATAATTAAATTGGAATCTAAGTAGAAATATTATGAATGGAAAGTCAAAACATGTACGAAAAACAAAGCAGTTATTACCAGAAATGTTACTAGAACATGGAATTACTAATAAACTGGTAATATAAAGTCATAAGTAAATCATATCTGGTATTATATAAATTAATTTGGTTTCATTTTATTTTTATAATAAACTTATATTTATTATAATGAAGGTTCGAATAGGTATGTTGATAGTCAATACTTCAAGAAAGGGTACTTCATCTCCCTTTATTATTTTCATGAGATACATGCCTTGTTCACCACCCATTTATTTTTTACGGAGTACAATCTAACCTATGAACATTTATGTCATGAATACCATATAATTCATGATATTACAAGTTTCAATTGATATTATTATTTCATAGGGATCATGATTCACATTTTACTCAAGTATTAATGGGATTTCAAGCCTCACTTTTATTTTTCAAGGGTAATTCTATATTCACCACTTATATTGTCTGTATGGTGTATATACCCCCTATGAATATATTATCTAATAATTATACTTAAATTTATGGTTATTAACTTAACCATTTTATTATATCTCTTTTAGGGGGTTTATAGTTCAAAATTTATCAATTTGGTAATGTAATTTTGTCTCAATTTGTCTTCTTTGAGTCACATGTTATGTTATGAACCCTCATTCTTTTACGAGGTGTATATACTTCTCATTGAAATTTAATATCATAAACCTAATTATTTTAAATTCATTTTAAGATTTATGTATTGTTATTCTCTAATGGTTATTATGATTCATTATTACCAAACTGGCAAGAGTCGATTGCTACAATCTCATGGTTTATCAACATTTGTTATGATTATTCCTCAGTTGGTGATGTATTATGATCCATATCTCAAGAAATATAATTTATTTTATTATCTAATAATTATTTATTATATATTAATTTAATGGGAACAATTTTTTACTCTTTGTTAAATATTATAATTTCGAATTTTTTCTTACAAAAATCTGAATTTATATCTCTTTTCAGTCAAAAATCAGTTTTATTCAAAAACAATGTTTCCAAAAAAAAATCATTTTTTAAATTATATTTTATTCTATTATTAAATGAAAATTATTTTAAAATATTTTCGGGATTCCTTTATATGAATAAAAATTTATTTTGAAATTAAATTATTTCAAAATATTTCCAATAATCTTTTATATATTCTCAAAGACATTTTCAATGAAAATAAATTAAAAATATTTTCAATTATTATTTTTTAATTTTTCATGGTTATTTTCAAAATAATGGTTTTCAGAAATTTTTTTATGCTTAAAGTGTTATTAAATTTATTTTCAAAATATCATTTCTTTGTTTTGAACATTATTTTATAAGAAAAAAGATTTCAAAAATAGTTTATGTTTAAAAAGTGTTTTAAATGGTTTTTAAAGACTATTTTATAATTTTTCAATGTATGTTACAATAAAATTATTTCAAATATTTTCAATGCTTCTTTTAAAAATTTTCAAAAACATGTTCAATGGAAAAGGTTTATTTCAAAAAAAATTTGTAAAAATATATTTTTTCAAATAAAAATGATATTTTACTCAATAAATGATTTCAATTATTTATAGATCTTAATTCATAAATTTTAATAGTGTTTTTCAAGAAAAATGATTTATGTTTTAAAAATTTGGTTTTAATGAAAGGTTATGTCCCTAAAGAAATTCTCAAATTCATCTTTCAAAATATTTCTCCATCTAATATGACCCCCTTTGATATTGTTTATTATTTACTAGGGATTCTATCCATTGACACCATTATTATTATTTCATTTAATGTTTTTTGATTAAGATGAAAAGTTTTTTATGAAACCTATTTCTCTTCTATGGGTTATACCATGGTAAAATGCTTATGAGACCTGCTTACATTCATAAGTCATTCTATGATTATTAAACCTATGTTTTATTCCACATAATATGATTTGATAAAATAATTATGATACCCATTTCATTTCTTGGGTTATGATACGATATTTATAAAAACCATCTCTCTTTATGGTCCATGATATGATGGATGTTATATTATATTATGGCATACATATGTTTGATATTTTTCTGAGAAGGGTGGAGCCAATATCCCAATCTAATTTATTTGGTAAATTATTATATTTCTTAAGATAGACATGGCTAGAATGGTTAGTGGACTCTATTTAGTAAATACTTATATTCACTAATATGGTCTTATGATTGAACCTTTACTGCTAATATAGTCTTGTGAGTGAACTATTAATACTAAGATGGTATTGGAAGTGAACCATGACAACAAAGATGGGTTTAGGAGTGAACACATTCCACTACACGTAAAGGGATGTGACTAAAAATGGTGGTATATCTCACTATGTTGGTTTAGACCTCGTGAATTACCCTAAAAGGTTTTGGAAATGAGTCTTGACATATTAGGAATGGTTTTATATGCTTACGAGTATGAAAAAAATTCTATGTCTTATTCCCATGTTATTATTTTATGAAGGATAATATTTTTTACCTTATGATTCAAGTATTATAAAATATCATTTTTTATTCCATGATTTGTTTTTATGTTCTTGGATATGTAGGGTATGATTTACAAATTTTATATAGTGTTCTCAAACAGTTATTATTAATTTATACTTTCATATATCATTTATTTACCCTTAATAATCATTCGAGCTCATCATTTCTTATGTTTTCTTTCCCAAGGATGTGAATAAGTGTTTTATGTTGGTGTAATAAATGGGAATATCTTTATAGGATATGTTGAATATATTTCACCAAATTATATGAATGTGTTCCATGATTCAAAAGACACTATACTATTACGTTCATGGGGAATATAATTTTGTTATTTTAAAAATATTAATATAAATATATTTAATATCTATGTATTTTAATATTGGGTCTCTATATTATGACTATAATTTATATGTAGTAATGGAAAAATGAATAACATTCATTTTTGATGTAGTAGTCCACTGTACAGACAAACGATGATTTCGTAACTCATTTCATGGAAGTGTGTCTGGTAATAGGTTATGCACTAAACATAAAAACATATAATTTTATGAAATATAATTTTTTTTATATATAATCATGTTATAATAATAATATATTGGTGTTGAAAAGAAATAAAATGAAAACAATTTTTGATGAATGTTACCTCTTCTTCTGATATCCTCCTTATGTTTGCACTAAACACTTTTATTGGTTATGTTTATGTCAAAAATTGGATTCTAGTGTGGGGGAGAATATTTTTAAAGTTATTTGGGCATGTTTTTTTATCTATGTGGCTTTGTTGGTGTGAATAAGTGGTGATATTGAGTTCCCTATTATAGTTGAGGAGGAGTTTCATTCTACAAAATACTTGAAGGATTTCACTATTGAGAGGAAAATATTTCCTCATGTGGATAAAAATATGATAATTAATGGTTTTCAGGGATTATATGGTCAATAAATACCTCCAACACACATCATAACACATGTTCTAAACATTGTTTTCCTTAACATCCATGTATACCATTTTTTACCATTCAGGTTTTTCACAATGGTAACTAGTTTCCTAACATAATAAATTTATACATTAAGAATAAATTAAAGAGATACTTAATAGATAATTTGAATCAAATAATTATAAATATGTTATATAATTTATAAACTATAAATCTTATATGTTTTTTTACATTAATTTTAACACAAGTTCATGTAATCTTCAAAAACACTTCTTTAAACATAACAATACTAATAGAGATTTTACAATTTATGTGAAAATATGTTCATTATAAAAAGAATATTAGTATATTCATTTACCATATTTGATATTTATTAGAATTTAAATAATAACTTTTAAGTATATCTGAATTTTAGTAATTTTAAATAATTTAATAAAATATCATTTTTTATAAAATAAAATTAACGTCAATTTGGACACTATTTATTTAATTTAAATTTAAAAATATCAATACGATTATGGAATTATATTATATTGATTTAAAACATATTTAAAATGATATATTAATATAATAAATCAATGGAATATAGTTATTCATTCAATTTACTTCACTTTTAGAAAATTTAGCTGTATTAATTTTAGTTAAATAATAACTAAATAATTATTGTGTTGGTATTTCATAATCATTTTACATAACTAATAAATCTTTAAAAGATAAATGTAATTTATTTTTAAAATCATAAATCTTATGTGTTTAAAAAAAATATATAACCAAACATATTTTTCCCATACCACAAATTTTTATAGCTATTGAAAGTAATTAATGTATAATTTTATCTTTTTGTTTACATACCTAATTATATGGGTCTTATTCAAATGAATATGGAAAGTAATTACCATATTTTATAGAATTTAATTGAAATGTCTAAATAAAATCAATCAATAAAATTAATAATATATTTTAGGTCCTTTTCACTCTTATCATTCTAGTCTAACCCCCACAAAAACCAATTTTTTCTTTAACCAAAGTAATTATTTTTTTCTCCATTTACTATTCATTTTGTCTAAAAATTCAGTATTATTTATTATAAATTATAAATTAATGTATTCCAAAATATTTAACCCATTTTTATAAATTAAATTCACAAAATTTTCATTATTTTTTTAAATTAATCCCACTGACGCGTTGAGAAAGATGGTTTTTCTAGCCAAAATGATCAAATTATTACGAAGTTTTAATATCCAATTTAAATATGAAATTTATTAAAATGAACAAATAGAATTAATATACTTACAATTTATCTAATTATAATTTGAATAAAATTTAATATATAATTTAACTTTACAAATAAAATAAACAGAAAGGTAGTTTTCATTTAAATTTTAGTATTTTTTCACTACCCTTCAAAACATTAATCTTTTCAAAAATAAATACACAAAAAACACCCAAAGATAATATTGAAACTATTAATTAATTATTTTTTTTATCCAACTTATTTTGTAAAAAGTTTGAATAAATTATTATATTATTGTTCATAAAAAGCCACAGAGAGAAGTTTTTTGAGAACAACCGAACTTTTGAAACATATAAATACGTTACTGAAAGCCAATGATTTTATTATAAATATGTTCTTTTATATAAAACCATTATTTTTAATATTTAAAAAATATTTATTTCTATTAATATCACTTTTTTAATGACTGGGTTAGAAGAATCAAGATTATATAATTATATTAATAATATATCATGGATTTGTTAAAACTTAGTGTTGTAGGTAATGCAAGAAAATCCAGTGTTGTTTGTAGAAAAATATTAAAATGTTTTTTGTATAAACCAATAAATTAAATAAATTAAATTCATTAAAAAATACTCATTGATAAAATTATTTGATGTTGCGATAAAAACATTCCTTGACAAATACAGGTGAAAATCTGTAGGATATCAAATATTCTCTGAATAATGAATTTATATGTTATAGATTATTCATGTTTTAAAAAATAATGACCATGGTGATAATAAAATGAATGTTATTTTTTATATTTTTATATCTATAATATAATATATTTTTATTTTGTACACATTCATAGCCTATAGTTTCGAACTCCTTTTATATAAATTTTCAATAACTATAAATAATTAACCATTTGAATATTGAAAACATTAATGAATGATAACATTACATGGAATTATAAAAATGACAAAAACACCTAAAAATATATATTAAATACTAAGTTTACTTTCCAAATTTTAATCTCTATGTAATTAATTACTTTATAGTTGATAATACAACACCTAAAATTCTGAAGACTATTAAACTACTTATAAATAATATTTTTAAAAATTAGTCATTAAACATTGATCAATATGAAAAATATCATTATAAAAATCCTTTTAATTTTTATATATTTTAATTATGAGTATAAATCAATCTAGGTAATCCCTATGAATTAATATCATTTATCATGTGTACCATCATTTCTTCTCAAACTGGTCTATATAATCATTGCATGAAAGTCATCTTCCTATTATGAGTATCTGTAAAATAAAAATACCAGAAAGATATAACTAAGTTTCCCCATAATTTGATTAACATATATATTGACATGACATAACTAATAATAATATTTCATTTTGTTTTTTATATTTTAGACATAGTAAATTACCAAAATTTATTATCTTCCTAAAAACATAACAACTACAACTCTATCTTCCAATAATTACTTTACAAAAATATAAAAAATACTCAATATAGACTATATAAATAAGATAAATTCTAAACACATAACATATGTTACATTTCTATATATCTATTTATATTTATAAAATCTACTAAAATTAATACTATATTTCCCTTTGTGAAAAAAAATTATTCCAATACGTAACATATTCCTACTCTAGAGAATATTGTTCACATGTTATAAATAGATGGATTTATTGAATCACGATATAAAATATCCATCATCAAATCATGAGATATAATTTTTCTAATATGATAGAATACATAATACTGTATACTCAATTAAATATCAAAATATAATGGTTTTCTTCCAAAAACAAAAAATCATATTTTATTCTTAAAAAAAACAGTAAATTGACAATACTTTCTATACTCAAGAACAATATATAATATATTTTCAATACCATTATTTGATGTGTAATATTATATCGTTAATAACATATCAAAAAAATCTATATATAATATTTTCCACTATTATATTTACTATATGGACTATTCTAAACATTTTCATAATTCATTATGTACAATATTTTGAACTTTATATATAAGGATTTTAAATTAGAAATAAACCATCAGAAAAAAAGAGAGAGAGAAATAATAGAATATATATTCCATTATAATATAAAATAATAATTATTGATAAATAATTATAATAGGGATAAATAAAAGAAAATGATAAATATAATTTTCAATATTGTCATAAATCATCCTGAAAAATAATAAGGATATTGTCATTGTATCATATCATTAGTAAATATTATGTGACAAAAAAGGAAACCATTATAATAGCCCACACTTTTCATAAATATATTTTAGATCTAACTATATGAATATTTATTATATGAAAAAACTTAACCCTCTCCGAACTGTATGGGTTTAGTGTCTGTGGAATATCTAAAAAACAATTTTTTTTAAAGAATATACATCATCTCCCCCTTATTCCTTCATAACTATAAACCATTTTTAAATGTCATAACTAATAACATCCCTCATATCGTTTGGAAGATAAGCATAATAAAAGGGTTATCTCATATGATCAGTGAGTATAAATAAGGAATATTTTATTCACATTGTAAGCATAATGGAATAAGAACTTAAACATAACACTTGAAAATAATATCATTCATATAAATTATCATAATCATGAGTCATGTAAATTTTCATTGAATCTCATGAGGCATAAATCATACAAATATTATCCCATAAGGGAATAATATTATAATATGACATGGAATGTGGAATTCACATAAGAATAGAAAAATAGTTCCTTGGAAGTAATGCATATTTTACAAGACTATCATTATATAATGGGTTCACTCGAAAAACCATCATAACAATCATATTTTACTTTAAATAATATCATGGTGGAAAATTTTCATTACTAAACAGATTTCACTTCTCGTTCCAGTCATGTCTATATATTGAGAAATAATACTATCAACCAATTAATTAGAGGTAGATATAGGTTTCACCCAACATTGGTATACCACAATACTTAGTTATAATGTAACCACTATTAAAAAATTTAAAACATACATATGTGTTCTATAATGACATAAATAATATGAAAACCCTTAAAAATAAATAGGGTTTCATAAACTTTTCATCATAGCATAACCTGTGGAAAAAATGGTTTCATAAATATCATTCCATCCTAAAAAAACTAAACAAATAATAATTATATTATCCTTGAATAATATACCCAATAAATAATATGTAACTTCATATAATGTTTACTTGGATTGAAATTAAATTTGAATGAACACTAAAAATATTTCTTTTAAAAAATAACATTTCCGATTTTTTAATTGTTTATTTTTAAATAGTCATTCAATTATAAGAGAAGAAATATAATTTTAAAAAAATTAATATTTAAATGAATCATATAATTATTATGGTTTCATGGTATTAGAAAAAAAATTCATGTAGTGTAGGTTCAAAAACATTTCATTCATAATTTTATCAAAAAAGTAAAAATTATGCTCATTTAGAAATCATAAAAAATAATCCTTTAAAAATGTTTTGTAAAAAGTATAAAATGAGTATAAATCACTTTAAAAAATCATAAGCTCTTAGTAAAAAAATTAAATAATTCTAGAAAACATTTACATGGATGAAAAAGAGAGTTTTAAGGGAAATCATTAAAAAATTAAAGAAAGTCACTTATAAATACAATGTCATTGAAATGATAATTAATAAAATAAAATATGTATATCAAATATAAATTCACATAAAAATTATTAAAAACAATATAAGATATTCAAAATTCATTTAAAAAGTAATCATTGAATGACATAGTCAAGGAATGGAAATTGGTGTAAGAATTCACTTACCACTCCATAATTAGATGAATCATACGCCCATCAAAGTAATAATTGAAAAAGAAAAATTTAATACAATTAAGAAAATGATATTGAGGATATATAATATAAAAGGGATGTATATACACCACACACAAGAAATTGTTGGTGAATAAGGAATATGTCACATAGAAGTAAAATTTGGATGACAGAACATTACCTCACAATTCACTTTAGTTTTCATTACTTTAACCATCTATATAATGTTTTAATGATATTATTAATCCATTTAAGAACTAAAATAATATTTATGACACCATATATTATAAGTTCCTCACATTTTACCATCCTTTCATTAATAAAATTTCATTGTTTTCATTGATTTAGGTGCGTATGTTTCACATATTCATGGTTGGTTCATTTGTGTATAATTTTGGATTTTCATGTCAAATAGAAATAAAAATAAATAAGTCAAATAAAATGGTATTAAATTTCATAAATTATTTTAAATGATCCCATATATCATTTTTATTTCATAAATGATGATGATTCATTTTATAATATTTTAATGATAATGGTTTTTCTTAATTTGGTTTTTTTGTGACCATCACAAACTAGTTTTTTATTTAATATTATGTATATATATTTTCTAAAGAACATTAAATAGGTTATAATAGACCTATTAATGTATTTTTAAACTATAATAACACTATTATGAATAGTATTCAAGTTTGTAATATAGAATGAAAAATTATTATCCATAAAGACGATTAACTGCTATAATTTTGGAAATGAATTCATTTCATTAAATAAAATGAGGTTATAAAAGGGATGAATGTATGATATTAAATTATAAATATAATATTAAATTATATAAATGATACTGTATTAATTATTCCTCGATGGAATAAAGAGTTTAATAGAATGTATAAAAAGGAATGAAATTAAGAGAGGTGGTTTGAGAAAATTTATTCTTGGATATCACCTCCTTGGAGAACCCCTTACAGAACATTGAATTTTTAATTGGGGGACACTAGAAGAACATGGACATGCGGAGTGAAAGTAAGAGAAGTATTTTAATATATATTTGATTCTAAAAATATTTTTATTATAATGTGGGTGGTTATGGTTTGTACTTATACTTGATGAGGGGTGGGATTAAGTAATTAAATAATTATTATTTTAGATATGAATTCAACCAGATTTGGGACGAATTAATTTAATTGAATATAGTGGATAATTAAATTTTCAAGTGATATATAAGAACTATAAATGAATAATCCACCCATTAAATTCTGTATTTTTTATGCTTCTTAATCTTTTACCTTTTAACTTTAACATGTTTCATTAATTTACCAATACAATAGAGAATATTTTTTTACCACTATAACATTTTTATGCCTAAAAATAAAAATGAATACATAAAATAATTTGAACATAATATTAAAACTATTTAGTCCTTTTTCACAAATTAAATTCACATAATTTTAATAATAATATTTAAAATTAATCACATAGACAAGATGATAAAGAAGGGTTTTAAAGAGAAAATGATCAAAACTTGTAAATGTTTTTATATATAAATTAGATATGAAAATGGTTTAATTGGAAAAAATTGTATTAATAAATCTATAATTAAACTATTTTTTTTCTTTAAAATCAATTTTAAATAATATTTTACATTATAATTTATTTAGATGAAAATGCAGTTTTCATTTAGAATTCATAATTTTTCAATATTCATCAAAATAATAAACATCCAAAAAAATATTCAGCTTTAAGTAATTTTGATATTCATTTTTAAGAAATGATGTTTATTTTTGAAAATTAAATTTATTAATGTGATAAAATTTATATTTAAAATAGGTGTTCCATTAAAAGTCAGTAAAATTTCCTTTTGAAAAATACAGTTGTTTATTCGTAAAACTAGATTCATTCTTCTATTTAGTTTATCAAACATATTTGATGAATGTAAAAATAGTTTGTTTAATATATAACATATAAATTTCATTGATATCTTTCAATAAATTTGATTTGTATAATTTATTACGGTAAAATATCATTGTGGGAATAAAATAATTTTCTATAAGAACACATCATTGATATTCAATTGGTTTTTATTATTGTATATAATTAATTGTTAACCAATGAATTGATTTTATAATCATGTGAAATATATACTTCAATAATTCAGTTAATATAATTAATTAAAAAAATTCTAAAGTCTATGTGATAACTATCACAATTAAATTATAATCTCTAATAATATTTTATGAATGTAGTAAGTTATAAACGAGATTGTTCATACTGTAAAATCATGGCATGTTACATTCTTCCCTCATTAAAATTAATTTATCCCATGAAATTAATCACTTCAATAAAAAATATAAGGATACATATATCTCATGAAATCCATTTGTTCTCACATAGAATCCCCAAATTAGTGGTTTTTGTAATGGTCCAGCCCAACCCACGATCATGATATTGTCCGCTTTGGGACAGACCCGCATGGTTTTGTTTTCCCTGGGCATGACCCGCAGGGACCCTCCAGGAAAATGCCTAACGATGGGATAGGTATCCACACCACCTTATAAAAGGGTACTTCATGCTCCTCCCCCTTCAATGTGGGATTTCCATTACCCACCCCCTAGAAGGGCCCAACGTCATCGCTGTAACATAAAATGGACACCGACTCTTATACCATTTTTAATGGACCAGTCCAACCCAAAATCATGATATTTTCTGCTTTGGGCCTATCCCACACGGTTTTGTTTTCCCTGGCCTTGACCCACAGGCACCCTACAGGAAAAGGCCTCATGATGGGAGAGGTATCCACAACACCTTATAAAGGGGTGCTTCGTGCTCCTCCTCCTTCTATGTGGGATTTCCATAACCAGAGGAGACCCGTACCCAGTTTCAGAAGCCACCTAGAGGTGCGCCATACCCAGTTGGTCACATGGCCTCAAGCGCATTTCCCAGAATGCCAGAGGCTACCAAATAGCAGTGAGGGCCTTGGGTGTGATAGTGGGGAATCTATTCCCTCATTGGAAGAGAACACAACAGAAGTAAACAAATTCATACAAGAGAGGAATCAGTAATAATATCATACAAAAATAAACAACAGAAGGTTGATAGAATAAAATAGAGCACATATATTAAATTATGCATGATAAATATATCTAGGAAAGCAGCGAAACACAACACAATGCTAAAATACAGTACTACACCAAGTATAAAAGAAAAAAAAGTAATTAGCTGCACAACATTGCAAGCCTAAGCTTGGTCTCATGCTCTCCAACTCCACATCATGTTAAGTACCTAAAGTAGAATGGTGATTTTCCTTGTCTATACCTGCAAAAATATAATCTATTTTGGCCTAAAAGAATGACCCAAATAGGGTGTGAGACTAAATCCCAGTAGGAAACTACCACGAGATATGTGCCTAACAGTCCGTGAATATATGGCAGGTTAAAGTACATGGAAAAGTAACAGGAATGTACTCAATAGCAAACAATCCACAATTTCAATATCAAGAAAAAACTAAACAGGCAGATAAACACAAACAGGTAACCCTCTGGGATGTACTCAAAACCCATACCCTCTTGTCATACCTAACAAGTACAAGCAATCCTCTAGGTAGTACACTCAGTCTAACCCCTCTGGTTCAACTTAAGTATAGAATCTCTGAGGAAGAACTCACCATCAATTCCCTTTATAGTCTCGTATCATAACTAAAGGTGCTCAAGAAAATCACTTACGTCACATTCCCTCTATGGCCGGCATCGAGGAACTGCAGACTCTCCGAGGAAGCACTCAATGTCAATTCCCCCTATGGTCTCTCATCGTAATTAAAATAGACACTATGGAAAAGACCTCAATGTTCGTTCTCCCTATGGTCTATACACCAGGTTCTCACAGCCCTTTGTAAGTCAAGTAAGTATAGCAGTGCGTATCATCCAAGGTATAACTCAAGAACTACTTGGATATATTTATACAGCATAACAACATAACATACAACAGTCACACCATCATATAATACTAAGCATGGGAGAGTAAACAACATCCTAATAGGAAAACTAGTTCGAAAGGTCAAAACAGGAAAAACATGCATTGGAAACACATCCAAAGCATGAAAATTCACCCTATTCACAATAAAATATCATTTACACAAGCATAAAAGCATAGAATAAAACAATAGGTCTAAATCGGTAAACGCGCAATACCCCGTTCATGGTTATTGGGAAAAGTTTCCCATAAAACTCAAAGAAATCCTACAGAAAGGCACAAAAAACCTACCATTGAATTGGGAGATCAATATACTTGAACCTCGAGGGTTGAATCACCTTAGAACTTCGTTGATCTAATAAAACTCATAAAATTTTCAACCCACGATAACACAAAAAATAGGATAAAACAGAAGATGATGATATAGCGGAAGATATAACTCACCAATATGATTCTAACGCAATGGACAGTGCTCGATTTGGAGGACGGATGCCCGCTCAGGGGTTCATTGAAGATCTGTGGTTGTACGGAGCTCTCGTTCGAACGAGACCTATAAAGAGAACATTTTGGAAATTAGAAGTGACCCCGGTGCATTTAATGAAAAAAACATACACGGCGTGGAATTTTAATGTTCATAGCGTGTACTTGCCTTTTCTATACTCTGCTTTAGGCGGCTTCGAGGTCACCCCACATGGTCATGTTTCACTTTAATTTTTTAAAGGATAACATCATAGATAATGGTTTTAATAATTTTATGAATTCATTTAATAAAAATATTTATATTTATAATATCATATATTATAATTTCATAACATGTTACCAACCATTAAATAATGTTATTTCATTATTTTAATTGTTTCGTGTGTGTTTCTTTCATGGCTTCAAGGTTGGTTTATTTGTGTAAAAATTATGGATTTTTTTGTTCAAATGGGAATCAAAAACCAGAAGTGAAATGAAATTTTATTCCTAAAATTAAATAATTTTAAAAGTTCCCATATATTATTTTTCATTCTTACATGAAGATGATTTATTTGATAAAATTTTAATGATAAATTTTTTGATTACTTTAACGGGTTTTCTGACCATCAAAATCTAGTTCCATTTTATTTAATTTAGTTTATATATGTTAGTTCTATAGCATGAAATAGTTTATAATATACGTATTAAAATATTATTTAACCATAATAATACTTTTATAATGATCCTTTATATTGTTAATAGAAAACAAAAAAACATTATCCATATAGATGATTTACCGCCTTCATTTACACAATGGTTTCATTTCATGGAATTTGAAAAGATAATAAAAGGGATGGATATAATATTTTAAATTTGTAACATAAAATTAAAATATTTACCTGATACTAGGTTTAATATTACTTTATAGAAGTAGTATGTGAATATAATGTATAAAATGTAAATAAATTAAGATAGGTGGTTTGAAAAAATTACTTCTTGAATATCACCTCCTTAAAAGATTTCTTATGGAACATTGAATTTGCCACTGGGTGATACAAGAATCATATGTAAATGAAGAGAGTAGAGAGTATATATTTTTTTAGATATTTTATAGTATTCATGGATTGTTTTTATAATGGGGGAGGTTATGGGTTGTATTTATACTTGAGGAGGGGTTTCTTTAAGTGATTAAATAATGGCTATTTTATTTCTAAATCCAACCACATTTGGGTGGAATTAATTCCAAATTTGTTTATTGATAATGACTATTGAAATGTATGGTTACGGTCTATAAAAAATCAAACAACCATTAAGAGATACATATTTTAGGTATTTTAATATTTTTCCTCTATACATTAACCCACTTCATTATTTTAATGATAGTGTAGTTAATATTTTTGTTTACCATAGTAAATATTTTCTGCCCAAAAAATGAAATTAAAAATGAACATAGAAATATTTATTCCAAATATGTTATGCATTTTACCAAACTCATTTCAAATAGTAGGAAAATGTTTATTTAAAATTAATCCTATAGATTAGACGATAATTTGGTTTTTTAAAGAGGAAATATTGAAATGTTTGAAATATTATTATAAAAAAATTCTATATGTAAATTATTTCCCTAACCCAAATTATACTCATATATGAACAATTGAACTATATTTTAATTAAAACCACTAATAAATATAATTTAAAATTATAATTTATTTAGATGAAAAGTTTGTTATCAATTAAAATTCATTATTTCTCATTATTCACCAAAAAATAAAACTTCTAATTTTTTTATAGAAGTGTCAAAATTTAGTTTTAAAATATGTATACCATTAAAAGGAGAAAAATTTTACTTTTAAAATAATATATATTTTTATGCTGAAATTTTGATTTATTCTTATCATAAGCTTATAAAATGTATTGTATGAATTTAAAAACAATTGATTGAATTTATAAAGTCTAAATATTTTTATTACATTTCTGTAATATTGGTTAACTAAATTTATTAAGATAAAATCCAATTATTGAAATAAAAATTGTTTTCTATAAGAACTCATCATTTATGGTCATTTGGATTTTTTTATTTTCTTTTTAATTAGTAACCAATGGATTAATATTATAAAAATTTGTAAACTATATTTAAATTATATAATTAATCTCAAGAATTCCCTATATTTTAATGGTTGGGTGATAACTATCATAATTAAATAAAAATATTTAATTGTTTTTTGATCTTAGTGTAAGATACTGAAGAGATTTATTCACACTGAAAAATCATGGGATGTTATATTTTACCCCCTTAAAATGGATTTGTCCTTTGAAATTCATCCCTTGAATACAAACATATTAGGATAATTCAACCTCATCACATCCTAGGGTTCCCAGGTGGCTTCCTCAAATTGGAGGTTTCACAATACGACTTTTACCAGGTGGGTGTTCTTGTTTCATATGAAATTATCTCTATGATCAAATGATTTTATTTGTTTCCATTTATATGAAATATATTTCTTCAGTAGTAAAACCTCTAATTTTAATATATGTGAATTATCTGTTATATACTTTCTCAAGATAAATACATGTAATAAATCATGATCTTGAGAGAGATTCGTTCAAAGCATCAATCAATAAGCTACCATCCTGATACAATCATGAATTAAAAAAATACATCCTATAAATTTGATATTGTACATAGAAAATCAACGGATGGTGTTTGAAAATTACATTAAGGGAAACCGATATCGTAAAAAAAATTCAACAAGACGTCCTCTTAAAAAGAGGGAAATTAAAAGGCTATGACCACCACATAATAAGGATTTCAATAAATATAATATTAGTTGAAAGTTAAAATATAAACATGGAATAGAATTATAAAAATCAATTTATAGTGGAGAATTGTAGATAATATGTTCATTAGAAGGCGAATGACCACAGAACCATAAACCAAATAGGTCTAAAATGGACATTTATATCATCAAAAATAATTATAATAGGATAAAATGAATTCTAAAATCATTTGAGAGGACATAATTAATTGATTTCATCTCATATGCACAATCTCAATCTTTAGTTGTGCCTTTATCAATTTTGGATTCATTTCTTACTCCAGGAAATGAGGTTCTAATTGTAATGTTTGAAAAACTAATGGATCATAAAATTCATAATTGGATGATAATTATGTCTTTTCATCTCTAGTTATCATAAAAAAATGTTTAGCATTGGCTATCCAATTTGTAGAAATATTTATATAGTTACCAATTAAATTAATATCTAAACCTTATTCAAATGTTTAATTTAAACTATTTCATAAATAATGTCCCTTATGAACCTTCCAAAAGATTAAAGTCCAATATTTTCAAAATAAGGTTAATAAGTTTTCAAAAGCAAATTTTCATTAATATCCCAAAAAACATGATATAGATATTAATTATCCCATACCAAAATTGTGAATATCATTATCATTTATTCTCGTGTGACATGGTAATAACCTGAATTACTATAAAACTTTATTGAAAAAATTAATTCCTTCAAAAATTAACTCTTTCACCATACCATAAATTCAAAAAAATCTATAAAATCAATCAAAAAACCACCTAGAAACCATATTACTACTATATTATAGGGTCATCAATTCTATCCCTTTAAATTATAATTATTATGAATTTTTTTGTCTCATTATTCTTCCAAACATTATTCACCTATTAAGGGTTATATTTCCTTTAATCACGTGTTCTACCAAAATATCATGTTACCAACTCAATAACTTTTCATGGTTACTCGTAACATTTAAAAAATAAAATAAAATTTTTATGGTAAAAAATATAGTGGTAAAATCATTACATGTTTCATTATTCCATAATATAATAAAAGTACTTGTACAAAATTATTCTTAAATTCTAATACATAAATTCTCAATCATTTCACATCCTTATTAAACAATTAAATAATCTTCATTATCTTCTTTATTAACATTTATTTACTTTTTTATGTCCTTTATAGACACAATATAACCATTAATCATGCCCAATTAATTATTTTCTTCAGAAAAATCCCCTAACAACAAGGAATTTTATAACTCTCATATATTCCACATTTAAATAATTCATTAATTTATAATACCTTAGGGATACTGATATTCCCATCTATTATTTGAACCAAACTCTTCATTTTTAATTTTTAGTTCCATATATAGTTCCCTTTTTTCATAGTAAAAACATATTCTTTTTCCACTACAGAATACACTTGGGTGCTTCTTCCCACATTCCCAACATGTGAGAATCTAAACCTTATTTCCTCCATGGTATCCACTACCTGAACTCTTATAAAACTATTTCATTATATTATTTGATGATACTAAGTGTTTTAAAGGTATATATTGTAAGTCATGTAACTTTAAAACTGATTTGTCATAATCAAAACAACCTTCACTCAATTTATCATCCCATTTGACTTTCCTTGTGCAAATTTTCTGTCACATTCAATATTTACTTAGTTCCTTTTTGTTCCAACTGTTAATTAAAACCAAAAATTATAGTTTGAGAAAAACTGATAATATTTTTAAAAACACAAAATCACGTTAAACTCCATCGAAAACATCAATATATGACACATCAGTTTTATCATAGGATATTCATGGTCATTAAAAAGCTCTAAGATTTTAATCTATACCAACACATTGGGTTTTATACAAGGTTATCTCATCTTAGTTTTCAAATGTTAACTAAACCTTACTCTGATACCAACTATAGTGGTCTATAACTATTTATATTGGACTATAATTTATACCATTTATGGAAATACATGGGTGGTTACACCCCCTAAGATTTATACACCAAAATCCCTAGTTTCATCCTTTTCCTCATGAATCCCTCGTGCAAAGAGCCATGCTTCATCCAATGCTCACACGTGAGATGAGAAATATTTACCTCAGGATTCAAATTATTTTTTAATAATTTAACACCTTGAATAAAGGTTCAAATAATGTTATTAATTCATTTCAAATCCATATGAATATTTATAGTACCTTATATGATACTTTTATAACATTTTACCATCCATCCATTAATTATATTTCATTATTTTAATTGTTTCAAATGCATTCTTTTCATTATTTGTATATTTGTGTATTATGAGGGATATTCTTGTCAAATGGAAATAAAAATTTATAATATAAATTATATGGTGTTAATTAACATAAATATGTTTAAATTTTACCATATAACATTTTTATTTCTTATATGTGGATGATTCATTTCATAAAATGTTAATAATAAATGATTAGATTATTTTGGAGGTTTTTTTTGACCATCTCAAACTAGTTTTATTTTATTTAATATTATGTCAATATATTATATCCATATCATTAAATAGGTTATAATATACCAATTAAAATATTATTTAACTACAATAATAATTTTATTACCATTCTTTATGATAGTAATAGAAAACCAAAATTCATTATCCGTGGAGATGAATGACTGCCATAATTTGGACAATGGTGTTGTTTCTTATAATTAGAGAAGGTAATAAAATGGATGTTTATAATATAATTGATCATTATTATAAAATTATAATATATATATGATACTTTATTTTTTATTATTTTGGGGATGATGGGGGTTAAGACAATTTATAAAACGAAATTAAAATAAGAGTGGTGGTTTGAGAAAATTACCTCTTTAATATATCATCCTTGAAGGGCCCCTTACGGAACAAGGAATTGGAATTTAGATGAGACCATAATAAATTTTACATCTGGGGAGTGGGGAGGATAGTTTTTTTTTTGGATATTTAAGAGGATTTAGGGATTTTTTGGGGAAATTGTGTGGTTATGGGTGGGATTTATAATTGAAGAGAGGTGGTACTAAGTGATTAAATAATTAATATTTTATATTTAATGCCAACCACCTTTGGGTGGAATTAATAAAAAATAATTACACTGATAATTAATATTTTAAGGTATGTTCAATTTCTATTAACCTATCCACTACCCATGAATTTGTTTAGTTTTTAGTTATTTTAATATTTCACGATTAAACATTAACATTTTTCATTATTTTACCTATATTACGTTGAATCTTTTTTTTTACCGTGGTAAATATTTTATTCATAAAAATGAAAATGGAATTAAAAACAAATTTTGACCTTATTAATCAAAATATATATTCCATTTTACCAAAAAATTTCCCATAATTTTTTAAATTGTATTTAAAAGTAATCCCACAAAGAGGATTACAAAGAATGTTTTTTAAAGGGAAAATATTCAAAAATTTCAAATTCTTTAACAGAAAAATTCCATATTATAATCATTTCCACGTCCATAATTATATTAATATATGTAAAATTTATCTATTTTTTTCTTAAAAACAATTTAAAATATAATTTAACATTATAAATTATTGAGAAAAAAAATTTGTTTCCAAATAAAATTCAGTATTTTTATTATTCATTTGAAAATGAAACATCTTATAAAAAAATAAAAAATTCATCCTTAGATAATTTTGATATTAATAAATCAAAAATTAAATTTATGTATTCAAATAACATTTATCCTAGTGTTGAAATTTATTTTAAAAAAGGTGATCCATTAAAAGGTGTAATTTGGATTTTATAAATTCTTAACTTTTAGGATTAAAATTAGATTTATTCTCATTTTAAAGCTATAAAACATATTATATGAATTAAAACCATTTGATTTATTAAATAACATATAAATTTCATTAATATATTTCACTAATAATGATAAATATAATTAATTACTGTTAAATTCCATTATCGGTATAAAAATTATTTTTTATAATAACACATCCTTTATGTTCAATTGGTTTATGTTTTCTTTTCTAATTAATCGGTAACTAGTGATTTTATTTTATATGCATGTGTATACTATATTTTAATAACCTAGTCATTTTCATTAATTCCAAATATCCTAAAATTATTTGATAACTATGATAATTAAATAATAATATTTAATCATTTATTTAAGCATGGTGTAAGATAACAAAGATATTAATGCATACTTTAAAATAATGGGATGTTATAGTCATCATAGATAAACACTGATTTTGAAAGATCACATGGAACATTTCATTAAGAAAATAAACATTCCTCCTTGAATTCAATTATTTAAAATTTATAAAATATACTAAATATTAAAAAGTATATTTTCAAAAAACATAACCTTAGATACATGTATTGTAAGCATTACATCATTGAGGGTTCGGGATGGTGGAAAATTCTGTTCATTCCATAAAAGTTAAAACAATCCTTCCATTAAAATTTTATGTAAAAGTATAAAATATCCTTGTTTATAAAATAAAAAATGATTCCTTTTGAACTATTTTTTTAAATTAAGAAAATATTTCAAAAATAATTCCAAAATCATTAGATAATTCTAAAATATTTCTCTAAAACATTACTACAAAACATGGTCATAGAATAAAAATGATTTTCAACCGAAGAGACAAATAAAGAAGATTTATCTTAAAAATATTATATAGGTATCATGAGTTGTAAAAAGATGAAAATTAAAAGGAAATATTTATTCAATATAAATTACTAGAGGATAAAAAATACTTCTCTTTCTTGAGATATAGTTCATAAGATTTCATCATAAAAAGTATAATCATAAATAATCTAGATACACAATGATATTCTAAGGAAAACCATTACCACTTCAGTATTTTTTTAATCGTAATACACATGACACAAATAAAATTATATATACATTTAAATCCAAAAATTTTTCACAGGAATAATTATTAAATATATGTTTTGGATGAATATAATATACATTAAAAAAACAAATTGTGAGTATGGTATCAGTCCCATGGAAATAATGGGGAGACCAAAAATCCCCTTACCTAAAGTATTGAATTTATCGATATGTGTTTGAAAATATTGGATATTATGTTTATGATTCTTATAAATATATTCCTAAACCATAATAATATATTTAATACCATTTATAATTTACATATGACTTTTTATTACCTTTTTAGTAACAATTCCTTGTTAATATCATGTTTCAGGTAATACCTGCTTTATTTTTCTATATGTATTAGTTTAGTAATTTATATCATTTTACATTAACATTTATCAAGGTTTAGTCACATATAATATGGTAATCATGATTTAAATATCATATATATTCATTATTCATTTATTTAAGTTAATCTTTTAAATTTTGAGATAGAATGTAAATTACACCATTCATAGATAAGGTATGTCACACATGTACATGAATGTTGTTTCCATTTTTGTCAAGTAAAGAATTAAATATAGGTAAATAATATATAAAATTTATATAAACATCTTTCATGTCATTGATATCAAATATATTCATTAAATCTATCCTTATTACAATCTATGTTAAAATAAAATTCAAAAAGAATCACTTGCTTCATAGTGGTGGTAGTCTACATGTACGCAAGAGTGACGTTAACATTTTTCAATGGATTATAAGGTAAGAATTTATATGATATATTATAATTCCATGTATATAGATATGTCATAAAAATAATATATATACATTAAATATATCATTATATCTTTCGATAAGAGTCGGTGATGGAAAACGAAATACATCGGCTCCTGAGGTTGTAGTCCTCCACACCCACGATTGAGAGTTTTGTTTCCCATTTTAGTGAATAGGAGGAAAATGTTGTATGATCGAAATAATGATGTATATGCTCAATATAAAAAGGGGGGTGAATTGTATTCTTTAAAAAATTCCTTTGGAACCTTTAAAGGAAATATTCTACCTTAATGCGTATTTAATCATTAATATAATCAGAGTAAAAGAATTAAGAAGTATGAGAAAGTTATACTTTCTAAATTTAACAAGGTTAATATTAAAGCAGTAATACAAAACAACTTAAAATTAAAAACAAGTAACAATAAGATTCTTTTTAACCCAAAGAGAAGGGTATCCAACAACCATGGATAAAGTTTTCTTGATTTATACTTTCAAGAAAGTCTGTCTTACCCAAATCTAGGTAAGCCCTCAATCCAAAGATCAGAATCTGTCTTGATATCCCAGAAATCCATCGATTTAGATGGAAATCAGAACTTCTGTGTTCTAGACCCGGAATACCAATATCAACACGATCGCAGTCTGCACAAAGCAAGTCTGAAAAAGTTGTTCATGCATGAACAAGTTCTTCATGACATCTGCACAATGCACTTAGAGTTGTAAGAGCCTCTCTCTCTCTGAAAATAACTTCACACCATTTTCACATGCATCAAGTTCATCCACTCCCTACATTTTTTTTCTATTTCAAATGTACTTTTATTTATAGGAAAACTTCCCAAGGGTTAGCTCCACTATAACGGTCATATTTTCCTTAAATTTTAGTGGGACCTGGACACGTTTCAAACAAACAACGGTTAGTTTGTAATAGACTGTACGACATTGTTTCAAGTATAATAAATGATGTTAAGTTAAAGATAATCATTATGTATAAGAAAATATGGAATCCGATAATATTAGAATGATACATTAAACAACTCTTACATTATCAATAAAACAGATTCTTAATATAAAGTTACTCTGATTGTGAAAATGGTATCATATTGGTACCAGAATTGGATTCATAAAATCGGTATTACTTTTGATCTAGAATCGATATCATAAAATTGGTATCACTTTTGCACTGGAATCGGTATCATAAAATCGGTATCACTATTACACCAGAATCAGTATCATAAACTTGGTGTCACTTTTGCACTGGAATCGGTATCACTTTCGCACCTGAATCAGTATCATAAAATCGATATCACTTTTGCACGATAATCGGTATCATAAAATCAGTATCACTTTTTCACCAGAATCGGTATCATAAAATTTGTATCACTTTTTCACTGGAATCAATATCATAAAATAGTAATAAAAAATATGTAAGTACAAAAGAATAAAAAATTGTAATGAAAAATCTGTAAGTATAACAGAATGGAAAATCATAATGATATATCTGTAAGTATAATGGAATGAAATGTTCGGAACATAAAAAAACGTACTTAAGAAAAAAAAATCAGAACATAAGAAATAGTGTTTGTTATTTTCAAAACTTAAGACCATAAATAATGGATAAGTAATAAGATAACCTTATTGACACAAAAAATATAGGTTTAGTCACTAACATAATAATATTGCATCATACTTGATATCATGTTTTTATTATTTCATAATAATTTAATAATATTTTATGGATGTGGAAGAAATATAAAACAAAAAACATGGTTTAAAACTATATCTATTCATTGGAGAACGTAATTAGGATTAAATGTAAATCCCTAAAAAGTTGTGTCACGACCAGTCCCCCGGGGCCCGTGCTGTGACTACCCCAAGCCCGCCTTCCATAGGCCATGGATTGGCGATTAGCACCGAAAGGCATATTCCGTAAAACCGTTAAGGCATTACCTTTATAACCTGTAAACACACAAAACCAAGCACACAACAAGATACGATCACAAGTAAACTGTATAGAAAACATAGTGCGTACAGTAAGTAAAAGGGGCTATAATACAAGCCCAACTGAAAAGTACAAGAAACTAAAAGTACAAGTAAATTAGATAAAAAAGGAAGACAGTTGCTGGGTCATCCTTAGAGGTTCCTACCTGAAGGGTAGGTACATATCGCCTCCTCACCACTCCACGTCTGTCAGTATCCTCTGTGTTCCGACTCATTGTAAGGTCCTCCTCTAGGCACCATCCAGTTTTGGTACCCTTAGTCTTGTCCAACGCTATCTGTCGTCTACACCAAACACAACAAGTAGCTTTCATAGCCCGTGCAGCGGTTAGTATAATGATACTCAGTAGGGACCCCGAGACCCTCAAGGTCTCAAAAAATCTAAAAAGGATAAATCTAAAAGCATGAAATCAACTGTCAACCCTACATAGGTTTATGACCATACATATACCTAAGTTATCAAGTATACCCATCTTAATCATGAGGAAATAGATGGTCCAACCCAAAATCCCAAATATCAACTTTTCCACAACGTAAGGAAAACCACAAATGCAAGTACCACACCGGTACGCCACATAGAATAATACCACCAAGGTATTACCACAAATGCAAGTACTACACCGGTACAAACTTATATCACATCGGGTATAACATAGGTACATTATTAGGGATGATTAGATAGAACTACTGAATCATCTTAATCTGTTAAGAGGAAGACCCACGAAAGATCACTAATCATCATCAGACCCACATAGGATCTCTAGGTGCTGACCCACACAGGATCACTCAGTGCTGACACACAAAGGATTTCTAGGTGCTAACCCACAGATGATTGCTAGGTGCTGACCCAAAAATGATCACTCGGGTAGTCCTTCTTGGAATCCTAGAGCGGCTACTTGAGGGCACTCAATCACTGACCCATGAAGGATCTATTCCTCAAGTCACAACCAACTACTGGGTTCGCACGCTCAGCTTTCTCATCTCCGGGAGGGTCTGCTCCACAAGCCACCGGTCGATACTCTATCTTCCACGAAGTACCATGAAGATTTATCCATAAGGACCTCCATGTCATATGGGTCTCAATGTAATAGATAGCACTTCAATCGGACACCCGGTCTATAAGTTATTAGCCTTTTAGTCCCGAGGGCCCGGTTGGATTCGTGCTTGATCCAACTTGACCATATCATAACATTTTCCAAATCTCATGTGGGATATACCAAAGGTTCTGTCTCGCTCCAAGGTTTCTAGCACCGCAGACAGTTCATCAAACGGACACCCGGTGCCAATGTTATGGCCAAAAGAGATTATAGGTTCGAAACAGGTCCAGGTCTGGTCCAAACCGGTTGGACCAAACCAGCTGGACCTGGCCTAGTTTGACCATGTTTGGGTTGACCCAGCCCAACCCACGAAGTCTGGACCGACCCGAGATGGGTGGCCGAGCCCACGCTGGGTGGTCTGCCCCTTGTTGGGCGGCCCGATCTGGGGGGCGCGGCGCGGCGCGGAGGCCGCGTGGGTCACGAAGGCCGCAGGTGGTCATGGTGTGGTGGAGGCCACAGGTGTAATGGGGCGGTGGAGTTCTCAGGGTCTGCGGGACATCGTGAGTCCATGGAGTGGCGTCAAGCGGCGCAAGGTCGAGGAGTGGCACGGGGAATCGCGAGGCCGCAAAGCGGTGTGGACAGCCGCATGGCAGCGCGAATAGCCGTTGGTCAGCGTGGATAACCGTGGGGTGGAGCGGACAGCCACAGGGCGGCGTAGATTGCCACGGGGCGGCGCAGATAGCCATAGGGTAGCGCAGACAGCTACGGCACGACACGGAGGGGCTGCTGGGAGGCACGACGTGGCTGCGGGTGGCGGTGTCTAGGGTCGTCGGAGGCCACGGGGTGGTAGGGGCTACAGAGCGGCACCATTGTGACGTCGCCTTCGTCGCAGCTGGTGGTGGTGTCTGCCGCTCTTCTCGTGGGCCTTCATGGTGGGTCCATGACCTACTCCATTGTGCAGAACACCACAAATCATCATAAGAATTTCGTAGAGGACGAGCCCTGTTTTCTTGGCCCACACTCTCCTCATTAGTGCTGTAGCAAGTGGCTCTAATATCTTTTGAATTAAAAAGAGTCGTGAAGAATGAAAAAAAGAATGAATTTCTAACAACAACCCTACCTCGTTCATTTGTTGTCGTAGATGGGGAGGGAAAGATGATCGTTGATTGAAGATGTCCCACATTGGGGGATATCCTAAGGAAGATGTTGAAGTCAAGTGTTGGTGTTTTTTGTTGGAGGACCATTCATCGTGGAAGAATTTCTTCATTGGAGAAAGTAATCCCCCAAGAGCTCTCCCCTTTTCCAATACTTTCCCCCAAAATAAAAATAGCCAACTGTTGTGTTTCCACAATTTTAATTGTTGGCACAATTTCAATTTGGATTAATTAATTACATAGTGGATAGAATAATAAATTAATGGGGGTTGCACCATTAAATTATGGGAATTTTAAGAGGCTTCCCCACACTTAAGAGGGATTTCAAGGGATTTTAGCCTCGGGTGGTCCCCCACACATTAACTTCTCATGGTATGGATAGTTCAGTTGGTTTCTACTACCATAACCTCTCATGAGAGGTTTAGTTTATGTGGTCCCCACCTATGAAACATCCACAAGGATGTTAAAATAAATATAAAAATAAAATCTACACATTTTTATATTTATTTTATTCATTCACGAATAAGGGAAAAGATAACTTCCACCCATGACCTACTGCGGTCGAGGTGCAGGTCTCCTTAAGAGAATACAGGCGCTGTGAGTTCAACAGTGCCCTCAGATATCAATTTCGTGCAACGGTTCTAAATTTAGAAAATCCTGCCTGCACGTTTGTTGAACGTACCCGAAAAAAATGTTTGGAAAATCATTCCAGGCACCCAGGGCCTCAGAATCATGTGTCGTCAATTTTTGCAGACTCATAAATTTCCGATATAATTAAAAAAAATTACATGGAAATTTAAAGGCCTTTATATTCTCCCACCTCATAGTTTTAAGTCCCCATAAGACACAACTAAAACTAAGGGAAGAAGTGGGCGGGTACCGAGCACCAATTTTAGCCTCCCATTCCCATGTTCTCTCCTAGAGGTTCTCATGCTGCCAACGAAAGCGCACCAGATGTATCAACCACCCTTGAAAGACACAATCTTGTCAATCCTCAATCTCTACTGGAACCTCTGTAAATTTTTTCCCGTCGTCGATATCCAGCTCTTCATGGTCGATGACGTGGGAAGGGTCGTGCACGTATCTCCTCAGCTGGGATACGTGGAAGACATCATTCATCCAGTGCAGCCGAGGTGGAAGAGCTAGGTGGTATGCCGCCTTGCCAACTCTTCTGAGGACTTGAAAAGGTCCGATTAACCTAGTAGATAACTTTCCGCCTCAGCCAAATATCCATAAACTATGTCATGGTGAGACACCTAGAAAGATGTGGTTTCCTTACTCGAACTCCAGAGGTCTCATTATTCTATCTGCATAAGAATTATGCCTTCTCGGTGTAGTCTTCATCTACTCCTGGATGATCTGCACCTTCTCTATGGTAACCTATACCATCTCTAGTCCCACTAGTGCTAACTCCCCTGGGTCAGTCTAGCACAAAGGTGATCTGCAAGGTCACCCGTAAAAAGCCTCAAAAGCTGTCATCCCAATTGTGGATTGATATCTGTTGTTGTATAAAAACTCCACCAAAGGAAAGTGATCCGCCCAGCTACGACCAAAGTCAAGGATGAAAGCTCGCAGCATGTCCTTGAGGATCTGATGGTCTGCGCAGTCTGGCCATCCGTCTAAGGATGGAAGGTAGTGCTCAAATGAAGCTGCATCCCGAAAGCCTCCTATAACCACTTCCATAGCTAGGATGTAAAATGTGCATCTGGATCTGCGACATTCATCGAGAGCACACCATGTATCCATACAATCTCCAACACATAGAGGCGTCCCAATCTCTCTACTGAACCCTTCTCTCTGATTGATAGGAAGTGGTCTGACTTGGTGAGTCGGTTGCGATCACCCAAATCGAGTCATCTCCCCAGGATGTACGTGGAAGTTCTGTTGTGAAGTCTATGGATAACCTATCCCACTTCCACTGTGGAGCCTCAAAGGCTGAACCAAGCCTACTGGCACCTGATTCTCCGCCTTCACTTGCTGAAAAGTGAGGCACCAAGAGAAAATCTCTACAACTGTTTTCTTCATTCCCGGACACCAGTGCTGTCGTCGGAGATCATGGTACATATTCTCCACTCCTGGATGCACCGCTAGAGGGGATGTGTGGAACACTCCTAGAACTTCCTCTTAATGTGACAGTAGTACCATGGTACGTCCTCTGAAGAGGAAGACGTGCTCCCCACCTTCAAAAAATCCATCAGGTGCCTGCCCTATGGATATCTGAGCACGTTGAGTCTTGAAGTCAGTGTCCCTGCATTGCACATCCCTAAATCATTGAAGAAGCGGGAGAGTGACTGTAAGGGACTGAAGGAAAGCTGCTGCATCCTGATCCACAAAGGATGTCTTCAAAGTGGCCAGTTACTCTATAACCTCTTCTAGTATCTGTATACCAGATCTCTAGCTGAGTGCATCTGCTACAAAGTTCCCCTTCCCAGGAGTATAGACTATCTCGAAGTCATAGTCCTAGAGGAACTCAAGACAACATCTTTGTCTATGGTTCAGGTCCTTCTAATTGAAGATATACCTGAAACTCTTGTGATCAGAGTACAATTTAAAATGCTCACCCATCAATTAATGTCGCCACATCTTCAACACGATGACAACTGATGCTAACTCTAGGTCATGGGTAGTGTTGTTTGGCTCCTACTATCTTAGCTGTCGAGATCCATATGCGATCACTGCTCGCTACAGCATCAGGACACATTCGAGCTCGGTCCCTGATGTGTCTCAGTATACTACGTACCCTATGCCCTCTTCTGGAAGTCTCAAGATGGGAGCACTAGTCAGACTCTATCTCAGATCTTGAAAACTCTTATAGCATCTCTCCAAACACACGAAGGGTTTCCCCTTATTTTTTAAGGATGATAGTGCTTCTGGAACTCTGGAGAAACTTGGTACAAATCTCTTATAGTATCTGACCAAAATCAGGAATCTTCATATCATCATCACACTCTTGGGTGGATCCTCAGCAAGTAACTCCTCAATATTTGTTGGATCCACTACAACTCTAGCCTCTAAGATGACATGTCCCAAGAAGTGCACCTCTAAGATCCCGAACATGCACTTTGAGAGCATACCATAAAATTAGTGCTCTTGGAGTGTGTATAGTACTACTAGCAAATAATAGGCATGATCCACCTCATTATCCGAGTAGATCAGAATGTCATCAATGAAGAATACTACAAAGTGATCCAGTTATGGATGAAATATCCTGTTCATGAGTCCCATAAACACTGTTGGAGTGTGGTTTACACCCAATGGCATAACTAAGAACTCATAGTGGCCATAATGAAATCTGAAATCCATATTATGCGCGTCCTCATCTCGTAATCTGAGCTAGTGATAGCCTGATCTGAGTTCTATCTTCGAGAACCATTGTGCTCCCTTTAGCAGATCAAAGAGGTCGTCAATCCTTGGAAGTGGGCACTTTCTCTTCATGGTCACCTAGTTCAGACATCGATAGTCAGCACAAAGTCTCATACTCCCATCCGCCTTCTTGGTGAAAAAAATTAGGGCTGCCCAAGGAGATACATTTGGCCGGATGAATCCCTTCCGCTGCAAGTCCTCTAGCTATACCCGTAGCTCATGATTCTCCGCGGGAGCCATCTGATACATTGGTGTTGATATCGGTGAAATCTCGGGGTATAAGTCAATGTAAAAGTCCATCTCTCTAGGAGGAGTTAGACCCTGGACATCATCCGGGAAGACATCCGTGTATTGGTCCACCACTATAGGATAACTCAGACTCTCCAAATAAACTGCTCTAAGGGTAAGGCTAGCCAACTGATGAGTGATCGACAACACTGTCCTTTGGGTAAGTAAATCCTTTGCTGAAAAGGCTCCCTTCTCACTGATAAAGGTAAACCCGGTCACATCCGTGTGTAGAAACCACACTCTGTGCCTAATACTATCAATCTGAGCTTGTACTTTAGATAACCAATCCATACCCAAGATTACATCGTAAGGCCTCGATGCTACTACTAGGAGATCCCAGCCAAAGATCTCGCCTTCTAGAGTAAGTTCACACTACCAGAACTAGTTTTTAATCATCTAATCCTCTCCCGTATGAGTCCCTAGTAGTAAGGATCAAGACAACAGATCCATCGGAATCTTCCAGCTCCAAACAAGGGCAGTGGAAATAAAATAATGACTGGCACTTGTGTCTATAGGTACTGCAACTAAGGTGGAGTATACATAGATCATACCTTTTATCATCTCCAGAGAACCATGATCATATGAATTAGCTGCATGGAGTAAGGATCTTCTATGTCCACTTGCTCCATGCAGTCAGGGTGGAGCTCCTAGTGGTGGTGGTGGTAATATCTCGAATCGTCGCCAACTGCCAGCTACACGGCCAACTCCTCGGATACGTCCTCCTGCTCCCTACGAACCTCCTCGATCGAATCTATATCTCTGCCTAGGAGGTCGTTCAAACGTCTTATAATCATCTATATGGCGGGTCGGACAGTCACGAGCCATGTGACCTAGCCTGCCACATGTGTAACACTGCCCGCTCCTGGAATGACTGGCTCTGCCTCGTGTGGCCCACACAACCGACCCTGAATCTTGCGGACATCCACCTGTAGGTCTAGTCCTTTTGGACCTCTATGTCATCTGTCTGCTTCCAGCTTCTGAAGTCTCCACCATGTTATCACTGGTAGTCGGTCTCGCTGCTGGTGACTACTTATTAAGGAAACTATCCAATAGGAGGGATCTCTCTAACACCCCCGCCTATGTCGGGATGCTAATTGAGATCATCGAGTCCATGATTTCCCTCCCGAGTCCCTGTTCTGTGGTCCGGACCCTGAAGAATTGGTCTCGCATCATATTTTTTGGGTATCATGGGAGGTCAGTGAACCTTGCTGAGTACTGAGCCATAGTCATGCTACCCTGATGTAGATGAAGTACTCCTGAATGAGCACTGGGTGAAGAGTCACTGGGGAAAACTTTACATGAAACAGGATCATGAAGTCTGCCAAGTGAAGCATCACCTCGTCATGATCCTGGATCATAAAGCTCCTCCATCTGCCTTCTAGTTCTTGTTGAAGACTGTTGGAAAAAATCACCATGAGATTGGCTGGTGTCCTGACCAGTCAAAAGACTCTCACCACAACCTCCAACAATCCTCAACCGCCTTTGGGTCCATCTCTCCCCTAAACCTGGGTGGCCTCTGGTACTGGAACTCATGCAACACACTCAAGTGGCGCGCACAATTTGCTATTGGGGTGGGTGGAATCAGTGGACCAAATGGTAATGGTACCACTTGTTCCTCCGATGGTGCCTCAATGGGAAGAGGGCCCTACACCGAGGCCTCGTTGCTCGGTGGGCTGTTAGTGCATACTACATTCGGAACCCTAGCTGGCTGTCTGCGTGGAGGCATCCTGATAAGGAATAGCTGCACCATGGTCAATAAGTTATACTTGGTGAGCTGACTCAATGAGATCACAAGGAAAAATCTTCAAAACACACAAGCAATCACTGTTTTCGTGCACTGAGTCGGAAATCAGAAGTCAGGGTCCTAGTGTATGGACATGTCGGCTACCCACCAACACTGGATTCCCTAAACTAATTACCACACTCACTATACTTAACACTATTGTCATTAAAAAGAAAGATCAAAGTCCTATGTTTTACAGTAGAACCAACTCCTCTGATACAAATTTTTCATGACACGTCCCCCGGGGCCCGTACTGTGACTACCCCAAGATCACCTTCTATAGGCTTCGGGCTGGTGACTAGCACCAAAACAAGTATTCCCTAAAACCAAGAAGGCATTTCCTTTATAACCTATAAATATAAGCAACCAAACACACATCAACATATGAACTCAAGTAAATTGTATATCAAACAGAGTGAGTACATTAATTAAAATGGGCCATAATACAAGCCCAACTGGAAACTACAAGAAACTGAAAGTACAAGTAAACTAGTGAAAAAAGGAAGATAACTGCTTAGTCGTCCTCTGAGGTTCCTTCTTGAAGGGTAGGTACAGATTGCAACCTCTGCAATCCACATTCGTCTGTCTCCTCTGTGTTCCAACATGTTGTAAGGTCCTCCTCCGGGCACCATCCAGTCTCGGTACCCTCAGTCTTGATGAATGTTACTCATCGTCTGCACAAAACACAATAAGCTGTGGGCATAGAACATAAATTGGTGAGTATAACGATACTCAGTAAGGACCCTGATACCCTCAAGGTCTCACAAAATAAAAAAAGGATAAACCTCAAAGCATGAAGTCAACTGTCAACCCTATATAAGTATATGCCCATTCGTATACCTAAGTTATCAAGTATACCCTTCTCAATCATGAGAAATCAAAGGGTCCAACCCAAAATCTCAAAGAACAACTATTCTATAAAGGAATTAAAATCACTGAGGCATGTACCACATAGGTACTCCAAACAGAATAATACCACCAAGGTATTACCACAATAGAAAGTACCACACAGGTACGAACTCAGCTCACACCATGTATAAATTAGGTACAATAGTAGAGATGATTAGATATAACTATTGTATCATCTTACTATGTTAATAGGCAGACCCACAAAATATCACTTATCATCATAAGACCCAAATACGATCTTTAGGTGCTGACCCACATAGGATCGCTCAGTGATGTCCCACACAGGATTGCTCGGTGCTGACCCACACAGGATCGCTAGGTGCTGACCCAGACCGGATCGCTAGGTGCTGACCCACACATGATCACTTAGGTAGTCCCTCATGGAATCCTAGAGTGGTTCCATGTGGGACCCTAAATCACTAACCCATGAATGATCTCTTCCTCAAGTCACAGCCTGCTACTAGGTTCCCACGCTAAGCTTGATCATCTCCAGGATGGTCCGCTCCACAAGCCACTGGTCGATACTCCAACTACCCAAAAGTCCCACAAATAAGTATCCCAAAGGAACGCCATGTCTCATGGGTCTAAATGCAACAGACATAGTGTCAATCAGATGCCCAACTTGTAAGTTTATAGCCTTTTAGTCCCAAGGGCCCGGTTGGATTCGTACTCGATTCATCCTGACTGTATCCCATATTTGTCCAAATATCATGTGGGGTATACAAAAGGGACCGCCTCACTCCAAAGATTACAACTCCATCGATGGTTCATTAAACGGATGCACGGTGCCAATGTTATGGCCAAAAAAGAGTATAGTGTCGAAACTAGTCCAGGTCCCATTTGACCCGGTCAGACTGACCCGGCCCGACCCGGCCTAAGTTGACCCGGTTCAGGTTGACCTGGCCCGAACCGCTGGATGGACCAACCCACTAGGTCTGGCTCGTCCTGTGCTGGGTGACCCGGCCTGTGCTTGGTTGTCTGGATTGCGTTGGGCGGCCCGACCTGGGCTGTGTGGGCCAGTGTGGATGTCGCGTGGGCCTTGAAAGCCGCGGGAGCCCGCGGGGTGGCAGAGGCCGCCGGTGTCGCAGGGCGGTGGAGGCTGCGGGGTCCTCAAGACTGCATGAGGCCATAGAGCGGTGTGGGGTGGCGCGAGGCTGCATAGAGGTTTGGTGGGGCCAGGAGGCGGCGTGGAAATCCGTGAGGCGGTGCGGCGAGGCCGCCGGCGACGGTGGTCGCGGTCGGTGGAGGCTATAGGACGACAATGGCTGCGAAGCGGAGCCATCACCTTCATCACGACTAGAAGTGGTTTCAACCGCTATTCTCAAGCCCCTTCATGGTTTATCACCAACCTACTCCATTGTGAAGAACACCACAAATCATCACAAGAATTGTGGAGAGGACAGGCATGTTTTGGCCCATAATTTCTGCATTAGAGTGGTTGCAGGTGGTTATAATCTCTCTTAAATTTTGAAGGTTCCTCAAGAATGAATTTCTAACAACCACCCTACCTCGTTCATTTTTTTCCTTCGATGAGGAGGGAAATACGATCATCGATTGAAGACGTCCCACATTGGAGGATGTCTCGAGGAAGAAGTCGAAGTCATGTGTCGGCATTCTTTGTTGGAGAAGCGTTCTTCATGGAAGAAGTTATTCATGGATGAAGTTATTTTTTGGAGAAATAAATCCTTCAATATATCTCTTCTTTTCCAATACTTTCCACCAAAATGAAAATAGCCAACTATTATGTTTCCCCAATTTTTATTATTGGAACAATTTTAAATTGGATTAATTAATTACATGGTGGTTGGACTATTGAATTAAAGGGGGTGGCACCATTAAAGTGGGGGAAGTTTAATAGTATTCCCAACACTTAAAAAGGAGTTCAAGGGGTTTTATCCTCGGGTGGTCCCCACCACAATAACCTATCATGGGAGATTAGTTCAGGTGGTCCCCAACACTATAACCTCTCATGGGAGGTTTAGTACAGGTGGTCCCCACCTATAAAACATCCACAAGGAGTTTTAAATAAAAATAAAAATAAAAGCTACACAATTTTAATTTTATTTTATTCTTTGACGAATAAGTGAAAAGCTAACTTCCACCCTCAACCTACAGTGGTCGATGTGAAGGTCTTCTTAAGTGAATATCTGGGTTGTGAGTTCAACGGTGCCCTCAGATTTCAATTCCGAGCACTGGTTCAAAAGTTAGAAAATCCCACTCACATGTTTACTGAACGTACCGGAAAAAAGTTCCAAAATTTATTCTGGGCACCCCGGTCCTCAGAATCACATGCCATCAATTTTTGCAGACAGGTAAAATTCCCATATAATTAAAAAAATTACATGGAAATTTCATTGTCTTTACAAGATGGTTTATCAAAAAAAAAAAAGGCCACTGGGACATGGGGATGTAAGTTATTTTTAGTTTATTTAATGAATATTATATATCTCAGTGTGGATAGGAGAGTGGAGGAGATTTCATTTTATATGTTGGGAGAGGAACCCACTTTGAAAATATATGAAAATTTCCAAAAAGCATCCACAATGATAAAGTAATTCCAAAGAAAAATACTTTCAAATAGCCATGGATTAAGCATTAAGATAGTATAAATTTGATAAATGGACACAAAATCAGATCTTTAAAATATTTATGGGCATACATACACTTTTTTCACTCTATAGTCCACTCATATTAGCCTTAATTACAGTTATATATATTTACTATTTTTGATATTCATTATGACCAAAAATTTTGTTGAAATTATTATTTGCTATTTATTTTTATGATTCCAAAAAAGATTTTTTTTTCAAAATTCAATTCACACAAGTGGTAGAATTAAATTTAAAATTGAATCTAGATAAGCGATGAAAAAAAAAATTTCCAAGAAAAGCTTTCAAAAGTTTTATAAGTTTTTATATTAGTATTAAACATACAATTGATTTCGACAAACTATGTATGATTAATAGTAATTTAATAGTTATAATTGTACTTTTAAACCATTTTAAAAAAATTACCTTTGTTAATACATTAATCAAAAAATTATTTTTGAATAAAATGTTGTATTTTTTACACTTCATTGAAAAAATATTATTATTGGAAAATTTTAAAAAATTAACTCTCAGATATTTTTTAAAGATTGATTCCAAAAATGATGTTCATTTTCTAAAAATTAATTTTATAATATTATAGAATATAAATTTTATTATAGTGTAGAAAATATAATGAAAATCATTTTTTAGAAGAAATGTATATTTCACGTTTATAAACACCTTACCAAAATTTAAGTACTTATTTATGAATATATTTTATTTATCCCACATAATCAGGAATTTTATTTAAAATGTTATTATTCAAATTAATATCACAATGCTTAAAATCAAGGATATATGGTCTTGTCTAAATAATATTATTAATAGTCAATTATAATTTGTAACATGATGTTGAGTGTAACACAAGATATCAATGAAAATAAATATATTTGAATGAAAAATATCATGATGCTATATTATACCCAAAATAGAATTAATTTCTACCCCAAAATGCTATAAATTTTATAAAAATAATTCCATATACATATACCTTATCTTATCTGTAGTTATCTTCTTCACATTGATGGTTTCACCACAAAACATTGACAAGGTGAGTGGTCTTGTTTCTTGTCACTTTCTCTCAATCATTGAAAATAATAATATGTTATTCATTACTTAAAATATCATGATCTAGTGGTATGGACTCTGAGTTTATTTCATGATAATGATCAGGTATGAACTTCATCAAGAGAGATACATAGAACACCTCATCGACTTGAGAGATGTTTAGTGGATGATTTAAACAACAAGAAACCATCTATAATCTATTAGGAATCATTAATGGGAAAATATTTAAACGGAATAACATTAAATTGTTCAATAATAAATCACCCTTATTCCATGTATAATTTCATAGTAATACCTTTTTATGAATTTTAAACTCTAGAACAAACAGAATATTGTGTTTATAACTTTCCAATCGATATTTAGCTACATTGATGTCAAATGCCTTCTCACAATTTTCTATATCATTAACTCATCTAGATCAATCATTCCCTAATAAGTTTCATTCTCCAAATTCATCATTCCATGTTAGATTTAAAACATTATTTCTATATATATATTCACAATGATCTATATTAATGCTTTATTAAAAGTTATTATTATATAAAAACTCAACTAGAGGATATTTTTTTATCCAAACTACCATTTTAAATCCAAAGTAAAATATCTCAATATATCATATAAGAATTGTATTGTTCTCCCAGGCTGACCACATATTATAGGAAAAAAGATATGATGAAACATTACTCTATTCGCAGAGCCTAATGAAATCAACATAATAAATTCAAGGTAATCCTATTATTTGGATAAAATACAATAGAATTATGTACTCCATGAAAAAATAACACTTAGTTTATATTTTATAAAGTTGATCAAGATAAAAATATTCTATGATGGTAATTAAATGTTCTTATTTCAGAAGTCAATTGACTATAACTCATATTGAATTGTTCCATTTAGATGTTTTTGGGAGCCCACAGACAATCTTCATGGAGTTTTTTCCAATTTCTATTATAGTATGTGTAATGGTTTTAACATCCATTTAGAATTTTTTTCCTTATCCTTATCTTATTGATATAACAATCACTGATATACAGAATATAAAATATATCTCTTTATTCCATCCCATCATAAATACTCTTTCAAATATCTATAAATTTTCATACATCAATTATTAATAGATAATTTTGAAAAATAAACCTCCCCTAATAAATGATTCATATATTTTAGGGATAGGACACAATCATGGTTTCTAAACCTTTTCATTACATCATAATTGAGGTTCAACTTATTAACATTTCTCACATTCTTCCATAGATCAACATCCTCCTTCTATAGAAACATCTTCTTAAAATGCATTTATGGTTGAATATTAATTTAAAAATGATAGTATTTCTCCCCTTCCTTACATATTTCCATATCATTCATTTGAAAATTAAAAATTATTGTATCTTTTGTGATCCTCATCATATATAAGTTATCATGATCCTTTTGACTCGAAGCATCATCCACCTAGTTCTCGTTCCCTAGGGGTAATGTATTTAGAAGTCATAATCTTAAATCAACTCCAACCATTTCTCAAAACTACATCCAACTCTTCATGCGTTATTATATACATTAATATTGTATGATCAATATATCTATAACACAATTATCATTAAACAAAATTAATCAACATCTATAATGTAATGATTACATTATCTTAATCTATATCATGAGATGGGAAAGGTTTCTAAAAACCCATTAATATTTGGGAGGAATAATCTATAACCATTTAATTATTCATGATAACACATGAAAATCCCTTGTTTGATTCAGCATTATAGATTACAAACCCTTTTCCACTACATTGTAATGTATGCATTGTTTCACTGACTAACATCCACTTCAACTCTTTCAAATTTCCTTCACATTCCTCTATCCAAAGGAACATGCCTCCCTTCTGTGTAAACATTATGAGTCGAAAAAATAAGTGTGATAAATTCTATAAAATCTTATTATAATATCTATCCAAAACAAGAATACTTTTGATCTCATTCAAAGTGGTTACTTTGTTCAAATGTTCAGAAACCAATATATTTTATAGATCTATATATATACCCTATATTAAGATCATATAACCTAAATATGAATCTTTTTGTAAACAAAATTCTTAATTTTTAAATTTTTTATATTTTTTCTCAATCTATTGGGTCTTCAGCCAAATTATAAACTGGTCTTAATTATTTTATTTTCTCTTTGAATGTATAATAAAACTATCAATAAATACTTTAAAAAACTAATCAAGGTAATGTGTAATGACTATATTCTATAAATTCATAATGATAGTGGGGTCATTAGAAATACCAAATAGCATCACTATATATTCATATTATCCATAGAAAATATGGAATTTCTTCTTGGTTATATCCTTTATATTAGCCATTAAATTGATGATATCGAGAATAAAGTTGAATCATTGAATTTTTTTTAGCTCCATCAAGTTGATCAAACAATTCATCAATATGAGGTATAGGATTCCGGTTCTGGTTTTTGAACTTTTTTAGTTTATGATAATCTATGTAAAGGTGCATCAATTCATTAATTGTATTTAAAATTTTAATTGGTGCACCTCAAGGTTACACACTAGGTTGAATGAATTTGTTTTCAATATTCTCTCAGAGATTCTTATTCAATTACTATAACTCAATCAGTTTCAATCTATAAGGAGAATCAAAAATAAGAATAATGTTGGAATGAGTTTTATTGAGAACTCAAACATACATTTTTGTGCAATAATAAGAAGATATTCTCAAAATAAATGGAAAAAATCCTTCACAATATGAATATCATTGATGTTGAGTTTCCCCTAACCGTCTAAGATATAAACCGCTTTTTAATTTGAATCAAGTCACAAACAATGGGATGTATTTCCATTAGAATTTCTTATTTATTATCACCCTAATAGATAATCATAATTTTTACTGGAATATCAACCATGATTTCCATTCCATGAAAATTAATGGGAAATTTATATAGGGAAATTCAATATGTACCTAAGATAGCATAAAATTAAACTAAAGGGATAATAATTAATTTTTTGGAAGTGAATTATCATTAACATCACCTAGAGAGGAATCATAAAAATGAGATGGGGCCATCATACCATTATGGATTTCTACTACAAATTAAACATCTAATCATTGAGTTTTTATTGTGACACCATTATGAATTCATCAAATATAAATGAGGGGGTATATACAAAATCGAATAAGACATTATATATTCTATAGTTGATGATAAGTGTTCCTTTCAACACATCAATATTATATACATCATAAAAATTATTGATTACATGAGATTTCCCTTCATTCTTTAGCTTAATGCGTTGCTGACATTGAGGATCATCATTAACATTCATGTTTGATCACTCATTAGCATAATTACTATAATCATTTAATTTGAAATAGTATATTGTGTGTGGTTCAATCATTTTAGATTTCTTACAATTTTCATCACTAGTTAATTTATTCCATCACTTCATAATCTAATTACTTTATGACATTCATTTCCAGACAAAAAATTATTAGTATCTTTTTTATAACTATTTCCCCCATGTTTCTTTCCACACATCAATCATAATAAAATATCATCTTTTTTAACCATTTTTTATAGTTTCCCTTTATTCCATATTTCATTTCTTATTAAAACCATGAGATTGATAGGTAACTTCAATATACATTTCCACCTTGATAGCGCAATGAATGATTTCATCTAAGAAACTAAAGTCTCTTATGGGTAATTTTCATTTAATAAATTATTTAAATATACTAAAGAATAAATTATCCTTGATTTATGTTTTAAAGATAATACTAGAAGTATATCTTATATGTCTTTTAAAATTTACCTCATATTTATGAAAAATTTCATTATCCTTCTATTTTAGCTCAACTAATTCCATATATATTATCATTTTAAAAATAAATGGAATTAACATAATGAAAAATAATATCTTGAACTTATCCTACACCACATATTAAATTTCTCATTATTGACATGTATATTTTATAGGATCCCACCATTAATCTTTTTTTCCTTCCATATGATATACTTTCCAAAATACTTTTTCATGCTCCAAAATATGAAGAACGAAAAATATTTTTTCAATGGTACTAATCCATATTTTTGAAATTGGTGGACTATCATAACCACTAAAATAATGTGGATATCACTTCATAATGGACTTAGTATAATTCTTTCCCTCCACTTCTCTTTCTTGAGTTTAGTATAATTTATCTTTTAGTAATTTTGTGTGATCGTAGAAATGATATTTTTATTATAGATCCCATAAAATTTTGTTTCATATGAGTAAAATAATTTAATTGTGGATTTTATTTAGGATTAACATGATTCATTTAGGTTCCATCCACCAACTAAAACTGGAAGACAAAGCGTAAGAAAAAATATTCAGAGTGGGAAACCACATAATCATGGAAAATTGCTTATATGATTTCGAAATCCCGACTCCTTATCAATCTTTGAAACTGTAGTATTAACCTAGTTCATTCATGGTCATTATTAAAATCCGTCATGAAGGTTTGTAAAATATTTGTGAATTTACAAAACATATCAACTACGTGTGTCAAACTAGATCGGCAGCAGGACCTCTTTTCATGCCTTAGGAGATTATTGGGTGAAATACCCATGCATTACATTAAAAGTTATTACCACTACAAAAAAATATTCCATATCCACATCCACCTATAGTATCTAAATAGGGATATAATTTCTTGGAAACCACTGACTCTATCCATGACAAAAATTCCATGATAATTAACATTAATAAGATTTATCCTATTGGTTATCACAAATGTTTTATCATCCAAGTTTACAAATGTTAACTAAACCATTATCTTATACCCAATAGAGTTACCCACACATTTCATAAATATAATCACATAAAAATATATAAATATTAATTTAAAACGTAATAATCCATTCTTAAATAAAATAGGTCAAGTATCTTTGAAATAATTTCCACATAAACAACTAGTTCATAAATGAACTATATAATCTCCATTTATGTTCCTCATAACAAAAACCCTTGATATACATATCATAAAAAATATTATTCTTCATAACATGGGTAAATAAAATATAATAAATGGTAATTTTATATACTTACTAAGTGTAAGAAAGAGAAATACCAACCTAACATGAGTATAAGGGTATGTGTACATGATAATAAAATTTTAAAATTGTACCATTCATATTATAGATCATAAAACATATTAGAATAAATAATTTATGTTTATAATACATGAATCAAAATAGAATAAAATAACATGGCCCATTATAACATAAAATTTTTGTAAGACATATATTTGTGTCATTCATATAAGAATAAGAAATATTATGTCACTACTGCCCACTAATACATTCATATCGTGATAGGATTTCGATAACCACCTGTGTAACCTATTCATTATTTATGTAACCATGAATGTACACTTTTTCTTATTTTTATAGCCTCTCATATACACTCTATTGAGCTTGGGAAAACCACTGTTGTACCCTCTTTTGGGAATAGGAAAACATCATATGTACCCTCTTTAAGAATTAGGATAACTTCCCATGTACCCCTTGAGCTGATTGAACATTAATCATTTCCTAATTTAATATAGGGATATATATGTACCACATATCCCATAATAAATAAATTTTTATTCTATAAAATCAAACAACATTCATCGTATCTTAACACATGGAAATGAAATTTTTTTCATAACCATTCAATCATAGCATAATCATTGGGAAGAAACCGGTTTTATAAAAATTTGACATCATAATCATAAATCATAAAGAAAAATATTATGGTTGGTATAATTTGATCATATATATAGTAAATATTTAGTTACATCTATTGAAATTTTCTAATATAGAAAATTATTTTCAAAGGTTTCTAGGAACATTTCCTGATGTAAAACATTTCCACTTCGAAAAAAATCATTTAAAATTTAAAACATTCCCAACTATTATAGAAAACAATTATTTGAAAATAAACTTGTTAAAATACTATGTAATATTTAAATCATTTATTTATCATTATGGTATAAAATACCAACCATGTACTGCATGTTAAACAAATATTTCTTCACAATTTCGATACAAATTCAAAAAAGGCTTTTTTCAAAAATGTTAAGAAGATTTCATTTAAAAAATTAAAAAATAAAAAAATGGAGGAATTTATATTTAAAAAATAATCTTAAAATTATAAAATATTTCAACACATTTTTTTATATGACAAGGTCATGGAAGAAAAAATATTTTCGATCAAAGATGGAAAGAAGTTAATTTTTTATCAATGTTCTTTTTGTCTCTTGAGTACTCGTTTAGATGAAAATGAAAGGGAAACATTCATTTTAAATAAATATGGATATGATAAAAAAAATATGAGCATATTTTGTGATATGTATTAATATTTCATAATCTATAACATAATCATTAATAATCCTAATAAATAATGAGATTGAAACATAAAACATTTACCACATCAGTAATGTATGAATCTTAAACCCCATGAAATAAAGAAGCATATATGTATACGTAAATACAAATAATTATAATAATCATAATCATAAATCCCATTCATGATAATAATATACACCACCTAACATAAACAAGTAGTGAATATGGCATGTATCCAATAGAAATAAAGTTGATTTGAAAAATCCCCATAACTCATGTCTTGAATATCATCATGTAGGTTTGAACCTCCTGTATAATAAATATAGGTTTATTATAAATATTTTATAAAACCATAATCATGTATATCATACCATATATTATTTTATTATGACATTTTATTTCCCTTTTATTAAAAATTCCTTGATAAAATCATTTTTTGGGTAATAATAGATTCGTTTTTCATATATGTTATGGTTTGGTATTTTCAGTCCTTTGACATTTATCATGGATCCATCATGTCTAGAATTTTAAAAATGATATAAATATAGTATATATTCAATATAAATTTATTTATATTATTCCAAAAAAAATTATAAATATAAATTGAATTAAATCATTCATGGAGATGATAGTCCATTGTACGCATGAACATCTTTTCCATTTTATCAATGGATGTAATGAAATAAATGTAAATAATATATCAACTTTAAAAAGTATTTTTAATTACATATATATCATATATATTGTTATTATCTATCATTATTACTATCTATAAAATGAAAAGGGATTAAAATTTCTTTTTGGAGGCAGTAGTCCATTAGTCTGCACGATCATCATTATCGTGTTACAATGATTTAGAATGTAATAATTTTTGTGTTATATTATAATAAAAGATTGTAAATACATCATAAATATTATATATATACATATAATCTATCATTATCTTTGTCAATGAGAGGCGGTTAATTAAATGAAATTACATTGGCTTGTAAGGTAATAGTCCTCGAGACACACGATCAAGAGTTTTATTTCCCATTTTATGGAAGAGGATACTGAAGTAGGTTATGAAAATAAAATAATATCAAAATATTATGTGGGTGATGGTGATATTATTATTTCATCACATTTTAATATTATTTTAAGTATTTTTAAGAAGAAATAAAATAATAATGCATGGTTTAGAACTATACCTCTTCTTTGGATAACATCGTTAGGTCTATAATTAAATCCCTTATAATAGGGTTTCTTGATAAAAATAATGCATCTATGATTTGTGGAGGTAATTTTGAAAGTGACTTGGGTGGTTAGTTTCTGGAAAAAAAAAATATTTTTTAGCATGTATAAGAGAGGACATTTTTTTCCTTTTATATGATGTAGAGGAACCCACTTAGAATCTACATGGAAATTCGCCAAAAGAATCCAAAATAAGAAAGTCATTATGAAGCTGAACTCTTAAAAATGTGCTTGTATAATAATTTGGGATATTATAAGCCTTAAATTGATCTATAAAATAAGTTATAGGCATTTTTATGGGAAAAACCATTATCTTTTGGTTTAACGCCCCTCCTAACAGTAAATCAGCTTTAACCTTAACTGTTGTCATTAATTTCTACAACATTTAATATTCATTAAGAAAAAAAATAAGTTGATATTATTATATAATATTAATTATTTTTATTCTGAAAATGGAATCTATTTTTTAAAATACATTTAACATCGATGTAGAATATAATTTAATATTTAACACACAGACCCGATTGAAAACGGATTTTCCAATGAAATTGCTTTCAAAACTATAAAACAGTTTTATATCAAATTTTACAATGAAATTGATTCCAATTAAATAATATGGATTAATAATATTATTATTGAACTAATTTTATTTTAAAAACATTTTATATTAAAATTTATCTTTGTAAATACATTAAATGAAAAAGAATTTTTAATATAATTTAGCATTCCTCACTTTTTATCAATATAATAAACATATAAAAATATCCCTAAAAATTCAAACTAAGATAATTTTGAAATATTGATGAAAAAATGAAGGTCATTTTTTAATAAATTCACTAATAATGGAAAAAATTAATAATATTATTTTTTCACAAAAATAAATGAAAATTATTTTTTAGAAAAAAAAAATGTTTTTTAGAAGTATATAAAATCATTAAAAAATTAATTATATATTAATGAATATATTTTATCTATCTAAAATAATAATAATTAATTTTAAAAATGTTTATATTCCAATTCATACCTTAAAATTTAAAAGATACTTTATAATAATCAAGTTTAAATAATGATTATAATAATAATGTTAGATTATGGTTTGTTAAACCTTGGTGTTGTGTGTAACATAATATATCAAAAAAATTAAATATATTTAAATATAGACATTCCGGTGTTATATGGTTGGGTTTAAGGTGCTCCTAAATTCATTTTCCATCATAATTCATTATACTAGCGAAACCCACCTCAAGGCCTAGGAGGACACCAAACAATACCATGTAATTTCTTATTAGCTAGAATGGGAATAATTTCTACAAGGGATGGAGTTGTTCAAAATGATTCATGGATTGAGTATAAATATAGACCATAAGGAATTTTACATTCTAATTGAAAATAAATTTGTTGAAAATGAATAAAAATAAGAAGTGAACTTGGGAATCAAACTAGTGGATAACCATCTAATTTGGACCTGAGATGATAAAAGAATTCATCCTGATGGACACTACTAGTTATTGGGACACATGGAGGAGAACACTCATATGTATGAAAATATATTCTTAGAAAATAAGGGACTAGAGAATAAATATCCTGTGACTCTATATATCCTCATTGATTGTGATACTAAAAAAAGAGTATTGATGGTCATTGTGACCACATGAAGAGAATAATTTGACCAAATTATAATTTAAAATTAACTACTTGAAGCTTCCCTACCCTAAATACATATGAAATATATTCTACAGAGGTTATAATAGATACCATGTTCAATACATATGTGATAGAAATAGGAATTTCTCAAATGAATATTGTTATCATAAATATACAAGTTGCTACTAATATGCCTATCCATACCTTTCAAATTTACTTTGTTATATATGGGGAGAGGCAAATAAAGTGGGGAAATACACACCATTGTGCACTTTCAGTATTTATGCTTGTTGAATACCACTATCTTGTGGTAGAGGAAAAACATATGGATTACCCATAAGTGAATATTTAATGACCCAGAAAGGTAAAAGTTAGGATCTAAAAGTAGATAAATATATAGATGATGATTGTCTAATACAACAACCTCCCTAGTGGATTATAAAACCTAATATTTTTTCATTTAAACTATTAATTATTTTTTAAATGGTCAATTAAAATAAATTTTAGAAATTAGGGATCTTGAGTGAAAACGAACTATTTTATTATAACATTATACTTATGTTTTAAAAGGATGGGATTATTTTAATATATGTGAATTATTTGGGTATGATATAGACCAGGGTAATCAAAGGAGGATCCAATTGTAGAATCCTCTGAGAAATCTTGGAAGGGAACAAGGTGGAGCACTTTACTAAATTCTTATCTCAGAAGAAGCTTTAGCATCTTGTGATAGCTAGTAGACTGAAGGTTGTTTGTAGTTTCCTCTTGTGAATGTGGGAGTCAGTTAGAGTTGGTGACCTAGATCCAACTTTTATATTCTTTATGTTAATGAGTATTAATAGTTTTTAATATTATTAATCTTTCTACTACATAATGATTGATCTTTTACATAAAATAGTATGTGATAATATTCTAAGAGTAGATTTTACAATAAAAGGATATAGCAGTTCCCTACTATGAAAAGACTTGGAAGTTCCATGAAACTATTCATAAATGTATTCTCTATAGCAAGATGATATAAATTGGGGGACACAAAAGATACATGCCATCATGGGTGGATACTGATAGTACTTTGCGGATCCTTTTAATCATATATTACCTTAGTAATATCCATTGTGGGGTATTATGAGAACGATAACCATTATTGGGAAATAAAAAATTATATGTTTCATAGGATGTACCTATATTTTGATGTGTGTATTGATCCTCAGAATTTATGGTTATTACTAATAATTATTATGAGTCACGTACTTTTATGTATTGATGAAAACCATGAAGACATATGTTTTCAGTGAGGTATAATATGTTTGGTGAGTCGTGAGTAATATTGAATTAATGAATAATGTTAGAATAGATTTTTCCCTTCTATTCTATCATGAATGTTAACATATCAGGATCGCTGACGGTAATGATATAGACTAAATAAATCAATGTCTATGTTCATCTATAAAAAAAATTCAAATTCTTGGAAATTGAAGAAAGATACACCGAGCATATATAATTATGGCACGAACATGTGATGTGGTTGATTGGAGATATCATGATAAAGGGAATATGTTACACATTAAGCATCCATATAAGGTATTATGTCATTGTGGAATTAAAATCCTTCTATATGTTTTCCTTTGCATGTTTCTAGATACCAACCTTCGACTATTGGCTAATTCACCTAATGTCACTTAAAAAGTGTCCTAGAGGGTCACACACTAAGTGTATCCATAATCACAGTTAAATAATAATAGTATTATTTATTATTTGAAAAGTTGAATAAATATTATTATCATATATGGTTTACTAATTAATCATGTTAGGTTGATCGCATTTATTCTATCACCAGTTATTCGAGGGAATATAATGTGAGTAGAATATTTAATAAATATTTATTATCTATTTAGTGAATATAGTATTTATTTATTTGCTTGAAAATAATGAAGTGATATTTAGTTAAAAATAAATATTCATTATTCAAGGGTTGATAAATGTTTTGGAGGAATGGTAAACTGAGTTTAATGATCCTATGAAAAATAATAAATATTTAATGTTTTGAGGATGGTTCATTGTCCAAATGAACAAAGCACATGTATTATAAAAGAAAGAGGTTACATGTGTCTAAAAGACACAATAATATTATAATATTTATCATGAAGGGGATATAAATATTTTGGGAGACCATCCATCTTGGTAATGTCTAGGTATACTCCCTTATTAGCGAGGTCATATGCAACCATGTTTTCTTAACGATAAATATTAGTGATGATGTAATTGATTTTGAGAAATGAGTGGATGAAATCCATCCAACATATAGTAATCATCCATGAAAGATGGTTAAAACCATTTCAAATATCATTCCAAATGGTATTTGAATAACATTAAATCAATAAGTTGTTCCCAATATAGAACACTATGAAATAAATAGCATGAACCATCCTCATCATTTCAGCCTCTAGGGAAGAGGCAATGCCGCAACTACCAAAAAATAATCTGATGGTCAGATTATCTTTAGTCTTGAATATAGAACAATAGTCCATGGGAACCTAATTACCTTTGGAGTTACCATACACATTTTATTTTATCCAACTAGAAAAAGGTGCTCACCATAATGATTCAAAACAAAGTTGAGGTTGGAAAAAAATTCCATCAATCTAAAGGCATCATAGAATATCAAATTCTTTCACAGTGTTGTTATAGAATCCCTATTTCATTGACGTTGCTTCATGTATGGAAATAAGTAATTGCATTAGACCTATATTATGGCTAAGTGGGAATTTTTTTTGACTAAAATCATTTCTATCATACTGGATCGCATGATCAAAGTCAACAATAGTAGTAAGGAAAGGATCTTAATTTGCAGAGATCTTTCCAATTCCACACAGCTCTTTAGTTGAGAATTTACGGAGTCAAAAATCATCCATCTGTATTATAAATTTGAAAATATATATTTCCAAAGGGCTGAAGAAGTGTCTTAGGAAATAAATTTTTATTATCCTTTTCTCTATGTTTATTACATATTCGATATTTAGATTAGAGTTGAATTCCAAATGATTGAAGGATCTTGGTTGTGAGAACCCTATATTGAGAAAGGATCTAAATAAGAGTTAATAAGGAAAAATTTATCCATGCATTTTCAAAAAAAATATCCAACCAAAATAACTTTCATAATTACTAAAATAATGATTATAAAAAATTTAGTTAAGCATACCATTGTGAGTAGGATCCCAAATTAAAAATACCTTAGTATTAGAAAAGGGGTAGTTTTCAATAACATTCATAAAAGTATCAGGGAGATGAAAATTTTTAGAATTTAACATATATTTAATTGATATAGGGGATAATGTAACACCCCTTGATTCCAGGGTATGCTTCTTCTTAATAATTCAATAGTGTGTGATGTATGTATCACCGAGTTCAAGCGCACCACGACCTATAAAACAATCTGTTTAAAAGGTGGTTATGAATCATATTAATTTTTTTTTTATTTTATATATATATCATATAATTTTACCATTCATCTTTTGTTTTTATTAGAGATAATCTAAAGGAAAATTCCATTTTTTGGATAAAAGAAGTATTTTTCAAAAATGCAGTTTCTCTACATTTTAATGGTGAAAACTTTTTAAATCCAATATTTGACAATTTTATATATTAAATTTGAAGAAGGTATATTTTTTTATAATAGGGACATAAAAATATAGTTTGGATAAATTTTTGGTACTTTTTTATAACTTTTATATTTTCACGAATAATGAAAAATACAATATTTTAATTAAAAACAACTTTTGAAATCAAAATAATTTATAGTGTTAAATAATATATTTTAGTGGTTTTATATTTTAAATATATTATATTTTCATTATTTAATGTAATTAGGGAAATTAAATGTATTTTTACAATTAAATTGTATATAAACACATATCAATCTTTTGATTGTTTTTAATTGTTAAAAACCAGGTTTTCTGGTATTGACAATATGAATTAATTTTAAATTAATTTATTCCTACTATGTGTTTTGAATTTGAAAAAATGGATTCCATATTTGGAATAGGAAGTTCAAAATTGTTCAAATAGGTACCTTTTATTTTTTGGCATTATGAATAGAAACTCTAATAATTATTTTATTTACCATTGTTAAAGGGTAAATCTAGTAAATTAGGGTACAAAAATAATATTATAAAAATATTAAACTACCCAAACACATGTCATAATCCTATTTTATGAGATATGTTCGACCATGGAATTCCTTTTGTCAATTTTGGGTCCCCATGGAGCCACATGGGTGTGAAAATGGCATTTTATAAAAATTAATTTATAGTATAAAAAAATATAACATAAACTGGTATCTATCACTAAAAAAATTTTTATATGGGGTTATATAATTTATCTCTTAGACTAAAAATATTCATTAGAAATATAAAAATATTTCCTAAATCATTATATTTTATTTATAATTTTTAAAAATAATATAAATAAATTTATTTATGGCCCAATTAAGATGCACTTATTTCCTCAATAATTAAAAGATTCAAATAAATGAATTTATAAATATTTCAATAAATGTAATTTGAAAATTTTTATACGATCCAATAATTTTCAGGATAAAATTTAAATATTATGGACGAGTTAATCCATTTTTTTAGAAGGAATCAATTTTTTATGACTTTAACAAAAAACCATTTACTAAATAGTGTAAAAAATTGACATAAATGAGTTTTTAAAAAAAGTACAATTTTATTTAATGATATAAAAACCCTATAAATCTAAAGTTTTGAAAAAAATATATAGTGATAAATCAACCACTTTAGGTTATCTTTTTATTTTATAGTAATGATATTAACTATTTAGTATAAAAATACAAGAGGACATGGTAAGAGTTAACTTATTTTACAATGGGTTAAATCTAAAAGATAAGGTTAAATTTATGACGTAAACATGTAGAAAAACAATTGGTTTATAGGATTTATACACATAGTCATATTATCCTCTAAATAATTCAATTTTGAAATATTATAATCTGAAAATAATTTTATAATAAATTAATATTTCAATCTGTTCGTAAAGTTCCCCACACCTCTCTTATAAAAGGACACCTCACTTTCTCTTTAATTAACTATTCCAAAGCCCATTGGTTCGGCCAAACCCTACCCAAATCTCCTACCAAATTATCTCACATAATAATAGAGGAAAAAATTTGGTGATAGAGCCATCTTAAGGAGTCATTCTGTGAAAATAAAAAAGAGACACTAGAAGAAGATGTAATCATTTTATCCCTTATTTCAAAGATCATTTCTTCTTCAACTTCATCTTACTTAGTTATTACCCTAATAAAATAAAAAATAGAGAATATAATATATTCTGCAATGTTTTTATGATTATGGTCCAACCATATTCATCGTTTTACCCATCTTATGAAAAACAATACCACCATGCATGCGTATGTACGGATTAATATCTCCATGCTGTGGTGGAAATTGTTTTTCATGTAAACTTTATTTATATAGATATAACGATGAATATAATGGCTATAAATAATAAATATAACATGATACTATTTCTGTAAAATTCTTATTCCATCCAATTCCATACCATTTAATCATTCAAGGAACGATATCGGTGCTCGTGCGTACGTACGACATACCATCTCCACAATGTGATGAGATTCATTCACCACTTTAACCATCCTAGAATGATTATAAAAAATTTATTATTAATAATTATGAAATAAATATTAAAAATAAGTCTACTGAAATGATATATATATATATATATATATGTGTGTGTGTGTGTGTGTGTACATATATTTCATTCACTCACTTCCTTTCAATATGATAAGAAAATAGAAACAACGTTCATGCGTACGTACGACCTACCATCTCCATGAATGGTTTATTCCATTATATATATATATATATAATATTTTTATATTATGAATATATATGATATATAAATCATATTATACATCCTGGAAGTATGTAAATAATGATCTATGTAATATGATCAAGAAAAACATGCCAAAACATGTATGATAAGCAAAGAGATATTACCTGAAAAGTTTCATTAACATGGAGTTTTTAATAAATGGGTAAGATATAGTCATAATAATCATATATTATATCATAAATATTATTATGATTAGGATATAAGTTACTAATATATTTAAAAACATTATAGAGGAGTTTCAGAGTCGTCTAGAGAGTATCGAACTTGAGGTCCGGGTTAATTCCTCAATATCATTATTATCTGAGACTGTTTATGTGTAGGTATTTACTGGGAAATATTTATCATCCATGTCCATGTTTCATAAAGATGTTTTAAAAAGTAATATTTTAATGTTTTATTAAAGGTAATATTTTACTACATCATCATTTTAGATGTTTTATGGATTTATTTTTCTAAATCTATAAAATTAATGTCCATGTTTTCCAAATGATTTTATGGATTTATTTATATGGAAATGATTGTTTAAAAATGTTAATTCCTTTCAAAAGATTAATATTAGTAGGGGAAAAATTGATTTAAAATATCATTTAAATTACTTCCCTTATAAATTGTGTGAATTTTAAATGATTTCATTAAAAAGGGATATTTCTCTCAAAGAGTTTTACTAATCATTTTCAACTATGTCATGATCCATTACTGGATATCAATCATGATTGAGGATGATTAATTATAGTACAATATTTCATATTTTATTGAATGTTTTATGATATGTTTGACTATGGATGTGATATTTTTGTAACATTCATGTTTTATGGTTAAAGTGTTAACATTTCATATTCTAGGTTTAATACGAATGATTATGTTATGCATCACCCATTTCAAATGAGGAATGAATTGGTCATAGTAAGTGATGGTTAGGGCCCAATATATCTCCTCACTACATAGGTTTGTCTCATTTGACAAACTAGTGTCTTGGTACAAGGGATTGAAATAACATTTGTGAATGTTCTTGGCACATAGCCTTGACTTAGTATTTATTATGTCTGACCTTGTGCATTCCCTCGTTATGAAATTTGTAATTACATGTGATTATTATACTAGTAGAATATCCATGTTCTGGTTTATATGGCATTGTTTGATTTATTTTTTCCATATTATGTTCATGATTATGTTTAAAAGGATTCAGTTTTTATTGTACATCTTTCCTTCAATGTTAATAGCTTCTACTGAATTATTTACTCTTACTGAGCATCAAAGATCACCAATTTATTATGTTTTATTTTCCTAGGATGTGGAAAAGTGTATTATTATTGATATTAAGGGATAATCTAGGGGAATATTGTCATTCCCAAAGGGTTAAAAATGTTTTATTTTATGTTATAAATTTTAATATTATGTTTTTGTATGTAATATATTTTCCAAGACTGTGAAATTGATCGGTCCTTGGGGACATGATTCCTTGTAATCATGCCAATGTATTAAAATAATGCATCATCTCCAAGCTTCTGGCATTATAGTGATTTAGATTATATAAAGGTTAGAGTACCAAACTTCTTGAATACTTCACATGTGAATCCCTAGAGTATGTTTTACCATTACTATGTGCTTCCCATAAATCTCATTGAGGTTATAGAGCTGACCCCAGATCTACAAGATTCTCCTATATCTAATACAAGTTTAAGAGACAATTATCTCTGACATCTCACTACATTAAATAAGACATTAGGGGATGATAATGTCTTTTCTCATGGATCCTCTCACCCCGATAGTGAAATAAAAGCCCTAATATTTATAGATTCGTTTGAAAATATCTCAACATACATAGATATGGAAGAAGATTATGATGACTATAAAAAATACACCTACCCCCGCATTAAAGGATGGTGTCTTTACCACCATCAATAGGCTCAGGAAGTTAAACCTGGGAATTGAAGAATGCATGTAGCCTACGCTGATTTGAGCATCCATACCGTTAAAATAGAAAGAGATGTACATCGAATTTATAAAGAAAAATCGATATGTGTTCCATTAAAACTATATAAAATTTCTTAGACTAAATATAGATGTTTTTGGGCACTAACTAGGCTTACCTGAGGAAAATCGAGTCTTTATGCTAGCATTCATGGGGAGGAATCCCTCTCATGATACCAATGTAGAGGAGAATGTCGATAAACTCATCAAATCCAACATTTTCTGAGAACTTAAATACAGAAGATGGATTTCCCTCACCATCTTAATTAAGACAAAATGGCATATTAGGGTCTATATCATTTTTAGATACCTTATTTAGAACTTCCCAATGGAATATTTCCTATTGTTGATCACAAAACTATTGATCAATGAAACTGGAGGCTTCTTGGACCTTTCCTTCATGGATGGTTATTTAGGGTACAATCATATAAATATAAACCTTGATTATTATTAATACACATGTTCAATGAACCTCATGGGATATTTTTTTATTAGTTCATATCATTGGGCTTAAAGATCATAGTATTCACTAATCAATGTACCATGAATCATATATTTAATCCATTATTGGGAAGAATAGTTGAATGTTATATCGATGGCCTGATGGTCAAATTCTGTCGCCGATGTGATCATTTCATAGGCTATAAAAAAATCTTAGACAAGATGTGCCATCATATTCTGAAGATGAATGCCCTAAAATTCACTTTAGGGTGACATCATGGAAGTTACTTGCCTTTGTGGAATGGCACAATAACATTGAGGTTGACCTAAAGAAGACTATTTCTATATTAGTAATGTCACTGCCATGAAATTTCAAATAATTGAGGGGGATCCAAGGGAACCTCTCCTACATTGGGTGTTTCATAGCCAATATGGTAGGGAAATATCTCAGCTTTCCTAGACTAATGAATATGGAATTTACTATCAATAGGACGATGACTTCCTAGAATCCGTTAAATGTCTAATGAAATATTTAATTCTATCACCTATCTTTATTCCTCTAGATGAAGGGAGGCCACATATATTGTATGTGGACACCATGGAATCCTCACTGGATGCCCTCCCTTTATAGAAAAATTATGTGGGGAGTGAAAATAGTCTCTACTACCTTATTCAAACAATGATAGCTGCTGAGAACTAATATTCTGGTATCGAGAATAACTACCTTGCATTCATATTCTTAGTGGAAAAGATGAGGTATTACTTAAATCACCATAAAGTTCATATAGAATCTTGTATTGATACGATAAATTACATCCCTCTTCAAATAATGTTAACTAGGTTCTTCGATCAATGGGATTCTATTCTGTAGTAATATGAAATTCATTTCGTACCACATAAATCGATACAAGGTAAATCCATGTCTTCTTTCCACAAAACACGTCCTACCTTATAGAATACACTGGTGGACACCCATCTCTCATATGAGGAGGCCTACTATTCCCATGAAACTCTTTAAAAATAGAAGATGTGTTTTGTGGTACCTCCCATAGTATTATTGGAAAATGTACGGGAAACCTGATGCTCAATCGGGATGTCTTAGGTATTGTATTTATCTATATAGAAAAATTAGTTTTAACCTAATTTTACTCATTATCTAAATGAATCCCAAATAATGAGTTAGAATACCAATCCCTCATCACATGGTTGGAAATTCTCCTAAAGAATAAAATATGATCCTTTAATATCCAAGGGGGTTCAAAACTAGTGATAAATAAAATTAATGGTGAATATTCCATTAAAAGGGAAGAAATAGACCCTCTCACTGGATATGTTAGGGGTTTGATGGAATATTTCCCCTTAAATACCATATTACACCATGTTCCCAGATCAAAAAATGCATTCACCAATGCATTAAATAATGCAGCTACCATCCAAGTCAACCCTGATAAGGATGTAGTGATCTTCAATATCACTAATCAAATAATGGTATGAATGATCATCATTTGTGATATAGGTGAAATAAATTAGTTCAACATCTCCCTATATCATGATGAACCGTCATTCTGGCCTAGACGGATACATACTATAATTGGTTATCTTTTAAATGGAACCCTCCCAACAAATTGAGCAAGAAGGGAATAGATTCGACATTGTGTAGTGAAATTTACCCTACTTAGTTGTCGAAATGAGAATAAATCACTTTACAAGTATCAATTTTAGGGAATCCACTTATGATTCATAGCAGGATAGATTATTTCCATCAAAGAATATCACCATGAATTTTCATATGGTGATCATAAATATAGAAACTATATCTCCCACCGAATAAAAAGGTTTGGTTATTTATAGAAAACAATGATACACTATTTTGCAGAACTCACCATGAAATGTCATGTGTGTCCAATATTGGAGAATTAATCCATAAATACTTGAAATTTCTACATATATATATATATTCATGGTTTTTTTATATTTGGGGTATAGATGTTGTGGGGCTATATCACCCAACAACTGTTAAGCAGTTCAAGTACATCCTTAATACCACTGGATTTTTTCTAAAATTTGTTGAAGAAATATGCATCATTAAAGTCATGATGAAGAAAACCATAAACTTAATAAAGTACCATAACATTACCATGTTTGGATTACCTCACACAATACTGATAGAAAATGACACAAATATATATTCTACATAGTTGAAAGAGTTTTACCTAGACTACAACATCGAGTCCAATAACTCATTCGCATATCATACTATGGAAAATGGATAGATAGAGTCCTTCGATAATACTTTGATAAATATATATCAGAAGATGGTGAATTAGGATAATAATTCATGGAAATAAAATATCCACCATCCTTTATGTTCCTACCATACCATCCCTCGTACTGCTACACAAGCAACCTCATGCTCATTGGTGTATGCGAGTGATATAGCGTTACTTATAAAATTCTAGTTGCCTTTTCTCAGAATATCCATTACCAGAAAGATCTCAAAGGAAAATCAATCACAAAATAGGTTTTAAGAATTGGTTTATCTTCATGAGAACAGGTTGTGTACACTGCACAACCTTGTAGTCCATCGGAATTGGATTTAACAAAACATTAATATGATGGTTATCCTCTGTTCGTTACACCAAGGAGAACTAGTGTTGTCTCTCATAATACCAATGATGTCAAGGAAGACACCTCTATATTTGGACCCAAATGGGAAGGTCCTTACATCATACATAAGGTATATCATAATGGAGACTACACATTGGACACAATGGATGGGGATTGTGTCACACCACAAACAAATGTAAGATTTCTAAAGAAATACTTTTCATAGCTATCATCAAGAACCTCCCATCTAGATTACACTATATTAAATTATAAGATATCATCTTGGCCACATGATGATTAAATGTATAGATATGTCCTGGAAGAAATATGTTAAATTACATGGAATCTCTCATCCTAACCACCTGGAGATAAACTTTATACATACTTCCTTGTATCTTGATGATAAACTGAATAGTATTTGATGTCCTAAAACAATGACTATAAACTACACGATACCCCACGTCCTAACCACAATACAATAAATTGTACGGAGTCCTCCTGGAAGAAAGACATTAAAAATCATGGTATCTCTCATCCAAAGAGTAACACTTTAAACTACAAAGTGACCTATGTCCTCACTGCATGATGCTAAACATCATAGAATATTTCCTTACTACATGAAGTAAAACTGCATGGATTCACAATTTTAATATTTAGTCACATCAAGTGATCCATGTCATCTTTGAGAAAAATTAACCTATATGGTTTATCTAGAACTATGTGTCACTTGATTCATAACATCATAAGATATGTGGTGATTTATAAACCTCTAGAATGGGTTCTGGAAATAATATTCACTTCTATTAAATCGATTCATCCATGTCCTCACCATGTGAGGTTAAACCATATAACCGATGTCTTTACCACAAGATGTTAAACTACTCAGCTGATGTTCTCTTTAAACGACGTTAGATTACAATGGTTTTCTATAACTACATATGGTTTGAATCTATTTTTTGTGTGATACCTAGGTATTCCTCAATCCTATATTTTCTTCAGTCCACAATATGATACAAAATACCCCTGATGTATCCTTAATTTCTTTTGCATGATAAGAAAAATCCTTATCATTATTTGTTTCTCACATTGATCATAGCTCACTTGGGATTAATATTTTTTGTAAGTATTTTTTCCACACAAGAAAGGAATATCAGTCTATACATGGATAATAATGTTCCTAAAAAATACCATTAAACCAATGCCATGATTCCTTATAACATGACATTAAACTATATGGTTGGTGTCCTTTTCATGACACAAAATTGTCCAATCACATGGATATTTTATTAGAGGACTGCTATTATTAGTGATGTTCCTCTAATATTCCCTCACTCAAGAACTATACATGTCTTGATTTATGGAATTAAGGATTCATTGTGATGCCCAAATCTTTAAATCTGGGTCCGGCCGCCAAAAATATAAAAAATCCCCCACTCCGTGTATATGAAAGACTTGGGTGATGAGGTCCTTCTGCAAGAACTACAAGTTGCTTGATTCCTTTCATCATAAGATATGTAGTAAACCCTTGATCATTAATATTAGGTCTAGATACCACAATCAGTAGAGATAATTCCCACAACTACATGCGGGTCAGACCAGTGTTAATAGTTTCTTATTTAAGAACTATGTGTGGATTGATTCCTACAATCACATGACACAAAATGACACCTAGATCTCCCATACGGGTCCCATATATAATAATTGATAAGAAATGCACCCAAATAAAATAGGTGTTATGTCATAAACGCTCATTTGGCCTATGTACATGTCCAACACATTTTTTTCTTTCTTTCACAAATGATAAATCATACACATACATTCACATCAGTTCCAACATCCTTTCCATATGATGTTACACAACAAGGAAAAATTTGAAGAAGTATAACATCAAAACTATATAATACTGAAATCCATACATCATTATGTTAAATTGAACAAAAAGAAATATGTATTTATCACATGATGATATACTGCAGAGAAATCATCCTTACCGCATGACATTAAACTGAAAGGAGAAAATACAGCCCTTCTATAAGATATTAAACTATGTATACTGTCATCCATTTTCATACTTCACAAAAATACCATAGGAACCTTCTCCCAATCAGCTAGATTATTGTGTTATTCCATTATAATTTAAAAAACCTCAATCCATGAATCATACATCATGTATCAAGTTCCTTGAGTATCCAAAAACCATCCATGTACCTTATAAAGGATACTCGTATTCAATTCTTCAATCATTATACTCTTGATCTTCATAATTTTTGGAAAAAATTGAGGCATAAATGAAAAGGACCAATGATCATGGGGTGTACTTTGTATCCCTAGAAAAAAATTCTTTTCACGCTAGACCCCCTGGTTTAATAAAAAAGATAAAGTAATTATTTTTCACCTCTACTCACCATGAGAATATGTTCTACATGAGATAAAAAAACTTTTAGGGTGGTTGAAACATTTTTTTATGTTACTCTTTCCACAAATTGTACATCCTGATTTGAATAACCTCGTATCAGTATTATCCTTCCATGGCCCTCAGAAAGGATACCCAACTTCAAGGGACCTTTTATTGACTATGCATGTATGATTATGGATACTACATATAGGTATATGGTCATCAACCAAATGAAATATCTGTGGCTAAACCTAGCACTACAGTGAGTTTTGGATCATTCTTGGTTTGAGTGTCCCATATCATCCTCCTGACTTGAATACTTTGGTCAATTTCTTACAATATCCATGACAAACTATTTGAGTGGATTAAACATCCTCAATTTCACATCGTTATAATTTTTAAACTTTCTCAAAGCGTGAATGTGTCACTCTAATACTGAACCATTGATGGCCCACATCTCATTATTCAAAACCACTTGGAAAAGGGCTCGAGCTTCACTATCAAGAGATGAACTACCCTATAGTCCCAGAACCCTTCAGGGATAGCTTTCCTCCTATACCCAACCTCAACATCTGGACTTTTGAGTCTTCAAAAATCCTTAATGGACCTCATAATGGAGTGTATATCATCTTTCATTGGCAATGCTATCGAAGCATAATAGCCTTGACCTACCAACTAAATTCATATACTCTTTTCCAGAAGGTATACTAAATCCTTGTGAGCCTTGGAAAATTTTCAACAGAACACGAAACCCTAGGTTGTTACAGGTCATCCTTGGCATGTCTACCCCATCCTGTATTCATAGACTAAAGATTTTGTTTTTTCACTTATATCACCAACACCCCAACTATCCAGGTGGACTTAAAATTCATCATATTTTTCCCTCAATAGATATTACCCCCATAAACCTTCTGTGAACAATAGAAAATATTATAGATGCATCATTTTAGAAATGCTAAAAACTCATAAAGGCTTTGACCTACCATCTAGACGAATATCAACCTTGTAGGAAATGATCTCTAATCCTCATGAGTATATGAAACACCACTACCAAAAACAACATCCCATAGTGTTTTGGGTAATTCCTTTCATTTCTTCACCATATTCCATGATCATAGATTATATCTATCTAAAACTTTCCTAATCTAAAGAAACTAAATGTCTAAGATACAAAATCCTAAATTAAATCAATGGAAGGTTTAAGCTAAAGTACCCTAAAATAATGTCATAGAAGGCCAGAGATAAAAGACCCAAAACTAAATTTATATAAGGTCCGATTTAAAAGGCCTTCTTAAAAAAAATATAATGTGTAAGATAAAATTCTTTAAACTAAAGTGATATAATTCTTAGTTAAAATACCCTAAACAAGAGTGATATAAAGTTTGAACTAAAAGATGAAAAAATACAATGATAGTAGTTTTGATATAAAAGTCCCCAAACTACAGAGATAGAAGGACAGATCTAAAAGACTCTAAAATACAGAAATATAAGGTCCAAGCTAAAATTCCCTAAACTAAAGCAATATAAATTCCGAGCTAAAAGACTATAAACTATAGAGATAAATGGTTAGATATAAAATACCTTAAACTTATGCAATATAAGGATCAATCAAAGTGAACCAAAACTAATGTGATACTAGATATGAGGTAAAAGTCCATCAACTACAGCACATTAGAAATAATGTTTGAAAGAATGGAAAAGATTATAAGGTTCATCTTATGGCCTTGAAATATGATGATTCTCACACCAATCATATCGTCACTAGAAAAAGATCAAGCACTCTCTCTCTAGGACATATATTCTATCCAATTATCCTTCTATGAATCAGGTGATCTCAGGATAACTAGAGTAGATATTTCAATAATGAATCTCATGTTGGTGGAAATTCATTAGTACTTATCGATAAGAATAAATTACGATTTGAAATTCCAATCCATGCATTATGGTTTACTTGATATTATGAAATAGATGGTTATTTTTTGTGTATCGTATAATATCAGATTAGTGAGAAATTTCATGAACATCATGAATTAAAGAATACTAGCCAATAATATATAATTTTTAGCGTATATATTCTGTGATATCAAACAAGAGGATAAATCTCCACATTTTGGAGTCTCTCTAAGAAACTCAATAAAAATAGAATGAATATAAATGATCAAACAACAATAGGATTTAGTCAGGTGAGCTGTCCAAGTCCACAAGGGTCTATTTAGAAGCGTCAATTGAACACTTAAGTGCCACTCACCCCACCTCCTTTAACTCTACCTCAGGATAGAGTGTCTTAATCAAATTAGTCATCTCCTCAACTATCATTCGAGTAGATCACAATGAGGATGATGATGTTGAAAGGTCAAACATCAGGAGATCTATGATTTCCTAATGTCTACATATTTTTATGGTTGAGAAATAAATTGGGACATAGAGTTTAAATATAAACTGGAGACCCTACTCCATCAGGTGAGCTGTGAATTCCTCATGCCTCCTTCATTTGCTCAACAACGGGGACCCTCGTCTGCAAAACCATGCATGTCTCTCACATTGACAGTAAAATCTCACCTGGATAATAAAATATTTTTCATGATTTTTTATAGCTGTGAAGATGAAACTCATATACCAAAATTTCAGTAAAAATAGATGGATTTGTTCCCCTTGGTCCTGAAATTTTTCCAATGGGGTCTCAGTAATAAATGTGGGAATCTACTACCAAATCAGCATGTGCCATGTCTGAGCCTCTTTGAATGATGGGATGACTATTCCAGTTGGAGAAATAATCAGCTGAGAATAACGTGTAATAGAAGAGGTTTCCTCAAATAAAGTCCTCTCAAAAGAATCATTACTCAAAACTTGTACTAGAGGGACAATTTCCTTGAAGTATTCTTTCCCTCTATCAGGATGGTCCTCATCTGAATGAGGTATCTTCCTTTAAATCTCCCCCAAATATTTAATCAACTATTTCATTTCCATATACATGGGGGTTAGAGAGGCATATGTTTTTTTTCTAAAAGATGAACCAATCAGCTTATCACACCCAAAGAGAAGCCACTACCCAAGCTTGGGAATAATCATAGGTAATAAAGTTGGAATCATTAGTTGAAAGAAGATTGATCTCACCATCTTTATCTTCACACTCCAACATCATCCAAAACTAATGGATGAACTTAGGGTTTCACTCTCTTCACACACCAGCCATATGAATAGGGCTTACCCTTTGGGTAAAACTGAACTAGAAAGAAAAATGATAGAGTGTATATGGATCAGAAATTGTCAAATCATCCATCCTTGATAAAAGAAATCCATCCCATAGGGTGATCATGTATTAACTCTCATCAAGAGCATAGCATATTTTTTCAATGTTCATCCTAGTCGGTGGTGGTAAGGTGTAAAATCAAAGCTATCAGATCAATTCAATGCATATGTAGCCTTGTCGGAGCTCATTGACATAGGATCAACCCCATATATGTTCATAAAATAGGGAATAAAGGTGAATTAGGGATCCTATTGGAATAATAGTTTTAATTATAATGGAACTTCTCCCCTATCCATACAAATAGAAATTATAAAGTGACACTAATCCTATAGAGGATACTACCGTGTTACATATGGAAAAGAGTTGAAAAATACATGCAAGGGTTAGCACTTCCAGATCAAGATTTCATCCCTATGCTAGTTGTGTGGCCATAACTACCATGAAATGATGGATCCTTGAATGTGAATCCCCAATTAGGAAAAGACATCTGTTATAAAAAATGTCCATGAATCCCACCAGCCTAAGGCTCAAAGATATCTCTACGTTCAATCGATATCCCCATAAATTATGATCCCCATCCTCCAAAATGGCCTAAAATGAGTGAGTGATGTCATGATCTTGTTGTAAAGGGATCAAATGTGGTCATATATCTATTGTCATAACTTCTCTACATTAGAGAAAAATGTTGATCCAGTCCTTGGATAAGATAAGGGAGTGCATATTCAGATCCTTTCTCAGCTTCTCCTTCACAATGGTGATCATTCCCCACACTAAGACTAGAGTATGTAAGGGGTCATCCTAAACATCAGTGACCAATAGAAACACATCATTCATATATTTGATAGGGGGTTTCCTTCCCAACATGTATATATCCCATATGTTTATTTCCACCTTGGTGTGAGGTATATGAAATAGGATTTTACTAGGGAACCAATGGTGGATCAGTTCTAGAAGAATATTGGGTTGGAGATAGACAATAAATTAGGAAATCCACACTACTTCATAAAGATGGACCCTATATAACTAATCAAGGAAATGTAAACAAATCATATCCATCTGGTCCCAAGGGATTGTTTTCCAACATATAAGACAAACCCTAGGATTGAGAAATGACAATCCGACCATACGTATTAATTTTTGTCGAAATACGGTTGGAATAAGTTGACACCCAGTGAATAATTAGATTAAACTCTAAGAGATGAATGAAAACATCATCTAGCAAGTTGAAGCTGTATAGAAGAACATTATGAGATATAGGATAATTATATAGCTCGGGTGAGAGGAAAATATTTAGACCCTCATTGTCATAAATCATGTGATATCATGGGTCTGCATCTAGAATTATAGTAATATGGGCCTTTGAATAGCCATACCAGACGAAGTATGATGAGACCCAGAATCCATCATAAGAAAAAGTAAGTTGAATATGTTAGAAAGAGAAAATTTAATATTTTCACAAAACATTATGTTTTAGTAGTATCATTTTCATAGTATTATTCAGAAATAGTGTTCATGAATCCTAGAATGGACTTCTGAATAGCCTGAATAATGATGATCATGTGGTTTTCATAAACCCATATGGAAATTTGAAATTGAATGACCCCTTTAAGACTCACAATCACGTGACATGTACGTGATCATGTGAACTTATTATTAGCTATAGGATCATGGAACCAAATATATAGGTCCCAAAAACCCTCTTGGTGATCAAGAATCCACATGAAAAAAGTTCAAAACAATTAATCAAGTATACATCATAGTTAATTTGAACTGGAACCTAATAAAAATAATAATTATGGTGTATTTCTCAAAAATGAGCCCATTACATGGTCTCACGATCATGTATTTCATAATGGCCATACAATATGGGAACACTATATAATGTGGGTGAGAGATTTCTGGAAGATTGAGTAGCTGGTGAATACAGTCGGCCCTCACTACCCCATATATAGGGAATCACTAAAAATATCAAGTTCCACTAGGTAGAACAAATCTATCCTAAGGTGTTAGTTTATGACAGTTCCAAAGGCATTGGCAAGAATTTACTTTCCTCATAACTGAGCCCTTCTCCCCATGAATATTGCTCTAGAGGAGGGAATTAATTGATTCCCTTCAAATGTGCATTAGTTAAAACAAAAAGGTGGAAATACCATAATATGAGTACCATATTCTCCAAAAAAAAGTAAGAAGGGTGTAATCAAAGGCTTGTGGATTGAAAAATCCTCTATGAGATATGTGAGAGTGTGACCTCCATAAGGACATGTCAATGATCATGTGAATCACATAATCTGTGGATGATCCCGCATTGTCCCTTTGACATGTCCTTCTTCTCTTTTGAGGGCACCTTGGATAATCACTGATTCCAGGGAGGCCTCTAGTATAGAACCCCCCATGTCACATAAATTGTCAACCAACAGACATATGAAAACCCATTTAAAAGACATTCAAAAATAGAAGAAAATATAAAAAAAATTGATCCTCTTGCGATCGTAAAGATCATGTGATGAATCATTAATGAGTAGAACTATATTCCTTGAACAAACTCTAAAAAACACATAATATCTAAAAATACTTGTAGAATGAACAATAGAAATAAATAGGGATAGGTGGGAGTATGTTTTGGTCTTAAAAGTAATGCAACATGCCCCTGGCGGTTTGAAAGACACCACAATCTCCTAGGAACATACTTGTCTCATCTCACAAAAACAGTTTATCTTTTCATCCCCGTCACTTGAGGGTCTTAGGAATGTCGAGGTGATATCACACTTCCCCTATATCTCTATAAGGACAAGAAGATAGAATTATGCATGAAATTCTCATGAATCTCAACATGACCTTTTTGGGGTCATATGATACATCACTAAGAAGTAAATTTATTTTCCTAAAAACACCAAAAAACCTCATGAACACCCCATAAATTTTATAATAAACAAAAGATATAAAAAGGGGAGGATATGGGAGCCTCTCGTAGTTGTAAAACCCATTTGACATGCATAGTTTGTCAACAACATGATCTCACAGGACCCCTCATGAAGGCATCTTTATCTTGTGAGGACCCCTGGATAAGCCAACCATGTCTCATGGAAAGTCCTAGACAATTACCCAGTGATCGTGCAGAGGCCTTTCAATAGGAATCCTAATCTCATGAAGTTTCCTCGACATGTTAACATATCAATATCTATTCCCTTTGTATGTCTGTGTTAGCAAAAATGATACCATTAATCAGAGATAATCGAATGAAGGATGAGATGAAGGAATGGTCATCCAATCTCTAAAAAACATGTGACACCCCCAAAGTGATACATGACATGACCATACAAAGATTTGGGATATTGAATCCAACTGTTGACTATATCCTAGATTAGCACAATATGATCTGAGAAAAGTGGTGAAAAAATAGAGTGTAAAGGACTATAAACCCCACACCCCAGCCTCAAAGAAGTGGTTGACCTTTTTCATCTTGAAGCATCGGCTCACCAATGAACTAGAATGGATTTCTCAGAGCCACTAATCTTATGACTGGAAAATTTTCACAACAGGTATGATCTGAGGAGAAACCACAACGATCATGTTCTATGAATAAAGAGATTCGGGTGATAACTCGTAGCTCACGTGAAATACCTCTAGAATGACACACGAATGACATCCCACATAGATAACAGAATAAGGGAGACTTAAAATAAACTATTTCTGAAAAAACCTAATAAATTTATGATTAAATGATGGAAATATGACTATAGGATGGGATATGTAAGAAAATAAAACAATACTGATCATTATATGCTTCATGTGAACCACCTAAGACACATGATTACACAACTACATGTCCCAAATATCTCATGATGATCCTTTGGCATACCATTTGATAATATGTTATTCCCTGGATATGTCAAAAGAATTTTACCTGGGCATGTCGAACGCCTCATGTGATACCCTCCGGGAATGAAATCCAGGTCTCATTGGAAACCTCCAAACATGTCACCCCAGATCATGTGTTGCCCTCCAAGACATGTCGAATGACTCTCAAGATTGCCTCCAATAGTGTCGGCCAACTCTTATGGTGGAAAAAGTGTAATTTGGTTGGATCATGTGACATGCTATATACATATTTGTAGTGGTCATGTGATGGTTTCCAATAAAAGATTCTTGGGTCTCACGATGTACTCAGGAAAAAATGACCTAGATCATGAAATGACCCTCAGACATCTCATAATGTATACGTGACATCCCTTCGAAAAGTCAAATGAATCATGAGATTTTTTATTATATGTTAGGAAGACATCCTCTGACACGTTAGGAATAATATCAGGACATGTAATGTGGAAAATAAATTCATGATATGTAGATTAGTAGGAAAAGTCAAATGGGTATTTTAGGAATGGAGATTCATTTTCATCCTTAGTGTTTACAACCAAATTATAAGGTAATTCTCCATGTGTAATCCCCAATCAAATGAACTATGAGAAATTAGATTCCTTTCATAATCAGGAAATTTAGGATGCCTTCATAAAGCCCGAGATCCATATCAATCATGCAAAGGGAATATCATTGAAATTTCAACCATTAGGACCCAATCATTCTGATAACATGATCATTCTACCTCATCCATCATTGGACTATGAATAGAATTGAACTATAAAGAATATGATTCCTTCCATTTATAATAATGTAGGATTCCTTCTTAAGGAATGATCCTAGACACAAATTGGTATTAACATCAGTCTAAGTCACTCTATGTATTCTTCATCTCAACCATCATAACTTAATCATTCCAATTGTTTGATCATCTCATATTAATCCATTAGCAGACTAGGAAACAATTGATCTAAGAGGACACTAATTCATACAATAATCTTGATACTTAATATTCATTCATAAGGCCCAAGACCATAAAAATGGTAATCCATATCAGTGAATATCCCTCCATGGCTCTAACATCTCAACCATTGAGACCCAATCATTCCCATGGGATAATCATTCTACCACATCCTTCAATGGATTGAGAACCAATTGAAAGATAAAGAATATGATTCCAAACATAACATGAATACATTGGATTCCTTCTCATTTCCAATGAACCATATTAAATATATAAAATTTTTTCCTAGAACAAAATCACCACATCCATATGCTATGAGAATACCACTTTCCATCCCCTGTTTCTCACATCAATCATCGCTCATGTGGGCTTGGGGAGATTAAATGAACACATCATCAGCATCATGAATCTATAACATATCAGGAAATAGTATTATGTTAGCCCTAGTTAGTGTAAAATATGAATATCCCTCATATAAGGGCATATTTCTTGGGTCTAGTCCTAATGGCATGATCAAACTATGATAAATCTGATTACTATAATAACTGTGATCTGTTGGATGTATCTTCAAGATTTTATATCAAATATATGGTGCCTTAGTTCCCACACATATTTTTTCTCCATGAGACCATAAAATATACAGGTTTAACAAACTATGTGGGTTTTGATTACTGTTATAAATAATATTAGTAGGATGCCTCATGATGGCCTAATCTACTCTTGGGGAAATTACCTACCTCCTTGTATGTCAGAAAATGATGAAGTGCCTGGTTATAAAGAATCAACATATAATCTGCTACCCATCAAATGGAAATGGATACGAACCTCAAATACATACAGTCTGATACAACAATGAGTTCCCCTTCTTTTTTACGTAAAGATAAATCACTTATGGTCATTTTAAAGGGTTACTATTTCTGTATCATGATTAAGAAGAGATTTTTGAAAATATCTAAAATCTATAAGAGAGTCATTGAGTAGGGAAAACATCCACCCAAAGGGGTGAGATGAGTCTTACCACCCACCATCGCGACCAATGCAATTTCCTAAGTGTCATTGGGTCTGAACCTCCAACTGGCCACCTACCTTTGGAATGAATGTTTGTACCTAATTACGGATGACTGAACCATTGTGAGTTTTTTTAGGAACAAAAATGGTGACCCAACATTAATGAATATGCAAGAAATCAAACCTTCTATAATAAACCATCATTCCCGGTGGAATCCACCTCAATGAGGGGTTTCCTAGTTGTCTATTCTTCATAAAAAAATGATCTATGGGTAATATAAACAATAGTTCTAGTCACTGGTGGGGATTAAATGAGAATGGATTTCATAGTTAGTTTTAAATGGATTAATCTTTTTTGTAAGTTATTTAACTCATGTCGTTAATTCCCAAGTAAGACTTAGGTTTGGAACAGAGCATACCATATAGAATATACCTCTTATTCAAGAAATTAAAATGGGAATCTTATAAAGTAGTAATTCTTCATGATTACTTTTTTCCTTACTTTATATATAGATTTTATGATATAGTTAATTCAATTAATAATAGCTATGTTAAGGATTATGTTTTAATAGGGATATGAAATATTCTTAATATGTTAATATTTTTCTCTCGTATTAATTTTATATAGTTTTGAGACATTATATTTAATATATGATTAATTTAGGGATAAATATAGTAAAATATTTTAATTTTACATTAATACCAGGTAAATGAAATTTTTTATCATAATTTTAATTATAATTCACTTGAATGAATAATTAATCATGGAGAAAAGACTTAATTTCCACAATATATTATCTCAAATGATATATGGTCCGCAATATCATATGGATGACTATAAAAAATTAATTTACCAATCCATTTAAGGAAAATTTTCCTCAAAATGATGTATTAAGACCCATATTAATGATTAAATTTTATTCGTAAATAATTTATATTTTTCTTGCACTAATAGATGTTTATATTTTACTTATATATTTTTATTTTGAAAATTAATATGAATTAAATTTGAAGATAACATGTTTTTTTTAAAAATAAAATGATTTTCTTTATATGAAGAAATTATGATCTTCATAATGATTATTTCCTATAACATAATTATAATGTGACTAAATTTATTCCATAAAATACAATTAACTTGGGGCGGTAACCTATTGTCCTTAAAAATATCCTAGATACAATGGGGTTGAAAAAACAATAATACATCAACGAATTTTGGGTTGTGGGTATGTGAAACCTAATTAACACAATCCACTTCATTGATATTCATTGCATAGGTTCTTTATTTCTCCCTAGTTTTAATAGGCTATCTATTCCTACCATTCTAATGATTATTTGTATTAGGAAATTAACATGGATAATTATCAAGTTCTCCACATATAAGAAGTATAAAATTTAGTGGTGGGATTTGGATGAGTTCTATTTTCCATCCTCTTATAAACTAAACTCTTAATTTTACCTCAATAGTTTTATTCCCGATGTATCCCTCTTCCATAAGCAAAATATCTTATAATTCCCTTGATGTATTACCCTTGATGCTTCTTTCCAGATTTATGACATTAAAGAAATTGATCATTTTTATCCATTTAAATATTTTTGATTGATATTTCAGGAGATATTGTCTTTCTCTCCTTTAGTGATTTTGGTAATTTGACAATGTTAGCATTGTTGTTGATATTTTAGGAGAGATTATATTTTATAATAATAAGGTTTCCCATTAAAACTCCCATTCTGATGGATTTTTCATTGAGGTAATCTTAACATTATCTATTGAATCGATAGTTCCTTCTAGATTCATCGATTACGAAAACTGATAGTGTTGAAATTAGGGATGAAACAATAACGATATAGGGGAATTTTTATAATCATAAAACTAATTCAACTTTTTAACGTACATTTATTTTACATTATCATGTCGACATATAGCACCTTCAGATCAACCTATATCAATATTAGTCTCACCTAGGTTACATTATTTACAGTTTTTAATATCCAATCTAATGTTGATATAAACCATTTTGATATATATTCAATATTTAATAAAAATATATTAGAAATATTTTTAGTATGAATGGTAAAATATTCATTCTAATCAAATTAGATTTTACACATTTTATATTTTTATTTAAAATATTGATTTCCCAATTATAAAATTTGAAATTGAAAAAATTTATTTTAATTTTTGATTTCATCATTTCAAAATTATCTTAGGATTAATATTTTGTAGTTATCTAAAGAAATGATTTTCATTAAGGGTTAAAAATATTGATTTTGTTGAGAATAGAATTTTATTTTTGATTATTGAAAAGTAAAATTATATTTTAGATTTTTTTTTCAAATTTCATTACTTAATTTTGTTTTATTAGAAACCAATTATTCTTTTCTAAATGATCATTATACATGAATTTTATATAAAAACATTTTATACCTAAAATTGGAATTATTTTAAAAAATTATTGTAATCATATTTTTTCCAATTTATTTTAAAATTAAATCATACAAATTATATGTTTTTTAATTTTGAAAAATGGGCATCATATTTGGAATTAGTGGGTCCAAATATTGTAAATCGTTCCAATTTATTTTATTCAATATAAATAGTAATGTTAGTAATTTTTTCCAAAGTTAACAGCAACTCAAGTACATAAAGAAAAAAATAAAATTATACAGACCATAATGTGACTCTAGAACCTTTATTAATTTTTTTAGATTATCCCATTTATGTTATGCTCATCAAATATTTTGATATATATAATTTATTATCCATTTGGAGGTGATTACGATGTCAATAATATTTTTTGTTAGGAAAACTAAAAAACGTGACAGTATTTTTTTTATAATATATTTTCAGCATGGGATAAACTAAGGATATATCCGGTTAAAAATATTTAGTTTAAATCTAAATTCTTTTTCTATATCATTGTAATTTATTATTTTTTTAGTTAAAAATAATATCCTTAAATGCTTTAACAAAAAATATTTAGTAATTATTAAATTAATAGAAAAATTTAATAAATGATACTAAATATATTAAATGTAGAATAATATAAAATATTTAAGGTGGCTAATGAAAATTATAAACCAAAAAGAAATATTATAATGGTTTTCCCACAATTTATCTGAATTTAATTATTTTCTTGATGATATTAATGGAAAAGTAGATGAATAGTTCTAAAAATAAAATTAATGATATTTCGTAATAAATAATATTTAAATGAATGATTAAAATTCATCAAAATCATGGATTAAACCGAATTGATTTTTAAAATATCATTAAGTAAACCATGGTTTGTTTATGGGTTGTTTTTCATTTTATATTAACATTAATGCCCATTATAAGATAGAAACAATTAATATTATAGTAATTTTCAAAAGGTAAAATGACGTTTTAAAACCAAAGGAAAGTGTAAAATTTTGATCTAATGTAGAGACCCTAATTATAGTAGCCCATATCCAGTCTATGATTGATTACATTGGAAAAATATAAAATAAATTTCATCATGAAGGACTAAATAGATTACTGTTATTTGAAAAATAGATACACACACGATTCCCATGTTAGATTTGAAAAAAAAATATACAATTTTTTTTTTCAAGAATAGCATTATTCCCTATAGAATATCTATTAATATAATTATAACTACATAACATAGATTACATGGGAAATTAAACATAATAACAGTTATCTCAAACACTTAGTATGGGTTATTTACAACAGAATATATCCTAAATCAATAAGTATAAACAACATAGAATAGTAAATAATTGAACATGCCTTCCATTTAAATTATTTTACTATCATGATTAGATAAGGAATAATAAATATAAAAAGTTAAATTAATAAACAATACTTATATTTAAATCACTCCACTATCATGAAAAGATAAGGTATAATCAATATGGAAAGTCAAATTACTGAACATGCATTCCATTTAATAAAAAATCTGAGAAAGAAATATAGTTAGAGAAAATAACATTGTGAAAATCTCATGGATTATAAAATGAACTCAATTATCAATTATATATTTTCTAAATTATTATAAATAATTATATCAGGCATCATGATACCCCAACTTTCATGACCTTTCATAAGATGGTTTAAAATTATAGGTAGAAACCCATTTAATTTGTCCAACTGATTTTTCTCATGAGATATACGGATGCATTGAGGATATATATATAATTATGGGACCTACCCATCACTTTATTTCTAATTAATTCCTCATATATTCAATAATTTATTTAATTCATGAAAAAATTTCATGATCAATGAATATCCATATTGGGTATAGGTCATAGATTTTTTAATATTTCCCTAGTTATTCAAATAAAATTCAATGAATAATTCAAATGTAAAAATAGTATAAAAATTAAGAAACAATCTTATCAATCATACATGAATATGTATATTTAAGGGTATTTAATTTTCCAATAAAAATTTATCATAATAATGTGATTGTTTTAATTAAATATTTATAATCAAATTAGAAAGTGAGATTGTACAATAACATTTACAAATAAGTAATTTCCAAGTAAAGTCGTCTTTGAATAAATAATTAAAATTGATACTTATAATAGAATGATGTATGAATTAATCATGATATTACATGTTAGTGTAGTGGTATATGCACCATATAAAATCATTATGTCCATACAATTACAATATGCCTTATTAAAGAGAAATTGAGATGGTTTCCCTTACCTCCATCTTAATTTTGGTTGAACATGATTTAACATCTTGTATAATGTCATTAAGCGTGCAATTATTTTATAATCGAACCAAATAAATATTTATAATATTAAATAAGAAATTATTATTACAACTTTTTACCCATTCATTATTAATATTTCATTGTTTTCATTTTTTTGGGTTTTAATTTCATTATTCCCTCATTAGTGCTTTTTCATGAAAGTTCCAATTATAGTGAAAATTATATATTATCATCATCTACATAATAAGAATAATGAAATAATTCTCATATTTATAAATAAACTATACTTTTAAAACCAATCATGAAATATGGATTTGGGAAATTAATTATTTTACGAACATAGAGATTGAAAGTCGTATATACGCATTAGTAACATTTCAAATTTTCAATGATCATTATGGAAAGTAGGATGTTAATAATTAGAATTAAATAATGATAATAATATCGTATTATTTTATTAAATATACTTATAAATATCATCCATGTGGTGTGGAGATGAAAATTTATACATATCTCTTAGTGAACAAATTAGTCCAGACGTACATGAATGATAGTATCATCATTAAGTGAGTGAAAAGGGTAGAAGAAAATTGATATAGTATTTTTTTAGAGTGATAAATAAGTCATTAATATCCTATTTATGTATGTTATATCACATTTATTAATTAAATATTCCCATATTAACTTCCACATAAAGAGTTAGTGAAAAAAGAATCACATCATTTCGTGAGGCGATAAATCATTGTACAGACACGTGACATTATCATAACCTCTTTAAAATGGAAATTAAAAGGGATATATATTATATAATGAATAAATAGGTAAACTAATGTTATATATATCATATATATAATTTATATTAGTCATCATAATCAAAATTTAATGATTGTAATGTAAAAATGGATGAAATCATTCTGCGTGGAAGTAGTCCATCGTACACACAAATTATAATTTTGTAACAAATTTAATGGATGTGAGTGTAGTTTTTGGTCATGAACATAACAAAAAATCATCTTAGTATATGTAATATATATATTTTATTATCTATTAATGTTTTGATAATAAATTATGGTGGTGGAGGAGAACATAATATAAAAACACTCATTATATAATGTTATTTCTTCTTCGGGTAACCACATTTGGTTTTCACCAAAGGCCTTATAAGGTTGACTTTATAAAAAGACTATAGATGTTTGTATGAGGGGATTGAATTTTATAAGTGATATGGGAAGGTCTTATAGAAACCAAAATTGTTTTAAGGTTTTAATAAGAGAGTATAATGAGTGGTCTTTTATAGGTGTGAAAAGTGGAAAACTTGTATTTTTTTGAAGGGGAAAAGGATTACCCATGTTTTTTCACCTTTGGAAAGGGTCCAAAATGGATTATTATCAGGAAATAGAAATTATAGAGTAAAAGTATTTCCATAAAAATATATTTTAGATAAGATTTTAGGTCACCTTAACCCTTATAATTATAGTTTTACCCTATGATAAACAAATTTTTACCTTGACCACAAAGATTTATTTTTACTATTTTTACTATTATATTTGGTGAAAAATTATGTTGAAAATAATAGATAATTTATATTATGGGGATTAAAAATATTTAGTAATTTTTTTGAAAAATATTATTAACATATGTGAGAAAATTTAATTTAAAATTAATCCAACAAACGGGATGAGAAAGTGAGGTTTTAAAGAGAAAATCTGCCAAATGTTTACAAATTTTTATATCAAATCTAAATATAAAAATTATTAATGTTACCTAAATGTGATTAATAGATATATTATATAACTAATTTACCTTTTAAACGATTTCAAATAATTATTTATCTTTGTAAATAATTTAAATTAATCGGCGGGTTTCAATTTTAATTCAGTATTTTGTTACATTTCATTAAAAAATGAAATATGTCAGAAAAATAAAAAAATTCTTTGTAAGACAATTTTGATATAATTATTTCAAAATTGAACTTAATTTTACAAAATAAATTCTATAAAAGTGGTCAAAATTAATTTTATATTTTGTGTACAAATATTGACTAAATTGTCTCTTAGAAAAAAATTTCAAGAAATATTTATTTTTCACTCATATAATTCTTAATTTATTTTTAATAATTAAATAAAAAAATTTCCTATAATTTAGTATTTAATATTAATACCCCCAAATTTAGTAAATATGTTATAATTTAATAATATACTATAGTTCATTTTTAATTGATGTTGCATGTTCTATAAGGTATCAAAATGATTAAATTTAAAAAAAATCATGGGTTATTTAAGCTTCATGTTGTGCGTTTCGTATTTTATTGAATAGAGTGTTATTATTTCATAATTTCTCGTTGTCACAATCTACCCACATCAAATAAATTGTTTCATCGCATTAAAACATGATCTCAGTAATCATGGGTTTGATATCTGGAATTTTTTTTTGAATTCCCGCATCATAAATATATTTGATAAAACGTCAGATTAATAAGAGAAAATGTGATGTTTAAAGAACAAAAACAATATCATATACCTAGATTTCTATGTAAAATATCCTTGGTGGAAAGAAAATATATAGAAATTTAAGAAAAGCGTAAATAAGTACAGAGAGTGATGGTGGTCATCGATTAAATTAAAGAGAATGGTCAATGGAAAGTTAAGGACCTCGAAACTGTAAATATATTATACAATAATATTACATTTGATTCATCGGATATGAAGGTTGTAGAATAAAATTTTTGTTCCATGATTATTTTCCTAGTGTATAAGAATTCTTTTATTATATATTAATATAATGAAATATTACTTATATTTTTTGTTTTAATTTCATAATAATAATTTCATCCTTCTATTGTGCTTCGATCAATTTCTAATTAATCATTACTCTAATAAATGTATATCAAGGAAATTAAATTTTTATCCCTAGCGCATTAAAATTTAATTTTAATATATTGTAAAAACCATAAAACTTTGAAAATTATTTTAGTCTATCTCTAACTATTTTCCATAAACAATAGGGTTAACACAAGTAATACAATATAATACATTAATCTGTATACCTCAATAGTAACACCACTGGTTCATCATTATTTTGTATTCAACCGAAATTTTAACTAGAAACAATGACAACATAACCAAAACATCATATAGGTTAATTGTAGGTGCTAAATGTTATGACCCGTCCTCGGGGCCTGTGCCATGACTACCCCAAGCCCGCCTTCCATAGGCCAGGGGCTGGAGACTAGCACCAAGGAATAAATCCAGGTAAAAGGGAAGGCATTTACTTTGTAATGTAAACAAACAACACAGAGCAAGAAAGCAGTAGAAGTAAACACTAAGTAAAAACTGAGTACAACAGTAAGTGCGGAAAAGTAAGTGGGCCAGAATACAAACCCAAACTGAAAGTAAAGTACAACTGGAAGGGAAAATAGAAACTAAAAAGTAAAGCCGCAACATCGAGATGTCCACTGGAAATCCCACCTGAAGGGTGAGTTCAGATAGCCTCCACAGCTCCTCGGGTCCAGCTGTCTGCTTCGAGTACGTCCCGTCCAGTGGTCCACCTCCGGGTACCGACCTGCTCCGCAAGCCTCAACCGCGATCAACGCTGTCCGTCATCTACAACCAACACAACGTAGTGCGGGCATAGCCCGTGTAGTGGTGAGTATAATCTACTCAGTGGGGACCCCGAGACCCCCAAAGGTCTCCCAGAATCCATAAAGGATAATCCACAAAGGAAGATACAATCACGAAGTAACATCCGACACTACTTAGGTATATGCCCATACATATACCTAAGTCATAAATCCCAGTATGCTCCAATATCCGAGCCCAAGTACAACCCAGTCCACACAGGAAAGAAAAACATAATCCACACAGGATAACACAACACAATCCACAAAGGAAAGCAAAACAGGATTCAGTTCACACAAGTATACTTTTTCGTATGATGATAGAGATGATCATATATAGCCACTGATTCATCTAAGCCGTTGGACCCACAAAGGATCGATAGGTAATAACCCCCGTAATGACCCACAAAGGATCTGACCCAGACAGGGTCGATAGGTAACTAACCCCCGCAATGACCCACAAGGGATTCGACCCACAAAGGATAGATAGGTAACTAGCCTCCGCAATGACCCACAAAAGATCTGACCCACAAAGGATCGATAGGTAACTAACCCCCGCAAAGACCCACACAGGATCGGGCCCACACAGGATCTGTAGGCGCTAGACCACACAGGACCACTGAGCGGTGACCCACACAGGATCGGACACACACAAGATCGGTAGCACTGATCCACAAAGGATCACTGAGTGATGTATTCATCGCCGTCGAATCCACTGAGGATCTCTGTATAGTCGTCATCGTAGTAGTCGCAACCAGCTCTAGGGTTCCTGCCCACAGTAAGCTCATTCGGGAGGGTCCGCTCCACGAGCCGAGAGGCTGATACATAAACTGACACATAGTCTAGATTTGATGTATCCAAAAGTTTGGTATCGTCAAAAGGAACTCAACGTCACAGACGGCGCGTCAATCGAACGCCCGGTCTGAGAGTTATTGGTTTTTTCGTCCCAGGGCCCGGTTGGTTTTTAAGGCAAAACCAACCCGACCGTACTCCACCTGTGTCCAAACCTTAGGCGTATTAAGCCAAAATATCCGTCTCACTTAGAGGAATCCATCAAAGTCGACGGCACGTCAATCAGACGTTCGGAGCTCAAGATATGAGTGTTTCTGCTCCGAGGGCCCGGTAGGTTTCGTGTACGAACCAACCCGTCCGAACCCAAAGTATTCCGAAACCTTGATTGCGATATACTGAAATGACCATCTAGATCCAAGGATCACATTTCAATTGATGGGGCCTCGATCGGAGGCCCGTAGCCCCAGTTATGAGCAAAAGACCAAAAAGGGTCCGAAAACGGGGGGTCTGGGCCCGGACCGACCCGACCCAACCCCCCAGGGTCGGTCCGAACCGGGTCGACCCGACCGTAGTCCGGGTCTGACCCGATTGGACACGACCCGGCCCGGCCAGTGCGGCCTGGCCCGGCCCGGCCTGGGCGCGACCCGGTTGGCGCTGGCCGGTTGGCCAGCGGGTCGGCTCGGCTGTTACGACCGAGCCGCGGGCGGGGGGGGGGGGGGGGGCACGCTGCCCCCGCATGAAAAAGTCACGGCCCCGCGTGGGTCCGCCCTTGCCAGCGGACGTGGTATCCGGCAGCATCCCGTCCCCCTACGGTCCCGCGCGGTCGTGACTTCAACCGCGACGGCTCCTCCCTGCGGCGCGCCGGGCGCTGCCGCCACCTTCCGCCGGCGTCGTTGTGCCGGCACGACGCACCGGTGGGCTGCTCCGCGGACCACCGAACGAGTTCCGGTGGTCGAAAAAACACGTCGTCTTCACCAATGGCCCTCTCGGGGCCCGTCCATCACTGCGAGGATCTCACATCGCCCGTGAAGCTTGTTTTTTCTTCGTCCACCGTTCCGCACACCAAGAACGAAAAGGGCAGTGGGTTTGGACTTGTTCGTTGGTTCGCACCCACCGAGTTAGCAGTTTTTAAAAGTCTCAAAAAAAAAAATTAATCAAAATCCGCGGGTATAAATAAAAAAATTTTAAAAGAAACAACCCCTACCTCAACGTTGTCGTTGAACGTGAGTTCGTCGCAGAATTGACCGTCGCGGAAGAAGAGGATCGTCGCGTCGTGGAAGGAGCGTCGCTGTCGTCACGGTACACAGCACCGCGTCAACGATCTCCAAGGGTTAAAAACACACAGATTTAATTGCACCAATTAAACCCATGTTGAGGATATAATTCACAAATAATTAAAAGAACCGCAACCCCCTACCTCAATCGGTTGTTGATCGAAGATTGTCGCGGGGAAGGAACGTCGCGGAAGAAATGTCGCGGAAGGAGGATCATCACATCGTGCCATCGATCTCCGAGGATCCGGCGTTCTTCGTCACCCTTCATCGGAGGCTGGCGTTATTCGCGTTCTTCGCATTCTTCGCGAAGAAGGATGAAGATCTCCAAGACATAGAGCTTCCTCCAATTCCTCTCAACAAGCAACCCTCAAGTAAACACGTGTTGGTCTTATTTTATTCCCATGCCTTCGATTTGAAAATCAATGTTAAGAAATAAACCATTAATTTGATGAATTAATGTTAATGACTTAACTGCCTAATAAATGAGGCGTTTCTTAACTCAAATAAATGCACGGTTGACTTTATTTAAAAGAGGATTTCGCGGGTGCGTTACTTATAGGAAAAGAAACGGTGGGGCTCGTGCGGGCCCCACCTCACAAATATCCTACCTAGTGGGTAGGATATCGTGGGTCCCACCTTATCCACTTAACCTGGATTAAGTAGCTTTAAGTGGCTTTATGTGAAATAAAATAAAGTTGTCGCACCACTATATTTTATTTCTTAACTTAACCCCAAAAATTAAAAACCACACCTGGGAAAACGCAACTCTGGAAATGGTGTTTCTAAGCAAAAACCAGCACTGCAATTCCGTCGGTGCCCTAAGAATTCGATTCCAAGAACCGGTTTAAAAGTTAGAAAAACCGGCTCGTTCGTCCACTGAACGTACCCGAGCCAAACTTCGGAAAATGATTCCGGGCACACCGGGCCTCGGAATCAGGTGCCGTCAGAAACTGCATTCTTGTAAAATTCCAAAAAAAATTATGAAAAAAAATTTCATTGAATTTTACGGGTCTTTACATCACTCCCACCTCAGGTATTTACGCCCCCGTAAAGATACATCATAAACTAGGGAAAAAAAAGTGGGTACTGAGCACACATCTGAGCCTCCTGCTCCTAAGTTCTCTCCTGGAGGTTCCCGTGCTTCCATCTGATGCGCACTAGAGGAATCGACTGTCCACGTAGGACCCGCTCCCATTGATCCTCGATCTCCACTAGGACCTCCACAAAAGTCGCCCCATCATCAACGTCCAACTCCCCATGGTCAATGATATGAGTCGGGTCGTTCACGTATCTCCTTAGCTGAGATACGTGGAAGACGTCATGCACATGGTGCAACTGAGGTGGTAGAGCCAGGCGATTGGCCACCTCGCCAATCCTACTGAGGACCTGGAATGGTTCCATGAAGCATGGAGATAACTTGCCGCCTCAGCCAAATCTCCATAATCCACATCGAGGTGATACACGCAAGAAGACGTGGTCGCCATCCTCGAACTCTAGTGGCCTCCGCCTCCTGTCATAATAAGACTTCTGCCGGATCTAAGCTGTCCTCATCCGCTCCTGGATGACCTGGACCTTCTCTGTCGAGGCCTGGACCATCTCCGCTCCCACAAGTGCTGACTCCCCAGGGTATGTCCAGCATAAAGGAGTTCTGCAAGGTCGGCCGTACAATGCTTCGTATGGTGCCATCCCGATGGTGGAGTGGTAGCTCTTGTTGTACGCAAACTCCACCAAGGGTAGGTGGTCCTCCCAGCTGAGACCAAAGTCGAGGAAACATGCAAAGAGCATGTCCTCGAGAGTCTGAATGGTCCTCTCCGTCTGACCATCCGTCTGAGGGTGAAAGGTGGTGCTCAGACATAGCTGCGTCCCGAATGCCTCCTACAACCCCTTCCAAAGCCGGGAAGTGAAGTGAGCATCTCGACCAGAGACTATGGATGATGGCACACCGTGAAGCCGTACAATCTCCTGAACATAGAGACGTCCCAATCTCTCCAATGATCCCTGCTCTCTGATGGGTAAGAAGTGAGCCGACTTGGTGAGTCGGTTGACAATCACCGAGATGGAGTCGTGACCTCTGGAAGTGTGCAGAAGTCCAGTCACGAAGTCCATAGATATGTTGTCCCACTTCCACTCCGGAGCCTCAAAGGGTTGTACCAAGCCTGCTGGTACCTGATGATCTGCCTTCACCTGCTGGCAGGTGAGGCATTGAAAAATGAACTCTGCCACAACCTTCTTCATGCCCGACCACCAGTGCTGTCGTATGAGATCCTAGTACATCTTCTCCACTCCAGGATGTACCGCCAAGGGAGAACTTTGAAACTATCTCAGCACCTCCTCCCGTAAAGCAACTGTTACCAAGGTACGTCCTCTAAAAAGGATGTCATGCTCTGCTCCAAAGGAGAAACCATCGGGTTCCTGTCATGAGGATATCTGCGCACGTCACGTCTCACAGTCGGTGTCCCCACGCTGTGTCTCTCTGATCCGCTGCAGTAGTAGAGGAGTGACTGTGAGTGACTGAAGGAAGGCTGCTCCATCTCTATCCACGAAGGATATCTGCAAAGCGGCTAGCTGCTCCGTCGCCTCCTCAAGCAGCTGAATGCCCGTCCTCCTGCTTAGATCATCAGCTACTACGTTCCCCTTCCCAGGAGTATAAACTATCTCAAATTCATAGTCCTGGAGGAACTCTAGACATCGTCACTGTCTCAGGTTCAGGTCCTTTTAAGAGAAGATGTACCTGAGACTCTAATGGTCAGAAAGGACTATAAAGCGCTCGCCCATCTGATAGTTTCGCCATGTCTTCAGAGCGAAGACCACTACTGCTAACTCCAGGTCATGGGTGGCGTAGTTCTTCTCATGTGGCCTCAAATGACGTGATCCATAGGCAATCACTACTCGCTCCGGCATCAACACACATCCGGGTCTGTTCCCTGATGCATCTCTGTAGACTACGTACCCTATCCCCTCCTCCGGCAACCTCAAGATAGGTGCACTGGTCAATCTCAATCTCAGCTCCTGCAAGCTCTACTGACATCTGTCTGACCACACAAAGGGTTTCCCCTTCTTCATCAAAGATGAGAGTGTTGCTGCAACTCTAGAAAAGTATGGCACAAATCTCTGGTAGTATCCAGCTAGTCCCAAGAAACTCCGCTCCTCCGTCACGCTCCTGGGTGGCTCCCAAGCTAGCACTTCCTCAATCTTCACAGGATCCACTAGAACTCCCACCTCAGAGATGGCGTACCCCAAGAAGTAGACCTCACGTATCCCAAACTGACACTTCGAGAGTTTTCCATAAAGCTGGTGTTGTCGGAGTGTGTCTAGTACAACCCGCAAGTGGTAGGCGTGCTCTTCCTCAGTCATCGAGTATATCAAAATGTCATCGATGAAGACCACGACAAATCGATCGAGGTATGGCTGAAAGATCTTGTTCATGAGGCCCATGAACACTGCTGGAGCGTTGGTTACGCCGAAAGACATAACCAAGAACTCATAGTGGCCATACCGACATCTGAAGGTCGTCTTCTACACGTCCTCGTCCCGAACTCTGAGCTGATGATAGCCTGCCCTGAGGTCTATCTTTGAGAACCATCTTGATCCCTTGAGCTGATTGAAGAGGCCATCAATCCTCAGTAGAGGATACATGTTCCTCACTTTCACCTGGTTCAGGCGACGATAGTCGACACAAAGTCGCAAGCTCCCATCCGCCTTCTTGGCGAACAATATCGGGGAAGCCTAGGGTGAAACACTGGGTCTGATGAATCTCTGCCCTACAAGTCCTCCAACTGTACCCGTAGCTCTCGAAGCTCAGCAAGGGCCATTCGATAAACTAGGGTGGATATTGGGGCTGTCCCGGGGTACAGATCAATATAAAAGTCAACCTCTCTACAAGGAGGTAGTCCTGGAACGTCGTCGGGAAAGACGTCCGCATACTGATCCACCACTATAGGAAAACTAGGAATCCACATGTCAAATGCTCCTAGGATGAGGCTAGCCAACTGATGAGTGATGGGTTGTCCTCTCCTCTATGGAAGTCCATCCTGTGCTGTGAAGGATCCCTTCTCGCCGGTGAAGGTGAACCTGCTCCCGTCGGTGCATACACATCACACCTTTCACCTAATACAGTCGATCAGAGCATGGACTATAGATAACCAATCCATGCCCAAGATGACGTCGTAAGGCCTCGATGCCACTACAAGAAGATCTCAGTCGAAGCTATCTCCTCTTAGAGTAATTTCACACTTCCGACACCAGTTCGTAATCGTCGAGTCTGCTCCCGTAGAAGTCTCTAGCCGTAAGGATCGAGCCAATAGCTCTGTCGAAATATCCAAGATCCGAACAAGGGAAGTGGCTATGAAAGAGTGACTCGCTCATGTGTCTATAAGAACTATAGAAAGGCTGTAATAGACACAGATATTACCTCGAATCATCTCGGGCGCGCCGTGGTCGTAGGCCTCCGCTGCCTGGAGCTGTGCCTGTCTCTGCCGCCAGCGCCCTGTGGCCGGGGTAGACCTTCTGGTGGTGGTGGTGGTAGAGCCTCAAAGCGTCTCCCACCACCTGCTGCTCGGTCAGCTCCTCTGCATCATCCGCCTGCTCCCTGCGGACCACCACGGTCGACCCTCTGCCTCTGCCTGGGTAGCCCCTCAACCGTCTGCTGCTCCTTGGCATGGTGGGTCGGGTAGTCACGAGCCATGTGACCCTGCCCGCCGCATGTGTAGCACTGCCTTCCTCTTGAAAGAATGGCTCCACGCTGTGTGCCCCGCACTGTTGATCCAGTGTCCTGAGGTTGTCTGCCTGAGGGTCTGGTCTGCCTGGACCCATGAGTCATCCGTCAACTGCCTGTTGTAGAAGACTATGCTACGTGCCGTCCTGCGGTAGGTCTTTCTGCTGAAAAAGGCTCACCAAGGAAGCTCTCGATCAAAAGGGCTCTCTCCAGTATTCCTTCCTGAGTTGGAATACTAAGGGAGATCAGCGATGCCCTGATCTCATGTCTCAATCCCTGCTCAAAGGTCCGGGCCCAGAAGAATGGGTCCCATACCATGTCTGTCGAGAAGCGCGAGAGATCGGTAAATCTCGCCCAGTACTGGGCAACCGTCAAGCTTCCCTGCCGCAGCTGAAGAAGCTCCTGGATGCACACCGCACGAAGGGTGGCTTGGACAAACTATGAGCGGAAGAGGCTCTCAAAGTCCGTCCAGAGAAGAGATGCCTCATCATGCACCTGGAGCATCAAGCTCCACCAACTGCATACTTCCGCGTGCAGTAGGCTCGCTGCGAGGATCAACATGAGGTCCATTGGTGTCCTCACTAACCTGAAAACTCATACCACTTCCTACATCCAATCCTCGGCTGCCTGGGGGTCCGTCTCCCCATGGAACCTGGGTGGTGGTTGGCGCTAGAACTCGTGCAGAGCACTAAGGAGACTTGGATCGTCAGTGGCTGGGGCTGGAAGCATCGGTGGCTTGGCAGGTAAAGGTATCGCTGGTTCCTCAGCTGTCAAAGGGCCCTGTACCGAGGCCTCATCGCTCGGTGGGCTGTCGTCACGCTCAACTCTCGGAACCCTAGCTGGCTACCATTGTGGGGAAATCCTAAAAAGAAACAGGTGCGCCACGGTCATACAGTATACCTGGTGAGATGACATAAAGTAATCACAAAGAAAACTTGAAACACACATGCAATCAATGTTTTCATGCATTAAGTCGGAAATCAGAAGTCAGGGTCCTGGTGTACGGATACGTCGGCTTCCGCACCAACACTGGACTCCCTGGACTGATATCCACACCCAATACGCTTAACACTATTGCTTCACATAGAAAAAGATCAGAGTCCCAAGTTCTGCGCTAGAACTGAACACCTCTGATACCAATTTGTCATGACCCGTCCTTAGGGCCCGTGCAGTGACTACCCCAAGCCCGCCTTCCATAGGCCAGGGGCTGGCGACAAGCACCAAGGCGTAAATCCTGGTAAAAGGGAAGACATTGCCTTTGTAAAGTAAACAAACACCACAGAGCAAGAAAGAAGTAGAAGTAAACACTAAGTAAAAACTGAGTACAATAGTAAGTTCAGAAATGTAAGTGGGCCAGAATACAAACCCAAACTGAAAGTAAAGTACAACTGGAAGGGAAAACAGCAACTGAAAAGTAAAGCCGCAACGTTGAGATGTCCACTAAAAATCCCACATGAAGGGTGAGTACAGATAGCCTCTCCATCTCCTCAGGTCCATCCGTCCACTCCGAGTATGTCCCGTCAAGTGGTCCACCTCCGGCTACCGATCTGCTCCGCAAGCCTCAACCGTGATCAGTGCTGTCCGTTGTCTGCAACCAACACAACGTAGTGCGGGCATAGCCCGTGCCGGGGTGAGTATAAGATACTCAGTAGGGACCCCGAGACCCCCGAAGGTCTCCAAGAATCCATAAAGGATAATCCACAAAGGAAGATACAATCACGAAGTAACATCCGACACTGCTTAGGTATATGCCCATACATATACCTAAGTCATCAATCCCAGTATGCTCCAATATCCGATCCCACGTACAACCCAGTCCACACAGGAAAGGAAAACGTAATCCACACAAGATAGCACATCACAATCCACAAAGGAAAGAAAAACAGGATTCACCTCACACAGGTATACGTCTTCGTATGATGATAGAGATGATCAGATATGGCCACTGATTCATCTAAGCCATCGGACCCACAAAGGATCGATAGGTACTAACCCCCGCAATGACCCACAAAGGATCTGACCCACACAGGATCGATAGGTAACTAACCCCCACAATGACCCACAAGGGATCTGACCCACAAAGGATCGATAGGTAACTAACCCCCGCAATGACCCACAAAGGATCTGACCCACAAAGGATCGATAGGTAACTAACCCCCACAAAGACCCACACAGGATCAGTGCCACACAGTATCTGTAGGCGCTGGCCTACACAGGACTGCTGAGTGCTAACCCAAACAGGATCGGACCCACACAAGATCCGTAGCAATGATCCACAAAGGATCGCTGAGTGTTGTAGTCATCATCGACGAATCCACTGAGGATCTCTATACAGTCATCGTCGTAGTAGTCGTAGCCAGCTCTAGGGTTCTTTCACACAGCAAGCTCGTTCGGGAGGGTCCGCTCCACGAGCCGAGAGGCTGATACATAAACTGACACATAGTCCAGAGTTGGTGTATCCAAAAGTTCCGTATCGTCAACAGGAACTCAACGTCGCAGACGACGCGTCAATCGGATGCCCAGTCTGAGAGTTATTGGCCTTTTCGTCCTAGGGGCCCGGTTGGTTTTTAAGGAAAAACCAACCCGAACATACTCCACCTGCGTCCAAAACTCAGGCAAAGTAAGAAAAAAGATCCTTCTCACTTATAAAAATCCATCAAAGTCAACGGCACGTCAATCAGACGTCTGGAGCTCAAGATATGAGTGTTTCCGCTCCGAGGGCCCGGTTGGTTTCGTGTACGAACCAACCCGGCCGAACCCAAAGTATTCCGAAACCTTGAGTGCGATATACTGAAACGTCTATCTCGATCAAAGGATCGCATCGCAACTGACGGTGCGTCGATCGGAGGCCTGTAGCCAATGTTATGAGCAAATGACCGAAAAGGGTCTGAAAATGGGGGGTCTGGGCCCAGACCGACCCAGCCCAACACCCCAGGGTCGGCCCGAACCGGGTCGACCCGACCCGGGTCTGGGTCCAACCTGGCTGGACGAGACCCGGCCCGGCCAGTGCGGCCCGGCTGGCACTGGCCGGTTGGCCAACGGGTCTGCTCGGCTGTTACGGCCAAGCCGCGGGGGGGGGGGGGGGCGCTGCCCCCGCGTGAAGAAGCCGCAACCCTGCGTGGGGCCGCCCTTGCCAGCGGACGCAGCAGCTGTCCGCGTCCCGTCCCCCTCCGGTCCTGCGTGCTAGCGGGACCACGCCTTGCCGCCACAGCTTCAGCCAGGGTGGGTCCTCCCGGCAGCGCGCCGGAAGGCTACTCCGCGGATCACCGGACGAGTTCTGGTGGTCAGAAAAATGCGCCTTCTTCTCCAATGGCCCTCCCGGGGCCTGTCCTTCACTGCGAGGATCTCACATCGCCTATGCGGCTTGTTTTGTCATCATCCTCCGTTCCGCACACCAAGAACGAAAAGGGCGGTGGGTTCGGACTTCTTCGTTGGTCCGCACCCACCGCGTTAGCGGTTTTTAAAAGTCTCACAACAAAAATTTAATCAAACTCCGCAGGTATAAATCACAAAGATTTAAAAGAAAAAACCCCTACCTCAACGTTGTCGTTGAATGTGAGTTCGTCGCGGAATTGAGCATCGCGGAAGAAGAGGATCGCCGCGTCACGGAAGGAGTGTCGCTGTCGTCGCGGTACAGGGCGTCGCATCGACGATCTCCAAGGGTTAAAAACACACGGATTTAATTGCACCAATTAAACCCATGTTGAAGATATAATTCACAAAGAATTAAAAGAACCTCAACCCCCTACCTCTATCGGTTGTTGATCAAAAATTGTCGCGGGGAAGGAACGTCGCATAAGAAACATCGCAGAAGTAGGATCGTCACGTCGCGCCGTCGATCTCCGAGGATCCGGCGTTCTTCATCGCCCATCGTCGAAGGCCAGCATTCTTCGTGTTCTTTGCATTTTTCACGTTCTTCGCGTTCTTCGCAAAGAAGGATGAAGATCTCCAAGACTTAGAGCTTCCTCCAATTCCTCTCAACAAGCAACCCTCAAGTAAACACGTGTTGGTCTTATTTTATTCCCATGCCGACGATTTGAAAATCAATGTTAAGAAATGAACCATTAATTTGATGAATTAATGGTAATGTCTTAACTTCCCAATAAATGAGGCGTTTCTTAACTCAATAAAATCGTGGTTGACTTTATTTAAAAGAGGTTTTTGCGGGTGCGTTACTTAGAGGAAAAGAAATGGTGGGGCTCGTGCGGGCCCCACCTCACAAATATCCTACCTAGTGGGTAGCATATCATGGGTCCCACCTTATCCGCTTAAAACATGAAACTTTGTGGCATACACACATAATCATAGAAAATTATTTCTTATTAGTCAAGACTCATTGCCAAGACTATCTTAGTGGACAAAGTCCATTTCTGAACCGAGTTCACTCCTCGTTTCAGTCCTGTTTCACTGAACCGGTTTAACCTACCGTTCCAGCCATGTCTATCTCATGAGATATAAAATCTTTACCCAATGAATTGGAGGGAGATATAGGTCCCACCCATCTCATAATGATACCATTCTTATGTGTGCCACAAAATCATAAATCATACATCATTGCATAACCCATGTAATAAAAATGGGATTCTTAAACAACTTGACATCATAAAACAATTCATATAAGATAAAGGAATTCATGAAAATAATTCCATCACAACATAATCAAATCAATATAATAATAGGGATAGAAATAGAACCCTATATTATCTTAGATGGAAAATAATTTTGATAAAACACTTGAACTCCATTCTTGAGGAAAATATCCTTTCTACTTCAAAAACATTTACCTTTCTTAACATATTATACAATTTTAAACTAAAAGAAGTTGATTAAAAATAAACTTGAAAACTTTTAAAGTAATATTCTTGGAAATAATGTTTTAAAAATCCATTCATTCCGTATAAGTTAAAAAAAACATTCTTTCCGTACTTTTGTCGGAAAAGTCAAAAAGTACCTCGTACGAAAAATGACAAAAGATTCCTTTTATATATTTTACTAAAAACTCACCGAAGGGTAAAATTGGATTTAAAATTTTTTAGGTGGATGGAAACAATATTACATAGTGAGGAAACATGGATGTGGATGATAAAATACACCCCAGTAAATACCAAAGTATAAACAATCTTGGATAAAATGAGATTGTGATATTTTCCCTTACCTTAGGTCCAATCTGCTTCGTAAGTGTTCGAACCTCATGTATAATGATTTAAATAATGTTATTGACTTATTCCAGAATCATAATTATTTTTATTATATCATATATGGTCATATTCTTAGCTTCTTGTTAGTAATATTTCATTACTACTTGTTATTCGGGTGTTTATTAGTTTTTGTTCTTATGCGTTTTTTGTCGAAATATTCTTATTTTTTCTTTTTAAGTTATAGATACCTCATTTACAGAATTTTATTAGTGTAATATATATCATATTCATTCATTCAATTCATTTATATAATCATTATGCAATGAAGATCATGTAGAACGAGTCGCATCACATCGTGGAGACGGTATTCCGTTCGTACGCACGAGCGATGATATCGTTATCATGATCGTGGGATTGTATTGGAGTGTATATATACTATTTCAGAATCAATATCACTTTAAAATAATCATATATAGTCATTATTTACACCATTAAACCCATCCATGTAAGGTGGTGGTGGAAAATAGATTACACCGCGACGTGGAGACGATATTCCGTACGTACGCACGCGTGGTGATTTCATTTTCCGAAGGATGGATAGATGGTGAAATAGGTTTGTTTCATACTTATAATAACATACCAGTATATGATTGATACTGATGTTATTACTTCATAATGAAAAAACTAATGAAGAATAAGTGGAAGAAGAAATAAAGATGAAAGAATCGGTAACGGGCATTACCTCTTCTTTGAAGCGCCTCTATGAGACCTCCTCTTAGGGCACTAAAATTGGTTTTTGAAGAAGACCGGGACCTCTAGGATGTTTCTAAGGAAGTGTAGAGGAGATATTGGAAGGTTTTTGCCGAGCTTGAATCCTCAATGTGGTGTGAGGGAGAGAGGGAGGAGGTTCCCTTTTATGAGGGAGGAGAGGGGCACCTTTGGAATAACTAACAATATTATTTTATTATAAAGTCAAATTCGGTTTTTAATAGCTCCAAATTGATATATTTCGAAGATAAGGTAGTTATGGGTCTAAATAATCTCATCCAATATAATTTATACATGTTTAGGTATCAATTTTAACCTTATCATTTAGATTTAACTTTAAGTTAGATAATTTAACTTTTATCGTGTCTTCTTGTTTTCTTACACTATAAGGTTAATAAACTTACTATATCAAGACAAAAGAACCCCAAGTTGTTTATTATTAATATATATAACCTTATATAAGTCATTTGGCCGAACCTTAGATTTTTTAGAAATTAAATAACAATTAATAATATAGTATTTGTTTTAAAAATAATTTTATGTCAATTTTGACACTATTTGTTAATTGATTTTTGTGAAAATCATAACAGAATTATTAGTTCGAAAAAATTTAATTAAATCAATACTAACATGTTATATTAACATATAAAATTATTGTAATTCATAAAAGGTCTCAAATTACATTTATTGTCATATTTATAACATCAATTATGTCAATATTTCATTAATAATATAATTACTACATCATCATTGTGTCATAAATAAATAAGATTATTTAATGTCTAAAAATTATAAATAAAATACCATTATGTTGGAAATCTTTTTATCTTTCTAATGAATATTTATAGTATAATTTATCTTATGTATAACCTTATATTAAAAATTCTTTAGTTATTAAACTTTGATTTTAACTATTTTAACCCTTCTTTAAATAAATTGATAATAAATGTCCTAATCTAATAAAAGTGGGCCTAAATGGTGATATTTTATTCCTAAGGTAGTTTTTGGTTGAATTAAACTTATCCAATATAATTAGGACATGTGTTAGGGTAATAATAATATCATTTTTACCCTTAACTACCCTATTTACTTTTAACCGTGGTAAAAAAAGTAAAAAGTTACTATTCACCAAAAATTATTTTCATCTCATTGAACCAAATTTTAGTCCTTGATATTAACCATGTCTCTCGGAGTTTCTAAATTCCACTCATAGATGCGGTAAAATTAAGTTTTATGAAAAAATTCAGTTTTTTAACTACGACTTAGTGGTTTCACTATTCATCAAAAAAATGAAAGTTTCCAGAAAAATACCAAAAATTAGGCCTAAGCTATATTTGATATTATGAATTCAAAAATGATGTTTATTTTACCAAATTCAAAACATATTAGTTACATTAACTAATTTAAAAATTAATTCCCGTCGTCAAGACAAATAGCGTGTTTTTAAGAGATAATAACTATCAAAAGATTGACACTTGTTTATGTCTAGTTTAAATGTGAAATTACATCCAATGAACAAAATTGTATTAAATTGTAAAAATATATTCTAAATATACTTTAAAACCACTCAAATTAATAATTTATCCCTATTAATTATTTCGATTAAAAATGTTGTTTTTAATTAAAATTTAATAATTTTCACTATTAATCAGAATATGAAAGTTATCCAAAAAGTACCAAAATTTCACCCTAAGCTAATTTTGATATTCTGAATCAAAAAATGAAGTCCATTTTGAAAATTAAAATTTACAAAATTTTAAAAAGTGGTTATTACTATTCATAACGGCTAGTTTTAATAATATTTTAATAGCATATCGTTGTTTAGTGAAACTCGGTATTGCGTACGACGCAAGCTATTGAGGAAGGCCACAGTTGCGTGTAAAGAAAGCCAAGCTAGTGTTGTGTGTAGGGAAACATTAATTTGATGATTTATATAACATAAAAACAAATTATTTCTCCTAAAAGCCTCGGGCTTTACATTCTACCCCCCTTAAAATGAATTTCGCCCTCGAAATTCGTCACTTTGTAACAAATAGATGAGGAAACCTTTCCCTTATCATATCCTCAAGCTCCTATGTAACTTCTTCTAATTGGTGTTTCCTCCATAAAACTTTCACCAATTGAGTGGTCTTGTTTCGTAGGAATTTTTCGCTACGATCCAGAATCTCCATCGGCTGTTCTTCATAAGAAAGATCTTGCTCCAGTGGTAAAACTTATGAGCTGAGTACATGTGAACGAATCAGGAATGTAATTTCTCAGGAGAGATACATAGAACACATCGTGAACTTGAGAGAGATTTGGTGGAAGCGCCAATCGGTAATCTACCTTTTTAACACGATCCAGTATTTCAAAAGGACCGATATATCTAGGGCTCAACTTCCCCTTCATTCCAAATCTCATGACCCTCTTCCAGGGAGATAATCGTAAGAACAATTTATCACCCACTTCAAACTCTAAGTATTTTCTTTGGTTGTCGTCATAACATTTCTGTCGACTCTGAGCTGCTCTTATGTGTTGTTGAATAGATCGGACCTTTTCTGCCATCTCATCAACAAGATCAGGTCCTAATAGCTTTCATTCCCTAACTTCATCCCAGCAAGTTGGAGTCCTGTATTTCTTTCCATAGAGAGCTTCATAAGGAGCCATATGAATACTGGAGTGAAAGCTATTATTATAAAGAAATTCCACCAAAGGTAGGTGTTGATCCCAACCACCTTTGAAATCCATAGAGCAAGATCTCAACATATCTTCTAGAGTGTGAATTATTCTCTCAGACTGACCGTCTGTCTGAGGATGATAAGCAGTGATGAAACTCAACTCTATATCCAGAGTATGCTGAAGACTACGCCAGAACTTCGAGGTAAATCTCGGATCTCGATCTGATATAATAGAAAGTGGTACTCCATGCAATCTTACCACTTCCTTTACATATATCCTGGCAAGATGATCCAGAGAGAAATCCTCTCTAATAGCAATGAAGTGTGCAGACTTTGTAAGAAGATCAACTATGACCCAGATAGAATTATTTCCTTTGGATGTTTTAGGAAGTCATGTGACAAAGTCCATAGTGATGTTTTCCCATTTCCATTCGGGTATGGGTAATGGTTGTAACATCCCCTTAGACTTCTTTCTCTCAGCTTTAACATGCTGGCAAACCAAGCATCGAGAGACATATTCAACAACATCTCTTTTCATGCCATCCCACCAGAAGTACTCTTTCAGGTCCCTATACATCTTTGTGCTTCTAGGATGAATAGAGAATGAAGAACTATGAGCCTCATCCAGCAGGTCCTTCTTTAATTCTGGGATGGGAGGAACACAAACCCAATTCCTGAACTTTATTATCCCATCACAATCAAGGTTGAATTCAGGAATATTTCTCACCTTCTTTTTTAACTCTACATCTTCTTTCTGTGCCTCTTTAATCTTCACATGTATAGATGGTTGAACATTTATTTGAGAAAGATACGATTTTCCCCCTTCCATTAAAATTGCAAGACCCATCCTTTGTAAATCCATAAATATTGGATTCTTTGTGATCCTCATCATGGATAAGCTAGCATGGTCTTGTCGACTTAATGCATCTGCCACCTTTTTTGCTTTCCCAGGGTGGTAATGAATTTAGCAGTCGTAATCCTTAATCAGTTCCAACCATCTTCTTTGGCACATATTCAGCTCCTTTTGTGTGAAAATATACTTTAAAATTTTATGATCAGTATAAATGTCACACCTTTCTCCATAAAGATAATGCCTCCAAATATTTAATGCAAAGATTACTGCAGCTAACTCCAATCATGTGTTGGGTAATTTTGCTCATGGATTTTCAACTATTGTGAGGCATAAGCTATCACCATATCATTTTTCATAAGAACACACCCCAGCCCCATCTTGGATGCATCACTGTAGTTCACAAACCTTTTTCCACTAAAAGTAAGTGTGAGCACAGGTGCACTGGATAACCTTCTTTTCAACTCCTTGAAATTCTCTTCACATTCCTCCGTCCAAACAAACTTAACACATTTCCGAGTCAAACTGGTAAGTGGATTAGATAATTGTGAAAAATCTTTCACAAAACGTCGATAATATCCAGCCAAACCAAGAAAACTTCAGATCTCAGTTACTGTTGTTGGTCTCGACCATCTTCCGATAACCTCTGTTTTTGCTAGATCCACAAATATCCCCTCTTTTGAGATTATGTGACCCAAAAATGAAACTTTTTGAAGTGAAAATTCACACTTGGTAAATTTGGCATAAAGCTTCTCCTTTCTTAGGGTCTTCAATATAATTCTCCAGTGATCTTCATGTTCTTCCTTGACCTTTGAATTGAAAAGAATATCATCTATAAAGACTACCATAAATTGATCAAGATAGTCTCTAAAGACTCTATTCATCAGATCCATGAAGATAGTAGGGTCATTAGTAAGACCAAATGGCATCACTATAAATTCATAGTGTCTATACCTTGTATGGAAATCCGTCTTTGGTATATCCTCCCTTTTGACCTTTAATTGATGATACCTTGAATGAAGATCAATCTTGGAAAAGTATTGAGCTCCGCATAGTTGGTCAAATAAGTCATCAATGCGTGGGAGAGGATATTTGTTCTTGATAGTGATCTTGTTAAGTTCTCGATAATCAATGCAGAGTCTCATTGATCCATCATTCTTCTTAACAGATAGAACAGGTGCTTCCCAAGGTGACACACTAGGGCGTATGAATCCTATATCAAGATTCTCTTGGAGATGCTTCTTCAATTCCTGCAACTCAATTGGGGTCATTTTATAAGGTGTCTTTGAAATAGGAAAAGCACCCGGTACGAGTTCTATTGAAAACTCAACTTCAAGATTTGGTGGAAGCCCTGAAAATTCCTCCGGAAAGACATCATCAAACTCCCGTACAATGGGAATATTCTTAATTGTGAGTTTCTCAGCAACCATTTGAGATAAATAACCTTCATTCAGTGGAATCAAGACCCATAAGATGGAAGAAATTTCCACTGGAAGGTTATGTTCATCCTTGCATCCATAGACAATCATAGATTGATCTGGAATATGAAATGTGACTTCCCTATTTTGGCAATTGATATGAGCTCCATATATAGAAATCCAATCCATGCCAAGAATCACATAAAATTCCACTATAGGAAGGACCACAAGATTTTCAGGAATCACTTTCCCACAAACTTCAATCGGGGAAGAATTATAAACTTTTGATGCGACTGTTGTTCCATTAGGTGTTGTCACAACTACCTCAACATCTAATTGTTGAGGTAATATGGTGATACCCTTAGAAAAATCTTCATAAATAAAAGAGTGGGTGGATCCAGAATCAAATAAAACATTTGCTACTTTAGAGTGGATGGTAAGTGTACCTTTCACCACATCGTTATCGTACTCCACATCGCTGATAGAAATTGAATGTGACTTTCCTTTGTCTTTGGCCTTAAGAGTTTCTTGACGTCGATCATCATCATCAACCCTTGGATTAGGGCGTTTATTGGCATTATGCCCCATCTCCTTGCACTTGAAACATTGAAGTGTAGTAGGTTCATTCTGTGTGTCCCTTACTTTGTTTGCACCATTAGACATCTTCTTCCCATCATTACGGCATTCAAATGCCCAATGACCTTCCTATCCACATTTGAAACATTTAATTGTCCCTTTAAGACAACTCCCTCCATGTTTCTTTCCACACTTTGAGCATAAGGGAAAGCTTATCTTCTTTTCAGTGTGCTCCTTAGATTTTCCTTTGAATTCCATTTTCCTCTTCTTATCAAACCCATATGACTGATGGGTTACTCCAATCTCCATATCAACTTTGGGAGCGCATCAAATGATTTCCTCGTAGCTATTGATGTACCTTATGGCTAAGGCCCTTCGAAGACTTGGTTTTAAGCCACTAAAGAATCGATCGATCTTACACTCAGGTCGAAGAATAATACCAAAAGCGTACCTTGCAAGTCTTGTAAAATTTGCTTCATAGGTACCAACAGATTCATCATCCTTTTTCTTTAGTTCAAGAAACTCTTTCTCCATCATTGTTCAGAGAATACGAGGGAATTACTTATTGAAAAATAAGTTCTTGAACTCGTCCCATTCCATGGACTCAATTTCATCCCTTTGACTCGTATTCTTAATAATATTCCACCATTGATTATCATCTCCTTCCAAAAGATACACTGCTAGGATGACTTTATCATGTTCAGAACATTGAATAACTGAAAATATCTTTTCAGTAGTACTAATCCATTGTTCAGCAACTAATTGATCAGTAGACCCGCTGAAAGAAGGTGGACGCTGCCTCATGAAGGATTCAACAGAATGTTGCTCCTTCCTTTTCTTGTTTGGAAGTCCTTCATGATTCATAGCTTGAGAAAGTTGTCTAAGCATGGCTACAAGATTTTTCATTCCAGCTCCCATAATGTTTGGTTTCTCAGGGGGACAATCATTGCATTGCCCGTCGCATTCCGCATTAACACGGTTCCTTCGGGTTCTAGACATTGACTAAAAACAAGAAGAATAGTGTGAGAAACACTAATTATAATAGGAAAACACCATAATCAAGAATAAAATTTCACACTTAAGGTCTTATCGTAGGTTATTCATGGTCATTTCTAAAACACTAAGATTGTTTTCTATGCTTAGACTTATCCTTAGGGTTCCTACTAAGGCTTTCAAATCCTTGTTTCAAAAGGTTGACTATACCTTCCCTCTGATACCAACTATAACGGTCTGGAATTACTTCCAGTGGACTATAATTGATACCTATCAGGGCACTCCATGGGCGGCTACACCCCCTGGGCGGGACACACCACCATCCCTAATGGAAGCCATTTTTTCATGAATCCCTTGGGCGGAGAGCCATGCTTCGTCCAACGCTCACATGTGAGAGTTCCCAAGGATCGGATACATTCCTACCTCCTTTGCCTCTGATACCAACTATATCAACCCATACTTTACATACATTGTTATTACTTCAAAATTGAATAATACTTATTACAACTTATAACAAAACCATGAATGGACCGTATAGGTATAGTGTCTTTAGAAACTGGGAAACATAAACAACTGGTTCATAAAGTTTCTACATTGTCTCCCATTTATTTCATCATATCTGTAGTCCCTTTGGGCATATCATACTTAATAACCTTCTTCCTGAATTGGGGAAAGAAAACATACAAAAGGGTGAGCTCAAATGCCCAGTAAGGGTAAACAAAAGAAATATCAATCACATCATATTCATAAGAACATAACATTTTGGAAATCTTAACCTTCAAAAGAGATCATAATTTCATAACATGGGATAAATCATAGTAGTGAAATGAAATCCCAATAATCATAACTAAAAACATGAATTTTTTTTTCATACACGCATAATCATTGATAATCATTTCTTATTAGTCAAGACTCATTGCCAAGACTATCTTAGTGGACAAAGTCCATTTCTGAACTGAGTTCACTCCTCGTTTAAGTCATGTTTCACTGAACCGGTTTAACCTACTGTTCCAGCCATGTATATCTCATGAGATATAAAATCTTTACCCAATTCATTGGAGGTAGATATAGGTCCAACCCATCTCATAATGATACCATTCATATGTGTGCCACAAAATCATAAATCATACATCATTGCATAACCCATGTAATAAAAATGGGATTCTTAAACAACATGAAATCATAAAACAATTCATATAAGATAAAGGAATTCATGAAAATAATTCCATCACAATATAATCAAATCAATATAATAATAGGGATAGAAACAGAACCCTATATTATCTTAGATGGAAAATAATTTTGATAAAACAGTTGAACTCCATTCTTGAGGAAAATATCCTTTCTACTTCAAAAACATTTTCCTTTATTAACATGTCATACAATTTTAAACTAAAAGAAGTAGATTAAAAATAAACGTGAAAACTTGTAAAGTAATCTTCTTGGATATAATGTTTTAAAAATCCATTCATGCCGTATAAGTTAAAAAAACATTTTTTCCATACTTTTGTCGAAAAAGTGAAAAGTACCTCGTACGAAAAACGACAACAGATTCCTTTTATATATTTTACTAAAAACTCACCGAAGGGTAAAATTGGATTAAAAAAAATTGTAGGTGGATGGAAACAATATAACATATTGAGGAAACATGGATGTGAATGATAAAATATACCCCAGTAAATACCAAAGTATAAACAATCTCGGATAAAATGAGATTGTGATATTTTCCCTTACCTTAGGTCCGATTTGCTTCGTAAGGGTCCGAACCTCCTGTATAATGATTTAAATAATGTTATTGACTTATTACAGAATCATAATTATTTTTATGATATCATATATGGTCATATTCTTAGCTTCTTATTAGTAATATTTCATTACTACTTGTTATTCGGGTGTTTATTACTTTTTGTTCTTATGCGTGTTTTGTCGACTAAATTATTATTTTTTCTTTTTAGTTTATAGATACCTCATTTATAAAATGGTATTAGTGTAATATATATCATATTAATTCATTAAATTCATTTATATAATCATTATTCAATGAAGATCATATAGAACGAGTCGCATCACATCGTGGAGACGGTATTCCGTACGTACGCACGAGCGATGATATCGTTCCCATGATCGTGGAATTGTATTGGAGTGTATATATAATTTTTCAGAATCAATATCACTGTAAAATAATCATATATAGTTATTATTTACACCATTATACCCATCCAAGTAAGGTGGTGGTGGAAAATAGATTACACCACAGCGTGGAGACGGTATTCCGTACGTACGCACGCGTGGTGATTTCATTTTCCATAGGATGGATAGATGGTGAAATAGGGTTGTTTCATACTTATAATAACATATAAGTATATGAGTGATACTGATGTTATTACTTCATAATGATACAACTAAAGAAGAAGAAGTGGAAGAAGAAATAATGATGAAAGAATCGGTAACGGGCATTACCTCTTCTTTGAAGCGCCTCTTTGAGACCTCATCTTAGGGCACTAAAATTTGTCTTTGAAGAATACCAGGACCTCTAGGATGTTTCTAGGGAAGTGGAGAGGAGATATTGGCAGGGGTTGGCCGAGATTTAAGGCTCAAAGTGGTGTGAGGAAGAGAGGGAGGAGGTGCCCTTTTATAAGGGAGGAGAGGGGTACCTTTGGAATAACTAAAAATATTATTTTATTATAAAGTCAAATTCGGTTTTTAATAGCTCAAAATTGATACATTTCGAAGATAAGGTGGGGATGGGTCGAAATCCTCTCATCCAATATAATTTAGACAAGTTTAGGTATCAATTTTAACCTTATCATTTAGATTTATCTTTAAGTTAGATAATTTAACTTTTACCGTGTCTTCTTGTTTTCTTACACTATAAGGTTAATAAACTTACTATATCAAGCCAAACGAGCCCCAAGTTGTTTATTATTAATATATATAACCTTATCTAAGTCATTTGGGCGATCCTTAAATTTTTAGGAATAAAATAACAATTAATAATATAGTATTTGTTTTAAAAACAATTTTATGTCAATTTTGACACTATTTGTTAATTGATTTCTTTGAAAATCATAACAGAATGATTAGTTCGAAAACCATTAATTAAATCAATAATAACATGTCATATTAACATATAAAATTATTGTAATTCACAAAAAGTTTCAAATTACATTTATTTGGGTATTTATAACATCAATTATGTCATTATTTCATTAATAAGATAATTACTGCATCATCATTGTGTCATAAATAAATTAACTTATTTAATGTATAAAATTTATAAATAAACTAACATTATGTTGGAAATAATTTTAGATTTCTAATGAATATTTATAGTTGAATTTATCTTATGTATAAACCTATATTAAAAATTATTTAGTTATTAAACTTTGATTTTAACTATTTTAACCCTTCTATAAATAAATTGATAATAAATGTCCTATTCTAATCCAAGTGGGCCTAAATGGTCATAGTTTATTCATAAGGTTGTTTTTGGTCGAATTAAACTTATCCAATAGAATTAGGACATGTGTTAGGTTAATAATAATATCATTTTTACCCTTAACTACTCTATTTACTTTTAACCATGGTAAAAAAGTAAAAAGTTACTATTCACCAAAAATTGTTTTCATCTCATTGAACCACATTTTAGTCTTTGATATTAACCGTGTCTCTCGGATTTTCGAAATTCCACTCAAAGAAGGGGTAAAATTATGTTTTATGAAAAAATTCAGTTTTTTAACTACCACTTAGTGGTTTCACTATTCATAAAAAAAATGAAAGTATCCAGAAAAATACCAAAAATAAGGCCTAAGATATATTTGATATTATGAATTCAAAAATGATGTTTATTTTACCAAATTCAAAACATATCAGTTACATTAACTAATTTAAAAATTAATTCCCGTCGTCAAGACAAATAGCGTGTTTTTAAGAGATAATAACTATCAAAAGATTGACACTTGTTTATGTCTGGTTTAAATGTGAAATTACATCAAATGAACAAAATTGTATTAAATTTTAAAAATATATTCTAAATATACTTTAAAACCACTCAAATTAATAATTTATCACTATTAATTATTTCGATTAAAAAAGTTGTTTTTAATTAAAATTTAATAATTTTCACTATTCATCAGAATATGAAAGATATCCGAAAAGTACCAAAACTTTACCCTAAGCTAATATAGATATTCCGAATCCAAAAATGAATTCCATTTTGAAAAATAAAATTTACAAAATTTCAAAAAGTGGTTATTACTATTCATAACGGCTAGTTTTAATAATATTTTAATTGCATATAGTTGTTTAGTGAAACTCGATATTGCGTACGACGCAAGCTATTGAGGAAGGCCGTGGTTGCGTGTAAAGAAAGCCAAGCTTGTGTTTTGTGTAGGGAAATATTACTTTGATGATTTATATAACATAAAAACAAAATATTTCTCATAAAAGTCTCGGGCGTTACAGGTACCCTTCATAGGTTTTCCCCAAAAGCCACAAAAATATGAATTTATGACCAAAATAATGATTATAGGACTGTGGGATGGATGCTTTTAATTTATTTAGTATGTATTTTTATGAACCAAAATGGTATGAATTTGTTAATTACATATGAGAGTGGTGGTCTTCTATAAGTTTGGTTAGTGGCACACTTGTATTTTTTTAAAGGAAAAAGGTGTACCCACCTTTTTCAAATTCCTTAATGGTAAAACATTGATTATTATAGTTATTATGAAATTATATGGTATAAATATGGCCATAAAATAGATTTTACAAAAAAATTCAGGTAATTTTAACCCTTATTATGCAACACCCCAAGCTTCCACGGTACGCTTCTCTTTTAATAATACAGTAACGTGTGTTGTACACAACTTCGAGTTCTAACACACACCACAACCAATCAAACTAGCCATTATGAATAGTAATACCCACCTTTTGAAATTTTATAAATTTTATCTTTCAAAATGGACTTCATTTTTGGATTCGTAATATCAAAATTAGCTTAGGGTGAATTTTTGGTATTTTTCTGAAAACTTTCAATTTTTGATGAATAGTGAAAAACACCGAGTAATAGTTTAAAACCTGATTTTTATTTAAATAATTATATATTTTATTTAAATTTATTTTAGGTCAAAATAGACACAAAATACCTATATAAGTTGAATGTAATTAATTGAAGTCAATTAATAATAATTTTAGAATATAAATATTTTATAGAACTTGTCACCGTCTTTTACCCACCTCCTAGAAGAATTTGAAAATTTACATAAAACATAATTTTACAACTTCTAGGAGTTGAATTTTGAAAATCCGAGAGTCATTCTTAACATCTAGGAGTAAAATGTGGTTCAATAAGAAAAAAATAATTTTTGGTGAATAATATTTTTTTACTTTTATTTACCACGACTAAAAGTAAATACGGTAATTAAGGGTAAAACGATATTATTATTATACTAACACATGTCCTAATTATATTTGATAAGTATAATTCGAAAAATAACAACCTTAGGAATAAAATATGAACCTCTTTGGCCTACTTGGATTAGATTATGACATTTATTATTATTTAATTCAAAGAGTTAAAAGAGTTAAAATCAATGTTTAATAACTAAAACATTTATAATATAGGGTTATACATAAGATAAATATGATTATAAATATTCATTAGAAAGAACAAAATATCTCCTACATAATGGTCTATTATTTATAATTTTTAGACATTAAATAATTCAATTTATTTATGACACAATGGTGGTGTAGTAATTACCTAATTAATGAAATATTAAAATAATTGATATTCTAAATATCAAAATAAATGTAATTTTAGACTTTTTATGACCTCCAATAATTTTATAGACTAATATGAAATGTTAGTATTGATTAAATGAATTTAGGTAAAATTAATAAAGTTTAATACCTTTAAAAAAATCAATTATTAAATAGTGTCAAAATTGACATAAAGGAGTATTTAAAACAAATATTATATTATTAATTGATATTCTATTCCTAAAAATCTAAGGATCGACCAAATGACTTGTATAAGGTTATAGATATTAATAATGAACCACTTTTGGTTCTCTTGGCATTTTATGGTATGTTTATTAACCATATAATATAAAAATACAAAGAGACGTGGTAAATGTTAAACTATTTAACTAATTGTTAAATATAAATCATAATGTTAATATAGTAACCCAAACCTGCCTAAAATATATTAGTTGAATGTATTTTGACTCATCCCCACCTTATCCTCTAAATAAGTCACTTTGGAGCCATTATAAACCAAATATGAATTTATTATAATATAAGGAGCCCTTTTGATCAAATCAAAATGAAGAACCCGAAGAAGAGGTACAAATCTCACCCCCTCTTTCAAGTTCCTTTCGTTTTTTTCATACTTTTTCTTTGTTGTTTCCATTCTAAAATAATAAGTCCAGTATATTCTATATACTGTGATGTTATTATAAATAGGTTACAACCAAATTCATTATTCTATCCATCCCTTGAATGAAATGTCACCATACGTGCGTACGTACGGCTTACCGTCTCCACGTCGTGGTGTAATTGTTATTCAATACATTATTATTTAGATGGGTATAATAATGATGTGTAATTCATGTAAATAATTAATATAACATGAAAATAATTCTGTATATATGATATACCATCCAATTATATATTATTTTAATATTAAAAGAATGATATTGTCGCTCGTGCGTACGTACGGACTACCATCTCCACGAACGCGATGAGATTCATCCCTAATCGTATCCATTCAAGAATAATTTTCATTTCATGATTAAAAATAAACATAAAGGACATTATATAATTCTGTATATCAATAAGATACAACCTATGTATAACAAGTGCGGCTTATGTAACAAAACATATAAAAGAAAATGAGTTAGTGAACACCCGAAACGATGATAATGCTAAAATATTATTAACAAATCAATATTAAAAGATCATATATAATATCATATATATGGATAGGATTATTTTATTATTTAATAACAAAGATTTAACTATTATAAAGGTGGTTAACCTACCCTTGACCAAGGAAACGTACAAGGTAAGGGTTTATTTTACAATCTCTTCATTATCCGAGGTTGTTTATACATAATTATCTACTGGGAACTCTTTTTCATCCACATCCATGATTCATAAAAATGTATTTAAACATTCATAATATTTTATAGATGATGGTTTGGATTCATTTATACCCTTTTTTGACTTTTTATAAGATTTTTATAAAGGTACCTTTCCATCATTTTCCAAACAAGGTCCTTTTTAACCTTTTCGATAGAAATAAGGTAAGAATGTATTTTTTTAACTTATACGGTGGGTGTGGATATTTTTTGCCATTATAAAATCGTCGGAGATTCCCATAAAAGCTTATAAGAATATTTTCAAATTAAATGTTTTCTTTTATATGTATTTGAATTTTAAATTATTTCAAAAAAGAGATATTTCTCTCAAATAGTTTTGATTTCATCTATGTCAACATCCTTTGATTGATTTTAAGTTTATTTGAAGTTGATTTATTATGATACAAAACTTCCATATTGTATTGAAGGTTTTGTGATATGTTTTACTGTGGATGTGGTATTTTTATACCATTCATAGTTTATGGAGAAAGTATTTACATTTCATATGCAAGTTTTAATACGAATGTTAATGTTATTTTTAAACCTATTCATATGAGGAATGCATTAGACTTAGTAAGTGTCAGGTGGAGCCCGCTATAGATCCTAGATGAATCGGTAGGTCTCATGAGACAAACTAGTGTCTTGGCACAAGGCCTTGACAAAATCTTATTTGTAGTCCAAGCCCAAGGCCTTGACTATGTGGTTATGATAGTCTAGAATTATACATTCCATCATTATGAAAGTGGTTATTGATATTGCATGTAATTATTCGACTAGTAAAATATAAATGTTAATAAGTAAATGGAATTATTTCATTTTATTTTTTCCATATCATGTTAATGTTCAATTTTAAAAGGCTTTTGTTTTAGTTATAAATTGACTTAATTGTTCATGATTATTTATGAATGTTTCCGCTATATTTTTAATCTTATTAGGCATTTGAAGTCACCCCAATATGTGTTTTATTTTTCTCATGATGTGAAGAAGTACATTATGACTGACCTGTAGGGATAGTCTGATGGGATATGAGTGTAGACTATGTAGACTATGTTGTTTTAGTTTTTCACTATATTATGTAATGTAAGACTTATGAATGTATCTACTGTTTCCAAGGATACTAAACTAATCGTCCATTCGAGACATGATCTTTTATGATCATTCCAATGTTATGTAATAATGCACTAACACTAGGTAACTCGGGTCGGGGCGTTATAGTTGTTATCAGAGGAAGTTTAGTACAAACATTTGAATCTATATTTAGATAAACTCTGATTAGAGAACATATACCTAAGATGGACTTTGAGGATTAGTATGGAAGAACTTCCTAGAATTTTGGTATTGTAGGGATTTTGTGAGTTTTCTGAGCAATACATCCTTGTCTTAATACGAGTAGGTTAAGGTGGATCTGGCACATGTGTACCTAGGGGTAAAACATGAAAACACCGCATCGAGCTAGACTCGAATGGGAACTGGTGCACGACAACGGGCATTGCTACACTCTTGGTTACGACACTCTCGGGGGATATGATTAGGATAATTCTCCTTTTCCATAAAAACCATTATAAAGGGTTTATGAGTATATACTTCCACAAAGAAAACATTTTTTATGATTATGGATTATATCCATAAATAGTTCAATTTATGTTAAGTGTTTTACAAGTATGGAATTATGTATTTTGATTCATAAACTGATCTAGTTTATGTCATTGTTTAGAAACGGTGCCTAGAGGAAGGAATGGAAACTATATCAATGCATGCACTTCATGTAGGGATTTTCCTCCTGCTCAAGATAATTATAGTGGAGCTGGTGATACAATTGGTACTGATCATCTTATCACTATACTGGGACAACTCACTCAGGTTATGAATAATAACCTTACCCATATGGAGCACCCTGATCCGTAGCGTGGAAGATCAATGTTAGATCACTTCATGACGCAAAAAACCACCAACATTCAATGGGGGTACAAATCCACTAGTAGCTGAGCAATGGATAAATTACTTAGGGAAAATATTCCATGCCTTGGGGAGTAGAGAAAGGGAAAAAGTTATCATGACAGTTTACCGCCTCATTGGAGATGCTGATCAATGGCGGACATTAATTCAAAACACAAAGGAAGATGATTAATTATCAAATATGGAATGGATGGAGTTTAAAAATCTTTTCTTAGAAAAATAATTTATTCATGACCATCCAGCAGATATGGAAATACAATTTCTGAGTCTGAGGAAAAATGAGGTTGAGAATGTTGCAATGTATGAGTCTAACATTACATGGTTAGCAAGGCTTGCTGCAGATTATATACATAACCCAAGAAGTAAGATTGATTGTTTCTTTGATGGGTTTGTTGTTTATAGTGATGCATAGATGAAAGGAATTGGTTGTGTTCTTATGCAGAATGATAGGTTGACTGCCTATGCATCACGACAGCTGAAAATTCATGAGAAAAACTGTCCTACTCATGATCTAGAGTTAGCGGTTAAAATCGCTGCTTTGAATATTTGGAGACACTACCTAAATGGTGAAAAATGTGAGATTTATACTGATCACAAGAGTTTAAATTATATTTTCTCATAGAAATAACTCAACATGAGGAAAAGGAGATGGCTTGAACTACTCAAGGATTCTAATTTCACGATACAATACCACCCGAGGAAGGAAAATAAGGTGTGAGATGCTTTGAGCAGTAAGAAACATGGAGTTTTGAACAAGATGAGAGTTGAAAGGGATCCTATTTTCATTGATCTAGTAAATATGGATATGGGAATAACCATGGTAGGTGAAAAATCAATTCCTTTTCAAATGGTTGTCAAACCATCTTTACTAGAAAGGATTAAGAGTTCTCAGACCAATGATGAAGAGTTTCAAAAGAAGATTAAAGCTCTGAGTGATTGGAGATTGAGTGAATTTGTGTATGAAGATGGAATTTTGAAATTTGGGAAGATACTTTTCATTCCTGATATACCTGATCTAAAAAGAGAATTCATAGATGATACTCCTAGCTCCAATTTCTCTATACACCCTGGGAGCACCAAAATGTATAGAGATTTGATGGAACATTTTTGGTAAGACAACATGAAGAGGGAGATTGCTAATTTTATGCCAAGAGGTATGGTTTGTCAACAAGTGAAAACTGGAAGGCAACCTCCTAGAGGAGTCATGCAACCTCTTCCCATACCTGAGTGGAAATGGGATATTATCATGATGGACTTTGTTATGGGACTACCAAATACTCCTAGAAGGAACGACGCAATATGGGTCATTGTTGATCGTCTTACCAAGTCAGCACATTTTATTTCTATAAGAGAAGATCTACAACTTGAATGTCTTACAAGGCTATATATTAATGAAGTTTTGAGACTACATGAAGTACCCCTATCGAATGTTTCTGATCGTGATTGTAACACCCCGAGATTTTATGAAAAATATTCTTTTTAATTTCATTTATGTCTTCAATTGTATGCTTCACCAAAAGGAGCTTGCACTACACGCATCTTTGACTCAGCTTGCATTACACGTAATCGCGACTTTCCACAATAGCATGTGTTGTACGCAATATCAAGTTTCACTAAACAATGATATGTTATAAAATTTTTATATAAACTAGCCGTTATGAATAGTAATACCCACTTTTTCAAATTTTATCTTTCAAAATGGACTACATTTTTGGATTCGGAATATCGGAATTATCCCAGGGTGAATTTTTCGTATTTTCCTGAAAACTATCAATTTTTGATGAATAGTGAAAACACTGGGTTACTATTTAAAAACACGATTTTTATTTAAATAATTATTTATTTTATTTAAAATTATTTTATGTCATAATTGATACATAATACCTATATAAGTTCAATGTAATTAATTGGAGTCATTTTATAATATTTTTAGATATATAAAAATTTTATTGAACTTTTCACCGTCTTTTACCCACCTCCTAAGAGAATTTAAAAATTCACATAAAACATAATTTTACCACTTCTGTGGGTCGAATTTCGAATATATGAGAGAAACGATTAATATCAAGGACTAAAATGTGGTTCAATGAGATGAAAATAATTTTTGGTGAATAGTAACTTTTTACTTTTATTTACCACGGTTAAATGTAAATAGGTTAATTATGGGTAAAAATGATATTATTATTACTCAAACACATGTCCTAATTCTATTAGATAAGTGTAATTAGACCAAAAACAACCTTTGGAATAAAATATGACCATTTAGGTCCACATGGATCAAATTAGGACATTTATTATTAATTTATTTAATGAAGGGTTAAAATAGTTTAAATCAAAGTTTAATAACTAATTTTTTTTAATAAAATGTTATACAGAAAATAAATTCGACTATAAATATTAATTAGAAAGATGAAAAGATTTACTACCTAATGGTATTTTATTTATAAATTTTAGACATTAAATACTTTACGTTATTTAGGACACAATGGTGATGCAGTAATTACCTAAATAATGAAATATTAAAATAATTGATGTTATAAATACCCAAATTAATGTAATTTGAGACGTTTTATGAATTAAACTAATTTTCTAGGTTAATATGACATGTTATTATTGAATTAATTAACTTTTTTCTAACTTATCATGCTATTATGATTTTCAAAAAAATCCATTACCAAATAGTGTCAAAATGGACATAAAATAGTTTTTTTTAAAAATATTATATTATTAATTATTATTATATTCCTAAAAATCTAAGGATCGGCCAAGATACTTATATCATGATATTTTTATCATTAAGGGACCACTTGGGGGGCGCTTGGATGTATATGGAAAGTTTATTAACTATATAATATAAAAATACAATGTGACATGGTAAATGTCAATCTAATTAACTAAGAGGTAAAATTAAAAGATAAGGTTAATATAATGACCCAAAACTATCTAAAATCTATTTTATTAGAGGATTTTTACCCATCCCCACCTTAGATTCTAAATAAATCAATTTGGAGCTATTAAAAACCGAATATGACTTTATTATAAAATAATATTTTACGTTTTTTCAAAGGTGCCCCTCTCCTCCCTTATAAAAAGGTCACCCCTTCCCTCTTCTCTTCACACCCTTTGAGCCTTTAAGCTCATCCAAACCCTGCCCATTTCTCTTTTCCAATTACCTAGAAATATTCTGGAGGTTTTGGTCTTCTCAAAAGACCATCTCTACTTCTTTAATAGGAATCTTAAAGGAGGTGTGTCGAAGAAGAGGTAATCTCTTCTTCCGATTCTCTCAAGTTTGTTTCTTCTTCTACTTCTTCTTATTTAGTTGTCTCATTATAAAGTAATAACATCAGTATTACTTATATACTGATATGTTATTATAAATATAAAACAACCTTATTTCACCTTCTATTCATCCTACGGAAAATGAAATCACCGTGCGTGCATACGTACGGAATACCGTCTCCACGCCGTGGTGTAATCTGTTTTCGACCACCACCTTACTTGGATGAGTATAATGGTGTAAATAAATAACTGTATATGATTATTCTAAAGTTATATTGATTATTAAATATTATATATAATTTTCAATACAATTCCACGATCATGGGAATGATATCATCGCTCGTGCGTACGTACGGACTACCGTCTCTACGACGCGATGAGATTCATTCTCCATGATAACCATTCATGAATGATTATAAAGTATATATAATGAATAATAATGAAATATATGACATAATAATGATACTTGATTTATGTATATATATATATATATATATATATATGTATTTCATCTACTTAATTCCATTCAATTTAGTAATGAAACGAAAACAACGTTCATGCGTACGTACGACCTACCGTCACCATGAATGGTGTATTTCATTCCATTTATCGATCTATCATATATATATGTATATGAAGAATATATATTATATATAAATCATTTTTTACATTATGTAATAATTTAAATCAGTATATAAGTAATAATATCAAGAACAACAAGTCGAAACACGTACGATAAATGAAACGATTTTACCCAAAATGCTGCTTTAACATGGAATTTACAAAAGAACGGATAATATAAAGTCATAAGTGAACCATATATGATATCATAACAATTAATATGATTCTGTAATGAGTCAATGTCATTATTTAAATCATTATACTGGAGGTTCGGATACATATGAAGCATATGAGACATAAGGTAAGGGATAACTATTCCAATCTTGTTCTTATCTGAGATTGTTTATTCGTAAGTATTTACTGGGGTTATTGTTATCATCCATGTCAATGTTTCCTAAAAATGTCTTCATGTATGTTTAAATTCCTTTTTAACCATTTATTACTTTTACTACATGGTATATAAGTAATCTTTTTTTCCCATATGAGGTACTTTCTGACTTTTCTGACGAAAGTATGAGGAGAATGTTATTTTTAAATTATACTGCGTGAACGGATTTTTACAGTTTCATAAAACCTCATTTTCATGAAACTTCCTATACAATATTTAATGATTATTTTCAACAAAACCATTTTCTTTTAAAATTCAAGGAATTTTTTGAAAAGAAAATGATTTTGGAGAAGAAAGGATATTTTCATCCAGATTTCATTTTAGGTGTTTTATCAAAAATATTTTCCATATAAAATGAAATTATTTAATATATTTAAGTTTCTAGTATAATGTCTCCATTATTTACATAGTTTTATTCTTCTTATGAGGAAATGATATCCATTTTTTATATGGATTATGTTATGATGGCATGATGTTTAAGAATCCCATTCTATTACATGGGTTATGCTATGATGTATGATTTATGATTTTGTGGCACACAAAATAATGATTTAATTATGATATGGCTGGGACCTATATCTCCCTCCAATGCATTGGGTAAAGATTTATATCTCATGAGATAGACATGGATGAAACGGTAAGTTAATCCGGTTCAGTAATACAGGACCTGAACGAGGAGTGAACTCGATTCAGAAAGGGACTTTGTCCACTAAGATGGTCTTAGAAACAATGACTTGGCCACTATGGGAATCATATCATGTGATTAATGGTTGACACAATCACATGTTTTATTCCCATTCTATTTTATCATGATTAATGTTTCATTACGATCTATGCCTTATTTACTTCCATGTTTTATGTCATTGCCCAAGATTTTGATGTTTAAACATTATGTTCATGTTTTTAAGTTAAAATGTATATGATTTGTTTTATTTTATCCATGCTTACCCTTACTGAGCATTTGAGATCACCCTATATATGTTTTCTTTTCCCCAGGATTTAAAGAAAGGTTCTAGATAAAAAAACCAAAAGGGGAAGATCATTATGGGAGATGTTGAAGATCATTCACAACGATTAGAAGATTACGTTACGAGTTTCCAAAGACACTAAACTATTATGGTCCTTGTGTGTCTTTTTTTTGTTATGTATTAAGTATTCTGCAAAAGTAATGTAATTTCCTTGTACGTTAAGTTTCGAGTCTCTATAGTTGGTATGAGAGGAAATGTTTAGTTAACCTTTGGAAACTAGGATGCGAAAACTTTAGTAAGATTCCTGGAGATATTTATAAGGTATGTCTAGGGATGTCCCTAAGGTTAAGTATAAATATAGGTTATCATCCTAGAATTACGGTAATGATAGTATAATTAAACCTAAGATGTTAGATATCTAAGGTACTCCCCCTTTATTATGTTGTTTTCCCTAGCATGATTTTTTCTTCTCACACTATTCTTTTTGGGTTTTAGATGTTGGATGGAACCCAAAAGAACCGTGTTGATCAATGTAATGGACAATGCAATGATTTTCCTCCTGGACAAACCAATGTTATGGGAGATGGAGTGAAAAATCTTATTACTATACTTATGCAAGCTATGAATCGTTATGGACTTCCGAATGAGCAGAGAAGGGAACAATATTCAATTGAGTCCTTCATGAGGCAACACCCACCTTCTTTCAATGGGTATTCTGATCCACTTGTTGCTAAACAATGGATCTGTACCATTGAAAATATATTTTCCATAATTCGATGTTCGGAACATGATAAAGTAATTCTACATGTTTACCATTTAGAAGGTGATGCAGACCAGTGGTGGACTCTAATTAAGAATACAAGGCCCGAAGATGAAATTGAATCCATGGAATGGGACGAGTTCAAGCACTTGTTTTCAGTAAGTACTCCCCTCGTATTCTTCGAACAAAGATGGAAAATGAGTTCCTTGATGTTAAGAAAAAGGATGATGAATCTGTTGGTATATACAAAGCATGTTTTACAAGGCTTTCAAGGTATGCATCTGACTTTATGATCCAACCTGAAAGTAAAGTTGATTGATTCTTCAGTGGCTTAAAACCAAGTCTTCGAAGGGCATTAGCTATTAGAGACTTCAGTAGCCATGAATAAATTGTGCGTTGTTCTATCAAGGTAGAAATTGAAGTTGGTGTTACATATCCATCGCATGGTTTGGACAAGAAATTAAAGATGGAGTTCAAGGAGGAATCTCAGAACAATGGTGAAAAGAAGATGAATGTTTCTTTATGCTCAAAGTGTGGAAAGAATCATGGTGGAGATTGTCTTAAAGGGACTATAAAATGTTTTATGTGTGGAAAATAAGGTCATTGAGTAGCTGAGTGTCAAAGTAATGGAAAAAGGGTTGCAACTGAAGTGAATAAAGAAAAGCCTGCAGAGAACGCACCACCAACACTTCAATGCTTCAAGTGTAATGAAATGGGGCATTATACTAATCAATACCCTAATCCAAGAGTTAATGATGATTGAAATGAGAAACCACTTAAGGCAAAGGACAAAGGGAAGTCACATGAGATCACTATTGGGGATGTCAAATATGACAACGATGTGGCGGAATGATTAAGTGTTTATGTAATGGTATTCCAAAATAATGTTGTATATTGTATCATGAAATATTAGAATATTTATGTAATGGTCTATTGTGGTTTTCAATAATTTTATGGTACCGGTAACCATGGAAAATGATTGAGATATTTTTGGAAAGAAGATGATATGTGAATAATGAAGGGATAAGGAGAAAATGAAATGTTTGACAGTATTCATGAGCTCATGACTGATATAAGGAAAAAGTTATATCATGGTTTGAGTATATAGAATTTTTGGATTTTGGCATGTGGAAGGAGTTAACTTTTCACAACATTTATGTTTTCACTAATGTTCAATGGGTATTCATTTTTCAAGAGAATACATGATTAAGGTATTCACATTATTGGAATGTGACCAACAAGATATATGAGGGATAAATAATGGTATTCACATGATTATTATATGACCTTTTTAGTAATCGTTCTCTTTATACTATGAGTTTGGAAAGAAGTATTTTGGATGAGCCTAAATATTTGAATGGATTATGTTGAACATTAGTTAGTATTGTTAAGGCTAGAATTTTTTTTTCGATATTATTGATATAATGTTATAATAGTATAGTTTTAGAAAAAGGAAAACCCGTAGGACGGGTGAAAACCCGTCGCGTCGGACAAGGATGCGGGAATCGAACCCACAACCAAAGTGTGGCAGGCCTTTATCGCCTACCACTAGCCTACAAGAAGTTCCGGGTTAGTATAAACTAGTTTTATTTTATTAAGCACTATGATAGCTGAAGTATAAGTCTATTTTAGCAACCATATACGATTAATCTCAGCATAGATGCACTTCTGTATATTTAATAAATTGTGCTAAAATTTTTGTGATAGAAATAGATGGAATGACCTATCATTCTATCACATAATCTACTAACACTTCACAGAAGACAAATTCAACTTCATTTCTTAAAGAGATGAAGTGGAAATTGTTCGAGGCATGAGAAACGGTGAGTTGATACCAAAATAAAGTAAGTATTTCTTCTAATTCAAATTATTCAACATTAGGGAAATGATCTTGAAAACAAAAAAATGTTGTCCTAGTGCTCTCATATTTGATGAATCAGATGGTACCTTAGATCATCACAAATTTATGGCTTTGTTATTGTGGGTTTTTTCACAGCCATGTCCTCTACCACTCTTCATCAGAAGTTGATTTTTATATTTCTCTTCAATATCCACATTTTCACCTATGTTGTCCTATGTGGAGACCCAGTGATTAGTTAATTTGGGTAACTGTTACGTTTCATACGTTAGTTTTTAAAGTCAAGTTTTAGTATTCCTTTTTACGATGTGGGTTTCTATGAAATAAACTATCAAGTATTAAACCATTTATAACCCCGACGAATTTTGAGGGAGAAATTCATTTTAAGTGGGGTAGAATGTAAAACCCTAAGATTTTATGAAAAATATTCTTTTTAATTTCATTGATGTCTTATGATACACCAAAAGGACCTTTCACTGCACGCATCCCTGACTTGGCTTGCATTACACGCAATCGCGACCTACCACGATAGCATGTGTTGTACGCAATATCGAGTTTCACTAAACAACGATTGGTTATTAAAATATTATATAAACTAGCCGTTATAAATAGTAATAACCACTTTTTGAAATAATATCTTTCAAAATGGACTCCAGTTTTTGATTCGGAATATCGAAATTAGCCAAGGGTAAATTTTTGGCATTTTTCTGAAAACTTTCAATTTTTGATGAATAGTGAAAACACTAGGTTACTATTTAAAAACCGACTTTTTATTTAAATATTAATTAATTTTATTTAAATTTATTTTAGGTCAGAATTGATACATAATACCTATATAAGTTCAATGTAATTAATTGGAGTCATTTTATAATAATTTTAGATATATAAAAAATTTATTGAACTTTTCACCATCTTTTGCCCACCTCCTAGGAGAATTGGGAAATTCACATAAAACATAATTTTTCCGATTCTGTGAGTGGAATTTCGAAAATCCGAGAGAAAAGGTTAATATCAAGGACTAAAATGTGGTTCAATGAGTTGAAAATAATTTTTGGTGAATAGTAACATTTTACTTTTATTTACCACGGTTAAAAGTAAATAGGGTAATTAAAGGTAAAAATGATATTATTATTACCCGAACACATGTCCTAATTCTATTGGATAAGTATAATTCGACCAAAAACAACCTTAGGAATAAAATATGACCATTTAGGTCCACTTGGATCAGATTAAGACATTTATAATTAATTTATTTAGATAAGGGTTAAAATAGTTAAAATCAAAGTTTAATAACTATATCATTTTTAATATAGGGTTATACATAAGATAAATTCGACTATAAATATTCATTAGAAATCTAAAAATCATTACTAACTAATGGTATTTTATTTATAAATTTTTTAAATTAAATAATTTAAGTTATTTACGACACAATAGTGATACAGTAATTACCTAAATAATAAAATATTAAAATAATTGATGTTATAAATACCCAAATAAATGTAATTTGAGACTTTTTTTTAATTTCAAAAAATTTATAGGTTAATATGACATGATAGTATTGAATTAATTATATTTTTTAGAACTAATCATGCTTTTATGATTTTCACAAAAATACATTACCGAATAGTTTCAAAATGGACATAAAATAGTTTTTAAAACAAAAATTATATTATTAGTTGTTATTATATTCCTAAAAATCTAAGGTTCTTCCAAGATACTTATATCATTATAGGTTTATCATAAATGGACAACTTTGGGGTCACATGGATATATATGTAATGTTTATTAACTATATAATATAAAAATACAAAGTGACATGGTAAATGTAAATCTAATTAACTCAGAGTTAAAACTATGAGATAAGGTTAATATAATGACTCAAACCTATCTAAAATATATTTTATTAGAATATTTGGACCCAAACCCACCTTATCTTCGAAATAAAACAATTTGGAGCTATTGAAAACCGAATATGACTTTATTATAAAATAATATTTTATGTTTTTTCCTAAGGTTCTCCTTTCCTCACTTATAAATAGGGAACCCCTTCCCTCTTCTCTTCACACCCTTTTGAGCCTGGAAGCTTAGCCAACCCTTGAACATTTCTTTTATACACTTAACTAGAATAATTTTGGAGGTTCTATTCTTCTCAAAATACAAACTCTACTTCCTTAAGAGGAATCTTAAAGGAGGTGTGTCGAAGAAGGGGTAATCTCTTCTTCCGATTCTCTCAAGTTTCTTTCTTGTTCTACTTCTTCTTCTTTTTTTGTCTCATTATAAAGTAATAACATCAGTATTAATTATATACTAGTATGTTATTATAAATATTAAACAACCTTATTTTACCTTCTATACATCCTACAGAAAACGAAATCACCGCGCGTGCGTACGTACGGAATACCGTCTCCACGCCTTGGTGTAATCTGTTTTTGACCACCACCTAACTTGGATGGGTATAATGATGTAAACAAATAACTATATATTATTATTGTAAAGTCATATTGATTCTGAAATATTATAAATACACTTCAATACAATTCCATGATCATGGGAATGATATCATCGCTCGTGCGTACGTACGGACTACTGTCTCCACGACGCGATGAGATTCATTCTCCATGTTAACCATTCATGAATGATTATATAGTATATATAATGAATAATAATGAAATATATGACATAATAATGATACTGTATTTATGTATATATATATGTATTTCATTTACTTAATTCCATTCAATTCAATAAGGAAACAAAAACAGTGTTCATTCGTACGTACAACCTACCGTCTCCAAGAATGGTGTATTTCATTCCATTTATCGATCTATCATATATATATATGTATATTCGGAATATATATTAAATATAAATCATGTTTTACATTATGGAATTATTTAAATAATTATATAAGTAATAATATCAAAAACAAAAAATCGAAACAGGTACGATAAATGAAACGATTTTACCCAAAATGCTACTTTAACATGGAATTTACATTAGAACGGGTAATATAAAGTCATAAGTGAACCATATATGATATCATAACAATGAATATGATTCTATAATATGACAATGACATTATTATAATCATTATACAAGAGGTTAGGATACACACGAAGCATATCGGATGTAAGTTAAGGGATAACTATTCATATCTCGTTTTTATCAGAGATTGTTTATTCGTAAGTATTTACTGGGGTTATTGTTATCATCCATGTCCATGTTTCCTAAAAATGGTTTCATGTATGTTTAATGTCTTTTTTAACCATTTTTTACTTTTACTACATGGTATGTAAGAAATATTTTTTTACCATATGAGGTACTTTTTGACTTTTCTGAAAAAAGTACGAGGAGAATGTTATTTTTAACTTATACGGCGTGAACGGATTTTTACGGTTTCATAACGCCTCATTTTCATGAATATTCCTATACAATATTGCATTATTATTTTCAAAAAAACCCTTTTCTTTTAAAATTGCATGAAATTTTGTGAAAAGAAACTGATTTTGAAGAAGAAAGGGCATTTTCATCAATATTTCATTTCAAGTGTTTTATCAAAAATATTTTCCATCTAAAATGACATTATTTAATATGTTTATGTTTCAAGTATAATGTATCCATTATTTACATGGTTTTATTCTTCTTGTGATGAAATGATATCCATTTTTTATATGGACTATGTTATGATGGAATGATGTTTAAGAATCTCATTCTATTATATGGGTTATGCTATGATGTATGATTTATTATTTTGTGGCACACGAAAGAATGATTTCATTATGAGATTAGTGGGACCTATATCTCCCTCCAATGAATTGGGTAAAGATTTATATCTCACTAGATAGACATGGCTGGAATGTTAAGCTAATCCGGTTTAGTAATAGAGGACTGGAACGAGGAGTGAACTCAATTCAAGAAGGGACTTTGTCCTCTAAGATGGTCTTGGTAGCAATGCCTTGGCTACTATGGAAATTATATCATGTGCTTAATGGTTTCCACAATCACATGTTTTATTATCATTTTATTTTATCATGATTAGTTTTTCTTTATGATCTATGCCTTATGTACTGCCATGTTTTATGTCATTGCCCAAGATTTTGATGTTTAAACATTATGTTCATGTTTTTAAGTTCAAATGTATATGATTTGTTTTATTTTATCCATTCTTACCCTTACTGAGCATTTGAGCTCACCCTTTATATGTTTTCTTTTCCCCAAGATTTAAAGAAAGGTTTAAGGTAAGAAAAACAAACGGGGAAGATCATTATTGGATATGTTGAAGATCTTTCACCATGAATAGAAGATTACGTTCCGAGTTTCCAAAGACACTAAAATATAACGGTACTTGTGTGTCTGTTTTTGTAATGTATTAAGAATTCCGCAAAAGTAATATAATGTCCATGTAAGTCAAGTTTCAGGTCTATAAAGTGATCCCATTTTACTTCAAGATTATAGAAAAGTCTTCATAAGGCCCTGGATATTGAACATCGTTTAAGCACTGCCTACCACACTCAAACAAATGGACAATCTGAATGGACTATTCAAACCTTAAAAGACATGTTGAGATCTTTCTCACTTGATTTTCGGGGTATGTGGGATCAATATTTACCTCTGTTAGAATTTTATTATAACAATAGCTTCCATTAGAGTATTAAAATGGCACCATATGATGTGTTATATGGAAATAGATATCGCACACCAACCTGTTGGGATGATGTTGGTGAAAGAAAACTCGTAGGCCCAGAACTGGTGGGGGAAATGATGGAAAAGGTGAAGGTAATCCAATACCACATCAAAGTATCACAGAGTAGGAAGAAGAGCTACGACGATAACCGAAGGAATGATTTTGAATTTAAGGTAGGAGATCATGTTTTCTTGAAGGTATCTCTATGTAAGGGAGTTATAAATTTCGGTAAGAAAGGTAAATTGATTCCCAGGTACATAGGACCTTTGTAAATTCTAGAATGAATTGGGGATGTAGTTATCATTTGGAAATTCCACCAAATCTCTCCAAAGATGACGATGTGTTCCAAGTATTAATGTTGAAAAAATGCATGCCTAATCCAACGTATGTAATCACCTAAGAGGAATTAGAACTGGAACCAAATTTGTCTTATTGCGAAGTGTCTGTCACGGTTCTTGATACAAAAGAACAAGTGCTGAGAAACCGGATGACATGTCTGGTAGAAGTTCTATGGAGAAACCATAAGATGGAAGAGGCAACGTGGGAACTCGAGGAATTTATGATGAAGAACCACCTGAGTCTTTTTATGAAGTAATATTCTAGAAATTTCAAGGATGAAATTATTTTAAGGAGGGGATAATGTAACATCCCATGCTTCCACGGTACGCTTCTCTTTGAATAATACAGTAGTGTGTGTTGTACGCAACATCGAGTTCTAACACACAACACAACCAATCAAACTAGCCGTTATGAATAATAATACCCAACATTTGAAATTTTATAAATCTTATATTTCAAAATGGACTTCATTTTTGGATTCGGAATATCAAAATTAGCTTAGGGTTAATTTTTGGTATTTTTATGAAAACATTCATTTTTTTGATGAATAGTTAAAAACACTAAGTTATAGTTTAAAACTGAATTTTTATTTACATAATTATTTATTTTATTTAAATTTATTTTAGGTCAAAATAGACACATAATACCTATATAATTTCACTGTAATTCATTGATGTCAATTTATAATAATTTTAGATATATAAAAATTTTATAGAACTTTTCCCCATCCTTTACCCACCTCCTAAAAGAATTTACAAATTCACATTAAACATAATTTTACCGCTTCTGTGAGTTGAATTTAGAAAATTAGAGAGACATGGTTAACATAAAGGAGTAAAATATGGTTCAATAAGATAAACATAATTTTTGGGGAATAGTAACTTTTTTACTTTTATTTACCACGGTTAAAAGTAAATAGGGTAATTAAGGGTAAAAATGATATTATTATTACCCTAAAACTTTTCCTCATTCTATTGGCTAAGTATAATTAGACCAAAAAAAACCTCAGGAATAAAATATTAACCTCTTTTATCCACTTGGATTAGATTAAGACATTTATTATTATTTAATTCAAAATAGAGTTAAACGAGTTAAAATCAATGTATAATAAATAAAACATTTTTAATATAGGGTTATACATAAGATAAATTCGATTATAAATATTTATTAAAAATCTAAAAATATTTCCTACATAATAATATTTTATTTATTTTTTTATACATTAAATAATGTAATTTATTTATGAATCAATGGTGATGCATTAATTACATAATTGATGAAATATTAAAATAATTAATATTATAAATATCCAAATAAATTTAATTTGAGACTTTTTTGAATTCCACTAATTTTATAGGTTAATATGACATGGTCTTATTGATTAAAATAATTTAGTACGAATTAATCAATTTTTTATAACTTTAACAAAAATCAATTATTAAATACTGTCAAAATTGACATAAAAAAGTATTTAAAAAAATATTATATTATTAATTGATAATCTATTCCAAAAAATATAAGTTTTGGCCAAATTACTTAGATAATATTATATATATTAATAATGAACCACTTTGGGTTAGCTTGAATTATTATAGTATGTTTATTAACCAAATAATATAAAAATACAAAGAGACATGGTAAATGTTAAACTATTTTACTAAGAGTTAAATATAAATTATAAGGTTAATATAGTGACCCAAACCCACCTAAAATATATTGGATAAAAGTATTTCGACCCATCCCCATCTTATCTTTGAAATAAGTCACTTTGGAGCCATTATAAACCGAATATAAATTTATTATAAAATAAATTTCATGTTTTTCCATAGGTTCCCCTCACCCCTCTTATAAAAGGTCACTCCCCCTTCTCTCAAATTCATACCTTCAATGCCTTTTGGTTCAGCCAAACCCTGCTGAAATATCCTCTCAACTTCCATCACTTCATCCTAGAGGCCTTCCTTTATTTAGAAAGCCATATTAATGAGCCCTTTTGATCAAATCAAAAGGAAGAACCCGAAGAAGAGGTAAAAATCTCACCACCTTTTTCAAGTTCCTTTATTTTTTCACTTCCTTTTTCTTTGTTGATTCAGTTATAAAATAATAACTCCAGTATCCTCTATATAATGCAATGTTATTATAAATATGGTACAACAAAATTAATTATTCTATCCATCCCATAAATGACATGTCACCATACGTGTGTACGTACAGCTTACCGTCTCCACGTCATGGTGTAATTGTTATTCAATACATTATTATTTGGATCGGTATAATAATGATGTGTAATTAATTTAAATAATAAATATAACATGATAATTATTCTTTATATATAATATACCATCCAATTATATATTATTTTAATAACAAAATAATGATATTATCACTCGTGCGTACGTATGAACTACCGTCTCCACGAACGAGACGAGATTCATTCCCCATCGTATCAATTCTAGACTAATATTAATTTGATGATTAAAAATAATGTTTATGGACATGATATAATTCTGGAAATTAATAATATACAACCTATGGATAACAAACACGGCTTAAGTAACAAAACATATAAAAGAAATCGAGTAAGTGAACACCTAAAACGACGATAATGCTAAAATATAATTAACAAATAAATATTAAAATATCATATATGATATCATATTTATGTATAAAATTCTTGTAAAGATTAATAACATTAATTTATATATTATACAGGAGGTTAACCTACCCTCGACCAAGGAAAATTACAAGTAAGGGTTTATTTCACAATCTCTTCATTATCCGAGGTTGTTTATACGTAATTATCTACTAGGACCTCTTTATCGTACCCATCCATGTTTCATAAAAATGTATTTCAAAACATTCTTTCTATTTTATGAGATGTTTATAAAGGAATATTTCTGTTGTTTTCCAAACAAGGCCCTTTTTAACCTTTTTGATAGAATTAAGGTAAGAATGTCTTTTTTTAACTTATACGGCGGGTGTGGCTATTTTCTGCCGTTATAAAATCGTCGAAGCTTCCCTTAAAATCTTATAAGAAAATTTTCAATGAAAATGTTATCTTTTATAGTTATGTGACTTTTAAATGTTTTCAAAAAATATATATTTCTCTCAAATAGTTTTTATTTCATCTATGTCAACATTATTTGATGAATTATATGCTTATTTAAAGTTGATTTATTATGATACAAAACTCCCATATTGTATTGAAGTTTTTGTAATATGTTTGACTGTGGATGTGTTATTTTTATACCATTCATGGTTTATGGATAAATTATTGACATTTCTTATGCTAATTTTAATACTAATGTTTAGGTTATGTTTAAACCTGTTCATATGAGGATTTCAATGGACTTATTAAGTGACAGGTGGAGCTCGCTATAGCTGCTCGATGCATCGGTAGGTCTTTTGAGAAAAACTAGTGTCTTTGGCGCAAGTCCTTGAAAAAATATTAGTTTTTGTCTTGGCACAAGGCCTTGACTATGTGGTTACGATAGTCTAGCATTATGAATTCCATCATTATATAAGTGGTTATTGATATTCTATGTGATTATTCGACTAGTAGAATAATCATGTGAATAAGTAAATTGAATTATTTAATTTTATTTTTCCCATATCATGATGAAGTTAAAGTTTAAAATGCTTTTGTTTTAGTTATACATTGCCTTAAATGTTTATGCTTATTTATGAAGGATTCCACTATATTGTTATCCATACTGAGCATTTGAGCTCACTCCTTTCAATGTTTTATTTTTCTCAGGATGTGAAGAAGTATTTTATGACTTACCTACTAGGATAGTCTGAGGGGATATGATTATGGACTATGGAGGCTATTTTGTTGTAGTTTTTCACTGTATGAAGTAATGTAAGGCTTATGAATGTATCTAGTGTTTTGAAGGCTACTAAACTAATCGGTCTTTCAAGACTTGATCTTCTATGATCATTCCAATTCTATGTAATAATGCACTGACTCTGGGTAATTGGGATCGGGGAATTACATATTATTTTATTTTAAGCCATAGAAATTCCATTTTTACCTTAACAGTGATAAATAATTTTTAATTCATCCACTATTAATTTTTATAAGAAATTAAGTTGACATAGTTAAAATATAAATAATAATAATTCCATATATGTAAACCATTTTTAAAAATTATATTCATAAAATCAGAAAATTTTAATTTAAAATTAGTCAAATAGAGGCAATAAGAAAGTGGGGTTTTAAACAAAAAATTTCAAAAACATTACAATGATTTTATATCAAAATTCAATTTTAAAGTGATTCAAATATCCTAAATTTAGTTCATATATTTATATATAATTTTCTTAATATTTCATTAAAACACTTAAAAAATATAATTTAACTTTATAAATATTTTTAATGAAAATAAAGTTGTAAATTAAAATTCAGTGTGTTTCACTATTCCTCGAAAAATAAAAATTTGTTAGAAAAATCAGAAAAATTATCACAAAGATAATTCTTAAATAATGATTTTAAAATTTAACTTCATTTTGTCAAATAATTTTTATAAAAGTGTTATAATTTTTTTTAAATTTTGTGATAAATGTGTGACTAAACTATCTTTTAGAACATAGAGTTTTTATAAAACAATTATTTTTCTTTTAAATGATTCTTATTTTATTTATAATCAACAGAAAAGAAAAATTTACATAATTTAGTTCTTAATATTCATAACTATTAATTTAACAGGTAGTTTATGATGGTATACTATATTACAACTTATTTAGACTCCGGGTTTAATGTTCATCAAGCTATTGAAGAGATTAAATTTAAATTATTGTATTTTATGGGTTATTTATACTCGATGTTTCATGTGGTATATTCTATTGAATAAAATGTTAATATTTTAAAATTTTGGTGGGATACACATAAACTTGAAAAAAAATCATTTCATGATACTATTTCAAGTCATTATCATAATAGATGGCAATATTATCAATTTGAACCCATTTGGTCATCAAAATAAATTTATAATAAATTAATATTTTAATAAATACCAAAAGTACTCATACCCTTTATTATAAAATGATCCTCTTCTTCCCATTCCATTTGTACATAGATGGAATATTGGATTGGAAAATACATACCTGAATCCCTTCTTATACACCATCCCTATATTCTATATTCCTTATTTTATGTATAATATCAATCATAGAGGTTTTAATGTGTGGGGAAAAGATGTCATTCCAATGAAGAGATATAGTTTTAAAAGAATATTATAATTTTACTTATTCTTCCAGTTCCTCTATATATTCTTTAAACATTCTAAAATAAATCCACCATAATCCTCTATATATTAATATTTTATTATTTTAAAAAATAATTTATATCTTTCTCCTCAAACATCACAATGGAAATGAAACCATCATCCATGTGTACGATGGACTCCATCCTCATGAAAGGATGTAATTTGTCTTCCCTAACCATCTCTCATGAATGCTTATAATGAAGTAATTATTTTTCATATATAATATTAATTAATATTTATAATTCTAAAAATATAATATATAATTTAATTTCATGCCTTTCTATTAACTGAAAAATGATAACGTCGTTCGTGTGCACGTGTGAACTAGCACCTCCATGAAATGGTGTGATTCATTTTTTTCACCACAACACATGGATGATATATAAGTATATTTGAATAAGTAATATGATATTTATAATGTTATTATCAAACAAGAAAGATAAAATTATACATACCTTCTTTCTATAATTACTATTGAAAATCTAACTTTTACTCATGTGTAGCTGTGACTTACCATTTCTATAATTTTAATGTAGTTCATTTTTCATAGCTAAAATTCATGATTTATAATTATAAATTATCTATAAAAGTGATTATTTTTCCATGATTTTATTATAGATATGATTTAATAATGACCACTTTGACCATTTTCAACTTATCAAAGGCATTTTTTACATATGGAAGAAATATCATCAAAACACCCGATGCACATTTGAATAAATAAATAATTAAATATATCATAGTAAGAGAAAAAATAAAATGAATAATAAAAATGAAAAAGGTTATTCAATAAGTATAGAAATAACCTAATTGTATTTTTTAGGAATATAATGAATGAACACGATGATTCAGACTCAAGGTATGTGACTTTCAATAACGAACCGACTCAGGTACCTTATCAATAATGAAACCTAGCCTGATCATTCACATTACCAATGAGAGTTCATGATCCCAATGGGCTGGTGACTAGAAGCCTGGAATAAAAAAACAAACATAGTTAATGATTTAACCCAACCAGAATAAACCACTTCGAATATATACATAAATCAGAGAGAAATATTGGAAGAGATAAATATGTGCCAAAACAGATAGAGAAAAATAGAAGAGAGACAACAGAAAAGGTTGAAAAATTATCTTTAAGAGACAAGTACAATAGAAAATGATGAAAAATAGAAACAGCTATATCAATAACTCCATGTGATATCATGGGAAAACTCCCACTATCTCACCACCAGCTTCCAAAACCCAACTGACAGAAAACCTCACCTTTTCACTTTAGTGCCTTGCATTTTCCTTCATCAAAAGAAATGAAAATTTCTAGGAAGTATCGAAGCGTTCTATAGGGTGTGAGGTAATAGCCTTGGTATGGCCTCATCCAGGTATTCCATAACATGACACTATACAATAATCCAAGCATGGTAAACATTAAATAAAACAATGAATGATAATGAGTTTATCATTTTTATATCAGAATCATGGAAAAATAATTTAATTTCCTTTTTCTCAACATTTAAAAATAAATTAGATAAATTATATTCAAAGAATTTAATTTATATATGTCAAAGAAGATATATCAAAACAAAGAAGGTATAATATATCCTATCAAATCCATGGAAGTAAAACCAAAATAGTATATGCCAAAGAAGTAAAAATCATCCAATGAACAGGTAAAGTCGCACCAAGGATCCCACTAGGTCATGATAGCATGTACAATCATCCCCAACATCAAAAATTGTACATGCATAAAGCCTATAGGAATATGAATTAGGTTTATAGAAGATAATAACACAGTATAATGTGAACCACCCAATAGGTCTAACAAGTCCCTACAATAACAATCTTAGAGATAATAGAAAATCCCCGAGAGCAAACCCCCTAATGGTGTATAAGTATTATTACTACACATTCCACATATGTTCCCAAGGCTTACCATGTGATCTACATTCCAAACTAATTCAATGAAACATTTTCATAAAACAATTCTTTGAAAATCATTTCAAATATCTTTGAAAACACCTTTTCATTTACCAAAACATAGGGGAAACCATATTTTATCAAAAAAAAAATTCTACACACAAAAATACATCATTGAATGATAAGAATTAATTTTTATTGCAATTTATTAAAAAATAAATATATTTCATCAATACATGCTAGAGACGGAACCATTTACCTTAAAAATTAGGTCATACAAAACCATAATTGGATCCACCAACAAGGAAGAACATAAAATCATCCTAGAGGCCCTAGAACCAATCCACGCATATCAGAATTGATTGTATTTATCAAAAGCGTTATCATAGAATAAATATCACAACATATCTCAATAACAAAAATTCTACACTCCATGAAAAATAACGAATCGGCCCCTGGAATGAGATCTCACAAAAGATATATAATGGAATCTTGATATAAATAACCAAAGATCAATGGATCAGATAACACCATGAAATAGAAAAAAAAATCAAATGTAAGGAAGAAGGAAAAAGGAGTAATCACTCAGAGATATATCACACAACCTAATGATAAAACTATGAATGAATCAATTTGGAAGGATCAAAGGATAACAAAATCATCAGAGGGGATATCTAGGTCAAGAGAAATGAAGAATGTGGCTGAATAATCAAACATATCATCTGACAATCACACTAAAATCAAAACTCATGACAATTACACTATGTGTAATCCCCTTACAGATCAAGTAAACTATTTGGTGCATATACACCAAAAAACCATTCCTTTTTATTAAAAAAAGAAATTTAACATTTCATGGTGTGTAATATTTACACACCAAGTACTCCATTCATGTTTTCTAAAATATTCATAGCATCTACCCTAAATAAATTACACTCCATGTAAAACCTCTACATGGTGTGTTTCTCCTACAAACAACAAAAGACCAATATTCATCAGAAAATAAAAATTCACCTTTTGCATTTTATGGACTTATTGATAACTTTACAAAGGCACTACCCCTTTATACCCAAACTCAATTAATTAGAAAAAACTTACAACCTTTATCATTAGTTAATTTTATTCAATAAATGATCAATATCATTAGGAGTACCAAAAAATTCCCAATTAAAGAGGAAAACATATATATAGAAGTACTATAATGAAAAGTTTGTAAGGGGATGTTATAAATTCACCACCGTACAACATTCCACCTTGGGAATTTATATGGAAGAATGATTCCTGGTTAAGATATGATGCCACTGCTCCCTCATCATAAACTCGTACTCCCAAGTCTAATCAGAATATAATACATGCTTCCATACCACTCTTAGAAATTAAATCAAATTCTAAAATAAGGCATTCCCCTGAGAGTCAATTATCTCTACTAGTTTCTCCACATCAGCAACATCCTACTCTAACTCAATATCTTCCCAACTCAGAACAAAAGAGGGATAATGAAGGTATTTCATGAGTTGTTAGATGTGGAATACATCATGAATACTTGTCAAATAAGAAAGAAATGAAAATTTATAAGCAAATAGCCCAGGACACTCGGTGAACTTGAATGGTTGAACATATCTCAGATCTAACTTTCCCTATTTTCCAAGCCACAATGACCCATCCAAGGAGAAACATTCAAGAAAACCAAGTCACCTATAGAAAAAATCAAAGTAAAATACAACTATTCCACACAATACGTTTCTTGAATTTTAGTTTTAACTAGAACCCTATGTATTTCCAAAATCCCCACAAATGTATCCTGAACCAAACATGGTCCCACCAAAGATGATTCAACCACCTCTTCCCAACAATGAGGTGACATTCAAAAGAAACCATACAGATAATAAAAATGGTAAATTCAGATTTATGGCTAATAACTATTGTTATAATAGAACATAATCAGTCCGAGATGACTACCCCAATATCCAGTAAAATCCGAGACACAGGCATGACCATATCCTCCAGGACATGAATTGGACACTCCATATAACTGTATGATTGTGGATGATACACTTTACTCAATCTGGCATGAGTCTCAATCACTTAATAGAGGCTCCTCTAAAACCTTAATGTAAACCATGGATCCCTGCCTAAAATAATTCTATAAGGAGGAACATGTAACCTCAAAATCTATTACAAATACAATATTCCCATATATTCAACTTTACTAGTGTCCCTGATCAGAATGAAATGATCTGAATTTTTCAATAAATCAATTACCATATAGAGATAATTCTTCCCTCATGGTCTCCATGGTAATCCAACAAAAACAATCCATGGATACCTCATCCCATTTTCAATATATAACTGAAAGAGGCTGGATAAAGCAATATGTTTCGAAATTATCTACCATTATTTTTTGGTATGTGAAACCTCAGGTCACATAATCAGTAATTTCAAACTTCATACTTGACCACTCAAATCATCATCACGTGTCATGATCCTAATTTTTTGTTTCTATAAGAATTTTCTATTAAAAATATGACAAAAAAACTCATCATTGATATAGATAATAATATCTTAGGAGAGGGACCACCAAGAAATAATATCCCCTCTATAAAGGGTTTCCCAAATTTATTTGAACTCATCATCCTTATGCTTCCCATATAAGATAAACTCAATGAGAGAGGATAATAATTGATCACTAGCTATAAAAATACAAAATATTACCTTTGAGAATCTAGGTGAAACTCAGAAAAATATCAATAAGGTTCCACTCTTCCTTTGATATTAAAATAGAAAGTGATGGCAGTTTTTTGCTAAGAGGATCTACAATGACACTATCCTTCCCCAGGGTGTAGGTTTTTGCAACATCAAACATATGAAGGTATATGACCCGCCATATTTTTATTTGATTTAATTATTTTTGAGAAAAGATATATCTCATTCTCTTATGGTAAGAAAGGGTTGCGATCCTCTCCTAAAAAATTTAGCAATGTCAAAACATAAAAACATTCATAACTATGGAAGAATCTAAATCATTAGTGGGATTAATTATACCCACTCGGTCAAAGCTTCTAAGAAACATAATCTACTACATGAGAATCCCCTATAAGCATGCTACACAAAACAACACCATATGTAATGAAAACAAACAATATACCCTTTACAAAGTTTTGGTAAAACTAAACATGTCGCCTATGTCATAATTATTCTTAGGTCATCAAAAATAAAACTGAAATTTTTCATCTCATATAAATTTAAACCCTTTCTTTGTATGCTTAGTCAAAGGTGACATAAATTTTTAGAAATCTTTGATGAACCATAAATAGTGTCTAACAATCCCATTAAAGTAAGGATTATGAAAACATATTTTAGTTCCTCCCCAGAAAAAACATCCTTCACCTTCTTAGGATCAACTAATAATCAATGATTAGAAATCACATTCCCTGGGTACATAACTTCTCGGATCTAGATGTTTCATTTTTAATTCTATCAAAACAAATTGTGACTCCTTCAAATTTCAAGAACCAAACACAATTATTGCTTGTAATCAGGATTAGTTCTTGAATAAACCAAAATACCATTAATAAACAGAACCAAAAACTATTTAGATACTGATATAATATTTGATTCATCAAAGCCATAAACATTGTAGGAGAGTTAGTCAGGCCAAAAGACATCACAATATATTCATAATGGTTATACCTTCTCTGGAAACCCAAATTATTTATATTAGACTCCAAAAATCTAAGATGATGATAACCCAGTTGAAGGTTGATATTTCAAAACCACTTTCCCCCTTTAACTAATCAAACAAATAATTCACATGAGGGAATGGATAATTGTTCTTAATAGTTACACATTTCAACTTCTAATAATCCACACACAATAAGAGTGATCCATATTCCTTCTTGGAAAAGAGCACTAGGTCTACCCATGTAGAAACACTGGGGATAACAAAACCATTCGATATCAAATCATCCAACTAAACCGTGATATAGTTCAGCTCTGTTGGTGTCATACTATAAGAAGGTTTGAAATTAAAATTCACATCTAGCACTAGTTCAATTGTAGAATATACCTACCTCTCTAGAGGAATCCGAAAGAAATAATCTAGGAAAATATTTTGAAAATCCCAAAAAACTATGGCAACATCAAAAACACATGAAACATCAATGAGCTCAACACCTATAGAAAAAACCACATATTTGATCTCTTGGCATGAAGGTCCTACATGACCAGACATTAGACCCATATCCTGATAACACCAATGATCTCCCATCGGAAAAAATAAATGAGACACACTGATGATAAGAATAAACCTCAGTATGATGAGCAAGATGATAATCCATCAAGATGATGATGTCTAAAAGACATGGATTGAGATTAAGAAACATCAAGACTAACATTGCATCATCTATTGATAGTCCACGTAAAGAACATTGAAACCCCTAATCATTCTGCTTCAAAATAGGCGTCACTTACTCCATAAAAAATTACATGAGGCTTATTTTATGTTCAAGAATATCAAAAAAAATTGATTGATATAAATTATAGTGATGAACTAGAATAAAAAAAAGAAACTGCTACTGAAGACATAATAAATATGGTTCCTCTAACAATCATTGGACCCACATCTACCTCCCTCATAAAATCATCTATTTCGTGATGGTACTTCACTCATGAGGCATGTGGATAGATCTCTATGGCCTTTTAATCATCGGACTATGTAGCAGTCACCTTTTAATCCAATGATCCATGACTATATCGAGGTGTAGAGATTTCCTTAAATAAATGTTTTACATGACCTTAACATCCACAATTGTTACAAATATTTAATGGTGAGGGAAATGAAGGTCATATATGTTTGAAATTTCCACACTAATATCAGGTCAACATCAAACACTATTTGAAACTGGAGGTGTCAATGAGGTCAACTACTGAGAACCACCTCCACCACTCTTGCGATGATCTTTACACTTTCTCTTTTTTCCAAGAGTGCCACAAAATATCCTAATATATGGAAAAGAAATGGAAGAATTTCCATTCTTGTATTCAATTTTCATTTATTCCATCATAGTTGTATCTACTATCTCCACATAGGTTAAAAGCTTCAGCAAAAGAACCTATGATCTGATATCTGGTCGCAACCCCTACAGGTACATCTATTATTTCATCATGTCATACTATTAATAATTCTATAGAAAAAAAAGTAGCTCAAAATAAATTGGTGTATTACAACATTGAATACACTCCCTATTGAAAAAGAGGGTAACCTCATAGAATTATACATCTTCTGTAACTCTGGAAGAAACTACTGGAAGAAGATATTCTTAAAACCCTTCCAATCCAATCAGATGTGCATATCCACATGTACCATTGAATATCACCAACACTTTTTGAGACCCTAAAGTATGAATTTAGGAACCATAACCATGATATTCTTAGGTGTATCTTGGAATTCAAATATATGATTAATATTTTCAATCTAATCCTATAACTCTTTTGGTACATTCGTACCGTTAAAGGAAAATGATTTCTCGAATAACAACTCTCGTGATCAATCCATGTCTCTTACAGCTCTTGGATGTACCTCCATAACTATGTTATGGACTTATGGAATAATCTTATTGATTGAAAAAAAAATTACCACATGACAGACTTTATAAAATTCTAATTAAGGGGTGCATATCCTTGAGGAGGATCAGATGCACCATCCTATCAAACATATATAATGCATCTTAGAGGAATACTGCTGCACAAAAAAACAAAAGAAATGATCAGACACTGAATCATATAAGTTTATACCAGAAAACCAATAAGAAAAAATCGATATTATAATTAAAACATAAAACATTAAACATACATCACAAAATAAAATGGTAACTTCAATCTCATCACAACAAGTGCTAGATAGGCACTCACCACAACCTACCTCTAAAGTCATAACGATCATATCTCAAGTCTATCAAACGTCCCAATATAAGGAAAATTAAGGATATACTCTTATCAAATACCATTTTTTAATGAAGAAACCTCGATAACCTCTCTATTCTTGCACCCAACCTGATCTGACACATACCCAAATGGAATTCCTAATCCCTATGGGCTAGTGACAATCACCTGATCATCAAACAACATGTAGAGAGAATGATTTCTCCCATCCCAAAGAAATAATGAAGAATATATAAATATTTTATAGAGAAATATAATGAGAGATAAAAATATTTCATAATATACAGTGAATGATGAATCTAATACAACTAAAAATATATAAAAACAGTCTCCAAGAGACAAGTCCAACAACAACGGATGAAAAAACTAAAACAACAACAACACAAATTATATGTGATATTGTGGGAAAAATCACATCATATCACCACCATCTACCCAAATCCAGGTAAGAGAAAACATCACCTAATCATTGTGGATCCTTTTCATCCCTTTTTTCGAAAGACATAACAAAGGTATACACACCACTGAGGGGCATGTATGGTGTGATATAACAAGCTCAGTAAGGTCTCACTTAGGTATAACATAACAATTATCTATACTACAATACAAGAATGATAAAATATAAAGAAAATAACTCATTATAAATAGTTTAGCATTTTTATATCAAATGTATAGAAAATCAATTTGGTTTACTCTTTTACAACTTTTTCAAATAAAGTAGGTAAACTAATTTTAATGATTTTAATATCCATATATATCAAAGTAAATATATAAAATAAAATTAGGCACCACATATCATATAAAATACATGAAATTATAACAAAAAAGTATAAATTAATGAATCCCAAGTCATCCAATGAATAGGTAACTTCACGCCAAGGATCACACTAGGCCAAGAATGCAAGAATAGTTGTAACTAACACATAAAATCATGCATGAATCAATACTATAGACATATTCATAGAGTCTAGAGAGTAGAGAAGCACCCCAAAATGTGAACCCCCCAAATAGTTCTAACAAGTCTCTAGAAAAACTGCCCTAGAGAGTATAGGAATTCCCCATGAGAATACACCCGAATAATGGATGAGTCATATTACTAAACCTTCCACCTAAATACCCAAGGCTTCCCATTTTTTGTATTTTAACATCCAATTTATCAAACCTATTTTTCAATTCAATATTTGAAAATAATTACACAAAATAAATTCAAAATTCATGGAAGGCCCCTTTTAAATTACAAAACCGATGGGAAAATTATCTGTTATCAAAAAATATTTTTTAAACACCAAAATACATCAACCATTCATAATAAGTCATTTTATAAATTAATTTATAAAAAAATTATTTCCCATCATCAACACAAGCTATAGATAGAACAAAAAATCTCAAAAATCAGGTTTCATATGCCAGTAATTGGGTCCACCAACAAGGAAGAACACAAAATGATAATGGAGGCCCTGAAACCAAACCAAACATCTGAAAATTGATTCAAGTTAAAAAAAGTGTTGGTGTATTTGAAAGATCACAACATACCTCAAAAATGAAAAACTGTCACACCACAACCCACAATGAATCATCCCTCAGAACAAGTTCACCTAACATATCTTGAAAGGAATCAAGATAATCATCACTAGGGGTCAATAGATCTGATAACATATTACAATAGATCTACAATGATCAACAGAAATGAATAATTTAAAAATATCACTCACCCAAAGATAAAATGTGCACAACCATAATGAACCAATGTCAAGCTTATCGATTCAGAATAAGTGGAGGTTCCCAAAATCATTAGAGCATATATTTTTTCAAGAGTAATGATGGTTGAGGAAGAATAATAAAAAAATAATCTCGCTATTACCCTAAAATACAAACTTGTTATAATTAAATGATGTTTAATCACATTGCATATTTTATAATCAAATGGGATTATATATTATAAAAAATCATTCCCATTTTATTATATACTATACTTTTAACATTACATGGAAGTTAACCATTACATGGACTATACTACCTTCATCTTGTGTACTAGATTCACATAATCGACCCTACAGAAATTACATGTCATGTAATACCACTACCTGATGTGTATTTCTACAATAGATGTTAAAATACCTGTTTTTAGTTGAAAATAAAGACATTATTCTCCATTCTCTAAAGCCAAGGATAACCTATAAATTCTTTACATGTTTATACCCAGATTCTATTAATTAATAAATATTAAATGCTTGAACATTATGTCATTTTCCTCAAAAAATGATCTATATCCATAGAAGTCCAATGATCCTCCTAATTTAACATGAATACAAGTAATGATAATGGAATTACCTAAAAGTGGGTAATAGTATGTTACCAATTATTTCAAAAATACTATTTTAAATTTTCCATTGACAATTTATTTCTTTTCTATGAACATATTTTTAAAATTATTTTATGGATGTATTTATATGGTCCTAAGTGAATTATAAATGAAATTTTATATATTTTTTGAATTGATTTAACATTTTTTTCAAAATAAATTTTATATGTAAGGTTTTAAAAATAATTACTAAAAAATGGAATGTCCTATTTTTAATGTATACAGTAACAATGAATTTTCCCACTATAGATGGCTAGTCATAGGGCACGATTCAGGTGCTGGAGGATATGCTTCGGGCCTGCATCTAGGATGTAGGGGGTTCTTGAGAGACACACATAACCCTTGTTGAGGTCTCCTAGAACAATAGATTCAAGGTTAATATTCAGATGGCACCATATTAGGCTTTGTATGGTAGTCCATTCCGATCACCCCTGCATTGGCTGGAGGCAAGAGAGGCAGTGTTGTTGGGACCTCGCTCTGTCTAGGAGACCACAAAGTAGGTTTAGTTGATTCAGAAGTAGATGGATACTAGACATTCTCATCAGAAATCTTACGCTGATTTTTGTAGACAACCATTGATGTTTGAGTTCGGGGATCGAGTTTTCTTATGTGTCACACTAAGGTTGGGTCACAAGAGGATCAAGAGATAGTCTAAGAATTCACTAAGATACGTCGGACCATATCAGATTATAGAGGGTGTAACGACACAAAATTTTTATTTATATTTGTTTCCTAAATTTGTGTGTTATTTTATTTTATGCTGAACAAAAATATATCATTTAATTAATAATGTGGGTATAATTAAAATGAGACTGTTGGTTTTGAACTGCTATATGATCATTGGTCAATATGACCATTGGTGAAAATAACCATTGGAAACAATAATCTTAACGTTGTGTTTTTATAAATAAATTTATCTTGCTTAAATAATATAGAAAGAAGATTGAATGTCCTCATCAAGTAGACTCAGGCCATATGGAGCCCATCTTTCACAGCATGTAAAGGAGGTAGCATCACTAGGCATTGATTTGGACCAAGCCCAAGCAGAACTACAATATGTGAAGCTTGAACAGAATCCCCTATGGGAGAAGTTCAAGAAGATAGAAATCAAAACTCAGGCAATGTTGTCTGAGCCGCCCCAGGCTTCTATCACTATAGCACACCTTACACTTAGGTCCTATGCTGGTGTAATAAGGGGCTACATAATGAGTCCTTAGCTACTTTGTGTAATCCTTTATATAAATAAAATTATTATTTCTTATTATGGAAAAGTTTGAGAATTTCAAAAATGTGGATAAATATAGTATGTGTATTATTTATTAATTATGGGAAAAAAGGCCACATTAAAATGTTTTTGTAAACTTTAAATAATTAATAATGTGAATTGATTTTCAAAAAATGGTCTTCTATAGTTGTGTTCAGTGCGAAATTTAGAGTCTAATAAGATGAACTAATTTTTTTAGTGAATAGTAAATTATGAACAGTAACATACCTGAATGAATGGAAATGAATAGTAATTAGACCAAAAAAAGAAACTTCACCCATGAATGTATAAATACATTTCAGAAATCTTAATAATGAAAAAAAATGATCATAATTTAAGTTTTGGTATTTTTTATATCATAGATATTTTATTTACAATTTTTATAATTAGTTTAATAATTTAAAATGAAAATTTATTTTTATAAAATTTAATGTTAAATTTTTTACTTTATTGTCTTATGGTTATACGATAATTTTATAAGACCTTGATTAATTTCTTATGGTGTAAAAAATGAGTTATAATTTTAAAGTTGTATTTTTGGAATAAATAATTATTTTATTTATAAATTAAATAAAAAATATTTAGAAAATTATTTTCTTAAAATGGAGTTCATTTTTGAATTTAGAGCATCAATATTTAGTTAGAGTGAATTTTTGGGATTTTTGGGAAACAGTTGAATTTTCGGTGAATAGTAAAAATACAGTTTGAGTTTCAGGTGTTTAATAACATCAATAATGATGTAATATTTTTGGTCAACTTATGAATATTGAGATATTCTATGATGTTTTCCAAGTGGCCAATACTATGGTCAAATACCATGGTCAAGCCCATCGATATGAAAATACCACCGATGTGGTGTCCCTTGAAAATTAATAATTTCTTCCCTCACTTTTCCTACAAATACCAAGCCATTTATATCATAAATTTCATTAAAAAATTCTCCTCAACGAAGTTCTGGTCTCCTTCCCTCCCAAGGATTCCTCCCAAGGTGCCTTAAATCCTCCCAAGGTCCCGACCTTCATGCTTTCGAAGTTACTCTTTATGGTAAGGGAACCTTTCACCCTCTTCTTTTAAGTCATGACATTCTATATGTTATATCTTATAGTTCCATTTTATAATGTGGGGGATTGTTCTTTTTATATCTATACTATTGTCCATTTCATTTACAAATTATGAGAGACCCTTTCCACTCTCATCAATTGATTTTATGAATTTTTATGTGACGTCATTAGACTGCCGAATTTTCGTAAAAGAAGTCGTGTTTTCTATTTACTTTGAAGTTTCCTTTTCATGTGGTGCATCACTAAAATGTCCACACCATGATCTTATTTTTTTATTATAACCCTTTACTTCAAAATGGTTCATTTATGGATGGGATACCCTTGTCCCCTCTCTTTTTATTATTTTCTAAAACCATGATATATAGTCGTTATGCTGCAGAAATTTCACATCAAAGTTTCTCTCTCTTTCTGTCTAATTTTATTTATGTGAATACCCAGGCCTATTTTGTTTCTATGGGTGTTCAAAAATATACCAAAAAATAAATATTTTATTATGGATTTGACAGACATATAACCCTCTTTTCTTTTCCATGGGTTTTAATTGAAATAATGATCTTGTTTTAAAGAACTTTTAAAATGTCATGATTTTGAAATGAAAACAATTTATTTTATTCTCGATTGGTTATTTATGAAACGTTTGATTATGATCTATGTGGATCACATGAAAATAATGACATATCATGGGTTCTCCCTGACAGCGCTGTAATGCATTGGATAAAGAATTAATCTCTAAAGATGACAAGTTTTACAATACCTTGGTGAAAAAACATGGTAATTTTTATGACACCTCAGGGATAAATCTTGGTGATATGTTCATGAATGTCTAAATGAAATGTTGAAGCCACATATTCAAGTTATGATTCATGTTATTTTTGTTATAGTATTCATATTCTTCCACTGATCATGCCTTTGTGATTTATATCATGTTCTTAATAATATTGCTCAAGATCACAGGTCCACTGTTTTACTTGTTCTCCTTACTGAGCCTTCTACTCACCCTTTCTTTTGATGTATGTCTCCAGGTAATGAGATACAGTAATTGAAATTAGGATGAACCTATGATGAATCATTAATAGTGTTTTAGAAAGATGTTTTTTTTTCATGCATTATATTCCTGATCTCCAAGACACTAGTCTTTAAAGATCCTCTGTATGTAAAATGTAACGAAAAGTAATGTAATCAAAAGGCGGGATGCCATAGTTGGTATCAAAAGATAGTTTAGTTATTTATGGAAATTAGGCTATGAAAACTTTTGGAATAATCCTATATAAAAGTGTAAATATAGGAAAACATCCTGGTATTTTTTTGAGTATTGAGTATGTAATTTATCACGAAAATACATCCCTGTCTGGATACAAGTAGGTAGAGGTGGCTCTAGCACAGTGGTACCTAGGAGTGAAAACTCCGACAAGGAGTTTCGGGCTTGACCCAGGGTATCCTGTTACATGACAACGGGCCTTGTTTAACTCTTGTTTACAACACTCTAGGGGGATATGTATGGTTAATCATAAACTTTTTATGAATCATTATGAAGGATTAATAGAGAAGGTAATTTTTTAAAGATTTTTTAAGTCATAAAATCTTATATTGTTAATGATTTGTAAATTAAATAAGTTTCTCACAAAGGTTTTATTCTTTTAGAAATGACGGGTGATAGGAGGAACCATGCAAGTGGTGACTACAATAGACCATGCGCTGACGTCCCTCCAATGGAAGCCGCAATGGAAACATTCATGTGAATAATGAACCAACTGACTCAAGTTTTGGGAAATAAGTTGAATCATGCTGAGAGAATGATCTCACCATAAAGGGAAAAACATACTATTGTGTATTTTATTCGTCAACGTCCACCAACATTCAGTGGATCAACCGACCCATTGATTTCTAAATAGTGGATCAGGTCTATAGAGAATATCTTTTCTGTTCTCTTCTATTCAGAGCATGAAAAGGTAACCCTATCTATCTATTTCTTAGAGTGAGAAGCTGATCAGTGGTAGGAACTGATTAAAAACACGTGCCAAAAAGTGGAGGTTGAAGCTATAGAGTGGGAAGAGTTCTAAGGGATCTTCTTCAGCAAGTATTTTCCTCATTCCATGAGAATAAGAATGGAGAAGGAGTTTCCCGAGCTGAAGAAGATGGAGAATGAATCTTTGGGAAGGTACGAGATGAACTTTACAAGACATTATCGTTATACCTAATGCTTTTTCCCAGATCCTAATGGTAAGATTGATAGATTCATTGGTTGACTGAGACCACATCTGTGGAAGAATCTAGCCATCCGAGACTATGATAGCTATGAGGAGATCGTACAGAGTGCGATGAATGTCAATCAGGAGTTTGGTGAGGCATAGTGGTCTCATAAATCCAATGAGAAGGAGAGATCGATGGAGCCCAGCTTAGGGAGGACTTTTGATCGAGGAAGAGGAGGCAAACAAGTCCAATGTCCCACATGTAATAAATGTGGGAAGAATAATTCTGGGAATAGCCTGCTCAGGATTTGGAAATGCTACAAGTGAGGAGGAGATGGCCATATTGCATGAAATTGTCATAGTGAGGTGAAACCTCAACTTAAAAACAATAAAGACAATGGTAAGATCGTTCAAGCCCTACCTGATGTCCAGTGGATTAAGTGTGGATAACATGGGAAACATTCCCATCACTGTCCAAATCTGAGGGAAGTAGAGTGGAACCACCATCAGTCTCAGCAAAGTCCAGAGGAGTAATTTAATGGTTTTACTATCACGAAAACTGAAGTTGAAGCTCCAAATGATGTGGTAGTAGGTACTCTTGTTGTTTTCTCAAAGCTAGCGAGTAATTTGTTTGATTCTTGTTCTACACATTCCTTTTTTTCTACGAAGTTTGGAAACAATTTAGAATCTATCCCCGACTTGCTAAATGTAGATTTATACGTCAAGAATCCTGGTGGGATAATCAAAGAATTTTCAGTGTTTAGAAACTCTAGTATTTAATTTGGTGAGCATAATATCATCAAAAATTTAGTATTCATTCCCATGATGGAATTCGAAATTATACAAGGGATGGATTGGATCTCAATGTATAATGCTAAGATCAAATTCACAAGTAAGAAAATATCAATAGTCTTGAATGGAAAACTTACAGTTATCTTCCAAAGAGATATATCTCAACATGAACTTTGTCTAGAAGACCCCCCTATATCATTCTTTATGGATTTGATCGGTGAATAAGAAGAAAGAGATGAGAGTTTAAGGATATAAAATATCCCCATCATCTAGGAATACATTGATGTATTTCAGGAAGAGATTCTTGGACCTCCCCTAGAAAGAGAGGTAGAGTTCTCTACTGAACTCGTACCTGGATCTCATCCAATATCAAAGACCCCATATAATATGGAAAATTTAGAGATGGAGGAATTAAAGAAATAACTCCAAGATCTTTTGGAGAATGGGTTTATCTGACCGAGTGTGTCTCCTTGGGGTGCACCAGTTCTCTTTGTGAAAAAGAATTTTGGATCTATGTGGATATGCATTGATTATAGAGAACTGAACGAGATCACAGTAAAGAACAAATACCCACTTCCAAGAACTAATGACTTATTTGACCAACATCGTGGAGCTAAATTCTTCTCTAAGATTGATCTTTGATCTGGTTATCATTAAATTAGGGTAAATAATAAAGATATTCCAAAATATGCCTTCCAATCAAGATGTGGGCATTGTGAGTTTGCTGATATGCCTTTTGGAATGACTAATGCACCTACTATTTTAATAGATCTGATTAATAGAGTGTTTGAGGGCTTCCTTGATAACTATGTGGTAGTTTATATTGTTGATATTCTAATATATTCCAAAATTCACGAGCATGAAGATAATCTAAGGGTGATTTTACAAACTCTACGGAAGGAGAGGCTTTTTGTGAATTACAATAAATATGAATTCTAGTTACAACATGTTTCTTCCTTTTGGCACATTATTACCAATGATGGAATCAGATTTGACCCTGCAAAGAAAAATATTGTAGAGGAGTGGCCTTAGCCTACAACAATAACTGAGATTTGTAGTATCCTTGGATTAGCGGGATATTATAGGAGGTTTGTGAAATAATTTTCATGACTTTCTAATCCATTAACCAAGTAAACTCGAAAATGGGTCAAGTTAATTTGGACAAAGGAGTGTGAGGAATGTTTCCAAGAGCTGAAGAAGAGATTGGTTACTGCACCCGTGTTAACACTTCCCTCACGTGGAGAAGGATTCGTTATTTTTAGCGACACATCTCTAAATGGGCTTGGGTACATCCTCATTCAAAATGAAATGTCATTTCTTATTCAACACTACAGTTGAAGACTCATGAGAAAAATTATCCTACGCATGATCTAGAGCTAGTTGTGGTCGTTTTAGCTCAGAAGATATGTAGGCACTATCTTTATGGGGAGAAATGTGATATATACACAAACCATCAAAGTTTGAAGTATATTTTCACACAAAAGGAATTGAGCATGAGACAAAGGAGATGGATCGAACTTCTTGAAAATTGTGATTGTTCAATTCATTATCTTCCCGGAAGAGAAAACAAAGTTGCTAATGCAATAAGCAGGAATGACCCAGTTGTTCTTTCCATGATGAGGATTCAAAAATATCCTTTGATAAATGACCTAGAAAATCTTGACATGGGAATTATAAGGGAAGACACATCATCAACCCTAACCCAAATGATTTATCAACTATCATTACTAGAGTAGATCAAGAAATCTCATAAAGATGATCCTTTGTTACCGGAGAAGTTTGAGGCTGTGAATGATGGGAAGTTTCCTATGTTCAATATTGATCAAGAAGGTGTACTAAAATTTTGTACAAGACTACGTGTTCTATCTATTCCAGAAAAAAAGAAGGACCTGATGGATAAAGCTCATAGATCTACTTTCTCTATACATACAGATAACACGAAAATTTATAGGGACCTTTATGATCATTATTAGTGGAATAATATGAAGATGTAGATTTGTGACTACACTTCAAGGTGTATTGTATGTCAGTAAGTGAAGGCAGGGTGACAACTTCCTAATGGGGTATTACAACCAATACCTATACCAGCATGGAAGTGGGACAATATCATTAGGGACTTTGTCACTGTTCTCTCAAGAACTACTAAAGGAAACAATGTGATATGGGTTATTGTGGACCATCTCACCAAGATTTTCCATTTTATTTCCATTTGAATTTTTTTTCCTCTTGGTCAAAAAGCCATGGTTTATGTTTAGAAAGTGGTAAGGCTGCATGGAGTTCCACTTTCTATCGTATCTGATTGTGATCCAAGGTTCACATCAAAATTCTGGAGAATTCTTCAACATGTTCTGAGCACTGAATTGAATTTCAGTATAGCCTATCACCCCAAACAGATGGCCAATCTCAAAGGACTATTCAAACACTCAAGGACATGCAGAGTACATGCTCAAGAGAATTTAAAGGTGGATGGGATCAATATCTCCCTTTAGATGAGTTCCCTTATAACAAAACCTTCCACTCAAGCATTCAAATTGCACCCTATGAAGCTCTATATGGGAACCAATGTAGATCTCCTACTTGTAAGGATGAAGCTAGTGAGAGAAAGCTTCTTGGGCATGATCTTATGCAAGAGATGACAGAAAAGGTCCATGCCATCCAGAAACACATTAAGGCTACTCAGAGTCGGCCAAAGTGATATGCTGACAAGCGTCGAAGGGACATAGAGATTTATGTTGGTGAAAAATACTTTCTTTGGATTTCATCTTGGCATAGTGTCATGAGGTTTCGGAAAAATGGGAAGCTCAACCCTAGGAACATTGGCCCCTATGAAATCATTGATCACGTGAGAGCAGTGGCCTATCGGCTTGCACTTCCTAAAAATCTAGCACAAGTTCATGATGTCTTCCATGTATCCCTCTTGAGGAAGTACATACATAACCCTTCACATGTACTAAATCCAAAGGTGGTACAACTGGAACATGACCTATCTTATGAGGAGCATCCGGTGGAGATCTTGGATCGTAGAGACAAGAATCTACGCCACAAGACTACCCACCTTGTTAAGGTATTGTGGAGGGACCAAAAATGTGAAGAATCCACATGGGAACTAGAGGAGTCTATGAAACAGAAGTACCCACACCTTTTAACATCAGATGGTATGAAAAAAAAATTCAGGGGTAAAATTTTTTAGGGGGATGAATGTAACAACCCATTTTTTTTAATTATATTTGTTTCCTAAATTTGCGTGTTATTTTATTATATACTCAACAAAACTATATTCTTTAACGAATAATGTGGGTATAATTAAAATGAAACCATTGGATTTTGACTGTTATATGACTATTGGTCAATATGATCATTGGTCAATATGACCGTCAAAAACTATAATCTTAACGTTGTGTTTTAATAAATACAATTTTCTTGGTTAATTAATACAGAAATATGATTTAATGCCTCATCTAGTAGACTCTGGCCATATGAATCCCATCTGTTGGAGCTAGGGAAGGAGTTAGCCTCACTGGGATTTGCTCTAAACCAATCCCAAGCCGAAAATCAACATGTGATGCTTGAACGGAATGGCCTATGGGAGAAGTTTAGGCTGATAGAAATCACCACTCGGGCAATGTTGTCTGAACCGACCCAAGATTCTATCACCATAACACACCTTACACTTAGGTCATATGCTTCTGTAATAATGGGCTATGTAATGAGACCTTAGCTACTTTGTGTAATCCTCTATATAAATAAAACTTCTATTTCTTATTATGGGAATGTTTGTGAATTTCAAATATCCAGATAAATATAGGATGTTTATTATTGATGAATTTTGGGAGAAAGGGTATTTTAAAATATTTATTTAATCTTTAAATAATTAATAATGTGAATTGATTTTTAAAAAATTGTCTTCTACAGTTGTGTTCAGTAAAAAATTTACAGTCTAAAAATATCAACTTAATTTTGTAGTGAATAGTAAAGAATGAATAGTAACATACCAGTATGAATAGTAATGAATAGTAAATCACCCAAAAAAATAAAATCTTCACCCATGAATGTATAAATACACTTTATACATCTTAAAAGTGAAAAAACAACCATAGTTTAAGTTTGGGTATTTTTTTATGTCATAAATATTTTATTTATAATTTTTATAATTAATTTAACAATATAAAATGCAAATGTATTTTCATAAAATTTATTCATAAATTGTTACTTTATTGTCTTATGGTTATACGATAATGTTATGGGACCTTGATTACTTTCGTAAGGTGTTACAAAATGAGTTATAGTTTTAAAGTGGTATTTTTGGAATAAATAATGATTTATTTGAAAATTAAATTAAAAATATTTAGAAAATTATTTTCATAAAATGGACTTCATTTTTGAATTTAGAGTATCGGTATTAGGTTAGTGTGAATTTTTGGTATTTTTCTGAAATAGTTGAATTTTCGGTGAATAGTAAAATTACAGTTTTGAGTTTCTGGTGTTTAATGAAATCTTTAATGATGTAATAGTAATGTAAGATTTCTGGTAGACTTATGAATAGTGATATATGCTATGAGGTGTCCCAATTGGCCAATACTATGGGAAAATACCATGGGAAAGCCCATGATTTTTCAAATACCACCGATGAGGTGTCCCTTGGAAATTAATAATTTATTCCCTCACTTTTCCTATAAATACCAAGCCATTTCCCTCATTCATTTCATTCCAAAATCCTACTCAATGAAGTTCTGGTCTCATTTCCTCCCATGGTGTCCTCCGAAGGTTCCCTCAAGCCTCCCAAGATCCCAACCTTCATACTTTCGAAGTTACTCTTTAAGGTAAGGGAACCTCTCACCCTCCTCTTTTAAGTCATGACATTCTTTAGGTTATGTATTATAGATCCATTTAATTATGTGGGGGACTATTACTATTTATCTCAACTACATTAAATTTCATTTTCAAATGATAAGATACCCTTTCATTTCACATCAATTGATTTTCTGAATTTTTATGTGATTCTGTTCGGCTACCAAATTTTCGTAAAAGAAATCGTGCTTTCTCTTTCCTTTCAAGACCCCTTTTCATGTGGTGTGTCATTCAAATTCCTAGAGCATGATCTTATTTATTTTTATTATGTAACTCTACATCAAAATGGTATATTTATGGATGGTAGACCCTTGTCCCCTATCTTTTTCTTATTTTCTAAAACCATGATATTTAACTGTTATGCTGCAGAAAGTTCGCCTCAAAATTTCTCTCTCTTTCTCTCTTGTTTTATTTATGTGAATACCCTGACCAATTTTATTTCTATGGTTGTTCATAAATATACCAAAAATATATATTTTATTCTGGAATTGTCACACATATAACCCTCAGTCCCTTTCCATGGGTTTTAATTGACAAAATGATCTTGTTCTTAAAAACTTTAAAAACATCACGATTTTGAAATGAAACGCATTTATTTTATTCTCTATGGGATATTTATGAAATTTTTTATTATGATCTATGTGAACAACATGAAAATAAATACATATTAAGGGTGATCCCTGACATTGATCCAATGCATTAAGTAAATAATTAATCTCTAGAGATGAAAAGTTTCACGATACCTTGGTGAATAACCTTGGTAGTTTTTATGACAGCTTGGGGATAAACCATGGTAATATGTTATAGAATGTCTAAATGAAATGTTGTATCAACATATTCAACTTATGATTCATGTTATTTTTATTATGATATTTCTATTCTTCCATTTTTCATGCATTTATGAATTATATCATGTTCTTATTAATATTTCTCAAGATCACATGCCAACTGTTTCACTTGTTTTACTTACTGAGCCTTCTTCTCACCATTTCATTTAATGTATGTCTTCAGTTTTTGAGATGTAGTAATTGTACTTAGGATGATCCTATGATGAATCCTTAAATGAGTTTTAGAAGAATTTATTATGATTTTTTATGTATTATGTTCCTGATCTCCACGACACTAGACTTTAAAGATCCTCTGAATGTAAAATGTTATGAAAAGTTATATAATAAAAAGAAAAGATGTCATAGTTGGTATCAAAGGATAGTTTAGTTATTATTGGAAATTAGGCTATGAAAACAATAGGAAGAATCCTATAGAAAACTTTAAATATAAGAAAAAATCCCTGTATTTTGGTGAATATTGAGTAAGTGGTTTATCAAGAAAATGCATCCCTGTCTGGATACGAGCAGGTAGAGGCGGCTCCGACACAGAGGTACCTTCGGGTGAAAACTCTTACTAGGAGTTTTGGGCTTGACATGGGGTATCCTGGTATATGAAAATGGGCCTTGTTTCACTCTTGGTTATGACACTCCTAGGGGATATGTACGGTTAATCATAAACATTTTATGAATCATTATGGAAGATTTATATAGAAATGTAATTGTTTTAAGATGTTTTAAGACATAAAATCCTTTATTGTTAAAAGATTCGTAGATGAAATAATTTTCTCACAAAGTTTTTATTCTTTTAGAAATGGAGGTTAATAGGAGGAACCATGCAAATGGTGACCGTAATGGACTATGTGCTGACGGCCCTCCGATGGAAACCGGAATAGAAACATTCATGCGAATGATGAACCAACAACTCAAGTTATAGGAAATAATATGAATCAAGATGAGAGATTGTTCTCACCATGTTGGGAACAACATTATATTGAGTCTTTTATATGTCAATGACCACCAACCTTTAGTGGATCGACCAACCCATTGATTGTTGAATAGTGGATCAACTCTGTAGATAAGATCTTTTCTGTGCTCTGCTATTCAGAGCAATAAAAGGTCACCCTTTCTGTCTATTGATTAGAGGGAGAAGATGATCAGTGGTGTTAGCAGATTAAAAACATGAGGCAAAGAGTGAAGGTTGAAGCTATGAAATGGGAAGAGTTCAACGGGATCATATTCAGAAATTATTTCCCTTTTTCCATGAGAATAAGAATGGAGAAGGAGTTTCTCAAGCTGAAGTAGAAGGAGAATGAATATATGGGATGGTACAAGATGAACATTACAAGACATTCCCGTTATACCTCAAGCTTTTTCATGGATCATAATGGTAAGTTTGATATATTATTCTATGGACTAAGACCTCATGTGTGGAAGAATCTAGCCAACCGAGACTATGACTACTATGAGGAGATCATACAAAGTGAAATGAAAGTTGAGCTGGAGTTTGGTGAGGCACAATGGTCTCATAAATCCAATGACAAGAAGATATTGATAGATCCCAACTTAGGGATGGATTTTGATCAAGGAAGAGGAGGAAAACAACTACAACGTCCCACGTGTAATAAATGTGGTAAGAAGCATTCAGGGAACTGACTAATCGGAAGCTGAAAATACTACAAGTGTGGAAGAGATGGACATATTGCGAGGAATTTTTATAGTGAGTTGAAACCTTAACTTACAAACACTAAATACAAGGGTAAGATCATGTAGGCCCTACCCGATGTACAGTGCTTTATGTGTTTACAACTTGGGAACTTTTCTAATCACTGTCCAAATCCGAGGGCAGTGGAGGGGAACTACCATCATCCTCAGCAAATGCCAAGGGAGAAAGGTTGTTCTCTTACTATCACGACAGCTAAAGTTGAAGCTCTAAATGATGTGGTATCAAGTACTTTTGTTTTTCTCTCAAAGATATAACGTACATTGTTTGATTATGGTTCTATGCATTCCTTTATATCCTACAAGTTTTAAAAGAATTTAGAATCAACCCCAGACTTTCTAATAGTAGAGTTATCAGTCAAGACTCCTGGTGGGATTATCCAAGCATTGGCAATGTTTAGAAACTCTATTATTTACTTTGTTGAGCACAATCTTATCAAATATCTTGTGGTCATTCCCATGCTAGAATTTGACATTATAATAGGGATGGACTGGCTCTCAATCTATAATTCAATGATCAAATGCAGAAGTAAGGAAATCTCAATAGTCTTAAATGGAAAACCTACAGTTATCTTCCATGGCGAGATATCTCAACATGATCTTTATCTAGAAGAACCCCCTATATCCTTCATTATGGTGTTGATCGGTGAAGTAGAATAAAGAGATGAGAGTTTTAGGATAGAAAATGTCCCCATCGTCTAGGAATATGTTGACCTATTTCATGAGGAGTTGCCTAGACCTCCCCTACAAAGAGAGGTAGAGTTCTCTATTGAACTCTGTAATGTCTCGGATCTGGGTGCCACTGTATGGATGGCCTGAACCCGGTTAGTCACATGACCTCAAGCAAATTTCCCCAAACTCCAGGGGATGGCGACTATCAATGAGGGCTTAGGTCTGATAGTGGGGAAACTATGGACTCATTTATCAAAAAGTAGCACAGTGGAAAAATATTAACATACCAAATGTGGAAGCAGTCAATGATATAAAGCTAAATGGACAACTATGCTGAAGTAATAGATAACCAATAGTCATACATATGATGATGTAATATGTCCTATTTCTTAGAAAGTAGTCAAAACATGATACACTACTATTAAATACAATATAGTATAAGTACCAAGTACAGCAAAGCAAAAAAAAATTTGCATCATGAACTCAGCAGCATCGCAAGCCTAAGCTTGGTCTTAGGCTCTCATACTCCTCTATAACAATAAAGAACCTATATAGGGACTCGTAACCTTATCAACATGTGCAGAAATATAATCTGTTTGGGCCCAAGAGATGACCAAAACAGGGTGTGACAATGAAATCCCTGTAGGCATCCACCAAAGGCCCGTGCCCAACTGTCAGTGAAAATGTGCAACAGTAGTGTGCAATAATGAAATGTAGTAACCTAGGAAATACTCAAAAGTAACTATCCTATCAATTACATTATCATTTTAATAATAATTTCACAATTAAATATAATTGAATTATAAGTTCCTAAGACCCGGACTCAACCAAAAATCTCTATATAGTTCCACATAAAAAACTACAATAGGATATCTAATAATTAGAAGGTATAACAATACAATGCTTGTGCATTATCTTGGAAGGTATAACACAAGAAAACACCACAGTGAATATTGAAGTGAACATTTCCCTCAGGCTGAATAGTACTGTGCCCTTAGGCTAATCAGAACCCTGCCCTTAGGCGTACCAGATTTTTCCCTCAGGCACAGAAGCTACTACCCTCAGACATAATAAACGTTGCCCTCAGGCGAATCAATACCTTTCCCTCAGGCGAGTCAATACCTTGCCCTCAGGAAAAACAGTACCTTTACCTCAAGAGAATCAATACCTTGCCCTCAGATGAATCAGTAACCGAGCTGATCCCAACGTATAAGAAAGTAAAAAATATGTTTCCTCTCAAGAAAACTCAAAACATGATAACATTACTACATACCCACGGGTATCCTAGCCAAATGGATAAAAAAGGGAAATGCACCCATGGGGTGGCCCTAGTTCACAGAAACAAGCCCAAAAAACAATTTATTTTTATCCTTAGATTATCTATGAAATTCTAGATATCTAAATAGCTAAGGCCTCATCCATACGACACCCCAAACATGGGCGCCTAGCACAATGATACAAAAAATCAACTCAACAATTGGAAATAAACACAAGACCACCTACCTCGATCTCCTCTGATCGATATACAAGAACGATGCCTCCCGAATAAACCGAGAATGGCGTAGATATGGGAAGAACAAGAACACGTTCCTACCCAAATAACTTCCCCTCAGGAAAGAATTTGAAGGAAACACTCAAGGAGAGGAAAGGGCATACCCGTGTTGTCCAAACGTGATCGAAGATGGAAGAATCCGAGTTCCGGTGTGAGATTGGGAGCTCTTCCAGGCTTCAGACTCCCCTCTTGATTCTCTAAACTAAATCGCTGCCTCCTCTACCGAAAGAGGAGGATACTTTCCATTTATAGAAAAAAAAAACTTCACAGTGTGTACTCTCAAGTACATGGCGTGTACTTCCCATTTTTTAACGTTTCCTCTGGCGGACACATTCCATCGCCCCACTATTCATCTGCTGACTTGATTACATAGAGTGTATTTATGATTACACGGTTTTTACTAATGTTCCACTGGAGGCTACTCCCACCACCTTACAATTCACTTTCCGACTGATTACATGGCGTGTATATAATAAGTACATGGTGTGTAGTTAGTTTTTACACCCTTCCTCTCCGACAGGCCTACACACCCAGTATTCTCCTCCCACATGGCCAAAGTACACAGCGTGTGGAAAAGTACATGGCCTGTATCCACAAATTTTGAGATTTTTCTCCATTTTCCTTATTTTCTCAAAAACAATTAAGGAAAAAGGAAAAGAAGAAACGTGTACCTCAAGTACAAGAACTGGGTTCATACAAACTTCCCCCCTTAAAGAAATTTGTCCCCGAATCACCCTTCCATGTGTGGTGAAGATAAAGCTATGAGCAACTCTCACCAATGAGCACGTATGTCGGTCTGCCACTCCCAGTTTTCGTCCTGCACTCGGCCATGCTGTCATAGCACCCGTATGAGAGGAACTGACCGGGCTCGGAGAACCTTCATGCTCCTATCAGCAATATGAATTAGATGCTCCTCAAAGGATGCCTCGACCAACAGTTCAACCTCCTCGGGATGAAAAACGTGAGATGGTTCCAAATTATAATGGTGTAGTTGAGATACATGGAAGATTTTGTGCATGGTCTAATACCACTATGGTAACTGCAACTGATAGGCAATCGGCATGACTCTCTCCAGAATCTGAAAAGGCCCCACTTACCTTGCTGAAATTTTACCTTGTCTCTTGATCCTCCTATGTCCCAATCTCATTGAAACACAGATGAAAACCTGATCCCCGACCACAAACTCCAAGGGACATCTGCAGCGATCAACATAAGATTTATAATGAGACTTTGTAGTAGCCATCTTCTTCTGTATCAACTGGACCTACTCTGAAGTCTCATGCACGAGATGTGGTCTCAGTATAGCTGCCTCACCTATCTCTAACCAACACAAAGTTGATCGGCATGGCATACCATATAAAGCCTCGTAAGGTTCTATCTCAATAGTTTATTGAAAACTATTATTGTAGTCAAACTCGACTAGGGGTATGTGCTTCTCCCAAGAGCCCCCAAAGTTCAGGACGCATGCACGCAACATGTCCTCAAGCACCTGTATCATACGCTCTGACCGATCATCAGTCTGAGGGTTGAATGTTGTGCTCAGAAGCACCTGTGTACCTAGTGCCCTCTAAAAGATCTGTCAGAAATGAGACGTAAAATGGGCGTCCCTATTTGAAATGATAGAACGAGCGACCCCATGAAGATGTACCACATCTCGGATATACAACATTCTGAGCTCATCAACACCGAAGGTCTACTTAGTCAAAAAAAGTGATCTACATTCATATGTCTGTCCACAAAAACCCACATGGAATCATTTCCTCAAGGTGACCTTGGCAACCCGGTCACGAGGTCCATCACAACATCATCCCATTTCCACTTCATAATGGGTAACTGCTGTAACAGTACAGCTAGCCTCTGAGGCCCCGTCTTCAATTTCTTACTGGTGGAACATCTTGTAACAAAACAAGATACCTCTCTTTTCATACCTGGCCACAAATAATAATGTCTCAAGTCACAGAACATTTTGGTAACTTCGGGATTAAAATCCCAAGTTGATGCATGAAACTCCCATATCCACTCTTAGTGTGTATCCACTAGAACCCACACTCGTCCATGGATATGTAGTACCTCGTCATCGCATATTGTCCAACCAGGAGGAGGGTCCTCACTTGCCACTAACTCCAGTATAACTAGGACATCTGAATATGATAGTTGTCTCAACCTCACTCTATCCAGGAGGGTACAAGTCACAGCTAAGGATGAAAGATATTTTTTCCCTTGACTATCGTGCACCTCCAAATGCATCTTAGAGAACAAATCCATAAGTTACCACTCACCACTCTCCTCTTGCACTACCTGTATCTGAGTCCTCCAACTCAATGCATTAGCCACTACTTTACCTTTACCAGGTGTATAGGAAAGCTCAATGTTGATGGACTGAAGGTATTCAACCCACCTTTGCTGTCTAAAATTCAAGTCATGCTGAGTAAATATGTATTTAAGACTTTTGGGGGCCGTAAACACCACAAAATATTCTGCAAAGAGATAATGTATCCAATAGCATAACTCATAAACAACTACAGCCAACTCGAGTTCATGCATCAGGTAATTCCTCTCATGTGGACTCAACTTCCGAGACCCATACGCAACTACTCGGCCCCCCTACATCAACACTGCTCCATGCCCAATACCTGATGTATCACAGTAAACTGTATAGCTCTTACCTTGCTCTAGAAGTATCAGGTTTTTCACCGATTTCAACCTTACCTTCACCTCCTAAAAGGTTTTCACACAAGCTTATGACCAAAAGAACTTTATACCCTTCTTAGTCAAACCCGTCAACAACACTGCTAAGCGGGATAAGTCCTATATAAAGTGCTTGTAGTAACGATTAATCCCTAAGAAACTTTGTATCTCAAACAGGTTCTTAGGATGCTCCCAGGAAACTATTTCTCTCACTTTCTCTAGGTCTACTAAAACTCCCGCCTCTGAGATAATATGACCCAGGAAGTGAATCTGGTCTATCCAAAAGTGGCACTTTCAGAGCTTAGCATATAACTGATGCTCTCTCAGTTTAGTCAGAACAATCTCAATATCTGTGGCATGGTCGTGCCATGTGTTAGAGTACACCAAGATATATTCCAAATAAAATACCAAAAAAGAATCCATATATGGGTGGAACACACGGTTCATCAGAGCCATGAAAACTTCTGGCGCGTTCGTGAGCTTGAATGGCATAACCATGTACTTGTATAGGCCATATCTGCTCCGAAATGCTGTAAGCAGTATGTCTGATGGTCTAACACACAACTGATGATATCTAGATCTCATATAAATCTTCTAGAACACTCATTCTACTTTATGTTGATCAAAAAGATCATCAATCCTTGGTAAAGGATATCGGTTCTTAACCGTCAACTTTTTCAATTTCCAATAATCCTCTCAGAGTCTGAGGGTACTTCCTGCCTTCTTTGCAAACAGGACAGGAGAACCCCCAAGAGATGTACTGGGTCAGATGAAACCCTTTTCTTGTAACTCCTCTAACTATTTCATGAGCTCCTTCAATTATTTTGTAGCCATCATATAAGGAGGAATGGACACCGATGATGCTCCTGACACAGGATCAATAGAGAAATCCACCTCTCGCTCCATTGGTAGACATGAAAAGTAATCCGGGAAGACATCCCTGAAATGATCAACCACTGTAAGGAAATCTTGTTGACATGTTCCTTGGTCATCCAAGTATAAACTCACAATCTAGGTTGTCACACCACTTATCCCATGATGCTCAGGTCCAGCTCGGCTCTCCTGGACATCCCATTCTCCCTTGTATAGAAACTCTCCACCCTTTGGTGATGTGAAACTCACCCTGCGACGATATCATTCTAAAAAGGCTAGAAAGGGTACCAACCAGTCCATCATGAGAATGATGTCATAGATCTTCATCTCTAAGAAATAGAGGTCCCATAGAAAGTGACACCCAACAACCTCAAGGGGGCACTCCTTCCACTAACGCACACCTGCCATTCTAATTCACAACGGAGTGTATAGCATCATGAAATCAGAAGAAGAAGAAACACAAGGCCCAGGGCTCTCCATAATAGGCATAGATATAAATCTATGTGTACCACTAGTATCGAAAAGTACAGAAGACCAAACATAAGCACTAGAATAGTACCTCTAATAGTGGAAGGTCCAGGATCCTTCTCTTGTTGGGTTTGTGGCACTACATTTGTCTTCCCAGTGTCGTTGCCCTGTGACACAGCCTGGCTACCCTGAGCTGACCCGCCCTGCTGTCTATGAGATCCTAGTGTATGGATACCACAGCCATGACCACCACCTTGGCTTGAACGTCCCGATGTATTCTAATTCCTTAACTAGTAATAGGCTGGTGGCCCTACTCCCGCATGCGGAGTCTGCATAGAACCCCTCTCACTAGTCACTGGTGGAAATTCCCTGCAAAAATGCTGCATATAACCCATCTTTCCGCATGCTCGGCACTCCACTAGGTCATGTGAACACTGTAGACTCTTATGCCACTATTTAACACACTGGTAGCACATTATCGGACCACTTATAGAATTCTTCTGGGCAATACTGCCACCGTGAGAGAAATCCATCTTCCTCTTCCTCTTACCTATATAAATAATACTAAAAAATAGTGTTGAACCACCCTGGACTACACCAATAGCTTCCCGCAAGTTCAACTCAGTAATCAGTGACTGGTTCATAATAGCATGTATTGTAGGCAACCTGAAAACATTCACCAGTGCTCGGATGTTATACCGAAGACCATCTTCAAAGCATCTAGCCCTCAACGCCTCATCACCCACCAGAACAAGTGTGAAACATTGTATCTCGGTGAAGCGGGTAGAATAATCTGTCACTAACATAGAGCCCTACTGTATATTCATGAACTCTCAAGCTCGATCTTCCCTTAGCATCTTTGGAAAGAAAATTTCATAGAAGACTGCCTGAAAATCTTCCCACGCCATGTCTCGGTGATTCTCAGTTTGGGTGGAAATGTCCAACCATCTCTTGGCGGAATCACACAACGTATAAGTAGATAGCATGACACTCCTCCCTCGAGGAATCTCAAGATGCTTGAATATAGTCTACAATGAATCCATCCATGACCCCACAACCTCTGGTCCTCCATCCCCTAAAAACGTATGCAGATGTTTCTGCTGGAATATCCGTGTTACCTCTGCCATAGATGTTACAGCCGGCGGTGCTCACTGGAAGGTCTGCATGAACTGCATAAAGCCTTAACAGAACTGTATATCCATGCCTACATGTGGTATAAAAGCTGGCGCCGCATCAGGCTCTACTGGAGGATCCATCAGTAGCCCGTGGCCTACCATCTCTGGAGTATAATCATTGTCTCTCTCTTGGAGAACAAATCGTGGTCATCTCTGCGACATGACACTACAAGGTCAAACAAACGCCTTATATTGAGATCATCAAGGACTGAGAACTGGAAACATAATAAGGGAAGATGGAAAAAAACATTCAAGTTCCACCAAACAATACTACACGGTGTGTATAATAACTACATGGTGTGTTCCCGTATGTCATTCACATGAGCGTATACTTCTGCCAGAACTGGTCGTGTAACACCCCAACCAAACGGTGTGTTGTCCATACACACGACGTGTACTTGAATTTTTCTTCCCCTGATCGAGTCCTTCTACACTTATAAGCCACACTACTCTATTTTGAATGAGACTACACGACATGTATAAGATCTATACGGTGTTTACCTGAAACCCTTTACATGGTCATGTTCTGTTGTCGGCCTGGGTGTGTCTCAACCCTAGGTACATGGCGTGTAGCACCCCATCTTCCCAGCCACACGACGATGTCCACTCGGTCTCTCATCGGTCAACACTACATGGCGTGTCCAATAGGTACACAGTGTGTAATAGATGAGCTTCACCGACCTGTGTTGTTCATGACACGACCATATACATGGATCACACTACACGACGTGTTCCAAATAGACACGGTGTGTACAAGAGAAGACAACACCGACCTGTGTTGTTAGTTACACGTCAAGATTCCTAGATTATAGCACATGACGTGTTCGACATTAACACGATGTGTATAAGATCATTTTTCTCCATTCGTGTTGTTAGTCACACGGTGGAAACAAGGTCAACAAGACACGATATGTACAATCGGTACATGGCATGTGCCCTCAATGTTTCACCATCCCGTGTTTCTGCCCACACGACCAATGACATGGGTAGAAACTACACGGTGTGTATATACGGTACATGGTGTGTACTAATTTTTTTTAACTTTCTTCCCAAATAGAAGAGTACATGGTGTGTAGTCAAAACTACATGGCATGTTATTATGGGGATTTTCAGACAGTAAGCCTTATAAACTACTCCGGAGCCCAGAAAAACACTGAAACCAACACCTAAGTGACAAATTCTAATATGTGAGGGCCCATACTCCTCGTGATTCAAATTTTGGGATCTTATACATGTTATAAAAAAAGTAAACAAGTCAATGATCCACCAAATTCTGGTCAATGAGGCCCCATACTCCTTAAGAACTAATGTTTGGCATTCATTCTACAAATCCTCACACAATAATACCTTATCAAATAACACGTATTTTTACCCAGGTAACTATCACAAGAGCATGCCTTTACTAGCACAACATCTATCACAAAAACATGGAGTTTCTAATGCTCCTATATGGCATGTAAACTATGCATGGGATGTGATTCTAACATGTGCCTAAATGATGCATGAGATGGAATACCCTCATCTCACCGGGTTGCAACTAAATAGAACCCAAGTATAAAAATATAATAGCACACCATAAGTGCATCAACAAAGGGTAAAATCAAATCATCTAAAAAAGTGAAAAATCAGTAAAATTGCAACATGAGGTAAATTGGATTTTCCCTGTACAAGGGTTAGCTACTCCCGGTCACAAATTATTACCAAGTACCTATTTCATCATAACCTTGGCTATAGGCTCTAAATTGTAAGTCAAGAAAATAAATCCCTTGATACCACTTTATAACGTCCCGGATCCAGGTACTGCTCAACGGGTGCCCTGAACCCGGTTGGTCACATGACGTCAAGCACATTTCCCCACACTCCAGAGGCCTCCAACTAGCAGCAAGGGCCTAGGTCTGATAGTGGGGAAACTATGCCCTCATTAATAAAAGTGTAGCACAATGGAAAAATATAAACGTACCAAATGTGGAATTATTCAATGATATAAAGATGAACGGAAAATTGTGCTCAATTAAGAGATAACAAATAGTCATACATATGATGATGCAATATATCATATTTCTAAAAAATCAGTCAAAACAGGATACACTGCTTTCAAATACAATACATTATAAGTACCAAGTACATCAAATCAAAACAAACTAGTGTAATAGGAACTCAGCAGCATCACAAGCCTAAGCTCGATCTCATGCTCTCCTACTCCTCTACAACAATCAAGTTCCTATATAGGGAATCTTTCTCTTATCAACACCTGTAGCAATATAATCTATTTCGGGCCCAATACATGACCCAAACAGGGTGTTAGAAACAAATTCTAGTAGGCCACCACTAAAATCTCGTGCCCAACTATCTGTGAAAATGTGCAACAACAGTGTGAAACAATGAAATGTAGTAACCTAGGAAGTACTCAAAAGTCACGATCCTATCTATTACATTACCATTTTAATAATCATTTAACAATTCCATATAATTGAATTAGAAGTTACCGAGACCCGGCCTCCGCCAATAATCTCTATATAGTGCCACAAAAAAAACTACAAAATGCTGTCTAACAAATAGAAGGTATAACAATACCAAGCATGTGATTTATCTTGGTAGGTATAACACAAGAAAAAACCATAGTGAATATTCATGTGAAAATTTTCCTCCTGCTGAACAATACCTTTCCCTCAGGCTAATCAGAACCTTTCCCTTAGGCATACAAGATATTGTCCTCAGGCACATAAGCTACTACACTCAGGCATAAGAAGCGTTTCCCTCAGGAGAATTAATACCTTTTCCTCAGGCGAATCAATACCTTTCCCTCAAAAGAAATAGTACCTTTCCCTCAGGTGAATCAATACCTTTCTCTCAGGTGAATCAGTAACCGGGCCAAGCCGAATTCATAAGCATGTAATAAATATATTTCCTCTCTAGAAAACTCCAAACATGATAACATTGTGGCATACCCACGGGTATCCTAGAAAAATAACTAAACAAGGGAAATGCACACACAAGATGGCCATGGATCCAGGAAACGATCACAAAAAATAGTTTATTTTTATTGTTAGATTATCTATGCAATTTTAGATATCTAAATAGCTAGGGCCTCATCCATACGACACCCCAAACATGGGAACGTAGAACAAAAATACACAAAATCAACTCAATAGTTAGAAATAAACACCAGACCACCTACCTTGATCTCCTCTGATCGATATACGTGAACGATGCCTCCCGAATCAACCGAGAACAACAGAGATCTAGGAAGAACAATAACCCATTAAAACCCAAATAACTTCCACCCAGGAAATATTTTGAAGGAAACAATCATGTAGAGGAAAGGGATTACCCGCATTGTCCAAACGTGTTTGATGGCAGAAGAATCCGAGTTCCAGTGTGAAATCAAGAGCTCTTACTGGCTTCAGCCTCCCCTTCCAGTGCTCCAAACAAACTCACTGCCTCCTCTGTCGAAATAGGAGGCTACTACCTGTTTATATCAAAAAAACATAACTAAACGGAGAGTACTCTCAATTACATGGCATGTACTTTACATTTTTTAATTGTTCCTCTGGCGCCCACTTTCCACCGCCCCACTATTCATCTGCTAACATGATTACGCAGCGTGTATTTATGAGTACACAGCATGTACTACTGTTCCGCTGGCGGTTACTCCCACTGCCATACTATTCACCAGCCGACTAATTAAATGGCGTGTATATACTATGTAGATGGAATCTAGTCAGTTTTTACTCCCTTACTCACTGAAAGGCCTACACGCCCTGTATACTCCTCCCACACGGCTAAAGAACATAGTTTGTGGATAAGTACATGGCGTGTACCCACAAATTTTGAGATTTTCCCCAGTTTCATTATTTTCTCAAAAAAAATTAAGGAAAAAGGAAAAGAAGAAACTCATACCTCAAGAATAAAAACCGGGTTCTTACAAACTCATACCTGGATCTCATTAAATATCAAAGACCTCGTATATGATGGAAAATGTGGAGCTGGAGGAATTAAAGAAACAACAACAAGATCTTTTGGAGAAGCTGTTTATCTGGCCGAGTGTGTCTCCTTGGGGAGTACCAATTCTCTTTGTGAAGAAGAAAGATGGATCGATGCAGCTATGCATTAATTATAGAGACTCATACAGGATCACAGTAAAGAACAAATACCCTCTTCCAAGAATTGATGACTTATTTGACCAACTTCATGGGGATTAACTCTTCTCTAAGATTGATCTTCGATCTGGTTATCATCAATTGAGGATGAATACATATTTTATTCCAAAAAATGCCTTCCAATCAAGATATATGCACTGTGAGTTTGTTGTTATTCCATTTGGACTCACAAATTCACCTACTATTTTTATAGATCTGATGAATAGATTCTTTAATAACTACCCTAATAACATGTTGGTAGTTTTTATTGAAGATATTATGATATATTCCAACAGTTGCGAGGAGAATGAAGATCTTCTAATGGTTATTTTACAAACTCTAAGGAAGGCGAGGCTTTTTGGGAAGTTCAGTAAATGTGAATTCTAGTTACAACAATATTCTTTCATGGGGCACATTATTACCAATTAAGGAATCACATTTGACCCTACAAATAAAAGAGTTGTAGAGGAGTGGCCTCAGCCTACAACAATAACTGAGATTCATAGTTTCCTTGGATTGGTGGGATATTATAGGAGGTTAGTGAAAAACGTTTCATGACTTTATAATCAATTAACTATGTTAACCAGAAAAGGGGTCAAGTTCATCTAGTCAAAGGAGTGTGAGGAATGTTTCCAAGAGCTGAAGAAGAGATTGGTCACTGAACCTATGATAACTCTATTCTCAATTAGAGAAGGATTCATTATTTTTAGCAATGCATCTCTAAAAGGTCTTGGGTGCATCCTCATAGAAAATTACAAGGTCATTGCTTATGCATCTCGAGAGCTGAAGACTCATGAGATGAACTATGCTACGCATGATCTGGAGTTGGCTGCGGTCATTTTGTCTTTGAAGATATGGAGGCAATATCATTATAGTAAGAAATGTGATATATACACAAACCATCAATGTTTGAAGTATATTTTCAAAATACAGAATTGAACATGAGACAAAGTAGATGGTTGGAACATTTTAAAGACTATGATTGTTCAATTCATTATCTTCCCTAAAGAGCAAAAAAAGTTACTGATGCATTAAGCCAGAAAGACCCAGTTGTTCTTTCAATGACGAGGATTCAAAAAGTTCCTTTGACAAAAGACCTAGTAATGCTGGAAATGGGAATTATAAGGGAAGGGACATCATCAATTTTAACCCAAATGATTTCTCAACTGTCATTACTAGAAAAGATCAAGAAATCACATAAATGAGATCCTTTGTTACAGAAGAATTTTGAGGATATAAAGGAAGGGAAGTTTCATAAGTTCAATATTGATCAAGTAGGTGTACTATAATTTCGTACAAGATTATGTGTTCCATATATTCCAGAAATAAAGAAGGAGATGATGGATGATACTCATAGCTCTACTTTCTCTTTACATCCTGGTAGCACGAAAATGTATAGGGACCTTCATGGTCCTTATTGGTGGGATAATATGAAAAGGGAAATTGTTGAATACACATCAAGGTGTTCGGTATGTCAGAAAGTGAAGGAAGGGAGACAACTTCCTAAATGGGTATTGTAACCACAATCCATACCAGCATGGAAGTGGGAAAATATAACCACATACTTTGTCACTGGCCTCCTAAGATCTTCCAAAGGAAACAATGCGATATGGGTAACTGTGGTCCATCTCACCGAGACTGCCCATTTTATCTCAATTTGGGAAGATTTCCATATTGATCAACTTTCCAGGATTTATGTGAAGGAAGTGGTAAGGATGCATGTAGTTCCACTTTCTATCATTTCTGTTCATGATCTAAGGCTCACCTCAAAATTCTGGAGAAGTCTTCAAATAGTTCTAAGCACTGAATTGTATTTTAGTACGACCTGCCACCCCCAAACTGATGGTGAATATGAAAGGAATATTCAAACACACAAGGACATGCTGAGAACATACATAATGGAATTTAAAGGTGGATGGGATCAAAATCTCCCTTTAGTTGAGTTTTATTACAACAACATCTTCCACTCGAGCATTCAAATGGAACCCTATGAATCTCTATATGGTAAGTGATGTAGAACTTATACTTCTTGGGATGAATCTGGTGAGAGAATGATTGTTGGGCCTGATCTTGTGCAAGACAGGATAGAAAAGGTCAATGCCATCCAACAACACATTATGGATTCTTAGAGTCGGAAAAAGAGCCGTGTTGACAACCATCAAAGGTAATTGGAGTTTTATGTTGGTGAAAAAGTCTTTCTTCCAATTTCACCTTGGAAGATAATCATGAGGATTGGGAAAAATGGGAAGCTCATCCCTAGGTACATTTCCCTTTATGAAATCATTAATTGTGTGGGAGGAGTGGCCTATCAGCTTGCACTACCTCAAAATCTAGAACATGTTCATTATGTCTTGTACTTATACCTCTTGAGGAAGTACATACCTGACCCTTCACATATAATAAATCTAGAGGTGGTACAACTGAAACATGACCTCTCTTATGAGGAGCTTTAGGTAGAGATCTTGGATCTTCAAAACATGGTTCTACGCAACAATTATACCCACCTTGTAAAGGTGTGGTGGAGGAACCTCAAATGTTAAGAAGACACGTGGGTACGAGAGGAGTCTATTACTCAGAAGTACCCACACTATTTCTCATTAGATGGTATGAGATAAAATTTCTAGGACGACATTTCATAGGGGGGATGAATGTAATGACCCAAACATTTTAACTATATTTCCTTCCTAAATTTGTCTGTTATTTTATTTTATACTCAAAAAAACTATATTATTTAATTAATATAGTGGTTATAATTAAAATTAGACTATTGGGTTTCGACTATTATATGACCATTGGTCAATATGACCGTTTCTTAATATAACCGTTGGAAACTATAATATTAACGTCGTGTTTTTATAAATACACTTATCTTGGTTAATTAATATAGACTGAAGATTCAATGGGCTCATCCAGTATACTCGGGCCATATGAAGCCCATCTGTCAGAGCTTGGGAAGGAGGTAGCATCACAGGGCTTTGCTCTGTACCAAGCCCAAGCAGAACATTAACATGTGAAAATTGAACGGAATCGCCTACGGGAGAAGTTCATGCTGATATAAATCTCAACTCGGGAAATGTTGTCTGAGCCACCCAAAGATTATATCATCGTAGAACACCTTACACTTAGTCCTTATTCTGGTTTAATAAGGGGCTATGAAACGAGACCTTGGCTACTTTGTGTAATCCATAATATAAATAAAAATTTTATTTCTTATTAGGGAAATGTTTATGAATTTCAAATATCCGGATAAATATAGGGTATGTATTATTGATTAATTTTGGGAAAAAAAGAATATTTTAAAATATTTATGTAAACATTAAATAATTAATAATGTGAATTGATTTTCGAAAAATGGTCACCTACAGTTGTGTTCAGTTATAAATTTAGAGTCTAATATGATCAAATTAATTTTTTAGTGAATAGTAATGTATGAATAGTAACATAAATGTATGTATAGTAATTAATATTAATTAATAGTAAATAGACAAAAAAATAGAAACTTCACCCATGAATGTATAAATACATTCTAGACATCTTAAAAGTGAAAAACCGATCGTAGTTTATATTTTGTTATTTAGGTATGTCATAGATATTTTATTTACAATTTTTATAAATAATTTAATAATTTTAAAGTAAAATATATTTTAATAAAATTTAATCATAAATTGTTACTTTATTGTCTTATGGTTATAGAATAATTTTATGGGACCTCGATTACTTTCTTAAGTTGTTACAAAATGAGTTATAAATTTAAAGTTGTATTTTTGGAATAAATAATGATTTTATATAAATATTAAATTAAAACAATTTAGAAAATTATTTTCAAAAAATGGAGTTTATTTTTGAATTTAAAGAAATGACATTAGGTTAGTGTGAATTTTTTGGATTTTTCTGAAATAATTGAATTTTCTGTGAATAGTAAAAATAAAGTTTTGAGTCTCGGTTGTTTAATGTCATCATAAATGATATAATAATGATGTAATCATTCTAGTGGACTTATGAAAAGTTATATATGCTATGAGGTGTCCCAAGTTTCCAATACCATTGGAAAATAACATGGGAAAACCCATGGTTATTCAAATACCACCGATGAATTGTCCCTTGGAAAATAATAAATTATTCCCTCACTTTTCCTATAAAGACTAAGCCATTTCCCTCATTAATTCCATTCAAAAATCCTCATAAACAGAGATGCAGTCTTCTTACCTCCCAAGGAGTCCTCCCAAGGATCCCTCAAGCCTCCCAAGGGCCCGAACTTTAATCTTTTGAAGTTACTCTTTAAGGTAAGGGAACCTTTCACCCTCCTCTTTTAAGTCATGACTTTCATTATGTTGTGTCATATAGTTCCATTTTATTATGTGGGGGATTGTTCATCTATATCATTAAAACATTTCATTTAATTTCCAAATTATTATATACCTTTTCCGCTCTCATCAATTTATTTTCAGAATTTTTATATGACGTCGTTAGGCTTCCGAATTTTCATAAAAGAAATCGCGCTTTCTCTTTCATTTCAAGTTTCCTTTTCATGTGTTGTGTCATTCAAACTTCCAAAGCATGATATTATTTCTTTTTATTATGTCCCTATAATTTATAATGGTTCATTTATGGATGTATACCCTTGTCCCATATCTTTTTTTTATTTTATAAAACCATGATATATAGCCATTATGTTGCCGAACTTTCCCCTCAAAATTTCTCTCTCTTTCTCTCTTGTTTTATTTAAGTGAATACCTAGAACTATTTTGTTTCTATGGGTGTTTACAAATATACCAAAAAATATATATTTTATTCTATAATTGGCATTCATATATCCCTCACTCCCTTCCCATGGGTTATAATTGTCATAATGATCTTGTTTTTAAGAACTTTTAAAACGTCACGATTTTGAAATTAAAACCCATTTCTTTTATTCTCTATGTGTTATTTATGAAATGATTGATTATGATAAATTTGGATCACATGAAAATAAATACATATTAATGGTTCACTCTAACAGTGATCCAATGCATTGGGTAATGAATTAATCTCTAGATATGACAAGTTTCACGATACCTTGGTGAATAACTTTGGTAATTTTTATGACACCTCGGGGATAAACCCTGGTGATATGATCATGAATTTCTAAATGAAATATTGTAGCCACATATTCAAGTTATGATTCATGTTCCTTTTGTTATAATATTCATATTCTTCCATTTCTCATATATTTGTGATTTATATCATGTTCTTATTAATATTTCTCAATATCACATGCCAACTGTTTCATTTGTTTTCCTTACTAAGCCTTATGCCCACCCTTTCCTTTGATGTATGTCTCCAGGGTATGAGATGTAGTAATTGTACTTATTTTGAACCTATGATTAATTATTACAAGTGTTTTAGAAGGATTTTTTATTTTTTTAATGTATTATGTTCTTTATTTCCAAGACACTAGAATTTAAAGATCCTCTATATATAAAATGTAATGAAAAGTAATCTAATAAAAATTGGGATGCCATAGAGGGGGTCTGGACGATTTCCTTCTGATTGAAGTTACCATATAGGTTTCGTTCTATGCACTAAATCTTCCATGTTTCTCATCAGCAACATAACTTTTTCGACTTGTATCTTTTTTTTCAGCCTAAGGAGGTTGAGTGGTAGGAAGGTGCGTCCTTTAAGGAGAATCTTATTCATATTGTAGATCATTCCATGAAGGGTCTCCATGGACATTCTATTCCATTGGTATGAGAGTTATAGAATCATGGTCGAGTGCAGGATTAGACTTGGGAGATGGATGGTGAATTACGATCATAGTGGTCAGAGTTTTTGTCAGATATTTCCTCATCACCCTTTGTAGGGAAATTCCGGGTTGATTTTTTTTAAGGGGGGAGATTTTGTAAGAACCCAGTTCCTCTTTTGAGGTTAAAATATTTCATTTTAACTTTTTTACTTTATCAAATGGAGATAAAATTGATCAAAGACTCACTTTAGTCTTGTTACACAATGTGAATGGGAGTTACACAATGTTTATTTTTAGGTATATGCCATGTAATCAGAGTTACACATCATATAATCCCACTACATGTCCATGTAATGACCTAGCTAGGATTTGTACGGACATGACATGTAGTTTCTTATACACTCCGTGTAATTTTATTTTTATATTAAATTTTTTAGTAGCATCATTTTTTGTTATTATGATAGAAATGATCCTCTTCGATGTGTAGCACGCCCAGGAAAATCTGAATGGGGATTTTCCTCTTGTTTCGTGATATGACACCTGATTCAAATACTGTCAGATCTATTGAAATCCCCTCAGTGAGTGATGGATTCCTCTTGAGCCTTTCATATTAATTTCTCCTCTCTACCTTGGTTTCAATGGTTTTGTGTTTAATTTCATTTTTTAGATGTACCCCATTCTCGGTTGAATCAAATCCCAACACTTGATGAGGAGAGTCGTGCGAGTATGAGGTAGGTGGTATCATGCCTTTTTCTTAATGCAAAGTTTATTATATGTACTAGAGTTCTGCACACCAACATTTAGGGAGTCTCATTATTGATAATTGGCTTATGTTGTTTCCTAATGTAGTTTAGGTAATTGATAAAATGTTTTATGTTCTATTTGAAATTATAAACCTTGATTAAGGACCACCCACAGGGGTGTGTTTCCTGAGGAATGACCATGAATGGGTATTTGGCCTTTGATTCCCATGTGTATGAATTTGAATCCCTTTAATAGGTTGTTTAAAATGGAATATTTTAATTGAATTATTTCCCTTATTTGATAGATAATAGCTCAGCCTTGTGATAATATAATTCATATGTTACGATTGTTATATAAATTTCTCATGTGAGTATATTTTTGTAAGCCTTTTAAATATTTGGATTTCTTGATAGGCTTGTGACATAAATTGGTCCAATGTGAGTAATTAAATGGACTGACCTTATGAGTTTGGTCCTTGCTTGTTTATATTGGAAGCCAATGGGAGAGGTTTCTATATGCCTATGGGATGGGTTTTCTATGCCTACGGGTAAGGTTTTCCTATGCCTGAGGGAAGGGTTTTATTATTCCTAAGGGAAATAATTTCCTATGTCTGTGAAACATCTGCCAAGCCAATGTAGAATGTTGGATTTAGTCTTCTCTTATACTTTCTTAGATGTTCTCCTGAGACACATGTTGTGCATATTTATATGGTTGTTTACTTTTGAGTACTTCCTACTTTATGTTTTTCTCCAATTTACACTACCTTTTATATATATTAATTGACAAATCATTAAAGATATAGTGTGATATCATACAAGGATTTAGTCTCACAATCTGTTTGGTCCATGCTTTTGGTCTCAAACAGATTATATGGTTGTAGGTATTGATTAGGAAAATCAACCATCTACTAGTTCTTAATATTTTGTTTAGGAGTAGGAGAGTATGGGACGAGCCAATGCTTACAATGATTCTTTGTTTCCTTTTCACTTTCTTCTTTTAGAACAAATATTGTATATTACTACGACGTAATTGTTTTGGCTACCTTCCTACAACATAACATGTTGCATCATCTTTTGTATAAAATGATGATTAGTTATTTATCTTACAAGTCTTCCACAATTTATTTCTATTGAATGGCATTATTGCTTACTCTATTAATATAAAATTATAAAATGATATGATACACTCTTACAATGAGGTAATAGTTTCCCCACTATCACTCATAGGCCCTCGCTGCATGTCAGCAGCCTCTGGCATTTTGGGAAATGTACATGAATCCATATAGCCAACCATGTACGGGGAAAGTATGGGTGGAATATGAACACATGATGTTACAAGTAAGTCATTTTGATGTGGTAAGTTTTTTAATATTTCATGACATTAGAATGAAAAATATATTCACAATGGTAAGACCAATTATGATAAACAAGAAGTAAAATGAATTAAATTTCATGATAATTTTCTTTATAAAAATTCTTGTCCAAATAAGGACCCAGATGATGCGAAACATCTAAAATATAAGTAGAAAGTTTTGGTGAAATCCATTACAAATTCTTCTATAGATTGTTTTCCATAAAAAATGTGGTAACAAGTACATGGCTTGTAAATTAAAATTATTATAATATCTTGCTTGATTTTGGGTCTTTACATTCTTTCATTTCTGAGAATGTTTTTGGTAAATTGAAATTTCATCATCAAGACATGAATCTATAATATATGATAAAACCCCTATGGAAATTATTAAGGATAAAAATAAATTATAATAATCTTTATATCATAGTTTGTGGAATGAGTTTACCTAAAAACCTAGTTTTCATTCACTTAATAGAGTTTGATGTTATTCCTGGTATAGATTATGTATTTAAATACCATGATATGATAGATTGTAGAGTTCAATATATTATTCTTTACCAAGAGTTTCAATTTGAATATAATTATATACCCATATCATTGATAACATTTCAAGAATCCTAGAAACATTAAATATATGTTAATGAATAGTTTTCTTGTACATATTTTCAAGAATAAGAGAACTTCTCAGTTTAATGATGTACTGGTAGTAAAATAATACATGGAAGTTTTCCATATTAGTGTTTTGTTGTCTTACTATATTGAGATATGAATAAAAGAACATGTGCTTTAAGATTTACTACTAAACATGCTATTTATTTTTTTATAAAAGAAAACTAAATATATATATATATAACATTTTAGATGTCATTACCTTTTCGGTCTATGTTTTGGAGAATTAGACATATACATGAATTTTTAAGGATTATTTTAAAAAAATAAAATAAATTTCATCACATGATATACCTAATTATGAGAAATAAAACAAATATAATTCTGCTATTCTAGTGAAAATTAATTTCAGCATAGGGTGAGCATGAATTTTTCTGATAGGGGGTTTTAAAATCATTTGGAATTACCATTCATTGAAAATAATAAATCAATTTGGAAAAATTTATCCAATAAATCATTTGATAAATATATATATATAAGGATTTTAGTACATTTTTAACATCCTTTAGTATTGCATATTAATTTGAGAACTAAATTTACCCAAAATAAAAATTATTTTTTAATACTACAATGGATTTCATCAATTGAAAATAATATTTTTCATGGAATAATCATGATACTCAGCAATATATAAGAAACCCATAAGGATATAGAGTCGTATCAAATTTGGGAAAACATCCATATGATTTCATATTTTTACTACCTATACCATAACTTCTAATTCAATACTATAATTCCACAATTAAGAGAAAACATTTTAAATGGTATTGTATTTCTCACTCATAAAACGAAAACAATTTCAAATCATAAATAAATTATTTTCATAGAAGAAAATAATTTAATAACCTATAATCTTAAAAAAATTATATTTTTCAGGAGAAATAAATTTTCCATTAAATAATTACTTACATTTAAAATGCATGAACATATATGATTTGAAATTAAAACAAAATATTGTATAAAATGCATAGAATGTTAATAAAAATTATAGATGATGTCCATAACAATAATAAATAATTAAAATAAAATATTCATGTGAAAATATAATATTCTATAAAAAAATAATTCTTCTAAAAAAATCCCATTACCTTGAGTCTGACTCATCACATAGGTTTATTTATCTTCCTCTTCGTTAGGAAATCAATTTTCTTAACATTGTATAACAACAAAATATAGTGTTCGACCTATAATAAGGACACTATAATGTTGGTAATTAAATGAATAATATAATATGATAGAGGAATGTAATGATATTTGGCATGAAGTGGAGAAATTTAGTAATGGAATGAGTCACTTTTATAATTGAGGTTTTGGGAAATTTAGGAATTATGTGAATATTAAAATATAATAAGTCTAATATAGGGTTACATAATTTTACAAGGCCTAAAAAATAAAATTCCAACACATTTTTTATAATATTATAATTTTTTACCATGTTACAGATTTTTTTGACTTTTTATGTAATTTAATAAAAAAATGTTCGACAGAAAAATTAATTTTTTCAAATTAAACATTATTCATAACTATGACTTTAAAACATTAAAAAGTTGTTTCAAATTTGGAACAAATATTTTATTATGTCCTATACATATCAAATTCAAATCATGAATTTTTTAATTACCTTAAAATAAGAAATTATATTTATTTTATTATTTTTAATACCATTAATTTGATTTATTCATTAATTAAATAATTATTGCATCATCATTATTCCATCCATTAAGGTAATTATTTACTTCCAAAAAAATTTATAATAAATATACTTGAATAATATAAAATTATTATATTTCATATTTCTATTTATTTTCTTATAACACTTAATAAAAATAATATGTTAAAATATTATAAATATTAAAAAATATAGTGTTAACAACATGTCATCATTAAAAAGAATATTATAAAGGGTCTTAATCAAATACATGTGTCCCCAAATTGTCATTAATTATACCCCTTAACAAATATTGTTGAGATATATGTAATCAAAAATATTTATCCATGTTTTTGGGTTATTTAATATTTCATATAATTTTAATTAAAATCATTATATTTATTTTTATTCTGCTTGCACAGGCACTACGTCAACATTGCGCAAGAATTAAAGTTAATTATTTCATATATAAAAATTATAAATAACTTACTAAAAAATAATTATTTAGGTTCAAAATATTATTTTATATTGTATCATTATGTATAATTACTCATATCCATTGGAAGACAACTTCATTAATTTGTTAATTTCTCTTTTCTTTCCTTGTGTAAAAATTGTACAAGAATTTGGATAAGATTCATGTTATATAACTCGAAAATTAAAAAATAACATCCAAAAAATATCAAATATAGATAATAATTAATAAATAATACATTAAAAAATTTATTACTCAATTATTATCTATAAGGAACCAAATTTTACTCTACCAACGATATGCAGGCACTACATCAGCACTAACAATGATTTTTTTACTTACTTGGAAATAAATTATAAGAAATATGTTATGAATTAATTATAATAAAATAAATAAATATTAATTCCATAACTTATTCATTCCATAAGTTTAATAAATTTTACATTACAATTATGTATTAATTATTTCACAAAAAATAATGTATTTAAGAAACTATGTTTTTTTACTATTCAAAAAAAATTTACAGTTCTTTAAATATTTATAAAAAATCCACTCCAAATATTTCAGATAATAAGAATGAAAAAATGAAATTATTATTTTAAAATTAATATTCTACAATATGAAAATTAATCCTTTAAATATATGAAATTATTTTAATAAAATTTATTACTTTAAAAGAAATTATTTATTTTAGGAAAGACATAATGTAATCAATTTAACTATTTAATTCAATAATAAGAATATGAAGAAAAAATATTTTAATATTATCTAGGATATTTCATTCCCCCACCCTCCCACACCTAAATGAATTTCACCATCACAATTCATTCTTTGTACTTAATAAAATTCTAAATTTCCATCTTAATAATGAAGAATTGTTAGAACTTATAATTGAACTTAATTGCCTAGAAGATTTTTTTAAATGACAACTCATTGTCTCAAAATATATATTTACCATTTATATGGTACAAATTAAGAATTCCAAAACATGTGATTTTATATTTGATACTAAAAATTCTGTTTTTTATAAAAGAAAACTAAAAAGACACAGAACATTTGATGTGCTAGAACATTTTCTGATCATGGTTTCAGATAATTAGACATAAAAATTACAAATTATCAATTATAAAAAAGAATTTAAGAACCTTTATTCATTATATAATCTTCCATATGTGAAATAAACACTAATTTTAATTCTATAAGACCTCTAAAAAATAAATTTAAACATATGGTGTGACTTAATTTTCCCAGTAAGGGGTTTTAAAATAATTTGGAATTTTCATTCTTTCAAAATAAAAAATATTATTGGAAGCACTTATAAAATATATAATTTTATAAAAAAATATATATAAAATGGGTTTCAAACAATTTTTAAATATCATTTAAAAGTGTATATTACTTGGAAAAACATATATATCTAAATAATAATTCATTTAAAATATTACTTTGGATTTCTCCATTTAAAAATAATAATTTTTTGGATTAATCATGATACTCAGTCAGCCATTGGAAAACCATGAGGCTCTATAGTTGTATCACATACGGGATAAAAACCCCTTTAGTTCATTGGTTCACACCCCATACCCTATCTTATCACTCGATACACTAGTGTAATAAATAAAGTAAAACATTATGATTAGTCCTACCTTTCTCACTCATAAACCCAAAAAAAATTCCAACAAACACATAAAATATTTTCAATAATGAAAATAATTTAATAACATCTAATCACGATAAAAATATCATTTTTAGGAGAAATAAACTTTCCCGAAAATAATTTCATACATTTAAAAGACAATAACATATAGGCTATAAAATTAAAACAAAAGATTGTATAAAATGCATTAAATGTCAATAAAAATTATAGATTATATCCATATATACAATCAATAAATTAAATAAAATATTCCCTAGAAAATAATAGATTCTAAAATAAAAATAATTATTTCAAAATAATCCCCTTAACTTGAGTCTCACTCTTCATAAAGGTTTCATTATATTTCATTTCATAAAAAAATTGTTTTTATTAACACCTTCAGACCACAAAATATGGTGTTCAGTGAAAAATAAGACCAATATAATGTGGGAATATAATTTTAGAATATAATTTGATATAAGATATTCAATAAATATAGATTAAGTTTTAGAAATTGACTTATGGGATGAGTGTATTTTTATAATTTAGGTGAGGGGTAATTTATAAATAACTTAAAATATTAAAATATAATAATTCTAATATAGAGGTAATGACTCCCAGAAGGCCTATAAATAATAGGAGATAAAATTTTCAACATAATATTTTTGTTTTTCCTTTTTGAATATTTTAATTATTTTAAGATAATTTAAAAATATATTTTATTAATGAAAAATATTTTTTTGTAAATTAAACACTCTTCATAACTATGACTTTGAAACATAAAAAAATTTAGAATTCCAAAAAAAATTATTATTATAATCTAAAAATATCGCATTAATCCATATAATTCTATAATTATGTTAAAAAACATCAAATTAATTTATTTTATTATTTTTAATATCATTAATTTGATATAGTCATTAACTAAATAATTATTGCATCAACATTATGCAATACATGAACGTAATTATTTATTCTAAAAAAATTAAAAAAAATGTGAATAAGAAAATATTATTATCATCCATTTGAAAATTTATTTTTGAAAAATACTTCAAAAAACATATATTAAAGTATTATACTTTATAAAAACCATAGTGTGAGCAACTTGTCTCCCATTTAAATAAAATTTTATAATGAGCCTTAATCATATCCATGTGGATTAAAATGTAATTTAATTAGACCCTAGGACAAATATGTTCAATATATAACCAATTTAAATGATTTATAGTCGTTTTTGAGTTATTCAACTGTTCTTATAATTTTAATTTATGTCAGCTTATTTATTTTTCTTCTCCTTGAACACGCACTACATCGGCATTTCACAAGCATTGAAGATAATTATACCAAATGTAAAAACAAAAAATTAATTACTAAAAATTATTTAATTAGTTTCAATATGAACTTTTAGATTAATTTATTAATTATAATTACTCATATGCATGTCAATACAACTTCCGCAATTTTGTAATTTATTTTGGTCTGAATAGGAAATTCGATAAGATTCATGTCATATAACTCCATAATTCAAAAATAACATCATAAATCATCAAATATACATAATAATTAATAAATTATTCCAAAAAACTACTTTATATTACTAAACTATTATCTATAAGGATTGACATTTGACTCTGCCAATGCTGTTTAGGCACTACATCAAATCTAAAAATGATTATTACACATATCAGGAAATAAATTATAACATATATGTTCTGAATTATTTATATTACAATATTTAAATTTTAATTTAATATTATAATCATTATATAAGTTTAATAAATTTTACATCACAATTATTTCTTGATGATGGAACAAAAATACTATTTTTTTTAAATATATATCTTTTTTAAACTATTCTCAAAAAATAAAACATTTTCACAATATTTAAAGAATTCATAATTAGATAATTTAGATATTCTCAATAAAAAAAATAAAAATTGTCTTTTTTCAAATTAATATTCTATAATTTTAAAATTAATCATTTAAATATGTCCACTTTTTTTAATAAAATTATTTATTTCTAAATAAATTATTTATTTTAGGAAACTGACAACATAATGAATTTAAATATTTAATTAAATAATAGTTATATGAATACAAATTATTGTTATAGTATATTGGATGTTAAATGAAGGTTTAATTTATTATTGACATAGTTATTTATGCCAAGATAATCTCAAATCCGCTTTATCTAATGGATCAAGTAGAACTTCTAGAATTAAAAAATAAGTCATATGAGTTTCTTGATAGGTATTAAATTCAATAGTTTAAATCACTATGGGGTGATCCTTTTTTATTGAAAATAAATGTGGATAAATGTGGGTTTTCACAGAATATAGATCTTTGATTTACGTTACTATTAAGAATAAGTATTTTTTCCACATAGTGATGATTTGATTGATCAACTCCCAGGAGATCAGGTTTTTGAAAAGTTTATCCTAAGGTCTGGGTACTATTATCTAATTATGAAATATAATGTAATTCTAAAAATGTGTTTCAGACTAATTACATACATAATAAGTTTTTTGGTTATGCCATTGTTGTTGAAAAATACATGATTTGTAATTATAGATCATTTAAAGAGATACTTCCAAGAATATTAAGATAAATTTTTAGTTTTTATTATTTAGGGTATCTTTATTTATCCAAAAAAGTTATTATGAATCAAAATTATATCTAATAAATATTACGAAAATCGTAAATAAAAGGCATTTATATGGGATTTTTTTAAATTTTTTTGGTTATATATGATTTCACTCATTAGACACATTATATATAAATATGGAATAACCGTTGAACACAATAATACTAAAGTGGTTCATGAATGGATAATGCCCACAAATTTTACTAAGAATTATAGATTTCATTTATTATTATTCTATTACATGATGTTTTTTTGAAAAATTTACAAAACTATGTATCCCACTAACCAAGTTAACATGAAACAGAGTTAAGTTTATTTGGAAAAATAAATGTGATAAAATTTTTGAAAAAAGGAAAAATATGATTAGTTGATGTTCTAGATTGGGATTTCCCTCTAATAGTGGTGATTCTATAATATATAGTGATGCTTCATTAAATTTATTTTGTTATGTATTAATGAATAATTAGTAATTAATTTCTTATTCTGTACATTAATTAAAAATACATTAAAAAAATTATTCTACACAAGAAATATAAGTAGCAGCTGTAGTGTTTTATTTAATAATTTGGAGACAATATTTATATGGATCTATGTTTGAAATATATAAAGATAATAAATTGTTTCAAAATATATTCACAAAAAAACATTTGAACATCAGATTGATGATATGGATGTTACAAATAATTTATTATAACTACAAAAGTCATCATAATCCTATAAAATAAAACAATAAAGTCGATTCATTGAGTAAGAAAAATAATTCTTAATAAACCATTGTATGATTATAATATTAACCTCCAGTTAATGATTTGATGAATTTTTTAAAAAAAAAGTTCTGGTAAAACATAATCTATTTTGATTTAGGAGTAAGTAAAATCATCTCTACCAAAAAAATAAACATATATCATAAGGATGATTGTGACTTGTAGGAAAAGGTAGAAAATTTTATGAAGTTTAATCTTCCTGAATTTTGGACTTGTAAAGATTATTTTTTCAGATATGGAAAGAGATTATATATTCTTTTTGATTCATAATTGATGTGATAATTATTGAGTAGAGTCCATACTCCCCCTTTTTCAATTCATCCTAGATGTAGTAAGATGTATATAAACCATTGAGAGTATTATAGTTGGGATAGAATGAATATATATATTGATGACTTTATCATGAAGGGTTTGATTTGTCAATGAGTTAATGAAAAAGGATGATTTCCAAAGGGGAAGGTTCAACCTTTTCCTATTATAGAGTGGAAATGAGCAAATTTATCAATGAATTATTGGTGGGATAACTAAACCCTTATCATGGTAATAATGTGATTCTGGTTATTTTTGATTGATTAACTAAATCTAAACATTTTCTTCCCATCCGAGATAATTTTTATTTAGATCAACTTTGTATACAATATCATAAAGATATATTTAGGTTATAAAGATTTAATCTCTACATTGTATCTGATTGTAATAAAAATTATACATATAATATTTGTAAAGGAATTAAACAATAATTGGGGAATAGATTAAATTTCAGTACAACCCCTCATCCTTGGTGTGGTGGATAGTACATAAAAATAATTACAAACATATAAGAAACGATTCATTATTATTTAATGTATTTAAATGAAATTTGGGATTAACATATTTCTTTAGTTGAGATATCTTATAAAAATGTTTTCATTAATGTATATATATGGAATATTTTGTGGTGTTATATGAAAAGTGTGGTCAAACTCCAACATTTTTTGATGATGTAAGAGAAAGGAAGATGATGGAACTAGAATCGGTAGATAAAATGGTTGATAAGAAGAATTTAATTCGGGAAATACTGAGGATAGTTTAGACTAATATGGAATGTTATATGTTTAATTATGAGAAATAATATTTTTTTAAGGTAGGTGATCATGTTTTTCATAAAATATTTTCATGGAAAGGTGTTATTAGTTTTGGTAAAAAGGGCATAGAAATTACAAAATCTAACGGACCATATGAAGTCCTAGAGAAAGTGCTATCAGTTTCATAACAACTAACCCTACCTATGGGTTTATCGTAGGTACATAATATTTTTCATGTTTCGATGTTATGAATATATGGGAAATTTAGCCTCTTTTCTTGAATACTAAGGTATTCTAATTAGAAAAAATCATTTCATATAAAGAATAACCAATTTTTATTCTTGAATATAAAGATCATGTATTATATAACAAGGTAATTCCTTTGGTTATAGTTTTTTGGAGAACACATATAGTTGATGTGAAAACATAGGAATCTGAAAATGCAATGAGAGAAAGTCACCACCAATTTTTAACTAAGTAAATAAAATTGTATGGTAACAATTTCAAAAGTGAGTGGAAGGATGTAACATCACAGGTAATGTTGATATAAATTATTTCCATATATATTCATTTTTTAATTATAAAAAATATAAAATAATTCTTTAGTTAAAAGGAAAAATATTTATTCTATCCAACTTTGGGGTTACAAATTATATGATTTTATTAAAAATTATATTTCCAAATTAGAGAATTTTAGTTTAAGAAAAATTAATTTCATTTTTTAATTCATCAATTATAAATTATAATGGGATTATTTTTTAATCATTATAAAAATAAATTCATTTTTCATTGAATTTAAAAATATTGATTTAAATAAAAAATTAATTTTCCTTTGAATTATTTTAAAAATAAAATTCTATTTTTAATATATTTAAAATTTTTATTATTTCCTTTTTTATTTTAAATAATTAAGTTATTGTTTTTGAAATTAACTTTATAAATTAAATTAGTATAATAACATTTTATACTTAAAATATGAATTTTTATGAAGAACTAATTTTCATCATGTCTTTTCGGTTTAATTCTAAATTAAATTATACCTATATGGTGTCTTGAATTTTGAAAAATGAATTTTATATTTGGAATTAGTGGGTCAAAATTTGGTAAATATTTCCATTTTATTTTTTTCAATATAAACAGTAAAATTTGTATGTTTTTACCACTATTAAGGGTAAATATGTATTTAAAGTTTAAAAAAATTTGAAAAAAGGAGAAGAAAATAACTCTAACACTTGACTTAATTATAATGGATGAGTCCATGTCATCCGTACTCATACAATATTTAATTATATGGAATTTTTGGCATTTTGGATGTGATTATGAACATTATGATATTTTATGTAATGAGAAGTAAAAATTATCACACACTTATTTTTAAAAAGAAATATATTTTTATCATGGGTTATACAGAAGATATTTTTAGTTATAAATATTAATTTTAATTATAAATTATTTATATTCATTATGGTAATTTATTTTTAATTATTAGTTAATAAATAACTATATTAAATTCTTAAAAAACACCGATGTAGTGATTATTCAAATAATGGAGAAACAAGAACAATTTTATTAAAAATGTTAAAAAATTATAATTTCAAACAATCATTGTTTCCCACAAAATCTATATATAATAATTATATGTTATAGAGGATTGGATGCACTTTGAAATTCATAGAAATATTATATTAATCCAAAATAATTGGATATAATAAATTAAATCATCCATGATCCATTTATTGTTTATTTTTTATTTTATTATGAAATTATTGATCAATAAAGTTCGTAAAACATTATTACAATAGTAATTGTAAAAAAATACTGAAAGGTTAAAACCAAAATATAAGGTTAATCATTTGATCTAAACATTTAAATAAATTATTGCGTGAGATTATTTTGACTCATCCTTTGAATATCATCAGTTTTTATAATTCTGGATCCATTTGGACATCAAAATTAATTACTATTAAATTATTATTTTAATAAATACCAAGATCATCCCTCTCATCTCTTATAAATGGTCACCTATTATTCTTTTCCATTGGGGAAATGAAAATAATTTTTTACACAATAAATTTCCAAATACCTTCCTAGAATCCCCCCCTCATTCTAGATTCCTTACTCCAGGAAGAATTATAATATTTTAGGTCATATAATTATTGGAAAATGATACTATCCAAAGAAAAGTTATTGTTTTAACCACATGTTTCAATTTATTTGTTTTTACACTTCCTTTAAATATTCTTCAAATGTGGTAAAATAATAACAACATTATTCTATATATACTAATATTTTATTATAAAAATGGCATAACCTATTTTAATATCCTCTTCCATCAAATGCGAAATGAAACTATCAATCATGTTTATATCGGACTACCGCCTCACGAGGCGATGTAATTAGTTTTGTATAAAAATCCTTCATTAATGGTTATAATGGGAGAATTGAGGTTTATATTTTATATTTAAGAAATATTTTTTATTCTGAAAAGATAACATATAATTTAATTTTTACTATTTCATCCACAATAAATTGATAACTTCATTCATGCGTGTGTGTGGACTACCACCTGCATGAAGCGATGTCGTTCATTTTTCATCAACACATGATAAAGATAATATATATATATATATATAATATATTTACAGAGGTATTATTATATTTGTGATATTATTATTATTATTATTATTAAATGATAAAATGAGACAAAAATTATTCCCATAATGATCTATGAAAAATGGAAACATTACTCATGTGTAAGTATGACTAATAGTCTCTATTATTGTAATATATTTCATTTTTCATAGCCACATTTCATCATTTCTTTTAAAATTATAACTGATGTCTTAAAAAATTATTATTTCCATATTATTATTCTATATATGAGGAAATAATGACCTATTTGATCATATTCAACATATTGAATCCATTTTGAACTTAATAAATGAATATCATTGAAACATTTGATGTGAATTTAATTAATTAAATAATTAAATATAGCATTTAAGGAGAAAAAATAAAATTAATAATAGACTTCAAATAAATTATTAAGCACGTAAATATTTATCCTAAGTTTATTATTCCAAAAGATAAAGAATGAACATGATCATTCAACCTCAAGATAAGGGACTTTGTTTTAAAAATCATCTTTTAATGTTTCCCACTAAACTCTCTTTTTATACAATGCTGATATTTTTGAAATAATTGAATAGATATACTTATATTTATATAAGTTAATTATAAATGAAATTTTATGTTTATTTTTACATTCATTAAAAGGTTATTAAAAGGAAAAATTTTATGAAATTTTTCGACTTTCAACACAAAAGAAAAAAGGAATGTTTTATTTTAACATATTTGGTAACAATAACCATTCCTTCCATAATAATAGTTTTTTTATTCTTTTATTTCTTTACAGGATTAAATATTTTCATCAAATAAAAACTATTATACCCTATTGTTTTTTATTTTTAAAATGTTTTTAAAATGGAATGGATATATAAATATTTGAAAATGTTTTCTAATGGGTGTAAGAGAAATTTTATGATGCCAGATTTTATGTATTATGATATTTTTCATGCATAATTTTCATGAGTAAAGGTGGTTTTATTATAAAATTTGGTTTGGAAATAAAGCTATTGATCTCTAATACATTGGGTAAAGAGATTTAGTTAACTTATTAGGTTTCTACTAATAGATTCTATGAATATAATATGATGGTTATTCAATGTATAATTGTGGTTGTTATTTTAAGAGTAACTACAATAGTTACACCATGTGTAACTGTAAGGGTTTAATAATTTGTAATTTTTACATTAATGTAACATCCTAATATTTTTTTAAAGGAATCATTATGTTCAATATCATACAATAAAATCCTCACTGAGATTAAAAAACAATTAAATATTACAATTTAAATTTGATTGTTATAACATAGCAATTATATTGGTGAGTATAAATGAGGATAATTAATTTATAAAATAAATATAAATTTCTAAATCAAAATAAATTTATTGGTAATTTCATTAAAACTAATCACATAATTTTTTGTAATGTCATTTTATCCTCAAAAAGTATATTTTATTTAACAATTGTTTTTTTGCGTTTAATGAGTGAATGATATAATTAATTTCATGAAGTTTTAAAAAAGTATACTATTTTTTTATTTCATAATTTTGATATTATCTCAAAATTGTTTTTTGTGAATTTTATAAAAATGATTAATTGTTGAGTAATGAAAAATAGTGATTTATATTGAAAACTGTATTTTATTTTAATGTATTTAAATGGTAAAAAAAATTCATTATTTTTAAATTTTTTAGATAATTTTTTATCTAAAAAATAAATTATGGGGTTTTAAATGTATTATTTACATGCATTAATTATGAAACATTGTACATCTAACTAGTGATTTTTTCCAAATAAAAACATTTTTCATTTCGTTTTTTCCATTTTAATTTTAAATAAACACTCTCAATGTACTATGTTTTTTAATTTTGAAAATTTTATTCTTTATTTCAAATCAATGGTCTAAATTTAATAATTATTCCCTTTTTATTGTGGGTGAATATGAATAGTAACTTTAGTAATTTTGGTTACTGTAGTGAAGGGTTAATCAGGTAATTTATGTTAATAATAAAATGGTAATAACCATAAAATAAACTAAAAACTTACCGAAATCATATTTTTGAGTTTATCTAGACCATAATCATCAAAGTGTTTAATATGGGGAAAATTGGGGAAAATTGGAAAAGAATATGACCTTTATAGTATTTTATATAATGAAATGTCAAACATATCACACACTTGTTTTAAATATGTGTAATATTGTTAATATACTGTTCTATAGGGAATATATTGCACTATAAATTTTATTTTTAAATATAATATAATTATCTTAATCAGGTTATTATATGTTTAATTTTTATGGAGGAAATACATACCATAAATTATTTCGCAACAATGATGCAATAATTATTAAATTAATTGAAATATCAAATAAATGATATTAAAAATATTAAAATAGATATAAATTTATATAATTAATGTGGTCCAAAAAATTTATAGATTAAATTTTCGTGTTATAGATATAATAAAATATTTTTTGGAGTATATATTTTATAATGATATTATTAGAGTAAAAGTAATGAATTGTTCTAAAAATTGACATTGTGGGTATTCCATATTAAATTAGATTTTATTAAATGATATAAAATTCCTAAAAATATTAAGATTCATATAAATTTTTATCATTAGGTTTAAAATATCAACCATTATATAATAAGGGGTTGTTTTCCATTTTATAATAAATATATTAACCCTCAAAGTCTAAAAATCCATGTTGTTGTGGTAAGAGTTAAAATGGTTGAATATGGGATAAAACTAAAAGATATGGGTGGAAATATAGTCAAAAATTATCAAATATTAATTTAATTATGGTATTTATACCCTCAATAATATTATATTTTAAATTAATCACTTTGGATCCATTTTTAAATGAAAATTAACTGAATTAATTTAATATTTTGATAAATTCCTAGAGTGCCCATCCCCTCTCTTATAAAAGGTAACCTCTTATTGACATTTCATCAAACTTAAAAACTCATTTATATTAGACAGTACCTATAAATATAACTTCATATAATTGTTAAACTCATTCTATAGGTATTATTTCAGTCATAAAACATACTTTAGTAGTCTTGTGGTGTTTAGAAAAAGAGATTGTGGGATGAAGATGTATCATTTGTAATCGACTTTTCCTCTTTTATTTATTCCTAAACTACCCTAAAACCTTAATAAAACATGAAATAATATTAAATACATTATAATATATATATATGTGTGTGTTATTATGGTAGTTTAATGACTAATATCCATATCCACTTCCATAAAATAGTAATGTTATTTCCTGTTCATGTGTGTGACAGACTACCACATCATGAACTGATGTAATTCATTTTCCATCCCTATCACTCAAGTCTGTATTATAATGATGTAATTAATATTTATATATTATATTCCTTATAAATTTATCATTATTAAAAAATAATGTATCTTTTAATTTTTTCATTCTATGCATTGAAAAATCATAACGTCGTTCATGCATACATGTGGATTACCACCTCCACAAATCAATGGGATTTGTGTTTCATCATGAAATCCCATTTATTATATATATAATTATATTTAAATCATTATTATTTTATATATGATATTATTATCATCTTCGAATGAAAAAACAATATTTACATTCTTTCTATAATTATTGTTGGAAAATGGAAATGTTACTCATACGTACATACATCCTAAAATCTCAATTATTGTAATGTATATCCTTTTTCATAACCATATTTAATTGTTTGATATTAATTTATAGTTAATTTATAAAAGTAATAACAACTTGGTGAATATTGTTTTGTAGATGATGGAATTATTTTCTCTTTAACCACAATCAACCTACCAAAGTGATTTTGGATTTATGAATCTAATATTGTAAAAATTTCCTCTTTGAATATAAATGATAAATAATTGAATTTAAAATGAGAATAAGTTATAAAAAATTAATAATATACATGATAAATTCTATCAATTAATTATAGAATTAAAATAATTTAATTATTTAAGAAGAAAATGAATATATAGGACCTATCAGAGTATAGGTAAGATACTTTCTTTTAAAAATCAACTTTTAAAGTTTCCATTAAAACTATATTTTTCATCTATATTTGAATTATTGTTTTCTAAAAAAATAAGAATTTTTTTATTTTTTATTTTGTGATTATTTAAATTCATTTTTATTAATATTTTACTTTTTACTAAATGGGTTTAATTGAACCTCTTTTCATTTCTAAAATGAGTCACTCTCTAAATATTGCGACAAAAATATTAAATGAATGTTTTTTAATATATAAATTATTAGATAATTTTTCCACCATAATAATACCTTAATAATTTATCAATTCATTTTCATTTTTAAATAATTATTATCAAATAACATATTTTCATTTTAATGTGTACATTTTTTCTAAGAATGTGTTATTAAACAATGAAAAGGTTATTTTCCTTAATAATGTTTTTATGATTCAAGAATTCATGTTTTATAATTAGGATATGGTTCTTCGGAATTATTTATGATCAATATATTGTCATATAATAAACCAATGAAATTTGGTTTCATTATAAGCCATTTATGGTTGATTATATTATAACCTCAAATGTATTAGGTACTCCAGATATAGAATTCGAACGTATGATTATTCCATATATTTGAGGGAGTTAACCGATTAGGGTTCTCCTATGATATAATGGGTATATACTTTTATGTTTAATCTATGATTAATAATATTGGGTAATCATGCATCTTTTGGGTGGTTTCACTAATGTAATGATCTAAATATGACTGTTACGGTCTTCGATGAGTAGTTGTGGTGGTTAATCCTATGATTCCCCAATTTTCCAACATGTTTCATCTACTTTTTAATGGGTTTCAAGAGATTTATTTGTGGAAATTATTTTTTTCATATAGAAATTATTAATTCCATAATCTCAAAAAATAATGTTATAAATGTAATTATATTATGTAATTTTATGTTTTTCAAAGGACTAATGGTTTTATTTATTTTTTTATATCTTACTAGGACTTTTGGGCTCACCCCATATTCTAAAATCTTTTTCACACAGATTTCTGGATGATTAGGTATAATGGTTAAGTCAAGATGAAAATTTTGAATGTTTATCCGGAAAAGAAACCATGTTATATTTTGAAAAAAATTATATCAAAAAATGGATACTCAGTATATGTGTCCACTTAAAATGTATGGGATTACAATGTACTATTTTTTATTAATTCTCTAAAAATATAAAATTAATGAATATTTGGGATTAAATAATAACAATTATTATTTAAAATCACTAGATTATGTAATGTTTAAGGTTGGTTCCTTTTAATAAAAATGATACCCCAATTTAACTATATGGTTTATTTATTTGTTCTATGGTTTTTAGTGAAATATTATGATATTTTAGCTAATTATAGGATTTCTGGTTTAATGAAAATTATTTTCTACTTATTATGGTTGATAATTAAAAAATTATGAAATATTTATTATGATTTTTTTAAAATTTCAAAGTATCCTTTATGAGTTTTATTTTACATTAATATTTCATATGATTTTTTTATGAAAATCATTAGGTAAATAAGGAGATTAATTAGGGAAGAAAATGTGAATTTTGAGGCAAATGATTATAATGAAAAGGGAAATTATTTATAAATAATCATAGACTAATATTTTCTTTCTTTATTTATATGTAAAATAATGAGATTCTTATAGTCATCATTGTTATTGAAAAAATTTCTTTGGGTTTAAGGATGGGTAAAGTAAAATAGGATGTCATGGTTAAAGTCTTAATAATATAAAATGAAAATAAAAAATGTTTCAATTTTAAAAATTTATATTATGGGAAAATGGATACTGATTATTTGTGTAGACCTTGTATATATATGGGTTTTTTATATATGATTTATGACCTAACAATCAAAAACCCTATATGTAAATGATATTTATGATTTTATGAAAGTGAAATATAGTTTAAAGTTTTTCTAATAAATAATTTTTAAGGTCAGGTCCATATAGGGTAATCATATTTTTTCAATGAAAATACCTCAATCTAATTTGTAAAAATTTCCTAGATAATTTTTCATATTGTGTGATCAACCAAATAATATCCCGTAAGAGATTAAAAATAGGTATATAGTTCTTGGCTCACCCATTCTGTATTAGAGTTATGGTTAAGTCAATTCTCAACAGACCATTTTAAGGGTGGTGACCCCTAGGTTCATGTGTTCCACAAGCACATCCACTTTTACTATCGATAAATATATGTGTAGCTAGGGATAACCATCTACTCAAGATATTACCAATATTTCAGGATATCATCCTATATATTGAATCATCTATTGGGATTTCATTAAGGATTTATAATCCTAAAAACAATATAAAATAAACTAAACTCCAAAATTAACTATACTAATATCCAAAACTAATTAATCCCTGCTCTAAAAAACTGGGGCTATCAACGTTAAATGTATATAATTAATTTTATTAACATATATATATATAATTTATAAATTATTACATCCATAAATAATCACAAAACCCATGGATCTAATGATATAGTGTCTTGGAGACTATAAACATAAAAAAATTATTTTATATTTGAAGGAATAGACCATTAACATTACAAAATCTTGAGTTTTAGAGGATAATCTAAATTTTTTAACTTTTGGTATATTTTATTGGTTATATTTTTAGATAATTAGGATATCATTCATTCATTAAAAACCATATAATACAAATATTACATATATGTATAGTATCCATTTTTTCCACCTTATAAAACATTTAAAAAACATGATTTCTTTCCAAGAAGACTCTTCACAATTTTCAAATTGACATATTCCTTTACAATACCCATACTATGAATAAATGTAAATTTTTTGGATAAGGACAATAATAATATAATGGGATATAAAAATTTAAACAATGTGCTAGTCTAGTGAAAACATGAAAACTCATATAATGTTTTCCTTTATCTTCAATGTTCTCTAAGAATATGAAATAATAAATTTCAGTAAAAAAAACACACGTTTTCCTCAAAATAAACCCATAAAACTCATATCAATAAATTATATCTCTTTTCGGGGGTCTTAGAGAATCATATTTATAAATAATTATCAAAACCATTATAATTTAAATAACTGTACAAACAAATTCTAATATAATCATCAACCAATGCATTAGAGTGATATCTGGGAACACCCCCCATTTAGGCTATAACAACCTCACAACAAGATATATGGGTCACTGCATTAGATAAGATATAAGGGGCGCACCCAGTACTATCTAGGCCACCCCATCATATAAGATGGAACGAGCTTACCCGATGTTATCTGGTCTACCCTATCATATAAATTGTAATGGGTTCACATAATTCTCTCCCCGTCATAAAATATATAATGGCATCACCTAGAACTATCTAGTTTCACCCATTTCTCATTTATAATTCTCAAGTACCATAACATTAAAAAACATTTTTATTCTTTAATTTTTGATAAAAAAATTAAAACTCGCAAACAAACCACTTTTGGATATTGAAATTCCCTTTTCTATTAAACCCCATTTTCAATACAAAAATACCCTTTTCTATTTAAATAAAATTCAATACCAAAATACCAAAAAAAGGGAAAATCCTTTTATTTTAATAAAATATGAATGATTCAAAGAGAATATAGAAATAAAATAATGGTCTTAATGATGAAAAATTCATTATCTGTGTGTATATTAATAATAGAATATTATTCTTTTTGTTTGTCAAAAATTTCATATAAACACTTGTAAAAATATTCGTTTTTGAAAACCACTGAAAAAAGGAAATTTATAAATCATTTAGGTCCTTATAAAAACATTCAGAAAATCATTTTAAATACAGGGTCAAGGAAAATAAATAGTTGGAAGGAAACATTAAAATATAATTTTTTAAAATAAAAGTACCTTATCTCTTTGGAATACTTAAATCCTTTATACCATTAAAAAATAACAATAAAAAAATTAAATATCCTGATAATATAAATATTCATGATATTTCATGTCAAGGGGTCTGTATATACATGTATTAAAATAATATAGGTGTATAAAAAAATGGCTCAAGGAAAGAAAATTGAGCCAGATTCCCTTACCTTGAGTCTGACTTTTCATAGGTGTCTTTAACTTCATAAATAATAAACATGTGTTTATAATTTACATTCATGATAAAAATTTTAAAGTATATTATTACATTTATTAAACATATGAAGAAATTTTATATGATTACTTAATCAATTAAGTTTATGTCAAATATTTTGACCAAATTCAATTTATGTGTAAAAAACGACTTTGGTAGGTTGAATATAGTCAATGAAGTCATTTTTTAAACATATAAATAAAAATAATTATAATAATTATAAATTATTTTTACTTTTAAAACTAATCATGAAATATGTTTATGAAAAATGAACTATCTTTACAATCATGGAGATGGTAAGTTATACGTATGCGTGAGTAATGATTCCATTTTTCATTGGTCATTATAGAAAATGATAAGTAATATTTTATATTTAAAAAATTATAATTATATTCATAATAACACAATATTTAATTATATAAACTTATATTTATCTTTATAATGATGTGGTGTGGAAAATTGAATCACATCTTATCGAGGAGGTGATAGTCTACGTGTCCATGAATGACGTTAACATTTTTTTCAGTGAGTGAAAATGTAAAAAAACAATCATATATCATATTTAAAAAATGATAAGTATATAATTAATATAAAAAATAATTCATTTATATGAAATAAATTTATTATATTTACCCATATTACATTATATATACAGGTTAGTGAAAAATTAATCAAAGTGTTGCACGACATGATAGATCATTGTACACACGAGTGACGTTATCGTATCCATTACGAAATGGAATACACAATGTTATATAGGATATAATGACTATAGTGTTATAATTATGTGAAAAATATAATATATAATCTTTATATACATGATCATACACCACCGTGATTGGTGGTAATTGAAATATGAATGTCAATATATCATGAGGCGGTAGACCGCTATACAATGAATGATGATTTGATAATGCATTTTATGGAAGTGTTTGTGGTTGTAGGTCATGAAATTATAGTAAAAAAATATTAGTATTTGTAAGATACTTATTTTCTTATATCACCATGGTATAATAATTATTTAATGGGGTGGTGAAAAAAATAAAACAAAAAACACTCATTGATGAAATTTACCTCTTCTTTGGAAATATCCTTTTGGTTTTCACATAAGGCCAACCTTGGTTGTAATTTTTCAAAAATTATGGATTTTAGTATTAGAATAGATATGTTTATAAGTTATTTGGTAATTTATTGTCTGGATCAATTGGGTTTGAATGTGTGAATATATGATTATAGGGGTGGCCTTTTATAATTAGATTGAGTGGAACCCTTGATATATTTTTTAAAGAGTGAATTCCAATCACATTTGTTTATGTCACCAGGACCCAATAATGGTCCATTATAGATAAGATAAGGCATAAAGTCTAACCATGTCCCTAAAATTTGTTTTTCACAAGTTTTGTGTCATTTTTACACCTTATATACCATGTTGAATGACTATATAAAATTTTTTTTACCTTAAACGTTGTAATAAATTTAAACTATTTTTCACTAATAATTAAGGTGAAAAATTACACTGGACATCTTAGAAATTATAAATTATTCCACATAATAATATGGAATCTAATTTACCAATTTCAATTCATAGTAGTGAATGAATTATTACTGATGCGGCGAGACAACAGAATTTTTAAAAGCTATTTTTTATTAAAAAATGACGATTCTATATTAAATATATGGATAATAATAATAATTGTATGAAAAACAATTAAAATTTAATTATATATAGTATATAAGTTTTATTTAATATATTATACATTTTATATTATTTTATTTTTTTAGAAAGGGGAAACATTATTCATATTAAAATTGTTTTAAAAAATATATTTTTTAAACCCAAAATAAAACTTATACAAAAAACCAATATAAAGTCGATTAAAAAGTAAATAAAAAGATTAAATAAGAATAAATTATAATTATTTTACTTGATAAAATATTCAAAAAAAATTGAGACATTTAAATTACATAATTTTTTAAAAATAAATGATATTTTACACAAATAAATATTTTTTATTATTGATTGAAAAAAATATATTTTTAATAAAATAAAAAAAATTGGACCAAATTAAATTTGTATATGATAATTTCTAAAATTATATTAATTTTATGAAATTAAAATAACAAAATTTATAAATTAATTATTTAAGTAAGACATTATAATAAAAGTGTTTACTTAAACCAATTCCCTTTTTATTTAAAAAAATTACATAATATTTTTAAAACAAAAATAACTATAAAATTTATATTAATAAATACAAAAATGATTTATTCTATCATTACTAGGGTTTTTATATATAAATTGTTAAAATTTCTCTATAATCTAAATCCACTCATAGATATTATATGATAATTAATTCTCGTGAAATTATATAGAACGAAAAACATAATAAGGGGTAAGATTCAACACTAAGTAAGGGATAATAAAATAAAATCCATAATTGGATGATCTTAGTGATATAAGAAAAATGAATAAGGAATAAGGTCTAATCTAAAATACCCTAAAAAAGAAATTGTTTACCATAATCCTGAAATTCAGATATAACACCTCAATCAAAATTCATTCATTATCACATGAGAAGATAAATCATTAATATTATAACATGATCAATGAAACATGGGAAATAAAGTGGAACTATCATAAAAATATGATTTTTTACTTTTTGAACCACGATACCCACTAACCAGTACACCCATAAAATTCAGTGTATAGCTAAATCAAATAACACTAACCATTTGTAAAGATAGTTACATTATAATCCTTTCTCATTCCATTTCTATCCCATGATATATAAGGCATTACCCATTTCATTATAGGTATATAGAGGTATACACCCATATCATAAAATATATGTTTTTTCCCACATTAAAATAATAATCACAAAGTAAAATTACCCATATAAATTAAAAAATGGGATTTATTACATTTCAAAATCACTATAGGAATAACCCATTGAAAAATAATAGGTTTCTTAAAAATCTCATATCACTAACAAAAGAAATCATATGATATCAAAAATATCATTCTCAAAAATGAATATTTTCATAGTAAAATATATTGGATGATCAAAACATCACATCATGAAAGATAAATCATGGAAAATAATTAAATGTCAAAATAAAAATGTTCTCACAAAACCATTTAAAAATTGATCTGTTTATTACTTTAAAATATTTTGTGAATGGAAAGTGATGACATTTTTAAAAATTATTATTAATATTACCAAATAAATTATCCTAGAGAAGACATAATGGTTATTATAAAAATAAGAATCGAATATATGTTAGAAACATGTACTTTTAGATAAATAATTAGTAAACCAGACTTCAAAAATACATCAAGCCATAAAAAAGGATGTTTTAACACTTGAAAAAATTTTACTTTTCAATCACTCATTAATTTTAGAGTTTTAAAAAATACATTATGTGGTCAAAAATGGACGTGAAAATATGTTGAAAATTATAATATTTAAAAGAATCATTAATAATTTAGAATTGAAGAAAATTCATGGTTTTCAAAATGTGAAGTGAATATACATTGAAAAAATAAACCTTTAAATGAATACATAATAATGGATAACTGAAATAAAAATATCGTGTCCAAAAAGGGAAGTAAAAATGATTTGGAAACATTTACATTTAAAATTATATTTAAACATGAATAATTGAAAAATGTTTAATGCTTTAAAAAATGGAAGTCAAAATAATTTGAAATTTTTACATTAAAAATATTAGATAAGGTGACCATGAAAAATAAAAAAATGTTATTAAAATAATGTATGGATTTTATGATTAATTTTTTTTAAATTATGGAAAAACCTTTCGAACATTTTGACATAACATTATTCAAAACCCAAATTATTTAAAATAATAATGAATTCCATTATTCAAAATGAAATAAGCGTTATAAAATTATAATTTGAGATTAAAAAATTAGTTTCCACTAGGAAAAGTATAATTTTTTTTGGGATGTAAATATGGTGTCTTGTAAGAAAACCCAATAAAATGTAATGGGAAATAATATTAATAAAAATGAATTTAAAAAAAACATTGAAATCATTGAGGATGAAAAATTTAGTGTCAAAAATTATTTATCTAGAAAATATGGGATAAATACATCCTAGAATAATAATATTATATAATATATCAGTCTTGATAGATAATATATATTGATGAGTGATTGTGGGCCAAGGAAGAGAATAGATTATTCAAAACACATAACACTTCAATAAATTTTAAATAAAGATTAAATAGATGATTTAAAATAATATAAATCAAAAACTACCATTGATTAAATAATTTAATATTTAAAAATACATTCATGGGTATTATATAAACATATAAACAAAAAATTGGTGTAGAAATTTATAACATGTCTCAATCTAGAGATGTAGTGGTGATAAACCATTACAGATTTTGAAACCATTGAACCCAGACCCCATGAAAAATTTAATATGAAATTAAAAACTAAATATCTATAACTATAAGAGAATAATAATATAAAATATATAATTGGTTACTACGTAAACCATATATAACACCATTTGATTATAAAATAAGAAAATTATATTTGATAGTGTATACAACACGAAACCTAAGCCTAAAGAACTATGATATACTTATTAAACATGACCATTATAAACTAGAAATTAAAATTAGAATTATAAAAATAAATATCCAATTTTTTATAGTTATCAACGAATATATAATAGGAAGATAATATATTGGTAAATGTGGACTCAATTTTAATTAAATTCATTACATGATTCAAATATATATTTTTCCTCAAAACCTTTTTGTTGATTTTTGTGGTGAAATAATATATTTCATATACAATAAAATAAGAATTTTTTTAAAAAAAATTAATTCAATATTTTAATTCACCTATTCATAATTATGTTATGGTTAATTTTTTAGATTTATCTAAAAAGTTAGATTTTTCAATGAATTATGAAAAATACTGCTTTTTCAAAAATCTTTTTTCTTTCTAATAAATTTGGTAATTTAAAATTACCATTATGATTTTGAAATTTATTTCAAATTAAAGTAATTTTAATTTAGCTATATTTTATCAAATTAATTTCATGAACATATTTTATATAATAGATTTTTCTATAATCTTATTTTATTTCATAAAAAAGAGGTTTTCTAGAAAACTATTTTTATGACCATGATGTTTCTCCATTTTAATTAATTATAATAAACCCTAATTATGAATCATTTTAATTATATTTATATAATATATATCTATTTATAGGAATTTAAATTAATATAATATTTTTTACAAGTCATATAGTTAATATAAGATCAACTTATGCTTTAAAAATACATTTTCTTGAAATACCTATTTTCATCATGCTTTGTGGGGGTTATTATAAAATAAATTTATACCCAATATGGGTATTTAATTTGGTAAAATGGATTAATTATTTGTTATAACAAAAATTTATATAATTTAACAGGATCAAGTTAATTTATTGTAATTATGAACAGTAAAAAAAGTAAAAAATGTGTTATATTAGTGAAAGGGTAAATCAAGTTAACATTGTGTAAAATAAGTGATAAGTCCATAATTATTCATCTAACTTATTTTTTATGGATTTATTTTAACCATTATAACCTTTTGGTCTATATTTATTTATTTGTGGGACAATTTGAAATGAAAATGACTTATATTATAATTTGAGTAAACAAACAATGGCACACTCTATCAATTAAATATCTAGTATATGTTTACATTGGTGAAGAATAGTTGGATAATTAAAATTAATTTTTTTGGTTATAATGAATTTTTTTTATGATGTATTTTTTTTAATTTTTAGAGATTATATAGTTACTTTAGACGCTTAAACAATATTGTCTCAACTGTTTTAAAAATGGTAGAAAACTCATGGTAAATTATCTAAAAATAATAATTTATTTTATTTTAGATTATTTCTGCATCAAAAATCTTCTTATAGGTAATAATTATGAATTATTTATATATAAATTTATTATATTGTAAATTAATTATCCTCTTCATCTATTTAAATTTAAATTAAATGAACAGTGTCAAAATTTATATTAATGATATTTTATGTTAAATATTTTTTATTAAATTACTTTATAATACTAAAGATATTGAAAGAGAAAAATTACTTTGATAAATAGTATAAAATTTAATCCATTTTCCATTTATTATATAAATATTATATTATAACTATTGTTATAACCAATTTTATTTGAAAAACATTTTACAGTGGTAAATGTTAAAACGAGTTTACTTTGGGTTGAAACATAGAAGAAAGGTTAGTGCCAATTAAAATTGTCTAAATACTATTTTATTGAAATATTTTGAAATTATATTATTTAAAATTAAAATTATTTTTCAATTTTAATTTACATTAATTGAATATGATTGTATTATAATTTGATATGTAAAACAATCTCATAATTTCTCATTCCTTCACTTTAAAAAAGAAACACATATCTCCTCTTATTCAAACTTAAAGAACCATTTGACTTTAAAAATAACTACATAAATCCATTCCTCACATCCCATAACACATCCTAGAGGTAATTTTGGGTCATAAGTCCTATTAAGGGAGGATTTAGGTATAATCCTAAAGTTGTTTCCCAAAAAAGAGGTATAATTATTAACCAAGATTTTTTGTTATATTTATTATTATACATTCTTAAAATATTATTAAAAAATTAAAATGTAATTAAATAAATATATCGCATATACTGAAATGTTTTTATGTTAATTTAATATCTAATATCCATCTCCACTTCCATTAAATGGGAAACAAAACTGTCATTTGTGTGTACAGATGAATACTGTCTCACGAACCAATATAATTCATTTTCCATCCAAACCACTCAAAAATATTTGTAATGATGGATTTAATATGTATATATATAAATGATATTTATTAAATATTTATTATTATGAAAATATAATATTTCATTTATATTCGTACATTTTCATTCACTAAAAAATGATAACGTCGTTCGTATGTACGTGTTGAATACCGTTTCCACAGAGCGATGTGATTAATTTTTATCACCACATCACAATGGTGATATATATAAGTATATTAAAAGAAATAGTATTTTATTTATGATATTAAGATAATTCTATTATGAAAAAACAATACTTACTTTTATCTATAATGATCTTTAAATAATGGAGACGTAACTCTTTATTATTTTTGTCCTACCATCTCTAGGATTGTAACTTGGTTAATTATTCAAAAACATATTTAATAACTCATTTAAAAATAATATTTGAATTATAAAATTGATAATTATTTAATTATTATTATATTTTAAATGATTAAATAATGACCTTACATACTATTGTCAACCTACCGATGACATTTTGGATATATGAATCGAATATCATCGAAACATCTTAGATAAACATAATAAATTATGTAATTAAATATGAATTGGTAATAAGTAGCAAATGTTATAATATTAATGAAATTGTTTCTTAAAAAATTAATTAATAATCATATGTTTATTATTTAGGATTATAAATTTTTTATGTGATGTGTCAAACCTGAGGTAAGGGATATCACCTAAATTTACTGTCATTATACAATATTTTCATTTTCTAAACTATTTATTATATATAGTGTAAACACAACCATTTTACATGTTATATAATATATACTTAATGATTTGTATTATTTTATGTTTCAATTCAAATTGTTTTATACTAAGGGATTTGAATTAAATGTTACGAAGTGGTAATTGTTTCATAAGTAAATTTTTTTATTAGATTATATTACTTATTAATTATCTTTTATAATTTAAGATTATGTGTATAATTAATTTTTCTTTATTTTTTTGTTTTGAAATTGTTTCTATGTATTTGAATTTGATATGCATAATTAATTAGTAGATTAATCTTCACATAAATGGTGTGATATTTGTAACAGATTTCATCTAAATTTTCATTCTATTGAGACATATCTGATATTATTCAACTATTTATTTGTTTTATGTGTATCTAATGAATTTTTTTGTTATATAATGAATAAATTTATATTGATGGTAATTAATGCTTCATACTATGTTAATTTTTTCATTGTGGTTATGATTTAAATGTTATCAAAGCAGTAATTGTTTATGCTTTAATATCACATTAATAATTATTTTTTAAGCTTGAATTCACATTCAAGTATATTATATTATCATTATATAATAAAGCAATTTCATTTTATTATTTTATTTTTATTCATGGAATTTTTATGTAATACTTTTATTTTCTTCTCTTTGTAACTTAAAAATATTACAAATTTTTTAAAGAAAGATAACTTTATTTCTCTTTTTGACCAAGAGTGATTTTTCTTCAATATCCATATTTTTTAAAATTTTATTCAAATAATTTTTTATTATTATTTAATTATTTATTAAATAAATTTTTTCCAATTTTTTACTTTTAAACAAATTGTTTATATGGAATCCTGTTAGTGTTTTTTTAAATTGGCACATTTTGACTTTTTATATAAAATGTAAAATGTATATTTTTTAAAAATATTTTACATGAATTTAATATTCCCACCATAATTAGAACTTTTTTATTTGAAGATTCATTTTCATGTTTATAAGGTTATTTTAAATGAAATTTTTTTCTATATATTTTTGATATTATAATCTTTTTAAATATATTTTCAATGTAAAAGATGGTATTTTCATCAATTATTTTTTCTAATATTTTTACGGTATTTTTATTCATCAATGATAAAAACCCTTTATTATACTTATAATCCTATTGGGAGATATTTTAATAACACAATCCTTATCCTTTATCTGGATGGTTTTTTATCAGTTTTAGTAGGGGATGTATTAATGTTCAAAATATTTATTAATTTGGTAATCATTTACATTCCCCCAGAACATTCACATTATTGTGGTCATTTGAAATTAAATATCCATTAAATATACATATTCATTATCCTAGATATTCTTATTTCATAAACTATAAATCATTTATACATATAGTTTTTTTACTGTGGAGGATATTTTATACACCAGGGAATCCTTGATAAATCTATATTCTTTACTCAATACAAATATTTTTTGATAAGTTATATTATTTATATATTTAATTGATCATTAAATTTTTTTTGGAATGTATTATAAATGCGGTTATGGGTAGGGATCGATTATATATAGCCCCTATATACATCAAAATTCCTCATGATACAAATTTGAAGGCTATCATTAAATGGGATTTGTCATATAATTACACATCAGTCAAACTACCTTGGTGAAATGTTTTAACTGTATAGATATCCAGATATCTAAAATCATGACATATAATTTTAATCATTACCTTCATAGGTAAATTATTTATTTTAGTCTGTGTGATTAGTTAATTTTTTTGATATAGATGGATTATTTATGATATCTTGTGATAATTTATATGGAATTATTTGATCATCATTTATTCTTGTAATATTATTCTTCATGCACAATTTATTAATAAATAGAAAAAGTTTTATGTTATTTACCATATCATATTAAGTATTCCTTATTCAAATATGATACCATCCATTGTACAAAACCTCTACTGAGTATCTAATATCACCCATATTTTGTTTCCTTTCATAGTTATATAATGAAGGGATCTTCAAATTAGTTAAAGGATATAAAATATTTACTTTCTCTATATTTTATTATCTTTATGATCTCAAATGTAATGTGAGTCTCTGTATTTAAATTTTTTTACAATACTCATAAATTGTTTAACTATTATAGATTTAATCACTTATATTTTATATCAATTTAATAATGTAACCACCATTTCTAGGCTACTGGGGTAAGTGTATTTATAGTTTCAATTAGGGTAAATTAGTATAATCCTTGGTAATTCGATTTTGGAAAACATATATTTGTTAAAATAACACAATGATTGACATTGATAGGGAAATATTTTTTATTGTTCCACAATTATTTAGAATAAAATATTTGAGAGGTTATGGATTTGGATGTCGGTTCCAGGCCTATGATTTTTTTCATGAGTCAGCTAGCCAATCAGCTTTTGGATAGAGGAAGCTTATTTTAATTATTTTTTTAGCTGATAGAAGCATATATCTTATAGTTCAGGTTGTTTTTTTTCATAATATTTTGGTTTATTGGGGCCGTTTGTTTTGTTTATGTCGATGATGTCATGGGTTCCCCCTCACCCTGTAAAAGGGGGTATATTTTAATGTTAAAAAAGTAATTTTCAGTCAGATTGACTTTGCATATAATTCTTTTTATTAAGTAACTTCATAAAATTTTGGTAAGGAATATATTATGTGGTTTTAAAAAATAATAAATACCTATCTAGATATAAAAATTAGATATGGTTTTAGAAGATATGCATTAAGGGGTAATAATCCCAAAAAGAGTTGGTTATATATATCTTGGATATCATTCTAATGCACTGTGAGTGTGCCCTTACTATGCACCTAGATTGACATGACCAGTGGATATAATGAGTTTAATGAAATTTTTATTTATAAACCATTATGATGAGTGAGTGAATAAAACCCATAGAAACCTATATTATTCTATAGTGAAATAGGATTAACACAATGTTTCTTGGATTGACATGTATAAGACTAATGGTTTGTCTAAAATAGTATATACATTTTTTTGGTTTTATGTGATGGTATTTTACCATGATTATAATTATTTTGGGAGAAATTTTATGGGAAAGACCCCTTGGGCTTAGTATGTGTTTTAGTGAAATTTTTATTTAAGGAATGATGCTTTAATGACATAAGTTTAATGGTATTGATAAAATTTAGGGATAATATGATCATTGATGTTAAGGTAATAATTATAAATTATAATTATTTTATTTTATAGAATATTAAGTTCTATAGACAACCTTAGGGGTTATGAAAATATTTTATGAATAATGTATTTTTTTAGGATTTTCATGATATTTTTTGGAATTTTAGAGGAATTATATAAATATAGTTTTATAAAAAAGATAACCCACATTCTGGTAGACTACCCAACATATCCATTAAGGTTTTGTGGATTTATCCCACAATTTAAGGGTACTAAGGGTATAATTCCTACCACTATCCAACATGATATACTAGTTAATATAAATTATTTTAACTTAAATGGCTTGATATATAAATACTTATGGAATGAATTATGTTTAACTTTGGGTGTTACTATTAAGGTTTTAGAGATTAATATATTATATTGTATAACATGGGGTAAAATAATTTTTTTAGAGAAATACATTGAGATAATATGAAAGAATTTTAAATCATTTATATCTATTGTGATCCACTAATATTTAATTTTATTACTTCAGCTATCAAAATTCATCGTGGATATTCATTTACTAGGGTAATAAATGTAGTGTAAATTGTTCTAAGTAAAACAAAAGGATGAAATTATTATTATTAAATAAAAAGATACAAAGAAAATATATTTTCTGATCTACCCAGTCTTGATTGTAAATGAATCCATAAACACTAGGAATATAATATTGAAACAAAAATTTCATTATATTTAAAATAGTTCCAACGAATCAATTACATCTTCACCAATCACAGCTTTATAACATTTTTTTATTATCTTTATATTGAACATGTTCTCTATCAATATTTATTATTCCAATTAGAGAAATGTTTCTCTACCAAGTCTATATTTTCACATACGCTAATTTGTACATATTTTTTAACATATTCTTGTTTTTTACATGATTAAATTATTATTTCCATTTATCTTATTTTAAGAGGAATTTTTATTAACCATTCTAAAATGTGGGTTTTTGAAAAAGGAATTATATAATGATAAACCCTTGATTACCAATAAAAAGTTGAAAATGTGATAGAATAAATTATTAATGGTAGGTGAATTTAAGACCCTGATATTTTAAAATATGATCATTTTGTTCGATACGGTATATGACATGAAACATTGATACTAAGAGAATAATGATATACAATTTAATTATGACCATTATAACATATATATTAAAATTAAATTTATGAATATGAATAATGACTTTTAAAAATTATGTATAAATATTTTTAATGAATCAAGTATATTGGTAAATAAAGAATCATTTTTAGTAAAGTCCTTACATGCATCAAAAATAAATTTTCCATCAAATTTTTTTATTAATTTTTATGAGAAAATAATATAATTAATTTCAACTAATTGAAAAAAGTATACAGTAAAAAATGAATATTATTTTTTAAATAATATTTTTAAATTATATTTATAGTGAAATCTTATGATTTTTTAGAAAAGATTTATTTTCAGTGAATTGTGAAAAATACAGCCTTCTGTAAAACTCTCATACCTCTTCAAAAAATTAAGTAATTTAAAAGTCCCGTTATGAATTTAATTTTATTTAAAATTAAAATATTTATTATTTAGTGATATTTTATCTACTTAAATAAATTTTAATAATCTATATACCGAATTTTCATATAAGTTTGTTTTTAGGATTAAAAACACAATTTTCTATAAAATATATTTTACTACATATTGTTTCTAAATTTTAATTAATTAAAATAAACCCTAATTAAGAGTAATAATAATTAAATTAATATATAATATATCTATTAATATTAATTTAAATTTAAATAATTCTAAATTATTGTCATATATTTAATACAAGAACATATTTTTCTTTAAAAATGCATTTTTCTAAAAGCCATTCTTTTCACTCTTTATGGGACTATTATAAATTGAATTTATACTACATAATGAAATTGAATTTGGTAAAAATCATTCCATGTTTTTAATCTTGATATTTTATATTATTAAGTATGTCTAGCTTAATTTTTGGTTATTATGAATAGTAAAAATAGTAAAAATTTCAACACCACAATAAAAGGGTAATTCGAGTTATCCTTGGATACAACTAAGTGATAAGGTTTACATTTTTCATATTAATTATTATTGGATGATTTTATTTAAAACCTTCTAATATTAGTCTCATTATTAAATTATATATGGGACACTTTTCTATAAAAGTGGCCTATATAATAATTTAAGTAATGAAAAATAAAAAATGACACTCTTGTTCTTTTATAAATCTCATATACGCTCACACAGGGATAATATTATTTGGTGGATTGATGTGAATGCACATTTTGTATATAATTAATTTATATTAATGAATTTAATTTATTTTTATTAATTAATTATTATATAGTCATCTTTAATTCTTATAAAACGATGATGCAACGCTTATGAAAATAGTGGAAAAATCATGTTAAAAAATATTAAGAACATTAAAATTAATATATTTGAGAATGGTTATGATTCCAAAATAATTTTATTTTAAATTATGATTTATGATTTATTATAAAATTTATTATATTGTAAATAAATTATTATCATCATGTGTCAAAATTAAAATTAAAAGTATAGTTTCAAAAATGACATTAATGATATTTTTTGAAAAATAATATTTTATTGAATTATTTATAAATAAAAAAAATTAAATAGGAGAGTTAGGTTGATAAATAGTATAAAAGTTCACCCATTTCCCATTTATGATAAATAAATTTATATTATCAGTAAAATTTATCCCATTCAATTCTAAAATGGTTATTATAGTTGTTAAAGATAAAATAAGATTACTGAGGGTGATACCAAGAGATAATGTTAGAATTGACTAAATAATATTTTATTTCAATATTTAGACCTTATAATTTATAAAACAAATTACCCTAATCTAATTTGGATGTATTTTAAAAGAATATGACCTCATTATAATTTAATACAATATGAAATTCTAAAAGTATCCCTCCCCTTATTTATAAAAGGGTACCCCTTCTCCCCTCCTATAAAAACATCAAGAACCATGGTGTGGAAAATACCGCATCATATGCATTCAGAACTTATCTTACCACATTCTAGAGTCCTTTTGTAAAAATTAATCTAATCTAGATTTAACTTTGGTGTAATCATCAAATTGTTATCCGGAAAAGTGTTATTGTTCTTAATTGAGAATTATTATTTCATTTCTTCTTCCACCTACTTTAAAAATTAATATATTATTTTAATATAATCACATAATCGTATCCTATATAATGATTTATTTGTTAAATGAATATCTTATATCTAACTCCTCTTCTATAAATTGGGAATGAAACTATCATTCATGTGTATAGATGATGACTTCATTGTGAACTAATGTAATTCATTTTCCACAACCACTGCTCAACTATGTCTATAATTCTAAATGTAATATAAAAATATATATTCTATTCATGACTTATTTGTCATTATGAAAATATTTTATATCATTTAACCTCTTACCTTACCATTCATTAAAAAATGATAATGTTGTTCATGTGTACATGTGGACTACAGCCTCAATGAAGCGATGATATTCATTTTCTTCATCACATCACATGGATTATATATATAATTATATTTATAGAAAAAATATGGTATTTTTGATATTATTATTATTATTATTTAATGATAAAATTATAGTTACCTTTTTTCAATAATTATTGTTGAAAAATTGAAATGTTGCACATGCACACATACTCCCTACCATCTACATGACTATAACTTAATTGTTTTTCATAACCATCATGAATTTATGGTTTTAAAATTATATTTTTTTATAGAAATTATAATTATTTCATTATTATAATTATTTATATGATGGAACAATGAACATATTGACCGTAGTTAACCTACCGAATTCATTTTGGACATATGAATTGAATTTCATCACAACACCCAACATAAACATAATTTATTAAGTAATTAAATATAAAATTGACATAAATAAAATTAAATTAACATTATAAATGAAAAAATTATTAAAAAATTAAATAATTTAATTTTTTTTATTATTTTTGAATATTAATAATGTACATTATTAGTCAGACCCGAGGTCAGGGGTTTAGTCTTAATTTCATTTCATTGAAGAATATTTTAATGTATTGAATCAATTTCATCTATATGGTGTATAAATTTACCTCTTACATGTTATATCATGAATACAAAATATTTAATTGTATTTTATGTGTCAATTTATATTATTTAAACCAATGGTTTTTGATTTTATAGTTACCAAGTGGTGTGTGATTCATAACTCAATTTCTTTTTATTTGGTTATATTATATTTTAATTGTTTTTAATATTCTAAGACTATGTATGTAATATATTTTGATAATTTTTTCCTTTATTTCAAATTATTTTGTGGATTCAAATTTTACCAACATAATTAATTAATTTACTAACCTTTAAATCAATTTCATTATCCTTATATGATATTTTATCTCAATTTCAACTCCATTGAGACATATTTTGTATTGTGCACCTACTTATTTTGATACGGTGTATCTACATCCCATGGATATGTTAAATCATTAATCTCTTTAAATCTTTTTAATTTAATGTTTCATTTGAATTTATTTCGTTCATGGGGGTTATAATTTACAAGTTACCAAAAGGTAAGGGTTTATACTTCAATCTCATGTCAATCGGGATTGTTTATGCTCAAATTTTCATTAATGGAAATTATTTGATATTTTATGATAAACCCTTTTGATTTTATTATCCTTTTTTATTCATAAAATTTTAAAATTTTAGTTCCATTTTCCTCTCTCTATTGCATTAAAGGATTTAGAAACCCTTTTATGAAAAGACAACTTTATATCTCCTTTAAATCAAATGTTCCTTTTCTTCCATATCCATATTTTCTCTAAAATGATTTAATTTATATTTCTAATATTATCAAATGATTTATTAATATAATTTTTACAAATGTTTTAATTTTTTTAATAATGTGTCAAAATCAATTTTCTTTTCATTTTATTAACATGTTACTTTTCGATTTATTAACAAATATATGTAAGTAGTCTTCAATATATCTTACTCAGTATGACCAGAATTTTCCCACCACCATGCCATCCATTTGTAGAAAGATTCATTTATAATTTTACAATGTAATTTTTGAATATAAAAAAATCCCATAATATTCTAGAAATATTTATTCTTTAAAACATATTTTCAAAGTAAAAAATAAGTATTTCACACAAAAATAATTAATGATAATTTTATTGAATTTTTATTCATCGATGAGAAAAAACCTTTAATATTATTATAATCCATAAAGGATATGATGAAATGATACCATATTTATCCTTTATAAATATATTTTATGATATTTTTGAGTAGGGTAATTATTAACATTAACTTTAATGATTAATTTCATATTCATTAGCATTCCCCTGAATCATTCACTTTTATGTGATCATTCGACATTAAATTCATTATAATTATTTATTGATAATAGTACCTATAGAATTTATAATATTATTATTTAATAATGTTAATGGTTCACTAAATAAATATTTTTATACATTATATACATTTTTAACACCATTATTGTTAGTGGATATGTAAAACAAAAGATAAATATCATCTCATGGAGGTGGTAGTATGCAAGGACACACGAACATTCTATAAGTTTTTTGTAGAATGGATTGAAAGTAGAAAATAAATATATAATCATTTTAGAATAATTAAAATTTTATAAAATTTATATTATCTTACTATATAACATTTTATACCATCCATGAATGTTGTTAATTAAAAACCAAAATCATTGATTTATTGAGGTGGTAATATGCACGCACGCTCACACATGATGATTCTTGTTTCTATTAGTAGATAGAAGTTAATAAATTTGTGTTATAGAATTAATATAATGTCCTATAAAAATAATGGTGGTTTTTTTATTATTCAATGTTAATGATGGTCTTATAAAAGAAATAATAAGAATGAAATGTTAATAAAGATGTGTTACCTCATCGAGACCTTGAATATCTTCTTCACAAAGACCTTAAATTATAGGGTATTATCAAAACTTTTGGGGAAGAAGATCATTTGGATGTATAATAAAAATCAAGGGGAAGAAATTTGGATTAGTTTTTAATGAATTTTATAAATATGAGAGTAGTATTAAAATACTATAATCCATCGTTCCTTTATTGTTGAAGAGGCAGGAATTTTCCATTGAAAATAATTCTAGATAAAGGGTTAGAATGAAATAGCATGATATTTTTTATAGTTAATTTAATTAAGGATGGTAATAAAGTTTCGTAATAATTTGTGGCCAAAACATTTATTTCTGTATGGTCTAAATTTCATATTAATTTCTTAAAATTATAACTACCTAAAATTAGTTATTCAAACAATTATTACAGTTATGTAAATATTAACATTTTAATTATTTTATTATAGAAAATATAATTAGAATCTTATTACAAAATTTTGACATGTTACATATGAATTTGGAATTCATTTCACCTAATTAAATTCATAAATAAGAGAAAATTAACTTTTATATGAAAACTTATAATGTGCTAATAAATAATTTTTTCTAGAATAGTTTTGTTTTAATCATTAAGTGTTCTTAGACATATTTAACTATAATTACTCATTAAATGAGTGTTAATTCATTTTTATATTTTTTTAAGAATCATATAATAGTATTCCTTTCAAATTGGAACATTAATTTTTTATAAGCCACACTATTTTGAAAAGTATTGTTCATTGAAAAATAATCATTTTACATGTGTAAATACTATTTTCCAAAGGTAACATAACCTTTGTGATTAAAAATAAAGCATAATATATTATATAATTTAGAAAATATGATTTTATAAATTAAAATCAATTTATTTTTATTATATTTTTAAAAAAAATTTAAAATATTAAGGAATAATATATTTAATGCACTTTTTATAAAATATTACTCATGCATTAAGATATCAAATATGTGTTTGGAATTCAAACATGATATTATAAAATATATAATGTTACTTAAAAATACACATGTTTTTTAAATTTAAAGTCTTCCTATGTTATAGGTTATGCCTATATAAAAGTGTTGTTACAAAACCAACACTATTTTCAAATATGATGTTTTACATTGTTCACCTAAAAACCATTAATTTTAGAAAAAAATAAAAAATTAATCTTATGATAACATAAACATGTCGAATTGAAAAAATGATGTAAAATTTTTCAAATTAAATATTCATAATTTGATAATTTAAGATTTAAATGAAATCCCAAAATATAATGGAATATTTTTCAAATTGATAAATTTATTTTTAAAATGATAAGATTCTTGATTATTATTTATTGTAAAATAGTATTTAAATTTAATTGATGAAAATTTATTTTTAATTGATATTAATTTCTCAATGTGATATATATTCATTTTAATATATCAATGTAAAAAAAGAAGGTTTTAAGCTTAAAACGGGTCTTATATTGGTATTCTCATTTGATTATATAGAAAAATATACCTTTTGACATCATACTAATATCTACTAAAAACCCTTATAACCATCACATAAGATCTAAGGGTAAGAAAATTGGTAGTGGTAGTCATAGGTGGTATATATGCTTTCGTGGATTTAACAAAAAGTCCTACATGCATAATCTTTTCCCGTAACAGATTTCTATATTGTTGTAATTACATGACATCAACATCGGTTTGGGGAAAACCATATTTAATCTTTATCCCTTATGAGCATTGAAAAAATGTCTTCATATGGAAAACTACAACTTCAAGATTCCATTGATTACAGAATAAATTATTGATTTTTTGAATGGTTCCTTCCTTTTACAACAGTTATGTTAATGGCTATGTTTCAATTGTCATATTTAATATTCAAAATATATCATATTTCTCATTCATTTTTATTTGTTATAGTTTGTATAACTTATTATTTAATATGGAAATTATTTATGGGGAAAAATGAAATCTATCATAATTATAGACTACCCCCTTTTCCCCACTCTCTTCTTCTAATATTATTATCTAATGGAATACATGGTTATAACCTTTAATATATATGTGTATTGAGGGATGTAATAGATTATGGTTATCTCACATATAGTTATTATTAAATATAGTATCCTAAGGATTATTATTGGTAGTTTGTGTATGGGACATAAAGGATTGAGGTATAATACAAAACTATTAAGTTATGGTGGATCCTAGGAACTACTTTGTCACTTTTTGGATGTCGAATATTGATGATGATATCAAGTGATAAACGTTATTAATTTTATTTTATAGTTTCCTATGTGAATTAGGGAAATATTATTTATTTATAAATAGATGGAATGAGACATGAAATGTTAAGGAAAAGTGAAAAAATACTTGGAAAGTGGATGTGGGGTACCATCATATAATATTTTATTATTTATTATAATATTTTTTTTTGTGATAATTGGTGAGAGTGAAATAGTGAGTGTGGTAAATTAGTATACCTTTTTATGTGGTGAGATAGTTTCACTTGTTCATTCACTAGGATTTAATACTATTTATTTAGCTTTTTCATGAGAGGAGCTAGGGAGGATTCTATAAATTATACCTATTATATAAACCCTCTGTATATATAATGTTTGGTCAAGACCAAAATAGCTAGTTGATTATTTGGATTGAAATAACTAGTTCATGATGTTGTTCCAGAGCTATTTGGGCTTTGGATCAATATCGAGTATTTTTTTGTACTTGTATTTTCTTTTGAATTTTTTTGATTGTATGAAATTACATCCATGCATAGGTATATTTTATTATTTAATAAAAAAGTGTTATTTAGTAGTTTTATCTTATCTCTCATTCCTTAGTTTCTTCTTCTTGGGTAATTATTCACATTTTTTTGTATGATATACCCTATATGTTTTTCACTAACACTGGGTCTATTGGAGGCGACCTTTAGGTGTTATTATCTCCATTCTCTTATTGTCCTCCTAGAGGGGGTTACCTTTAGAGTTGTGTTTTTTGATAATAATATATTAGTATAAATGGTTATAGTAAGGATTATGATTCTTGTGTATGTATTTATGGATCTTGATTCAATTATTTTCGATATTTTCTTTAAGTGAAGAATTAATTAGGACTTAGGTATGGGTTTTTATATCAAAATCATCTCTTTGAGATACATTTGGTATTATCAACCTAATTTAATTTTTGATTATTCAAAACCACATATTTGATATATAAAATCCATAATTATATTTTAATGATGTGATTTTATGTTCAATTACATTTTCTCTCTTTCAATGGTTTTGTTTATAATATTATTCAAGTAATAAAGGTTATATTTTTCTAAATCCTTAATTCCTTGAGACATGTTTATGTCATAAATCATGTTTTCTATTGAATGGGATATTAATTTCCCATTGATGTATACATATCATATATTTTTTATTAATTTAAAATAAAATCCCTAATAATTTCCATTACATCATATTTCTTTTGAATCTGTTGTTACCCCAATTGAAATTAATTTTGGTAACTTTATTTTCATTCATTGAGTTATGTTTATCCTAATAGACTTAAAAAGTACTTCTACATTTTACCAATTTATTATATTATGTGGTACTATATTTTTTTCTATGATTGTAGATTTCTACCACATAATACTCTTGTTGAACTATTTCTTACTTCAAGGAGTATTCTTCACATAAATAATATTGATAACATAATTCCCAATTACTTGTGTCATATTTTTTCAAAATGAACTTATTTCTTTCATGATTGGTTTCTCCCACCCAAAATTTTGTTTTATTGTAACATTTCTACCTCTATGGGAAATATATTTGATAAAAATGAATGTTTTTTTACTCTTTTTACAATAAAAGTTGTGAAAATAGGTATCATAAAATAAATGAGAATGGTTTCTTCCTTTCACTTTCATATTTTTGGTATTCCTCTCTACATTTCTTCAGGTTAAAAATTGTGAATTTTTAATTCCCAATTATTAATTATTCTTTTTAATTCAATTATCTTTCACTTTAACTTTGGGGAAAAATACTTTTTAAGTGATGCGTAACATATTATTTTATATCAATGATAAAATGTTTCCCAAAAGCACATTTAAGTTCCCAATTCCATTTTCCTTTACATTTTAAAAAGAATTTATACAAATAGCATATATGTTTCACTTTATATATATTTATTTATTTGGGAATGAACTCACATTACCAAATAATCAAATTACTTATCTCTTCTTGGGTGGTATCATTCAATCATTCTTATAAAATAATTTTTGTTTATCTATTTTAATAACCTTTTAGGTTTCCTTTATAAGACTAGGGATATTTTATTTTGAAAAAATAAAATTTATTTATATAGATGGATTATGATCATGTTATTTTAATATTGATTGAGTCATAAACTCATTTTTCTATACATTGTGAACATATAATTTTACATAATTCAGATTGGAGGATGTTAACATATAAAGGGTGTTATTATAATTAAATGGGGAAAACTAATTTTATTATATAGGTCTCTATTCTAATATGGGTGATTATTTGAATATTGACTATTTATTTTTTGACCATTCACCTAATTTTTCTAAATGTGATATGATCATGTTACCCCTTTTATCTATAAGGGTAAAAATAATGAAAATCATAATGATTATTGAGTTTTAATTATTGTTGATTATTTATTAAAATTCTATAATTTTACCTATACATATAGTGGTATTTTCATTCATAAAGTGGTTCCTTAGGAATAATAAAAAATTTACTTTTGAATATTATAGTGAATGCATTAGATTTAAAAAGTTATGGGTAGGGACAAGAATTATATAACCCATTGATGAATTTACAGGTCTAATTTGACAAAATAGTATGGGATTTTGTGTGTACCTCAACACATATCCATATAGTGTCATGGAATAATGTTGTGAGAATATGTTTTTGATTCTTCCATTATTAATTCTATTAGTATGAGTTTATTCATTATTATTTTCCATGATTTTATCTATTTTTATATGAATAAGATGGTACTAGTTATAGTTTATTATATAATTATTAAGATTATTTACATTTTCCATATTATTCATATCATGATAATGTTTTTGAAAAAATTGGATATATGTTTCCCTTACTAAGAATTTGATCTCAACCCTTTTTTATATTTACATTCCCCAGGTCCTGATGAAATAAAGTACATATGACATGTTTACAAGGATATGATTTGTGGAAAAAATAATGGGATATATTTAATATTCATTATGGATTAAGTAGTTTTGTTTATAATTTGATAACAAATTGTATGATACAATGATCATGGGTCATATTTGTTATTTTTATTTTTAATTTTTTAAATCCATAAACCAAAATTAACATGGAAATGAATATAATGAAACATTTATTTATGAATTATAATTATTTAATAGTTATGTTTGGTATTCTAGAGTTTTTATGGAAGATAATATGTAAACGATGTGTTGAGCAACGAGGCATAGAAGTACAACTATAGGGAATCATAGTTGGTATTAGAGTAGGGTTTAGATAACTTTAGAGATTTGGATTTTAGTTGAGGATAATTTAAGGGTTGATAAGTTAAGCTTGATCAAAATTTCATAGGTATAGATAACCCATTAGAATATTATAAGATTTTATGTCAATACAATAGTGAACTTTTTATTCAGGGATTTGGATAATATAACATTAGTGAACACATTATGGGTAAGTAAAGGAAATAATTCTACTTATAGGATAACCTCTTTATGTTTTTGTGAAGTATGTAATGTGTGGTACTCCTATAATTACTTCTATTTATGGATATTACAAGTGGTATTATGCTTTGTTACATATGTAACAAGGGTTAATAACCTCAAAAGGGGTGGATAGCATATTAAATCAATCATCATCTAGTATAAAACAAATAGGCCTAATTAGACATCTTTTTTGAAACTCTTAAGGGGCATTCTTTGGTCAATATCATTCTCATAATGAATGAAAATGAGATATCTTTATATATTTAGGTAAGATAACATAATAATAAATTCATCAAACATAAACATATATTTAAACAAAGAGATTCATAAGTTATTGTATGTATTAATTGATATTTTCTTTCCTAGATAAAATATTTTTTGATTTTGAGATCATCAGTTTTAGTTTTTTTTAGAATATTCTAAAAAAGTTCATGTTAATTTGGGATCTATATTGTGAGGATTATGTTATGAATCATTAGATACCCCAACTCAATATAGCCTAGGATAAACCAAAAATAATATAAGTTGAATTGAGGGTTATATAAGTTCAACTAATTTTGAGAAAATTTGAGATGTAAGGAATATAGGCTAACATGATTTTGTTATAATGTTAATTATCTTGAGGTTAATGTTTCATATTGTTATTTATTATAATTATTGTATAATTATCATTACTCAGTCATTTTTTTTGGATTTAGTAATGGTTGAATCCTGAAATAACAAAGTTAACAATGGTTAACATTGAAAATGTCAAAACCTTACCAATGGAAAACCTTATAGGATAATGGATATAGTTTGGAATCTTTTTATTATTCTAAAATTGATATCAAGAACTCTTATTAATAATGTGAACATAGTTAGAGACGAAACACACCAAAGAATAGACAGATGGTGTCTCAGGAAAGATCAAGTGATAAATTTGTTAAAATAAAGAATTTTTTATTTTCTATAAGTAATAATGTGGATGAATCATGGGGTGATTACCATAAAGGTTTTATTAAATGTTATAACTTTTCAAATAAATGTCATCATATTTTTCTATGTAAAGGGAAAAAAGCAGATGTGAAAATATATTTCTTAAATTTAATGAGAGTTGAACATTATGTTACTGAATGTCCCAATCTAAGGTCCAATGATAGAAATAGTCCCCAAAAACCATGATAATCAGGATAATACTATGAAACTACTACTATTGTTTTGGATAGTGATTTTTTACTATATATTTTTTATTTTCAATTCATGTAATTTTTTAAAACTTCTAGATACAGAGTTATTAATAATGACCCTAGATTGTATGATTATAATATAAATTATTTTATCTGTTTTTTAGATGTTGGTACTTACTATCCAAGATTTTCATCCCTTGAAATAATTTTATATGAAACCATGAGTGGGTTGTCTCTCTTTATACTGATATTATAATAATTTTTCATATAGATAAATTTCATTCCATATCCTAAATAAACCCATAATCTGTTTGTGGTGTACAGTTAATTATTATTTCCATATTGAATTTACTCTATTAATATGAGTCAAATTGTGAGGAAAAAATTTATGTTGTGGAGAATGTAATACCGCAAAATATAATATATGAATAACTTTAAATAATAAAATATGTTTGATAGCATGTTCCACTGGCAACATCAAACTAAAACAAAACAGAAATATGATTAGATTTTTAAAACACAATCATTCAATTAGTGATAGTTAATAAGAGTATCCCTTTTATGAGATATTTATATAATGAAAATAATGACTAACTTTAATATGAATTAAATTCAATTGGTTTATCTGAAATGACTAATGTATTCATTTTATATTTGTAGAGGTATTTTTTCTAAATATTTCTCTTCTATTTGATATAAATTTTTATTCCATGATACTTTTGATTAATGATGATAAAATTTATTTCATATGAATAATTGTTTGAAACCAATTTAATTCGTATATAAAAGGACATATTAATGAAAATATTGAATATTCTTAAAAAAGATATTTTACTATTAAAAATTTTCATTTTATCTCCCCATTTATCTTAAAAGGTAAATTTATAAAAAAAATATAATTCTAAATAGATAAGATGAACAATATTTTTGGATTCACCATATAAATATTTTTTAGGATTAATTATTTGGATATTTCTATAAAGAATGTTTTTTATGTGAATATTAAATAATATCATTTTTTAAAATAACATAGATTTTATAAAAATTGTATATTATAAGTATGAATTTATAATTATTGAAACATTTTATTATAAAAAAAATATTTATTTGATATATGAATTCATAATTTTAAAAACACTGGTTTCAATTTTTACACCGATATTAGATATCTTAGAACATATGTAAAATTTTCACAAAACATATTATTCATACACAATAAATTCTTATTTAAAAATTGGTTTTTATCAATTTTTTTAATTAAATCAAGTGAGTAATATTTCAAATTTAGAATCATTGAGGCCAAATTATCTAATATGAACTATGTTATGTCTAGGCATAAATATTAAGATTTCTTATATAAAAATGAGTTACCATGGGAAAAGCTAAAATGTTAAAAGTAAAAGATCATGGGGTAAAAGGCTGAAAACATAATATAAACACATCCAAAATTGAGTGTATTATGTATGAATATACCTTATCTCTCCATTTCCCTAATATTTCTCAATATTTGGATCCACATTTCATGTTCATCATGTTATCCCTTAATATAAAGTGAAAATATTTTAAAAAATTACATTCTCGCTATTAATAAATGGGGCCCATATACACCCCTTAAATATACTAATAAAAAAGTTTCCTATTGAATCTATTCCCATTCCCATACCATATAAATATAATTCACTCTTTTTAGATTCTTTTCATAGGATATTAACTTCTTCCATACAGTTCCAAGGGATCTTCCAAGGAAATATCAGTGTGCTCAACTAGTGTATTCATTATTTATTATCATCCTTATTTTATAATTTAAATTTAAAATTATAATTTTTAAATAACTATATAATGAAATTATATTTGGTTATATTACTAAGTTCTCATGATATGAGGATAATAATTAATCATATTTTTCTATTATATTAATAGAAACATAATTATCATTCATACATTGTGCAGACTACCACCTCCACCACTCAACATGTTTCATTTTCATTCCCCACATAACACATATATTATAAGTTGGTTATTTTAAAAATAATTATGATATATATATCATTTTTATGAATCTATGAAAATAAAACATATCAGTATTTTATACCATTCTATGGAAAATTTAAACATCAACCATGTGTAAGTGTGGACTACTACCTCCATAGAAAAATTGATTTTTCTTTTTCTTTTTATCACATCATTAAATGGATGTCCATGATTATTGAATTAATGATTTATGTAAAACAAAAAACTTTTATGGAGGTATTTATTATTTTATTTGTTTTTTCTTAAAAAGAATTTATTTGGTTAATGAAATGGTTCTGGGGTATATGAGGTGTCTCGGGCTGTCCCTGGGGGTTGGGGATGAAAAGGGGGAAAGAAGGTTTATCCAATACATGTTACATTGTTAGAACATGGTTAGTATTAATTTGGCACCATAACTATGTGTTCCTTGGGAGGTGGTTCATGACTGTGAAATAGTTAAAATTGGGAGCCTAAAATGTGTGGTCTTGGATAGATCCATTCTTCACAAGCACGAAAATGTTTTTCAAACAATTATGGCTCCTTGGAAACTATGAAACAAGGGGCCCTATTGGATAGAGGGTGTCTCAAAGTAGACTCATGGTTTGGCCAATCGTGCAGCCAAACTATATGCCAAATTAAGAAGGGGAAACTTCAAATTCTTCCACCTTTGGATTTAAGGTATCTAACCTGAATTTAATCCCCATTTTTCTTTCGGGGACCGAGGTGATGAACTTCTTCCTTACAATATTCCCTAGTAAATTTCTCTTTCAATTCATGGATTTTTGGAGTGTGGTTGGGTGTGAATCAATGCTCTGAGTGAGTATAACACTCATATTTCCATTGTTTTCTAGAAAAGGCTATGTTTAATTATTAATTTCCATATAAATCCCAAAACACCTCTTTTTATAATAGATTTTATGTTAGGTATTTGATGATTTAATAATTTAGAATCAATGGCTAAGTTTAAGTAATCCATTATCTACATACTTGAGGTAGGTTGTCAAAAAGGTGAAACCCATATTCTTCATTCATTAATGTATGTGTATGGGGTTATTTTGTGGTACATTCTTATTTTCCATTTAGTTTCTTTAGTAGGGAATGGTAATTAGGTTAGTTGTATGATTAATTTAACCCCTCATGATCCCCATGTAACCTTTTGATGATAATTATAATAGGCCTAAGGACAACCATGGGGTTGGCCTTTACATTGAATATATAATCGAGTTTCTAATTGATAAATTTATGGGTATATGGAATGAAACCAATAATAATCATTTTCAATTTGATGAATTGTATAAATAGTTGTTTTTTCTAACATGAAATGGTTAAATGTGTAATGAAATTTGTGTGAAAAATGTAAAATGTGAAAAATGTATAAAAATAATGATCATGTGAAAAAATGGTGGATGGGGTGTTATACTAAGGGTTTACACCCACAGGTCAAGCTAGACTGATGTTCTAGGTCTCTATGAGGTATTTAGTTTAGTATTAGACTAATAATCTACTCCTACAGGTTGATATAGAATGATGATCTAAGCCCACAAAGGTAGTTCATTGGTTAGGGTATTGTAATGAGGCTCTATTCTCTTAATAAATGCACATGGTTAGAATGTATGGACTGAGGCTCCAAGGTATGTTGGTTTATGTAGTGCCTGGACTAAGGGTCTGTGGAATTTTTGATTATGCAATGATTATTTAAACAAATTTCCTTGTGATGTAGGGTATTTGACTCAACTTGTATATTTTTTAGTTTACTGACATAGACCTAATAATGTTTATTGAAAATTGGTAACACATGTAATTACAGATAAAAGTTGAGGTTGTAGAACTCCTTAAATAACAGAACCATTTTTATCATTAATTTATCATGTTTTTTATCATACTCTTGAATACAGTATTTTGATTGAATATTTTATAGACACCATTAGATGTGTCCTACTGAGTTTTAATCAAACCATTTTTCAACGTCCATTGGGTTCTTGAGCATATTTCCTAGTTACATGTTAGAATAAGTTGAAGGGCCATATGTTAGAGAGTTGATTTGGACACAGGGATGTGTATTGATAAGGGAACCATACTTTGTATCGAGGCCCATATTTTTGATTTCTAGGATTTTCTTTATTTTTTATTATTCATTTACACTTGAAATTGTAAGAAAATACATTTCATATTTACTATTTGGTTGTGGTAATATATCGAGTATCGGGAAAAGGATTTTTTAGGCATGTTTATTGATTGTATAGATTCTATTATTTCTTATTATATCTATTGCATCTTACTCTGAAAAATAGGGTATAGTATCCCCACATATCTCATTAGACCCTCTCTACTATTCATAATCTTCTAGAGTATGGGGATTCATGTCTATGATTTTGTGACACGTTGACTTGGGGCACCGGTTTAGGGGATTATGGGTCCAGGTGTGAAAAAGTAGTATCAGAGCTATTTTTTATATTATTTATTTTATTTTGGGGAAGGTATATAGGAGATTAGGATGTTTCATTCCTTGGAAATGAGCATAGATATGGGAGAATCTTACCTATATTTGGGGGAAAACCAAGAACCCAGGTTGTGATTTTTGTTCATGATATTTGTTTTTATAGTTTAATGTTTTATCTCCATGGGTGATGCACAACCAGTCTGATGTTAATGTCTTTAGGGATTTTTCTTGAAATCTGGAATTTCCTAAGGTTGTGCATACATTCATAAATCTAGGCACTTAGGGATATGTTTTACATGCAACCTATTAGGAACATGATGGAAAACATTTAATGAATGGATATCAGAATTGGAAATTCATTTTGATTCTTTTATTATTTAAAAAAAACTGACTAATAAAGATGTTATAACTATATAAATAATTAAAATAAATTTATTAGTAGTAAAATATAGTTCCAAATGAGAAAGTTGTAACTTTATAAATAATTGAAGGATGTTTACTGTAAGGTATTAGTAAGGTATTTAATGTGAATTTAATTCGAAATCTGGTTTCCCTTTATTATACATGACCCATAATAGGAATATTTTAGGGTAGTGGTAGAGATATGATCATGTTAATTGGGATAGTGTATGTAGAGATAGTTTTTTATGGATGGTATCGAGCATCATTCTGTGAAAACTATTGAAACATTATGTTATGAATTTTGAGAAGTGTCTTTCGAATTATAGAGAAATTCAACCTTGGCGAGGCCTATCTATTCAAAAAAATTAAGTCATTGTTAAGAATTTTCCACCATTATTTGATTAATAACCCTTGTTGGTTATGGTATTATAGGGGATGATTATTTTCATGATGAGTTTTCTATTTTTATATAAAAGAGGGAGATAGACCTAGAATGCGTTTCACCAAGTATGTTTGACAAGACATTAGATTTTTATTTTCCACACACTCCGACTTTTGGGGGAGGGGGTGGACCTAAGGTAGTAAATTTATAGATATAATATATATAGATGATTATGGATCACATATAGAATCCTATTAAGAATACTTTCAAGTTGGTGGCATATATGTTGTGCAGATTGGGAAAGTATTGGTGGGATATTATGGTTCAGACTTAGTAGGGAGATGGTGTGTAGTGGAAGGATTTCCATGATAATTTTTTTGAACACTTATATTCATAGAATCTGATATATGAGATTTATTTAGAGTTTGTGTGGTTGAATCATGGGAGTATTTATATGATGTATTATTTTGGATACTTCACTAACCTGCCACGCTTTGTTCTTGAATTGGTAAGGGATGTGGTAGCTAAAGTGAGACATTTCCAAGATGGACATAGATATGATATTCAATCCTTGGTTAATATATTACATTAAAATAGGTTTTATGAGGTGGTGGATGATGTTTCCCTTTCAAAATGGATCCTAATAGTGTCTTATTAGTGGTGTAAATCTGGTTTTATTTGGCCAGACCAGTGGTATAGTTCCTAAAAATATGAAGTTCCATTTCGAGAGTCTCTTCCAAGGAAGTTATAGACAGAGAATATAGAGAATAGATTTGGTCTCCTATAGTGGTGAAATAGAGTTCCTTTATCAGTGTGGTAGGAGGAGGAACATTCAAGGTCAATGTCTCTAGCCAACACAAAAGTGATTAGCGTGAGGGAAGACATGACTTGTGCATTGGTTCTTCCAGAACCCTTTGTAGGTGGGGAGTGATGGTGGGTCCAGAATGATGCAAAGAGTAGGATGGGGGCTCTAAAACCCAATACTAGGAATTTATTTGGAGTTTTATTGGCCTTACTGATTGGGTTGATAAACATAGTAATTTAGAACATGGAATTATATACCACAAAAGATGTGTAGCACAGGGAACTCTAACCAAAACATAGGGTTGCGTGTTTGGTCTGCTTCATATGGTTCCTAATGCACTAGGTAGTGGTGAGGCTGGACCATTGATTGTTTGAGGTATGAATATTATTTCATCCATTCATTATAGTGATTTATTTGATAAAAGGGCCTCACACTCATTTATATCATTCTATTTTGTGAATGTGTTGGGTCTAGTGGTGAAATGTATTTGTGGGTTTATGTTAATTGATACATCGTTAGGAGTACAGGAAAACAATATCTTGGAATGTAAAAATTATTCTCTTGAGTATGGTGGGTTTTGATTATGATGTGACTTTTTTTACTTGAGATTTTAGGTAATTAAATAATACTAGGGGCGGATTGGTTGGTATCGTATGAAGACCATATCAACTATTATCATTGAAGGGTAATGTTAACATATCTTGAAAGTGGTTCTTATGTTTACCATGGGGAATGAGATATCTAGATAGGACATGCAGGAATAGTTTTTTATTGTTATTTGTGATCAAAACCCAATTGGCATGTCTTCTTCTTGATGATGGGGTAGTAGAGCAGAACATATAACCTCATATGGTTGATCGGTTTTAGGATCTATTTAATGAGGAATTCATTGGGCTACTGCATGAGAGAGAGGTTTAGTTCCCGATTGAGCTAATGCCTATAGAATTTTTCATTTATATTCATTAATATAGATTGGAAGCTGAAGAACATTAGGTACTTTAGAATCCATTGTGGGGAATTTATAATAATGGGTTTATCCACCTAAGTATGTCACCTTGGGGATCTCTATTTTTGTTTTCTATGAAAGATGACATGATGTTATGGTTATGTGTCAATTACCTGAAGTTGAATCAGATGATAGTTAAGAGCTAATATCATCATCATTATATCAATGATCAATTTTACTAGCTGAGAGATGAATATTTGTTCTCCAAAATTGATTAGTTGATAGTTTGTCATCAGTTAAGGGTGAGACCGTCTGATATATCACTGACTTATATCAAGATAATTTATGGGTTTTATGAGTTTGTTTTGGATTCTTTTGTGTTAAAAAATTCTCATCCTATGTTTATTCTATTAATGAACCAAATCTTCCACCCATTCTTGTATTAGATTGTGGTTGTTTTGTAGATGTCATCTTGGTGTAATAACAGACTCATGTAAATTATTCCAAAAACATTGACATCTTAAAAAGTACACTAAGAGATCATAGTCTATGCGCAAAGATATATAATTGTTAGTAATATATTAATAGGGTACATTTAATGGGTCATGTCATCCCAAAGGAATGCGTCTTGGTGGACCCTGGGAAGGGTCGAGCTGTGGTATCCTTGGAAAATCCCAATAATTTTTTTGATATAACATGTTTTTTTGGATTTGAGGGATATTACTAAAGGCTCAACAAAGAATTTTCTTGATTGGTAGCACTACTTTCAGGCGTACCCAAGAAGGGAATCAAGTTAGAATGGTCCAAATCATGTGAGAGTACTTTTTAGGAATTGAATAAGCACTTGGCCACTGCACTAATCATGATCTTACTTAATCTGGATATAAACATATAATTTTATTGTGATTCATATTGTATTGGAAATGGGGAGTTGTTGATGTAGGGAGACTGAGTCATGGCGTATGTGTCATGATAGCTTAGCCAACATGAGTGAAATTAACCTACACATGATCATTAATTTTCTTTAGTGGTTTATTCCCTAAAATGATGATGGAATTTTTTTTCTATGAATATTTTTTTGTGTATACAAATCCTAAAATCGTTGATTAAATCTAATCCAAAATGAATTGAATATTTAGTAGTAGAAATGGGTTGAGTACAAGAAATAATTTGAATTTAATATAGCTTATACATCAGGGAGGGAAATAGTATTTCAAATGATTTGAGCTAAAAGATATACACTTAGGCGGTACATGACTCTATCTATGAGAGAAAAATTATGGCATTGTTCATTGAGATGAACATAGAGTTTTAGGAGGGCTAGGGATAGTTGACCCTCTTATGTTTTTCATTTGAGTCCAAAATTTTAATCCAAATCAAGGAGAGGTAGTATGAGGATCCATAGTGTTTAGACTTGAGGGAAATCCTAGAAGTAGGGGAGTCACCTTCAATTGGACTGTTAATGATGATGTCATTTACTTATGAGTCTATGTTGTTGTTTCTAAATTTATGTGAGAGGATATGATCCATGACTTCCATGCCTTAAAGTGGGAAGTGCACTCAAATTTGACAAAAATGTATTTTGTTATTCGTAGACTGTATTTGGGGCCAGAGATAAAGAAATAGGTTACAGGTTTTGTGAAAATCTGTTACACCTATTAGTAGGTGATGGATGAGCATCAGTGGCCAAGTTCTTTACAACAGCTATCACCCATTCCGAAATAGAATAGGGATGATGTCAATATGGATTTTCTTGTCAGGATCCCAAGGACACCATAAAATAATGAATTTATATGGGTAATTGTGGATCATTTGAACAATGTATCTCATTTATTACTGATTATAGAGACTATTACCCTAAACTAGTTCGGTGAAATGTATGTTTGGGAGATGTTATGATTTTATGGGTTATATTTAAGTATTATTTCCTGTCATGATCTATGCATTAATTTTGGATTTTTAGAATAGATTGAAAAAGGTTCTTGGTACCTAAATTTTTATTGTTACATTTTTCACTAAATTACATATGATCAGTCGAAGCATACAATACCGATGTTGGAGGAAATTTTGAGAAAATGTGACTAATAATTTGGTGGATCTGGGTGGAAACACTTATAACTCATTGTTTTCATCTATAAAAAGAGATATTTGGGGACCAATCAGATGGAACTATATAAAGGACACCATTGTAGGTTGTGTATATTTATGTTATTTTGGAGGGAGTCCATGTAATCAGAGTAGTTGGGGCCAAGTCATATGCAGGATAAATTGGGGAAGGTTCAATTTATTTAGATGTGTATAGATATAACTCAATGTAAGAATTATTCATATAATGATCGACATTAGTGGACATAGGGGTTTACAGTGGGTGATCGTTTCTTCCTTCATGTGATTCCAAAGATGGTTCACCATTGAATTCAGAAACAAGTAAAGTTAGCACTTAGGTGTATGGAGCCTTTTGAGATTGTGTTTCGGATTGTATCGATGACATATTGATTGTGTATTTTATAGAGGTAGTGTGGAATGCATGATATTTTTCACGTGTCATGGATTTGAAATCACCACCCCATCCATTCTCATGTGATCAATTTTAATGATGTTGACATTGAGGCTAAATCATCCTTTGAGGATCAATCAGTTTTTATAGTGGACCATAGTGAAAATATCATTAATGTTAAGTTGGTTCTATTAGTTTGAGTATTTCGAAACTTGGTTGAATTCACGAGGAAATATGTGACAGAGAGGAGTAGATATGTGTGCCCAGTGGTCGAATCATTTTACCTTAGAGACAAAGTAATTCTTGGGAATGTGTCTTGAGAATGAATTGTTATAAATTGGGTTGTTTTAAGGCCCTGGAATTCTAGGGATGCACGTTCTTATATAGGTTTTTGATAAAATCCATTTTTGGGTTAATTAAATAGTGTTTATTTGTATAGGGAGTATGCAGCTCCACCTAGGGTTTATTCCTAAAACCCATTACTTCATCGTTGGCGGAAGATCCAAGAAACTTTCATCTTTCTTTTCTTCCTTTCATCCCCTATTTTCACCTCCTTCGGCATTATCTTTCTATTTTATTGTGTCTTATCCATGGGTTCTTTCCCCTGGTGTTTTATTTTTTGATTTTTCGATCTTGGTTTTCTTTTTATTTGGTGATTTTCATCACTTTTTATTCAGTGAATGTGATTTTATTTTTCTTCCTTGTTGATGAATTCTTCATATAAGAGGTTTCAGGGTCTCACCAAGGGTTGTTTACAACTGAAGCATTCGAATTCTCTTTCCTTAGATCTGACCTCACATTCCATTATGACTCCCTATGTAAGATTTGGAGTGGTGGTTCAAAGTTGTTTTGATTTATGTAGCTTTGCAGTCGACAAGTCACAACATGATACCGATGTTGGATTTCACTTATTTGGAAGGATTTTGGTGTTATATATCATCATTGTAGATGTCTTTTAGAGATGCAGGGTTTTCAAACCACAACTCTAACCGTAATCTCCACTACTCTGCTCATGGTCATATCTAGTGTAGTGGTATCGATGGGGTTTCGGTAGGTGTAGTTCAATGACCTTATATAGGCTTTCGAAAATAAAATAAAAAACGAATTTTCACTCGTTATGAGTATAAAGGATGTACCAAGGGTCCAAGCCATGGAAAGAGGGAAACAAAGGCCATCCATTGTATTTTTCATGGTTGGTTCATAATTAGTAGTTATTGTGTTCCATAACAATGAAATCCAAGGGAGGGAGGTGTATAATTTAGAAACCATCCAAGGGGAGCCTGAAACTACACAGGCTAAGGAATAATCATTCTACATAGCCAACACATGGTTTTTAAACTTTGTAGGTCCCAGGAAATCATGAAACATAGCCCCCTCATAGGAGTATGGTGCATGATTGGAGCATAGTTTGTACAATCATGAAGCTAAACCATGAGCCTCATTTAAAAGCAGGGATTTCCAATTTTGTACCATCAGTATTAAAATGTTCTAAACCTAATTTCTTACCCATTAATCTTTCAAAATCTTATGTTGTTAACTTCTTCCTTCTAAGATTCATAATGAAATTATTCTACGATTCATAGTTATTGGAGGAAGAGTTCTGTGTGAATAAAATCTCTAGGTGAGTTAAAACTACCTTTTCCTTAGTTTTCTGGGAAATACATTCTATAAATTTTCCCCTCATTAGGAAAATCTAAACCCATCTTCTTATAGTATATTCTAGGTTTGGACTTTGAGGGTTTTTTATATTTAAATCAAAGGTTATGGTAATGTTAGAATACATCTATAAAATTTATTTTGTTGGTATACTAGTTATATACCATGGTCTTGATTCCCTAATGTATGTTTATGTGGTTTTATTATGGTAAATTCGTGTTTTCCATTTAGTTTCATAGGTAGGGAATGATAATTTGGTTAATTTAATGATGAATTATACCCCTTATGATATTGTGGGTTATATTGAGGATTAGTAGACCAGGCCTAATGACGCCCATGTGATGTGCTTCTTCCATGAATGTATAATTGAGTTTTTAAATGACAAACTTAAAGCATTATTGAATGAAACAAATAAAACTTGTGTTTATTTTTTTGAATTATATAAGTGGGATTTTTTCTAACATGAAGCTATTAAATGAGTAGTGACATGTGTGTGAAAACATGGTAAATGATAATAACTAATAAAGAAGCATGATCAAGAAAATAAATTGTGTAAGGGGTGTTAGACTAAGGATCTAATCCTATAGGTTGAGCTAAAATGATGATTTGGGTCCCTCTGGGTTTTTGAGTGGGGTTTTAGACAAAGGCTCCACTCCCACATGTTGGTCTAGACTAATGCTCTAGTCTAATCGAGGTAGTGCATGAGTTATCTTGTCAGCCTAAAGATCTATTCCCATAATGAATGAATATGATGTGAATTCCTAGATTGAGGATTAGGGGAAGGTTGGTTTACATAATTCATAGACTGATGCTCTATGGAAATTTGGGTTATGTAATTATTATTTATATGAATTACCCTATGATGTTGGGTGCTGGTCTCCACTTGTATGTTGTTTAGTTGACCAGTATAGACTTAAGCATGTTTTTTGAACATGGATAAGACATGGAATTACTGAAAAAAAGGATAAATGTTGAACCTATTAAATAAAATAACCAAAATTTTATTTTTTATCATGTTTTTTAACATATTCAAATGTACAATTTTTTATTGTATATTTTTTACACACCCTTTGGTGACCTGTGGAGTTATAATCACACTATTCTCGAGAATCCATTAGGTTCCTAAGAATATTTCAGGATTATATATTAGGAGAAAGGAATGGAACCTATGTTAGATAATTGATTTATGATCAGGGATATGCATGGATGAGGGAAGAAAACTTATTATTAGGGCCTATTTTTTTTGGATTTTTCAGCTTGATTATGTTTCAAATTCATATTTTATACATGGCAGTGTAAGAAATGAATTGGAATATTTATTGTCTGGTTATGGTAATGCACACAGTCATGGGAAAAGTATTTTGATTATTTGTTGGAATTTTTTCCATTATTTCTTTATTGTATCTATCATTTATTACTTTGATAAAGAGGTTATATTCTCCCCACTGTCTCATTAGACCCACATAGCTATAAATCTTTAACTAGCATACAGGGAGGCACCCATGCGGACATATGCTAGAACAGATAAGGGCACTATTTTAGTGGATCCTCGATCAAGATTTGATAAAAAATAATACATTTAGGATATAATTATAGTTCTAGTATAGAAAATTAGAGAACATATTAATGATCTGATCAATAAATTTTTATCATTAATTAACTCGTTTAAAATGATTGAACTAAGAGGATAATGATCTCTTATGTCGAAGTAATGATTGTATATAAAATATATTCTCTTTATAAATAAATAAAATTTACATATGTAACACTAATAAATATTAAATACGATCCTTATTCATATGGTATAATGACATTACAACTAAACCACCATATTATCATCCATTAATAATGGTATTTTTATATTTGGGTAATATTAACCACCTAATTGAAAAATAATTTGAATTTATATCATTTATGAAAATGAGAAAATATATAGTGGTATAATATTATATAAATATTTATTTAATGTTTTTTAAGTGTAATTTTATGGTTATATCTACATTAAACTCATTAATTAAGAAAACACCTTTCATTATTAAATATGCACTAAAACATGATCATCATCAATTTCATGTTCATGTTTTGTAACCAAAACAACCATTGAATGAAATTATACCATTATAAAATTTCATGGAACATCTATTTTAGAAACATTAATTATCATTTAATGTTGAAATACATAACAATAATGACATCCAATACTGGTTTTTTGAATATTTATCAAAACAATAATGATTAATGACATCATGTTTAAAAATAGGTAAAATATAAATAATATATGTGTTTGTGTGTGTCTGCGTATGTTTGTGTGTGTATATAGAATAATTATACATTGATATACTAACTTTAATATTAATTCTTTTATTTCACTTTTATATATTAATGAATATAATTTAATTGTTCAGGACATTTGGTGAAAGTGTTGAAGAAATCAGGACTAAGTTAATAATTTTTGTCTTAAATTATTATCTTTAATACATATTTGGAATATTCAACCTAGTTTAATTTCTATGGTGTAAATACTAAAAATATGAGAAAAAATATCATGAATTATATTTTAGTCATGATATTTTAGGTTCAATTAAAATCTCTCCCTTTCTAGTTATTTTGAATAAAAAATTACTCAAGTCATTAGTGTTCTTTTTCTAAAACATTAATTCCTAAATATATATTTTCATTAGGCACCGTGTTTTAATTTTAAGGGTATATTAATTACCCATGTAAATATATTTATCATATATCTTCTTTATTTATGGGAAATACCAATCCAAATCAGCTCAATTTCATCATATGGATTTTGAATCAGTTGTTACACGATTTGTAAGGGATTTTGGAAACTCAATTTTAATTCATTATGATATGATCTTCCTCATGGACATAAAAGTAAGGTATATTCTAGAAATTCATTATATTATGTCATATTAGTTTTTTCTATAAATTTATATTTCTACCACATAAATTTTTTTTGAAATATTTCTTACTTCAAGGAGTGTGTTGACCATATAAAATATTGACAACTTAGGTATCCTTTCCTTGAGTTATATTATTTCTTCACGAACTTAATGCTAAATATATTTGATTCTGAGACCCCAATATTTTATTTTATTGAAATTATTTTACTTTTACAAGGAAAAATATAATTTTATGAAAATAAATGTCTTGTTATATTTTTTACAATATGAGGCATAGGATATCACATAATCATTTTTCATTAGTGCAAATCATATTCTTTTAGTTGAAGACACATTGTATACCATGAAAATTTCCCCCCATTATGGTTGTGTCAATAATGGTGTAGTGATATACCTATTTTTAAATTATTTTATTCTCTCTTCATATTCAATAGTCTAGAAAAACATCACACCTTTTTTATCTAACTTTAGTCAGTGAGTTTGAGAATCATGAGACGTTTCTAAAAAATCATCAGTACTACCCAGTTATTCTAAAAAATCTGCAAATATATGTTATAGATAATAGTATAAGACATGCATTTATTTCTTTTTTCCTTATAATTTTCTACAAGTAACAATATGATACTTCCAAATAACATTATAATCTATAGCATATATGACACACTACATCGAGATTAAACGAAGTAAAAAATATTATTGTTTAACATGATTGGTATAACATGGTCATTGAATTTGAGAATATCAATCGAAGTATCCAAATTAGAATATATATATATATATATTCCTATTGAATACAAATGTATTTATTAATACTTAATAAATAAGCACTCAATTTTTAGAAAATTCATTTTATTCTTTTACATATACGTTTTCTTCAAAAATAGTGTTTAATGCTTCTTTGTTACCAAATATTTCAATTAATTTAAATATATATTAGACATTTTTTTTATGAAAATATATACATTTTTTTAAATTATCATATCAAAATTATCTTATGATTAAATTTTAGGTTTTTTCTAAAATGATTGATTTTTTATTGATTAATAAAAATACTTGTTTTTTTTAAAACTATCATTTCACTAAATTAAAACCTCTATTTGTTCAATAAATTTAATCTAAAATTCATATGTGAATAATTTAAATGTAAATTATATAATTAATTACATATGAATTATCTTTTTTACTTAAAGTTGTTAAAAGATCATTTTTCGACTAAGAAATGCATTTTTCTAAAAACTGTTCTTCTTTGATTTTTATGAATTGATATTAAAATGTTTTTATACCATTTCTAGGAACAGAATATTGAAAAATTAAATCCATATTTGGAATCATGATTTTAATATTTATAAAACATTACCCTTTAGTCTTTACAAATTATGAATAATAACTGTGGTAAATAGTTATAGCCACGGTAAAGGGTAAATTTTGTTAATTAAGGTTAAAACTAATATGAAAAAGATTTAGAATCTACCTAAAATAACATTAACCTATTATATGAGTTTATTTCATCCATTATCATGTTTGTTTTTAATTTATGGACACTTGGATCCTTTTTTATTTGATAATGTCATATATTGTATTTCAATTAAATAAAAATACAAAAGGAGACTTTATTGATTTTAAATTTATATTATATGTTTACATAAGAATGAAAATAATATTTTTATTACTATTAAAGGTTATTTTAAGAATAATGAAATTATTTATTTATATTAATCAATTTATAATCCTTACTTATTATTAAATTTCCTTTATTTCTTATTCAAAGTTAACATAGTGCATAATCAAGAAGAGAAAAGATACAGGTAATTAATTGTAAATCATTAAAAGTAATGTATTTTGAATGAATTAAGGTTCAAAAATAAATTTATAGTTACTATTTTTTTATTATTTATTTTCAAAATAATCGAATTCAAATTACATTATTCCGTTTGTTAATTTAAAATCAAATTCAATAAATACTTCCCAAAATAAACTTATTGATATTTTATAACAAATAATATTTTATTTAATAACATAAAAATCATAAAAATCTAATATTTTTTGAAATTGAATGAGAAATGGTTTATAATATAAACCATTCTCAATTTTGGTTTAGTTTTCATTTAAAATTAAATTTCTTGGCCCCCAAATAAAAAGAAATTTTCATATCACGTTAATCATTAAAAGGATTAACGGGTGTTAAAACAAACAAATAAGGTTAAAATATTCACCTAATCTTTTTAATAATATTTTTTCTGAAAATATTTAAAATAATAATCTTCAAATATTATAAATAAATCAATTTCCACCTTTTATGAAAATTAGTTTATAGTAATATAATTCATAAATAAATTCCAAGAGTACACATCCTTTCCCCAATAAAATCACACCATGACTCATCTTCTCATAACACATCATGTTCATTTTGGTTAAGATAATACCAGCCAAAATACCTTCCTAATATCCATCCCCATGTCTTAGAGTTATTATTTTGTTAAAAATTACAACCATTAAGGTCTTAAGGTGTATAACAAATGAGGTTCCCCAAAGAATATTTATAGGTTTTAACAAAATGTTGTAGTTTTATTTCACCATCTATATCATTTAAAAATATTAAAACCATTGTGATATAAAAACATAATTATATTCTATATAAATATATTTTAATATATAATTGGATTAAACTTAATCTTTCTCCCTCTCAAATCAATTTATAAATGAATCTATCTTTATTGTGTATGTGTGGACTACCACCTTCATGAAGAAATGTGATTATATTTTCATCTCTAAATCATGTGGATGATAGAATTTTATTTCATGGGATGATATGATATTAGAGATATAATAATCATTTTATAAATATAAAACAATTCATACCATTTTTCCCTGATGTTCACTGACAAATGGAAATGTAACTCATGTGTACTAATGGGATACCATCTCCAAGATTGTAACATAATTCATTTATAATACCCATATTTTATGGTTTATTTAAAATGTATAATTAATTTATAAACAAGATAATTATACCATGACTATTATTATAGATATTATTTAATAATGACCACACTAACCAAGTTCATCACAGAAAATTCATTTTTAAATTACAAACAGAAATTCATCACAACACCAGACATAAATGTAACCAATTATTAATTAAATATGTCACTGAATTAAATGGTTAATTGATAATAGATTAATCCTGAAAATGGCTATTAATAAATTAAATAATAAACTTATTTTCATTATTTAGGAATACAAATAATGTATATGAAGATTTAGACTCAAGGTAAGGGACTATTTTTAAAAAAACATCATTTTAAATGTTTTAGACATTTGTTTTATAAATATTTTTCTTCCATGTAAATATTCATAAAATCATTTTATGGGGGTATTTTTTTGAAAAAAAATTATATGGTGTAATTTATATCTCTTTTTAATATCATGAAAAGGGATTCAAAAGGAATATTTTTATGTATTTTATATATAATATTATTAATTTATTTACAAAAATGAAATTTAAATGTTCAATTTTGACTTAAATGAAATCAATTAATTTTACCACCACTCAAATAAGTATTTTATATTTTTATTTTTGTATATGATTCCATTTTTCCTTCAAAGAAAAACCCTCAATCACCTTTACTTTGTATTTTTTTTAAATATGTTTTTATATAAAATTCAAAAACTAGTATATGAAAATAATTTTTTTATTGGTTCAAAATTATCAGTTTTTGATATTGGTAATGTAAATGGAACATTTAATGGGTTATATAAATGGTTATGGTTGTTGGACTTTGTGTAAGATCATGTGAGCCCAGTATATCTCTCCAATGCATTGGGTATTGATTTTTTTCTCTAGAGAATAATATTGGAAGTTGATCACATTGGTTATTCCAGTTATAAAGGTTCATGTAAGTGTTCTAAGAAGATGATGTCCCAATTCACCTATATTATTTTTCAATTCTATATAATGATTATTCATTGCAATAATTTTATTTCATTATGTAATATAATGATCTTTTTCTTAAAGGAAATATTATCCATTTTTGTGGTAAAAAGTATTGTTTAAGAAAATGTTTTTAAAGGATTCGATTTTTTCTATGAAACCCTCATGATTTTGGTTTTAACTTTATGATTTCTTATAAATACACTTATTAAAAAAATCTTTGTATAATAAAGTTGATTTTATGTGTGAGTAAACAATTATTTGACCTTAATTTTTATTACATTTAATTAAATATCTCTTATATGACATCATTCTTTTGGAATATAATAATGAGGTTCTTTTCATCATTATTTATTAATTTTACTAGGATTATTATTTTCAACACAAAATTAAAATGTTTTACATTGGTTTTAATGGTGATAAGGATCAATGATGAAGACTTCATATGGAAAAAAGACAAATTGGGTATTGTGAAAAATGTTCGCTTAAAGAAAAGGGTATTTTTATATAAGGGTTTTTTATAATTCTCTAAATCACAAAACCTAAAAAGACCTTAGGGATGTATGTGATCTAAAATTTACATTTTATTATGTATATTTTGGGAGAATAAATTTGGGTCATATTTATTGGTACAAATTTCATAACTGTAAAGATTATGTTTTTAGCACTGGATACTAATATATGAATTCAAGAAAGTGATATTGGGTATTAGAGAAAGGTTCATATAAATTTCTACATTATGGTGTTTTTATATGAGGATAAATTAACATTTATGGATATTATCATGGTTGAATAATTTTAACGTTTATTCATATCTTAAAATCATATAAACCACTTTTTAGGTTAAATTTATGGAATTTTAAGATGATTAAGAGTAATTTTTTAGACATTTATGGTTACATGTATTTTTTGTTAAGTAATGTTTTTAGAGAAAATGTTTTTTAGGAATAATGGTTTTATATTTTTAGACATATGTTAATGGGTATTTTAACCATTAGGATTATGATGATATTTTATTTTAGAGTTAATTATGGTTAATTTGGATAGAAGGGTTATTATATATTGGTTATATATGATTAGTTATATAGATAACCTTGAGAATGAAATTTTATTTGGTGACTAAGTGTTAAAAGTTATTTTTAGAGACATTAAATACTTTTGTAACATTAAATAATTAATATTAATGTAAATAATATTCAATAATATGGGTTCTTAAATAGGGATTAGAGGTTGAATTATCTTTTTTATGTATATGTAGTTTTATTATGTAATTACTGTAATTCATGTAATTTGTGAAATATTAGTATATTTTGGGTTTGGGAATACTCATTTTTAGAATGTATCATTGTGATTGGTTGATATTATTCATAGATAAGTAAAATCATTATGTTTGAAGATTCTGCATTCAATTCCTTATTATTTTTGGGTTTTGAACATTTTTTGGGTTATTTTGAAGAATTTTAAGGTTGGTTATTTATCAAATTATTCATGTTGAACATTTGGTTTTATTGTGGATATTTTGGAGATAAATGTATTATTTCACCGTATAAAGTATTATTGATTTTGAATATTATATTACTATATGAAAACCATTTTGGATTAGGTTAATGACTAAATAATGGAGGAATAAAATGTATAATGTATTTGGATTATGTGTTCTATTATTAGTTGATTTTAGTGCTTCATGTGACGACTGACATGATCACAGTTTTTTAGAATCATGGGAAATATAAACATTTTTTTCTTAAAAGTCTACAGGAAATATAGTAATTTATCTTATAATATGATCTCATATATTTTTTATTACCACTCCATTGGTCTCTTAATATGGTTTTAATCTTAGGAAAACACTTTGTTTGATATCCAATATCTTCAAATTTTCATTGAAAATTTAATATTTAATTAACTAAATATTAATTTCATTTCACTAGTCTGTTCAGACATACCATTACAAAAAATTTTAACATTGATATTATGTATCCAATATTGATTCTATAATATGGGGTTTTCCATGGATGGGAATAACCCTACATAGGGCACTGGGGTCGGGCCCGAGCCCCTTTTCTTTTTCTTTTTCTTTTTATTTTCTTTTTTCTTATTTTTACTTTTTCCTTTTTTCATTTCCCGCCCTCTATTTTATTTTTTGATACATGTATCCATATTTATGGGTGTTTCATTTCTGGGAGAGGGATATAGGGATAATAAAGTGATATGGAGAAGATGATGTGTCATTGTGGAGCTTGGGTCATGTTGTATCATCGACTGGTAGTTATGGATCGCGAATTAGACTGAAGGGTCAATAACTTCTTTATAGATGTAGTACCATTTTATTTCATTCACAATAATTACCCATGGTTTAGTTTCTTCATTTTTAAATCCTTGTATGGTTTTTTAGGCCCTCTTGGGGATTGATCTGCGATTTTCAATGAGAAACCGAGCATCTCAGGCAAATTAGTGGGTTTCCCATTCGGGGAATTTGGTGTAAAAACATGTTTTTTAAATAAAATAGGGCATTTTTCATCATATTCTCAGAAAATTTCCTTTTAGGAAATACAAATCATGTGTCAACCATTGAATCCATATTTTTGTGATTTTAGAGTGTGTCAGATTACTCGTCCAGACACTTCATGCGGGGGTACATGGTTTTGTAGTGCACACGTCTAATACCCATATGGTGTGCACATTTTAAAGTCATACAAACCTAGGAGTGTTACACAGATAGGTACATGGTCTAGTAACCACGTGGGATACACTCTTTATATTAGTGGTACATGTCATGTACTCGAGCGTGTTACACATTGAGTGGGGATCATGTATATGGGTAGGTACCCGTAATTGGGCACACGCCATGTAAAGGGTCGAAAATCCGTGTAATTTGGGAAAGTGCATTCCATGTGGACTAAGGCACACATCATTGTAGGACCTCATTTGGTACACACCATGTACTTGAATTTTACTCTATCTACTTTCCCTTCCCTATGTTATTTTACCCTATTTCACCATGTTGTGATAACTAGACTTGTGAGATGTCCATTTTGATCGTTCTTCAACATAGATATTGATAGTGGAATCCTTTCATCATTTAGAGTCTCCCTCTATTTTTTTGGGATATATTTTATATTTAGAGGATTATTTGTTAGATTATTGATTCCATTATCCTCCAGGGGTTTTGTTTGTGAGCTGTGAGGCCCTGTTGTGGTTTGTGAGCTTCTTAGTTGGATTGGATTGTGGATGTTTGACTGTGATTTTTGAGGTTCTTTTAGATGAATATTAGAATGTGTGATCGAGTAGTATTTCTAAGTAAATATCAGGTTTTTATACATTGAGACTGGTTTTTTCAAGGGTTGAGAAAATGAAATTTGTCTCTTGGGATTGGGGAACAAATCTATTGGAGCATTTGGACTAGGTTGATTCCTTTGGATGGTGATTATGGTCAGAAGTCATTATGTTTATGATATGAGTTGGAATATTCTTATGAATTTCCTAGTGGTGGTTATTGATTGAGTGATCATTAGTTTCTGTAGTCAGTTATTGAGAATGCCAGAGTGGCATGTAGTTCATTGGATTCACTTGCTAGAAATATTCTACTCTTGGATGGGTAGTTAACTGGGAAGTCCAACAAAGTGTTTCCTATGTCGGATTTGTCCTCGGCTTTGGATTCATTCAGGAATCCCTTTTGTAGGGTTTCCATATTTAAGGTGGTCTTGAGGACCATTTTGAAATCCTCTATTTTTGGTATTAGGCTTTTGGATACACCAGTGGGTGAATTGTTGATTGAGGATCAGTTGGAGGCCACTGAGGACCCTTTTGGTTGTTTCTTTGTGCATCGCTAAAGAGTTGGCTATATAAAGGTAATCACCTTTTTTACATTGCTTTATGTTATAGACTTATGTACCTTGGGAGCTTTGCGTTTGGATTGGCCCTATGGTGGGTTTTATAGTGTCATATTATTAGATATAGAGATACATTGTTCTAAAATATGTGACATGTTTTATTGTCTGATATGTCATTGATGTTTCTTGTTATTCTATTTAAACAGTGGTCTTAGGATTGTATTATCCCATGTTCATTTGGCTATATTTCAGAATGTTTAGGAAAATTTATTCTCAGGACTGTTATTTAAGGAGGAAAGCCTTGGGATATCTTGTATTGGGAATTGGAATTGATTTTTAATCCTTTTCTCTCCCCCATTTTTTGGATATGGCTAGATGGGATTTGGGATCTAATGGATGATACGTATGATTTAAACCCCTATATATTTGTGTGTTATCCATTACCATTGTGTCTTTAGGTTCATGGGGTTCTAAATCACTCAAAGAGTGGTATTTTATGTGTCGTGGCTGCTTTAGTTCCCTATGTGTCTATGTATATTGACCATAGCCAAGAATTTTCAATGGATACCTCGTTTTAGTCCATAAATAGTGATTGATTTGTTTTTTTAGGACTTATGGGAATGGAATGTTGTCTATTTGTGTCAACCTACATGTTTTTTTTTCACTAGTTAAGATAATTTTATTAGATTCCTTAAGTGCGATGGATGATCTTATTCTTGTAGATTCCTATAGTTACAACGTAGGGTCCAACATTTACACCTCTTCACTTAGACATCTTTGATCTCCTGTATAGATCTACAAAACATGTTTGTCATTTTTGGTGGGGTAATACATCTATTGTAAATATTCTAGCATGGGCCACCGTGGGGAGAGATTTACCTCAGGTGTCATAATAGAACCCGATGTTGTATCCCCCCCCCTTTATGTAGTTATTATTTTATTCAATATGTTTCTAGTTTTTTTTAGGATGGGAATATCATGTGTGCATGCATTTGTTAAGATAGAGGATTATAGGACCATATTAGGGGGTGACCAACTAAGATTTATTTTTCACCCCCAATACATGACATTAGTGTTTTTTCTGACTAGATGTATACTTTTAGGATGGATCACATATTGCACGATGAATGGAGTTAAGTCTCAGTTTTTCATGATCAAGTGGAGTCTCTCATGTGGAGTCTCAGGATAAGGTTGTTTTAGATAAATCATAAAAGAGGTTGGATATATGGTTCAACTTAGATATGGTAGTGTATCCTTTTTTATTTATTTTCAATTTACATATGTTTTATATGTGTCCAGCCCAGTGGGTAACCAAATGTTGTATTTTCTTCATTCTTGTGACTTGGTATGACTGTATGTTACATTTTATTAATGAGAAAATATAATTATTTTAATTATTTATTATACATACTCTATATATCATCCCAATTCATGAGTTTTTTTATTTTCCACTATTATTTAACTCTAACTAGATGTATAGTTTCCCCATTATATATTATAATGCCTTATCACTGGTCGGTAGCCTCAATCATTCTAGGAGGCATGATTGAGGCCTTATGGAGAGTTAGATCAGGTAATTTTTCAAGTCATCCTTGGATGGATTGTTACAAAATGGTATCAGATGTTTTGGTTTCATGATTTTGGGATTTAGTGGACCAATGTACTAATATTGTGTTCAATATAAGATAAATCATGGACTAGTGTATGATGTACACTTGTACTGATTAAAATTCAAGGTTTTAGGGACATGGAATTTTCTTATTGGTATTCATTTTTTTGGTTCTCTAGTTTTGACTCTTTTAATGGATGTGTATTTTTTGGAATTATAGTTGACTATGTTTTAGGATCTTGTACTGTAGGAAAGAGCCTAATGTTTTTTCATCATTCTATGCATGTAGTCTTCACATGAAATCTTCATTTATGTGGTGTTTTACTGTATATATTATTTTCATGATAGGCCATTTGGATTGTGTAGCAAGTGGATCTCCAATGTTGAAAATGCATTCCCTTCATTAAGGGATGCATGGAAACCCTTATGGGGTGGTAGTGTCCTCTATGTGCCCTATTGGTGGGTCGATGAAGGATATGATTCATGAGGGGTCTTTAGTTCAAGGTTGAGTTTCTTTAAGGTGGTAGCCCCCTAAATATAAAGTTTAGGTACCTTGATAGGGAGTTGTTCGTACTGAATTTTTTATATAAAGTATTTTGGTGGGGCATGTGTGTTTATTATCCCTGATCGATTGTGCGGGTTTGGCAGTTCTTCCTACTAAGTCCATTGAGATCTTATTTTGTAAATATGTGGTTGGTAATTATGATTCTTTTTTTCTTGAGAAGTGGATTTCTAGGACTGATCATTATCTCAGGGATAGTTTGGGAGGGTAAGTTTGGTGGGACCCCTAGCCATTCTCCTTTTTGGGTTTCACCTTGGGTTTCAGAGTTGTGAGAGGTTAGATGCTTATTGTTTTGTATAGACACCCTCGTGGAGGGTGGTCTTATGGTTGATTATTTCTTGAGTTATATTCCTTGATGTTGAAGTGGAGTCCCTAGTGTTCTTTGATTTTTTAGAACTAACATGCATGAGGAGAATATTCTGGGATGTTAGAAATATTTTTCTAGTTATTTTAGTACTCATACCATGTGACTATGATTCTTGGTTATAATTTGAGAGTAGGTTATGGAAATCCTTGCAGTGGGGATTGTATTATAGGTTATAATAGGTTGTGAGTGCGTTTTAGTTTTCATAGCCTGGAGGTTATGGGTTTTATGCTAATTATGATGGTTGATCATTTTGGCCTTGTCTATCCATTAAATTTAGTGATAGATGTCACATGGTCTGTGTGGTTTTCTCTGGTGGGATGATGATATGGATACTCCTATGGTGGGGAGAATAAGATAATTTGTGGTTGATCATCTCTCGTGTTGGGGGATACTATGAAAACTGTAATAAAATTTGTTTTATGGTTGAGATAGCATTGTCTACGTTAATGATTAAAGGAGATGTTAGATATTTATTGTCCATAATGAAATCTCAGGGGTGATAAGAATTTGTTATAGGGTGTTTTTGATGGCCTTCATCTTCACAGGTTGTGAAAATCATTTTAAATTTTAACCTTTCTTTGAGATATTCATTTAAAAAAATAGTAATTTCGACTTTAATATTATCTTAGATATTTTTCTCAACCTGTCCATCAGCCATAAAATAAGGTTATTACCCTTTGATAAGAGATAGATGGAAATCAAATCCCTTCATTTTTATGTGGAATATGTATTATCTAATTAATTAAATATTATTTTATTTGTGCATGTTAATTTAGAGGTATAATTCAAATAGAATGTCTAATTGAGATTCTATATCCACTTTTGAGTCTAGAATTTGGGTTTTTCCTAGGTGAGGCATAACCTTATGTTGGGCACTGGTTCTAGGCCTAAACCCCTTTTTTCATTTTCTTTTTATTTTTCTTTTCATTTTTCTTCCTTTTTTATTTTCTCCTTTTCTTTTTCCCTTCCTTATATGGATTTCACATATGTGTATCCCCATATATGGTTTTTACTAGGACTATAGTAGGAGAAATTAAAAATAGAGGGAGAGAGATAAGGAGGAGGTGTCACCGCAGAGCACAGGTCACACCAGATCATCATACGGTGAATGTGGATCATGGATTGGACTAATGCATTAGTGGTTTCTACCCATAGGTAAGAAGGTTTTATTTTATAAAATTAATTACTCATATTTGATGTTTTTCATTTTTCAATCCCTGTATCAGTTGGTAGGGACCCCTTTTGTGTTAATCTGGGTGTTTTGAGGAGAAATCGAGCATTTTGGGCTGGTTAGAGGGTTTCTAGATTAGGGATTCCCATGTACACAACCTTTTTTTATAGGAAACATGACATTGTTTCTTATTATAGCTGGAATATTAGTTTATGGGAACTACACACCATGTAGTGGGGGTACACTACATATAGTGGGCTTCTGGGGTGTGATTGAGTACTCCACAAGACACCTCATGTAGGGGTAATTGGCCATATAGGGTACACGACCAATGCCCATATGAGGTTCATGTCATGTAGGCAAACATTCCCAATAATGGTACATGTCTAGGTACGTGTTCAGTTACCCCTGTGGGGTTACACATCATGTATTAGTGGTACATGTTGTGTACTAAGGTGTGTCACACGCCGAGTGGGTCTATAGTACATGGGCAAGTACCCATGATAGGGTACACACTATGTAAAGGGTATACATTGCGTACATGGAAAACTCTCCATGTACTATGTGAATGTACATGATTGGTGGACTGATTTTCACAACTAAGGAGGACCTCTGTGGGTACACGCCATGTACCCAAGGTGTGTGTCATGTATCTTCCCTACCCTGTGCTGTTTTTTTCGATTTTCACCATGTTTTTATAATTAGAATAGTGAGCAGGCCATTATAAGAATTTATTCATATAGATTGTAATGGTTGAATCCTTTTTGAATTTATATACTATATAGATTATTTTTGGTATGTAGATTGTGTTTTTTAAAAGATTTCATTGATATTTGGTTTTATAATCCTCCTGGGGTTTTTCATGTGAGTTGTAAGTCCCATATAAGGGTTTTGAGCTTATTAGTTTAACTAGATTCAAGATTTAAACCAGTGTTGTAAAATGTTCTATTATATTGATCCAAGAATGTGGTGTTGGTTAGTATCTAGGAGGATATCATTGTTTTTTCCTATGTCCCAGGTCCACTTTCTCAAGGTTAGATCTTTTGAGGTTTAGCTCTTGGATTTTGGGACCATAGATATTGAATCCTTTGGTTTGGGTTGACACCTTTCTTTAAATATTATGGCCAGGTTATATTTTATTATTGAGATGAGTTTGAGGGACCCTAAGGATTCCCTAGTGGAAATGTTGTTTACCAAGTGCTCATTATTAATCTTAGTCTACTATTGATGATCCCAAGTGGTATATAGATTATTAAATGTACTTTTGTGTGATTTGGTACCCCTTAGATGTGTATCTTGTTTGGAAGGCTATATGATTTTTTCTTGTGTGGGATTTTCCCGAAGTTTTGTCTTGTGTTGAGGATCCCTTTTATATGGTTTTAAACATTTAGGTGGTCATGAGGCCATTGTGAATACCCCTATTGGTGATCTTGTGATCAGGGATACCCTTTTGGGTGAATTGTTGATTGATGATCAGTTGGAGACCAATGAAAGATATTTGGGTTGTTTCTAAATGTTTGACCAATGATCTTGGTTGTCACCATGGATTCCCTAGTTGGGTGTTGCTTTATGTTATATCATAGGGGGACCTTGGGTGCTTTGAGTTTGGTTTATCCCTATGGTGGGTCGTTGAGAGCTCATGGTGACTGCTTGTTAGATTTAGATATCAAGGGTGATAAAAGATTACATCTGTGTTTTTGGATAATAGGTGATTGGTGTAGCTTTTTTTTCTATTTGGGTAGTGGGTTATAGGTTGGTTCATCCCAAATTTGGTTGGCCTTTGGTTGTGATATTTAAGGCTGTTTCTACTCATAAATTTTGTTTGAGGAAGAGACACTTGGGATATCATTGATTAGGTATTGGTCATGGTTTTTAATATGGTTATCTCCTCAATAGGATGACTATGGTTAAATGGTATTAGGGAGCTAATAGACTACCTGGATGAGAGAAACCCCCAAATAGTTGAGTGTTATCTCTAACTAGTGTTCCTTCAGGCTTGTTATTTTCCAAAGGAATTAGTGAGTGGCATTTTATAGTTCATGGATGTCGTAGTGATCACGGGGCCTAGGTATATTGGTTAAACTCCCATGTTTTTATGAATACCACCATTTTATTTCCATATCTGGTTCCCAATTTATTTTATAATAATTATAGGTATGATTTATTCTCTAGTTGTGATGACCATGGTGTATCTGTCACTAGTTCAGATCATGCTACTAGAGTCCTACAGTATTGTAGATGTTCTTATTCATTAAGACACCTAATGTTACTCTCTAGGGTCCAGTATTTGTTATTATTCAAATAGATATCATGGATCTTATATTTATATATAGAGAACATCTATCCCATCATGTGGAGGGGTGATTCATTTTCTTTAAATCATCTATTCTGGGATAGAGTAGGTGTATATTTGGCCCAGATGTCATTCTTGAACCTACATGTAAAGACCCGTAAATTTCAAGGAATTTTTTTTCTTAATTTCTTTGGAATTTTATGAGTCTTTGTCTTCTGAAGGCACTTGATTCTGAGGCCCGATGTTCCTGGAATCAATTTCCGATGTTTAGCTCTGGTACATTCAGTAAACGAACGACATGGTTTTTTATCTTTTTAACCGGTGTCCGGAATCAAAATCTGAGGACACCGATGAACTCACAGCGTTGGTAATTGCTTAAGGGGACCTTTACTGTAGTCATGTTTGCACGGGAGGAGAAGATATTTATTGGTGATTAATTGAAGATGTAAATAAAATTGTTTGTACAATTTATTTCTATATCTAAGGAGGTTAATTCCTCCCATGGGAAGTTGTTGGTGGGGCCCACACCCACCCAAATTTCCATGTGTAGATAATTAAAAGGTGGGTCCAACATGATCCCCAACCTTTAATCTTCCCCTAAACTCATTAATCCTCTAAAAAACCCCCCATTAAACCCCCATGTTAATTTTGACAACTCTCCCAAATTTGTGTAACTCTTCACCTTTCTCTTCCACCATTAATTCATCCCAACATGAGTTAATTAATGAGATGAGTCACTTCATTTAATTAATTAAGTTGTTTGATTTTGAATTTTAAAATAATTGTGGTGAGAATAAAAATAATATCATGAGATATTATTTGGATTTGGAGCTTTTGGTGTGTGGAGAAACTTTGGTGAAGTTCTTGAGTTTTTAAGAGAAGTCCTCCCTCCACGAAGAACGGTTCTCCTTCCGACAGATCTCTAATGAACGACGCTCGAGCTGGGACCGAAGGCATTTTCGGAAGTGAAGAATACCAACGATCTTCGTCACCTTCATCTCCTCCCTTGCAACGACGTCAACGAGCCGATGTCCACCCTTTCGCGACATCGTCAATGAATGGTGAACCTTGAGGTAGGGGTTGTTATGTTCATGTTTTAATATCTTTCATCATCATTTTTCAATACTTGTGTTTCGTTTGGCCACATGATACCATCGTGACGTGGAAAGGCTCAGACCGCATGAAAACGGTCCGACCCTTCCCCTCTTGTTTGTTGTTTGAGGACGATGGAGGCGGACTGCGAAGAACCAGCCAGTGTCTGGCTGACCACATGCGGATTATCGGCGCATGATTGTCGGGTCGCCGCAAAGGCGCGGCACCGTCGTTCCGTGCAGAATATAGCTAGGCCGCGGCCTAGGCAGGCTTCGGTGGATCTGGAAGGGTGGCCGACTATGCCGGCCGTCGGTGCCACCAAGAGGCGGGACCCGAGGGGGTCCCGCGGTTCCCCAAGGGCCGGCCTTCATGGCCGACCGTTTTGAAGAAACCGGGGGGTGTAACCCCTCCCCTCCAGACCAATGTCTAGGGTAGGCCCCACTGAGTGTCACCAGCCCCCTGGTCAGCCAGCCATGCGGCCAGCCATGTGGGCCATGTGCGCTGGGCCAGACCCAGTTCGGGCCGACCCAGGGGGTGTTGGGCTGGGTCGGACCGGGCCCAAACCCCCTATTTTTCGGACCTTCTTCAGTTAAACGCCCATAACATGAGTTGTGGACCTCCGATCAGCGCACTGTCAATTTCGTAGGATTCCTAGGATAGAGACGGTCGTTTTGGTATATTACACTAAAGGTTTCAGTGAATTTTGAGTATGACTGGGTTGGTTCGAACCTGAAACCAACCGGGTCCTCGGAGCGGAAACACTTATAACTTAAGGACCGGATATCCGATTGACGTGCTATCGACTATGTTGGATTCCTCTTGATTAGACGTTTATTTTATAATACTTCACCTATGGTTTGGACATAGATGGAGTATGGTTGGGTTGGATTGTACCAGAAATCCAACCGGGCCCCTGGAACAGAAATGCTAATAACTCACTGACCAGGCGTCTGATTGACACGCCATCTGTTGCGTTGATACCCCTATGAAGAGGTGTTCCTTTGAGATAATTCCACGTGAGATTATGTTACACTTGGAAGTATCGACCAGTAGCTCTTTGATCGGACCCTTGCAGAGACGAGCGTATGGAGTATGAAGTCCTTGTTGCTGGCTGAGACCTCATGACTGCTTGTCTGATTCGATTTGGAGTGACTTGACTAGCCCAGTGGGGAGAACTAATGTGATGGGGTGGTAGACCCATGGTAGGGAGAACTACTGTGTTGGGGTGGTAGACCCACGGTACTCGACAGAAGGAGTACCTCTGTAGGCTATTAGGGGGAGCGCTACTATGTTGGGGAAGCACACCCATGGCGGGGAGCACTATAGTGTTGGGGTGGAAGACCTGTGTTACTCGACAGGAGTAGTACCTCAGCAGTCTATGGTTAGTGAACAGCACCTCGGAGAAGTGACATGATCATTGTACTCGACAGAGGATGATCTCTTCAGCAGTTTCGGTTTCGATATCATTAATGAAAATCCTGGTTTGAGCTGAGTTAATGAGTCTTGTGTTTACCTAATGATTAAGATGGGTTACATGATAACTTAGGTATATGTATGGGTGTATACCCAAGTTAAGGTTATCTGTTGAGATATTTCTTTTTGGTTTATCTTTATTGGTTTTAGTGAGACCTTCAGTGTCTCGGGGTCCCTATTGAGTATCATTATACTCACCCTTGCACATGTTATTACTGCACCTCGTTGTGTTGGTTGCAGATGACGGACAACACTGATTGTGGTTTAGGCTTGTAGAGCTGGATAGTACCCGGAGGTGGATCTCACGACGAGTCGGTACCCGAAGGAGACTGACAGACAAGGAGTGCTAAGGGGTACATCTGTACCTACCCTTCAGGTAGGGACCCAGAGGACGATCCATGAGCTGCTTCACCTTTCAGCTGTTTTCCTTTTCAGTTTTAGTTGTACCTTTCTATTGGGCTTGTATTTCAAGCCTCTTGAACCTTCAGCATACCTGTTACTGCTTTACTTAGTGTTTGCTTCCTCTTTTACCCTAGTTGTGTGTGTGTTTACATTTTATAAAGGCAATTTCTTCCCTTTTTATCGGGGTTTATGAATTTGGTGCTAGTCGCCAGCCACTGGCCTATGGAAGGCAGGCTTGGGGTATTCACGGCACGGGCCCCGAGGACGAGTCGTGAGAAATTGGTATCAGAGGAGTCGGTTCTACCGCATAACATAGAACTCAAATATTTCCTTTTTGTGAAGAAATAGTGTTAAGGGTACCGAGTGTGTTTTCAGTTCAGGGAGTCCAGTGTTGGTGCGGCGACTGATGTACCCATACACCAGGACCCCTACATCTGATTTCCGACTCAGTGCACGAAAACACTGATTCCATGTGTGTTTTCAAAATTTTCTTTTATATCAGCTCATACCAGGTCATCTTAGTAGGTATAATCTTTTGACCGTGTCACATATGTTTCTTTCAGGATGTATTCACCCAGTCAGTCAGTGTGGGTACCGAGTGGAGAGCGCAATGATAGCTCACCGAGCAGAGAGGCCTCAGTATAGGGACCTCTTCAAGTTGAGACACCAGCGGATAGTGCACGCCTCTTGAGAACGCTACAAGAGTTCCAGCGATAGAGGCATCCGAGGTTTCAAGGTGAGTCAGATTTTCAGACTAGTAAGCACTGGCTAGAGTTTGTAGCACGAGCTTTCCACACAGTTGGGACGCCAGCAGACTTGATGGTATACCTAGCTATTAATCTCTTTCAGGGAGTAGTTGAGAGGTGGTGGAGACAGATGCTCCAGTTTTTCGATGAGATGACCTTCACCTAGGGAGACTTCGAGAGTTTTTTTCAGGGCGGAGTATATACTAGCGACTCTACACTCTGAGCGTGCTCAGGAGCTGTTGCCTTTACTGTAGGGTTTTCTGTCAGTAGCCGAGTCATCTGTAGGCATAATACGAATGATATAGAGGTCCAAGAGGACCAAACCTATTGGTGGTCGACTGCATGATTCAGGATCGGTAGTGTGGTTCACCCAGGGTGGAGTCAGAGCCAGGCATACCAGGAACGCACAATGTTTCTCTTGCGGCGGGCTTGGTCACATGGAACGTGACTGTCAGACTCCCCGAACAGTTGATCTATAGGCATTGGAGGAGCCACCAAGACAGAAGTAGCTGCGGGAGCTTGAGTCACAGCCGAGCGGTGGACAAGGCAGTGGAGCTCCGGAAGCAAGTGGACAGGGTCGGGACTAGTTCAAGGCATGGAGGCCTTTGTTTTTGTTCTTCTAGTTTCTGTGTTGTTATTGTCGTTGTGTTTTCTTTGTGTCTTTGTACTTTGAGCTGCAGTAATAAAATACACATATCGTTGTGACGTTTATTTTCCAGTCCTTTTTGTTTGGTTGATACTAAGAGGTTTCGGTTGAAACTGTTGACTTGACCCTCACTTGAAAAATTCCTACTGGAGGAGACCCAGTACCCATTCACTGATGTCGAATGTGTGACTCAACCCTTGGAGGCGAGAGTAAGGGTTGGATCTCTTAGTAGTAGTGTCGAGGCCTTACGACGTCATTCAAGACATGAATTGTACCATTCATGTCAGGATTGACTGTATTAGGCAAGGAACGTGGTTCATCCAGGGGATGAGACCAGATTTCTCTTTTCGATAGAGGAGAAATCTCATCAACTCTTTGATAGAACATAGATATAGAATGGTGGAGATGAGTTCTTACAATTGGTTAGTCTCACCCATTGTTCGTTGAGTGAACGGTTTACGGTTCTCTCCAACTCAATAGTCTTAGGTTTATCTTCTCTCAGAAGGACATGAACCTGAGACAACGGTGATGGCTTGAAATCTTCCAGGACTATAACATCAGGATAACATATATTCTTAGGGAGGGGAATGTTGTAGCAGATTCTCTTATTAAGAGATCGGGCATTCATCTGTTAGGAATGGTGAGGCAACAGTTGGTCGTGTTTCAGTTATCCTTTATGGATAGTGATGGAGTCAGCACGTGTAGAACTACAGATGGTTCAGGCTACGACGGAGAAGGTGCAGATCATCCAGGAGCAGATACAGACTGCACTGAGCACACATAAGTCCTATGCTGATAGGAGATGAGACCACTGGAGTTCGAGGGTGACGACCACGTCTTCTTACGAGTCTCACCTTGACGAGGTCTACGGAGATTTGACCGGGGCAGAATGTTATATCCACTATACATCAGACCATCCCAGGTCCTCAACAAGGTAGGTGCGGTGGCTTAATGGATGGACTTTCCACCTTAGATGCACCGGGTGAATGTCTTCGTCAACGTATCTCAAATTAGGATATGTGTGCACAACCTATCCATCATCATCAACCATGGAGAGCTGGACATCGATAATGGGGTGACTTTCACGGGGTTCTAGAAGAGGTTGAGGAACGACCAGAGTGGGTCCTCCGAGGACGTTCGATTCCTCTTGTGCGCTTTCACTAGCATCATGGGAACCCCCAGGAAAGCACATGGGAGCGGGAGGCTCAGATGCATGCTCAATACCCTCTTTTTTCCCCCTAGTTTATGTTGTAGATTTACAGAGACGTAATTCCCTGAGGTGGGAGTAATGTAAAACCCTGAAATTTCAAGGAAAATTTTTCCTTAATTTCTTTCGAATTTTATGAGTCTGTGGCTTCTGACGGCACTTGACTCTCTGGCCCGGTGTGCCCAGAATCGATTTCTGAAGTTTAGCTCGGGTATGTTCAGTAAACGAACGAGCATGTTTTTCAATCTTTTGAACCGATGCTCAGAATTGAAATCTGAGGACACCGATGAACTCGCAATTCCAGTAATTGCTTAAGGGTACCTTTACAGTAGTCGTGTTTGCACGGGAGGAGAGGTTATTTATTGGGGTTTAATTAAAGAAGTAAACAAAATTGTTTGTAGACATTATTTCTATATCTAAGGAGGTTAATTCCTCCCATGGGAAGTTGTTTGTGGGGCCCACATCCACCCAAGTTCCCATGTATGAAAAATTGAAAGGTGGGGCCCACACGATCCCCAACCTTTCACCTTCCCCTAAACTCCTTAATCCTCTTAAACCCCCCCCATTAAACTCCCATGTTAATGTTGACAACTCTCTCATATTTGTGTAACTCTTCACCTTTCTCTTCCACCCTTAATTCTTGCCAACATTCCTTAATTAATGAGATGAGTCACTTAATTTTATAAATTAAGTGGTTTGATTTTGAATTTTAAAATCTTTGTGGTGTGAATTAAAATAATATCATGAGATATTATTTGGAATTGGATCTTTTGGTGTGTGGTGAAACATTGGTGATGTTCTTGAGTTTTTAAGAGAACTCCTACCTCCACGAAGAACGGTTCTCCTTTCGACAGATCTCCAACGAACAACGCTCAAGCCGGGATCGAAGGCCTTTGCAGAAGCGACGAACGCCAACGATCGTTGTCACCTTTATCTCATCCCTTGCGACGACGTTAACGAGCTGATGTCCATCCTTTCACGATATTGTCAACGAATGGTGAACCTTGAGGTAGGGGTTGTTATGTTCAATTTTTAATACCGTTCATCAGCATTCTTCAATAATTGAGTTTTGTTTGGCCGCATGATACCATATTGACGAGGAAGGGCTCGGACCGCACGAACACAGTCTGACCCTTCCCCTCTCGTTTGTTGTTTGTGGACGATGGAGGTGGAATTCGATGAACCGGCCGGAGTCAGGCCGAACATGAGTGGATCGTTAGTACATGATTTCTGAGTCACCACAAAGGCGTGACACCGTCGTGCTGCGTGGAATATAGCCAGGTCGCGGCCTAGTCGGGCTGCGGTGGAGGGGCGTGGCGCCATCATGCCATGCCAGAGCTACAGGGGCCACAGCCGGGGTGGGCCGTGGAAGTGGGGCGCGGTGCCATCATGCCACACCGGTTGAACAAAGGGGCGGCCTAAGGCTGTGGCGGATCTGGGAGGGCGGTCGGCTGTGCTAGCCGCCGGTACCACCATGAGGTGGGACCCGAGGGGGTCCTGCGGTTACCCAAGGGCTGGCCTTCATGGCCGACCATTTCAAAGAAACCGGGGGGTGTAACCCCCCCCCCCCCCAGACTAGCGGCTAGGGTGGGCCCCACTGGGCACTTCTAGCCCCTCTGGTCAGCCAGCCGCGTGGGCCACGTGTGCCGGGCCGCGCCAGCCGCTGGCCGGACTGCGCCTGCCGGGCCGAACCACGTCGGCCAAGCCGGGACGTGCCGGTAGGGCCGGGCGGTGCCTGCCTCAGGCTAAGCCATGCTAGCCGTGGTCCGGGCCACTCCCAACGGGGCCGGACCCAGACCCGGGTCCGGTCGACCTGATTTGGGGTGACCCCGGGGGTTTTGGGCTGGGTCGGACCAGCCCCAGACCCCCTATTTTTCGGACCTTCTTGAGTTAAACGCCCATAACATGATTTGTGGACCTCCGATCAATGCACAATAATTTTCATAGGATTTCTTGGATATAGACGGTCATTTAGGTATATTACACTCAAGGTTTCGGTGAAGTTTCAGTATGGCCGGGTTTGTTCGAACCAGAAACTAATCGGGCCCTCATAGTAGAAATGCTTATAACTTAAGGATCGGACGTCTGATTGACGTGTCGTCGACTATGTTTGATTCCTCTTGATGAGACTATTCTTTTGGCATACTTCACCTGAGTTTTGGACGCAGTTGGAGTATGGACAGGTTGTATTGTACCCGAAATCCAACCAGGCCCCTAGAACGGAAAAGCTAATAACTCACGACCGGGCGTCCAATTGATGCACCATCTATTGTGTTGAGACCCTTATGACGAGGCAGTCCTTTGAGATACTTCCATGTGAGATTATTTGACACTTGGAAGTATTTACCTGTAGCTCATGGAGCGAACCCTCCCGGAGATGAGCATAAAGAGTACAGAGACCTTGTAGCTGGCTGAGACCTGATGATTGCTTGTCCGATTCAGTTTGGAGTTACATGACTAGCCCAGTGGGGAGCACTACTGTGTTGGGGTGGCAGAACCATGGTGGGGAGCACTACTATTTTGGGTTGGTATACTCGCAGTACTCGATAGAAGGAGTACCTCTGTAGGCTATTAGGGGGAGTGCTACTGTGTTGGGGCGACATAACCATGGTGGGGACCACTACTGTGTTGGGGTGGCAGACCCTCAGTACTCAACAGGTGAAGTACCTTAACATTCTAAGGTTAGTGAGAACTACCTCAGAGTCATGACAGGATCACTATACTCGATAGAGGAGGAGCACTTCAGTAGTTGTGGTTTCGATATCATTAATGAAAATCTTGGTTTGAGCTGAGTCAATGACCTTTGTGTTTACCTCATCATTGAGATGGGTTACTTGATAACTTAGGTATATGTATGGGTATATACCCAAGTAAAGGTTATTTGTTGAGATATTTATTTGAGGTTTATCCTTGTTGGTTTATTTGTGGTTTATCAGTGTTGTTGGTTTATCCTTGTTGGTTATTTGTGGTTTACTCACCCTTGCACCAGCTATGCTCGAACCTCATTGTGTTGGTTGCAGACGACGGACAAAACTGATTGTGGTTGAGGCTTGTAGAGATGGACAGTACCTAGAGGTGGATCTCACGACGAGTTGGTACCCAGAGGAGATGGACGGACGTGGAGTGCTGAGGAAGAGATTTGTAACTACCCTTCAGGTAGGAACCCGGAGGATGATCCAAGAGCTACTTCACCTTTCAGCTGTTTGTCTTTTCAGTTGTACTTTTTTCAGTTGTAGTTGTACCTTTCTGTTGGGCTTGTATTTACAGCCCCTTTTTATTTCATCATACATGTTGGTGCGTTACATAGTGGTTGCTTCCGCTTGTACTCTGGTTGTGTGCGAGTTTACGTTTTATAATGGCAATGCCTTCCCTTTTTATCGGGATTTACGCATTTGGTGCTAGTCTCTAGCCCATGGCCTATGGAAGGTGGGGTTGGGGTAGTCACGACATTGGCCCCGAGGAAGGGTCATGACACTATAGTTGAGTGTTTCACATTTTCTCCTTTTTATGATGTTTTTCTTTTATGAAATATATTGGTGGTTTTCATCTAGGATGGGGGAATCACATTTTTATGAACATGTTATGATATCTGATTATTGGTACATCATTGGGGGTGGTATAGTGCGATTTATTTAGCACCCCATGAATGTGGAACTGAGTGTGAATTGCGACCTAATGTCTAATTTTATGTTGATGAACATATTGAATAATGGATGGGGTTGAGGCGCAATGCTTCTTGATCACAAAGAGTTGACCATATGGGGTCTCAGGATCATGCTGGTGTAACTCAAGCATCATGGAGACTGTGTATGTGGTTTGGATCAGAGTTGGTAGTAGAGAATGTTGTATTTATTTCCAGTTTTATTATCTTGTATATATGGTTGACCCCATGGGTGAAAAGTTACTCTATGTTTTTCTTTCTTCTAAGACTGTATGACAAAAGGTTTTATTTCATTTATTATTTCATAACTCTATTTTATTTATTTATTACTCATACTCTGATTTCCATCCTTGTGTATGATTTTGATTATTTTTTGATGCCATTTAATTTTGATTAGAGGGTATATTCTCCCAATTGTATCTTATTAACCATCATCACTAGTTGGAAACTGTTGTAATTCATAGAGATTTTGTTGAGGCCCTGTGGTGATCCTAGTAATGTAATGTGTTAGGTAATCTCATGCAGGTTCATAAGACTTAATTCATGAAAAATTCATCTCGAATACTCAAGTTTTATAGTATAATATAATATTAGGATTGAAATTGATTAAAGGATGACATTATAGTTCTCATGTATGCATATATCCTTATTTTCATAGTCAATATGGTAATGTAATTCCATAAATGTAGTAAAATTATCATGGAATAATTTTTTTTTCATATTACCATCATTTCTGATGAATAGATATTAATTTCTACTCCTCGTTAATTTTTTATTTTGTGGTCGTTAACATTTTCATGATCATTCACATTAATGTGATCAATGTTCTCTTCCACAATCCATCATTATTTAAACATTATAGTTTTCCTCGGTATCCATATTTCCACTTCTCACTAATGTTATTCTTACGTAGAAACCTATTTATGTGTTATTCTATATGAACCTCACATTTACCTTTACGTTATTGTTCTAAAATGACGTTTTATTAACCCAATATTTGATGTGGGTTTTCAAAAAAGTTATATTAAAATATTTATCCCATGAATTAAAAATTATGACTTGGAATTGTGATTATGATATTTATTAAAGAGGGGGAGGATGTAATATACTTAAATGTTAAAATAATACTATGTTAGATTATGTATACGACATACAACATTGAGATTATATTATCATTGAAATATTATTATTTAAATATGACCATTATAAATTAGTCATTAAATTAGAGGGTATAAATAGGAGTAAAAACGTTATGAAATCTATATAAATGGTCATACATAATACCAATTTATTGATTAATTCTTATGAAATAAGAACTCAATTTTCAGTAATGCCATTTTATGCTACAGAAAAATGTTTTCCTCAATAATGTGTTTTATTGTCTTTTGGTGATCAAATATTATAATTAATTTCATAGAATTTTTAAAAATTTCTTCAATAAATATTATATTATTTTTTAAATCATCATGTCAAATTCTCCTCTATATGATATTTTGGTATTTCAATGAAAAGATTTATTTTCAGTGAATATATAAAACTATTTTTTTTCAATGATCATTTTTTTAAACTAAAAAATTCAATTGTTATTTAAATTTAATCATAAATAAATATAATTATTCTTTCATTACCAATAATCTAATTAATTACACAAGAATAGTCTTTGAAAATTATTTTGGTATAAGTTTAGTTTTTGGGTTAAAAACACATTTGTATAAAATATCATTTTTATTATGTAAAATGAATTTATATTAAAATTTATTCATACCATTTGTAGAATGTTAATTTTAAAAATTGATTAATGTTTTCAATTGTGATGATTATATTTTGTAAATACTTTTATTTTATTGTCCGTTATTATGTATAATAACTATGTTAAATTTTTATAACCATAGAAAATGGTAAATTCTATTAATTAAGGTTAAAAATAATGTGAATAGGCTTTAAAATCTAACTAAATATTTCCTTTAACTAGACGGTTTAGTGGAGTTATTCAATCCTCAAACATTTTTTTAAATATATGGGTAATGGGATTATTTTTTCTTTAAACCATTCATATATAATATTTTGAGCTTATAAAAATAAAAAATGACACTCTATTTCATTAAAATATATCTTATATCTTCACATATGTACAAAAATAAGTTCGTATTGAATATTATTGGTCAATTTTGTCATAAATAATTTTTTGTTATAATAATAAATTTCTATTTTTTTGTGATTATATAATCACCTTAAAAACTTATACAATGCTGACAGAACTCTTGGGAAAGTGGGGTAAAAATCAAAATAAATAATTTTAAAAATAGTAAAAATATTGTATTTTGGATGATTTATAGTGCCACATTAATTTTATAGTTAATGATAATGTTTTATTAAAGTAAAATTGGACTATATTCTAGTTGAATTATTATCCTAATGGTATTATAGCCTAATTAAATGAATATTTTCAAAAATTACATTAATGGTAATTTAAATTAAACCATATTTTTTAAATGATATAAAATTAAAAAATTTCCCATAATGTTCATGTGAATTAAAATAACCCATTATTTTAGGGATTTTATGATACTTTTTATCTAATGATATGGGATATATGTTTGCTTAAATTAATCGTGTCTTTGTATAATTATGTCAAAAGTTTTATAGGGATTTGGAGTTTGTTTGAAATTTTTTCTACATGATTGAGGCATTGTGTTGGATGTTGGACACATTAATGTTTGGAACTGGTTACTAAACATGAATAATTTTCAATGAAGATAATGTGTGTCTAATTAGAAGCATAAAATTTACAAGTCCTGAATCATTAACGTGACATCAAATGGTAAGGATCATGATAGTTATCCTAATGAGACCCCTTATTGGAATATAAGAAAACTGGTGGAATTCACTATGTAAAAGGGTTCCATGGCATTAATTGTTCTAGTTTGGTATTTTTTTATCACACTTCAAGCCTAAATAATTTTACATTTGACTTTTAGTCATCCATATCGATCCCTAGAAAAATTTTGGGTGATTTTGGGAAATCTCTCATTCTGGATTTTTTCAATCCCCATTCAATCCCCATGGTGGTCATGTCACATATCATTGTTATGATATCATTCTGCTTCATTGTTTCCATTCATTTTTACAGTGACATTGGCAGAGTTTATGGATCATTTTCTAATCATTTTTTGTTTTCAATCGATCCTTTTCAGTTTTCCAACATTCATTGTTTTTCAAAGGATATTATACTTGTATCCAAAATCTTTTTTCAAATTTGATTTGGTATCCTATTTTCATGAGGTAGGTGTCTCTATACAAGGGGATAATTCCTAAACTTCAATGTGTTCTTTTCAATTCATGTGGGTTATTAAATGAAAAAGCACCATTTTTGGTTGAGATTCATTTTTAAGTGTATTCATTATAAATTTACAATTTTTTCCAAGTGTTTGATTAAAATATTTAAATGGTGTATTTCATTTTGAAACAGGTCATCATGCTCATAATTAAAATGGAGTAAATGTAAAAATTTTATATTAAATGTGATCTTTATTTTTAAATGGTTTTTAAAAAACATAGCACATTGGATAACCTTGGGTGCACTGGGAATATACTTGTCAATAATTTTTTATGTAATAACATAAGAGGTTTTATGTCACTTTAGTGTATGTAATCCTACAAGTGGTTATATTGGTTGGATAAACTTTAGGCCCATATTGGGTATTTTTTATCATGTCTATAACATATAAAAATAAATTATAGCCCAAATGGTGTTTTAGGTAATTTGTGATTTGTTTATCACATAATGGCATATTTCATGGTTATTTTCCTATATAATTATCATTTAGTGTATCCATGGTTTCTTTCCTATTTTATTTTATACATTATATATTCCTATATTTGGATAATATGGTATATTATTTTGAATAATAATTCAATGTGTTTATAAATTTGTTTTTAATTTATGAAAATGATTTGTAAACTGGATTTTTTTAAAGATAGAACTAATTAATTCATGATGTTATATCTTATATTGACTCATTGGTTCTATCCAACGTATCTTTGTGATCACACCCTACTTATTACTTTATGTGGTTATATATGTTGTTTTATATGACTAAGGTAAAGGGAAGGACGTTATGTAACATTCCGGTTTCTTTTTTTGTCATCGTCTTTGTAACTGGGTGGTTTGGGGTCACAGATGGTCACCCGAGGCATTGTTACACTAATCATGTTGTATCTTTCTTGTTTTACTTACTTGGATTGACATTATAGATCTCATGTATATGTTTTCTTATATACATGATGTTCTATGTCGGTTTTTCTTATTCATGTTTATCATGAGACATGATGCTTCTGCTTTATTTTATGACCCAATGTGGTTTACCTTCATGTGTTACTTGTTTCGATGACCTGACCTGGAACATTACAAATTTGTATCAGATCCAATAAACATCCAGAAGTGTTTTGATACATATTAGGTTAATTTTAGTGTTCTTGTTAGATTTATGTTAGGACTGACAGAATTTGGATAATAAGTTCATAAAGGGGGACTGACCATCTCACTTCTATGACTGAATCTATGTTACCATTGGTGTTAAATATTTATCAAATATTGAGACTTAGTGGTTGATGTAATTTGAATGAACAATATATGTGGAATATTAAAATGGAAATTTTCTTGTCATTTTTTTATAAAATCCTTCATGGATTTTTTTTAAATCATCGATTTGGATACCTAAAGTTGGTCCTATGATTTGGGAATATGATCATGGATGATATGTTTTTGTCTTGCATCAGTTTGATAATTCATCATCAAATTGATCTTCCAAATCTGATAGAGGAATTTACAAGACATATTCCTTATTTAAATCATCCAATGGAACCTTATTTGGTAAATTCAATAATCAACACTATTCATACTCTAGGTCAAGACAATGTCATGATCCCAGGGCAAGAACTGGATCAGGGATCAAAATTTACTAAGTAGCATCAACCGAATCTTCTATGGTTAAAAAGAACACCATGAATATGAATAATGGATTGATATGATCAAGATTATATTTAAATTATTTAAAACACTTGAATAATCGAAGGATTTTTCCCATATTTGTGCTCAAAGGATTGGGAAAACTGGGGTAGGACTTTATTGTACAAGCTATGTTTCATGAATATATTACATGGATTATTTCAATAAAATATTTAACCCACAGTTTTATCATGTTATGTTACATGGGGAAAACAACTGGGAGTTTTTGACCATAGAGAAAGGGGAGTAAGCTATTCTAGAGTATTCCATCCATTTTTATAATTTGGTGTATTTAGCACCAGATCAAGTCACCAATGATTACATAAAGGCTCAAATGTATGATTTTGGATTGAGGGATAATAATAAATTGATTCTAGATCTCCTTTTCCTTATAACCTTTGTGAAGGTATTCAATAGGCCATATTTTTAAGAGGTTGACATAGCTTGAAAAAATGTTTCGGCAATGCTTTAGTTGATGTCGTCTCTTCCTAGGGTGTATCTTTTGGCCTTAAAATGAAGTGAAAAGGAATCAAATATTCTCTTGAACAAGTTTTAAGGCATTTAACATTATAATATGATGTAGTTTTATCATTTTTGATGTTCTAGTAATATCATGCCTAATTTTATGGTGAATCCAACGTATTTTTATTATTTCTGAAAAAATTTCCATCTAAATTTTTTTGTGAAATAATTTCCAAAGGATGTATCATATTATTCACTCTCAAAAATGGTTCTGAGGTTTATACTAACTCTTCCAAGGGTGGTGGATCTTATACTCAGGAAAAATGGGATGTTCATGTTGTTAAGAGAGCTTAGGGAGGCACTAAAACCAGATGTATCTATGTGATTGATTATGCACTATATGAATATGAAGTGTGGTCAGCTACTATTATATATATTATTTTTATTTCATCTTCTATGGTGCTATATTGGTTTTAAAGGGGTTCTACTCATTCTTTTATGTCATAAAAGATAGTTTAAGTGTTTGGTTTACATTTAGAGATTATGTTTTTCTTGATGTATTTTTTCATGCCTTTGGGAATTTTGTTTAAACAAGGTTTAATGTGTTCTACGTGTTTTATGAAAATAGAAAACCTTGAGATGTAGTGGTACTTCTTGGTGATTGATCTCAATATCTTTGATCTGATTGTTCAAATTTATTAGTTGATCAATGTTATGGCCAGGATTTATTTTTATCATCATTAGGATTAGTTTTTATCTCAATAGGGAATCACCCTTGTCTTCCAGGGTGAGTGGGATTCAATTTCTATGAGATAATGGATTGTTTTGATCTCATGTCATTTCTTGAATATCTTCCTATATGACATTGAACCTTTTATTATTATTCCCCTTCCTATGGTGTTGTGTTCATACCCCATGGTCTTTCTAGTTGATTTTTTTGCTTATTGGTATAGAGAGTGGTCAAGTTACCATAGACCAACTAACTTGTATGATTCCGATTTTTATTCTATCATATTGTATGAAACCTGTCAAGTCATCCAAGATTAAGGTCCATCATATGGACCTCAAGGTTAATGGATTTATTTTTCCTAGCTTGTCACCATGGGCTTCACTTATCCTCAATGCTAAAAAGACGTACAAGTGCCTCAATCTTAGTATTTATTATCGAATGTAAAATCCTGAAAATTTAAAAAACAATTATTCATTTCCTAGGATTGATTATATCTTTGATTAGCTTATAGGGGTCCATCAGTTTTCAATGATTGACCTTTGGTCAGGGTATCAACATTTGAATGTTTGAGATGGTCATATACATAATGTAGTGGTTAGGAGATGCTGTTATCAGTTTGGTATTCTAGTTATTCAATTTGTTATAACTAAGTCTCTTATGGTGGTTATGGATATAATGATATTAATCTTTCATCAGTTCATGATTTTTTTTTCATAGATGATATTTTGGTTTAATCCAAAATAGGGGCGGAGCACATGGACCATTTGTACATAATTCTCAGAACCTTGAGGGTAAATTTCCTGTAAGGTATGATTTCCAAATGTCATTTATGGATTCAATTACTAATTATTATAGGTAATTATATATCAAATAGGGCAATATAAATGGATAGTTAAAATTTATAGGTGACTATTTCATAGGAGAGACCCAGAAATGTGTTTTAGTTTCAAAGCATCCAGGGGTTTGATAGTTATTATTGGTGGTATGTTTAATGATTCTATAAGATTTTATCTCTAATGGATGTTTTAACATATAAGTGAGTAAATTTTGAATGGAATTAAATATTTTTAGGATATTTGGAGGAATAAAACGTTCTTATTTATTCAAATCTAGTTTTGATTCCACCAAAAATATGTTCAAGTTATGATGTTTTCTGTTATTCTTCTAAAAATGGTATAGGGAGTTTCTGTATGTAGTTGAAACATGTTGTGGCCTATGTTATTCAACATTTATTCCATTATGATAGGAACTAACCTATCAATTATCTTGAGTTAATGGATGTTATTCATGCACTAAGAATGTATAATAACTACCTATCTGGTTATTGGTTTATAGTATATCCTGATCATAAAATCCTGAAGTATATTTTCACTCAGAGGAATATAAAATTAAGATAGAGACACTAGGAAGATTATCTTCAGATTTTTGGTTTTTTATATTACTTATACTCATTGTAAAGAGAATTTGGTCACCAATGTTATGAGTAGGAAATTACTAACACAATCCTTGAATGAATGAGTGGAAGAGTGGAATCTGAATAGTCTATTTTCCAAGTAGATATTTGGAGAGAAAAATATTATGGTCTAGTTTTATTGGATACAAAAAAGGATTAATAATAAAATGATGAGTGTTTTTGTCTTGATATTTTACTTGAAATTTAGTTCCAATTATTTATTTAAATCCTAAATGGTGGGGACACCTCGAGTGAGTGGTCTCGGTCTCCTAGTGATGCTTTGTGTTTCCAAAGTATGCTAGTTATTCCATTTTCAAGGAGGTAGGATTTTTTTGGACATTGAAATTAATTTTTATTTGTATATAGTCTCTATGAAAACCAATATGTATAATTAATTGATAAATTGGTATTAAGTTTCAGGGATGAGATGGTCAATTATTGATTTTGCATCATATGTGAAAAATAATTAATACAGATCAACAGAGACCTTCTATTTTGTTTCATCCCTTACCCATTTAATTATGGAAGTCATATTATATTTCCATGTATTTTTTCATTGGTTTACCATGACTCCTAGTGGTAAGGATTCTATTTGGGTGATCATTGATCCCCTTCCAAAATTGGCCCATTTCATCCCTATGAAAACCAATATCTTTAATACACGCTATTTAATGATTTATTATATAACATTTCACTTAATAAAACAAAAAGGATCAATAATATTAGTGTCATTGTGAGATTAGGTACATAACATAACCTCATAAAATTGGATACAACTACATTATTGAAAAAATACTTAACATGCTCTTACATTTGTAGCACTCTCCAAAACTTTCAAGGGATAACTTATAGACATAGATAAGAGAGGGATGATATATAAAGACCAATAATGGAATAAAAATTATTTAAATTGATTAAAGAAATACATGTGACTTAATAGGATTTTCAATGTAACATAAGTGGTGAGAATAATAATCATGAACAATGAGGCATGGTATAACATGATAGAAAAATGTCACACGAGAATCTGGAAAAAACATAAAACATGGAATCCTAAGAATAAGTAAAAATTAACCACAATAAAATATTAACATAATGGTATTAGGATTACATAAAATTCACATTACAGGGAATATCATGATATTAAAACATTACCCAATGCATTATAGTGCTATCTAGGTTCATCCCTCATAATCATATCATATAAATGCATATGTGTGCCACATAGATCATACAACATAATAATTTATTTTATATATATTAACTTCATGGTTAAGTATTGTGATTTAAATACATGGAATTCCAAAATAAATTAATTATAGGTATTTATAGCTGAATACCCTTGAGTGTAAATGGGAATTGGAATTCACTTCACAACCATTTGGCTTGAAAACCCATAGTGAAATTTCAAAATCATAATGGTAGTATATAAAGATTCATAAAATGGATTAATGAGAGTGAAAGGGTTATATAATTATTTGGAAATAAAATTTAATGTATGAGGGATATAGAAAAATTTATCCCACCATTATGAATTGGAAATGGAAAGGAATAAAAAATTAGGTACTTGAATAAAGAGGATTAGGATATGATCCCTTACTAAATTTAAATATAGTTACTACTTAGGAAAATGTTCTAATAATATGGAATAAATGATAAATCATTATAAGAACATAAATTATATAGTAATGTTACTTTTTTAAAGTCATGAAAACATAAACAATTAAGATTAAAAAGGTTAAATGAAAATAAGGTATTTGACTGGAAAAGAAGAGGGAGAATACCCATACATTGAAAGGGTGATTCCAAAAGATTGGGAGGAGATTCATGAGATATTATTGGAACCTTGGGAAGTCTTTATAGGGTAATGGGAAGAGTATGGATGAGTTAAATGATTTTTTAGTGAAGGGTAATGGGATATTTTGAGGGATTATATAGGAAAAGAGAGGGTAGTTTTTTATTATTTCCTAAACATAGGTTTAAGACTTTATATAACAGAGTAATCAAAACCAAAAACCTTCCCATGATTATTCCCTTGGTTTCTACCAAAGAGGAAGGGATTTAATAATTTTATAAGGCCAAGGAGTGATCTCATTAAAATATTTCTCATGTTGATGTGCAAGTGAGTCATGTTTACAAAGAATTTATTTTAAAATGTTAACATGTAATATTGGTTTTAGAGGATTCATAAAGGATTCAAAAAATTAATAAAATTACATCAAAAAAACATTATTTTAAATTTTCAATATATATCTAATCATGGATCTACATTATTGAATATATTATAACACATTTGGTTCATTATGATTTTATATTCTATATTGTACATTTATACTATATTTCATTTTTACTCGAATATTTAACAGTCTAATAAAATTATGAAAAATTATCTATTGGATAATTTCAATGTGCTGAATCCAAAAATAATATGTATTTTATCCAAAAATATATATAAATTTGATAATTTATATTTTTCAATCAAAATATCTATTTATTGAATAATACTATTTTTTGACAGTACTAATTTTATGACCCTTATAAAATTTATTTTTTACATCTTAAAATTATATTATTAATTATAATTAAATATTTTTTAAAAATTATATTTTATTAAAATATAATTTATTTTTTAAATTGATGAATTCATCAAATGGAATTTCTTAATTGAAATTGATTATTACCCAAAATAACAATTTGAGTAATGTCATCTTCATTATTTAATCATTTAAAAAATATAATTAATAAGGAATAAATATAATCCTTATTTTATAAAAAATAATATATATATATATATATATATATATTTTAATGTTATTAGTGTTAATATAAATAGATTGTTATTACACCAAAAAACTCTCTATGGGTAAGGGGCCTGGTGAGGAGATTTTCTTTGGGTAGTTTGGAGAACATAGTTTTGATCATGATCTCAACAATATTGAACATCTCTTGTAAATGATGTTGATCAAGCTTTGGTTATTCAATATCTTCATGGTGTTGGTCAAGGGTAAATATCATAGATAATATCTACCTCTGAATTTCAAATAAATGAGACTCATAGGTACAATCCCACTTGTTGATTCCATCACTTCTTTTGTCTATGTCAATTATATTTTTCATAAACCATAATATATACTAATCAAAATATATTTTTTAAATAGATATATCATAAATATTTATGATTATTAATAGTGATTTAAATATTAAAGGTAACAATATTCACAAAAAACATAGAATATCATTGGTTTTATATAACCATAATATATTATAGGTCATTTAATTTAACCACAAAGGGAATTTTATTTATAAAAATTAAGGTTATTGCATTATTGCCACATTAAGAAATTTTACCATTGAAATTTTCATTACATATTATGTAAGAGATGAGGGTAATACTATATCATCACTTCTTCTAGTTCCAATATTGATTCCTCAAACATTTTGTTCCTCTATATGCCTTTTATCAGGTGAGTTGTCATGTTCTATAAACCATTGTCTCTACAATCATATATTTTCACCAGTTTCTCCTGATATTAATGGTAATTCTCCAATGTTACCACATATAAATTTAGTACATGGGGGGGTGGTATGTACTTTGTCAAGAAGGATACAAGGAACACATCATGTAACTGAGATAGGTTATTTTGAAGAGATAGAGAGATAGTAGATATAACATAGCTATGATGAGATCAAAGATCTCAAAGGAGAAAATGTATATTGGACCAAGCTTCCCCTTCTATCCAAACATCGTGACTTTGTTCCATGGAAATATATGACGGAACACTTTATCTCCAACCTCATACTCAAGATTTCATCAATGATATTATTCAAATTTTTTTCTAAAGATTTCTAGATTTAATAAGAATGTAAATGTTATTATCCTTTTCCATAATATCTTGGATAATATCAGACCCCATCAACTTCTGCTCTCTAACTTTATCCCAACATGTTTAATTATGATACATCTTCCCATACAGAACCACATAACGTCCTATTTGAATGATCGAATAGAAACATATTTTATATGAGAACTCCTCTAGGTTAATTTATTGATACCAAAATTATTGGAAATCCATTAATCATGATATAAATATATATTTAAAGGTTTAAATGGTCTTTTTAGACTAACCATTTATCAGAGGATCACAAGAAATGTTGAATCTCAATTCTTTGTTCAATTATCTCTGAAGGCTTCTATAAAACCTTGAGGAAAACATTGAATCTTGATCAGTTGTAACATATATTTGGACTCCATGCACACTTATCACATCCCTTATATATATCCTAGTAAATTGGTCAAGAGATAAAACTTATGTGACAGAAATTAAAGACATTGACATTGTAAGGCGATCAACTACCACTCACAGTGCATTATTAAGTTTAAGTGTTCAAGGGTGTCCTAAAATGAAATCCATGGTTATGTTATCACACTTCCATACTGGTTTGGACAATGGTTTTATCATACCCTTGGACTTCTATCAATCATCCTTAACTTGATGGCATTCCAAGTATTGAGATAAAGACACTACAATCTATCTCTTGATGTTATACCACTATGAATTTTGCACCATATCTCTATAAAGCTTAATTCTTCCTCGATAAATAGGGAAGGATGAGCTATATGAATCATCTAAAGTTATGTATTTGGTTTTGTAATTGAGGGGACACATATCTGGGTTCCAAACCTTATAACTCTATCTTCAGCAAATTTGAACTCTAGAATATCCACTACCTTATTCTATTGTCACTTATCATCTTTATGATCCCCCTTGATCCTCATATAAATGGGTGGTTGAGTCATAATTTGAGAAAGGTATGATGAAAATACTATTATTATTCATGTATGCATCATTTTTACTTCCATGAATATTTGAGACCTTAGAATTCTCATCATGGATAGATTTGTGGGATCTTTTCTAATCAAAGAATCTAATGCACAATTAACATTCCCTGGATGGAAATGGTTCATAATCCTTTATTAGTAGTATCCACCTTATTTGTGGCATATTAAGATCCATATTTTTGAATATATACTTTGGGATTTTACAGTCCATATCCCATTGCGATAATGGAGAAGAAATTTTATCAAAAAAATCATTGCATCCAATTCCAGGTCATGAGTTGGGTAGTTCTACTTGAGGTTCTTTATTTGACATGAAAAATATAATATTTATTTTTTATTTTTCATGAGTTTGAAACCCATTCCAGTTTTAGATTCATCGTTAAAGGTCAAAAATCGTTCACCACGGGTATTAATGTGATCATAAGAGATAGTACCCATCTAATCCTAGAAACTAAGGATTTTATTCTTATAGGTTGGTCTAGTATACCCCATAATTGTATCAATTTATGAAGTATCCATAGATATCCATTTTCTGGTGATGAAATTCCACAAAAATGTTACTTGGTCCTCTTATCTGTTTTATTGAGAACATAACCGCTTGTTTAGGAGAAAGGCCAAGAAATGGTTTGGGAAATAAATTAGCATATTCCCTCAAAATGGGCATGTAATCAAGGATTATATTTTCCCTAATCTCAATAATTTAATCTAGATACACTTTCATATAGGTAAATAATATCCATTCATTATATGGTAATACCAAATAAGAGTCATCCTCCTCCTAATAATTGTATAGAATTGGTGATAGATTCATGATACAAATGTTAATTTCCTTCTCTCAACAATTTATGTTTTCCTTATAAAAGGAATAACATTTAACAACTAGGATAAAATCAAATTCCCCTACAAGAAAATTTATAATATTTTTAATCGGAACATTCCCATAAACTTCAAATAATGATATAATAATCATAGATATTTTCCCTGATTATATAAAATCATTTTGGGTGGTGACTCGATGTTCTTCGATAACATACAAGATATGATAATATGGAATGGATAGAAATACAACCAGACATACAAAACTATGAATTATATGTTACATTTACTTCAAACATCATCACCCATATCAACATAGAAAATTTCATACTCCCATTATATGGATATTGGTGGGGATCATCATGCTTGTTATCCCATAGAATGGAGCATTGGCCTGGATAATGCCTAAATTATCCATATTTACAACAAATAACTATATAAGGTTGTTTGATTGAATTTTATTTACCTATATAACACCATCCATTCCTCCATAGAAAATTAATGATTTATTCACTTTCTTTCCACCCTTAAAACATCTACCTATTCCTTTAGGAGATTTCCCACTTTTTCTCCTTCCTCATTTTTCATAAAGGAAATGGGGCCTTACTTATTTTATCACCTTTATTGGATGAACATCCTTGATATTCCATACTCCTATTTTTATAAATTTTTTTGAAATTAATCTATATTTTTATTTTTAGATTATATTTTTTAAAACTGGTTTCTAATAATCATGAAATGTCTTAAATGAGAACCTATCATGTTAGACATCTCATTTGGGAATTCATCACACTTCCCCTCTCATTGGTTTTGGACTCAGTTCCTCCAATTTCTACCCATTGACTAGAATAAAGTGAAAAATTATGGATGATGATTTTTAAATTATTATTCACATAAAAATGGGAAACTAAGAATGTCAAAGAGATTGATCATAAATGATATATTTTATTTAACCTATAAATTTCTATGTATTAATATAAGTTTCAAATGATCTATTTCCTAATATAAAATCTTATAGGAAACTTGTTTTCCTTTAATAGTTGTTCATAATGATCTTGTGAATTTACCAAATCATATCATTTAAGAGTACCAAACTAGGTGTGCAGTACGGTCTTTTGTTGTGCATTACTTCCCGATTGAGTAGAGCTCAATGTGGTGTTTTTGAGGTTGTTACCCCGAAGTAAATCTTTGATAGAGCCAAATCTACCAGTAGTATATAAATAGGGATTTATTTTCATAGAAACCAATTAATCTATTCTTTTCCAAAACATATGATTGTTTTTCAATTTTTATTATTATCCCTAATTCATTCTACAATGTTTTCAAATCCTACTCCCAAAAATAATGAAACTTTCCATTCATACTAACTACGAAAACTATTGTCTTTAATACACATTATTTCATGATTTATTTCTTAAAGTTTAACTTAATACAACCCAGAAGATCTAGAAGCCTAATGTATTTGTGATTACATAACATAATATAATAAAACTATTATATAAAGACTTTATTTAAAGCATCATTAACATGCTCGTAATTTTCATCACAATTCTAAAACTGCATGGGAAAACCAAGAGATGTACATAATAGAGGGGTGAGATATAAATTGCATCAATAGAATAAAAAATTCATATCATAAGTTAAATAAATAAATTTTAGTTATGAGGCATAATAGTGTAACATAAGTAATAGTAATTATAATCATGAAAACTGAGGCATGATATAACATGATAGCATAAAGGTGCATGGGAATGTGGAAACAAATTAAAACATGGAATCATAAGAAAATTTAAGGTTAGCCACCAAGAAATAATAACATAGTGTGCTTATGATAAAATCATTTCCATCTTGGTGTAATCTCATGAGAATAAAATATTACCCATTACGTTACAGTTCTATCTGGGCAACCCATCATAATCATATCATATACATGCATAAGTGCGCCACATAGATCATATAATATAAGAACATTTTTCATCTATAGTAACCCCATTACCGAGTAGTGTAGGTTTTATAGATTTATTTCCCCCATAAAATATGTATTGGAATAAATAGTTGAAAACCATTTAGTGGAAATCGGTAGGGGATTTCACTTCACATCTGTTTGGAAGGAAAAATCACAATGAAATTTCAGGAGCATAACAGTAGTAATTAAAGAATCATAAAATGGTTTAATGAGGGTTAAATGGGTCACTAATAATTTTAAAAAAAATTAATGTATGATGGATATGGAAAAACATATCTCAAACTAAGGAATTTGAAATCATAAATCATTAAAAAGGAAGGTACATGAATAAAGAGGAGAAGTAGGGAATCCCTTGTGAATTTTCATCATAGTAATAGCTTCAGTAAAGTTTATAATGAGAGGGAATAAATGATATCATATTATAATAAAATAAATTGGATATGAAATATAAATTTAAAATGGCATTACAACATAACCAATTGATATTCAAAAGACTAAATTAAAATAAGGGGCATGAATGGTAAGGAAGTGAGAGAGGCCCCTTACCTAGAGAGGGTGATTCCAAACGCATTGAAGGGGCTTATTTAGATATTTTGGGAAACTTGGAAGGGATATAAACATGTAAGGAATGATTAAAGAAATTTTCCTAGGTTTTCAGGGAAAATAAATAGGATATTGGGTGTTTTTACAAAAGAAAATAATGGGGAGTTCATTATTATTCATAATCATTGGTTTTGGAATCTATAAAACAATGTAATAAAAACCAACAAATTTCATTTGGTTTTTCCTCTTTTTCACCAAAATTGGAATTGATTTCATTGTTTTATATTTTGAAGAACCTAAATCATTAAAAATTACCATATTGATATAGAAGTGAGTCATTTTTATATATAATAGATTTTAAAACCTTAAAATATAATATAATTATTGGAGGTTTCATAAATGATTTACAAATTTAATCAAATAACCTCAAAACACATAATATTAAAGGGTGTATATATATTATATCATTTATGACTTTTATGTCATATATTAAATCAATTTTTGGTCATTTTTATACCATAATACATATCATGTATTTATACTGACTGACTGAATGGCCTAAAGGTCGATATTTTTATTGATTTTGGATAAGCCCATTTTAAGGGTAAAGGGGGGAAACCAAGACTTTAGAGACATCAGTACATAAAAAAGATTCGAAATATAAAAGGGTTGCAACCCAGAACAAGACTATATGTCAGTGCCTCTACCTAGCATCAATATCATTAAGGAAAGTCTATACCAAAGTATGTTTGGTCAGCAAGCTAACCCGTGCACGGATGCACGAGCATGGTACCGATGGCTAGGCCATACCCTCATAATCGTCCAAATCCGAAAATCCATACATGATGAAGATAACCAGGTCTACCCTCCTCTGAATAAAAACTATGTAGAATGTCTGGATTCCCCAACATAACATACATTCCTCCATCAACAATTAACTTGCAAGTAACCAGCAGATTGATAATAAACCACGTCAATAGCACCACCACCATACCACAAATTTCACATCTAATCAAACAGGATCTCACCTTAACCAAATAAAAACCTGTAAAAAACTTACACGAGCACCAAAATGAAAGACCTCCCCCCTCCGAAGCACTGGATCCGACCCCAAGCACACCAGTGCATACTAGAGACGATGTCGTGCTGGGACGAGGTCGCACTGAGTTTGCGAAGGTGGAAGGCATGCCAAGGCCGATGAGCACACCATTGACCATCCAGATCACACCACATCCGCAAAAGAAACCCAAGTAGTTAGTGCCAAGCATAGAGGATGAAAACGAGCAGACCAAAACGACAATAAGATCCCAAAACGTAGATGTCGTCACCAAGAAACTGGAGTCGAAACCAAACACCCGGAGATGCCCGAAGCCGGAAGGAACTTTGCAACCAAAAGATAGACCACTTGACAATAATGCACGCTGAGGCTGAGAAAATATGAAGCCAGGAATGAAAAAGCCTTCACAGAAGGTACCTGAGCTAGTGCCGAGAACAACAAATACAAAATGAAATCTCGAAGCTGAAAGCCGCAATGAAGCCATTGCCGAGCCTTGATCGAAGCCGAAACACACAGATCTCCCACCCAACGACGTCAATCTGAGACGAGAAGGCTGCCGCCGAGGCTGGGCCCAGCCGAAGGAGGGGAGGAGATGGACTGGAAGAGAAACCCTAGGAGTGTGCGATGGGGGGAAGATACCGTCGCTCAGAGGCTCATGTATTTATACCATATTTAATTTTTACTTGAAAATTCGATTATCTCAAAAAATTATGAAAAACAATAATTTGGATAATTCTATCATAGTGCGTCCAAATAGAATATATATTTTATCTAAAAATAACTAAATATTATAATTTATAATTTTAAATAAATATCAACATTTATTTAGAAATAATGATTTTTTAAAATAATATTTTTTGACCTTTATAACAATTATTTTTGACTTAAAAGTATATATTATAAAATATAAATAAATAAAATTTAATGAGAATATTTTATTAATAAATCTTTTAATTTCAAAATTCTTTAATTTATTAAAATTTAATTCTTAATTGAACATGCCTATTACCCAAAAATACAATTTGCTTTTTTTCACCTTCTTTATTTAATCATTTATAAGGTTAAATAAATAAGTAATAAATATCTTGATTTTTTCATAGAAAATAAAATATTTATTTATTTATTTTACAAGGGTTATGTTTAATATACTTTTATTTCACGAGTGAATTCCCTAATTATAATTTGTGCGACAGTGATATTTTCTTACGCTGGTTTAGTGAACATGGTTTAGCTCATGATCTCTATGATTTTGAACTTATCCCATAAATAATTATGCTTAAGCTTTATATGTTGAGTCTTTTCATAGGTTTGGTCAAGGAAAATTCCAATAGATTCTATCATCCTCATAATCTCTAATAAATTTTCTTCATAGATAATGATCCTACTATTCATGGATATTAAATACATTTTCTGTGTAAATTAGATTTTTTATAACCAATTATATATAATGATCATAATATCACTATTAAAGAGATATATTTTCAACAGTTATGATTCCTAATGGTATTTTATATTCAATAGGATATAATATTCCCCAAGAAATCATGGGGATTCAATAACTATAATACATAAAAATCCATTTAATTTGATCACAAATGAAATTATGTTTTTAAAATTTCGGTCGTTACACTACTAGTCAATGAGATCATAAAAGTGGAGAACCTTGGAGAATTGTTTGTCTGATAGGTTTTAATAATTTATAGGGATCACTCTATGATTATTTTTTATAAGGAACCAAGGTTCAAAACTAGTTTTTTGGGAATTTTTATAGATTTTATGGTTCCAGTTGACAATGATCATGGATAATCATCAATAAATGGATAGAAATGTGGAGAGGGATATCTAGGTTCTTAAGGATATGCACCATGAAAGTTTTCTTTATTTTAGTGGATCTTGGGAAAATTATTTTCATATGGGTGAGTTATACTATAATAAAAGTTATTATACCTTGATTAATAAAGTACATTTTGAGGATTTTTAGGGGTGGCCATGTAGATCTCCCTTCTGGTGAGCAGTGTTGGGAGATATGTCCTTAGTTCAACTAAATCTGGTTCATGAAATAATAGAAAAGGAGTATTTTATCCAGATTATATTGATCAATGAATAGTGTTATCATAAATCCTATGTCGACCATCATCATTGGATGCTAGATATTGAGGTTGGTTGTCATATATTTTTTAGAGTCTCTCCTCTCTTAGGACACCATCAATTGGGTAAATAGTGTATCTTGGAATTGAGGATTTCCAGTACCTTTGAGATTTTGGAGTGTCTTAGAATGGTGGAATGCGATTTGAACATTCCATATCATTTTACTTCCATCAATATTTTAATTAATGTTTCCCAATGAATTAGGTATCAACCAAATCATTCCCATTTTATTGAGTAGTAAGATGTTGATCTTGAGTCCAATACCAATCTGGTTGAGAAACCGGTTAAGATTATGGATTTGATTGAAATGGTAATGCATGCTAAAATAATTACTTTTGACCACGTATTATGTCAATGTGAAATGGATATCTATGAGATGTGGGAGTGATATTTTTTGATGAGGTAGTAGTGGCCTTAAATTTTTTTTAAGTCCAGGATCATGTAGAATTTATGGGGAAAAATTATTTTACAATGGGGAGAATTGTAAAATCCCAAAATTTTAGGTATTTCATGAAAATTTCCGGATATAATGTTCAGTTATGTATGTTTTTTCTTGAATTAGTGGTGCCTTGGAATAGGTTTTTCAATGGCTTAAAAAGTATCTGATGTTATTATAGGGTTTTTTCTGGAGGATTTGGGCAGAAAAATACCAACAGGAAACATTCATGTCGTGAACTAGATACACAATATAAATCTTTTATAGGGTATATATTGACATTCTAGTTCATATAATAAAAAAATTCAAGTGTTAAACCATTTCATAATTTGAAATGGTCTATATTGGTACTATTAACCCATGGTTATACCCTTTTTAGTGTATATAAAGTCCATTGGAATTCACACATTTAAAGGGGTTCATGATGTGAATTGTTTGAGTCCAATAGGTTTTATAACGAGAAACACATGAAACTTTTAAAATTTGAAGTAAATTCCTTCCTCTTAAACCCTAATGTTATTTTGGGGCTTCTATCTTCTTTCAGATCGCTCTGTTCAGCATTCAATCCCCATGAAGGTTGTGGAACTTCTCACTAGTAAGTGGGATTAATGCTTTCTTCATTTCCATTTATTGCAGTAGTGGAGTTGGCTATGTTTATGTATCATTTTGTCATTAGTTTTTTATATTAATCATTAAACATATTTGTGAATACCATTTATTTTATATTATGATCTTCTTGTTTCCAATATCTGTTTTTGAAAGAGATGAAGTTTCCTCCATTCTTGAGGTAGGTGTTTCTATACATGATGATAATTCTTAATTTCGGGATCTTCGACTTCTGTGATCCGTGTTTTCTATCTTGAAAGATTTTAAATTGGCACAACAGTGATGTGGCAATTTATTCTCAGTTAGCGACAGACTCTTGTATGGGTTTTGTTTGATTTTTCATTGTAAGGTATTATGATTTTTTTTGGAAGGAGGTAAATGATGATTTTATGGATGTTTTGGTCTTGATGGGCCATGAATCAAAGGATTTTGGAGTCTTTATCTTACAATAAGATTCTCCAGATGAGTTTCAAGGAAAATAGGCTTCCATTTTTCATGGATTTTTGGAATCGGACGTTTGAGAGGGTATGGCTTTGGACATCGGTACCAGGCTCGTGATCTTTGGCATGGGACATCTAGTCGTGATGTGATGAGACAATGCAAGCTGGTCTTAATAGTAATTTTTTTCGGAGGATCATCTATATAGTATTGAGTGATGCTTTTGATCTTGAGGTTTGGTTATTTGGAGACTCATTTATTTTGTTTATGTCTTGATGTCTTGATGGTTTTCCCCTCAACCCATAAAAGGGGGTTTATTTCATTATAAAAAATAATTTTCAGTCAGTTAATTCTTGTGGTTTATTCAATGAAAAATATTTATTTTACATTGGAAGGGTTTTTTTGGATGAAATTATGGTTCATAAAGTGGTTTTATTTAAAAATTTAATTTCTCACACCATGTGATTGATTAAATGATTTAAATAGTGGTTTTAGTTTTGAAATAGGTCTACAATCATGGAATCAGAATGAATTAAATATGAAATTTTTTTATTAAATGTGAACATTTTTTAAAATGGATTTTTAAAAACATTGTAGAATGTGTATCCTTGGGTATGCTGAAAATGGACTTATCACTCTTTATCATTATAACACTGGTTTTTTATCACATAAATGTGTTTATTTCCACTAGAGGTTATATTGGTTGGATCCACCTTAGGCTTGGAATGAGACTTTTCTTTCATCTCTGGCATATATACCCATATATTAGATCCCAAATAGAATTCCTTTTTAATTAAGATTAGTTTATCACATGATTGTATATTTAGTGGATACTTTCTCACATTCTAATCATATAGTGTATCAATGGATTCATACCTATTTTCTTCTATACGTCACATATATTGTATTTCATGAATATGGTATTTCATTATGAAACAAAATAAACATTTTTATGAAATCAGTTATACATTATCAAAATGCATTATAATTTGGATTTTATTTAATGATAAAAACTAATGAATTATTGATTTTAGAAATTATATAGATTATTTCATGGAATCATTTTGGGATTTTCTCTAGAAACCAAATTTCTCCTTTATGTGGTTTTTGATGTTTTTTTCTATGACTCAGGTAAATGGAATGGAATTATGTATCATTTCGGTTTCTCTAATTATCAACATATGTGTAGAGGGATTGTTTTTTCATAAAATATATTCACATGGGGACTTGTTTGTACTAATAATATTTCATATTTCCGGTTTGTCCTATTTAGATTGAATAAGTATCTTACATGGAAATGTTCTCTTTCTTCTTCATTATACCATGTTGACTGGACTGTTTCAGGTATATTGTGAGACATGTTCCATGATAACTATTTTACTTCACTCTATTATAGGCCTTATTGGGTGACTTGTCTTTCTTATCTGAGTTGTTTCATTACATGAATGGGATATACTAAACAATATCAACCAATTTTAATTTATGGGTTACATGTCCTTCAATAGTAACTTCGATAACCCCTAAAGAGTAAAAAAAATTTATATCATTTTAATAATTAAAATGGTTAATATGGGTTAAAACAAAGAAATGATGGTGAAAAAATAACCTAAACTTATCCAAATTATATTCAATTAAATTATTTAGATTAATAAAAACCCTATAATAAAAATGGATCAATTGTTTTAAACTTTTCCTTTAACATTAACTTATATTAATTTAATACTTTAAGAAATTCAATGAGTTACCATCCCTAGGATTATAAAAGGATACCCCCTATCCTCTCAACTTTACACATCAAGAGCCTTTTGGATTGGAAAATACCTACTCAAATCCTTTCCTAACAATCCTCCCCTTATATTATAGTTCATATTTTTGGAAGAATACTAATTTTACTGGTCTTAATGTGTAAATAAATAAAATGTTTTATTTTATTTCTTCAATTACCTATTTAAAAATTCTTCTAACCAATGGGTAATAAAAACATCAATATCTCCCATATACTGATAGGTTATTATGGTTATGTATTAAACATAATACATCTCATTACTCAATAAAATGTGAAATGAAACCATCATTTTTGTGTATGATGGACTACCACCTCATGAAAAAATGTACTTCATTTTCCATCACAACCTAATAGATAGTTATATTATGTATTTAATTTATATATATTATATTTATTACCAATTTATCTTTCTATAAAGATAATATATCATCTATTTTCAGTCTATTCCACCCATTGAAATGTGATAACATTGTTCCGGCGTTTGTGTGGTTTACCACCTCCCCAAAGTGATTTGATTCGTTATTCATCACTAAATCACATGGATAGTATATTTTTATTTAAAGTGATATTATGGAATTTATGATATAATCATCATACTAGATGTATAATATAATCATTAAATTTTTTACCTCATGTTTTTTACAAAAAATTAAATTTTACTCATGATTATGTACGAAATATTGTCTCAATGATAGTAGAGTACTTCATTTTTCTTAACCATCATTCATTTTTTGTTTTAAAAAAATAATTAATGTATAAAAATGATAATTATTTCATGATTTTTATTCTTGAGATGATGAAATAATGACCAATTTGACCACATTCGCCTTGGCCTAGTCATTTTTAAATTGTAAACCAAAAATCTTAAAAACAACCAATGTCGAGATAACCAATTAATAAATTAAATATTTTATTGAAATAAGTTTTCTAATGGTAATAAATTAAAAATTGAAAAGATTATAATAAAATTAATTAATTAATATAAATTAATTACTCATGAAGTTAAGGAATGTATGTGATGAGTTGAACTCAAGCTAAGGGACAATTTACTTTAAAAAACACATTTTAAATGTTTTAAATATTTGGTTTATAAATCCATATCTTCAATTTCCATACTTGTATTATCCATTTATTTCTGTATTTATATTAAAATAATTAAATTATATAGGGTAATTTATATATATTTTTATATTCTTGTAATGATTTTTAAAAAGATTATTTTTTATATATTTTATGTGAAACATTTATTATATTCATTAATAAATGGAAAAGTGATGTTCTATTTTATCACATATGATATATATGGATTTTCTTACCTCCAAAAAAATTATTTAATTGTATAATTTCATTATATAATTATATTTTTTAAAATTAAAAATCCAACCTTCCCATTTTATGGTAATTTTATTTTCCAAATTTTATTTTTATGGGAAAGGGAATAACCCTTATCAGAGATTGGTTTCCGTATGGGTTCAAAAGAAAAATTTTGTGAGTTTGATGATGGAAATAAAGAATTAAATTTATTCTATGTATTTTTTGTATTTTACTATCCTTGTACATTTTTTAAGATGATGTGATCAAAGTTTTGGTCTCTAGAACATTAGGTAAGGATTATGTTCTTCATAGAATTTTGTTTGAAGTTAATCAAATTTGTTATTCCAATTGTAAGGGTCTTTTAAGGGTTCTTTAAAGATGATGTTCCAAGACTACTTCATGGATTTTATATATATGATAATTTGTTTCACACTAGTCTTTTGATTTCATAAGGTAATCTAATTATATTTTCATTAATGTGAATATTTTCCCATTTAAGGGTAATAAGGTATGGTTTTAAGAATATTTTTGTCATGGGATCTCATATTTTATAAGAAATACTCAAGATAATTATTTTTATGTTATCATTTTTTATAACGATTGTTATAGAATTTTTTTTTGGAAAAATGTGATTTCATGGGTGAGTAAGATAGTATTTGAGCTCAATATTTTATAAGTTAAAAGAAAACTATTTTATAATATATCATAGTATTGAAATTTACAAATAGGTTTCTTTCCATTTTTTTTATTTCCATTACAGAACCTTTTCCACTCACCCCATATTTTGAAAAAAAATCACAGCGTTTAATAATGATAAGGAACAATGAAAATGAATTAATTAAGAGAAATAGAATTTATGTATTATTGAAAAATATCACTTAATAACGTGGATGTTTTTATTCAAGTGATTTTCCTAATTCTATATATCTATAATCCTAAAATATCCTTTTGGATGTAAAGGATCCAATATTTCCTTTTAATAATATATGTATTGGAAGGATATATTTGTTCCATGTTACTTATTATCATCTCCAAAAATGTAAATATTATGTTTTTAGTAATGGATCTAGATATACGGGTTTAGGTATATTAAACTATAGATATTACTTTCATAGTGATAAAATTCACAAAAAAGGATACATTCCCTATCTGAAACACACATTTACTGTAAATTTTATATAAAACCTCTTTTTGTAAAATCATTATCACAATATATAATTTCTCATCTTGTTCCTCCTTGATTTTAGAGTATATAAAAATAGCATATATAAACAGTACCATATATTTCTCAATGTAACATAGAAATGCTCAATTAATCAAGTCCGAGACAATTTTTGGGGAATCAGTTATTCGAAAAGGAATCACTATAAACTCATTGTGTCTATACCTTGTGTAAATGTAAGTCTTTGGAAAATCAATGTTTCTCAATAATATTTGTTGATAGACTAACCATATACCAACAATTGAAAAGTAGTTTACCCTATATAGTTGACCAAAAAATTAATCAATTAATGGATGTGGAAACTTATTCTTTATCAAAATCCTTTGGAGTTTATCTTAATCAAAACGTAGTGAAATCTTTTCATATTTCTCTATAAATATGAGGACTGAAGCACCTAGTAGTGAAGCACATAGACGTATGAATCCCTTCTCCTGATTCTATTATATCTTCCTCTTTAGTTATTCAAACTCAATATTGGACATTATGTAAGGAGTCTTGGGTATGGGACAATATTATGGTATTATATTGATTTAGAACTCAACCTCTTACTCTATAAGAATATCTGGTAACTATTTAGGGAATATCTTAGTATAGTCCCTCAAAATCGGAATTTCATTAAGTTAAAATTCTTTCCTTTTGATTAATAATTTGATATAGATATAATTTATTATAGGGAGATAATATATACACTTAAGAATAAGAATCTTAAGTACATTCATTCTCCTCCTTACACTTGTACAAAATTAGATTATGACTTGGGATGTGAGAGTGATCTCCCCCTCCCGATAGTTGATGTTGGATTTATATAAGGACATCCAATACCTGCCCAATATAGAATCAAATTGAACTAAAAGATTCATGGATATATTTTTTTGGATATTCATTCCTCGAAAATTGACTTGGGAGGAGTTAAATTCTTAGGTTTCAATAATTTCAATATTTTTTCACATAGACAACTCAACATCTATGTTTTTTGGTGGTATATGAATAGTTATACTAAAGATTTAATACATGAAATATAGTTTATAACCATAATAAAATGTTGTGTTTTCTTTTTCTTAATGATTAACAAATATTACTATCATCAAATTATTTTCTCAATCTACCTTGTTAGTAGCCTTATAAAATTTCATTATTTTATTTATAGGTCTCAAAGGGAGTTTTCACTTATTTTCTCCGAAAAACCTTGAATTATGGAATTGGATGGTATAATCCTTGTGTTCCTTGCTATTGAAACACAGAACTATAAGTTGGGTGTTAATTAAAAACTTATTCCCCCCATTTCATTAGTGGGATTATATAACTCCCTTGGACATTTATTAGATTAATTACACCCTTTTCAACTTTTAATGTTTCTCAATGATCCAAATAGATAGTTTTTGGGATGATTATTCCCACATTATTTGAGATATGGGTAGTTGGGATTTCCTTACTCTATAGGATTTATCAATTTAACCAACAAAATTGTACTCTATTTCATATTCTCCATATTCACCCACATTAGGTCACAGAGGGTCCCTGATATCCATATCATCCTTAAGGGAACAACAGACAATCTCTTCATAGTTATAAAAGAATAAAATTACTAAAATATTTCATATATTCATCTTGAATTTACTAATGAAGTGTCCCACCTTACTTTTGGTTCCATTTAAATGGTTGGAGGGGTACTGTACAAGCATATTGAATTTTTCCACATAAGCCCTGATAAACTCATATTTATTTTTACTTTAATATAAAAACTCCTTTACCATTTTATGGTAGAGATTTGAAGGAAATAATTTATTTGAAAATATTTTCTCGAATCCTTCCAATTATATTAAAGATATTTCTTCATTGGGATTTGTTTTCTTGATTAGTGTCCACCACTGATCAGTTTCTCCCTCAAAAATATAAATGGTGGGTATGAATTTTTCTCATTCCATGAATTAGAGGGTAGATAACAGATTCTCAATATAGTAGATCTATTTTTCCAATATGATGGTATCTACAGTTCCACTAATTGTTGGAGTCCTATTCACAAAAAGGACGAAACAATAACTTTTATTTCTTGCGATAAGGAGGGTGTTCCAATCTATTCATTTTTTTATTCATTACTTGTGTCAGCTGATCCAGAACTACCACAAACTTCTCACATCCCAAACCCATCGAGTTTAGAATCTTCTTAATGAAAACATCATATTTCATATCACATTTTTTATTGGAATGATTCCTCTTATTTCCCACAATTAACTAAAATAGGGGAAAATAAAAGATGAAAATACACAAACTAAAAAAATATAAAAAGGAAATGACAAATATATAAGGCATAATTCATAAATTAAATTTAAATCCAAACATGTGAGTCTCTAGGATTCAAAATTTTTTATCCATGTTAATTTTCTTGTAATGGTTTCTAATATAAAAATATATTCAATTACATTATAAGGGTTCATAAATAGTTTTTGAATTTCCAAAGCATATCCCCTAGGAGGCTCAAACCTAGTTTACTATAAGGAGTATTTTTCATGTCTTTAGATTATGTAATATTTTTCATGAACCAGCTAGATTTCAAGAAAATACACAATGATCTCTTTCAAGTTTATTAAACCACGGTACATTTGTTACAAGGCCACATCTACGTGTAGTATACATACAGGGACGTAAATTATTTTAAACTAGTAGCTCTATAATTTAATCAAATGTTAAGATATTTATTTATACTTATACTTTTCCTTAGGGTTATCACTAAAGTATTCTAGTCTTATTCCAAAGAAAACTATATCTTACCTTGTAACCAACTATAGTTACCTTAATCTTTTACACATATGATTACAAGATTTTCAACATAAATATCAAATAAATAAAATCAATGGATTGAGAGTATAAATGTATTTTAGAGTATAGGAACATAAAACATAAAAATAGAACTAAAAAACAAAATCTATATTATAATATCTAAAATTATATTCCAACCCCCATTGAGGTATTAAAACTGCATAATATAACTTTTGTAAGACATAAAAAAAGGGGTGGGATAAAAATCATATAAAGTTAATAAGCACGATAACATGATATGTTGTGTGATTCAAAGTAATAACATGATATCATAAATAAAAAGGTTAATGAATAATAATATGGGATAATTACTATAAGGCCCCAGGATTAAACATTACTTAATCTTGAGTTATTTCAAGAATACACGTTGAGGATCTTTTCAGGTTTAGAGTTTTATAGAAATTGATCATAAATCAAGCATTACATTCCATATTTAAACAAAGTGGTTACATAAAAGATAGTACTAATTTTTTCCATCAACGGAAACATATTTAAAATAAAACATGGATTCTTTCTTGACACTTCCTTGACACTATCATCACATCATGTACCTTTCCATTGACCTGTGAAAACATTTCAAAAACATGGGATGAGCATAAAAAGATCAGTAAGGGAAATAAAAGTACGAAATGAAAACATTAGTCCATGTATGAAATCACACTTTACTCATAAAACATAAGCACATTAACATACCTCATCAAATCTTGAATAAATCATAGAAATCATAAGACATAAAGGTAACTTAAGGCATTCATAACATTCTTACGTAGGGAGTAACCCTCATGGTTACGTTTGGAATACCCATCATAGTATATTACCTAAATCTCTTTGGATAAACCTTATCATTTAACCCCATCACGTTACCCAATGCATTGGAGAGCTATATCGGGCTCAGTCGCCCTTATTTTATCACGGAACCACCTGTCTTCATAAACAATTCCCAAGAACCAAAACATAATCATATCACATAAAACATGCATAAAAGAAAGATAATATTTCCACATTTCAATCACAAGATATCAATAACACATTGATATAATAAAAAAATTATCAAAACCATTTTCAATACCAAAATAAAAAAATGTAAAACATTGTATTTATTTTTCATTTAAAAAAATTTATGGCTTGTAGAGGAAGCCGAAACTCAAATAATGGTCACGGCGGCGGAGAAGTCGTTGTCGCCGCATACGTACGACAAAAAATTCCCTTTTTTCATTTAGTAAAATGCTTCATATAAAAAAGATTCCATTTGAATAAATGTAAAAGTCAAAGGGGTTTATACACTGTATAAATGAAGGTTGTGTATAAAACAAAATATGTCTCAATGAAAGGAGATTGAAATGAAGTCCCTTACCCCGGGTCCGACTTGACTCGATCGTTCTTTAACCTATTGAATAATAAACATGAGTTAATTTTTACTTTCATAAGAACATTTTTCAAATTCATTATTTCTTTTATATCACTTATTACCATGTTATGAACACTATGTAATTATTTAAGTTAATAATGGTCGTTTTGTCGATCATTGGTACTTGAGACAAAAATAACTCCTTATAATTACAAGTTGTTCATGTGGTAAAATATAAATTATATACAGAATTATATTCATGATGTAGATATCATATATATCATATATACCCATTATATACATGCATTTATAAAATTAGATAACATTTAGAGGTATGAAATGAAATGCACCGTTCATGGAGACGATAAGCCGTACGTACGCATTAACGCTACTTTCATTTCTATTTCGTATTTTATGGAATGGAATAATAATGATATAATGGTATATTATAATTCCAGTATAATATCATATATAATATCATTAACTCCATACTTTATACGTCTCACATATGGAATTAACGAATCAAATCACATTGAGGGGGTGGTAGTCCGCACTTCCTAAAATGAAGATATCACGTTTACCCATAATGGAAAAATAAAGGAATGCCATAAATAAAAAATACAGAAGCTTAAGGAAAACATAAACATATCATATATCATATATAAATATAGTGACATCTTAATGGCCACCTTTGAAGGTGTTAGAAGAATATTGAACAATTATCGTTTCGTGAGGCAGTAATTCGCCATCCACGAAAACAGTATGTTCTTTAACCATTACACGGAGGTGTGTGGAAGTGTATCTCGAATAATTCTTATAAAATCATACTAGTATATTGAAGATACTGGTGTTGTTACAAAATAAATGAATAAAAATTTTCTAGGGGGTTGGAGAAGCAAAATAAAACAAAAGAACATTAGAGAAGTCTTTACCTTTAAATCGGGTAACTCCTCTTGGTTTGACCCAAAATGGTTTCTTGAAGAGATTTCTACATAAGGTAATGCTTCTAGGATGAAGACAGGGATGTGGAGAGATAAACAGAGAAGATATTGGCCGATCCAATGGATTGAGAGGTGTGGGTAAGGAGGTAGAGGTGGGGGCCTTTTATAAGAGGGAGGAGGGGCACTCTTGGAAATCCATGAAATGTTACTTTATTTTAAAATGCGTTTTGTATTTAAAAGGTCCCACATTGATATGTTTCGAGGATAAGGTGATAAGGGTTTGAAATATACTCATCCAATAGGTTTTTGACTACTGTAAGTCTTAGATTTTACATTATATTTTCATTTTATTTAATGTCTAAAAATTATAAAAAAATACTATGATGTAGGAAATCTTATTGGATTTTCAATTAATATTTATAGTCTAAGTGATAATTTACACAGACAAAACTAAAAATGTTTTACTCGGGTGATAAATTCTTTAGTGATATTTTCCTTTCTTTAAGAATTTAATGATAATGTGTCACTTTAACCCAAAAGTGATTCCATGGGGTCCCTATGTTTGGCACAAGGCATCCCATGGTCGGCCATGACACAACTAGTAGCATTAGGACACATGTTGGGGTAATTTGTTATTATTGTGATATTATTTTTTTATCCTTAAGTACCTGATTACTAATTAATCAAGATAATTAAATATAATTACCGTCGTTACTATTCATAATGTCCAAAAACAAAAGAGTATTAATTAAATAATTTGGACCTTTTGATTCCAAATATGGAATCCATTTCACCAAATTTCAAACATATAAATTACAATAATTAATTTTAAAAATAATTCTCATTGTCAAACAAAAAGCGGGTTTTTTTGAAACAATATCTATGAAAAGTTTGGCACTTGTTTATGCCCAATTCCAAAGTGAAATTAATTATAATGAACACCATTGGATTAAATGGTAAAAATATATTATAATTACACTTTAAAACCAATTAAAAATATAATATATCCATATAAGTAAATTGGATGAAAAAGTAGTTTTGATGTAAAATGCAGTATTTTTCACTATTCATTAAAAAAATGAACATTGTCAGAAAAATACCAAAAATTTTTCCAAAGTAAATTTCAATGACCGAATCATAAATAATAAGTTTATTTTGACAAATAGATCTTATAAAATTGTCAAAAGTTTTATTTAAAATGGTATTCCATCAAAAGGTAGTAAAACAATCACTTAAAAATATTAGTGTATTCCATGATTAAGATTGGATTTATTCTCATTTTAAGCCTCTCAAACACTATCTAATTCACAAATAGACATAAATAAAAATATATATTATTAATTACATACTTGGGATATTAAATCCTTCCCCCCTTTAGAAAATGGATTCCCCGTAGTTTATTTACTTATCGAATAAGTGGGGGTATTTATCCCTCATTGCATTTTTAGATTCCCATGTTGCCTCTTAACTCATGTGGTTTTTCCACAAAACATTTACATGATGAATCAACTTATTCCGTAACACTTTCTCCCTGTGGTCAAGAATTTGTACAGGTTGTTCCTCATAAGATATATTCTCTTCCATCTGAACTACCTCTGGACTCAAAACATGTGATGGATCTGGCATGTACTTCCTTAACATTGAAACATGAAAAACATTGTGTACCTGAGATAAACTCGGAGGTAAAGCCACTCGGTATGCAACTGATCCAACTATATCTAGAATTTTGTATGGTCCAATGAACCTTGGACTAATCTTTCCTTTCTTACCAAATCACATCACACTTTTCCATGGTGATACTTTGAGAAAAACATGATCGCCTACCTCAAAAGAGAGATCCTTCCTCCTATTGTCCGCATAACTTTTCTGCCTGCTTTGAGTTGTTCTCATCTGTCTTTGTATCAGTTGAACATTTCTTGCCAACTCTTATACCAATTCCTGTCCGATCAACTTCCTTTCACCCACTTCATCCCAGAAAGATGGAGTTCGACACCGTTTCCCATATAATGCCTCATATGGTGCCATCTGTATACTGGAATGAAAACTGTTATTATAAGAAAACTCAACCAAAGAAAGATTTTGGTACCAACTTCCCTGATAATCCATCGTACAAGCATGTTGCATATCATCCAAAGTCTGAATTTTTCGTTCTTACCGCCCATCTGATTGAGGATGAAAAGCTGTACTAAAATTTAATTCAGTACCCAATGACTTCTAAAGGCCTTTCCAAAAGTTATAAGTAAACCTGGGATCACGATAAGATACAATGGAGAGGGGAAATCCATTTAACCTGAATATCTCTTTAAGATAAAAATGATAAATTTGATCTAGGGAAAAAATATCTCATATAGCAAGAAAATGAGTAGATTTAGTCAAGTGATCAACAATAACCCAGATTTCATTATTACCTTGAGGTGTCTTCGGCAATCCCACAATGAAGTCCATGGATATATTCTCTGATTTCCACTCTGGAACAGGTAAAGGATGAAGCATCCCTTTAGGTATCTGTCGCTCTACTTTAACCTGATGACAAGTCAAACACTTCACAGTAAAATCATCAATATCTCTTTTCATTCGGTCCCACCATTAATACTCCTGAAGATCTCTATACATCTTAGTACTTCTTGGATGAACTGAAAACATAGAACTATGAGCTTCACATAACAACTCTCTCTTCAACTGTGAATCACAAGTCACACACAATATCTTCCCAAATCTCAAAACACAATCATTATCAATATTGAATTCAGGAAACTTACCCTTCTGAACCAGCTCTACCTTTTTCTGCAACTCACTGTCTTTCTTCTGTGCTTGCTAATTCTGTCTGATAGAGAAGATTTCACTGATACCAGAAACAAAACAGAAGGTCATCCTGCACCAATAACTTCTTTGAAAAAGTTTATCAAATCCATAACCAAAGGATCAAGTTCCAAATGCAGCATTGTTAATGAAGCATTACATTTTCGACTTAAAGCATCATCCACTTTATTTGCTTTTCCTGGATGGTAATGAATTGTAAAATCACAATCCTTGATTAATTCCAGCCATCTCCTCTGTCTCATGTTCAATTATTTCTAAGTGAATATATTTTAAACTTTTGTGATCAGTATATATTTCACACTTTACACCATACAAATGATTCCTCCAAATTTTTTAATCAAAAATAATAGAAACTAATTCCAAATAATGTGTAAGGTAATTTACCTCATGAGTTTTCAACTCACATGAAGCATAAGAAATTACCTGATCATTCTGCATTAGGACGCAACCAAGTCCTTTCAATGAAGCATCACTGTAGATAACAAACTCCCCATTCCTGGAAGGTAGTGCCAAAACTGGAGCATTCACCAATCTTATTTTCAATTCCTAAAAAAATCATCACATTCTTTTGTCCAGATAAACATAACAACCTTCCGAGAAAGCTTAGTCATTGGACTATATAACCGTGAAAATTTTCTAACAAACCTTCAGTAATAGCCTTCTAAACCATGAAAACTACGAATCTCAGTTACATTTGTGGGTCTTGGCCATTCTTCAACAACCTTTATTTTTGTAGGGTCAACAGTTATCCCATCTTTAGAAACAATGTGACCAAGGAAAGAAATTTGTTGCACCCAAAACTCACACTTGCTGAATTTCCCATACAATTTCTTTTCTTTTAAGGTTTGAAAAATAGCCCTTAAATATCTTTTATACTCCTCTTTACTTTTAGAAAACACCAAAATATCATCAATGAAAACAACCACAAACTTATCCAAGAACTCATGGAAAATTCTATTCATAAGGTCCATGAATAAAGCAAGTGAATTGGTTAGCTGAAAAGGCATAACTAAAAATTCATAATTGTCATATCTTGTATGAAACACTGTATTTTAAATATCTGCATCTTTTACCTTCAACTGATGGTACCCCGATCTGAGGTCAATCTTTGAAAAATACTGAGCTCCCTGGAGCTGATCAAAAAAATCATCTATATGAGGAAAAGGATATTTGTTCTTAGTAGTGATGTTATTCAAGGCTCAATAATCAATTCAAAGTCTCATAGAACCATCTTTCTTTTTAACAAATAAGACAGGATCACCCCATGGTGATGTGATAGGTCAAATGAAACCTTTCTCTAATAAATTTTGAAATTTCTCCTTCAACTCTAAAAGTTTAATTTGAGCCATTCGATAAGGGGGTTTTGAAATTGGCTTAGCATCAGGATCTAAGTCAATAGTAAATTCAACTTCCCGATCTGGTATTATTCCAGGAAACACATCAGAAAAAACATCAGGATGCTCGTTTACCAATAGAACATCAATAATCTGAATGGTTCCTTTTTTTGAACAATACGTGCAAGGTAACATTCATTTCCACCTTTTACAAGTTTCTCAGCCTCTTGATATGTTATCAACAGTAAGGGTTCATTATTGTACAAATACTGAATGTCTTTCTAAAAAGAATCTTCTTTAGCTCTACAATAAATCTTAGCATGGTAAACAGAGAGCCAATCCATACCAAGGATAACATCAAACTCTAATAGAGGTAAAACAATAAGGTTTTCATGTAGGTTCTTTCCACAGATGAGTATAGGAAGATTATTATAAATTGTTTTTTCCTCAACATTTCCCCCAGGTGTTTTTACAACAAGTTCAGGAGTCATTTCTTAAGATTTTATTCCCATTTTACTAGAAATTTTTTCAGAGATGAAGGAATGTGTAGACCCTGAATCAAACAACACACTAGCATAATCTGAAAAAATAAACAAAGTACATGATACCACTTCATTTGATGGCCCAACATCTGCTGAAGTAGTTGCAAAGGATTTCACCACACTTTTTTTCTTATAGTCTGACTGCTTCCCATCACTCGAGCTCTTTGTCGGACACTCGATTGCATAATGACTCGTATCATTGCACTTGAAACATTGCACTAACTATAAATCAAATTTGGTCTTACCATCACCCTGATCTTTTTCAGTGCAGTCACGAGCCTTATGTCCCATATTACCACAACGGTAGCACTTCCCAGAATTCAGAATACATTGTCCAGCATGGTTTTTACCACATTTATCACAAACTGGAAACTTAGTTTTCTTACCATTAGACCTTTTTGAATAATTCTTCCCTTTTTCCTACCACCATGGTATCTTCTTATATTGGTTGTTATAGAACACTTGATCATCAGAAAACTCCATTTCCACCTTCTCAGTACATTAAACAATCTTTTCATAACATTTTAACTTACGAGAAGCTAATGCCCTTTGATATTTTGGCTTTAATCCTGATTAAAAACGATTGATTTCACTATCAAGGTCTCGGATAAAATTTGGAGCATACCATGCCATCGAGAGAACCTTTTTTCATAAGCAGCCACTGAGTCGTCCTCTTGCCTAAATTCCAAGAATTGTTTTTCTATCCTAAGTCTAACAACCTTAGGAAAATACTTCTCAAGAAACATACCTTTGAATTCATCCCAGTCAGGAGCATCAATCTCATCAGCGTCTTGGATATTTTTAACCATCAACTACCGCTGATCAGCATCACCCTTCAAACGGTAAATTGATAGACTAACCTTTCGATTGTCTGAACACCCCATGACATCAAAAATCTTCTCTAGTGATTTATTCCACCTTTTAGCTAGCACAGGGTCAGATGAACCTCTGAATGATGGGGGATGTTTCCTCGTGAAATTTTCCACCACGGACATGTTTATCTGCGGTTGATCTGGCTGATCTCATGCGTGGATACCACCACCGTTTATCGCTTGAGTAAAATACGCCATTACTGCATCAAACTATTCAGTTCCAATTCCGATCATCTCAGGATGCTTATTCGAAAGGTCATTTCCTTCTGTATGCCTTCCTAGCACTACTTCCCTATTTCCTGTGAGGAAAACCATTTTGAACAAACATGTCTTAGATGAATCCACATGGTAAACTTCAAATGCTATATCATTTCAATTTGACCATAAAAAATATTTTTGGATAATCATTTAATAGAATTATAACACCTAAAGATACCTAAACCGACCTGTGATACAAACTATAAGGCCTCGGCCTTAAACATTACTTAATCTTGAGTTATTTCAAGAATACACATTGAGGATATTTTCAGGTTTAGTGTTTTATAGAATTAGATCATAAATCATGCATTACATTCCGCATTTAAAAAAAGTGGTTACATAAAATATAGTACTAATTTTTCCCATCAATGGAAACATATTTAAAATAAAACATGGATTCTTTCTTGACACTTCCTTGACACTATCATAAAATCATTTACCATTCCCTTGACCAGAGAAAAACATTTGAAAAACTTGGGATGAGCATAAAAAGCTCAGTAAGGGATATAAAAGTATGAAATTAAAACATTAGTCCATGTATGAAATCATACTTTACTCATAAAACATAATAACTTTAACATACCTCATCAAATCAGGAATAAATCATAGAAATAATAAGACATAAACGTAACTTGATGCATTCATAACATTCTTACGTAGGGAGTAACCCTCATGGTTACATTTGGAATACCCATCACAATATATTACCTAAATCTATTCGAAGAAACCTTAGTGTTTAACCCCTTTGCGTTACCCAATGCATTGGAGAGCTATATCGGGCTCACCCACCCTTAGTTTATCATGGAACCACCCGTCTTCATAAATAATTCCCAAGAACCATAACAAAATCTTATCACATAAAACATGCATAAAGGAAACATAACATTACCAAATTTCAATCAAAATATATCAATAACACATTGATATAACAAAAACATTATCAAAACCATTTTCAATACCAAAATAAAAGAAAATTAAAACATGGTATTTATTTTTCATTTAAAAGAAAGTTATGGGTTGTAGAGGAATCCGAAACTCAAATAATGGTCACGGCAGCATTGAAGTCGTTGTCGCTGCATACGAACGACAAAACATTCCCTTTTTTCATTTAGTAAAACGCTTCATAAAAAAGGATTCCATTTGAATAAATAGAAAATTCAAAGGGGTTTATACACCTTATAAAAGAAGGTTGTGTATAAAACAAAATATAGCTCAATGAAAGGATATTGAGACGAAGTCCCTTATCTCAGGTCCGACTTGACTCGATCAATCTTTAACCTCATGAATAAAAAACATGAGTTAATTTCTACTTTCTTAAAACCTTTTTCAAGTTAATTAATCCTTTTATACCACTTATTACCATGTTATGAACACTATGTAATTATTTATGTTAATAACGGTAGTTTTGTCAATCATTGGTACTTGAGTCAAAAATAAACTCCTTATAATTACAAGTTGTTCATGTGGTAAAATATCCATTATATCCAGAATTACATTCATAATGTAGATATCATATATATCATATATATCCAGTATATACATGCATTTATAATATTACATATCATTTAGAGGTAAGAAATGAAATGCACCGTTCATGGAGATGGTAAGCCGTACGTACGCATGAATGCTACTTTCATTTCTATTTTGTATTTTATGGAATGGAATCATAATGATATAAAGGTATATTATAATTCCAGTATAATATCATATATAATATCATTAACTCCATACTTTGTACGTCCCACATATGTCATTAACGAATCAAATTACTTTGATGGGGTGGTAGTCCACACTTCCTAAAATGAAGATATCACGTTTACCCATAATGGAAACTCTAAAGGTATGACATAAATGAAAAATACAGAATCTTTAAGAAAACATAAAAATATTATATATCATATATATATATAGTGACATCTTAATGGCCACCTTTGAAGGTTTTAGAAGAATATTGAACAATCATCGTTTCATGAGGCAGTAATTCACCATCCACAGAAACAGTATGTTCTTTAACCATTATACGAAGGTGTGTGGAAGTGTAGCTTGAATACTTCTTATAAAAATTTCCTACTATAATTAATATATTGGTATTGTTACAAAATAAATTAATAAAAATATTTTAGGGGGTTGGAGAAGAAAAATAAAACAAAAGAACATTAGAGAAGACTTTACCTTTATATCGGGTAACTCCTCTTTGTTTGAACCAAAAGGGTTTCATGAAAAGCTTTCTACCTAAGGTAAGGCTTCCAGGATGAAGATAGGGATGTGGAGAGATACAATCAGCAGAGCTTGGCAGATCCAATGGCTTGAGAGTTGTGGGTAAAGATGTAGAGGTGGGGGTCTTTTATAAGAGGGATGAGGGGCACTCTTGGAAAGCAAAGAAATGTTACTTTATTTTAAAATGAGTTTCGGATTTAAAAGGTCCCAAATTGATATATTTCGAGGATAAGGTGATAAGGGTTCGAAATATACTCATCCAATAGGGTTTTTCACAAGTTTATGTCTTATATTTTACATTATCATTTCATTTATTTAAATCATTCTTTGATGAGATAATCACTACATCATCATGATGTCTTAAATAAATTAATTAATTTAATGTCTAAAAATTATAAAAAAAATACTATGATGTATTAAATCTTCTTAGATTTCCAGTGAATATTTATCTTATAAGAGATCATTTACACAGACAAAACTAAAAATGTTTTACTTGGGTGATACATTCTTTAGTGATATTCTCCTTTCTTTAAAAATAAAATGATAAAGTGTCACTTTCACCCAAACGTGATTCCATGGGGTCCCTAAGTTTGGAACAAGGAATCCCATGGTCGGCCATGACACAACAAGTATAATTAGGACACATTTTGGGTCATTTGTTATTATTATGATATTATTTTATTATCCTTAACTACTTGATTACTAATTAATCAAGATAATTAAAGATAATTACCGTCGTTACTATTCATAATGTCCAAAAACAAGAGTCTTAATTAAATAATTTATACCTTCTGATTCCAAATATGGAATCCATTTTTCCAAATTCCAAACATAGAAATTACAATAATTAATTTTAAAAATAATTCCCGTTGTCAAGCAAAAACCGGGTTTTTTTAAACAATATCTATGAAATGTTTGGCACTTGTTTATTCCCAATTCCAAAGTGAAATTAATTATAATTAACACCATTGGATTAAATGGTACAAATATATTCTAATTACGCTTTAAAACAAATTAAAAATATAATCTAACCATATAATTAAATTATATGAAAAAGCCGTTTTGATGTAAAATGCAGTATTTTTCACAATTCCTTAAAAAATATACATTGTCAAAAAAATACCAAAAATTTATCCAAAGTAAATTTCAATGTCCCAATAATAAATAATAAGTTTATTTTGACAAATAGAGATTATAAAATTTTCAAAATTTTGATTTAAAAATGGTTTCCCATCAAAAGGCAATAAAACATTCTTTTAAAAATATTAATGTATTCCATGTTTAAGATTGGATTTATTCTCATTTTAAGCTTCTTAAACAATATATAATTCATAAATAGACAAATATAAGAATATATATTATTCATTAATTACATGGGATGGTACAATTACATTCCTAATATGGGATCCTAATGTTCTTGAAACATAGGAATGTGGAAAAATCATAGCATATGCATATGTAAAGGCACATAACCAAGTCAACATAACATGTTGGATAAAGTCCCATCGTAGATTTGGATTACTTCCTAATCCAATATATATAATCTCATGAGACAAAAACATATTGAATTCATTACAGTTTTATCGAGGTACTCCTATCATAGGATGTTCATGAAGATGTGTTCCATTTAAGGAAACCATACAAAAACAAAAAGTTTTAAAAAAACCCCTTGTAATGGTAATGAGCTACATAATCATGTCATATAAAATATCCAAATAAAATTTCATAAAAATTTAATGAAATATATAATTAAATCATTTTTTAAATTTATATATAAATATGGAATAATTGGACTTGAAATTTAAGTCCATATACATTTAAGATATGCAAATTAGTAGAGAAATTATTTTAAAAATTTTCCTTTTAAGTGGGGTTTTTGGAAAAAATGTAAAATTATTAAATAGGGCCTGGTAATAATAATTTAAATAAAAAAATAAATATAATAAAATGGTTTTACATAATAAAATTAATTATGTTCAAAACTAGGGAAGGTTATAAATTGTTCAGTGGGTGGTATGTGAAATGGGGAAGAAAAGGGTAAAGTCCCCTTTAATATGCTCTTATTAATGAAAGAAATTGAGAATGGAAACTTTAAAACATATATATCCTAGTTAAATAAATTTTAATTAATCTAGGAATCCATGTTGGGTATATATATATGTATAGTATATAAATATAAATAATAACATAAATAAAATTGTGCAACTCAGATAGATCCCTTAATATATATCCAAAATCATCATACACATGCACTTAACATCCTAAATAAAAATATTAGAATATTTAATTATTAAATTAATAACCTATTCCATCAATATTTTATTTAATAAAAATATATTATATTTATTTATATCCATTTCAATGAGATATTATGTTTAATTATGTTGTTTTAAGGGTGTTTGCTTCATGGTTCTATGGTCAGATCACTTATGGATAATTTTGGATGTTCATATCGAATTTTGATACAACTATAAATGTGAAATCAAGTGTTATTCATTTCTTATTATAAATTAAAATTTTAGAAATTATCTATTTGTGGATTTATATAAGGATTATTAATTTTTCAAAAGTGTTGTTTCTATGCAGTTTGTCCGTTTAGGTTTTTTTATAGATCATCAAAAACCAAATTCATTTTATTTAATTAAAAAATTTCACACCATGAAATAATTTATAACATAAATATCAACATAATATTTACCCGTAATGATATTTCTATAACTATATTTGAAGTTGGTGGAGAAAATTGAACTTTATTGGTTGTAAATAGACCATAATATGGACAATGTTTTCATTTTTAGAATAACAGGATAAGAAAAAAAGGATATATGATACATATTATATTATGGAAATAACATAATATTTTATTTATGATATTTGATTCATGATTTCATTTTGGATAGAATTTTGATAGAGGATGAGTTGGAAGTAAAATTAAAACACTTGGCTGGGCGTATTAACTTCTCCTTTAGAAGTATCCTCTTACGCTTCAACTAAAGGAACCTTGTATTGATATTTTTATGATACCAAGGATTATTGAGACATTTGGGATATGTATAGAGATAATTGGAATGAAATTTTGTAAGGTTTTGAAGTTATAATGCGTGGTAATAGTGGGATGTGAGTGGTTGTTTTTAAAACCGGTGGAGAGGGGTGTTTTCTGAATATTATATTCATTTGTATAACCTTTTGGCTCAATACTACCTATAGTGATGAATATTGTGACTAAATATAGTATATAGTTAAATTTATTCTTTAATAATGGTTCCTTAGATCACTGCTTATGATATTAAATATGTGTTTAACTTATAATGTTAATTATTGTATTTTTTTGAAATTAACTATTCACCTAAACTTAAACTATTATAGAAAAATACTAAAAATTTACTGGAAACATTTTTAAATGTTTGGGTACTATAAATTATATCCATTTTATGAAAATAATTTTATACGTTTGAGAAATTTAATTTTTTAAATAAAATCCTATTTTTTGTAAACCCAAATTTTTATATTATGATCAATTTGTTGGACCGTTAAAATTTACTATCAGTATCAAAAATTTATATTATCATTATAATAACACATTAAATTTTCCATAGAAAAAATTTATGAAAATAATTTCTATTTCTAATCATTATATTTTTTATAAAAATTTAAATACAACTTGTATATATTACAAAAATACAAACACTAATTTTATCATTTTAAAAACATTTAATTACTTGTATCATGATATAAATATTTCATATTTTCATTTTATAAGATAATTAAATTTAATATCAAACTTACATAGGTGAGGATAATTTTCCAATGGTTTTGTTACCATTCAAAAATAGTCAGACTAAAATTCCGTTGTTTAGATTACAATTCCAATTGTTATTTTTGTAATGGTCATATGGGATCTCTACATTCTATAAATATCTCATATTTCCTTCATTCCTCATTAAAATTTATTTTATTTCCTACTATTATATATATTTGTTTCAAAATTGAATATTTTATTTCTAATATCCTAACTTATTCATATAGTGTTGTTCGTGAAAGAATTTAATCTTCCGGGCCGAGAAGATTCAAATTTTTATATTATAGTTATCTTAATATATATTTTTTCCATTATAATACATTAATTTTTTTATGGAATTTATAATTTAAAAAATTTAATGTTCAAATTATTAGAATAACAATTTTATGGTTCTTTCATGTGGTGCATCTTCTTTATATAATACTACATTACAAAATCTGACACAATTACATGATTAGAAGGGAAATTTCGTTACTACAATTCGTGATCATTGCCATATTCCTAATAAGAATTCTATTTGAATTTTAAAAAACTATTTTTAACACCCTAAAATTATAATATAATAATATTGTGATTGATATCATATGTGAAATAAAATATTGAGCTTAAAAAACCCATGAGATATATTTCATTAAATCTAATCTCTTTGATTGTGGAATTCGCAACCCCGACTCTAAATGAACCATAATATAGTATAAAATTAGAACAGAGATATTAAATTTGTGGCTATTAATATTACTAACTATCTTAATAAAATTATTGTAATCTATTTATTATAAGTAAAATAAGAACTATTTAAAAGAGAAATTAATGTTTTCTGAAAAACTGTATTTTTTTCAATAAAGAAGGTTTTATCGTGCTTTCCTAACATAATATAAAATTATGTTTTAGACTTTTATAAAATTAATTTTATAAATCATATTTACTTTTTAAAACATCATATCAAAATTATCTTATATTTAACTTTTGGGATTATTTTGAAATGTTTCATTTGTCAATGAATAGTGAAAAATACTAATTTTTAAAACTATCATTTCATTTTAATAATTCACTAGGTTAAATTATTTTTTAAAATGGTTTATAAGTAAAATTAGTTAAATTTTAATTAAATTTAACTATATTAGGTTCTTGTAGTCAATTTAGTAATGAATTTCGATACTAAAACCCTTTATACATATGTGAATGTTTTATTTGAAAACCCTCCTTTTCACCGCATCTACGGGTATAATGTTAAATTGGATTATAACAATTTAGTGAATTGAATTTGAAAATATGGAATCCATATTTGGAATAAAATATATATATGTTATCTAATAATGTCATCATAAATTTTTATGATTATAAAAATTATAATCATAAAAACATAATTATTGTGATTAAGGTAATAACTCATTTACTAGGGGTTGAATTAAAATGATAAAGACTTAAAATGACCTAACAACTAGTCCAAAACCCATTTAATTGAATTATTTGAACATTATAACCTATAAGGTTCAAAAATGAACCATTTTGGAGGCTTGTTTCATGATAAAAATGTGGCTCTAATTGAATCCTATCAAAAATTCCATGTATGTCCTCTACCCCACTAATTAATCGCCACCCCTCTCCTCCCCTATTCATAATTCCATATCTATTTTTATGAGCCAATACCTTTCCAAAACACTTACCCATATAAAAACATCTTATATCCTATTATATTATTATAAATTCATCCAAGGAATGACATGGTTGGAAACTAACAAAAGTTCCTAGAAGAAGAGTTGACATTCTTAAACGAGCGTTTTCATTTTATTTCATCTTCCACATACCTAAAATATTATTTAATAATGAATCTATAATGACGAAAATATTTACCATATACTGAGATATATTTTTGTTAATTTACTTACCTATATCCATATCCTCTTCCATTAAATGGGAAACGAAACATTAGATCATGTGTATAGTAGACTTCCGCCTCATGAACAGATGTAATTCGTTTTCCATCACCACCATTTAAGGATGAATATAATGGTCAATTGAACACATTTTTATTATATTTAAGAAATTATTATACTTATTTAATTAAAATATCACTTATATCTTCTTATATTCTATTCATTTTAATTTATTATAATGCTGCTTGTGTATGCGACGAACTACCGCTTCATGAAGTGATGTTATTGATTTTTCACTTATGAATTAAATTTAATGTAATAAGGAAACAAATAATTAATATATGTGATATATATGAGATTATATTTATTCATAAAGATAAATATATCATAGAATTACTTACCCTTTCACACGTTAAGATAACGATATCATCACTAGTGCGTATGTAAAACAAACCTGCTCCATGAAGTGTTGCGATTAGTTTTCCACAACCAAAATTGAAGAATGATTTTAAAAATTTATATAATGAGTTGATATGATAATTATAAAATTAATATCATTATATAGAAGATATATCTATTTAAAATACCCAATTTTTTTTTGACCAAACATGAATGGGAAAACATAGAAATTAACACCTGAATGACCATGGTTCTATTCCTAGAAAGCCTATTGGGGGTATTATGAGGGAGTCACAGATGAATATGCTGAAACTATGGGTAGTGATGAAGGCATGTAGAAATAAGGTAGTTATGCAAGCATGATGTGAGTTGGTGTTGATGTTCTCATGATGTAGTCAACCTTCCTTGGTCCTACGAGCCATGTATAATGACCCGGACTTAACATACATTGAGAGAACATCATTTCTCTAGAATATTTACGACATTACACAAATACATGCCTGAGGGCACTAATATTTTAATTTCATTAGTAACTTGGAAACATAAAAATTGGTCCATAAGTGAGCTATATAGTCTCTCACAACATTCTTCATATCTAGAACCCTTATTAGACATATCATACATAATACATATCTTCATAACCTACGGAAATGAAACATAAGAAAGGGTGATCTCATATTATTATAAATGGTAAAAAAAGGGGAGATACATAAGCATAACATGAACACAGTAATATGGGAACATGATCATAACATTTGAAAATCATACCTTATATATCAAAGATTGTAATCATCAATCATGACATAAATATAGGCAGTTCATAAGAGATGAATCATAAAGAAAAAAAGATCATGAATCATGAGAGAATAACATTGGAATAAGACATGGAATTTTTGAAATACATATATTCATATAAAATCATTTACATATTATCCAAGATTCATTTCCATGTAATCAATATTGGAATAGATTCACTCCCCAAAAAATCAGAGTAGTCATGGTTCACTCCCAATACCATAATTGTAGAAAAGGTTCACTCTAAGTCATCATAGTAGTCAAGGATTAGTCCCAAGACCGCCATAGTGGAAATCGTCCCTTACTAAATAGATTTCACTCTTCATTCCAGTCCTTTATATCTCATGAGATTTAAATATTTACCTAATTAATTGAAAGGGGATATATTTCCCATATGTCACATAATTAAAACCATATTCATGTATTCCACAAGATCATCAACATTCATCATATCATAACCCATTAATTGAAATGGGTATCACAAAAATTTCATCATATCATAGCCTAAGGAAAATATATATGTTTCATAATCATTTCATCATAGAATAACACATGAAAATAAGCGGATTTCATAAGAATCATATAATGGTATAACCCATATATGAGAAATGGGTTTTATAAACATAATTCCATCAAAAGATTAAAAATTTTGAGATAGAATTTAAAAAATTAACTCAATATGTTATCTTATGACTTTTCCAATTACATTATGTTTTAAAAATTGCAAACAATATTTCCTTAAAGATAATTTTCTTTCTCTGTGGAAAATAATTTTCTTTAACCTTAACTTATATTTCTAGGTTATGAATAATTATAATTATATTAATATAACAATATTTTTCTTAAGAAAATTTTACCTTAAGAATAATCAGATTCTTATGTAAAAACTTGGAAACATACTGATTCTTCGAATCCACGTCTCACTGTTTTTAGACATTGAATTCTTCAAAATTCAAACTCCGAATAATCTGAAATTTGGACTCCAAATTCTCTAAAATTCAGACTCTGAATTCTCAAAAATTCAGGCTCTTAATTCTTCAAAATTCATACTCTAAAAGCAATAGTATTAAGACTCAAAATTCTTTGTAAAACAGAATCTGAATATCAAATTTTCTTAGAGTTTGATTATTCATAATTGATAAAGTTATCTTTTCTTTATTAATTTTTCTGATCCAACATTATCAGATTCTAGTTTACTTAAGTAACTTAATCATAAAATATCTTTCCTTGAATTTTATAATTCCTTAATCATTTTTATGATAAAATGAAATTATGTCGTACAATTTGTTTCTAAATAACTATTGGTCAATGACACATGTACAGGTCCCCCCAAGATTTAATGAAAAATATGACCATTGGAGGAGGAAGCTGGTCATTGAAGTTATTCATATAAATAGAAGATCATTTGAACAATATCAATATCGATTGATGATTCAAGAGATTATGTGTTTTGATGTTATTTCTTGAGAGAGAAATACTCTCGTGCATTTTGTGTATCATGAACAACTTGTTCAACCATAAACATCTTTTTCATCTTACTTTGTTTTACTCTGAATGTGGCTATGTTAAATTGAGGGCTTCAAGGGATAAGAAGATAGGGGTGCTAATTACATTAATGTTTGAGGACTTATGAGGACAGGAAGATAGAGGTTTCAACTACCTTAATGTTCAAGGGATTTTAGGGACAGTAAGAAAAACACTGATATTCTTATCAAGGGCTCATCCTAGTGTGGGTAAGAAATAATTTCTTGAACATATAAATCAAGGGACTTGTATCCAAGGTTTTTTGATACCTTTCTCTTTGGGTTAAAATATTTATTACTTATTTACTAGATTTGTGGAAAGTTTATTTTCTACTACAGTTTTTTTAAAGAACAATAGTATAACTTTCTTATAATTCCATATACTTTTATACTCTGATAAATATGATTATATGAACTTTAAGGAATAATTGTTCCTTATTTAAACTTTTCATAAGTTTTTTTTTCAGATCCATATTTCTGGATCTTATACAAGTATATTTCAAATTTAATAATCAAAGAGGGTTTGTGAATTTAACTTGTTTAACACTATAAAACATAGATTTCTTTTTAGGCTTAAAAGAGGATAACTTTTAAACATAAAATTAACCTCCCTCCCCTTGTAATTGTGAATAATCAATTTCTATTTTGATCTTATAATTGTTTTCAGAGCAGGTCTCTAAAATTCATATACCCACATATAAGTTTTCTTACTCAAGTTTTTCTTGATCGATATTTTATTTCTTAACTTTTCTTGCTCAAATTTTTCATAATTATTTTTTCTATATTTATAAAAATTTAATAATATAAAATTTTTGAAAATATATTCTCTTAAATAATGGAAAGGATAAATTTTGGTTCTATAGACAACCTTAATCCTACTAGACCGCCAATTTTTATGGAAATGATTATAAGTACTAGTGATATTGGATGAAGTCTTTTTTTATTAACAATAGAGTATAAGACATTGTTATTCTCACTCGAGATTACAAAATTCCAGACAAAGATGTCAGAACTCTTACCAACCTAGAAAAACTAGAATGTCAATTAAACTTCAAGTTACACAAATTTTTTTTGTGTTATATGACAAGGAATATATATAGTCAATTATCCTCTTTTTAAGCTACCAACTGTATTTAGGAGAAACTTGGTGTTACACATAGTGGAACATTTAATGTGATAGAAATTAGAAGAGCTATTTTAAGAGATGAATATCATGGATTCTTATTTCCTTATGATGAACCTTTTTGGAAAGTAAAAGAATGATTTATGACCATTTTCAATGGCATTAAATCTATCGAATAGAAAGTTCTTGATGATGATGTTCTTGAGGACAAGATAATTGATATCATTCCCAATGAGTGGAAATCAAAAAGGATAGTTATTGATAAAAATAGGAAAGTATCAAACATTACGCTTGTTGAGTTATTTGGAAAACTTATTTAGCATGAAACAAGAATGGAGAGAGAGGCTGATTTCAAAAGGAATAAAAATGGTAGTGGTAGTGTAGCTTTCACTACTACATCTAAATCCAAGACTCCTGAAAGAGTAAATAGATCAAATTCTAAGAAATTTATTTTTACATCTAAATCAAGTGATATAGAACATCCTGAGAATTAATTTGGAAATATAGCTCAGAGGATGAACAAGATTATAGGAAAGAATGATTTTTTGTACAGATATAAGAAGAAATATACAATGGACAAGGAATATTTTAATGTAGACTATTATGAATACAAGAGGGATAGACATATTAGACCTTATTTCCCAATTCTTTGGGGAAAATATAGAAAGGAAAATAATTCTGAAAAGAATAAAAAAAAGTACAAAAAATATAAGGATAAGAATGTCTTGAAATAAAATGACACCTGGTGTGCTAGTGGTGGTCACTCTTCATAAGAATTTTTATAATAATAATCTTTTGGTTAGAATAATATTTGTCTTATAGCGAGATTACCGATTCAAAATCATTGTCTTATGGATAAGGTACACAATTATTAATCCTTAACATATATTTCATTACATGATGATTTTCTTAATGAATAATATTATGAATCGTTATATGATGAATCATTCACATTAGAAAATAATACTTTAGATTTTTTTAAATATGTTTATTTATTTTATAAATTACTTGAGAATGAAAATTGTAAGATAAAAAAAAATTAGTGAATGAAAATTCTGGAATTTCTATTTTCAAAAAAAAAAGTATCAGATATTTCAAAGGAACCAGATCAAAAAACTTTTTATTTATAAATTGTTTCTAAAAACCATAAAGAAGTTAATTCTGATAAGAAGAAACATTCTAAGGATCTTGAGATTATTATTTCTATGAAAAATGTTTTATAGAATAACATGTGTTCTAAAACTAATGATTATGAGGATAAGAATTTCGTCATTAAACTAAAATCTGAAATTTTTTCCTTAAAGAAACATTTATCAAATTTTACTTCTGGAAGGAAATAATTTGATAAAATGTGTTCAGAAATTTTTTCCTCCAAGAAATAGTTCCGGATTTGGTTATACTTACTAAAAACCAGTTTTTTATAATAACTTTGTTATTCCCCAAAGTTCTTACTTTTTCACAAAGTTTGAATGTGGTGGATACTGAGAGAATTTTTTTTCAATAATATCCAATCCTTAGGATTTTATCAATCCTACTTTTCTGTGAAAATGTCTATTCATAAGATTTTACTTTCTAAAGTTTCTGGATCCAAGAAATTATGGATTCCGATAGTCTAACTCTTTTTTCTTCAGGAATGTAAAGGATATACCAATAAAAAATATATGGTACATTGATAGTGGATATCCCCATCACATGACTAGTAATAGAAATTTCTTTTAAAAGATTATCAAGATGAAGGGAGGAAAAGTAACTTTAGAAGATAATACTCAGGGAGAAATTGTTGGTATATGTATCATTGTTCTTATTAGAAAAACATTAATTTCAAATGTTTTATTTCTCATAGAACTTAGGAACAACCTTATTAGCATAATCCAGTTATGTGATGAAGCTTACCATATTAAATTTATTAATGATAAATGTATAGTACAGAATTCCAAGGAAGAGTATATTACCCCTTCCCATAGGCATGGAAATTTTTACGCACTTTATATAGAAGACCATATGAGACTAGACCTACCCTAACTAAGTGAAATGGAAGATCAGTCATGGCTATGTCATTTTATACTAGGTCTCTGTAACCTTAGGAACCTGTGAAAAATATCAGTTACAAGACTTGTTAAGGATCTACTGGAGATTAGATTTGATTCTTCAGAAGTGTGTGATCGTTTTAAATATTGAATGAAACATAAATAATGCTTTAAATAAATCAGTGAAGTCTCAAATTATGATGCATTACAGATAGCACATATGGATATTTTCCTTCCAACACAAACTAATTGTATTGGTGGAAAATACATTGTATTTTTTTAGTTGTTGATTAACATATATATTGTGGGTCTATTTTATAATATGGAAATATGAAGCATTTTCAATATTTAAAAATTTTTAGATCCCAAATTAAAATTGAGAAAAACATTCCATTGATAACTATATATAGTGATCATTTTGGGGAATTTCAAAATTCAGATTTTGTAACTTTTGCGGTAAGAAATGCATTACTCATAACTTCTCATCTTCAAGAACTTCTCAACAAAATAGTGTTGTTGAAAGAAGAAATCAAATTCTTCAAGAGATTACTAGAACCGTGTTGAGTGAATATTCTATTTCTAAACAATTTTGGGATGAAGTCGTTAGTACATCTTATTATACTATAAATAGAGTTTTAATCAAACTTCTTCTTAACAAAACACCTTATGAAGAGTGGAATGGTCGAAAACATAGTATTTCTTACTTTAATGTATATGGAAGAAAAGTATTCATCTTGAACAATAAATATAACTTAAATAAATTTGCACCCAAATCTGATGAAAGAATTATCCTAGGCTACTCTACTAATTCTAAGAATTATAGAGTTTTTAACAAAAATTCTTGTACTATTAAAGAAATAGTGCATGATAAATTTGATGAAATTGATCCTTTTGTTTTTAGAAAACCCCAAACTATATCATTGGATGTGTTTCCAAAAACTGATTATCAAATGTTTATATAATATTCTTATATTAAAAAAAATACACAAGAAAATATTACTAAAGTATTTACCCAAGAACAAATTCTACATTATGTTGATGACGATGTTTTACAAAACCCAAATTAGTTGTTTCTTAAGAAACATGATAGCGATAATATCATTGCGGATGTAAATGAACATTTTAGGACAAGAAGATCCTTAATAAATAAAGTAGAACATCTAGAATTTATTTCCCAATTATAACCAAAAATCACTGATGAAGCTTTAGGTGATGATGATTGGATTAAATCTATGTAAGATGAACAAAGTGAATTCAAAGGGAACAATGTCTAGACCTTGGTTGAAAGACATAAGGAAACCTCTGTAATTGGATTAAAATGGGTCTTTAGAAATAAATGTGATGAAAATGTAATCTTAGTATGAAATAAATAAGGATTATTTTCTAATGGTTATAATAGATAAGAAGGGATAGTCTCTGAAGAATCCTACGCTACAGTGGATATACTTGAATCTATCTGAGTACTACTTGCCTTTAAATAATTCTGTAACTTCAAACTTTTTTTAAATTGATGTGAAGTGTGATTCTCTTAATGGATATGTTCAAGAAGAAGTTTATTTCGAATATCCTTCTAGTTTTGAAGACACAAAACATCCGAAACATGGTTTCAAACATACCGAATCATTGTGCGGACTTAAATAGGCTCCTAGAGCCTGGTATGATATACTTACAAGATTTTTGTTAAAAAACATTTATGATAAGGGAACATATAATCCAAATATTTTTATAAATAACGATAAGAAAAATGTTTTGATTGTTAAAATATATGTTAATGAAATTATATTCAGATCATCTCAGTAATATTTAACTAATTTATTTTCCAATCTCAAGAAATATGAGTGTGAGATGAGTATGATTGGAGAGTTATCATTTATCTTTTGTTTTCACATTTTTCAAAATCAAGAAAGAAAATATATATGTCAATATATGTATATTAAATATATTCTTAAAAAATTATGGATATGACAACACAAAAAGTATAAGTACTATAATATGTACCTCAAATTCTCTTGATCTGAATGAATCTAGGAAACTAATATATCAAAAATCATTTTGAGGTATGATAGGAATTTTATTATACTTAACAGAAAGTGGTCCACACATAATATTTTCATAATGCTTATGTGGAAGATATCAATCTAATCCAATGGAATATCATTTAAATTTAGTTAAAAGAACTTTTCTTTATTTACAGGGATCCATGTATTTAATACTTTTCTATTATTATAGATATTTTTTTATTTTAAAATGATTTAAATATGTTGATTTTGGTGGATTTATATTGGATAGAAAAAGTACATATTGAAATAGTCATTTCATCAGAGATTCATTAGATTCTTGGTCATGCAAGAAGGAACACTTTATAGAACTTTCCACTACTGTAGTTGAATATGTAGCAGTTGGAAGTTGTTGTTCTCATGTTTTTTGGATGCAACACACACTCACAGACTATATAATATGTTTTACCAATACACAGATATTTTTTGATAATACAAGTGTCATGTCCCTAAGCAATACCCGTGCAAATCACTCTTGTTTAGAGCACATAGATAGTAGAAATCACTTTATTAGATATCACTAGCTTATATGAGATATTATTCTTCAATTTATCAGAGTTCAAGATTGACATGTGTATGTTTTTATAAAAATCATTACCATAAGATAGATTTGAATACATTAATAAAAATTTATGAATGATAACCGGAAGTTAATCTCCAAAATTAACTTTTTTTTAAAATACGACTCATTAAATTATTAAACTCATTTTCATAGGGGGAGTACATTTTTTTATCCCTTCAAAAATTTATTCAACAATTTTTTTTCTCAGAACCTAAAATTTTGTTCTTTAATAAAATTGTTGGAACATAAAAAATTTATTTCCTTAAAAAAATTAAAAACCTATCTTTTTTCATGAATAAAATTTCTAGAACATAAAATTTTGTTTCCTTAATAAAATTTTAGAGAGTCTTTTTTTTAAAAACATTATGAATACTGATTATTCTTTCTAAGAAATTATAAATGTATCTATCCTTACTTAAATCCACAAAAAAAATTTCTTCTTATTGGTATTTCGATTTTGTTTTAAGAAAAAAATTATCGGATTCTCTTTCCTTAAATTCAATTTTCCCTTAAAAACCTCAAATGATCAGAATCTATGAATCCTTTTATGACATGAATTTCAATTGTCTGATAAAATCATGTTAATTCTTATCAATTGAATCTATAATGGAATTTGAATCATTAATATGAACCCTATTAAAGGGACCCCGATCTCTCACACAACATTTATTCTCTCAAGATTGTGCACCGAGGCTCTACTACTCTTTAAGTCTTTCATTCCATTTTCTCAATCTTCTTACATTTAAATGTCTCTTGAAGATTCTTCTCATAATGTGATGCAAGATCAATATAGAAAGGAACCAAAGGAATGGTTATTGTTTCTTGATAGATTACTAGGTTATAAATTCATTGTAAAGTATAATTCTTTGATTTCAAAAATTACGAAGTTGAATAGATGGAAAAGTATTTGTGATTCTAATGAAGAGAATCAAGATCATGTCTACCTGAAACTTATAGTCGAATTCTATGATTAATAATTTTATATGAGTAAGGAGTAAGAGAGATGTTAATGTTTAGTATATTTGGAGAAGTTTACTCTCTATCCTTCAACAAGGAAGAAAGCATCTTAGATATTCGTTATGAAGGTGAAGCTACTCTATGCTCACACCAGTTACCTGAAAAAGAAGTATCTTTTGTGAGGAAAAAATCCTATGAATTACTTGGACTCAAGAATGTCAAGAAACCCATTATTTCTCATCTCCCTAAAAATTACTAATTTGTATCACTATAGATGAAAGGTTTTCTTATCCCATGGAAGGTTGATAAGGATTATCTTGAGATATACGATATCATTCCCTTAGATTTCTTGGAAAATCTAAGAAAGATAATCTTGGTGAATTATATACTTCTGACAATATCCAATATCAAAATTGGTAACATTATGTCTCATTTTCTGATGTATCCTGTAATTATTTCAAATATCAATATCTTATGTTTGGAATCATTTAAGATTCCATGTTTCTATAAGGATAATAATTTCAATATCATGTTTCTCATTGATGAAACGATAAGAAGAATGAAGATAGAATTCAATGTAAAATTCGGAGAGTTATATGATCTTCTCAATAAGGATGATCAACAAGAAGTTAAGAAAAATGATGTTTCTGAACCATCAATGAAATTAAAAGCGAAGGATATGGAACCTCAACTAATCAAATCCATTCTGAAACCGCAATCAGCACCCCCTAAACCAAAAAACAAGAAGAATTTCTTTGAAGAAGCTGTCACTATGTAGAGGGAGAAAAGGAAGAATAAAAAGAATTATGATACAATTTTTGGACAGGATCTAGAAGAGGCTAAGGACCTAAGGATATATGGTACTGAAAATCATGAAAAAAAAGTTTAAGAGAAAAAGAATAATGAAAACGAATCTGAGGCTTATCTTGTTGAATATTTTTTTAAGGATGTTGAGAAAGCCTCAGAAAAAATCCAAGTACCAAAATACTTTTGGAAGGATGCTTTAGTTTTGGAATAGATTGTTGAAGAGGAAAAAATTCAATAATAATAAGAAGAATAATAAGAGGAAGATAGTGAATATGTGAAGAAATTAGAAAAATAATATCATGAGAAGGAGAATATTTTTGAAAAACTCTCAATAATAACTTCATAATCCTCATCCACCCAAATAATTTCAGATAACGAAAAAGATATTTATAAAGATGAATAGAATGTTAGAGAAATCCATTATGTCAAAGAAAGTGAGGAAAATGATAACATCATTCAGGAAGATGAATAGGAAGTTAATGTTTAAGAAAAAGATCAAGAGGTTTCCATCGTTGTTAAAAAATTAAATTTTTAAAAGTAATCTACTTCTCCGTGATACAAATCCAAAAGGTCATATAGCTAAATCATCCAAATCTAATTTTGTTAAAGAATTTAATGATAATAATCCAAATAAATATGCTTCAGATTCCAAATCCTCATCCTTGGGAAATGATTTTGTGGTGCAATAATTGAAGAATTTTGTTGATTCAATTCATTTATATCTTTATATTTAATTTTGGTGTCGACTCACTCAGTAATGAGTGACCTAAAGAAAGATTCTAAAAATTTTTTGATAGAGAAATTAATCAAGCATGAAATAGATTTCATAACCTTTATGATCAACTATGATGCTCATTGGATGTATTTCAAAAAGATTACGTCTTTGTAAAAATTAGTAGTTGATGATCTTATGATTGTTGGTGATTATATGTATTTCGAAAAAGATACTTTCAAAAAGACTGATGATATGTTCAATTATGTTTCTGAAAGGATAAATTCAGATAAAGCTTCACGGGTTCAATAGGACAATGGTCTTTATAGAAAACTTAACACTGTTTCCATACACAAAAATAGAGAAACCAATACCGAAGATCGGTTAGAAGAGAAATCAACTACCAAGAACAACTAATCATGTTGTAAAGAGAAATAATTTAGTCTCTCGAGAAGAAAAACCAAGAGAAATAGGTGTTACTCAAGAAGTAACAAAAAATATCATAAAGAGATAATAAAGATAAAGGCTATCCTTAAGAAGCTTGTGCCAGAGTAGAAGAATGATGATTAATTTTAACTCTGATCATTTTTTATACCAAATTTTTTTTACAAAGTTAACGAAATAACTTTTTTTATAACTTTTTTTGCATGATTTATTTTTCCTAATATTTGAGGTACCAATTCCCACCCCCCCCCTCCATTCCTTTTTGAAAATCCTAATTTGGGAGAAAAGTTTTAAAAAGAATATCATGTTAAGGGGGAGTATACACAAAATTATAAAATTGTATAAGTAAGGGGGAGGTCAATCTTATTTGAAACCTTCCTACGAAAATGAATGTTATTATAAAGAAAATTTTATATCCCAGAGAATAATATCCTTATAGTGAAAAAACATAAGGGAGATTTAGTCGTATTCACTAATTTGAAAATATAATGGAGATAAGTTTTTGTTTAAAAATTTCAAAACCTTAATTTTTTTTTCAAAAAGTGGTTTCTGCTTTCCAAAAGGGGGGAGATTATTAAGCCAAAAAGCTATCTTGTGACCTTTTCTATTATATTATGTTTTGAAAATCATAAACACTTTTTCCATAAAGATCATTTTCTTTCTCTAAGGAAATTAATTTTCTTTAACCTTAACTTACTTTTATAGGTTATGCTTAATGATATTAATCTTAACAGAACCTACATTTTCTTAAGACCAGATTACCTTGAGAATAGTAAGATTCTTATCTAAAACCTTGAAACCTTATAGATTCATAGAATCCGAGTCTCACAATTTTTAGACTCCAAATTCATTGAAATTAAAAATCTGAATTTATGAAATTATGAATCTTAATTATCTAAAATTCATACTCCGAATTCCCTTAAATTTAGACTCTGAATTATTTGAAATTCAAACTTTGAATACCTCAGGATTTAGACTCATAATTCCTTAGGACTCAGACTCTGAAATCATCAAAATTATGACTCTAAATTCCTTATAATTTAGACTCTGAATTCCTCAGAATAAGAACTCTAAATTTCTCACAATTCAGACTCTGAATTATTTTTAAAACAGAATATGAATATCAGTTTTTATTAGAGTCTTATTATTCATACATGCTACAGTTATATTTTATTTCTTAAATATTTTGTTCCAGATTTATCGTATTCTAGTTTACTTAAGTGACTTAATATTGAAATAGATTTTCTTATATGTTATAATTCCTTACACATTGTTGTGATAAAATGAAATGATTCCATACAATTTTTTTCAATCTAATTATTGGTTAAGTAGTATGTGTATAGGTACATCCAAAAGTCAAGGAAAAATATGACCATTGGAGTAGGGATCTGATCGTTAAAGTTTTTCCTATAAATAGTAGCACATTTGAAATATCTCAATACTGATTGATAATCCTAGAGATTACATTCTTGGAAGTGATTTATAAGGATATAATGACACTCTTAACTTGTACATTTCATGAACATCTTGTTCAAAATTCATTGTGCAACTCTTATTGTTGATATGTTCAATCGAGGGATTCTAGGGATAAAAATATAGAGGCGCCAACTTCCTTAATGTTTGATGACTTCTAGGGATAGGAAGATAGTGGTGATGACTACCTTAATGTTATAGTGATTGTAAGTATATCAAGACACAAAATGATAATCATATTGAGGGATTACCTTGGTGTGGGTAAGAAATAATTTCTTGAAAATATAAATAAAGTGACCTTTATCAAATGTTGTCGGATACCCTTATCTTTAGGATAAAAGATTGTCTACTTGTTTACTTTCTTTGATACATGTTTTATTTCCAATGAATTTTTTAAAGAAATAAAGTATAACTTTGTTATAATTTTTTATACTAGTATACTTAGATAAATAATATTCTATATACTTTAATGTAGAATATTTTTTTAAGTGGCCTTTTCAGAAGTTTCTTTTCAATATCCATATTTCCAGATCCTAAGAATGTTTATTTCTTTGTTAAGAATGAAAGAGGGTTAATGAATTTAAATTTTTAACTTTGTTAAAAATATATTTACTTTTATTCTTAAAAGGGGTTAGTTTTCAAACCTAAAATTCACTCCACCCCCTCTTGTAATTGAGCATATACATATTCTATTTATATCCAACAATTGGTATCAGATAAGGTCTCTAAAATAACTATTCTCGTATATAATTTTTCTTGCTCAATGTTTTCTTGCACTAAATTTTCTTGATTATCTTTTCTTCCTCAAAAATTTATTAATGATTTTTATGTTTGTTTATAAAAATTTTCTATTAACATGTTTTGTAGAAAATATATTCATTTATAAAATGGAATGTATAATTGTTTTTCTATAGAATACGGTGGTCCTACCATACCACCAATTTTTTATGGTGATGATTATGAGTACTAGAGAGATAGGATGAAGACTTTTTTTCAATAAAACTGGAGTAGAGAAATTTGTTATGCTTACTAGAGATTAAAAAATACCAAACAAAGAAGTCAAAAATTTTACCAACCAAGAAAAATAAATATCAATTAATCTACAAGGTACTCAATACTCTTTTTTGTTCTATGAACATGAATATATACAGTCAAATATCTTCTTGTAAATCTACCAATTGTATTTAGAATAAACATCAAGTTACACATTTCTGAGATTTTAATGTAATAGAAAATATAAGTGATATGATAAGAACTAAATATCATGGATTCTTATTTCATTATGGAGGACCTTTTTTAAAAGTACAACATATATTTATGAACATTGTAAACAGTCTTCAATATATCGGAGAGAATGTTCAGGATGACGAATTTCTTGTAGAATAGATAATTGATATCATGCCAAATGAGTGGGAATAAAAAAGGAAAGTTATTGATTAAAATAGGAAAGTATAAAACATTACTCTTGATGATTTATTTGGATCTCTTATTCAATATGAAATAAGAATGATGATAGATGGTGATTTCAACAAAAAGAAGAATTGTAATGGAATTGTAGCTTTCACTACTACATCTAAATCCAAGACTCCAAAAAAATTAACTATATAAAAAGCTAATAAAGATATTTTTATATATGAATCAAGTGATAGTGAACAGTATGAGAATGAATTAACCAATCTTGCTCGAAGGAAGAAAAAGATTGTAGGAAATAAATATTTTCAGTACATCTATAAGAAGAATGATTTAAAAGACAAGAACGATTTTGGAGTAATGTGTTATGAATGCCATAGTGCTAGATATATCCGACCTAGTTGTCCTATTATTAAGTGAAAAGACATAAAGAAAAATCATTTTTAAAGGAATATAAATAAGTACTAAATATATAAGGGTAAGAAACTCTTAATATCAGATGACACTTAGAGTGCCAATGGTGGTGACTCGTCAGATGAACATTTAGAATATGAATCTTTTGGTCAGAATATTATTGGTCTTATAGACATATTACCTATTAAAAATATTTTTCTTATGGCTAAGGTACACAGTTCTGAATCCTTATCAAATATTTATTAAAATGCTAATTTTCCCAATGAAGAACATTATGAATCTTCAAATGATTAATCTTCCTCATCCGAAGATAATACTTTACCTTTGTTTGAAGAATTTTTTGGATTTTTTAAATTACATGAGAATGAAAATTATTAGATAAAAAAGAACTTATAGAAATAAAATTCAAGAATTTCTATTTTAACAAAAAAAGTATCAGATTATTCTAAGGATCTGGAACAAAAAACATTTGATTTAAAATGTGTTTCTAAAAACCATAAGGAATTTAGTTCTGATAAGAATAATATTTATTAGGAATCTTGAGAATATTATTTCTAAGAAAAATGATTTAGATAATGAATTATGTTCTAAAACTAATGACAATGAGGATAAGAGTTTTTTCATTAGACTAAAATCTTAATTTTTTTCGTTAAAGAAATTTTTATCATATTCTACTTCTAGATGGAATGAATTTGATGAAAAGTATTCACAACATCTTCATCTTAGGAATAGTTCTAGATTTGGTTATACTCACTCAAAACCAGTTTTTTTGTAATAAATATTTTGTTCCCCAAAGTGACCCCTATTTCATTAAGTGAAAATGTGGTGGACACTAGGAAAAAATGTTTCCTTAAATAAAATTACAATCCTTAGGTTATTTTAAGGTTTAGTTTTCTATGAAAATGTGGATTCATGTGATTTTACATTCTGATATTTCTAGATCCGAGATTTTTTGGATTCTAAAACTCTAACTATTTTATCTTTATGAAAATAAAGTATGTACCAAAAACAATATATGGTACATGGATAGTTGATGTTATCAGCATATGACTGGTAACCAAAAAATCTTTAAAAAATATTATCAAGACAAAAGGAGGAAAATTACCTTATGAAGATAATGCATAGGGAGAAATTATTGGTATATGTAACATTAATATTCTTGAAAATCATTAATTTAAAATGTTTTTTCTATAAAGGTCTTGAGCACAACCTTATAATAATAAGCCAATTATGTAGTGAAGGTTACCTAGTAAAGATTAGAAAAGATAACTATCTTAAACACAATTCCAAGGAAGAGTTTATTATCTCTTCCAATATGAATGACAATGATTACACACATAAATAAGAAGACATTATTAGCCAAGACCTACCATGCCTATGTGCACTGGAAGATCAATCTTGGTTCTGGAATAGAAGACTAGGAAACTATAACCATAGGAACTTGTGAAAATTATCACATAAAAGACTTGTTATGGATCTACCAGAGCATATATTTGATTCTACAAAGCATTATAATCCTTTTCAATATTGAATGAAACATAAATCAGTATTTAAATTAATTGGTGATGTCTCAACTTCTGATGCATTATAGCTAGTGCATATGGATATTTTCGGTCAAACACTGTTGGCGCCAAAAATGTGGCCCGAAAGAAATGAACGAAAAAGAAGGCCGGCGCGCTGCCTCGCGAAGCTCCGCCGCGAAGCCCCGTCGCGAAGCGCCCTGACCATGGCGGTGCCGCGAATCTCATGAGGCGGTAATGCTCCGCGAACCCATTTGACGTTCGCGAGCCGCCGTGAAGCTCCTGAGGCGGTAATGCTCCGCGAACCCATTTGACGTTCGCGAGCCGCCGCGAAGCTCCAGAGGTGGTAATGCTCCGCGGATGACGTTGACGTTCACGAGTGCGCCGCGAAGCACTGAAGGAGGCGCGTGAGTTCTGCTTCGCGGTGCCCCTTCCCTATAAATACTGGACTCCCCCTGAGTCCCGGGACGGACAATCCGACCTTTCGGCATCTCCACTCCCGAATCGCGAAGCACTCTTTGCCCCGTGAATCATGAGCTCCGTGAGGTATTTCTACTTCGTGAGACGCCTCTGCTTTGTCTCTCTTTGAGCCCCTCTTCCGAGAGGGATTCCCTTCGTGAAGCTCAAGGGCGTTCACGAAGGAAGGGGATTCCCAAGGGAACCCGGGAAACCGCGGAGCGTTTATGCTTCACGAAACACCCAACCCATGCTAGTGATCCCGATGCTAAGGCAGGATCGCTACACATCGCGAAGCACACTGTTTCGCAGGACCCTGCTTCGTGGGGCACCCCTTCTTCGCGAGGCAGTTCTCCATGAACATTGTTCCACTTCGCGAATAACCTTCCACTCACACTTATTCCCTATGCTAAGGACAAGTCACTCCACTTCGCGAAGCACACTCCTCTGCTTAGAGATTCCTCTTCTCGTGCGACCCTCCAGGTTTGCACGATGTGATTTCAAAGTCCCGTGGACAATACCACCCATAGCGTTGCTTTGCCTAATGATTCTTCGCATAGGCACACTAACGGCTATTGCTTCTTCGCATAGCCACGCTAACGTGGACCCCTCGATGGTTCGTTCCACGACCCCCCTTAACCATGGACTTACTGGTACCTTCCCTTCCCCAAGGTCCAGAGGGTACCAGTTATGTAAGTACTAGGGGGGTGGAGTGAACCCACCTCGTCCGAGCTGCAGGACGTTAAACTACCAAGCACCATGTCCTCAACACATGACGTTAAACTGTGACCCAACCTCGTCTCCCTCACGAAGGGTCCCCCAGCTTGAACATTCTTTACACCACTCGTCTCCACGGGAATGTAACTCTTCCTCACATGGAATGAGATCCTCCTTGTCGGAGTGGCGTATGTTCGTAGGGGAAGGGCTTCCTCAGAGCGTAAGCCCCTAACTTTTCGTACGGATGATTGCACCCATGCATCTCCGTACTTCCCCAATACCAAGGTCAGTGGAGGGCGTGATAGGGAACGAGGCACCTCCCATCATTGGACCAAGGTCCCTCTTTCCGGCACTTCGTCGCACTTCGGGCCTCCATCCTGGAGTAAGTCCCAGCACCATGGGCCGCCTAACGCGTAAGCCACTCTTCGCTCCTCACGGACGCATCCTTCGCGACGTGATCGTCAGGTCCTTGTAACCTCTTGTTTCTCACACCGAGCATGACTCACGTGGGCTTAGAGTGAGCACCGACCCTGACCACCCAACATAGAGAACTACGAGGTCTTTGATCCATGTCAAGTCATGGTACGTAGGAAGCCTCCATGAGGTTCAAGACCACCCGTCATTTCACGTCGGGTCTCAACCCCATCCAGCATGACGTTAAACTGCATTCTGGTCCAGTGGTAAGCCGTTGCGACCCATCATAGAGAACTACGAGGTCTTTGATCCATGTCAAGGCATGGTACGTAGGAAGCCTCCATGGGGTTCAAGCCCACCCGTCATTTCACGTTGGGTCTTTTCTAGAGAACTACGAGGTCTTTGATCCATGTCAAGGCGTGGTACGTAGGAAGACTCCATGAGGTTCAAGCCCACCCATCATTTCACATCGGGTCTCACCCCCGTCCAACATGACGTTAAACTGCATTCTGGTCCAGTGGTAAGTCGTTGCGACCCATCATAGAGAACTACGAGGTCTTTGATCCATGTCAAGGCATGGTACGTAGGAAGCCTCTATGAGGTTCAAGCCCACCCGTCATTTCACGTCGGGTCTCACCCCCGTCCAGCATGACGCTAAACTGTATTCCAGTCCGACGGCAAGCCGTTGTGACCACCCCGAACTACGAGGTCTTTGATCCACGTCAAGGCATGGTACGTATGAATCCTCCCAGAGGTTCAAGCCCAACTCCCATCGGACCAAGGTCCCTCACTTATGTCGGTTCGCCGACACCCACCGCCCGTCGTTCATTCACGTCAGGGTTCACTATCGTCCCGCATGACGTTAAACTATATTCCCTGAACTACGAGGACTTTGATCCATGTCAAGGCATGGTACGTAGGAAACCTTCCCAAGGTTCAAGCCCACCATTAGTGGACCCACGGGTCTACTTTCACGTCGGTACGCTGACGATGCCCATCGGACCAAGGTCCACCTTCACGTCGGTACGCTGAGGATGCCCATCGAACCAAGGTCCACCTTCACGTTGGTTTGCTGACGACATTCATCAGGCTAAGGTCCATCTTCACGTCGGTTTACCGGCACCATCCCGAACTACGCGGACATTGATTCCCTGCCACGGGGATACGTAGGAAGCCTCGTCAAGGATCAAGCCCAACTTCACCGTCGCCCCTACGATGGTCCCATTTCACTCTCCCTCTACTCCATTCATCAAGATATCACCCGTCCCGATTCTCTCCCGGACCGTCTCATCCCAGTGAGACCATGTCGGTGCTCTCTTCTTCACAGCCATCCATGGGCTGGCCCCGGTATCGACATCCCTTCAAGGAGGATCCCTCAATCCGATCTATCCTAGATAATGCTCTGGTTGGGTTGATCCGTCTCCGCTAGACTTTAAACCCGCGACATACCCTGTATTGAGCACGGGAAGCTGAGGAAAACCTCAGATATGTGTCTGTGACATATAATTCCCCGCGCTCAATGTGGGATTCCTCGGGCCTCCACGCCCTCGAGAAGCCTTGTTACCAAGGATAACAGACAGACATGCCAGGTACCCCAGCATCCAGACACGCTACTGATGCCTCAACGTGACTACTCCCCGGACTGAAGGTTGCTGCCCTGACTGGACCCTTTGGAATGTCCCGACAGAAGCAGTGTAATTAACCGGCGTCCATGGAAACATGGCACTGGGAAGATTTTCACGAACTACGTATTAAATCTATGAGGGAGACCCGCACTAGGTGATGAGTTCTGAGGAGGAATCCACAGAAGGAAGAACCGACATCCCATCATCCCGTTTCGATCAAGGAGCAGAAGTCCCTGAATAAGGAGCGAATGCCACCCACCTTTGGAAAGCGGGAATGCGGGGAAACAAGCAGCGCGTCCTCCACAGACGGATGCGCGCACCCCGGCGGAAGTGTCGGAAACAGAAATGGTGAACCTGACGTGAAGTTCTTCTCCTCAACATTGAGATTAGTAGCGTTCGAGACACCAATAGATTGACGTGTCACCAGATCCAGATATCCGGTTCCTGGTCCCGCCAAGAAAATAGCGGGCCTGTCGTGAAACTCACCGGATGTCGGGGCAGTAGAACATGGGGCACTCCGCTCTGCAGCGTGTTGGCGTGGATCCTTCTTACAGACGTGGATAATGGAAGGACACAAGGGCACTGGCTGTCAATCCTTTTCCTCTTAGTACTGACGAGTTGATCCCTTCGTTTGCCAGGAACCAGGTTGCTGTTATAGAGACGCGGTCACTATCCGCTCCTCGCCCATGCAGGGGCAGGGCAACACCACAACGGCCACCCCACGTAGCGCTGCTACCACCACAACGGCCTCCACATCGTGGAATACGGGGCGCCCACGCCCCCTCTCCCCATCAGAGGTCATCCAGCGAAGGGTGATCAACACCCTCGTGCGCAGGTATGACGATGAAGGGGACATCCCAACCCGGGATATGGCCCGCCTGGACCTGGAGGCCTCCAGGCCCCGCCGTCAACGCCTCCCTAACAGGCCGCGTAGGGAGCCCCTGCTCCCCACCCCAACATTCAACCGTTTCGGGAGCTTGTCTCCAGAACGCCTTGACGACTCCTCGCCTTACGCTGAAGAGGCGGGCGCCGTCCGGCTCAGTCCGCTCAGGGCCCCGACCCGAGGGCCCCAGGCGAGAGCTCCCGCCCGTCCACATCAGCACCGCCGTCCGACCCCGCAGGAAGAGCAGGCATGCTACGTCCCTGCACCACCTGCACCCGTTCACCTGACCCGACGTCAGCGCCGGGCCCGGGCTGAGGACGCTCGCCCGGGCGCGTTGACGTCGACGGCTACAGTGGACCGAGCCACTGCCGACGTGCATCGTGAAGCCCCTGCATACACTGAGCAGGGCTACTCCTTCACCCAACCAGGATCGAGACCCCAACCGCCCCACGGGCAGGCTGGGTTGACTCTCCGGGTTGCAGGCCCAAGTGGTGATCTCCACGAGCTAACCCGCGGTAATGTCACCCCATACGGAGGTCCTACCCATACCACTACTCCACAGAGCGTGGGCCTTCACCGCTTCGAGGTTCGTCATGGAGGCATGCCTCGTGCTACCCCCATCCCGCAGGAAGACCTTCCCCGCGGCAGTGACGCTCAGCGTGGAAACAATTCCCGCGCCCACTATACAGGGTATGGAGTCCATCCTCCTTCCCCCGGCCTCCAACCTGAAGGCACCGTCCATCCGGACCCCCTCCAACGTGGGGGCCCTCCCTACGTACTCTCTGCAACCGAAGAAGGTCCTCCTCGCCCCAGCAACTCGAGGAGTGAAGGTCAGCCTCACTCCACTCGCATCGGCCATGGAGGTCCTCCCCATGCTCCTGTCGATGCCAACAGAGGCCCCGCACACATGGGTACTGTTCATGGAGGTCCTCCCCATGTACCCTTCGACATTTTCCCCGGTGCCCCTCGCACCCCGGCTATCTCGAGTGGGGGCCCTCTCCGCCACGGCGCCAGCGCCGCCCCGAGGCTGCCTAATAAGGATCAACCCTGTCTCGAAGAGCCGCCCCGGGGCAGAAGAGCGGGTCGTCGCCGCCACAAGAAGATTCCTGGGAAGGCCCAGGTGGAGATCAAACCTACCCGCTTCTCCGACTCGGAAGAGGAATGTGATTCAGCGATGGAACCTTCTCCCCGCTCCTCCGTATCAAGGACTGGGGCAGGAACCAGACGCGTTAGCCTCATTCTCCCAGAATTTGAGGTCCACCAGATTCCCGTCTCTCTCCGTAGGTACATCCAGGAGGAAGAAATCTTGGGAATTCCACAGGTCTCGACCGCGCAATCACCGCCTCTGTCACCAGAAGAGCCCTCTACCTCTACCAGAGATCACGGAGAGTTATTTTGGGGGCCAACGACGGTAGAGCGACGACATGACCTGTCGCCGGTGGCTGCGGCTCCTGTTCTGGAAGCTGTGATTATCAGCCCGTCGTATCGTGACATCGTGGCCAGGTCACCTAACTCTTCGGAGGATGGCCCGTAATTCGCCGGTCAGTCAGCTCGTTTGCCGTATTATCCACCGCCGAGCTTATTATCCCAGAGGTCCGCCTTGGTACCGCTACCGGTTCCTCAGCCGCCCCCGGTCGATGAGTGGGGAAACATAGGTCCAGACCCTGAGTCCGAGCCCAGGAGCTTCTGGAGTATTCTTACAGCGGATTACTTCTTGGAGAAGTTCTGGCCGACGGAAGCACTGAATTTTCGCGTACCGGAGTCTCTTACCCCTGAAGAAGTGGGGTGTTTTTGTCGAACCCTATGGGCGACACACTTCCGCCTCCGTTATGAACTGGTGGTGTACCCCAGAAGTCGAGAGCACTTTGAAGAAATTGGCGAGCAGTGCCGCCTGATCGATGCAGCCGCACTCCTTGTGGCCCAGCACCCTGAGTCGCCAGGCCACCAGAGCGCCCTTCAACGAAAATGCGTTCAGAGTCTTAAAGCACTCCACAGAATCGTCAGGGAAGCCACCCCCCATGTGCAAGTCTATGGTTGGGGACACTATGCCTCTCTCCTCTTCGACCCTATCCGACGGCAGCCCGATTCGCTATGTGACATCGAGGACATTCCCTCAAGAGGGGTCGCAGTCCACATGGCTGACGTTGTGGATAAGGAAGATGAGCTTGAATTGCTTGATGGAGACTTACCACCTGAGTGCGTACCGCCGCTGCTCGACCCATCAGGGAGAGTTACCCGTCAGCAGAGGAACCTGCTAGGCCTCACCGTACCCACTGAATCGCTGGTACTCGGTCGAAACACCGGCAAGGGTAAGGAGCACGTCGGAGCTATCAAGAACTCCGACCCGTCTTCCTCTGCGTAGAAGACGGAAGAGGATCCTGAGAAGGCCGCGTTACGCCAACAGCTTGCTGAGAAGAAGAGTCTGGTTGATGAAATCTTGGCTGAGCGCGCCGCAGAGCGGCGACCCGACTATGGTAATCCCAGGCCGGGGCAGCAGGGAACCTTCAGAAGAAGTTTCCGGTGCCTCCGCATCATCTTCACAGTCGGCCCCTTCCCAAAAGGGAAAGCAGCGGTGACGCAAGAAGAAGCGACGTGCACCGCCGGTGCCGTCGTCATCCCTCAATCTCGGCGACTTTATGCCCCCTGAAATGGGGATTCCTCCCAGAATCCGCCCAGCGGTGGATGACTCCTCGAGCGATAGCCAAGGGTACGCTTCGGTTAACACCGTGGAGCAGGTAAAGCCCTATATGACCCCCGACGAGGGGGAATGCCAGGCAGACCTCCTTAATGTTTCCAGCCGACGTCAACGTCAGCGGAATCGCAATCGCGCCGGTCATCGAGGCATGTCAGCAGGCACTTGTGGCCAACCTGTGCACGCTACCGAGACCAGGCAGCATGCTCAGCACAGATCTCAGCACGCGCAGACCCATCTAACACCCTCGGCTCTACCTCCACCGCCGTTCGTGCTATTGGATCGGGGGGAGCCGCCTCGTCCGTATCACAGTCAGTCTTGCCCGCCTACAGGCCAGCCTCCGCGGTCCGATCCTGGTCCGATGACTACTCTTCAGGCTTCTACTAGTAGGCAGCAAGGTGTACCCAGTACTATTCAATCACCGGTTCATCCAGCCGAACCCGCTGTGCCTCCGAATGCCGAACGACCTCCTATAAGCAGAGGCTCGCGTTTGGCACGAAAGTACAATGTTCTGAAGCACCTGGCCGGAATTCCGGCGAGGCTCTCCATCCTTGAGGCCCTTCGCCTGTCATCTGAAATGCGCGAGGCACTTGTCGAGGCCCTAAGGATCCCCCTCCAGTTCGAGACGGAGGTAGCAGCTGCAGAAGCCTTCCATACCAAAACAATTGAAAACACCAAATGTCAAGCGGTTATCTCGTTCTCCGGTGAAGATGAGGACCCTCCTATATAGGGGCACATTCGCCCGCTGTATATCACTGGCCACTTCAACGGTGTGGAAGTCCGCCACTGCCTCGTTGACACAGGTTCCGGAATCAATCTAATTCCGACCCGGATGCTGCGAATGCTGGGTCTGTCCGAAGGTGATTTAACCCCCTATGACCTCAGGATCCAGGGGTACGACAGGACAGAGAAAACCCCAGTCGGCAAGATCCTCCTGAAGACTCAGTTCGGTGGCTTAATTGCCAGCACCGAGTTCATGGTTGTTTCTCAGGACACCGCCTACAACGCATTGATGGGTAGGCCATGGCTCCATCTGCATGCAGCGGTCCCTTCGTCGTATCACCAGTGCCTCAAGTACTCGCTCAACGGTCGAGTAGGCATGCTCCAAGGAGACGTGACCCCTTTCGCTTCTTGTGAGCCCCGCTATCTGGATGCGGGTTATTACAAATGTAAGGATAAGCAAATCCTAGTAAGCGAGGATGAACCCGCCCCGGTGACAAGTGACCCCTGGGCAAGCATGGATGACGCCTACATCCTCCCGATCCACCGGTTGGAGGCCACGACCCCCGACATGGGGCAATGTTTTGTTGTTTCGGGTACGCAAGGAAGGCATGTTCCCATGTCCAAGCGACGATGGAAAATCACCTCATACTCCTACATCAACCAGGCTCAAGTCATCCCGGAACCCCCTACCCATGTACGGTACCAGGACGTCAAACTTATGAAAATGGAGGTGCGCCATACGTGTCTCTTCCACCGGGATGGAATTAACCGACTCAGGCCGACACGTCACCACTGCTTTGATATCATCAAACGTGGCCCTTTTGGCCGAAGGCCAGATGGGATAGGATCGACTGCCTTCATTGCTATGGTCTCGATGGCAAGCGAGTCTCCCGATGTGATGACCACTACTGCCCAAGACGGCTCCAGCTGCCCCTCGGATTTTGATAGCCCAGAAGTATCTTCCGTCGCGGGAAGTCCCCCCACGGGTGGGGAGGAAGACCTCGAGGATGCTCCCCCCGACTTTGAAGAAGGCGTCTCTACCACAGTTGATGAACTGGTATAGGTGAACCTTGGTGGCGAGGAAGATCTGAAACCCACATTGATCAGTGCAGCCATGTCCCCCGAGGATCGGCGACAGTACGTGGACTTCCTCAAACAGCACCGTGATGTGTTTTCTTGGAGTTACAACGAGATGTCAGGGCTAGATCCCCAGGTAGCTGTTCACCGCTTGGGCCTCCCGGCAAAGAATCGTGGGTTTAGGAAACCTCCCAGGAAGATTCACCCTTCTCATGGTGCTATGGTTGAGGCCGAAGTCGACAAGCTAATCAAAGCCAACTTCATCAAGGAGGTCCAGTACCCCAAGTGGCTTGACAACATTGTGCCAGTCAGGAAGAAGAATGGGCAGATCAGAGTCTGCATCGACTTCCGCGATCTTAATCGCCACTCCCCAAAGGATGACTTCCCACTCCCGGTGACGGAGCTGTTGATTGACGCCACGGCCGGGTTCCAAGCCCTCTCTTTCATGGATGGGTATTCCGGGTATAACCAGATCCGGATGGCCCTCGAAGACGAGGAGTCCACCGCCTTCAGGGCTCCCCAAGGTACCTTTTGCTACCAGGTAATGCCATTCGGTTTGAAAAATGCAGATGCCACTTATCATAGGGCCATGCATCGCATATTCAAACTGATTCTTGGGACATTGGTGGAATGCTACGTGGATGACCTCGTAGTCAAATCATGCTAGCGCTAGGACCATCTCGAAGACCTTGATAAAGTGTTCGGTTTCCTCCGTTCCCGTCACCTAAAGATGAACCCGCTGAAGTGTGCCTTCGGGGTCACCTCCAGGAAGTTTCTGGGCTTTGTTGTCAGATACCGAGGTATCGAGATCGACCCGGAGAAGATCAAGGCCATCAGCCAAATGCCTCCCCCGAGCAACATTCGGGATCTTCGAGGCCTTCAAGGCCACTTAGCCTATATATGCCGATTCATTGCGAATCTGGCCGGAAAGTGTAAGCCCTTTTCCCGGCTCATGAAGAAGGGCACTGCCTACGAATGAGATGAGGAGTGTCGGACCGCCTTCGAGGAAATCAAGAAGTATCTGCTCCAACCTCCGGTCTTGATGCCACCCATCTCCGGAAAGCCGCTGGTCCGTTACGTGACCGCCCTGGAGAGATCCCTCGGTGCGCTGCTCGCCCAAAAGAATAACGAGGGTACTAAGAATAGTCTCTACTATCTCAGCCGCATGATTCTCGATACGGATATCCGATACTCCCCTATCAAAAAGAGCTGTCTTGTGCTCGTCTTCGCCGTGCAGAAGTTGCGACATTACCTACAGCACCACGAGGTGCAATTGGTCTCCCGGGTAGACACACTGAAGTACATCCTGAACCGTCCCATGCTGACTGGCCGACTAGCACGGTGGGCAGTGATTCTCCAGCAGTTTGATACCAGGTTTGTACCCCAGAAGGCCATTAAGGGACACGCGTTGGCAGTCTTTTTAGCTGCCCATCCAACCTCTGCAAATCAATCCCTGGACCTGGATTTCCCTGATGAGATGATCCTCTCAGTCGATCATGTTGTCCCGTGATGGCAAATTCATTTCGACGGCGCCTCCCGGAGTCCCACCGGTTGGAGGCTCAACGATCCCAAGCTCAACAGAGTGGGCCTGGGTATTGTCTTCATTACCCCGTCACAAGCCGTCCTGCCATACTCGTTCCTATTGTCAGAAGGATGTATGAACAACGAGGCAGAGTACCAAGCTCTCATCATCGGCCTCGAGTTGGCCCTTGAGATCCATGTGCCCCATCTACATGTGAAGGGAGATTCCGAGCTGGTAATCAAACAGGTTAATGGAGACTATGTTGTCAGGAAGCCGGAGCTCGCACCGTTGCTGGAGTACGCCCTCCGCCTAATGGCCCATTTCTCTCCTCGACCAGAGGTTACCCATGTCCCGCGGTTGCAGAACGGCCAAGCAGACGCCCTGGCTGGCTTAGCCGCGTCGCTCGTAGAACCCGAGCAAGATGATTTGGTCATACACGTGGCCCACCGGAGAGTCATTGCCCCCGTCACCCAAGAGGACCGTGATAGCCTGCAGGTAAGTCATCTCACCGCCGGACCCTCCATATCGGGAGTCCCGGGTTCGTCAGACGCAGTGGTTGGAACCACCCCCGACTGGAGAGCTCCTTTTGTCGAGTATCTCCAAAATGGTCAGCTCCCGGACGACCGGGCCGAACACGTGCGAATCCGACGCCGCGCGCTGCAATTTACCCTCCAGAGCGGCCCCAGTCTTGAACAGATCCTTTATAAGCGGAGTTTCGATGGTTTCCTCCTCCGTTGCATCCAGGGAGGGGAGATACCTCAAGTTATGCAAGAGGTTCACGCCGGTTCCTGTGGCGCCCATCAAGCTGGGCCGAAACTGTCCCATCAAATCCGGAGGTTAGGGTACTTTTGGCCCTCTATGATCCACGATTGTATTGGATATGCCAAGAGATTCCACGCGTGCCAAGTACACGCCAACTTCTTGCATCGACCGCCGGAGCCCCTCCACCCCACCAAGTACTCTTGGCCGTTTGCGGTATGGGGACTTGATGTAGTGGGACCGTATCCACCGGCAACAGCCCTCCAGTGTAGGTTCATCCTGACTGCTACAGATTTCTTCTCCAAGTGGGCAGAAGCAGTTCCGCTCAAAGAGGTCAAGGCCCGTTCCATCGTTGACTTTGTGAGCTCCAATGTTATCCACCGGTTTGGAGTCCCTCACGCCGTCCTCACCGATAACGACACCAACTTCCGAGCAGCTGAATTGAAGAAATTGTACGCTAAGTACGACATCCGGTCGAACCATACCTCCCGCTACCACGCGCAGGCAAATGGAAATATCGAGGCGTTCAACAAGACCCTATCTAACATTCTGAAGAATATGGTTGGTCAGAACAAGAAAAGTTGGCCGGACAAGCTCTCCAACGACCTCTGGGATTACCGGACGACGACTCGCAACTCTACCCAGGTGACCCCATATTCCCTGGTGTATGGAGCTGAGGCCGTCCTACCCATTGAGATCCAGCTGCCATCGTTACGCACTGCAGTTTATGACCACCAGACACCAGATGAGGTGGCTGTGATCCGTCTGGCTGAATTAGAAGCACTAAACGAGAACTGGCTCCGTGCCCTGCACAATCTGGAAAGGCATCAGGACAAGATAGCGAGAGCCTTTGACAAGAAGGTTCATCTCCGCTCTTTTCTACAGGGCGACCTGGTACTGGCCCTTCGAGCGCCAATGATTCCCGGTAGGAAACCTCCCAAGTTAGAACCCAAATGGGAAGGGCCTTATATCATCCATAAAGTTTACCCCAATGGAGAATACTCCTTGGTGACCACGGATGGAGAGAGTATAACCCCTCCCACCAATGCCAAGTTCCTCAAGCGATACTTTGCCTAGGGAAAAAAAGGTCCAGCACGACCCTAAACTGCGAGAACGTCCAGCACGACCCTAAACTGCAAGAAGGTCCAGCACGACCCTAAACTGCGAGAAGGTCCAGCACGACCCTAAACTGCGAGAAGGTCCAGCATGACCCTAAACTGCGAGAAGGTCCAGCACAACCCTAAACTGCGAGATGGTCCTGCACGACCCTAAACTGCATCCTTGTCCTTACTGCAAGACGTTAAACTGCAAGCCGTTCATGCCTTCTTGACCGAGGCTCAGCCTCAGTACCCTTGGCCTCCTTGGGCCCTGGCCCCCCGTCTTTACCGCGAGACGTTAAACAGAAAGCTGGTCAGGTCTTCCTGACCGCGGTCCGGCCCCAGGCCCCCTAGTTTTCTCCGACATACCCTCTTGCGGGATTGTACGGTATGGTGTAGGACTACGTCCTCATTCACGTCGGATTACTCGTTGTACCGTACATATCCCCTAATGAGATGCTTCTCATCGTCTCGCATGACGTCAAACTGCATTTCTAGAACTACGTATGGCTTGATTCCCATCTTCATGGGATACGTAGGAATGCTCGGACGCCCCGTCTTGAGCCCAGCCCCAAGCTTTTCCCTTCTACTATTCCCCCTAGGAATAGTTTCCTCGGAGGATCTTTGTGTAGCAGGGAGTAGGATTTCTTGGCCCCACCCATGACACCCCGCTCGCACAAGTATTTTAAGGGTCGCACCATGTGCCCACTCCCGTTCTTCTATTCCTTCCACGTCCTCACCGCATGACGCTAAACTGCATGGCCTTCAAGAACTACGTATGGCTTGATTCTCATCCTCATGAGATACGTAGGAATGCCCGGACATTTTGTCCGTTGGCCCAGCCCAAAAGCCAAAATCTTCCCCTCTGGTCAAGACATGGCAGGGTGCACACTTTTGCCCCAACTCACATCGAGCAAGCCTCGACCCTGCTGCACATTCCCCCCTAGAGGTGTTCGCCCCTTTCGTGGATGGATACAGCTATGCATCACCCACTCCTTGACTGGGATTTCATCATTTTTTTCACACCCAGAGGGATACCCAAGAACGGCCTGGATACTACGCCCAAGGGCTCTCCTACCGATACGGGCCAATGCCCCCGAGGGTTTTCAAGAAACAAGCCGATACAAGTCCCGCATTGCGAATTTGGTCAGCGGTTGACGCTCATTTGTTTCTCCCATATAGGGTCACTATAGGAATGCTGTGTTTCGAACATGGTCAACAGTGTTCTGGATCTTCGGGTCCACCCCCAGATGTCCCAGACATCAAGTGCAGTGATTCATTCCACCGCATCCTGAGGTGCCAAACTTCCCCCGGGTGGTACTACTTATCGGGCCCACAACCCCGATTCCCCGTAGGGGTGTACGGTGTGACATAGGACTACGTCCTCATTCACGTCGGCTTCTTCACCATGTAGTACGCTCCCTTTTCGAGGCCCATCCTCAGGCCCCTCAGCCTTCTTGGGTCCCCGACCCTCGTCCTCATGTAAGACGTTAAACTGCAGACCCGTCAGGCCTTCCTGACTGATGCCTGACCTTAGGCCCCAATGCCTTCTCGGCCCCCCCGGCCCAGGTCACCTCTTATTTGGAGTGTACGGTGTGGTGTGGGATTATTTCCTCCATTCACGTCGGGATCATGTACCATGCTGTACACCTCCCTTTTCGAGGCCCAGCCTCAGGCCCCATGGCCTCCTTGGGCCCCTAGCCCCTCGTCCTCTTTGCAAGACATTAAACTGCAAGCCAGTCAGGCCTTCCTGACCGAGGCGCAGCCTCAGGCCCCTTGGCCTTTCTAGGCCACGGCCCAGGTCCTATCTTATAGGATCGTGTGGTGTGACATAGGATTACGTCCTCATTCACGTCGGCTTCTTCGCCATACCGTACACCTCCCTTTTTTAGGGGTATATTGCTCCCCTCCTCGTCCGATATGACGTTAAACTACATATAGAGAACTACGTGTGGCTTGATTCCCATACTAATGGGATATGTAGGACCACCTGAATGTCCAAGATTCGGGTCCAGCCCCATCTCTCGGGAATCCTCATCCCATCTTGGCCCCTTGGACTATCCTTCCTCCAGGAGAGGATCATATGGTGTGGTGTGGGATTATGTCCTCATTCACGACGGTCTCATAATGATCACTCCATGTTCCCCCCCCTACTGAGCTGTTTCGTCGACCCCTTTTTCGGCAGTTCACCAATGTGCCTAAGAGTACTCTGGTTTATTACCTGGAATGCCAAGCTTTACTCGGACACATCCGCACCCGCTTTCCAGGCTTTGCGTATCCCTACATCAGGGCTTTCATCATCTCTCACACCCGGAGGGACCCCCAAAAACGGCCTGGATACTACTCCCAAGGGCTCTCCTACCATTACAGGCCAATGCTCCGAGGGTTTCGGACAACAAATCGATAAAATCCCGCGTTGCGAATATGGTCAGCGGTCGATGCTCGTTTGTTGTTCCCACCTCAGGCTAACGCGATATGGACGCTGTGTTTCCATCATGGTTAACAGTTTTCCTCTATCGCCATGCCAACCCATTAAGCCCAAATGCCGGGAACACAATTCACACCCTTCATCACTTCATCATGTCAAAGTAGAGTCTTAGAACTCTTGGTACTTTTCCCCCGTGTACGTCTGCGCGTTGGGGGAACAAGCTACATCAAAAGTGTCCTTCGGAACTCTCTGCTGACTCCCCTTTGATGGATGCCCCAAGTATTGCGATGAGGATACCCCCCTTGTTTCCCACACCGAGTTTATCTCACGTGGGCTTAGGGATTGTGTTGACATCTGTGCTTACTCGGGAGTCGTCACCAACCACGGTCCGAGCTCTAAGACCATAAAGTAAGACTCTCACCTGGAACTACGCTCAAGACCCCCTCTCTTTGGGTCCAACTTGAGTTTAGTAAGTTCACCTCTCTCGGGTCCTACCATTGGGACCCTGACCACCGGACCGCATGGCGTAGTGTAGGATTACGTCCTCATTCACGTCAGGGTTGCAACAGCTGCACCACGCGTACCCCGTTCTGAGAGTTAGCCCTCCTATTCCTTGTCCTGCATGACATTAAAAGGCACCCTTCAGAACTACGTGTGTCTTGATTCCCATCCTCATGGGATATGTAGGACCACCTGAATGTCTAAGATTCGGGTCCAGCCCCACCTCTTGGAGATCTCCTGATTTCCCGTTCACCTAGGCCACTTGGCCTATCCCTCTCCAGGAGAGGGATGTGTAGGTATGATACAAGGTTTTGGGCACCGTGCCCCCTTCCCCCGGGAACCTGCCATCTCTCGATCACCCTCAAAGTTGAGTCCCTTGACTCCCTGCCGTGGTTCACCCATGTATTAAGAGTACTCTGGTCTAGGACCAAGAGTGTCAGATTCAACTTGATCAAGTTCCTTCCACTTGTCAAGCTTCGTGTTCCCCTCCATTCGGGCTTCCATCACCTTTCACACCCGGAGGGACCCCCAATAACGGCCTGGATACTACGCCCAAGGGCTCTCCTACCATTACGGGCCAACTCCCCCGAGGGTTTTGGACAAAAAATCGATAAAATCCCACGTTGTGAATATGGTCTGCGGTCGATGCTCATTTGTTTGTCCTCATCTCAGGCTAACGCGACAGGATGCTGTGTTGCGAACATGGTCAGCAGTAATCCTCTGTCGTCACGCCAGCCCCTTCAGTCCTTGAATGTTGGTTGCATGACTCACATCATTTTCCACCCCATCATGTCCAGGTGGAATCTCGACACTTTTGGCTCTATCCCTCAGTGCACCTTTTCATGTCAGGGGGACAAAGCTGCAATCTGGCGTCCTTTGGGGCTCCCATGGTCCGAGCTCTAAGACCATAAACTAAGATCCATTCGGGACTACGTTCAACTTGATTCCCATCCTCATGGGATATGTAGGACCTCCCAGATGCCCTGTCTCCGGGTACAACCCATTCAAGAAGCCAGTCTCTCTCCCTATTTCACCTCTGTATAGGCCCCTCGGCCTAAGCTTTCCCTCTCCGAATGGCGTACAACTTGATGTGGGATCATTTCTCTGACAATTGTGTTTTCTAAAACTGCGCACATTTCTCGCCTAGCATCGTCTCTTCTACGTCTGCACTGCATGACGATAAAATGCATGCTTGGTCCTATCATACAACCCTAAACTGTGACATTATCGTCCTGGCCGCACGACGAAAAACGGCACCGCATTGTGGTTACCTCATTGTAGAGGACATCACGTTGGGTATTGGTCACGTGCCATGCCATTTTTCAACGCCCATCACGGCTTGATCCTTGTGGTTACATCACAGCCTACTATTCTAGGCCTGTCGCTTCACAAAAAAAAACCATTCACCTTAAAGAACAAACAAGATACATCAAATTCCGCTTCTTTTAGTGAAAGGGCCACGCCCGCACTCCCCTTTTCCCCTGGCAGTGGTATTTTACCATGTCACCATCCAGAACTACGTATGGCTTGATTCTCATCCTTATGAGATACGTAGGAGCGCCCAGGCACTTCCCCGCGGGCCCAGCCTAACCTTTGTGTTCGGTCCCTCGACCCGAACATTTCCCCAGAGAACGCGTGGTAAGCAGGGCTTAGGTCCTCCTTCATGCCGGGTCTTGACGCCATGCGTCCCCTGCTCCCTTTAACCATTTATGGTCAAAGACACCCTCCAGAACTACGTATGGCTTGATTCTCATCCTCATGAGATACGTAGGAGCGCCCGGGCACTTCCCCGCAGGCCTAGCCTAATTTTCGCTTTCGGTCCCTTGACCAAAAACCTCTCCCAAGGAGGTTGCGCGGTGTGATATGGGGTTGTGCCCTCATTCACGTCGGGCTGTTCACCGCACCGTACACACCTCCTATTCCCATTCATGCCAGGTGTTGGAGTTACTCCACCATGTTCCTCTTATGTTTCCTCTCACCCATGGTCCGAATTCTACGACCCTAAACTAAGATCCCCCCATGGGAAAGGAATCTTCTCCCTCTCTCTAATATGTTTCGTTGCCGTATTTAGATGTGCTTTGACAAAGAGCCCGAAGTGTGGGATTTTCATAGGGACATTCCCCTCGTCCCAGGACCAAGCTTCGTGAGCTCCCTATTTGGATCCTCATCCTCTTCCACCTCCAAAAGGACCCTCGGACGACATGGATACTAGGCTTAAGGGCTCTCCATGAATGCTGGACCTAAGGGCCCTTCAATCGTTTCAGGCCAACATCCCTACAGATTTTGGACAACAAATCGATAAAATCCCGCGTTGCGATTACGGTCAGCGATCGATGCTCATTTGTCTGTCCCCATTCTAGGCTAACGCGACAGGATGCTGTGTTGCGAACATGGTCGGCAGTTATCCTCCATCGTCACGCCTCCATCATAAGTGATCTGAATTGCGAGCACCATGATTCACACATTTCCACTTCCCCATGTTCAAGTGGAATTCCATCATACTCAACTCTTTCTCTTCACGCATCTAGGTGCGCCACAAGATCGTGTTAGTGTCACCGGGTCGGGATTCACCGAGCGTCCCTTCGCCCTAACCTGCCCCTCTCTGTGTCGGGAAATTCCCACCACTACTGCTTGTTTCCCACACCGAGCACGACTCACGTGGGCTTAGTAGTTTTGGCAGGATGTGTACCAACACGGTCGGGCTGCTCATCGTCCAGCATGACGTTAAAATGCGCTTTCAGAACTACGTATGGCTTGATTCCCATCCTCGTGGGGTACGTAGGAATGCCCGGCCACTTTGCTTCGGGCCCAGCCCAATCCTCACTCTTGGTCCCTCGACCTGAAGATTTTCCTCCAGGGGAATGTGGTGTGATTTGGACTCAAAGTCCACATTCACGTCGGCTTTATATCTACCGCGCCACACGCTTCGCTTTTATTCCGTTTCCTATCGTATGACGTTAAACTAAAGGAGTCTATGTGTCCTCAACGCATGACAATAAACTGCGGTTCTACCCTGAACAAGTTCAGGATGCCCCAAGACCCCACTGGGAAGTGACATATCCCCTTGCCAGAGAAGCCCTGTCCCAAAGAAGGAATGATCCATGATCAAACCGATACACCCATCTGACGTACTCCCACCACGTTGGTGTAACTACATAAGTGTTGGATTCTGTTCGGACAGACCATCACTCCATATTCCACGCTCTGCGTTCCCCTCATTCGGACCCTCATCCTCTTTCGTGTCTAAAGGAACCCCCTAACGGCCTGGTCTCATGCCGCATCGGCTCACCTACCGTCCTGGGCCAACATTCCGGAAGACTAGTCATGTTTGGAAGGACCCCCTAACAGTATGGATGTTCGACCTATGGTCCGCCTACTATCCCGGGCCAACATCCCGAAGGATTGATCAACAACATTTGTGACATGGTCCCGTGTTTTGAACATGGTCAACCGTCGACCCTCATTTGTTGTCCCCATTACAGGCTAACGCAGTAAGGGTACCGTTTCTCCTCCAAGGTTAACGGTTGTCCCTTATTGTCACGCCATCCCCACAGTGTTCCAAATCTTGGGTATCGTGATTCACACTTCCCATTTTCATCTGTTTGGACCGATTTCAGTGCCCCTGGAATTGCCCCGTTCATGCATAAGAGCACGTTGAAGAAACGGTAATTCGGCCATCCTGAAAGTTCCTTCTCCCATCAAGCCTCTCCAAACTCTTAGAAATCTGGACTGGTAATCCGAATCCCGGACATCGGGCTCGACCCACGTGGGCTTGGGGAATTGTCGTCGAACATCCCGCAAACATTGTAGGGATGTAACAAGGCAATTCAACAGTGGAAATCGTGCGTGCTACGACATTCAAAACAAAGGTAAAATTTGAAAGCACGAAAGTACCAATAAAGGGTTTTGGGTTTGCTACAATACTCTGGGGTTAACTTTCCCCATGGATGGGTTGACCTCGTCAAAAGAGCGTTGCAGCTCCGCCACCCGTTGACTTGCGGAATCCAAGGCTTGCTGCCGCTGAACTAGCTCCCGCTCCTCCTCAGCAGCGGCGGGGCGCAGTTCTTCAGTCCTGGATTTGGCCCTCTCTACGTCAGCTTGAACGGCGGCCATCTTCCCAGAAGTCTGCCTCATATGCTCTTCTGCCTCGGCCAACTGGTCCTTCAACCGTGAGACCAGCTCAGATTGTGCGTCAAGAGAGGCTGAAAGCTCGTCTGCCCGGGTCTGCATCTGTTGAACCTCGCCTTCAGCCTCCTGGAGCTTCTTAATGCTGGTCGCTTTCCTCCGCTGCCAGCCCATGCTGAGCCCACGATCATGCCCCCGGATCTTCTCAGCCATAAGATCTCGGATGAGTGCGTAAGGACGTTGGGCATCCACTCCCCCAACGCACAGTTCATGCAACCGCGAGTGAAGCCTATCCATTTCGGCCAGCCATTGTGCTTGGGGAGTGTCCTTGATAAAGCGTGCAATCAGCTTCCATGACCGGCGGTGGACTATGCTGCTGTCTTCCTCGTCGGAGGCCGTTTTGTCCCAGTCTGCGCGATTGGCAGGCTCGTATGTGGGATACGCTCGCAGGAAATCCTCGGCAGGATCAACATCCGGTGTTGAATCCAGTGCGACACTTGGCGCCGAAGCAGGCGCGACAGAACTAGGACCGACCGGTTGATCCTCTTCCTCGGAGTCCACCTCAATGATTTCGGGTACGGCCCTGCTGGTGGTCCCACCAGTAATGATGTGTGTCGTGGCTTGAGGAGATGGCAGGACTATCACCACCATTACCGGCATGCCCCTAGGAGGGACGCCACCAGACATCCCGACCAGCCTTGCCGCAGCAGCCCATGCCAGTCATAGAACTGTACGACAAAGAGGGACATGAACGTTAGTTGGCATGGTCTACATGTGGCAACGAGGAGACCGGTGAAGGAGACATACAAAGATTGACCTCCGAGCACTGCTCCTAAGCCGGTACTGACGGGACCCCGAGACGAGGCCCCCCGTATACTGTTGGAAGGTCTGGAGATTCCGGAGGAGCCACCTCGGGCGCCCTGGTCCCACCAGACGCGGAACTGGACGTAGCCATAGGCGCAGGTTCTGAAGGTCCCGTATCATCACCCGCCAAGGAGCGAGAACGAGGCCTACGAACAAGTTCCTCCTGCATGGCTCAAACATTGGTGAGAAGTCCATAGGGAACCAAGAACAGATCGTAAGGAGAGAAGTTCGGAATGCTACCTCGAGAGCCTCCGCGAACTCGTCGGATTATGAGCCTCAGTCTCCGACCTCGCCTTTCTCAAGCGGGCTCCCTCCTCCAGCCTCATCCTCCCGAGAGGAGTCCTCTGATTCCTCCGGCAAGGGGAAGCGCTCCCTCAGATCGGCAGCCGATAACTGTGGGGGGACCGTCTGATTCAACAGTACCCTCACCCGGTCTGTCATTGGGTGAGGGACACCACTGGAGTGGACATAATCCTCCAGCTCTTCCAGGTACTGTTCTGCCTCCGCCGGAGATGCCATGAATCCAGTCCAAACTGGGCCTATACCCGGTAATTCCATCCCGAGGCGATTCAGGTGGGCCCATATCTCGGATGGGCTGAGGAATTGCCGGTTGACATCCCTAATGTCCCAAGCCTCCGGGAAGATGGCATCCTCTTCCATGTCAATGTGACGTAGGCGCTTCCCCGGAGCCTGAGTGGATATCCTACGGAATCCCCTCGGTGGCCGCCCCTCCGGATGACCCGGCTCTCCCGGAATCACCGGATCCACCGCCGCTGCCATACCCTCGGCCGGTGCGGGTCTCGCCTCCATGGCAGCCCCACTGCCGCGAGCAGCCCTAGCTGCCCTCCGACCCCGACCTCGAGATAGAGGAGGCCCACCGTCACCAACCCAGATCTTTGGTTGCTTCAGCATCTCCCCCGGATAAGCGGCCTTCCAACTGATGACGTACTCCTTCACTAATCCGAAGGCGGCGGTGGATGGAGGCAATGCAATCCGCATCTTTCCATCTTCCCATGTGAACATGAGCCACAGCTGCCTCATCACACATGGGTGCTCCTCGTGATGCACCTCCCAGTAGACCTGCAGGGTCAGCCGCTGGAGGCACCGAAACTGCCTCGCAAACTGATACAGAGTGTACGGTTCACAGAGCGGCTCAAGATCTATTCATGCCACAAAAACTCCACCTCAGAAGGCCAGGAGGTAAGCCCGATGTTCTTCCGTTCCCCGTCCGTCATCAGTAAGAATCCCCGTCGGCAATGGGAAGGGATGGAAGTTGAACTCGTCCGCCCTCCACACCCTGTTCAACACCATCAGAATGGCCAGTTTGAACAGGAAGCTCCCGACCGCGTTCAGGATGGAGGGGAAAAAGTTCGATCCCGGTGGCGAAATGGGGTTTGGATATTCGTAAATCCCCCTGATATGCGCTGCGATCCACCCATATAGGAGGTGAAAGGGCCCGCATATCCTTGGAGGCTTCTTGCCCTCGCTAATGCGCCGCAGCATTCTGTACAGTTTGGTGAGCATCAGGATCCCCAGGTTGATCTGCTGCCCCATGGCCAACATCGACGCCATGATAAACGAGCTGGGCCATACCCCCATGCTTGTATCTCTCACCGGTAGGATCCAACCACAGATGAGAGCCGCGATGAACGCCGCTAGCCTGACTATCGGCTGTTTTTCAGTGCTGACACTGAAACCCCAAGTCTTCCATTGGCTGTCCTCCATGACCCGCCAATACGAGTGCCCCTTGCCCCGTTGGGCTGCCCTTGGACAAGTTTGAGGCATCGGAGGGAACTCTCGATTCTCTGGGAAATTCAGGAAGCATTTGAACCATCTCCTAAAATGGACACCCCTCACTGCCTCCTTGTCCTCTCCAGGGACAAGTGCCATCAGTGTCGACACCAGTCGCGGCATTTGCTCCGCATCCCCCCACGCGCTGACAACGGGGAGGAATTCGTCATACATGGACCCCAATATTGGGACCCCAGAAATCTGGTGGACATCCCACAGGCTGATGCCCACCTCCCCGTGATGCAGGTGAAAAGTTTTGGTCCTAGATGACCATCTACTCAGCAACTCCTGAATTAGCTGCTTCAGTTGGTAAATGTGGAATTGGGAGGCCCATGCCGCTTCATACAACCCCACTCTCCTCAGCTCGACCCCAAACTCCTCGCATGAGGCGCCTACCCAGTAGGCCCAGGCCCAGTCATCAGTAAATTTGCCACCCTGGCGCAGGTCCTACTCATCGGACCATCCCTTCTTCGAATCTTGCAAGGCCGCCTTCAGCATGGTACGGTAGAGGGGAGGGGAAGTCTCCGGCAGCAATGGCTTCCTGTCAATGTCGTTCACATGGTTTTAGAGACAGTCAGCGGTAACAGGTGTGAAATCCTCCCGCGCATGACCATCGGCCGCCCTGAACCATTGGTGCTGGCACGGTGTGCTCCTGAACCAGCAAGCTGGTTCATCCCTACTCGCCTCAGGGATCAAGACGTCATCCCTCAGCCCGAAGCCGTACAACGACAGTTTCTTGCACTGAGGATAATCTTTCTGACCCTCCGAGAGCAGATCTGTCAAAGAAGTGTGGTCCGAGTGGCTCCGGATCATCTCCCCCAAGCCTGGACGGTTGGCCATCTCATCTCGACGAGCAGCATCTGCAAGGACCCCCAATACAGCCTCTTGATGGGCCATTTTAACTCTGACACTTAGAAAAGATTCTCTCTGCTGGATCGCGAAGCTCGACCGCGAAGCTGAATCGTGAAGCCGGATTGCGAAGATCGGTCGCGAGACCAAGCCGCGAAGTCTGGCCAAGGCCGACAAATAGAGGTTCGCTTGGCGCGGGCGTGAAGTCGGAGACCCGCGGTTCGCCGCGAAGCTCGATTCGCGGAGGGCTGTCGCGGAGTACGCAGAGCTTCGCGAAGTCGAGAGCAAAAAAAGACAAGGAAGGCACGTGAAGAAAAAAGAGGTCGAACCCCCTATTTATAGGCGACGACCACGGAGCATCGCGGCACGCCTCACCCGCGCGGAGCATCGCGGCGCGTCCGGATCTGTAGCCCCGGTCAGCACCGCGGGCCCCCTTCGCGAAGCTGCTTCACGAACCACCGACAATTTTGGTGATTTTCCCTCAGACTTCGACCCTTCACCCTCCGCGGCTCCAAGTCTGAGGGGGGGCATTTGTTGGCGCCAAAAATGTGGCCCGAAAGAAAAGAACGAAAAAGAAGGCCGGCGTGCTGCCTCGCGAAGCTCCGCCGCGAAGCCCCGTCGCGAAGCGCCCTGACCATGGCGGCGCCGCGAAGCTCCTGAGGCGGTAATGATCCGCGAACCCATTTGATGTTCGTGAGCCTCCGCGAAGCTCCTGAGGCGGTAATGCTCTTCCGACGATGTTGACGTTCGCGAGCACGCCACGAAGCACCGAATGCGGCACGCGAGTTCTGCCTCGCGGCGCCCCTTCCCTATAAATACTGGACTCCCCCTGATTCCCGGGACGGACAATCCGACCTTTCGGCTTCTCCTCTCCCGAATCGCGAAGCACTCTTTGCCCCGGGAATCATGAGCTCCGCGTGGTATTTCTACTTCGCGAGACACCTCTTCTTTGTCTCGCTTTGAGCCCCTCTTCCGAGAGGGATGCCCTTCGCGAAGCTCAAGGGCGTTCGCGAAGGAAGGGGATTCCCAAGGGAACTTGGGCAGCCGCGGAGAATTTATGATTCGCGAAACACACAACCCATGCTAGTGATCCCGATTCTAAGGTAGGATCGCTACACATCGTGAAGCACACTGTTTCGCAGGACCCTGCTTCGTGGGGCACCCCTTCTTCGCGAGGCAGTGCTCCGCGAACACTGTTCCACTTCGCGAAGCACCTTCCAATCACACCTATTCCCCATGCTAAGGCCAAGGCACTCCACTTTGCGAAGCACACTCCTCTGCTTAGCGATTCCCCTTCTCGTGCAACCCTCCAGGTTTGCACGATGTGATTTCAAAGTCCCGTGGACAATACCACCCGTAGCGTTGCTTCGCCTAATGCTTCTTCGCATAGGCACGCTAACGGCTATTCCTTCTTCGCATATCCACGCTAATGTGGACCCCTCGATGGTTCGTTCCACGAACCCCCTTAACCATGGCCTTACTGGTACCTTCCCTTCCCCAAGGACCAGAGGGTACCGGTTATGTAAGTCCTAGGGGGGTGGAGTGAACCCACCTCGTCCGAGCTGCAGGACGTTAAACTACCAAGAACCACGTCCTCAACACATGATGTTAAACTGTGACCAAACCTCATCTCCCTAACGAAGGGTCCCCCAGCTCGAAAATTCTTTACACCACTCGTCTCCACGGGAATGGAACTCTTCCTCACATGGAATGAGATCCTCCTTGTCGGAGTGGCGTATGTTCATAGGGGAAGGGCTGCCTCAGAGCGTAAGCCCCTAACCTTTCGTACGGATGATTGCACCCGTGCATCTCCATACTTCCCCACTACCAAGGTCAGTGGAGGGCGTGATAGGGAACGAGGCACCTCCCATCATTGGACCAAGGTCCCTCTTTCCGGCGCTTCGTCGCACTTCGGGCCTCCATCCTAGAGTAAGTCCAATCACCATGGGCCGCCTAACGCGTAAGCCACTCTTCGCTCCTCACGGACGCATCCTTCGTGACGTGATCGTCAGGTCCTTGCAACCTCTTGTTTCTCACACCGAGCATGACTCACGTGGGCTTAGAGTGAGCACCGACCCTGACCACCCATCATAGAGAACTACAAGGTCTTTGATCCATGTCAAGGTGTGGTACGTAGGAAGCCTCCATGAGGTTCAAGCCCACCCGTCATTTCACGTCGGGTCTCAACCCCGTCCAGCATGACGTTAAACTGCATTCTGGTCCAGTGGTAAGCCGTTGCGACCCATCATAGAGAACTATGAGGTCTTTCACCCATGTCAAGGCATGGTACGTAGGAAGCCTCCATGAGTTTCAAGCCCACCCGTTATTTCACATCGGGTCTTTTCTAGAGAACTACGAGGTCATTGATCCATGTCAAGGTGTGGTACGTAGGAAGCCTCCATGAGGTTCAAGCCAACCCTTCATTTCACGTCGGGTCTCACCCCCATCCAGCATGACGTTAAACTGCATTCTGGTCCAGTGGTAAGCCGTTGCGACCCATAATACAGAACTACGAGGTCTTTGATCCATGTCAAGGCGTGGTACGTAGGATGCCTCCATGAGGTTCAAGCCCACCCGTCATTTCACGTCGGGTCTCACCCCCGTCCAGCATGACGTTAAACTACATTCCTATCCGACGGCAAGCCGTTGTGACCACCCCAAACTATGAGGTCTTTGATCCATGTTAAGGCATGGTACGTAGGAATCCTCCCAGAGGTTCAAGCCCAACTCCCATCGGACCAAGGTCCCTCACTTACGTCGGTTCGCCGACACCCACCGCCCGTCGTTCATTCACGTCAGGGTTCACTATCGTCCCGCATGACCTTAAACTGTATTCCCTGAACTACGAGGACTTTGATCCATGTCAAGCCATGGTACGTAGGAAACCTTCCCAAGGTTCAAGACCACCATTAGTGGACCCACAGGTCTACTTTCACGTCGGTACGCTGACGATGCCCATCGGACCAAGGTCCACCTTCATGTCGGTACACTGACGATACCCATCGGACCAAGGTCCACCTTCTCGTTGGTTCGCTGACGACATTCATCGGGCCAAGGTCCAGCTTCACGTCGGTTTACCGGCACCATCCCGAACTACGCGGACTTTGATTCCCTGCCATGGGGATACGTAGGAAGCCTCGTCAAGGTTCAAGCCCAACTTCACCGTCGCCCCTGCGATGGTCCCATTTCACTCTCCCTCTACTCCATTCATCAACATATCACCTGTCCCGATTCTCGCCCGGACCGTCTCATCCCGGTGAGACCATGTCGGTGCGCTCTTCTTCACAGCCATCCATGGGCTGGCCCCGGTATCGACATCCCTTCAAGGAGGATCCCTCAGTCCGATCTATCCTAGCTAATGCTCTGGTTGGGTTGATCCGTCTCTGCTAGACGTTAAACCCGCGACATACCCTGTGTTGAGCACGGGAAGCTGAGGAAAACCTCAGATATGTGTCTGTGACATATAATTCCCCGCGCTCAATGTGGGATGCCTCGGGCCTCCACGCCCTCGAGAAGCCTTGTTACCAAGGATAACAGACAGACATGCCAGGTACCCCAGCACCCAGACACGCTACTAATGCCTCAACGTGACTACTCCCCTGACTGGACCCTTTGGAATGTCCCGACAGAAGCAGTGTAATTAACCGGCGTCCATGGAAACATGGCACTGGGAAGAGTTTCACGAACTACGTATTATATCTAGGAGGGAGACCCGGACTAATTGATGAGTTCTTAGGAGGAATCCACGGAAGGAAGAACCGACATCCCATCATCCCGTTTCGATCAAGGAGCAGACGTCCCTGAATAAGGAGCGAATGCCGCCCGCCTTTGGAAAGCGGGAATGCGGGGCAAAAAGCAGCGCGTCCTCCACAGACGGATGCGCGCGCCCCAACAAAAGCATCGGAAACAAACACAAACAAGGATTATTAGAGGAAAATGCTATGTATTTTTTTAGTATATGATTACACTAGATTTCTATGGGTCAATTTTCTAGGAAAAAAATATTAACACTTTTCTGATTTTCAAAACATTTAATTCCTATGTTAAAAATGAGAAAACCCATCCATTGATTATTATTCATAGTGATCATGGAAGAGAATTTCAAAATTCAGATTTTGAAACTTTTTGTAGTAAGAAAGGAACTACTCAAAACATCTCATCTTTAAGAACTCCTTAAAAAAATGGTGTTGTTGAGAGAAGAAATCTAATTCATAAAGAGATTACTAGAACTATGTTGAGTGAATATTCTATCGCTAAACACTTTTGGGATGAAGGTACTAGTACTGCTTGTTATACTATAAATTGAGTTTTAATTAGACCTTTTCTTAACAAAACACCTTATGAATTCTGGATTGGTTGAAAATGTAGAGTTTCTTACTTCAACATATTCGGAAACAATGTATTGATCTTGAAAACTAAAGAAAACTTACATAAATTCATACCCAAATCTGGTGGAGGAATTTTCCTAGGCTACTCCACTAATTCTAAGGCATATAGAGTTTTTAACACAAAATATTGTACTATTGAAGGAAACATTTCATGTTAAATTTGATGAAATTGGCCCTTTTTTAAACAACCACAACATAGATCTTTGGATGAGTTTTCAAAAACGGATTACCAACCATTGATAGAATATTCTTTATTAAGGAAAATTCTCAAGAAAATATTATTAATTATTTAACTTGGAAGACTTTCTACCATATTTTGATGAACATGGTTTAACAAACCCAACTCTATTGTTTCCTAAGAATCATCCTAGTGACAGTATCACTGGGGATGTAAATATGAATGTAAGGACTAGAAGTTCCTTAATAAATGAAGTAGAACATCTAGCATTTCATTCCCAATTAGAACAGAAAATCACAAATGAAGCTTTAGGTGATGATGATTGGATTAAATCCTTACAAGATGAACTAAATAAATTTGAAAGGAACTAATATTAGACCTTGGTGGAAAGAACTAAGGAAACTTCTGTAATTGGAGTAAAATGGGTCTACAGAAATAAATGTGATGAAAATGGAATCATAGTAAGAAATGATGCAAGATTATTTGTTAAAGGTTATAATAAAAAATATGAAATAGACTATGAAGAAAACTACACTCCATTATCTAGACATGAATCTATTCTAATGCTACTTTCCTTTGTATCATTCATTAATTTCAAACTTTTTCAATTGGATGTGATGTGTACTTTTCAAAATGGATATGTCCAAGAGGATTTTTATTTACAACAAACTGTGTCTTTTGAAGACACAAAACATCATGAACAATTTTTCAAACATACCAATTATTTGTATGGACTTGAACAAGCTCCTATAGTCTGGTATTATATACTTATAGAATTTTTCATACTAAATAATTATGATAAGGGAACTATTGAACCAACTCTTTTAAAAAAGAGAGATAATACAAATGTTTTTATTATTCAAATATATATTCATGACATTATATTTAGCTCAACTCAGCAATATTTAACCGATTAATTTTATAATATCATGAAATATGAGTATAAAATGACTATGATGGGCAAGTTAACATTTTTCCTTGGTTTTCAAATTTCACAAAAACCATAAGGAACTTATATATCTCAACATAAGTATTTTATTGATCTTATTAAAAAGTATGCATATTACAACACTAAAAGTATTAGTACTATAATAGGTACCTCAAATTTTCTTGATCATGATGATGCTAGGAAACCAGATGATCAAAAATATTTTTGAGGTATGATAGGAAGATTATTATAAAAAACAACTAGTCATCTAGATGTAATGTTTTCATTATTATTATGTACAAGATATCAAAATAATCTAATGTTATCTAATTTAAATTAGTGAAAATAAGTTTTTTCTATTTAAAGGGAACCATGGATTTATGACTTTTCTATTCTTCCGGAAATGTTTTTATTTTAAAATTATTTTTGAATGCTAATTTTGGCTGATGTAGAATAGATTGAAGAATTAAATCCAGAAAATTTCATTTCTTAGGAGATTCAATAGTTTCTTAGTCAAGAAAAAAGCAAAACTCATTACCGCTTTCCACTGCTGAAGGTGAATATATAGCAGCAGGATGTTGTTGTGCTAAGTGTTGTGGATGAAACATTCACTCACAGACTATGGCATAAGTTTTTAAAAAATGAAAATATTGTGTGATAATACAAGTTCCATTTCCCCAGGAAAAAACCCTTCACATTACTCTCGTGTAAAGATCATTAATATTGGGCATAACTTTCTTATAAAACACAAATTTATATGAGATATTATTCATCAATTTATCATAACACAAGATCAACATGCTGATATTTTTACAAAATCATTACCCTTCGATAGATTTGAAAACATTAAACAATATTTAGGAATTATAACCATAAGATAATCTTCCATATTAAATTTTTGTTGAAATCTATCACCTTAAATTAAGAATATTTTTTTTCATATGAATAGTACATTTGTTTATCCTTTCAAAAATTTCTATAAATTGTTTTTCTTAGAACCTAAAATTTTGTTCATTAATAAAATTATAAGAACCAAAAAAAATTATTTCCTTAATAAATTTTATGGAACCTAATTTTTTTCCCTTAATTACATTTCTAGAACATAAAATTTCGTTTCTTTAATAAATTTTTCTCGAATCTATGTTTTTCAAAAAAATTATCAATATGGATAATTATTTATAAGCAATCTGAATGGTATTTTTCCTAACATAAATCCTACACATTTTTTTCATCATTTTGTTCTTTCTATTTTTTAAGAAAACATTATCATATTCACTTTCTATAAATCCAATATTCCCATAAAAACCTCAAAAGATCAGACTCTAAGAATCCTTCTATGGTAGGGATGTAAATAAATAGATAAAATCAAGTAATGTCTCAACCATTGGATCTATCCGAGAATTTGAATCTTCACTGTGAACCCTATTTAATGGAACCACGTTCTCTCATCCCACATGGATTCTCTGAAGATTGTGCATTGAGACTCTACTGCTCTTCAAGAATGCCATTTTTTTCTCAATCTTCTTATATTCTGAGTGTCTCTTGAAGCTTCTCCTCATACTCAGATGCGGTCTCAGTATATCAGGTAACCAAAGGGCTAGTTATTGTTTCACGAGAGATAACTAGGTCATAATTTTCTTTGTAATGTATAATTCATTGATTGGAAATATTATCAAGTTCAATGGAAGGGAAACTGATTTTTTTTCAAAAGAATAGAATCAATATACCATCTACCCAGAATATGTAGTAATATTTTATGATTCAGAAATTTTCTATGAGAATGGTGGAAGAGAAATGTTTTTAGTTCAGTATCTATGGAAAAGTGTACTCTCTATCCTTTAACGAGGAAGAAATCATCTTAGATATTCTATATGAAGGTGAACCTATTATATACTTACACCGGTTACCTGCTAAAGATGGATATTTTGTGAAGAACAAAGCCTATAAATGCCTTGGACTCATGAATTTCAAGAAACCCACAATTTCTCTTCACTCAAAAAATCACATATTGGTAACCCTATTGATTCAATGTTTTCTTATCCCAATGAGGGGTGATAAGGATTAACTTAAGATATGTGATATATTTCTCTTAGTTTTTTTTAAATCTATGAATGATATACTTGGTAAATTATATTCTTTTCAAAAATATCAAATTTCAAAAGTGGTAACAATAAGTCGTAGATTATGATGTATCAGACAATTATTTAAAATATCATTGTATTATTTTTAGAATCTATCAAGATTACATGTTCCTATAAGGATATGAATTTTAAAGATCATGTTTATCAATGATGATACATTAATAAGAATGAAGATAGCATTCAATGCCAAATATGGAGAGTTCTGTGATCATCCTAATAAGGATGATCCACCTGAATTTAAGAAAAATGTTATTACTGAACCATCACGGAAAAGAAAATCTAAGGAGATGGAACCTCAGCCAACTGAACCCATTCCGTAACTGCAATCATCACCCTATAAATCAAAGAAGCAGAAGAAGTTTGCTAATGAAGTTGTTACTAAGTGGAAGGAGAAAAGGGAGAATGGAAAGGATGGTTATCCAATTTTTTGACTTGATCAGTTGCAAGCGAATGTTGTAGGGATGGCTGGTGCTAAAAATCATGAAAAAAAAGATAAAGAGAAAAGGCTAATGGAATAGGAATATGAGGCTCACCTTGTTCAATCTTTGATAAAGGATATTAAAAAAGCCTCATAAAAAATCCACGTACAAAAATCCTTTTTGAAGGAAGTGTCATTTCTAAAACCGATTTTTGAAGAGGAATAAATTCTACAATATGAAGAAGAAGAAGAATATAGTGAATAAGTCATTAAATTGGTAGAAGAATATCTTGAAAATGAGAGTCTTTCTGATAAAATTTCAATAAGAACTTCCCAAGCCTCATCCACCAAAATAATTTCCGATAAGGAAAAGGATATATCTAAAGATGAAGAGGAAGTTAATAAAATCCATTTTGTCGAAGAAAGTGAGGAAAATGATGACATCATTTCGGATGATGTGTTGAAGAAAATGATCAAGAGGTATCAAGTGATGTTAACAACAACTTTTCTAAAAGGAAGCTAGTTTTTCTTGATACACCATGAAAATGTGATATAGAAAAATCATACAAATCAATTTTTTGAAGAGGTTGAAGATACTCTTATAGAGAAAGATCCTTCAGATTCTGAATCATTTTCCTTGGGAAATTATTTTGTGGTGCAATATTTTAAGAATATTGTTGATTGAATTCCTTTATTTCCAACTATTGAATCCTATTTTCAACTCATTCATCAATTAGTTAACCTAAAAATAGATTCAAAAAAATTGATGGAGAATTTATCTAGAAAGAAATAGATTTTGAAACCTTTATGATCAACTAAGAAGCTCATCTAATGTCTTTCATGAAGATTACATCTTGGTCGAAATCAATAGTTCATTATATTAATGTTGTTAATGATTTTAGGGATTCATCAAAAGAGGTTTTCAACAAGACTAATAACATGTAAAATAATCTTTATTAAATCATAAATCAGGATTATGATGCACGGATTCAATTGGATAGAGATATTTATTGCAAATATAACTTTGTTTCCATTTCCTAAAAGAGAGAAAACAATACCAAAGTTTAGTTATATGAGAAATTCATGTCCCAAGAAGAACTTTTCAAGTTGTAATAACAATTAATTCAGTCTCTTGAGAATAATAACAAAGAGCAAGAGGAGTTACACACGAAGTGCCAAGAATATCATAAAGACTTAAAGAATATAATGGCCATACTTCATAATAATATGCCAAAGAAGAAGAAGGATGATTGATTTTAACTACAATATTTTGTTGTACCAAAATCTTTAACCAAAGCTAATGAAATAACCTTTTTTATACCTTATTTCACATTATTTATTCTTCTTAATCATTTAGGTACCAAATCACCCCCTTCCATTACATTCTGAGCTCACAAAGGTGGAAAAATGTTTTAAAAAGAATATTGTGTTAAGGGAGAGTTTACCGAAAAGAAGATAATTGTATAATTAAGGGGGAGATTAATCTAATAAGAACCTTTCTGATGAAATGGAATATAATTCTAAAGATAATTTCTTATTTGAGAGAATATGATCTATATGGTGAAAAAACCTAAGGAGGAGTTAGTCATATTCACTAAGTCTCGAATATAAGGGAGATAAGTTTTTATTTCATGTTTTTCAAACATAATTTTTCTTTTTAAAAAAGTGGTTTCTGATTCCAAAAATGGGGAGATTGTTAATTTAATAATATATCTTATGAATTTTTCCATTCTGTTATGTTTTGAAAATCATAAACACTTTTTCCTTAAAGATAATTTTCTTTCTATAAGGAAATTTATTTTCATTAAACATGACATACTTTTTTAGGATATTCTTAATGATCATTATCATAACATGACCTTGTTTTTCTTAAGACTGATTTAACTTAACTATAATATGATTCTGATCTAAAACCACTTAACCTTATAGATTCGTATAATCCAAGTGTCACTGTTTTTAGACTCCAAATTATTTGAAATTCAGACTCTGAATTCTCTGAAATTCAGAATCCAAATTCTATGAAATTTAGGCTTCGAGTTATTAGAAATTCAAACATTAAATTCTCTGAAATTTAGACTCAAAATTCCCTATAATATTGAATTTTAATTCCTTTTAGTTTAGACTCTGAATTCCTTATAATTAACACTCCAAATTCCTCAAATTGAAACTTAAAATTCCTCAAAATTCATACTCCGAATTCCTTTGAATTAAGACACCGAATTACTCAGAATTTAGACTCTAAATTATATAGAATTTAGACTCCTAATTCTTTGTAAAATAATATCCAAAATTCAAATTTTCATAGAGTCCAATTATTCATACTTACTAAAGTTTTCTTTTCTTTCTAAAATATTTTGTTCGAAATTTATCTCATTTGAGTTTACTCATGTTACTTAGTTTTAAAATGGATTTTCTTACATGTTATAATTCCTTACACATGGTTAGGATAAAATAAAATTTCTTGTACAATTTCTTTCTAACTTATTTTTTGTTATGTGACATGTGTACAAGTCCCTAAAAAATTCTAGGTAAAATATTACCATTGAGGAGGGAACTGACTATTGAAGTTTTTCTTATAAATAGGATCTCATTTGAATGAGCTCAATATTGATTGATTATCCTAGATATTACATGTTTTGAAGTGATTTATAGATTAATAAAGACTCACGTGCCTTGTTAATTTCAGGAATATCTTGTTCAACCATGAACTCCTTGTTCAACATGCTTTGTGTGACTCTAATTGCTACTATATTCAATCAAGGGATTCCAAGGATTAGAAGATATTGGTGTCTAATACCTTGAAGTTTGATGACTTATGAAGATAGGAAGACAGAGGTGTTAACTACCTTAAAGTTTTAAGGATTGTAGGGATAGTAATACAGACTCGGATATTCTTATCAAGGGCTTACCCGGGTGTGGGTAAAACAGACTTTCTTGAAGTATATATCAAGGTACCTCTATCTAATGTAGTTGGATACCCTTCCCTTTAGGTTAAATTATATACTACTTGTTTAATTACTTAGTTACAAGTATTATTTCTACCAAAATTTTGTTGAATAAAGATATTATAACATTCTTATACTTGTTTCTACTTTTCTACTCTGATAAATGAGATTTTATACACGTTAAGGTAGAATCATTCCCTAAGTAATATTTTTTTTCAGTTTATTTACTATATCCATATTTCTAGATCCTAGGAATGTTTATTTCTATGTTAATAATCAAATAGTGTTTGTGAATTTACCTTATTTATCATTGTTAAACATATATTTACTTTTAGTCTTAAAAAGGGATTGTTTTGAAACATACAATTCACGCCCCCACCTTTTAATTAAGCATCAACATATTCTATTTTGATCCAACAAAAATGTATACTTGGATCATATCCCCATTAAATAATAAATAGAATCAACATATGTCATATTATATGGAAAATTATTTTTATCATTTAAACAAATTCTTGAGGAAAATATCATTTTAACTTTGAAAAACACTATTTAAAATATAAAAAAATTTGAATTTTTTTAAAATAACAATGAATACATATCACAGAATATTTTAAAATAATTTGAAACAGTTTATAGAAAATAAGACAATTTAAAAAACATTTTCCTTTAAATTGAGATTAAATTATCATTTAAAACACTTTCAAAACATTTTTAGAAAATATTGTTTTAAAATTACATAGCTTTCCAGCCAAAGAGTGATAAAGATGGATTTTTTTAAAAACATTTTTCTTAATTATATTATAGGCCAAAGTGTGAAAATAAAATAACATTACATGAATATATCATGAATAACCATAGGATAAGATAATTAATGAGAAATATTGATATTTAAATCATGAGGTATCAACATTGGAGACTTAATCTTAAATAATCCAGATAAAGGATAAGATTGTAATATGACATCTTTACCACAGTGGCAACTTTGAATCATAATTCCCCTGAAATAATAACATAAAATAGAAATTAAAATATCATTAGGATGAATAATTTCATAATATCACATGTTAAAGGTGCTATATATACACCTCATTAAAGGATATAGGAGAATAACATAACATACGTCTCAAAGATGGTAAATTGAGACAAAAATCCCTTACCAATTTGATAACTTTTTAACCATAAATCCTTTGAAAGAGGGATCAAAAAATGGATATTTAAATACCAATTATTTAAATTATAATCATCATAAAATACATTCATTTTTATTATACACACCACATAAATTAAATCAGTGGTGAACAAGGCATGTGTCTCCTAAACGTAAATAGTGAGATAAAAATCCATTTCCAGTTGAGTAAATTTTGAAATGTAATCCCCATGAAATAATAACATAAATGGAAATATTAATTATCATTAAATTGGTTATATTAATTATATATCATACCATAGGTTATTATATACCCCACATAAATTAAACATTTAGTAAATATGGAATAAGTCTCTCAGAAAAAAAAGTGACACTAGAAATCCCCACACCTTTAGTCTTCAATTCTATCCCACTTATTGTAAATTAATATATAATAAATATAAATTTATTATAAATATATTAAATAACTATATTCTTATATATATCATACCATATATTATTTCTTAAATCCTTTTATTACCTGTTTATTAACAATTGCACGATAAAGTTACATTTTGGGTAATGACTGATTTTTTTTCATATAGATATCTTGATTTGATATATTTTTGGTCGCTTTTCTTTGTAAATTGTTTAATAACCTCAATAATTATAAACATGATATAATTATCATATGTATTTTGTATATATGTATTTATATTAATTAAAAATTTTATATTCTGAAAATTAAATACCAAGTTCATAGAGACGGTTGCTTGTACATACACATGAACATTGTTTCTAATTTATTGTTGAATCGAAAAAAAGAAAAATAAAAGGAATATATTATCATTAAATAATCACATTTATTTTATATATATCACAAATTTTTATTCAACACATCCTTAACTCATTTCATGTAATGTGTGAATGAATCACATCATTTACTGAGTCGTTAGTTCGTCCTACACATGAACGAAATTATCTTATTCCCATAAAATGGAAATCATGAAGTTATGTGTGATATAATTATTTAATAATTATGAAAATATCATAAATATAATATATTTTATTTATAAATAGTATTTCCATCATTATAACTAACCTTGAGATTTGTTAATGAAAAAAAAAGACATAACTTAGAGAGGTGGTGATCCTTCATACACATGAACGTTGATTTCATAACCAATTATATGAAAATGTGTGTGGTTTTAGGTCATAAACATAACATATCAAAAATGAATTACATTTAATATACTTGGTTTATTATATAATTATGATATAAAAATAATTTTATAGGTTACATGAAGAAATAAAACCAAAACATTTGTTGATGAATATTGCTATTCTTTAGGTATAATACTTAGGTTTGAACAAGAATCCATCCACAGTTAGATTTCATCCCAATATATTGCTTCTAGGAGGGGGGTAGAGAAGTTGTGATGTTATTTTTTAGGTATCTTCCCAAAAAATAGTTGTCAATGCGTGAGGAAGAGGAGATAGAGGTATGCTTTTATAAGTGGGGTGAGTTTCAAACATGTAAATTTTTTGAAGAGATAATTTCTCCAACATTTTACTATTGATTCTGGGCATAACTAATGTATGTGGTTATGGGAGATATATTAAAATTTCCTATAAAAAAATTTCTTGAAACCATGAGCGAGGATCATTCATGTCAAATTTATAATTAATTTATTTAATATTTGAAAAAATAAATGCCTAGACATATGAACTTTCTTTATATATGAATGATGATTTTATGAAAAGACCCTTTTGGATTGCTATCATTTCACTATGAGGATAAAAAGATAGAATCCCTCTAATTGTGATAAACATGTTCTCTTATTCTCTCCAAGTAACGCCACTTGATCATCGGGTGCTAGCTTGGTGAATCTAATTTCTTTCATTGCTCGTTCTAGATTTCTAATTTTTCAGTCTTGAAGATACCTCTCTTGTGTTTCTAATTCTTGAGTTGGACAGATATAAGAAGTAGTCGAGAGAATTATTTTTTTTCAAAAATTATATATTCTCAATTTTGTATTCTCTACACAAAATACATAGAAATAAATTTATATAGTTATGATATAGGTTAAATATTATTTAATTTCATATCACCCATTAAATAACATTTATTACCTTTAATAAACCCCATTCATCATAATTATAATTATAAATTTATTATTTTGTAGTGTGTTCCATCTTTCAAAAAATATATAATTTAAAAATATTTTTAATTAATATTTTTCAATAGATATGGTCTTGGTCCATTCGAACTGATTATTCATTTATTGAACACCTGAATAAAATTTTTATTCATAAATAAATATTTCATTCACATATATGAGAATAAATATTTATTAAATATTCAATAAAATAAAATATATATATCTATTAACATGTTGGAGAATAAGTATTTATTTAATTAATGTGATCAGTATAACTTGAATAAAATTATTCCTCGGACTTGAGAATAATATAAATTCCAATAATTAAACTGAAACAGAATTTAATCAAGATCAACCGACACACTTAGTGTGTGACCCCCTAGGATTATTTTTCATCGGCCTTAGGTGGGATTTCCTAAATTAAAATATTAATATCAAGAAATGGGTCAAGAACCCAAGATAAATAACTTAATTTCTCAACAACAACAACCACATATGAATGATCACTTTTTAATATAATCCCTCTATCACAATATCTCATCAAGAATGTTTCAAGATGGTGTCATCAACCTGTTTACTTTATATATCATTATCTAAATATCTAAAATAAACATGTCCTTACACCATTTCCAATGAAATTAATTCAAAAATTTGATTTGGTTCAAGGGGTCAAGATATCATCTTCCATAAAGATGTAAGGTAAAAATCCTTCTTGGACTTATCCATTAATGACATGTCAATCACGATGCACCCAACATAACCTACTTCAATCTAATGTATGGAATAATAGTTTTTAACAATAAATCTATGTTTTTGAGTCATGGAATCCATTAATGATGATATTAATGTATAATTACCATTACACACACACGATGATAGAAGTATATGACGACACCAAAACATGTCGAATTCTTATCGGTGGGACAGTTCACATAATTTCTTGTCTTTGAGATTACCAAGTACAATCGTCATGAGACAAAGCCTCATATTCTTATGATAACATGAATGTAACGATCTAAATAATATTTCCCCCATAATATTACATTATTTAACTACAAAACTATATTAATAATATTTTCTATCACTTCAAAGATCCCATCATAGTGGGGAACTTCTTTGACCATATAAATACAAAAATTAATCTAAGATATTATTACATTAAATTAATGTAGAATAATGAGAAATATATTATAATATTTTTAAATAATATTAAATATATAAAATAAAAATACAATCAAACTAAAATTAGTTGGTCCAAGGAAACAAACTCTAACAAACTCCCACTTCAACTAGATCCAAAACCCTATGACTTTCAGTATGCTAGACCTCACATGATAATCATGTTTTTACTAAGTCAATGCTTTAGTCAAGAGGTCTTCAATGTTTTATTATTTATAAATTCTTATCAGTACAACAAAACCTCTCTAAGAAAAATCAGTCGTGATATTATACTTCTCAAGTATGTTCTTTTTTCATTCATGTTTCCATGGAACTTTTATGAGATCCATCGTAGTAGTATTAGCACAATTGAGTGTGATAGGATCTTTACATCTATGTACCAGATCAAGATCTCGTAAAAATTTTGGCATCCATACTATTTCCATAGTTACATCATAAGTTAAAATATATTCATAATATACTATAAAATATGAAACCATATCCTTATTTGAGCTCTTATAGTACAAAACACCTCTATTAAAAGTGAATATGTATTTTGATTCTGAATTCATGTCACCATTAATAATTTGGAAACTTGAATCAACATATCTTTTGATTACTATTTCCTCATCTGCTCTATAGAACAAGAACATATCCTTAATACACCTCAAATACTTAAGGATATTATTGACTCCTATACAATGGATGTCACCTCGATCAACTTGATATTTGTCAACTGCACTCAATATGTAGGAAAAATCTATCCTAGTACATAACATATCACACATGGCTAACCCAATCACTGATGTGCATGGAACGTTTCTATTCTATTTATTTCCTCTTATATTTGAGGAATCCTTTTCTAAGAAATATTAATTCCATGTGATTATAGAAACAATCCCTTCTTATATTTTTTATACTTAATATCTTTAGTATCTTTTCAATGTATATACTTTGACATAGGCCGAGTAGGATCTTGGATCTATCACACTGATCTTGATCCCATGAATATATGTCACTTTTTTCAATTATTTCATGGAGAAGAACTTATTCAATCATGTCTTAATAGACAGTAAGACTAGAATTTTTTTGTATGATTAATATAGAAACAATATATACTATTAAAAAAACAAAACACTACTACTATACTATTTGTAGACATGAGGATCATGATAATTCCTTATATGAAATTCTTTATGGCTTAAAAAAAAAATGAATTTTCCATGATCGATATTCATTCATTGATCACTAAAGGGATTTTAAAATTTTTCATATCTTATTATAATCCTTTTGATTTACAAACCCTTCAAGTTGTGTTATATAGGTATCTTAATGAGTCTTCCTATTTAGTATGTTTATTTTGAAATAAATTTTACAATTATCATAGTCATGATAACATGTAACGTAAATTAGAATTTTAATGAATTTAATCATTGAAACTGGTTAAAAGGTTTCCCCTTAATCAATTCCTTCATTTTATTTAAACCGTTTGGAAGCCAATTGTTCCTTATAGGTACTAGCTTTTCCTTCCATGTATATTACAACCAATAGGATTTAAATATATAGGAGGATCTATGGAAATACATACTGGGTTTTGGTAAATGGTAACTATTTCAAAATTAGTGGGTTCTTTCCACATGGAAACAACTGTTCCACTTACTCCTTCATTTTAAATTAAATGTTCATTATTATCAACTAATAACGAGTCACCAACCTTGATGATTATAAAACCATAACATTTTGCTTATCTAAACTCTCTTTTACTCCTACATAGTACTTTTGTCCCCAAAATAGTTTCTTCTATCATAGGGATTTGTGGAATATGATCTTGGTCCAACTCTTCTATACCATGATCCTTATCTTTATTGAATTATATCTCACTCCCACTGTCAATTTTAGAGAAGATATCACTCTAAGTGAAACTGTGTTTCTTTCCACTTTAAATTTTTTATGTGTATTATAGGTAATATCCCATTGTTTCTGTGGGATGTCCTTTAAAGGAACATATTTTTCCTCATGGTGAAATTTTCTAACCTGAACAGACTTTAACAAACACTTCACTTCCTCACACATGTAAATTCGATAACATTGTTTTTCTGCCACTCTAAAATTCATATAGAATAACATTTATCGATTTAAGAAATACCAGGTTTAGTATATTCTTGGTTTCTTTAAATGTGTATCCCCAAAAGGATAATAGAAGACTTTCATGACTTTTCATTGATCTCACCTTGACCAAAAAGGCGTGGTTCCTCATTTCTCTTACGTTGTTCGATTAAGGTTTATAAGGAGTGAGTAGGAAAAGATACCAAACTCCCAAAAGTAATCAATGAAGTTCTGATTAATATATTATCCACCATTATCTAAGAATAGTTTTTTAATCTTCTTACAATCCTAGTTCTTAACACCATTCTTGTATTCCTTGAATTTAGCAAAGGAATATGACTTATACCTCATCATGTAGACATATCCATATCTTCTAAAATCAAATGTAGAAGTTATAATCTATGATTAACAAGCCCTTATTTTTATATTTAAAGGTCCATAAACATTTATATGAACTAATTCAAGAATCCCTTTATCCCTTTCACCTTTCCCACTAAAAGTGACTTTGGTCAAATTGACATATATTCATATGTGTCACATATATTTTGGAACTATCCTTTTACAACTATTATTAAATTATTTTAATAATAATTATCCTTCATATAAAAGACAAAAATCATAAATTATAGTACTATGGGAGATTATTTACATAAGGAATCAAACATAAACATAAGGGTTACCCATGAAACGAATTGGGTATCATAATCTTGTCAAATGGAATATAAAAAGGGAATATCATAATATAATCCATGAATGAATTGATTTAAATCAAACATGGAAATTAATATTGGAAAATAAGAATTGATATTGATATCTGATTTCAAACTGAAGTAAAAAAATTTAACAAAGTGTATAATAATTTATTGAAATAAAATATTTTATTATAGTTTAAGGGAAAATTCTCAACATTCTTTAAAACTGAAAATGAAATATTTTCTATATAATAACATAAATGAACCAATATTGTTTTTCATGTTGAAATTTTTTATTTTATATAAATAGTGGTTACATAAAAAATATTATGGAGTGGACATGGAAATGGGTAAGAAATCAGGAAGTTCTCTTTAATCGAGCTTGCTTATTAGGAATAATTGAGGATGGAACCTTTTTAAAAACATGTATATCCATGAAAAGGAAGGATGAAATGATCTTGATACATGATTTTTAATCAAATACATAGAAGTTATAATAAATTTATAAAATTAAAAAATAATTACATTTGGTAAATAGATATAAGACGTGACCTGATGGAAAAAATGGAGATTTGGAAGGAATCCAATACCACATGCCTGAATGTGTTCTACAAATGTTCTTACTATCCTTGATAATCAAATTACATCCATTGATTAATAAATTAATAACCTTTTAAACATTTATTATTTTTTTTTTAATTTTATTAAGTTCATTTATGGCCTTTTTTATGAGTTATAATCTATACTTTCATTGTTTGGGATTGTGTGTTTCTTTGGTTTTCATGATCGGTTCATTTTTAAACATGTATGAAAGATCATATAGAGTGGTAATAATTATCCAAATCTAAAATTTTATGTTATTAATGAAAATATATTACATTATATTTTCATATATATCATTTTTTTATATGTTATGAGGATGAATCATTTGATAAAACATTAATGGTAATTTTTTATATTAATTTGAAAGTATCTCCGTCTTTAGTTTTGTTCCATTATTTAATATTATATATATATATTTATATATTGGATCGAGAACATTAAAAAATATGTAATATATATATATTTTATAATATATTTTGACCATAATAATTATTTTATTACCATCATTAATGGTTGTAAATTAAATTGAGAACTCGTCGTCCTTAAATGTGATAAATTAATACATCACGGATGATGTTCTCCTTTTTAGAACACAAAAGATGAGGAGAATAAGACTGATGATGGATTATTACATTAACATGTCAAAATTAAAGTATATATAAGATATGAAAGTTTTTATGTCTCTTGGATAAGTGCAGGTGATGATAGAAAATAAAACAAAATTGAAATGAAATTAAAAGAAAATGAATGTGGATTTTCCCTCTTGAATTTCTCCTCCTTGAGAACATCCATATGGAAAAGGTTTTGTTATTTTGTTGAGAAAAGGTTCTCTTAGACATAGGGGAGAGTATTTGGAAGATTGTTGTGCAGATATTGGAAGAGATTTAAATCTTGAAATGTGTGAGGAAAGAGGTGGTGAGGGTGGTATATATAGTGGAGGAGAGGGGTGTTTATTGATTATTTAATTCATCAGTTTATTATTTTGGATCAATAATATGAATTGTTTGGAATCTTATAAATAAATAAAGTAACTAATTCATGTTATTTAGGACCAATGGGGACTTACATCATCCATGCCTCAAGTATGACTCAAAAAATCATTTATTTAACATATACCATAAATTATTGTTTTCCACTATTCAACAAAACATTAACTAATTTAGAAAAATACAAAAAAAACCTAAAATTTTTTGACATGAAGAATTCTAAAATTTACTCTATTTTATGAAAATAGTTTAATAAAAATAATAATTTTAATTTTTAATGAAAATCATAATTTACATAAAAAATCGATTTTTAAATTATTACTGAGTTTCTAAAACGTTGAATAATTAATTAAGGTCTCATAAATTATGATATAATAATAAGATAAAAATATCAATTTATTAATCTATTTTATGAATATAAATTTTCTTTTAAATCATTATATTAATTATAAAATAATAATTACACATTTCTATTTTATAAAAATTATAACACATAATTGGTCATTTTCAAAACATCTATTTACTTATACTATGATTTAATTATATCATATTTTCATTTATAAGATAGGTAAATTTTATTTATACATTCATTGGTGAGGATACTATTTTATTGGATGGGTTTCTATTCTTAAGGGACGCATTACTATTCCATAGGTCATGTTATTATTCCATTGGTTTAGTTTCCTTAATTTATATTAATACATCTTATTTCATTCATTTCCAATTTATAAAGTTTATATTGTGTTCTATATGTGATTTTATGGGATTTAAACTAGGTAAAATAATTATAATAAGGTAATTTTCATTGATAAAATTATATGTTGTTACATTCTTCCCCCTTTTGAAATTTCACCCTTAGAAATTCATCTTTCAAACTTTATGGAAAACAATTGAAGGTGCTTCTCCATTATCTCTTCCTTAGGTTCCCATTTTTTCCCTTTCGTACATATGGTTCTTACATTGTACAATGACCAAGTACATATTCTTGTTTTATAGATCTTTATCTCTATGGTCCAAGATCCGTACAGAATACTCCTCGTAAGAGAGATCATTTTCCAACTGTACCACCGTTGAATTCAGTACATGTGAGAGATTCGGTGTATACATCCTCAAGAGTGACATGTAAAATACATTTTGTACATAAGACATGGTTGGTGTAAGTTCTAATTAATAGTCCAAAGATCCAACATGATCAAGAATCTAAAGGGGGTAGATGTACCAGTGAATTAGATTTCCCTTCATCCTAAATCTCATGATCCACTTCAATAGAGATATGTTGAGGAGTACCATGTATCCAAATATAAAATCCATGTCTCATCGACCATTGTCTTCATTACTCTTCTTTCAACTTTGGGCTACCTGGATATATTTCTTAATGGTTTTCACCCTTTCTACCATTTCTTCATTCATTTTAGTTATTAGAATCTTATGTTAAACAACTTCATCACAAAATTTTGTTATTATGCATATTTTCAAATAAAGGGCTTCATATAGAGCCATTTGGATGATCTAGTGGAAATTTTTATTGTAAAAGATCTTGGATATATGAAAATGTTGGTCTCATCCTCCATTAAAGTGAATAGAACAAGATCTCAACATTTCTTCTGGTTTCTAAATATTTCACTCTAATTATCCATTAGTTTGAGGATGATAATCCATAATAAAGTTCAGCTCATTGTTTAGATCATTTTAGATACTTTTCTAGAACATGGAGTTTAATCTTGGTTCTCAATCATATATAACTGATTGTGGTACTCCATGTATCCTTACCACTTCTCTAATTGATATCCAGACAATTTTCTCCAGGGATAATTCCAATTGAATTATTATAAACTGATCAATCTTTATAAGATGATCCAAAAAAACCTTTATAGTGTTTTTCCCTCTAGATGTATTTGTAAGTCAAGTGAAAAATTCCATGGTGATGTTTTCCGATTTCCAGGTTGGTAAGGGTAATAGTTGCATCATCCCTTTTTAATTATTCTTTTCTACCTTCACTATCTAACATACTAGGAATCTTTATGTATATTTAGTGACCACCTTCTTTATTTTTTCCCACCAATAGTTTTCGCAGATATCTCATTACATCGTTGTCCTCCATGGGTGAATAGGGAAGGATGAGATATGTTCTTCATTTAGAATCTCTTTCTTTACCAATGTATTGGATGGTAAACATGGTCATGACCGAAATCTAATGTCTACATCATCATCCATTTTAAACTCTGAGCATTTCCCATTTCTAAAAGCTTCTACCTTTCTTTAATTTTCCCATCATTCCATTTAGAATCATTTATTTTATCCATGAGGTATGGTTGAGGAAAAATTTGAGAAAGTATTGATGAATTTACTATCATGATAATTTCTACTTCCATAATTTTATGTTCTAAGAAGATTGAATCCTTCTCAATTCACAATATTGATAATGATGTAGGATCCTTTCTATATTGAAAATATGCACCATTATTCTCTTTACCAAGATGTTAGTGGATTGAGAAATCATAATCCTTGAAGATATATAACCATATTCATTAGTTCATATTAATATCCCTCTATGTGAATATATATTTTATTCTCTTAAGATCAGTATATATCTCACACTTCTCTCCATATAGATAATGCCGCAACATTTTCAGCGCAAAGATCACAGCCACCAACTCAAGATCATGAATGGGATAGTTTTGCTCATTAATTTTCAACTTTTTGAGGTATAGAAAATTACATTATAATTATCCATTATTACATAGAATATTCCCTTCATTTAATCATATTTGTACACCCAAAAAGATTCCCCCACTCATTGGTAGTGTGAGCACTGGTCCTGTGATGAGTCTGTTTCCAACTCTTTAATCCAGTCTTCAAATTCATTGGCCCTGAAAATATTTCTCCCCTCTGAGTCTACTTGGTTAGTGGGTTTTAAAATCATAATAGTTATCCAAAAATCATTAGTAATATGAAGATAAACTAATGAAACTATGGATCTCAAATATAGATTTTGTCATGGGACACTCTTAGATCACCTTTTTCTTGTAAGGGTCCAGATATATCCCATTTTTGTGATTAAATGACCTAAGAATGTTACATCTAGAACTCAAATTTAATTTAATTTTCATAGAGTTACTCCATTAAGATTGTATTTATCATAGTATTCAAATGATCCTTACATTCTTCCTTTCACTTGAGTATGACATAATATCATCTGCAAAGACTGTTGAAAATTTGTAGAGGTAATATCTAAAGAATCTATTCATCAAATTCATGAAAATTTCAAGAGAATTAGTGAGACTGAAGAGAACTACGGTGAACTCATTGTGTTCATCCCTCATTTTAATGTCATTCGTGGTAATATCTTCCTTCTTCACATTTTGTTGGTGATATTCTGACAAAAGGTCCACCATCGACAAATACATGACCCCACATAGTTGATCGAACAAGTAATATATCTGTGGAAGGTGATACTTGTAATTTATCATGATTTTATTGAGCTCAAGATAATAAATACATTTGTGCATTGATTCATCCTTCTTCTTGACAAAGTGGACTGGTGTTCCCAATGGTGAAGCACTCAGGCTTATAAAACCAATGTCCAAATTCTTCTATAAATGCTTCTTTTGTTATTTAATCTCAATAGTGGCCATTCAATAAGGTTTATTTGATATTGGTAGATATACAAGAATAACTTTAATTGAGAAATCAACCTCTCAATCTAGATAATGATTGTGAAACTCTTTGGGGGACACATCAGTGTAGTCCCTCACAATGGGTATGTATTAGAGAATGATTCCCTCCTTTTTCTCAACCATTTGAGCTAGATATTCTTTCTTATAAGGTAATAATATCCAAAATTGAGAAGTTATTACAGATAAACATTGAACCTTCTCATTAAACTTGTACATAATTGGATGATTCCTCGAGATATAAAGATTTATCCCCCTTTTCACCACAGTCGGTGTTAGATTTGTACAATGATAGACAATCCCTTCCTAATATAACATTAAAATACATAAATGAAAGTAAAATAATATTTTTTTTGGAGGTTTAGTCCACAAAAATTAAGTATGAAGTATTAATATACATTTTATTCAATATTATACCCATTTTCTATTCTAATACAAAACTCAAACTCTATATTTTGAGGTGGTGTTTGAATAGTTCTAATAAAATTTAAAGAAATGATAGAATGTGTTGAACCAGAATAAAATAGTATGCTATCTATTCTTGAATGAATAACCTATGTACCAATTATGACATGTAATGTCCTGGAATTTTTGTATAATTTTTTTATAATTATATGGAATTATTTGGACAATGTGAAATCTGACGACACATGACTCCGAGGCCCAGAGTGCCCAGAATGATCCGTCAATGTATTTTTAATCGTTAAATAGCACGCCTAATAAATTTTCCTGAAAAAGATGAATGACTCCTAAATGGTTTCCTAAATCAGAAACCTAAGGGAATTGTTGCACTCTAAATGGTGGGTTTACCCTAGGGGTGACTTAAGTTTAATCGGCATGAGCCTCCTTTGATAAATCCGAAAAAATGGAATAACTGTAAATAAAATAATTAAATAAAATTATTTTATTTTTCAAATGATTATAACTCCCGAATGGTTACTCAGATTAAAAATCATATGCCACCACTAAACTCGTGAGTGTATTCTTTCTTTAGGAAGTTACAAACATTGGCCGACACAGGCCACTATTTAAAGTTAGTTTTTGGCCATAAATAAAATAATTAAGTGACAATTATTTTATTGTAAAATCCATAACATTTACATTTTATCTCAGATTGGAAATTTGATAGTACCGTTGGGTTATTTGGGGCTTGTTTCACTTAGTTAGATCCTAGCCTCGACCGGCATGGGTCAAGGGTGACTTTTAATAATTTTCTGAACTTTTTTAGGAACATTCAGTAAACGTATGAGTAGTGTTTTCTAACATTTTCACTATTTCTCGGATTAAAAATCTAAGGGCATCGTTGAATCCCCAGCACCGGGATCCTATTAAGAGAGTCTTTACTTTGACCGCAGTAGGTCTGGAGAAAAAGTTACGTTTTGTGACTTTTAAATGAAATTAAATAAAATAATTTTTTTATTTTACTTCATAAACATCCAACAGACCTATTAAAGGGTGGGGTCGGCAGTCTTTCATGAAATTAAATTTCTTGACATACGAACCATAGGTAACGACAATGTTGGGGAAAATTAGGAATCTTCTTAACTAATTAGCTCCATTATTTCCCCATGTCGTTACTTACTCTCCCCATCTCCTATATATTTGGAGCTAAATAAGGGGGGTCAGAGAGCTTCACCAAGCAGCGAAGTCCTAAAGGAACACTGTGACGCCAGACCCTATGGATATGAGCCGACCAAGTGGGAGGTGATGGACGACACTGAACCAAAGGGTGACGTGCGTGTGACATCTTTGGGAAACAGTTGTGGGAAAAAATAACATGATCCAACTTCAAGCACGGAGGTTTCTCCGAAGTTTAGTGGTAGGTGTTATTTACATTTGTGTATTTTTGATTCCCTCTTCCCCATTCTTGAAATATACCTAGAACGTGGGTCAACTGACATACAGGTTCACCTGTGATTCACTCGTCTTTGTGGGATGTTATCATGGGGGATCTTGTGGGGTTAATCTTGTTTTTTAATTCAAGTGTTTATTGAATCTTTAACCCCCCAACCCCTCATGTTACGAGCTAACGTGAAGGGTGCGGGCCTAACGAACATGGCCTAAACCCATCGAAATCATTACTACATCCTTGCGCCTCCTTGGAAGACCACGAGTACGTCGATGCACACTGCAAGAGGAGGGTCGGGGAACATCTGCCACGGTGAACGGAGGAGGCGGCCAGCATGATGGTCAGCCATGGGGAGGAAGGCGGTGCGACCGCCACACCACCAGTGAACGGAATCCACGGCCAAAGCCACGGTAGAGGCCGAAACCACCTCTGGCAAGTTTTACGACAACCAAGCAGTGCCCACGCAGTGCTTCCGCCTCACCAACCGAACGACCTTTAGGACAGTCGGGAATCCAGGAGACTGGGGCGTAACACCCCCCACGTTGGACAGAACTGGGATGCCGCCCTCGAGTTGGGTTTCCACCCTCACACCGGGCCGCCGCCTTTGAGCATGTACGCTGCCCTTTCCCGGGATGCCACCCTCAAATCGGGCTGCTGCCCTCGATCCAGGCCGCCGACCTCACCTTGCGTCGCCGCCCTCGGACCGGGCCGCCACCCTAGTGGGTCGCCGACCCCAGACCGGGGCGTCACCCCACGCGGGCTGGGACACCCCTTGTGTGTCTTCCTATTCTGTCTGGGATGCCCTTGCGGGCCGCCCCTCTTGTGGGACAGACCAAAAAATGGCCCAGCGGGCCGAGACAACCTCGGCCTAGCCCAGACCGGGTTGGGCTGGGACAGTCTGACCGGGACGGACCGAACCCAAGCCCAACCGGGCCTAGAAACAGTAAAATGACCAAATCTTGAGAACCGAATGCTCGTTTGATGAATCCTCTGCAGTGTTGGGACCCTTGGTGTGAGACATTCCTTTTTCCTTACTCCATTAGAGTTTCAAAGAAGCATGGAGTTCAGCTTGGTTGGATCGCACCCGAGTCTAATCGGGCCCTCGGCACTGAAATTCCAATAACGCACAAACCAGGCATCCGACTGACGCACCATTTGTTGCATATAAACCCTTATGACTCGGATGATCATTATGTTTATTCTTTGTAAGACTTCATGTTGGTTGAAATATTACTGATGGCTTGGGGAGAGGTTCTACCAAATGCACTATGTATGGAACCGTGCGACTGGCTGAGACCTGACGACTGATGGATTTTTGACATGGAGTGACTCGACGGCTAAGGTACATAATGGGTAGGAGTACCTTAGCAGACCTAGATGGGGGTGTGTGGTTCTTTGTGACCTGGAGGGCCATAGTGGGGAGCATCCACGATACACGATGGGGAGGCGTACCTTAGCATACCGCGTTGGGGGGGACGGCTCTGTGTGACCCGGGAGACCCATGGTACGCAATGGAGAGTAGTACCTAAGCAGTTCAAGGTTAGTGGGATGTGGCTCTGTCTAACGTGGTAGGCCCACTGTACTCGATAGAGGATGAGTTCTCCAGTAGCTGAGGCATTCGACGTTATGACTGGGGATATTACTTATTACAACCCCTAGAATAAATCCTGGTGTGGGCTATCTTTACATTGTTCTTGTGATTGAGGTTATGCTATGTGGTACTTTACCTATGGGTTAATCTAACTTTGTGTTGTTACCCTATGGTTTTTCATTGAGGAACTCTAGGGGACCTCCAGGGTCTCGGGGTCCCTAACAAGTATCGATATACTCACCCCTGCATAGGCTTCACCCAAACCTTGTTATGTCTTGTTCAAATGATGAGAAGCTAGGCTGAGGTATGAGGGAGCCAGGACATAGTGGTACATAGAGGAGACAGACGAACATGGAGTGATGAGGAGGCTATCTGTACCGACCCTTCACGTAGGATCCAGGGTGTACCATTTGGTGTGATGCAACACAGGTACTACTGATCACGATCTATACCTACCCTTCAGGTAGGTTCTATGGTGGATGATCCAGGAGATTCTTTTCACCTTTTCAGTTGTTTTTTACTTTTATATTGTACTTGTACTCTTCCAAATGGGCTTTTATTTCAGCCCCTTTACTTTCAACACACTTTATCTTAGCAGTTTACTCTACTATTTCTTCTTGTTGTGTTCTCAGACCGTGTGTTTTTACAGGTTTAAAGGTAATGCCTTCTCGTTTTAGGGGATACGCCTTTCGGTGAAAGTCATGAATCCCTGGCCTATGGAAGGTGGGCTTGGGGTAGTCATGGCACGGGCCCCGGGTGATGGGTTGTGACAAAGTGGTATCAGAGGAGTTTGGTTCTACCGAAGAACTAGGACTCTGAAATTTTCTGTTTGGAAATAGTGTTAAGTGTTATGAGTGTGGTTTTCAGTTTTGGGAATCTAGTGTTGGTGTGCCAGCTGATGTATCCGTACACCAAGTCCCTGAATTCTGATTTCTTACTCAGTGCACAAAAACACTGATTGCGTGTGTTTATGAAAAGTTTTTCTTTTTTTATCTTTAGAGTCATCTCACTAGGTATAAAATAATGACTGTGGCACACCTGTTCCTTATCAGGATGCCTCCACGAAGAAAGCCACCCTGGTTTCCTAAGAGAGTATGTGATGAAGGCCCCCTAAGTGATGAGGCCTCGGTGTAGGTCCCTCTTATGGTGTTATCACATTTGGGTGGTGTACAAATAGCACCACTACCCATTGGGAAGTCGATACCACCGTCCCACCCGTAGAGGGTGCATGCTGACTGAGTGCGTTGCATGAGTTTCAGTAGCAGAGAGCTCCGAGATTCCGAGGCGAGGTAGACCCGCAAGCGGCAGAGGACTGGATGGAGGTTATGGCGAGAGTTTTCCGCTAGTTTAGATACCAGAAGAGTATATGGTGATATTAAATTATTGTCTTTTTCTAGTGATTGACCATGAGGATGGTCCTCATGGTGATGAGGCTTCGGTATGTGGACCGTTTCCTGAGATAATACCTTTGGGTAGTGTGTCAGCTATATCACTGCCCGTTGGTTAGCAGTTACAATTGGCGGTACCGGTAGAGGACACATGTGGGCTTAGCGCCTTAAACATGATTCAACATCAGATACCACTCAGGTTTCGAGGTGATCCTGACTCACAGGAATTTAATTACTGTCTTGAGGAAGTAGTTGAGTTTTCATCTATCCAGGGCACCATTCAATCAGATAGCAGTCCTGGTAGGGAGCCTTCTATGTGGGTCAGCTAGAGGATGACAGGGTGTATGTTACACTGATCTTGCAAAGCGGTGACTTTTCTGTGGACAAGCTTCATAATTTTCCTCAAATAAGGGGGTCACTTTCCATAAAGGGCTAAGGGATGAGAGTTCCCTAGATCTTCTACAGCTTTGGCAGGATGACATGTCGGTAGCTAAGTATTCATCAAGGTGTAATGACCATCCTAGGTACTCGATGAAAAGATTAATGTCAGTGCTTCATGGATCTGACCTCCGAGGGGGTGTATTTGGGGACATCTGAGCCATAACATTTCCTCAATGAATTCTTACTTATGATAGGGTTCTAGAGAGAACCATTATGGCTAAAAAAATTTCACCTGATCTAATGCATCTAGTGAATGTTAACAGTGGTGAAGTAGGAAATTGTTGCCAGTTTCAGAGACATGGGTGGGTAAAATTTTTTGGGAAGATTAAGTGTTAGAGATATCTTTGTGAGGAGACTCAATAATCACACCTAGCTGAAGGTGTGATCTGAACCTTGAGGAAACAGTTTCGGTTGGAACCTCTTGGTGGCAGCATTGAGTCCTTACAATGTTAGTTTGGGTATAGACTGGGCATCCACATTTCATACTCATATTGACTCTATTAGGAAAAAAGGATGTGGTTTATCTAAAACTTGGGAATGGGGTTTTCCTTGGTCGATGAAAAATAAAACCCAAGCAGCAGAGGATAAACTCATCCAATGTAGGGTGTAGCCAATCACTCTTGAGTAGGTTATCCTTACCCTCGTGGAAGTGGGAGTTTTGAGTTTTCAGTTCCCATCAGAATAGGAAGAGTGTGGGGACATCCTTTAAAAAGATGTTTCCAGGTTTACCTCCCCAAAAGTAGAGGGACTTCAGCTTTGGTTGGGTACTACCATAGTTTTGGACCAGACATCTCTTGGGTAGCGGCACCCTTGTCAGCATTAACGAAAAAGGGGGATCCTTTCCAATGGATGGAGAAGTGTCATCAGAGCTTTCAGAAGCTGAGACATATATTGACCAGTAGAAGTAATCTACCCATGACCTCGAGTTAGCAGAATTGGTCTTTATGCTAAAGATGTGGTAACACTACTTGAGCGGAGAATGTTTTACAGTCTACTCTGATCACAAGAGCCTCTGGTGTATCTTCTCAAAGAAGAACATGAACCTGAGATGGAAACGATGTCTAGAGTTCATCCAGGATGATCAATATAAGATATTCTCTACTCATGGTGAGAGGAACATGAAAGCAGATGCACTCAGCAGGAGGTCTGGTCTATAGCTGCTGAGTGAGGTGTCCGGGTAACTAGTCGCACTGCAGACATCCTTCGTTGATAGAGATGGAGCAGCTTACCTCTAGTCTAGGACTATCACTCCCCCAATTTTTCAGTGAATTATGGGGGGCACAGCTTGAGACGTTTACTGCGAGGCCCAACATGCTCAGATATTCTCAGGGTGGTATCCTAAAGGATTTTCTAAAGGTGGGGAGCACGTCATCCTATTCAGAGGACATACCATGGTACCAGTGACTCTTCGGAAGGAGGTGTTGAGGGATATCCATAATATCACCTTTTACGGTATATCCTGGAGTGGAAAAGATGTAATAGGACCTCCTGTGTCAGTACTGATGGCCCGGGATGAAGGAAGAAGTGGAAGATTTTGTATCACGATGCCTCACTTCTCAGCAAGTGAAGACTGCATAGAGTTGGCCCGACCGTCATTCAGGAGACATAGATCCTTGAAGTTTGAGGATGTAGACCATGTCTTCCTACGAGATTTGGCCAAGGCAGAAAGTTATCACCATGGTTTATCAGGCCATTTCTGATACTTCATAGGATAGGCGAGGTGGAATAGTGCTTGGCACTTCCACCGCAGTTGGAGAGGGTGGAGGATGTCTTCCACGTATCACAACTGATGAGATACTTGCAGGACCCATCTCACATCATCGAACATGGAGAGATAGACATAGACAATGGGGAAATTATTATGAACATTCCAGTAGAGATTGAGGATCGAAAGGAGAAAGACCTTTGGGGGTGATCAATACCTCTAGTGTGAATTCATTGGAAGCATGAGAAGCTCCAAATATCACTTGGGAGTGGGGGGTTTAGATTCATTCTTAATACCCCCCATTCATTTCCTTAGTCTATGTTTTGGCATTCTGGGAAGAAAATCTCTAAGGTGGGGAGAATTTAAGGTCCCAAAATTTCCATATAATATTTTTTAATTATATGTAATTATTTAGAGACTGAAAAACTTGACAGTGCATGATTTTGAGGCCTGGAGTGCCTGGAATGATCCGTCGAAGTTTTTTTAAACATTAAATACCATGTGTAAGCGGTTTTCTTAAAAAAGTGGAATAAATCTTAAATGGTTTCCTGGATCAGAATTATGAGGGCACCATTGCGCTTAGGATGGCGAGTTTAACCTATGCACTACTTATGTTTAGTCAGCACGGGCATCCTGTGAGAAAACCCGAAAATGGCATAACCATAAATATAATTATTAAATAAAATTATTTTATTTTTCAAATGATTATAACTCACTAACGTTAACTTGTATTAAAAATATGAGACCACCATTGAACTCATGAGGGTATTATCTCATTTGGAAAATACTAACATTGGACAATGTGGGCCACCACAAAAAGTTAGTGTTTTGCTGTAAATAAATTAATTAAGTGATAATTATTTTATTGAAAAATACATAATATTTAAACGGTATCTCAGATTTTATATCTAAGAGTACCATTGGGTTTGTTGGGGCATGTTTAATTTATGCATAGCCTAACCTCGACCGGAGCGGGTTGAGGGTGACTGGTAATAATTTTCTGAACTTTTTTTGGGTACGTTCAGTAAACACATGAGTGGCATTTTCTAACATTTTAGCCATTACTCATATTAAAAACCCGGGGTCACCATTGAATCCACAGCACCAGGATCTGCTTAAGGAAGGATTTACATTGACCGCAGTAGGTCTGGAGAAAAAGTTAGGTTTTAAAAATTTGTAAATGAAATGAAATAATATAATTTTGTTATTTTATTTCATAAACCTCCAACAGACCAATTAAAGGGTGGGGTCAGCGGTGTGTCAAGCCATTAAATATATTGACCTCCCAACCTTATGTAATGACGATGTTGGGGAAAATTAGGAATCTTCCTAACTAATGAGACCCATTATTTCACCATGCCATTACTTACTCTCTTCCTCTCCTATATATATGGAGCGAGGGAAGGGGTATCGGGGAGCTTCACCGAGAAGCGAAGTGATGAAGGAACACCTTGACGCCAGACCCTTATGAGGCGAAGCTGACCGAGTGGGGGGTGACATAAGATACCGAACAAAAGGGTGATGTGCATGTGGCATCTTTGGAAATTGGTCGTGGGAATGATGAACATGATCCACCTTAAAGCATGGGTGTTTCTTTGATGTTTCTAGGTAGGGGTTATTTTTTTGTGCGTTTTTGATTCCCTCTTCCTCATTCTTGAAATTATATAAAGAACCTGGGTCAACTGACAAACTTGTTGACCCGTGATTCATTCGACTTTGCGGGAGGTTATTGTGGGGAATCTTTTGGGGTGAATATTGTTGTTTAATTAAATTTTTTATTAAACCCTTAACCCCACCCCCTCATGTTAGAGCTAACGCGGAGGGAGGGGGCCTAACGAAGCTGGCCTGAACCAACCGCTATTATTAATACAACCTTGCGCATCCTTGGAAGATCACGAGCACGCTGACCCATGCCGCAAGAGGAGGGTTACGGCTTGTCAACCGCGGAAAATGGAGGAGGTATCCAACATGATGGTCGACCATGGGGAAAAAGGCAGGGTGCCCGCTGCGCTTCCAGGGAACAGAAGCCGCAAAAGAAGCCACAGTGGAGGTCGAACCTACCTCTGGTGGGTTCTACGGTAACCGAGCAATGCCCACATGGCACTGCCACCTCACCAACCGAACGGCCTTCGTGCCGGCTGGGAATCCAGGAGACAGGGTGGTTACACCCTCCCCCCCCATCAGAATGAAATGGGACGCCGCCCTCCAAGTGGGCCCCTGCCCCTGGAGCAGGTCATCGCCATCATGTTGGTCTACCACCCTCAGATTGGGCCACCTACCTTGGATCGGGCCATAGCCCTCGAGTCGGGTCGCCACCCTTGAGTCGGGTCGCCGCCCTCGAGCCTGGTCGCCGCCCTCGAGCCTGACCGCCGCACTCGAGTCAGGCTGACGCACTAGAGCCGGCCAGCCACCCTCGAATCAGGCTTTTTCCCTCGGCTCGGGCCTCCTCCCTCGCACTAGGCCTCCACCCTAGCACCGGTCCACCACCCTCTTACTGGGTCGCCGCCCTCGGACCCGGCCACCGCCGAAGCGGTCCGCTGCCCCCGGACCGGGACACCACCCTAGCAGGCTGTTTCCCCACATGGGTCAGGCCGCCCTATTCTAACTAGGACACCCTTGCAGGCCTCCCCTCTTGTGGGCCAGACCGAACATCGTCCCAGCGGGCCGAGACAACCTCGGCCCAGCCCAAACAATGTCGGGCTGGTTTGGTCTGATCGGGTCGGACCAGACCCAGGCCCCACTAGGGCCATAAACAATTAAAGGACTTTATCTTGAGAACCAGATGCCATTTTGAGTAACCGTCTGAGGCATTGGGGCCCTTGGAACTAGAAGGTCCATTTGACTTACTCTATTAGATTTTTGTAGAAACTTGTAGTTCAGTCGGGTGGGATCGCACCTGAACCAACCTGGCCCTCAACACTGAAATGCCAATAATGCACAGACCGGACATCTGACTGACATGCCTTCTGTTACGTTGGAACCCTTATGACTTGGCAAATCATATGGTTACTTCTTTGTGAGACTTCGTGCTGGTTGAAATATGACTGATGGCTTGGGGAGCGGTTCTACCAAGCGGACAACATACATAACCTTGCGACTGGTTGAGACCTGATGACTAATGCATTTTCAACTCGGAGTGACATGACGGCTCTGACACGCGATGGGGAGGAGTACTTTAGCATACCACGATGGGGGTGCGTGGTTCTGTGTGACCAGACAAACCATAGTGGGAAGCATCCACAGTATGAGACGGGGAGGATTAACTTAGCAGACCACATTGGGGGACGACTATGTGGGACTCAGCAGACCCATGGTACATGATGGAGAGTAGTACCTCAACAGATAAGGTTAGTGGGAAGTGCCTCTGTGAGACCTGGTAGGCCCACTATACGCAATATAGTAGGATTTCTCTAGTAGCTAAGGTGTTCGACGTTGTGAATGGGTATGTTACTTGTTACAACCCCTAGAATAAATCATATTCTGAGCTATCTTTACCTTGTTCTTTTGATCGAAGTTATGCAATGTGGTACTTTACTTATGTGGTAATCTACCTTCATGGTGTTACCCTTTGTTTTTTCTTTGTGGAACTCTAGGAGACCTTCTGTGTAAGAAACCAGATCTTCTTTTCAGGTATTGTTTCCCTTTTCTGGAGTTTTTAAATAAAATGAATTTTCTATAAATTTTCAAAGTACACATCGTGTACTTTCTGAGTAAACGTCGTGTACTCTTTTTCTGCCTTGAATCCATGTGCTGGCCGTGTCCAGGACACACACATGGTGTGTAAGGGTGAGGTGGAGGCCGGTTAAAGCGAAGTACGGAAAACTGAAGTACACGACATGTACTCAAGAATTACATGCCATGTATTTTATTTTTTTTATTAAATGGACCGTGGTCGCGCCTAACCCCCAATTTCATCTTCATCTTCAGATTTCGTCCGCCCGAGATCGACCGTACGGCTGGAACTTCGACGAGCTCCCGCATCTTCATCTGTTATCTGATTCACATGTGGTAGATTGTGTTAGAATCGCAACGGTGATCTCTCCCTTATGCTTGAGTCTTTTTTCTTGATTTCTCCTGGTTTCCAAGTTATCGTAGGTTGAGCATTTTGTGCTTTTTCTCAGATCTACATCATTCCATGGGGAATCTGTCATCGTTTTTCACATATATCCATCTTCTAGGATCGAGGTAGGTGGTTTGTGACTTCCCATAGAAAGTTGATGAATATTTTTTGCAATTTCCACCAATACCCTAGAACGTGGTATTACGTGTTCCTGTTTTGCCTTTGTTGAATTTCCTGCTTTTCTTGATTTCTAGAGTAGATGTTTTGCCTGTGATTATGGTAATTTTACTGTACTTTGGATGTTTTCTATTCTTGTTCTACCTATTTGGCATTCTTCCAGTTGCCATGCTTAGTCTTAGGACAGTGTAACTACTACCTTGTTATGCTGCTGAGCCTTAGTTGATAGCCAAGTAGTTCTTGAGGTTTACTTGGACAATGTACACGCATGCCGAGCATGTATTTCCTTTCACTCAGGACTGTGAGAACCTAGAGTAGTAGACCAAAGGGAGAATTGATGGAAGGGCTTCTCTAGAGTGTCTTTTAATTACGATATGAGACCATAGGGGGAATTGATGTTTAGATCTTCCTCGGAGAGTCTGTAGTTCCTTGACGTGGTCTACAAGGGGAAAAGACATTGAGTGCTTCCCCAGAGATCCTTTAGCACGATATGATACTATATTGGGAATTGACGGTGAGTGCTTCCCCATAGAGTCTATTAATTTAATAGCTGAATTAGAGGGGTAAGACTGTGTGTGCATCCTAGAGGGTTTCTAATACTTATAGGTTGAACCATAGGGGTTAGGCTATGAGAGATACCCAGAGGGTTACCTATTTCCTTCTTGAAGCTGCATGTTTACTTGTGTACTTTATTTTTTAGAAATGTAGAATGTAGCTGCTTGTGATTTCCTTTTTACTGTTTCTTGTTTTATTTCTTGCCTTATATTCATTGACTGTTAGGCACAAATCTTTGGATGATTGCCTACTGGGATTGTATCTCACACTCTGTCTGGGCCATGCTTTTGGGCCCAAGAAGACTATGTTTGCTGCAGGTATAGATAAGGGCAAGCGCCCTTCTACTTCAGGATCTTGATTTCACTGGAGCTGGAGAGCATGGGACCGAGCCAGGGCTTGCGATGCTGAGGAGTTTATTTTGTTTTTATTCTGAACTTATTTTTAGTTGTATTCCAGCACATTGTTGTGTTTGCTGCTTTCCATAGATACTTGTACCTGCTGCATCATTTTAATCATTGCTATGTATATTTATTGATACCACTGTTTGGTTTCTTTTGTTATGCATGTTGTTACTGCTTCCGCTATTAACTATTGTTTTTCCACTGTATACCTTACCAAATGAGGTCATAGATTCCCCACCGACTCACCAAGGCCCTCGCTGCTAGTCGGCAGCCTCTAGAATTCGGGGAAACATGATTGAGGTCATGTGGCGAACAGTGTACGACGCACCTGTAGAGGGGCTCCGGATTCTGTTCATTACAAAGTGGTATCAGAGGAGTTACTTTCTCTTTCCTTACTATTTGGAGACTTTAGCCGGGGATAGGATGGATTCGGTACTTGGTATTAAGTTGTGCTCAGGATTATCTAACCCGTGTATAGGGAAAGGCCATACTACCTCATTAATTGTGGTTTGCTGGTTTTGAGTTTTTATAGTTGATATGTTTTCACCTAGAGTGATTCGCATGACAAGTGTAATAATTGTTTTGATATTTCAGTTCTATTTCTGTCGCAACCCGATGAGATGAGGGTATTCCATCTCAGGCATCATATAGGCACTTTTAGAAATCACATGACATGCATTCTTGCCTTTCCATATAGGGTGCATTAGCGATTGCATGTTGTTGTGATAGACTCTATGTAGATTATGCATGCTGTTGTGATCAATGCTTGATAGATTCTATGATTTTATGTTAGAAAACTATTTGTATTGTTCCTTGCTTAAAATGAATGCCAAATTTTGGTTCTTGAGGTGTTACGGGCCCTCACGGATCAAAATTTGGCACCTCTCTACCTTGTTTTTAGTGTTTATGGGAGTCTAAGCAGTTTCTGAGCTACTACCTAGAAAAACCCAGAATACACGGTGTGTACTTTTTCGATACACGCCGTGTAGTTTTCAGGCCGTGTCACTGACCGTGTAATCAGAACACGGTGTCGTGGAAGTAACTTCGGTAACACACCGTGTGTGACAAGTACACACCGTGTGAGTTTGGAGCCGTGTACCCGGCCATGTCACTAACCACACTGGCCAGGGAATCTTGGGTAGAACACGTCGTGTCCATAGGGAACACGCCGTGTAGACCTGTCCAGGTACCCGGCAGTCTCATGAACAACACGGGCCGACGTTAGATTCTTTTCCACATGCCGCATTTGTTTGGAACACGCCGTGTAGTCTTGTCCAGGTACCTAGCCATGTCACAAACAACAACAGACGGGGTCACCTTACCTATACACACCGTGTTTTTTCTGAGCACGCTGTGTAAGGTTCAGGCGTGTATACGGCCGTGTGCTTAACAACACGGGCCGCTGAAGCCTTGTCTAGTACATGCTGTGTTTGTTTCGAACACGCCCTGTAGTCTCAGGTTAAGTTAGACCGTGTGGGTTATCCGTGTAAGGGACTCAGGCGGGGGAATAGTTCCATGTACACGCCGTGTGTCTAGGTCAACACGTCGTGTAGTTTGATGTGTACACGACTTGTAGGGTAGGAGTACACATCCATGTCTGTGGTTTAGGAAGACACGTCGTCTAGTTTTTATACACGCCGTGTAGTCGAGTTTTGTAAACTTGTGTGTTTTCCTTCCCCTATTTCCATTTTGTACTCTTGTATTCTTTGTCATTGTTTTCCAGATCTAGGGTGTTCTTTTGATCTTTCAGAGCTATGCCTCCGAGATGTCCTCCGGTCGTACGTCTGTCATCAAGCAGTGATCAGATGCCAGACAGGGCTGATCAGGGACTTCCTACCGATCCTCCAGTCGGGCCAGCCTTGGCCCCGAATGTCATACCAGTTGTAGGAGCTGACGTGCAGTTCAGGGAAGGTTTTATGAGGATGATGCATGCCTTCTAGGGAGAGCCACCTCCTGCCAAGTCTATGGTGGACTTGATGCGGGTTTTTTAGCAGCAACATCCTCCCACATTCTCGGGGGAAGGAGGACCTCAGGCTGTAGAGTCATGGATGGAAGCCATGCTGACTATCTTCAAGCATCTAGAGACTCCTCCAGAGAGGTGGGTCAAGCTCTCCCCCTACATGATCTGAGACTCTTCCAAGAGGTGGTGGGACGTGATCTCATAGGCGGGTTAGCAGCATGTTATGTCTTGGGAGGAGTTCCAGCGCTTGTTCTATGACTACTTCTACCCGGAGACCCTGAGGGCCGATCGAGCCAGAGAGTTCATGATCTTAGAGCGGGGTACTCTTTCATTCATGGAGTATTCCACTCGTTTCACCGATCTGCAACACTTCACACCCCTCCGGGATGGGAGTGGGGTGTTCCTAGCAAGGATGTTTGAGGATGGTCCTAGGAGGGAGATCCGCTCACAGGTGAATCTCTTCCAGCTGACATCCCTTACTTCCATCTTCAACTAGGCACTGATTGCAGAGTGCAATCTGAGAGAATCTGGGTCTGCGATCCAGGGCGGTTCTGCTTCTTGAGCTAGTTTGCCTCCAGGCGATAGTAAGAAATGCCGTAAAGAGCCTACACGCAGTGATCCGAGGAAGCGAGATACATCGTTAGGCAGCCAGGTGATATGCTACCAGTGTGGATGGTTAGGGCACACGAGGCCGTAGTGCTAGAGGGACCCCGTGGAGTACTGATCTTGCGGCAAGATGGGTCACCTTCAGCGTTACTATTAAGTTTTCTCACCAGCAGCTGGTGACCAGGGTTCTTCCATGACTCATTGTTTAGGAGCAGCACTGCCAGTTTCCCACCAGTCGGGGAACTAGAGTTCTTCCGGCCATTCGGGCCGAGGTGGAGGTCGAGGCCGTGGTGGCTAGCCACCAGTTCCTCAACACTAGTAGGGAGGTTCAGCTCAAAGTCCTTAGTCAGGGGTGCAGGGCCACGGTGCAGGCCAGTCTTTCTCCGTGGACCAGACTTATCAGGATCAGGATCTCGACCCTTCTACTATTCGAGGTATGATTTTAGTAGCATCAGTTTTATCTTCAGCCCTTTTCGATACTAGTGCTATGCATATATTTATCTCTGTGGATGTTGTGGAGAGGCTTGGAATCTACATCTTTTATTCAGCCAACTCGTTGACACTAGAAACACCTTTGGGGATGAGGACATCTAGTATACTCCAGTGAAGAGAGTGCCCTCTCAAGGTTTCCAGGTATCGCTTCTTATGCGTTCTCTATGTCCTAGAGATGACAGGCTATGATGTCATCCTCGATAGGGACTGGTTGATTCCCTTTCAGGTAGTCATTGACTGTTATCACCGAATATTGAATTTCATCTCACCAGAGGGTGAATATTTTCTACATAGAGGCGAATGGGATGTTCAGGAGAGTCGGGCGAGACTCAAGCATCTTGGGCTAGGAGGGGTGACAACCCAGATTACTAGTATTTATCTAGATGATTTGGGAACTCCAAAGTTGTATTTTCCTCCAGTGGTGGGCCGTTTCAGGGATTTCTTTCTAGAATACTTTTAATGTTTTCCTCCGAAGCGTGAGGTAGACTTCTCTATTGAGCTCGTTCCAGGAGCAGTACCGGTGTCCATTCCTCCCTATAGGATGGCCACACCAGAGTTGTAGGAGCTCAAGAAGCAGTTGGAGGAGCTACAGGCTAAGGGTTTCATCCGACCTAGTACTTCCCCTTTGGGTTCACCTATCCTATTTGCAAAGAAGCCAGACGGTACCCTTTGGCATTCTGTGGATTATTGAAAGATGAACCAGTTGACGGCCAAGAACTGATATCCTTTGCCGAGAATTGACAACCTTTTCGATCAGCTTCGAGGAGCACGGGTGTTCTCGAAGATCAACTTGAGGTCTGGTTACCATCAGTTGCACGTTGGACCATCAGATATACCTCTGACAACCTTTAGGAGGAGGTATGGTCTATACGAGTATACAGTCATGTCGTTCGGTCTCATGAACGCACCAGCAGTTTTCATGGAACTGCTGAACTGAGTGTTCCATCCTTATTTGAAATCATTCGTCGTGGTCTTCATCGATAATATCTTGGTGTACTCTCACACTCGACACGACCATGCCACACATATTGAGATCGTTCTGAGTACACTGAGAGAGCATCGACTTTATGTTAGAAGTGCCACTTCTGGATGGATCATATTCACTTCATGGGTCACGTCATCTCAGAGGCAGGAGTATCTGTGGACCCATAGAAGGTGAGAGCTGTAGTTTCCTGGGAGAAACCAATGAACTTTTTTTATGTATGGAGCTTCCTAGGGCTGTGTGGATCCTACAGACTCTTCATTCGGGACTTTTCTCGTCTAGCATCACCTTTGATAGGTCTGACCAAGAAGGGGGAAATGTTCTTATGGTCAGATTCTTGTGAGTCAGCCTTTCAAGAGCTGAAAGGTAGGTTGACGTCAGCACCGATACTAGTCTTGCTAGAGCCAGGAAAGAGCTACACTTTTTACTGTGATGCTTTAGGTATCGGGCTGGGAGCTATGCTTATACAGGGAGATGGAGTCGTTGCGTACGGGTCTCGACAGTTGATGATGCCTGAGAGGAACTACCCAACACAAGATCTGGAGTTGGTAGTTGTTGTTCATGCCTTGCACTGTTGGAGACATTATCTTCTGGGAGATCACTTTTTGGTCTTTACTGACCACAAGAGTCTCAAGTATATCTTCACTCAGCATGATCTGAATCTAAGGCAGCGCAGGTGGGTTCTGTATCTATAGTCTTTTGACTTCGAGCTTACCTATGCGCCGGGTAAGGGCAACGCAATGGCTGATGTGTTGAGCAGGAGAACTCAGATTCAAGAATTTTAGGAGGCCAACAGTGAGTGGTAGCTGATGGATCTGTTCTCTGAGATGCATCTAGAGGTGCATGACAGACAGGGACATACCTTCCTATCTTCTGTAGCAATAACCTCTACACTTCTTGATCGAGTATGGATGAGGCCGCTATTAGACTCAGAAGGCTTAGTCCTACGGGAGAGTGTATCAGGAGAGGACCCTCTTCCCGGATGGGCAATGGGTGAGGATGAGATCTTGAGTTTCTAGGGACGCGTATGGGTGCTAGCAGACATACGCAAGGAGCTGATGCGGGATTTTCATTCCTCTATTTGGGCAGCTCATCCTAGCATCACCAAGATGTATCAGGATCTTTATCACCACTATTGGTGGCCAGGTATGAAGAAGGATGTTGCTGGTTTGGTCATGAGATGTTCTACTTGTCAGCAGGTGATGGTAGAGCATCAGCGACCAGAAGGCCTTTTACAACAGTTACCCATTCCGGAGTGGAAGTGGAATGATGTCGCGATGGACTTCGTGACCGGTTTGTCGAGGTCACCTTGAGGGAACGATATTGTTTGGGTTTTCGTCGACAAGATTACTAAGGTTTCTCACTTATTTCTGATTAAGGATACCTTCAATGTTGATGATCTGGGATGACTTTACATCCAGGAGATCGTTCGTCTACATGGAGTTCCACACTCCATTGTTTCAGCTAGGGATGTGCGCTTTACCTCTCGGTTCTGGAAAGGACTTCAGAAGGCCTTGGGTACACAGGTACTTTTGATTACAGCATACCATCCAAAGACTGATGGCCAGTCTGAGCGCACGATACAGGTGCTTGAGGATATGCTCTGAGCTTGCATCCTAGAATTTGGACATTCTTGGGAGAAGCATATCCCTCTTGTGGATTTTTCCTACAACAACAGTTTCTAGGAGACCATTCAGATGGAACCATACGATGCATTGTACGGTAGGCCATGCCGATCACCCTTATGCTGGCTGGAGGCAGAAGAGGTAGCTTTATTGGGACCTCATCTTGTTCAGGAGAGTTTAGAGTAGATAGAGGTGATTCAGAAGAGGATGGCTATAGCACAGTCTCGACAGAATTCTTATGTTGATCAGCGGAGACAACCTCTGGAGTTCGAGGTTGGTGAGCAGTTTTCCCTGCATCTCACACTGAGGTTGGGACACAAGAGGATTCGGAGATAGGGTAAGCTTTCACCGCGGTACGTCTGGCTGTTTGAGGTCTTGAAGAGAGTTGGGCCGGTCGCCTATCGGTTACAGCTACCTCAGAGGTATCGATCCATGCACGACTTCCTCCACATCTCTCAACTCCGATGATACTTTTCAGACCCGTCTCACGTTTTTCAGCCTGAGGAATTAGAGCTTGAAGTAGATGCATTGTTCGAGGAGCATCCTATCCGGATTGTCGATCACAGTACGAAGGTTCTTCGTGGGTGGTTTGTTCCTCTGATACGGGTGCTATGGCAGCATGGGCGAGTACATGACGAGACCTGGGAGAGTGAGGCTGATGTACGATCGCAATGGCCATAGCTGTTCGGGGTTTCTTCTTCTCCGTCTCATTATGGAAATTCGAGGACGAATTTCTTTATGGGGGGAAGTTTTTAAGAACCCGGATCTTCTTTTCAGGTATGCTTTCCCTTTTTCTGGGGTTTTTAAGAAAAATGAATTTTCTGGAAATTTTCAAAGTACACGCCGTGTACTTTCTGAGTACATATTGTGTACTCTTTTTCTGGATCGAAGCCATGTGGTGGCCGTGTACGGGCCACACACATGGTGTGTAAGGGTGTGGTGGAGGCTGGTTAAAGCAGAGTATGGAAAACTGAAGTACACACCGTGTACTCAAGAAGTACACGCTGTGTATTTTTTTCATTAAACGGACAGGGGTCGCACTTAACCCCCAATTTCATATTCTTCTCCAGATTTCATCCGCTCAAGAGCGACCGTATGGCCTCACCTTCAATGAGCTCCCGCCTCTTCGTCCGTTCTCTGATTTGTGCGTGGTCGATTGCGTTAGAATCGCAGCAGTGAGCTATCCCTTCTTCTTGAGTCTTGTTTCTTTATTTATCCTGGTTTCCATGTTATCATAGGTTGAGCATTTTGTGCGTTTTCTTATATCTACATCGTTCCAAGGGGAATCTGTCATCTTGGTTCACATATATCGATCTTCTAGGATCAAGGTAGGTGGTTTGCTCCTTCCCATAGAAAGTTGATGAATATTTTGTGCAATTTCCACCAATACCCTTGAACGGGGTATTGTGTGTTCCTGTTTTGCCTTTGTTGTATTTCCTACTTTTCTTGATTGCTAGAGTATATTTTTTTCCTGTGATTATGGTAGCTTTACTGTACTTTGGATGTTTGGAATTCTTGTTCTTCCTGTTTGGCGTTTTTCCAGTTGCCATGCTTAGTCGTAGGACAATGGAACTTCTACCTTGTTATGCACCTGAGCCTTAGTTGATAGCAAAGTAGTTCTTGAGGTTTACTTGGATAATGTACACGTGTGCTGAGCATGTATTACCTTTCACTCATGACTATGAGAACCTAGATTAGTTGACCAAAGGGAGAATTGATGGAAGGGCTTCTCCAGAGTTTCTTTTAATTACAATACCAGACCACATGGGGGATTGACATTGAGTGCTTCCTCATAGAGTCTATAATTCCTCGACGTGGGCCACAGGGGGAATAGACGTTGAGTGCTTCCCCAGAGAGCCTTTAGCATGATATGAGACTATATAGGGATTTGACGGTGAGTGCTACCCCAGAGATTCTATTAATTTCATAGGTGAATCAGAGGGGTGAGACTGTGTGTTCCTCTTAGAGGATTGCTAGTACTTATAGGTTAAACCATAGGGGTTAGGCTGTGAGAGTTGCCCAGAGGGTTACATATTTTCATCTTGTTGTTGGCTGTTTACTTGTGTACATTATTTGATAGAACTGTGGATTGTAGCTACTTATGCTTTCCTGTTTACTATTTCTTGTTTTATTTCTTGCCTTATATTCATTGTATAAGGACCCTGCCTTAAACATTACTTAATCTTGAGATATTACAAGATTACACCTTGAGGATCTTTTCAGGTTTAGAGTTTTAGAGAATTAGATCATAAAACATGCATTACATTCCACATTTAAACAAAGTGGTTACATGAAAGATAGTATTAATTTTTCCCATCAATGGAAACATATTTAAAATAAAACATGGATTCTTTCTTGATGCTTCCTTGACACTATCATCATATCATGTACCTTTCCCTTGACCTATGAAAAACATTTCAAAAACTTGGGATGAGCATAAAAAGCTCAGAAAGGGATATAAAAATATGGAAAGGAAACATGGGTACATATATACATAAGAATGAAATCGTAATTTACCCATAAAACATAGGAACTTTAACATAAATCATCAAATCATGAATAAATCATAGAAATCATAAGACATAAAGGTAACTTGAGGCATTCATAACATTCTTACGTAGGGAGTAACCCTCTTGGTTACGTTTGGAATACCCATCACAGTATATTCCCTAAATCTCTTCGGAGAAACCTTAACGTTTCACTCCTTCGCCTTACCCAATTCATTGGAGAGCTATATCGGGCTCACCCACCCTTAGTTTATCACGGAACCACCCGTCTTCATAATAATGCCCAAGAACCTAAACATAATCGTATCACATAAAACATGCATAAAGGAAACATAACATTTCCACCTTTCAATCACAAGATATCAATACAACACATTGATATAAAAACATTATGAAAACCATTTTCAATACCAAAATAAAATAAAAGTAAAACATGGTATTTATTTTTCTTTTAAAAAATGGTATGGATTGTAGAGGAAGCTGAAACTCAAATAATGGTCACGGCAGCGGAGAAGTCATTATCGCCACATACGTATGACAAAAACATTCCCTTTTTTCATTTAGTAAATGATTCATATAAAAAATATTCCTTATGAATAAATGTAAAAGTCAAAGGGGTTTATACACTGTATAAAAGAAGGTTGTGTATAAAACAAAATATTCTTAAATGAAAGGAGATTTAGACGAAGTCCCATACCTTGGGTCCGACTTGACTCAGTCGTTCTTTAATCTCTTGAATAATAAACTTGAGTTAATTTCTACTATTTTAAGAACCTTTTTCAAGTTCATTATTCCTTTTATATCACTTATTGTCATGTCATGAACACTATGAAATTATTTAAGTTAATAACGGTCATTTTAACGATCATTGGTACTTGAGTCAAAAATAAACCCTTTATAATTACAAGTTGTTCATGTATCTATTATATAAAGAATGGTATTCATGATGTAGATATGATATATATCATATATATCCAGTACATGCATGCATTTATAATATTACATAACATTTAGAGGTCAGAAATGAAATGCACCATTCATGGAGACGGTAAGCTGTACGTACGCATGAACACTGCTTCCATTTCTACTTCGTATTTTATGGAATGGAATCATAATGATATAAATGTATATTATAATTCTAGTGTAATATCATATATAATATCATAACTCTATCCTTTATACGTCCCACATATGGTATTAACGAATCAAATCACTTTGAGGGGGCGGTAGTCCGCACTTCCTTAAATGAAGATATCGCGTTTACCCATAATGGAAACAATAAAGGTATGCCCAAAATGAAAAATATATAACCCTAAGGAAAACATAAACATATTATATATCATATATAAATATTGTGTCATCTTAATGGATACCTTTTAAGGTGTTAAAAGAATGTTGAACAATCATCGTTTCGGGAGGCAGAAATTCACCATCCACAGAAACAGTATATTCTTTAACCATTAGATGTAGGTGTGTGTAAGTTTAGCTCTAATCCTTCTTATAAAAACATCCTAGTATATGGAATATACTGGTGTTGTTACAAAATAAATGAATAAAAAGAGTTTAGGGGGTTGGAGAAGCAAAATAAAACAAAAGAACACAAGTGAAGACATTACCTTAAAATCGGGTAACTCCCTTTGGTTTGAGCTCAGAGGATTCCTTGGGAAGACTTATGCCCAAAGTGAGGCTTCAAGGAGTAATAGAAAGAAGTGGAGAGACAATATGGTCAGGTTTTGGCCAATCCAAAGGCTTTTTAAGTGTTGGTAAGGAGGTAGAGGTGGGAGCCTTTTATAAGAGGAGAGGAGGGGCACTCTTGGAAAGTAAGGAAATGTAACTTTATTTTAAAATGGGTTTCGGATAAAAAATGTCCCACATTGATATAATTCGAGGTTAAGGTGACAATGGTTCGAAATCCACCCATCCAATAGGTTTTGGACATGTTTAGGTCATAGATTTTACATTATCTTTTCATTTTATTTAAATCCATTATTAAGGAGGTATTCGCTGCATCATCATGATGTCATAAATAATTTAATTTATATAACGTCTAAAAATTATAAAAAAATATATCATGATGTAGGAAGTATTTTTAGCTTTCTAATTAATATTTATAGTCAAAAAATCTGACTTGTATAACCCCATTTAAAATTTGTTTCAGTAAAACAACTCATGTTTGTGTCATTTTAATTTTAACATTAAATAAAAAGATAATAAAGTCATTTTCCTACCAAAGTGGCTCCATGGGGTCCCCAAGTTGACCCATGTCTTGTCTGGGTCGTCCATGACACATCAAATAAGGGTAGGACATGTGTCTAGGTATTTTCATTTTATTATAATATCATTTTTGCCTTAAATTGCCCTAATTACCTCTAATCACGATTAAAAACTGATAAGTTACTATTCACCAAAAAATTATTTTAATATCATTGAACCACATTTTACTTCTTAATGACAACAATTTATGTCTGATTTTTGAAAATCAAATCATAGATGTGGAAAGGTTTCATTTAAATGAACAATCAGTTTCTTTAACTACCACTTAGTGGTTTCACTATTCATCAAAAAATGAAGTTTTTCAGAAAAATACCAAAACTTCACCCTAAGATATATTTGATATTCTGAATTCAAAAATTATTTCTATTTTAAAAAATTCAAATCATATAAGTTACATTAATTAATTTAATAATTAATTCCCGCTGTCATGACAAATAGAGTGTTTTTATGAAACAATAAGTATCAAAAGATTGACACCAGTTTAAGTCCAATTTCAAAGAGAAATTGATTCCAATGACCACAATTGAATTAAATGGTAAAAATATATTCTAATTTAACATCAAAACCAATTCAAAAGATAATCAAATCATATAAATAAATTAGATTAAAAAGAGGTTTTGAATTAAAATACAACATTTTTCACTATTCATTAAAAAATGAACATTATCTAAAAAATATCAAAAATTCATAAAAAGTAAATTTTGATGTACCAATAATAAATAATAAGTTTATTTTGACAAAAATAGCTTATAAAATTGTCAAAAGATAGATTTAAAAAAGGTTTGTAATCAAAAGGCAGTAAAACAATCTCTTAAAAATATTAGTGTATTCCATGCTTAAGATTGGATTTATTCTCATTTTAAGCCTCTAAAACACTATCTAATTCATTAATAGACATAGATAAAAATATCTATAATTCATTACTTACTTGGGATATTACATCCTTCCCCCCTTTAGAAAATTGCGTCCCCGTAATTTATTTTCTTATCGAATAAATGGGGGTACTTATCCCTCATTGCATTTTCAGATTCCCATGTTGCCTCTTCCATCATGTGGTTTTTTTACAAAACCTTTACCTAATTAATCAACTTATTCCATAACACATGCTCCATGTGGTCAAGAATATGGACCGGTTATTCCTCATAAGATAGGTTCTCCTCCAGCTGAACTACCTCTGGACTCAAAACATGAGATGGATCTGGCATGTACTTTCTCAGCATCAAAACATGAAAAAAATTGTGTTCCTGAGATAAACTCGGAGGTAAAGCCACTCGGTTTGCAACTGATCCAACTCTCTCAAGAATTTCATTTGGTCCAATGAACCTTGGACTCAGCTTTCTTTTCTTACCAAATCGCATCACACTGTTCCATGGTGAGACTTTGAGAAAAACATTATCACCTACCTCAAAAGATAGATCCTTCCTCCTATTGTCTACATAACTCTTCTGCCTGCTCTGAGCTGTTCTCATGTGTTTCTGTATCAGCTGAACTTTTTCTGGCAACTCTTCTACCAATTCTGGTCCCATCAGGTTTCTTTCACCCACTTCATCCCAAAAAGCTGGAGTTCGACACCGCTTCCCATATAATGCCTCAAATGGTGCCATCTGTATACTGGAATGAAAACTGTTATTATATGAAAATTCAACCAAAGAAAGATGTTGGTCCCAACTTCCCTGATAATCCATAGATCAAGAATGTATCATATCCTCCAATGTCTGAATTTTTCATTCTAACTGTCCATCTGATTGAGGATGAAAAGCTGTACTAAAATTTAATTCAGTACCCAACGACTTCTGAAGGCCTTTCCAAAAGTTAGAAGTAAACCTGGGATCACGATCAGATACAATGGAGAGAGGAACTCCAAGCAACCTGACTATCTCTTTAAGGTACAAACGGGAAAGTTGATCGAGGGAAAAAGTATCTCATATAGCAAGGAAATGAGAAGATTTAGTCAAGCGATCAACAATAACCCAGATTGCATTATTACCTCGAGGTGTCTTCGGAAATCCCACAACGAAGTCCATGGATATATTCCACCATTTCCATTCTGGTACTGGTAAAGGCTGAAGCATCCCTTTTGGTAACTGCTGCTCTTATTTAACCTGTTGACATGTCAAACACTTCACAGTAAAATCAGCAATATCACTTTTCATTCCATCCCACCAGTAATACTCCCGCAGATCTCTGTACATCTTAGTACTACCAGGATGAACTGAAAATAGAGATCTATGAGCTTCACATAACTACTCTCCCTTCAAATGTGAATCACAAGGCACACACAATCTCTTCCCAAATCTCAAAACTCAATCATTATCAATGTTGAATTCAGTAAACTTACCTTTCTGAACCATCTCTACCTTTTTCTGCAACTCACTGTCTTTCTTCTGTGCTTTCATGATTTTGTCTGATAGAGAAGATTTCACAGATAACTGAAACAAAACAGAAGAACATCCTGCACCAAAAACTTCTATGCCGAAGTTCATCAAATCCTTAACCAAAGTATCATGTTCCAAATGAAACATTACTAATGAAGCATTACTTTTTCGATTCAAAGCATCATTCACTTTATTTTTTTCCCAGATGGTAATGAATTGTACAATCATAATCCTTGATTAATTCTAGCCATCTCCTATGTCTCGTGTTCAATTCTTTCTGAATGAATATATAATTTAATCTTTTGTGATTGGTATATATTTCACACTTTACTCAATAAAAATGATGCCTCCAAATTTTTAAAGCGAAAACAACAGCAGCTAATTATAAATCATGTGTACGGTAATTTACCTCAAGAGTTTTCAACTGTCATAAAGCATACACAATTACCTGATCATTCTGTATTAGGACACAACGAAGTCCTTTCAATGAAGCATCACTGTAGATAACAAACTCTCCATTCTAGGATGGTAGTGCCAAAACTGGAGCATTCACCAATCTTCTTTTCAATTCATGAAAACAATCATCACATTCATTTGTCCAGATAAACTTAACACCCTTCCGAGTTAGCTTAGTCATTGGACTAGATAACCGTGAAAAATTTCTTACAAACCTCTGGTAATAGCCTGCCAAACCAAGGAAACTACGAATCTCTGTTACATTTGTGGGTCTTGTCCATTCTTCAACAACCTTTGTTTTTGCAAGATCAACAGTTATCCCATCTTTAGAAACAATGTGACCAGGGAAAGAAATTTGTTGCAACCAAAACTCACACTTGCTGAATTTCCCATACAATTTCTTTTATTTTAAGGTTTGGAAAATAACCCTTAAATGTCTTTCATGCTCCTCTTTACTTTTAGAAAACACCAAAATATCATCAATGAAAACCACCACAAACTTATCCAAGAACTCATGGAAAATTCTATTCATTAAGTCCATGAATACAGTAGGTGCATTGGTTAGACAAAAAGGCATTACTACAAATTCATAATGGCCATATCTTGTACGAAACACAGTCTTTGGAAGATCTTCTTCCTTTACCTTCAGCTGATGGTACCCCGATCTCAGGTCAATCTTTGAAAAAAACTGAGCTCCCTGGAGCTGATCAAACAAATTATCGATATGAGGCAAAGGATATTTGTTCTTAACAGTGATGTTATTCAAGGCTCTATAATCAATGAAAAGTTGAATAGAACCATATTTCTTTTTAACAAATAAAACAGGAGCACCCCATGGTGATGTGCTAGGTCGAATGAAACCTTTCTCTAATAAATCTTGAAATTGATCCTTCAACTCTAAAAGTTCTATTTGAGCCATTTGATAAGGGGGTTTTGAAATTGGCTTAGCATCAGGAACTAAGTCAACAGTAAATTCAACTTCCTGATCTGGTATTATTCCAGGCAACTCATCAGGAAAAACATCAGGATACTCATTTACCACTGACACATCATTAATCTGAACAGTTACCTTGTTTTCAACAATATGTGCAAGGTAACATTCATTTCCATATTTTACAAGTTTCTCAGCCTCTTGATAAGTTATCAACAGTAAGGGTTCATTCTTGTACAAAAACTGAAAGTCTTTCTGAAAAGAAACTTCTTTAGCTCTACAGTCAATCTTAGCATGGTAAATAGAGATCCAATCCATACCTAGGATAACATCAAACTCTACTAGAGGTAGAACAATAAGGTTTGCAAGTAGGTTCTTTCCACAGATAAGGATAGAGAAGATTCTTATAAATTCTTTTTGCCTCAACATTTCCCCCAGGTGTTTTTACCACAAGTTCATGAGTCATTTCTTGAGATGGTATTTCCATTTTACTAGAAAAGATTTCAGTGATGAAAGAATGTGCGGACCCTAAATCAAACAACACACTGGCATAATCTGAAAAAAAAAACAATGTACCTAATACAACTTCATTTGATGGCCCGACATCTGCTGAAGTAGTTGCAAAGGATTTCACCACCCCTTTCTGCTTGTAGTCTAACTGCTTCTCATCACTCAAGATCTTTGTCAGACACTCGTTTGCATAGTGACCCATCTCATTGCACTTAAAACATTTCACTAACTGTAAATCAAATATAGACTTACCATCACCTTGATCTTTTTCATTGTAATCACGAGCCTTATGCCCCATCTTACCACATCGGTAGCACTTTATAGAATTCAGAAGACATTCCCCAGCATGCCTTTTACCACATTTATCTCAAAATGGAATCTTAGTTTTCTTACCATCAGACTTTATTGAAGAATCATTCCCTTTCTCCTGCCACCTTGGTCTCTTCTTCTGCTAGTTGTTATAGAACACTTGATCATCGGCAAACTCCATTTCCACCTTCTCACCACATCGAACAAGATTTTCATAACTTTTAAACTCACGAGAAGCTAATTCCCTTTGATATTTTGGTTTTTATCCTGAGTAAAAATGATTGATTTTACTATCAAGGTCTCGGATAAAATTAGGAGCATACCTTTCCAATTGAGTGAACCTCTCTTCATAGGCATCAACTGAGTCTTCCTCTTACCTCAATTCCAAGAATTGTTTTTCCATCCTAAGTCAAACAGCCTTAGGAAAATACTTCTCAAGAAACATACCTTTGAATTCATCCCAATCAAGAGCATCAATCTCATCAGTGTCCCTGATGTTTTTAACCATCGACCACCACTGATCTTCCTCACACTCCAAACGGTAAATAACAAGACTAATATTTTGATTGTCTGAACACTCCATGACATTGAAAATCTTCTCCAGTTCTTTAATCCACCCTTCAGCTAACACAGGGTCAGATGATCCTATGAATGATGGGGGATGTTGCCTCATGAAATGTTCCACCACTGACATGTTCCTCTGCAGTTGATCTGGCTGATCTCGTGCATGGATACCACCACTATTTATCGCTTGAGTCAACTGCGCCATTACTGCAACAAACTGTTCAGTTCCAATTCCGACCATCTCAGGATGCTGATTCGGAAGGTTATTTCCTTATGTATGCCTTCCTAGCACTGCTTCCCTATTTCCTCTGCAGAAAACCATTCTGAACAAACATGTCTTAGATGAAGCAACATGGTAATCTTCAAATGCAATATCATTTCAAAAAAAAATGTTTTTGGATAATCATTTAATAGAATTCTAACTCCTAATGTTATCTAAACCGACCTCTGATACCAACTATAAGGCCCCAGCCTTAAACATTACTTAATCTTGAGATATTACAAGATTACACCTTAAGGATCTTTTCAGGTTTAGAGTTTTAGAGAATTATATCATAAAACATGCATTACATTCCACATTTAAACAAAGTGGTTACATAAGAGATAGTATTCATTTTTCCCATCAATGGAAACATACTTAAAATAAAACATGGATTCTTTCTTGACACTTCCTTGACACTATCATCATATCATGTACCTTTCCCTTGACCTATGAAAAACATTTCAAAAACTTGGGATGAGCATAAAAATCTCAGTAAGGGATATAAAAATATGGAAAGGAAACATGGGTACATATATACATAATAATGAAATCATACTTTACCCATAAAACATAGGCACATTAACATACCTCATCAAATCATGAATAAATCATAGAAATCATAAGACATAAAGGTAACTTGAGGAATTCATAACATTCTTACGTAGAGAGTAACCCTCTTGGTTACTTTTGGAATACCCATCACAGTATATTCCCTAAATATCTTCGGAGAAACCATAACGTTTCACTCCTTCGCGTTACCCAATGCATTGGAGAGCCATATCGGGCTCACCTGCCCTTAGTTTATCATAGAACCACCCGTCTTCATAATAATGCCCAAGAACCTCAACATAATCGTATCACATAAAACATGCATAAAGGAAACATAACATTTCCACATTTCAATAACAAGATATCAATACAACACATTGATATAAAGACATTATGAAAACCATTTTCAATACCAAAATAAAATAAAATTAAAACATTGTATTTATTTTTCTTTTTAAAAAAAGGTATGGCTTGTAGAGGAAGCCGAAACTCAAATAATGGTCACGGCGGTGGAGAAGTCGTTGTCGCCACATACGTACGACAAATAAATTCCCCTTTTTCGTTTAATAAATGCTTCATATAAAAAATATTCCTTTTGAATAAATGTAAATGTCAAAGGGGTTTATACACCGTATAAAAGAAGGTTGTGTATAAAACAAAATATTCCTCAATGAAAGGAGATTGAGACGAAGTCCCATACCTCGGGTTGAACTTGACTCGGTAATTCTTTAATCTACTGAATAATAAACTTGAGTTAATTTATACTTGTTTAAGAACCTTTTTCAAGTTCATTATTCCTTTTATATCACTTATTTCCTTGTCATGAACACTATGTAATTATTTAAGTTAATAACGGTCGTTTTAACGATCATTGGTACTTGAGTAAAAAATAAACCCTTTATAGTTACAAGTTGTTCATGTATCCATTATATCCAGAATGGTATTCATGATATAGATATAATATATATCATATATATCAAGTACATGCATTCATTTATAATATTACATAAAATTTAGAGGTAAGAAATGAAATGCACCATTCATGGAGAAGGTAAGCCGTACGTACGCATGAACACTGCTTCCATTTCTATTTCGTATTTTATTAATAGAATCATAATGATATAAAGGTATATTATAATTATAGTGTAATATCATATATAATATAATAACTCCATCCTTTATACATCCCACATATGGTATTAACGAATCAAATCACTTTGAGGGGGAGGTAGTCCGCACTTCCTTAAATGAAGATATTGCATTTATCCATAATGGAAACCATAAAGGTATGCCCAAAATGAAAAATACAGAAGCTTAAGGAAAACATAAACATATTATATATCATATATAAATATATTTTCATATTAATGTCCACCTTTTAAGGTGTTAAAATAATTTTGAACAATCATTTTTTCGGGAGGCAGAAATTCGCCATCCACAGAAACATTATGTTCTTTAACCATTAGATGTAGGTGTGTGTAAGTGTAGCTCGAATACTTCTTATAAAAACATCCTAATATATGGAAGATACTGGTTTTGTTAAAAAATAAATGAATAAAAAGAGTTTATGGGGTTGGAGAAGCAAAATAAAACAAAAGAACACAAGTGAAGACATTACCTTAAAATTGGGTAACTCCCTTTGGTTTGAGCTCAAAGGCTTCCTTGGGAAGACTTCTGCCTAAAGTGAGGCTTCAAGGAGTAATATAGGGAAGTGGAGAGACAAAATGGGTAGGGGTTGGCCGAGCCAAAGGCTTTGGATGTGTGGGTAAGGAGGTAGAGGTGGGGGCCTTTTATAGGAGGAGAGGAGGGGAACTCTTGGAAAGTAAAGAAATGTTACTTTATTTTAAAATGGGTATCGGATTAAAAAGGTCCCACATTGATATAATTCTAGGGTAAGGTGATAAGGGTTCGAAATACACCCATCCAATAGGTTTTGGACATGTGTAGGTCATAGATTTTACATTATCTTTTCATTTTATTTAAATCCTTTATTAATGAGGTAATCGCTACATCATCATGATGTCATAACTAATTTAATTTATTTAATGTCTAAAAATTATAAAAAAAATATCATGATGTATAAAAATCTTTTTATCTTTCTAATGAATATTTATAGTCAAAAATATGACTTGTATAACCCCATTTAAAAATTGTTTTAGTAAAACAACTCATGTTTGTGTCATTTTAATTTTAACATTAAATAAAAAGATATTAATGTCATTTTCCTACCAAAGTGGCTCCATGGGGTCCCCAAGTTGACCCATGGCTGGTCTTGGTCGGCCATGACACATACAATAAGGTTAGGACATGTGTATAGGTATTTTCATTTTATTATATTATCATTTTTTCCTTAAATTGCACTAATTACCTCTAATCGCGATTAAAAACTTAAAAGTTACTATTCACCAAAAAATTATTTTAATCTCATTGAACCACATTTTACTTCATAATGAAAACCATGTATGTTGGATTTTTGAAAATCAAATCACAGAAGTGGCAAAGTTTCATTTAAACGAACAATCAGTTTCATTAACTACCACTAAGTGGTTTCACTATTCATCAAAAATTGAATTTTTTCAGAAAAATATCAAAACATCACCCTAAGCTATATTTGATATTCTGAATTCAAAAATGATTTCTATTTTCAAAAATTCAAATAATATAAGTTAAATTAATTAATTTAATAATTAATTTCAGTTGTCATGACAAATAGCGTGTTTTTATGAAACAATAAGTATGAAAAGATTGACACCGGTTTAAGTCCAATTTCAAAGTGAAATTGATTCCAATGACCACCATTGGATTAAATGGTAAAAATATGTTATAATTTCACTTCAAAACCAATTCAAAAGATTATCTAATAATATAAATAAATTAGATTAAAAAGTGGTTTTGAATTAAAATACAACATTGTTCATTATTCATTAAAAAATGAACTTTATCGGAAAAATAACAAAAATTCACACAAAGTAAATTCTGATGTCCCAATCATAATGAATAAGTTCATTTTGACAAAAATAGATTATTAAATTGTCAAAAGATATATTTAAAAATGGTTTTCCATCAAAAGGCAGTAAAACAATCTCTTAAAAATATTAGTGTATTCTATGCTTAATATTGGATTTGTTCTCATTTTAAGCCTCTAAAACACGATCTAATTTAATAATAGACATAGATAAAAATATCTATTATTCATTACTTACTTGGGATGTTACAAATTGACTGTTAGGCACAAATCTTTGGGTGATTACCTACTCGTATTGTATCTCACACCCTGTTTGGGCCATGCTTTTGGGCCCAAGAAGACTATGTTGCTGCAGGAATAGATAAGAAATAGTTCCCTTCTACATCAGGATCTTGATTGTGCTGGAGCTGGAGAGAATAGGACCGATCCAGGGCTCACGATAATAAGGAGTTTATTTTTTTTTCTTCTCCACTTGTTTTCAGTTGTATTCCAGCATGTTTTTGTGTTTGCTGCTTTCCATAGATACTTGTACCTGCTGCATCATTTTCATCATTTCAATGTATATTTATTGCTACCGCTGTTTGGTTTCTGTTGTTATGCATGTTGTTACATCTTCCACTGTTAACTGTTTTTTTTTCGTTGTATACCTTACCAAATGAGGGCATAGTTTCCCCACCGACTCACCAAGGCCCTCACTACTAGTTAGAAGCCTCTGGCATTCAAGGAAACGCGCTTGAGGTCATGTGGCGAACCGGGTATGGGGCACCCGTGGAGGGGCTCCGGATTCGGGTCGTTACATTCAGGGTATTGGGGACCCTACTGAGTATCATTATACTCACCCCCGCATGGGATTCGCCTACACCTTGTTGTATCTTTTGAAGAGTACGAGCAGCTGGGCTGAGGTTTGAGGGAGCTAAGACCTGGTGGTATACGGAGGAGATGGACGAACGTGCAGTGCTGAGGAGGCGATCTGTACCTATCGTTTAGGTAGGATATGGGGTGGACCATTTGGTGTGACACGAAACAGGGACTACTGATCGTGAGTTGTACCTACCCTTCAAGTAGGATCTGCGGTGCATGATTTAGGAGCTGCATTCCACCTTTTCAGTATTTTTGAATTTTCAGTTGTACTTGTACTCTTCCATTTGGTCTTGTATTCCAGCCCCTTTACTTTCAACACACTTTAGCTACAACAGTTTTCTTCACAGTTACTTCTTGTTGTGTTCTTGGACCATGTGTTTGTAGAAGTTTAAAGGCAATGCCTTCCCATTTTAGGGGATATGCATTTTGGTGCTAGTCACCAATCGCTGGCCTATAGTGGGAGGGAATGGGGTAGTCACATCATAGGCCTTGGGGGATGGGTCATGGAATGACATCATTTTAGACCTCCATCTTAGTAGTTGTGATAGCATATGCCCTTCATTTCTACCTTGGAGGTGGTTGTTGTTGATTCCCTCATACAAACCTTGTCTTAGGGAATTTTTTTCACATAAATTCATTCTTCCTTGTAGTTGAAACACTGTACTATAGGATGAGTGATGATCAAAACCTTCTCTTATTCTTCCACATTAGTGGTATTATTCATATCCCTTATGGATTTATTATCCAGATGCCCCATTCTTCAAAATTTGAAGCATTTTTTGGTTCCCTTTATAAAGTTCCCAAGATGATTCTTCCCACAATTTTGGCACATGGGTTATTTGGTTTTCCATCCCTAATAGGATTTATATATTTATCCACCCATATTAAACTCTATTTTACGATTCCTGTCTTTGGGATCACGGGACCACTGAGAGTCTCTGATCTCAATTTAAACCTTTAAGGTTCAACATACAATCTCTTCGTAGTGGTCATAGTCTCAAATCGCCAATTCCTTTTGTACACTCTCCTTTTCCACTAAATAAGTTATCCAACTTAATTTTTATTCTCATGATAAATCTTGAGGAATACCATGAATTCCTAGTGAAGCATTCCTCATATGCCCCGATAGACTTATCTTCTATTTTCTTCATACTAAGGAACTCCCTATCCATCTTAAGATAAATAATTCCCGGAAATTCGTTATTGAAAAATATTTTCTTTAAATCTTCCAATTCCATATAATAAATTTGCACCTTGGAATTTGTGTTCTTGGTTAGTGTCCCTCACTAATCTGCTTCCCCATCGAAACGATATACCTCCAGCAAATGTTTATCTTCTTTTATGCACTAGAGAATATAGAATATATTATTAATGAAATTAATCCATTATTCTTTGATGATGGGATTAGAAAATACACTAAGTATATGAGGGATTTGAGGGGTAAATGACTCGATTGTAAATTTCTCTTTTTAAGGAGATGGATGGTGTTCTGCATGATTCGAGATATTATTCATAACTTGAACCAGTTGAGAAATTATTTTCATGAGGTTTTTTACACCCATTCCCGTCATATTTGGGTATAATTAGGGAAAACATCACATTACCTATGAATTTTTTTGTTTTCATAGGTTCTTTTATTTCCACTAATTAATAAAGAAAAATAAAGTACAATTTGGGGGCTTCAAAACTGAGCTAATAATCATATAAAAAACATAGAACATATAAGGATGAACTTATAAGTGAAAATTGTATACTAACATGTGATACCCGATGTTTCAATCTAGATTATCCCTAGTGATAGAATTATCCCTAGGGTTATTAATAAAGTGATCTTGTCCTAATCTCCAATAATGACTCGACCTTTATATAATACTAACTATAATAGCCCTAGCCTTTTACACATATTATTAAATAATTTTAAGCAGAACTAGACTACAAAGTCAAAAAAAGGATCATTAATTATAGATTATTTAAAATATTAGATACATAATTATAAATCCCGAAACCAAAATAAAAATATAATTTATTTAATATTTATAATGATATCCTAATAACCTTTGAGACCTTACATCTTCAAAGGATAACCTAGAGAAAACATGGAAAAAGTGATGAGATAAAAATCACAGTAAGGGATTAAAAAATAATGAAGACTAAAACATGGGATAGAAGGCATAACATGATGACATAAAAAGGAATGGAACATAAATTATCATATGAAAGCATAACATATAGAACATGTGATCATGTAATATTGGAATAATAGTAATATGGGGAAAATAGAAACATTTCATAAGCATGAGTCAAGGCTCAATTCATATGGAGGAGCACAAGTAAAGGCTAACCACTAAGACCTTTTCACATGGAGCACTAGTTAAGGCTAACCACTAAGACCATTGCGCATGGGACACAAGTCAATGCTAATCACTTAGACCATTTCACATGACGTATCATGTGACTAAACATTGCCCAATTCATTATAGAACTATGTGAGTTCACAAATAATAACATGTACATCAACATGTGCACCACATAAATAATCAAACATATGGAATGAAACATAAACATAGGGGTTACACATGGAAAGAATTGAGTATCATAATCATGTCAAAAGAAATATCAAAAGGGAATATCATAATGGTGTCCAAGAAAGAATGGATTTAAATAATACATCCATATTAATAAGGGTAAATATGCATAGATAATTATATTTTATGTAAAAATAATGTTAATTTTTTTGAAATAGATTTAATGAAACATTAGATATAAAATATTTTAGTGCGATTTAAGGGAAAGGATTGCACAATATTTAAAACATAAATGGAATAATTGCCTGTATAAAACCAGAAAAGAAAAAATATATTTTTAATGCTAAAATTTTTAATTTTATAGAAATAATGGTTTATTGGAGAAAATTATGGAGTGAAATTTAAAATAGTTAATAAATTTGGATGTTTCTTTTAATCGAACATGATTATGAGGATTAATTGAGAAGGGAACCTTTTCAAAACAAGTATATCCCCAAAAAATAAGGATTAAATTATCTGGATACATGATTTTGGATCATATAAACATGATTTATTATAATTATATAAAAATTAAAAATAATTACATTGGGTTCAGGAGAGATAAAACGTCATCCAAAGGAAAAAATGGACGTTCTTAATGAATCCATAACCTTATGTCTGGAAGTTTTCTTCACTTGATCTAAATGTCCTAGATAATATGAATAAATTGATTAATTAATTAATTCATAACCTTTTATAAATTTATTTTAATAATTATAATTTTGTTAAGCTTATTTACTTCCACTTTTATATGTTACAAGATACAACTTCATAATTCGGGGGTGTTAATTTCCTTGGTATTCAAAATCGGTTCATTTGTATGCATGTATAAAAATCATTTAGAATGGGAATATTTTCCCAAAATTTAAATTATATGTTATTAACGAACATATATTAGTTCATTTGGTCTTATATATAATATTTTTATATTGTATGAAGAATAATCATTCGATAAAACATTAATTATAATCGTATAGATTGATTTGGTGGTTTTGCGATCACCATGAACTAGTTTTGTTCTATTATTTAAAAAAATATATATATATACTGGTTCAAGAACATTAATTAAGTTTTAATATATACCATTAAACCATTTTAACCATAAAAATGGTTTTAAAGCCACTTTTGAAAGTGTAAAAGGATATTTAAAACTCATTGTCCTTGAATGTGATAAATTAACACATCACGGAAGATGTTTTCAGTTTTTGAACAAAAAGGGGAGGAGATGAGGTTTGACGATGAATTATTACTTTAAAATGATAAAATTATAGAATATATGAGATACTAGATTTTTCATTTCACTTGGATAAGGTGAGGATAAGATATAATAAGAAAAGAGAATAAATATGAAAAAAAATTAAAAGAACATGAAAAAGGATTTTACCTCTTGGATTTCTCCTCCTTGAGAACCTCCTCAACACAAAGGGTTTGTTTTTTTAGACATATCACTCATAGATGTAGGGGAGAGTCATTGTAATGGTATTGGGTATAATTTAAAGAAGATTAAAAGTGATAAAGTAGTGAGGAAAATTGGTGGTGAGGGGTGATATTAATAGTGGAGGAGAAGGGTTTTTTCGATTATTTAATTCATTACTTTATATTTTGGATCAAAACTATGAATAGTGTGGATTCCTATGACTAAATAAAGTAACTAATTAATTTTAGTTCTAACCAATGGTCACTTACATCATCCATGACTCCAACATGACTCTAAAATGAATTGGTTTACATTATACCATAAATTACTATATTTCACTATCCACCAAAAATTCAACCATTTTAGAAAAACCCTAAAAAATCACCCGAACCATTATTCAGAATTTCAAACATAAAATTGGACTTCATTTTATAAATTTTTTTTTTAAATATTATAAATTTTAATTTTAATTAAAATCTTCATTTATGAAATATTTACATATTTTAGAATTAAAACTGATTTTATAACATATTAAAAAATTAGATACGGTTTCATAAAATTATGTTCTGTTAATTAGAAAAATATATAAATTTATGATTCTATTTTAGGAAAATAAATTTTCTTTTAAATAGTTTTATTAATTATAAAATTTTAAATAAACATTTATGTTTCATAAAAATATCAATACTTAATTTATCATTTAGAAAACATCTATTTAATTATACTATGATATAATTATATAATATTTTCATTTATAAGATGGATAAATTTAATTTATATATTCATAGGTGTGTTTACTACTCTATTGGTTGGGTTACTATTATTAAGGGTTATATTACTATTACATAGCTCATGTTACTATTCAATTGGTTCAGGTTCCTTATTTTTATAAATACTTATTATTGTATTCGTTCTTCACTCATAAAATTTTTATTGTGTTCTATATGTGATTTTATTTTATTTATATTATATAATATAATTATATGAAGGTAATTTTTATTTATTAAATTTTGGGTTATTACAACATACACTAAGTGGTTTAGTTCAAAATAATATAAACATCCATCTTGATGTAATTTTGTCATGTGATTTTCATTTTCATGCCTTTTTAGATGATTCTAGAGTTTAGTGTCGTATTGAGCATTTGAAATAACTTCATTATCGACAGTCACTACATAGTTTATATATTCCAACACATAAAGAATCTTATTTAAATGTTCCTTACCATAAAAAATTATATCTTTATAAATAAATAAAATTTTATTTCCAAACTTGACAAAAAACCCATACTTATCAATTATGGATATTTATTAAATGTTTTCGGTAACTAATTAGAAATAAAAACAACCGTTAAAAACCAAAATCATTCTAGTCGTCAATGTGAGGTGGTAGTCCTCATTTTCTATAACAATGATTTTAGCTATTATGGTTGGTCATAGATCTACCTCCCTTGGTAAATATTTTTGAATATACTTACTGAAAATTATTATTATTTTATTTAGATAGACCCCCTTTTAAGGGTAAAGGGGAAAACCGTCATGACATCAAATACATAAAGAAGTCAAAAGGTTCCGAACGGTCCAAAAGTCCAAGAACAAACAACACACACTACATCAAAAAATCCCCTCCCGGCATCAAAACATGAAATTCGGCTTCCACCATCCACTGCTGATCGGCTAGCTGTCCCGTGCAAAATTGCACGGTCCTGGTACCGATGGCCATAGCCATACCCTCTCAATCATCCAATTCCGAAAAGAAGTGGTACAGTGGAAACTCTTAGCCCTAAACCTCATCTGGAGTAGCTTCATGTAGATTTGATTGCAAAATCATTTGAACCACAGACCACCGAGCCCAAGCAAAAACAAGCAACAAAACACGGTCTTCAAACACAAAGTCAAATAGCACCCAAATTCTAGCGATTCGCCAAAAACCCAGCTCCTCCACCAAATTACATCCACTAAAAACACACCTCCTTCACCGAATTCAATCCACCAAAATGAATCACGCAAAAAGCACAACTCACAGCAAACCACAACCCAAACCAACTTTCAAATCAGAAAATCTAGAAAGGAAAACCATCACCTTTGACGTTCACCACACGTCGGAAGAAGAAACCCGACACAGGTAGTATAAACCCTATAAAAACTAGTCACATAATGTAACCAATGATCTTGAATACATGACATCCATCTAGGTCACCCTTGAAAAGATTACTCTGAAATAGTGCATTGTAAATCTCAATCTGTTCCTATATATATCTCTCTTAGTAAAGAAAATATAGGTTCTCAAGCATTTTATATGCAACCATTTTTTCATTAGACTTCATGAGTTCACTACATACAGAAAAAAAGAATCAAATATCGAATGTTGATTGAATATTTCATATATTTATTATATACTATAAACTTTTCACCACTCACCTCTTGAGATGGTGGATGATGAATTAAGGTTTCTATCACATAATATTTGCCACCATGGCTTAAAATAACCCAGAAGCATCTAAAACACTATTGGATGTTATTATCAGTTGAGAGTTTTTCTTTATCCAATATTGTTCATAGGGATAGTATGGATGATGAACCTACCATTTTATTATACAACTTAATATAGAATATTAATAGTACTTTTCATGATGAACAATTATGTGAGAAATAATAAATTGATTATTTTTTATTAAATATCCCATTATTTTATATTGTTTCAATAAACCCCACCATTGAACTCGTTATGTCTAATTTCTATGAAATTCTAGTAGAATGTCTATTTTCCTCTTTGCATAACCCCAAAAATTTTTGGTCAAGATTTTTGTAGGTATTTTGGGTAGGAAGGTATATTCAATATATGGGATTGAATCTACTTGATTTGTTGAGTGGACTCCCCTATCCTGAAATCCTTACATTGATTTTCACAACCCTTCCCTCCAAATTACACCAAGTCTCACAAGGGATACTCTTCTTGTTGTAAAATGTTTATGTATACCTGAAACATTCTCAATAACTCCTTGTATAAATGTAAGTTAACCAATAAGGGTTGGTCAAACACATTGTTTTAATATGTTTTATTCCATATCAGGTAATGGAAGTTCAAGTCTGACTTAATATTTAACTGGTGGATTTTCTTTATTATGCATAAATTTTATCATGATTTAACTATTACATGACTTTTTAATATTATGTGTATATTTATTAACTAATTAACTATTTTTGTTAAAACATTTACACATAATTCATTTATTTAACATCCATATTTACAAATTAATTAACTTATTTATGTGGTTGTTATCAAACATCCATAAAATTAATTTTTTCATAGAAATAAATTAATTAATTAAATGAAACTACCATAAACATATCTATTGGTTGAATTAATTAGTGGGAAATAAATGAACCTAAGAACTAGGGGAATAACTCCATTTTTTGTTCATTCCATTAGTTATATAATTCCACCTATCCACTAGTGTTTCAGCTGAGTTGAAATCATAACAGTTCTTCCTTGAACTACCTCCATACACCTTGGGATTATCTATTTAATATAGTTATTTATTACACACACATAAGTGAGTGGAACCAAAGGATTAGTTATATGGGATTACATTAATATCCTTGGACACAAAGGTCCTACATAATAATGGAGGGAGGGATGACACATATGAAATAATTTAATTTAAAATTTAATAATTGAAAACCCATGAAATAAATTATATTAAATAAATTACAACCCATAAAAAGGTATAGGTCCTGTTCATGATTAGTCATAATTTAATGAATATAATAAAAATAACTATCTACCATTAATTTCTTTAATCTTTTTTTATTATTAATAAGAACATGCTTACATTAATTAATTAATTAATTCTATTTCATCTTAATGATCTTCCAATATTAATTGTAGATATAAATCATTTATGGAATTCTTGACAAAACAATAATAGAACCAATCAATATAGATTTATTAAAATAAATTGATTGAGTATTTAAATTTCATTAAAACCATTATTAAATTTTAAAACAAAACATGTTCCAATAATTTAAATAATGTTTTAATACTAAAATATGAAATTTTAATGTAATATAATTCTATTAATAATTGGGAGATAACATGGATTCTATTCAATCTGCACATTATGAATCTCATTTTTTGGTGTCTCTAGGTTACACTCCTAGGTAAATGGTACGTTGAATCGAATAGAATACACGACGTTTACATGCTTGTTACACCCCATGTATCAGCTTTCTTTGAGCTCGATATTATCACTTGGTTATTCAACATTAATCTCTGTGGGATCAAATGGAGTGTATAATCCAGTTACATTCCATGTATCTTTTATTCCATGTGTCCCATTTTTTCACTAAGGAGCACAATGTTTTTTTAGATGTGGGAATTGTTTATCTTCATGTCACGTAAAACTTATACACATCATGTATATAAAAAAATTTGTAAGTTATAAGTCTTAAATAATTTGAACATGTATAATAACCACACTAATTTCATGATTTAAGATTCTAACCTATGTAGACTGCATGTAGTGTATTCCAACTACATGTCATGTAATCTGACATCTCGTATGTGAGTTTTCCTGGTCAAAACACTGTGTGTAATAAATTAACCACATGAAATAAACTTCTCACTATATCCAAGAGCAGTTTTCAAGGGTACAGGTTTTGTACATCAGTTACACAATTTCTTCCCCTATTTTTTCAGCAAAACAAATGGCACTTCCTAGTGTAATCTTAAGTCATTCATCAGCTATTCATAGATCATTAAAAAATTAAACACTTAATGAACAATATTAATACTTTGATAACATGTTAATTTATATCAAATTAGTTAATGATTAACATGAAATGAATTTATGACCACATTGTATAGAGATCAATAATCAAATAAATAATTATAAATTTTAATGTGAATTCTCTAATACAACTTGTTAGTTCCGGGCATACTAAATGTGTTTCGTGGTGGGTGATATATTAAAATTTATTTTAAAAATTGTTTCTCGAAACTATGAGCGGGATCTTTCATGTAAAATTTTTAATTAATTAATTTAATATTTGAAGAAATAAATACCTAGGCTTAATAGCTTTCTTTGTTGATGAATTTTGATCATCTGAAAAGACCCTTGTGGATTACCTTCATTGTGTTGTGAGGATCCAAGGATATAATCCCTTTAGTGGTGATCCACAAGTGATTTTATCTTCTTCAAGAAATTCCACTTGATTTCTAGATACTAACATAGTGAATCGAATTTCATTTATTTTGTATTCTTGATCGCTCATTCTTCAGTCATGATGAGATCTCTATTTTTCTTCTCATTATCGGGAGCGAGGGAGAGGAGAAGGATTTGAGATTGAATTCATTGTGCACAAAAATTCACTATTCCCAATTTTTGATTCTCTACAAAATGGAAATAGTCGTCAATTTATAGAGTTAGGATTTATGTTAAAGTATAATTTAATTTAATTTCATCCATTAAATAACATTTATTAACTTTAGTAATCCCCATGCCTAATAATAATTATAATGAGTATATTATTATTTTGTGATGTGCACCAACTTGTGAAATGAAAAATATTATTTAATCAACTTGTTAACTAATATTTGTCATCGAACACAATATTGGTCTATTATAACTCCTCCAATATTTATTTAGCCCCTGAATAAACATTTTATTCAAAAATATATATTTGATTCACATACCAAATAAGAAATATTGATTATGTATTCCACAAAAAATGAATATATTTTTATTCACATGTTGGATAATAAATATTTATTTATTTTATACAATCAATAAAACATGAATATAATTACTCCTGACACATGAGAATAAAATTTATTCCCATAATTAAACATCAAAATAATTTTATCAAGACCAATGGAAACACCTATTTTGTGACCCTATAGGATTATTTCTCACTGGAATTAGCGGATATTCCCAAAAGTACAAGGTTACTGTCTAGAAAAGGGTCATGGAATCCTAGATAAAGAACATAATGTCATAACATCCATAACCAAATACAAATACTCATAGTGTAATATAAACCTTTTCTCACAATATATCATCAAGAATGTTGCAATATGGTGTCCAAAACATATTTACTTGGAACATATTTCTTTGAATATCTGAAATAAATATGTCGTTACACCATGCTCATGGAATTTTATTTGACAGTTCTATTTGAATGACACAAAAAAATGTAAAATTCCTACTGGTATAAGGACTATAACACACACTTATAGATAAGAATATCTGATGACACGAAAACATGGAAAATTTGGAATGAAAATCATATTCTCATAATTTCCCATATTGTATATTAATAAGTGAAAACATCAGGATAAGAAGCCTCATTTTCTTATGAGTGCTCACACATGATGTAATAATTACTATGTGTCCAATCCTAGTATGATATATAATGGAGAAAATATATTAAGATTATTTTCATAGCACTTCTAGGTTCTCACTATAGTGAGTAACAGTTATGACCTTATCAATGTGAAAAATACTCTAGGAAATTATTAAATTAAATAAATTCATAGTAATTAACAATATGTAATAACAATTTTAACTAATATTTAGTACATTGAATATACATGTAATAAATGAACAATCAGTTGGTCCTAGGACACCAACTCTAATATTTACAAGGGTTTAAAATGAACCATTCATGAACCTAATAGGTGACATAGAAGAAATATGGATATATAATTATTTTTAAATAAGAGTATAGGTGTTTTTTATCATTAACTTTTTAATTTTACACCTTGATAATCCCATTTTTACCTGAACCGTGGTAATTAATTTTTACTACATTTACTGCTCATTTACATCAAAAATAATTGTAGACTTATTACACATTATATATTATAATAATAAATATTTGGAATATTGTTTTCCAAAATTAAATCATATAATTATAAAAAATTAACATTAACCCCACAGACATTACAAGAATACAGGTTTTTATAGAAAAAAATTTTTCAAATGTTTACAAATTTTTTATATCCAAAATTAATAGGAAATTGATTCTGATGACTTAAATTAGATTAATAGATTTATAATCGAACAAATTATACATTAAAACCAATTTTAATGATAATTAAACTATATAAATGAATAAAATAAAAATCAATTTTTCAATTAAAATTTATCCTTTTTAAAAATTAATTAACAAAATGAAAATTATCATGAAAATCCAAAAAAGTAACCCTAAGATAATTTTGACATTATGGATTCAAAAGTAAAGTTTATATTATAAAATAAATTTTCCAAACATGTCAAAATTATATTTATTTCTTCATAAGATAAATAAAAATCATTTCTCCAAGAAAAAGGTATTTTCATACCATATAAAGACATTACTGAAAATTTTGTTTTTTATTATCAATATATTTTCTCTATATATAACCATTAAACATAATATTTAAAAATTAATTATTAAAAATCATACTACTATTTTTAATGGATTGTTTATTAATGTTCATGTTTGATTAATCATAATAACATATCAAACTTTTGTTAAAACTCAGTATCGTGTGTCGTGTAAGCTAAATAAGTGTTCTGTGTAGTGCAGTATAACCCATGGTTGATTGTTATGAAAACATAACATGGTGTTTCATGTAAATTAATTTATCAATAAAAATTAATTAATTCAATAAAAATGGTCCTAAAACCTCGGAGTGTTATATTCTACCCCCCCCCTCTAATGTTAATTTAGCCCTCAAAATTCATACCTATGATACAAACAGATGAGGATATTTCTACCAAATCTTATCCTCAAGTTCCAACATATATTCCTCAATCTGAGGGTTCCACTACAAAAAATTTACCAGGTGAGTGGTTTTTTATAGAACATTATTTATACAATCTAGAATCTCCACCAGGTATTCCTCATTAAAATTATCATATATATTAGTATAACCTCTAATTTTATTACATGTGAATGGTTATGTATTTCCTTACATAGTATAAATATGTAGAACTTATTGTTGAATTTATTTAGGATTGGTGGAAGTTCCAAGATATAGGATACTACCTGAATATGATTAATAATTTCAAAGAGACCAATATACCGAGTGATTAGTTTCCATTTCTTTTAAAATCTCATAATATTATTCCATGGAGATATTATTAGAAACACCTTCTCAGAAATATCAAATTTTAGATCATGCTAGAAATTATTAGTATAACTTTTCTTCTAACACAATGATGTCTTGAAATTCTATTTAATGGATATAACCTTATTTTCCATTTCATGAGTTATCTCATGTCCCAATAGAATTATTTATCCAACTTCATTTCAACATTTTGAAGTTATATATTTCTTAATATAGGGGGATTCATAAGGATCCATCTGAATTCTTGATTCAAATCTATTTTGGTATGAAATCTCAACTAGAGAAAGGTGTTGATCCTAACAACCTTTAAATGAAAATAACAAAATCTCAATATATCATCTAAGGATTTTATTGTTCTTTTAGACTAGCCATCCGTATGAGGATGATAAAAAGTTTTGAAACTAATTTATATATCCTAATCATTCTAAATAATTCTCTAGAACATTGAGGTAAACATCATATCCCAATTAGATTCAATGGAAAGCAATGATCCATGCAACCTTATCACTTCATCAATGTGTATCATAGAAAGTTGATCAGAATAGTAGTCTTTTATGACAGCGATGAAGTGTGCTGACTAAATATGGCTATCAATTAAAAATCATATAGCATTATTCCCTTTAGATGTTTTTCAGAGTCCATTGACAATGTACATGGTGATGTTTACCTACTTCCATTCAGGTATGTGTAATAGATGAAACATTCCCTTAGAATTTTCTCTTTTAGCCATAACTTGCGGACATACTAAGAAAAAAGATATTAAATCTGCAATATACCTTAGTATTCCATATAACTAAAAGTATTATTTCAAAAATATATACGTCATCAAACTTATAGGATGAATAGATAATTAAGAACTATGAGATTTCTTTAAAAACACCATCTTCAAATATAGTATAGAAGTAATGAATGCACAGTTCCTGAATCTTATCATTCTATACTGATCAAGGTTAAACTCAGTAACATTTACTAACATAATTTTGTAGCTCCACATCTTCCTCTTATGCCTCTTTAATATTCAATTGGATAGATGGTTGAGCATTAAATTAAGAAAGACAATATATTTCCATTCCTTTATAATTTCTATATATATCCTTCAAAAATCCTTATATATCTGTTATTTTGTGATCCTCATCATGGATATGTGAGTGTGGTCCTTTCGACTCAAAGAAACAACCACATTTTTTTCTTTACTAGTGTGGTAATGTATTGAGTAGTCATAATTTTTAATGAACTCTAACCATCTTCTTCGTTGAATTTTCATCTCCTTCAATGTGAATATATATATTAAAATTCTATGATCTGTATATATATCACACTTTTCACTATAATGATAATTCCTCCATATCTTCAATGAAAAAATTACAACAGCTAACTCTAAATCTTGGGTTGGATAATTTTTATCATTAACCCTCAGTTTTTGTGAGGCATAATCTATAACAATGTCATTATGCATAATTAAAAATAGAAATACATTCTTGGATACATCACTATTGATTAAAAATCCTTCTCCACTATTGGTTAATGTAAGAACTGGTGCCCTGACTAATCTTCTACTTGGTAACTTGAAATTTTCCTCATATTCATATGTCCAAAGAAACTTGGATCCCTTATGAGTAAAATTGGTCAGAGGATTAGATATCCATGATAACGTCTCCACAAAATGTAAATAATTTCCAACTAAACCAAGAAAACTATGAATCTCAGTAACTGTGGTTGTTCTAGTCCAATATTCAATAGCCTCTGTCTTTGACGGATCTACTAATATACCCTCAATTAAGATTATATGACCCAAAAATGATGATTTTGTAGAAAAAGTTCACACTTTTTAAATTGTTCTTATATTTCATCCTTCCTTAGGATCATTAGTATAATTATAATGTGGTCTTCATGCTCTTCTCGGATTTTTTTAAAAATAATAATTTCATTTATAAGGGCTACTACAAACTGATCAAGTTAATCCCTAATGACTATATTCATTTAATCCAGGAATATAGTATGAGAATTGTAAATACCTAAAGGAATCCCTATATATTCACAGTGCACATAGATTTTTGGTAATGTCATTTTGGGTATATCCTCCTTGTTATCCCATAGTTGATTATATCTAGAATGAAGGTTATTCTTTGAAAAGTAATGTGCTCCATGCTGTTGATCAAACAAGTCATCAATTCGAGGAAGAGGATACATGTTTTTTACTATGATCATATTCAACTCTATAAAATCTATAAATATTTTAATAAATCCATATTTATTTTTAATAAAGATGAGTTTTACACCCCAAGGTGTGACACCTAGGCAAATGAATCCCTTTTCTTGTTTTTCTTGGAGCTACTTCTCCAATTCCTAGATCTCCATCAGGGCCTTCTATGGGAGTATTTTAAATTTGTGTGGTACTAAGTATAAGTTCTATTGAGAACTCAACATCAAATTATGGTGGAAAGATATGAAAATATTATAAAAAACACAACAAAAAATTCCCAAAAAATATCCATACCATCGGTATCAAGTTTTTCCCCAACCATTTGAGATAAATCCCCTTATAAATGGGAATCAATACACATACAGTATATGTGATCGACATTATAAGTTTGTAATTATTTTCATATTGATAGATGTTCATATGTTGGTTTGAAATATAAAATTTGGCTTTCCTTCCTCAATAATTGAAGTAGGATTTATGCAAATAAATCAAATACATGCCTAATATGACATCAAATTCAACAATATGAAGAATGATAGGATTTTCTGGAAGCAAATTCCCACCAATTTCTACAAGAGATGAATCATACACTTTTGATGTGATCATAATTCCATTAGGGATTTTCATCACTAATTACACATCTAAGAGTTTGATTAGGATACTTATACCCTTACATATTTTTTTAGTTATGAATGAGTAGGTAGATAAATAATCAAATAAGACATTAGTAGTTATAGAGTGGATGATTTTTACACCTTCACCATATTCTAATTGTACACATCATCAAAAATAGTGATCCCATGATATTTCCCCATATCCCTTGGATTAAGAGGTTACTAACATCCATAATTATCATTAACTTTCAGCTTTAGAACTAGTTATCATAATAACTATTCTCCTTACACTTGAAGCACTGAAGTGTGGGTGGTGTATTCTTTACAGATCTCTCTCTATTCACATTGTTATCAAAACTCTTCCCACCACTTTAGAAATAATATTCTTGATTAGCTTACTTTACACACTTAAAAAATTCATTATAACCCCTAATAAAATTTCTTATATGGTTCATTCCATAATTTGATCATAAATGAAATGTCATATTATTCTCTCTATGGTTTTTTTATTTTCCTTTGAACTCCATATTCCTTTTCTTTTCAAAACCATGTTGTTGATACTTAACTATGACCTCTATATCCACCTTGATTACAGATCGAAAAATAAATTAATAACTATATAAATATCTTATGTATAAAACCCTTCATATATTTGGTTTTATTCCACTAAATAATTGATTATCTATACATAGAGGTTTGATGATATTTTCATAAGCGTACCTTACAAGTCATGTAAAATTGGACTTATAGGTACCAACATAATCCTTTTCCTTTAAATCAATGAAAATTTTCTTGATTTATGTATGAAGAACACGAGGAATGTTCTTACTAAAAAATATTTTCTTAAAATAATATCAATCCATCTATTCAATTTCATCTTGTTTCCTTGTATACTTTATAACAGTCCACTATTGATCTGCTTCACCTACCATATAGTAGACATCCAAAATGAATTACTTATGTTCCAAACATAGGATAATGGATAATATATTTTTAGTTTTACCGATCCATTTTTCTAAAACAATTGGATTAGAAGACCCACTAAATGAATGTGGAAGTTGCCTCCTGAAGGACTCAATAAAAAGTGGTTGTGTCCTTTGTTTTTATGGAATTTTAGAATGATTCATAGCTTGAGAGAGCTCCACGAGCATTGAAATGTGGTTTTTAATTCCTAATCTCATAAAATTTGGATTCTCTAAAGGAAAAACATTGCATTTTCAATCCCATTCAACATTAATGTGGTTCTGCAGGGTTCCATCCATTGACTAAAAAAAACCACAGTGTAAGAAATAATAATCATACTATAGAACCACATATTCATGAAAAATAATTTAAAGGATGTCTAAATTAATGCACCTTATTTAATCTATGATAACTTAGGTTTATTTTAGGTTATTTATATCCATATTCTATTTAAATTCATCATGGTGGTTGATGAGGATTTTGTGAATTCCCTAATCATATACACTAGAGTGTCAAACTAGGTTCGCATCATGGTCCTTTATTGTACACTAGTTTCTAATTGATTCTAGCTCAATATGATGTTTTCAGTGATATTACCCCTATATATATCAGTGATAGATCCAATTGAACATGTAGTATCTAGACATGGATTTAATTTCTTATAAACAACTCACTCTATCCTTTAAAAAATATCTTGGATACTTTCTTATACTTTAACTCATCCTTAGACTTATCCTTAGACATGTCCGTAGAGATATAACTATGTTTTTCTCATTATAGTTTCCAAAAGTAAACTAAACATATCCTTTGACACCAAATATTCTGAACTATACTTAACATACATCAATATTACATCATTTTTAGGAATATTTACTATATTACACAAACACACACCTGAGGATCAGATTAGTTTTGTGCTGTTTTAAAATGGGAACATAAAAATAGTCCATAAGTTAGATAAATCATCACCAAATTAAATATTCATATATAGATCCCTTATTAGACATATGATATATAATACATATCTTCGTAACCTTGGTAAATTAAACACAATAAATTATGATATTAGATTCCTAGTAATGGTAAATAAGGGAGATACATAAGAATATCATATGCATATGGGTATGGGAACATGATTGTAACATTTTAAAATAAATATATACATATCAAAGATCAAAATAATTAATCATGGAATAAGTATTAAAAGTTTATAATACCTAAATCCAAAGAAAACCATTGAACATCAATCATGAGAGAATAAAATTGGCATAATATGGGGAATTTTTATCATACATATAAGCCTAGAAAATCATTTTCAGAGTATTCAAGGATAATTTACAAGGATATCACATTAGAATGAGTTTACTCACAAAACCACAATAATAGTCATGTTCGACTCCGAAGACTACCATTTTAGTCATGGTTTACTCAAAAGACAATCATAGTAGTCAAGGTCCACGCCCAAGACAATTATAGTGGAAAAAATCCCTTATAAAAATGAATTCACATGTAATTTTTGTCCTACATAACTCATGAAATATAAATCCTTACCCGATTCATTAGATGGATATATAGGTCACACCCATCACATAATTAATATTATATTCATCTATTCCACAAATATCATATAAATTCATCATATCATAAATCATGAAATGAAATAGGTACTATAAAAATTACATAACATCATAACATATGGAAAAGAAATAGGTTTTAGTGTCCTTTAATCATATAACAACCCTTTAAAATAATTGAGTTTCATAAGCATCATATCATGGTATAACCCATGGATGATAAATGTGTTTCATGAACATCATTCAATCAACATATAAACCATTCAGATAAATAATATAAATTTTATATCTGGAACATATACCTGGTAATGAATAGGAAGAACCAATAGATTTCATCTTATATGGGAAATAATGTTTATTATTTTAAACATTTCTTGTGTGAATTATCATTTCCTCTTGGAAAATTTATTTTTAAACATTTAAACATTTTGAAAAAAAATTCTTTGAAAAAAACATTGATAATTTTTAAGGAATAATTTAATGTAATTTGAAAATCTTTTTAAAACATAGAACATTTTCAAAATATTTTCCCTTGAAAATTAGCTTAAAATTTCATTTAAACCATTTTTAAAATATTTTTATAAAACATTGTTTTGATAGAACATATTTTTCCAACCAAAGAGAGAGAAAAAAAATCATATTTTCCTAAAAACATTTCTCTTAAGAATATTAAGTCCCAAATTGTGGAAAATGGTAAAATTAATTGAAAATATAATTAATAACTATAGAATAATAAAATTCATGAAATTTAATGAGAGTTATATCATATCATTTAAACATTGTATACTAAATCATTAATAATCCTGATAAATGATGAGATTATAATATAACATATTTACCATAATGGTAACATTGAATCATAGAACCATAAATGAATAACATAAAATGATACTTAAGATATAAATATGATGAATAAATTAATGATATCTAAATCAAAATGGTCTATATATACACCTCATAAATGAATATAGGTGCATATCATAACGTATATCTCAAAGAAGGAAAATCGAGACAAAAATCTCTTATAGATTTGGTAAATTTTGAACCATCAACCACATGAAAGAAAGATCTAAAAATGGATATTTAAATGAAAATAATTTAAAGTGTATTAATAATAAAATTCATTCATGATTAGTATAAACCCCATATAAAATAAATATGTGGTGTTCATGGCATGTGTCTCACAAAAGTAAAAAATGAGGAAAAATCCATTATTACTTGTGTGTATTTTAAATCGTAATTACCATAAAAGAATTAAATTAGTGTAAAAACTAATTATCATTAATTTAGTTATATTAATTATATATTATTTCTTATGGATATACTTTAAAATACAAAGTAAATGAGTGGTGAATATGGGAAAAGTCTCAAAAAAAGTGAGACATGAAATCCTCTTACTGTTATTCTAGAATTATATCTTACCTGTTGTACCTTATGGTATAATAAATAAATTTTTTTATACATTTATTAAATAACCATGTTCCTATATATTATACCATATCTGATTTTCTTATTCCCCTTTATTCATGTTTATTAACAATTCCATGTTAGTGTTTCGGTTCAGGTAATAACCTCTCTTTTTTCATATATATCTTGATTTGAATTATTTTTTCCTTTAACATTAGAAATGGTTTTAAAACATCTATAATTATAACCATTATTTTTTACCATATATATTTAGTATATATGTATTTATATTAATTCAAAAAGTTATTTGTAAAAAATAAAATATCTCATTTATGGAGACAGTAGGTCGTGCGTACGTTTGATTATTGTTATAATTTTCTTATTACATTGAATGAATTAAAAATAAATGACATATATTATCATTCCAGAGTCATAATTATTTAATATATATCAAAAATTATAATTAAACTCATCCTTAACACATTCCATGTAATGCGTGAATGAATCACATCACTTCGTGAGGCGGTTGTTCGTCATACACAAGAACAACATTATCGGATTCCCACTACATGGAAAACATGAAGGTATGTGTGATATAATAATTATTGAAACATAAAAACATCATATATATCATAATATCAAATATAAATAGTATTTTCACCGTTATTTTCATCCTTGAGAAGTGGTAATGGAAAAATGAACAACATCAGTTCACAGGGCGATAGTTAGTCTTAAACACGAACGATTGTTTCATAACCCATTTGAGAGAAGTGTGTGTGGTTATAGGTAGTAACCTTAACATAAAAAAATATAAATATATGTAATATACTTATGCTAATATATAATCACTATATTAAATAATTTAAGTGTTTTTCGAAAGAATTAAAAGAAAAATGCTCATTGATGAGTGTTACCTCTTCTTCTGGTATCCTCCTTAGGTTTTCACTAAAAGCCTTCCATGGATGTATTTATTCCAAAAATAAAATTTCTAGTATTAGAGGAGTGAATTTTAAAATTTATTTGGGCATGTATTTTCTGAACAAAAGATTTTTTAATGAGTGAGTAAGGGAGGATAAGTGGTGTCCATTAATAATTGGGGTTAGTGGAAAACTTGTGAATTTATGAAAGAGGGACTTCCACCCACATTTTTTATATGTTAAAAAGGCCCAAAAATGACCAGTATCAAACATAAGATGTTTGATCATCTAAATATTTCCATAAAGATTTTTTTTAGATGTTAATTTTTTATTTTTACCCTTTTCATTTTAGTTTAACCCCATGGTAAACTCATTTTTACCTTAACTGCAGTAATTCATTTTTAATATTTTTACTATTAATTTTGGTAAAATATTAACTTGGACTTTTTAGAAAATATAAATTATGATTATTCAAAATAGTGATTCCATTTTTCAAAATTCTAATCACATAATTATAAAGAATTAATTTAAAATTAATCTCATTGATGTGATAATAATGCGGGTTTCTAAAGAAAAAATGTTCAAAAGTTTCATCCTTTTTATATTATATTTACATATCAAATTGATTATAATGAGAAAATTGAATTTATAGATTTATAATGGAACTGATTATGCTTTAAATCCAATTTAAAATATCATTTAATTTTATAAATGAATTTAACAAAAGGCATTTTTTAATTTAAATTTGACATTTTTTCACCATTCATAAAAAAAAAAGAAAACTTTTCATAAAAAATATCAAAATTTAACTGTAAGATAATATTGAAATTAGGAATTAAAAAATTGATGTTTATTTAATAAAATTAGTTTTCTAAATTTATCAAAAATTAATTTTATTAATGTTTAAAAAATAATAATAAAAAACTTGAGAAAATATAATTTTCAGAATATATAAACACATTACCAAAAATTAGGTATTTTATTATCATTATGTTTTCTTTTTATAAAACCATTATACATAATATTTAAAAATTATTTATTACTATTAATTTTACTATGTTTAATATATATTTTTATAATGGTCATGTTTGAAAAAAAAAAATAATATATTTTGGTCTTGTAAAAACTCGGTGTCATGTGTCACACTAGCTAACTATGTGTTGTGTGTAGTGAAAGATAACAAATGGTTTGCGTGTATCAAAATATTGACTTGGTGTAGTGTGTAATTAAATAAATTTATATAATAATATTTTATTCATAAAAATTATAATAAATCAGGGTGTCACACTATGTAATGGGTCTCCCTCTACCCAATTAGAAAATGGGGCTTTACATTCATAATAAGAAGTTTATTTAGCCCCAAATTTAAAAAAAATTAGAATTATGAAACATTATTATAAAAAATGTGGAATAATTTTATAATTGTATTATATATTATATTTTAAATATTAATATGGTTCTTTTAAAAAGATAAAAATATGTGTAAAACCACTATATACGAGGTTAAATTGTGTTTAAACAAGAATAATATTGAGGTAGGGGAATTCACCTCAATTTCCCCTTGAAGTGGAATAATGTACTTTTATACACATAATTTATTGTATATTGAGTATATACATTCTATTTTACATATACTATCATGAATACTTCATAATTCGTGGTATTTTACATTTCAATTTTAATTATTTCATCCAAGAGGATTTGAGTTGGAAATTATCATGTGGTAATGAATTTCATAAATAAATTTATATTCATTGGATTATATCACCTCTTTGTTGTATTTGATAATATAATATATTTTTTTGATTAATTTTTTCTATCATATAATTTATTTCAACATTTTTAGTGTCATTTACATTTGAAACATATAATTTATTCATTAATTAATTCTCACTCCAACGTGACGATCTTGATAAGGGTTTATTTCACACTATAATCTTAATTTGAATTATTTAAACTTGAGTTTGCATTGAATGAAATTATTTTACCATTATTTTATAAATAAATTTAATTTGATTATAAATTGGAAATTAAATATTTTTTCATGTAATAATACCATTTTACCACTCCTTGGTAATTAAATTGATTGAGAAAATATTTTTAGTTAAAATTTGAATTCATTTTTCTCTTTAGTTGAAAATCCCCTTTCTTCCAAAACCATGTTTTCTAAAAAAATCCAAAATGGTTTTAAATTTATAAAAAATGTTTTTTAAAGAAATATTTACCCATGTTTTAATTTTTACAAAACATTTTTAAATTATTATCCATATCATTTTCCAAACAAATAACTATTTGTATTTTACTAAAAAAGTGAATGTAATATTTTTTTTAATGTGTATAGAATGTAAGAAATTTCCTTCCATAATGAACAAAAAATGTATTAAATATTCCATTATAAGTATTACATTTTATTTTAAAATAATAAAATTTCAAAACATTTTGTGAACATTTTGTTTAAGAAGGTGCCTTTCAAAATGAAAAATCTATTTTTCTCACGAATGATTTTAAAAATACTTCTTTTGGTATTCATATTCATCAAAGACAAAAAAACTTTATTTTACATATACTACATTGTGGATGTGATTTATTTATACCATACTTATTCTTCCTGTATATAATTTATGATTATTTTGACCAAGTATAGCATTTACATTCACATACTTGATTCATTTTTGTAGTCATTTACTTTCTCTTAAATTATTCACTTTCTTATAATCCTTGTACATTAAATTTACCCTATATATAAATGTTATTTATCATGGAAATTGTTATTTATTAACCAACATCTCATTTATACATATGTGTTTTTACTATAATTTTATTTGATTGACTGTAGAAATATTTATAAGCTGCACTCTTTCCTCAATGTGAATATTTAATTATATGGAATATTTTTCATCAAAAATATAATTATTCAATATATGATTAATTATTTGGAGATAAAGATCTGGGTGGGTGGTAGTTATATATAACCCCTTGATGCATCAGTAGTCTCATGGGATGAATTAGTTGGCTAGCCTTAGTTAAATGGATTTCTAGTGTATAATTCCCTATCATTTTTAAAGGTCCTTAAGGAAGGTATTGATAGTAGAGGTATCATGTACCTGAGATCATGAAGTCCAAAAATAATGAATTTTCTAAATTTATAATTCATTAATTATTTTCAATGGGATTTTATCAGTTATATTATCTCAATATGAATTTCATTATCAATTTATTGAATAAATGGAATTTGTTTATAGTAATTTACCTTTTCATATTGATTACTCCTTATATTGTTATGATAGTAATGTTATTGATTAAATGTAATGTGTTTTCATTTATTTATATTTCCATAATTATTATGATATTCAATTTATTTAAATTGAATTTCTATTCAGTTCTATACCTTTCCCTAATTATGATTAATGATTCATAATGGCTTCCGTTGTACTTAACACATATTGATCATTTTAGATCACCCATATATTCCTTCTATTCCCAAGAATAAAAGTTTTATACTAAGATTTATATTCAAGGGTATGTTATAGGTAATAATGATACTCATGAAAAATATTGTAATTTTTGTTCTCAAATATTTTATGGGAATCATGTATGTATCTATTTTAACAAGGATACTAAACTAATTAATTATTCAAGATGAGATTCATTTTGTCTTACACTAATATATTAGTGTAGAAACCATCTCCAGGTTACTATATTTGAATCATTACAATTTGTTTCAGAGGAAGATTTTTAGAAACCCTGGGAACAAGATTAAGGAAAACATATATTGGGTAACATAACGCAATTATTATATTTGAGGTTAGGTATAAAAGAACATCCTAAAGTTTAGGTAAGGAAGAGAATATGTGGTTTTTCCTATAGATATATCCCTATATTGATACTATAAGTATATATGGTATTGTAATAGTTGTACCTAGGGATAATAACTCTGAAAAGCATGCATTTTTCATGACATGATCATCGCCTAATGTATGAAAACCAGACATACTATGAACCTACTTTGAAACTCTTAGGGGGATATTCGTAAGATAATTCACATTTTTTTATAATCCATTATGATATATTTGAATAGATTATGATAATGAATGGCATAGGTTGATACAATAGCCCTAAGGCCTTCAAATTGTTTATTATAAGCCTTATTTTAAAGGGAGAAGGGGGAGAACCCAAATAGACATCATGGAAATAAAAAAAAATCACATCTGATGGTTAAGAGAGAAAAACCAAACAAAAAAATGGAGCACCCCTCCCCACAATAAAATCATGGTAAATCTCTCCATAATTACATGGCTGAATGGAAAGCAGGTCTCCTGTGTCAAAGCACATGCTCGGTCTGATGGCTGATTCCATACCCTCTCAAACATCAAAATCCGTAAAGCACTGCAATGATGAACATCGAGATCTGAAACCTCCTCAGAGGCATAATCCAGGAGGTCAAGTCTAGTTGCATCTCTATTTCAACATATTTTACCATATCAAGCAATCATAAGACTTAGCCACATGTCAAACCATTCAAACCAGTACCAAGATTTCCCACATGCCGAAAGCTAGAACCATTGCCAGAAAAACATAGTGGACATATCAAATTCAACTCAGAAAACCAGAGCAACCATCAAATCATAAAAAACTTCATATCCAACCAAACCAATTTAGAATTACCAAACCTTAAAACCTGTAAAAACTTCACAAGAAAATATGGAGTCTGTGACATCCCCCCACCAGGCCTCTCTAAACCCGGCGTTGGCCATCACCAGAAGCACACCAGAGGCAACACATGGTCTCTCCGGACCGAACGGAAGCCAGATCCATCGACACGGACAAAGTCCTGCTGATACGATCTGCATGTTGTGTTACCAACACACCAAATCGAGATGATGCAGGAGTTCGATCAATAAAATCATTCACTTAAGCTGAAGTCACCTCCAATCCTTGCTGAAACTCCACTGCATCACACCATCGCCATAATGTCACGCCGAGATGATCCGGATAAAACCAACCATGCTACATCATACCGAGAAGATCTGGAGGCTAATAGTTGCAACATCCTGATGTGATCCGGAGGAAGATGGCAGAATACAGATTCATGCTTAAGGGGGAAGGGTAAGTGATGCCGAAGGGGAAACCATAGTTGCCACGGAGGGAAGAGGAGAAGCCTCTTAGAGGCTTTTCTTCTTTTGATATTTATTATAGAAAGGAGTCGAATGGCCTAAGTTAAACATAATGTTTTTTATATTAATAATATTGTGAAATTCTATAGAAATATTATAAAGGATTATATAAGAATATTAGGTTTTAGATTGTAATTATTGTTGGTCACACTATACTCTTTGGTTTAATCAAGAGATGGAACCTGAACCAATCATGTTAACATTGAATATAAAGGAAAATGTGCTGACTATAATAGACAAAATAATATAATGAGTGGAGTGAAATATATCAGGATTATTTCTAATCAGTTATCTTCAAATATGATTAACAACTTATACCATAACCAACTCCCAGACTCACCAAAGAAGAGAAAGATGGAGTTCGATAAGAGCTTGATTGATTGATACTATTAAAGAAATAAGGCACGATTTCATTCATCTTATAAATGTGTAAAAAAACACCCATGAATGTTACTCAATGTAATTGGTAAATATTTTATGTTTTGAAAATATGCTTATAATATAATTAATTTATGAGGAAAAGTGAAGAGTGTGGTGGAAGGAAATAAATCTCTGCATATGGATTCATTTAAAGTTTTTTGTATTAATTTTGGAGAACATGGTAATTATTCGAGTCAATTACCTCTTTTAAAGATTAAAACCTAAACAAAGGAATAAACTATTTTGAAATAAAATGGATAATGTATTTAAGATTTTAGAATCTAGAAATAAATTATAGATGAATTTTTACAAATGGTATTATGATTATAAGAATCATTAAATATCTTAGGATTTTGTTAAATTTTAGAATCATATTGGTATTTATTAAAAAAAATAGATATAGAAACCATCATGGGTTTATGATTTTATGATTTATGATAACTTCAAATTCTTAATCACCCCTTTTTTAAATTTTTTTGGTAGGAATATAACATGACTAAGGATACTTTTGGAAAACATTTATTGGAATGCAACCGATTGGTTTAGTATATGAAAAAGTTATTTGATGAAAAATTCTTTTAAATTTTGGACATAATATTAAATTTGTTGGTAACCTTTAATTTTTATCAATTATTTTTTGTAGTAGTAATTATGGGTTATCACAATTTGGGAATGATATAGGAATTATATTAATTTTTTTGAAAAATGAATCCTCGTTGCATAGGGTGAAGGTTGTGAGGCGTGATCCCAGAACTGAATGATAATAAGGGTGTAGCATCTACCATTGGATTATGTGATGTCATGGTTAATATGTAATTTTATTTAGTTATACAAATTTATGAATAAATATTAATTATGAACTGGTGATGTTACTATTGATTGTTAGATATTAATGTATTATATTGAATAACTTATGCTAACCGTATTGGTTTTTAAAACTATTAAACAAAAACAAAAATATGTGTCATACATTTATGGATCGTACAATATGTTAAAAGTAAATTTTATTGATTTATGAATTTAAAATTAATTTTTAACCTTTATTTACTAGATCAAGCAATGAATTTCATATTGATTGAATATAAACCAAAGGTTAAAATTATTCTTATGAAATAGAAATGTATAAAGTAAGTATATATCATTATATTCATAAATAGAAAAATAATTACTCATATTTGGAAACTGATCTAGTAATAAAAATGTAATCCTACTATATTCATATGTGATGAATCAATCGTCTTTTGAATCTTTATTGATTTATCATTTTTTTGGTTGTCTACCTTCTCTTTATCATTCACATTCTTGTGATCAATGACCTCTATCACCATCCATCATTATTTTGGCATTATTCTTTTTTCCATGCACATATCTTAACATCACATATATTTTATACTACTTGGAAACCAAGTAATGTGTTATTCCATATGATATTTCTACTTCCCTTTCTCTTTTATTAAGAGGATTTATTATTACCCCTTTTACGATGTGTATTTTCAATAAAGGAATTCTCATACGTTAAACCCACAATTTTTGTGTGCAAGATAAAATTTGGAGGACCTAATATACATAAAGTGTGGATAATTTAAAACCCTAAAATTTTTTAATTTTTGTTTTATATTTTACATATAATGAGACCTTAAAAATAACTCTTAAACAAACCATAAAATACATTTCTTTAAATTTAATCTCATTGATAGATTGTGGAATACACAACATAAGTATAAATGAAATATAACAGAGTATATAATTATAACCTAGACATTAAAATGGTGGGTATGAATTTTACTAATTAAATTATGAAAATAATGGCTCTATAATTATTAAAAGTAAAATAATATTCTTTTAATATAAAATTAAAAATGTTTTTGAAAAATAAAAATTTTTCTCTAAAAAACGGTTTAGTCAAACTTTGCGCATGTAAATTAAAATTAATTTTTACCATTTTTAGAAATATTATATTATATAATTAACTTTTTTTTAAAATAACAAGTTCAAAATTATATTAGGAGTTATTTTTTTCATTTACTGAAACGTTTCATTTTTTAATGAATAGTTGAAAATACTGATTTCTTATTGAAAATGACATTTAAATTTAAACAATTCACAAGTTTAAATTATATTTTAAATTATATTTTTATATAAAATAAGTTCAATTATATTAAAATTTTTCTAGTTTATAATTATAATCAATTTCATATTGAATTTTGATATTAAAACCTTCTATACTTATGAGAATTTTCCCTTTTAAACACCACTTTATGTGGTGTTTATATGTGTAATTTTTTATTGGATTATACAATAAAACATAATTGGATATTTAAAAATGGATTCCATATTTGGAATCATAATAATTTATATTACCTAATAATTTCAACATATTTTTTCAGCATTTTGAAAAGTAAAATCCGTAAAAATTAATTATCAAGGTTAATGTAAAACTGATTTACCGGGGGATAAACTAAAAGGATGAGGGTTAAAATAACATAAAAACTTGTAAAATAAAATTTTATGTCGATATAGAAACCTTTTAACCTATAATGGCCTTTAATAAATCATTTTTTAGTAATTTTACATGATATAAATGTGTGTGTAGATTAATCATTTCCAAAAGTCCACGTGTGTCATCTCCCCAATTAATAAAGGATGCCCAAAATCCTCACCTATTAAAAATTACAAAACAATTTTTATCAGAAAATACCTGATAAATTAACATCCTTACACTATTTAAAAATCATAGATCACTATGTTTGATAAAAAATTATTCCTATTAATGTTTTTGTTGAAAACCAAAAGATGTTCCCCAAAGAAGAGGTGACATTCTTAAAAGAGCAGTTTCATTTTATTTATACATTTGTATCCTAAAAATTATTTTTAATAATGATAATATAATAAAAAATTTATATCACATATACTAATATATTATTATGTTAATTTCATACCCTATATCAATCTTCTCTTCTATCAAATGGGAAACAAAACCATCGATCGTGTGTACGGCAGACTACCGCCTTATGAACCGATGTAAATTGTTTTCCATCATAACCTATAAATAATGGATATAATTATTTATTTAATGCATTAATATATTATTGATTAATTTCTTAAACATTTATATTTACAATATCACATATACATTCTTACTTTTCAAGCCTTTTAATTTACAATAATGTCGCTCTTGTGTATGGAAAACCACCGCCTCACAAAGTGATGTGATTATTTTTTAACATAATCTTTACATGAAAAGTAATAAGGGTAAATTTAAGGAATATATTTGATATATATGATATGATATTGATTATTTAATATTAATATATCACCCATTATCTTACCATTTCACTCGTTAAGGGAACGATATTGTCGCTCGTGCTTTCATATGGCCTACATCACAACGAAGCGATGTGACTCAATTTCCAAGGACAACCTTCGAGAATTATTATAATAGTGTATATAATGAGAAAATATGATATTTTAAAAATTAAATAACTCTATATATGATTTATCTATATCACATATCCAATAACCAAAACAATCATGCAAAATCATGAATGCGAAGACAAGGAAATTAACACCAGAATCAGTGAGAATAAGGAACTTTTTTAATAAAAATGGTTGTAAAATGTTATAACAGGATAGTATATGATATTATAAATATTAATATAATTTTTTATTAGTTAATAAAATTTTTAAAACCACTATATTGGAGGTTAAATAAAATTCAATCAAAATGAAGTGTGAGGTGAGGGAATTTTCCTCACTTCATTGATGTATATTGTAATGTTGTAAATTTAATTTATATTTTTTGGTTTATATAATTTTACTTTTACATTTAATATCATGAATCCATCATAAATAATTTTATATTAAGTTTAAATTTTAATTATTTCAGCCATGGGGGGTTTAGTTTAAAATTATCAAGTGGTAATGAAATTCATAACTCAGTTTCTATTCATTGGGTTATATTACTAATTTATTGTATTTGATATTACAATATTTTGTTTTTAATTAATTTTGATTATATTATGTTTTATTTATAATTTTTTGGCATATTTACATTTAACTTAATTAATTTATTCATTGATTAATTATCACATTCACATTACGATCTTTTTAAGGATTTATTTCACAATCTCATTTTAATCAGGATTGTTTATACTTGAGTTTTTAATGAATGGAATTATTTTAACATTGTATTATAATTAAAATTAATTTTCTTATCCAATTATTGTTCACGATGTTTTCAAATAATAGTACCACTTTTCACTCTTTAGAACACAAAATGATAGATAAAATATTTTAAGTAAAAATATAGCATCATTTTTTTCTTTAGTCAAAAATATTTTTCCTTCCAAAAACATGTTTTCAAAAAAAAATATTTAAATATTTTAAAAGAATAATAAAAAAATATTTATTAAATAAATTTTTACCCACGTTTTATTTTTTTTAATAATTTTTTAAGGAGTTATTATTATTTTTTCAAATAATTAATGTTTGTCTTTTATTATAAAGTGAAAGGAATCATTGTTTTAACAAGAACGGTGTGTCTAGAATTTCATTCCATCATTAACATTAAATTTCTTTATGATTCCATTATATATTTAAAAGTTAATTTTAAAATAGGGTTAATTTTATTATAAATTATAAACTTTTTGTTTTATAAGGTGATTTTAAAAATGAAGAGATATCCTCTCTAAGAAGGTTTTGAAGATCGTTATTATTGTATTTATATTATTAATTAACAACAAAATTTTATTTTATAAATAATCCCCTATGGATATGTTGTTTTTATACCATCCTTATTCTTCCTTTGGATGGTTTATTATTATTATTTTCCAAGTATCATATTCATATTCCATTCCTTGATTCATTGTAGTCAATAACATCTCCTTGAATTATTCACATTCTTGTGATAATTAAATATTAAACTTCCTATAAATATATATATTATTTATCCTTCATATTATTATTATTTAAAATGTTTCTCATTTATACATACTGTGTTTTTATTTAAAGTTATTTTATTAACTAGGAAATATTGATAATATATATTCATTCATAAATATGGATATTTAATGGTAAGGAATATTGTTCATGAATTAAATATATTATTTGATATATTAAGAATGATTTGGATATACAGATACTAGTGGTACGAGGTATATATATCCCTTCAATGAATTGGAATTCTCATGAGACGAATCAGATAGATATCCTTAGTTAAATGGGTTTCTGGTATATACCTACCCATCAGTTTTAAACTGCATTGAGGATGGTCTAGATAATTGACATATCATGTTCTAGAGATCTTGACATCCAATAATTATTCATATCAATAATTGAGAATTTATTTATTAATTTTCATGATATTTTTTCAATGATATTATCTTTAGATTCATTTCTTTATCAGTTGATTGATTAAATGTTATGTGTTTCTGATTATTTACCTTGACATATTGATTATGCCATATCTAGTTAAGATAGTCATATTATTGATTAAATGGATTTTATTTTCTATTATTTACCATTCTATATTTATTATGCTAGTAATATTATTTAAATAGAATGTGTGTTCAGTTATTTACCTTACCATGATTATACTTATTGATTCCTAATAGATTTTATTTTACTTAACTCTTAAAGATAATTTGAGCTCGTCTTATTTGTTTCCTTTCCTACCAATCGATTATGTGTACTAAGAATGATATGAAATTATATTCTAAAGGGAATAATTTTATTCTCAAAAAAATATTATAATTTGTGTCTTCAAATGTTATATGGGCATAATGTAGTTTTCTAATTTACTATGACTACTAAAATAGCAGGTCCTTCATGATGTGATTCATTATATCCTATTACAATTTAATAAAGTTGACAATGGATCTAAGTTACCGGTTTTAGGGTTATTAATCAATTAAAATAAATTCATCAAAAAAATATCTAGGTAATTCCTAAAAACTTATCATCACTATTTCATTTTTTTGAAGTTTCCAATAATCCATTTCTGTAAATCCATTTTTGTTTGGTGTCTGGGTTGCTGAAAAGATATGGTAATCGCCATTTTGTTTTTTAAAAATTTCTTATATTCCATATTCTAAAATTCTACTCCTCCATCACTTGGAATAAAAAATCACATATTCTTAATCATTACTAAATAAATTTATATAAGAATAAAAAATAGAAAAAATTTAACTTTTATATACACCCAAATTAATATCTAGAAGTTATCCAAAATAAAAAATGAATCCATATTTCATTTAAGGATGGTAGTCTTAGTATGAAAAAAATTGAGTTAAACCAACTAAAGTTTCCTAACATCATTCATTAACATCAACGCCCTTGAAGACCCCATAGATTGTTTTACATTCAAATATTAATCCAAAGCATGAATAATTTTTATATTTAGTTATAGTAACTATATTACTCTATTATACATTTAAATCCAATAGAGAAACATTAAATTTTCATATCCAATTAATTAATGTAAATGTATAGCTTATGTGTTCCCTATATTTAAACACCATACTTTTTGAACTGTCACTTTAGCAAGATCAATAGAATATATATTTTCCTTAGGGTTATAATATAATAATATATATTTATATTTAAAAACCATTATTTAATCTTTATTAAAGTTATCACTCGTACCATCTACCATAATTAATAAATTTAAATAATTTTATATTTTAAACCATAAATGTATAAATAATTATTAATAAAACCCAAATTAGACATTCAATTATCAAAAAAAATATCTTAAATTGATAGTCTTATTTTCAAAATAAAAAGAAGTGAAATTTAATCCCTCTCATATTTTTTAGAAAAATAAATTTGATGGGTTTATATTAATTTTCCTATATCATCTAACGACCATGTACCATATATCATTTTTAAGACTTATAATAAATCATTCCTAAAAATCATGAAAAGGTGAGGTTAGATACACATGCATCATTGGGTCCAATATGATTAGAAATTAAATTTCATTGATCTTATATATTTTTTAAACTTGTATTAAATGGAATTTCAGAAAATAACATGAAAAAAAAATTTCTTGTGTGTGTGAAAGATTATCAAAATCTATGTGAGATTTCACAAGAATAATTATTATTCATCTATTATCAAAATAAAAGTAGTTCAAGAAAACTATCAATCATTATTTGTATCAAGAAATTAAATTATATTTATAGAATTATTATATCTCAATCAACAATATTTTTGTTATTGTCCATATTGCTCATTATAATTATCTTGTCATAAAACCATCTTTATTTAAAAAATTTGACCTTATTTCTTTTAAATATTCAATTTTTTCTTCATATTTTAATTTAACATCTCAATATTCTATAAATAATCAATAAAAGTTTAATTTAATATGTAACAAATGTTATTTATCATCTTATTTTGTTGATAGATAAAAATTTTATTTACCATGATTCTTTTTTCTTTTTCTTCATCCTTAAGAAAGATAGATATCCTAATTATATCATTATATAATTTTTCAATAGTTCCTTTAAAATTTTAATTAATAGGTCAATAAAAATTATTTTTGGAATTAGAATCATAATTCAAGTCGATGCTAGAAACACTAACCTCAATTGTTGTTACCATGAAGTATAGTTAACATATTCCTCTTCAATTCAATATTCCTCACTTGAATACGATTATTTATATAAAACTCTATCTCAAATAATATTTTCCTTTATCATTATTCATTAAGGTTATGTGTTTTCTTTCCATTTGTAATATTAGGAAATATGACTTGATATGGAATTTCTTTTTATATTTATATCATATTAGATTTTTTGTACTATAATGAGGAATAAATCCACAATTTTTATTTATATTTTGATCAATTCTGCAATAATTTTTAAAATCTACTCTTGAACCCATTAATTCATTTCATATCCATATTTAATTATTCTTAATTTGGATCTACTCTATTATTCTCACATCCCAGTATCATAGAATCAAAAGATTCATAGGAAATATAATTTATATATTTGAGGATAAAACTTTATTTTTTGATGTTTCTTCTAACACTATTTTATTATACTCCATTTTTATTATAAAAGTGAAATAATGAGTTCATCATGTTTGTAATCATTAGATTTTATTATTGAATTAATGGATACCTAATTTTCAATCCACATATTATTTTATGAACTTAGAACTCTTATAAAAATAATTTTATTCTACAATGATTCACTAAAATAAGTTATCTCATTCATAATAGTTATACGTAAGTGGAAATTTTGGTTGACTATATCATTTTCTCCTCTATTGAAACCTTGGATCTTAGCACACATCTTTTATATGATTGTTCTTTTCAGTTTATCAATACCATACTGAGTTACTTGTAAAATTTTCTAAACATTATAACCGATTTTATAGGTAGATACATTAATGAATACATATTTACTAATATCACAATAATTAATATTTATGATCATTTAATGAAGAACATGTAGAGATACATCATTTCTAGTGATAGAATTGGGTTCTGAATTAAGAAATTTAAAATTATTTTTTGTTGAAGTTTAATGCTCAATTATTAATTATTAGTGGTAAACATCCATTCTAGCTTATCAATAAAAATTTCCATTCATATCAAATAACAATATTTTCCATGTAATGAAACAATAATTTTAACATTGACCTACCATTAGGAAATATCATTTATTTATAATATGTTGTATTTAAAAAGGTTTTGAATAGAAATATATCTAAAAATAACAACACACAGATACCAATTTTCGGGACCGATATAGATATGACTAAATGTTAATAGAGAAGGATTGATAAAATATACAACCTAAACCATATTATAGTAAGTTAATATAAAAACATAATGTTTTTATAATATTTTTTAATATCGATATCCAACTTTGACTTTTGACAACACTCTAATATTTAGTAGGTATGATACCCATTTAAAAAAACCTAATTCTTAAATGGGAGTCATGAAACTTTTTTAACCACAATTTTCATGTGTAAAAATTACTAAAACATAACCTTGATTTTTAGGGGGAGTAATAAATTTATTGAATAATGGATTTTTTGGGGATATATAATCAAATATAACATGATTCTCTGAGGAACTTAATAAACTAATATACAATTAAAAATCCGTGGAATAGATATAAAAGTAAAATGAAAAATAGAAAAATAGTCGAGGAAATATGTGGTTTAAAAAATACTATATCACAAACTAGTTTTCAATAATTAATTCATATATTGAATAAGTTATATGTTTCATAGTAGCAATAAAAAAATGATCAAGAAATTATAATCATGTGTCACATTCATATTTCTCGATTGTAACTCATTTTTATATTTCCCGCAGTCTTATATTATAGATTGAACCTCTATTTATATAATTATTCATTAATTATATAAATTAAAAATATAAAATAATTCACCCAAAAATTATTAATAACATTGCACAATATTTTATAAAATATCACAATTACTAAAAATCAATAATAAAAACTCAATCAACATTTTAAATTATAACCTTTTATTCATAAAATACTTTATAATTGACCAATATATCTTTAAAATCCTTCTGACTATTGACCTAATTCCAAATAATCAATATAAAAATCATCACATTAACATTTAACATTCCCAAAAGTATCATAATATTGTTCTATTAGATATTAAAATCATTGAATCTAGCATATGAATTAACCCATATAATCATAGTTTAATATAATTCTTCATATTTTGAATTTTATTTTCAAATTTAATAGGTCAAGAAGGTCACAAAATGTAAATAATAATCATGGAATGATCATATCTAAAGTAAAAAAACCATTAAAATAAATCTAATTGAAATATTGTAATTATGATCAAATAACTGGATGTAAAAAATATAATAATATTACAAGTAGATATATAATTATTTCATATATGTCTAACATGATTTAGTCATGAAATAGGAAACATCCAATGTTTCTCATAAAATGAAAAGATTTGTCATTATTGACCTATATTATAAGGTCATGTGGTCACTGATTTATTTATCAATTATTCTTTAAAATGTGTTTTATTCAAGAGGATGGGAGGTGATGATCATCACACCATTTAGGGGGAATTATTTCATTTTTTGGGATAATTTGATAGATCAAAGTTGTTTCTAAGAAACATTATCAAATTATAATCTAGTATTAGTTCCCCCACCCATGCTATGAAATTATCATTGATATGAATTTTGATAAACATACGTATGTGTTAGAGCTTTTCTATATAAATCATTTACTAGTTAATGATGCTAAATATTATATTTTTAATGTTTAAATCCATATAGTGGGGAACTATAGAGTTTATTACCATAAAATGATGTAAAAGGTGTTATAGTGTTGGAGTTGAACCTCAAAGAGGTTTTATATGTATACTGTGAGAAATATAATACAACCCATATATTTTGAGTTACAAATTTCATGATTATGTGACAGGACCACGCCATATAGTTATGTTTCATGAAATAATGATGTTATCTACATAGATTAAATTCATGTTGTAGGGATTTTTATGTCTTGGAAGGTGAAAAAAAAGATATTAAGTGGGGGTTACACATATGAGGTTTTCAATGGATGATAGGTTATGTCCTACACATAGTTCGAGGAATATATTGGAATTACACTAATTATTTCAATGGAATGATCTAACAAAATCATTAAAACCATATGAGTCATGCTCAGTGTGATAAAGATGAGATAATTATGGTTTAGGCATGTTATATGAGTGTTTATAATTGTATTTGAATGAGTTTTATGCACTATGGTTTCTATATGTGTGTTTCCTAGGATCATTGGTGGTATTACCAATATGAACCATCATGAGTATTATAGCTGAAAAAGATACCAATAATCTCGTCTTCCTACCTATTAATAATGAGGGTGGGATATAGTGGTAGGGGATGTATTTTTTATTTCATAAATGACATGGTATTAATACATAAGGGATCCCCTACCACCGTGGATCACTAAATGGAGAATAAATCCATCATTAATCCAATGTAGTTACTTTCATAATATCTAGGGTTAGTGTGACATCTCATACATAGATGCCACTTAGCGGGTGACCTAAGACTGGTGGGCCACATGGGCTCAAGCACATATCCTTGAATGCCATAGGCTTCCAACTAGAAGAGATGGCATATGATGTTTTAGTGGGAAGAATATGTCTTAATTATAAGAGTTGGGAACAACAGAAGAAATATAAAGGAATAGTAAATAGCAGAAGAAATAAAAATAATAAAAATAAACAAAAATAATAAAAACTATATCAACTAGAAAACTGATTATTTAATGTCATTTCACTAGAAATTTGGAAAACATGGATACAATTCAATAGGCATAACATGTTCTACAAGGAAAAAAGAAAACAAAGGCTTCTACAAGCATCCCATGATTATACTCACTCATCTACTTTCAACATCCATCCTATCAGTATGAAATCAATTTTTTGAAGTTGTATACATACCTTTTTCAATACCGACTACAATGTAATCTAATCTGGGTACCAAAAAATGCCCAGAGAGGGTGTGAGATAAATCTTAGTGGTCCACCACCAACGGATTCTATAACATGCATGCATTAATATATAAATTAAAGCAAGTCCAAAAATATAAATAAATTCCAAAGTACATACTTTATCCCTTAGCTAGTGTCTAAACATTTTACCAGTTCATTAACTATATAATCAAAATTAAATTTTTATAGGTCACATGAGGCATAGCCGCCTCTGACGTCACTTCATGATATTATAAGTAGTGAAGGTACTGAGACGTTATAAGGAAACACAAAAAATACATCCAGTGAGAGAGTTCCATGGTAACAACCAAGGTAATGTAAGTCTCATGGAACAAAAACTCAGTATTATATTATTAGAGCTAAGGGGTAAGAGTGTAATCCAAGGAGAATAATCCAAGGCATTATAGAATAATATGCATATCAAGTCTATAGCAATCGACCAAAGTAAAACAGGGATAATCCATGATAGGGCCCTATGGGCATTCACCCTGAAACCTAATGGTCAATTTTCAATCCAATGAGTTTATCTATGGTATCCTATAATAATGTAAAGGAACCTAAGTTAGTATATCGAGCATCTAAGGAATAGAAAAGAACTGGATTCTAGGTGGGTATCAACCTAAGAAAACTGCATCCTTGATTTGAATGGGGTTCTCAAGACCTATGGTATTACCCTCTTAGAATCCAAGGCATGCTTGAGTCAGTCCATTTCTATATGATATTGAAATCATGTAATAATTCATTGTTTTATGTCTTGTCTTCCATTAATGTGGATAGGTCATGTAGTGTTGAAACCGTTTTTTATTGGTCCAAGACATGTCTTCCATTAGTGTGGATAGGGAAAGTAGTGTTGCAACCATTTTATCAAGTCTTAATTGACCATTAAGGCATATTCAATCTGAAATATACACTCTGCTACCTATAATTAATAAGAAAGGGGTTCTATAGACATATAACCTTTATTGAATCTCATTTTTAAGTCTAAGTTATATACTTAGTATATTTCTATTCCACATTTTTCATTTAATAATCATTTGGGAGAACTTACCTTAGGTGGGTCAAGTGGTGAGCATACATGATAGATGACATTATGAAATTATCATTAAACAAAAAACAATTTACTATAGAAGGGATCACCTTTAGAAAGGTCAATCGTAGACACACCTGAATAGTGTATTAAACGTGCCAAAACACTAAAAACCTAAATATGTCATAAACATCAATATGGGGAAGATTAAGTTGTTGGTGTAACCGCTAATAAATAGTCACATATTTGGAAATGGAATAACTATAAAATTCTAAAAAGTATAATCATGGAATGTAAATTTAAGAAATGGATTCCGATAAAATCGGTGGGCCCCACACAAATATTCTAAAATCAATGAACATTAAGGATGAGTTATAGACCACCCACCTTATGGTTGTATGATCCTTATATTATGATATTCGCCATTTATTTACCCTGGATCGGAGTATATATAAGAAAATGTGAAAAATAATCACATGACGATTCCAAGGTTGAGAGAAAGAGATAATAAGAACAACTAAAGAGGACTCGAGTACTTACCATTGCACATCCAACATGATGAACGGAAGCTCGATCGAATGTCGGACGAAGGGGATCTCTTAATCCCAATATAATTTTTTCAGAAGCCTCTAAAATGAGAGAAAAAGGGGTTAATCCTGCTTGTTCTCAGATTTGGGAGGAAGTGTTGGATTATTAGATCATTAAGGGAGAAACTGGAAATTTACACAAGATTTTAGCATGCGCATGATTTTTCAATATAGTTTGACAAACCGTGCACAAACTATGTGAGATGGTTCTTTTTGAAAAATCATCTTTTGCATGGTTTGATCAAATTGTGCACAATCCATACACGAGTACCTATGGAAAAAAGGAGTTCACAAAGTTAGGCTACATGACCATGTTCGATCCATGCGAGATGGATCTATCCAAAAAAACAACATCCGCATGGTTAGGAAAGCCGTTCAGAATTCCCACATGGTTTACTCTAAACCATACGACAAGCCGGTTTCCCCCAAAAATACGACTTCCATTCTCTGAACAAACCCTGAACACCCTCATAACCTTTACTAACTCATTAGGCATCTATATTAGGTCCATAGTAAATATTTAGATAGAAAAATTAAAGGATCTATACCTCAGTGAAAAAATGTGTTCTTACAGTCTTCCCCCTTAAAAGAAATCACCCCCTAAGTTCTCCTTCCAAGGTTAAAGAAATATTATCTGAGAAAAACTATGGCCATTGGGCATGTACGTGGCTTCCCTCTCCGAAGTCTCGCCATGTACTTTGTCGTGCGTCCATAACACCCATTCAAGAGGGACACACTTTCCTCAGAGAGCCTTCGTTCTTTGGTCAACAATATGAACTGGATACTCCTTAAATGTAGCATCAACATCTAACTCAAATTACTTATGATCAAAGGAATGAGATGGGTTGGAATGTTATTGGAGAAGCTATGGGAAATGAAATACATCGTGCATGGAATGATAGCTCAGAGGTAGTAGCAACCGATAGGCTACCGAACCGACTCTCTCTAGATTTTCAAACGACCCAACATACTGAGTCAATAGATTTCCCAACTTCCTTAAATGACTATTCCCTAGAATAGGTGATACACGAAGTAAAACAAGATCCCCAACCTCATACTCAATAGGACATTGATGGTGATCAGTATAAGTTTTTTTTCTAGACTGAGTAGTAGGCATCCTTTTTCTGATCAGTTGAACTTGTTTGGAAGTCTCTTAAACAAGACTAGGACCTAGTTGGTTTACCTCACCTACCTCTAGCCACAAAAATGGTGAATGGAATGTCCTACCATATAAGGCCTTAAAATGATTCCTATGAATCATCTCCTAAAAACATTTATTATAAGAAAACTCGACGAGAGGGATATACTTCTCCCAAGAAACGTCAAAATCAAGTACACATGCTCATAGCATATCCCCTTGAACCCATTTCATTTTTTTTAAATTTTCCATCTATCTAAGGGTGAAGAGATGTTATTAGAAGAACCTGAGTTCCCATTGCTTTCTACAAACCCTTCTAGAACCATGAAGTGAAAAAAGACTCCCAATCTGAAATGATAGTACGAGGAACCTCATATAGTCATATTATCTCTTGAACATACAGTGTTTCCAACTCATAAAATGAAAAATTATCACATATATGAATGAATTGGGATGATTTCTTTATTCAGTTAATAACTACCCAGACAACATCACTACCCCTTGGAGACCTATGTATGCCGACTACGAAATCCATAGAAATAGCTTCCCATTTCCATTCCAGGACTTGAAGTGGATGTAACAAGCCTGAAGGTCTTTGGTGCTCTGCCTTCACCTAATTAAAGGTGGAACACCTAGTGATGAAGCCTACAATATGATGGTTCATTCCAATCCACAAATATTGGTGACGAATATCTTGGTATATCTTTGAGATTTTTCGATAAACTTCCCACCGAGAAGCATGGGAATCTTTCATCAACACCTCTCTCGTATCTACAAGAACCCAAATATGTCCACGATGATGCTAGATGTCATCTCTATCCATAGACCAATATGGAGTTGGGTTATCTCCTGATATACTCTCATGGAGAACCAATCCTTCAAGATTTGAAAACTTCATATTCTTCACCTTCTCATGGAGTGAAGAGGTAACTGTTAAGGATGAGAGGCATGACTACTCATGATTGTCATGAAACTTCAGATAAAGTTCACAAAATAGCAGCATTAACTTCCATTCATCACTGGCTTCAGGTATAGTATGGGTTTTCATTTTCCGGCTTAGTGAATCAGTGACCACATTTCCATTTAGAGAAATATAGGAAGCTCAAAAACAAAATATTATAGATATTCAACCCATCTCTGCTATCTAAGGACCAACTCATGATGAGAAAAGATATACTTGAGGCTCTTGTGATCTATATAAACCACAATGTGATCACCCAATAGACACTATCTCTAGTAATGTAAGTCAAGGACAACTGTGTGTTGGGTAATTTCTCTCGTGAGGCCTCAACTGTCAAGATCCATATGCAATGACTTTGTTATCCTTCATCAACAATACTCCTAGGAAATTTTTTGATGCATCACTAAAGAACACATAACCTTTCCCATGTTTTGGAAGAATCTGAATTGGTGCCGACACAAGCCTGTCTTTTAGATCTTGACAGGCTTTCTCACAGGCTTCTGAACAAAGGAACTTAACACCATTTTTGAAAGTCCATTATGTTGTGAATAAAGACGTGAGAATTCATGTATGAAATGTTTATAACATCTAGCGATCCCTAAAAAACTTCTAATATCAAATAATATCTTGGGATACCATTAGGAAACTACATCACTAACCTTTTTAGGGTCAATAGATACTCTTGATGATAACCCGATCTCAGGTCGATCATAGAGAACACATTTTCTCCTTGAAGCTGGTCAAAAGATCATCTTTTTGAGGAAGTGGATACTGATTCTTGACTGTAAGCTAGTTCGTCCTTCTGTAATTTATACATAGATGAAGAGTTTCATCCGCCTTCTTAGAAAAAAGCATGGGTGAACCAATAGAGGATATATTATCCTGTATAAATCCTTTGGCCTTTAGATCCTCTATCTTCCCCTTATGTCCCTGAAGCGTAGTAGGCACCATCCTTTATGGAGGAATGACCATTGAAGCTACTCATGAAACAAGATCAACTATAAACACTTCCTCTCTCTAATGTGGTTAGCTAGAAAACTCATCTGGAATGACTTCCCTGAAATGATCAACTAATGGATGGAAATAATTTTGACACAAACCCTGATCCTCTGTGAAAGTATTTTAAATATGGGTAGTCACTCCACCTAGACCATGATTCTTCATTCCATCTCTTATATCTTGGATATCCCACTCACCTTTAAAAAGATAAATTCTTCCTTATAGTGATATAAAAGAGACCATGCAGTAATAGCAGTCTACAAAGGAATTATAGTTTACTAACCAGCCCATCCCAATAATGTCATTGAAGCCAGTAATCTCTAGAAAAAATATATTTCACAATAAATGGTAACTTACAACATCAAGGAGATTACCCCACCACTAACGTATTCCCTCAATTTGTATTCCCAATAGTGTATCGAGGGTCATTACACCATAGTGATATTGTTTCTATAGTACTATACCTTCCACAATATATATAGAAATGAAAGATTTTGAATCACCTGTATCAAAAAAAGAAGATCTAGAAGTGGAGGATACTAGAATAGTACCTCATACTGTAGATGGTCCCACATCCTGATCATCGGGTATCTGCTGTAAAGAATGAAACTGACCTAATCCACAGCCCTGTGTAATAGATGGACAACCATGATCATGACTACTCTGCTAACACTTTTTGTGATCCGGGGTTGGACTACCATATCTATGAAATCCTCCTTGGCCAGACCTGTTGTTGATATTCCAACTCCCCTCCTGATGTGGTGCAAAAGAACTCGCTCCTAAAGGTGGAGCAGAAGTTGATCCTTTTCCACTCGAAGATGGTGGATATTTCCTGAAAAAGCACTGAAGATGACTGATATGACCACTATCCGAAAACTCCATAGGTTCTCTGTCACATTGGGTCTTATTATTCTATGTTCTTACACACTGATGACACACAACATACCTATCAAACTGAAAACTTTGGCTGCCACTACCTTGACGAGAAACCTCAAGGGAACATTTCCTACCATCGGAAGAACTTCTGGTCTGATGCAACATAGATCCTTTAAACATGATACATGTTTCATCCCTAGGGTTATGTTCAGTGATAAGGTCCTGATCAACTATCAAAAAAAAGGAAGAAAAAATACATTCACCTAAGTTTAGATTTCACATTGGAGCCCATCCTCAAAACTTCTAGCACGCGAAATCTCATCACCCTATAGAAATGATGAAAAGTGTTATAAATTAGTGAAACATGATGAATATTCCATAACTAATATAGAACCCTTACTAAGATGTATGAAATCTCCAGATCTTCTAGATCTTAGTACCTGAGGAAAGAACTGATCATAGATGACAGTTTGGAAATCAACCCCTAACATGTCCTGATGATGACCGACCAGGGTAACCACATCCCAATAAATCTTATCCAAATCTCAAATAATGTATGTATTATGATTGAATCTAAACTCTGGAGGCATTTCTAGATGATGAAATATAGATAGCATGGCCTCTCTCCATGACTCAACATTTTGAGAATGGACATCCCCTGAAAACGTAGGAGGATGTTTCTAATGGAACTATCTGGTCAGATCAACCATCATAGGTGAAACCTCTAGAGCACTTTTCGTGGACTGAATCATACATAGAAAACTTTCACGGTCTTGGGAATCAGTGCACTGATCAAGAACAACATGTGGTTCCTCAAGTGTCACTCTTGGAGGTAAGACTTCCGGCTTAGGACCGACCATGTCTAGAGCATGGTCGTCACCACCCTCATGGTGAATGATACAACAACATCATAAAACATTGGTATACAAATTCAAATAACATACCATATAAAAAGTATATAATAAAAGAGATATCATCACTAATATAAGTTTAACGTAAGAAAACTCACTACCCAAGGCATACTACCCAAACTACTTTCTTAGATGGCCAGGTATTGATAAGTGCACATGTATAAGTTTTATATAATTTTTCAGTTAATTTAATGGTTCACTCATTTACCTTTCATATTCATAAAAAGGGAGATAAGGATGTCTAACCAATTCATGTTAGATTTTAGGAATCACCTTATAATGGATATCCATTTTCGATGAATTAGTGCCCATACACCTATCACCAGAAACGAAACCCATTTATTTGTAGTATAATGGATCGATTCAGAAAATTGATCATACCAACCAATGAGGGCCCATAAACCTCATGAATTGAGATAGGAAATTACTCAATCTCATCCAAAGTAATACAAGTACAAGAAAACTATCACAACATCACTCAATAATCACAAGCATATCAATCAATGAAAAGTAGTGAAATGCACCTATATGGCATGGAAATATGCATGACATGTGAACTCTTGGTACCTATATGATACATGTTACAATGATCCTTTCCCTCATATCATCAAGCTAAGGATGAGGTAAATTCTCAAATAGGGTAATAATCAACAACACCTCACAACATGTGCATCACCCAATAATTAAATATTGTCAACTGTAATAAGAAAACACAGAATTTAAACTATAATTTAGGAAACTTGGTTTTTATCCCGAACATTGGGTTGCGATGCCCAAGCATGGCTTGTGACCTAGTCCCAAGCATTCCTATTCTCCAAATATATTATCTCATAATTTTATAGTAAGAAAAAAAACCACCTTTGGTACCACTTTGTGCCATCCTAGACCTTGATACCACATAATGGTTGCCCTGAGCCCGATGGGGCACATGGCCTCAGGCACATCTCCTCAAAGGTCAAAGGTTGTTGGCTAGCAGCGAGGGCCTAGTGTGTGTCTGTGGGAAGAATATGACCTCATTAAAAGGGTGTAGCATAGTGGAATAAATATTAAGGAATAGAAAATAGATGAATTAATAAAAATGATATAAATAAACAACAACAATAATAATTATATCAACTAGAACAGTGATGATGTAATGTCATGTCACTTGAAAACTATAAAATATGGATACAGTATAATATGAATAACATGTTCCACAAGGTGAAAGAAAACAAATGATACTCTAAGAATATTGAGATCCAACCAGGTCATCTACTATCATGGTTCTTCCTATCAACATGAAATCAAGTGTTGGAAGCTATATGTCTCCATTTCCCAATACCTGCAACCATGTAATCTACTCTAGGTACCAAACTCCACCCAGAGAGGTTGTGAGATAAATCTTAATGGTCCAACACCAATGGTGTCTAGAACATCCATTCTATGTAGTGGAATATTGCAGTGTGCATGCATTCATATATAAATTAAAGCAAGAATTATAATATAACTAAAAAGCAAAGTACTTTCTTTAGCCCACGGCTGGTTTCTAAACATTTAAGTAGTTAATTAATAAATTAATCACCATTTAATGTTAATAAGTCACATGAGGAATATCTTTCCCTGGAATAACCTCATGATAATATAAGTAGTGAAGGTCCCAAGACATAACAAGGAAACATGAAAAATATATCTAGTGAGGGAGTTCCACAGTAACAACCAAGGTAATGTAAATCTCATGGAATGCTAACTCAGTAGTATCTGAGTCTATTTAAGGGGTAGTATTGTAATCCAAATATAATAATAGAAGTAATTATAAAATAATCCACCTACTGAATCCAAGATAATCGACCTAGGTAAAATGGGGCTATGCAAAGATAGGACCCTATGGGATTTCACCATGGAACCTACTGGTCAATGCTAGATCCAAGGAGTGTATCTGAGGTATCTTGTAATAATGTAATGGACCCTACGATAGTGTACTATGCATCCGAGGGATAGACAAGAACCAATGTTTGGGTGGGTATCAACCTAAGTAAACTATATCCTTGAATTGGAATGGGGTTCCAAAGACCCATGGTATTCTCCAGTCAATATCCAAGGGGATCTTATGTCAATCCATTGGTATTTGATCTTTTAATCATGTAATAATTCATTTGGTTCAAGTCTTTCCTTCCATTAGTGTGGAAAGGTCGTACAGTGTTGCAACCATTTATTTATGGTCCAATAATTTTCTTCCATTAGTGTGGATGAGCTATGTAGCATTGCAACAATTTAATTAATTCTAAATTAACCATTAAGGAATATTCAATTAGATAGGTTCACTCCACTACCTTCCATTAACATGTAAAGGGGTTCTACACACATGTAACCTTTATTCAATCTCATTTGTTAAGTCCATGTTATATACTTAGTATACTTTCCATTACACATTTCACATTTAATAATCATTTGTAAGTACTTGCCTTAGGCAGGTAAATTTGTGAGCATACATAGTATATTACAATATGAAATTATCATTAAAAATAAAATAATTTATTATTAACGGGATCACCATTATAAACTTCAAGCGAAGGGACACCTGAACGGTGGCTTAAATGTGGAAAACCACAAAAAACCCAAATGCAGTATATCCTTCGATATGGGGAGGATTCTGTTGTGGGTGTAACTGCTAACAACTAATCAAATATTTGGAAAGGGGATAACCATATGATTTTAACAAGTATAATCATGGCATGTAAATTTAAGAAATTTCTTTCGATGAAATCGGTGGGCCCCACATGAATATTCCAAAATCAATGAACTTTAGGGATGAGTTATAGAAAACCCACCATAGGTATAACGACCCATTCTTTACATACATTGTTAATACTTCAAAATTGAAGTACACTTATTACAACATATAACAAAACCAAGAAAGGACCATATAGTTATAGTGTCTTTAGAAACTGGGAAACACAAACAACTGGTTCATAAATAATCTACACTGTCTCCCTTTTATTTTATCATATCTAGAGTCTCTTTTGGAATATATTACATAATATCATTCTTCCTAACCTAGGGAAAAGAAAACATACAAAAGGGTGAGCTCAAATTCTCAATAAGGGCGAACAAAAGAAATACCAATCACATCATATTCATAAGAACATATCATTTTAGAAATCTTAACCTGCAAAAGAGATCATAATTTCATAACATGGGATAAATCATAGTAGTGAAATGTAATCCCAAAAATCATAACTTAAAACATGAAATTTGTGTCCTGCACACATAATCATAGAGAATAATTTCTTAGTAGTCAAGACTCATTTCCAAGACTATCTTAGCAGAAAAATTCCATTTCTGAACCGAGTTCACTCCTCATTCCAGTCATGTATCACTGAACCGGATTAACCTGCCATTCCAGCCATGTCTATCTCATGAGATGTAAATATTTACCCAATGCATTGGAGGGAGATATAAGTCACACCCATCTCATAATGAACCCATTCTTATGTGTTCCACAAAATAAAAAATCATAGCATAACTCATGTAATAAAAATGGGATTCTTAAACATCATGCCATCATAACATAATCCATATAAGACAAAAGGAAATCATAAAAATAATTCCATCATAATGTAATCAAATCAATGTAAAAATAGGGATAGAAATAGAACCCTATTTTATCTTACATGGAAAATAATTTTGATAAAACAGTTTAACTTCATTCTTGAGGAAAATATCCTTTCTACTTCAAAACACATTTTTCCTTTATTAACATGTCACAAAATTTTAAAATAATAAGTTGATTAAAAATAAACTTGAAAACTTGTAATGGAAGCTTCATGGAAATACTTTTCTATGAAATCATAAAAATCCATTCATGCCGTATAAGTTAAAAAAACTTTTTCCTTGTACTTTGGCCAGAAAAGTCCAAAAGTACTTCGTACGAAAAACCGCAAAAGATTCCATTCATATATTTTACTAAAAACTCACCAAAGGGTAAAATTGGATTTAAAAAATTGTAAGAGGATAGAAATAATATTACATATTGACGAAACACGGATGTGGATGATAAATATTCCCCAGTAATTACCGAAGTATAAACAATCTCGGATAAAAATTGATATTGTGAGATTTTCCCTTACCGTAGGTCTGATTTGCTTCGTACGTGTCCGAACCTCCTGTATAATGATTTAAATAATGTTATTGACTTATTCCAGAATCTTACTCACTGTTGTGATATCATATATGGTAATATTATTATCTTCTTATTAGTAATATTTCATTGCTACTTGTTATTCGGGTGTTCATTGCTTTATGTTCTTATGCATGTTTTGTCGAATAAATTCATATTATTATTTTAGTTTGTAGATAACTCATTTCCAGAATGGTATTAGTTTAATATATATCATATTTATTCATTAAATTCATTTATATAATCATTAAGCATTTAAGATCATGAAGAACGAGTCGCATCACATCGTGGAGATGGTAGGTTGTACGTACGCACGATCGATGATATCGTTCCCATGATCATGGAATTGTATTGAAATGTATGTATAATATTTCATAATCAATATAACTTTACAATAATCATATATAATTATTATTTACACCATTATACCCATCCAAGTAAGGTGGTGGTGGAAAATAGATTACACCACGACGTGGAGACGGTATTCCGTACTTACACACGCACGGTGACTTCGTTTTCCGTATGATGGATAGAAGGTGAAATAGGGTTGTTTCATATTTATAATAACATATCAGTATATTAGTTATACTTATGTTATTACTTCATAATTAAACAACTAAATAAGAATAAGTAGAAGAAGAAATAAAGTTGAATGAATCAGTAACAGACATTACCTCTTCTTTGAAGCGCCTCTTCATAACCTCCACTTAGGGCACTAAAGATTGACTTTGAAGAAGACCAGGACCTCTAGGACGTTTCTACGGAAGTTGAGAAGATAAATTGGCAGGGTTTGACCGTGTTTGAAGGCTCAAAGTGGTGTGAGGAGCAGAGGGAGGAGGTTCCCTTTTATAAGGGAGGAGAGGGGCACCTTAGGAAAAACTTAAAATATTATCTTATTATAAAGTCATATTCAGTTTTTAACAGCTCTAAATTGATTTATTTAGAAGATAAGGTGGGTATGGGTCGAAATCTGCTCAACAAATAGATTTTAGACAAGTTTAGGTTAGTATTTTAACCTTATCATTTAAATTTAACTCTAAGTTAAATAATTTAACTTTTACCGTGTCTTCTTGTTTTCTTATATTATATGGTTAATAAACATACTATAACAAGACAAACGAACCCCAATTTGTTAATTATTAATATATATAACTTTATCTAAATAATTTGGTCAAACCTTATATTTTTAGGAATAAAATAAAAAATAACAATATAATATTTGTTTTAAAAACTATTTTATGTCAATTTTGACACTATTTGGTAATTGATTTTTTTGAAAATCATAACAGCATGATTAGTTAGTAAGAAGTTAATTAAATCAATACCAATATTTCATATTAACCTATAAAATTAGTTTAATTCATAAAAAGTCTCAAATTACATTTATTTGGGTATTTATAACAACAATTATGTTAATATTTCATTAATAAGGTAATTACTACATCATCATTCTGTCAAAAATAAATTAACTTATTTAATGTCTACAAATTACAAATAAAATACCATTATGTAGGAAATCGTTTTATATTTCTAATTAATATTTATAGTTGAAATTATCTTATTTATAACTCTATATTAAAAATGTTTTAGTTATTAAACTTTGATTTTAACTATTTTAACTCTTCTTTAAATAAAATAATAATAAATGTCCTAATCTAATCCAAGTGGACCTAAATGGTCATATTTTATTCCTAAGGTTGTTTTTTTTCTAATTAAACTTATCCAATAGAATTATTACATGTGTTAGGGTAATAATAATATCATTTTTACCCTTAATTAACCTATTTACTTTTAACCGTGGTAAATAAAAGTAAAAAGTTACTATTCACCAAAAATTATTTTTATCTTATTGAACAAAATTTTACTCCTTGATATTAACCGTGTCTCTTGGATTTTTGAAATTTCACTCACAGAAGCAGTAAAATTATGTTTTATGTAAATTTTCAAACTCTCCTTGGAGGTGGGTAAAAGACGGTGAAAAGTTCAATAAAATTTTAATATATATAAAAAATTAATATAAAATGACTCCAATGAATTACTTTGAACTTATATAGATATTATGTATCAATTTTTACCTAAAATAAATTTAAATAAAATAAATAATTATTTAAATAAAAATTTGGTTTCTAAATAGTAACCCAGTGTTTTCACTATTCAACAAAAATTGAATGTTTTTAGAAAAATACCAAAATTTTACCCTAGGATAATTTCGATATTCTGAATCCAAAAATGAAGTCCATTTTTAACGATAAAATTTATAAAATTTCAAAAAGTGGGTATTACTATTAATAACGGCTAGTTTTAATAATATTTTAATAGCATATCGTTGTTTAGTGAAACTCGGTATTACGTACAATGCAAGCTATCGAGGAAGGTCGTGATTGCGTGTAAAGCAAGCCAAGCTAGTGTTGTGTGTAGTAAAAGATACCTTTCATGATGTATATAACATAAAAAAAAATATTTCTCATAAAAATATTGGGTGTTACATTCTACACCCCTTAAAATGAATTTTCCCTCGAAATTCATCACTTTGTAACAAATAGATGAGGATACCTCTACCTCATCATATCCTCAAGATCCCATGTAGATTCTTCTAATCAGTGGTTCCTCCATAAAACTTTCACCAAACGAGTGGTCTTGTTCCGTAGAACTTTTTCGCTACGATCCAGAATCTCTATCGGCTGTTCCTCATAAGAAATATCTTACTCCAGCGGTACAACTTCTGAGGTGAGTACATGTGAAGGATCGGGTGTATACTTTCTCAGGAGGGATACATGAAACACATTGAACATGAGAGAGATTCGGTGGAAGCGCCAATCGGTAAGCTACCTTCCCAATATGATCCATTATTTCTAAAGGACCGATATACCTAGGGATTAGCTTTCCCTTCTCTCCAAATCTCATTACTCTCTTCCAAGGAGATATTCATAAGAACACTTTATCACCCACTTCAAACTCTAGGTCTTTTCTTTGGTTATCAGAATTACTTTTTTATCGACTCTGAGCTACTCTTATGTGTTTTTGAATAGATCTGACCTTTTCTTCCATCTCATCAACAAGATCTGGTCCTAATAGCTTTCTTTCCCCAACTTCATCCTCACAAGTTGGAGTCATGCATTTATTTCCATAGAGATATTCATAAGGAGCCATCTGAATACTGGAGTGAAAGCTATTATTATAAGAAGATTCAACCAAAGGTAGGTGTTGATCCCAACCTCCTTTGAAATCCCTAGAGCAAGCTCTCAGCATATCTTCTAGATTTTGAATTGTCCTCTCAGACTGACCGTCTGTTTGAGGATGGTAAGTAGTGCTAAAACTCAACTATGTATCCAGAGTATGCTTAAGACTTCGCCAAAACATTGAGGTAAACCTCGCATCCCAGTCAGATATAATGGAAAGTGGTATTCCATGCAATCTTACCACTTCTTTTACATATAACCTGGAAAGCTGATCCAAGGAGAAATCTTATCTAATAGCAATGAAGTGTGCCAACTTTGTAAGACGATAAACTATGACCCATATAGCATTATTGCCTTTGGATGTTTTAGGAAGTACGGTGACAAAGTCCATGGTGATGTTTTCCCATTTCCATTCGGGTATGGGTAATAGTTGTAACATCCCCTTAGACTTCTGTCTCTCAACTTTAACTTACTGACAAACCAAGAATCAAGAGACATACTCAGCAATATCTCTTTTCATGCCATCCCACCAAAAGTACTCTTTAGGGTCCTTATACATCTTTGTGCTTCCAGGATGAATAAATAATGAAGAACTATGAGCCTCATCCAGCAGCTCCTTCTTTAATTCTGGGATGGGAGGAACACATACCCGATTCCTGAACTTTATTATCACATAACAATCAAGGTTTAATTCAGGAACATTTCTCACCTTCTCTTGTAACTCTACATCTTCTTTCTGTGCGTTTTTAATATTCACATGTATAGATGGTTTAACATTCATTTGAGAAAGATAAGATTTGTCCCCTTCCATTATAATTCCAAGATCCATCCATTGTAAATCCATAAATATTGGATCTTTTGTGATCCTCATCATGGATAAGCTAGCATGGTCTTGTTTAATTAATGCATTTTCCTCCTTGTTTTCTTTCCCAGGGTGGTAATGAATTGAGAAGTCGTAATCCTTAATCATCACCAACCATCTTCTTTGGCGCATATTCATCTCCTTTTGGGTGAATATATACTTTAAACTTTTATGATCAGTATAAATATCACACCTTTCTCCTTAAAGATAATGTCTCCAAATCTTTAATGCAAAGATTACCGCAGCTAACTCCAAATCATGAGTTGGGATATTTTTCTCATGGACTTTCAAGTGTCGTGAGTCATAATCTATCATCATATCGTTTTTCATGAGAACACACCCCAATCCCTTCTTGGATGCATCACTTTAGATCAAAAACATTTCTCCACAACAAGGCAGTGTGAGCACAGGTGCACTGGATAACCATCTTTTTTACTCCTTCAAATTCTCTTCACATTCCTCTGTCCAAAAAAACTTAACTCCTTTCCGAGTCAATTTGGTGGGTGGGTTAGATAATCATGAAAAATCTTTCACCAAACGTCGATAATATCCAGCCAAACCAAGAAAACTTCGGATTTCAGTTATTGTTGTTGGTCTTGATCATCTTTTGATAACCTCTATTTTTGATGGATCCACAGATATCCATTCTTTTGAGATTATGTGACCCAAAAATGCAACTTTTTGAATCCAAAATTCACACTTGGTAAATTTGGCATAAAGATTCTCTTCTCTCAGGGTCTTCAATACAATTCTCAAGTGATCTTCATGTTCTTCCTTTCTCTTTGAATATACAATAATATATTCTATAAAGACTACCACAAACTGATCAAGATAGTCTCTAAAGACTCTATTTATCAGATCCATGAATATATCAAGGGAATTAGTAAGACCAAATGGAATCACTATAAATTCATAGTGTCCATACCTTGTACGGAAAGCCGTATTTTGTATATCCTTCATTTTGACCCTTAATTGATGACACCCTGAATGAAGATCAATCTTGGAAAAGTATTGAGCTCCGCATAGTTGGTCCAATAAGTCATCAATGCATGGGAGAGGATATTTGTTCTTGATAGTGATCTTGCTAAGTTTTCAATAATCAATGCAGAGTCTCATTAATCTATCATTCTTCTTAACAAACAGAATAGGTTCTCCCCAAGGGGATGCATTAGGGCGTATGAATCCTTTATCAAGATTCTCTTGGAGTTGCTTCTTCAATTCCTGCAACTCAATTGGGTCCATTTTATAAGGTGTCTTTGAAATGGGCATAGCACCTGGTATGAGTTCGATTGAAAACTCAACTTCACAATTTGGTGGAAGACCTGGAAATTACTCTAGAAAGAGATCATCAAACTCCCATACAATATGTGTATTCTTAATTGTGAGTTTCTCTCCAACCATTTGAGATAAATAACCTTCATTTAGTGGAATGAAGACCCATAAGATGGAAGAAATTTCCACTGGAAGGTTATGTTCATCATTGAATCGATAGACGATCATAGATTGATCTGGAATATGAAATGTGACTTCCCTTCTTTGGAAATTGATATGAGATCTATATAAAGAAAGCCAGTCCATGCCAATAATAACATCAAATCCCACTGTAGGAAGGATCACAAGATTTGTTGGAATCACTTTCACACAAACTTCAATCAGAGAGGAATTGTAAACTTTTGATGCGACTATTGTTCCATTAGGGGTTGTCATAGCTAACTCAACATCTAATTGTTGAGGTAATATGGCGATACCCTTAGAAAATTATTCAGAAATAAAAGAGTGGGTTGATCCAGAATCAAATAAACCATTTGCTACATTAGATTTGATGGTAAGTGTACCTTTCACAACTTCATTATCATACTCTACATCGATGATAGAAATTGCATGTGACATTCCGTTGTCTTTATCCTTAAGAGTTTGTTGACGTAGATCATCATCAAAAACCCTTGGATTAGGGCATTGATTAGCCTAATGCACAATTTCTTGGAACTTGTAACATTGAAGTGTAGGAGGTGCACTCGGTGTAGCCTTTTCTTTGTTTGCATCACTAGACATCTTCTTCTTATCATTCCAGAATTCAAATGCCCTATGACCTTATTTTCCACATTTGAAACATTTACTTGTCCCTTTAATACAAATCCCTCCAAGTTTCTTTCCACACATTGAGCATAAGGGAAAACTCATCTTCTTTTCAGTTTTCGCTTTAGATTTACCTTTGAATTCCATTTTATTCTTCTTATCAAACCCATATGATTGATGAGTTACTCCAATCTACATCTCAACCTTGAGAGCACATTGAACAATTTCCTCGTAGCTATTGAAGTCCCTTATGGATAATGCCCTTCAAAGACTTGGTTTTAAGCCACTAAAGAATCGATCGATCTTACTCTCAAGTTGGATAATAATCCCAGAAGCATACCTTGAAATTTTTGTAAAATTTGCTTCATAGGTACCAACATATTCATCATCCTTTTGCTTCAGTTCAAGAAAATCCTTCTCCATCTGTGTTCGACGAATACAAGGGAAGTACATATTGAAAAATAGGTTCTTGAACTCGTCCCATTCCATGGGCTCAATTTCATCTATTTGACTCGTATTCTTGATATGATTCCACCATTGATCAGCATCACCTTCCAAACGATATACTGCTAAGATGAGATTATCATGTTCAGAACATTGATGAACTGAAAATATCTTTTCAGTGGAACTAATCCATTGTTCAGCCACTAATGGATTAGTAGACCCACTGAATGAAGGTGGATGCTGACTCATGAAGGATTCAACAGAATGTTGCTCCTTCCTTTCCTCATTTGGAAGTCCTGCATGATTTATATCTTGAGAAAGTTGTGTGATAATGGATCCAAGATTTTTCATTCCAACTCCTATAACGTTTGGTTGCTCAGGGGGACAACCATTGCATTTCCCATCGAATTCCACATTAACACGGTTCCTTCGGGTTCCAGCCATTGACTAAAACCAAGAATAATAATATGTGAAATACTAATTATAATAGGAAAACTACATAATCAAGAATAAAATTTTACATTAAGGTCTTATCTTAGGTGATTCATGGAAATTTCTAAAACACTAAGATTGTGTTCTATGCTTTGATATATCCTTAGGGTTCTTACTAAGGCTTTCACATCCTAGTTTCCAAAGGTTGACTATAATTTTCCTTTGATACCAACTATAACAACCCATACTTTACATAAATTGTTAATACATCAAAATTATAGTACACTTATTAGAATATATAACAAAACAATGAATGTACTGTATAGGTATAGTGTCTTTAGAAACTAGGAAACATAAAAAACTGGTTCATAAATCATCTACACTGCCTCCCTTTTATTTTATCATATCTGGAGTCCCTTTTGGAATATCTTAATTAATATCCTTCTTCCTGACCTGGGGAAAAGAAAAAATACAAAAGGGTGAGCTCAAATTCTCAGTAAGGGTAAACAAAAGAAATATCAATCACATCTTATTCAGAAGAACATATCATTTTGGAAATCTTAACCAGAAAAAGAGATCATAATTTCATAATATAGATAAATCATAGTAGTGAAATGTAATCCCAATAATAATAACATATTACCTGAAACTTTGTGGCATGAACACATAATCATAGAGAATCATTTCTTCGTTGTCAAGACTCATTTCCAAGACTATCTTAGGAGACAAAGTCCATTTCTGAACCAAGTACACTCCTCATTTCAGTCCTGTATCACTGAACCTGATTAACCTGTCGTTCCTCCCATGTCTATCTCATGAGATATAAGTCTTTACCCAATGCATTGGAGGGAGATATAGGTCCCACCCATCTCATAATGAAACAATTCTTTTATGTTCCACAAAATCATAAATCATAGCATAACCCATGTAATAAAAATGGGATTCTTAAACATCATGCCATCATAACATAATCCATATAAGGTAAAAGGACATCATAAAAATAATTCCATCATAACATAATCAAATCAATGTAAAAATAGGGATAGAAACAGAACCCTATATTATCTTATATGGAAAATAATTTTGATAAAATACTTGAACTTCATTCTTGAGGAAAATATCCTTTCTACTTCAAAAAACATTTTTCCTTTCTTAACATGTCACACAATTTTAAAAAAAAGAAGTTATTAAAAATAAACTTGAAAACTTGTAAAGGAAGCTTCATGGAAATAATTTTCTATTAAATCATAAAAATCCATTCATTCTGTATAAGTTAAAATACATTCTTCTCGTACTTTGGCCGGAAAAGTCAAAAAGTACCTCGTATGGAAAATGACAAAATATTCCTTTCATATATTTTACTAAAAACTCACCGAAGGGTAAAATTGGATTTAAAAAATTGTAGGAGGATATAAATAATATTACATATTGAAAAAACATGGATGTGTATGATAAATATGCCCCAGTAATTACTAAAGTATAAACAATCTCTGATACAAATTGAGACTGTGAGATTTTCCCTTACATAAGGTCTGATTTGATTCGTACATATCTAAACCTCCTGTATAATGATTTAAATAATGTTACTGACTTATTCCAGAATCGTAATAACTGTTACGATGTCATATATGGTCATATTCTTATCTTCTTATTAGTAATATTTCATTGCTACTTGTTATTCGGGTGTTAATTGCTTTATGTTATTATGCATGTTTTGTCGAATAAATTCTTATTCTTCTTTTAGGTTATAGATACCCCATTTCCAGAATGGTATTAGTGTAATATATATCATATTTATTCATTAAATTCATTTATATAATCATTAAGCATTAAACATCATGTAGAACGAGTCGCATCACATAGTGGAGACGATAGGGCGTATATACGCACGAGCGATGATATCATTCCCATGATCGTGGAATTGTATTGAAGTGTATTTATACTATTTAAGAATCAATATCACATTACAATAATCATATATCGTTATTATTTACACCATTATACTCATCCAATTATGGTGGTGGTGGAAAATATATTACACCACGGCGTGGACACGGTATTCCGTACGCACGCACGTGCAGTGACTTCATTTTCCGTAGGATGGATAGAAGGTGAAATAGGGTTGCTTCGTATTTATAATGACATACCAGTATATGAGTGATACTTATGTTATTAATTCATATTGAAACAACTAAAGATGAATAAGTACAAGAAGAAATAAAGTTGAAATAATCTGTAACGAACATTACCTCTTCTTTGAAGCTCCTCTTCTTAACCTACTCTTAGGGAACTAAAGATGGTCTTTGAAGAAGACCAGGACCTCTAGGATGTTTCTAGGGAAGTTGAGAAGATAAATTGTAATGGTTTGGTCGAGCTTGAAGTCTCAAAGTGGTGTGAGGAGGAGTGGGAGGAGGTTCCCTTTTATAATGGAGGAGAGGGGCACCTTAGGAAAAACTTAAAATATTATTTTATTATAAATTCATATTCGGTTTTTAATAGCTCCAAATTGATTTATTTCTAAGATAAGGATGGTATGGGTCGAAATACTCTCAACCAATAGAATTTAGACATGTTTAGGTAACTATTTTAACCTTATCATTTATATTTAACTCTAACTTAAATTATTTAACTTTTACCGTGTCTTCTTATTTTCATACATTATATGGTTAATAAACATACTATAACAACCCAAACGAACCCCAAGTTGTTAATTATTAATATATATAACCTTATATAATTCGTTTGACCTATCCTTATATTTTTATGAATAAAATAACAAATAATAGTATAATATATGTTTTAAAAACTATTTTATGTCAAATTTGACACTATTTGGTAATTGATTTTTGTGAAAATCATAACAGCCTGATTAGTTTAAAAAACGTTAATTAAATCAATACTGATATGTCATATTAACCTATAAAATTATTTTAATTCATAAAAAGTCTGAAATTACATTTATTTGGGTATTTATAACATCAATTATGTTAATATTTCATTAATAAGGTAATTACTACATCATCATTGTGTTAAAAATAAATTAACTTATTTAATGTCTAAAAATTAAAACTAAAATATCATTATTTAGGAAATATTTTTAGCTTTGTAATGAATGTTTATTTTTGAAATTATCTTATATATAACCCTATATTAAAAATGGTTTAGTTATTAAACATTGATTTTAACTATTTTAACTCTTCTTTAAATAAAATAATAATAAATGTCCTAATCTAATCCAAGTGAACCTAATGGTCATATTTTATTCATATGGTTGTTTTTGGTCGAATTAAATGAATCCAATAGAATTAGGGCATGTTTTAGGGTAATAATAATATCATTTTTCCCTTAATTACCCTATTTACTTTTGATCGTGGTAAATAAAAGTAAAAAGTTACTATTCATCAAAAATTATTTTTATCTTATTGAACCACATTTTACTCCTTGATATTAACCGTGTCTCTCGTAATTTCTAAATTCCACTCACAGAAGTGGTAAAATAAATTTTTCTATAAATTTTCAAACTCTCCTAAGTGGTGGGTAAAAGATGGTGAAAAGTTCAATATTATTTTTATATATCTAAAATTATTATTAAATTACTCCAGTGAATTAATTTGAACTTATATATGTATTATGTACCAATTTTGACCTAAAATAAATTTAAAGAAAATAAATAATTATTTAAATAAAAAGTCGGTTTTTAAATAGTAACCCAGTGTTTTCACTATTCATAAAAAATTGTATGTTTTCAGAAAAATACCAAAATTTCACCCTAGGATAATTTCGATATTCTGAATCCAAAAATGAAGTCCATTTTGAAAGATAAAATTTATAAAATTTAAAAAAGTCGGTATTACTATTCATAACGGCTAGTTTTAATAATATTTTAATAGCATATCGTTGTTTATTGAAACTCGGTATTGCGTAAAACGCAGACTATCAAGGAATGTCGTGATTGCGTGTAAATCAAGCCAAGATAGTGTTGTGTATAGTGAAAGATTCCTTTGATGGTGTATATAACATAAAAACAAAATATTTCTCATAAAAATCTCAGGTGTTACAATAGGGTTGTACAATATTTATTCTCTATTATCATCTCTTGATTTTCTATGGATTGGATTAGATATAAGAAAAACTGAAAAACACTCAAATTATAATACCTAGGTCGAGAGAAATAAATAATAAGAATCACTAAATAGGACTCGAGTTTACCGTTGTGCATCGAACGTGACAAACAGAAACTTGATCAAATTCCAGACCAAATAGTTCTATTGATCCAAATCTTTATCCTTCAAAAATCTCCAAAATGAAAGGAAAGGGGTTTAATCCCCCTAGTTCACAGATTAGGGAGGAATGGTTGGATTAATAGATCATTAAGGAAAAAACTAAAAATTTACACCAGATTTTAGCCTACACACGGTTTGTCAAATCGTGTGCACCCCATATATGGGTGCCCTAGGAAAAACGTGAATTCACACGGTTAGGCTAGATAGCCGTTCACAAGACGTGCGAGATGGATCTTAAAAAAAACCCATCTGCATGGTTAGGCAAACCATTCATAATTCCCACATGGTTTACTGTAAACCGTGTGTTGAGCCAGTTTTTCCCAAAAAGATGGGTTACGGGCTCTAAACAGGCCCCATACTCCCCTGAAATCATTACTAACTCATTAGGCATCCATATTTGGTCCAAAGTAAGGATTTAGGCTGAAAATTAAAGGATCCATACCTGAATGAAAAAATGGTTCTTACAGTTTGTGACATTAGTATCAAAGGAATACATGATTAAAAATCTATTAGGTCCTAATGATCAAGGATGATAAATGGGAGACACATTTGTTCATGGGAATTAATGGTCAAGAGGGTGAAAACCAGTGTGAATTTCATGATCATAATTATCAGGTGTATTTTTAGGAGTAATTATGTTGAACATTTGAGGTTTTAACCATGAAGAAGGTGTTCGAAATAGGTCTTTGGGTTTTCCTTCATCTAACTACGTACCCTAGATGGAGGTAGTATCATAAGGGAAGTCTTCCATCTGATATGAGGGTTGGTTAATTGGGCCAATAAAGATTGTGTTATCATCACTAAGTACATGAGGTCCCTTATTAGTGAACCATGTGAAGGGAATCTGGATGCATGGTTCATTTTTCATTGTTTTATATACATAAATCACATAATGTGTTTTTCATAGTCCCGTCCCCTAATTTTATTTCACATAATCCTAGCACATTGTGTATTTTTTTGGAATCAGATTCATGAATTATGTAACCTAATCTCCTCACATAGTTAGGATTAAAGAACTATTAATTTTCAAAATGAATAGAAATTGTTTCTATGAAGTTTCTTTTCATTAAAGTGACATTATCCTAGTTGGTTTTATTGTAATAATTCACCAACTATAATTCACATAATTTTATTTTCATATTATTATTTTCCTAGTTACATTTACTTCATGTGTATTACCTATGAACCTATCCAAAGGTAATGTTTATTTTTCTCTAAGCTTCCTTTTATCCATGTGCATCTCAAAAGAGTATTCTAAGTATTTAAATGAATGTGAGGGATATATTTCTCAAACTTTAGGTTGATGCACTAAGAGTAACCAATTTATTACATTATCTAGAACTGCATTGTTTTTTAGTGGGAATCCCACATAGTTTACTTAGATGATCATGTAGGTATTTACCATAATGAAGTAATCATTCATATATAATAGGAAATATCATGAGGTGAGTTATGAAGTATTGTTAGTATTGGAATTAAATGTCTTATTTAAATATTATGCACACCTAATCATGAGTGAATGACCATACAAGAAGAACCATATGGGGACATAGAGGATAATAATTAGGTAAATCAAGTTTCTATACCTTGGTATTTTTTCAATGGTGAGTTAACCATAGTCAGATTAAAAAATTTTCTATGTGGAACTTCTTGATTTCTTGCTAAAAGATCATGGATTTGATTTGTTATGTGTTCATGTGGCACATATGTTGTCTCCAAATCCAATGTTTATTTCTTGGGGAGTGTGTAACAAATACAATTTCCTTAGAAGGTCAGGTACATGGTTGGGTGATATCACCTTTGGATTCATAGGGTGATAATGGATTTTAATAAAACTAATCTTTTCCTTTGTGATTGATAGTCACCTAGTTTGCCTCATCATCCTTGAAAATATTTTGGTTGATCACCTACCCATCCAGGCACACTCATATGTTTCATTGATTGGGATTTCACTTTACAAAACATTGTGTTTTGATTAGAAGTTAAATAACATGTGAATAAAACATTACACCCTTGTAATAGGGACTAATTAGTATGAAGAAGGGTAAGTTTTAAGGTACTAATAGAATCCCATGTATCTATCATATTGGTAACATAAGGGAGTAGGTGGTTCTCTTAATGAACATAAATGTTTCTTTGAACCCTAAATGACACTATTTTTTACTATAATTTTATTCCTATATCAACATCCATTTTACTTCACCTATTTACTCATAGTAATATTCAAAACTATGAAAATTAGTAAAAATGTTACTTGAAATCATTTGAAAATTGGACATGAAATGAACAATGTTAGTTATGGTGCCTAAGAACTTGATTTCAGGTGATCTTATTCTAGGTGTGGATAATTGATGTGTATATACACAAATATCATCATAGTAGCACTAGTGTTGTTCTATATAGGTGAATTATTTCCTCCTGGGTATTTCATCTTGATGGGTATATTCATATATTTTATCATTATAACACTATAGTTGGTCTATTTGTAACAATTATTTGACTCTACATTATGAGGATCATGAAGGGGGTTTGAAATGATGATTTCAATGTTCAAAATGGGATGAGTATGATGACGTTATATCATTACACATTTCACAAAGTTCCACCTTATTTCTATACTATGGATGTTATGATGAATTAATACTCTCAATTTTCTTTTGTTTAGGGGGCCTATCCATTATATATTGACTTATGTTGCACTCATACATTGGATCAACTAATGGTTTGATTCTTTTATTTTACTTCTTTGTTTTATTTTTTCCAAAATCATCATATAGATAAGATTAAAATATAGGGACTTGATTCTTGAAATAGCCACCATTTTTGGGTTTTTTATCCTTCATGTCTTATTGATTTTCCAATTGAACTGAATAATTTTTCCTAGACCATAAAAGATATAGGCCCAGTGAGTAAAGAATTTACTTTTTTTCTAGACTACCATTAGAGGTTATCCACTTGACGAGCTCTATTTTACCTTCCCCTAATAGTTCTTGGATATACATCATGGGATAGTGTAGCTCTTTTTATGATCAAATATATTTTACTAATATATGTGGAGATATATTTAGAAATCTGGGTTGAACATGACCCAATCAGATTAGAGATCCAAAATTACCTAATCTAGAAAACCACAGGGGATAATACATAATGGTTATGGTAATGGTTCATAGACCGGAGGATAATGTTTTTTATGATTGAAAACATTGAACATATTTTTACACAATAAGATTTTATATGGCTTTGACAAAACATGTGGGGTAATTCATCTATAAGGGAAAAGATGAAACCCATCATGAATGAACGACCAAATGTTATAAATAGACAGTACTAGAAAAAATTGGCATTTTGATTATGTTCATGATGATTAGAACATTTTTCATGTTTTTTTATGGTTATTCAATGAATACCATCTATGATATAATGAGATTTTTTGTACTTTATTTGAAAATGAGTGATATTTGAAACGAAATAATGTTGAAGATATTGAATTAACATTAATTTTTGAATTTTGGAATATCTAAATCTTGATTGAAGGAGTTTTAAATAAGGGATGAGAAAAGAATTCACATATGAAAAGGATGAAAATTGGAAATATTTGAATGACGGTTTCTCCTACAGTCTTGTGTGGGTGTATAGATATTATAGGAACATCTACCAAGGATAGAAACAAGCCTCTAATTATTCCTAATAAAAATAATGTATGCAAGAGCCAAATTGGGGTGTGTATTCATTACCAAGAAGATGCATCCTTTTAAAATAGATTCACTTATTTTATATATCCATGAATGGATTATTAGGATTCAAACACTTTGGAAATGAAGTATGTTTTATAAAATGGGGAAATTAAAGGATAGTTTGGGTACCCTATAGATCACATAACCACCTATTAAATACATTATTTGAGAAGAAACATATTATATACAATTTCTCTAATTTATTTTCTTAATCAGTGGGTCTAGTGATCTTAGCTCATCATTTTTCAGGTATATATAGAGGGACCCAAAATCATTGTGCCTTTATATTTTGGTATTAGGTTTTTTTATAAATTTTGATTAGTATAGATCATTGTTGATGATGAATTGAAATTTTCATGGGATTCCCTTTGTTGGTTTTTATATTTGTCATATTTATGTCTCTTTCACTAGTATTTTAATATCACATGATCTAGACTAATTCGGTCTAATATTTTACTATCATATATCATTTAACATTGATATAATGAAATGTGAGATAATAAATATATCATGGATTGAGAAAAAAACAATAAGAATTCTAATCCTAGTGATAATATACATTATACACTAGGAACATTCAAATAGTTTAATGTCATTATTTTTGGAACAAATTCATCAAGATTATCCATCTAGTGGAAGGGGAAAATTTTACCCAACATGGATGAATGTATGATGCCACTATGTTCTATATCATATGTGTTCTCATAATTTAGAGTCATGATGCATGGTCTGTTTTGTAAAGGGGATGTGTGACACAACAGACCAATTGGGGGTTTTAGGCTAAGATCACTGCAACACTTTTTGAATAGAGTATGATAATGTTATAAATCATGGATCAATGTTATCAGATCTAGAGAGATAATATGGGATTGGTAGGAATGGGATGATCAAAAAACAAATTCACATGATAGGTTCCACAATTGTGTTACCATGGCATATGGAGATTAGAGGACCAATTTCTCAAGATATAAAGAATGACTCATGTTATTAGGCTATGATAGGGTTGTGTATGTAGGATCTAAATTGGGGAATGTATACATGTTAAAATATATGTTTTATTTTAGGTATAATTCACTTGTTACAAATTTACATGTTTGTTTTTCAGTAGTGTGAGACACTTCTAACATGATGTGTAGCATATACAAAGGAATGTTTCAACAATGTTGTAGAGGAATCTTAGATATATTGTGAAAAATGATTCTCAATTTTCAATTAACCCTAAACAATATAAATCTCCATCTATTTATAGTGTTAGGGATATTATTTAAATATAACTTAATTTCAAAATGGACCACAAATAATATAATTAAACTTATCAGAACCCATTACATATAATCATATTATTTTTATTATTTTTATTACTTTTATTATGGTGTTCTTTTACTAGTGAAACAATAAATATTATTTTACTTGCATGAAAATTAATATTTATCACCAGAAACAATCATTATCCACTCACCCTCCCCAATAATTATCAAATACCTAAATAATTATTTAATTAAAAATCTATTTAGAAATAAATTTTTAATTCACAATCTAGTGAATAAATATTTATTTTATATTCAACAACTGAATTTAACATTCTATACTTTTTCTACATAACAAGTATATATTTAATATTTAAAATCCATAAAATATAAAAACTCCTCATTCTTGAGAGTATTATTTATTAAAATAATTATATTTAAATTAAATTTTATTTGGATCAACTAAAATCCTCAATGTGTGAACCTCTAGGCTTCTATCTCACTTGAATTGGGTGAGATCATCAAATTTTCAATATTACTATCTAGAAATAGGACCAACCAATTTATAGAAAGAAATTAATTTCACAATGTCAATAACCACAAACAAATTCTTACTGTCTAATATAATACATTTGTTAAAATATCTCATCAACTAGGTTGTACACATGCTTCATCAACCTACGTACTTGATACATCTTTCTTTGACTCTTCGAAATAATATCGTTTCTACACCATGGTTGTGAAAGTAAATATGATGGTTCTATTTAAATAAAAGTGTCAAGAAATCAACTTCCATGAATATGGAATGGAAAAAATTCTAATAATTATTAATTAATACCACAATACTCATGATACACCCAATGTATCCAACATATCCATGAACTACAATATCATGGTTTATGAATTATATCAATGTGCATGAATCATGAAATTAACTAATGATAATTTAAATTTATATAGACCATTACTCATTTTTTCAAGTGTGAATATTTTATGACATATAAAATTGTGTATTTTCTACAGGTTGATTTATTCTCATAATCTCCCATTGTAGAAATTTTTAAAAGAAATATTCATCAAAAGAATAAGTTCATCCCTATTATATGTACTTTCACCTAAAAGACAACATTCCATATATCCTATTATATGATTTTATCTAATAATATAAAAATATTTAAGAGTATAATTAGGTAATTTCTGGTTATCATCATAAAGTCCAACTTCTAGGACCTTATCAATACAAAAATGTACTCTATGTTATTATTACATTATCTTTATGCAAAAAAATGAAAAAATATGTTACAAGATATTTAATTATTAATCACTTATTTGAATATATATATTAAAAAATAAAAAATGGTTCTAGAATACTAACTTTAAAATACTCCCACTTGAGCTAGAGCTAACTATTAATGATTTTCAGTCTACTACACCTCATCTTATGGTAATGTTTCTAATGAGTTTAATAATTATTCATGTGGAATTACAGGTTTTTATCCATGGAAACTCTCCTTACTATGATGTCACCTCTTTGAGAAAAATACATCAATAGATCATACTTCCAATGTATGTTCTTCATCTGTTGATGTGACCTTCGATCTTTTATAAGAGCCACCGCTATAGTATTACAATAATAAAGTGTGATTTAATCGTTATTACTAGGATAAAATTTAAGAGCATGGATGAAGTTATATATCCAAAAGGATTCATTAGATACCTTATAATCCTTAATATAGTAATACTCTTATATGTAATCTATTACAAGAGCTTTCTTTGAGTTCTTCCTACTCAAAAAAATCCATTAAGAGTAAAGATTTTTATCGATAGTGATTTCAGATCATTATGATTTATTTGGAAAATAGAATCTGAATAGCCTCTAATGACTAGTTCCTTATACCCTACATAGAATATGTATTTATCTTTAGTACACCACATATACTTAAGGGTATTCTTTACTTACATGCAATGAAAGTCACCTGCGTCACCTTGATATCAATGTACTGTATTTAAGGCATATGAGACATCTACCCTAGTACATAGAAATCAAACATGACTTACCCAATCCTTTATATTTATAAATTAATTTAAATTTTCTATATTTCCTAATGTGTTTGAGGATAGATTTTCCTATAATGATGAATTCCATGTGATACTAGGAGAAATCCTATCTTGGATTGTTCCTTACTAAATATCATCAATATCATATCAATATTTGTAATTTGACTTACACCAAAAAACCCACTTTGATATATCATGATAGATCTTGATTGCAAGAATTTTGGTTCCTTCACCTAAGTCCTTCATGTTGAAGGATTTTTTTTAACCAGAAATTAATATATTGTATGATTGTAAACTTATTTCTAATAAGTAGTATGTCATCGACATAAACTATTATGAAAATTACTACCCCCCCTCAAACCCTTTATCGACACAAATCTCACATTAACTCTTTTTGAACCAAATTATTTTATGGCTTCATAAAATAAAATTTCCATTAACCTAGATATATTCATTAATACATAAATGGATCGTTGTAATTAGATTACCTTGTTGGTATCCACTGGAGTCATGAACCCTTTAGGTTGTGTCATGTATATATCTTCTTAGATATTTCTATTAAGGAATATTTTTTAAAAATTAATTTTCAAAAAATAATACTTATTTTAGGATGATATTTTAAGTATAAATTTGATGGATTTCATCTTAGGAACTAGTAAAAAGGTTTCTTCATAATCCCTACCATAAAACTGCATGAACCCTATTCTAAATAGTCATTCCTTATAAGTATTGAATAGTACATATATTTACAATTTATTATTGAATATCCATTTATAATCAAATGTATTTACATCCACTAGAGGATCTAAATCTAGACTTTGTTTTAGTACCTGAAATCCATTTCAGAATTCCAACCTTATTACTATTTAGAAATATTTGTGCCAAATTAATGCTTCCTTATAGGTTAGGGGATCACTATTATAAACTAATAATGAGTAACCATTATCAGTGACTAGATAACTATATCTTTTAGGTTCTTTAGGCTATCTTATACTCCTATTCATTATGTTTTTCTCCGTGAAATTCTCTTCAATGGAAATTTTTTGAATCTGTTCTTATACCAACTATTTTGTATCTTGAGCCTCGACTTCATCAATCTCTATCTCAATCCTACTATATCCTTTAGAGATGTGATCCCATTAAATAATGGTGCATAATTTTTTTACCATAACATTCAACTCTATATGATCATATTGATAATAAACATTAATTTATTTAAGATATTTTATAATGATACACTTTGTGATTTGGGGTTCATGTTTATTTCCATAAATGTCCATAAAAAAGGTTTCATAACACCACACTCATATACACAACAACATGATTTTATTTACATAAAAAAGTTGATATTGAATACTGGTTTCATATTTATTTTTCAATAAATTTAGTATTTATGTTCTTTTTTGTAAGTAATATACAAAAAAGGATCATGGAAGACTCAAATAATTCTAAATTTGTCTCACCGTGTAGAAAAAGCAATGGTTTTTCTGTTCTCCTACACCATTCCACTTAGGTTTATAAAAAGGATATGTTGGGGTAGAATCTCATAATCTCATAAATAATAAATAAATTCATGATTAATATATTCTACACCGAGGACTAAGTTGATTTTCATGTTCTTCTTATGATGCTTGTTCTAAAAATCATTCTTATATTCATTGAATCTATTAATGGAATATGAATTTTAAATCATTAAGTAGACATATCCATATCTACATAAATAATTTTTATAACATATGAATAATGGGTAGCCATCCATTTATTCAAATAGAAATGGTCCACAAACATCGGTACGAAAAAATTAGAGAAGATCCTTGGCCCTTTCAACATTTCCACTAAATGGTCATTTGAGAATTTTACCTTATAAACATGTTTGAAATTTACAAAGTGGTTTTAGTTAAAAAAAATAAAATATCCATATTGTTATAATTTAATCAGACTCTTTTAATTTGAAATATTTAGCCGATGATTCTATAATTGGGTGTGGTATGAGTTATGTGAATTACATTGGTTATCATTATTTGTTACATGGTTTTTTAATCTAACAAAAAAAGAAAGATATTTAATTACTCCCAACTATAAAAATTCTCTCTTTATTAAATTTGAAAAACATATTCCTAAATTTAAAAATAAATCCATCTTCTTAAAATCCTAATACATAAATAATATTTTTTGTAAAATATATAATTAAAAAAATATTTTAAAAATAATATCATTTCCATCAACAATATGATGTGGTTGTTCCCAATAGCCACAAAATAAATTCTAGCTATATTGGATACTAATATGTCTACCTCACCCTTGAAAATCGTCAGTATTTTATATGGTTCTTGTATTTGAACACATCTGTGAGCCTAAAATTCAATATCTAATACCCATTTTGTGGGAAACAATTATTTCCACTCGAAAATAGACAGACCATTATCTTCCCATTTATTCTTCCCATTATCTTACCATTATTTTGTTTCGTTTCATTTATCTTGATCTGTATATTCTTATAAGATAATTGTGAGGAATCACTAGATTTAGAGATCTTCTCCTGAAAATTTCTTTTGATCAACATAATGATATAAGTCTTTTTATTCTTCATTTACCTATCAACATGGAAAATTAGAGTGAGAATATTTGTTAGAGACTTAGAAATATTTTTTATATTATAATTTAAAATAAAATTGGAAAATAACTAATTAAGTGATGAATGAGATAGATTGATGCACAGTTCATTAGGAATATTAATCCCTATAACCTTTTAGTCCGTAACATAGAGAATTAGTTTTACTATGTCAAGCTCAGATGGTGGGCCTTTCACATGTTTAATCCATAATAGTTAATTGGATTTCTCAAAATCATCCTATATAGCTCCCTCATGATAATAACTACAGAGATATTTGATCATCTTATAGGCTTACATGTCTCCATGTCACATCATGAATTCATTATAAATGGATGAAATCATTAAAAATTTAATCTTCCTTTTCATTTAGGTGTTTAACATAGATAGATAAATACTCATAAATCTCCACTTTATTAGGTACATCATGAATTGAAGATTCTATAATGTAATATTTCAATTCATAGGGAAACATTTTCCTTGGGCAATTGAATCATTATTAGAAGTTATTTCCAGTAAGAAGATGGTCCTTCTCTAAAATGTATCACATGGATACCATTTTTGATTAATATTAAATAATTGAATTATAATAAAAGGTTTTATTATTAGAACTTTTATTTATTAAATATTATGTGACATATAATAATAATATTAATTTTATTACGTCTCTCCCAATTTTTTTTAGTCTCAATGGCCTTCACCATTGAACTAAGAATGTATTATCACTCAAGGAATTATAGTTGTAAGGATACATATTTACCTTCTCTATGATTCACACTATGGCCACGAAAACCATAAGAATGTATTTAGGGAACTTTTTTTCCAATATCAAACAAGAAACACCATGAACAATTTAGTGCACTCCCCAATCCATAAATCCTTACAGGTATTTACTCAACACTTTCCTCCAAAATTTTATTCAATAAAATATGGCCATTAAATTCTAAAAAAAGTTTTTTTATGTGGACCCATCAGCTTATTTAATACTCCCCAAAAATTAAAATTTATCCTGATAATTTCTTGAATCAAAGCATTTACATTGGTTTCATATTAATTTAGATGAATAAAAGCATAATGGTTTAATATTAACTTAAGGTATTTTGTTTTATTTTGTGTAAAATATTTATTTTTTAATCTATAACGTTTTATTTAGTAATAACTATATTTTAGAGAATCGATTTACCATGTTTCGATAAAACATTTATGCATTATCCATTTATTTAAATTTCTTCTTAGCATATTAGTATACATATTTATGGGATCATGGTCTAAAATCCATGAAACAAATCATTCATTAAACATAGATAAATAAATTAATAAATACCCTAATCAAGAGATAATCAGAAGGTTCATTTACTAAGAGGGAAATAAAACAACCAATGACTTTAGGGAAAAATCATTGTTCTAGTCTAGGAATGAGCTAAGTAATTCATCCAATCCACCTACGAATTGATCATGTTGGTTTCATGTCGGATCCATCCGAAGCTACCTCATTGAACCTTGGGATAATCCATTTATTACATATATTTATAGCTAACCTGAATGTGAGGGTAACCATAGGATTAGTTGTGTGGAATTGTAAAAATAACCTAGGACATGCAAGACCTATATAATAAAAGAGGGAGGGATAAAAAACATATTATTTAATTTAATAAGAAATAATTTTAAACCCAAAAAATAAAAATAAAAAAAATAAAAAAAATCATAAAAATGTAGGGATAAAATTCATTATCGGTCATACATAGGCAACGAATAATAAAATGTACATTTTCTATCATTCACTTCAATTAATTATTTATTTTTACGATAAATGCTCTTGTATTAATTAATTAATCAACTAATTATTTTTATCTTAAGGAACATATTATGTCTCATTAAGATACTCATAATAAATGTATTTTAGGAAAATAAGTGATAATACCAATTGATATTATATATTAATTCGTGATTTTTCATTAATCTTGTTATTAATTTTTTACATTAAAATGATTGATTTCCAATCAATGTTCTTGTTTTGATCATAAACAGATAAGGGGATCATTTTTCAAATTCCATCAATTACATAAAATTTTAATTCTTTCATCATTTCATTCAAAATACTAATCAAAATTATTGGAATCTTGTTTTTTAGTTCTCCTAATTCAAATTATAACAAATCATTAAATTGGATCATTGGATAATTCATCCATATAATGGGTCATTTGAACCACACAAGAGGACCTAATGAATATTTCAAGGAAACTAAACAAGTAATGATCTTATATTTTATGAGTTAAATCTAGAAATCAAAAAAAAATTATACTCAAAAAAAATCCCAAATGCATTCCATTAAAACATGGAAAAAAAATTGAAGGCCCCACTCAACTAATAAGGTTCCCAATAGTTTGATGAAATTTCACCCCACAATATTTGTCTGAGATATGAAAAATTCATAGAATTTTTGACTTTTCTACCAATATATAGGTCCAATTTAGCTATAATTATTTGGGGAGAAATAAAATATTTTGCCTCCCAACTTTTTAGAAGAAATGTTTTGGATTTGATGCTATCTTTCTAGCCTAAAATCCACTCACATTGTAGCCTTTCGAAAATTATGGATAAAAATGGATAATAGAAAATGGTTTAGAAGAACAACAATAAATTTTGAACTATAAGCCAAATAGACACAAATTTTTGTGGGTAAACTATTCACATCAGTATTTAATTTTTTTTAGAATAATATATCAAAATATTTTTATTTTTAAATGGTAAAATTATCATTCCAACTTGATGGGAAGTTTTTGAAAGAAAATGGTCCACCACCTTCAGCTATAATTACACTCCCCTATTATCTTTGTAATAGGATATAATTTTGGAACATAAGGAGGGTAATTCTCAGGACTGTATCCATACCAAGGACCTTATAGTACCTTTCATACTCTTGTTTCAAGAAGAGAACCCTCTCATCCACTTTCGATTTCATGATTATTTCCTATTGTTTTCAATTGCAATCTCATAAGTTTTGTTTTCATTTCAATTGAATTTTAATGAATATACCATAATCATAATCTCTTATTATCCTAAAATATGTTTTATATAATATTAATATGATTTAAATAGTTTAAATTAATCCAAAAAACCCATTCTCACTTTTTCTTTCTCGTTTTATCCAAGGTTCGTGTTTAATTTTCTTCATAGTTCATGTGTGTGTTTGGCACACTACTCTTATATTATCCCATTATTTATCTCATCTTTTTAAATAATAACCATAAATATGATAAACATTATTACTATCCATATCAAATTATATGTAAATCATCCATTGGGGTGAGTCATAATTCGGGTATGGAAATGGAATGCGATATTTTTTTTTGTAAATTATCATGTAGGTTAACATTGTGTATACTAAACATAAAATGTCATAGATTAATGAAATGTTTGGTTAAATGTGTGTTTTTCATGGATTATTGGATAAATAAATAATTTTATATAAACAATTATTGATTGATATTAGAACCCTGTTTATGTCTTGGATTAAATCCTCAAAACACGGGAATTCCAATCAAGATCGTCTTGTGAAATGGGTGTTAATTTAATGAAATATAACACAAATCACAAGGATATCATAAGATTAGATACACAATAATGAAACCACCCCAATATGTATTTAGTATTGAAATAAAAATTTATCTATAAATAAATTAAATTAAGCTTTATAAAGAAACCCTCATTCAAAATTCAAATAAAAACCAATGGACTCTAAACAATAGTACCTTTATCGAGGATTCGACTCGAGTACCAATATAAACCTTTTAAAAGAGAACTGGACCTATAAATGATGGATACAAGACAATTTTCCGTACATCAAATTTCACTATTTCAAAGGATTGTGTAACTAGTATTTAGTATTTTTTTATTTTTTTAGAAAACCCGAAAATATCAAAAAACCAAAAATTAAAAAAATATGAAAAAAAATATAAAGATAAACCTTTATTGGTCATCATTTAATATTTTCATAGAATTTCCAATAGCCTCCCAAAAAACCCATCATAATTTTTTGAACCTGAAATTGATTGAACTATTCATTAACTTATGGGGATTATTACGGATGATCAAAACATTTCGCATCAAATAGATTTAGATATGATCAATCCTAGGGAGAAAACACATTAAAAACTCACTAACCCTGATATGGATCACCAAACCAATGGTATTTACTATAAAAAATTGAGGCTATTTTTGAACTCAAATCAGGTTTGATTCATCTTCAACCACATTTACATGGGAAAAAAAATGAGGATCCTCATCTTCATCTCAAAGAGTTCCAAGTGGTACGCTCTACTGTGGAGAGTCATGGGGTTTTTGAAGAACAAAAAAACATAGAGAATTTCCTTTCTCCTTAGATGAATCATAGAATTAATGGATCTATTACCACTCTCCAAGTTCTATAAACACATGGAATGAAATGAGATGACTTTTCTTAGATAAATTATTCCCTGCTTCTCAAATCACTTCTATCCAAAAGGAAATTGGTGGTATCTTTCAATTATACCAATGAATCACTCCATGGGTTTTGGGAGTGGTTAAAAAAGCTTGTGGAATCTATAAAAACCTAAAAAATACTTGACCATCACTTGATCTAATTATCTTGTGAGGGATTATTTTCTATAGAGATAACTCTCATTGATGCTGGATGTTTTGGTGCTCCTATTGAATAAACTCTTAAAGATACATGAGATCTCATAAGGAATATGGATGAAAAGACACAATAATTACTTACTAGAGCACATGATCAAGTAATAAAACCCCAAGAAAATCAGTCAATATATCATAACAAGATGATTTAGTGGATGAGTGAGCTTACCGGTCTTGTGTGACAACTTGTCATGGATACCAAATCCCCGACCTCTTCTTACCTACAATCTCATTTCCCTAGACCTATAAAAACTATAAAATTTTAAACTAATCATCTCACCCAAATGAAACAATACAACCACTATAAGATGATCCATCATATTCTTATAGTCCAAATGATATTGAGATGGCATTTACTCATCATAACACCAAACCTAGACTATCTGGAAAATTTATTAGAAACTACAACCAACCCCACTCTCATCCCTTCTCTTCTACCTATAACTCAGGATTATGGTCCGGTAATTCCATATATCATCCCCGTCTGCTCCATCCTCAAAATCCAAACAAATTACAATATGTTCAAGGTGGTGGTATCTTTTAGAAACTATATCCTTTTGTTTCTAAACATTAAATGATAAATACACTTCTCACTCCTCTTGGTTTCCACAATCCTAGTGATCCTTCTCAATTCTCAACCTAATACATGCACTTTCCCAAGAACCCAAATCATGGAAATCCCAATGCGGGATATGTGTCTTATTATAAGAATCCATTGGAAAGAATTGTGGAAGATCATTCCTCATTCACATGTTCTAGCCTCAAAATCATTGAAACCCAAATTAGTAAACTTCCATCCCACCTATATCAGCAATAATAATACAATTATTCCTAAATATTATCTCAACAATTTCCCTACCCAATGGGTAATCTAAGTGAAATTTCAAATTGATATGAAAAAAATTATTATCTTCATGATGAATCCAAAAACACCATTAAATATTGAGTTCAGATAGGAAAATAACAAAAATACAAAAAAAAAATTACCCAAATCCACTCCCTCACATTCCTCTATTCCCCTAAAACCCCAATTCATTTTCCTCAAGCCACATATAAGCCTAATAATACCTTTGATTCTAATTAAAAAATTCATGACATGTTTAGACATGAAAATGTCTACATTACCATATTATATTCCATCAAACAAATACCTTTGTCTACAAGGTTTCTTAATGAATTTACACCAATAGGAGAAAACTTAGGATCGTTGAAAATGTTTCAACTCAAAATTCTATACCCATGAATTGCAAAGATCCAAGGAACTTTACGGATCCATGCCAAATAGGGAGATAAAAGTTTTATGATACTCCCATAGACCTAAGAACGTCAATAAATTTCATTCCTAAATATATATTTTCTAACCTTGATCTAGGTCCATTACACCAAAAGTGTGTTTCCATACAATTATCCAATCAAATCACTACCAGTCCTAGGGGAATGATTGAGGATGTACTTGTTTGGGTCAATGATATTTTCTTCCTATGATATTTGTATTTATTTGATGTATAAGGTGAGATATCTTATTCTTTGTCTCACATGTTTATAGGAATAACATTACCCATGATATCTAGGACTAAAATTAAGGTCATTGCAGGCATACTATCCATAGAATTTGGTGACCAACTTGTCATGTTTAATATTTTTTAAGTCATGCAATATTCATTATAGAATAACTCTACATTCTCTATCCATGATTTTCAATACTCTTTTGATCATGGATTGAATCCCCCTCTATCATGATCTTATTTTTCTAATGTGAATGGATTTTAGGAAATTTTATCCATAATTAACCAATTCATAAATATGGGAGTTGAAGATTGCATTTCATCTATAGAATCCATCAATATAATGTATCTTTAAAACTATTTAGAATAATTTCCCTCCTCTCATATCTACTATTCTACCATGGATAGTAATGAGGAAAATGTATCAAAACCTACTATAACCCATTACACTATTTATAAAAATTTGGGCCAATAAATAAAGGATGAAACTAACCTGAAACCCCTTCATACACTCCTTAATTTTTCATTCCACTTTTATGATAACTCTTATATGGTCATTTTATCTACATAACATATAAAAAATAAGGAGTACATTCTTGTTCAAGTGTTATAGGATAATAAAAATTCATTATGTTAGAACCTAAAGGACATAACATGCATACAATTTATCCTTTTCAGGCATCACATCCATCTATAAGAATCATCCAAAACAATAAGAAAACCTCAAAGAAGACTCAATTAACTTATAACTAAGGTATTTAGGGAAGAAATCTCCAAGATTATTCATGTTTTTATTATCAACCTAATTTATTATAGTAAATAAGTTATTCTAATTCAAGTGGTACCTTATAAGTGTGGGATAAATAATCCAAAAATGAACACATAGAGGTAGTCAAAACTCGAGTGAAAAATATGTTCCATGTGAGCATCAAATATAGAAAATTGAAATATCACTAACCACTTAATTTCCTTGATTAAATCCTATAAATATTATCTATGAAGTCACATTACTGCTTTCTTTATGGATACACCAACTACTTACAAATGCCAATCATATATTAAGACCATGAAATGAATACATTCACTTCCACCATTGGAACATATACATATGGGAGAATGCCTTTTCGCTATTTAAATACTCCTAAAAAATTAAATAGGTGTATGATGAGTATCTTTTTTGAATTAATTGAGCATATCATGGAGGTCTTCATGGATGAATTTTCCATTTGTGGTGATTCATTTAAATCCTTGTTGTATTCACTCTCTCTACTCCTACAAAAGTGTTTCAAATGTAATATTGTGTTATATTATAAAAAATGTCACTTCATGGTTCAAAATGGGATCGTTATAGGATACATAATTTTTAATGATGGTATTCAGTGGATCCTTCCAATATAGAGGTGATATAATCACTTCCTATGACCACATGAGTTTGATAAATACATTCATTCCTTATTCATGCTAGTTTATATTAGTTATTCATCCCAAACATTAGTTGGATATCCCTCCAACTAATTTTTCTACTGAAGAATAAAGTTATATTTCATTTTGATAAATCTTTTAAGAGAGACCTTATCAAAATCAAGGTTTTTTAACATATTCCATGAGAATACAACACCTAGATTGGTCCTTACCCATCTAATTGATGCGTGATTATTCTAATAAGGACATTGGGTATGTTCTTGGTTAGTGAAGGGAAAAATTTCCTCATGTAATATATTATTCCTCAAAAGCATTAGATGAAACTCAATATCACTAAAATATCACTACAAATAAACTTTAGCTATTTTTTCATCAATAAGTTCTATCCTTATCTCTTAGGTTATGAAATCATCATCTTTACAAACCATTCATCTTTAAAGCTCTCACTCAATAAAATTAAATAAAAACCAAAGATAATGAGATGGATCATAATTATCTAATATTTTTACCTTGAGATCAAATATATAATTGGAAAATAAAAACCTATGGTAGATCACCTAATTAGATTTTCTAATTCTTCCCATTCTAAAATAATTGATACAAAATTTCCCAATGAAAACCTCTCATATCACACTCCAAAGTTTCCATGTCATGCCCCAAATTATAAATTACTTGTTTTCTGGTTTTATTTCTAAAAAAAATTCAAAAGAACAGAAACTGATTTGAAATTTATTCAATATAATTTTTTCGGAAAATAATAATCTTTTGAAAAATATAGATGAAATGGTGACTAGGATATGTTTTTAGGATGATGAAAATTACTCCATATTAAAATTAGAAAACATAATACATGGAGGTGGCCACTTAGGACAAAAAAAGACCTCTTAAAAAGTTCTTGACTCTAGATTATTCTAGCCTTCACTCTTCATGGACTCACTTGAGTTCTTTAAATCTTGTCTCACTTTTCAAAAGTATGGAACAATTTATAAAAGAAATGAAATTCCCTATAATATATTAATATTTTTTTAGATATTTGAAATTTTAGGAATTGACTTCATGGGACCATTCCCCATTCTAATGGATTCTAATAAATTCATCTTAGAGTCAACTATGTTTATATGTTGGTCAACGACAAATACAGAAAGGATTATGCACATAGTATTAGTTATTTTTATAATACCCACATATTCTATAGATTTGTAACTCCACATGACTTGGTAAGTGACTTAAGAAAAAAATCTATAGTCAAAACATGGAATGAATTATGAAAAATAATGGGGTTTTACATAAAAAACATCTAATTATCATCCCCAACCAAATGGACTGGATGAAAATTAAAATAGATATGTGAAAACAATGCTTCATTGAATTGTTAATACCATAAAAAAAGAATGGCCTTAAAGACTTAGTAAAGAACTTTGGGATTATTGAAATACCTATAAAACACCCATTGGGATGTATCCTTTTAGGATGGTTTTTGGTAAAGCATGATATTTACAAATTTTGATCCAACAAAATTCATATGAGGTTGTGATAAATTATAATTTGGATTGTGAAAATCTATTGAAGATTTATTGTTTCTATTTGATGAACTAGACGAGCTTCAAATTGATTCCTATAAGAATTCCAATCTCTACAAAGAAAAGGATAAGGCACTCAATGATAAACATATACAGAAAACATTAGTTAATGTCGGTGAAAAGGTAATTAAATTCAATTATAAATTTTGGCTATAACTATATGGTCTTAATTATCCGTGGTAGGGTCCTTTTATTATTATTAATGTTTACCCATTAAGTGTAGTACAATTCAAAGACCCCTTTCCAAAAGGACATCAACGATTAGAGGAAATCGGTTAACATATCACCATGAGAAGACACACGGCCCGATACCACTTAAACACACACTGAATCCCAAACCACTATTGTTCACCCATCATAGGATGGAGATAGAAACCCATCAAATAAAAATTTGGAGGAACCAACTTACCTTTTACTCCCCATTCGTCTCCTCCCCTCCTACATCTCTCTATCTCCCATTATTTATTTCTATTTACCTATATTTCTTATTCTTCCTATTTTATTCTCACTCTCTCTCTTAATTTTTTTACAAATTTATTCATCCACAATTTTATTTTATTTTTTTCCCATGGGTTTATTTTTCAAAAAAAACAATGACAAAAAAAAACAAAAAAAAAGAGAAGTAAAAAATCAAGATTTATAATTTCTCAACATAATATTTTGAAATTTTTATCCTACCATTTGTAGGAGACTAAATACTTATTTTCATCTCAACCATTATGTATTTTCATCAAAATCATGGATATAAAACCTGTGTTAGGATCAATAATTCTTTAATACACAATGTTTTATTTGAATATTATTATTCCCCTATCTTGATAAAAAATTTATTCATTTAGGATGAGGTAAAATACGAAAATATTTTCATATTTTCTCTTTTCCATCCCCCAATTGTGAGTAATGTGTTTTTTTGGACCTTCAATTTGAATTTCCAACATTGTTATGCAATTATATGATAAAGGAATTTTTTGAACCACCTTAGAATAAAAATATACAAATAGACTCCCATTACCCATACATTTATCCCCCTTTTGAAATATCCATTGAGTATATAAAAATATATTTTTAATATCCACATTAAAATCCCAAAAACGTTTCCCTCCAAACAACTAAATGAATTTTCATTGAATGATTTATTAAAATTTAAGTGTGGGGGAATATAATTAATTTTGGATATTCTTTCTTTGATTTCAAATATTACATAATTTTCTTGAGGTCAAGAATATATTTAAGTGTGGGTTAGAGCTTATCATTTAGTGTTGTTTGGAAATGTATATATTGTTTTATCATTTTTTATAAAATTTATTGAAATGTGTTCAAAAAAATTGGTGAAGGTGAAAAAATGAAAATCAATTATTGGGATGTGTATTGGGTGGGTCAAAAATCACTCTTCCTAAACCATTGATATTTTTAAAACTATAAAAATTAATTTTTGAGTAGATCAATAATGGTTTGGGATATGAGTGTGAGATTCATTCCATGTTCAAATTTCTAAAATAGATTAAAAATGAGGAAAAAATTGAACACATTCATCATCTTTTCTTGTATCATTAGAAGATGTGTTGGGGTTTGTAAATATGTCATATCTTTATCCTATTAAATTTTTTATCACATTTCTTTTATCCTATACAAATTCATCCCCTTGTAAATATTTTTTTCAATAACCTTCCATATATTATTTGAAAAATTGTGTATTATTTTTCACAGGTTGGTGCTTCTGCCCTATTATCTTCTCTTTTAGACATTATATTCCTACCATATCATTTCCTTTTAAAACCCCCTAAAAATAATCCTTTATTCTTTTTCACTTTAGAATTAGGAATCAAAATTTAGATCTCTTACAAATGCTATTATTTTCACATTTGATTAGTGAATATGTGAACTTCATAACTAAGTTTGCATCATCACTAAAGGAGTAAGTTTTGTGTTCCCAAGTTTTACAGTTAAAATTTTGAACAAGAAAAATGAATTTTATTGACACATTATTTCAGTAAAAAAATGATGAAATTCATTAGGGATGAGTTAACTATTCTATACCTTCCCCGATTTATAAAAAAAATTAATATTTTTTGGTGGGTGAAAATGCTTTTATTGTGTGATTTTGTTTTATGTTCTTGAGTATATGCACTTATTAAGTGTGGGGGAGTTTATATTAACTTTTAACAAATGATTTTAAATTACTCTAAACTCTATTTTTCACTAAAAATGATTAATTTTTATCCAAGGATCATGTTTTGATCATAAACACATAAAGAGATCATTGATTGAATTTATCTGATTATACTATACTTTATTGTTTTGATAATATCATTCAAAATACTGACCCAAATTATGTTTTAATTATTTTTTAATTCCCTTGAATCAAATTATAAAAAATCATTAAATTAGATTTTTTTACAATTCATCCAGCTAAAGGGCCATTTGGACCACAAAATATGGCCTAATGAATATGTCATGTAAATTCAACCATCTTTGATGTTATATTTTATAGGATCAGTAAATAAATATATATTTTTTTATACTCTACCAAAGGTCCTAGTGCACTCCATTACAACATTGATAGAAATTTCAAGTCCCAACTCAAACAATAATGGCCCCAATTGATGCCTGAAATTTCGACCTACAATTCAGTTTGGAATTTTAAAATAGTTTACAATTATTGGATTTTATCCTAATAAATATGTCTAATTGATATTTGATTTTGTAAGGATAAATTAAATATATAGTTTCCCATATTTTTAATATAAATTTTTAATTTTCTAGGGTATATTCCTATAATAAAATGTATTCAGATTGTTTGATTTGAAAATTTATTGATAAAACTAGACAACATCAAGTGGTTTAGGAAAACATCCATAACATTAGCCAAAAAGGTACACTTATCTAAAAATATAGATGTTGAAATTTCCACACCAATATATAAAACTCTTAATAGTTAGATGTATTAAGATTTATCATTCTAAATTCTATAGTTGGAAATCCATCACGAGGGATAGTTTTGGAAAGAAAGCATTCCCTCACATTCATCTATAAACACACTCCCCTATTCTCCTTGGAAGAGGTTTTCATTTATAAACATAAGTAGGAGAATTGAAATAAACATATCCTTACCAATAGAATATTATAAATCTCTACACTATTTTTTCAATAAGATAAACTTATCCTCTACTTTCAATTTCATGTTTATTTCCTCTAGTTTTCAATTATAATCATATATGTTTTGTTTTCATTTCCATTTAATTTTAATTCATGTTACATAAATATAATTAGTTATTATCGTAAACATTATATTACACAATATTAGAGATTGTAAAATAGTTTAAATCAATCAGAACAAACATTCCATCTTTTTTTATTATTTAATCCTAATTTCATATTTAATTTTTTTCATATTTTTTTTGTGTCTATTCAGCACACAAATCTAATCTTGTACAATTATTTTCATTCTATTTTTAAGTCATAACCATAATCATTATACACTAGATTACTAACCACCTCAATGTATGAGTAAATTATACATTTGTGTTCATTATAATTTTATTTATTTCAATGACTAATAGATTTTGTTTTTAAATATTCTTTAGGTTACCATTGTACATATTAAAATTAAAATGTCATAGATTAATGAAAAGTTTCGTTTAATTTTTGGATTCCATAGATTATTGGAACAATAAATATTCTTCCATAAAGTAAATATTTATTGATATTATAACCCTAGTAAATTCTTGTATTAAAGCCTCAACACTTGGTAATTCCAATCAAAATGATTTGGTGAAGTTGGTGTTAATTTAATGTAATATAACACAAATATCAAGGATGTCATAAGATTAAGTTACCAATACTGAACTCACCCAAATATTTATCATGTTTTTAAATCAATCATTATGCATCAAAAAATTTAATAATATCTAAAAAACACCCCATTCAAATTATAAATCAGAAACAATCAACTCCAAAAAATAGTACCATCAATGAGGATTTGACCCGAGTGTATCTATACAAATTTTAGCAGAGAACCAAACCTTTGAATGGTCTATAGGTGAAAATTGTTAATGACTCACCAATAACGATTAATAATGCCAAATAATTAATTGAACATTTATTAACTCTTCAAACCCATTATTACATAGTTAAACACATTTATTTCTAATAGTGTATTTGGGTTTTAATGTTGTGATTATTTTTTTTATTAAATTTAATTTTAAAATTTATTGGGGAACTACACAACATTTAATAATGATATAAAAATCATTTTATTTGTTTTTTGTTTGTTTGGGAAACAATCTTATGGAATCATTATGTATCTTGGTTGGATTACAAGGTGTGTGCTAATGAGCTACAATCCATGTGGTCTGATTTTCAGGTGTCGGTATAACCAACCAATTGACTCGACTTGTTCTTCAAAATTGGGGAATAATGATTCACATAATGTTCACACTGAATACACATAGTTTGTTTCATTAATATTCTAATAATTCAGTATCACGTGGTCACATGGTTAGTGTGAATTTCACTACTAAACCATATAAAATATATGATTTTTACTCTGTAAACACAACATGTAGTTTGAAAAATTGTGAGCCATGTTTTCCAATTTAATATGAAGTGTAATAAAAATTCACCTTATGTAATAACTTCTCAGTGTTTCATTTATCCCATGATGCATCCTGGAATGGTCAAATTGGGTACATGGAATGTAGTCCATCTACAAGTAGTGTTACCTAATATACAATCCAAAATATTTGGATCATCTTAATAGAATATTTGATCATTCTTCATCTGTAATTAGTCTATTGAAAATATAAATTGTAAAAAAATTAAATATTAAAAACATGTTAATTAAACTACATATTAAACATTGAGCAATTTGAGAATAAAAACAATAATTAATTGTGAATATATGATAAAAAATAAAATACTATTTATAAATATTAATATGATAGATTTAATAGCAATAAATGGTTCGAGACATAATATATGCACCTTTTGGGCATAAATTCATTAGGTATTTTTTCAGATTCAGTGGATCATTCTCACATTGTACAAGAAATGAACATTATGATAAAAAAACATTTCCAATTGAATATAGATAAGAATTGTCACTGGAACCAAGTGGATATATTTTAATTCTATATTTATAATTAATTTAAATAGATAAAAAATTAATATTATCTCATCTTAGTATCTTTCATTGATAAAGATATTGACCAACCAAAACCCTTTTCAGATTACTATCATTATGTAGGTAGGGCCCAAAATTGATCCCCTACAGAGGTGATCCATACATGAACCATTGATCTTAATACAATATTTATGGATCATCGATTTCTAGAATAGAGGATTGATCATCATGCATTTTTTATATTGATCACTTCATGTTACTTTTAACCACGAAGGATCCCTATTTTTCTTCTCATTCTTAAGAGTATTAGGGATGTAGAAATCTAGAGAGAAATTTGGTGTGTACAACGAATCTCAATTCTCGATTAACCCTACACAATAGACATACTCATATATTTATAGAGTTATAGTAAATGTTAAAATATTATTTAATTTCAAAATGATAATTAAATAGTATAATAAACCTTATTTGACCACATACAATTTAATAATTACACTATTATTATTTTAATTTCATGTGATAACTACTGAAATGATAAATATTATTCTAACATTTTACAAATTAATATTTACCTATCGACATAGTCTTGGTCCGCTCAACCTCCTCCTAATTTGATGAATAATTGTTTAATTAAAAATTAATTTATAAGGAAATATTTTATTCACAATCTAGAGATTAAAAATTTAGTAAATATTCAATAAATAAAATAAATATTCCATTCATAGTCTAGAAAATAAATATTTAAACTTTATTTTCAATCAATAAAATCTAAACAAAAATTATTCCCTAGTCTCAAGAATAATATTTATTCCCATAATTAAATTCAAATATAATTTTATTTAAATCTATGAAAATACATTGTGGGTTAACCTTTAGTGTTCTTTCCCAATGGAATTAGGGCGGTTTGCCTAAATTTCAAGATTACTATCGAGAAACTAGTTAAGGAACCCAAGAAAAAGAAGTTAATTTCGTAGCATCAACAACCAAACATAAGTGATTACTATTTAATAAAATCCTAATGTTACAATATCTCATCAAGACTGTTTTACATACATTTTATCAACCAAATTTCTTTATACAACTTTATTTGACTCTAAAATAAACATATCATTAAAACATGTATATGGAATTGAATTTTATGGTTCTATTTAAATACAAGGTCTGAGTTATAAACACCCATAATGATAGAAGGAATAAGTAATTCTTTTATTTATTAATTAATAACGGATCACTCATCACTTACCCAACACATCCAACATCATATGGACTATATCATCATGGTTTGTGAAATAAATCATAGTGTGCAAGTCATGACATAAATTAATAATAATCCTAAATTCTTTTTACCATTGCATATGTTCATAGATAGGAAATTTTGATGGCACATAAACATGTGTACTTTAAATAGGTGGGACTATTCTCATAATCTACTATCCTAGAAATTATCAAATGTGAACTTCATGAGTAAAAGTCTCATCTGCAAATGATTAATTTCCCCTGATAGTCAATATTCAATGTGCCATCGTAATTTTTTATTTGAATGTAAAACTATATTTATGAATTTCATCGGGGGTTTTAATTTTTCTAATCATAGAGATAAATAACTATGACCTTATGAATGATATAGATACTATATGACATTATTTCATTAAAAAAACGAATAAAAATAATCAGTTTATAATATTTTGATTACTTAATTGTCACTTCGATGAATTTACATGAAATATTAAGTAAAAACAATTAGATCTAGAAAACCAACTCCAAAATTTAGGCTATTGTGGTCATTTTTTAAGGAGTTAAAACGCGTCACAATTTATGCATGAGTGTGGGATATCTATTATGGATATTACTGCATGTATTAAAATAACATGAATTAGAACAAACAATGTTTTAAAATTATAGGTGAGTTCAAATAATTAATATATAATTTTGAAAAGGATATTTTAACATAATCTTTAATTAGATAGAGACACTACTTCAAGAACCCTTTCATAGATAATTCTCTCATGTATAGAAATTGGAAAATATAAATATACCACTTTATGTATCATACGGTCTTTAAGGTGATCCATATGTTGTGTAACTTATCATTATACAATAAAGAACTTGGTTTTCTGTAGTTTAATTTCCTAATAAAAAGACTTATGTGTTTTTTATTTATCATCATGTGATGAAGATCCAAATTTCATGTTATTTAACATCATATGGTAAGGAATCACACTACATTATTCAATTTTATGTGTATGAGATGTATATAAAGGGTTTGTTGCACTCGTTTGACTCACACATAAGATGAATGATCCCCCTCTTAATTTTGAGTTCAAATGATCATTTAAATGATATTTAAAATATGAAAATGGGAGGCATTTTATCATTGCAAATGTGTTTATTAAATAACAAAATACTGACAGCCTTTTCAGTGTCTTTCCTACACAAGAAACAAAAAATTGATTAATGCATCAAATAAGGAATGAAATTATGGATCCATTGTTGATAAAGTTAAAGGACTGGATAGAACATATATTTGATCCTAAGATAGATTATACATGAATCACTTCATATCATATATGATTATGAATAAATCAACAAATAGTTCTTGGATTGGGGGAACCTTTTAAATAATACCATATATAAATAATTACATATCAAATATTACCATGTAGATATAATTCATTTATAGGGGGGAGGAAATGTTTTCTATTGATAGAATTTTTTTATGATCATGGGATACGAGATTAAATAATAACTTTTCATATTAAATAAGTATGAATAAAACTACACATTGTTATAAAATATCTTCTTCTACAAAGATTGAACTATTTTATGGTAGGAGAGGGCTGGAATCCACCTTAATATCAATTCATTTATAATATTCAATATATATTGGGAGACCTGAACAATAGATTGAAAAAGGAATTCTTTGTTGATAAAATTTATGGTTATACCTAAAACTGGATATCCATAAATTTCAATATATCCTATAAGTGTATGAATTAATTTATATGTAATTCTAATGAAAAGGGGGTTCATGTATTAATCTAGCCTATATGAGAGGAGGATGCATTCCATATTTTGAAAAAGGATAAAAACAACGGCAATGACCCATGTTTCAATCTCAGATCAGATCATTTTATTTGAATAATGTTTAATGAAATAGTGGGATCATTCATGAATATATATTTCATGTAATTGAAAGGTATATAACTACAAGTCACATTGAATGATTTGATAGTACATGTACAAAAAAAACTTATATCATGTAATTTAAGGTCATAAAACATGAACTACATTCATATACCCTGGATATATCATATCTCAATCATTGTTATCATAAAAATTCATTTAAGGGCCTCTAAGATCTCACGATTCATTCTTGTTATGAGAAACAACGAATCATTATTATATATTTGAATCATATAACTATTCTTAACTAGGAATAGAAGAGGGTAATTTTTTCTTGATAGAACAAATAAAAACTAAAGGGATTTGACTCTCATTCAAGGGATATGATACACATATATTAGGACATTGTAAATAATTTAAGGTCCATCATGAATGAACTTTATGTCTTGCAGTTTAACATCAAACAAAAAGGGTGAAATGGGGGAATTTTTCCATGATGCCAACTAAAAGGTGATGAAAACATATGAAATAATATTCCCACATGGATCTTGTTATTTTTGGGGTAAAAGGAATTCTTACCTAGTTAACATCAATAAAATGGAACCATACACTAAATATGGGCCACTATGTGTAGTTTTAATTTGATTGGGATAGAATAAATGTCATTCATTTTAATGTCATTTAACAAGGACCAATTCCTTGTAGTTTAATATATTTTGGGATGGACTTTACAACATAGTTTTAAATTATTATATTTTGGACTCTATTATATATTTTAACATCGTGTAGTGTGTATGAGACATCCCAAATTTTAATTTCATATGTACAATACTAGGATGTTCCAAAATAGGATGATTGGTACATGGGGGTAATTTGAACCATTTTGGGTCACATAAGGTAGGGTCATCCAAACCTTGTATAAAATTGAAAATTCTTAGGATCATGGAAAAATTATGGTTTGGTCTAGGATAAGTGATATCATACATCACTACATAACCTAATTTAACATGAATGAAGAAACATATATCATAATAATGAATAAAAATATATTGTTGATATTTGGGAGAGAAAATTGGGTCTCACATCAGTGTAGTACCATAAAAAATTGAGATATTAAAGAGTATTCCCAAAATATTGTGTTGGGAAAAATGAATTCTGGTTGATATTATTGGTTGGGACTTTGATATGAGATCCAATAATCACTACATTTCTGCTGGGATAAGAGTAAAATCACATGTTCTTATTGAGGTATCCATGAATATATATGGATCTTATTCATGTAAACTGGTCATTTTTTCTATGCATGGGATAATGAATAATGAATCATATATAAAAAATCTAGAGTAGATTTGACTCCTGAACAAGAGATGATAATCTTTTACCCAGTACCTAGGGGACCTCCCTTTCACATAATATATTCATATTTAAGGGAATAAAATTGGACATCACATGATAATAGTTCCATGAAATATGGTGATGGAGGTATTTTCATTATAAAAAATTCATAGATGTGTATAGGATATGAGATTTAGTAATCACTACATATCTTATGATGACAAGAATCATTCCACATGTATTTTTCTAATGGTTCATTTTGTAGATCTAGATCATATATAAGAGGGAATGGATTGTTTTTTTATAGGATAATGGGAGGTAAAACCATTCATAAATAATTCTTATATTGATCAAACTATCACTGAGGGGAATGAATCCATAGAATGTGGTCTAATCTGGTTAGATTAATGTCAGGTAGGATGGGCTGGTGGGGGAATTTTGTCTTGGGATATAATTCTTGGACCAATATGTGATTTATATTTTATTAATGCAATGAAGACTGAGGTTTCATGAAGTTTAATGTTATGTGAGATGGACCAAGACAATATAGTCTAACATCATGTGGTATAGATGTTATGAACCAATGTGAAATCATTCACTATATCTCTTTAGAAAACATTATTCGGTAGAGTCGTGATTTATTTCTCATATATAGTCATTATGGAATATTCTACTTTATAGTAGAACATATATATAATTCTTGGTCTCCAACTCTTTATTTACTGAGTTTTATGATTCTTCCCTACTATTGTTGTAGTTCTAAGAAACCACACCAATTGTCCCTAAAGTAAAGAGTGGAGGAGAAAATTATTATTGAATGCTCATGAAATCTAATTCTAATGGACCCCTAGGCTTTGTATTTTCTATAATCATTTAAAAGACTGATCTAACTCATCCAACCACTTCTAGGGATTTTCATCTTCTGGTAGCTATCCATGGATATTAATAAAAACTGAGAAAAATAAAAAATTTATAGGTAAAACTACCTTCATTATGTAAATAAGAGAATATGGGGTCTCTTCTATTACAGTACTATTTTTGTTATAGTAAGACTATAAAACATGTTGACTTTTTTCTACCTAGGATTTCTTTTATTTATCCACCATTATCAAATTATATATGAAATTTTCTTGTTTTAGTCCTTTATCGATCCATTTGTTGCTACAAGATATTGGTACAATTTATAACACGCTATATTATACTTCTGATACAACCTTTTCAACATAGATGTTTATAAATTTATTCCCTTAACTATCAATATCATATGTGGGGAACCATATATATTGATGATGTAAGACATCATGAATCATATTATATTTCTTTTCTTGACATCCTTTAGGGGGACTGCATTAATATATTTGGAGAAATATTCAATGGAAGTAAGGATGTTCTTGAACTTTTAATAAATACATGGGGGTATAGCCCCTTTAAATACATTCCCCATATAGAAAATTTATATGAGGATTTAGAAGTAATTAATAACTTCAGAGGTCTAAGTATGTAGTTGGTATGTGTTTGAAAATCATGTCATTTCATGCTTAATTCCCTGAAACATTTCCATCATTATCCTAAAATAGCTATGTATCTTGATTTTATTAGAGATATTGTTCCTTAAATGATGATAATTATAGGAACATTCATGAAATTCATTCAAGATGAAAATTATTTCCTCTCCTTCATTTCATTTGATGAGGCTTCCATAAAAAAATCATTTGTAATGGAAATTCATTTCTTTTGGGTCACAAGAGAGGATGATGTTTTCTTCCTGACATCAAATTTAATCCTTATTTTCTCAGTCTAAAAAGAGGATCCTGTTTTAGAGGTATTATATTATAGGGTACATAAATCCATTAATGTTATCTATTCATGAAAAAATTTGATCATCATGAAATGGGGAAGTGTTGATTTCATTGATTTATCAATGACATAGATGGTAAATATGGATACTAAACTCTATAGTATGATTCCAGAAACTATATTTTCCTTCTCAAGATTATTGATTTCTATGGCTACATTATCCATCCCATCATCATAACAGTTCTTTTAGAAAAGTACAAGATTCATTATTGGCTACAAAGGGAATTCTTCCATCAGTTCCATTACATAAATAAGGATTGGATTCAACTCTTTTTTTAATAGTGTGTTCACTATTAATCTATATAATTATAATCTCTATGAAACCATTAACATTAAAATGGGACAATTTATGTTTCAGGGATAGCTTCGATCGTATAATGAGATATTTGTAATCTTCCCACTTATTAGTGTATCTTTTATATTGGATGAAATAGTATGGTAGAATTGACATGGTATGAGAGATAAAGATAATCCATAGACCTACTCTATTAGGATTATAGTTTTATAATATTTTATAGCTATACATCTAGAGGTTCCATCAAATTACATCTCCTATATTTGAGGAGATTTATTGATAGAGAAATCATCTTCTTCTAGTACCACAGTATTTACTAGTGTGGATTCCAATTTTGGGTGTGTTGTGAGAAACTCCACTATAGATTACACTTTGATTTCTTTCTATTGTGATAATCAAATATCTCTCTATTATAAGATAATAACCCATCAAGAATGATATTCAGTAAACATTGGACAGTTTTGGATTTACGTGAGCAAATCAATGAAGAGATCTGGCAGGCCTCAGTGTGTTATAAGTAGTGACTTAGATTTTGTGATAGGAAAATTATTGTAATGAATTTATGATAGATATCACAATATTTAGTCTTAATATCTAGAATAAATTTTTTGAGATAGTATAGACTATTTTCATTCTCTATAAAATTTTTATACGTGAGAAATAAACTTATTGATCACTCCATAGTGACCACATATACAATGAGTTTATTTCCTTCTACAATCAGTATCAATATTGGTGTGTGTTTTAGATATTACATTATATTTTTGAATTCCTCTATATAGTCTTCATCACATTGGTAAGATAATATTTTCTTCCCAAAATTTGTGAAATGGAGGACTTTTCCAGTAATATTGGCCATGAAATTTCTAATGTAGGAAAGGAATTTCTAAATCCCTAATGAATCATTGAGGTTAAAAAGAGACAATATTATATTTATATTAACGCATTCTTCTCATGGTATATTTTTATTACATACTTTTATACCACAGTAATGAGTAATTTTCCAGACATCACCCTAGAAGAACACTTTGGGGGTTCATCTCAAAGCTGTGTTGTAGGATTTTTTTCAAAACTGTTAAATTTTGACAAGATTATTGCAACATTTCTAGGATTTAACCCATAAATTATTTATATATAATTTATAAACCATTCCCAAAAATTTATTAAAGATTAAACTCATGGAATGTTAATATGTGGTGCCAACATTTTTTAATCCAAAAGTTAGGACATGAAGTCCTAACATCCCTTGGGTTTCATTAATGAAGTGGATTACTCATCCATAGTGACTATTTTTACCTAATTATACACTCAATAATCATCCATAAAGGAATGGTCTTAGAATTATTTGGTTATTTTAATCTAGAGTTCCATGATTGGGAATGGGATATCATTCATTGGGCAGTGTTCATTGAGACCCCCAAAACAAATATACACCCTGATCATCCATTTATTTTTCTTAAATGGGTTGATATTTCTGATTTATTTTGGGTATTAAACTCCCATAATGAAATTTTCTAAAATATTATTATAAAATTAATCTTTGTAATTAGTTATCTGGGAAATAGGAATGATCCTGATTTCCCACTTGAATCCATGATAACAATTTGGAAGACCCAAAAAGTGGGTGGTCACATCAAAATCCATTCCAAAAAAATTATAATTCCAAGTGAACACATAATGATTATATTTCAATAAGGAAATATAATTTTACTTATCTTAAGGAGGTATCAAATTAATGATCAATAAGTTTCATGATTTTAATTTTATATGTTGATTTATTTTTCTAATCTCATCAAACATGGTAGAGTGACCCCCCCCCCCCCCAATGTAAGAGGGTAATTTCTGAGGACATCATACACTTCTTCCTTTACCTCAATTCCATTGAGGCTATATGATGGTTGAAGAGTTTTATATCTAGAAGATGATGTGTTAGCATTATCACCTATAAATAACGATGAGGATATTCAATCAGGTACAGAAAATTGTAGTGAAATATAATTATAAGAGAAAAATGATGTCTTATCATCCTTATCATTGGTAGAATATAATAGGGAATCTTAATCCCTTTCTAGTGATCAGAAAGCGTCTTAGTTTCCAAATGAAGATGAAAATATCTCTTATAGTTGTGAAGATAAATTGGGGGGATTTTTTATCAGGTAATTTCCACCCATGGTGTAATTTCCCACATGTATGACTTGATTACCTTCTAATGGGATTACCTCTACTAAAAAAGTAGTTTTTATGTAGCCAATGGATCATGAAACAATTGGACTATGGAATCTCCCTATAGTTGGATTTGTTTCCTCAATAAGATAGATTGGTGACAAATAATCATTTTCATGCAAGATCTAAGGGTTTATTGTGGTAGTTTCTAAACAATTGGGGGAAATAACAAATGCATCGCCTTTTATCAATTTTTGTCTCCCCATCCTATTCCAGATACCTACCTTGACACACTTGGATTTAAAAGATTAAATGTAGGTATCCTCTCCACATAGTAATCTAACCATTTCCTTTTCGTAGTTCTTTGGTCATTTATAGTATGATAATGGTACCATTTCATGTATTGGATGAAAAAAATACCTATGAGAACATTAAATTATGTGTCTATTTAAATTTCCATGAACTCAAAGTTATATATATATATATATCTTTGAATAGGTAACTGAGTTTAATTATTTTTAGGGGATTTTCTTAGTTTTTTCTTACCCTCAAATTGTTAACTTTAGGTGTGAAAAGTTATTTTCAATATATCCCAAATGTCGGAGTGTCTGGACTGGGATAAGATTGATGCCAGAGCCAATGTTAATCAGTGATCAATTAATTTTGATATTGTAATTATGTATTTAGATGTGAAAAGGTATAATGTATCCCAAAATGATGTAATCTTGATCTAGATCTTTTAATAAGATAACTGCATGAAATTATATAAAGGAATTCTCCACGTGATAAACTTTTTACATTGGGACATTACTCTAGATTTAATTTTGGAAATACAGAGCATTAAAAGTTTCATCCCGAAACTCTTTTAGGAGGTGGGAAGTATAGATGATTGGATGTTTTTTCAAGATAGAAGAAAACTACTACAAGATTGCATAATATAACACTAGATGTTATAGATTCCCATCATGTATTCCCATCATGATTGAAGATGGAACATAGATAGATGAAAGATATGTTGTGGGCGATATGGATCAATCTTTCCTCAATGACCTTCTTGTTGGACCGAACATGAGGATGGCCAGTGGGTATCTGAGAAGAAGTTAAAACCTATGGGATTTAATACCCAATAGTGTCTCGTCGGAGGAAAATTCCCACTGGAAAGGGTTTCCAGACTAGCCTAAGATTCATGAATCCATGATGAGCCTGAGTTTGGATAGTGCGTAGAGGCTTTATTGGTTTCTTGGATCATTTTACAAAGCTGTGTGGGAAGTGGTTAAGGATGAAATCATTTCAGCTACCCAGAAATTTTTTTGAGGAGGAGTTATTCCACATGTTTCTAGCTCCACTACTCTGGTCCCCATTCTGAAAGTGAAGGACCCCTCCTCCCTACTCCATTATTACCCAGTGAGTATGTGTAATTTTCCCTATAAGGTTCTTGAAAGCTTCATCAACATGAGGAAGTCCATGTATCTTCCCCAGTGGATTTCCAAGGAGCAACATGGTTTCATGAGGGGTGCTCAATCTAGGGATAAATATCACTTGCACAAGAAATATTTAGAGACCTCAATAAAAATACTCATGGATACAAAATTTAATTTAAAGTAGACATGAAAAAAGATTACGACAAAATGGAATGGGGATTCATCAATAGGGTCTTATCTTGGAGGAGTACTTCTCCCAAGGCCTCTAATATTCTTTTCAGATGCTTTAGCTCTCAATGGATGGTTGTCTCATTCATGGTAAAAACCCACAGATTCTTCAAGGACACTTGTAACTTTCGTCAAGGTGACAAAATCTCCCCAAGTATCTTCATTATCATGCACGACACTCTAACATAGCTCTTGAACATAGGGATTTCCAATGGTATTATACTACCCTTTTGTAGGAAAAGGAACCTTCCTTTTATCTCCCACCTTATATTTTCATATGACATGATCATATTCTTGAATTTAGAGAATTGAAATGTATGGGTTATTAATATGATCCTAAGGGAGTACTGCTATTGGGGTGTCCAGATGTTCAACCACTCCAAAATAAACCTGTATATTTCCAAAAAATGTGCAACAAGTTGGGTCTATATCCTGTGTAGTAGAATGGGTATGCTACTGGAATCCTTCTCAATGGAGTATCTAGGACCTCCAGTATATTCTTGTAGAGTACGCATTTGGGAATTTGATCAGATGGTGAGCGGGATCAAGGGCTGATTTATCAACTAGAAAAATCACTTCTTATCCTTTGGGGATGCATTTATCTCATCAACAGTGTCTTGACTGCCATTCTGGTGCATGTGATGACTTCTACATCAGTTCCAAAAGGGGTTATCAAAGTTGTCAATATGGTATGGGATGGTTTGTTCTAGGATTATCATTAATAAGGGAAGAGACATTAGTTCTGATGGGACATGATGGAATGACCTATCCAAAAAGGGGGAATTAATTTTTGGAGTATAGAGTCCACTATGTAGTGCATTCATGCCAAGATAACTTAGAAGATCTTAGAGAAATGGACTCTATGGAGCGTATAATGTACCACAACTATTCCAGAAATAACAAAGAAGATAACAGCCATTGATAACCCTTATGACATTTGATATTTCCCCTCTTCTCAAGTCTTCAATAGCACTTTTAATGGATAGTGGGAGAAGGAAGTATCCTCTTCTGAAAAAATAACTAGGTGGGATCCATGCTTGGATTCCCAGGGTGTTTGGCCCCGATGATTACCTTCAAGGATTCCAGCTTATATCTTTATATCATCATGGCAGTAATGGAAAAGAACCAGAAAGACATATTTGATTCTACTCTCACCAACTTAGAGCCAGACAAATGCGTGTTTACCCCATCTCACTCTGGGAAGTTCACCATAAAATATTTTCAAAGGATTTATACCCTGTAGGATCACAAGAAAAATTGGAATGATATTGTGTGGTGAAAAAAAATCCATACCAAATAAAACTTCTTTTTCTAGAGAATAAGGAGATCTATGATACCATCTGATGAGGGCACCAAGAAAATTGGCATCATTCTAGCCTCCTGGTTTCAGTATTGTAGAAACAAAAGTGAAGAGAGAACAAACCATATTTTCTATTAATGATATTGGGCACAATCCCAGTTGCATTGTTTTGTTATATTCCCAGCTATTCCTCTGATGAACACAGTGTGACTTCATTCTAATATATTTGGATTCATGGATCACTTAATAAAGTCCCAAAGAGGATAGAGACATCTGTTATTCTCATCACTGGTTGTTGGAATCTCTAGAAGCCTTGTGACATGGATATATTTTAGGGGATCCACTCCATAGTATGGTCCATAATTGTGTGGACCAAATTACTACTTATTGATATGTCCACCATCCTCAAGAACTATCAGGAACCCCCTCCCTGAGATTGCTACAGGCATGTCCCTCCCTGGCCCCTTCTCCAATGTTCATAATGTGGGTGCAGTGCGTAAGTTGGAGTCCTCTAGTAAATGCTTTAATGTTTAACACAGATGGATCAAGCATCTCAAGTATCATGAGAGGTGTAGGTGTGGAATATAACTCTGGATGGAGTCTGATCCTTTCCTTCATGGCTCATTTTGGAAATGGAAACTCTCCTCAAGAAGAGGCCAAAGTAATCCTCCCTAGGATCAATCTATGTAATCAAAAAAACATTGAACACTCTCAAGTTGAATCCTACTTGAGAATAATACATGACTCCCTGTTGAGAAGAGGATCCATACCATGGTCTATCATGTAAAACATCAGGACATGTAAGGAGCTCCTTAGAATCAACATCTAGGTCACTCAAACCTGGAGAGTGGGGAATAATGTTTCAGATCACCATACTTCTATAGCATTCCATGTCTCTAATGTCACCTGCCTCCCCAATGTCACCTTCTTGAATCCTGAGTGAGTGAATTTAATTTTCATGGATTCCCTTGGTCTCCACTATTTTTGACCTCCCTAAAACTAGGGTTTGTTTGTTTCTAGAATACTTTTTCCCTTGAAATTTTTCCATTGAATAAATATATAATGATGATATGGATGAGGCATTTGGTTTTAATGACCCTTCTTCCAAGATCAAACCTAATGATATATCTATCACATGTTTTTTGATTTGATATGTTTAGCTAACAATTCCAGGATGGTCAATGAAATACATGCTTTTTAATATGTTTTCCAAGATGATTGTGATTAGAAGAACCTTAGAGGAATCATGGTTATATAAATCTTCATATTTGACAACCTAAAGTGATTTTAATCATGTTTTTTCATATGTATGGATTTAATAGTGATGTTTCTAGAATGTTGAACTTGTCCTTGACTACTTCCCCCATGCCATCTTAACCCCTACATCCTCTTACTCTCTACCCCTAATTCTGGTCAAGGTATTGAGGCTCACATTCTATTTATTTTTTAGAGAATATATATAAAAGGTTGAAAACATTTAATAATACATATTTTCACAATTCTTTTAGTGATTATTATATTTGTTAGGGATGTACCTGTGATCTAAATTATGGGGGTACAAAATCAATGGGAGTCTAGACTAGTTGTGGAATCAATATCAACTCTTATTCCTATAATTTATTGTAATTTTTTATTATGGATGTCCATAATGTATAAAGAAAAGGTTTTCACTTGGATCATGTGGTAATAGTTGGGACCACATATATTTCGTTGATTCATTCCTTGAGGATTGAATAAGCCTAATAAAATTTATTTTGGTTAATACAATTATCAATACTATATTCACATCTGACTGGGACTTCTTTCTAGATACCTTCTTGTTTTTGTTAGACAATTCCCACAAATGAAAATTGGACCAATATCCTATGAAATTAAAAATATTTATAATGATCACTGAGGATGACCTCATCAGGTTTTCAAGCCTCAGAAATCATGAAGAGATTATTCTCACTGGATGTGATAATGTATCTCTGAATGACCTATTTTCATTAATAGTTATTTTTGTTTTTGTTAGCCCCAAATCAAATATTTGTTTAGTATTTCATTTACTCTAGAAGAGGTTTGTGTTTTTATTATTTTTGTCACTCTATGGGATGTTTCAGGTGTTAAAGAGATCATCTGGGTACCACAATAGTCACCAATACTATTTTAATTGTGACAGATGCATCCTCTATATTTCCAAAACCTTTTCCTAAGATATGGTTTGAATGAGAGATGTATCCTTGTATTTATGAATAGAATCCTATATAAATTGTGTCATATAAAAAATTTCAAGAATCTATCAGAGTAAATTAATTTAATTAATGGTGTTTATTGCTTGTCAAGGAGATTATCTATGAAAAATTTTCTCACTCCGACCTTAAGAATTATTTTTTTGAATTTCTTTTCTTAGGTTAGCCTCGACAAGGTTTTGGTTGAGTGATAGTTTTAATTTTGATTTTTGAGAATTTTTTGAGGGTTTCATACCTTTATAGAAGTATTGCACAGTTGGTGATAACTGAGCGAATAGTCTAGGAGCCCATACAGTTGCCTAATGTTTAAAATAAATGAATTTTATGAAAATTACATAAACCATAATGATAATAACATTACTGTGGTAGTATTATTATTGTTATAAAAAGTGTTATTAATATTTTTATTATTAAATTATTTTTTATTTTCATATTATTTAAAAATTAAAAGAATATTATTATTATTATTATTAAGATAATTATTAATACTGTTATGATTATATTATTTTTATTGTTTACATTATTATTATTATTATTAAAATGCTTATTAATATTATTATAATGATTATTATTATTATGTTTTTATTTATTATTATTTTTTATTTTTAGGGTTTTAGGTTTTCCTCCCCTCCCCTTCTTATCTATGCATGGAGCGCCCCTCCCCCTTTTCCACCTGCAAATAACCCACCTTTATTTCTCTTACACTTTCCCCACCTCTTCCGGCTACCCTACCTTCCCGTTACAGCCCTGCTCCGGACGCACTGACCTCCGTGCTCTACCCTAATGTCGGAGGCCTGAACCCACTTCTTCTCCCAATTTCAGCGGGGCCCAACCCCATGGTTCTTCCCAATTCTGGCAATGCTCGACCCCCTTCTCCTCCATGCTCTGGTGCGGCTGACCATTCCAGTCACGGCCCACGTTGCTGATAGCCCTCTCCTTCTCAAGTTTGTTTTATTCCATTTCTTTTAGGGTTTTATTCCCATTGTCAAACCCTAATTCCTTGGGTTGTGATTTGTTCATTTATTGTGATGTTTTGGGTGTGTGGTTGGTTTGTGAGATGTCATTTTCCCTTCTATTTATGTTTTGTGGCGTTCACACAACATTAAGTTAGGAAAATCCATCTTTTCCATTTCCATCACACACCATGGCTATTTGAATGTTTTCGATTAATCTTTCAAATTTATTCATAGATTTATTAGACCATTAATTAGTTTGTTATATTGTTTTTAAATATTTAGAACTAGTAAAAAATATGTTTTGAGTCAATTCTTGTTTTATTACTAGTAGTTTCTTTTCTAAATGTGTTTGATCAAGTGTCAAATCTTACTTTGATAATTCTTAAAATATCATTTTCATGATGATAATGAAATTGTTGAAATTCTAGTGGTTTATTTCATGATAGCTTAGTTTTATAAAAATATCCATTGAAATGGATTTTGTTTATGTCAATGTGTTTATGTCATCTTTCTATTTGGTAATGTATTATGTGTTCTTTAAAAGTGAAATCAGTCCTTGTTATAGTATTTTGACTTGATATGTTTTGTTTTTTTGAATGGATTCTCTTTTTTTTAAATCAATTGTTTGTTTTTTGAATTAAATGGATCTATTAGGTTGGTTGATTGTAAATGTCATTTTTGGGATACTAATTATTTTGAGTGTTTTTAGGGATATTATAATGTGACGTTGGATGCTGACACATCCATGGGTGCACTAAGTGCACACATGGATGTGCACTCAAATAAATAGGGTACATTATAAATAGTGTTTTCCTTTAACATTGTTTTTATTATATGTTCTGTTCATTTTTTAATTTTATGTTGATTTATTTTTTTTGGATTGTTTTTATTTGATGTATTTATGGTGTTTTTGAGTCCCATGGATTTATCGTAGGGAGTTTTAGTCACATTCAAAGGCAAGAACACATATTCCCATGTATGGAAAATTATATATATATATATATTGTTTTTATTCCCCCATGTATAAGGTAACATGTGCATCAATTTTAGGTTATTTGTAAAAATATGTATGGGTGTGCATGCGTGCGTGCGAGTGGGCTACTTCTTGAGTTAGAAATATTTGGTTATGCCATACATTGAGGAATATTATCTATGCATTGAACATTAAATTTAAAAATAATATATCTCTTGCATTTTACACCTAGTTTTTATATTAATTATTGATATAGAATTGTTGGTAAAGAAACTTTCTTGAATTAGAGTGGTTTTTTCCTTGTAATTTGTTGATATAAATAGTTTGATTTCATTTTTTCACATCAAACACTTGATGAAATTCCCCAATGGGCCTTTAAAAATTCATTTTGGATTTAAAATGTGGGCTTGGTTTCTTAAATGGGTTTCCAATAATTTTTTTGGTTTTCAATGTGGTGTGTGTGTGGTTCTTTAAGAAATTGTTTCTCCTGTGATGGTTTTGTGATTCTTGTTTAGAACATAAAAAATAGTTTCATAAAAAAACCCTACAAGGAATGGGTCCTCCCCTTGTTGGCTGACAAAAGATGGGAGTTTACATGGTTTGGGTCTTTCCTTGTGTTATGATGGTTTTAAGGTGAAAGACGTGTTCCTTGGGTGACTTAGGGGGGTGACCATGCGTTGTGTGTTGACTATGTGTAATGAATGTACTTGTAACTAGATACTTGTTTGACATTGTTGGATAACCACCTTTTTAGTCTAAACATGGGAACCTGGCATAGTGAACAAATATCCGGTGAATGATTACTTCACTATTTCAAATTATACACTGGATAGTGGCCCATAGCTGGGGGTTATTTTCTTATCATTGCTATGGGATTGGGCCCCTAGGTCAGGCCAGGTAGGAGAACAATCGGTTGTTTGGCTTTTATGACGTCATCGGGTAGGGCATGCCTTCGAGAAAAATCACATGCATAGTATATTCAAGATTATTCAAGAGATTTTAATTTTTTATATGTATTTTGGCACTTATTAATCTATGGTATATGATTGAGGTGAATTCTTTGGTTGGTCTCTGTTTCTTGTTATTTTCCATTTCCCTTGTGTGATCATTTATTTTGCCTTCATGTGTGGGGAATCTCTTTACTATAGGGGATAAAATGGTTTCCAAATGTTTGTAGGAAAAGGTTTTTGAAATGTTTTACACTTCTCTATCTCTCTTTCTTTGAAAATTTTAATGATTCATTCTTGGACAATAATTTGGTTTAAAATAAGAATGGAAATGGACCATGATTTTATTTTAAGGTGAAATGTGTTAAAAACATAGCTTATATAATGTTGTTCAAACCAGAAACTAATGTTTATTTGTTAAAAGTAAGTGAATATAGAATAGTTTATCTGGCTATCCTACTATGTTTTAATACTCACTCTTATAGTTTATCTCTTTTTTTCTTTCGGTGCTTCTACTTTCTCGGTTTCAGTCGCCATAGTGTGATGTTGGTTGGAGGTTGGTGGTGACCTGTAGAGTCACATGAAGGTATGTACAGTTTTATTTTCCATCCACTTCTAGTTTTCATTTTTAACGAAAATATTTATTAATTTCCTTATCAGTAATTTATAGACCAAATAATTCCTATTCGTTTAGTTTTGATGCATGAAACTACTTACCATCCCTTGGGGATCGTGAATGCACTTCGGTCCATGATGCGAACCGTCTCAGGTGACTGGTTCCGGGTTGACTGGGTTAGTTCATGAAAAAATGGTATTAGAGGGAGTTTCTTCTTATTTGGGTGTTTGGTATATTGAGATTAGGACTGTTTGGGAATCAAGATGTATGTGCTGAAAGGGCATCACAAACTATTTCCCGCATTGATCATCGAGTTACCTGGGGTTGTACTGAATTTGAGTCTTTTATTATTGTTTTGGATTTAGGGATGAAAAAAGCGGTGATCCAGTGCCATGTTTTCATCCCACATGGAGTATCGTACCATGTAGAGTTCAGATTCATTGTTCAAGTCCCTCTTAACATTATTTCCTACTTGGGGAATCACCCACTACCATTTCACTGAGTTAGGCATATATGCTAGTCCCGCCTTCTGGTAATTTTGTGTAAGGTTTGATTTATCATTGTTTTGGTTAGTGTAAGTGTTCTTCTAAAGATGAAAATATTTTTGAAATAAAAGTGATTTCTTCAAATGTTTTTAAAAGGTTAAAGTTTTTTTTTGGAAATAAAGTGTATTTTAATGTTTAAGTTTTTTGGTCTGATGATTTGGTACTTTAATGAATTGTAAATAAATGGCTTGGTGTGGTCCATGAAATTAATTATAAAAGTTTTCACATGTGGGCTTATGTGTATAGAATTTTTGTGTTGGCACGTATGAATGGAAGAGTATTAACCCATATACAATGGCTCAGGGGTGTTTACTCGACATTAGAGGCTTGACCTTGTTTTCTAAAGGTGGTTTTTGAAAGGGATGTTTTTTTTCTGTGTTCATATTTGTTTGGTTTTTTAGCTGATTTTTTTTTATGAAGGTGATTTTAATGGTGTTGCTTCGTCTTGATACCAGTTTTGTGTTTCGGTTTTATATGTTGTTCCGAAAATGTGGCCCATAAAGGTCTACAAAGTTATCAATGTTTCATCCCCAATTTTTGGTCCTTATAGGATGTTTCCGATTATTTGTGCAGATCGAGGTCTGTTAGAGGTAGTGGAGTGGCTTGAAGAGCTCGAGTGTGTCTTTAGGGTATTAGAAACTTTGGAAGCTGTGAGAGTGCGTGTTTTATTGGGTTTATTCGAAGGTCTAGATTTGGATGAATGGGAGTTTTTCACCGCACCATCAATGCAAGATGGGATGATATGGGATTTCATTAAATACGTCTTCTCCCGAAGGTTTATATCTGAAGAGGTGAATAGAAAGAAAATGGAATATCTCATGAATATTTAATAAGATCAGTAGACGATGAAAACATATATTGACCATTTCAAGGAATGGGTTTCCATTTCCGTGGAGGTATCATTGTATATTTTGATGAGGAATTCATTCTTTATCGGGGGTCTTTATCCAAAGATCAGGGAGAAGGTCCTCCCTTCTAAGGACCATCATTTATAGATGATAGTAAATGAATCATTCCTCGCATAGTTGGTCTCTGAAGCGCATATGGTTGGAAATCTAACAAATCTAATTTATTTTGAAGGTTCCATACCTAGAAAGAAGTATAATTATAGGGAACTTGATTATATGGAGTCTTATTCATTGGGTCCAGCTTCCAATTTGTCAGACTGTTTGGTTGTATGCCATCAATGTGGAAAGTTTGGGAACTTAAATACATCTGATCACATCCCTCCAAAGTCATGCCATCGTTGCAGCTATCTGAGTTATCTAGAGATGTTTTTCAGAAATGGTTGCCTGAAGAGGTTGTTCTAATCAAAGGATTCAAGTTCTTGAATATGAGGAAAGAGCAGCTTTAGCCATCAGAGCCCCAGCCATGGGTCTCAGGGTGAATCACATGCACAGTCAGGAGTTTTTGGGGTAGTGAAGACTCAGTACAATTTTTGTATTCCATGTTGGGATAGGAACATTTAAATACTTTTCTTCTTGTATTATGTTGTTAAGGTTTTTATTACATTTTATATCCATTTTTTTCTTTAATAGATAGTGAAGAACTTGTTCTGTTGTAAACCAAACAGTATCATTTGTATTGATATGGTTTTCTGAATCATGTATTTTTTTTATGTTTGTTTGGCCCATGTATGGGATGGTTTTGATTTATTGGTGCTTTTTTGGGGATAATTTGGTTGTTTTAGTTGGTGAATGGTGTTTCCAATCCTTTGTTTAGTCATACATTCTTTCTATGAGTTTTCCCTTAATATTTGTTGGTGGTTTCGGTTGGTGTGATAAAAGATCCTAGTACTAATGGTGGAATTATTTCTCTTCTGCTATAGAATTTGGTTTGGATTGGTTTGGAGTTCCCGTTTGGGCCCCCTTCCTCGGGTGGTAAGTTTGGGTTTTAATATTCATGATTGTAGAATCCTTGTGGTAGGAAAACCCCTAGTTGTATACCCTTGTTTTTGGTTTTAGTTTCTTATAAATCGTCCAAGTGTAACTTGGGGAACAAATAGTCAACCTGGAAACTCCTTGTTTATTTTTTTTGGGCATGGTTTCAATTTTTGATTAACTATCGGGTTGGTGTCTTTTTATGGGAAGAATGTTTTTTGGTGGGGAGAATTTTCACACCCCAACTTTTAAATTTATTTTATTTTATTATTTTATAGCTTTGGTTAGCCTGGTTTACGTTCGATTTGAGTGTTGGTTTAAAATTTTTGATGTTTGATGATTTTGGTGGGTTTCGAACTAGTGCACTGGAACCGCACGGTTGGCAGTAACCATAAAGTCGGCCCAAGGGCTTATGGGGTTTTCTAATGTTTAAAATAAATGTATTTTATGAAAATAAAACAAACCATAATGATAATAATAATAATATGGTAGATAATAATAATAATATTATTATTAAAAGTGTTATTTATATTTTTATTATTAAATTATTATTAATTTGATTGTCATTTAAAAATGAAGTGAATATTATTATTATTATTATTATTAGAATTATTTATATTTTACTGATTGTATTATTATTATTATTATTATTATTATTAAAATTATTATTATTATTATTATTAAAAAATTTATTAATATTATTATTATAACATTTAATTTTATTAATAATTTTTTATTTATTATTTTATTTTCTTTTTAGGGGTTTTTGTTTTCCTCCCCTCCCCTTCTTCTCTATGCACAGTGCGCCCCTCCCCCCCTTTCCCCCTACAGATCATGTTTCCCCCCTCGATTTCTCTTCTGCTTGTGCCACCTCGTCTAGCTGCCCTACCTCCCCACAACATCCCTACTACCAGTATCCTGACCTCCCTACTCCCGGCGGCCCGAACCCCCTGCTCTACCTTATTCCAATGCCGCTTAACCCCCCCAAGATTTTCCCTATTCCAGCATGGCCAGACCCCCTGCTCCACCCTACTCCGGTGTGGTTGACCGTTTCGGTCGCGACCAACCTCACCGATATCCCTCTCCACTTCCATTTTGTTTTATTCTATTTTGTTTTGGGGTTTCTTCACACATCCAAATCCTAATTCCAAATATTCTTATTGGTGTGTTTTTTTATGTTTAGGGTGTGCGGTTGGTCTATAAGATCTACCTCTCCCATTCCTTGAAGTTTCATGGAATTCATACAATTTCAAGTTGGGACAATACATTTTTTCCCTTCCCACCACACACAATATATTCTTGAAACTGTTTGATTTAACATTAAACATGATTTACAACATTATTATACCCTTAATTAGTTTGTCGTAGTGCTTCGACATTTTTAGAACTTGTTAAAAATATGTTTTTAGACAATTTTTGGTTTATATTTAGTTATGTATTTGTTAAATTTGTTTGACCGAGTGTCAAATCTTACTTTGATAATTCTTAAAATATGATCTGCACCTTGATAATGAATCTTCTGAAATTCTTGTGGTGTTTTTCTTGATAGCATACTTTTCTAAAAATAGCATTTTCAATGGATTTTCTTTATGCCTATGTGTTTATGTGCCATTTGTATTTGATTAAATATATTGTGTTCTTTAAAAGTGAAATCATGCCCTGTTATAGTATTTTCCCTTGATATTTTCTGTGTTTTTTAATGGATTCTCTTTGTTTAGAAAGGGATTGTTTGTTTTCAGAATTAAATAGAGTTATTAGGTTGGTTGATTTTAAATGGTGACTTTTTTAAAATTATTATTTTAAGTGTTTTCATGGATATTTTAATGTGTTGTTGGATGTTGGCACATCCATGGGTTCACTAAGTACACACATGGATGTATACTCAAATGAAGAGGGTACATTAAAAATAGTTTCTTCCATTAACATTGTTTTTAATAAATTTTTTCCTTGGTTTATTAATTGTATCTTTATTTCTTTGTATGGATTAATTTTATTTGAGGGATTTATAGTGTTTTTTTATTCTTGAGGATTTATAATAGGCAGTTGCGGTCATTTTGAAAACTGCACATGCATATTCCCATGTATGGATATGTATAAATATATATTTCATATATGTGTGTGTTCCCTAATGGTGTGGGAAACATGTGCATCAGTTTAAGGATATATATAAATATATGGAAGTGGGTGCTTGAGAGCCGGCTGCTGCATGAGTTAGAAAGAGTTGTCTTGGCTATTCTTTGAGGTATGATCTCTATACATTGTCCATTAAATTTAAGAATAACTTTTTTCATGCTTTTCTCACCTAGTATTTATATTAATTATTGATATAGAATTGTTGGTAAAATTTTATTTCTTGAATTGGAGCTGTTTCTTTCTTGTAATGTATTTCAATAAATTGTTTGATTTTGGTTTTCACATCAAATTCTTGGAAAATTACATGTTGGCCATAATAAATATGTTTTGTATTTAAAATGTTGTCTGGGTTTCTTAAATGGGGTTTTAAGTGTGTTTGTGGTTTTCTAAGTGGTGTATGTGTGGTTCTTTAAGAGATGGATTACTATGTGATGGTTGTGCGATGTTTTTTTGGAACATTAAAAATAGATTCATTGGAAAAATCTCCTAGGAATGGTTAATATCTTTATTAGTCGATGAAAGATGAGATTTTCCTTGGTTTGGGGCTTCCCTTTTGTTATGCAGGTTTTAAGGAAAGAAACTTGTTCCTTGGGGTGAGTTGGGGGTGACCTTGTAGTGTGTGTTGACTCTGTGTGATGAATGTACTTGTGACTGGATACTAGGTTGAAGTTGTTGTGTCACCCACTTTTTGGTATGAACATGGGAACCTAGCATAGCGAGCGAATTTTAGTGAATGATTACTACAATAGTTTAGATTATGCACTGGCTAGTGGCCCATAAGAAGGGGTTATTTTTTATCATTTCAGTGGGATTGGAGCACTCAGTTAGGCCAGGTAGGGCGATGATCATGCATTTGGGTGTTATGAGATCATCTGGTTGGGTATGCCTTCGGGATGAGTCACTTGTATATTATGATCTAGATTATTCATGAGCACCAAGTTTTTCCCATGTATTTAAACACATAGTTATCTATGTCAGATGATTGAGGTGAATTGTTTGGTTGGTCTCTCTTTCATGTTATTTTTAATTTCCCTTGTGTGATCATTGATGTTTCCTTCTCTTATGGTGAATCTCTTTGCTGATGGGTATAATATTATATTCAAAGTTTGTGGAAAAAGGTTTTTAAATGGTTCTACACTACTCTATCCCTATTTCTTTAAAACTATTAAAGTTTCATTCTTAGAAATAAATTAGTTTAAAATAAAAAGTGTAATGTATCAGGGTTTTCTTTAAAGGGAGAATGCATGATAAAAATTTATATATATATATTTTATTTTAAACCTGAAATTAAGGTTTTTTTATTTAATGGAAGTGCATTGAGAATTTTTTATCGAGATAACCTACTGATTTTTAATACCCATGCCTATAGTTTATCTTTATATAGCTTTGGGTGCTACTTATTTCTCAGTTTTGGTCGTTGTAGTGAAATATTGGTTTGAGGTCAGTAGTGACCTGTAGAGTCACATGAAGGTATGTACAATTTTACTTTCCTTCCGCTTCAAGTTTTCATTTTTATTCTCAGTATATATTTATTTTCTTTTCTTTCATTTATGGTCAAAATCATTCCCACTTTTTTAGTTTTGATGCCCATCACCAATTGTTAGTCTGTGGGGATCAGGAATGCCTGTTGGGCCATGCTACGGACCAACTCAGGTGACCAGTTCAGGGTTGACCATGGTTGGTTTGTGACAAAATCTCAAGTATATTCTTCTATGGGACATTTATATTTAGAATTTGTGAAAAGTATTTCCATCATTGAATCAAATGAAAGAGCCTATTTTGTTTGCATTTCATGAAATTGAAAATTTAATTAACTATGATATTCCATAGTATAGATCTGAATTAATAATGGAATTGATGGTGAAGATATTCCCAATAAAGGATTGATCCAACTCAAGAACTGAATTACTATATAGGGGTTGGATTCACTAGATTCTTTGTGAAGAATATATGTTTCTCTACATATTTTTGAGTGTCTTTTCCAATCATGAAATTAAGTCATGACATCAAAGTATATATGTATTACTCAATATCACTCATGTAATCATAGTTTGGAAACATGGTATTCCCAAAGATAGGTGGGGGAGGACCAGAATTCACCCATTTGGCAAATGATTTCCTTTATGGTTTAATTAGAGAATGCCTCACTTCTAGTTATTTAATTTTATAAGAAAGAGTTTCAACACACCTAATAAGATCTAGAGGAAATGATTTTTGATTTGATCCTTGAATATTTGTAGCAATTTATTCTTAATGTGACCTCCCCTCATTCTTCTATTTTTGACTTCTATTAAAAACTGGCCCTATGTTACTTTCATAGAAGGAGAGAAGTTGTTATTATGGTGGGGTAAAAGCGTGGTCTCCATTAATATATAGTCTAAAGAGAACTGGTTTCCTATACCTGGACCTAACCTACTTCTTATATTATTCTCTCATAGGTTGGGTAAACCTATCATGTTGAATGGAAGTATAAATGTTCACTCACTCTTAGATACTAAGCTCATTTAGAATATTTCCACTTTGTAATCCCACACTGATTCATTTAAAATGGTTAATATTATACTCATGTTATACTAGTCTCTCTATGTAGGAGATAATTGTAACCACTATAGGGGGAATATGTGATATAGCCATAAATATTTTATTGTTTTTAGACAAAGGGAATCTAGGTGGTGGAAACTAATCTTTTAGATAAGACACATTCTAAACCTGCTACTTATGATCGGTTTGAAAATAATCATATTTCATATAATTGAAAACTGTACCTTGATAGACAATTTCATTATTATATTTTTTTGAATCCATATCTTGTTTCACATCCTCTAATAGATAAATTGTGTTATGGTTCGTATGCATATACCTGATAGTGGGATTTATTTCATCCTCATCTAAATAATGGGGAGAATCTTTTGTCCCTCTACCTTTTTCTAAGTTCATATCAAGGACCTCTATTAGGTAAACATTATTAGTGGGTTTTTTTGTAGAACATGGGGAGATTTATTTTTTTTATCCAAAATTCCCCTTATGTTGACCCTAGTATGTTTATATTGGGGGTGTCCATATCCATCATCCTTGAGTATGATCTAGTTAATAGAGGTGTGTCTTACAACATAAAAATGGTGTGTTTTAGACTATCATAGATCACTATTCATTAAGTAAAAGACTGAATTTCTTATAATATGTGGTAAAATCCATAATCCCTAAGGGATGGGGATTTTATGGTTTCACCACCAATACATATTGAACACATTTAGGGTTTAATGATCCCTGGGATGTTGGTGGTGCTCAAAAATATTCCAGCCTTGTGAGTTTTGGTTGCACCTAGATGTTACAATAGAGGCTACTATTGTAGTTTTCTTGATTTTATAACATTCACTTGAGTACATTCCTTTTTAAAGGAACATACATCATGTGATTTTATCCCCACATTTTTTTGAAATATGTCACAAGGAACTTCCTTTTTCATCTGATAATTTTAAGAGACCATATGGGAATCTTATAGTAGAATCCAATCAATGGTTAGTTCCCTTTGGTTATATTTCTTTCCGATCATAAAAATAGTAATATTTTTTTGGATATACTGACTAGAATATAATGTTTCTAGGGTTGAGATATATCTCATAGTAATTATATTGTAGGTTTCTTTCTATGGGGAATCCACCGTCCTAGGGATGGGGTAAAGTATAATGATGAATTTTTTCCCCATCCTTGTATACATATTCTAGATGATGTGTCAATAATTATATACCACAGTTCCATTTAACTGTGGATAAATTCTTTTTGTATGTTTTCTTAGTGTTCCCTTGATCTCGGGTATGATATTACCAAGAAAGTGGAAAATTCAAAGTAATGATAGGGCTTAGTCATTGTTTGGAGGTTGTTATAATAATCATGACATGATACTTTTTAGGCCATTAGCTAGTGAATGGTCACCCATAAGTTATAGATTAATTATGACATGTACTCATCCATTATCACATCATGGACTCAATAGTAGTGATTTGAAATGATTTAATACATATTCAGTAGGTCATCCTTAGTTATTTATTTCCATATTTCCATGTTATCTTGATCATCTATGGGAAAAAACACTTAACCAAATAAAAATCATATATTTCCATGTAATTTATTAAAATGTGGATGGTTTTTTGATGTTTCTTGATTATTATATAGTATGTATAGGTAAAGGAAGGTTGGACCAATGACTATGACATTAAAACATCTATTTATCTTGATGAAATATCATAGATGGGAGTAGACTCTATGGATGTAATATTCATTGTTTCTTTAATCTCTACTCAGTATGAGGGAAATCACAATGAAATTTTGAAAAGGGGAGGAGATCCTTATTGAGATGGGCTATCACTATGGATAGGACCTTATTGGTGATGTACATGGCTTCTATGGAGAGGACCTCCATTGTTACCGATCAATGAGTTGTTTTGTAGAGCATCTTCTTTCCCGTTGATCTTATCTTTGTAAAAAGGAATTTTCATAGATAAAATATTGGGAAAATCTCTTGATCGATATTTTTTGTTAATAAATGGTGGGACATTTTTTCTTCTTTTCTTAGGAGGACATAAGAACTAGGGATAAAAGAATCTCGTTGAGTTCCAATATGACTAAAGCTTCACTCAATTTCAAGGAATATGTTATAATACTCTTCATAAACCATATATACGTGTTATAAAGACAAGAATATATTAGCATAGATCAATATGTGGATTTTTTCTTACTTCTGGTTCATCGTCTACATTTAAAAATATAACCTTTTGGATGTTTTCCCTGAGGTATGTTAGTGGCCCTCTTTGATATGAGTCTTCTTAGGTGGCATCCATGTTATCGGATGAGTAGGATGATGAACTCATTAACATTGGAATTTGATATGGTAATTTCTCTTTTTATATTGGAATATATTAATTATTGCATTTAGATCAAGCAGTAATATGTGATAGACTTATGGTAATTTAATATATTTGGATTCAGTCTTCATCGGGCTAAAGGGAAGAAGGATTGTATGCCTAATTTAGAGCCTCTACCAAAATGTACTAATGGAAATATTTGATGAGTTTCAAAATATAATATAAATACCATGTTTCCATTGAAGTATAATTAATTTCCTCTCTAATGGGTGAGGGGATATGGTCCCTCCATTAAGTGGCTATCATGAAATGCCTTTTGTATTCTGTAACATTATAGGGATAAAGGATACGATCCTTCTATTTAGTGATCTTCCTTGATATTCATATTACCACCTTATTCTCATTTATGAATGATCATATGATATATTTTTATGTTTTGGGTAGGAATATACACATTTAAATCAGTTTCCAACAAGATATATTGATATGATTCTATAATGAGGATAGAAATATGACCTCATTCCTTAGTGAGAGTGGGAATATCTTCCTACACATTACTTCTATTCACCATAAGGATATGCTAATAGGAAACCTGTGTGAGAACTAGAATATCTTCCTTCCCTATTGTTATTATTAGGATATATTATAACTCTTCTATTGGTATGGATAGTGTGTAATTGATAATTTTTTAGGTGTGATCTATGATCTGGTCATGGTCACTAATTCCTTATATAGTGCACTTGTAGGTTTATTCATTGGAAGTAGGTACATAATCCTACTCCTTGTGGTTGGTAGATTTCTATTCCTAGATAGATCACATTGATTCTTGGATCAATGTGATTTAGGATAGATCTTCTAGATGGCTTTATAATCAGGCTACTGAGGGGTGATTCCACATGATGCTGTGAAAAATAGTGAGTTTTAGGATAGCTCTTGGGAATATCTTAAGAAATGTATTGTCATTATTAAATGTATAATACATATACCATTTATAAGATAAGTATTATATACCTTTCTCTGAGGATAAAATTCTAAAATAGATGAAGGGGGAGACTTGCATGACTTGCTTCATCATAGGTTTCATCTAGAAGGATGGACTATGAGGATTCATATCTTAGAGACACTCATGTGTAGACTCCACATATGGAATGGTACCATGTCAGTGGTACTATATCCCGATTTTAATCAACAATTGGTATTGGAGGGTTTGGATGGGTGAAATCAGTTTTTTAATAATTAGGGTTCCATCTTTGGTAGAAACATTATCATGGGAATACTTTCTTGATGAATATTTCAAAACTTCACATCAAAGGGATCTCTATAAAGCATAAATTTGAATGAGAAACTCCACAAATAAGAACATATATCAATATATTATCACATATAAGCATATAATTTACTAATAATATTCAAGTGTAAAAAAATAATTACAGTTTTACCATTTTTTTTCTATGAAACATATGAATAAAAATTTTCTGATGTACTATGACACTCATCTTTTTTTATTGAAATATTTTCATAAGGTTAAAAAAAATTTATTCATTGGTTTCTAAGGGGGGTTTTTAATAAAACAATAAATATATAATTTCTTATATATCCCTGATAAGAGATACATTTAATGACATACATTCTAAAGGTATGTGTCTACTGGGGTTTTAAGAATGATACTTCATAAATATAATTTGTTTGGATTTTGGTAGGTCAGTCTCATCACCCCCTTTAAGGGGGGATTATTAACTACTTTTCGGAATTGTTTCAAATTAAAGATTTTTTCATGAATATTGACCAAATATCAGGGTGGGAATAGTTTCCCCCAATCCTAACAATTGATCATCAAAATATATCAATGTAAAAAATATATTTTATTATAGGTTTTACATCATTATCCCTTACTAATTAATGCTAATTATATTTAATTAAATAGGGTTTAAATACCTATAACTAAGATCTCTATATTTTATCACCATCCAGGGAGGAAAATTTTGTTATAGAGTTGCGATTGAAATTCAAATTGGTGTCCTAAATATTCTGTGATAATAGGAATCAAAACCTATATAGTCCATATTCCATAGTTTAAAGTCATGTGTTTGGAATAGTCCATTCATTTTATCATTAATCATAATGGATTATGGCCAAATAGTTTAACATCATATTGTATGGACCTCTTTATATTGGTCTAATATTTTTATATATAAATATTACATCTTTTTAGATGATTTTTCAATAGATTACATTTTGATCAATGCGAGAACTATAAATTTTTATTATATTTGGATATTAGATATAAAATCTTCTTATTTCATTAAAGATCTTCAACATCTCCCACAAAGATCATCTCACTTATTACTGATCATATTCATACCCTAGTTACCACTTTATTCATAATCTGGGGAAAGGAAACATAAAGAAGGGTGGCACAGATTTTTAGTAAGGGTAAGCATAGGACATATCAAAAGATAATCATATAAAATATTATGATAATTATATGGGTATAATATCATTATAATAACTTATATTGTTAATACTCAATCTGAAAAAGATCAAAAACATGATTTATTATATAAATTAATTTCATTTCCCAATACATGAGTCATAAGAAGGAGAAATCATCATAACTCAATCATAAATCATAATTTCGTGATATAAATGTTTATGGAACCATAATAAGTATGTAAACCACTTAAAAATTTAATGTTTTCCTACCCACACTATAATATCATCTATTAAAACGTATTTTTCATAGTGGATCAAGTACATCAACTTGTTTCCCATAATAGATCAAGCATTTTAAATTTTTTTCCATAATGAATCAGGCCCTTCGACTTTTTTCCCATAACAATATCATGAGATATGATGCTTTAATCAATGCATTGGAAGTAGATATAGGTCAAACCAATAAAATAATTAAAACAATACATATATGTTCCACAGAATAATAAAACATCCATCATATCATAATATCATATCCCATATAAAGAAAATGGATTCCACATTTCCTCAAATCATAGAATAACCCATAAAATGGGTTTAATAAACAACTCTTATAAATAAACATAAACCATATATAGAAATAACAATGATGTTATCATTAGATCACACCCCTATTAAAAGATAAGCAGCACCAAATGTGGTTTTCATTGATTAATTTAATTGTTATTATAATATCATTAGAAACATTCTTGAGGAAATTACGCTTTTCATTTGAAAATCACACTTTACAAAATAAAAATTTCAAAAATATTAAGGAATAATTTTTCTTATAAATTATTCTGGGAAGCATTTAAGGTAAGGTTCATTATATTTAATGGTAATGAAGTTGTGAAATTCTAATCTTTTGTATAAGTTAAAACAAAATATTCCTCTTATATTTTTTCCAAAAGTACATAATTCAAAAATGAAAATATATTACATGTAAAAAAAATTTTAAAATTAATCCAAGGATAAAAATTTCAATAACAATTTAGAGGGTAATATTAAAATCATTCTTTAATGTATCTCTAAAAAATATGGATACTGAAGGAAAATGATTTTAGACCAAAAAGAGAAATAAAGTTTATTTTCCATAAAAACACACTTTTTATCTCATAATTAATTATAGTGAGGAGGTTAAAAGTAACAGTTATAGTTTAAATAAATAAACATTGGTGAATAAAATTAATGTGATCTTTCAGATAAGTTTCATACAGTTTCCTTAATTAAAATTCATCTTTAAACATTCACTATTAATATAGGATAGAAACCTAAATCCCATACCTCAAATAACATCATCCCCATTCACACTTAAACCTCATATATATTAAATATTTATTTCTTATAAATGTATTTCATACACATATTCATATTAATAATACCAATTTTTATTTATTTTTTACATCTTATTACCCATTTATCAATAATTTCTAATTAAAAACATCGTTCCTCATGATAACTGATTCTTTTCCTGGCATGTCTCAGTTCGGATATCATAGTCCTCATACATTGATCATGGTTATATAATATCTATAATTTAAATCATGGCATAAAAATTTAGTTTATTATATACATATTCATAATAATTCATAAAAATTAGAGATAGAGAAATGAATTACACTATTCAAGGAGACAGTGTGATTTATATACGCATGAACCTTGTATTCATTTCTCAATAGATGGAATAAAATAAAGCTAAATAATAATTCACAATTAAATAATAATTATTATACCAAATTTATCATATAAATTTAATAAATCTATTTGTATTACTGTCCATATATATTGGAAATGAAAAACTAATCACATTACTTCATGGAGGTGGTAGTCCACATGTATGCACGAGCAATGTTATCTTTTTCCAATAGTTTGTAAGGTAGGAAGTCAGATGTAATATTATGACTCCATATGTTTAATTATGTTACAAATATAATATATAAACATTAAACCCATCATAATAATCATACATTAAATATGGTGATGGAAAATGAATTGTATCACTATGCGGAGATGATAAGCTATATGTTCACCCAAATGATAGTTTTACTTCCCAATTGATGAAAAATATGGTGGATAATGTTTAATATATAATCATAATATCATTTAAATGTTTTTATGATACATAAAAATCTTTTTTATGACAAATTCAATTGAATTATTGGTGGTAAATAAGAATTAAAAAGAATGTGATTTGTTAAGGTGGTTATCTCTTCTTGGAAAGAACTAATTTAGATCTCCCATTAGGATACTAGGGTTGGTATTTTCAGAGAAAATAACCTCAATAATATTGATAAGTATGTTTATAATTTATTTTTTAAGGTTATTGTTAATATATATGACTCAAATTTGTGTAAATAAGTGATATAGGAGGCACCCTATTATAATTATGGAGAGGGGAACTTTTGGAATTTCCTAAAAGATAGAATTGTGATAAAGTCATTAGTTATCCCTAATGAATCCAAAAGTCTAGTTATTTGAATATAATCTATTATATAATTTTCATATTATCATAAAAATAATTTTTTATTGATTTTGGTATCATTTTAAACCTTATCCTTTTTATTAATAACTTAGTTAACCAATTTTATCCTTAATCTAAAAAACCTATTTTTCAAATTTAATGTGTTATAATTTAACATATAAGGTAAGAATTGTCTAATATATGGACATTGTATGACATTTTAGACAATATCAAATATTACTTTTTTTCTTAAAATATTTTTATGATTTTTAAATAATTTAATAAATTATTATTATGATAATGTATTATTACTATTAATTTCTATAGTATTCAATTAATTTGAATTAAAAGACAGAAATAAAAATTATGAATTATAATTTAATAATTTAAAACAATAATAATATTTTATATTAATCTATAGAAAAATTAATATATTGAATCGGTCAAATTATATCACATTTAATATTTATAATAGAATTTATTTCATTTTTTCATTAATTGAATAAATATTGTTTCAGGGTTGAGTAAGTATATAAGGAAATTATCTAATACCTATAAATTATAAATAAACATCCATATTGAAAATAATTTCATTTTTTTAGAAAATAAATGTTTATTCATTTATAACTTACTTTTCTCCTAGTCTGGACACATAATATATATTTCAAACTAATAGTGTAACATTTTTTAACATTATTTGATTTAAATAAAATATTCGTTGTTTTCATGGAAAATTTCCCTTTAAAAAAATTATATACTAAGGTTATAAGGGTCTAATTTCCTTTATCAATGAAGAATTATGATGAATAATTAAAGCATTATATCTTAGTTTTAACCTATATTAACAGAATTTAACCTTTACCAAGGTGATAAATTTTACAATGATTATTATTCATATAGACCAAAATTAAAAGTGTCCTATTAATGATTTTTGAACATCCTAATTCTAAATATTGAATACATTGTATTAAATTTATTACCTAAAAGTGCAAGAAAATAATTTTAAAATAAGTGTCTAAATCATGATGGCAAAGTCTTTTTCGAAAAAGGTTTTTTTAAGAATAAAACATGTTTTATTATTATCTATTTCCTAGAATATTTTATATTATTGTTAAAAAAAAGTATAATATTAAAATTTCATAAAATTACTTAAATATTTGTGACTAATTTAATTAATTACTTCAAAAAAACATTTCATGCTTTAAGAATGATTTTTCCTAAAATAACATCACTTTTATTTTTAGTACAAAATTATTTTTAATTATAATATTATGAAAACCAATGAATTAATTTTATAAATGTATGACCATATATTTTTCATAATTTAGTTGGTTTTATTCATACAAACAAAATAAACCACTAGGTGATAATAATCGCTTAATAATATTTTAGTAGTATATCACGGTTTGTTTAAACTCATTGTTACATGTAACTCAAGCTATAGGGAAAAATTATTCAAAGGGAAATATTTTTTAAAAATTGAAATGTGTTAAATTATAAGAACCATAATCTTATTTTCTTCATTGAATTTTTTCACTTAGATACAAAAAAATAAAGATATCTCTATTTCAATACATCCTTAGCCTCCCTATTAACTTCATTGAATTTGTGGATTCTCTAGAAACATTAACCAATTGAGTAGTCTTGTTCTGTAAGAAATTATCTCTATAATATAAGATTTATATTGATTATTTTTCATAGAAAATTTCATTATCCAATTGTATGAACTATAATTTTAGTAAATTCTAAAGACAAGGTATGTACTTCCTCAATAGAGATACATGAAACTTGTCATGAACTTGAGAGGGGTTCGATGGAAGCGTTAAGTGATAAGCTATCGTCCCTACTCATCTAGGAGTACCAAAGGGGCCAATATACCTAGGGCACATCTTTCCTTTCTTATTAAATGTCATAACCTTATTCTATATATAAATTCATAGAATAAACTTCTTACAAACATAAATTTCTAGATCATGTTGATGATTTTCAACATAACTCTCCTGTCGACTCTATGCTATCTTGATGTGCTTCTAAATTATTATAAATTTTCATTTCATTTATATATATATCTTATTCCCCAATATATTTTTTCCTCCAACTTCATCCTACCATTTTTTAGTTCTAAACGTCCTTCCATATATGGATTCATATAGAAGAAAATGAATTCATGATTCAAAAATATTGTTGTAAGAAAACTTGACTATAAAAATTTCTTGATCCAAAAAACATTTTAGATACATAGAAAAATATCTCGCCATATCTTATATGGTTTTAATGATTCATGTTATCAGGATTGAGTAAATCAAGAGGGGTTGAATTGAGTTCCAAAAAAAGTTAATGTTCAAGATTTTGTTAAATTAAAAATCCCTTTAATAAAAATAAACTAGCCAATTAACCAAAATAGCATATCAATATAAGATTATTCCATTTAAAATATTTATTAACGAATTATTTAGTCTATGTTAAAATATTTTTTTGAAATACCTTAACATTGAAAATCAATATACGTAGACAAAAATAAATATCAACACTAGTTATGATTAATTATCAAGGGAATAGAATTTTTTATAGATATAACAACAATCTATGATATAGTAGTAGAAAAAATATAAAGACATAGTTTAATAAAAAAATATTTCCAGTCTCAAGGGTAGACATAATCCCCTCCTCTTGGAAATCACATACTAATATGCATATTATAATTAAAATCAAATGAATCCAAAAATATGATCAGTTAAATAGTTAACATGAACAAGTTGCCTAGGATAAAAAACCTCTTCACAGTTATTCATGGGAAGAAAGAAATATATAGTTCACAAAGGGAACTATTCCATATAAAAAATGGCAAAAATTTAAATAGAATAGGATAAAAAAATATTCTCCAGGTAGGTGTATGAGATTGTATGTGTAGTTTAACAGGATTGCAACACACTGATCTACCTAAAATATATAGAACAATTAGAAGACTGAAAATCTCAGTCTAATGTGTTCTAAGTGTTCGTAGTCCTCAGATTATCACCAGTGTTGAGTTTTAGATTTTTTATGTAAGTTTTTAGAAGATATATGATCATAGAAAATCTTCAGGTATGTTCCCATTTTATCTCTGTCATTGTCTTATTAGATATTGGTAAGGTATTTTGTGCTTCTATGTCATTGGATATTCAGAAAATTTGAATCATTATGTTCACAGATTCAGTTGTTAACTTTGGTATTATTTTTAGTAATCAAAGTTGTAGTGTATAATTCTGATGGGTTCGGTTGTGTTTAGTTTCATTATGTTCTGAGAGAGATATCCTTCGCATTTAAATTGGAACATAACATACATAGTACATATATCACCCTTTTAAAAAGTCCTAAATACTATAACAAAAATATCTTCATAACATAGTAGTCGTTGAGCCATTCACACTGAGATCCTCCAATAGCAATGGTAAAAAGATGCTGGCAGTGACTCAGCATCAGGAGGTAACTCACCTCTGGTGGTAATTGCTCTGTCAGTAGCTCCTCTAGAAGTAAATATTCATGAGATAGATCTTTATGGTAGTAATGGTGACTCATGTTTGGTGGTAGATCACCCTTAAAGTTAATAATGACTCCCATTTGACGGTGACTCTCCAGAAGACATAGCATAATTATCACAGAAACATTCTTATCATATAAATAGATATCAAGAAACATATGAAACCTTATTTCTAAAACAAATCATGTTTTTTGATCATTAAAATAAGATTGTCTAGCATACTCCAAACAAGTATGTTCTAAAATTCTCCACATTTTTGATGATCATGAAACATGGAATTTTAAATTATATGTACTAAATGAGAAGCCATAAATAATTAGAGATGTATTTGAGTCTAAAAAAACTATTTATAATTATAAAAATGCATTCCCATTATAATAACCTACTTTGAGATTATCAAAAAGTAGAAAAAAAATAGTAAAGTAAGGAAATGAAATTAAAAGAAAACAAGGAAAGTTCATTTAATTAGTTACCAGAAAATATTGATACAGTACACTAACATAAGGATAAAAAGATAAAGAAATTATCCCCTTCAAAAAGACTTTATCTAAATAGATTCCCTTGTTAGATGTTGTTATCTAATTATCCTTATAATTACCTTTGGTTTTTTATTTATCACTATCTTTGTCCTAGGATTAGACTATAGTGGTGTAGGTTGAAGCATAGGTTATAATCGAAGGTAGTGTGGTAGCAGGAGGAAGCGACTCTCTCTCTTGAACAGATCTAAGGAATATGAAAGAATTTATTGGAGACAAATAAATAGGTTGAAACTATGAAGGCATAAGAGCATCTCATGGATTGATAACGACTGGATTGAAACAAATTGTCTCTATTGAAGTTGATGATAGAATTTTAGTCACATTAATAGATTATATGGATATAATAATTCTAGTGTGCAATTGTAGTAATGGTTTCCTCGAATAGAACAATTTCATGATTATATTACCTCATCTTTTCATATCATTAATGAAATATCATTTCTTATCCATAAACATCTTCAGATCTGGAGTGAGATATTTTAATTGTCTGACTTGTTCTTTGAAAACCCTTTATCACTAGAGTTAGCCTCAAATCTTTATAAGAAATTTTAATTTTTCTAACATTTCATTATTGGTATAGATACGGTAAAAATAATAATTTATGTATTTATTGATAACTTACTTATCATTCCTAAGGTCATGACATGTTTCTTTATCGTCTCATAGACATGTTCTCTATAATGATGTATTTTTTGAATCTGATCCGCATTAGTGGTTACATCACCTAGAGAATTTCAGTGCTCTTCTATGATAAGATGTTGAAGTAGAGTTGTATCAAGTTTCATTGGAGTTGGAAGAGGTGCAGTTGATGTAGATGTAGTTGCAATTATAGTCATACTATTTAACTTCTGAGATATAGAATTCATTATGTCTAAAAGAGTGGTTGACAGTCCCTCTACTATAGTTCTCAACCTTTCAAATTCATTTTCCAAGGTCTTATTTGTAACTTCCATTACCTAAATATGAAATCTTATTTGAAGTTGGATATGAGATACTATTATCTCAACAAAATATTTAGTGCTTTCCTCACTATGATTGACTATTAGAGATGGTTGAGATCTCAAGACACTTGTAAAATCTGAAACTCAGTTCCTTCTCAGGGATTCTAAATCTAAATTCAAATTTCTTTGAAAACGTATCAAATCATCTAGGGTAACAATATTTGGAGGCATAATAGGTTGAGATGGGGTAGTAACTTGTTTCTATATAGGTACTTAAACCGTAGCTTCTCTATCAGTATCCATTTAAGTAGAAAGGAATAACTCCAAATATTAATCAACCAAATCCACTAATGATATTTTTCTTCTTACAAAAAAAAATTCATTCCCATCATCTGAGTCATTATAGGCTAGAACGGGTCTAAAAAATCTTGGATACTTCTCTTGTTAGTTAAAATAACTTACTAATAGTGTTACGTAAGGTAGAATTGGTGAATCTCAATATAGAACCACAAATAACCATGGTAGGATTCTCTTTGAATAATACAGTAGCGTGTGTTGTACGCAACTTCGAGTTCTAACACAAACCACAACCAATCGAACTAGCCGTTATGAATAGTAATACCTAATTTTTTAAATTTTATAAATTTTATCTCTCAAAATGGACTTTATTTTTGGATTTGGAATATCTAATTTAGCCTAGGGTGAAATTTTGGTACTTTTTGGATAACTTTTATATTTTGATGAATAGTGAAAATTACTAAATTTTAATTAAAAACAACTTTTTTAATCAAAATAATTAATAGTGATTAATTATGAATTTGAGTGTTTTTAAAGTATATTTAGAATATAATTTTACCATTTAATAAAATTTTGGTCATTGGACATAATTTCACAATTAAACCAGACATAAACAAGTGTCAATATTTTGATAGTTATTATATCTTAAAAACACGCTTTTTGTTTTGACAGTGGGAATTAATTTTAAATTAATTTTTTCCACTTCTGTGTTTTGAATTTGGAAAAATGAATTCAATATTTTTAATCAGGATGTTCAAATTGTGTATATAGATAACTTTTATTTTTAGACATTTTAAATAATTACTTCGGTAAATATTTTATTTAATATGGTTAAAGGGTAAATCCTGTAAATAAGGGTAAACAAATAATATTATAATAATAATAAATTATCCTAAAACGTGTACTAACATTATTGTTTTATATATGTCCAACCATGGGCATCTTTGGGTCAATTTAGGGACCCCATGGAGCACTTGTAGGTGATAGGGACACTTTATATTAATTAAGTTAAAGTAAATACAAAAATGACATAAGCTTATATCTTTTATAAAAATAATTTTTCTATAAAGTTATATATGTTATATTTTAGATTATAAGTATTAATTGGAAAGATAAAAATATTTTCTACATAATGTTATTTTATTTATAATTTTTAGACATTGAAAAAGAAAAAATAGATATGACACAATAATGATGCAGTATTTTCCTTATTAATGAAAGAATCAAATAATTGATATTATAAATGTTAAAATAAATATAATTTGAAAGTTTTTATGACATAAAAAAATTCTATTTTTTAATATGACATGATTATATTTCATAAATGAAATTGGTTCTAATTAATAAATTTGTTTAGACTTTAACAAAAATCAATTATTGAGTAGTGTCAAAATTGACATAAATAAGTTTTTAAAACAAATATTATATTATTAATTTATATTATATTCCTAAAAATCCAAGGATCAGCCATAGGACATATATAATTATTGATGTATCATTAATGGACCACTTGGGTGTCTCTTGAAGGTATATAGTATATTTATTAACTATATAATATAAAAATACAAAGTGACATGGTAAGTGTCAAACTAATTAACTAAGAGTTAAAACAAAAAGATAAGGTTAATATAATGATCCACACCTGTATAAAATCTATTGGTTGAAAGGATTTAGACCCATACACACCTTATACATTATTAATCCACTTTGGATCCATTATAAATCTAATATGATTTTATTATAAAATATTACGTTATGTTTTTTCTAAAGAGCCCCTCACCCCTCTTTTAAAAGGGAACTCACCCTTATCATTAATTCACACCATCAAAGTCATTTGGGTCGGACAACCTCTTCCAAAATATCTTCCCAACTTCCCTCACTTCATCCTAGAGGCTTTATTTTGATCATAAATCGAACCTAAGGAGCCCTTTTTATCAAATCAAAAGGAAGAACCTGATGAAGAGGTAACGTCTTCACCACCCTCTTTAAACTTCCTTTCTTATTCAACTTCTTCTTTCCTTGTTATTTCCATTATAAAATAATAAATCTAGTATCTTATATATACTGTGATTTTATTATAATTATGTAACAAATAAATTCATTATTATATCCATCCCTTAAATGACATGTCACCATACGTGCGTACGTACGGCCTACCGTCTCCACATTGTGGGGTAATTGTTATTCAATATATTATTATTTAGAAGGGTATAATAATGATTTATAATTCATGTAAATAATAAATATAACAAGATATTTATTCTTTCTATATGATATACCATCCAATTATATATTATTTTAATATCAAAAGAATGATATTGTCGCTCGTGCGTACGTATGGATTACCATCTCCACGAACATGATGAGACTCATTCCCCTTCGTATCCATTCAAGACTAAATTTTATTGGATGATTAAAAATAATTTTTAAGGACTTGATATCATTATGGATATGAATAATATACAACCTATCCATAACAAATGTGTCGTATGTAAAAAATAACATATAAAGGAAAACAAGTAAATTAACACCTGAAACAACGATAATACTAAGATATTATCAACAAAGAAATATTAAAAGATCATATATGATATCATATTATTGTATATGATTCTTGTATAATTTAATAACAATTATTTCAACATTATAAAAGAGGTTAACCAACCCTCGACCAAGTAAAACTACAAGGTAAGGGTTTATTTCACAATCTCTTCATTATCCGAGGTTGTTTATACGTAATTATCTACTAGGACAGCTTTATCATCCACATCCATGTTTCTTAAAAATGTATTTCAAAACATTCTTACTATTTTACATAATATGGTTTAAATTCATTTATACCTTTCTTTGACTTTTTATAAGATGTTTATAAAGGAATCTTTCTGTTGTTTTCCAAACAAGGTTCTTTTTAACCTTTTCAATAGAAATAAGGTAAGAATGTATTTTTTTAACTTATACGGTGGCTGCGGCTATTTTCTGCCACTATAAAATTGTCGAAGCTTCCGTTACAAGATTATAAGAATATTTTTAAAGTAAATTTTTTCTTTTATAGTTATGTGACTTTTTAATGATTTCAAAAAAAAAACAGATATTTCTCTCAAATAGTTTTGATTTCATCTATGTCAACATCCTTTAATGGATTTTAAGTTTATATGAAGTTGATTTATTATGATACAAAACTTCCATATTATATTTAAGGTTTTGTGATATGTTTTACTGTGGGTGTGTTATTTTTATACCATTCATGGTTTATGGAGAAAGTATTGACATTTCATATTCTAGTTTTAATACGAATGTTTATGTATTGTTTAAACATGTTCATATGAGGAATTAATTAGACTTAATAAGTGATGGGTGGAGCCCTATATAGCTCCTCGATGCATCGGTAGGTCTCATGAGACAAACTAGTGTCTTGGCACGAGGCCTTGACAAAATCTTATTTGTAGTCTTGGCGCGAGGCCTTGGCTATGTGGTTATGATAGTTAGGCATTATGCATTCTGTCATTATGAAAGTGGTTATTGATATTTCATGTGATTATTCAACTAGTAGAATATCCATGTGAATAAGTAAATGGAATTATTTCATTTTATCTTTTCCATATTATGATGAAGTTAATGTTTAAAAGGCATTTATTTTATTTATACATTGCCTTAAATGTTTATGTTTATTTATTAAAGTTTTCACTATATTGTTATCCTTACCGATCATCTGAGATCACCCCTTTCAATGCTTTATTTTTTCCAGGATGTGAAAAATTAATTAATGAATGACCTTCAGGGATAGTATGTAGGGATATGATTGTGGACTATGGAAACTATGTTGTTGTTTTTTTGTTTTTATGATGTAATGTATGACTTATGAATATATTTAGTGTTTACAGGGCTACTAAACTAATCGATCTTTCGAGATTTTATCTTTCTTTTAATCATTCCAATGTTATGTAATAATGCTCCGACTCTGGGTAACTAGGGTCAGGGCGTTACAGTTGGTATCAGAGGAAGTTTAGTACAAACCTTGGAAGATAGATTTAGATAAACTCTGATTAGAGAAAATAGACCTAAGATGTACATTGAGGATTAGTATAGAAGAACTTCCTAGAATTTTGGTATTGTAGAGATTTTGTGAGTTTTCCAAGAAATGCATCCCGGTCTGGATACGAGCAGGTAGAGGCAGCTCTGCCACAGATTTACCTAGGGGTAAAACCCGAAAACCCTACTTTGAGCTAGACTCGAACGGGAACTGGTGTACGACAACGAGCCTTGATGCACTCTTGGTTACAACACTCTCAGGGGATATGCTTAGGATTATTCTCATTTTCTTTACAAACCATTATGAAGGGTTTATGAGTATATACTTCCTCAAAGAAAACATTTTTATGATTATGGATTATATCCATAAACTGTTCAATTTATGGTAAGTGTTTTACAAGTATGGAATTATGTATTTTGATTCATAAACTAATATAGTGTATGCCATTGTTTAGAAATGGATCCTAGTGGAAGTAATGGAAACTGTATCAATGCACGCACTCCATATAGTGATTTCACTCCTACTCAAGATAATTATAGTGGAGCTAGTGATGCAACTGGTGCTGAACAGCTAATCACCATACTGGGATAACTCACTCAGGTTATGAATAATAACCTTACCCGTATGGAGCACCCTGATCCGCATCATGTAGGATCAATGTTAGATCGCTTCATGAGGCAAAAACCAGCAACATTTAATGGGAGTACAAATCCCATAGTAGGTGAGCAAAGGACAAATTCCGTAGAGAAAATATTCCATGCCTTGGGGAGTAGTGAAAGGGAAAAAGTTGGCATGGAAGTTTATCGCCCCACTAGAGATGCTGATCAATGGTGGTCATTGATAAAAAACACTATGGAAGTTGATGAAGTATCACATATGGAATGTAGGGAGTTCAAAGAGCTGTTCATAGAAAAATACTTTCCTCGAGACCATCGAGCAGATATGGAAAGGCAATTTCCGAGTCTAACACAGAAATAGGACGAGAATGTCACAAAGTATGAGGCTAACTTTACAAGGTTAGCAAGGCATGCTTCTGATTATATACGTAACCCAAGGAGTAATATTGATCGTTTCTTTGATGGTTTAAAACCATTTCTCCGTAGAGAATTAGTCTCTCAAACCTTCTCATCGTACGAAGATATTGTCTCGTGTACTATCAAGACGGAAAAAGAATTCTCTAAGTCTTATGACATTAAATCAATGCAAGAGAAGAAGAGATCTACTGATCAATATGGAAATAGAAATAAGGGGAATAAAGGAAAAGTTAAAAATCCATCCTGCAGTAAATGTAGGAAGAAACACCCCAGTACTTGCCTAAAAGAAATGGGAGTCTCTTACAAGTGTGGTGAAAAATGACACCAAGCGCATGACTGCAAGGGAATGAGAGTTTCTTTCAACGTGGAATGCTATAATTATAGAGAGATGGGACATTATGCAAATGAATGTCCTAAGCTTCAGGGGAACTTTCCTCAGAAAAGTCTAAGGGATAAAGGCCAAGCTTATGCTACCACAATTGCTAAGGTAGAAGCTCTAAAAGACGTGGTGCCAGGTAATTTAATGGTTTCCTCAAGTTTAGCAAATGCATTATTTGATTCTGGATTATCATATTGTTTTATATCTTCCCAGTTTGCTAAGAAAATTAGATATTTCCAATTTGATTTAACAAGAGAGTTTTCAGTCAAAACCCCTAAGGGAAGTATCATGGCAACATAGTTCTGTGAATCAGTCCCAATTAGAGCACATAAATGTTCTTTATCCGCTGATCTCATTTTCATACCTATGATTATGTATGATATAATCCTCAGTATGGATTGGCTTTTGGACCATGATGCAAAGATTTATTATAAGAAGAAGGAGGTTACGATTTTTAATGATAATGATAAGAAACACCTTATCTTTAGAGCAGAATCGTCACCACCTAATTCTTATCTAGATCCACCCCCATTAGCTCAACTAAATTCAATTATAAGGGAGGAAGAGAATTAAATAACTGTGGGTGAGGAAAGGAATGTTAAAATAGATGATTTACCTTTTGTGAAAGAATATGTAGATGTGTTTCCGGAAGATTTACCTGGACATCCTCTAGAACGAGAAGTTGAGTTTTCCATTAATTTAATTCCTAGATCAAGGCCTATATCGAAGACCCATTATAGAATGTCCATTGTGGAATTAGTTGAACTAAAGAAACAACTAGAGGAATTAAGTAATAAGGGACTTATTCACCCTATTTTTTCTCTATGGGGAGCCCTTGTCCTTTTTGTTAAGAATAAAGATGGATCTATGAGGTTGTGCATTGACTACAGGGAGGTCAATGCTATAACAAAAAAGTACAAGTATCCCCTACCTCGAATTGATGATTTATTTGACCAAATGCAAGGAGTTAAATACTTTTCAAAGATTGACTTTTGATCTGGATACCATTTGTTATGTTTGAAGAAGGAAGACATTCCGAAGACAGCATTTCAAACCAGGTACGGGCATTTAGAGTTTACAGTAATGCCTTTTGGATTGACTAATGCACCATCTGTATTCATGGATCTGAAGAATTGAGTTTTCAAGGAATATCTCGATGATTTTGAGGTGGTATTTATTGATGATATCTTGGTATACTCCAAAATCTATGAAGATCATGAAAATCACTTGCGCATTATCCTAAATACTCTTAGAAGACATGAATTATATGGGAAGTTTAGCAAGTGTGAATTATGGCTTCAGAAGATTTCTTTTCTCGGCCATATTGTCTCTAAAGATGGAATTTTCATTGATCCTTCTAAGACCAAGGCAATCCAAGAATGGCCAGCACCGATGAGTTTAACTGAGGTACAAAGTTTTATTGGTTTGGCAGGTTATTATCAATGTTTCGTCCAGAAATTTTCTCAGTTGGCTAACCCATTAACAATGCTCACACGTAAAGGGGTTAAATTTGTTTTGGAAAAAATAGTGTGAAGAATATTTTAACAAAATAAATAGAATATTAGTCAATGCTCTTATATTGACTCTACAATTGGGGAATGATGGGTTCATTATTTTTAGTGATGCATCGAATAATGGACTTGTTTGTGTCCATATGCAGAATGATAGGGTTATTTCCTATGCATCACGATAGCTAAAAATTAATGAGAAAAACTATCCTACTCATGATATCAAGTTAGCTGTTGTAATATTTTCCTTGAAGATATGGAGAAATTATCTCTATGGGAAAAAATGTGAGATATATACCGATCACAAGAGTTTGAAGTATATTTTCTCACAAAAAGAACTCAACATGAGGCAAAGGCGATGGCTTTAACTACTCAAGGATTATGATTTCATGATACACTACCACCTGGGGAAGGCAAATAAGGTTGCAGATGCTTTGAGTAGAAAAGATCATGGAGTTTTTAACATGATGAGAGTGGAAAGGGATCCTATTTTCATGGATCTAGTAAAGATGGATATGAGAATCACCATGGAAGGTGAAACATAAAAACTTTTTCAAATTGTTGTTAAACCATCTTTACTAGAAAGGATAAAGAGTTCTCAGGACAATGAAGAAGAGTTTAAAAAGAAGATTAAAGCTATGAATGATGGGATATTGAGTGAATTTGTGTATAAAGATGGAATTTTAAAATTTGGGAGGAGACTTTGTGTTCCTGATATACCTGATTTAAAAAAGGAATTATTAGATGATGCTCATAGTTCCAATTTCTCTATACACCCTGGGAGCACCAAAAAATATAGAGATTTTAAGGAACACTTTTGGTGGGACAACATGAAGAGGGAGATTGTTGATTTTGTGTTAAGATGTATGGTTTGTCAACAAGTGAAAGCTGGAAGGAAATAGCTTGGTGGAGTATGGAAACTTCTTCGCATACCTGAGTGGAAATGGGATAATATCATGATGGACGTTGTCATGGGACTACCAAAGACTCCTAGAAGGAACGATGCAATATGGGTCATTATTGATCGTCTTACAAAGTCAGCACATTTCTTTGATATAAAAAAGGATTTACCACTTGAATGTCTAGCAGGACTATATATTAATGAAGTTGTGAGACTTTATGGAGTACCCATATCGATTGTCTCGGATCTTGATCCCTGTTTTACATCAAGATTCTAGAAAGGTCTTCATAAGGACTTGGATACTGAACTTCGTTTGAGCACTTCTTACCACCCTCAAAGAGATGGACAATCAAAATGAACTATTCAAAACTTCGAAGACATGTTGAGATCATGATCACTTGACTTTCATGGTATGTGGGATCAATATTTACCTCTGGTAGAATTTTCCTATAACAATAACTTCCATTAAAGTATTCAGATGGCACCATATGAAGCATTATACAGAAAGAGATGTCACACAACAACCTATTGGGATGAAATTGGTGAAAGAAAACTTTTAGGCCTAGAACCGGTGGAGGAAATGATGGAAAAGGTGAAGGTAATCCAAAACCACATCAAAGCAGCTCAAAGTAGGCAGAAGAGCTATGCTGACAACCAAAGGAAGGATTTGGAATTTCAGGTAGGAGATCATGTTTTCTTGAAGGTATCTCCATGGAAGAGAGTTATAAGTTTCGGTAAGAAGGGTAAATTGAGTCCCAGGTACATAGGACCCTTTGAAATTCTAGAAAGAATTGGGGTTGTAGCTTACCGTTGGGCAATGCCGCCAAGTCTCTCCAAAGTTCACAATGTGTTCCACGTATCACTGTTGAGAAAATAAATGCCTGACCCAACGCATGTACTCACCTATGAGGAGTTAGAACTAGAACCCGTTATGTCTTATTTCAAAGAGCCCGTCAGGATTCTTGATACAAGAGAACAAATTCTGAGAAACTGGACGACTCGTCTGGTAAATGTTCTATGGAGAAACCATAAGATGGAAGAGGAAACGTTGGAACCCGAGGAACTTATGATGAAGAATCACCCGATTCTTTTTATGCAGTAATATTATAATACATTTCTAGGACGAAATTATTTGAAGGAGGGTAGAATGTAACACCCCATGCTTCCATGGTACGCTTCTCTTTGAATAATACAGTAGCGTGTGTTATACGCACCTTTGAGTTCTAACACACACCACAACCAATCGAACTAGCCGTTATGAATAGTAATACCTACTTTTTGAAATTTTATAAATTTTATCTCTCAAAACGGACTTCCTTTTTGGATTCAGAATATTTAATTTTTCCTAGGGTGATATTTTGGTACTTTTCAGATAACTTTTATTTTTTGATGAATAGTGAAAATTACTAAATTTTAATTAAAAACAACTTTTTTAATCAAAATAATTAATAGTGATAAATTATGAATTTGAGTGGTTTTAAAGTATATTTAGAATATATTTTTACCATTCAATACAATGTTGGTCATTGGACATAATTTCACAATTAAACCGGACATAAACAAGTGTCAATCTTTTGATAGTTATTATATCTTAAAAACACGCTTTTTGTTTTGACAGCGGGAATTAATTTTAAATTAATTTCTGCCACTTCTGTGTTTTGAATTTGGAAAAATAAATTAAATATTTGGAATCAGGATGTCCAAATTGTGTAAATAGGTAACTTTTATTTTTAGACATTTTAAATAATTATTTCGGTAAATATTTTATTTACCACGGTTGATGGGTAAATCCAATAAATAAGGGTAAAAAAATAATATTATAATAAAAATAAATTACCCTAAAACGTGTCTAAACCTTATTGGGGGATACTTGTCTGACCATGGGCATCTTTGTGATGATTTTGGGATCCCATGGAGCCACTTGTAGGTGACTGGGACACTTTATATTAATTAAGTTAAAGTTAATTGAAAAATGGCATAGGCTTATATATTTTAGAAAAACAATTTTTACGTAGGGTTATATATGTTATATTTTCTATTATAAATATTAATAGGAATGATAATAAAATTTCATACATAATGGTATTTTATTTATAATTTTTAGACATTAAAAATGTAAAAATATATATGAAACAATAATGATGCAGTATTTTCCTTATTAATGAAAGAATCAAATTAATGGTATTGTAAATGTTAAAATAAATATAATTTGAATGTTTTGATGACATACACAAATTTAATTGGTTAATATGTCAGGTTTATATTTCATAAATGAATTTTTTTCGAATTAATAAAGTTTTTAAGACTTTAACAAAAATCAATTATTGAGTAGTGTCAAAATTGACATAAATGAGTTTTTAAAACAAATATTATATTATTAATTTATATTCTATTCCTAAAAATTTAAGGTTTGGCCATACGAATTATATCATTATTGGTGTATCATTAATGGACCACTTGGGGGTCTCTTGGAGGTATATAGTAAGTTTATTAACTATATAATATAAAAATACAAAGTGACATGGTAAGTGTCAAACTAATTAACTAAGAGTTAAAACTTAAAGATAAGGTTAATATGATGACCCAAACCTATCTAAAATATATAGGTTGAAAGGATTTCGACCCATCCCCTCTGTTGAATTTGAATAATATACTTTATATCCATTATAAACAAAATATTATTTTATTATAAAATATTACTTTTAGTTTTTCCTAAAGAGACCCTCACCCCTCTTATAAAAGTGCACTCCACCTTCTCATTAATTCACACCTTCAAAGCCATTTGGCTCAGCCAAACTCTACCCAAATATCCTACCAACTTTCCTCACTTCATCCTAGAGGCCTTAGTTTGATCAGAAATTCAACATAAGGAGACCTTTTGATCAAATCAAAAGGAAGAACACGAAGAAGAGGTAATGTCTTCGCCACCCTCTTTAAAGTTCCTTTCTTCTTAAACTTCTTCTTTCCTTGTTATTTCCATTATAAAATAATAAATATAGTATCTTCTATATACTGTGATGTAATTATAATTATGGAACAAACAAATTCATTATTCTATCCATCCCTTCAATGACATGTCACCATACGTGCGTACGTACGGCCTACCGTATCCACGTTGTGGTGTAATTGTTATTCAATATATTATTATTTAGATGGTTATAATAATGATGTATACTTCCTATAAATAATAAATATAACATTATAATGATTCTGTCTATATTATATACCATCCAATTATATATTATTTTAATATCAAAAGAATGATATTGTCGCTCATGCGTACGTACGGATTACCGTCTCCACGAACACGAGGAGATTCATTCCACATCGTATCCATTCTAGACTAAATTTTACTAGATGATTAAAAATAATATTTAAGGACTTGATATCATTCTAGATATGAATAATATATAACCTATCCATAACAAATTTGGCATATGTATCAAAACATATAAAACAAAATGAGCAAGTTAACACCCGAAACAACGATAATACTAAGATATTATCAACAAAGCAATATTAAAAAATCATATATGATATCATATTAATGTATATGATTCTTTTATAATTTAATAAAAATTATTTCACCATTATATACGAGGTTAACCAACCCTCAATCAAGGAAAAGTACAAGGTAAGGGTTTTTTTCACAATCTTTTCATTATCCGAGGTTGTTTATACGTAATTATCTACTGGGACCTCTTTATCATCCACATCCATGATTTTTAAAAATGTATTTAAAAACATTCTTACTATTTTACAGAATATGGGTTAAAGTCATTTATACCATTTTTTTTCTTTTTATAAGATGTTTATAAAGGAATCTTTCTATTGTTTTCTAAACAAGGTCCTTTTTAACCTTTTCGAGAGAATTAAGGTAAGAATGAATTTTTTTAACTTATACAGTGGGTGCGGCTATTTTTTGCCATTATAAAATTGCCAAAGCTTCCCTTTCAAGATTTTAAGAATATTTTAAAGTAAATGTTTTCTTTTATAATTATGTGACTTTTTAATGATTAAAAAAAGAGATATTTCTCTCAAATAGTTTTGATTTCATATATGTCAACATCCTTTGATGGATTTTAAGTTTATTTGAAGTTGATATAATATGATGAAAAAAATTCCATATTGTATTTAAGGTCTTGTGATATGTTTGACTATGGATGTGTTATTTTTATACCGTTCATGGTTTATGAAGAAAGTATTGACATTTCGTATTCATGTTTTAATATGAATGTTTATGTATTGTTTAAACCTGTTCACATGAGGAATGCATTGGACTTAATAAGTGACGGGTGGAGCCCGCTATAGCTCCTCGATGCTTAGGTAGGACTCATGAGACAACCTAGTGTCTTGGCATGAGGCTTTGACAAAATCTTATTTGTAGTCTTGGCGCGAGGCCTTGGCTACGTGGTTATGATAGTCTAACATTATGCATTCTGTCATTGTGAAAGTGGTTATTGATATTGCATTTGGTTGTTAGACTAGTAGAATATCCATGTGATTAATTAAATGGAATTATTTTATTTTATCATTGCCATATTATGATGAAGTTAAAGTATAAAAGTATTTTGTTTTAGTTATACATTGCCTTAAATGTTTATGTTTATTTATGAAAGTTTCTGCTATATTGTTATCATTACTGAGAATCTGAGCTCACCCCTTTCAATGTTTTATTTTTTCTAGGATGTGAAGAAATAATTTATGAATGACCTACAGGGATAGTATTTGGGGATATGAGTGTGGACTATGGAGACTATGTTTTTTTAGTTTTCATTTTTATGATGTAATGTAAGACTTATGAATATATCTAGTGTTTCCAAGGATACTAAACTAATAAATCTTTAGATATTTTATCTTTCTTGTGATCATGCCAATGTTATGTAATAATGTACTGACTCTGGGTAACTGGGGTCAGGGCATTACAGTCTAGGCATATGATATCTTTGACTAATTCTAGTTTTTGTGGGAACATGTACTATCTATTGTGACTCACCCATTAGAACTAACTGACTAACCAGAATGGTAGTCATCTCCACCTCACTTATAGCAGGTATTTAGTTTGATTGAGAAATTGGGATATCATTTATTAGAGTAACTTAATGGTTGAATTTATTCTCTGTTGGAACTTGATATCATAGGATAAGGAGTTTTGTCTCACAATTTTTCTTTTCATGAAATAAAGGATAATTTCTAAACTCATCTCTGTCAGAATTAGAACTACTCTCATAATCTTGATCATCTCTATGATCAAATCCACCAAAATTATTTACATAATCAAGATTCTCATCTGGATCCACATCATCTCTATCTTGATCATCATTTCTTTAACTTTTACATGATATCAAAGGATCCAAAAACTCATAATTTTATTCCTTAGATGATTTATCATTGTTTTCATTTGTACTACAACTTTGGTTATCTGAAGTTTCTAGAGGAATATAATTTAAATTTATCATCTCCTAAAACTATAGTATATTTATCATCATTATTTTCAATTAATAGACACTCTCTATTAAGAAAACATACTAATGAACTGATAGGATCAACATTAATTTTAGCTGTAGATTTGGGAATCTCCAGATCACTTCATTCTTCTATAGATAAGGATTTTTCTTCTTATATTGTAGGTTCATACCCTTCAACATCATCATCAGAGTACTCATCTACTTTATCTGACTCGATATTAGGCTCTCTCAGGTGTTTAGTTCTAGTAGGATGATCAATTTTATTGAAATCATCTTATAATATTTCATTATCTATTTCGCAACATAACTTCCAAGGGTAAAACTTACTTTTACCCTCTTATAAATTGCTTTTGATAAACAAAAACCACCAATTTTTTCTTCATCTTCTTCTCAAACATTAACATATCCCTTTGTATCTAATATGGCTAAAATATTTTTGGGATATATTAGAGAGTTAGAAATTTAGCTCTTCCTGAATATATCATGCATATTAAAAATAAAAAATATACAAAGGTTAATTCTTTTCCCTTTCTTCATCATATACAGAAAATATACATCATAGTATCTCATTGTATTTAAATCTCCCTTCCATGGACATAAGACATGTTGATGAAACTTAAATTGTTGCCTGAACTCACCATAAAGTTCTATATCTTTTGGTCTCCTCTTAGTTTGATCTTCATTCAATTATAGGAGGGATTATTCTAATTTATCATTAGGGAAAATCCTCATATACTCTATTATAAGGATCTTTTAAACATTTTTCCATTCCCTTATAGAGAAGGAAATATACTCCCCATCAATTCTTCTTCATACTCTCTCTACATTATTTTCAAAAACAAATTCCACATTTTGATAAAATTTCTACACTAACCTCACATATTAAATTAGATGATTTAAGATGAACTAGTTCATCCAATTTTTATTTTCTATAACTTTCAATACCAGTGTATTGCTGTTAGGGAGACACAGTGCAACAATTTCTTTCAATATCAACAACACATTTTTTCAGATGCAGGATTCAAGAGACAACATCCATACTTCTTGAGGATACCTTTTTCTTCTTTTATATTCATATCTCATGTGGTCATGATTCGTCAACCCACTTCACTCAATCCATTTGGATCGGCTGAAATATTTAGTGAAACAAGGGAGAAGATGATTGGTTTAAGATGAAGGTAAGGAGGTTTAAGAGAGTAATGGTTTAAGGTGTGGTCAATCAGATTAGATGTATACTTATATTTATATCATTAGGGGATTCTAAATAAACAAATAAGAGAATAAAAATTAATCATAAAGAAAATTTTAATCAGAAAATACAAATTTAATCGGGAAATAAAAAACTAACGGTAATAAAACAATGGTAACATTAAAAGGTACGGTGAACCATTCAACGGTGACTTGTTCAATGGTGACTCGTCAATGGTGACTCATAAATGGTGAATCATTAATGGTGACTTATCAATGGTGACTTATCAATGGTGACTCATCAATAGTAATTCATCAATAGGTACTCATCAATGGTGAATCATCAAAAGTGACTCATCAATGTTGAATTATTAATGGTTACTTATCTACAAAAGCTTATCATTCCAAATTCATGTATGATGTAGTTAAATATCTTATAATTCAAAGTATTTGGGAATATATCAGCTTGCTAACGATCAGTTCAAATGAAATAAAAATTTATATCACCATTTTGATAACGATCTCCAAAAAAGTGATGTCATACATCAATGTGTTTTATTCTAGAGTGAGAAACTAGATTATTAGAATTTTTATCTCACTTTTTTTATCCCAATTTATAGGTACATGTTTAAATTGACATTCAAAGTATAGTAAAGTATGTTTCATCCACAATATTTATCCCCAACAATGTGTTGTGGCTATATATTCAGCTTCATCAGTTGAGAGTTCTATAGAATTTTGTTTCTTACTACCCCATAATAATATATATTTTCCTAAAATATGACATGTTCCTAATGTGTTTTTTCTATCTAACATACATCCACCAAAATCAGCATCTGAATATCGTAAAAAATCAAAAGAAGGTCCTCTTGGATAGAACAATCCTAAATTTGATGTATATTTGACATATTTAAATATTCTTTTGACAGCTAACAAATGTGACTCTTTGTGATTTTCTTGAAAGAATGTACACATACACACACCAAACAAAATATCAGTCCCACTAGTAGTTAAGTAAAAAATTCATCCAATCATACCTCTATAACTAGTTTAATATACTAATTTCCTCGGATCATCAAGATCTAGTTTATAGGTGTTACTCAAAGGAGTATAACTATTTTTTGTACCATCTAGGCCAAAATGTTTTGAAATATATTTAATATATTTAATTTAATTTAAGATAATCCCTTATTTATATTGAGAAATATTAAATCCAATAAATTATTTGCGTTCATCCATTAAACTCATTTCAAATTCATTTTGCATTTGTTTTGAAAAATCATTATAAAGGAAATCATTATTATATCCAGAAATAATATCATATACAAATATTTATAATATTAAAACATCTTTTGAAGTTATTTTAATGAAAATAGTTGGATCATCTATACCTTTTGAAAAAAAATGAAATAAGAATAGAGGTAATCAAATCATAAAAATCTATAAGAGACTGTTCTAAACAATATCAAGCATTTGTTAATTTAAAAACACAATTTGGTAAATGAGGAATTTGAAATATAGGGGGTTTTCAACAAAAAAATCCTCAATAATAATCCCATTTAAGAATACACTTCTGACATCCATTTTATAAAGTTTGAAATCCATATGTGCTACAAAAGAAAGTAGTATCCTAATGGATTCAAGTCATATTACAAGTGAAATTTTTTTTTATAATCAATTCCCTTTTCTTGATTATAACCTTGTGAAACTAGTCTATATTTATTTTTTACTATTGTGATAGAATCATCAACCTTGTTTCTAAACACACACTTATTTACAATAGTCATGGAATTTTTATTTCTATCAATATGTTCCCAAACATTTTTTATTTCAAATTGATTATGTTCTTCTTGTGTGGATATTACCCAGAATTTATCATTGACGACATCATATATAATATTAGGTTTAAATTATGAAAAGAAAGATTGGTGCTAAATTTAATTTCTAAGAGAATTTATGGTAGGTGTACCTCTGTCAATATTTCTTATTATAACATCTAACGGGTGATTTATATGAGTCATAATGGGTCTTTGAGAATAGGGGTTAGTGGGCACATTATCTCATTCTAGTTCAGGTTCTAGCTAATTAATGGTTGAACTAAAAGTTTGTTTAATAGAATTTTTAGAAGGTTTAGTATTGAGATTTAAATTTGAAAGATCATCCTTATGATTCTCCAAGATAGTCTTAGTTTCATTTGGATCGGTTTCATCAAATTTAATGTGAACATATTCTTCCATTATTCTAGAATTTTTATTAAACACTCAATATAATTTACTGGAATCTAAATACCCTATAAATATTCCTTCATCACTTTTGGAGGAAATTTTTTCCAAATTATACATTGTATTTAGAATAAAAACATTACATCACAAAACCCTAAAGTAATTTAACTTTTGATTTATATTATTTCATAATTATTAAGGATTTCTATTTAAGAGGGGTCTTAATAATAATATATTTTTAGTGTAACATGTTTTATTAATAGTTTCATCCCAAAAGTAAATAGATATGTTATATTCATTTAGCATATACCGAGATATCTCTTGAATAGTTCTATTTATTTTTTCTACCACACCATTTGTATGGTGTCCTAGGTGCAGAAGAGTTTTTATTGTAACCATTTTTTGAACAAAATGATTCAATGTATTGATTTTAAAATTCCCGACCAAGATCACATGTTAAAGTTTTAATCCTATGTCCAAAACAATTTTCTATAGATTTTCCATATTTAATAAATAAGAAAAAGGTTCAATTTTGTGATCTAGAAATAATTCCCATGTGTATCTAGATAAGTCATCTATAAGGGAAAAGACATAATGATCTTCATTTAGAAAAGATACTCTTAAAGGTATACATAGGTCCATATGAATTAAATCTAAATGAACGAGATGTTAAAACTTCATTAATTAATTTAAGAGACATACTATGATGTTTTTTTATAGGGATTAAAAATTATATCATTTGAGAATTCAATAATTGGTAGGTCTCTAACTAACCCTTTACTAGTTAGCATTCTAAGTGAATGAATATTGTAATAACCTAGTCTCATGTGTTAAAGCCAAGATTCATTGGTAATGGATCCTAAGAATGAAATATTTTTATAACATAAGTAAATAAAAATAATGGAATAATTTATATCTTTTCTTAAGGTAGTAAAAATTATATAATTTTTATTATTAAAAAATGAGATGAATTGTTTTCAAATTTTACTTAAAATCCATCATCACAATGTCTATATATACTAAGAAGATTTTATTTCAATCCATCTATATATAAATGTTTGGAAATTAATGATGAATTAAAATTACCAATTTCTACAAGGTCGATGATTTTCCCATTTTCATTGTCACAAAAAGTGACATGTCCACCATCAAATTTGATTAAGTTTTTGAATTTTGAATACTCACAATTCATATGTTTGGAACATCAAATTTTTAGATACCATAAGTTTTTTTTTGGATCTGGTTTTTCCTTGTAAGACTTTGGAATATTTACACATATATTTCCATAGTTAGGCGTTGAGATGACGTGCGATTCCATTACCCAGTGTTCCCAAAATAAATATTATAAAAATATTAAGTATTTTTATACTATGCATGTGGAGGAAATGGGTTACATTTTAAACAGTAGGATGGATTAGAAAACCGAGGCCACAGTGCAGTCTGTAGTGTGTTGTTTACCCTAGATGGGGTATAACTTTTGTGGGTATAGACCTTTTGTGGAAAAATTTGTCGATGGAATTTTTGTAAATAATTTAATTTATTTATTTTGGGATGTCAGATCAAATAACTCCTTCACGGTGTATCAGATCAAATTTATAAGACCTCGGTTGAGTTAATAATGTTTTTTTATCCTAGTCATGAGATAAACTATGTTGGGATTGGGTGTTGGTTTAGAGGCATTTTAGAAGCGGGATGTTAAAGGAATGATATTATTTTAATAAAATTAAAACAATATCACTTACCTCTATTATCCCCTTTTTTGTTCTTAATATAGGAGAATCCCCTCCATATCCCACTTTTTTGATGGATGACCTATAAAAATTAATGAAATGAAGTGCCATTTGTCTTGGATCTTGACAGAAGATGCTCCCAGGTCGTGAAGTAGTAGATTCAGAATGCTGATTCATCCTTTAAGATTCGGTGTTTTACACTAAAGTAGGTGGGTTTGAGTTTTAATCTGGATTCCCCCTATTTATGAGTAGTTTTTTTCTTATATGGATCTTCAATAGTAGAATATTATAGTGTATATCATGTCCTGAGGATCTCTTATCCGGTCACAGATTAATGTTCTGAGCATCGTAGTGGTCCCAGTGGACCGCGGAAGGTAGTTGTGGCACAGCTCCAGCGAGGCAGATCTAGTAAGGCAATGGAATGGAAGGTTTTAGTGGTGCGGGAAACGTCCACTAGGTGACACAGAAGGGTCCACTGGGTGGCACGGTGGAGGCCACTGGGTGGCACCACAGAGGTCGTAGGGCAGTGTGGCGGCGTAGCTACATAGAGCTCCAGAGGATGGCGAGGTGACACGGAGCACTGATGGGCAGGCTGGATACCGCTAGGCCACAGTGTGGCAGGCCAATGTAGTAGCTGAGCTATAAGCTATCAAAGAGAGCCAAGACAGCTGATGAAATACATCACAAGTGGAGTGGACTGGCCAGAGTGGGTCAGTCCTTCCAGAACGGGCCTTCGGGATGGGGTAGTCTTAAAATGCATGTATCATCAAAAATGGATGTTCATTTTATGTACCATCTATGAAAACATGAACATTATCGCAAGGAAAACATTTTGAAACCATTTTTAAAACTTTGTGTTTCAGGCACAAGTGTTGGTTACAGAAAATCTCCAATTATAATAATAATAATTTAATTATTATTATTTAAAGTTTATTACATCAGATGTATCTCTTGAATCTGATATCCATTTGATGTTCGGTCTATGGAGTGGTTAACCTATTTATAATGACAATGTTTCCAGAATAGTTTTGTATGATTAAACTGAAATTGAGGTTCAGGTCCCATGAGGGATGATTTTTCCATTTGTGGTGAAATGTTACTTTTTTACTGGGTGTCCATTTTGGGAAGGTAAATAGAATATCCTACATGTTTTTCTGAATATAACATGATAGTTTCCACATTTTCGGCATATGGTATTTGGTATTATGGTGGTGTTTTGTGGGTATCATGGGTCAGCAACGCCTTGATCGACATGGTTGAGTGGGTCCCCTAGTCCCTTTTTGTGACATTTCAATCAGCTAGGTTGAGTGAGTCCCCCTTTTCTTTTAGCTATGAGGTTTTGTGGTTTCACATACCCTTCTCTAGATTTGGACCCCTCTTTGGCTATTATTAGGGTATTGGTATCAAATCCTCTTCACTAGACTGTGGCCCCTCTTGGGAATCTTTAAGCACGTGTAGTGTGGGTTTCCCACCTTCTAGAGTGAGTTATCTTTATTTTCATCAATAGTAGACTCAATAGACTTAGAGAATGTATTTCCCCTAGATGGTCAGTGTGATGCTCACATGAATTCATGTTTCCTTGGTAGGGTTTTTGGTGTTAGTGTGACCAATATTTACCTAGGTGTTGATCATATACCTAGGATGTTCTAGAAGGGTACGGATCCCCCAATGAGCCCCAGGTGCGGAATGCCTATCTATTTATAGAGATACGTTTCTTCTGTGATCTATCTTGATTTTTTCATCTTCATATTTATCGAAATCAGCATTACCAAAACTACATAGGAATTGATCCTCAACTAATTTATTTGTTCCAATATTATGTTGTTGTGTGATACCCATTTCTGTGTTCTTTGTTTGTGACTAGGATTTTTTGTAACCTAGTAGATCATGGGTGTGATCCACTACCTGGCATTTTGAAGATGGTTTATTCATTGGGTGAATTCTTCTTTGGCATTTTCCGTCGATCATTTCCTTGATGGAATAAACCTAGAGGGTTGGATAGGTTGTGTCATTAGTTTTTTTTACTAATAGAGTGGAATATCTAGGATGAGTTTCATCTGAGATGACTCGACTCCTAGAGTGTTATTTTGCTGATTTTATTTAGACCCTAGAGTGGGAAGTTGTCACTGCTAATGAGGTCAGAACCTCAAGAGGATTGGTATCCGATACAAGTATATTTGGGTGATTTCTAGGTTTCCTTGTGGTGTTGTCACTTATGGGTTGACACACATTGTGGTTGAGTTGACTAGTTATGTGTAGTCGATGATGGTATTAAGATGGAGTCTTTCTCACATTTGGGTTCCCTCTAGCGGGGATGAGCAGACTATTTCCTTTCAGTTGCTCCTTTTCATTTGGGGTTCCTATCGAGTATATTCATAATCACCCATACACCGGATTTTCCTGCACATGTATTGTGTCTTGTGAAGACCATAGGTCTTTAAAAGGAGTTATAGGAGGACCCAGAGTAGGGTGAGAAAAGTGAGATTGACCAACCTGGGTGTCTACCGTAGCAAGGTTGATATGTTTTTTGTCAGGTGCATTTGACAACGAACCCCTCTATATGATAAGGTGGGATACATTTTCAGTTTTCTTTTAGTGGTCCCTAATTTTCCCTTTTTTTACTTTTATTGTACTCTGGTTTTGTATATATGTAAACATGTATTTATTATATGTTTTTTATACATCTCTAAAATATTTCATGGAGAGGTATGTGGGTTCTTTTTTACTAGTACCTTAGGATAAGGACTCTCATGTGTGTAATATCCTACTCAGTACTAGTCTCCAGCCCCTGGCCTATCGGAGGTGGGATTAGGGAGTCACATCTCTTGCCACGATGTGTCGTTTTGTGACAGAGTGGTATCAGAGGTGGTTGGTTCCACATTTGGATTGCAATCGTGATCTTGGTTTTTGTTGTATAATAATTGTTTTCGAGTGTTTCTAGTTCATCTTTTAGGACAGGGATTCTAGTTTTTGTGTGGTGTATGGTGTATCCATTCAGAAAGACTCTGATAACCTGCCTTTCAGCATGGTAAATTTGGACATTTGTCATAGTGGAAATCAATATTACATGCATCATATAGGACTAAGTTTGGGGTTTTCCTTATACTTCTTTAGTCTACTCCACGGATATACACTTTGACTATGTGTGTCTTTGTTTTTATTTCAGGATTCCTCCATAAAGAGAAACAGATAGAGTTTTTTGGAGGGATTATGATTGTGATCCCCCCCCCCAATATGAGGCATTTGTGTAGGGCATTGGTTATGGTGATGGACATTCGAGTGAACCGCATATTGTGACACCACCCTTTGAGAGGATGGTTATTATAATGGTGCATTACAAGGATGTGTACAGATTGAGTGTCCTACACAAGTTCTAGATGTAGCGACCTATGACGTTTCAAGGTGACCCAGACCCCCAGGAAGCTGATGACTAGATCATGGAAGTCATGCGAGTTTTCTTGCTTATGAGGAAACATCCAATCAGATGATGTTCCTAGCAGCAAGAATTTTTAGGGTTCGTCCAAGCATTGGTGTAGTATTTTGATACAGACCCATGATGAGGATATTATCTTTGGGTAGATTTTTATCATCTCTTCCAGGAAGAGTTTTATCCGACCACACTGAGGTTGGTGCGTATCACAGAGCTTCTACAGCTTCGGATGGATTGGAGGACCATGGAGGGGTACTCATCATGGTTTATAGACATGATGTGTTACTCTTTATATATGGTTCTGGATCTGTTCTTCCAAGAACAGACCATCGAGAAGGGATTGCACCAGGAGATCAGGGTGTCAGTGGTGTCATTGTTTATTCCCACCTATGCTGGAGTGCCAGTGTCGTCCTTGGTGGTGGAGAAATTTTTGGCTAAGCAGACTCTGACCGTCAGTGCTAGGAACATGGCAGTTGAGACCATGGTATTTGGTTTGGGGACTTGTATTCAATGATAGTGTCATGTGTCTGAGCATGCATGACATTTTTGGAGGTGACCCCATGATAGAGGATCTGAAGCTCATGACTCTCAGGTCGATTTTGGTCAGCAGTAGGAGAGGCGGTGTTATTCTTGTGATAGTCGTGGGCATCCTTCAAGAGATTTTTTTGACCCACCATACTGCTTAATGGGAGACAGTCGATGAACCTCCTTAGCAGAAGTAGCATTTCGAGCATAGAGATTTGTAGGGAGATGGATGTGGCAGAGAATTGGGTGTTGTAGCGGGAGGTGGTAGACGGTTTGAGTTTCCACCACCACCCTCAGGTGGTCCATGCCATACTTAGAGAGCTAGAGGATGAGGTAGGGACAACTGTTGGCCATAGATTCTATTGACCCAGAGGATCTCTATGAAAACCCTGATCTTTAATACACACTAAAACATTATTTATTACATAAACATAACTTGATACAACATAAAAGATAGATATTTTTTGTGTTTTTGGGGATTAGGATCATCACATAACTACTTAAGACCTTAAATACAACATCTTTATTAAAACTTCCTTTACATGACCACTACATTCTCTTGTACTTAGCATTGCATGGGATAACCTGAGGAAATTCAAAAGAAAATTTTGAGCTATAAAGCTTAGTAAGGGAATAAACATGGAATAAAATGTGGAATACAATACATGTTATACAATAGGCATATCAATGGATCACAATAGAAACATGAACATAAAGGCATGATAAATCATGATAATCATAACATGGAAGTGAGGTAACAACACTTAACATGGAATTAGCATGAGCCAAGGTTCATTTCACATGTATCATGATTAAACCCTCATTTCAAATAAATTATAAAGAGTCAACACCCATTACACATGACTTATCATGATACTATACTTACCCAATGAATTGGAGTGCTATCAGGGAAAACACTTCTTAAACATTTCATTTCATTCATAGGTGTGTCGCATGGATCATATAACATGGAATCCATCAACATCATAAGTTATTACATGATCTAATAATGTGGAATAAATACATGAAAGTACAATTCAATATATTTATGTTCATAATGGTGAATACCCTTGATAGAGACATGGGTATTATGTTAACTACACAATGATCTTGGCTTGGAAAAACACAATGCAATTTAAGCATCATAACGGCGTGACGTAAGGATTCGTGAAAATGGTTGATGAGAGAGAAATGGGTTTCCCATCATATGTACATGAAATGGAAATTAAGTCATTCATATAGATACATGTCCCAAAAAACTTAATGGAATTTATATGCATAATAAAAAATAATTACTTTGATGTAAAAGAGGATAGAGAAATCCTTCAAGGAATTTCAGCCAGGTAATGGGTGTACATGGGAGGCATTAATGAGAGAGAATGGAGTATCCCATCATAAAAACATAAATATGGAAGTATTTGGTAGGTTATAAATCCTACCCCAATATTTTTAATTTAAAACAAAAGAGAATAATAACTTAAAGAATATTGGACAAAAATGAGAATGGAAGAAATCCCTTAGAAGTGTGATCCCAAAGGCTTGAGAGTGGCTTGATAGAGGATTATTGGGAGCTTGGGCACCTTGGTAGGATTATAGAGAGATGATAGAAGAGGTTGGATGAACTCAAAATTCTTTGAGTGAAGAGAAATTGGGAGCTTGGGTGGGTTTATATACGAAAAGAGAGGGAATTGTTTATTATTTAGGTTTGGGTCACCACACATTAATCTAATAAATACCACAAAACATACAATGTTTTTCCCATATTTTTTTCAAAGGGGAGTGAAAAAAATATTTTATTAGTCAAATGGCCAGACTTATTAAAATAATAGGGTTGCTTTTGTGGAGGTGAGTCACACTCTCAAGGAAATTAATTTATAACATGAAAATATTTTATAACTCTTGGAGGATCCACTAATGTATTGTAAAATAAATCAACAAAACCTAAAATAAAATTATTTTAATGTTAAAACATATATTGGCAGAAATAATAATTTATAGTATTTTATTACATAACTATTGCATCATTATGATGTCATAAAACACATTATATATTTAAATAGTATTTAATTTTTACCGAAAAAATCGATTGTCTCTGAAAATTATAAAAGATTCACCATTGGATAATTTTGACGGACTAATTCCTAAAATAATATTAATTTTATCTAAATAATTTTCTAAATATGTGAATTTATACTTTTAAAATAAAAACCGACATTTATCGAAAATTCATGAGTTTTGACAAAAACGAATTTCAAAAATTAATAAAAATTACAATTTCATTTATAAAATTATATTATAATTTATATTTAATAAAAAGAAATTTAATAATATTAATATTTTATTAAAATATTATTTAATTCAAAAATTCTTTAATTCATAAAAATAGATTTCTTAGTTGAATATTCACTAAAAAACTATTTGTTCTGTAAAAACAATCTACAAAGTAAAAATAATAAAATGAATGTATATTCATTATTATATACAAAAATAATGCACATAATTATAGTGCTAAGTTCTTTTTACCTAAATCCTTACAACACCCGCATAAGACCGAAGGGTAAGGTGTGCGATAGTGACAAACTCTTGGGGTGGCTCAGATAATATTGCTCGGGTGGTAATCTCTATCAACTTCCACTTCTCTCGTAGGAAATTTCGTTCAACATTAACATGTTGAAGCTTATTTTGGACATGGTAAATAGGGAAGCCCAATGATGCCACCACCTTTCTGAGCTTCGACAAATGGGATTCACACGGGGAAAGTCTAGTGCATGAGGCCATTGCTTCCTTTGTCTGGGTAAATTGGATTTGTTAAAGCCCTATTTTTATACTAATCATGTGATCACTGTTCAATGACTATATTAGCAATGGTCACCATTATTAACTTATTTTAAAATCTATAAACATAAAACAAAATAAGTTCATATGTTGTATAACCATTTTACATAATAAGACATTCAATTATATCAAGAGGAATTTTCATTAATGAATGTTTGGGTCGTTAAAATCTTCCCCCCTTAAGAAATTTCTCCCATGAAATTTTTTTTCCCACACTAAAACATATGTGGGTAACATTTCTTCATTAGTTCCTCTGATTCCCATGTCCCTTCATCAAACTTGTGGCTTCACCACAACACCTTGACGAGGGGCATTGTCTTATTTCGTAAAACATTTTCTCTACAATGTAATATCTTCACTGGTTTCTCCTCATAGTAAATATCATCCTCTAGTTTTACTCCTTATGAAGAGAGTACATGTGAAGGGTCCAGTGTGTACTTCCATAATAGAGAAACATGAAATACATCATATACATTGGCCTTGGTAGGTGGGAGTGCTAGTCGATAAGCCACAACCCCGACACGATCAAGAATCTTGAAGGGGCCGATGTACCTAGGACATAACTTCCTTTTCTTTCCAAACCTCATGACATTCTTCCGTGGAGATATGTGTAAGAATACCATGTCTCCAACTTTAAACTCAAGGTATCATTGATGGTTATCATCATAACTATTCTATTGACTCTGGGCTACCTTGATATGTTGTTGAATGGTTTTCACCTTCTCCACCATTTCTTTGACCATTTCTGGTCCTAGAATCTTACGCTCACTGACTTCATCCCAACATCTCGGTCTTCTACACCTCTTCCCTTATAGGGATTTATAAGGTGCCATTCGGATGCTCGAGTAGAAATTGTTATTATAGGATAATTGAACTAGAAGAAGATGTTGATACCATCCTTCTTTAAAGTCCATTGAACATAATATTAACATATCTTCCAGTGTCTGAATAGTTCCCTCAGATTGGCCATCAGTTTGAGGATGATAGGCCATATTGAAGTTCAGTTCAGTATCCAGAGCATGTTGAAGAATATTAAAAAACATAGAGGTGACTCTTGGATCTCGATCGGATACAAATGATAGTGGTACTCCATGCATCCTTACCACATCCCTGATATATATCCATGCTAGTTGATCCAATGAGAAATCCTCCCGAATTTCAATGAAGTGTGCAGACTTTGTAAGACAATCCACAACAACCCATATAGAATTTTTGCCTTTGAATGTCTTTGGAATTCTTGTGACAATGTCCATGGTGATGTTAACCCATTTCCATGCTAGTATGGGAAATGTTTGCAACATACCCTTAGACTTCTGCTTCTACTCCTTCACTTGCTGACACACCAGACACTATAATGTATACTCAGTGATCTCCTTCATTATATTATCCCACCAATAATTCTCTTGTACATCTCAATAAATCATTTTGTTTCTTGGTTGAATAGATAAATTTGATATATGTGCATCATCCAAAAGTTCCTTCTTCTTCTACGGACTTGATGGAACACATAGTATTTTCCTAAATCTCACAATTCCTTCTTCATTAACATTGAACTCCAAGGATTTCCCTTTTCTGATATCTTCCACTTTATTTTGGATTCTCACATCATCATTTTGAGTATCCTTTAACCTTTCCAAAAGAGACGGTTGAGCAATCATTTGTTAAACAATTTATGATGTTCCCTTATTTATGATTTACATGTCCATATTCATCAAATATAAAAATATTGGATCCTTATCAATTCTCATCAATGATAGAATCACCTGGTCCTTTCTACTTAGATCATCTTCCACCTTGTTCACTTTCCCTGGGTGCTAATGGATTGAGCAGTCATAGTCATTTATGAGATATAACCATCTTCGTTGGTGCATGTTCAACTCTTTCTGTGTGAATATATACTTGAGGCTTTTCTCGTCCATATATATTTCACACTTCTCCCCAAAGAGATAATGCCACCAAATTTTTAAGGCGAAGACCACCGCAGCCAACTCCAGATCATGTGTTGGATAATTATACTCAAGAAATTTCAATTGTCATGAACCATAGGCAATGACTTTTTCATTTTACATTAACACACAGAAAAGTCCCTTTTTCGAAGCATCACTGAATACCACAAAAAGTTATCCACTTGTGGGTAAAGTGAGAACGAGCTCAGTGATAAGGCTCCTTTTCAACTCCTTGAATCTTTCTTTTCAGTCATCACTCTAAGAAAACATTACTCCCCTATGAGTTATCTTGCTAAGTGGGTTGTACAATCATGAGAAGTTTCTCACAAATTGTCAACAATATCAAGCTAATCCCAAGAAACTACGGATATCTATTACTGATGTTGGCCTCATCCACCCCTCAATTGCACCTGTCTTTGAGGGATCCATAGATATCCCATTTCATGGGATGATATGGCCCTATAATCAGACCTTCTTCAACCAGAACTCACAGTTGCTGTAGTTTCAATAGATCTTCTCCTTTCGTAAGGTCTCTATTACAGTTCTCAGATGCTCTTACACATCCTCCTAGGTTTTTAAGTATATTAGAATTTCATCTATAAAGACTTCCACAAATTTGTTTTGGTAATATCTTAAGACTCTATTCATCAAGTCCATGAATATTTTTGGTGCATTAGTGAGTCCAAAAGACATTACTATGAATTCATAGTGCCTTTATCTTGTACAAAAAAGAGTCTTGGGGATATATTACTTCTTCACCCTTACTTGTAATATCCCGAACGCAAATCCTCCTTGGAGAAGTATTGTGCTCTACGCAGCTGATCGAACAAGTCATCAATTCATGGGAGATTATACATTTTCTTTATTGTTATATTGTTAAGCTCGCGATAATCGATGTAAAGGCGCATTGACCCATCCATCTTCTTGACTAAGAGTACTGGTGCACCCCATGGTGAAGCACTTGGGCATATAAATACTTTATCCAGATTCTCCTATAGTTGTTTATTCATCTCCTCAAGCTCCAGAATAGACATTCCACACAGATTATTGGATATTTACAATTCCCTAGGAATAAGTTCAATTGACAACTCAACATATCTTCTAAGAGGAAGACCAGGCAATTCCTTGGGAAACACTTCAGCGAATTCCCTCACAATAGGCATGTCTTCATGGTTGGTTGCTTCCTTGGACTCAATCATCTAATCCAGATACGTGTGCTCATAGGGCATTAATATCCATGATTGAGATGACGGATCTAAAGAATATTCCTACTTCCTCCTTGCACATGTATAGAATTAGGGGTTGATTCTCCATATGGAGAGTGATTTCCCTCTCATAGAAATTTCTATTGTCTCTATATAAGGAAATCCAATAAATGCCAATAATTTCATCAAATTCCACTACAAGGATTATGATGAGGTTTTCCGAGAAGTTCACTCCCCAAATTATGATAGGGGAGGAGTTATATTCATGGGATGCAATGATTTCCCCATTTTCCATACTCACCGACATCTTTACTTCCATAATTTGTTGTGGTGTTGGGGTTTTTCTAATAAATATTAGGTATATAGAAGAATTCGTATAACTAGAATAAAAAAGTGCATTCTATATTCTTTAATGAATAACTAGTTTACCTTTCACCACTTCGTTTTTGGGGTTCACTTCGGTGGTAGTGATGGAAAAAGACCTCCCATGCTATCTTGGTGGTTGTTGGTCGCCTCTAAAAATCCTTGGCTTAGAGAACTAGTTTGAAAAGTGTCACGGTTCATTTCAGTTGAAGCAATGAACAATGTCTTGAGGGTCGAGCAGAGAATTCCACTCGTCTGTCATAGTCGTGGGTTTTTCTTTCCGACAGTTAATAGCCAGTTTCCTCCTCTTACAAACCTTAAACATTTCCTCATCCCCTTAAGAAAATTTCCAGGGTGCCTCTTTCCACACCTTTGGCAAGTGGGGTATTGTATTTTCTTAGCACCATTGGGTTTATCCATCGGACCGCTATAATTGAAGTCCACCTTACACTTTTTATCCCCATGATACCCTTAAGATTATCCAATCTCTATTTTGACCTTGAGGGTACATCGGACAATGTCCTCATAGCTATTGAAGTCACGGATTGCCAGCACTTTCTATAGGATAGGTTTTAGCCCACAAAAGAAGCGGTCAACCTTGTATTCGGGGGTAACGACAATGCCAGAGGCATATCTTCTAAGGCTTGTGACATTTCCCCATACAATCAGACAGATTTTTTGTCTTTCTTCATGATTTCAAGGAAGTCCCTTTCCATCTTAAGCCGGAGGGTGCGCGGAAAATATTTATCAAAAAACATATTTTGGAAATCCTTCCATTCCAACGCCTCGATCTACACCACATTATTTGTATTTCTAATCAATTTCCACCATTGATCAGCTTCACCCTCCATATGATAAGCAGTCAAGAGAATCATCTATTGTTAAAAACATTGAATGATGGAGAAGATCTTTTCAATGTAGTTGATCTATTGTTCTGTGATTGAGGGATCAGGTGATCCATTAAATGTAGGAGGCCTTTAACTCATGAAGCTCTAAATAGTTTCTTGTTCTTTCATAGGTGGTGTTGAACGTTCCTCTTGAACCATGTTTCAATTCAAAGCTTGAGTTAACTGATATAGAAGCATGACAAAGTTCATGATTCCCAATCCCATCAGATTGGGAATCTCATTAGCACAGTCATCACGTTGATCTTCATGTTCGTTGTTAGCCTGAGTCCTACTATTACCAGACATTGTCTTGAATAAAAGGAAAGTTAGGGGTAACAAATAAAGGGTAATCCAACGAAAAAACTAATGACTTATAAATAACTTTTATTTCCTTAACTTATGAATCCATATTCTTCGATCTATGTTATCCATGATCTAATTGCTAACATATATTCATAGGGAATTACCTTAATAATGGTTCGTACTAAGCTTGTGAATTTTCCAATTCATATCCCCCGGGAGTGTCATAACCAAGAGTGCAACAAGGCCCATTATGGTCTACCGGGGTACCCCGAGTCAAGCTTTAAACTCCTTGTCGGGGTTTTCATCCCTAGGTACATTTCTACCCGAGCCACCTCTACCTGCTCGTATCCAGGCAGGAATATATTTTTTTGATAAAAAAATAATAAATGCCCACAAAAAAGTAGGGATGTCATTATTATACTTTGTCTTGTCTCCAAGTCTTCACTATGGTTATCTAATCTGAATCCCCTAAATAACTAATCCTATCCTCTAATACCAACTATGACAACCCTTCTCTTTATTACACACTAAAACATGATTTATTATATAAAGTTCACTTGATAAAAAATATAAGATCAAGAGGTATAGTGTCTTTGGGACTTATTATCATTACATAACAACTTAAAACATGAAATACAACATCATTATTGATAACTTCCTTTACATGACCTCTACATTCCTTCGTATATAGAATTGTAGGGGATAACCTGAGGACATGAATAAGAAAAGGGTGAGATATAAAGCCCAGTAAGAGAAATTAACATGGAATAACATGAAGAATAAAATACATGTTAGATAATAGGCATATCAATGGATCACAAGAGAAACATGAACATAAAGGCATGATAAAGCATGATAATCATAACATAAAAATGTGCCAACAACACTTAAAATGAAATTAGCATGATCCAAGGCTCATTTCACATGGATAATGAGTAAAAACTCATTGAACATGAATTAGAATGAGTCAAAAACCATTGCACATGATGTATCATGATAATATACTTTACCCAATTCATTGAAGTGCTATCAAGGTGCACCCTTCTTAATCATTTCATTTCATTCATAATTGTGCCACATGGATCATATAACATGGAATCAATCAACATCATAAGTTATTCCAAGTTTATGTAATGTGGAAAAAATACATGAATGTACCATTCAATATTTATATGTGCATAAAGTTGAATACCCTTGATAGAGTCATGGGTATGGTATTCACTACACAAATATCGTGTCTTGGAAAAACATGGTGCAATTTCTGTAGCATAACAGCGTGACATAAAGATTCATGAAAATTATTGATGAGAAGAAAATTGGGGTCTCATAATATTTACTTGAAATGGAAAGTAAGGGGGTCATAGAGATACATGTCCCAACCAATGTAATGGAATTTTGATTCATAATACAGAAGAATTACATGGATGTAAAAGAAGAGAGAGAAATCTGTCATGGAATTTTGGCATGGTAAAAGGTGTACATGGGAGGCATTAATGAGAGATAAAAGTGCCTCCGATCATAAAAAATAAATAGGGAAGTATGGGGGAGGTGTGAAATCATACCCCATCATTTGTAATTGAAAACAAAAGGGTATATCAACATAATGAAAATTGGACAAAATGAGAAAGGAAGAAATCCCTTACATGGAAGTGTGATCCCAAAGGCTTGGGAGAGGCTTGAGAGAGGCTTCTTGGTAGCTTGGTGCACCTTTAAAGGATTATAGAGAGAGTAGGGAAGAGGTTGGACGAACTCAAAAGGCTTGAGTGAAGAGGAAGTGGGATCTTGGGTGGGTTTATATAGTAATGGAGAGGGAATTATTTATTATTCACGTATGGGTCACCACACATTAAACTAATCAATACCACAAACCAGACCATGGTTTTTCCCATTGTTTTTTCCAAAGGAGTTTGGAAAACAATATTTCAAAAGTCTAATGGCCTAAATTCTTAAAATAATAGGGTTGATTATATGGAGGTGAGTCACACTCTCAAAGAAATTCATTTAAAAAGTGAAAATGTTTTATAACTCTTGGAGGGTCCACTAATGTTTTGTAAAATAAATAAAAAACCTAAAATCACATTATTTTAATGATAAAACATATATTGGCCGATGATATTATTTATTTTATTTTATTACATCATTATTGGGTCATTATGATGTCATAAAACACATTATATATTTAAATGGTATTTAAATTTTACCCAAAAAATCGACTGTTTTAGAAAATTATGGAAAATTCCTCATTGGATAATTTTGATGTCCTGATTCCAAAATAATAATTATTTTATCTAAATAATTTTGTAAATATATGAATTTTTACTTTTAAAATAAAAACCAACATTAATAAAAAAATTCATGGTTATTGACAAAAACAGCTTTCAAAACATAAAAACATTACAATTACATATTTAAAATTATATGATAATTTATATTCAATAAAAATTAATTTAATAATAATAATATTTTATTAAAATATTATTTAATTCAAAAATCCATTATTTCATAAAAATAGATTTCTTAGTAGAATATTAACTTAAAATACTATTTGCGCTTTAGAAACAATTTATGAAGTAACAATAATAAAATGAATGTATATTCATTATTATATACAAAAATAATGCAAATAATAATAGTGCTAAGGTATTGTTACATAAATCCTTATAAAACCCGGATAAGACTGAAGGATAAGGTATGCGATGGTGATAGACTCTTTGGGTGGCTCGAATAACATTGCTCGGGAGGTAATCTCTATCAACATCCACTTCTCTCGTAGGAGGTTAGTTTCGAGCATAACATATTGAATCTCGGCTTGGGCTTGGTCAAGAGAAAAGCCCAATGATGCCACTTCCTTTCTGAGCACCGACTAATGGGATTCATACAGGGAAAATCTACTAGATAAGGTCATCTCTTCCTTTGTCTGAGTAAATTAGATTTGTTAAAGCCCTCTATTTATACTAATCCTATGATCACTATTCAACATTTGTATTAGCAATGGTCACAATTCTTAATAGTATTTTAAAATCAACAAGCATAAAACAAAATAAGAGCACATGTTATATAACCATTTTACCTAATTAGACATTTAATTATATCAAGAGGAATTTTCATTAATGAATTTTTGGGTCGTTACAATCTGTGAATGGATAGATGTATTCTCTATTTCATTTCTACTTTATGTAGTAGTCTGTTGGTACGCCTTCTTTTCCCTTTCTTGCTCGAGGTTTTTTCATGGCTTCGGTAAGACAATGTGTTGGGGTTGATTGAAGTAGCTTCAAATGAATGAGGACTAGGGATCATTCCACAGCTGAGATGTGTTTTTGTGATGTGACTGAAACCATGTTGGCGATTCAGTTCCGCCCAGAGTGGACACTTTAGAGGTGTGTTTGAAGATTCCCTCTTTCTTGTGAGTTCAAGGTGGGTTTTTCTGTTGGGAAGTTTCTATGAATGGTCGGTTAAGAACTAGCATTTGTTGGGATAACCCTATTTTTCTATTGGCACCCTCACATGTTCGACATCATCATGGTACATGTGTCACATTAGTAGGTCATGGTGTGGTTTGATGTGCCATTGGTCTTACAAGAATGAGTGGTGCTTCCCCACTAAGATGAATTTTTGAGACATGATTCAAAACCGTGTGGGAGAGTTAGTTCCACCTAAAGTAGATATTATCTAGGTGAGGTGGATGAATCCCTATGACTTGTGTGTTCATAGTAGGTTAGTTGGTCTATATGTCAGGTTAATGAGGTGGTGTACCGCTAGACCCTAGGACCGTAGGAGACCAGGTGATAAGTGTTTCCCACCTATAGAATTTGAGGATACATGTTTCAAGTTTTATGAAGTTTACATGGGATGAGCTGTACTTGGGTGTGGTAGCCCTTGTGGTTCCCCTGGGTGTCTACTTTCCAGTAGCAAGAGATCCCTTGGTGGATTTGTAGTGATTTTTGGTGAAATCACTGGCAATGGAGACCCAGTTGAGAGTCAAGATTCTTTACCTCATGCATAGACTTTTACTTTTCTAGGATTAAAATCCTTAAGGTGGGTGGAGTGTAGTGATTCAGGCGTTTCCTTGTATGAATTTGGAATATTTTTTCATATATTTCTAGTGCTAGGTGAAGAGATGATGTGTGATTTAGTGACTCGATGTTTCCAGAAAACAAATTTATAAAAATATTAAGTATTTTTATATTATTCACATAGAGTAAATGGGTTATCTCTGACATGGTATCTAATATCAGAAAAAAGTGTCCACAGTTGAGTTTAGATCATGCCATTTACCCTAGGTGGGGTATAAATTTTTTGGGTGTATGTCATCTGTGGAAAATGTTATCGAGGTCATTTTCATAATAAAATTAATTCATTTATTTTAGTAAATCAGAAAAACTAACTCCAAAATAGAGTCTCATATCAAATATCTGAGACCACAATTGAGTTCAAAACACCGTGGTTACCCTAGGTGCGACATAAACTATGCCAGCATCGGGTGTCGGGTCGGATGGGTGTTAGAAGCGGGGTGTTAAATGAAGCATATTATTTTAATAAAATCAAAACAATATCCCTTACCTCATTTCACCCCTTTTATATGAACAACAGTAGGTCATCACCCTCCCTATCCCACTTTGGTGAAGGAAGACCCAACTAAATTGGTGAAATGAACCGTCGTTGCTCTCAGATGTTGATGGCAGAGCACTCAGATCGTGCAGCTATAGCTTCTAAGCATTAATTCAATATTGAAGCATTGGAATTTCACCCCGAAGTTGAAGGATTTTATTTTTAATCATGATATACCTTGTTTATGAATTGTTTTGTTCAATTCATCAATGGATCTTTGAGTGGAGACCATGCCGGTGTAGATTGGGTCCTCAGGATACCAGATCCGGTCTAGGATTAATTTTCTGAACACCAGAGCGGTCTTGGTGGTCCATATAAGGTGGTGATGGTGTGACTTCAATGAGGTGGGTCATGTCAGGTGGGAGAACATTGGGTTCTGGAGGTGTAGGTGGTAGCCCCTAGGTGGTGGTGCAGAGCACTAGATAGTGACACAGAGTGCCGGAGGGCCACACAGAGCGCCGGAGGGCTGGTCAGATATAGTTAGGTTGTGGTGTGGTGGGAATAGTAGGCGAGGTGAGCCGGTCCATTTAGAGTGGTCTAGCCTAGGAAGAGAAGAACGAATAGAGTGGACCGGCTGAAGCGGCCCAGTCTATCCAGAATGGTCCTTCGAGTCGGGGTAGTCTTCAAATACCCATATCTTCCAAATCAGATACCTCTTTTATGTTCCATCTACAGAAACATGACCCTTGTTTAGAGGAAAAAATTTTGAGGCCACTTGGAGAAATTTACATTTCAGGATCAAGGCTTGGAGGCAAAAACATCCAATTGTAATAATAATAATTTATTTATTATTATTTGGAGTTTCATGCATCATGCGTATCACCTGCATTTAATGTCCATTTGTGGTGTCGTCAGAGGTGTTGGAACCCTAAGTTTAATGGAGAAGTTTCGAGACTGATTTCATATTATTAAATTTGAATAGAGTTGTAGGACCTGTGAGGGACGGTTTGGGAGTTTGCGGTGAGATGTGACTTTTTCATCAATTTTCTGTTTTTGGAAAGTAAATAGCATATCTTTCATGTCTTCCATGTAGAATGTGATGTTGGCCATGGTTTGGGCCTAGGATATGTGAGGTGCTAGAGGATTTCAATGGGTCACATGGTTTAGTGACCCCTTGATTAGTAGGGTTGAGTGGGCCCCCTTGTCCCTATTTGTGATGTTTCGATCAGTTGGGTTGAGTGAGTACCGTTTTTTCTTTTATCTACTAGGGTTTTTAGTATGACATCCCCTTGATTGAACTTTGACCCCTATCTAGAAATTATAAGGGTTTTCAGTATCACATCATCTTACCTGTACTGTGACCCCTTCTTGGGATTCTTTTCATACATGCATCGTGGGTTTCCCACATTCTAGAGTGAGTTCTCTTAATCAACATTGATATAAGACTCATCAGATTTTGAGCACATATCACCCTGAGAGGCCCAACATGATCCTCACATCCCTTTGTGAATCCCTATTAGGGGTTTTGGTGTTGGAATGACAAGTATTTACCTAGGTGTTGATCCTCTACCTAGGATTCTTCAGTAGGGTACCAAGCCCCCAGTGAGCCATGGGTGAAGACACCCTATCTATGTATCAATATGCATATCTTCTTTGAGTTATCATGACATTTTCTTTGGAGGAGTTCTTGGAATCGGTGTCACAAACACTTCATGGGTTTTGATCCTCCTCTAAGTTAGTTTTTCCATATTCATGTTGTTAAGAAATACTCATTCATATTTTTTCTATTTCCAACTAGGGTTTTTTGTCCAACAGCGGGACCTGGGTGTGATACCCTACCTGAGGTGTTGGAGTTGGTCTACTCATTGGGTGACTTATTCCATGTCATTTTCCATCAAGCATACCCTCTTTAAAAGACACCATAAAAGTTGTTCGAGTTTTGAAGTTAGTTCATTTTTACCGATAGAGTGAAATATCTCAAACCAGGGTCATTTGGGATGAATCGGATCATGGAGTGTTCTTCTAGTGGTTTTCTTTAGATCCTTGAGTGGGAAACTATCACTGGTAATGAGTTGGGAACTTCATGAGGTTCGATACCCAAGATTAGTATATCTGGATAATTTCTGGGTTTCCTTGTGCTGTTTTCACATCTGGGTTGACGCACAATATGGTTGAGTTGACTAGTTTTGTATAGTTGAGGATGGTCTCAAGATGGAATTTCTATCTCATTTTGGTTCCCTCTGGCTGGGATGTCCGGACTGTTTCATTTCAATTTCTCTTTTTCTTTTGGGATTTTTGGGGCGCCTACTGAGAAACTTTATACTCACCCCTACACGGGCTTTTCCCGCACATATCTTATGTCTTGGGAAAACTACAGGTCTTTCGACGGAGTCCTACGAGGACCTGGAGTAGGTGGAACTTACTGAGATTAACTGAATAGGGTGTTTATTGAAGCTGAGACAAGGAGTTATCTAGCATGTACATTTTAGAGTGATCCCCTACATCTAAACAGGTTGGAATATTTTTCTGTAATCATCACTTGGGTCATATTTTTTCTTTTTTTTACTTTTGTTGTACTCTCATTTGGGATAGATGTTTGAATGCATCTATTTTTCAGTTTTTTATATATCTCTAAACAGTTATTGGAGTTGTATGTGGGTGTGTTCATAAAAGTATCTTAGGATAAGGCCTCTCATTTGTGTGATAGTATACTCATCACTAGTCTTCATCCCCTTTCCAATCGGAGGTGGGTTTGGTGATTTGTGCCTCAAGCCTCGGTTGGTCAAGTCGTGATTATAATATTTTACTAGAGGTTTTCGAACATGTTTACTATAAAATAAAGTTTATACCAAAAATGATTTTGGTACCCAAATTCTATTTGGTCTAGATATGTTAGGAATACGATATTTTAGAATCCATATTTTCATAATGGCTTTCTTATAAATACTTTGAATGTTTCTATAAATAAAAAACATTATTTGGCCTAGTTGTATAGTTAAAGGATATACATTGATTCTCAAGACTGGTACTAGATGTGAATATCATTTTTGTTAATTTTATCTGTCCTGGTTGGTAACCTATTCTAATTATATACTTTGGGGTAACTTTCGTTACTATTATTTGAGTTAACAATTTCTTACCATTGGTATACTTTTCAAGTTCTTTCTTCAACGGTTCAATTGATAGTTTTAACTCTTTGTTTCCTTTAGATAGTTTATCATTTTTCTCTATTTCAATAGTGAGGTTGGACTTAACAATTACTAATAAATCATACTGTTTCTTAACTGACTTATATTTATCTTTTAGGTCATTAATAGTGTCTTTCATCATGTTATAGTTATCATACATGTCTTTACTCTTCATATTTTCCTAATTATCACCATTTTCTTCATTTTTGTAAATGTATGAAATATTGGTAGAAAATACATGTATAAATTTTGTTACCTTTGATGTTATTTTTGTAAATAAAATATATTCCCTGTTAGACTTATCTTTTTTAATAGTGTTTGTATCACTTTAGCTATCATCTGAGGCACTCCATGTCTCTTTCACGGATTTCTTATATCTTTTATCATTATCTTTATACTTATATTTATATTTTGATTTTGGATAGTCATCATTAATGTATCCAGTACTCTTACTTTCATGGAAGGTGATTTAATTTTTAGTTTCATCCTTTTTCCAATCCTTTTTCCATTTTCCATTGTTTTCATAGTTTCCTGAAAAATTTGAATTTTTGAAGAACTTATTTTTCCTATAAAATTTCTTGAATCTTTTAGAAATATGTGATATTTCTTTATCACTTTCATTTGGAGTTTCTTCTTCACTAATATATTTGATTTGTATCTTTTCTCATTGCTTAGAGGTAGTAGTCTTAAAGGAAACTTATTTTATTTTTAGTTTATATTCATCAATTTCTTTGTTGACATTAACCTCTTCCTTATACATCATCATATTTCCTATCAATTAGATTATAGGTAGATTAAAAACAACACAAGATTATCTAATTTGGCCCAGATATTCATCTCCATATATCTGGTAAGCATCTAAGAAATCTCATCACTTGATCTTTTCCTATCACTTGTTTTCCAAGTGAGTTCATGGTGTTGAATATCTCATTGAACCTGAGATACATATCAAAAATTGGTTCATCATATTTAATTTTAAAAGCATCATATTTAATTTTTTTCTTTATTTAATCTCATTTCATGTTATTTTATGTTCATTTATGTCAGATAGATAAGGTATCCCACATATCATAAGCATCTTTGATAGTAAATATTCTATTAATTCATCATCACCTAAAGTAGAAAACAAATCATTCATAGATTTACAATTATTATTGTATGTAGCTTTTATAGAATCATTCCAAGTACATCTAGAAGTTTTTGGTATTTCATATTGATATTCTATTATAGTCAATATGTCAAAGCCCATACTTTTTAAATGCATTTTCATCTTTATTTTCCATTGAGCATAATTTGTACAATTAAAATAAATAGGTATGTGGGTAGCTGATCCTTATTGTCTATTATCTATACAAAACTAAAATTTAGAAATGACAGAAATTTGAGATCATTATAATACTACTAATATTATAGTTAAAAAGGTAATAATATATATAAAAGAAACTATCCTTTGTTACCAAAGGTTAATCGGAGTGAGTAACTCCAGAGGGGCTGAATTGAGTTTCCAATAAAAATTTATGTCCAAGATTAAGTTAAAGTAAAAATCACTTTAATAAAAATAAACTATCCAATTAACCAAAATTGAATATCGATATATGATTTTTCCTTTCAAAAGATATATTAAATGATGATTAAGTCTTCGTTGAAATATTTTTTAGAAATACATTATCTTTTGAAATCAATTTACATTGAAAAAACAAATATCAATACTAGCTAAGATTAATTACCAAAGTAATAGAATTTTTTTATATAAAAAAGAATAATCTAGGACATAGTAGTAAAATAGAATCTAAAGACATAGTGGAATGAACGAGTGGTTCTATCTCTAGGTGAGACTTAATCCCATCCACTTGGAAATCACTTAGTTCCAATAATATTATAATTACAATCAAATGTATCCACAACCTAGATCATGTAAACAATTAACAACAACAAGATGTTAAGGATAAAAATCATCTCCCATAGTTATTCATGGGAAGAAAGAAATATATAGATCACACAAAGACCTCTTCCACATACACAGTTGGAAAACAAATGTAATGAGAAGAGAATAAAAAAATTATCCTGGTAGGTGCATGATATATTATGTGTAGGATTACAGGATAGCAATACACTACTCAAAATAAAATAGACAGAACAATAAAAAGATAGTAGAGATCATCATCATGTGTTCTGGGTGTTCGTAGTCCTCATATCCACACTTGTGTCGAGATTTAACTTTTTTCTATAAGTTTTTAGTAGACAAAGGATCAATGTAAATCTACATGTATGTTCCTATTTGATCAATGTTCGCATCTCATTAGATCTCAGTAATGTATTTTGTGCTTCAGTGTCATTGGATCTTCACAGAATGTGAATCAGTAAGTTCATATATTCATTAATTTACATCTCTATGATATTCAATAAATAAAGAGGTATAGTATAATTCCGGTCATTGGGTTGTGTTCGGTTTCACCATGTGCTAAGATAGAGATAGAGATCATTTAGGTTAAAATAGGTGCATCATGTCTATAATACTTGTATCATCCTTTGATAATGTCCTGATGACTCCATAAAAAATATCTTCATAATGAAGTAGTCATTGAGGCATTCACACCAAAATCCTCAAATAGAAATGGTAATAAGATGCTTATGGTGACTCAACATATGGTGGTAACTCGACTCTGACAGTAACTACTCTAGTGGTAGCTCCTTTAGTGGTAACTCTTCTAATGATAACTCTTTTTTAGGTAACGATGTCTCATGTTTGGTGGTAGATCACCCATAGTGGTAATGGTGGCTCTAGGCTAATGGTAACTAACCATTACACTTAGAAAAATTCTCACATAAATTTTCTTATCATATAAATAGCTATCAAAAAATAGAAGAAACATTAGTGCTAAAATAATCATTATTTTTTATTATTAAAATATGGGAGTGTTAAAAATACTCCACACATGTAGGTTCCAACAGTTCTCTCACACTGACCATATTTTTAAAGATGATATACTATTTTTACACTCATATATCAATCAAGATCCCACTAAATACTTTTACAAAACATTTAGGAAAATCCTTGGATCCCAATTAGATATGATAGAAAGAGATACTCCATGAAATATTACAACTGACTTAAGCTATATTATGAAAAATGATCAAGGTATAAATTCCCTCTAATATAAATTATGTGGGTTCACTATATAAGGTGATCGACTATAACCCATTGAGAATTATCGCCTTGAGATGTTTTGGGGATTCTAATGAAAGAAATATATTGTAATGTTTTCTCATTTCCATTCTATCATGTGTAATGGGTATAACATACCATTAGAAATTTGTTCCTTAGAAATAACTTTCTGACATACCAAGAATCAAGATACATTTTCTAGAATATCTCTCTTCATGTTTTCCTACCAAAAATACACTTTTAGGTCACCATATATATTTATAATACTAGTATGAATAGAGAAAAATAAACTATTATCCTCATGAAACCACTCCTTTTTCAAATATTGTATTTACAAACACGTACATGGTCAATGAAACTTATTATTCCATCGCAATAAAGGTTTGACTTAGGAACATTTCTCAACTTCTTTTGAAAATATACATCTTCCATTTTAACCTCCTTAATATTCACATGGTTATATGGTTAAATAGATATTTGATAAAGATATATTTATCTTCTTACTTCAATATTTCTAGATATATCCAATGAAACTCCATAAATATTGGATCTTTGGTGATTATCATCATAGATAGGATAGTATGGTCCTTTAGAATCCAAGAATATACCGCCATTGTTTCCTTTCCTATGTGGTAATATAATGAGTAATGATAATCTTTAATCAACTCCAAACATCTTCTCTAACACATATTCAGCTCTTTCTTAGTGGATATATACTTTAAAATTTTATGTTCATTATATATATCACAAATTTCTCCAAAAATATAATTCCTCCCTATCATTAATGAAAGTTTTAACATAGAAAAATCCATGTAATGATTTGGGTAAATTTTCTCATGATCCATCAATTAGTGTGAGTAATACACTATCACCATATCATTTCTTATGAGAACTCGTCCTAGTCCCCTCTTTGATGCCTCATTATAGATAACAATACTTTAACAATTATAGGGTAGTGTAAGCAACGGTACACTAACCAAACCTTATTTTTGTATCCTTAAAACTATTCTCACATTACACTGTCCATGTTAACTTAACACCTTTCCAAGTCAACATGGTGAGTGGACTACATAATCTTGATAAATATCTCACAAAATACTGATAATATCCTACCAATCCTAGTAAATAATGGATTTCTGTTATCTTTTTTGGTCTAGTCCATTTATTGAAAACTTATATCTTTTAAGTATCTACTGATATACACTCACATGAGATTATATTTCATTGGAATGATACTTTATGAAGCTAAAATTCACACTTAGTAAATTTTTCATAATGCTTCTTCATTATCAGGGACTTCAGAACAATCCTTAAGTGATCTTAATTCTTTTTCATTCCACTTAAATATAAAATAATATCATATTTAAATATTCCCACAAAATTTTCAAGGTAGTTTCTAAATACACTATTCATTAAATATATGATGATAGTGGGGGAATTAGTAAGTCCAAAAGGCATCATTACTAATTCTGTGTATATATCATGTATGAAAGGTCGTCTTGGGTAAATCCTCTTTCTTGAACCTTGATTTATGATATATATATAGTAAAGTTCAATACTGTAACAGTATTTATCTCCATGTAGATGTTAAAATAACACCTTAATATGGGGGATATGATACTTTTTTATACATTGATCATGTTATGTTCTCAATAATGAATGAAAATATGCATTAACCCATCTTTATTATTAACTAATAGAACATGTTTACCCCATTATGATGCTCTAGGGAATATAAATACCTTAAAAATAGTTTCTTTAATTCATTTAACTCAAATGGATCCATTTTATAAGGAGACTTTGAAATAGTCATAGCACTAGGTATGAGTTCTATTGAAAACCTGACTTCAGAATTAAATGGGAGGCAAAGTAATTATTATGAAAAAACATAAACAAATTCTCAAACAACATGTAGATCCTTGATGTTAAATTTCTCCCCAACCATATGAGTTAGATAACCTTTATAGATAAAAATTAAGACCCACAGTATAGAAATAATATCTATTGGAAACTTATATTCATCAACACATCAATAAATGATCATAGATACATTTAGAATATGAAATGTGACTTTCCTTCATTAGTAATTGTTATGGGATCTAAATAAAGATATAAATTTCCTTCCTATAACCACATGAAATTCAACTAAAGGAAGGATCACAATATTTTCAAGAATTTCTTTCCCACAAACATCAATCAGATAGGAACTGTAGACTTAATATGCGACCATCATTACTTTAGGATTTTTCACTGCTATATCAAAATCTAATCGTTGAGGTGACACTATGATACCTATATAAAAAATAGATATGAAATCTTTGTTAGATCCAAAATAAAATAAGAATTTATCCAATCTAGAGTAGAAGATAAGTATGTCTTTCACCACATCATTCTTTTAATCCACTTTGGAATTTATGATTACCTGACATTTCCCTTTATCATTGGGCTTAGTATGTTTTTTATGATGACCATAAAAAACATTTGAATTCATGAACTTGTGGGAATAATGACTATATTCCATGAATTTTAATCATTAGATCACGGGTGTTACATTAGATGGCCTTTAATTTTCATCTATTTAATTAACCATAATATTCATCCCTTTTCGACATTCCCAAACATTATGACCCACTTTTCCACATTTAATGAACATACCAATTATATTAAATAAACTCCCTTGATAATTATTCCCATATTTTTGGAAAATATATGGATGTAATTTTATTATATCATGTGATTTATTCATGTTTTTAGAGGAATCAATTTTCTTTTTATTATTAGAACCATGGGAGTGGTGAGAATATGGAATTTCAAATTCTACTTTGAGTTTACATTGAATGAATTATTTTTAGATACTAACTTATCATATATCTAATATATTTCATAGGATTGGTTTTAAGATACCAAAAAATTGATCAATTTTACCTTTAGGGTTGATAATTTAACTAAAGTAATACCTTGCAAGTCTTGTAAAATGTTCATAATATGTGCTAATGGATTCATCATCCTTTTTCTTCAACTCAAGGAATTCATTCTCCATCTTTTTACATAAAATAATATGAAATTACTTACTTTATACTATCTCATTAAACTCATCAAATTCCATGGATTAAATTTCCTTCTCTTTCCTCATATTATTAATAATATTCCACGATTAATCTGATTCACCTTACAAAAAAAATATTGGAAAACATTTTCATTTCCAGATAATTAATGAACTAAAAATATTTTCTCAATAGTGTTGATCCATCACTCAACCACTATTGGATCTGATGATCCACTAAAATATTATTGGCGTTTCCTCACTAAATATTAAATAGTACTTTTTTCTCTCCTTGGATCATTTTTAAATTCATCATGATTCATATCATGATCAATTTATATGAGAATAGAAGAATGAATTTTCATTCCATCTCCCATAACATTTGGTTGCCCAGTTGGAAAATCATTTCATTTACCATCACATTAAACATTAACACAATCCCTTCAGGTTCCATCTATTAAATAAAACCAAAAATTATATTGTGGGAAGTAATAATCATATTCAAAATCACATAATCTTGAAAGATTATTTACAGAATATCTAAATCATGACACCTTATTCTATAAAACCTTATGTCTATCCTAGGTAATTCATTATCATTACGAAAAAATTATGATATTATCATATACTTATACTTATACATAGGTTTTTCTTAAAAAATAACCCTAATCTCCAAATATTTACTAAACCCCAATTTCAAACCAACTATAGGGGTCAAATATTTTCAAACCTAAATATTACAACTTTTGAGATGAATATTCAATTAATAACATTTCTATCCATGACAAAACCCTACATGTTTATATTTTTGGAGAATATATATAAATTAATTATATTTCAGGAATGGTATTTAACATCTCTAATAAATAACTTCTTATATACTACTCTTCATAAGAATACCCTACTTAAAACATTCTTCATAACCTAGAGAAGTAGACATAAAAAGTGTGTTCTCATATGGTCAGTAAGCGTAATAAAGGGAGATATAAATCAATGATCATATGAAAGCATAATATAATAATAAGATTATAATATCATCACCATAACTTGAAAAACACATACCCAATTTGACAATGATCATGAACATGAGTTATGGAATAAAATATTTTAATTTCAAAACACATGACTAATATGAATAAGAAATCATCAAAACTCAATAATTAAACAAAATTTCATGAAATATTTTTTTAAAACAATATAATTTTTATAAACTTTTTTATATGTCAATTTTTAATAATAATACAATCAGATAAGACATCAACACATGTTTCCTATGCTATATCAAACACATCAACTTGTTTACCATAAAAAATCAATCACTTCGACTTGTTTCGCATAACTATCTCATGAAATATAATAATATCCCTAGTGAATTTGAGGGATATATAGGTCCCATCATTAAAAAAAATAAAATCATACATATTATTTCCATTGCAACAAAAAACATCAATCATATCATCATATCATATCCCATGAAAATAAAATAGGTTACATACTTCATCAAATCATAGCATAACCCATAAGCTTGAGTTTTATCACCATCTCATCATCATAAAAATAAACCATAAAGATAAATAATTATGATGGAATAATGGGATCACATCCATATTAAAACATAGGTTCTTCTGATGGTTTTTATCCTTAATGGATAGAAATACAATTATATGATCATTAAAAACATTCCGGAAGAAATTTAAATTTTTATTTGAAAATAACTTTTGAAAAATTAAAAAATTTCTATATATTATAGAAAATATTTTCATTAAAAATTTTCTTGGAAAATTGAAAATTAAGCTTCAATATATATATTTTTTCTGATAGTTTCAATTTCTGTTCATGTCGTATAAGTTAAATTTAAACATTCCTTTAATAATTTTGTCAGAAAGTACCTCATTCGCAAAATTGCACCAATATTCCTTGAATTTTTTTTATAAAAGATCATATAAGGGTAAAAATTCTTTTAAAAATTAATATTATTATTTAAAAAACCTTGAAAACATTTTTATAATGTATGGATATGTAAGAAAAATGATTTCAGTCTGAATAGTGAAAGAAAGATGATTCTCCTTAACAACACACTTTTGATCTCTTAAATAATTAATGTAGAAAAATTTAAAATAATACATATATTATAAATAACTAATAGTATTATAAGACAATTAAATGTATTCATTAAATATGTACCATATAATTTCTTCAATTTAAATTCAATTATAAACAATCATGATTAAAATTGGATTGAAACTTAAATCTCTTACCTTAAATACCGCATTCCCTCATTCATATTAAACCCTCCTATATATTTAATTTGTATTTGTTATAAATTTATTCCATAATAATATTAATATCTATCATAATATTTATGGTTTATTTATGATAAATTTCCACCTTCTTAGTAATATTCATTATTAAAATCAATATTCTGGGAGATAAATGATTCATTTTCCAAGAATGTTTTGGTTCAGCGGTGTCGATCCTTATTCATTTATTATGTTTCCATAATTTCTAGAATTTTAATCATGGTATAAAAATAATTTCTGTTATATATATTCATAATCATTCATAAAAAGTAATATATATAAAAATTAATTACACTATTCATGTAGATGGTAAGTCGTAAGTATGCATGGATGTTATTTTCATTTTTTTACGGATACAAAAAACAGAAGGTAAATAATAATTTAAATTTATAAGATATTTTTTATATAATATATATCATATTAATTCATTAAATCTATCATTTTTAGCATCCAATTATAATGGAAATGAAAAATAAATTTCATCGCTTCATAGAGGTGGGAGTCCACATGTACGCATGAGTGACGTTACCATTTTCCCACATTTTGAATGGTAATATGGTAGATGTTATATTATGATTAAATAAGTGTAATTATTAAATTAATATAATATATAAACATTAAACCCAATATAATAAACATACATGAAATATGGTGACAGAAACTGAATTATATCGCTCTGTGGAGACGGTAAGCCGTACATATGCACAAGAAATACTTTCATATCCCATTTGATAAGAAAATAGGTGGAAAATTATGAAATAATAATCATAATAATATTTCAGTATATTTATGATAATTAATTTATTATTCTATTACAAATTACATTGATTTATAGGAGGTAAATAAGAAGTCAAAAAATAAAGTGATATGTTATGTTGATTACCTGTTCCTTTGGATTACCTATTAAGAATCACAGGGTTGGTATTTTTGGGAGACCAAAACCAATAAAATGTGAATATTTAATTTGATAAGGTATTTTATTTATGGTATGGTCAAGAAATAAGGCTCAATGTGGTGTAAATAAGTGTGGGAGTAAGTTCTCATTTGTAATTTAGGCAAGGGGTACTTTTGGAATTCCTTAAAAGGTCAAATTATATTAAATTCATTCACTATAAAAAATTCCTCCGAATGGATATATATTAAAATATATGATTATATTGTGTTATAATACCATAATAAAATAAAATTTTTCTTATTTTTGGTTTCATTTTAAACCTTGTGTTTTTTATTAACTACCTGGTTAACCAAATTTATCTTTAACCGCTATAACGCCTTTTTCACCCTTAAAATGTTATAATTTTACATATAGGTTTCAATTTTATCATAAATAGATAAGGAATTTAATTTAATACCACATATTATCCTCCTTTTACTCTTTCAATATTTTTATGATTTTTGAATAATTTAATAAAATTTATTAGTGATCATTTTGACACTATTCATTGAAATTGTCTTAGAAGACATATATATAAAATTTTAATTCAAATATAATCCATAAAAATAATACTAATATGTAATATATATCTATAAAATTCATTTAAAACATTTAATTAGTTACATTATTTTAATTTTAATATTTTTAATATAATTTATTATTATTTTCCATTATTTCAATAAATATTGTTTTAGAATTATGTATGCATTTTAGGTAATTATTTAAAACATAAAAATTATAAATAAAATTCCCAAAGAAAAGTATATTTAAGATTATAAAATTATAAATTTTTATAGGTTCATAAATTAATTTTTATCTATGTGTACACATAATTGATATTAAAAACTAAGAGCGTGGCACTTTGTTACTTTCTTTGATTTAAAAAATATATTGGTCATTTTAAAGTACAAGTGTTTATTAATAAATACCAATTTTATTCAAAAGTGATAATTTTTTGATTAAATTCATCCAATAAAAATTAATATGAACATTAATATCCCTATCAATTAGTTTTATCCTAGACTAACCTTATTTACCATTTACATGGGTGACAAATTTTACCATGGTTACTCTTCATATTGACCAAAAATAAAAGGGGACTATTTACCAATTTTGAAACTCCTCATTCAAAATATTTAATCTATTTTCTAAGATTCAACATATATAATTATAATAAATTAATTTAAAAATAATTATTCAAAATGTGATGATTTTTGTTTTCTAACATGACATTTTTTTAGCATAAACAATTTTCTATTATTCCCCCATGACTTTAAAAATATTATTTTTTTAAAAAAAATATAAAAAATATAAATTTATTTAATATTATTCACCAATAGTCACTAATTTATTTTATTAGTAAAAAATGGCATTACATGGAATAAAAAATTTAGAAAAAACATCACTTTTATTTTCAAGTAATTTTTATTTTCAATTACAATTATTTTAACACCAATGAATTAATTTTATAAATGTATAAAAAATAAAATTTTCATAATTTAGTTAGTAATATATGTACCCACCAATATAATGACAAGACTATAACCATCACATGATAATACCGTAATAGTATTTAATGGTTCGTTTAAACTCGGTGTTACGTGTGATTCAAGATATTGAGGAAATAAATTTTTTAAAGGGAAGTATTTTTAAAAAAAATGTAGGTGTAACACTCTATTTCATTGACTTTATGACCATATAGGAAGATATGATGATTTTTTATATGGGGTGTTACGCTCTATTTCGTAAAACTGATTTATTTTTATGATTATCAAGTTTATCATATTACTATTCTTAAAAAATTTATCCTTGCAATTTTATTCATTTAATTAACTATAGAGGATATATTTCTCTTATAAAATTTTCATATTCCAATTTTTATAATTCAATTATCTAGTTATTCTATAAAACATTATGTAACTAAATAAAATAATTCTATAATACTTGATCTCTACTATTTTGAATTTGAATTGTCTTTTATTCATAATAAAATTTCTTTTCCAACTAAAGTAATTAAGGTATCAAATTATGAGATGGATCAAGTATATTTTTGTTGAAAAAAACATAAAACATATCATGTACCTAGTATAAAATAATGACTAAGGGTTTTTGGAAATAAATTGATCCCATATTCTTATGAATTTAATATATACAAATAGACCATGGACTTAATGTTCTCTTATTACTAAAATGACTAACACCTTTCCAAAGAGTTATTTTATGAAATACATGATCTCCTAGCATAAATAATAGATCATTCAACTAGTTATCTATAGAGATTATTTTCGAGATCTATTCTTTCCTCATGTAATGTTGATATTTCATTACTTTTTTGAATATATCTTTTCCCAATTCGGGTCTCAGCAACATTCACTCCAAAAATTATTCCCAAAAAATATCATCCTAGTAGAACGCACCAAAAAGTATGAAGGGGGAGAAGTAATAGATACAACATAAGGGGAAAGGAGTAGATATAATAAGGTACAATAAGAGATTATAGCTCAACCCAACAAGAGAGTGAAAGTGAACTCATACAAACACAAGGATGTCAATACGGTGAGAATATGAACTTCTCATCGAGTCTTCACTACCTATAGTAATAGAGTAGATTCTTCTAACCATAAAACCTAAACATGGAAATCATATGTCATATCCCACACGTCTTCACCTCTCCTAGAATGTGAGTAACTTCACCCAAGTAGTGGGTACTAAAATATTATATATATATATATACATACATATATATATATACTTAGTCATAAAATCCAAAAAGATAGAGTAAGGGGATCCTCATCTCATAACTCATCCCAAGATGATGAGTAACTAACAGTTCAAAGAGAAATTCCATCTATGAACCCCAGCTTCTCATTCATCTATCCAGAAAACATAAGTCAAAGGGATTCAATAACCACACTGTTATACTATCTTCTTTGGGAAACACTAACTCACCCACAATGTTTTAAGTCGTAATATAAGAATGTGTCTTGGTGGGGAATGTTTCCATCTTTATCATGTGTCTAAAGGTTCATCAATCCTTGTCTTGTCATTATGCTACACAATCAATGGGTCACATTTTTTATGAAAGTTTATTATGCCCGGTATGATTGGAGGGTCCTACTCAGGTAATCATTGTGGAATGCCACTGCCCAGTCCTGCTAGAGTGTGATACATGGGAAGGTCATCGGGGAATGCCATTTCCATTCCTATTGGAGGGTAATCTTAGTGAGTCATCAAGGAAATTCCACTACCAAGCCCGATCAGAGGTTTATGCCTGCAACAATTCATTAGGGACCGCCACTGCCCAACCCAGCTAGAGGATAAACTCAAAACATCATGGAACTCCACCACCTAGTCCTATTAGTGGTTAACTTAGAAATATCCTCCGGGAATGCACTACCTAGTCCCGCTAGAGGGTAATCCTGAAACATCCATCACAGAATGGAACTACCCATCCTAGCTAGAGGGTAATCCTGGTACTTCACTGGTGATTCTATACAATCGATGTCATCATTGGGTATCTCCTCATCATGTTCCAAACCTAGAAAGATTTCAAATTATATATCAAAAGTCACTTTTGAGGACCCCATCATGTTCTATGAGGAAAAAACCCAGGATAGGAATCTCATGGGCCAAAATCCAAGTTCAAACAAAAGAGATACGGAGGTTTGAAGAATGCTTAGAAGCGATCAAGTAGTACACATCATGTGAGGCCACCCAAATGGCATGTGGTCCCTCTTCACTACCTAGTCAAGTCTTTTTTCAGTACACAGGTCTCATCCTATGTAGTAAAACACTCTGTGTAGGTAGGCTACATGTCGTGTCCAAACTATCTTGGATTGAGGTCATGTCATGTGGTCAGGTCTGTGTACTTTGACCCCATGTCTATATAGTCTGCATATGGCATGTCTCTGGACATATAGTCTATCACATGGATCATACACATAAGTAGGAATTACACAACTGGTTAATAGAGTACACATCATTCCATCTTTAAGGGTTCCTAAACCCTAGTTCTTCTACTACAAAGTGGATACATGTTATGTTTTCTTCATTTTACATGGTGTGTTGTATCAGTTTTTCTAGAAAACTCATATATGATATGTTGCTTAAAATCCACTTCAACCAACACTGATATCTCCTAATGTCATCATGAAATATTTTGATATGGCCGAAGAACATGGATTCTCATCGTCTCTCTTTGTGAATTGGCCTCATTCTTCAATGAGTGTTTTTCATAATTTTTTTCATGTCTTCATGCCTCTGGTCATCATGATTTCAAAGGTTAATCATCGGATCATTCATCCTAACTTGCAAGATTTCCATATATGTTCTCTGATCGCAATAGCATTGATGATTCATTGACCTACCACAAATACAATCACTCGATAGAGCTCATTACACCTTGAAACTATCAATCCAGGAACGGCATGGTTCCAATGGAAAAGAACGCAAATAACGGTGTAATAAAAATAACCACGAATAAAGTTTCTGATGATCTTTGTCTAGGTTCCCTTGTCAAATGATTAATAACATTCTCTATGGTAATAAACAATTGATTAAGAAAATAAAATTATCCAATTTCAGTTCTTTGGGATAAACAAAGGTTATAGGGAGGGGCTTAGATTGATTAATTATTTAAAATATGCTAAAACACTTAATCTAAGGCATAAAAAATCTCTAAATATGAGTCCTACATATTGTTTATATTGATCGCTGGTGAAGAATATGTTTTCCAATGAGGGAGGAGAATCTATTTCATTTATTGCACCCTGATCCACATTGAATCGTAGATTTACCATTATTTGAAATAATTATCGATAAGAATTATCCAATTGAGTTAGGGAGGAGATATTCTCCATAAAATGGTGAATTGGGATCCATCCCTAGTTAAAACCCTCTAATGACCTATTTATATGCTTTTGATTAGCTTAAATGTTATTTGTAAATTAATTAATTAATAAATTAACATAACTTAAACAGATTTTCAAAGTGAGAGGTATCTGGACATCCCATATCGAATTATTTTAGGTTTCTCTTAATGAAAATGTCACATTTTGGAACCAAATGTGGTCTTATATTTATGATCTGATCAACCATTTATGAGTTATCCCATTTTCCATAATTTAGAATGTGCATAGAATATATATATATATATATATATATATATATAATATTTTATTAAAAATTATTCTAGGATCACTGGGCCACAGAATTTCATGATGTCTTACTTCTTAGCTCTAAAAATATATTTTGAAATACATCAATGTCTTAAAAAGAAAAAATAGTGTCCTTGCACCATTCCCTCCTTCCATCATTTCATGCCATAAAATAAATAAACTAAGAAAAAAACATGGGATACTGATCCCTCCTCCAGATATATCATTCTTAGGAACTCCGCTACATGTTTTTGTGTTACCACAACACATGAACCAAAGGGATGGTCCATCCTTGAAAGGTTTTTTCCCCTCGGTCCTCGATCAACACTAGGTGATCTACAAAGGGGGCTCCAACCTTGATGTCTAGATCACCCAATTCAATGATGTGCATAGAATCATGAACATATTTCCTCAACTATGACACATAAAAGATGTATTACACCTGCTCTATCTGCAGGGGTATGATGAGGTGGTAGGCCACCTCTTCAGCCCACTACACGACCTCGAATGGACCGATTAACCATGGGGATAGCTTGCCTCCCTAACCAAACCTCAACATTCCTCATCACTAAGATACTATCAAGAATATGTTGTCAACCTGTTCAAAATCTACGGACCTATTGTTTTGGAATTTGTAAGATATCTATCGGCTCTGGGTTATCTTTATCCATTCATGGATGTCGTCCACATTCCCCATTGTCACTTGTAAAAACACTGGGCCCACAAGAGATAACTCTCTAAATTTCATCAAGCACTTGGGAGACCTGTAGGGTCTCCCATACAGGGCCTCAAAATCTATCATTATAATGGTAGAGTGATAATTATTTTTATATGCAAAATATATCAATCTATAGAGATCCTCTCACCTATAGACAACTTTCAACATGAAAGTCCTCAATGTATACTCAAGAGCTTGGATAGTGCGCTCGATTTTCCAATCAATTTGGGGGTCAAAGGTCATACTCATATGAAATTAGGTCCCAAATTTTTCTTACAGGCCCCTCCACTATCATGGAATAAACTGAACATCACGGTCATAAACAATCATCAAGGGTATCCCTATGAAATTGTATGATCTCCCACACATACAACTTCCCCCAACAATTCATCAAACTCTATTTCCTGATAGGAAGAAAGTGAACTGACTTCATGATTCATTCTACTACAACCCAGATGGAGTCATGGACCATTGTTGTGTGTGGAATCCCTATGATGATGATCATGGATGTGTCGTCCCATTTTCACTTTAAGATCTCAAGAGACTGCAATAATCCAACCGAAACGTGGTTCTTAGATTTTACGTGATGACAGGTGAGGCTCCGTGAGACCAAATTAGCTATGCTTCATCTCAAGTTGGACCACCAAAACAATTTTTGAGGGTATCGATACATCTTCCCAACATCAGGATGTTCATCTAATGGAGTAGTGTGGAACACCCTCATCACATTCTCCCACATCAAGATCGTAACCATGTTTCTCTACTGGAACCAGATCTCATGATTCCTTCTTTCATAATACACATATACTATATTTAATATTGATATATAATCACATTGAACCTCACAGTCGATGTCTCCCAGTTGGGACCCTTTCAAATGCTTGAGTAGTGAAGGATTCAACAGCATCATCTGTAGAAATGTTTTACCCTCTTGCTTCATCAGGTTCAGCTGTAGGGAGGCTAACTGCTCTGAAGCATCCCACACTAGAATATCATGGGTCTTCCTACAAATGGAATCCACTTAAACATTTACCTTTCATAGAGTGTAGAATATCTTGATGTTTTAGTCCTACAGGGACTCCAACTAGTGTCACTGCCTAAGGTTCAAGTCTCTCGGTGTGAAGACGTACCTGAGACTCCGGTGGTCTGAGTAACCCCTAAAGAACTCTCCCTGAAGGTTGTGCCTCCACATCTTCAAGTTGAATACTATGGCTACTAGAAATAGATCCTGAGTCACATATTTATACTCATGGGGTATCAAATTCCTTGACCCATATGGGATGACATCCTTTGATTTCATCAAAATTCAACTGATACTAGCTCACAAGGCATCTTAATACACCATGTACTCAACATCATCCTTTGGTAGCCTCAACACTAGATCCCTCGTCAACCTCAACCTAAACTCTTTGAAGACCTTATAGAATTTATCATACTAGGTAAAAAAAATTCCCTTTCGTGTTAGGTAGATCAAAGGGGCATAATTCTGGTGAATTCTTCCACAAATATTTTGTAGTACCCTACCTAGATAATAAATCTCCACACCTCTAAAGAATTATTGGGTGGATCCTAAGAAATAAATTATTCGATCTGGATAGTATACCAGGATAATGATTGTTTAGAAATGAAATTCCCCAAAAATTAAACCTCTTATATCCATAACTGGCACTTTTAGAGCTTTCCATAAAGTTGGTGATCTCGAAGTAAATCAGGATCCATCCCCAATTGCTCTAAATGTTCCTCCTCTATTTCATAATAGACAAGTATTTCATCAATAAGGACAACAAAAAATGTTCTAAGTATGGTTGGAAGATCTTTTTCATCAAATCCATAAAGATGTTGGAGGCATTTTTCACACCAAAGGCCTTCACTAAAAACTCAAAGTGTCTATAGTGACATTAGAATACCAACACTGGAATATTAGCCTTGACAAACCTCAAATTGTGTTATCTGAACATGATATCGATCTTGCATAACCATATCACGCCACACAATTGATCAAAGAGTTCACCAGTCCTTGGAAATGGGTACTTGTTCTTTATCGTGGTCTAGTTCAAGTGACGATAATCTACGTAAAGCTACAATCTCCTAGATTCTATCTTCAAGAATAGAACTAGTGATGCCCGAGAGGAAACACTAGTCTTAATGATGCCTTTATTATGAAGGTCCTTCAACTAAGAATAGAGATCTAAGATCATGTTAGGTTCCATCAAATATTCCATAGAATATATCTGGGAATTCCTAGTATGCAAGTCTATATAAAACTCAATATCTCGTCTCAGAGGTAGTCTCAAAACATCATCAGGGAAGAAATCCATATGGTCCTCCAAAACTGAATGGACCCAGATTCTTGATGAATATTCTACACCATGTTTTATTCCTGCTAACTGATGGATGATAGGATGAAATCTCCTGCTCTCGGCATCTGCTTGTCCTGCTATGAGGTCTCTCTCTCCAGAAAAGGAGAACCTCATCTCATCAGTGTGTAGGAATCAAACTAGTCTGTGGTGACAATCAATATGGGCTCAAACCATGGAAATCAAATCCATGACCAATATGATGTCATAGGTTTCCATCATGAAGAACTAAATATCCCACACGAGCCTCTCTCCACTAAGAGATAACTCGCACTACCGGTATATGAATAACATATGATAAATGTTACTTGTGGGATCCTCAAGCAAAAGCTATTATGCCTGCACCACCATTGGGATCTCCAACTCCTATACCAAGAGGATAGAGATAAAATATTGGTTGGAAACTTTTTTTATAAAACTGATTCAAGAGTATAATAAAAACATATTGTACCTCGAATCATCTCATGCACAGTAGGATTGTAGAAATCCAAATCATGCAGCTGTCCCCAACCATGGTTTCCAGCTCCTTGAACCTGATGTGGGCGTCCTGGTGGTGGTGGTGGAAGGAACTCATAATGCCACCCCCCACCTACAACTCATCCTACTCATATTCCATCCCCACCTCCCTGGATACCACCCTGTCCCTACTGGGAAGATCCCTGATCACAATGTTTTCTCTGCTATGGATGTCAATCTACTTTCTTCTTGAGATGTTCAGTATTTCTGGTTGGGCAGCCTCATGTCATGTGACCTCTGCCATAAAAAAACATAGCATTGGCCATCCCTGGGATTTACTAGTGCTCTACAATACCCCTATATTGTATTACCACATCCCTAGGCCTTCTCAATAAAGGGTCTCCTTTTCTGTGATCTCTGGCACCTGCATGCAGTTGTAGATGTTTCGGACCTATCATGCCCACTAAAAAGTCCAGCTATATGGGATCCCTTAGATAGAAATATCTCTATCACAATATTGTGCTAAATAACTCCGGCATAAGTTGGGATGCATAATGGAACCATGCTACCTTGAGTCCCTTTGTAGAGTCCCTACTCAAACTATTGTTCTCGGAAGTTGTTATCTGAGATCATGTCAATATAGTACTATGTATATTCTGTAAACCGGGCAGTGTACTCAACCATTGGTATCCATCCTTGTGAAATCTATAGATTCTCCAAGATCCAAACTAATAGTATGTTGGAGGGGTAGTAATCCATATGAAATATCTTATAAATGTCATCCCACAAGAGTGTCGACTCATTGTGCATCGAGGTATCCAAGCTCCACCAACGCCCAGCTACTCCATGGAAAAGGCCGGCTTCCAAATCAAGAATCTAATATGTCGATGTCCAGATAACCCTAAAGATATTAACCACTAACTATAGACGATACTAAACCTACTAGGGATCGAGCTTTCTGTGGAACCCTAAAGGTATTTGATAATGGAACTCACGAAGTGCACTTATCCTATGAACATCTGCAGGCTACTCTGCTGGGATGATATGCTACTCAATAGTTGGAGGCGCTGCTACCCACATAGAAGTAGGGGATCACCATATCGACCCTAAACTGAGGCCTCATATCGCATAGGGTCATTTTCATGAATTATAGCTAGTATCTTGGTTTTTTATTGTCGTGATGGAATTTTGAAATTTTTTTTGGAGTGGCATATTTATATAGGAATATATATATCAACAACAATGGGTATATGACTGAAGAAGAAAATTCAAAGACTCGATCATATATGAACAAAAAAATGGGGAGATGACTAAAGAAGGATATTCAAAAACTCAATCATATATGATGATGTACCATTAATCACTGCAACAACATTCTTTCCATGACGAGTTGATAAATAGCTATTCAAGGTCCTCGTGAATGGATACGTCATTCGTTGCACCATCATGGACTCCCTGTCCTGAGAGCCACACTCGAGAAACATTGAAATTGTTTCCCTAAACCCAAACAAATCCTTTTTAGGGAACATAAAAACAATTTCCTAAGCATTGAACCCCCTCGGATACCAATCTTTTATGACCCAACCCAAGCCAGGGATCGAGCCATAACTACCCCAATCTCACCAGCATAGGCCAGGGGTGGTGAAAATCACTGAAGGAATACTAACTCATGCATGCATTTTCATAAGTGCTTGTATGCACACAGATGACCAAATTAATGAAAAATTGTAGTGGGAAAGAAGGAAAATATGAAACACTACTATAAAGTAAATCAAGCATACATGAACCTCTAGATAGTATAAAGTACAATAGTGTAAACTGGAAGGAAAAATGGGTAAAAAAGAGACCTAACTAGAAATGGGTCCCAACCCAATGGAAAACTAAGAATGTAAGATAGCTAAGAGAGCCGAGCTCCTAGATCCCAATCCATTACCACCAAATGCAGTGCAAGAACACCATATCCTTAATCCCCCCCAAAGTCCTGGTCGACCTGTATGTCATCTGCAAAAGAAATGACAAGTGTTATTCAAATCCAATGAAGGGGTGAGTATATACTTACCCAGTAGAACACCCCAAAAAGGGTGAAAGTAAGAGATAAAAACGAAGAGGAAAGAAGTATATAGAACAAGGTACAGTATGGGAGTACAGCTTAACCCAACAAGAGATTGAAAGTGAACTGGTCCAAACACAAGGAGCTTGACATGATCAGAAGATGAGATTATCATCAAGTCTTCAATACCTATAGTATGATAGTGGACACATCCAACCACAATAAGCTAAACATAGAAATAAAATGGCATAGCACATGCATCTTTGCCTCTTCTAGAAGGAGAGTAATTGTACCCAAGGGGAAGGTACAAAAATAGTATATATATATATATATACTCATTCAAAAAAGCCCAAATGGGAGAGTATGGGGATCTCCATCTCATAGATCAACACAATAAGACTAGTTTCCAATAGTTCCAAAATAAATCCCATCTACGATGCACAACATCTCATACATCTTCACTGGACACAGAAGTCTAAGGGACTCAATCACCAGTCCTTGATACTATCCACATTGGGCATAACCTACTTTCCCACATGGTTTTAATTCATAACACAAGAATGAAACTTAGTGTGTAAAGTGTCTCTCTTTCTTATGAGTCCAATTTTTTTTCAAACCTCTCATCATCATTATTCTGTATAGTCGATGGGTCACTAGATTTAGGAAAGGATTTCAGGACCCTAGTAGAATAGGAGGGTCCTACTTTGGTAGTCTCCAATGAACGCCATTTCCCAGTCCTGTTGCAGGATACTACTCGGGAAGGCCATCATGGAATTCTACTGTCTAGTCCTATTGGAGGGTAGGCCTAGTGAGTTGTCAAGGAAACACCACTGTCTTGCCAACCTATTGGGTTACTCTTAAAAGATGTCATTGGGGAACACCACAGCCCAGACCAGCTGTAGGGTAAGCCTAGAATGTCGATGAACTCCACTACCCAACCCTACTAAAGGGTAACTCAGAATTATAATTAGGGAATGCTAAAACCCAGTCCCACTTGATTGTAATCCTGGAACTTCCATCAGGGAATGCCACTACCCATCCCAGCTGGAAGGTTATCCCGGTACTTCTCTGATGATTCTATATGATTTATGTCATCATTGGGTGTTGCCTTAGTATGTTGTAAACTCGTAATATTTCACATTGTATTTCAAAATCCACCTCCAAGGGAACCATCATATTCTACACATAAAAACACCCAGGATAGGAATCTCACTGGTCAAAATTCAAGTTCAAAAAAAGTAGATAAAGATGTTTTAAGATCACTCACAAGAGATCATATAGTACACAATCTGTGAGGGGACCCAAATAGAATGTGGTCCCTCTTTTCTATTTTTCCATGTTTCTAGTCAGTACATGGGTCCCATCACAGGTATTTGAACATGCATTGTGGGTGGACTACATGTCGTTTCTTAAATATCCATGATTGGGGCTATGTCCTGTGGTCGTGTTAGTGTACTCGGACCCCATGTACATGTAGTTTGTACAAGGTATGTCTTGGATAGTGTAGTAAATCACATTAATCATACACATGAGAAGGAATTACATTGGATATTAATGAATTACATGAAATTATATCTTTATGCGTTCTCAAACCCTAGAACCGCTTCTTTAAAGGGGATACATGACATGTGTTCTTCATTATAAGCATCGTGCAGTCACAATTTTTCTAGAAAACTTAGATTCGATCCACTACTTCAAATTCTCTTCAACCATCACTAATATTTCCAGATGAAATTTAGAAATATTTATATCTAGAAAAAAAACATAGATTCTCTTATTCTCTTATCGTGAATTAGCCTCATTCGTCGATGAGGGTTGGGTTGAACATTCTACACATTCTCATAACTCTATTCGCCACAATTTCAAATGTTAATCACTGGATCATTCATCCTCACTTCAAAATATTTCTAGATCAGTTATCATCTCAAAAAACTGTTGAGGATTTATCGACCCTCCCTAAATTTTGGCACTCGGTCGAGCTCATGATGCCCTAAAACTATCGTGCCAGGAACCGAGGGGTTCCAACGACGAGGAACACAAAGAACAGGGGAAGAAAAAGCACTAGGAAAAAATGTTTCGATGATTATTGGCCACACATTATTGGATAATGATCAAGAACATGCTCCAGGGTTAGAAAAAATTGATTAAATAAAATAGATGATACAATTCTAGTTCTTTAATAAAAAAAGGGATCATGGAGGGGCGCAGATCAATTAATGATTAAAAATCTACTCAAAATTTTAATCTAAGGCATAAAAATCACCAAAGATGAGTCCTACATCTTGTTCGGATCAGTCACTATTGAAGAATGAATTTCCCAATAAGGGAGGATGATCTGTTGTGTTCATTGTGCCTCGATTTGACTTGAATCATATTTTCATTTTTCATCGAAGGAATTATCCAAAGAAATTCGCCAATGGAGGTGGGGAGGAGAGATTCACCAGTGAACAGTGAATTGTGATCCAAACTTGGATAAAACCATCTAATGACCTATTTATTATATTCTAATTAGGTCAAATTTGATTAATCAAATAGTTAATAAATAAATAAATAAACTTAAATGAACCACAAACGAGCGAGGCATCTAGTCATCCCATTTCAACTCATTATATGTCAGGCATAAGGAAAATGACACATTCTTAACCCATCTATAGTCTCTAATTTCTAATCCAATCACTTATTTAAGAGTTATTAATTTTCTTTAATTAACATCATGAGCACAATATAAATATATTTAATATTTTTATAAAATTAATTATAGGAATGTCAAGCCTCAGAATTACACGTAGTCACAACTCCTATCTTGGAAATAGATTTATAAATATTTTGAAGTAATATAATGAAAAAACAGGGTATCTACATGCTAATTGAATAAAAAATTGAATCTATGTGAAATTTTTATGTATTGTAAGCTTTTACCCAAATTTAGTATTATATTGGAAAATAGTTATTCCATATTATGAAGAAAAAAAATTCACGGATAAAATCATCTATAAAAATTTCGCATTTGATAAATTTTACAAACAACTTCATTTATTTTAAAGTATGTATAATAATATTTAAATTTTCCTCATGATCCTTATTACATTTAGAATACATTATAATTTTATTAATAAAATCAACCACAAATTTATCAAAAAATCTCATAAAAAAAACTTTTCATAAGGTCAATAAATACGGTTGGTAAATTTTATAACACCAAGGGAATAACCACAAACTCATAAAAGCCAAATCCATTGAAATAAATTTTCCTTCTAATTTCATCCTATTTTACATTTATCTAATGATGCCATGAACAATGGTCAATTTTTTAAAAATACTGATCACACTAGAGAGGCTCAAAAAATACATCAATATATGAAAACGTATACTTATTCTTAACAATAATCTCATTGAGTGATTTATAATCAATGTAAATACTTATAGAACCATAATTATTTTTATACAAAAATTGGGGAACCCTAAAGTGAAGTTAGTTGTTTAATGAAACACTTATAAATAAAATCTTGATATAATTTTTTCAATTCCATTTTCACTACATAATGCATTTGACAAGGTATTTTCGAATATTGTTTAACATTCAGAACGAGGTCAATAGTGAATTTATCCTATATATTAGGAATAGCATTAGGAATTTCATCAGAAAAATACATCTAAAAATTCATTTTAAATAGACACAACACATTGATTAATAGTTCTGTTTTATCAATGGAATCATAAGGTTAGCCTTAACTCAAAACTTTTATCAATCACATTAATTCATGACATATTATCGTTAGTATGAAATAATTCTTATATATGAATTTAAACTCACTCTGAAAATTAAATATGGATTCATTAGCTCTGTAATCATTCAAATAATAATAAAATCAAATCCTATAAATATGCAGAATGACATTAAACACCACTTATGGGTAAAAAACTAACATTTTTAGGAAAAATTATACAATATATAAAAATAATAAGGTTTCATTAAATCTACGCCGCTTTAATTCTTCCACCATGAGTTTTTACCAAAATTTTTTTCTTCATTTCTTAAGGTAATATTTACATTTCAATAGAAAATTTCCTAAAAATTAAAGAATAAATTTTTCCTAAATCGAACAATAAATTGACATAAATTTAGTAAACATGTAATATATATATCACCACTTCATTTGATGGCCCAAAATTCACCAAGGTAGTAGAAATTGACATTGCCACAACCTTTTTCCTAGGTTCTTGATAATTTCCATGATTTATGGTTTTCTTTTGACACATAGCAACATAATTCCCCATGTAATTATAATTAAAAAATTTATTATTGGCTTATCATAATTGGTATAACCTTAACCATTTCTTTTTTATTGTATTCATGATCCTAATGCCTCATCTTGCTACAATTGTTACACTTTACAGACATCATTAGACATTCACTGGAATTCATGTTATGATATTTTTCACAACTGGGAAAATTAATTATTTTACCTTTAAATTACATCAATGGATGCTTCACTATCTCTTTACACCTATACCATTTCTTGTATTTGTTTATATAAAAATCAAGAAAATCCATTCCATACTTTTCATATCATTGAACAATATCATCAAATCTTACAAAAAAATTAGTAACCATACTCATTTGAAAACATATTTTCAATCTTTTAAAAATATATCAATTTTAGAATCATAGACCATAATAAAAGAAAATTATACCTATCCAATATAGTAAAATATTATGGATAGGTGATAACTAATTCTTCTTTTATTTTCCTCAATACCATGAATTTAAATTCCATTCTAAGTCGAACAGAATTAGGGAAATATTTATTAAGGAAAATAACATCAAATATTATCCACTACATTGCATTAATATCATATTTGTCCTCGGTATTTATAATTAATTACCATTAATAGTCACTTTATCCCGTAAAATGATTAATCTCAAGAGTTACATTATAATTTTTAAATAGCCTAAAATTTTTAATATCTTTTCAAAGTAATTAATCCATCCTTTTACAACCATTGAGTCTCAAGATCCACTAAAATATGTGTGATCATGTTTCATAAAATGTTCCATTATAGATAAGTTTCTCTATGAAGAATTCGATGGATATATTCTATAGAAAGTACTAGTAATGGCATGTATTAACTAAGATAACACACCCATGGTCTAGTCTATTCTAATTATAAATATCCTAGGTCATTGATTTAAAAGAATATTATCATTTTATTACTACCTCATTAAGCTTGTTTCCTACATGGAAAACCATTATAAAATAATTAATGATTTTATGAATCATTATAGAAACCTTTAAAAGTTATCTGATAATAATATAATCTACATGTTAATATCCCCTAAGATTCTTTTTTATCAACCTATAAACCTCTAAAGACATTTAATAGTTCTTTGATACCATATATAAAAATCATTAAAAAACAAACCCCTAATTAAATGATGTTTAACATGGATTGAACATTATTACATTTATAGGATATTATTTTCTTATAGTTTAAAATAATTCGGAGAATATTTACATTACAAAATTTTCATTCTCATATAGTTTACATTTTTTCTTTAAAATAAGCTCTTATGTTTTCACCCTTATTTCATTAATGAAAATTTCGATTCAATCAATATTTTTCACCATAAATAATGATATAATTCCTATATATACTTAGGCCTTATTTATTACATTTTAAAATTTGTATAAAGTAATAAGTATCATTTTATAGGATATAAAAAAAGAATAAATCATACTATTCAATTTAAAATTCATGAAAACCCATAAAAAAACTTACATTTTTACATAACAAACTTTAATATCAAATAATAATTTCATTAGAAATAAAATAAAATTTTTATGCCAAAATTTTTCATTAAAATATAATAAGAAATATGACACAAAATCATTATCATGAGGGTTTCTTGAAAAACATAAAAAAAAATCTTGAAAAAACACCTTTTATCTATAAAGTTCATAAACATTTCATAAATCATAATATTATTTTTTTACCTTATGAAATCAAAATATTTACATAAAAATCAATCATATAAAAACATATAGGTACCTTAGGAATTTATCTTTCATGCACTCTTACATTAAACCTTACAATGGAATAAAAAACTATTTAATTCTATCATATATTTCCCAAAGAAAAAATATTTACCCTATGCATTTGAGAGATATATCAGACCCCACTATCATATTAAATAGTTTACAAGAACTATAACATGAATTAAGCTCCCAAAATCTAATATTTATATCATGACACTCATAATTATTTGAGTTTAAACTCATGAGTAAAAACACATTCAGTTATCTAAAAATGAGAGGAAATATAATTTTCAAGTAATAACTATTTACTAACTAGAAATTAATAGAACAATGGGAAATAGATATTATTTTGAAATCCAAATTAACTTATATATTAAGAATAAAAAATAATATTGTCTATGATAGTAGAAAAATATGGTCATGAGTTAAATATTAAAAAGAATTCTTTTTAAATTTTAAAAATAATGTAAAAAATAACCCATACTGAAAATGTTTAAAAGATTCCCCTTTAAAATACTATACTGAAAAAAAAGATAATTGAAAATGAATGTAATCATCAAATTTTCTTATATGTAAGAAAATTATTGAATAATTCTAATGAACATAGATATAGGGGGAAATGATTGGAATGGAATACTAAAAAACATTTAAAATAAGTTTTAAATAAAAATCTCTTACCTCGAGTATCGACTAACCGGGTACAACTCTTTCATTCCTTAATAATAAAATTATATTAATTATATACCTTCGAAAGAAAAAAATTAATGTTCATTAAATTATCAATATTCATTATATTTCATTTATTATCATGTTCTATTCAGTTTTTAAATCTGTTAATTTCACATATGTTATTTTGATGTTGCTTAGTCCAAAACAACTTCACTGTGTTAACTGTGGTAAAATTGATCATGGTTCTATAATCTCTATAATAGTGAAAATTCCTTAATAATGATTTTTATACATTAAATATACTTTTAAAACCATACATGTATGTCGGTTATTAAAAATCAAAGGCTATACTTTAGGTAGGAGATATCGTGCATATACACATGAGCAAAGTTTCTATTCTCTAATGGATGGGAGATAAATAACATATATGAGATTTTACCTTCAAAAAACAATAAATATGCCGTAAATAACATATAAACGTAATATAACCATCTTTTTAATCATAAATGTGTGGGGGTGTTGAAAAACAAAAATATCACTTCATAGAGGTTATAATCTACATGTATGGATGAGCGACATTTTCATTTTCCATTAGAAGGAAAGGATGTTAAAAATAGGTTTACCATCAATATAAGAACATTTAATTATATTAAAAATACACATTTCATTATATGTGGATTTTTTTGAATAGATATACATGTGGTAAAAGAATAAATAATCTTGAAATACTTCAGTTAATACTTATACTTCATCTTTTGAAATCTTCCTTTAGATTATACCTTAATCCACATAAGATTGGTATTCTAGGATTACTAGGAAATCTTGTAAATTGGGAGGATAATTTGGGATGGATTTTGAAATATATTATTTGATATTGTGTGCACAATATTTTTGGAAATTTATTGAGGTATTGTGTTCTTTTAAAAGTAAGAGGAGTGGTTTTAATGTAAATATTAAGAAATTTTAAAAATAATAAATGTATTTCTTATGAAATGTCCTTCAAATATAGTCCAATTTAGAATATAGGTTATGTTATGGTCTAAAAATACTCCTAAAATAAAATTAAATCTTGTATTTTGATATATTTGAAGCATTATATATTAGCTTAACCCCAATCACTAACTGTTTAAACCTTTAACATCTTGACTAAAGTTTACCATGGAAACTATTCATTATAAATAAAAATTAAATTTTCCAAATCAAGAAATTATTAAAAAAAGATTCAAAATATTTAATTAATTTTATGGTATTCAATTGATTGATGTAGTAAAAATTAATGTTAAAATAAGTATGTCTAACATAATAAAAAATTGTTTTTATAAAAATTACCATTTTATCAATAAAAATGAATTTTTAAAAAAATCATCTACATTATTGATTAAAAATAATTAACTAGATTTTTTAATAAAATTGATCATATTTTACTATAAAATCAAACTAAAATAGAATGCAACCTTCTAATAATTTATTAAAATATAAGAACCCAAAACTATATTCATATGAATAAAAACCATACTTAGATCTGCAAAATTTAAATCACAGATTTATAATTTCGAAAATATATTTTAAAATATATTATATTACTAAATAAATAAATATTTTTTACATAATTTTTTTATAAACATTGACATTATCTTATATTAAGATAAGTTTCATAAATTTTTTGGTATTTTTATAATATGTATTTTCACTATTCACATAAATATTAAATTTTTCAAAAAATATCAAAAACATTCCTTATTATTATTTTGACATGATTATGTATAAATTGAATTCCATTTATCAATTTAAAATTATAAAATTAATAAATATACTTTTTAAATTAACCCATATAATTTATGGATGATGGTTTAGTTAAACAAAACTATTCCTTTTTTGATTAAAAATTACCTAAAAATATATATATAACAATAATTAAAAAGAATATATATTATGAGTCCTTTTAAATCATAAAAATGTTTTATTTATTGGATTGTTTGGGTAATCCCAAATGGGTTATCCTTTTTTCAATTTTATTGGGTCACAACACATTTATCCATAAATATCATCCCAAAAACATCATCTTTCCAAAAAATAACTTCATTTCCTTTATCACATATTTGAGAGAAAAACTTAATGTTTTATTTAAAGGAAAAAATAATTTAATTTTGTAAATGAGCATATCTTAATTAATATTAATTGATTTTACTCCTTTTATTTTAAGTGATATATAATTACCAAATAATATTAATCCATATTTTTACTTATATATTCCCTTATGTATTCACATATTAACTTTTATATATAATAAACACACAATATAAAGTATTAATTGGTTATTCCATCAAGATTCTCTCAAATATTTATCTGCCACTAACTATTTCTAATTTCCATAAATTTTTATCTTATAAATTCATTGAGAATTATTCATACTCAATTATGAAAGTGTAACATTGTGGAATTATTATTTCCAATTGACCAGTTTGATCATATCACCCAGATTCTTAATTCAAAATTTGAAATCTGTTCTTTAAAAAAACATATGAATTTTTAAATCCTACCCCGATGAATTTTTATCTTATTTTGGGGTCAATGGTTTCTTCCTACATGCATATGAATGGGACTGGTGAGTTCTAGTGTCATCATAATTCTAGAATGAGTGTTCTTGGTGGCCTCCTACATGACTAAATGTGGGTGATGATGGTAGGCACAAGGTTGATGAGGGTGACAATAACAAGGGGGTCGACCCTGATGGTGGTGACCTCTCAATGGGTATGCATGCCTTTGATGGTGACAACAGGATGAAAGGTATCCATGGGTGAGCATGGGGAAAGGGGGAAGATGTAGGTTATGGAGACCTCTTATATAGAGGGGAAATGACCTTTGATAGAGGTAGCAGGTTGCGATGTGTCCAAGGGAAAGTTCAGGAAGTATCAGTAAATAAGTATGTGCATAAGACCTAGTTATGGGATTAGGCCTACAGGCCAGAGGCTTTTGGGATGGTTTGGGGCCTCCAAGCCATGGGCCTTTAGGCATGTTTCATGGGATTTAGGTCCAGTTATTGGGACTTCATTCAAATATTCCTCAGTCCTTGGTGCATATAGTCTTATGAGACATGTAATGGGCTTCCCTTTATATAAAAATAAATAAGGGTTTTTTTTAAATAAAAAAAGTATTTAGCCCCAACTTTGTATAAAAAAAACTATCAAACTTTTTATCATTTTTCTTATTCCCCCCATTAATACCTAACTTATATAACTTCAATAATTTTTTTAAAATGTTTTTTTTTAACAAAAAATTACTAAACATATTAATGTGAGCTCCCTATAACTAACAATAGTTAAAAAAATAATATCTTTCCAACATGAAAAACCGACTATCTAGAATCTAAAAGTTCTATTCCATCACTATTAGAACTATTTATTTTATATCCTATTGGTGTGAAAAATAATTATGGTATTCTAGAAATATTTTATATCACAGTGGACTTGTTCATTGAATTTTCAAATTTTTAATCATTACTATATTTTAGCTTCATGTATGCATTTCGAATTTATTCATAATTTTGGAAATCACCGTGTATGAAAAAAAATGTGTTTCTTATTTCTCAAAAAAAGTTACCTTTATCATTATTGTTGATTCCATAATGAAATTTTAAATATATAAATTTTTGTTTTAGATACATTGCGTATTCAGTAACACTCTTGGAGGTTTCACAATTTTCCCACTGCACTTCAAAGTTTCACTATCATTTGGAATAGATTTTTCAACATCAAACATGATCATTTTAAATATACATTTGTCTATAAAACCGTATGTAATTAATCAATAGTTACATTTCATTTTCATTTATGTAATACTTTAGTGAATCAGTTATTTTTTATCCTTATAATTGACTCACTCATACCATTTACTTCTTTTAGGAACTGTATCTCTATTTATCATTGGGATTTACCGAACTTATATATATCTGGTGGATATTACTCAAATTTTTTCTATACTTATCTTGTTTAGGGAATTTTTCATCATACTCCTCAACTCAATATTTTTTTATAATTTAATTCCCATCAATTCTTAATCCTTATCATTTGAGAAATATTCTTCATTAATCTTAGTTGCAACTAACTTCTTACTATGATTACTTGATGATGTATCATATTCACTTTGGATATCATCACATTACTATTCTATTACCTATGAATATTTATCTTATATTTAAATTAAAAAATGATATTTACTTTTCACTTTGAAATTTACTTCCTCGTGATATGTTTTGATTTCCTCTTTCTAAATAACTTCCTTGATGATTTTTCTTTTTATTCACCCTCTTCATCAATCAGTATTGGATAATGGAGATAAACCTATCAAATTTATAAAAATCTGAAACATTTTAATAAAATATTAAAATGATACCAACCTATTCCATTTTATACATTCCTTAATATTAGTGACAAGGGAATGTGAACTCCCACATTTGTATCATTATAAGAATCTAGGTATTCAGTTTTTTCATGAAAACATGACTTCAAAAAATCCTTTCTAGAAATTAATTAATTTTTATATCTATGATTAATGGATATAAAATTATCCACTATATAAATTCATGAAATATCCATTTTGAATAAATATTTATTCCTCTTGGTGATGGAACAATTTTTTCTCAAGCTATTTTATGAAATCATGTTTATTTTAAAAATATCATACATTTTCTTTGAAATTTCAAATGAGGGTTATTCCTAATTATCAAATTCTTCATAGTTATCTTTTCAATTTCTTCATAAAATTCATATTTATTTAGAATCATATTCCAAATACTGTTGTTTTTAATGATTATTATCACCATTTAGAGTAATTATTTTATAGTGCATCAAAATTGGAAATTATTACTTGCTAACCTCAAACACCATTCTTTTTACATTTAGTCATGAACATGTTATCTTCTAAAATTAGGTAAATTTTAATTTTTATGATATCTAACACATGAAAACTGATCAACATAATATATTCATACATCATATCCTTTTAAATTTAAATATTATTCAAATAAAATTTGGGAAATTCATTAAAATTAACTAAGTTAAAACACTCCATCCTGAAAGGATATGAAAAAATGATGTCTACCCCTTGTTAAAGACATTAGAATATATTAAGTATCTATATAAAAATAATGAATCTTATTTAAATTTTATAGAGATAGAAAACTCAAATAAATACTAATTTAATCAACTTTTACTTTGTAGAACTTCAATGTTCATTTGATCTTTAGAGGATACATGAACCCGCAATGATACAAATTGAGATGAAGATTTATAGTTATTGTTTTATCGGAGGATTTAGATGAATTATTAAATTCATTTACCTCTATTCCTTTTATGGGTTCTATAAAATACACATATTTCAATTAAAAGAGATTTCAACCACCTTTCTATAATTCACACACATATAAAAATAAAATCACTAAAAACACACAATTTATATGTTTCAAAATTCAATATTATTGGATACATTAATGTAAATATTCAAATAACCTGAGACTATATTTTCCACCAGAATTATAATTTTTAATATAATGAGTGTGTTTTTTCCTTTAACTCTAAATACAATAATCAATAAAGATCTCTCTAAAAAAGTGAATAATAATTTCAAGGTGAATATAAGATTCTTAAATATTATCGTAAATCTTCAACAGTGTTAGAATATATCATTTTTCCTTACAGATTTCATTTTCAACTAACAATATCAAATTATACCTCCCATCTTTATTTCATAAATATTTTTTCATAATATCTTCTTCCTCAACACAGAATAATGTTTTAATAAACCTTCTCTAAAAAACAAACATGTATGCACTATTATTCCACTTTCTCGTTAAAATATATCTTCTTTATTCTCTTATCTCTTCAACCATGAAATTGTCATTATAATTTTGAAATTAAAATTTGAATTCAAGAAAATAATAATTTTTAGCTACCCACACTTTTATCTGAGGCATTGTAACAATCCAAACATCCTGGCCACCCTTGTTATATTATAAGTACAATAAGGACCATGTTAAAGGTGTCAATAAGTCATAAAAAATGTTACATAATCTAATTCAATAAAAATATGAATTTTCCAAGAATCCTGGAGTAACCATGTTCATTATTTTTAACCATTAATAAAATGATGATGATGTGTTTATTGGGAAAGTCACAAGTTCACTAAACGGTTAACTCTTGAAACTAATATTCTAGTCCTATTGTTGGGGGAAATATATCATTGATACATGACCTTTCAAAATCATCAAAAACCATAAAAGCACAAAATTTTCATCAAATAAACATTGTGGCGTTATTTTTGACTTCATGAAACCACCACATCCATAATAATGGAATACTCAAGGAAATATTAAACAGTCAATACATAAAAATATATGTTCTTATACAATGAGGAGTGATAAATTACATCACAATGTAATCATATTCTTCAATATTGCATCCTATTTCCAAAACCAAACAAGATTAACATAAAAATAGTATACTTATGAATTGTAGAATGAAATATAAAGATATTATAGAATCATACACCATAAATTGAAATTATATTTCATTTAATAGATAGCTGAAACATAAAAACTCAAGGAACACATTTTATGACGTGATTATCATTTCATTACAGACTAGCTTATGAATTTTCATTTATGGAACTCAAATCATGGAAGGAATCAGACTATTATATAATTATTTTATTACACACAAAATTTTGATCCCTAGGAATATCATCATGAAATAATGACATAACATTATGTAATCAGTTCCCTTTCACCTCCAAAACTTCTCCAAACACCACTCTTCAACTCCAAAACTCTTCTAATCACATATATACTCCCATATCACCTTATGATACTTTAATAAATTTAAATTTATCTTATATTAAATGTAATTTATAAATTAAAATTAGTTTTTAAATTGATTTTGAAAAAAAAATTCCAATAAATCTATACATTAAATTCACTTAATCTATTCAAGAAATATTATTCACATTTACCACACCAATACGACATGGGACACCTTCACTTTCAAACACAATAATAATTAAACAAAATATTCATAGAGAAATTAATTTCATGGATTTTTTCTTAAATATGACTCATACTAAGAAAAAATTCACTTTATTCCTTATACCACTAAAACATTTTTCTTTCTCATGTCTTCCTACCAAATTTGGGCTTCCCCAATTCAATGATTTTCAACTATTTTTTTACTAGATATAATGATCAATTCCTTTTATAATTGAAGTTAAAGAATATATTTTCATTTCCCTTCTTTTATGATGTGAATAAACTATCAACTATCAATACATGGGCAATATTTTAAGCCTTTATTTAAAATTTAGATATTTATTCTTTCCCAAATTTCATCCTATTTATCTAGAATAATTTTAATAAATTCATGTATATTTTCATAATAATTAATTATTCTGGATATGAGAGTTCTAAATTGTATTGAAATGATATATATCATTTCTTCATGATTCCTTTGTAAATTAGAATTATTATTATTCATAATATCAATACTCATTTTATTCCACTATGAGTAAAAAAATTATCTAATATATATATATTATATAAAACAATAAATAGACATTATATTTTTAGAGAGAAAATTTCATTATAATTGGAAATCCCATTTCTTATTTATCATTTTTCTCCATTTTATACCTAACATAAATTATAACATGATATCATGTATTCTAAAAAATAAAACCAAAATTGAGGTGCATCATTGTTAGTTTTTTTAGTATAACAATATTTTATATTTTCTTAGCTAAATCAATCATTATTCTAAGAGTAGAAACAGAAATATAAAAATTAAAATTGATATTCTCATTTTTTTAATCGTATACAAGAATATATTTTACTTTAATTTGATTTCATTATACTTATAAGAATTCATTTAGATTATTTAATAATTCTATGAACTTATTTTTTCCTTTCTAATGTAATTTTTTTAAAACAAATTATCATTCCCGATGTCATACATGGTATTAGAACAACTTTTTACCACATATTTATTTCATCATATCCAAAATAGCACCTTAAAACTCCTTAATACTCTTCACCATTACCTTAATTATTTTAGTAAAATAATCTTTGATTGTTACATCCTATTAGAGCTTAAAATTATACTCATTAATTACCTCTAGTTTTACATATTTATTAAATTTAATTTTCTCATGATAATCCATTAAAATATTTATTATTATTATTATTATTTCATGTAGATATTTTAATCATATGAAATAGAGTTTATTTAATATATCATGTTGTTTAAAAAATATTTTCATAAATATATACCTATAATTATACCTTTAGGTCAATATCCCCTAATAATTTAACTTTATCATAATAATTATGTTCATTAATTAAATATTCATTAATAATGACAAATAATAATGTAACACCCTGAGATTTTAGAGTATATTTATCTTTAATTAATTTAATTTCTCGGATATATTTTGTTACACTTAACACTGAGTTTAAACGAACCATGATATACTATTAAAATATTATTATTTAATGTGATAGTTATCAACAACCTATTGGATTGATGGGTCAGAGTATGACTAATTAAATTATAAAAAACTTATTATTTTACATGTATAAAATAAGAAAATTTGTTATAAATTGATTATATAATGAAAAAAAATCATTTGAAATGAAAAGAAATATTTTTCTGAATTTTTATTATGAGCATAATTCATTTTTATCTTAATAAATTCAATATATCAATACTGGTAAATTATTTTAACTAAATTTATATATTATATATTCAATAAATTTCATTTAATATTTTTGGAAGCATGGGATAATTATAAAACATGTTTTATGCTTAAAATTTTATTTTTTCTAAAAAGAGATTTTGTCGCATTTTTCATGTTTACTTTTTTTAAAAATAATTTAATCCACTTATAGGTTTTTAATTAGATAAAATTTATTCCATATATGGAATAAAGAGATTCAAATATGGTAAATAGGCCCTATTTATTTTTTTCAATATGAATAGTAAATGTGCTAAATTGTATCACCATGGTAAATGGTAAATCGGGGTATTCTATGTTAAAACTAAGCGATAGGGACATCATTTTTCATCTTAATTGTAATTAGATGAAGTTAATTAAACTCTTATCACTATAGGCTCTAAGTATATTTGTTTAATAGATACATTTCCAATAAAATTAACTATATAATATTTAAGGTAATGAATGTTACAAAATGTCACTCTCTTAGTTTTAAATATCACTTATAATCCCACATTGGGAAAGAATCACATTATGAACGAATATAAATGTTTATTTTGGTATTAATGAAATTATTTTTATGAAAGAATTTTATTTTTTATTTTAAAAAATTATATAATTAACTTAAATGATTATGCAATTGTGGTGCATTATTTATTCAATTATTAGAAAACTATAATAAATGATTTGAAAAATATTAAAAGTAAAATTATTTGAGAATGTTATAGCATTATAAAAAATTTATATATGAATAAGAAATATTAGTGATGTGTTGAAGGAATATAATTCAATTATAAATTTTTATTTATGTATTTAAGTCAACTTAAATGAATAGTGTCAAAATTGACTTTAATTATAATTTTTTCAAAAAAATTATTAAATTATTTAAAAATTATAAAATTATTGAAAGAGGACAATTAGGATATGATGTGGTTTAAAATTTCAGTATTTTTACATTACTTATTATATAGTTTCCTTATAATTAAATTTATAAGCCTTTTGTTTGAAAATCTGGTTTCCATGGTTAATGTTAAAAGAGTGTAACTAAGGGTTTAAATAAAAATATAAGGTTTATAAAACCACTAATAAATCTCACAAAAATGATGGGATTTAAACCCCTTTCAATATTAACTTAATATCCCTATCTTTTTTAGGCATTTTTTCAAGATAATGACTTTATTATATTTTAATATTTTAAAAATCACGGGAGTTTATCTCCCCCCAATTATAAAAGTTCACCTCTCCATTCTCTTTTTCACATTACCTTGAGACTTATAGCTCAACCATCCACAAAAAAAATATCATCTCAACTTACTTTTCCACATTATAGAGGTTTTTAAATCCCCAAAAGATCAACCCTTTGACCCTTAATAGGAAATATAAAGAAGTTCATTCAATGAATAGGTAATTCCCTAAACAGATAGCCTTCTTTTTTTACTTCTACCCTTCAATCTAAGTTATTTGTTATAAAATAACAAATTAATTATGAAAAATATACAAAAAATATTATTATTATTAGGAAATCACCATTTTCCACCCTCTATTTCATCAAATTATAAGTCAATTTTACACCCTAATACTTTAAAATATTTTACTTTTAGAATAAATTTTATTATTTTTCTATCTTTCTTTATATGCAACACTTAGTTGGCTAGTTTTGCACACAAAACTGAATTCCTTTGATAGCATATAAGACATGAAATAACAATAATAGATGTTTATTTAACATCCAGAGACATTATATATATTTAGTTTTATATAACATATTAATTTAAATGTTTTTACATTCATCTAATAGTTTTGATATACATATGATATAAAGAAATCCAGTTTTATTTATAAATGGATATACATTTCTGAAGGTAGTTTTTCATCCTTTTAATGGACTACCAATTTTATTACTAAATTTTAACCCTTTGATAAATTTATTTTTCAAAATAAACATAATTTTTTAATTAATAATTTCATAATTATCTTAGGGTGATTTTTTTCATAGAAGTTTCATTTTTTGATGAATATTGAAAACTATTTCACATTAATCTTAAACTAACTTTTTCATTTTAATAATTATTAATGTTAAATTAAATTTTAAATTTTTTTTAATGTCATAATAGATTAAAAACTAATATATTAATCCAATTTATATTCTTTTAATCATTTTTTAATTAAATTTAGATATAAAATCTTACTGAAATGTTTAACAATTTCAATTTAAAAACTCGCTTTATCTCTGCGTCTATGGGATTGTCTTTGAATTTAATTTTTCCACTTCTGTGAATTTAATTTTAAAAAAAAAATATAAATATAGGGAATAATTATAATATTTATATTAAAATAAAATCAACTTATTTTTAACCAAATAGATAGGTGAAATTCATTAAAATTAATTACAATGGTTAAGGTAAAAATGAGTTTACCGAGTAGTTAAACTTTAATCATAAGGGAAAAATTACCTAGACACTTGTTAAAAAGAAATTGGCTGCCTATAATTACACCATATACCATATGGGTTCTAATTGTTTGAGTTATTGGGACATTATTTCATGAAACTGTCCTATATAATATGTGAACTAAGAAAAAAGGAAAACAAGGAACCTTTCATAACATTAACATTTATAAAGCCGTGATATATTGAAAAAAACATCATATATTATATTATACATATAATTTTGAAAGGTAAAGTTTTTATTTTTATCATAATAATTTATCGTTGATTTTTATAGATGGACTAGTTACTTAAAATTCTTAATAAATTCCAACGTAGTGATTATTTAGTAAATAATTAAATAAAACAAATGATAATAAAAATATTAAATGTGAATAAAATTGAATAAAATATTAGGTTAACATATTTTATAGATGAAAATGTAATTTTCAATAGATTTTAACTTAATATGTTTAAATTCCTTCATTTTCTCTATATTATTAATTTTAAATTAAGTAAACACATTTAAAATTGATATTAATTTTATTTTTTAATAAATGACGTTTTATTAAAATATTTATAATTAAAAAATAATATATTATAAAAACTTATATATAAATGTTAATAAATATCTAATATGGTCCATTAATGGGCCAATTATTCTATTAAAATAACTATATTGACTGGTAAATTGTAAATAATATATTATAAAGGTAATGGTTTAAGTGGTGTTTCTGAACGTTACAAGCACTTCTGCTAAAATTAATTTCTAACACACAAGGGTTTTTCATTTTAAAATTTAGATAAAATATTTATAATTCATTGTTTATATATTTTATAGTTAATCTCAATTTAATTTATTCTTTATTGTTAAAATAATTTGGTTAGAAAATTGGTTACATTAATAAAAACCAAAATGGTAAAAGTAGGGAAACATAGAAGTTAAGGAACAAAATTATAAAAATAAAAATTATTTTTGTGTGGTGGATGTTTAGATCTACCATTATTTCACTTTAATATACTATTTGTTAGTTTTATAGGAACATGAGGTAAGGGATACCTCTAAATAGTGTTTACCTTTTTATATTTAAAATAATGTTACTCCTCCTCCATTATAAAAAAGAACTCACCCCCTCACTTATTAACCCATTTGTCTCATCCAAAACCTACCAAAATAGCTCCCAAAAATCCATAAACTCACACAAGAATCATAAAATTGGGGAAAAATAAAACCAAGTATGGATTTTGATATAAACCAAAAGGGGTTACCTGAATAAGGGTTGAAGTTCTTCAACAAGAACTTTTGTTTCATTTCTTTCTCCACACCTTCAATTATTTTTATACCATGATTATATAATAAACTTAGTATAGTAAATATAGTTATATATTTTATGCTAATTTAACTACCTAAAATCACACACAATTCCATCAAATGGAATACACAATCATCATTTGTGTGTACGACAGACTACAACCTCCAAAACTGATGTCATTCATTCTTCCACTACCACTTTTCATGGCTGGAAATAATGATGAATTTTTATTCTATATATTATATTTATGATATTTCTAATTTATTTATAATTTTTATATAATTTTTTATATATATCTTCATGCATTCCATTTTATGGGAATACGATAACATCATTTTTGGACATGTGGAATACCGCCTCCTAAAAGCGATGTGATTCGTTCATGCTATACATGGAATATATTAAAGATGGTTTTAATAAAAATATTTGAAATATATTACACAAATATGATAATATAATTATAATATACATATATATATATATATATCATTTATATTTTATTATTTTAATATGAATGACATAAAATGTCTTTGAAGTCAATAAATTTTTAAAATTTATATTTCTTCTAACTAAAATATATGTGGCAAGAAAGGTCAAACCCATAGGGAAGGTAATTTTGGCCACTATTCTTCTATAAAACATTGGAAAACTCCACTGTCGTGAGATTCAGGGTGAATTTTCTATTTTCACTTTATATATTTTTTTTATATCTTGTCTATTAAAGAAGAAAAGTAACACTATTTTTGTATGTTTTTTATCTATACTAGAATGAAATAGAAAACTAATTGAAATGTGTGAACTACTAAAATATATAGTGCTAATAAACGAACTATCAGAGTAAATCACTGGGGAAAAATTCCAATTCTACTGGTTTTGAAAACATTCATCCTCACGATAGTGTTTACAACTAATACCACTGAAAATGAGTGGTTTATTTCCCTCGCCATGAGAAAAATCACTCAAGCTGACAAGTCTTGAAGTTTGCCACCCCTAGATTAATCAACTTGAGAATTCTTTTTTGAAAAAGATTACAGAAAAAACTCACCCTATGTTCTGTAGTATTTTATTTCAAATTTAATGTAAAAGAATAATAATCCACAATCAAACTCCCTGAATGAATGTGGAATTCCTATATTAAGCAGAGTTGGTATGTTTCAATCGAATGCAATCATAACTGACCTCACCGATCAATGCCGACCACATTTAAAATGATATATAGAATGAATAAGAAAGATAGATAGTAGACTTAATTTTAACCCCAAACTGGATGTATTTAGCCTAACATTATATCTATTATGTATACTAAAACCATCCAATTACAAATGAAGATAATTGATTGAAAAAAGAGGAAGAAAACTCCCTTTTCTAGATTAAATTGTTGCTGCTCTATGCCCTCAGATCTCCAGAGAATGGCTCTCTGAGAAGTGCTTCATGGTTTGGTCTAGGTTCTTGCTCTGCTTCGAAGTGAATAATCAAATATATTACCCCCCTCGCCCTCCTAATTATATTGCAACACTATTTTAATATCCTCCATCATCTACTGCATGTCACAGATCGCTTCCCCCGACTCCAAAAAAATCCTTCACTTAAGCACCGGATACATGTGTTTTTTCGCGACTATCACATCACAATAATTTTTCTCACATAACTAACTCTGGGTGAGTTATTTGTCTAAATATAGAAGTATACACATCTCTTGAATGAACCTGTAATGCTAAGGAAAAAAAGTAAATAAATGAATCAATGTTTAAATGTTAAATAAATAAAAGTTCTATTAAAGAAAGCTTATATGTTATTAATAAATATTAGTTATTATTTTTTTTGTTAATTATCTTACATTATTTAATGTTGTTATATGTTATTATTTATATAATTATGTTAATGGTGGTGATTAATTATTAATTAAAATAAATTAAAAGAAAAGTATTTATTAACTCATTAAATTAATAAAATTGATATATAGTTTTTTTTTGAATTATTATTTTTTAAAATTATTATTTAAGTTTATCATAATAAATAGTTTTATTTTAATTATTATATTTATAATTATTTTACTCATAAATGAGTTAATTTATAAATATTTTATTCATTAAATTATTATATTTTATTATATTAATTTTATTAATATGTTTATCATTAATATTTTAATTTAACGTATTTTATTTTAATTAGTTTTTATTTTTTTATTTATCAATTATTATTAATAATTATTTATTTATTAAATTCAATGTTTTTTTTTTATTATTTATATTATTTATTTTATTATTATTCTATTCTTATTTGTTTATTGTTATTACGTTGTCCTTTTTTATCCTGGTCTTCTTACGAAAACCTCGCAGATCCACCTCCCTCTAAAATATGTCGACTCCTTCGACCTTCTATGGAAAGCTTAGGCAGGGATCTTCTAGCAAGACCCATGCTCCCTCGATGAAACAATCCCCCTATAGTAGTGAAGAATATGATAGACCAGTGTAAAAGGTGGTGCACTATCCCGACCTTGTGCGATGTGGCGTCGACAATGGATTTCGTCAGCTCCTGCATGAAACCTCTCTTAAACTCACCTCCTCCTCAATCGCAATCTGACAGACCTCCTATGGAAGATCTGGTGATGCAATGGTGGAAAAAAGTAGGCAATCTATACCATGGAAGTGGGGATTTGGAACTCGGTTTATATCATAGATCTGAAATAATGGTTAGAAGATGATAGGATTAGAAGAATAGGGGTTTTAGATGCGTTGTTTTTTTAGACATGGTTTGATCTTGGTGATGGATTTGATGGGGTAATAGTATGAAAGTTGTAGCACTAGTGACCCATGGGGGATTTGCGGCGGTGAGAAGGTGGGGGAATACACGGCTATACAATGAGGAGAATGGAAGATGGTGTGAGGAAATTCACACTGACAGGAATGAAAATAAACGGTGGCAGGTTTGGGGAAACGGTGGCAGAGGAAAAGTTGATCTAGAGACGGTGTGAGAAATGGAAAATGGTGCTATGGTTCACAGTGGAACCATGGAAAGGGTACGATGAGACCTTAAAATAATGAAAGGTGAGGGGAAAGTAGTGCCAAGAGTTATGGTGGTTGTGAGTCCGTGTGAAAACGTACGTTACCATGAAGATAGACACACTAGTGTCACCATGAGAAGAAAAAAATGGTGAGATAGTGAAGGATGAAATGGTTTCAAAGGTTATATTGAGACAGCTTAGAACTTGTGGTACGAGTGATATGGTGAGACCGTGTCAGGAGGTTATGGTGCCACCATAAACCTGCAAGATAAATAAAGAAAAATAAATTGAAACTCAAATAAAAACTAAAAAAAATAATAAATTAAAACTAATTGTTAATTAAGAGAAATGATGTTTTAAATAATTCACAAACTTTAATAAAATAATAAAACCATTTAAACTTAACTAAAATTAGAACTATACAAAAAATTAAATTCAGAAACAATTAAATTATGAAAAGTTAATATAAAATTAAAACAATTATCAAACAAAGTTTAATTATTTATAATAGTAACTGTATCAAATTAATTAAAGGTAGACTTATAATTATTTTATTATTAAACAAGTATGTTAATTAATTAAATTTTATAAAAAAACACTTAATAGATGAAGTAGGATTATAATCATTCATTTTAGTTAATGAATTATTATAAAATTGATAATATTTAGATTATGCTACTTAAATTAAATAATATCTATAACATAAAATACTAAAATTAGTCTAAAATATTTATGTGAAAAAGTAGAATTAATTAATTAATTAATTAATTTTAAATTTATCAAATTTTCAAAAGAAAAACAACAAACTAAATAAAAAACTTTTAGACTATAAAAAAAGTAAAACATAATTTAAATAATTTAAATCTTAAAATACATAATTAATTATAAAGATTGAGAAATTGAGAAATTTACTAATAATAATAAAAAAGTTCCATTATTTAACTAAAAGTGTTAAAATAAATAATTAAATTTATCAAAACTAATTTAAAAGATGTGGAAAAACATGTGTTTTTAAATCCCACATCAAATTCCTCCATACATAATCATTGTTTTTCCTCAAACATTCCCGTGTTTTATTATCTTTGAAAAAAAAGTATGATATTCATGATTTTTCTCAAAAAGTAACATGTCCAAAAAATTATAACAAAGGACAAAATCATGTCAATAGGCTTTTAAAAATGAAATTTTCACAACAAGTCTTTCCCAAAACAAATACTCAGAGGGTAATCAAAATAACTATAAATCATCGAGATATGAAGGTGTCATGCCTCATATGTGATAATTCTGGGTGACTAACTTCAATCCCAGCTTATGTTCTAATTTCAAGAGTGACAAGAGATAAAACATCAGTGGAATTAAAAACTTAACCAAAAGAACTTTCCATTATGATTCATCACTTAGGTTCCAAAAATAAATATTGTTTTTGTGAATCACCCTAATGATACAACCTAAATGACTCCCATATAAACAAATTGTCCCCTTCTTCATCTGACGTTCATCATTCCCCTCACCTTAATGAACTCATTTTTGACCCTAGACACTTTATTTTATATTTCCCAAGCAATGTATCATGTTCTAAGAACTATGTAATGAACTTATTCAAAGTGTACAGAGGGATCATAGTTAACAGAAACACACCCAGCATCTAGGGTCTTAGAGATTCATTGTGGGATCCCAGATTACCAAATTACTCTTGTTTCAAAAGATTTATATAGAAACCATTTACATTGACTTATTAATTTGATTACTTTAATTAAATAACAAAGAAGTGTGTCCCCTATGATAAAAAAGTCTATAGCTAGTGTTAGTTTTCCTACACTCACTAATAGATCATCCACCCTCCTTGAAGGTTGTGTGAGTGACATGTAGGCATGTTGAAGACAAACATAAGTTGGAAGCAAATCCCTAAGACCCAACCTTTTAAACAAAGAGTAAGGCATAATATTGATTCTTTCTCCTAAGTCACAGAAACAATTATATTGCTTACTTGATCTTATTTTTCATTGAATAATAAACTAACCAGGGTCCTTCAATTTTGGAGGCAACTTCTTTAACAAGATCACACTATAATCCTCATTGAGATTAACTTTTTCAAACCTCTTCCAATATTTTTATTTTTTAGAAACATTTTGGTAAAAGCAATGTATGAAGGGATTTTATCCAAGGCTTCTATAAATGGAATGTTGATACTAAAGTTTCTAAACATTTTAAGAAACCTCAAATAATTAGGTTCATTATTCTTTTTCACTCTTTCAGGGAAGGGAATGGGAGGGGCATAATTTTTTAGAACATGTTGATTATTCTCCTTCTCCTAAATTTCATTGTTTTTATTTTCTTCTTTAATTAATTCCCACTTCATTTTCCTTAGTTATTGAAATTTTTTATATGTAAGTTCAACATTATGTTCAGGTTGAAAAAATTTGTCTAGATTCCCAGATTCTGTATCAAGAAGATTTTTCATTCCAGTTTTAGTTTTTTTCATCAGTTTTAGTTTTCTCAGATTGTTGATTTATATGTTCTTGGGTTTTATGGATATATCTAGTGGTTACAACCATGATATTCTCTCTTGGATTAAGAATTTAAGTGTTGGGAATCTTTCCTTTTCCCTTATCACCTTGATCCCTAGCCATTTGAACTATTTGATGTTCTAAATTGTGAATCTTACAATATGTTTCCTTCCTAAATGAACTAATATCTCCCAAAACTTGTAGTAAAATCCCCTTTAAATCCCCATTAGAATTAGAAGATTCATCCCCATATTGATTTGAGTTATAATTTTTGGGGTGTGATTGGTAGTTAGGGGCAGTGGTCTATTTTATGACACCTTGTACTTTCCAAGACAAATTTGGGTGATTTTAATAACTAGAAGTGTACTGATTGGAGAATTGATCATTTGTCCCATATTTACTAGCTCTAAATTCCATAAATTTTCCACTCTCATCAAGATAGACAAGGAGATCAATATTAGGACAACATGTATGATTGTGATCGAACATCCCACAAGGATTACATTTCTCCCTTTGGACCCTATCACTAACTATAGCAGCCTGAGGATTGAATTCTACTCTATAGAAGACCCTCTTCCTAGAACACTTGTGCTGAGTTTTTTTAGCAAGTTGTTCATAGAAATTTTTGAGTTCCTCGGTATTGGAGTTATAAAAGTCACCCCCACAGAATTGGTCAAATAAATTTTGGTTGTAAGGGAAGAGAGCATTATATAAGGTCTCCATGAGAAGATGGGGAGAAAATTAGTTATTGGGACTTTGTATAAGGAGACTTCTAAACCTATCACATGCCTCATGAAATAACTCTCCCTCATCCTAGAAAAACCCATTAATTTTGTGCCTAATCTCAATGGTGGTGTCCTTAGGATAGAATTTTGATATAAAGATAGTAAACACCTCTTCCCAATTGTCAAAACTTTCATCATCTAAGTTCTAAAACCAAGCCCTAGCCTTTCCCTTCAGACAAAAAGGAAACATCCTCAATCTCAACTCCTCCTCACAAAGATCTCTTATAGGTAATTGTTGTAAAGAACTATAGAACTCTCAAATAAACTCAAGTGAATCCCTATATGGAAGACCATTAAATAAAGGAAGTTGAGAAAGGTTAGACTGCTCAATTTCCTAGATCCTAGACCTAGGGGTTTACCTAATACAAGATGGGTTACTTGATATAACTGGAATTTGAAAATCCCTAAGTCTAGGTAACTGAAGGGATGAAACTATGGGGTGTGGCACATTCATGTTTTGATCAATACTATTATCTTGATTCTCCATTACAATGTTTTTTAAGAGTAATTAAATGTTTATTTAGTTCAGAGTTTGAAGACTCTAATGTAACAATAAATTCTATTATGCTCATGAAAATTATAATAATAGTTCAAAATAGAAAAACAGTAGAAATAATAGGATTTCATCATTACAGAAAACGGAGGAAATTTAGTTGTAAATGAAGCAGATTTTTTTTATAGTTTTAATTTTTTTCAAATGTTTTGGTGTTTTTTAATATGTTTGTTTTTATTATAGAAAAAGAATGTCTCGTGCCTTCCCTGGAAAAGGAGCCAAAAACTTGAACTAAACCATTTTTTAAGTCTATCAATGTTTCAAATTTTTATTTCTACTAACTACAGTATATGTGGCAAGCAGGGTCACCCCATAGGGAAGGTATTTTGGACCACTATTATTCTAAATAAACATTGGAAACTCCATTATTGTCAGCAGCGGAGTGAATTATCTATTTTTCACTTTTTATATATTTTTTTATATATTTTATATTAAATCAGAAAAGTAACACTATTTTTTTATGTTTTTGATCTAGACTATAATGAAACATAAAACTAATTGAAAAGTGTGAATAGCTAAAATATAGAGTGCAGATAAACGAACTATCAGAGTAAACGCCCAAAGAAAAAATTCAAATTCTACTAGTTTTGAAAACATTCCTTCTCAACAAAGTGTTTAAAACTAATACTACTGAAGAGGAGTGATTTATCTCCCTCACCAAGAGAAAAATCACTCAAGCCAACAAGTCTTGAGGTTCACCACTCCTAGATTAATCAACTTGAAAATTCTGGTTTGAAAACGTTTATAGAACTAACTCGTCGTATGTTCTGTAGTATTTTATTTCAATTTTAATGTAAAAGAAAATTAATCCACAATAAAACTCATCGAAATAATGTGGAATTACTAGATTAAGTGCATGTGGTATGTTTAAATCAAATACAATCAGAACTGACCTCGTCGATCAATGTCGACCACATTAAAAATTATAGAGAGAAAGAAGAAGAAAGATAGCCAGTAGAGTTGATTTTAACCCCGAACTTGAATTATTTATCCTAAAATTATCCCTATTCTGTATACTAAAACCATCCAATTACAAAGGAAGAGAATTAAAAAAAACATAGGAAGAAAAATCCCTCTGTTAGCTCAAATTGCTGCTGCTCTAGGCCCTCGGATCTCCAGAAAATGGATCTCTAAGAATTGCTCCAAGGTTCGCTCCAGCTTCTTGCTCTACTTTGAAGTGAATAATCAAATGTATTCCCACCCCCACTCAAATTCTGTTGAAACTCTATTTTAATATACTCCTTCATCTACTTTATGTCAACGTTCGCTTCCACCGACTCTAAAAAATCCTTCACTTAAGCACCACACGCATGCGTTTTTTCGCGAATGGCACGTCACACTAATTTTTCTCAAGTAACTAAATCTGGGGTGAGTTAGTTTTGTGAATCTAGACATATACATGTCTCTTGAATTAACTTGTAAATCTAATACAAAAAATTAAATTAATGAATCAGAATTTAAATGTTAAATAAATAATAGTTTCATTAAAGAAAGCTTAGATGTTATTAAAAATTATTATTTATTATTTTATTTGATAATTAACTTACATTATTTAATTTTGTTACATGTTATTATTTTTATAATTAATTTATGATGGTGATTTGTTATTAAATAAATTAAATTAAAAGTATGTTATTTATTAAATCCTTAAATTAATAAAATTGGTATTTAGTTTTTTTAATTATTATTTTTTAATATTATTATTTATGTTTATCGTAATAAATATTTTTATTTTAAGTATTGTATTTTATAATTATTTTACTCATAAATAAGTTAATTTATAAATATTTTATTCATTAAATTATTAAATTTAATTATATTAATTTTAATAATATGTTTATCATTAATATTTTAGTTTAACATATTTTATTTTAATTAGTTTTAAATTGTTATTATTTATCTGTTATTATTAATAATTATTTATTTATAAAATTATACGATTTTTTATTATTATTTAAATTATTTATTTTATTTTTATTTTATTCTTATTTGTTTATTTTTATTAAGTTATCTTTTTTAGCCTGGGCTTCTTACCCAAATCCCACGGCTCTGCCTCCCACTGCGATGCACTGAGTCCTTCAGCCTTCTATGGCAAGCTCGGGCGGGGATCTTCCCACGAGACCCATGCTCCCTCGATGACACAATCCCTCCCCCAGCGGCGATGAATAGGAGAGACCAACGGCAAAGGCGCTGCACTATCCAAGCCTAGTGTGATGCGGCATCGATAGTGGATCTCGTCGTCTCCAGCGGGAAACCTCCCTTCAACTCACCTCCTCCTCATTCACAATATAACAGACCTCCTATGGCAGACCTGGTGATGAAATGGTGGAAAAAAGTAGGTACTCCATACCGTGGTAGTGGGAATTTGGAACTCGGTTGATATCATTGATATGAAAGAGTGGTTGGAAGATGCTAGGATTAGAAGAATTGGGGTTTTAGATGCGTTGTTTTTCTGGATCTGGTTTGATCTTGGTGACGGATTTGATGGGGGAATAGTGTGAAAATTGCATCACTCCATGGTGGATGTGAGGTGGTGAGAATATAAGGCCCCAGCCTTAAACCTTACTTAATCTTGAGTTATTACAAGATTACACATTGAGGATCTTTTCGGGTTTAGAGTTTTAGAGAATTAGATCATAAAACTTGCATTTCATTCCACATTTAAACAAAGTGGTTACATAAAGATTGTATTCATTTTTTCCCATCAACAAAACATATTTAAAATAAAACATGGATTCTTTCTTGACACTTCCTTGACACTATCATCATATCATGTACCTTTCCCTTGACCTGTGAAAAACATTTCAAAAAAACATGGGATGAGAATAAAAATCTCAGTATGGGTTATGAAAATATGGAAAGGAAACATGAGTTCATATATACATAATAATGAAATCATACTTTACCCATAAAACATAAGCACTTTAACATACCTCATAAAATCATGAATAAATCATAGAAATCATAAGACATAAAGGTAACTTGAGGCATTTATAACATTCTTACGTAGGGAGTAACCCTCTTGGTTACGTTTGGAATACCCATCACAGTATATTCCCTTAATCTCTTCGGAGAAATATTAACGGTTCACTCCTTCGCGTTACCCAATGCATTGGAGAGCTCTATCGGGCTCACCCGTCCTTAGTTTATCACGGAACCACCCGTCTTCATAATAATTCCCAAGAACCATAACATAACCGTATCACATAAAACATACATAAAGGAAACATAACATTTCCACATTTCAATCACAAGGTATCAATAACACAGTGATATAATAAAAAAATTATCAAAACCATTTTAAATACAAAAATAAAAGAAAATTAAAACATGGTATTTATTTTTCTTTTAAAAAAACGTATGGCTTGTAGAGGAAGCCGAAACTCAAATAATGGTCACGACGGTGGAGAAGTCGTTGTCGCCGCATACGTATGAAAAAAAAAATCATTTTTGTCATTTTGTAAAACAATTTGTATAAAAAAAATTCCTTTTAGATAAACGTAAAAGTCAAAGGGTTTTATACACCGTATAAAATAAGGTTGTGTATAAAATAAAATATGCCTCAATGAAAGGAGATTGAGACGAAGTCCCATACCTCAGGTTCGACTTGACTCGGTCGTTCATTAATCTCCTGAATAATAAACTTGAGTTAATTTATACTTGTTTAAGAACATTTTTCAAGTTCACTATTCCTTTTATATCACTTATTTCCATTTATGAACACTATGTAATTATTTAAGTTAATAACGGTCATTTTAACGATCATTGGTACTTGAGTAAAAAATAAACCCTTTATAATTAAAAGTATTTATGTATCCATTATATCCAGAATTATAATCATGATGTATATATCATATATATCAGATATATCCAGTATATACATGCATTTATAATATTACATAATCATTTAGAGGTAAGAAATGAAATGCACCGTTCATGGAGACGGTAAGTCGTACATACGCATGAACGCTAATTTCATTTCTATTTCATATTTTATAGAATGGAATCATAATGATATAAAGGTATATTATAATTCCAGTGTAATATGATATACAATATCATAACTCCATCCTTTATACATCCCACATATGGTATTTAACGAATCAAATCACTTTGAGGGGGCGGTAGTCCGCACTTCCTTAAATGAAGATATCGCGTTTACCCATAATAGAAACCATAAAGGTATTCCCAAAATAAAAAATACAGAAGCTTAAGGAAAACATAAACATATTTTATATCATATATAAATATAGTGTTATCTTAATGTCCACCTTTGAAGGTGTTAAATGAATTTTGAACAATCATCATTTCGGGAGGCCGAAATTCGCCATCCACGGAAACAGTATGTTCTTTAACCATTAGATGTAGGTGTGTGTAAGTGTAGCTCGAATCCTTATTATAAAAACATCCTATTATATTTAAGATACCTTATTTGTTACAAAATAAATGAATAAAAAGAGTTTAGGGGGTTGGAGAAGTCAAATAAAACAAAAGGACTCAAGTGAAGACATTACCTTAAAATCGGGTAACTCCCTTTGATTTGAGCTCAAACGCTTCCTTGGGAAGACTTCGTCCCAAAGTGAGGCTTCAAGTAGTAAGAGAGGTATGTGGAGAGACACAATATGTAGGGGTTGGCCGAGCCAAATGCTTTGGATGTGTGGGTAAGGAGGTAGAGGTGGGGGCCTTTTATAAGAGGAGAGGAGGGGCACTCTTAGAAAGTAAAGAAATTTTACTTTATTTTAAAAATAGTTTCGGATTCAAAAGGCCCCACATTGATATAATTCGAGGCTAAGGTGATAAGTGTTCGAAATATACACATCCAATAAGTTTTTTACATGTGTAGGTCATAGATTTTACATTATCTTTTCATTTTATTTAAATCCTTTATTAATGAGGTAATCGCTGCATCATCACGATGTCATAAATAATTTATTTTATTTAAAGTCTAAGAATAATAATAAAAATACTATGATGTAGGAAGTATTTTTATCTTTCTAATGACTATTTATAATAAAAAATCTGACTTGTATAACCCCATGTAAAAATTGTTTTAGTAAAATAACTCATGTTTGTGTCATTTTTACTTTAACATTAAATAAAAAGTTATTTTTGTCATTTCCCAACCAAAGTGGCTCCATGGGGTCCCCAAGTTGACCCATGGACTTTCTTGGTCGTCCATTACACATCCAATGATGGTAGGACATGTTTCAAGCTCATATCATTTTATTAAAACATTATTTTTACCTTAAACAACACTAATTACCTCTAATCGCGATTAAAAACATAAAAGTTACTATTCACCAAAAAATTATTTTAATACCATTGAACCGCATTTTAATTCTTAATGACAACCATGTATGTCGGATTTTTGAAATTAAAAACACAGAAGTGGAAAAATTTCATTTAAACGAAAAATCAGTTTTCATAAGTACCACTTAGTGGTTTCACTATTCATCAAAAATTGAAGTTTTTCAGAAAAATACCAAAAATTCACCCTAAGCTATATTTGATATTCCGAATTCAAAAATGATTTCTATTTTAAAAAATTCAAATCATATAATTTACATTAATTAATTTAATAATTAATTCCCGATGTCATGAAAAATACCGTGTTTTTATGAAACAATAAGTATCAAAAGATTGACACTAGTTTAAGTCCAATTTCAAAGTGAAATTGATTCCAATGACCACCATTGGATTAAATGGTAAAAATATATTCTAATTTCACCTTAAAACCAATTAAAAAGATAATATAATCATATAAATAAATTAGATTAAAAAGAGGTTTTGAATTAAAATACAACATTTTCACCATTCATTACAAAATGAACATTGTCATAAAAATACCAAAACTTCACACAAAGTAAATTTTTATGTCCCAATCATAAAGAATAAGTTTATTTTGACAAACATAGCTTAAAAAAATTTCAAAATATAGATTTAAAATGGTTTTCCATCAAAAGGAAGTAAAACAATCTTTTAAAAATATTAGTGTATTCCATACATAAGATTGGATTTATTTTCATTTTAAGCCTCTAAAACAATATCTAATTCATTAATAGACATAGATAAAAATATCTATTATTCATTACTTACTTGGGATGTTACATCCTTCCACCCTTTAGAAAATTGCGTCCTCGCAATTTATTTACTTATCGAATAAATGGGGGTACTTATCCCTCATTGCATTTTCAGATTCCCATGTTCCCTCTTCCATCATGTGGTTTTTCCACAAAACCTTTACCCGATTAATCACCTTATTCCATAACACTTTCTCCCTTCTGTCAAGAATCTGGACCAGTTTTTCCTCATAAGATATGTTCTCTTCCAGCTGAACTACCTCTGGACTCAAAACATGAGATGGATCTGGCATGTACTTCCTTAACATTGAAACATGAAAAACATTGTGTACCTAAGATAAACTCGGAGGTAAAGCCACTCAGTAAGCAACTGATCCAACTCTCTCCATAATTTCATATGGTCCAATGAACCTTGTACTCGGCTTTCCTTTCATACCAAATCGCATCACACTTTTCCATGGTGATACTTTGAGAAAAACATGATCACCTACCTCAAAAGAGAGATCCTTCCTCCTGTTGTCCGCATAACTCTTCTGCCTACTCTGAGTTGTTCTCATGTGTTTCTGAATCAGCTGAACTTTTTCTTCCATCTCTTCTACCAATTATGGTCTCATCAAATTCCTTTCACCCACTTCATCCGAGAATGCTGGAGTTCGACACCGCTTCCGATATAACGCCTCAAATGGTGCCATCTGTATACTGGAATGAAAACTGTTATTATATGAAAATTCAACCAAAGAAAGATGTTGGTCCCAACTTCCCTGATAATCCATAGAGAAAGAACGTAGAATATCTTCCAATGTCTGAATTTTTCATTCTGACTGCCCATCTGATTAAGGATGAAATACTGTACTAAAATTTAATTCAGTACCCAATGACTTCTGAAGGACCTTCCCAAAGTTAGAAGTAAACCTGGGATCATGATCGGATACAATGGAGACAGGAACTCCATGTAACTTGACTATCTCTTTAAGATACAAATGGGAAAGTTGATCTAGGGAGAAATTATCTCGTATAGAAAGGAAATGAGCAGATTTAGTCAAGCGATCAACAATAACCCAGATTGCATTATTACCTCAAGATGTCTTCGGTAATCCCACAACAAAGTCCATGGATATATTCTCCCATTTCCACTCTGGCACTGGTAAAGGCTGAAGCATCCCTTTCGGTAACTGCCGCTCTACTTTAACATGTTGACAAGTCAAACACTTCACAGTAAAATCAGCAATATCTCTTTTCATTCCATCCCACCAGAAATACTCCCGCAGATCTCCGTACATCTTAGTACTTCCAGGATGTACTGAAAATGGAGAACTATGAGCTTCACATAATAACTCTCTCTTCAACTGTGAATCACAATGCACACACAATCTCTTCCCAAATCTCAAAACACAATCATTATCAAAGTTGAATTCAGGCAACTTACCCTTCTGAACCAGCTCTACCTTTTTCTGCAACTCACTGTCTTGCTTCTGTGCTTTCTTGATTCTGTCTGATAGGGATGATCTCACTGATACCTGAAAAAAAACATAATAACTTCCTACTCCAACAACTTCTATTCCAAAGTTCATCAAATCCATAACCAAAGGATCACGTTCCAAATGCAACATTGTTATTGAAGAATTACTTTTTCGACTCAAAGCATCGGCCACTTTATTTGCTTTTCCCGGATGGTAATGAATTGTACAATCATAATCTTTGATTAATTCTATCCACCTCCTCTATTTCATGTTTAATTATTTCTGAGTAAATATATACTTTAAACTTTTGTGATCGGTATATATTTCACACTTTACTCCATACAAATGATGCCTCCAAATTTTTAAAGCGAAAACAACAGCAGCTAATTCCAAATCATGTGTAGGGTAATTTACCTCATGAGTTTTCAACTCTCGTGAAGCATAAGAAATTACCTGATCATTATGAATTAGGACACAACCAAGTCCTTTCAATGAAGCATCACTGTAGATAACGAACTCCCCATTCCTGGAAGGTAGTTCCATAACTGGAGCATTCACCAATCTTCTTTTAAATTCCTGAAAACAATCATCACATTATTTTTTCCAGATAAACTTAACACCCTTTCGAGTTAGCTTAGTCATTGGACTAGATAACTGTGAAAAATTTCTAAAAAAACTTCGGTAATAGCCTGCAAAACCAAGGAAAATACGAATCTCTGTTACATTTGTGGGTCTTGGCCATTCTTCAACAACCTTTGTTTTTGCAGGATCAATGGTTATCTGATCATTAGAAACAATGTGACCAAGGAATGAAATTTGTTGCAACCAAAACTCACACTTGCTGAATTTCCCATACAATTTCTTTTCTTTTAAGTTTTTCAAAATAACCCTTAAATGTCTTTCATTCTCCTCTTTAATTTTAGAAAACACCAAAATATCATCAATGAAAACCACCACAAACGTATCCAAGAACTCATGGAAAATTCTATTCATTAATTCCATGAATACAGTAGGTGCATTGGTTCACCCAAAAGGCATTACTAAAAATTCATAATGGCCATATCTTGTACGAAACGCAGTCTTCAGAATATCTGATTCCTTTACCTTTAGCTGATGGTACCCCGATCTCAGGTCAATCGTTGAAAAAAACTGAGCTCCCTGGAGCTGATAAAACAAATCATCGATATGAGGCAAAGGATATTTGTTCTTAACAGAGATGTTATTAAAGGCTCTATAATCAATGCAAAGTCTCATAGAACCATCTTTCTTTTTAACAAATAAAACAGGAGCACCCCATGGTGATGTTCTAGGTTGAATGAAACCTTTCTCTAATAAATCTTACAATTTCTCCTTCAACTCTAAAAGTTCAATTTGAGCCATTCGATAAGGGGGTTTTGAAATTGGCTTAGCATCACGAACTAAGTCAACAGTAAATTCAACTTCCCAATCTGGTATTATTCCAGGCAACTCATCAGGAAGAACATAAGGATACTCATTTACCACTGGCACATCATTAATCTGAACAGTTCCCTTGTTTTCAACAATATGTGCAAGGTAACATTCATTTCCATATTTTACAAGTTTCTCGGCCTCTTGATATGTTATCAACAGTAAGGGTTCATTCTTGTACACAAACAGAAAGCCTTTCTGAAAATAAACTTCTTTAGCTCTACATTCAATCTTAGCATGGTAAATAGAGAGCCAATCCATACCCAGGATAACATCAAACTCTACTAGAGGTAGAAAAATAAGGTTTTCAAGTAGGTTCTTTCCACAGATAAGGATAGGAATATTCCTATAAATTATTTTTGCCTCAAAATTTCCCCCAGGTGTTTTTACCACAAGTTCAGGAGTCATTTCTTGAAATGGTATTCCCATTTTACTAGAAAAGGTTTCAGATATGAAAGAATGTGTAGACCCCGAATCAAACAACACACTGGCATAATCTGAAAGAACAAAGTACCTGATATAACTTCATTTGATGGACCAACATCTACTGAATTAGTTTCAAAGGATTTCACCACCCCTTTCTGCTTGTAGTCTAACTACTTCACATCACCTGAGCTCTTTGTCGGACACTCGTTTGCATAGTGACCCATCTCATTTCACATAAAACATTTCACTAACTTTAATCAAATTTGGACTTACCATCACCTTGATCTTTTTCAGTGCAATCACGAGCCTTATGTCCCATCTTACCACATCGGTAGCACTTTCCTGAATTCAGAAGACATTCCCCAGCATGCCTTTTGCCACATTTATCACAAACTGGAAACTTAGATTTCTTACAATCAGAATTTTTTGAAGAATTCTTCCCTTTCTCCTGCCACCTCGGTCTCTTCTTCTGTTGGTTGTTATAGAACACTTGATCATCGGAAAACTCCATTTCGACCTTCTCAGCACATCAAACAAGCTTTTCATAACATTTAAACTCACGAGAAGCTAATGCCCTTCGATATTTTGGCTTTAATCCTGAGTAAAAATGATTGATTTTACTGTCAAGGTCTTGGATAAAATTTGGAGCATACCTTTCCAATCGAGTGAACCTTTCTTCATAGGTAGCCAATAAGTCTTCCTCTTGCCTCAATTCCAAGAATTGTTTTTCCATCCTAAGTTGAACAGCCTTAAGAAAATACTTTTCAAGAAACATTACTTTGAATTCATCCCAGTCGAGAGCATCAATCTCATCAGCGTCCCTGATATTTTTAACCATCGACCACCACTGATCTGCTTCACCCTCCAAACGGTAAATAGCAAGACGAAACTTTTTATTGTCTGAACATCCCATGAAATCGAAAATCATCTCTACTGCTTTAATCCACCCTTCAGCTAGCACAGGGTCAGATGATCCTCTGAATGATGGGGGATGTTGCCTTATGAAATGTTCCACAACTAACATGTTCCTCTGCGGTTCATCTGGCTGATCTCGTGCATGGATACCACCACCATTTATCGCTTGAGTCAACTGCGCCGTTACTGCAACAAACTGTTCAGTTCCAATTCCGACCATCTCAGGATGCTGATTAGGAAGGTTATTTCCTTCTGTATGCCTTCCTAGCACTGCTTCCCTGTTTTCTCTGTGGAAAACCATTCTGAACAAACAAGTCTTAGATGAAACAACATGGTAATCTTCAAATGCAATATCATTTCAATATGACCATAAAAAAAATATTTTTGGATAATTATTTAATATAATCCTAACTCCTAAAGTTATCTAAACCGACCTATGATACCAACTATAAGGCCCCAGCATTAAACCATACTTAATCTTGAGTTATTAAAAGATTACACATTGAGGATATTTTCGGGTTTAGAGTTTTAGAGAATTAGATCATAAAACTTGCATTTCATTCCACATTTAAACAAAGTGGTTACATAAATATAGTATTCATTTTTTCCCATCAACGGAACATATTTAAAATGAAACATGGATTCTTTCTTGACACTTCCTTGACACTATCATCATATCATGTACCTTTCCCTTGACCTATGAAAAACATTTCAAAAAAACATGGGATGAGCATAAAGAGCTCAGTATGGGTTATATCAATATGGAAAGGAAACATGAGTTCATATATACATAATAATGAAATCATACTTTACCCATAAAACATAAGCACTTTAACATACCTCATCAAATCATGAATAAATCATAGAAATCATAAGACATAAAGGTAACTTGAGGCATTCCTAACATTCTTACGTAGGGAGTAACCCTCTTGGTTATGTTTGGAATACCCATCACAGAATATTCCCTAAACCTCTTCAGAGAAACCATAACGTTTCACTTCGTTCGTGTTACCCAATGAATTGGAGAGCTATATCGGGCTCACCCACCCTTAGTTTATCATGGAACCACCCGTCTTCATAACAATTCCCAAGAACCGTAATATAATATTATCACATAAAACATACATAAAGGAAACATAACATTTCCAAATTTCAATCACAAGGTATCAATAACACAGTGATATAATAAAAACATTATCAAACCCATTTTAAATACCAAAATAAAATAAAAGTAAAACATGGTATTTATTTTTCTTTTAAAAAAAGGTATGGCTTGTAGAGGAAGCCAAAACTCAAATAATGGTCACTACGGCGAAGAAGTCGTTGTCGCCGCATAAGTATGACAAAAACATTCCCTTTTGTCGTTTTGTAAAACTCTTCCTATAAAAAAAGATTCCTTTTGGATAAACATAAAAGTCAAAGGTTTTATACACCGTATAAATGAAGGTTATGTATAAAATAAAATATGCCTCAATGAAAGGAGATTGAGACGAAGTCCCATACCTCGGGTCCGACATGACTGGGTCATTATTTAATCTCCTGAATAATAAACATGAGTTAATTTCTACCTGTTTAAGAACCTTTTTCAAGTTCATTATTCCTTTTATATCACTTATTTCCATGTCATGAACACTATGTAATTATTTAAGTTAATAACGGTCGTTATAATGATCATTGGTACTTGAGTCAAAAATAAACCCTTTATAATTACAAGTTGTTCATGTATCCATTATATCCAGAATAATAATCATGATTAATATATCATATATATAATATATATCCAGTATATACATGCATTTATAATATTACATAATCATTTAGAGGTAAGAAATGTAATGCACTGTTCAAAGAGACGGTAAGTCGTACGTATGCATGAACGCTACTTTCATTTCTATTTCATATTTTATAGAATGGAATCATAATTATATAAAGGTATATTATAATTCCAGTGTAATATCGTATATAATATCATAACTCCATCCTTTATACGTCCCACATATTGTATTTAACGAATCAAATCACTTTGAGGGGGCGGTAGTCCGCACTTCCTTAAATAAAGATATCGTGTTTCCCCATAATGGAAACCATAAAGGTATGCCCCTAATGAAAAATAAAGAAGCTTAAGGAAAACATAAATATATTTTATATCATATATAAATATACTGTCATCTTAATGTCCACCTTTTAAGGTGTTAAAAGAATGTTGAACAATCATCGTTTCGGGATGCCGAAATTCACCATCCACGGAAACAGTATGTTCTTTAACCATTAGATGTAGGTGTGTGTAAGTGTAGCTTGAATCCTTCTTATAACAACATCCTAGTATATTGAAGATACTGTAGTTGTTACAAAATAAATGAATAAAAAGATTTTAGTGGGTTGGAGAAGTAAAATAAAACAAAAGGACTCAAGTGAAGACATTACCTTAAAATCGGGTAACTCCCTTTGGTTTGAGCTCAAAGGCTTCCTTGGGAAGACTTCTGCCCAAAGAGAGGCTTCAAGGAGTAAGAGAGGGATGTGTAGAGACAAAATGGGCAGGGGTTGTCTGAGAAAAAGGCTTTTGAAGTGTGGGTAAGGAGGTAGAGGTGGGGGCCTTTTATAAGAGGAGAGGAGGGGCACTCGTGGAAAGTAAAGAAATGTAACATTATTTTAAAATGCGTTTAGGATTCAAAAGGTCCCACATTGACATATTTCTAGGATAAGGTGATAAGGGTTAGAAATATACCCATCCAATAGGTTTTGGACATGTGTAGCGCATAGATTTTACATTATATTTTCATTTTATTTAAATCCTTTATTAATGAGGTAATCGCTGCATCATCATGATGTCATAAATAATTTAATTTATTTAAAGTCTAAAAATTATAAAAAAATACTATGATGTAGTAAATCCTTTTATCTTTCCAATTATTATTTATAATAAAAAATATGACTTGTATAACCCCATGTATAAATTGCTTTAGTAAAATAACTCATGTTTGTGTCATTTTTACTTTAACATTAAATAAAAAGTTATTTATGTCATTTCCCAACCAAAGTGGCTCCATGGGGTCCCCAATTTGACCCATGGATTGTCTTGGTCGTCCATGACACATCCAATGAGGGTAGGACATGTTTAAAGGTCATCTCATTTTATTAAAACATTATTTTTACCTTAAACAACACTAATTACCTCTAATCGCGATTAAAAACTTAAAAGTTACTATTCACCAAAAAATTATTTTAATCCCATTGAACCACTTTTTACTTCTTAATGGAAACCATGTATGTCGGATTTTTGAAATTCAGAACACAGAAGTGGCAAATTTTCATTTAAATGAAAAATCAGTTTTTATAAGTACCACTTAGTGGTTTCACTATTCATCAAAAATTGAAGTTTTTTAGAAAAATACCAAAAATTCACCCTAAGCTATATTTGATATTCCGAATTCGAAAATGATGTCTATTTTACAAAATTAAAATCATATAAGTTACATTAATTAATTTAATAATTAATTCCCGCTGTCATGACAAATAACGTGTTTTTATGAAACAATAAGTATCAAAAGATTGACACTAGTTTAAGTCCAATTTCCAAGTGAAATTGATTCCAATGACCACCATTGGATTAAATACTAAAAATATATTCTAATTTCACCTTAAAACCAATTCAAAAGATAATATAATCATATAAATAAATTATATTAAAAAAAGGTTTTGAATTAAAATACAACATTTTCACTATTCATTAAAAAATGAACATTGTCAGAAAAATACCAAAAATTCACACAAAGTAAATTTTGATGTCCCAATCATAAAGAATAAGTTTATTTTGACAAACATAGCTTATGAAATTTTTTAAAATATAGATTTAAAAATGTTTTTCCATCAAAAGGTAGTAAAATAATCTTTTAAAAATATTAGTGTATTCCATGCTTAAGATTGGATTTATTTTCATTTTAAGACTCTAAAACACTATCTAATTCATTAATAGACATAGATAAAAATATATATTATTCATTACTTACTTGGGATGTTACAGAGAAGGTGGGGAAAGACACAGAAATACTATGAGGAGAATGAAAGACGGTGTGATGAGAGTCATGGTGATGGGAATGAAAAGAAACCGTGGAATGTTTGAGGAAACTGTTGTAGAGGAAAAGTGGATCTGGATATGGTGTGAGAAATGTAAAACGGAACTATATTTTATAATGGAACTATATAAAGGGTACTGTGAGACCGTAAAATAATTAAATGAGAGGAGAAAGTGGTTCCAAGGGTTACGGTGGTTGTGAGTCCGTGTGAAAAACTACGGTGCCAAGAAGATAGACACACTGGTGTCACTGACGGAAGAAAACAATGGTGAGATAGTGAAGGAAGAAATGGTGCCAAAGGTTACAGTGAGACAGCTTGGAACTGGTGGCATGATTGATATGGTGAGACCGTGTTAGAAGGTTACTTTTCCACCCTAAACCTGCAACATAAACAGAGAAAAATAAATTGAAACTCAAATAAAAACTGAAAAAATTATAAATTAAAAATAATTATTAATTAAAAAAATGAATGTTTCAATAAGTCACAAACTTTAACAAAATAATAAAAACATTTAAACTTAACTAAAATTGTAAAAATACTAAAAATTAAATTCAGAAACAATTAAATTATGAAAATTTAATATAAAATTAAAACAATTATAAAACAAAGTGTATTTATTTATAATATTTAATGTATCAATTTAATTTAAGGTTGAAATATAATTGATATATTATTAAAACATTATGTTAATTAATAAAATTTTATTAAAAATACTTAATAGATGAAGTTTTATTATAATAATTTATTTTAATTAATGAATTATTATTAAATAGCTAATATTTAGATTATTCTTCTTAAATTAATTGATATCTATAACATAAAATACTACATTTAGCCTATAATATTTATGTGAAAAGACAGAATTTATTAATTAATTAATTAATTTTAAATTTATCAAATTTTCAGAAGAAAAACAAAAAACTAAATTAAAAACTTTTAGACTATAAAATAAAGTAAAACATAAATTAACTAATTTAAATCTTAAAATACACAATTAATTATAAAAATTGATAAATTGATAAATTTACTAATAAAAATACAAAAGTACCATTATTTATCTAAAAGTGTTAAAATAAATAATTAAATTGATAAAAAGGAACTAAAAAGATGTGGCAAAACATGTTTTTTTAAGGTCATATCAATGACAAGAAAACGAAAAAAGTCTTCATGGGTACGTTTGGACTACCGTCTCCATAAATGGTGTATTTCATTTCCTATAAAAAATCTTTATGGATTGTACTAAATATATATATATATATATTATATTTATAATATTTAAATTATTTTTTAAATTATTTATAAGACTAAATTATTATCTAATGAATATAAAAAATAGAAAATCATAATATACTCGAAAAACTATCCAATTAACAGCTAAAATAGTTAAAATAATGAAAGTTTTTTAACAAACAGGTAGTAGGATATTATAAAAAGATAATGTATAAAATTATAAATATTTTTATGGTTATTTTATATGTTAATAAAATGATTAAAATCATTATAGAGGACTTTAAATCTCATTCAACCAAAAGGGAGTGTTAAGTTAAGGTATTTCTTCTCAATTTAAATTCCATTGAGACTTATTTGTTATTATGCACTAATTCACATTCATGTTTTGTATATACTTACCCTTATACATTTAATATCATGACTAATTCCTACTTCATGGTATTTTATGTTTCACTTTTAAATATCCCATTCAAGGGTATTTGACTTGAAAATTACCAAGTGGTAAAAGTTATCATTGCAATATCACTTTCTTTTGTGATATTTAACTTTCTATTGAAACAATCGCTTGCATATTATTTTTTTATTATATATTACTTTTATCTTATTTATATTATTTTTTTAATGGATATTATTATTTTATAAACCTCATACCATCTTTATATATGGTATTCACTTTGATAGTTACTTGATTAATTGGGAAATATTGATAAATATGTATCCTTTACACAATCCTGATTTTTGATAATGAACATTATTTATGAATTAAATCAATTATTTAATATAAAAGTAATGATTTTTAATGGTATCACATGAGTTATGGGGATATTTAAAGTAATCCCCTTGATGCATTGGTAGTCTCTTGAGACGAATGGGTTAGAAAAATCAAATGGGTTCCTACCCGATATGTTAAACCATATTATGAAATTTATTGAAGATAAAGGTACAGTGTACCTAGGAAACATGGAATCAAATAATTTAGAATTAACTTTATTGATAATTCATTTTTTATTATTATTATTATACATGATATTTTTTCTTTGACATTATATGTGGATGCAGTTAATTCTCATTTTATTGATTAAATATCATGTGTTTCAGTTATTTTTATTACCATATTTTTAATTCATTATTGATACATAATAGATTCCCATATATATATATAAGGTTATTTGGGTCACAATTACATTAAACACACACAAACCACACACACATAGGCCAGAAAGGTAGGCCATAGCCCTAAGAGATATCCCACCCATCATGCCTTACTTATAAAATACATGTCCCAAAGGCCCCGCAGGAATGAAGCCCATTACATAGCCCAAAGGCCCAGTGCAGTTTCATGATTTCATCATACTTTCTACATCACTAGGCATGTATCATACTTATGTCACTACCTTCATGCATCATGTGTCATGCCTGCTTCACCCATATTGTGCATTTTTACTCACCCTTATTTTGTTTCCATTCCCTAGGTTATGAAGAATAAATATTCATATGAGTTTTCAAGGATGTTTCTTATTTAAGTTTATTGTATATCATGTTTTATTTTTCTATTTACCAATATAATATGTGTATCATGTATGTAATCAGGTCTTCCAAGATGGATAAACTTATCGATCCTTCGGTATTTGATTCCTTTTAATCATGAAAATATAATAAATTAATGCACCAGATCTAAGCTTCTCAGGTCGAGGTGATATAGTTGGTATTAAAGGAAGATTATTAGAAACCTTGGAAACTATATTTTGATAAACATAGATTAGGGAACATAAACCTATGATAGAAATTGATCATAAGTATAAAATAACATACCACATAAACCATGTTTACGATTATGAGAATATATACTCATAAATATTTTAATTTATGATAATTATTTCACTAGTTTCAAGATTATACATTATGGTCCATAATGGTGTGACCTAATCTACGGTATATAGTAATTTAGAAATGGATCCCATAAAAATTAAAGGGAACCTCACGGATGCACATGATCTAAATAGTAATAAGAGTCATATATTTTATGGTATTAAGCCAATCATATTAAGGGAACTAGTCTCCCAAGAATTATCATCATATGAGGATATTTTATCATGTCCTGATGAGATAGAGAAATAAATATCTAAGTATTATATATTTGGATGGAAGTAAGAGAACAACGGTATAACTAAGAAAAATATGGAAAAAGGGAATAAAGGACATAAATATTTTCCCACATGTAATAATTGTGGAAATAGTCACCATAGTACATAATTAAAAGGAATGGATGTTTTTTATAAGTGTGGAGATAAAAGAAATAATTATTTCAATTTCAAGGATAAGAAAAATATTCTAATGTATAATGATTCAACTGAAAAGAGATGGGACACTACACCAATCTGTGACTCTAGTGTCAAAGGAATATTCATCAGAAGAGGATAATGGATCATAGTCCATATTTTCATACTACAAGAGATGAACATGAATTATTAATATTCTAATGTTTGAATTCAATAATTATGTCATTTTAGTATTTTATCAATAAGATACTTTTTATAATAATTATGAAATATATAATAATTTTATTTTATTAATTTTTCATTATAGATCAGAGAGTGTATATTGAATGGTACCAAGAAAATTGATTAAGTAACAAGTTAATCCATTTCGAAAACACATGGTTTTGGGAAAGATAACCCTTAACATGTTCCTGAAGCTGATAAAATAATTTTTCGATAAATATATTATTAATATGGATGATGTATATTTTATATTGCATACTACCTTGGAACTAATTAATGATTTTTTGACAGCATGGTTTATGTTATCATTGATGGAGTTTACAAAATTTTTGGATTTAAGTCGTATATCAAATAATCTGTGTTCTATTTATGGAATAATAAAAAATTCATGTTTTCAATTAGGTTTTATGGTAATTCAAGTTATTACCATGTTCGCATGTTTGGTATATGATGATTAAAAAGATAATTTATGTTGATTAAAGACTAATGATAAGTTTATTTTGTAGATTTAGTGACCTACTTTTTAAATTTTTGGATCATAATATTTTGTAAAATTTATCCATTTATAAAAAACTTTAAATTGATATTTGGATGAGGTTTTATATGTTAATGTATTTCTTAACCATATGATACAACTTGTGTTAAGAGATGAAGTAGAAATAGTTCAAGGAACAACCAAAGGATAAGATTCTACTTAAGAAATAGAAGCGTATCAAGGAAGTATATTTAGAAATATTATTTTAGAGGGAAATAATTATTAAACTCTATTAAAATTATATTTAAATAAAAAACGTATCATGTTATATTCACATCAGATGAATAAAATGGTCCATTAAATCAACAAAAATTTATGGTTTTGAGGCCCTTAACTTTCCATTGATCACTTACTTTCAGGTGACCAATTACTATAGTTATTTATGACTTCCTTACATGGCCATGTTTTCATTTCCCACCTATGTTCTCTTAATCGGTATCCTAGTTATGTGACATTCTTTCTTCTTTATCTCTATTATTATGAGTTTATTTTACTAACCCTTTTATGATATGGTTTTTTCAACAATGGAATTTTTAAATATCAAACTCCTTATTACCAATATCAATTTCAACTATAAGGAAAATATTTTTATACTGTTGGGGGAATTTAATACCCCAAGAATTTAAAATATTTTTCATTTTACAATAAATTTAATTTTTTTAAAATCTTTCTTTAAACGAAACACTAAGTTGTCTTGTGTTACACACAATATTGAGTTCCTTCGATAACATATAAAAAACGCAAGACAAAGTATATAAGTTTATATCAACTCCTAATACTTTAGGATATTTTTATTTTTATATAATATATTCAAAAAAATAATTTAACATTCATCTAATAGATTTTATATACATATTATAAGAACAAATCCAGTTTTACGCATAAAAACATGTATTTTTTTAAGGTAGTTTTTTTACCATTTCATGAAACATTAATTTTAAAACTAAATTTTTACCATTTTATGAATTTTTGTTTTTCAAAATAAACCTTATTTTTTAAATTTTAATTTCAAAATTATCTTCAAGTTATTTTTTTATTTTCTGACATGTTTCATTTTTTGATGAATAATGAAAAATACTCTATTTTATTTTAAACATTCCTTTCTACTTAAATAATTATTAATTTCTATTAATATTTTAAATTAGTTTTTAAGTAAAAATAAATCAATTATACCTATAATAATCTAGTTTATTTAATTTTAATCATTTTTATATTTACTTTAGATATGAAAACCTAAATAACTTTGGAATATTTTGACTTTAAAAACTCACTTTCTCACCATATCTATCCGATTGACTTTAAATTTAATTTTCCACTTTTGTGAATTGAAATTGGAAACATGTTAATAAATATTTTGAATATATTTAATATTTATATTATAATAATATCAACCTATTTTTTACCAAAAATATTAGTGAAAGTAATTAAATTTAATTACAATGATTAAGGTAAAAATTAGTTTACTTAGTGGTTAAAATTTAATCTTGAGGGGAAAAAGTCCTAGAAACTTGGAAACAATTTTTTTTATGACCATATATATAATATATCCTATATTTTTTGAAATTTTATTAGTTATTGGGATATTATTCCTTGAATTTGACCTATACTATATGTTATGTAAGGAAAAAGACAAAAAATGAACATTCCTAACCATTAGCTTTTATAAATCCTTGAGATATCGAAAAAACATCAATTTTATATTACATATTATTTAATAATATTTATGAGTTATTTTTATCATAAAATTTTAAAATGAATTTTTATATTTAAATTATATACATAAAATGTTTAAGAAATGCCAACACATTGATTATTTCATTTTTAATTAAATAAAAAAATTATAAATAATTATGAAAAGTGAATAAAATTGATTAAATTATTGTGTAACCTTGTTTTTTTAGATTAATATGTCATTTTATATAGATTTTAAATTAATATAATATGAATTGATTCATTTTCTTGATATTTTTATATTTAAATTAATTTAATAATATCAAAATTGACAATAATGTTATTTTATTAAAAAAAATTATGTTTTAATAAAATATTAAAATTTAAAAAAAACCCTATAATCATTCAATTGATTTTTAAATTTTAATAAATTTAAAATATGGTCCATTAATAGACCAATAATTTTATTATAATGACTATATTGACTATTAAATATTAAAAACTCTGTAAGTGTGATTACAGTTTAAGAAGTGTTTTTGTACGTTACTTGCGCTAGTGTTAAAATTAATTTTAATCACATATATGATTTTTATTTTTTAAATAAGATAAATTATTTGTAATTTATTATTTATATATATTATAATAAATTTATATTTAATTTATTCTTAATATGTAAATTACATTTTTTGGAATAATACATACATTAATAAAAAACCAAAATGGTAAAAGAGGGGAAACATGGAAGTTAGGGAACAAAATTTTAAAAATGAACTTATTTTTGTGTGTTGGACATTATTATCAGCCATAAATTTAGTTTAATTCATTGTTTTTAAATTTTTTAGGTACATGAGGTGAGGGATACCCCTCAATAGTTTTTACCATTTTATATTTATAAGAATGTCACTCCGCCTCCATTATAAAAAGGCACTGACCACCCTCAATTATTCACACCTCTCAGGCCATTTTAATCATAAAACCCCTACCCAAATAACTCCCAATAATTTCTACCCTCATCTCAGAATCCTCTATATGTGTATAAAGAAAAAAATTAAAGTATTTTAGTATAAAAAAAAAGGATCTAGCTGAATAAGAGGTAATGTTATGCAACGAGCACTTTTATTTCATTTCCTTCTCCACCGATTAAATTATTTTTAAATCATGATTATATAATAAAATAGGTATCCTAAACATAATTATATTTTGTTATTATATTTTACTTACCTAAAATAAAATTAAATTCCTTCACATGGGATGCGCAGTCATTTTTTGTATGTACGACAGTCTACCACCAAGCGACCTAATATCATTCATTATTCCATTAGCACCTTTCACAGTTTGAAATAATGATGGATTTATAGTTTATATATTATATTTTTTATATTTATAATTTATTTATAGTTATTTAATTATTTCATTACACATATCATTATTCTTCCCATTTTATGGGAATATTATAACATCGTTTGTGGACATGTTGATTACCGCCTCCTCAAAGTGATGTGATTCATTCACACAATAATTGAATGTATTAAGGAAGGTTTTAACAAAAATATGTGAAATATATTACATAAATATGATGATTTACTTATAATATACATATATATATCTCATTTTCTTTTCATTATTTTAATACAGAAAGAAAATGGAAATTGTGTTCATGTATACGTATGGCCTACCGTCTCCATAAATAATGTATTTCATTTCCTATCTCAAAAATTTATGGATTAAACTAAATAATTATATATTGAATATATATATTATTTTAAACATGTTTTAAATTATTTATATTATGAAATACTGATCTAATAAATATGAACAAAAATAATAAGTCAAAACATTCTTGAAAATCTAGGCAATTAACACCTGAAAAGGTGAAAAATAATGGAAGATTATTAACAAATGGGTAATAGGATATTATATGAAAATCATATATGAAATTATAAATATGATTTTGGTTATTTAATAAGTTAATAACATTAAAAAAATACTTATACATTTGGTTAAATATCCTTTAACCAAAATGGAGCTTAAGGTAAGGGATTTCATCTAAATTTTCATTTCATTGAGACTTATTTGTTATTATGAACAAATTCACTTTTATGTAGTGTATATTAAACCCTTTTGACATATAATATCATGATTAATTTCTAATTAAAAATATTTTATTTTTCAATTTGAATTATCTGTTTTAAGGTTATTTGACTTGAAAATTAAGAAGTGGTAAAAGTTATCTTTTCAATCTCACTTTATATTGTGATTATTAACATTCTCTTAAAACCGTCACTTACTTATGACTATTTGTTTATCATAAATAAAATTTATATTATATATCAGTGTTATTTTTTATGGATATTATTATTTCATACACCATATGCCATTTTTACATATGGTCTTCACTTTTACATTTATTTGATTAATTGGGGAAATATTAATATATTTGTATCCTTAACCCAATATGGATATTTGATAAGGAAATTTTTTATTATTTAAATATACTATTAAATATATAAGGAATAAATTGGAGAAGTAATGCATGGTTTGGGGACTGTTTAATGTAATCCCCTTGATGCATGGGTAGTCTCATGAGACAAATCAGTTAGAAAAATCAGGTGGGTTTCTACCAAGTATAATAAACTATCTTGTGAAATTTCATAAATGTAAAGTTTCCATATATCTGGGAAACATGGAATCAAATAATTATACATTTAATTTATTGATAATTCATTTTTTATTATTATAATCCATGATATTTGTGATTTTACATTATCTATAGATTTATTTCATTCTCATTTTATTGATTAAATAGAATTTTTTTTGTTTATTTACCTTATCATATTTATTATTCATTATTGATACATGATAGCTTCCATTATAGTTAACCCTTACTAGGAATTTGAGATCACCATTATTTTTTTTACTTTCCCAACGTTATAAATAATAAATCTTTTAATGTGTTTCCAGGGATTATGTTCATTTCTATTTATTATGTATCATATTTTAATTTTCTATTTCCCAATATAATATTGGTATCATGTATATAATCTTTTTTTCTAAAATCACTAAACTGATCGGTCCTTTAGGATTTCATTCCTTATAATCAAACAAATGTAATAAATTAATGCATCAGCTCCAGGCTTCTTGGGTTGGGGCACTTCAATTCGTATCAAATAAAGTTTAGTAGAATACTTAGGAACTAGATTTAGGAAAATGTAGGTTAGGGAACATAACACTAAGATAGACTATGAGGATAATTATTGGAAAACTTCCCAAATAAACCGTGTTTGTGATTATGAGATTAGATATGAATATATTATTTAATTTATGATAATTATTTCACTAGTTTTGAGAATATAGGTTATGTCCATAATGGTATGAACTAATCTAGTGTACATAAACATTTAAAAATGTAACTTATAATAAGGAATGGGAACTACACCAATGCATGTGATCTAGATAGTAAGAAGTGTCATATATTTTTGTGACTTGAGCCAATATTTCAAAGTTAAATAGTCTCCCAAGAATTATCATCATATGAGGACATAATATCATGTGTTAAAGAGATAGATAAATAATTATCTAAGTATTATGTTTTTTAAAGGACACAGGAGAACAAGAGGACGGGTGGGGAAAAGAAAGATATGGGGAAAAGGGAAAGAAGTATTTTCTCACATGTAATAATTGTGGAAATAATCAAATTGGTTATTGGTTAAAAATAATTGATGTTTTCTACAAGTGTGTAGATAAATTCCCCCATTCTTGTAATTTCAAGGATAAGAAAATGTTTTCCAATATACAATGCTTCAATTGTAAGGATATGAGACACTATTAAAATCAATGTCTCATGTTTCAAAGGAATATACCCAAAAAGAGACTAATGAATCATGGTCAATATTTTACTACTACAATAGATTAAGGGAAATGATTAATATATATTTTTTTGGATTAAATAATAATGTCATTTGATTATTTTATCCATAATGTAATAGTGATAAAAATTATGAAATATATAAGGATTGTACTATAGTGCATCTTTATTAAGGATTTGAAAGTGTCTATTGAAAGGTACGAATAAAATATATTCAGAATAAATTAAACATTTTTTAAAACATATGGTTTAGGAAAAGATAACCCTTAACATTTTCCGATTATTGATAAAATAGGAACCAAATTACTCATAATATAATTTTTTTCATTTTGGAAATAAATAGTTAAATTCAATATAAATGTATATTGAAATTAGCGGTATTTAAAGAAATTAATGAATCTATAAAAATATAATAGTAAGCATACCAATGATAGTGTAAATAAAATTTATATATCTTACAAGTAAAAACATGATATATTTATATCATGTAATAAGCACAAAAATGTTTTAAAAATGAAAAATTAAGTATTGGTACTTTTATGAGAGATAAACTGTCTTCGAAAATTTATAAATAATATTATTATTTAAAGGAAAATTTATCTTAATAAAATAGTTTCATAAATTAATATTTTGTTTTCTTATGATTATATGATAATTTTATGAGACCTTAATTAAGTTTCCAAAGTGTCATAAAATCAGTTATAATTTTAAATTCCATATTTTTCAAAAAAATGAATATTTTAAAAATAAATTAAATTTTTCATATATAAATGAAATCATAAAATGGATTTAATTTTCTAATTCTACACATAAGAAATTGTTAGGGTGAATTTTTTGTATTTCTCTAAAATAGTTGATTTTTTGGTGAATAGTGAAATACAGTAATTTATGGTATTTAAAAAATTCATTAATTATTGAGTCGTATATGATGTATGGATGATATAATACAAAAATATTAAAATCTACTTCATTATTTTAATATATTTAGTTATAAGGTTTAATCTACTCATAGTCTTGAGGAAAAATATAAACAAATGAATATAATAATCAAAAAACACCCCTCTCCTCCACTATAAATACCACCCCTCACCAACTCTTCTCCTCACACCTCCAAAGAATTGTATTTTGTTTAATTTCTATATAATTCCCTTCTCAATCCTCTTAAGCACGTAAAATTCATTTTAGCATCACCAAAAGTCCAAAACTAAGTTCTTTAAGAAGGCTCTCAAGGAGAAGAAGTTGAAGCGGTAAAACCATCTTTCATTTTCATTTAAATTACTTTTCAATTTCTTTTCGTTTATTATTATATCCTCAAATAACCTCATACAAGTGACATTATAAATCTATTATCTTAAATATAATATAATTTTATTGAATTGGTGTTATATGGATCATCAAACCTCTCATCTTCTCCTCTTATTCTAAAAAATGAAAACATTATTTGTGATGTATCAATTTACTACCATCATGGATGATGGATTTTTATTTTTTACAACCATAAAGGATGGTTATAAATCCATTATTATGGTTAAATAAGAATTTAATATACATATTATACGTTATATAATTTTCTAGAACCAATACATAAACATGATATTAAATAAAATGATATAAGCACGTAATGGTAGTAAAACCCACCAAAACAAATTAAATAATTTTCAATATGTTTTTATCTAATGAATATTCATCATATCAAAAAAATGATATATAGTATCATTTGAAATTTTTGAATCATATTAATACCATTTATTTTAACTTCAGTATTTTTCTTCTATTTGATAAGAAAACCTATAATTAACCAATAATGGAAAATCATGAAATAAACGCACCTGAAATAATAAAACATAACATAATATTATCAATAAATGGGTGGAAATATGATATAAAAAGATAATATATTGTATTATAAATATTAATATAGTTTTTTAGTAAATTAATTAAACTCTTTAAACCATTATATTGAAGGTTTGAACATGTTTGAAGGAATTCAAACCCAATTTAAGGGAATTTTCTTTAAAAATATTCTTTTAAATTTGTATTTTTACAAAAAACAAAAGTAATGTGTTTATAAGGAAATTATTCATGTTTTATGATTTTTTTATGTTTCTTGGAAATTGTTTATAATGGTTTTTGGACCTATAATGCACTCCAATGAATTGGGTATATTTATGTTAGAAGTTGATTGTAATGGTTATTCCAAGTGTAACTATAATGGTTACAACATAAGGTAGTGTGAGTGTTACATCATAAGGTAGCATGCGGGTTAAATTTCAAGGTACCCATGAGGGTTACAAATAATTTTGTTTTCTTGATGGTTATAATATTAAGTAATTAATTCCCTAAGTTGCTTTATGGTTTTATTTCTATTTTATATGTATTATGGAAATATCTCATTTTCACAATTTATGTATATGATACATTATGGGTGAGAAGTATGCCTTCATGAGAAATATTTCATTTGATTATAATTATTCATGGAATAATTGTTTATTTCAATATTTTTATTTCCCTAACTGAGTTTTTTTCTTGTCCAATATTTCTAAAAAATAACACAGTTTATGGATAGATAAGAAAATATAATAAGCTAAGATGTATGTTGTGAATATTTTTCATGAAAAGATTTCATGTTTTATTAAAAAAATATTTATTGTATAAGAAAGGGATACTATTTTAGTACTACCCACTTTGTGTTATTGTGGGATTATATGTATGAATTATGACATAATTAACTATAACACTAAATTGAAAAGATCTTTGGGAATGTAAGAAAGTTAATTCTAAAATAATTTACTATATTATTTAATGTTTATGTCTATGACCTTATAGATACAATGATTTTTGGATAAAAAAGTAAATTTTATTGATAAATTTTATTATATATTACAGAAAACCTTGGAATTGACTAATGATTTTTTGAAAACCTGTTTTATTCTATCATTGATGGAGTTTACAAAATTTTCTGGATTTATGAAATATATCCAATAATCTGTATTATATTGAAGGAATAAAGAAGCATGTATGTCTTAGAAAAGTCTTTATAGTAATTCATTTTATTACCATGTTCACATGTTTGGTATGCAATGATTAAAGAGTTACTTTATGTTGATTAAAGACTAATGATAATTTCATTTTGGATCTTCAGTAACCTCATTTTTATAGTGTTGAATCATAATATTTTGGAAAATTAAATCATTTATAAAATGTTTTATGTTGATCTTTAGATGTGGTTTTATATAATAATGTTGTAATTCACCATATGTGCATCATGCGCATAGAGATGAAGTTGAAATAGTTCAAGGAACAACTAAAGGATAAGATTATGCTTAAGAAATTGAAAATTATCAAGTAAGTATATTTACATATATTGTTAGAGAGTGAAAAACAAATATAATTCTAGGAAAAGGATATTGAAATAAAAATTGTTTCTTTTTATGTTCATAACTGATGAATCAAAGGGTTCTTTAGATCATCATAGGTTTATGGTTTTGTGACCCTTAGCTTTCTATTTATCACTTAAATTTTTATGACCAATGATTATATTTATTTACGCTATTCTTTCATGTCCACATTTTAATTTCCCACCTATTTTCCCCTAATAGGGATATTATTTATGAGACCTTCGTACTTCCATATCTACCATATTCAGAGGATATTATTTAACCCATTTATGATGTGGGTCTTCTAAAAATGAAATTTTTAAATCTGAAACCCTAGATTATCAAGATGAAGTTTGAGTTGTGAGGTAGAAATTTATTTAAGGTGGTGAGAATGAAACACCATAAAAATTTACAATATTTTCCTTTTAGAATAAATTTAATTTTGTTTTTGGATTTCTTTATACGCAACACTAATTTGTCTAGTGTTATATACAATACTGAGTTCCTTTGATATTGAATAAGACACGTAAAACCAAGCATAGAAGTGTATATAACACACTGATACTTTATGATATATTAATAGTTATATTATATATTTAATAATAATAATAATTACATTAATAAGATAGATTTTATAGACATATGATAAAAAAAATCGATTTTTTGCATAAAAATATTTATTTTTCTAAAGGCAGTTTTGCCGCATTTTAATTGCGCAACTATTTTAAAACTATGTTTTGAACCATTTATAATTTTTTTTCAAAATAAAATTTATTTTTTATTTTTTATTTCAAAATTAGGTAAGGTTGATTTTTTTACTTTTATAAGAAGTTTCATTTTTTGATGAATAGTTAAACAATAGTGCATTTTAGTTGAAAAATTCATTTTTGTTTAAACAATTATAAATGATAAATTTTATTTTAGATTAGTTTTGACGTAAAAAATAGTTAAATTATACATATATTAATCCAATTAATAACATTTTAATCATTTTTATATTTAATTTATATATAAAATATTAATAAAATTTTGAATATTTTCACTTTGAAATTACACTTTCTGGCCACGTCTATGAGATTAGATTTAAATTTAATTTTACCACTTCCATGAGTGGTATTTTGTAAAAAAAGATATAAATAGTTTGAATTAGTATAACATTTATAGTCAAATAAGATCATGTTAGTTTTTGACCAAAAATATTAGTGAAATTAATTAAAATTAATTACATTGATTAAGGTTAAAATTAGCTTCCTTTGTGGTTAAACTTTAATCATAATGAGAAAAAATACCCATACACCTATAGAAAAGAAATTGTATGAACATATTTAGAGATTATCCCTTATCGGTTTGAATTTTATGACTTATTGGGATACTATTTAATAAAATTGACCTATATAATATGTTAATCAAAAAGACCAAAACAAAGAACTTTCCTTACCTTTAATATTTATAAAGCCTTAAGATATAGAAAAAAAATCATATCATTGGTTATACATATCTTTAGGAAATAAAAATAAGTTATTTTTTTAATATTAATTTATCATTAATTTTTATATATTAATTATTTACTAAAATTATTACGAAATGTCAATGCATTGATTATTTAGTAAATAATTAAATAAAATAATTGAAAGTAAAAATATTGAAACTAGATAAAATTGAATGAGTTATAATGATAATTTATTTTTTGTAGATTAAGTTTTTATTTTAAATTGCTATTAAATTAATATATTTTGATTATATTTTGTTCTGAAATTTTTTAAATTTAAATTAATTAAATAATGTCAAACTTGACATTAATGTTATTTTATAATAAATGATGTTTTATTAAAATATTTAATATTAAAAAATATTTATTGTTCCAATTGATATTAAAATTTTAATAAATATAATAAGTTCCACTAGTATACCAAATATTATATTATAATGACTATATTGATCATTAAATAGTAAAAATAATGTTGGCGCAGTTACGGTTTAACCAGTATTTTTTCAGATTACGTGCGCTTGTGTGGAAATTAATTTACAACACACATGATTTTTTTAAAAAAATTAGATAAAACATTTATAATTAAATTTTTCTATATTTTATAATAAATATAACTTTAATTTATTCGTAATGGTTAAATTAATTTTGTTAGAAAACTAGTAAACTTAATAAAAACCAAAATAGTAAAAGTAGGGAAACATCAAATTTAAGGAATAAATTTATAAAAATGAAAAAAAAATTGTATGGTGGATGTTTATATCAACCATGATTTCACTTTAATCTATTATTTTTCAAAGTTGTAGGAACATTAGTTAAGGGAGACCTTTTAATTTTATTTCCCTTTTTTATTTATAGGATTGTCACTCTTCCAATCTAAAGAGGCACTCACCCCCATCACTTATTCACAAATCAATTTCCCAATTTATCATACAAAACCTAACCAAATTGATCCTAAAAATACCTACCCTCATATTATAATTATCACCTTAGGAATAAATCATACCAAATAATGGTTTTGGTATAAACAAAAAGGATTTACCCAAATAATAAGTAACATTCTTCAACAATCACTTTTGAATCATTTCATTCTCCACCCATTCAATTATTTTTATATCATTATTATATAATAACCTCAGTTTAATAAATATATTTATTTTTTTATGATAATTTAACTACCTTCACTAACACACACTTCCATAAAATGGAATATGAGATCATTATTCTTGTATACGGTGGACTATCGTCTTGCGAACTGATATAGTTTGTTCATACATTACCACAATTAAAGGTTGGAAATAATAATGGATTTATAGATTTAATATGATATATGTGATATTTATAATTAATTTTTGTTTCCTACATTATTTCATAACACATACCTTCATGCTTTAAATTTTATGGAAATATGACAACATCATTTGTGGATGTGTTGACTACCGCCTTCTAAAAGTGATGTAATTCATTCACACTATATATGGAATGTATTAAGAATGTTTTTATTAAAAATATGTGACATATATGAAATAAATAATATAATGGAATTATAATATACTTTTTTATATAAAATTTTCTTTTCGTTCTTTTAATACAATAATAAAATAGAAGCAACATTCATCTGTACATATGGCCTACCATCTCCATGAACGGTGTATTTAATTTCCTATATCCATACTATATGGATTAAAATAAACACATGTGTAATGAATATATCAAATATTTAAATTATTTTTTACATTTTATATATGATTAAATCATTATCTAAGTTTTATGAAAAAAATAACAAGTCAATATATACTTGAAAAACTAACCAATTAACACATGAAGTAGTAAAAATAATGAATACTTATTAACAAATGTGTAATAATATATTTTAAAAAGATAATATATTATATTATAAATATGATTTTGGTTTTATTATATTTTAATAACATTATTAAAACCATTATATAGGAGGTTTAAGATCGTTCAACCAAAAGGGACCATAATGTAAGGGATTTCGTCTCAATTTACATTAAATTGAGGATTATTTGTTATTATCCTCTAATTCACTTTTATTGGGTGTGTATACTACCCATTTGAAATGAAATATAATGAAAAGTTCCTAATTCATTGTATTTAAAGTTTCACTTCAAATTATTCCTCCAATGGTATTTGACTTGAAAATTGCCAAATGGTAAAAGTTAACGTTTCAATCTTACTTTCTGTTGTGATTGTTAACTTTCTATTTAAAAAATCACTTAATTATGATAAAAAAATTATTTTACATTAAATTATTCTAATATATCCTCATTATTTTCTTATGGATATAATTATTTCCTAAAAATATATATAATTTTTACAAATTGTTTTCACTTTGACAATTATTTGATTAATTGGGGAAATATTGATAAATTTGTATCCTTTGCACAATAAAGATATATGATAAGGCACATTTTTTATAAATTAAATTTATTATTATATATATAATAAATTATTTATACTACTATGACATGGTTTGTGGATGGTTTTGACTATAAAGGTACCATATACCTGGGAAACATAGTATCCAATAATTAATAATTCAAATTATTGAGAGTTGATTTATTATTATTATTATTATCCATGATATTTTTTCTTTGACATTATATATGGATGCATTTAATTCTCAATATGTTGATTAAACAAAAAAAATTCGGTTACTTACTTTTTTATATGGATTATTAATTATTGATATATGAAAGATTCTTCTATAGCTAACCCTTAGAATCTGATCTCACCCTTATTTTTTTTCCTTCACTTATTTTGTGAAGAAGAAATGTTTGAATCAGATTTCAAGGATGTTATTCATTTTATTTTAATATATATAATGGTTTATTTTTCTATTTTCCAACGTAATATAGTTGTCATGTATATAATTAGGTTTTCGAAAACATATAAATTGATCTGTCCTTTAGGATTTGATTATTTTAAATAATGTTAATGTAATAATGTAATGCATCGGCTCTGGACTTTTGGGGTTAGGGTGATGCAGTTGGTATCAATGTAAGTTTATTAGAAACCACAGAAACTAAATTTTGGAAAACATAGATTAAGGAACATATCCCTAAGATATACTTTTAGGAAAATTATAGAATAAAATCACAATAAACCCATGTTTATGATTATGATATTATCTATACATTAATTTTCCAATTTATGATAATTAGTTCTATAGTTTTGAGATAATATGTTATGTTCCATAATGATAAGACTTAATATAGTGTACATAATCATTTATAAATGGTGCCTAAAATAAGTAATGGTAACCTCACAAATTCCCATAATACAAAGCCTAAGAAGTGTCATACGTTTTATGGTCTTAATACAATATTTAAAAGGAATCTAGTCTTTCAAAAATTCTCATGATGTGAGGACATTGTATCATGTTTTAATGATACATATAAATAATTATCTATTTATTATAACTTCAAAGGGAAGAAAAAGAATAATAGGATAGCTAGGAAAATGATGGATAAAGAGAATAAGGGAAAGAAGTATTTTTTCGCATGAAATAATTGTGCAAATAATCACCCTATTATATACTTAGATGCAATGGAAGTTCTATATAAGTGTGGATATAAATTAAACCATTATTATAATTACAATGATAAGAAAAAAATTCCAATATAAAATCCTTCAACTATCAGTATATGGGACACTACACAAATAAATGTCTCGAGTGTAAAAGGAATATACAGCAAAATAGGCCAATAGATTATGGTTATGCATTTTATAGTTCCATAAATGAAGATAAATAGTTAATATTACTATTTTAGAATTAAATAATTATGTCATTTTAGTATTTTATTCATTAAGGTACAGGTTATAATAATTATAAAATATATAAGGATTGTACTATAGTACTTTTTCATTAAGGATTTGATTTTTTATGTTGAATGGTACTAAGAAAAGTGATTGTGTAGAAAGTTTAATGTTTTTGAAAAAAAAGGTTCCGTGAAAGATAACCATTAACATGTTTCTAATGTTGATACAATTATTTTTGGATATAGAGATGATTCATATGGATAAAGTATATTGGGTATTACAGACTACCTTGTAACTGATAAAGGATTTTTTGAAAACATAGTTTATTTAATCATTAATGGAGTTTACAACATTTTTTGAATTAATGAGCATATACAATAATCTTTTTTATATTTAAGTAATAAATAATCATTCGTGTTTTCAATAATGTTTTATGGTAATTAAATTATTTACCATGCAATGATTAAAGAGCTATTTCATGTTGATTGAAGACTAATCATAAGTTCATTTTGTAAATTTAGTAACCTCTTTTAAAAATTGTTTTATCATAATATCTTAGAAAATTTAACCATTTATTAAATGTTTTATGTTGATATTTTGATATGGTTTTAGATGTTAACATATTAATTCACCATATGATGCGACCTGTGCTAAGAAATGAAGTAGAAATAGTTCAAGGAATAGTCAAAGGAAAAGATTGTGCTTAGTAAATAGAAATGTATTATGTTAGTATATTTAGACATATTCTTAAAGAGTGAAATAAATATTCAAATCTAGTAAAATGATATTGAAATAAAAAAAATATCCTATTATGTTTATATCTGATGAATCAGATGGTCCTTTTTATCATCATAGATTTATGGTTTTTAGGTCTTTAACTTTCCATTGATCACTAAAATAATTGTGACCAATGACTATAGTTACTTAATATTTTCTTACATGTATATTTTTTTATATCCCAACTATGTTCGCTTACATGGGATCCTAGATACATGGCAATTTTACTACCATATCTAACTTATTAAGGTGATATTTTATTAACCCTTTTATGATGTTGGTTTTCCAATAATGGAATTTTCAAATATCAAGTTGCATATTACCGAGATAAAGTTTGAATTATGAGGAAATTTTTTTAAGGTGGGTATAATGTCAAACCCTACTAATTTTCAATATTTAATTTTATAATATGTATAATTTTGTTGATAGTATTATTTATTTTCAACACTATGCTTCCTTCTGTGGCACATAATACTGAGTTCTTCTGATAGCATATAAGACATGCTAGACCAAGACTATAAGTGTATTTAAAATAATAAGACATTAAGATATATATTTTAAATATTTTATATTCAATAAAAAATTACAATAATAAAATGGATTTGATAGACATATTATAAGAATAGATTTAGTTTTATGTATAAAAAACTATATTTTTTAAAGGTGGTTTTATCGCCTTTTAATGGCGCACCTATTTTAAAACTAAATTATGAACCTTTTATAAATTTATTTTTCCAAAATAAACATCTTTTTTGAATTATTAGTGTAAAAATTATCTTACATTGATTTTTTGGTAATTTTTTAAGAAGCTTCATTTTTTATGAATAATTAACAATGTTGTATTTTAATTGAAAGCTTCTTTTTCATTGAAATAATTATTAAAATTAAATTATATTTTATAATGAATTTTAAAGTCCCAATAGGTAATTTATACATATATTAATCCATTTTAGGTAATTGGAATCATTTTAATATTGAATTTACAAATAAAAACTTATTGAACATTTCAATATTTTTACATTAAAAACATGTTTTCCCACCTTGTGTGCGGGATAAGTTGTAAATTTAATATTTTTCACTTATATGAATAGAATTTGGAAAATAAAGTATATAAATAGTTTGAATAAGTATAATATTTATATTCTAAAACTATGTAATTTGTTTTCCCAAAAATATTGGTGAAAGTAATTAAAATTATTTAAATTGATTAAGGTAAAAATTAGTTTACTTAGTGGTTAAACGTTAATATTAAGGGAAAATGGCCTATACACTTTTTTAAAATCCATTTTTCCCATATTTAGACATTATCCCCTATGTTTTCTAATTTTATGTGTTATTGGGAAAATATTCTATGAAAGTGAGCAATATAATAAGTTAAGTCAGGATAAATACAAAAAAGGAACTTTTCCTACCTTTAACATTTATAGAGCCCTGAGATATGATAAAAAAACATCATATTTTTGGTTATACATATCATTTTGAATTATAAATTATTTATTTTTATCAGAATTATTTATAATCAATTTTTATAGATGAATTAGTTACTTAAAATGCTTAAGAAATGCCAATGTAAGGATTATTTAATTAATAATTAAATAAAATAAATAATATTAAAAATATTAAAAGTGGAAAAAATTAAATGAATTATTTTTATACATTTATTTAGATAAGTATTATTTTTACAACACTTCCAAATTAATATATTTTAACTCCATATTTTCCATGATATTTTTTAACTTTAATTAATTAAATAATGTCAATAATGAAATTAATGATTTTTTATAATAAATAATGTTTTCTTAAAATATTTAAAATTAAAACAAATAATATCTACTAATAATTATTTTGAAATGTTAATAAATATAAAATATGGTCCATTAATGGACAAAATATTCTATTATAATTACTATATTGACCGTTAAATAGAAAAAAAACTATGTTAGTGTAGTTACAGTTTATACAGTGTTTTTTATTTTACTTGCACTTGTGTGATAATTAATTTCCAATATATAAGGGATTTTATTTTTTAAATTATATAACATATTTATAATTTAGAGGTTATATATTTTATATTATATCTCTATTTGAATTATTATTAATGGAAAAATTACGTTGGTTAGAAAATTAGTTATCGTTAAAAAACTAAAATGGTAAATGTTGGGAAACTTAAGAGCTAAGGAACAAAATTATAAAAATGAAGCTATTTTTGTGTGTTGAATGTTTTTATAGACCATAAATTTAATTTAATCCATTATTTTTTAATATATTAGGCATTTGAGGTAAGGGATCAATCTCAATAGTATTTACCTTTTTATATTTACAAGAATGCCACTCATCCACTATAACATGGCACTCACACCCTCACTTATTCAAACATATCGAGCCATTTTTTATCATCTAAAACATTCCCAAATAGCTCCCCAAAATCCCTCCCCTCATACTAGAATCCTAAATTTTGGAATAAATCGATCAAAGTATTGATTTTCATATAAACCAAAAGGTGATACCAGAATAAGAGGTAATGTTCTTCAATGATAACAGGTGTTTCATTTCTTTCTACACCGATTAAATTATTTTAATATCATTATTATTTAATAATATCAGTATATTAAATATAACTAAATGTTTTTATCTTATGTTTACAACCTAAACTTGCACACAATTCCATGAAATGGAGTCGTAGACATCATTCATATATACAGAGGACTACCACCTCATGAGCTGATGCCCTTCGTTCTTCCATTATCACATTTTATGGTTGGAAATAATTATATACTTATAGTTTATATATGATATATATTATATTAATAATTTATTTATTATTATATAATTATTTCATAACACATAACTTTATACTTTCCAATTTATGGGAATATGATAACATTGTTTGTGGGAAGTGGACTACCTCCTCTTAAAAGTGATGTGATTCATTCATGATGTATATATAATATATTCAAGATGATTGTAGTAATAATATGTGAAATATATGAAATAAATATGGTACCATAATTATAATATACAATTATATATATTTTTATTTTCATTATTTTAATATAATAAGAAAATTGTAATAGCATTCATGCGTACGTACAGTTTACCATCTCAATAAACGATGTATTTCATTTCATATCTCTAAAATTTATGGATTACAATAAATAAGTATATAATGAATATATATAATATTTAAATAATTTTTAAAAAAATTTAGACTATCTAATAATTATCTATGTAATAGGAAAATAAATAAAAGTCAAAACATACTTGAAAAACTAGGCAAATAACACCTAAAATATTGAAAACACTGAAAGGTTATTAATGAACAGAAAATAATATATTATATGAATATCATATATGATATTATAAATATTATTATAGGTATTTTATATTTTAATAACCTTTTTAAACCCATTATATAATAATTTTATAATCGTTCAACCAAAAGGGAATGTAAGGTAAGGGATTTCGTCTCAATTTAAATTCCATTGAGACTTATTTTTTATTATGAACCTATTTACTTTTATGTGGTGTATATACTTCCTATTTAACATTTAATATCATTATTAATTTTTACTTCATTTAATTTAATGTTTCACTTTTAATTTTCCCATCCAAGGGTATTTTAGAAGAAAAATTTCATGTAGAAAAAGTTATCTTTGCAATCTCACATTCTTTTCTGATTATTAACTTTATCTTGAAAAAATCATTTTATCATGGTAATATTTTATAGTAAATAAACTTCATATTATATATTAATATTATTTTGTGATGTATATTATTATTTTTTATTATGTGTACCATTTTTACATGCGGTGTTCACTTTTCCATTTAATTAACTAATTGAAAAATTATTGAAAAATATTTATCCTTTACTCAATATAGATATTTGATAAGGCAAGTTGTTTATGAATTAAATAAATTATTTGATATATAAGGAATGTTTTCAACTTGTATTAATTGGGTTAGTAATTATTTGAAGTAATCACCTTGATGCACCGATAGTGTCATGAGATGAATCAGTTAGCCAAATCATATATGTTTCTACCCAGTATGAAAAACTGTCTTATAAAGAGTCTTGACGGTAAATGTAGCATGAACCAAGGAAAAATGACATACAATAATTATAAATTTAATATATTGATAATTAATTTATTATTATTATTATCTATTATATTTTTTCTTTGAAAATATCTATGGATGCATTTCATTCTCATTTTATTGATTTAATGGAATGTGTTTTAGTTATTTACTTTTCCATATTGATTATTAATTATAGATGCTTCATATATTATGATATTATTAACCATTAATTACCAAATAAGATCACCCTTATTTTTATAATTTCCATATGTTATGAATAAGAAATATTTGAATGATATTTCATGGATGTTGTTCATTTTAATTTATTTTGAATCATGTTTTATTTTTCTATTTCACAATGTAATATGGATATCAGGTATGTAATATAGTTTCCCAAAATTTATAAACTGATAGGTCCCTTAGTATCTGATTAAATTTAATAATTCCAATCTAATAAATTAATTCATTAGCTCTAGTATTTTGTGGTTGGGGTACTACAGTGAAAGTATAACTTATGTGTATGCTTGACTTATTGTCTCCATGTAGTGACACATTTCATTTTCCATCACCATATTTCATGGATGGTTATAATGATGGATATATTATTTATATATGATAATAATGACACAATTATACTTCTTAAAAAATAACATCACATATACCTTCTAACCATCCAATACATTCTAAAATGATTTTGTCGCTTGTGTGTATGTGTGGACTACCACCTCCATGAAGTGATCTGATTTATTTTGTGTTTATGATTTATTTGGATGGTAATAAGGATATAATTAATTAATATATATGAAATATATGATATAATAACGATTATGGACCATTATATTATTATTTACCATTCTTTTGTTAAATTTTTTTAAAATTGAAGATAACATCTATGTGTACATGCAGCCTATCATCACCATGAATGATGTGACTAATTGATCTATCCCTATATTTTATGGATGAATATAAATATTTATTTAATGAATATATAGTATAATAAAAAATTTATTAGCTTTTTTATATAATGAAACAATTTTTTATTTACATATACCAAAACTAAATAACCAAAACATACATGAAAAATGATAGAAATATCACTTGAAACACTGATTTTAATAATATTTTCAAATAAAAATGTGATGGAAATTAATAATGTAATCATATATGGAATTTTATATATTATTATTATTAAATAATATATTTTTAATAAACCTACATTTACTATATAGTAGGTTTGTACACATATGGAGGAAGTCGAACCTGAAGTAAGAGATTTTCTTCTCAATTCTATTTTAGTGAGACACATGCCATATTCCACAATATTTTCTTTCGTATAGTGAATATAATTCCCATGGATGTATTTTATAATGATTATTATTAAATATAATTGTATTAATATATCCATATATTTTTATTTATTTTATGGGTAATGTGATATAAATGTTTCCAAATCGGTAAGGATTTTATGTCACAATGTCATTATTTATCAGGATTGTTTATGATTAAGTTTATAATTGGGAAATATTATGCTCATCCACTCAATGAAATAATTATTTTTCATCTAATATGGTTATCTCTTGAAAATACATGTTTCTATTTCACTTTTCTCTTTGTAAGTACTCAAGTATCCCAAAATATTATTTTCAGGAAAACTAACTTAATTTTTCTCTTCTATTGAAAATATTTTCTATTTTCTTTCAATGTTTTCTAAAAAAATAAAAAATATATATATTATTTAATGATTTCTCAAATTAATTTTTACCCTTTTTTACTTTTAACAAAAAATATTAATATTCTTTTTTTCAAATGTGGTATATTTTGACTTTTTACAAAAGTGTGAATGGAATGTTTTTCTTTTAACTTTTACAAAATGACTGAAATTTACCACCATAAAAACCACTATATTCTTTTAATCATACTTTAAAATATTATATATTTGTTTTTGACTAAAATATTATCCATAATATTTGGTAATTTGTTATATTTTAATTAAATTATTTCAAAATTAAAAGTGTATTTTCCTCAATAAATATTATACTGATATTAAAATAAAATTTTTCACCGTGATAAAATCCGTTTACAATACTTAAATTTTACTAGGGATATGATCCAAATATATCATCCTTATTTTTTTATGCTTTATGATGATAAGATGTGTGTGAAACTTATTCCTTTTCTATATATTATGATATTCTGAAATGATAAAAAATTTATGAGGTCCATTCCTTTTCTTGGGTTTTGTTATGATGAATGTTTTATGATCTTGTTGTAAACATATGTATGATTTTTATTATGTTATGGGTGGGCCCAGAATTAGATATCCCTCTAATGCATTGGGTAAAAATTTATATCACATTATATAAACAGGAATGGAATGGGAATTGAACTCATTTCAGTAAGGGACTCTTTCTAATATGAAAATATTTGTAGTGAACCATTGAATATTAATATTGTTTGGGGATTGAACCCATTCTACTAAGATTGTATTGGGAGTGAACTAAGACTAAAAATATGGTTTGGGGAGTGAACTCAATCAACTATGTTTGTCATAGAAGTGAATAATTGACTATTAATGAAATAATTATCTATACTTATGTATATTCCAAAGTTCCATATATTATGCCAATGTTATAATCTCATTTCTCATATTCATTGATTTATTTATGATTTATGTCTTATTAAATATCAATATTTTCCCCATGACTCAATATTATGATCAATGATTTGTAGGGTTTGAATTTTAAATTTTAATATCATGTATTCATTCAATTATGCTCATGTCATGATTTTATTATCATTGCTTTCTCCCTTATTCACCCTTACTAAGAATCTAAGATCACCATTTTTTATGTTTCCAATTCCCCAAGTTATGAAGAAAGGTATTTGGTATGATATTTCTAATAAGGTTGTTAGTTATGAATAACTTAGTGGGATATGATGTAGTTTATTTATGAACCAATGGTTTATATATCCTTGTTTTGAAAGATACTAGACTAATATAATTCTATCATGGATCAGTATGTTACGTATTGAATATGTATCTAAAAATATAAAATATATTTGTATAAAAATTAGGGGCAACTATAGTTTTTATTAGATTTGGGTTTCGTTAATATTTGGTTATTACGATAACTGAACTTCTTTGAAAATAATGGGGATAATTATTAGTATATGAAAGCATATTAACATCATATTAAATATATAATATGGATTTCTGTAATAAATTATTGTCTGGATTTTGTAAGTGGTTACTGCTTTAGAGCGAATGATTATAGGGGTAATAACCCTGGAAAGAGTTGTTTGATTATATCTTGGGCATAATTTTGATCATGGTCAATGTTCACTTACGTAACATCTATTTTGAAAATATTGAGGGGTATTCATGGGTTAACTGGTATTTTTTTATGAACCATTATTAATGATTTGAATATTAAATTTCCATGAAAGGCATAGGTTTCATAATACAGGGGAAATCAAGAATGATATTTATGAATATATGATTGTTAACTCTAAGTTTTATAGCTTTATAATTATACTAAGATTCAATTTTATTCAATGTTTGGAATCAAAAGTAATCACATGAATGAATAATTTAAAGGAAAATTAAATTAGTTTCCTCATGAGCACCAAAGGGATTAAGAGTTCGGATGCAATATCTTGTAAAAATTCTCGCTCAACTCTATCAAGTTATTAAGGGAAATGGGAATCATGTTGAATATATTAATACACAAATGATGGATAAATATGTTACTAAATAGTTTATATGATAATATCAACCCTCTGTTTAAGGTTCTTTAGATCTAATATATATTCATAAATTGGCCAATGTGATGGAAAATATATTTTCTGTTCTTCAATGCTCAGGCAAAGAAGAATTTATTCAAGTCATCAATATCTTGTAAGGGGAACCATATTAATGGTGTAATCTTATTAATAATCATATGAAAGTGGATGGAATTGAATATATAATATGGGATGAGTTTAAGAATGTATTTTTCTGTAATTACTTCCCTCATATTCGATGTACAAAAATAGAGAAGGAATTAATTGAGCTTAAGCAGAAGGATGATGAATCAATTGGTACCTATGAGTCAAATTTTACAATATATACATGATATGAATCTGTTTTTATCGTTATAATTGAAAAAAAGTAATTCAAATATTTATTGGTTTGAAACCAAATCTTCTAAATGAATTTTCTATAATGGACTTCAGAAGATATGAAGAAATCATTCGATGTGTACTCAATGTGGAAATGGAAGTTAAAAACTCCACATTTATGGTGATCATAAAAGAACGATGAATATTTATAGAATATATAATGGTAAATCACATGGAGGGGATAAAAATTATCATCTTGATACATTAGAAAAATTTAAGAATCATTACACCTGTAAATTTTTAAAAAGGACCTGAAAATGTTTCATGTGTGGGAATCTTGGCCATCGAGAAAAATAATATTGAAGTGATTTGAAGAGTCAAACTAATAAAATTAATAGAGATAGAATTCAATATTAAACACCACTAAATATTTAGTGTTTTATTTGTAATGAGTTTTAGAATTATGAAAACAAATTCTCTAATCTCGATGATAATGATGATAACAAGCCAGAACAACCTCTAAAGTCAAAGTACATAGGGAAATCCAATGAAATCAACAAAACTAAAGTGAATCATGATATTTATTCCATAATTACCCTCTACCCTCGTGTTAGGGATTCAATGTTGAATATTTTATAAATATTCCCTATGAAAACATTATCCCATTGTGAAATTTGATGTGGTTTTAAGTATTGAATATTTCTCTCTACATAGATCCCATGTAGACATCTAGATTAATCAAATATTATTTGATATTATAAAATAAACCTATGCTATTCTATTAGTGAAATTATTTACCCAAGGTAAATATGTTTGGTTGGGATGAGATCTTTCTTAAGAATTAAAGGTTGAATTATATTTTTTAATCATATATTATTTTATTGTGAATTTATTTTAGGAAATAATTAGGCTGAATACATTTTTGTAAGAGACATTATAAGTGATTAAAATTATATCAAGATATTTTTTATGTTTTAATGGAAGGATATGAGATAATTAATTATAATCATTGGGTTTCAATTTTTTACAGACAAATTTTGGGGAAACTTATGGTTTACTATTTATATATTTGATTAAGATGAATATTGGGAGTTATTGTTGAGGTTTTAGAAACTAACATATTATGTTTATCTTTTTGGATAACCTATGACGAATAATTTCGTTTTCATAAATATATTGTGTCGAAGGAATGACTTATGAATCATATGATTCATCAAAAAAAATATTTCATCTTTATTCATGAAAAAATCATCTTGAATAGTCATCATTTGGAGCAACAAATGTGATTGTTGTTGAAATTTATTAAAGGATATAAATATATTCCCTTATGTTCTTGGTATATATGGTAATGGAATTCCAAAACTCTAATAAAATGTATTTGGAAAAAAATCCTTTTACCAGCAATTTCAATGAATTGATGGTCTTTTTAGCACCACATTAATTAATGGTTTTGTGTTCATCAACTTTCTCATGGTCATTCTATTCCTTATTATAATTTTTCTATATTACTCCCTATCATTGTATAATCATTAAATTTTTCTTCCCTATTTATATTTATACTTCCTAGTAATGGTCTCATATATATAAACATAGATATGTGTTATTCCAGAGAACTTTTTTATATCCCTTTCCTCTTTTTAAGAGGATGTTTTATTAATCCTTTTTAAGATGTGGGTTTTTAACTAAAGGAATTTTAAAAAATCCTAACCATGATTACCAAGAATGATTTCAAAATATGAGGAAATAAATTATTAAATGGATGGGCAATGTATGAACCTGAGATTTTAGAATATATTTCTCCTCAAATAATTTTATTTCTTCTATTGTATGTGTTACATACACCACCAAGTTTAAACCAACTCTGATAGACTATTGATATAGTATTGTTTAATGTGATAGTCATTCCCTAGATGTTGTATTGGAAGGTTTGAATATGAATAACAAAATTACAAAAAATTTATGGTTTACACATGTATAACATAAATTCATTAGTTATGAATTAGTTAGAAATGAAAGAAATCATTTTAAATAAAAATAAATATTATTTTGGAAAAGGATTTTTATGCATGAAATGCATTTTTTATATTAATAAATTATATGAATCACTATTGCTGAATTATTTTGACTAAATGTATATATTATATATTCAATCCAATTTTTTAATAATCATTTAATATTTTCAAATCTGGAATAAGAATAAACCTTGTTTTATGATATGAAATGTATTTAATCTAAAAAGTTGTTTTATCACGTTTTACATGATTATTTTTTAAAAATTTATTTATTACCTTTATAGGTTTTGAATTTGATAAAATTAGTTCAATATTTTTAATTAGGAGGTCCCAATTTTTTAAATATTCCCCTTTTATTTTGGGTAAATATGAATAGTAACTGTGGTAAAATTTATCATCTCAGTAAAAGGTAAATCGGGTTAATCTAGGTTAAAAATAAGCGACAAATCGATAATTATTCATATAAATTATTATTGGATTAATTTAATATTAAATTATCACTATAGACATGAAATGGATTTGTTTAATGGATATTTTTTAATCAAAATGACATATATAATATTTGAGGCAAAGAAAGTTACAAAATGACATTATCTTTATTTTAAATATAACTTATATGTCCACATATGGACCAAATAGTGTCATGAATGGATCTAAATGAATATTTTTATATTAGTCAAATTATTTTCATGGTAAAAATTTATATTTTATTTTTATTAATTATATATTTACCTTAAATTCTTAGGCAACGTCAATAAAATATTTATTCAATTTTTAGAAAAAATAAATAAATGATTTTAAAATTATTAAAATTAATATAATTTTAGTATGTTATATTGTTCCATAAATTATATAGATGAATATGATATATTATTATTTTTTAAAAATATTATATTTGATATAGTACTTCTCTTTTTTGTATTTTAAGTCAAATTAAATGAATTGTGTCCAAATTGACTTTAATGATATTATATCAAAATAATATGTTATTAAAATATTCAAAAAGTATAAAAATATATTATGTGGAAAATTAGGATATTATATTGTATAAAATTTAATCTTATTCTATTTATGATCCAATATTTACCTTATAATTAATATTATATCCCTTTAAAAGTGACATAGTTGATACACCGGTTAATGTTAAAATAGGATTACTGTGGGGTTAAACCAAATTATAACGTTTCCTAAACCACCTAAACCAATAAAAATATTACTTATTGATGATTATTCAACACAAAATTATATTATATTCTACTCTATGGCCTTTTGTATTTATTTTCATAGTATCTTGACTTTAGTAGGTTTTAATCTTTTATGAAATCCCAAGAGTACCCGTCCCCTTGATTATAAAAGGGCACCTCTCATTTATCTTCTTCATAACACATTGATCCTTTTAGATAGACCATACCCTAAAAAATATCTTATAAAATTCCTTATAAAAATTATATAGGTTCTTATGTCCCCAAAAAAGTATCCAAGTATCCTTACAATTATATCTAAATAGGTTTTTTCAAAGAATACGTAATCACCTTAACCGATGTCTTTATTTTTTACCACATATTTAACCTCTATAAATTAATGGAATCTATCATAAAAAATATCTTATTTATACTAAATATACTGTAAATTTATTATAATTATAAAATCACCATTATCAACCCTCATTCATATCAAATGGTAATTAAAAGTATCGCTTGTATGTACATATGACTTTCCATCTCCTCGTAGAGATACAATTAATTTTCTATCACCATATTTCATGGATGATTATTATAATGGTTTTAATTTTTATATATTACACATATGAAATTTTTATTCTTATAGAATCATAATATCGCATCTACCTTCTTAGCTTCCAATCCAATGGAAATTGATAACCTCGCATGTGTGTACATATTGGATAACACCTCCAGGAAGAGATGTGATTAATCTTTTAATTTTTCTTTTATTTGGATTATAATAAGAATATATTTAATGAATATATAAGATATATATAATATAATTGTTATTAAATAAATTTTAATTATTATTTACCTTTATTTCATTCCATCCATCCAAAAATAAAGAGAATCTTCCTGTGTATATATGGCCTACCATCTCCATGAACAAGGTAAATCATTTTCCTATCTTTATATTTAATAGATTACCATAAATATGTATATAATTAATATATATATATATATATTATTTTTTAATTTTTTAATTTCTGGATATAATGAAACCATTCTTAAATTACATGGATTAAAACTACATAATGATAACATACATGAAAAGTAAATAAGACATCCCCCATAATAGAGATTTCAGAAAAGAATTATTAATAAACGGGTGATAAAAATTAACAAGTGAATAATATATGGTATGGTATATATAATTTTTTTTATTTTATATAAGTATAATAAACCTATATTAATTTTATATGCGGTTCTAAAATGTATGGAGGATGTCAGGCCAGATGTAAGGGATTTTCATCTCACTTTTATTTGAGTCAGACACATCCCATATTCACAAATTGTTTCTTTTATGAGGTGTATATACTATCCTTGAATTTGTTTTATGATTCATATTTTGAATTCTATTGTGATTTTTATATCCATATAGCTTTATTTATTTCATGGGTCTTTCAATTAAAATGTTACAAAATCAGTAAGGTTTTTATGTAACAATATCATTATTTATCAAGATTTTTTATGATTGAGTTTATGGTGAGGAAATATTATGATATACCACTCAATAAACTCATAAATTTTCATATCCCCTTCTTATTTATTGAAAATTAATGTTTTTTAATAATCTTTCCCACGTTAAGTAATCCAAGGACCAAACATATCATTTAAATGGAAGTTGACTTTATTTCTCTCTTAGATTGAAAATCATTTTTCTTCCATGTATATGTTTTCTAAAAAAATCAATAATTTTTTCACTATTCTATAATAAATTTTTAAATTAATGGTTACCCATGTATGAATATTTATAAAATGGTTAAAAACTAATCTTCTTTTTTTTACGAATGAGTTACTTTTTTACTTTTTACAAAATTGTTAAAGGAATATTTTTATTTTAACTTATACAACATGAATATAATTTATGAGAATCATATCTGATTAGGGATTTGAATATTAAATTACAAGTTTTCATGATTATTTTAAAATAAACTTTTTTCATAATATTTTGTAAATTTTTATATTTTTAAAAAATTATTTTAATATGAAAAGTGTATTTTCCTCATGAAATATTATAGTGATCCTTTTATGAAAATTTCCATCCATGACAATATTTTTTGATATTATATAAGTTTTTATGGGTATATAATCCAATGATACTATCATTATTGTATTTATAGAGGGTTTATGATGATGATATGTTTTTTAAAACCATTCCTTCTCCATGGGTCTTACTATGATGAAATTATGAAATATTGAAGTAACCTAGTTATTTTTATGGGTTCCAATATGATGATTATTTTATAATATTATTTTATACATATGTATGATTTTAATTATGTGATGTTTGGGCCCATAATTATATATCCCTCCCATGTATTTCTTAAATATTGATATATCCTGAGATAAATATGACCAGAATGGAGAGTTAACCTAGTTCATTAAGGAATTATATCCACAATGATAGTCTTAGGAGTGAACCTTGATAACTATGATAGTTTGGGGATTGACCCAAATCCACTTTTATAGTCTTGAGTGTGAAACATTTCTAGTATGATGGGTTGAAGATTGAACTCATTCCACTATAATAGTTTTGAAATTTAAGTCTTGACTTCTGATTAAAAAATTTTATATACTTATGTGTATTCCATAATTCCATGTCTTATGCTAATGTCATTCTCCCATTACAAATAATCATTGATTCCTTTATGATTAATGTATTATGAAATACCATAATTTATTCAATTACTTAAGATAATGATAGATGATATACAAGGTATCATTTTTTAATTATTTGCTCATGTTATCATACCCTTATTCTCAGGTTATGAATATGTGATAACTAATATCTCTCTTGTTCACCCTTACTAATTATTTGAGCTCACCTTTTTTGGGTTTCCTTTTCCCTAGGTGATGAGTAAAGGTAATAAGTATGATATGGATAATAAGGGTTATATGTATAAATAACTTGGTGGAAAATGACATAGTCATTTTTGACCAGTTCTCTATATATCCATGTTTCCAAAGATATTATACCTATATGATTATGGAATAGATCATTATGTTATGTATTGAATTTTCATTTAATATATTTAATATTTATATAATAAATGTTAGGTTATAAATAAATAATTCATTTTATAAATATAACATGTATAAATTTTTTTACATTCTGATTCATTCAGTCCATCATATTTATGTGAGAGAGAAATCTCATTGTTAAATAAAATTTTACTGAATTTATTTTTTGCTTCATGTTTTTGAAATATTCTATTGAAGGTTCATCATCATTGAATTTTTTTTTATTCTTATAAATGTGAAATATGGATTTTCCACCTTCAAAACATGTAAGTTGAAAATGTTCCTTGATTTTTACTTTTCATATTTTAAGATTATACTATAATAATTATTTTATCTCATTAGAATCTATGCCATCTGGAACATATCCAACCATGTGTTGTTTCATGTAAGTGAATGAAATTTTTCTTATATTTTTATTTCATACAAGAATATCCACATTCATACTCAAATTATATTCTATAGGAATACATTGATGAATATCTAATCATATTACCTTGAGATCCCTTTCATCAATCATCATGACATTCCAATTAAAATAACTGGAAAATTTTGGGAACATCTTCCCCATTATCCTCACGTATTATTTTGATTCTCCAATTTATCATATATTTTTACCAATACTATTTACATGGTTGAAGAATTTTTCAATAGAAAATATTGGGATAAACTATTAACCTTCATATTTATCCAGTATAACTTTTAGTTTTGATTCTTAGAATTCTTAATCACATTTATACATGATCACACACATTAACCACATTGTCTTTAATTATGCTCATAACATAACCATTAGGTAAACCAAGTTTTACTATTCTCTCTATTGATCATTTATCCCATTTTAATATTCATCTAGATCCATGAGACTATTTTTTATTGGGATATATTTTTAATATATTCTAAAATTTATTGCATCACAGTGAAATGTACATAAATTCAAAGATATCTAAAGTGGTGTAGCCTCTAGTTCATCAATAAATATATTTTTTCTCATTAATCCACAAAACAATTCATTGATTGACTATTTTATCCATATCCATTGAAGATAGAGAAAATAATTAACTAATAATTTATACCTAATATCAATTCTTGAGACTCACTAAGGAAAAATACCCTAGAGAGGTGTGGTGAATAAATATATAAAAAATATAACATTTTAAAATTTCCTCCCCTTTAAATTTTTATTTCCCATAATTTTGGATATGAAAATATCTCGTCATATATGATATATATATATATATATATGTATATATGAATAAATTAGAATAATAGGCCCTTGATTTTAAATTTTTAGAAAATTTTATCCTTGTCCAAGGAGTATACACTAAGTAATATTCTTCAATAACAATATTTATGACTCTTCAATTTAAATATTTTGGGAGGATACACTATCCTTCAAGGGTTATAACCCTAAAATTAACATCCCATTACTTATATCACTTGTTCTATATATTATTAAATAGAATCAATGATATTGGAAAAAAATTATAATAGGTATATTGATATATCGATCAAACTGCATCTTATAACAAATGAAAAAAATTCAATGATAGTGATATCCTTTTTACATAAACGGAAAAAATCAATCAATGAATCCCAAAATCCATCCTTTTTATCACCTCTATTTTTTATTGTTATGAGAAAATCAAAATTAAAACATTTTTATCATCTATCTCACTACCCATTTCTATATCTTGTGTATTTCATTATCTTTATTCTACCTATAAAAATATTTCATCAATATATTTTTGATTTTATAATCTTTTTACTAGGTTTAATGGTGGTGGAATATTCTCTAAAAACAATGTAAAATATTTTGTTAAAATATCCCATAATTTCACTATGAATAACAATTTTTTAAATATAACATAAATATTATTGATTTCTATACTATTAATAAAATTATTTCGTGGTTACACTAACTATAATATAGTATATTTTTTCAGTAGTTTAATTCCATAAACTATAGTGAGGTCATATTTTCTTCTTAAATTTTCACCTATTTCAATATAAAATGATTTGGTACCTAATAGTCCCTTGGTCATTGTTTATACTAATTGAAATATTGTTATACATCTCTACATATTAGGTTTTATGTACCCGGTGAATGAATTATCATCCATAATATTATAATGATCTCCCAAATAATGAAAAAAATTATTATCTACAATTTCATCCATAATTATGTGGAGTGTTCCTTAATCCAAATTTTATAATTATAATGGAACAGAATTTCCACCACAATGAGATCTTCTATAACATGGTTTTATTTCAAATAAATATTTAACAATAGCTATATCGGGTCCTTCCTCACAAAATTCAGCAATTATGGTTAATCATTCACCCATAAGGTGTTGATCAAGGTCTTTATAATTAATTCTCATTCAATTCACATTAATTGTGACATGGATTCGTTGTCAGGTTGCATGGAAAATTCATTGTTTATCTCAATTAATTTGTTACCAATTTTCATAGGCACTCCACTAATTTTACCTATATCCATAGTGGAATGTTCTACAATATTTTTTAATTAACAATTGTGTTGTTTTTGTTTTGATAATAAAAACTCATATAAATATATCTTGACACTATGAATCTCATCCAAATATTCTTCAATAATAATATGAGATTTTTCTCAGTCATTTTCAATGATTATAAATAATCAAAACCCAAAAATACAAACTTTTGTTTTTTCTAATTGTGATAAAAAGGGAACGTAAGGAGATTTATCTTGGGATAAAAAGGTTCTTAATCCCATTGGATACTACTTTTGAAAATAACCCATTTTTCTTAACATTTTTTAATAATTGTGTTACTCAATTCAATGTATAGTAAGAATGATGTTTTTCTTGATGGTTAAAAATGGGTACATTAACCCATTTTTGTTAACATTTTTTAATAATTGTGTTACTCAATTCAATTTATAGTAAGAATGATATTTTTATTGATGGTTAAAAATGGGTACATCAAGACTTATTAGTTCCTTAAAGGTTAATAAGCTTCAAAAAGAACTACCCAAGTATGAGTTAATGTATGAAATCTTAATTTTAATAGGAAGATTTATTTTATGATGTTTTATAATGTATATTCAAAAAGTTTAATTTTTAATGATGATTCTAATAGAGTTTTTATAATTATTTCAAATTTAAATATCCAAAAGAATAATATAATACAATTACCATTCTTGCGTGTTTTTTTGTTATTAGATTGAACCTTAATATAAGTGAAATGTAATTTATTGATAGTTATGGAATATGGGTTACTAGTATGATATGATAGTAATAAATAAATGATATTTTTTTCTCATAAGATAATATTAATATTTAACTCATTAATATTATATAATATTTTATTCAATAAAATTTATCGAAATAAGCATGTTACATATTTCATTTTGGAGATCTCTATGTGAAACACTAATGAAATGAAAAAATAAATCAATAATTAATTTTGAAACTTCTATTAAATTGGTTTTAATATTATTTATATTATTAACTCATTAACATGTAATGATGACCAAACCCGTTATGATGAGACATAAAATGAATAATTAATATTACTAACACCAATGATCAATATTAACTAATAATCAAAAATAACTTTGAAATTAGTGAATATAAAAATATTAATATAAAGGGATATAATTATGAATAAGGTTATTAAATAGATATTAAATGATTCTATAATTATTATATAAGAGGTTAGAATATGTCTGACAAAGCAAGAATATAGAGTTAGGGTGTTGTCGACATAATTTCCTTTTCATTAGTTCATAAACATTCTTCCATGACTATGATTTCCTAAGATTATTTTATTATAACACTTCTATAATATATAGAGTATTTTATGTTTAATTCTATTCAATTTATATGTTTTTATCTAAATTTTATTTTTTATTTATTTCATTATCTATAAAAAGATGACACTGTTAAGAATAATTTTCATCCTTTATAAGGATATTTTTTATACATGTCCATATTTATTCATAACATTTTATTATTTTCATAATATTAAATAAAAATATATATTATTTTTATTATTCCTCACATTTATCATTATTTATTTTCAAAAATAAAATTTTCAACTCTTTCTTCCAAGCGGGGTTTTCTATAAAACACTCTATGATCTAAAAAGAAATTTTTTTCATACTTATATATCTTTATCATCAACTAAATATTTATTAATATAATTAGAAATTATTTTAATGTTTATAATATAGGTAATTATATTAAGTTTATGTTATATGAATTCTTCCATTAACTTTATAGAAAATAAATTTGAAATTTGACTTGTCACATTTACTTTTTTAGAAACAATATAAATGATTTCTAAAAACTCATTTTCATGAATTGGCATCAGTTTTACTCTCTGACACTGAAGGATGTAGCTATTATGAGGGAATTCACATGACTATGCTCTCAATTAATTTATAATCGGTATTATATATTAAATTTTTTTATCCAACTGATATACTCTTGATGACATGTTATGTGATACCATTTGGAAATGATTTGAAATCGATTTTCTTTACATGGTATTTCATGATATGATGTATGATATATTTCATGTGTCACACATATGTATGTTTTATAATTATTATATTGGTGTGTCCATTATATACCTCAAATGCATAGGTTAAATAATTATATCTTATGAGATACTAATGTTATGAAAGGGTATGATTTGGTTTCTCACATATCATGGACATGATTGTCGTTAGATATGTTCACATGTTTATTTTTGGGTATGATTTTTGATAGTTATGATCCTAGATTTATATATGAATATAATTATGTTTATTAATATACACAATTTTATAATTTCAAATACATTTTATTATTCTTTATTTCTATTTTATAGCATATATATATTCCATATTCCATGGATCATGAATAACATCTTATGTTTATCCACTCTTATGCCACGTTTTATATTTGATTTCTTATAAGGTTATACATTATTTTATTATATGTTGTGAAAATATATTTGGATTATATTATCCTTCTAATATTATATGTATCCCACTACCATGTTTTAAACATGCTTATGATCTTACCTGATTAAGATTCTTTGGAAGGTTTCTCATAAAATTTCAATTTAAGCCCATTGCTTTTTATGTTAAACTTTTCCCTAGGGGGACTATATACAACATTATTTTTAGTAGAAACATATGTGTATATAGTTGTGTGGTAAATGCTAAATTTATTTTATTTAATAATAATTTTCGTTATTTAGTCTTCAAAAACACATAACCATTGGATCTTAGTGTTGTGTGAGTTATCTTGGAGAAGTAACATTAATCTATAAAAATAATTTAAAATATATGTATTATTACTATGCGTCAAAATAATTGGTATTAGAGAAGTATTTCATTATTTTTATTTGTTATGGTAATAGGTTTATGAGCACTAACCTCAATGAAAACTAGGTTGAACTAAAAGTTTCATAGACTAAAATAGAGGTTTCATAGTTTAATACCTTATAAGATGGGATTTTAAAATTTATATTGTTTATGACTATGATATAATTAAAATATTAATTTTTATATATATTGTTATTCTATTGTTTTAATTGAATGAAAATAATAGGAACTGAATTAAAAATGGGTGTGAAGAATAATTCAGTGGTTGTCTGAATAAGCAACCTAATGGAAAGCGATATGGAGTGATCGTCATGAACCAACCCGGGTCAACCCTGAACCGGTCACCCGAGCTTGTCCGCGACATGGCTTGAAGGGAATTCCCGATCCCCATGGCCGATAACTAGTGTTGGGACTCAAAATAAACTAGTTGGAAATGATTTATCCCATAACAAAGATAAATATTTATAAAATTAACAAGAAGGTAAATAAATGAAATTAAACCAAACTACTTGGTAGTGGAAAAAGAATTAAATGATGCTACATGAAAAACCTCAGGTTACCCCATGGGTCACCACTGATTGTGAACTACACTCTCTCCCAAAATAGATCCAAGACTGAAACCTGAAACTGAAAATTAAAGTAGGTGTGAGCAACAAGATACTCAGTGGTAATGAAAAAATATAACCACGTCCTAACCCCCTGCCTTTAGTAAGAAATCCAATCATGCTAGTTTGAAAATATGACATAATAAAATAATGTTTTTCATTCTTTTAAAATTCAAGTAACAAGTTTTAATTTTCAAATAAATCGTTTCTCTTCCACTACATTTTCAAAATAGGTTTCAAGAATGCATTAACATTTCAAAATAAAAAAGAAAACAATTTAGATTAAAATTTGGTTTTCACAAATAATACATTAAGTATGAAACAACTGAAATGAATATTACATCACAAGAATAATGTCAAAAATTAGCACAATGGGTAATCCCTATAGGTAACTAGTGAAAGTGGGACCCTAGAGACCACATACCTCGATGAAATGTGTCTTAGAAACCACGACCCTAAAAAAATGTGGCTTAAAACCCACCGCCCTCAAAAAATATGGCTTCGAAACCACAACCCTCAGTCATTCATATTCTTAGTTTTTTTTTTTGATTCAATCCTTCTAGATGAAACCGAGACAAACCCCTACCATGTCATCTAGAATACTAGTCCTGGTCCACCCACATAGATTCCCAGGTTTCCCATTGTTCTCTATTTTAAGTGGTGGTGAGTTTTCATTATCAAGAAAAAATATATGTACATAACACTTCCTTCATCCATAATTCATTTAGCCACCCACCACCATTCTCCCTCCATAAGTGCATTCCACCTCTTTCACATCACACAATTCAAAAGCCTCAACATTAGGCACATCATAACAAATTCAACATGAAAATCATTTTCTAAAACTAAGGGGGTGTGCTTCAAGAGAGGTTTTCCTTTTTCATAAAACATTCATAAAGTTCCAAATAGGATTAATTACATAAAGGGAACACATTTTATAATTAATCGGCCAAAAATCCAAACACCTTTGGAAATACTCATTACCAATTCACAACCACTTAAGAAATCAATTTTCATGAAAAGTCACTTAAGACTAATGGCATTAGAAATATATTTCCATTTCCAAAAAATGCATAATCATATCTAGAAACCACAACCAGACTTCATAGCATGCGTATACAACATAAATGTAAAACACATTTTTAATACAATCAAGAAATTATGACATTCCAATTAAAGGCATATACATAGGGGACCTACCTCAAACATGCCGTTATTTGTCGATGTCCACTCGAACCGACCCTGCGCACTTCCATGCACAAGAATTTATATATATATATATATATAAATACCCCTAGATTCATTGAACGTATTCCCCACACCATGATGGAATATGTACAAAAAGGGCATTTATATATATATGCCTTACCTTATGCATGCAGATGTAGGCATTCTTGACACACCCAACTTGAAACCGTAAAGCAGAGTTTAACATGCTACACCACAAATATTATAAACCTTAAAAAAATAAAGACCCTAATTAAGATGTTATGAAACAAAAAAAAATAATATTTAAACCTCTCCTTGAATGGAAATGACACCCCAAAATCACCAAGCACCACCCAACACACTGCCAATTAATTAAAAATATGTAAACAACATCCATAAACCCTTACAATAGAGGTGTGAAACAATAAAATAAAAGGATCACATTACCCCAAAACATTGGCGGTGAACCAAACACACCAACACTAAACTAAAATATAACCTGCAACCCTAGCATGATCTAATAAATCAAGTGCACAAGTTACAAAATACAACCATGGAATAAAAAATGGATTTATATCCAAAATGCACCTCTTTTCACACAAGAATACCATATAAAAATCAAAAACAAGTTAATATATTTACAAAACATCTTTCAGACCCAAATTAATTTGATTAAAACTCAAAAATCATAAAACCCGTAAATCATAATTAAGCCACAATGAAGAAATTCAAAAGATCCATACCAGAAAACCATGGTGAACCGACTTCCCTTGATGGAAGTGGCTAGAACCAACCTCGATGGAACCCGACGACACCTAAAATCAATACATCAAACCAAAAACATCAAAACCGAACCAATTAGAACAAAAAACCCTAATTCAAAGGCCTATCAAACAGAATAAACAACCAATTAAAGTAGAACGAACCTGTGGCTAGGGTGAGGGAGGCCAATAAAGCAAGAATGTCAGCTACCGGAGGTGAAACGCACTGAAAAAAATCCGATGAGGAGGGTAGGTGGTGCGTTTTTGTGGGGAGTGGCGCAAGATGGTGTAAGGAAAGTCAGAAGGGAAGAGGAGGGTTGCCGGTCTAAATCGTCGGAGGAGGGAAAAGGGAGTGGTGCACATAGGGAAGGAGAAGGGGGAAGCAGAAGTCCAACCAGGAAGGGTTTTGGGCCACAAAAACTTGGTTAAAGATGGACTATAGGGGTAGCGGCATGAGACGAAATAGAAGGAGGGTTGTGCGGAGCCAGGGAGGAATGGACTCAGCTTGTAGGGGCAGCACAATCCATAGGGTTTCAGGGGGAGGGAAAACACATGTAAGGGGGGAATTGGGGGGTCACGACGGGATGGAGGAGGAGGTAACAAAACCAAAAAAATAAATAAGATAAAAATAATTGTAAATAAATTAATAAAAACTATATTAACATTATTAATAATAATCAATAAAAAATTATAATAAACTTAATATGATATTAATAAACTTAATATACTTAATAATAATAACCCTATATTAATAAAATTAGTGAACATAATAATAGTATTAGTAGAAGTAGTAGTAATATTAATAATTTTTTTTATTATTATTAAAATATCTCATTAAAACTCATTTTATTTATTTTTCTTGAACATGAGGCAGGCAACACAGTGACCCAGGTGAAGCCACACGACTTTGAATATGCCATGCCCATGTGTCAGATGCTGTCAAGGGAAAAGCATTCATTTATCACCAAAATTCAAAATTTTCAATCATGATTGGACCAAATCTCAATAGAAAGTTTCAAAGTCTGATAAAATAATAAAATAATATTATTTCAAAAGTTCGGGTGTGACAGTTATCCCCACCACAAAAACATTCTACCCCCGGAAATTCACTGAGCCAAACAAGTATCCAAACTCTAGTTTGAAACTGAACAAGGACAACAAAATCACAAACTTGGTGTGACTTTTCACTCTATCAGTCACACCCGAAAAACTCTAAGGGAAACTGCAAAGAGAAAATTCATTAGTAAATGGGGAGGGTTCTCCCCACCATAAGAACCTGACTAGAACAACCAACATTGAGACTTTTAACACAGGATAACTCTAGAACTACTGACTTGAACTAAAGTAGAAACTGCAAACAAGGACCAAGAATCCTACACAAACCAACTCTCTAATAATGCATAACAATATTGATGGTGGGTCTCCCCACCATCTAAGAACCGACCAGTATAAGCCAATTAGCACCGACCGATATGGGCCCAATGCAAACTGACCCTCGAACTCTTCACACAAACCAACCCCCCCCCCCCCCTACATGGGGTCCTCGACAACAGATCCCAAACTGAATGGTGGACCAAACCACGATTCATTATTGGCCAAGACACATGTGTCTCCAAAATTAGAACGTCATAAAATGAGAGCGGGTCACCAAAGGAGCTTTCCACATAAGAGGGACAATCATCTTGAGACTCACAACCATAAAGAGACAATATTTTAAGCTTCCATTTGAGGAGGCACGACTGCTAAATTTAAAAAGAAAAAAATATCACCCCAAATTCCTAAAACCAAGTTGGGGTATTCAATGAATAGAGACCACAATGAGAAAATGATACCTCTGGGCCTCTTATAGAAAAACAGAACCTTCAAAGACAAGGAAGCTTGAAAAGATAAATTTAAACCGTCCCTATTCCAGCACAAGAGACAAAAGTTAAACCAAGGTTCCCCACACCCAATGATTCTTGACTGCCTGAAAGGCTTAAATTTGAGACCTGTGGTTATAGATTTGATGTCTTGAATCATCTTATGCCCCATATTCAGGAACTAACGTCTTCCGGTCGAGACTCTTTCTAACATTTCCCCTGGTGGAACCCCTCTAGGTTTCCCAAATGGCCACACTAATGGCATGTCTTCAAAGGATGATGACAAGGAGACTTAAATTACCCTAACCGGCCATAAAAAAAGAAACCAAGAGAGTGTCCCAACTAATAGAATATGGAATTTACAAGATAACATGTCTGAGATAGGTTCCTCCGGTTCTCTCTCACCAAATAGGGAATCGTCCCAAACACAAAAAACAATCGGTCCTCGAACCCAAGATGAAGTCCCCACACAAGAGAAACATTAACTAATTACCCGAAACTACCTATGGGGACATATAAATCATCCCCTTGAAATTCCCAACGTAAGCCTTTACTATTCTTTGGCCTTTCTAGACACTCACGAGCTCTGCCACTTTCCTCACCTTCACTTCTTTAGGTATAAACTATCGGATGAGAGTGGTCTGAAACTAATTCCAAGAAATCCCATCATCCAATTAGTCTAAGATTATCTCTTACACAAATCCAAATATAAACCCTCAAACAAAATTGAACTATCATGAGCTCTTATCTCTTTAAGAGTTTCCAATAACCTGAAAACATCAACAGTTTAACCAATCCAGCCCAATAACTTCAATAGATCATGATCACCACAGAAGGAGGAAAATAACCAAAAAAAATTCAATTCTACTACTCTACTAAGGGTCTAGGTAGAACAAATAACTGGAGGAGACTCACTGGAAACCTTTGGGACTTTTCTGGGAAGCATACTCAAAAAAAGAGGCACAAATCTGAATCAAAACTCATCATAAATCAAAATTCCACACCTCAATCACAAACTAAAGATCAAACTCAAATCATTATCCTAACCACAATTCAGTATTTCAAAACCAAGAACCCATGAAAAATGATACCAAACATGAAAAGAAAACACTAAACAATTTCTCACTCACATTTCAAAACATTTAAAACAGCTTTTTAGAAAACCATTTTTCAGTAAGAAATGAAACTTAAATATCCATCATTGGAATCCCAGGAAGTTTCTCATATATATATACCCTTTTTCTAGCTCATGCACCCTTCCACACATACCACCAATTATCCTTGTCCCACATGCGTACCACTATATATCTAATCCCTCATAGGAACACCAAGGGTTAATTCAAAACACATCTCATTTTCAAAACAGATCATTCCACGTAAATCACAAAATCTCAACCAATTTGAAAATAACACTTATCATTAATGCAATGAATTTTTCAAATCCCCAAACATTGTTTTCCAATTAACATTCCAAAAAGGGTTACCAATATCCCAAAACAACTTCCAAAACACCTCCCATTTTTTCCTTTGAATCCACATTCCATTAAAAGAAAATAATTTCCATTTCAAAACCACTTTTCCACTCCAAAACCACATTCCCTTTTGAAAATCCATTTTCAATGAACCATTTTCATTTTTTTTAAATCCACTCAAGTCAGTAAAAACTAATCCCAAACATAACATACATCAAAACTTCCAAAAATAAGGGACTAGTGGCTATGCCAACCAGGTAACATAGCTTAGCAGACCATGCTCCGAGCGAGCATCCACCACAAGAAGTATCTTGAACCATCCATTTGGGATTTACATGGGTCATTACTCCATGAAAGCTCGTCGCGTAACACGGGATCACTTCCTTTTTCATCCCACATCCACACAGACCAAGAAAAATAAAAATTCAAATCCCATAATACCCCTGGAAACTCGAGTCTTGGGACGGGTAAGAATTCATGACGCCCTTCCTGCACCTACCTCTCGAGTCCCGACACACCTAATCACCAAGCTACATGACACCCCAAATAACAAGAATATCATCTGATACCATTTTTCCACGAACCAAACCAGGTCGACCCTGAACCGGTCACCCGAGCTAGTTCGCGACATGGCCTGGATGGCCTTCCCAATCCCCACAGGCTGGAAAATAGTGTCGGGCATCAAAATAAACTAGTTTGGAATGATTTTTCCCATAACAAAGATAAATATTCATAAAGTAAAAAAGCATATAAATAAAGGAAATTAAACCGAACAACTTGGAAGTGGAAAAATTAATAAATGAAGCAACATTACTTACCTTAGCTAACCCCGTGGGTCACCATAGAATGTAAAATACACATTCTCCCCAAAGAGATCCCATACTGAAACCTAGAACTGAGAAGTAAAGTAGCCATGAGCACTGATATTCTCAGTTGTAATTCCAAAATATAACCACATCATAATCACCCGCCTTTATTATGAAATCTAATCATTCTAGTTTGAAATTAAGATATAATAAAATAATGTTTTTTATTCTTTTCAAATTCAAGTAACAAGTTTTCATTTTCAAGTAAAGCATTTCTCTTCCACTATATTTTCAAAATAGGTTGCAAGCATGAATTAACATTGGAAAATAAAAAGAAACCAATTTAGATAAAAATGTGGTTTTAAAAAATAATACATCAACTTTTAAACAACTAAAATGAAAATTACATCCCAAGAATCATGTCGTAAATGAGCACCATGGGTAATCCCTATAGGTAACTAGTGTAAGTGGGACCCTAGAGACCTCGTACATCGGTGAAACATGTCTTAGAAACCACGACCCACGGAAACCATGGCTTAGAAACCACGACCCTTAGAAAATGTGGCTTAGAAACCATGTCCCTCAGTCCTTCATATGTTTAGTTAGTTTTATTGTTTCAATCCTGCTAGAATAAATCGGGATGAACCCCCTCTATTTCATCTAGCATACTAGTCGTGGCCCACCCCCTAGATACCTAGGTTTCCCATTGTTCTCTATTTCAAGCGGTGGTGATTTTTCTTTATCAAGAAAACATATATCTACATAACACTTCCTTTATCAAAAACTCATTTACCGCAAACCATCATTCTCCCTACTTAAGCGCATTCCCCCCTTTCACATAACACAAATCATAAGCCTCAACATTTGGCACATAATAACACATTCAACATGCAAGTCATTTTCTAAAACCAAGGGAGCGTACCTCGGGAGAGGTTTTCCTTTTTCTTGAAACATTATTAAAGTTCCAAACGGGCTCAATTTCATAAAGGGAAAATTTTTATAATTAACCGGATGAAATTCCAAACACCTTTGGAAATACACTTTACCAATTCAAAACCACATAGGAATTAATTTTCATGAAAAGTCACTTAACACCATTGCCGTTAGAAATATATTTCCATTTCCAAAACAAAAGGATAATCATTTCTAGAAACCGAAACTAGACTTCATTGCATGTGTATATATCATAAATGTAAAACATATTTTTAAAACAAGCAAGAAATTCTGAAATTACAATTAAATTCAAAGGCACAGGGGACCTACCACAAACATGTCATTATTTTTCGAGGACCACTTGAACCGACCTTGTGCACTTCCTTGAACTTGAATTTATACATATATAAATATAAATATACCTAACTGCATTTCATATATTCCCCACTCCATGAGGGAATATGTACAAATATGGAATTTATATATATATATATATAATCCTTACATTATGTGTGCACATGTAGGCGTTCTTGACACCCCCAACTTGAAACCATAATGCAGAATTTAATTTGATACACCACAAATATTATAAACCTTAAAATAAATAAAGACCCTAATTAAGATGTTATGAAACCAAAAAATAACATTTAAACCACATCTTGAATGGAAATAAAACCCCAAAATCACACAGCAATGCCCAAAACCCAACCAATTAATTAAAAATAAGTAAACAACATCCATAAACCCTAATAATAGATGTGCGAAACAACAAAATGAAAGGAACACATTACCCCAAAACATTAGGGTGAACCGAAAAACACAAACACCATAATAAAATATAACCTCCAGCCCTTGCATGATCTAATAAATCAAGTGCATGAGTTACAAAATACAACCATGCAATACAAAATGGATTTATATCCAAAACGCACCCCATTTCACCCAAGAATATCATATAAAAATAAAACACAAGTTAATATATTTCCAAAACATATTTCGCACCAAAAATAAGTTGATGAAATCTCAAAAATCATAAAACCCCAAAATCACAATTAAGCCAAAATGAATAAATTTGAAAAATCCTTACCTGAAAACCATAGAGAACCCACTACCCTTGATGGTAGTGGCTAGAACCGACCTCGATAGAACCCGATGACCCCTAAAATCCATACATCAAACCAAAAACATCAAAACCAAACTAATTACAACACAAAATACTCATCCAAATGCCTATCAAATAGAAGAAACAACTAATCGAAGTAGAACGCACCTACGGCTCGTGTACGGGAGGCCAACCGAGCAAGAAGGTGGGCTACCGAAGGTGAATCACGCTGAAAAAAAATCTGATGAGGAGGGTAGGTGGTGCACAACTATGGGGAGTGGCATGAGATAGTTTATGGAAAGCCAGAAGGGAAGTGGAGGGTCATCGGTCCAAATCGTTGGAGGAGGAAAAAGGGAGTGCTTCACTTAGGGAAGGAGAAGGGTGAAGGAGAAGTCCAAACGAAATGGGTTGCGGGTCGCAAGAACATGGTGCGAGATGGACTGCAGGGGCAGTGGTGAAAGATGAACTGGAAGGAGGGTTGTGCGGTGCCAGGGAGGGATGGATACATATTGCAGGGGTAGCGTGATCTATAGGGTTTTGAATGGGAGGAAAACGCGAGTAAGGGGGAAAGGGGGGTCATGGAAGGCTGGAGGAGGAGGTAACAAAACCAAAAATAAATAAATAAGATAAAAATAATTATAAATAAATTAATAAGAACAATATTAACATTATTAATAATAATCAATATAAAAATTATAATAAACATAATATGATATTAATAAACATAATATAATTAATGATAATAACCCTATATTAATAATCATGCTGAACATAATAATAATAACAATAATAATAATTAATATTATTATTATTATGAAAATATCTCATTAAAACTCATTTTATTTATTTTTCCTGAACATGAGGTCGGCTGCACGGTGACCCAGGTGAAGCTGCGCAGCTTTGAATACGCACTGCCCATGTGACAGATGTTGTCAAGGGCAAAGCATTCATTTATCAACTAAATGAAAAATTTTCAATCAAACTTGTCCCACAGCTCGATAGAAAGTTTCAAAGACTGTTAAAATAATAAATTAATATTATTTCAAATGTTTGGGTGTGATAGTGATGATATTCTTTGAAATAGTGTTTTTGGTAACAAACAATATATTAAATCATTTTGATCACCCAAACATTCTAAGGATTGGGAATCCTGAAATTAATCCATTCATATGAGAATGTTCTCAATCCTTTTTTTATCTTTTAGTCCACTATTTATAAAGAAATTTATCGGTTTTATAAATGTAAATATTTTTCATTCTCTTGTACTAGAAGTATGAAATTTTTATCCTATATATTTAATGTTTTGAAGAATAATCATTGCAATGGGGGAATATCATCAATAATATGATAAAAAAATAGAATTCAAATTTTTTAATAGGATGAGTTTAAAAAAATATTCTTTATAAAATATTTTCTACAAACTATTTACATAAAATGGTGAGATAATTTGTAGAGTTTTCATAATATGAGGATGAAGGTGTTCATACTAATGAAGTGAAATTGTAATGAAATTAAAGGTTTGTCTTTGGTTTTATTATTGATAATAAAATAAAAAAATCAATAAATTCATTAGTTTCTAAGGATAAAATGATTTAAAAAGAATTATCCATAATGGATTCTATTAACTATGAATAAAATACTTGATTCGTACATAAGTTAGAAATGAAAACTAGAGACTCTCATTATTTATAGGGTTTTGGTGATAAGAAAAGGAAAATAGAGTTTCATAGAAACTCAAATGATAAATTGCATTGGGGAATGATAATTCAACAAACTAAATAGAAATATTATTAGAGGAGTCATCAAGGAGAATCCTTAAAAGGGTATATAAAGTGAATTGTGTGTGGTAGGGTTGGTCATCAACATCATGATTATCAAGGTTGGATTAAGTTTCTGGTCAATAAAAATGAAGGTAAAAAGGGATCAACTAATTTTAACTCTAAACATCAATTCATGAAATAAAAATACTTTTTACAATGCGTGAATCAATTCCAAAATATAATATATAATAAGTACAATAGAAATTAGAAACCTAAAAGACTAATTGAATAATAAAGATACAATGAAATCAATACTATTTAAGTTGACCATAATAATAAATTCATTAAAGGTATATTTATTCACTTCTATATATCATTAATTTTTTTATTAGATTATGGTTGTACACATTCCTTTATATCCTATATGTTTTCTACGAATTTTGTTTCACCATTGTGAATAATAGATATTGAATTATTATTGAAAATTAATTTTTTTGAAATGACTGAATCCAAGATATATATCACTTCTCTGATAATGGTTTGATGGAGGATACATCCTATGAATCGGGTAATATTCCTAAGGTAGTGTTTGATGTGATAGTAGGAATTTATTGTCTCTCCTTATACAAAATTTGTTAAAATTGTCTATAAAACGAAATGTAATTTCATATATAAAATCAACTCATTGTCAATTATAAATGTAATTATGAGTATGAAATTCCAATTAAAATAATTTGTATTGACCTTGACTCTAGTAACCCATAACTAGTTCCTACATTATTAAATTGGCATAGATACATTAGGGTAAAATTCCAAGGACCGATCTGTTTAACAGTTTTGGACAACCATATACATAAGTGATACCCATTTTATATTGAGAATAAAAATAAAACAAAATACATAATAAAAGAAAATTATCATCATCCCTAAAATTCAGCCAAATATTTCTTCTTCATATCTTTAGGAAGGGAAACAAAATAAGGGTGAGAAAAAATGCTCATTAAGGGTTACATACAGTGGAATCTATCATGAATCAATAAATCATAATAAATACGACAAGGTAAATATCTAAACACACATATCATCTAATAAATAACATGAATATCATAATTGGATAATGAAAAATCAATATAGAATGGTAAATAATTAAAAAATATGACATTTGACTAATAAAATGAGAATAAAATTAATCTATATATAATATCATAGTGAAAATATCATAGATAATAATATTATCTGAATTATAAATGAATTAATTGATTAATTATTAGACACCATGATCTCATAAATAATTATACCTTTATAGACAAGACTTTCCCAAGACAATATAAAACTTCTGGTTAACAACCCATCTGAATTGGAAAACTGGTTTGTCTCGTGAGACATATCGACGCATCAAAGGGATACCTATAACCAGGAATAACCTTCAAATTCATGTCCAAATCATTATTAATGTATTAAATAATTGATTTAATTCATAAACAATTTTTCATTATGCTTAAATATATATATTGATTATGAATATAGATTTAACAATAATTCCCAAGTTAACCAAATAACTCTAAAACTAAACACCATAAGTAAAAAATAGTATATGGTTTAAGAAATAATAATATCCATCATACATAAGATAGATATTTAATATAATTTGAATTTCTAATTAAAAATTATTACAGGAAATTAATTATTTCAATATAAAGTAAATAATCATAAAAAAAATGTGATTGTGCAATATTTTTTAACTCTTATGTAACTTTTAAATTCTTACCCCTTGAAGAATAAATATGAAAAAAAATAATCATTAATAAATATTTATTCATGTTAAATACATAAAATGGTAAGTATATAGACCAAATAAAATTAAATAGGTTCACATTAGAAAATATGTCTCAATGAAATAAAAATTATGATGAAATCCATAATAATGATCATAACATTGAAGTGAGATTTAGTAAATGAATCGATTATTTGTATAAAATTTAATACAATTTTTTTTTAAATAAAACATAATATATTTAAAATTAATTACTCACATAATCTAATATAATAAATTACAATGAATATGTAATATAACCTAATGAAAAAATGAGTTATTAAATTATTTACCACGTGGTAATTTTGAATTAAAATTCACTTGGATGAAATAATTAAAATTTAAACATAAAATTAAATTAATTTTTAAGTATTCATGATATTACATGTAAAATGGTTATTATATACACTATATATAATAAATTAGGTGAAGAACATTATAATATGATTAATGAAGTGAAATTGGGATGAAGTCCCTTACCTCACACTTCCTTTTGGTTGAACGTTATTTAATCTCATGTATATTGGTTTTATATATGATATTAATTTATACCAGACCCATATTAATATCTATAATATCATATATTAACCCCTTATAACATTTTACCACATATTGTTTCATAATACATAATTATTTTCATTGTTTTGGTTTTTAATTTCCTCGTTTTCTCATGCAGATTTTATCATGAATGTTCTGGTAAATGAACATATTATATAGTTCCATAAAATTTAGAATTTTATTAATTTTAATAATATCATATTGAATCATTATATAATTTTTTTGAATTATTCTTGAAGTTTTTTCATGGAAAATGATTCGCATCACTTTGTAGAGACGGTAGGCCATACGTATGCACGATCGGCAATATTATTCCCTTAACGAGTGAAAGGATAAATATGTGGGTGGTATATTATAATAAATAATGAGTATAATTTCATATATATCACATATACACATTTATTATATCCTTATTACATTTCATGTAAATCATTAGTGAAAAATGAATCACATCGCTTCGCAATGCAACACTCCATCGTACACACGATCAAAGTTATCATATTTTAATTGGATTATAAAATGAAAATTTATATGTGATATTATAATTATAGAAGTATAATAATATCATAAATATAAAAAAAAATAAATCCATCACTATATAATACCTTGAATGAAATTTATGGAAAACAAATTACATCGTTTTGTGGGGCGGTAGTCCACCGTACACACGATCGATGGTTTTGTTTCCCATTTAATGGAAGAGGATGTGGATATAGTTCATAAAATTAAAATAATAACATCTCATTATTTATAATATACCGATTATATTTTATAATAATGGTTTAATAACATTTTACGTAGGTGGTATAAGAAACAAAATAAAAACACTCGTTTAAGAATGTTGCCTCTTCTTCAGACGACCACTTCAGGTTTGCACCAAAATACATCCAATGATGGAATTAGGTTCAAAAAAAGGGATATATGTTTTTGGGATAGGATAAATACATTTATTTGGGTAGGTATTTTCTGATACAAACATATTTGGAAGTGTGGTTAGGGGAGGAGAGGGGTGTCCTTTTATAACTAGGGGAGAGGACACACATAGAATATTTAAAAAGAATAAATTAAACCCATGTTTTTATCATGTATCAAGACACATTATTAGATAATTATCAACCATTATAGGTTATAAGGTCTAACTATGATCATAAAATATGTTTTGGACAATCATTGAGGTCATTTTTACACTTATATTTTTAGTTTAACCCCCTCTGGTAAATCAATTTTTACCTTAACGGTGGTAACTATTTTTTACTACTTTTACTATTAATAATCCTAAAAAATTAGTTTTTCATTATAATATAATATAAATTATTATGATTATAATTTTGTAATCCATTCTTCCAAATTGTATTCATATAATTTAATAACCCAATTTAAAATTATACCTGTGGAGATAATTAAAAGGAGGGTTTCCAAAGTGAAAATTATCTTAAGTATAAAAGATTTTAATATCAGAAAAGAATATGAAATTGATTAGAATAACATCAATTGTATTTATTATAATATAATTTAACTCATTTAATGTAAAGACCCAGAAATTGCATGTAAATTTTTTTTAATTAAATGGGAATTTTAGGTGTCCCTGAAAATTAACGGTGCGTGATTCAGAGGCCCGGAGTGCCCGGAGTGAATTTCTGAACTTTTATTCAGGTATGTTCAGTAAATGTGGAAGTAGGTTTTTGTAACATTTAAACTAGTGCTTGGAATTGAAATTTGAGGACACCGTTGAACTCGTAGCACCATTATTCACTTAAGGAGACTTTCACCTCGACGACAATTGGTCATGAGTAAAGGTTAGTATATGAGTTTTCCAGGGAAATAGAAATAAAATAAAATAATCTTTTATTTTATTTTATTTTGAAACCTCCCATGGGTATGTTTCACAGTTGGGGACCACTTGAACTAAAACCTCCCACAAGGGTTATGGTGATGGGTACCACCCGAGATTAAAACCCCCAATTAAGAATTTAATGGCAGGGACCACCCGAACCCTCATAATGGGAGAAACCCTTAAACTGCCTCTTAAATGTGAGGAAGCCTCTTGAAATCCGTCCACTATACTGGTGGAACCACCTTCGATTAATTATATGAACTGAATTAATTAATTAATACAATATGAAATTATTCCAACAAACTAAATAGACAACATATTCTATTATGTTGGCTATTATTTTGTTGGGAATAGGGTTGGAAAAGCACTTGGAAGAGCTTTAAGAACATAACCTCCTAATTAATAATGACCACTGGAGATCTTAGAACGAGGAAACTAACCCTGAGCCGGATCGGAAGCACCTTGTGGAGGCAACCAATGTAGGACGTCTTCTATAGCGACGAACCAACGATCAAGGAAACACTGACATTAGCGACATCCATTCTTGCCTCCTCTTTGACATCAACAACAAATCAAGGTAGGGGTTTAATTATGTGGGATTATTGATTGTCATGGTCTTCCTTTCTAAACAAATAACATAGATCAACTCCCTAACTAGTTGATCCGTGGATGATTTCTTTTTTCAGGTTTGGGAATAATCATTTCCGAAGGTTTTAGCGTTTGACATTTTCCATGAATGTCTTTTTAAGCCGCTAGCTACCACCCTAACGTGGAGGGTGTGGGACAAACAAATATGGCCTGTCCTCTCCGTATTTTTCTTGAGTTTTGTTGTGTTCCTCGCAATGGAATTGAGTGGAGACCGGTGCCAGTGAATGGTACCGGTGGGACTCAAGTACAGTGATAAACACACCGCCGGCTATGACGAAGGCGACAGCACAACCGCAGCCCTCGCACCATCCCTCAGCACTCCACGCCACCCCGCGGCCTCTACGGCCGCCTCACCACCAGGCCAGGCCACCCAGCGCGGGCCGAGCCAGACCCACCATGAAACCCCTTTGATTTTCCTCCAAAATTACATAAGGAGGTCCCCCCATCCTCTGAAAACCAAAACACCTACATAATCCACGAGTGGGAGGAAGAATGATGGATAATGGGAAATCTTGAGTGCCCTGGGACTTAAAACCCCATACTATAAGTGGCCGCATGGTTACCCTACACTATTTAGAAAACCATGCGCCAACCATGTGGTTTCCACTATCTCACCCAGGGACTTCTCATGGCTTGCCCATACGGTCTGACAAACCATGTGCCGCCCGTGTGGAGCCCACTATCAAGGGTGCATGATTTCATGGGCTGGCCGCGTGGTTTGTTCAGAGCATTCGCCAACCGTGTGCCCCTACACAACCACCACAACTCTTTCTGGCCCAGGCCTGGTCAGGTCGGGTCAGTCCAAACGGGTCGGACTAGACCCGGACTAGCTTCGACCCATTTCCTCTCTTTTGGACATAACTCTGGCACCGAGTGTCCGTTTGACGGACCATCTATGGCACTAGAAATCTTGGAGTGAGACAGTCCCTTTGGTATACCCCACTAGAGATTTGGATAAAGTTTGGGAATGGTTGGGTTGGATCGAGCACGAATCCAACCAGGCCCTCGAGACTTAATGGCTAATGACTTACAGACCGGGATTCCGTAGATTCACCGTTTTTTGCGTTGAGACCCCTATGACATGACTGTCCTTTGGGATACTTTTCCATGGGACATCGTGGAAGTTGGAGTATCAACCAGTGGCTTGAGGAGCGAAACCACCTGAAGACGATCAAGCAGAGAGCGGGAACCCAGTAACTGATTATGACTTGAGAAAGAGAAACTTCGTGGTTCTATGATTGAGGGTCCCACATAGAACCGCTCTAGGATTCCATGCGGGTCTACCATAGAAATCATGTGTGGGTCTGAACCTAGTGATCTTTTCTGGATAAGCACTGAGCAATCCTGTGTGGGTCAGCACCGAGAGATCTAGTGTGGGTCAGGACCGAGGGATCTTGTGTGAGTCAGCACCGAGATATCTTGTGTGGGTCAACACTTATGGATCCCTCTACCTATTACAGAGATAGATGATTCAGTAGTTACATCTAATCATCCTTACTACTATTCCTTAGTTATACCTAGTGTGAGTTGAGTTCGTACCTATGTGGTACTTTCCTTTGTGGTAATACCTTGGTGGTATTCTTCTATATGGTGTACATGTGTGGTACTTACCTTCATGGTGTTCCTTCCTTTGTGGAACAGTTGAGCTTTGGGCTTTGAGTTGGACTCTATGTTTCCTCATGATTGAGGTGGGTATACTTGATAACTTAGGTATATGTATGGGAATATACATTAGTAGGTTTGATAGTTTACTTCATGCTTTGTGGTTTATCCTCTGTGGATTTTGTGAGACCTTGAGGGTCTCGGGGTCCCTACTGAGTATCGTTATACTCACCCCTATACGGGCTATGCCCGCACCTTGTTTTGTTCAGTGCAGACGACGGGCAGCACTAACTGAGGATGAGAGTACCAGGACTGGAGGTAACTCGGAGGTGGAACTTAGATGAGGCATACCACAGAGTCGATCAATCGATAGATTTACCTACCCTTTAGGTAGGATGCTTGGCGGTTGTTCACAGGAGTTGTTCTAGTTTACTTGTACTTTTAGTTTCTTGTACTTTCTAACTGGGCTTCTATTCTGGACACTTTTACTTACTACACTCACTATTTTTACTATTCAATTTACTTGATTTCGTATCTTTTTGTGTGATTTTTTGCATGTGATGAGAGGTTATAAAGGAAATTCCTTCTCATATTTAGGGAATACGCCTTCAGTGCTAGTCACCAGCCCCTGGCCTATGGAAGGCGGGCTTGGGGTAGTCACTGCACAGACCCCAGGGGACGGGTCGTGAAAAATTGGTATTAGAGGTATTGGTTATACCATATAACATAGGACTCTGATATTCTTAATGGAAATAGTGTTGAGTTTAGGGAGTGTGGTTATCAGTTTAGGGAATCCAGTGATGGTGCGGCGACCAACATATCCATACACCAGGACCCTGACTTCTGATTTCTAACTCGGTGCACGAAAAAACTGATTGTGTGTTTTCAAGAGTTTTATTTGTGATATCTTTGAGTCAGATCACCATGTATAACTTATTGACCATGGAACACCTTTTTCTTTTTAGGATTCATCCACGCAGATAGCCAGCTAGGGTTCTGGATATAGTACAAACTGACAGCCCACCGAGTGATGAGGCCCCAATGTAGGGCCCTCTTCCAGTAGAGGCACCAGCAGTATCATTACCCATTGGGTCACCGATTCCACTAGCCCCAGTAGCAGAGGGTGCACGCTGATTTAGTGCATTGCATGAGTTCCAGTTCTATAGCCCACCGAGGATTAGGGGACAGATGTACCCACAGGCGGCTAGGGATTGGCTGGAGCCTGTGGTGAGAGTCTTCCGAATAGTAGGGACACCAGCTGATCTCATGGTGATCCTTGTCTTCAGTCTTCTACAAGAAGTACCTAGAAGATGGTGGAGCTTGATGCTCCAATTTCACTATGAGGTGACACTTCTCTGGGCAGACTTCGAGGGCCTGTTTCAGGAAAAGTATATCCCAGCGACTCTTCGCGTAGTGTGCATACAGGAGCTTCTTCATCTGCAGTAGGGCAGAATTATTGTGGCTCAGTACTCAGTGAGGTTCGCTGACCTCTCACGCTACTCCACTAATATGGTATGGGACCCATTCCTCAAGGCTTAGACCTTCTAATAGGGACTCAGGAGGGAGATTTGGGCTTCGGTGATCTCACTCATAATCCCGACGTAGGCGGGGGTGTTAGACCAAGCCCTCTTAGTGGAGAGTTTCCTTGTTGAGAAGTCACTAGCAGTGAGACCCACTACCAGTCATCACGTAGCAGATTATTCTGCAGCTGGAAGTAGATAGATTACATAGACGTCCAAAAGGACCAGACCTATAGGTGGATGACCGCAGGCTTAAGGTTCGGTTGTGTGGGGTACCCGAGGATGATCCGGTCATGCCAGGAGCGGGCAGTGTTACGCATGTGGCAGGAAGGGTCACATTGCTCATGACTGTCCGACCAGCCATATGGATGATCAGTAGACAGTTAATGGGCCGCCCAGGTAGAGATAGAGATTCGACCGAGGAATTCCACAGGGAGAAGTCAGACATGGCAGAGGAGTTAGTCGTGCATCTGGCGGTGGGAGACAATTTGAGATGTTACTACCACCACCACTAGGTGGTCCACCCCAACCATAGGGAGCAGGAGTACTGGGGCAAGCTCTGCTCTAGGCACCTGAGGCCTAGGATCATGGAACTCTTGAGATGATAAGAGATATGATCTATGTCTAATCCACCTTAGATACTGTACTTATAGACATAGGTTCCAGTCATTATTTTATTTCCACTTCTCTCTTTTGGAGTTCAGAGATTCCGACGAAGTTTTCAGCTTGATCCTTATGGTTAGGGACACCTACGGGAGTGAATTTGACAATTACACACTGGTTCTGATAGTGAGAGCTTACTCTAGGAGGTGAGAGCTTTGGCTGTGATCTCCTAGTAGCGGCGTCGAGGCCTTACGATGTCATATTGGGTATGGTCTAGTTATCTAGATTCCATGATAATATTTACTATATTAGACTTAAAGTGCGGTGTGTCTGAACGAATGGGACAAGGTTTACCTTCACCGGCGAGAAGGGAGCCTTTGCAGCACTGGATGGACTTACCCGGAGGAGAGTACAGCCAATTAATCATCAGTTGGCTAACCTTACCCTTGGAGCAGTTGATGTGGAGAGTCTGAGTTATCCTGTAGTGGTGTACCAGTACGCAGATGTCTTCCCTGATGATGTTTCGAGTCTACCACCTTGTAGATATGTGTACATTTACATTGACTTGTACCCCAGGATGGCAATGATATCTACACCAGCATATCAGATGGCTCTTGTGGAGCTTCGTGAGCTGCGGGTACAGCTAGAGGACTTACAGTGGAAAGTGTTCATTCGGCCCAGTGTTTCTCCTTGGGAATCCATGATTTTGTTCACCAAGAAGGCGTATGGGAGCTTGAGACTTTGTGTTGACTATCAGCAGCTGAACAAGGTGACTGTGAAGAACAAGTACCCCACTCATAAGGATTGACAACCTCCTTGATCAGTTGAAGGGATCATGGTGGTTCTCGAAGATAGACCTCAAATCAGGATATCACTAGCTCAGAGTACGAGATGAGGATGTGCATAATATGGGATTCATATGTCAGTATGGACATTACGAGTTCTTGGTTATACCATTCGTTGAAACCAATGCTCCAGCAGTGTTTATGGGACTCATAAACATGATCTTCCAGCCATACCTTGATCGCTTTGTAGTATTATTCATCGACGACATTCTGATCTACTTGGCTACTGAGGAGGAGCATACCTATCACTTGCAGGTATTACTTGACACACTCCAAGATCACTAGCTTTATGTTAATCTCTCGAAGTTCCAGTTCTGGATCTGAGAGGTTCACTTTCTGGGACACGTCATCTCAGAAGCTGGAGTTTCATTGGATTCAGTAAATATTGACCCGGTACTTGCTTGGGAGCCACCCAGGAGTGTGATGGAGATACAGAGTTTCCTAGGTTTGGATGGATACTACCAGAGGTTTGTGCCAGATTTCTCCAAAGTTGAAACACCTTTATCAGCATTGATGAATAAGAGGAAACCCTTCGTGTGGTAGTAGAGATGCTAGTGGTGTTTTCAGGAGTTGAGTCAGAGGCTGACTAGTGTCCCCATCATTAGGATTCCATAGAAGGGTGTAGGGTACGCAGTCTACTACGACACATCAGGGATCTGACTCAGACGTGTCCTGATGCAGGAGAGAGCAGTGATCACATAAGGTTCTCGACAGATGAGACAGGTTGAGCCGAACTACGCTACCCATGACCTGGAGTTAGCAGCACCAGTCTTTACCTTGAATATGGGGTAACACTATCTGATAGGTGAACTTTTTGCAGTCTACTCAGATCAAAAGAGTATCAGGTATATCTTCTCTCAGAAGGACCTGATCCCGAGACAGTGACGTTGGCTTGAGTTTCTCTAGGACTATGACTTCGAGATAGTCTATACTCTTGGGAAGGATAACATTGTAGCAGATGCACTCCGTAGGAGTTCTGGAAAAAAACTGCTAAGTGAGGTGACAGAGTAGCTGGCCACTTTGCAGATATGCTTTGTGGATTGAGATTGAGTAGCTTTTATTCAGTCTCTTACAGTCACACCACCACTTCTTCAATGAGTCAGGGAGGCATAGCGTGGGTACACTGACTGCGAGACTCGACCTGCTCTGATATCCACAGGACAGCCACCTGATGGATTTTATGAAGGTGGGTAGCATTTCATCCTCTTCATAGGACGTACCATGGTACTAGTGTCACTTCGGGAGGAAGTGTTGAGGGAGTTACACACATCCCCTATAGCGATACATCTAGGAGTGGAAAAGATGTACCAGGATCTCCAACGATATCATTGGTGGTTGGGAATGAAGAAATTAGTTGCAGAGTTTGTCTCTCAGTGCCTCACTTGTCAGCACATGAAGGCAGAGCATCAAGTACCAGCAAGCTAGGATTAGCCTTTAGAGGTCCCAGAGTAGAAGTGGGACAGGATATCTATAGACTTCGTGATAGGAATTCCATGTACGTCTAGAGGTCATGAATCGATTTGGGTGATCATCGACTGACTCACTAAGTCGGTCCACTTCCTACCGATCAGAGAGTAGGCTTTAGTTGAGAGCGTGGGACGTCTCTATGTGTAGGAGATCATGCAGATACATGGAGTACCCATGATGATTGTCTCCGATCGTGATGCATTTTTTACTTCCGGACTATGGAAGGGGTTACAGGAGGCTTTCTGGATGAAACTTCATTTGAGCACGGCCTTCCATCCTCCGATGGATGGTCAGACTGAGCAGACCATTCAAACCCTTGAGGACATGTTGTGTGCTTGCGTCCTCGACTTTAGTCACAGTAGGGAGGATCACTTTCCTTTTGTGGAGTTTTCATACAACAAAATCTATCACTCCACCTTTGGGATGGCACCTTTTGAGGCATTGTACAGGCGACCTTGAAAATCACCTTCATTCTAGACTGACCCAGGGAAGTTCACACTAGTGGGTCCAGAGATTGTACGGGCTACCACAGAGAAGGTGAAGATCATCTAGAAGAGGATGAAGACTGCACAGAGTAGGCATAAGTCATACGCCGACAGTAGATGGAGACCTCCGGAGTTCAAGGATGGATACTATGTCTTTATATGGGTCTCATCTCGATGAGGTTTGTGGAGATTTGGTCAAGGCGACAAGTTATCTCGAAGGTTCATCGGACCATTTCAGGTCCTCAACAGAGTGGTTGAGGTGGATTACCGGTTAGCTCTTCCCACTCAGTTGCACTGGGTGCACGACATCTTCCACGTATCTTAGCTGAGGAGATACGTGCATGACCCATCCCATGTCATCGACCATGGTGACCTGGATATCGACGATGGGGTGACGTTTTTGGAGGATCCAGTTGAGATTGAGGATCGAGAGGAGTGGGTCCTTCGTGGGTGGTCGATACCTTTGGTGAGCGTTCACCGACAGCATGGGAACCTCTGAAAGAGCACATGGGAGCAGGAGGCTCAGATTCAAGCTTAGTACATCACTTTTTTTCCTAGTTTTATGATGTGGCTTTTGGGGATGCAAAGACATTAGGTGGGGAGAATGTAAAGACCCCGAAATTCCATGTAATGTTTTTAATTAATTGTGAATTTTATGAGTCCGTGAAATTTGACAGCACGTGATTCCGAGGCCTAGAGTGCCCGGAGTGAATTTCTGAACTTTTATTCGGGTATGTTCAATAAATGTGTGAGCGGGTTTTTGTAACTTTGAATCGGTGATAAGAATTGAAATTTGAGGACACCATTGAACTCATAGCATCAGTATTCACTTAAGGAGACTTTTACCTCAACGGTAGTTTTTCAGGGGTGAAAGTTAGTATTTGGGTGTTCCGTGGGAATAGAAATAAAATAAAATAATCTTTTATTTTATTTTGGTTTAAACCTACCATGTGGATGTTTCACAGGTGGGGACCACCTGAACTAAAACCTCCCACATGGGTTATGGTGATGGGGACCACCCGAGATTAAACCCCCCCCCCCCCAATTTTGAATTTAATGGTGGGGACCACCCAAACCCTCATAATGGGAGAAACCCTTAAACTCCCTCTTAAATGTGGGGAAGCCTCTTGAACTTCCCCAACAATAATGGTGCTACCCCCTTTGACTAATTATACCAACTCAATTATTTAATTAAGCCAATATGAAATTATTCCAACAAACTAAATAGACAACATATTATATTATGTTGGATATTCTTTTGTTGGGAAGAGGGTTGGAAAAGTGCTTGGGAAATCTTGAAGAACATCACCTCCCAACGAAGAACAACCACCGGAGATCATATAATGAGGAAACCGACCCCGAGCCGGATTGGAAGCACCTTGCAGAGGAAACCAACATAGGACGTCTTCGATGACAACGAACTAACGATTGAGGAAACGCCGACATTACCGACATTCGTTATTCCCTCTTTGATTTCAACAATCAATCAAGGTAGGGGTTTAATTATGTGTGATTATTGATCCCAATGTTCTTACCTTCTAAAAAAATAACATGGATCAACTCTCTAACAAGTTGATCCAAAATTTTTTTATTATTTATGGGTTTGGAAATAATCATTTTCAGAGGTTGTAGGTTTTCATGTTCTACATGCATGTTTTATTAAGCCGCTTGCAACCGCCCTAACGTGGAGGGTGCGGGCCAAATGAAAATGGCCCGACCTATCATTGTTTTTATTGAGTTTTTTTTGTGTTCCTCACAATTGAAGAGGGAGGTGACCGGTATCGGTGAAATAATTGGTGGAACTCAGTTATGGTGGCCGACACACCACCGGCTGTGACGAAGATAACGGCGCAACCGCGGCCCTCGCGCTGTCCTGTGGCCCTCTACACCACACCGCGGCTACCTCGCCACACGGTCGAGCAGCCCTGCGCGGGCCGGGTTGGAACCACCAAGAAACCCCTTTGATTTGCCTCCAAAACAAGCTAAGGATCTACCCCAACCTCTGAAAACTGGAACTCCCATGTGATCCACGAGGGGGAGGAAGAACGAGGGAAAAATGGGAAATCCCATGTGGCCTGGGACTTAAAAACATGAACTTTAAATGGTTTCACGGTTACCCTGCATGGTTTGGAAAACCGTGCACCAACCATGCAGTTTCCACTCTTTTGGCCAGAACTCTGGTACCGAGTGTCCGTTTGAAGAACTATCTGTGGTGCTGGAAACCATGGAGCGAGATGGTCCCTTTGGTATACCCCGATAGAGATTTGGTTAAGGTTGGGAAATGGTTGGGTTGGATCGAGCATGAATCCAACCTGGCCCTCAGGACTAAAGGGCTAATTACTTACAGACCAGGCATCTATAGATGCACTGTCTGTAGCATTGAGACCCCTATGACGTGGCGGTCCTTTGGGATACTTTTTCATGGGACTTTGTGGCAGTTGGAGTATCAACCATGGGCTTGAGGAGAGGACCCTCCCAGAGATGAGCAAACCAAGTGTGGGAACCCAGTAGTTGGCTGTGACTTGAGAAAGATATCCTTCGTGGGTCTGTGATTGATGGTCTCACATGGAACTTCTTTAGGATTCTATGTGGGACTACCCTAACGATCCTATGTGGGTTAGAACCTAGCGATCATGTGTGGGTCATCACCAAGAGATCTTGGGTGGGTCAGCACTGAGCGATCCTCTGTGGATCAGCACTGAGTGATTCTGTGTGGGTCAGCACCGAGAAATCATGTGTGGGTCAGCACTTAGGGATCCTTCGTGGATCTGCCTCTTAACAGAATAAGATGATACAGTTGTTACATCTAATCATCTTTACTGTTGTACCTTAGTTATACCAGGTGTTAGGTGAGTTCGTACCTATGTGGTACTTTCTTTTATGGTGATTCCTTGGTGGTATTCTTCTGTGTGGCACACCTGTGTGGTACTTACCTTAGTGGTGTTCCTCCCTTTATATAGAAGTTGAGATTTGATATTTGAGTTGGACTCTGTGTTTACTCATGATTGAGATGGGAATACTTGATAACTTAGGTATATGTATGGGAATATACCTAATTAGGGTTGACAGTTGACTTCATTATTTTTGGTTTATCCTTGTGGGTTTTAGGAGACCTTGAGGGTCTTGGGGTCCCTACTGAGTATCGTTATACTCACCCCTGCACGGGCTATGCCTACACCTTATTGTGTTCGGTGTATATGACAGGAAACACTGCCTGAGAATGAGTGTACAAGGACTGTAGGTAGCTTAGAGTTGGACCTTATATTTGGTGTACTTTAGAGACGATCGATTGATAGTTTTACCTACCCTTCAGGTAGGATCCTTGGGGGGTGTTCACAAATGATGTTCTAGTTTACTTGTACTTTCAGTTTCTTGTACATTATAGTTGGGCTTGTATTCTGGCCCCTATTACTTCTTGCACTCACTCTTTTTACTATTTATTTTACTTTAGTTCTAATCTTGTTGTGTTCTTGGTTGTGTGTGCTTATAGGTTATAAAGGAAATTCCTTCCCAGTTTTAGGGAATACACTTTCGGTGCTAGTCTCCCGCCCCTAGACTATGGAAGGCGGGCTTGGGTTAGTCATGGAACGGGCCCTGAGGGACAGGTCATGACATTTAAAACCACTTTAAAATATAATTTAACTTTTTAAATAATTTAAATTAAAATCCATTTTTCAAATTAAAAACAATATTTTTCCCTATTCATCAAAAAATGAATCTTTTCATAAAAATCCCAAAAATTCACCCTAAGATAATTTTTATTTGATGATTGAAAAAATAAATTTAATTTTATAAAATATATATTTGAAAATTCTCAAATTTCTTTTTTATCATAAGTGAGCAAGGAGCGACGAAACTATTTTCTTTAAAAAATGTTTAGTTTTTCAGAAAACATTTAATTTTAATTTAAATAATTATTATTTTATTTATAATCATTAGATATCCATTTATTTTATTTTATATATGTATAAAACGTAAAATTTTCATATTTTATTTACTATTATTCATACCTTCCAACATAACGGCTAGGTTATAATGGTCAGGTTAAAATAATATTTTAATAGAGTGATTTCATTTAAACCTGGTGTTGTATGCATCACAAGAAATCAAAGAGATTGAATTTATTTAAAATTAAATAAATAATAAGGTATTATGGTGTTAAATTCTTCCATCCTACAATTTTTTTTTCCTCAAAATTTTTTGGATATTACCTTCTAAACAAATTGGGGTAGTTCTTCCTCATAACATCCACTAGTTCCCATATTGCTTTCTCTATTTTTTATTTTTCCAAAGTTCGTTTACCAGAAGAGTCATATGATTTTCCAATAATTTATCTCTAGTATCAATAATATGTATGGGTTTTCCACATTAAAATAGATCAGGTTTCGATTCTATTTCAAGAAAGGTGAGTACATGTGTGGGTTATGGCCTGTACTTTCTTAACAATGATATATGAATCACATTATCTAATTTTGAGAGAATTAGTGGAATTTCAAAATGGTTAACAAAAAATCCCATTAATTAAAGGATTTAAAAGAGTTCAATGTACCTAAAGCTCAGTTTTACTTTCTTTCTAAACTTATGACACACTTCTATTGAGATACTCTTAATAAAATATGATCACCTCCTTGGAATTCCAAATACTTCCTTCGACTATCGACATGACTCTTTTTACTACTTTGAAATTATTTAATGTGATCCTGAATAGAATTTACCTATATCATTATCTCTTTGATAAGATATGGTCCTTCAACTTTTCTTCAACCAAATGCATCCCAATAAGTTGTAGTATGACATCTATTTTCATACAATGTTTTATACAGTGATATTTTAATACAATAATGGAAACTATTTTCATAAGAAAACTATACCAAAGGTAAATACTGATCCCATATACCTTGAAAGTAAAGTTATAATTTCCTCAATAGGTCTTCCATTTTTTTAATAGTTCTTTTATACTTTCCATCAATTTATGGATGGTCGACAGCGCTCAAATGAATCCTAATATCATGATCCTTCTGAATACTCTTCCATAATTTCAATGTAAAACCGAGATCATTATTAGACATGATTGAAATAGTTTCTCCATTAAATCCTACACCTTCATTAATGTAGAGACCTGTAATGTCCACAATAGTTATATCTTATCTTATATCAAATAAAGGTGTATAGTTGGTTAAGTAGTCAATGATAACCCATATTTCATCAATCTTTCTAGGGGCCTTCGGTAGTCATGTGAAAAATTCCATAGTAATTTCATCCAATTTAGACATAGGAATAGGAAGAGGTTGCATGACTCCTCTAGTATTTTGCATTACGATGTTCACTTACTGAAAAACCAAACATCTAGACACAAAATCATCAATTTCCCACTTTATGTTATCATGCCAAAAATGACCCCTAAAATCCTAATACATATTAGTGTTTCTAGGGTGTATAGAGAAGCTTGAGTTACAAGAATCATCCAACAATTACATTTTTAGAACAAATATAGATAGAACACTTAATCTCTTACAAAGAAAATAATCACTATTTATAAAAATTAATTCTATTAATTTACCGTCATTCATAACTTTAATTTTATTTGAAAGTTCTCATAATTATATTGATAACATTTTATATTTTATAATAATGATGGTTTCATAATCATTTTAAAAATGAGTGATGAAAATCATTCTTTAATCATTTCCATATCCATATTTACTAGATCCAGGAATATAGGATCCCTCTCAGTATTCATTTGGGATAGAACTCTATAATATTTCCTACTCAATGTATCTACTATATTATTTTCATTCCATTTTTGGTATTGTATCAAACAATCTTAATCCTTGAGTATCTCGAGCCATTTCCTTTTTCTTATATTGATCTATTTATATGAAAAGATGTATTTTAAGATTTTATGATCCATGTATATCTAAAATCATTCACCATAAATATAATGTATCTACATCATTCATGAAAAGACTAAATATTCTAACTTAAGATTATGGGTTGGATAGTTATGTCAATGATTATTTAATTTTATTAAAGTATATACAATAACATTTTCAATTTTCATTAGAAAATAACCAATTACCTTCTTTGATGCATCACTATATCTCACATACTCGACCTTTCCATATATTAGATTCAATATAGAAGAATTAAAAAATATTCTCTTTAGATCATCAAAACATCAATCATAATTTTGTTTCCAAACAAAAATGACCCCTTTACGCGTAATATTGGTTAACAGGTTATCCAATCTGGGAAAATTATAATCTAATCTAGGATAAAAACTTGTCAAACCAATGAAACTAAATAACATATTTATGTTCATTGGTGTAATCATTTCTATAAATGACATTTTATTCATAGTATCAACTATGATTTCAACCTTAGAGGCAATATGGATAAGAAATGAAAATTATTTAAGCCATAAATCACACTTATTAAATTTCCCATATAACTCCATATTTCAAAGAGTCTCAAGAATGATCCACAAGTTATTCTCATGTTCCTTGTAGGTATTTTAATACACTCATATATCAATAATTAAAACTAAAAAAATTACCAAGATATTCCTTTAATAGTCTATTTAGTAGAACCAAGAAAAAAGACTGTGAATTATTAAATCTAGATAGAATAATAGTAAACTCAAAATGTCCATACCTCATTTGGAATGTTGTCTTTAAATTGTCTTCCTTTCTTACTCAAAATTGATGATACTCAAAATGAAGGTTAACCTTTGAAAAAAATTGTGCTACATGAAGTTTATCGAATAAGTCATCAATGGGAGGCATAAGATACATATGATTTATTTTAACACAATTAATTTCTCTATAATAAATTTGAATCCTCTAAGATCCATATTTCTTGTTACCAAAGAGAATATGGGATCCCCACGGTGAAATTATATGGTAAATAAATCCTTTATCACAAAACTCAACTAATTGTTTCATTGACTACATGAATTACCCAGTGTCTAATTAATAGGCAGTATTTGATATTGACCATACATTAGGGATTAAATCAATGGAAAACTCAACTTCATTATTTGGTGGATATCCATGTAATTACTTAGGAAATACATCAATTTATTCATATAAAATAGGTATATACTCAATTTAATTATTATATTCACTATTAATAGATTATTTGATCTTATTCCATATCAATATAATTTATAAGAGATATCGATGGTCGATCTAGACCTGAATCAGATGATGAATTCTATACTATAAAGATAATGAATTCTATATCTTCATCATGAATCATAATTTTATTATTTTTCACAATAAATTTTTGCATCGTGTGTTAAAATATATTCCAAACTAAATATTATATCAAATTCAACCATAGTAATGATAACAAGGTCGAAAAATAAATCATGTTTATGTGTCACAATAAGGATTTCATGAACCTTTCTTATTGTAGTGAAACTTCAATTAAGAGTTTTAACTGATAATTCTCTTATTAAAGTGATAGAGAAATAACTAAATTTTTTTCAAACATGAATGATATAAAATAGTGTGAGGATCCATGATAACATAAATAATTAGATAAATTTAAAGATATTATTAATGTACCTTCCACTACATAATTGGGTACATCCACCTTAGCTATAGTGATTATATAATTTTTTTCTTCTCCCTTTTCCTTTTCTGTGGTAGATTCCCTTGATGCTTGGGGAATTTGTTTTCATAGATCCTTATCTCCCTATATTTGAAACATTAAAAATAGTTTTTTATTTATTCCCCTTGAATTATTTATAATGATGAACCTTATCTCCACACATATAACAAACTCATATGCCCTTCAAGAATTTCCCAGGATGATTCATCTCATATTTCCCACAGGATGTAATTTTCTTCATTCTCTTCTTATTTTATGATCCATTCCCTTTTTCATTGTGATTATTAAAATTATTAGTTTATTGATTTCCCTTGAACATGTAGGATATTGATAATTACTTCTCCATATTGATGGTACGTAAAACTATTTCATCATATGATGAAAAATTTTGAGAGACTCGTTCCCTTTTGAGAATTCTCTTAATACCTTTAAATAAATGGTCAATCATGCACTATGTGTTACATATGTAATCTATAGAATACCTAGATGACCTTGTAATGGTATCCTCATACTCAACAACACTTTCTTATTCATTTGACTTTAAACTGAGGAAATTTATCTTAACTTCAATTTTTTCCTTGTGAGGGAAATATTTTTCATAGAATTTCTTCTTAAAATGTTTCGATTATATGAGTTTTATTTCCTCTTACTGCATAGTATTTTAGAGCAATGGCCACCATTGATCAGCATCAACTTTCAGATAATAAACTAAAAGTGTAACCTTTTCCTTTCATCATATCCCAAGGTCATAAATATATTCTCTGGAGAATTAATCCATTTCTCAGCTACCATTGGATTAGTGTCCTCCAAATTATGGTGTAATATACTACATTAAGTGATCCAATATAAGAGAATCATGTTGTGGAAAAAATTTCTCCATTCATGCAAGGTTATTTTTTATAACATGTTATGTTTCCATAATATATTCTTTATCTTCTCAGTTATAATACCAATTGTGAAACACCCATATACTTTAAGAATTATTTACTTTTAAATAAATTAAATCTCTTTGACATATTTTGATGCACAAAACATCAGGTTTAAATGAAATTAATCTATTAAAATATTATTTAAACATGACCATTATAAATTATCCATTATGTTTATGTGTATTAATAGTACTAAATAAACTATAAATATTATACTTTTATAAGTTTATAAAATAAATTAAATTTATATATATTGATTATAAATAAAATAAGAATCATTTTACATAAAAATATATGTTTTTTGAAAATCTATATTTTTTCTAAAATACTGTTTAGTCTCACTTTGCGTAGAAATTTTGAAATTAATTTTTGTTACATTTAAAAATTTTATTTGATAAAATTAAATTTAGTTTTTAAATCATAATATCAAAAATATATTAGGGTATATTTTTGTGGTTTTTTTAAAATGTTTCATTTTTCAATGAATAGTGAAAAATACTAATGTTTAATAAAAATTGTATTTTCATTTGAATAATTCACAAGGTCAAAAAAATATTAAATTATTTTTAAAGTAAAATTAGTTATATTATATTAAAATATAACTATTTTAGGTCATTTTAATAAATTTCATATTTAATTTTGAAATTAAAACCATCTATACATATGATAAGTTTCTCTTTGAAAATACACTTTTTCATTGTGTTTGCGAGTATAATTTTAATTTGGATTCTTCCACTTATGTGATTTTAATTTTTAAAAAAGGATTAAATATTTTGAATCATAATATTTTATATTATCTAATAAGGTAAAAATAATTTTTAACTGTTAGGAATAGTAAAAGTAATAAGAATTAATTACTGTGATTAAGGTAAAAGCTGATTTACCCGGGATTAAAATAAAAGGATAAGGGTTAAAATGACATAAAAATTATAAAATACCATTGTTATGGATATATGGAGACCTTTTAACCTATAAGGGTTGATAATAATCCATTATAGATTCTTTTATCTTGAAAAAACGTTGGTGTAATTGAATCTTCTCAAACATTTCCTGTGTGTCCTCTCCCCCACTTGTAAAAGGCCACCCCATATCCCCCCTATTCACACATCCAAATAAAATTTGATTAGAAAAACTTACCAAAATCACATAAATAAAACCTTTAAAAAAAAATATCCCAATTTTTTATCATAAATCCATCCTAAGAAGTATTTTAGTGAAAACGAGAAGAAGATCCTCAAAGTAGAGGTGACATTCTTTAATAAGAATTTTCATTTTATTTCTCTTTACACCTCCCTAAAATGTAATATAATAATTATATTATAATAATAAAATTATAAAACTTATAATTATATGTTATATGTTAATTTAATATCTTATATACATTCCCTCTTCCATCAAATAGAAATGGGAAATGAAACTGTCGATCATCTGTATGACGGACTACTGCCTCGCGAACCAATGTTATTCGTTTTCCATCACCACCTTCTAAAAATGGATATAATGATGGATTTAACACATTTATATTATATTTATTAAATTATTATACTTATATAATTATAATATCACATATACCTTCTTATATTTTATTCCTTTTAAATTATGATAGTATCGCCCGTGTGTATAGCGGGCTACAGTCTCACGAAGCGATGTGATTCATTTTTCACTAACACTTTACATTAAATGTAATAAGGATAAATTAAATAAATATATATAGAATTATAATTATTATATAAGATTAATATATCATCCAATTTCTTACCCTTTCACTCATTATGGGAATGGTATTTTTTCTCGTGCATATGTACAACCTACCGTCTCCATGAAGCGATGTTATTCATTTTCCACGCTCATATTTTAAGAGTGGTTATAATAATATATATAATGAGTAAATATTATATTTAAAGAATTATTATGATTATATATATTTTTTAATTATATCCTATATAAAATTATAATAACTTTCATTACAAAACACTAATGATAAAATAAGGCAATTAACGCACATAATAATTAAAATAATTAAATATTTTTAACAAACAGGTGGTAAAATGTTATAAAAGAATTACATATGATATTATAAATATGTGTATTGTTATATTAAAAATTAAGAACATTCCAAAAACCATTATACATTAGGTTAAATCATGTTTAACTAAACAAAAGCGCGAGGTAAGTGAATTCATCTCATTTTCCTTTCATTAATCCATATTGTAATGTTATACACCTAATTTATTTTATATGGTGTACTTACTAAACCTTTGACACATAATACCATGATTAAATAATCATTAATAGTATTTTATGTTTAACTTTTAATTATTTCATCCAATTTTATTTGACTTGATAATTACAAAGTGGTAAAAGTTATTGTATGATCTGACTTTTTTTTGTAATTGATAACTTTCTCTTGAAAAAATCATTTTCTTGTGATCATTTTTCATTGGAAAATAAATTTATATCAAATATAAATGATATTATATCATTTATTTGATTATTTCCTAGACCATATACCATTTTTACATACTGTGTTTACTTTGAAATTTATTTGATTTACTGGGGAAATATTGATAAATCTGTATCCATAACTCAATAAAGATATTTGATGATAAGAAATATTGATTCATGAATTAAATTTATTATTTTATATTTAATGAATGGTTTTTATAAGAATATTTTGGTGGTTACTATTTATAGATAGCACCTCAATGCATTGATAGGTCTTATGAGACAAATCAGTTGGTCAAATCAGATGTGTTTTTATCGACTTGTTTTAATCTTTCTTGAGAAAGGTCTTTAAAGTATATTTTTTATGATTTATGATAGCATGATTTCTATTAATTAATAATTTAATTCATTTATAATTCATATATTATTATTATCTATGATATTTTTACTGTGATATTATCTCTGGATGCATTTATTTCATAGTTTATTGATTAAACGATGTGTGTTTTTAGTTATTTACCTTCCCATATGGATATTCATTATCCAAATATAATAGTCATGTTATTGATTAAATGAAATATATTTTTAGTTATTTACCTTGCTAAATTTATTATACATTATTAATTCATGATAGTTTCTACGGTATATAACCTTTATTGAACATTTGAGCTCACCCTTATTTTGTTTCCTTTCCCCAGGATATGAAGAATAATTCTTGAAAGGAGTTCAAGTATGCAAAAAAAAATTAATTACTATGATTTTTTTCTATCATGTGTAGAATGGGTATCATATATGTATCTGGATCTCCAAAACTGGTAAACTTATTAGTTCTTCGAGATTTGACCCCTTGTATCTATTCCAATGTAATAATGTAGGCATTGGCTCTAGGTTACGGGGTTCGAGGTCATTATAGTTAGTATCTAAGAATTATTAGTAGAAAACATGGGAACTATATTAAATAAAACATAGATTAGGGAACATAACCCTATAATGTACATTGAAGATAAGTACTAAATAACATCCTAATGTTTTGGTATGTAAGAGATTATGTGGTCTTTCCTAGAAATATATCCTTATTTGGATACTACAAGTGGACATGTTTTTGAAATAGTTGTACCTAGGGGTAATAACTATGAAAATAGATCATTATGATTAACCTAATTGTCACTTGGTGCAAGAAAATGAACATTATTGTGAACCTAGTTTGACACTCCTGAATGATAATCTTAGGATTTTTGAAATTTTATTCATAAACTATTATGAAGGATTAGAATAGATTATAAAAAAATAATGACCTAGGTTGAACTTATGTTTCTTAGATTGAAAAGAAGGTTTTGTGATTTATATATCCTATAAAGGATTCTTTACTATTATGTGGTTTTCCACTATAGTTATTGTTGCTCACAATATGCTTTTTGGTTTTAGATAATGGATGAAACATAAAGGAATCATGTTAACATTGAATATGAAATAAAATGTGATGACTATGAGAAACCAAATATAACAACCCAATAATTTACAAATAAATTTCATATAGACTATAATGCACGCAACATTGAGCCTCTATAAAACAATACATTTTATAATAATTATTCAAAGATGATAGTTAAAACATAGTTGTTAAAGAAAGTAATATTAATAGAAATAACTACTAGTAAATATTTTTTATAGTGGTTTTAAATAAATAAAGCATATTTAATATGAAATTATTAATTTTTTTTAAAAATAAAAAATATTTCGAACTTAGGGTAAATTTTTAGTATTTTTTTTGAGAAGTTTCATTTTTTTATGAATAGTGAAAAATAATTCATTTTAGTTAAAAATGATTTTTTTCAATTAAATGATTATTTTAAATATTTTTAAAGACATAATATATCAATTATGTGTATATTAATACAATGTATATTGTTGGAATCGTTCTTTTGTATTGAAAATAGATATAAAGTCTTATTAATTTTGAATTTTCTTTTTACCTGCTTTCTCACCACACCTACGAGATTAGAATTTAACATAATTTTTCTGCTTCTCTAAATTGACTTTTGAAAAATAGACATACATTATTTTGATCTCGAATATAATTAGATTTTTATAGTATCAACTTAATTGTTTTTGGTGAATAGTTATTTGTCCCTTTAGAATAGTAATGTGACCATTATGAATAGTAATATGACTCTTATGAATTGTAAATCAGCCAAATGAATAGTAACCTCACCCATGAAAGTATAAATAAAATTTATGAATCATTTCAATGAATCAATGATATAATTATATCATAGTATAATAACTGAATATTTTAAAAAAAATTAATTAATTGTGGGTATTTTTGTAAGCCATAAATATTTAATTAAAATTTTATAATTAATAAAATTTCTGGAAAAAAAAATTGTTTTCATAAAATGTAATCATACATGATTATTTTTTCTTCAGATTTTAAGATTATTTTATGAGAACTTTGTTAAGTTTTGAGTGTCATAAAATCGATTATAATATTAAAATTGGTATTTTTCAAATAAATGATGGTTTAATTAAAATTTTAATTAATCATGTTTAGAAAATTATTTTCTTATATTGGAGTTCATTTTTTTATTATACATGTTAAGAAATGGTTAGGATGGATTTTTTTTATTTTTTTGAAACACTTGATTTTTTGGTGAATAGTAAAATATGGTAATTTACATCACAAATACATTATATGATAATTACACTATTGCATGAGTCATCAATGATGTAAGAACAATAAACTTGAACATACCTTTATTATTTTGATATATTTTATGATAATTATCATACTATTCATAGTATTGATCTAAAATAATAAACAAATGAATAAAATATTCAAAAATCACCCCTCTTCTCCACTAAAAATACCACCCCCCGCCACCCCTTCTCCTCACACCTCTAATCCTTTATGCTTGTCCAAATTCTGCCCAAATCCTATTCTAAATTCTATCCTTCACTTTAAAGTTGTTTTTTCACACACACACACAAAAATCAAACCAAGGATCCTTAGGTAGGTTCTCAAAGTGGAGAATTCAAGACGTAAAGTCTTTATTCCTTTTCTTTTAATTTCCATTCAATTTCCTTTTTCATTTGTTATCATATCCTAGAATACTATGTAAAAATGATAATTATAAATCAATTATAATATATATACTATAACTTTATCATAATAATGGAATATCCTTCATCAAACTCCTTTCGCACTCTCTCTTTCTCTCTTTTAAAATGAAATCTTATTCCGTGAAGTACTAATTTACAACCATCATGGATGGAAGATTTTCATTCATCAATATATCCTTAAAGGATGGTAATTAAACCAATTTTATGGTTAAAACTTAATATAATATATGTTTTAAAACCTATTTAATATTCTATAACTAGTATATATACATAATATTAATTTATACGACAAAACTAGTTCGTGATGATCGAAAAACCACCAAAATAATATAAATGATTATCAATAATGTTTTATCTAATTAATAATAATCATAACATATAAAAATGAAATATATAACCATTTAATATTATTTAGGTTAATTAATTTTATACAAATTAAATTCTGGATAGTTATACCCTTTTCACATAAACTTCTATTACTTATAAATAAGAAAACAGATCAAGAAAACCAAAAATATGAATTCTCCCAAATAATGAAAATAAACACTATAACTCATAAATAAGGTCATGAATTAATTTAATAAAACTATAATGAATCGAATATTTGTATACATTTTTTAAATTAATTTATTAATGTAATTAATTTGATTATCCAGTGCATTCTGGTCAAGTACAGAACATATTCATACATAGGGTAAGGGGTTTCTCATCTCAATTTTATTTCCATTAGATTTCTACTATTCACCACTTATTTCTTGTATGTGGTGTATGTATAAAAAAATTTGATATATATTAACATTAATATATTTATATTCATGTTACTTAATGATTCATTGGATGATTATTATTTTTTGTACATATGATTCGATTGATTACAAAGTGGTAAGAGATTCTACTGGAACCTTCATTTTTCCTTTAGGTTATTATTTAACTATATTTACCCCAATGTAATGATTATTTAATTTTTTTAATCCGTATATATTCTATTTTAATATTAAAAACTCATATATCCAGATAATTGCATCTTTTTTCTTGTGAAGTACATGTTTTAAAAAGTTCCCTTCTCGATTCCTCTCGATAAACATACCCAATAAAATGGAAATTCTTGAAATAATACACACATTCAAGTGAACTATATAATACTTTTTAATCCATAAATATTTTTTCTAAAACTACACATTTTATCATGAAAAAATATCTTGGTTAATTTCTGGTTTAATTAATATAAACATTCCTTTCTTCTTTAAAATTTATTGAATATTTTCCTTAGACTGCACAAAAATATTTTATTTCTATAGTTTCATAAAAATTATTTTAACAAGTTTTCACTTAATTTGGAAATAATTTATGACTCAAATATAATTTAATTGTGCTTACATTTTATTTTATATGATATAATTTCTCACAATCAGATTTTATGACAAATGAAAATGATTTTCCAACAGAACTTTTCTTTCCAAAGTAAAAGGGTTTTTCTCATCTCACTATTACTTCTAAGAGATATATGCCTTGTTCACAACTCATTACTTTCATGTGGTTTAAGTTATGCTCTTTGATATATAAAATCTTGAGTATTCTTATTCTTATTATATTATATGTATTAATAATTATATGTTTCAAAGTGGAATGGGACACTTTGGAATGTTTAAATATTATTTTCCTTAAGAATTTATCAATGATTTTATTAGAGTGTTTTAATCTATGATTATGATTAAAATATTTCAAAGTGATATGGTAAACTTATTATTAAGTATATATTTGTATTAGAAATATGATTAATTAATTGGACTTAGTATTTTATTAGTGGGTCCCTCTATAGACCCTAAAAGCATCGGTATCTCTCATGAGTCAAACTAGACCTAGTTTTTACCCATTTTTATGTGTATTGGCAGATGCCATGATGGTATGTTTATCATTTCTAAAATCATTTATTACCTTATTATGAAACTATTAATTGATATTCCATGTGATTATCCTACTATTAGAATATCCATGGTTATGTTTATTATTTAATTATTTAATTATCTTTTATTCCAACAATAATATTCTCATGATTTTGTTTTAATGGCACGTGTACTTTTAGTTATTCACCATGCCTTATTATTTATAATTTTTCTATATTTATTACCCTTACTAATCGTATGATCTCACCCCTTTCTTATGTTTTATTTTTACCTATGATGTGAATATGTATATTATGAATGACTTGGAGTAATAATCCTTTATTTTATGGGTGTTTCAAATTTAGTTGAAATGTTTACTCTTTCATGTTGTAATGAAAAGTTAATGCATATAATATAGCTTCCAATACTACTACACTGACCGGTCCTTTAGGATTAGTTTATTTAATGTATTCCAAAGTATTAATATAAGGCATTAACTCTAGGCTACCGGGGTTGGGTTATTTATGGTTGGTATTAGTGAATGTTTAGAAGATTATTTTGAAACTAAATTTAGAGAACATTTATTCGGGACTATAACCCTAAGATACATTTTGAGGATAATCATAGAAGAATATCCTACAATTTTGGTAAGGTAGATATTATGTGAGTCTTCTATGAAATACATCTTTTTAGATATATTACAAGTGGACATGGTTCTAGCTTAGATGTGTCTATGGTTAACAACTCCAACAATGTGACCCAGTCCGAGCTCGGGGTAACCTAGTATATGACAATGATCCATATTTCACACTAATTTTGAATTCACATTTTCTTTGCAAACCATTAAGAAGGATTTAAAAGTTTCTGTGTCCTAAAATAAACAATTTTTAGGACTATGAGTTTAGTTAAACAAAATTATTTTATGGTAAGTATTTAACTAGTTAGAAATTATGCATTATGATTAATAGTTGAATGTAATATATGTAATTGTTTATAAATGTCACCTATGAGAAATAATTTGAACCTCACCAATGAACATGATCAGAAGAGTAATAATGATAATGTATTTTATGAGCATAAGAAACTATTTTAAAGGGATGTAGTATGCCAAATATTCTCATCATATGAGAAAATAATATCATGTTCTAATAATATATACAATGAACTATCCAAGTCTTATGGATTCAAAGGTAAGAAAGAGAAGAAAAGGATATCTAAGAAAAAGAAAGATAAAGTGGAGAAGGTAATGAAGTATTTCCCCACATGTGATACTTGTGGAAGGAAACACCTCTATACGTACTAAATAGGAATGGAGTTTTCTTCAAGTTTGGAGAAAAAGGCCACCATACTCATGATTTTAAGCAAAAGAAAAAAAATTACAATGTTATGTTCTACAAATATAAGGAGATGAGGCACTATGAAAATAAATAACATAAGCATCAAGGTAATATAACTCAGAATATTATAATGGATCATGGTCATGATTTTGATGTTACTAATGTCTAAATGGAATAAGTAATGTATTTGTGTTTTTGGATATAAGAATTATTTCATGATTATAAGAGTTATAATATACATAAGGATTTTATTGTAGTGCTATATCATTAAGGATTTAATAATGTATGTTGAATGGAACCAAGGAAAATTTATTCAGAAGCTATTTAATATCTTGGAAAAGAATATTGTTGAGGGAAAGATAACCCTTAATATTTTCTTGATACTAAGATATTGATTTTGGAATAAATAGATGATTGATTTGGATAACATAAATTGGATAGCACTTACTATCTTGGATCTAAATAATGGATTATGGACAAAGTTGTTAATTCTATCAATGGTAGAGTCTAAAACATTTTTTATTTAAATAATATATCCAGTTTACTATGTTTTACATTAGTAATATGGAATCATAAACATATTCAATATTGTTTTTATAGAAATTAAAGTTATTACCATGCTTCAAGATAACACAAGGAGAATGTACTGACATGTTTGTATATAATGATAAAGGGACACTTTATGATGTTTAATAAGTTCATTATGGAAATCTAGTGACCTCATTTCTAAAGTGTCGGATTATGATATTTTGTAAATATTTAACCATTTATGAAATGGTTGAATTTGATCTTTGGACAAAGTTTTAGATATTATGTTAATACACCACCATACAATAGAACTTGTTCCATGAAATGAATTTATAATAATTAAAGGCACAACTGAAGGATAAGATTGGATTTATAGAAATGTATCATGATTTATATTTCCTTACATTATTATAGAGTGAAAGAATTTATAAAGTTTTGGGAAAATATATTGAAACTAAAAAATATATATTTTATCCTAGTACCTTATTTTTCGATGAATAAAATGGTCCCTTTTACCATCAGAAATTTATGGCTATGTGAATGTTAACTTCCTTCCGGTTATGTTCTATATCACTATCCATCATAAAATCAGAGTTATATTTCTCTTCCATGTCTATTTTATTAATTACACCGATTATATCCTATTCAAAAGCCTAATTTTTTAGTGACCTTAAAATTTAATTTTTCCTCTAATGAAGATTAATTATTTAACCTTATTTCTGAAGTGTGTTTTCCACAATGGTATACTCTAGTATCAACTATTTTCTTCTTTTTTGAAGTGAAATTTCAAATTGAGAGGATGAAATTTATTGAAGGATGGGAGAATGTAAAACCAGAAGAATTTACAAATAAATTTAATATATCATGTAATGCATGCATCACTGAGTCTCTGAAAAACAACTTGTAATTATTATAAATATTCAAACAAGATAGTTAGAACCTAGAAATTAAACATAGTAATATTAATAGTAATAAAAAATATTAAATATTATTAATAATGGTTTCATATAAATTATACATATTTATAATTAAATTTATACTTTTTGGTAACATAAAAATCATTTTGAACATAGGCTTAATTTTTATTATTTTTCTGAAAAGTTTCATTTTTTTGAATTGTGAAAATAATGCATTTTAGTTAAAAAAATATGTTTTTAATTTAAAAAATTATTGTAATTATTTTTTAAAGTCCAAATAGAACACTTATACATATATTAGTCCAATGTAGTTCATTGTAATCATTTATTTATATTGAAATTTGATAAAGACTTATTGAACTTTTGAACGTCCTTTTTACCCACCTTCTCGCCACACATGTGGGATTATGATTAAACATGATATTTTCAATTTTGTGAATTAAATTATTAATAATGAACATAAAAATTTGTGATCATTAAGATATTTATAGTCTTATAGGATTAACTTAATTTCTATTATGAATAGTAACATGGCCTTTTGGAATTGTAATGTTACCCTTATGAATATTAATATAACCCTTATGAATTGTAAATCAGTAAAATTAATAGTAACCTCACCCATGAAAGTATAAATAAGATTTAAAGATATTTTAAATGAATCTTTTAAAAAATTATATCATTGTATAAGTAAGTGAATATTTTTAAAATTAATAATTAAGTGTTGGTATTTTTGTAAGTCCTAAATAATTAATTACAATTTTATAACTAATAAAATTATTTAAAAGACATATGATTTTCATAAAATGTAATCATAAATTAATATTTTTTTTTCATTAAATTTAAGATAATATTTTGATAATTTAGTTAATTTTTGAAAGTGTCATAAAATCAGTTATAATATTAAAATTGTTATTTTTTGAATAAATGGTGATTTTAAATAAAAATTAAATTTATCATATTTGGAAAAATATTTTCATATGATTTAGTCCTTTTTTAATTATCAATGTCAAAAAATAGTTAGGGTGTATTTTTAAGATTTTTTTGAAACACTTGAATTTTTTTTGTGAATAGTAAAATATATTAATTTACTGTATAAATACATTATAAGATAAATACACTATTACATAAGTCATTAATGAGTTCAGAACCATAACTTATAAAATACATTCATTATTTTAATATATTATATTTTAGTTTTCAAGCTATTAATAGTCTTTATCCAAATTAATAAACAAATTAATCAAATATTAAAAAATGACCCCTCTCCTCCACTACAAATACCCCCCCCCCCCACCACCACCACAAATTCTCCTCACACCTCTAATCCTTGATGCTTGTCAAAATTATTCCCCAATACTCTTAACAAGTCTCTCACTAAATTACTGGAGTTTATGTTCACAAAAAATACCAAAACAAGGTTCCTTAAGGAGGTTCTCAAATAGAATAATTCAATAGGTAAAATTCTCTTTCTTTTTCTTTTAATTTCCTTTCAATTTACTTTTTTATTTATTATCCTCCCCCCAACTCCACCATAAAAATGAGAATGAAAAATAAATAATCATATATATACTATAATGATATCATGTTAATGTTATATCATTCATCAAACTACTTTCTGTCTCTCTCACTTTTATTTTAAAAACGAAATCATCGTCTCTAAGGTGCCTACTTATAACAACAATGTATAAAGGATTTTTGTTCTTAAATTTATCCTTCAAGGATGGTCATTAAACAAATTTTATAGTTCAAAAATACTGTAATATATTTATTATAACGTATTTAATTCCCTATAACCAATATATATATATATATGTGTGTGTGTGTGTGTGTGATATTAATTCACATGATAAAACTAGTTCGTGATGATCGAAAATTTGCAAAAATAATATAAATGATTATCACTAATGTTTTATCTAATGGATCTTCCCCATAACATATAACAAACTTAATTGCATAAACATTTATTATTATAGATTTTTATTTATATTATATAAATTCAACTCTAGAGAATTATACCCATTCTACATGAACCTCCATTACTTATAAACAAGCAAATCGATCATGAAAACCAAGAAAATGAATGCCCCGAAATGATGAAATTATACTCTATAACTCATGAATATGGCCATAAATGAACATAAAAAAAATATAATTAATCTATGACATGTATAAATTATTTTAATTAATTAATTAATGGATTTAATTTTATTATCCAGAACATTACGGTCAATTTTAAAACACATTCAGACATAAGGTAATGGGTTTCTCATCTCACTTTTATTTTGGTTATATTCCCATTATTCACCACTGATTAATTGTATGTGGTGTATTTATATGGAAATTTGATATATAATATCATGAATATATTTATATTAATGGTATTAAATGAATCACTGGATGATTACTAATTTTTTGACATAAGATTCGATTAATTATTGGTAAGAGATTTTACACGAACCTTAATTTTTTTTCCTTTGGGTTGTTCTTTCATAATATTTAACCCAATTTAATTCTTATTTATTTTTTGTTACTTATTATATATTCTTTTTATATTTTTCAAACTCATATATCTAGATCATTTCATCATTATTTATTGTAAATTATTCTTTTACAAGGTTCCCTTCCCAAGTCTTCCCGATAAACAACACAATTAAAGGGAAATTCTGGAATTATTACCCATTTTTAAGTGCATTATATAATATATTTTAATCAGTAATTATTTTTTCTAAAATTAAATATTTTATCATGAAAAATTATCTTGTTTATATTATGGTTTTATGAATACAAATATGTCTTTTCACTTTAAAATCACTTTAATATTTTCCTAAAACTACACTAAAATGTTTCATTTTAAAAGTTTCTTAAAAACTCTTTTTACCAATTTCCACTTTAGTTGGACATAATTTATGAATAAAATATAATTTAAATTGTACTTAAATTTTAATTTCTAGGATATTAATGTTTAAAATCAGATTTTATGAAAAATAAAAATTATTTATCAATAGAACTCTTCTTTCCAAAGTAAAAAAGGTATTTTCTCATCTCACTTTTACTAATATGAGATATATACCTTGTTCACCACATATTCATTGAATTTCGTGTATGTTATACCCTTTGATATAACAAACCATGATTATTCTTATTCTTATGATATTATATGGATTAATAATTAAATGTTTCAAAGTGGTATAGGACAATTTTTTAATGTTTAAAGATTATTTTCCACAAGAATTTATAAATGATTTTATTATATTAGAGTATTTTCATATATGATTATGATTAAAATATTTCAAAGTGGTATGGGATACATTGATTTATTATATATTTATATTATACATTTGATTAATTCATTGGACTTATTAAGTGATGTTTGTGTCCCACTATAGCCCTTCTATGTATCAGTAGGTCTCATGAGACAAACTAGACAAAGTTTTTACCTATTATGTATGGTGTCTTAGATAAGGCCTTGATGGTATGCTTATGATTTCCAGCATTATGCATTACCTCATTATGAAACTAGTAATTGATATTCCATGTGATTATTCAACTAGTAGAATATCTATGATTATGTTTATTATGGAATATTTTAATCAGTTTTTATTCCAACCATGTTATGCTCAATGTTATGTTTTAATGGAATGTGTACTTTTAGTTTTTCACCATTCCTTATTATTTGTTCCTAAATTGTATTTCATAATCTTACCGAGCATTTAAGTTCACTCTTAATGTTTTATTTTCCCACAGGATGTGAATATGTATATTATAAATTACTTTCATGAATAATCTAGTAGTTTATGGGTGTTTCTAATGGAGTTGAAATGTTGTTTTTTCTTTCAGGTTGTAATAAAAATATAATTTATGTAATCTAGATTCCAAAATAGCTAAATTTTTTATCCCTATGTGATTCAGGTCTTGTATTTATTCCAATTCATTAAAATAAGTCACTGACTCTAGGATACTGGGTTTGGGGTCTTTACAAAAAATGGTATGATGAAAGGAGTTAAATGTATTGATATTATTACTAATCAGTTATCCCAAAATATTATTAAGAAATTAAACCTTAAAAAATTCTCAGACTTGTGAAAGAAGAGAATTATATAGTTTGATAAGAGGTTGAGTGATGTGGACCATGTGGGAAAGAAGGACTAATTTCATTCATGTCAAAAATATAGAAAGAGACAGCCAAGAATGTGTCTCAATGGGATGGGAAAATGTTTTATATGTGGAAAAGTAGGGCATAAAGCAATAAATTTATGAGGAATAATAAAGAGTACAATGAAAGGAAGTAAATTTCATCGTAGGTATCCTTCTATTGTTTATTGTATTAAATGTTGAGAATCTAGGATTTATCCAAGTTGATTCCATAATATAATGGTTAACACCAAGACAAAGGAAGGATCTATGTTTAAATAAAATGGTCGAAGTATTTATGTATTGGGAATAAAAAATTAAATTTAAGAATTATTTTTACCAATGGTTCATTGGTTATAGGAATTATCAAACATCTGAGGATTGTGTTAAATTTTATAATCATATATGTCTTCATTAACTTAAAATTTTTGGATAAAATCATGGGTTTAGGATTTTAAGGTTGATAATAAGTTCAAATTATTAAAAAACCCTTTGGAAAATTTGTGTTGTAGTAATATAACATGATTAAGGAAGTATTTAGAAAACATTAATGGGAATAGAAACCATTGTTTTAGTAAGTTATTTGAGGAATAATTATTTTACATTTAGGACTAAATATTTAAGGTATTGGTAACTGTTAAGGTTTATCTTATCTTTTAGGTTTTAGTAATTATGGTTCATCATAATTTGGGAACTTTGAAGAAATTATATTAATATAGTTTCTAAAAAAGGATAACTCAATACAACTGGTGAAGGCCATAGGGATTAATCCCAAAACTAAAGGAAGATGAGGATTTAACACCTACCATTGAACTATGTGATGTCCTAGTTAATATGTCATTGTTTTTAGTTAAATGATTTGAAAAATAAATATTAATGAATTAAAAATAGTGTTACTATTGAGATGTAGAGATTAATATATTGTTTTTGATATCTTGTACATAACCTCTTGGTTTTAGAAAATATTTGAAGACATACAGAAATACTTTTCCCTGTTTTAGGGGTCTTATGATCCATTAAAAGTGAATTTTAGTTCTCCAAACATAAATATTTAATTTTTTGATATTCATTTCTTGGAGAAAGAATTTAATTAGGGATTGATCTAAACACATCCAAAGTATGAAATTGTGATTATGAAATATAAAAGTATCAAGTATGTATATTTACTTATATTCTTAGATAGTAAAATAAATACTCAACTTTAGGAAAAGGACCTTGAAACATAAATATTATCTTATTACATTCATATAAAATTAATCAATTTTATTTTGACACATTATAGGTTCATAGTTTTTAAGTTTTTAACTTTATATTAATCATTCACAATCTTGAGATCAATTATCTCTATCACCCTCCATCATTATTTGGGAAATACACTTTTCTTCCATTCTCATATCTTCACTTCCCACCTATTTTCTATTACTTAGAAAAATAGTTATGTGTTGTTCCATATAACATTTGTACTTAACTTTCCCTAATTTTAAGAGTATTTTTATTAACCTGTTTTTATGATGTCGGTATTCAATAAAGTAATTTTTAAATGTTAAACCCTAGATTTCTAATCACAATATAAAATTATTAGGACATGGTTTATTAACGGTGGGGAGAATGTAACACCCTGAAATTTTGAAATAAGAATGAGGTCTGGACATTAAAAATTTACACTAATTCCATTTTTATTAACTAATTTACAATCTATTATTATGGATCTAATAAAAATAGTATTCAAAGAATATCTTGATGATTATTTTGGTATTCATTGGTGATTTTTTTTGTATTCTAAAATTTACTAGGACTATAATAATCACTTCTAGATCATTATAAAGACTCTTAGAAGGAAATATTTATATGGAAAATTTATTAAGGGTGATTTATGGATTAAATAAGATTATTTTCTTAGATATATTGTCTCCAAGGATGGAATATGAGTTAATCATGTGAACGGAAAGGCATTCAATGAATGTACTACAACAATGAACATAACATATGTACGTAGTTTTTTTGGATTTGAAGGATATTATCGATGATACATTTAAACAATTTCCTGATTGGATAACATTTTAACTAATATTACATGTAAATGTGTTATGTTTTTATAGAAAAATAAATATTAAGAATGTTTTGATGGACTCAAAAGGATATTGGTTAATGCATCAATTTTGACTCTATCATCTGGAAATGATGGGTTTATAATATAAAGTTATGCATTGAAGGTGGTACATGGTTATTTACTTATGTGATATGATAATATTATTACATATGAATTAATATAATTGAAGACACATGAATTGATCTATCCAAACCATGATCTTGAGTTAGAATCTATAATTGTTTCTTTAAAGATATGGTGACATTATCTGTATTGTGAAGGATGTGAGATATACACAAATCATAAAATCCTAAAATACATATTTCAATATAAATACCTCAATAATAGGTAAAGGAGATGGAAGAGCTCTATAAGAATTACGATTACTCAATACACTACCTCCCAAGGAAAGTATATAAGGTAGTGGATGCATTGAGTATGAAATATCATGGAGGTCTAACCCAAATGAGGATTGAAAGAGATCTTATGTTCATAGATATCATAAATATGTACATGGGAATTATTAAGGAAGAATAGGCATCATTACTTTTTTAAACGATTAAGAAACCATCTTTATTAGAAAATATATAAAGTTATCAATTATATGATGAGAACTTTTAGAGGAAAATTAAAGTTTTGAATGATGGAAAATTAGGTGAATTTGTTTGTGACATGGTTTTTTAAAATTTGGAATGAGATTATGAGTTCCATATATTACTAAGATAAAATGGGTATTATTATATGACACTCATAGCATTAATTTATCTATACACCCTAGCAGCACAAAGATGTATAGGGGTTTGAGGGAACATTTTTGGTGGGATAACATGAAGCAAGAAATAGATAATTATGTGTCAATATGATTAGTTTTTCAAAATTTTAAGCCTATGGTACATCATCCTAAAGATTCATGAAACCTATTCCTATTCCTATGTGTAAATGGGATAACATTACTATTGAATTTATCATAGGATTACAAAAATATCCTAGAAAGAATGATGAAATATTTTTTATCATTGATCATCTAACCAAATCTATAAATTTCCTCACTATAAGAGAATATTTACCACTTTAACACCTCAAAAGGATCTATATTAATGAATTTTTATGACTTTATTATGAAACTTTTCCAATCATTTTTTACCATGATCCCCTTTTTACTTAAATATTTTATTAGATTATTTAGAAGGCTCTTGATACTGAGATTCATTTAAGCATTTTCTACCATCCTCAAACTGATAGACAATCCAAAATGACTATTGAACAATTGAAGAAATGTTTTGGTAATTCTAATTTGACTTTCATGGTATTTGGGATCATTATTTACATTTGGTATAGTTTTCCTGTCATAAAATTTTCCATTATAATATTCAAATGGTGTCGTATAGAGAATTATATTATAAGAGATATCATAATCCAACTTATTGGTGTGAAGTTGGTGAAAGGAAAATGATCAGCCTAAAACTTTTTGAAGAGACGTCAAAAATGGTAAAGGTTATTCAATCTCACATTAAGTCATCTCAAAGTAGGAAAAATAGTTATGCAGATTATCAGAGGAATGATTTAGAATTCCAAGTGGGATGTCATGTTTTCAAGAAGGTAACTCTATGAATGGGTGTTATAAGGTTTGGTAAGAAGTAAAATATGAGCCCTAGGTAAATTGTACCCTTGTAAATCCTTGAAATAGTTGGATCTGTTGATTATCATTGGGAAATTCAACCAATTCTCTAAAAGGTACATAATGTGTTTCATATATCATTATTAATAATGTATATGTCAAACCCAAAGCATGCTCTCTCCTCTGATGAAATAAAATTGGAACATAATCTATCTTACTATCAAGAAAACATCCACATTTTTGATATTATAGATCATTTATTGATTAATTAGATGAATCTTTTGGTAAAGGTACTTTGGATAAATCATAAAATGGGGGAATCAATGTTAGAACCAAAGGATATTATGAAGAAGAACTTCCCTCATTTATTTAGAAGGTAATATCCATGAAATTTCGAGGATGGAATTTTTTTTGTGAGGGAAGAATATGACACCCCAATACTTTATGATTTATTTCAATTTAAATAGATTCATTCCCTTTAATATCTTGTAGTGAACATAACACTAGGTTTAAATGAAAGTATTATTTTTAAATTTTATTTAAACATGATCATTATAACCTAGCCATTAAGTTGGCAGGTATGAATAGTAAAAACTAAATTATAAACATTATATGGTTTTTAAATACATAGAATATATTAAATGGATATATATTTATGATAAATAAAATAATAATCCTTTTTTAGAAAAATAATTTTTTTCTTAAAAATTGTATTTGTTTCCAAAAGTAGGATGAGTCACGCTTTGCACAGATAATTTAAAAATAATTTTTACCACTATTAGAAAATATATTTTGTAAAATTAACTTAAATTTTTAAATCATAATATAAATATTATCTTAGTGTGTTTTTTGGTATTTATTTAAAATGTTTCATTTTTCGATGAAGAGTGAAAATTCTGATTTTTTTAAATGGTTTTTTATTTATATAATTCACTTGGTTAAGTTAAATTTTAAATTTGTTTTTAATGTAAAATAAAATAAATTATATTAAAATTTAACATTTTTAGGTCATTAGAATCAATTTCATTTTGAATTTTTATATTTAAACCTTATATAATTATGGGAGTTTTCTCTTTGAAAACCACCTTTTTTGTCGCATCTCCAAGTATAAATTAATACTGGATTTTGGAAATTATATTAATTGAATTTATAAAGTGGAATAAATTTATATAATAAATATAATATATATTTTCAAATAATTTAAAATTAATTTTTGACCATTAGGAAGAGTAAAACTTCTAAAAATTAATTATCATCATTCAAGTAAAAACTGATTTATCGAGGTGTTAAAATAAAATGATAAGGGTAAATATTACCTAAAAACTTGTACAAAACCAATTTGATGGAAATATTTAGACCTTATATCCTCTAAGGGTCGAAAATGACATGTTTTGGAGGATTTTTTCATGATATAAACATGGGTGTAATTAAATCATTTCATAAATTTCATTTTTGTTCTCTCCTATACTTATAAAAGACCACCGTAGATCCTCCCCTAATTTACACATTCAAAGAAGTTTGGATCATCCAAGTCCTGAAAAAATCACTTTGTTACTCCCCTCTAGATATCCTATATCATTTTTATCACAAACCATTCCTATGAAGGATTTTTTTTCAAACCAAAATAAGTTCCCAAAAGATGAGGTAACATTCTTAAATAATCATTTTCATTTTATTTCTTCATCCACATCCCTAAAATATTATTTAATCATGATAATATTATAAAACCAGCATAAAAATATACTTAGATGATATTATTTTAATGGAATAACCTATATACATCTCCTCTTCCATCAAGTGGGAAATGAAATCATTGATCATTTGTACAGAGGACTATCGCCTCATTATCTGATGCAATTCATTCTCTATAACCACCTTTAAAGGATGTATATAAGTATGGATTTAACACATGTATATGATATTAATGTTATTATTAAACTTTAATAATTACAATATCACATATACCTTATAAGTCCTCATCCATAAACATCACATACTCTTGATTTTTAGTTAATAGAATTACTTTTTTCACATTGGGGATTTTTTTAGGTTTAGAGTTTTAGAGAATTAGGCAAAAAATATTTCATAACGAATCAAATATTACAATGTAGACACTTCTACTCAATATTCATTTTAAATTAATAATCAAAACTTTTGAAAATAAAATAAGGTTTATTTTCATGATCAAACATCACAATTTTTACCTTCATCTCATCCTTATCTCTATTTTCCCTTAAATCATATGAAAACATTTTAAAACTTCTGTTTATCACAAAAACACTAGGTAAGGTATACACAAAGAAATAAAAATTTTGGTCTTGTAAAAAAATTATACCCATGAAAACTTTATCATAAAATAATACATTCCACCCTTACAAAATAGTAAATATTTTCTTATCAGAATAATCTCATTCCTTCCCTTTTTTATAATCATAAGATTACCATAAACCCATAACAATAATATATAACACATAATTTTTTCTGGGAATATAATTACACTTTTCATATATATAAATGGAATAACCATGTGGTCGAATTCCATACTTATCACTCTTACAAATGGAATAAAAATATGGTCAACATCCATATCCAATACATTGGAGGGATATCATGAACCCACCCATCATAAGTTTATCATGTAACTAATCACCATTGGATTATCACGTAACCATCCTTCAAATTTACATGTACCATTATATAATCACAACACATAAAATCATTCAATTTTCTATATATAACTATAAAAATTTCATTTCAACTCATAAAGAAACACTTCATGGTATTGAAATAATCAATCCATTTTCAAAACCCATTTTAATAAATAAAATATCTAAAATAGGAAAAATCAGGTGTCATTTTCTTTTAAAAACATGAAGGCTTGTAAATGAATCCAAATATCAAATAATTTTCATGACGGTGAAGAATTTATTATCACTATATACATTAAACCAAAATATTCCTTTTTTCATTTGTAAAGAAATAAAAAAAATCAATATAAAAATATTCTTTTTTTAATCATTTTTCAAAAATTCAAAGTCAAAGGTGTTTTTTTAGGAAGGTGGTGCCTCATTCAAAGACCAAGGTACAATTTATTGAATAGAGAAAAAATAGGATTACATGATTCTAAAAGATAGAATCTTATTACAATATTTCTCAAAAAGAGGAATCAAATCACCAGGAAAATCATTCTTCCAAGTAATGACTTGGTTGGATCCCTTATTGGAAAGACCATTCAAAACCATATTCCTTTCACGGAAAGAATTCATAATAATGTAGTTGGTTTCCAAAAGTAAATCAAGAAAATTAATCCAACGGGAAGTAAGCGGCCAAGTAAGATTCACCACACCCTTCCAAATAGCCTGGATAGTAGTGGTTGAATCACGTTTGATCGAAATATTTTTCCAATCATTTTGTTTTGAAAAGTCAATAGCATGAATGTCCTCCATAATTTCCTCTTCAAGAGACGAGGTCTTACCAGATCCACCAAAAAAGTATTCGAGACATTGGCCAAGATGATCTCTAAAAATATCACCACATCCAATAGGTCCTGGGTTGCATTTGGAGGAACCATAGACATTCACATTGATCTATCTTGTAAATGGGGCTTCCAAAATACCTCAAAGGTGCATCTAGGCTGTCGATAAAGACCGGCAATCCAAAGATGATGCAGGATCTCAAATTCCCCACGGTGTTGTCACAATAGGCTTTCTAAATCGAGGTAACATCATTAATGGAAATAAAAATCCATGCCCGACCTTCATTAAGCTTGAATGAGCATTTATTTTGATGAATATTATTTCATTCATACCAGATCACATGGAGGAGCTCAGCAACAGCAGCCAAAAAAGATTCTTAATTTGTTGTAAAGATTCAAATCCAAAATATCATTGAAGATGGGAGATGGTTGAGCTAAAGAGTAACCATTTTCAACCAAAGATTTCAAAAATATAGTTCCAAAGAGCTAATGATGTAGCAAAATAAAGAAACATATGATCAGCATCTTCTCGATTTTGGTTGCACAAGTGACATTTAGAGCGAAGTTGGATCCCAAAGGATTGTAGACAAACATTAGTGGGGACTCTGTTGTGCACAATATGCCAAACGAGAGTAAGTATCGAGTTTTTAATTCAAGGTTTTCTAAGGAATTCAACCAAAATAAGTTAGAGTCAGTATCAATGAAATTGTATTTATAGAAACTATTGGAATTAAGTATACCATTACAGGCAGGTTCCAAAATAAAACAATATTAAAATTTATAAAAGGGATAGTTTTCAATGAAATTTCTGATATTTTTATGTTAGTCTATGTTGTTTGAATTTAAAACATCCCATATAGTAGAGTTGGTGTTATCAGGAGGTGAATTTTGGGGAATCATGGAAATTAGAGGACCCCCCATCTAGTTGTCAAGCCAAAAATTCATGGTTGAATAAGAAGTGGACATCCATATAGAGTTTTTAATAATTTTAGTTTAGGAATGTCTAATGGATGGCCATATGGAAGAGGTGATATACTTCAAATTTAGATTTCTACTCTTAGTAATGAATATTTTTTTTGAGAAAAGAAATAGAGTTAGAGTTGTTGTTAAGACGCCTCCAAGTGAGCCTAGCTTGAAGATCATCATTAAAAAGGTTCTGATTTGTTATGCTAATACCACCCTTATCTAAAGGTTTACAACAGGTGGACCAAGGAATGGTCATAAGCTTCCTTTCATGCATGCATCCAGTCCAAACAGGATTTTTAATGCAAGCATTAAATTTATTTAGCAGACCAACCAACCATTTTCAAACCATTATCAAATAGACCATTTTGGAAACAATTACAGATTTGACAAGATAGATTCTACCAGCCATGGAAAGGGATTTACCCTTCAAAGAAGAAAGTAGGTGAGTAATTTGGTCATGAATGGTAGAGAAGTAGCTGAATTTAAGTCTTCTCCAAAACAAAGGCATGCCAAGATAGGTGAAAGGGAAAGATCCTTCCATTATTCCCAAGAAATTTATGATATTAGTTTTCTTGATGGAAGGAAAGGTTTTCCCAAAAAACATGAAGTATTCATTGCAGCATATAGATTGACCATAGATTTCTTCATAATGAGACAAGGTAGTTTTGAGACATTGAATATTTCTTTTATTTACTTATATGAAAAGGATGATGTCATCAGCATACAAGAGGTGAGTGGGAATATTGGAATTATTGGAATCCTGAATAGGTTTAATCTTGTTTTATCCACAAGACGAGTGAGCAGTATTCATAAGTAATCCTCTAAAATCGCAAATATACTTAAAAAAAGAGGATCTCCTTGTCTAACCCCCTTGGTTCATTTAAATAATCCCTTAGGGACACCATTAACAAGGATAGAGATAAAAGAAGAGATGAATAAAGAGTATATCAAGCTAATGAAGGATTAATTGAAGCCAAAACTTCTGAGGACTTTGAAGATGAAACTCCAATCAATGGTGTCAAAATCTTTTATAATATCAATTTTAACGGAAACATTACCTCCCCTGGTGGAATTGTTGAGATTATTAGTGCATTCAGAGGAAATTTAGATACAATCTTGAATAGACCTACCCTTGATAAAACCAAATTGATTCCTAGAAAAAAAATTATTACATAAGTTAGTAAGTCTGTTCGCAATAAGTTTTGAGATAATTTTGTAACTGGTATTGATCAAAGAAATACGTCGGAAATGGTGAATATCAAAGGCATTATCCACTCTAGGGATTAAAGTAAGAAATTGGGCATTTAAACCATGCAGGAGAACATGAGTGGAGAAGAAAGATCTGATGAGTTTTCAAACATCTATATTAATAAACTTTTAATAGCACTAGAAACACCCATTATTGAATCCATCAGGACCTGGAGCACTATCAGGGATAAGACTAAAGAATGTTTCTTTTATTTCATGATCAAGTGGAATGCTTAAGATAAATTTATTGTCCACCTCAATCACCAAAGTAAGAATGATATCAGGAATGAGATCTTTGTTGACATTGTGATTGTTGAACAAATTATGAAAATAATTGACGACATGGTTCACAACGGCTTCCTCAGCGTCAATGATTTTGTACTCATCTCTAAGAAAAGATAGTGGTCGATTGAATTTTTGAATTCTTTGGAGAGAATTATAGAACTTTGTATTTCTATCACCATATGCAACCCTTTTATATTTAAATTTTTTCTTTCACATGTTATCCTTAATGACAAGCAAAGAGTTTAGTTTAAAGGAAATATTGATTTAAAGATGAGGATCTAAATTGAAACCATATCTAGTGTTGGAATTTTGGATTTGAATGAGGTCCTTCTCAAGATAAGAGATATTAGCATCAAGTTTCTTGGATTTCAAGCTGCACCAACATTTAATATACTACTTTAGTTGTCTTAGTTTGTTGACCCAATCAAATGTATCATTGTGATTCCTCATTCTTTCCTAGATTTTTTTTATGAATTTAGTAAAATCAGGATCCGCAGACCAAGAATTATTAAATTTGAAAGGAAGGGTATGTTTATGACCCTTAGTTAATAGAATAACAAGAATAGGCTGATGATTCGAGTGAATCTTGGTTAAGGTAATGCTCTAAATGGTGTCCCATTTATCAAGAGAAGAGATATTAGTGAAATACCTATCAAGCTTGCTAGAAAAAATCCTGTTTTAGTGACGTCTATACCAGTTGAACTTAGCACTAATAAGATTAATTTCTATAAGATTGAAATCCCCAATGGATGATCTAAATTCTCTTGAAGAAATAGGATAGTGTTCCTGTCCAATTTTTTCATTAGAAGCTAGAATTTCATTAAAGTCCCCAATCAAAAACTCGGGATCCTGAATTTTGTTAGATGAAACACTAAGGTCATGCCAATGGGGTCTTCGATCTTGGTATCGGTTTTTAGTATAAATCATAGTAAAAAAAGTGTGATCACTATCAATGTTAAATTCACATGTGAAAATCTGTTTAGTAATTCTGAAAGCATTAACAAACTGTAAGGAGGAATGGTAAATAAATCCAGAGAGACTCAATAGCCACACCAGTTTTTCAAGCACCTAGGTAAATATAACCATAAGAACTAATATGCATATATTTTGAGGAAAATTAAATTTTAGAAATATAAATTAAAAAATTATTTGGTTTGTGAGTCTTGAGAAATATTTTCAAAATAGTGTAAGTTTTAGGGTTAGCATTACCCTAACAGTTTCAAAAGAAGAAATTCATTAGAACTTGTGTTTGGAGTTAGATCCCCCATTATTTGAGCCACCCGAGCCCTTACCCCTCTTTTATATTCTCACTTATTGAGATGAGTTTGGACTATTTTTATTTACCTGCATACTCATAGAGGAGGCAGTATTTGTATTAGAAATACCTACATTGGAAGAACTTTTATGTGTTTCAAATTCTTTGGGATTTATAGTTGCTACCATTGTGATATCCTTAGAAGTCTGAATTTTTTATTATCTTGCATGTTAGGAAATAAATTAATAGAATTGAAATGGGTGGTGTTCTAGGTACTCACTAACTCTTATTTATCAGAGGAAACAACCCGGGAATTATCAATAGCATTGGTGTTCAAAGGTGTAGTCATTAAACTACCCTTTGATGACCCAATGTGTTGTTTATCATGTGTGTTGGGTGAGAAATTAGAGCAATTAATAGTGTCAGTAATATGTGTACCTTCTTCCTTCAGCTTAGTGGGGGATACAAGTACCTTGTCTTGTGAGTTAACCTCATTCAATAAGTTAGGGCTCTCAGAGGCAACATGGGCTGATGTAGCATTCACTTTGGGTAAATACACAAGTACTAAAGTTTGTCCAGCATCCATAGAGGAGGGGACACATTTATCTTTATCCACCAAAGTAGAATGTGATTTCTCAAGAGTATCCAACACAAGATTTTCAATCACTTCTAGTATGTCCTGCTTCATTGTAGCATTTTCTTCATTATCATCCATTTCAGCCGAGCTCGTACCTGAGGTTTCACCCAATATATGATCCTTTTTCACCCAGATTTCATTTTTCTTATTTTTTGCGTTTGGTTTTTTCGCTACAGATGTCTTTCCTTTTTTCTTATTCTGAACTAGCATCCACTCATCAACCTATGGTTTTTATACCTGGTTCTTTATAACTCTACATTTTATCAGGGAGTGCACAACGATTTTACATAACTCACAGAAAGGTGGCTTGCGCTCATATTTGATCCTCACCTCTATTTTATAATCCTTCGCATTGTAGGAAATCACCACTGGAAGTTTATGTTAAAGATTGACCTCTGACATTACCCACGCGTAAATCTCAAGCTCAAAATTAAGGGTTCTTTGATCAATTTTTAGAGGTGTATCGATGCAAGAGGCTAGGTCATTTAGAATCGTATAGTACCAAAAAAACTAGTTGAGACCGTGTAGATGCACCCATATTTTCACCAAAGTATTCCTATGGGTATAAGGATTGAAGGAGAAGTCCCATTTGGATAGTCTAAGAAAACCAATTTTTAGTTGAATGTTTCCCGATTTCCACACCCGATCAAGCTTATCCAGTGAACTTAATAGGATGTGAAAATATCCATGACTGATGGGGATAAGCTTCTAGTCTGTGAAAGCACAAATGTGTACAATCCTCAATTTAATTTCCAGGGAAGACCATGGATTTTCTCTCTTAAGGTAAGAAATACGACCAAAAATAGAGAACTTACACATTTGTGATCGCTACTTCAGTGCCTCAGGATCCGACTCAACTACAAATCAACCATACTCTAATTTCATGAAAAGTGATTTCTTCGTCGTGTTTTTATTTGATGGTTCCGAACCCCTGAGAGCTCCAAGGAATAAAATCCCTTTGGTCCTTCCAACCATCGATGATTGATATTTGTGTGTAGTGACTCCAAGGACTTTGAAGGTCTTTTCCCATTCTGGAACAAAACCCGCCATGCTACAGCAGATCTATGATGTTTCAAGAAGCTCATTGTTGGCAGTAATGGAAAGTCCTAGTCATCGCGAGGGTGAGGAGCTCCAAAGACACTATTTTATTCTTTTTGGTAGATTTCATAAAAGTTGTTGTTTATACAAATAATAAGATTATGTGGTTGTATAACATCAAAATATGTCTCAATGAAAAGGTATTGAGTTGAATTCCCTTACTTGGAGTCTGATTTATCACATATGTACTTTATCTTCTTGAATAATAAACTTATGTTATTCATTTACTTTATTGAGAACCTTTTTCAAGTTTATTATTCCTTTTATATTACTTATCACCATGTTATAATAATTACCTAATTATATAATCTCAAATCAAATATTTCTATGATGTTAGGTACTTGAGTCCAAAATTAAATTAGTATGATGTTAATAGTGTAAATATAAGGACCTGGCCATAAATGTTACATAATCTTAAGAAAATTCAATAATTTTACTTTAATTCATATCTAGGATCTTTTTAGGTTTAGATATTTAGAAAATTTGGTCACAAATCATACATAACAACTTAAATATTACAATTAGACACTTCTACTCACTATCATTTTTTTTCATAAAACAAAATCTCTTTAAAAAATAACATGGTATCGTTTCATGTTTTAACAGATTGACTTTTCCTTATTCCCATCCTTAACTATATTATTCTTTATGTCTTGTTGAAAAAATTTCAAAACTTGGGATGATCATAAAAATGTCACCAAGGGATATAAAATAAAGAATGAAAACATTAGTCCATGAATATATACAAATAAATGAAATCATACTTTTCACTAATAACACATAAGCTCTTTAACATATCACATAAAATCATAATATTTATGAATAAATCATTGAAATCATAAATCATAAAGGTAAATTTTTTCATCCATAACATACATACATTATAGCTTTCATAGCTACATAGGGACTAACATTCATGGTTACATTTGGAATACCCATCACTATATATTCCCTAAATATCTTAGGAGAAACCTTAATGTTTACTTCTATCACATTACCCAATGAATTAGAGAGCTATTACGGGCTCACCCTCATATTGTTTTATCACAGAACCACCTATATACATAAGAAATACCTAATAACCATAACATAATCATAACACATGAACCAGAATAAGGGAAAAATAAAATTTCCACATTGCAATCATAAGCCATCATTTCAAGATATTGATATAATCAATAAATTCTCAAAAACCATTTTCAATACCAAAATACCTAAAAATTAATTTGGTTTTTAATTTTATTTTTACAAAACATTACGCATGTAGAGGAATCCAAATATCAAATAATGCTCGCAGTAGTGGAAAGGTCATTATGGTTGCGTACATTAAAAAGAAAAATTCCTTTTGTCATTTAGTGAAATGTTTCATAAAAAAATATTCCCTTTTTAAAACCTTTGAATTAAATTAAAAGTCAAATGGATTGATTATACAACATATAAAATAAGTTCTTATATAAACCAAAATATTCCTTAATTAAAGGATATTGAGATGAAGACCCTTAACTTGAGTCTAACCTGTCTCATTCATTATTTAATTTTGGATTAATAAACTAAGGTTAATTTATACTTACATTGGAACCTTTTTTATAGTTTTTTATTCATTTTATATCACTTATTACCATGTTATCGCAATTTGTTAATTATTTGAGTTTATATCAGACGTTTTGTCGATGTTCGGTATTTGAGTCGAAAATAAACCCCTCTTGATGAAAATTATCCATGTGGTCAAAATTTCATTATCTTCAAAAAATTATTCATGATTTAAATATAATATATATCCTATATACATGAATTTATATTAGTCCATAACATTTGGATATAAGAAATTAAATACATTGTTCATGTAGATGGTAGACCGTACTTACGCATGAATGCTACATTCATTTCATTTTCATATTAATGTAATGAAAAAAAAATGATAAAAAGGAAAATTATAATTAAAATATAATATATATATATATATATATGTTAAATAAGTTCATTAACTCTATCCTTTATATGTTCCATGTATGGCATGAATGATTCATACCGCTTTGAGGGGTGGAAGTCCACACTTCCCCAAACGAAATTATCTTATTTACACAACATGGAATGCATAAAGTTATGTTAGAAATAAAAATTACAGAAGCATAGAGACAATATAAATATAATATATATCATATATAAATATAGTTCCATTATAATTAACACCCTGAGAGGTGGTAGGAGAAAATTGTACAATCATTGTTTCGTGACGAAGTAGTTCCCCGTACACAGAAACAGTATGATTGTATCCATTAGATGGAGGTGTCTGTATGTGTAGTTAGAATAATTATCTTAAAAACATCATAGTATATTGAGGATAATGTTGTTTTTATTTAACCATATAATAATAATATAATAGGTAGTAGAGAATAAAAATAAAGGAATGGAACTTGAGAGAGGACGTTACCTCTAAATCGGGTAACTTCTTTTGATTTGAGCCAAAAGGCTTTATTGAATTTCCTTCTTCTTGAAGGATTCTAGGAGGAAATGGGAGATGTTAGGATATTATTTGAGAATAATTTTGATGTGACAAGGGTCTTGATCGGTGTGATTAACTGGGTAGAGTTGGTGGGCTTTTATAAGAGAGAAGAGGGGAACTTTATGAAAGTCTTGAAATATTATTTTATTAAAAAATGATTTTCGAATTACAATACCTAAAAAGTGATATTATTCTAGGACTATATGAATATGGTCCTAAATATTCTCATAAAATTGGTTTTATACAATTTTAGTTCATAACATTAACCATATCTTTTATCATTAACCCTTAGTTAAAAATATTAACTCATACCATGTCTTCATGTATTTCCATAATATATAGTTACTATAGTTACTATAAAAGTATAATAGAACCAAAAGTGAATCATTAATGAAATTTATAACATTATATAAGTAATTTTTCTAAATATTAAATTTTTAGGACTATTATATCATTTAATAAAATATTATTTTTTTTAAAAACATATTAATGTTAATTTTGACACTATATAGAAATTTTTTTAAGTCATAAAAACATGATTACCTAGAAAAAAATATTAAATCAAAGAAAATATTTCACAATAATCCATAAAATTTTTATATTGAAACATAATTATCAAATTACATTTATTTTAATATTTATAATATCATTTATTGAAATATTTCATTAATAAGATATTCACTAAATCATCATTGTGTTATAAATAAATTTATTTATTTAATGTCTAAAAATTTCAAATAAATAACCATGATGTAGGAAATATTTTTATATTTCTAATTAGTATTTATAGTCATATATATCATCTATAAAACCCTATATTAAAATTATTTTAGTAAAATATATATTTTTAGGATATATTCCCCTTTTCCTTAAATTAAATATTATAAAATGTCATTTTCACAGCCAAATGGCTCCCAAATACCAAACGTCCAACCTAAGGATGCTCATTGTCGGAAATATCTCATAAAATGGGATTATGACACATTTTAGGGTAGTTTTATATTATTATAATATTATTTTTTTAAACTTGTTTACCAGATTTAACCTTAAACCATGGTAAATTAAAATAATTACTTAAGTTACTATTCATAATGTCCAAAATAAAAGCTACCTATTAACACAATTTGGAACTTTTGATTCTAAATATGGTAACCATTTTTATAAATTCAAAACACAGTAATTGTAGTAATTAATTTAAAATTAATTCTTGTTTTCAAAACTAGAAATCATGTTTTTAAAAAGTAAAAACTATCAAAATATTGACATGATTTTTTATCCAATTTCAATGTGAAATTACTTCCAATGAAAAATATTAAATTAAATGATAAAAACATAATCCAATGAAACATTATACCTAATTTAAATTAAAATATAAATATATAAATATATTATATGAAAAGGAGGTTTTGAATTAAAATAGTGGTATTTTCACTGTTCATTAAAATATAGATTTTATCAGAATAATTCCAAAATTTCAACCAAAGTAAATTTTGATGGTCTTATTAGAAATAAGATGTTTATTTTGTCAAATATAACATATACAGGTGAAAAAAATATATTTAAAAAGGTTCCTCCATCAAAATGCAGTAAAAGTGCATTTCTAGAAAAAAAAACTTTTATCTGAAAATTTGAATTTGTTCTTATATCATATATAAAAAAAATTTAAAATGAATTTAAAATTTAAAATTTAATATATATCATATATTTTTAATTAAATAAATATCCATAAGGAGTGATACGATTTAATAAACACAATTATTCTCCAATAAAAATAGGTTTTCATAAAAACACATCTTTTATATTTAATTGGTTTTACTTCCATTTCTAATAAATTTGGTAACTAATGAGTCCTTATTTAAACATGTGTAAAACATAATTTAGAAATTCAGTTGATACTATTTATTCCTACCATTCCAATGGATAGTTTATAATGGTAACATTTAAATAATAATATTTAGTTGTTTGTTTAAGCTCAATGTATCGTATCACGTATTTTATTGAACATAGTGTTTCTTTCCTAAAATACAGGATGTTAAATCATTCCCACTTTTAGGAATTGTGTCCTCACAATTTTAGAATTTGGATCGGTAAGTTCATTGAGAATAATACATCATAAAAAGAGTCAATAAAACTATCACCTTAAAAGAAGTAAAGATAAGTACAAAGGTCTCCTAAGATTAAAGATACTAGGATTCCATATAAGAAAACATGGATATGGAAGAGAAAATAAACATCTTGTTCTGATGTAGAGTGATAAAATCATTATTAGGAGATATTTAACAACCAGAATACCATAAACATGTGATGGGTTAAACAGTCTTTGATTTCCATGTAGGAAAAGTAAATGGAAAACATTTTTTGTTTTAAGGTCCTTTTCATAAAATTGAGGAATTATTTTACTACATAGAATAATAACATTAGGAAACATACTTACTTGTCAAGGAGAATTTCATACATTAATAAATATCTACAAAAAACTTATCTTTTATCCAAACAACGAGTATACAAGATGACATAGTCACACTAGAAGTGCTAGAATCAACTTCTAGAGAATCAAATATTCCCCAAAAGATGAACTATATATTTCCCTTGTCTTTATACATTAACCAAAACCAAAATGGTTAGTAAAATATCAGATAATTCCTAAAAATAATAATCCTTTATAAAAATAAAAACTACTCTTAATCTATAAAATTGAAAAACAATACACAAAGTTTAACAAAAACTATTTATTAAACAATTTTCTTTAAAGTTCTTAAAAATAATCCAAAAATAAGATTGAAACCCAAAATTCATAAGGATTTGATCACATAGTCTTCCATGATAGATATCAACATTTATCTCTAAATAACATAGACTACTCTGAAATTCTCATACTTAAAAGTAATTAACCAGATCACATGTTCTCCATGATAGGTTAATCATTTCCATGAAAAACAAAATCTCCATATGTCCACAATAAAAACATATACTATTTAAATATAAAATTATACCATTAGTCCTCAAATTAAATCTCATAGTATTCTATTTTCCTTAGGCATATAGTGTTCGTAAAAGATAAAAAATATTCATTAATAACATTTATCACATAATTAACAAATAATTTTCCTAAACTAAGGATTTCTATTTAATAATAATTATGTTCCAAAAATGAACTTATTTTGATTCCATAAACTCGTTAAACTAAAAGGTAAAATTCATACTAATTAGGGACTTAACGTAGGCTAGTGGTAGGCGATAAAGCCTTGTCGCACTTTGGTTGTCGGTTTGATTCCCACGAACTTGCCTGACGGGACGGGTTGTTAACCTTCCTATGGGTCATCCTTTAATAAAACTATATAATTTTTAAAACATTCCCAAAGTGAGATAAAAACCTAAAAATAATAATAACATAAGTTAACCTCAATTTTATCTCATTCATTTCATTTTTCTTCTCAAAATGTAATAATCATGGATCATGTAATCCCTAAATATTCTTTATAATTATGTCTACAAAAGAGAAGTTAATTATTCCTAAAATAAAATTTTCACATAACAAACATTAGGGTTACACATAATAGGTAAAATTCTTCCAAGGTAATCCCATCAACAAAAGATAATTAATACATTTAAACATTTCATCACCCAGTGATTTAACATAACACTCGAATTTATAAAATGTAGACATATTAATCATCTAGTATTATTTATGATCGATTAACCATGTTTTTTTAAATTATTCCATAATACGTAATTCCTACAAAAAAATCATGAATCATGTCCTAAGAATCAATAATTTCAAAACATTATCTATGCAAGTAATCATACATTTCATTGGTCATTTTCAGTTTCCTAGTCTTCAATTGGAATGGCATTAGGTATTGGTAAATATATATTTGTATAGTCCTGCTGATCTCATTCCCATACCTTCTTCATAGGAAATCTATTTTCATAATTACTATACTCCCCACATTTAAAACATTCAATTGATAACTCACAAATAACTTCTTCCCATTTCCTGGAGTTAACTGAATGCTTCCTTTTTCTATGGAAGGTAGTTTCTTTATAACCTTCTTTAAAACATCTATAACATATTCCCACCCCTTTAAAAATACTCCAAGGTGTTTCTTTCCAAATAAATAACACCTATTTCATTTAATATACTTACCTATATAATTATTTTATGAACTTCCATGGGGATTCGTTTCTCCCATATATAATTCATCAGAAAAATAAACAAGGATCAAGTGGTTAACCATTACTCCGGATAGATGGTTTAGAGTAACCATAAGAGTTCTCATTGTGTCTCCCATTTCAATTTTTTATTAATCATAGAATCGCCACATTTTCCTTCACATCCATTATTACTTTGGTTGCTTCTAGATCCATCCATTTACTAAATAAATGTTAGTGTGAGTATTTTAGTAAAATCATCATATACTATCTTCTGAGGAGAGTAAACACTAAGATATATGTATTCATGTTATCTTAAAATCAATGAAATTATCTAAAATAACTATTACTCTTTCTAATATGATAACCATTGTGGTTATAAATAACTTTTTTCTTATGCTTTAGTAACACCCTAACCTCTAAAGTTATCTAAACCAACCTATGATACAAACTATAAGGTATCAGACTTAAACATTACATAATATTTAGATAAGTCAATAATTTGTAATTAATTAACTTAGAATATCATTCCATGTTTATATCTTTAGATAATTAGATCATAAATAATACATAACAACTTAAATATTACAATTAAAAACTTCTACTCATTGTCCATTTTTTCATAAAACAATAACTCTTTGAAAAAAAACATGGTATTGTTTCATGTTTTAACATCATGAATCTTACTTCATCCCATCCTTGACTCTATTATTATTTAATTCCTATTAAAAACATTCAAAAACATAGGATGATGATAAAAAAGATCAGTAAGGGATATAAAATAAGGAATGAAAACATTGTTCCAGGAATACATAAAAATAAATGAAATCATAAGTTTCACTCATAAAACATTAGATATTTAACATACCACATAAAGTCATAAGATTTATGAATAAATCATGTAAATGATAAATTATAAAGTTAACATGTTTCATCCATAACATACTTACATTTTAGCTTTCATAGCTACATAGGGAGTAACCTTCATGGTTACGTTAAGAATACCCATCACATTATATTCCATAAATCTATTAGGAGAAACCATATTTTTTACCTTTGTCACATCACCCAATTAATTATAGATCTATCAAGAGACCAACTACCCTTGGTTTATCATGGAACCAATTTTATACATAAGTAATGTCCAAGAACCATAATATAATCATAACACATGAATAAGTTTAAAGGGAAAAAATAACATTTCCACATTGCAATCATAAGAAATCAATTCAAGATATTGATATATTCAATCCATTCTAAAAACCCATTTTCGGTAAAAAAAAATACCTAAAATATTAATGTGGTATTTACTTTTATTTTTATAAAACATTATGTCTTTTAGAGGAATCCAAATATCAACTAATGTTCGTGGTTGTGGAAAGGTCATTGTCACAGTGTATGTTAAAAAGAAACATTCCTTTCATAGTTTAGTAAAATGATTCATAAAAAATATTCACTTTTTAAAATTTATTAATTAAATTAAAATTAAAAGGGGTTGATTATACACCGTATAAAAGAAGTTTGTGTATAAACCAAAAAATGTCTCAATGAAAGGAGATTGAGACGAAGTCCCTTACCTTGAGTCTGACATGTCTCGTTCAATATTTAATTTCCTAAATAATATAATTAGGTTAATTTATACTTTCTTTTGAACATTTTTAAATTTTATTATAAATTTTATATCACTTATTACCATGTTATCTCAATTATATAATAATTTGAGTTCATATCAGACGTTCTGTTAATGTTCGGTGTTTGAGTAAAAAATGAACCAATTTGGATGAAAATTAACTATATGGTCATAATTCCTTTATATCTAGAATATTATTCATGATTTAAATATCATATATATCTAGTATATATATATTTATCATATTCCATATCATTTGTAGTTAATAAATGAAATGCACCATTCATAGAGGCGGTTGGTCGTACGTATGAATGAACGCTACTTTCATTTCATTGTCATATTAATTGAATAAAGAATAAATGATAAAAAGCTATATTATAATTATATAATAATATATATGATACATAATTTTATTAAATCACATTCCATGTATGTCATTAATGAGTCATATCACTTTGAGGGGGCGGTATTCCACACTTTCTCAAAGAAATTATTGTATTTACACAATCTGGAAAGAATAAAGGTATGTTCTAAATAAAAACTACAAAACCATATAAGAAATATAAATATAATATATATCACATATAAATATATTTCCTTCATAATTTCCACAATTATATGTGGTAGGAGAAAATTTAACAATCATCGTTTCTTGATGTAGTAGTTCACCGTACAGAGAAACAGTATGTTTGTATCCATTAGATGGAGGTGTCTGTAAGTTTAGTTCAAATAATTATCATAAAAACATCCTAGTATATCGATGATACTATTATTTTATATAACCATAGAATAATAAGATAATAGGGAGTGTATAATTAAAATATATGAATGGAACTTGAGGGAAATTGTTACCTCTAAATCAGGTAACTTCTTTTAATTTCTGCCAAAAGGATTTATTTAATTGCCTTATTCCCAAGTTAAAGATTCTAGGAGAAATTGAGGGATTTTAAGAGCTTATTTGGGAATAATTTTGTCTAAATACTTTTATTTAGAGGTGTGAGTATGTGGGTAGAGGTAGTTTCCTTTTATAAGAGGGAGGAAGGGCACTTTAGGAAAGTCTTGAAATATTATTTTATTAAAAACTATTCTCAAATTATAAGAGCTCAAAAGTGATATAATTAGAGATTAAGATGAATATGGTTTTAAAAACTCTCATCCAATAGGTTTTATAGATATTTAGGTCATAAAATTACCCTTATCTTTTAGCTTTAACCCTTAGTTAAAAACCTTAACTCTTATCGTGTTTTCTTGTATATTCATAATATTTGGTTACTACAGTTATGATAAAATGCCAATAGAACCACAAGTAGATAATTAATGAAATTTTTTAAATTATATAAGTTAGTTGGATGAATATTATATTTTTAGTACTATTATATCATTTAATAAAATAATATTTTTTTTAAGATCTCATTTATGTCAATTTTGACACTATTTAGTAATTTATTTTTGTTAAAGTCGTAACAACTTGATTCCATCAAAAAACATTAAATCAAATATAATATGTCATAATCATCCATAAAATTCTTTTATGGAATCAAAATATTAAATTATGTTTATTTATATATTTATAATATCATTTATTTGAATCTTTCATTAATAATGTAATCTTTGCATCATCATTGTTTCATATATAAATTTATTTATTTAATATCTAAAAATTATTAATAAAATACCATGATTTATGAAATATTATTATATTTATAATAATTATTCATATTAATATATATTAGTTATATAACCCTATATTAAAATTGTTTTTGTAAAATATATTTGTTTATGTTATATTCCCCTTATCTTTAAATTAAATATTATAAAATGTCATTTTCACACCCAAGTGGATCCCAAATGCCAAAGGTTTGGCCTAAGGATGCTCATGGTCGGATATATTTTGTCCAATAATATTATTACATGTTTTAGGATAGTTTTATATTATTATAATATTATTTTTTACCCCTATTTTCCTGATTTACCCATTGACCATTGTAAATAAAACTAATTACTGAATTTATTATTCATAATGTCCAAAAATAAACAATACCAACTTAAAAAATTTGTAAATTATGATAAAAAATATGGGAAAAAATTTTCTAAATTAAAAATATATAAATTTTAATAATTAATTTAAAATTAATTTTCATTATCAAAACCAAAAAGCATGTTTTTTAAAAGAAAATATTATCAAAAGATTGACATGTGTTTATGTGTAATTTAAATGTAAAATTACTTCCAATGGAAAAAAATAGATTAAATTATAAAAACATAATAAAATTTTACATTGAAACCAATTAAAAATTAAATCTAAATAAATAAATAAATTAGATAAAAAGGCGGTTTTGAATTAAAATGCAGTATTTTTCACTATTCATTAAAACATAGATTTTATCAGAAAAATTAAAAAATTTCAACCAAAGTAAATTTTTATGTTCTACTTCTGAATAAGAAGTTTATTTTTTAAAATATAACATATATAGGTGAAAAAAATATATTTAAAAGGGGTTCCCCATCAAAAGGCAGTAAAAGTGCATTTTTAGAAAAATAATTCTTTTATCCGAAAAATTGAATTTGTTCTTATATCATATCTAGAAAACATATAGGATGGATTTAAAACATTAAATTGAATATATAAAATATATTTTTCATTATATAAATATACATAAAGGGTGATATGATTTTATAAACAAAATTATTCTCTTTTTAAAATAGGTTTTCATAAAAACACATTCTTTATATTCAATTAGTTTTTTTTCATTTATAATAAAGTTGGTAACTAATTAATCTTTATTTAAAAAATTTTAAACCATATTTCAATAATTAAATTTATATTATTAATTCATTCCATTCCAAAAACTAGGTTATAATAGTAACATTTAAATAATAATATTTAGTTGTTCGTTTAAGCTTGATGTAACACAACTTGTATGCAATTGAGAATAGTGATTCTTTCTTAAAAAATGAGATTTTAAAGTAACACCAAAATATTTTATGATATGCCTCTTATTAAAAAATTTCATTTTCTTTAATATCTTATGTTTCTCTTAACACCCAACTTAAAAGAATAATGAAATATTATTATTACCTAGTTGTTAAATTGGGGAGAAAGATTAGTATTAACCAAATTATGAAATTCAAATATTATATATTTATTTAATTTTTTTACATTCATCCAAATGGTTTTATAGTCATAATATATAACTAAATCCAATTATATTCATTAAAGGGAAATATTTTTAAAAATGGGGGTTTACCACATTTTGATAGTACACTTGTTTTAAATACAATTTTTAACAATTTTATAATTTATATTTTAAAAAATAAACATCTTATTTTAAATAAGAATATGAAAATTTACATTGGTTGAATTTTTGGTATTTTCTGATAACTTTCTTGTTTTGATGAATAGGTAAAAAATATTGCATTTTAATTAAAAACAAATTTTTTCTTCTAAATAATTTATAGTGTTAAATTTTATTTTTCATTGGTTATAAAGTAAAATTAGATAAATTTTTATCATTTAATTTAATTTATTCCATTTGAATCAATTTCACATTGAATTTGGATATAAAAACAATTCAATTTTCTGAACATTTTTACTTTAAAATCTCATTTTCTCATTTCATCAAAAGGATTAATTTTAAATTAATTTTGGCCAATAATTTTTTTAAAATTTTGAAAAATGGATTTTATAATTGTAACCATAAGGTTAAAATTTATTAAATATTTCCCTTTTATTTTGGATCAATTTGAATAACAAATTTATTATTTTTTTAATTACCACACTTAAGGGTAAATTGGGTAATTAAAGGTACAAAAAATATTATAAGTATTGTAAAATTACACTGACACTTGTCCTAATTTTATTGTATGAGTTATTATCTACCCAAATAATGTTTTTACAAATTTTATGGGATCTTTAAGCTAGTTTTATGACTTTACACCTTTTTTACTATTTTATTTTATACAAAGTCCAATATGTCATACTCATGTTTTTAATAAGTGTAAAATTTTTATATATTTTAATTCAAAAGTTAGTTTATACCAAAAATAATAATTTAAAATATAAAAATTTTATATTCCTCGTGATAATGCATTTTTTAGGGAATAAATAATTAAATTAATCGCTTTCACAATGATGATGCAATAATTATTTAATTAATGAACATATCAAATAAATGTTATTAAAATTTTTTAATTGAATATAATTTGATATAATTAATAACGTAAATGAATTTTAAGGATGAACATGACAAATTAGAGATTCATTAAAGATTTTTTTTCAAAGTTATCTTTAGTATTGATGTTTTTTAAAATTCAAACTAAGGAATATTGTCCAAATTGACATTAATTATATTTTAAAATATGTAATATTTTATTAAATGATATAAAATTCATAAAAATTTAAAATAAGGACAAATTATTGGGATAACCTTGAAAATATAATCAATGATCCATTTATGGTTTGTTTGGAATTTTATAGTAACTATATTAACCGTTAAGAAGTAAAAATACATGTTATGAGGGTAAGACTTAAAGATATTGAATAAGGGTTAAATACAAAAGATAAAGGTGAGAATGTAACATAAATTTGTCTAAAAATTATTAAATAAACATCAATTTAACAATATCACCATAAAATTTAATTTTAATTGTTTAATGGACACTTTTCCAGGAAAATAACATATATGTTTTTTAAGTCAATGATAATTAAAAAAGGTCACTCTCTTTGTATTTCATATCATTTAAGTGTCCACATATGTAAAAATCAGGATATGAACAAAAATAAATGTCTATTTTGATATTAATGAAATCTGTTTCATTATATAAATTTATTTTTAGTTTTTATAAATTACATAATTTCCATGAATTTTTCTTTAATGATAAAAAAATATTTATTTAATTAACATAAAAATAAAATAATTGATTTTAAATGTATTATATTTGATATATTTGGTATGTGTTAATGTGTCTAATTAATTTTATAAATCTATGTAATATATTATATATTTTTTAAAATAATTATATTATAATTCCCACTTTGTCTTGATGAATTTAATTTTAAATTAAGTGAATAGTATCAAATTTTAAAATAGTGATATTTCATTGAATTAATATTACATTAAATTGTTAAACAATCACAAAAATCTTAAATAATCACAAATGAGATAATATATGGTCTAAATATTTTTACCCTATTCATTTATATCTGATTTTGAAGTCTTTGGCTCTAGAATATTTTTTTTATATTTTAAAATTTTGAGGATTTCTAAATGTTCCCCCCACATCAATGAAAAAATGGTTCATCCTACCTCACTTCATCACACCAAATTGATCCTTGTTGATCAAAAAAAACCTGACCATTTTTTATAAAAAAATATTTATCCATGGTATGGAGTTCTTGGTCTTCAAAAATACTAACTCTAGATCCCTTAAGGAGATATCTAAAGAAAATCCACTGAAAAAGAGGTAATTATTTTACCAACTCATCCAAGTTAATTTCTTATTATAATTCCTTTTCATGTGTTTTTTACATACTAAAGTAATAGATACAGTATAATTTATATTCCTATATGTTATTATGATCATGTTACAACTATATTCTATGATTTCTCCATCCTACAAAAAATTAAAACATTGTGTGTGTGTGTGTACGTACGACTTATCATCTCAATGACTTGGTGTAATCTTTTTTTCATCACCACATTACATGGATGGATATAATGATGGAAATAATGGATATATATGATAATTATAGAATTATATTTATTCTATAAAAATTAATATACCATACACTTCCTTATCTTTTCACTCATTAAGGGAATGATACCGTCGCTCGTTCGTACATTTGACCTATCATCTTCACGATGTGATGCAATTCATTTTTCATATATAATATTCAAGAATGACTATAAATATGTATTTAATGATTAAATATTATATTTATAACATTAATATAATTGTGGATATTTTTAATATATATCCTATGTAAAATAACTGAGACATTCATGATAGAACATGCATCAGAAAATAAACCAATTATTACCCAAAATAGGGGTAATAAAAAATATTTTCAATAAATGGGCGATAAAATAATATCATAAGAAAATATATGATATCATAAATATGAATAAGGTTCTTATATAATTTAATAACATGATTAAAATAATAATTCATGAGGTTAAAGAATGTTCAAATAAAAGAAGCGTAAGGTAAGGGTCTCCATCTCAATATCCTATTATTGAGGCGTAATTTGATGTTATACACCAATATAATTTTATGAGGTGTATGTACACCCCCTTTGATGTATCATGTAATTAATTTATATTTAATCATGTTATTTTTTGTTATGTTAGTTTTTATTATTTCACGGGGCTTATGATTTAAATGTTCAGAGTGGAATGGGGTTCCTTGAATGTTTAAATATTTAGTTATCAAATCTTTTATCCATGTAAATATTATGGATATTATTCTAAATATTTATTTATATAGATATGAAAGGATTATAAAGGAAATTTTATGCATATTTTTAATTTCATTCATTTTTTTCAAATTGAATCTTTTTACATATTTTATACAGATCATTTTGACAAATGATAAAAGGAATGTTTTTTTAACTTATATGGTGTGAAAGGGAATTCCCCGCTGTCTTGATGCTTTAATGATTAAAATATTCCTTTAAAATTTTACAAGGTTATTTTCAATGAAATTTTTTCTTTTATAATTTTTCATAAATTTATATAAATTATTTCGAAGTAAAAAATAAAATTTATCTCAAAAAAATAAATGATTTTATTAAAATATTTCCATCTATATCAAAACACTTCGTTAAAACTTTTTTTAATTGAGGTTGATCTATTATGATGTCATCTAACATTTTTTATTCAATTATTTCTGATTATTTTTTCTATGAATGTTCTATTTTGATCCCATTCTTGTTTTATGGTTAAAGTATTCAAATTTTGTGTGCTAGTTTTTAATATAAATCTTTATGTTGTTTATGCTTCATCCCTTTCATATAAAGAATTTATTGGACTTATTATGTGATGGGAAGATCCTTATATATATCCTTGATGTGTTGGTAGTCTCTTGATATGAAATAAGTTGTCCAAAAACCATTATCATTTATTTCCAAGAAGTATTAAATTTTTAGGATGATAGATATTGACATAAATCCGATGGGTTTCTATACATAGACTTAAACTATCTTAAGGATAGATCTTGATAGTTTTGATATCCAACATTAAACATTCCATCATTATTGTTATTCCATGTGATTATTTGATTACTAAGAACATTTGTGGTCAAGTTTTAAGCTCATGTGATTAATTATATGACATTATTCGATCATCTTTTATTCTCTACATATTTATTATTATTTATTAATTATAGTTAGCTTCCACTATACATTACCCTTATTTATAATTTGAGATCACCCCTTTATTATGTTTTATTTCCCCCCAGGATTCCAAGAAGACTATTATGACTGATATACAGGGTTAATATAAGAGAATAATGGTGTTATAAAGGAAATTATTATTTAAATTTTATTTTTAAAATGTTATTTGAATTTTAAATATGCATCTAGTTTTCAAAGACTACTAAACTATTTAGTCATTTGGGATGCAATCTCTTTAATCTTATACCAATTTAATAAAGTAAGTATTGGTTTCGAGCTTATGGGGTCGACGTGTTATAGTTGGTATTAGAGAAATTTTAGTAGAAACCTTGGGAACTAAATTTAGGAAATCATGGATTAGAAAACATAACCCTATGGATGGATCTGAGGATAAGTCTATATATAGGATATCATCCTATAGATTTGGTAATACCATGGATAACCTAGTTAGACCTAATAAATCATAGATTAAGAAGAATATTTCATGACTTAGATATCCTATAAATTATTATTCATTACTATATCACTATGATTAGTGTTTCTCACATTGTACTTTGGGTTTTTGTAAATGGTTTTAATCAGCAAGGTTATACAAGTAATGTTTTTACTGCTAATGATAAAAAGACTAAAAAAGGAAAATTAAAGGATGTTGTTATTGTGGAGTAAGATAATGAAGTGTAATTAATGGTTTAATAATGAATTAAAATGATTAAAGTTATTGTGTATTTGGATTCAACAATTATTTCATGAATGGTGCTCTAGTTATATTAATACTGATATATATAAGGATTCTACTATAGTACTTACTCTTTAAGGATTTGGAAGCATGAAAGCCTTATTTTAGGTTTTTATGGTGATCAATGTATTCATATATTTTCTATGTAACAAAAAAATCTACATTATGTTATTTGGATAATCTAATGTTAAGATTGATTTTGTAAATTTAGATACCTTTTTGGACTTTGAATCTGGACAAGATTATTTTGAATGAGTCTTAACATAACAACTTATGGAATAGATTAAGTTGAACTTTGGATATTATTATTTGAGGTTAAAGTATTATTTATTGTATATTGTGTGTTAACATTTTTTATTTCAGTAAACATTTAGATGATGAAGGAAATACTTGTGGACCTTATGATTCATCAAAAGTGCTTCAGGAATAAAACTTAATCTTTAATATCCAACTCTATGTATATAAAATGAAGATAAAATAGATTGAATCACAACCAAAGGATGAAATTATAAAATGGAAAGAAATCATGTATATTTTCTTGAGTGATTTATCGAGATAGTAAAATAATACATAAACATGGGGAAAATTATTTTGGAACAAAAAATGTTATCTATGTACTTTTTTACTAATAAATTAATGGTCTTTCAACTGATCACAAGATTTGCAGTTTTTTTGTGGTTAACTTTCTAATGACCATGTTCTCTATCACTCCCCATAAGAACATGATAGATAGATTTCTAATTCATGTCCATTTTTTTACTTTCCACTAATTATCTACTATTCAAAAGCCTAATTTTTTTAAGACCTTCTCATTTTTATTTCCCTCTTATTAAGAATATGTTTTATTAACCCAATTCACGAAGTGTGTTTCCCACAATGGAATTTTGAAGTATAAAACTTTGATTTTTTAAGAATAATTTCAAATTGAGAGGATGAAATTTATTATAGGGTCGAATATAACAACCTAATATTTTATAGTATTCCTCTTATTAAATAAATTTATTTTCTTTGATAGCTTCCTTTTCTCACAAAACCCATCGTAAATGAATAATGAAATATTATTTTAACCTAACTATTAAACTGGTGAGAATGAATCGTATAAACCAAATTATAAAATTTATATATTATATATTTAATCATATTTCTTTACATTAATATAAATTATTTTATAAACATAACATAAAAATGAATCCAATTTTATGCCTTTAAATGTTATATTTTTCTAAAGGCAGTTTTATCGCCTTTTGATGGAGTACTTGTTTTAAATCTAGCTTTTAAAAAATTTATTTTTTATATTTGAAAAAATAAACTTCTTATTTTTTATAGGAATATAAAAATTTTCATTTTTTTTGATTTTTTGGTTTTTTTGATAACTTTCATGTATTGATGAATAGTAATAATATATTGCATTTTAATTGAAAACAACTTTTTCACCTAAATAATATATAGCTTTAATTATATTTTTTTATTGTTATTAAAGTATAATTAGATAAATTTTTTATAATTTAATCAAATTTAGGTCATTAGAATCAGTTTATCATTGAATTTGGATATAAAAACATTCAATTGTTTGAAAGTTTTTACTTTAAAAACCTTCTTTCTCGCTCCCTCAATGGGATTTATTTTAAATTAATTTTATCCAATTATGTGTTTTAAATTTTGAAAAATTTATTCCAAACACAGAATCATATAGTCCAAATCTATTAAATATGATCCTTTTATTTTTTACAGTATGAATAGTGACTTTAGTATTTTTTTAAAAATTACCACGGTTAAGGATAAATTTGATAAGTAAGCGTAAAAATAATATTTTAAGTTTTATGAAATTTTCTTAAAACTTTTAATAATTTTATAGGATGATTTTGTGTTAAAAAAATCATCACTGGGTCTATTTTATGGCCTCATGGAGGCACTTAGATGACTTTAATCCTTTTTTAGTAGTTTATTCTACGAAAAGTCCAATATATCACACTCATGTTTTTAATAAGTGTTTCATTTTAATATGTGGATATTTAGAAGATAAATTCAAATAAAAATATTAATTTCAAATATAAAATGATTATATTCATTGTGATAATTATTTTTTAATTTTTAGGTAATAAATAATTAAATTAAAGGATTGGAAAATTATGATATAGTAATTTTTTAATTAATAAACATATCAAATAAATGGTATTAAAGATATTAAAATAAATATAATTTGATATAATTATTGTCATAAATTAATTTTATGGATTACCTTTACATATTATAGATTCATTAAAGGGTTTTTTTAAGTTATCTTGTGTATTGATATTTTCTAAATGCTAAACTAATGAATGGTTTCAAAACTGACATTAATGGTATTTTAAAATAAATAATATTTTATTAAATGATACAAAATTGATAAAAATATAAAATTCAACAAAATGATTTTTATAAGGATTAAAATATCATCAATGATTCATTTATGGTTATTTTATCATTTTATAGTAACTTTATTAACTCTTGATGAGTAAAAACACATGTTTTCATGGTAAGAGTTAAAATTATTAAATAAGAGTTAAAAAATATAAGGGTTAGAATTTGACCTAAACCGATCATAAAATTATTGGACGAAATTTATTCAAAACTTATCACCTTAATATAGAACTTTAGTTGTTTAATGGATATTTTTCCATGAAAATAACTTATAAATTATTTAAATCAATGATATTTAAAAAATGTGACTCTCTTTGTATTTTGTATCACTTATATGTATACATGGGGACAAAATCATGATACAAATGAACATAAATGTCTATTCTTAAATTAATGAAAATATTTTCATTAAATAAATTTATTTTTAATTTTTAAAAAATATATAATTACCTTGAATTATTCTTCAAAGCTATAAATTATTTATTTAATTAACAAAAAAAAATTGATTTTAAAAGAATTAATTTTTATATATTTGTTATGAATTAATGTGTATAACTAATTTTCCTGATTGATAGGATATATTAGAGATTTTTTAAATCATTTTTTTATAATTCACATTTTTTCTTGATGTATTTAAAATCAAATTAAATTAATAGTATCAACTTTTACAATAGTGATATTTTATGAAATTAATATTTTATTAAATTTGATAAAAATAAAAAATAATTTAAATTATCATAACTAGGATAATAAATGGTCTAAAATGTCTTCTTTTATTCATTTATAGACAATTTGGAAGTATTTTTCTCAAGAATAACCTTTTTGTATTTTAATATTCTGAGGGTTTCTAAAACATTCTCTCACTAAAATTATAAAAGAGAACCTCCTCTCTCACTTCTTCACAACACTTTGAGTCTTCTAGATCAACCAATCCCTGACCATTTATCTTAATAAATCACTATACATTTTTCAAACGTCTTGGTCTTCCAAAAAGATCCACTCTATATCCCTTAAAGATATATCTAATGGAAGTCCCCCGAAGAAGGGGTAATAGTATTACCAACTCATTCAAGTTCATTTCTTCTTATACTTTCTATTCATGTGTTGTCTCCAAAATAAATTAATAAATATAATATAATATATATTCAAATATTTTTATAGGATTATTGGACAACCATATTCCATTATTTTTCTATCCTACAAAAAATGAAAACACCACGTGTGGATACGTATGGTTTACTGTCTCCACGTCGTAGTGTAATATATTTTTCATCACCACTTTACTTGGATGAGTATAATAAAGAAAATAATAGATATATATATGATAATTATAAAATTATATTTATGCTTGGAAAATTTATAAACCATACACTTCCTTAACCTTTCACTCATTAAGGGAATGATATCATCGCTCGTTCGTATGTACGACCTACCGTCTTCATGATGCAATAAGATTTATTTTACTTATAAAAAATTAAATAATGAATGTAAATATATATTTAATTATTAAATATGATATTTATCACAATAATATCATTCTTTAGATTTTGGATCTATATCCTATGCAAAATAATCGAGACATTCATAAAAAATGGCATAGGAAAATGAAGGAGTTAACACGAAAAACAAGGATAATAATGAATTATAATTAAAAAATGGGTGGTAAAATAAAATAATAAGATCATATATGATATCATAAATATTAATAAAGTTCTTATATAAGTTAATAGAATTATTAAAACCATTATAAAAGAGGTGTAATTATGTTCTACTAAAGGAAGTGTAAGGTAATGGTCTTCATCTTAATCTCCTTTCATTGAGGCACAGTTTGATATTGTACACCCACATTATTTTATGAGGTGTATATAGAGACCCTTTGAATTATCATGTCATTAATTTATTTTTATCATGTTCTTTAATATTATTTTAAATGTAATTATTTCATGGGGATTATGATTTAAATGTCCAAAGTGGTATGAAACAACTTGAATGTTTAAAGATTTAATTATCAAATATTTTCTCCATGTCAATATTCTTGATATTAATTTACATATTTGTTTATATGAATATAATAAGATTATAATAGACATTTTATTTATATTTTTAATTTCATTCAAATGTTTTCTAGTGAAATATTTTTATATATTTTATACAGAACATTTTGAAAAATAACAAAAGGAATTTCTTAAGTTATACGGCATTAACAGAATTTCCCATCGTCATGACGTATTAATGTTTTGAATATTCCTTTAAGAGTTTACAATGTTATTTTCAAAAAAAATATTTTCTTTTATAATTTTTTGGCCTTTATATGAATTATTTTAAATTAAGAAAAGGGTTATTTATCTCAAAAAATTAATTATTTTATTATAGAATTTTCATTAATGTGAACACACTTTGTTAGATATTTTTTTTAATTGAGTTTTAACTTTTATAATATCATCTAAAATATTTTATTTATTTTTTTATGATTATTTTCATTGTGGAAGTGCTATTCTGCTCTCATTCTTGGTATATGGTTAAATTGTTTACATTCCCTGTGTTAATTTTTAATATGAAGGTTTGTGTTGTTCATGTTTAACCCCTTTCATGTGAAGAATTAATTGGACTAAGTAAATGATAGAAGGGGCCCTCTATATCATATAAATGAATTGGTGGTCTCTTTAGATGAAATCATTTGGTTAAAACCCCTTTGAATTTGTTTCTATGAGTTTTAAATTTTTATAAGGATAAATCTTGACACAAATCAAATGGGTTTCTACCCACATACCTAAAGTTCCTTGCAGATGGATCTTGACACAAATCAAACAAATTTCTAACCACACACTTAAACTTTTTTGAGGATAGATCTTGATAGTAACAATCTTGAGGATAGATCTTGATAGTGAATACATACAACATTATTAATTCCATCATTATTATTATTTACTGATATAATTTGATAAGTTAGGACATACATTATCATGTTTTAATATCGTTTGATTATGTATATGATATGACTTGATCATATTTAATTATTAAAAAATTTATTATTAATTATTAATTCAACTGGGATTTTACTTTACTTTATCCTTATTGAACATTTGAGCTCACCTCTTTCTTATGTTTTATTTTATGCTAGGATTCCACGAAGTCTATTATGACTCATATGCATGGTTAACCTAGGATAATAATAGTGTGTTAAAAGAAAATATTTTTTTTTATTTTGTGTTTAGAATTTAATTTTATTTTCAAATCTGTATCTATTTTTCCAAGGATACTGAATAATCTGTATGGTGTTTTTTAACAACGTTTTTTATTTTTTGGAAACTAAACTTTTTGTTGAATAATGTTGTTAGATTTATAGAAAGTTGAAGTTTCTTGTTGCGGGAAGTTTATATTTTTACTAAGAAAGAAAAAAGTTTTTGATTTTGAAAGATGTTGCTTAAGTTTTTTTTCTTGATGAAGATTCTTGAAAGAGGATGTTGTTGAATATTCATAAGATTGAAATTTTCTCAAACTATCTAAACAAAGTCAAAAACTGCTTTTCTAATCTTAAATTTATCACAAATCATGAAAACATTCATGATAAAATATGTCAAAGAAATGGTGAAGAGTTTTGAAGACTTTCAATGAGAAACATTCTGGGAGAAATTGGATACAGAATTATGAGCAACATTCTTTCAAAAATTAGATCTAGAATTCTAAGCAACATTTTGAGAAAAATTGTATCCTGATTTCTGGGCAAAATTCATAGAAAACACAGAACCAAAATTCTGAACAATTTGGAACTTTATTTCTACAAAATTTAGATCCTAATTTATGAGAAATTTGGAACTAGTTTATCTAAACAATTCAAAACCTGATTTCTACATAATTTGGAACCTGATTTATGAAAAAATTGGAACCTGAATTCTGAGAAATATAGAACCTGATTTCTAAAAAAAATCAGAACCTTATTTCTACATAATTTAGAACTGGATTTCTGAATAATTTGGAAGTTGATTTTTGTAAAATTCAGAACCTTTTATTAGAAAAATTCATAACCTTATTTATACAAAATTCCAAACCAAATTTCTAAGAAATTCAAAACTATATTTCTGAATAATTTAGAACCTAATTTATGAAAAATTAGAAACCTGATTTCTAAACAATTCAGAACCTTATTTCTGAACAATTTAGAACCTGATTTCTACATAATTTGGAACCTGATTTCTAAAAAATTTGTAACTGGATTTCTATATAATTCATATTCTGGTTTCTGAGCATGTTTTTGAGAAAAACAGATCCACTTTTCAAAACATTTTTCTGATAAAAGCTGAACAACATTTGTGAGCATGTTTTTGAGAAAAATGGAAACAATATCTTGCATTATCATTATGAGAAAGATACTTAGATTTCAAGAAGGAAAACCCAAATTTCACCTTTTCATAAATCTCATTGAAATTTGAGGTGGTTTAGAGAAGTCAAATATTGAATAATAAATGTGATAGATTTGTGGAATTTTTTAGATTTGAGGAAGCATGAAATATTTTCAAGATTCCCTACATTGATTTCTGAGTTGCCTATAAATATGTGCTCATATCATTCAGTCATTTGTAAATTTTCACACATGAAGAATAGGCATAGCACTATAGAATTCAATGGGAAAGGCTCCCATTAGATTGAAGAAGTTTTCTTTGAGTGTTTAAGGAAAGGAAAAAATCATAACCATCCTTAACATACTTAGAATATCAGACTTAGCCTAATTGGACTGAGGATTCAGACAGATCATTTGTGGAGCAGATAACACAAAGCTCTTATTCTTGTTTTTGACTCAATTTTTCATTAATAAGAAATTGTAAACTGATGGGGAGTCAGTATAATCTTTCTTATCGAGAGATAAAAGGTTTTTAATAGGAGTCTACACAAGTTGTATTCACTTTTTCATTATAGTGGATTTCTATAGACCCACATGAGTGGCTATGAAAAGGAAGTATGTTCTCAAATTGGGGTTGAACCTTGTAAATTGTGTGTGCCTTACCCCCTTTACTATTATTTCATGCTTAAGTATTTTTTAAAGGTTAATAATATAATAAAACATAAGAAATTTCATGGGTTAAGTTTCTTAACATTTTGAAACGTGTAAATAGTGAACAACTAATTCAACCCCCCCCCCCCCCCCCCCTTAGTTGTTATTCAATCCTTGGATCTTAAAGTGATATCAAAGGGTGGGTTACTTTGTTTAATCCTTATCATGGAGAATACCAATTCTTTCAATAGTATTGTAATTCTTACATTTCATGTTAAGAATTATTATGGATGAAAAAATAAGATTATTCCTTATCTTCTATCTCTTCGAATTAAAGTTGTTAATGTAGTTACAATTTTTTTCCGCCTATTGAGAAAGATAAACCTATGACGTTTTCTAATAAAATAATTATAGAATTTGATAGAAAGGATGGAATTTTTATTCTTATATCCTTATTAGAGAATGTTTACCATAAGGTGATGGGACTCGAAACATCAAAAAGCATGTGGGAGAAGCTGGAAAGTATTTTTGAAGAAAATAAAAAAGTCAAGGAGGCTAAGATACAAATATGGAATAGTAAGTTTCAAGATTTAAGAATGAGAGATGATGAAAAAATTGATGAATACTTCACCAGAGTTAATAAAAAATTCATCATTATAGGATTAAAATATGTATTTTAAGATTCTACAATTGTTAAGAAACTTTTGAAAACTTTCTGGATAGGTTCGATTCTAAAATTTCAGCCTTAGAAGATAAGGATGATTTAACTCTTGATGAATTATATAACTTTTTTATTTCTTATTAAATGAGTAAAGCTCAAATATTTTCGAAGAAAATGAAAGATGAAATGTCTTTTGATGCCATGAGAAAGATGAAAATCCATGAAGTTGATGAAGTCAATCCTTGTGAATCTGATGACAAGGAATATGATGAGATAAATGAAAAAATGAGGTCTCATATATCTAAGAAATATCAAAGAATAAAAGGGGATTGTGGGGGAAAACTTACTCTCAAATGTTTTGAGTGTGGTGGAATCGGACACTTTTCTATGAATTTTCCCAAGAAGAAAGTTGGAGAAAATTGATAATATTCTGATGAAAAACCTTTATGAATGTGTACAAAAATCCCGAACCTTCATTGAAAAATATGAGAAAACAAAAGACTCCTCGGAGGGTGAAGAAGGTGGTGAGGAATCATATAGAGAGTATCATGTTAGAAAAAAACTTATTTCATTTATTAACAAAGACAAATCTATTAATAAAGAAATTATATTAATGAAGAAAGATCTTGAATAAGTATCTAATGGAAAAAATATGTCATCAAATAGGAGGGTGATTATATTCAAGAGATTCTAGGCTACAAACATAAAAATGATGAATAGGTAAAGGTGATTGAAGATCGTATCAATAAGCTAGAATCTAAGGAATAAGAAGTTAACAATTTGAAATAAAAACATCTTGAGTCTAAAAATACCATTAGAAATATGAATGAAAACTTCAACAAAGCTACAGAATTAAAATATAAGACCTCTAAAATTGATGAGAAGGCACAATATGAGAATCATGTGAAATCTTCTCTTACCAAAAATAATATTTCATCTAATTCTTCTAACATTTCAGGTTCTGGAATAAGTGTTGGGAAATCTTGTGTGGAAAAGATTCTGATAAACCTGTCAAATCTACAAAATGTGATACCTCACTTAAAGTAAAATATGGTTCATATCCTCATAATTTTTGGGTTGAAAGAAGTTACCATCCTTAATAAAGTTTCTATAGAGAAAGATCATTCGTTAATAGAAAATAAATATTTTAGGGATATTACTAGTGTTACGAGGTCTATGGGCATAGAACATCTAATTTTTGGCACAATTTATCTCTACCTAGTGAAATTTTGGAGAAAAGTAGAACAAATAGTGAAAGAAGAATGAGTAACTTTCGTCACTCACAGAAAGTTGAAAAGGTGAATTCTCAAGATGTCAGAAAAATTACAACAAATATTCAATTTGAATGTCTAGAAAAAGTTTTTGGAATATTTTTTTAGTTTAACCATCATGCTGAAAGATGTATGACACTCCTTGTAGAATATATTTCTTAAGATAATAAAAAAAAGAAAGATGAAAATAAAAAGGGTGGTGAGATAGATTTTATTGTTGAGAAAATTTTGAAAGAAATAATGAGGAAAACCCCATGGATTCTTGATAGTGGTTGTTCTTCACACGTGACAAATGATATAAAAATCTTGTAACATGTTGAAAGTTCTGATGGAGGAGCGATTACTTTTACCAATGATAGTTCCTTAAAAATTAAAGGAATCAGAACGAAAGAGATTGAATCAAACAAACTGAAATCTAAGGAAGTCTTTCTTATTGATGGGATAAAACATAACATACTTAGTGTAAGTTAACTTTGTGATGATGAAAAAGAAGTAATACTCATAAAGGATTCTTGTATAATAAAAACTATAAAAAATGGAAAATTCATTTCAAAAGTAAAAAGAACCAGTGGGATCTCTTTATAATTGTAGAATCCAATAACTCTTATTATTTGATTGTTGAAGAAAAAAACAAGTGGTGGCATCGAAGACTTGGAAACCTTGGGTAGAAGAACATGAATAAGCTTTATAAATTCAATTTTGTTTGAAATTTTCCATAATTGAAAAGAAGAGATGAAGATATTTGTATTACTTTCCAGAAAGGAAAGAGGACTAACAAAAGTCATAAAAGAGTTGAGATTCAATCTAGAAAACCAATTGAGATTCTTCATTCGGATCCATGTGGTCCGATGAGATATCAATAAAAAAGGGGTATTTATACTTTATCACTTTTATTGGTGATTTCACTCAGATAACAAACATCATGTTCTTGGAGCACAAGTCAGAGGCTATTGAAATGTTCAAATTCTTCAGAAAATGTCTTGACAAGGAATTGGGGGTTTCTATAAAGAAGTTGAGAGTAGATAGTGGTACTGAATTTATAAACAATACTTCTAAATCCTATCTAGGAAATCATGGTATCAAATATCATTATAGTTCTCCCTATACTCCAAAACAAAATAGAGATTTAGAAAGGAAGAATAGGATCCTGTTGTAAATGCGAAGAAGTACATTAGAAAAATACAAACATTCAAAATTATTTTTGAGATATGTTGATAGAACTACTGTACATGTTAAAAATAGGTGATTATTGAGACCAAAAACCAACATGACTCCTTGTGAAATGTGGTATAACAAAAAAACCTCATTGAAATACTTCAAAGTATTTGGAATTCCATGTCTAATTAATGTAAAAAATCCTGATTTCAGAAAGTTTAATGAGAAATATGAGGAAGTAACGTTCATGTTTTATTCACTAAATGGAAGAAGTAACAAATGTTCTAACAGACATTTACAAAATTTAGTGGACTCCTATGATGGGATGGTAATTGAAGAACAAGGTTCCTTAACAAAAGTTTTTGAAATTTATGAGGATGAAACATTGGAGTAATCCAAAAATAATAAATGTTAGCCCAAACAACCTCATCATGATTTAGTTGAGTCATGTGGTGATGAAAGTGATGTTGAGGAAGAAACCATGAGATTTCCTACCATATGAAAAAATATTGAATCTGAAAACATTGTTGTAAATTAGAAGGCACTAGTTCAGAAAAGAAGGAAGTTGATATTATAAAATTAAACTTCACTTACCTCAAAAGTTGAACAAGAATTAGTTTCAGAGACTATTAAACATAAATAATGGGGGGATTCTATGAATGGAGAGTTGGATCAGATTGTGAAGAATAAAACATGGGAACTTGTTCTAAGTCCATAAAATATAAATATTATCAAAACCAAGTGAGTTTATATAAATAAATTGAATGAGTATTGATAATTATCAAGAAACAAAGTAAGACTTGTTTATAATGGATATTCCGAATTGGAAGGTGTGGATTTTGATGAAACCTTTTCCCCCATTTCAAGGCTAGAAACTATATGAATGTTTCCTGTAGTGTCTTCTCATCATAATTAAAAATTCTATAAGATGAATTTAAAGTTAGATTTCTTAAATGGTTAAATTGAGGAAGAAGTTTGCATTGATCAATTTGGGGTTTATACTTAATGAGGATAAAAACAATGTTTGTAAATTGAATAAATATTTTTAGGGGCTAAAATAGTCTCAATGTGCCTTATATTCAAATCTTGACACTTGTTTGTGAATGATGAACTTTTCTAAAGGAAAATTTGATAGAAACTTGTATGTGAATAATGTTGACTCTAGAAATTAAATTTTAATTGTTTATGTGGATGATATAATTTTTTTTTGGGAAGAAGAAAAGGTTTGTGAATGGTTTTCTGATGAAATGAAGAAGAATTTTGAAATGTCAATATAACTTTCTTCCTTATATTACATGTTTAACCAAAAGAAATACACATTTTCTTATCTCAAGAAAAGTATGCCATGGAATTCCAAAAGATGTTTGGAATGGAAGAATCAAAATAAGTTTCAACTCCTATTTCAGTGATCACAAAGTTGAGCAAATATGAATCCGGAATAATCATGAATCAGAAATATTTTCAGAAGCTGATAGTAAGTCTTATTTACCTTATAGCTTAATGACCTGATATTGTTTATTTTGTGACATTATGTGCCATGTATCAATGTAATCTGAAAGAATCAAATATGTTTGAAGCAAATATTATTATAAGATATGTCAAAAGGACAAAGTCATGTGGGTTATTATACAAAAGAAATAGTGAGTTAATGTTTCATGGTCACACAGATATTGATTGGGATGGTGATTATAATGATATAAAATCAACCATAGGAGGAACATTTTTCTTGGTTAAATGTTGAGTGAGTTGGCATAGTAAGAAAAAATGTTTAGTAACATTGACCGCAGTTGAATCTGAATATGTTGCAGCTAGTCAAGATTGTACTCAAATTTTTTTGATGAAATTTTAGTGGAAATATTTTAAAGTAAAAGTTTCTAAACCATTGAAGATACTTTGTGATAATCATAGTTCAATTGATCTTTTTAAGAATATTGTACAACACTCAAGATCAAAACACACTGATATAAAATTTAACTTTATAAAAGAGAAATTTTTGGCTGGAGATGTTTTGCTGGAATGCACATCAAAAAATTATTTGATTGTTGATATCTTTACAAAAGATATTTTGAAGGAAAGGTTTATTAAATTATTGTTTCAAATTCATGTTCATCCTCCTCCTGTGTCTTTCTAAACCTCATAAGGAATTTTCCCCCCACTATTCTTTTTATTATTTTGACAAAGGGGTAGAGAAAGAAACAACTTTTTACTTTTTAAGAAGTTTTTTTCTTTCTATTATTAATATGAAGTTGTGTTTATCATATAATGGGGGAGATAACATGAAAAAATGATAGAGAAAAAGAAAAGTGAGTAAGAGAAAAATAAAAGCAAGGGGAGTTTTTATTTACATGGCTACAAAATGTTCTTGCCACCGACAGATGGAAATCCTTAAAAACATTACATTATTTAGTAGTGTGGTGTTGGTACAATTTCTTTTCATAAAGGCTATGATTTTATAAAATTAAAAAACATGATTTTTAGAAACATTGTGAGAGTTGGATAAGTTGTTGACATGGGTTATCAATGAATCCAAAGGGGGATATTGAAGAAACATTATGGTGTTTTTTTAACAAAGTTTTTTCTTTGTTGACAACTAACCTTTTTTTAAAGAATTTTTTTTATTTATAGGATGTTGAAGTTTTTGGTTGCTAGAATTTTGTTGTTGTTACTGTGAATGAAATAAATTTCTATGTTTGAAAGATGTAGCCGAAGTTCTTTTTGTTGTTGAATATTCTTGAAAGAGAATGTTGTTGAAGAGTAAAAAGTTAGAAAGTTTCTCAAAATTTCTAAACAAAATTAGAAAATGATTTTCTGATCTTAATTTTCTCACAAGTCATGAAAAGCTTCATGATAAAATATATTGAATAAATGGTGAATAGGTTTGAAGACTTTAAATTGGAAACATTCTAGGAAAAATTAGATCCAAAATTCTGAGCAACATTCTTAGAAAAATTAGATCCAGAATTATGAGAAACATTCTAATAAAAAATAGATCCAGAATTCTATGTAATATTCTGGGAAAAATCAAAACCTAAATTATGAAAAATTTGGAACTATATTTCTATAGTATTTGGAACTTGATTTTAGAGCAATTCAGAACCTTACTTCTAAACAATTTGAAACCTGATTTCTAAAAAATTCAGAAGAAAATTTTTGAGAAATTCAGGACCTGATTTATGAACAATTTGTAACCTGATTTATAAATAATTTGGAACCTAATTTATGAATAATCTTGAACCATATATCGGAATAATTCAGAAGCTGAATTCTAAACAATTCGAAACATAATTTCTGCATAATTAGGAACATGATTTCTATGAAATTAATAACCTAATTTCTAAACAATTCGGAACCTGATTTCTGCATAATTCGGAACCTGATTTCTACAAAAATCAAAACCTAATTTCTATATAAATCGAAACCCGATTTTTGAGCAATTTAGAACCTGATTTCTAAACAATTCAAAACCGCATTTATGCATAATTCAGAACCTAATTTTGGAACAATTCAGGACCATATTTATTCTCAATTTGGAACACTATTTCTGATCATGTTTATGAGAAACACTGAACCACTTTTCTTAATATTTTTCTAATAAAAATTGGACAACATTTCTGAGAATGTTTCTAAGAAAATCGGAACCAAGATCCATCATTATCATTCTAAGAAAGATATGAAGAGTTTAAGAAGGAAAACTTGAACTTCAACTTTTCCTAAATTTCAGATAAATTTAAGGAGGTTTGAATAAGTCAAATATTGAAGATTAAATGTGAGATATTTTCAGAATTCTTGAGATTTGAGGAAGAGGGAATGATTTTCAAGATTCCCACCTTTGTTTTCCGAGTTGCCTATAAATATGTCCTTAGACCATTCACTCATTTTTAACATTTCACACACGTGGAAAAGGTGGAGCACTGGAGAATTTAGAGTGAAATGTTCCCATTAGATTGTATAAGTTTTATTTGAGATTTTAAGGAAAGAAAATGTCAAACCCATCCTTACCGTACTGAGAAGATCAGACTTAGCCAAATTAGACTGATGATTTCGACTAACCATTTGTAGAGAAAGTTCAACAATGTTTTTATTCTTTTGTTTGGATCAATTTTTCTTTATGAAAACATTGGAAACTAACAGGTGTTATTATAATCTTTCCTATCGGGCGATAGAAGGTGTATAAGGTGAGTTGACACAAGTTGTATTCACTTTTTCAATATAGTTTGTTTCCATAAACCCACGATAGTGGTCATGGAAAGGAAGTAGGTTCTCATATTGAGTCTGAACCTTGTAAATTGTGTGTGCCTTACATTCATTACTATTCTTGCATGCTTAAGTATTTGTTAAAGGTTTATAAGGAATGAAATATTAATAAGTTTTAGAGGTTTTTTTTATTAATGTTTTGAAACTTATAAAAAGTAATCAACTGTTTCAACCCCCTTTTTCAGTTATTATTTGATCCCTGGATTATCAGCTACTGCTACCACAAAAACAGTTTTTCGCAGCGCCACCCCTTTATCACCGCTAACAAAAAAGCACTGATAAAGGGGGGTGCCTTTATCAGCGCTCAAAAAAACACTGATAAAGTGTGTCTTTATTAGTGCTAAAAAAAGCACTGATAAAAGCACCCCTTTATCAGTGCTTTTTTTCAACGCTGAAAATGGGACCCCCCCCCTTTATCAGCGCTTTTTTTAGTGCTGATAAAGGGACCCCCTTTATCAGTGCTTGATTAGTAGGGCTGATAAAGGGGGGGCCTTTATCAGCGTTTTTTTTAAGCGCTGATAAAGGGTAGAATTCAAAAAAATTAAAACAAATATTAATATATTAATATATAAATATAGTTATATTGATATAAATATAATATATAATTTTTAAATATATTTTAGATAAGTATAAATATACATTTACACTTATAATATACTTAATATATAAGATATTTAGTGAAATGGATTATAAGAAAACTATAAGAATATTTTTAATTAATAATTTGATAATTATTATAGAGTAATAGTCAATTAATAACAATTTGAAGACTGAAAAAATTAAAAAAAAATTAAAAAAAAGATCCAAAATATGTTGAAAACGCAACTCAAACCTCAAACGGCCATAACTTTTGATCTGGGTGTCTGTTTGAGCTCTACCACATATCAAATTGAAGTCTGCGACGAGCTCTACGTCATTATAATTTTTGGGGACCACAATCATGGGATTTTCGAGGCCAAAAAAGGCCCATAAGGCCTCCAAAACAGAGTTTTTTGTCGGGGTACCCTGATTTTTTAACATTTTGTGGATTTTCAGCCTCGTTTAAGGGGGTATTATTGGATTTTTTTTGGTGGGGAATGAATTTATTCCAAGGTATTACATTCATATTGATATTATTTCCTTGAAATTTCAACCTTTTTTATAATGCACTACTATTTATAATCAAATATATAACAATATATACATATTTTATATATATTCACACATAAAAATTTAATTATAAATATAAATAATAAAATATATTTACATATAAAATATATTAGTTTTATCTAAATAATAACTAACATCCATTTTATTTAAAATTCAAATATATGAATATTTATATACCTATATATTAATCTAACTATATATATATATATATATATATATTAATCTATCTATATATATATTAATCTAATAACTATATATATATTAATATAACTACATATATATATATATATATTAGTATTACTATAAATATATATTAATATAACTATATATATATGTTAATATAACTATATATATGTTAATATAACTATATATATGTTAATATAACTATATATATATTAATATTAATATATATTACTATACGAATAAATTTAACTAAATATATATATATATATTAATATAACTATATATATATATATTAATATAACTATATATATATTATAATATAAATATATATATATTAATGTAAATATATATTACTATAAAAATAAATATTACTATATATATAAATATATATATAGAGATATCATGAATTGGAAGACAAATCAAAATAGAGTAGTGGTAAAGGCTTAGGCACGCAGGGGGGAGGTCTCGAGTTCGAATCCTAGTGGAGGCAGGGGCGCGCGCGTATGGGGGAATATGGGAGCAAGCGATGTTAAAGGGTGAAGGGGTGTGCGTGGGGCGTTGTACAGGGGCCGAGAATCGTTGTAAAAGGGGGGGTCTCAAGCTCTATAAAAACCCCACCGATTGGCAGTATTTTTTAAATTTTTTTAAATTTTTTTAAATTTTTTTATATTTTTTTAAACTTTTTTTAATTTTTTTAATTTTGCTACCTTTTATCAGTGATTTTAAAAAAGCGCTGATAAAAGGGTTCTTTTATCAGTGATAAAACAAAAGTGCTGATAAAGGAAGTGCTAATATAGGGGTCTTTAACAGCGCTTTTCGGAGCGCTGGTAAAGGGGACCCCCCCTTATCTTCGTCGGCTTTATCAGCGCTTTTCTAGCGCTGATAAAGGTCATTTTTAGCGCTGATAAAATCTGTATTAATCATAATATAATTAATATCATATTAATAATTGAAATATACTTATTTATATCATCCATGTGATGTGGTGATGAAAAATGAATCATATCACTTCGTGGAGGTGATGGTTTACACATACGCACGAACGGTGCTATCATTTTCCTATGAATAGAAACGTAACAATGTAAAAAATATATTATTATTAAATAATGATAAATATTTCATTAGTATCATATATAAACATTAATTCCATCATTATAACTAGTCTTGAGAGATTGTGATGGAAAATTAATTTTATCAGTTCGTAAGGTGGTATTCAATCATACACGCGAATGATTAATTATTTTACCAATTGATGGACGTGGAGATAGATTTAAGTGATGATATTAACATAATAAAATATAATTATAAATATGATACTGTATTTATTATTTAATCATGGTGTAATAATATTTTAAGGATGTGTAAGAAGAAACAAAACAAAAACACGTGATTAAAAATGATACATTTTTTTCAGACAATCTCTTTGGATTAACACCTTAACATCTATAAGGTGAGTGGTGTTCCTAAAATAAGAGCTATAGAATGTGAGGATGGATTATAGGAAGGTATTAGGGAATATATTGCATGAACCAAATAGGTTTTTAAGTGTTACGAATAGATAAGTAGACGTGTCTTTTTAAAAGAGAATAGAGGGGAACTCTTGGAATTTTTCAAAATATTAAATTAAAATAAATTAATTTTATATTCCAATGGATCAAAAATGACTTATTTCTAAGATAATATTATTATGGTCATACATAAATTCATCTAATGATAATTATACATATTTTTATTATTTTTTAATCCTTATATTTTTTAACCCTTATTTAACCCTTTTAACTCTTACTGTGAAATCTTGTAATTTACATTTTGAGGGTTAATATCATTACTATAAAATACTAAAAGACTATTAAATGAGTAATTTATAACTTTTTAAGACTTATTTAAATAATTTTGATGAATTTTATATCATCTAGAAAATTTTATTTATTATAAAATATCATTTTTGTCAATTTTCAAACTATTCACTGCTTTACTTTTTAAAAATATCATAAAAACATGATATATTAGAACCAATTGTTTTAAATTTTCACTAAAATTACAAAGTAATCTATAAAATTATTTTATGAAATTAAGTACCTAAAATTATATTTATTTTAATATTTTCAAGATCATTTATTTGATATTTCATTTAATTAAACAAGTATTGCATCAGCACTGTGTAAGCCTTTAAGGTAATAATTTCTCTCCTAAAAATTAGAAAAAATACCATGATGAAGATAAATATTTTTTATTGAAATTTACTATTTATAGTCAAACATATACCTTATATTACCCCATATTAAAAATAGTTCACTTCTAAAAAACAAAAGTATGACCAAATTGACTTTTCTTTGAATAAAAAACTATAAATATATTTGAGTCATCCAATTAGTTAAAAATGCTCACAAAATTGACTTGAGGATTATTTTGGATAATAATAACTCATTATATAAAATTATTACATGTGTTAGGTTAATTTTATATTATTTATAATAATATTTTTACCCTTAATTACCTGATTTACCCTTAACTGTGGTAATAAAAATTTCCAAAGTTACAATTCATATGGTCCAAAAATAAAAGGGACTTATTTAATAAATTTTAAAACTTCTAATTCAAAATATGGAATCCATATTTCAAAATTCCAAAAATAAAATTGTCTAAAATTAATTTAAAATTAATCATGTTGATGGGGTGAGAAAACAGGTTATTAAAGTGAAAATATTCAAATTATTGAAATGTTTTATATCAAAATTCAATATAAAATTGATTAAAAAACCAAAATTATATTATATGATATAATAATTACCTAATTATACTTTAAAACAAATTAAAAATATAATTTATCATTATACATTATTTAGATTAAAAAGTTGTTTTCAATTAAAATATTGTATTTTTCATTATTCATAAAAACATGAAACTTATCAAAAAAATATCAAAAATTACAGAAAATTAAATTGTGATATTCTAATTTTGAAGTAGAATTTTAATTTTTCAAAAAAAAATATAATTTTTAAAAACTAGATTTAAAATAGTGTGTCATCAAAAGGTGAAAATGGCCATTTTAGAAAAATATAGTTTTTAAGCGTAAAAATGGATTTATTCTAATATTATGTATATAAAATCTATTGGATGAATGTAAAACAATTTATAAATGAGTGAAAACATATTATATCATTACCTGGGTTGTTATATTCATTCCCCATTCTTTAAATTTCATCCTCGCAATTTTATTCATTTATTAAATAGTGGGGATACCTTTACTTCATGGAATTTTCAAATTGCCATGTTTCCTATTAAAGCATATTGTTTTTTCGTAAAACCTTAACATGATGAATCACTTTATTCAGAAACAATTTCTATCTATGGTCAAGAACCCAAAATAGTTGTTCCTGGTAACAAATATTCTCTTCCAGCTAAACTACTTTAGGGTTTAAAACATGAGATGTATCTGGTACATATTTCCTTAATATTGAAACATGAAAAATATTGTGTACCTGGGATAAACTCGGGGGAAATCCACTTGATAGAAAACTGATCGAAATTTCTCTAGGATTTCATAGGGTCTAATGAACCATGTACTCTGCTTTTATATCTTACCAAAATGCTTCACAATTTTCCATGGAGAAACTTTGAGAAAGACCTAATCACCTACCTTAAAAAAACATCCTTCCTTTGATTATCTGTATATTTTTACTTCTTACTCTAGGTTGTGTTCATGTATCACTAAATCCACTGAACTTTCTCTATCATTTCCTCTACCAAATATAGTACTATAAAAATTATTTCCCAAACATCATCCCAAAAATCTAGTTTCCAACACCACCTTTCATATAATGCTTCAAATGGTGACATTTGTATGCTGAAATGAAAACTCTTATTATAAGAAAACTCATACAAAGAAAAATTTTGATCCAAAGTTATCCAGTAATACATTGAAAAAGAACATAGAATATCCTCTAAGTTTTTAAGTGCTCGTTCTGGATTCCCATATGATTGGGGATGAAAATGTGTGCAAAAAGTTAATTCAGTTCCCAATTACATCTGAATTTCTTTCCAAAAGTTAAAAGTGATCTTTGGATCACGATTACAATTGATAGAGGAAATACATGTAACCTGACTATATCATTAATATACAATCAAGAAAGTTTATCTAGAGACAAAGTGCCGCGAATAGAAAGAAAATTTAAATATTTACTCAATTGATCAATAATAATTTGGATCACTTTATGACCTTAATAAGAATATGGTAATCTCACTATGAATTTTATAGATATATTTTCTCATTTCCACTCAAGCACTAGAAAATACTGAATCATCCCTTTTGGAAATTCTTTTCTCTACTTTAACCTGCTAAAAATTTAAACATTTCATGATAAACTCATCAATATCTCTTTTCACTCCATCCCACCAGTAATACTCTTGAAGGTCACTATACATCTTAGTGATTTCTTGATAGATGCAAAAATGGAGAACTATGAGCTCATAACCAACCCCTTCCACAAAATGGAGTCACATGGAACGCATGGTCTTTTTTAAAATCATAAAACACCTTATTCATCAATATTATATTCAAGAAACTTACTATCCTTAACAGATTTTAATTTTTCATACATTGATTGATCCACCTTCTGAGCTCTATTAATTATTTCTGAAAAATTCGCCTACATTGAAACCTAAAACAAAATAGAAGAAGTCCCTAAATCCATAACATCAAATCCAAAATTCATCAAATCATTAACTAAAGTGACATGTTTGATACATAACATGGTTAATTTAGCATTACTTTTTTGACTTAAGGCATCAGATACTATATTTTCATTTCTATAATGGTAATGAATCCTGTAATAATAATCTTTGATTAGTTCCATCCATTTCCTCTTTCTCATTTTTAACTCTTTATGAGTGAATATATACTTCAAACTATTGTGATCATTATTTATTTCACAATTTAATCTATAAAAATGATGCATCCAAATTTTTAATGAAAAAAATAGCATCTAATTCTAAACCATGTATAGGGTAATTTAACTCATGATGTTTCAGCTGACATGAATCATAATCAATTACGTAATCATTTTACATTAATACACATCTAGTTCATTTCAATTAAGTATCATTATAGATAAAAAAGGCCACTATTTTTGGAATCCATGTCCAAAACTAGAGTATTTAATAATCTTATTTTTAGTTCTTTAAAACAATCATCACATTATTATGTCTAGATAAACATAACTCCCATATGTGTTAACTTAGTTTATGGTCTAGATAAACAAGAAATGTTTTCAAAAAATATCAGGTAATAACCCACTAATCCAAAAAAACAACTAATCTCTGTTACATTGGAAGTATTTTTACACTATTCAACAAATTTTGTTGTAGAAGGGTCAACAGTTATTCCATCTTTAGAAACAATATTTCTAAGTAATTAAATTTTTTCAAACTAAATTTACTCTAACTAAATTTTACATATAGTTTCTTTTCCTTTTGAGTTTGAAAAACAATACTTAATTTTCTTTGATGTTCCACATATATTTTAGAATATACCAAAATATCATATAGAAATACAACAAAAACTAATCCAAAAACTGATTGAAGACTCCATTTATAAGATTCATAAATACATAAATTGTATAGAAAACCCAAATGGTATAAATATAAACTCATAATTTCAATATATCATCTAAAATACTATCTTTAGAAATTAATCCCCCTTCACCTTCAACAAATGGTATTGATAACTAAAATCAATATTTGAAAAATAATAAGTTCCTTGGAGCTCTCAAAACATTATTTTATGGCCCAATATCAACCTAAGTGGAGCAAAATATTTTTCCACATCCATTTTCTTTTGAACTTTCTAGTTTCTACCCTGAGTAATCAACTTTTGACACACAATGGAATAATTACCTAACTCATTGAAACTAAAACATATTACCATTTTCTTTTCATTTCATTCATGATCATATCCCTTAGAGTCACAAGCCGTATGACCAATCTTTCCAAATTGGAATCACTTCCCAGTCTTTGAAATACATTCTCCATGATTCTTTTTTCCAAACCTATCATAATATGGAAATTTATTTTTCTTACGTCCAAAATTATTTGATTAATTATTTACTAGATCATTCCATCTAGACCTTCTCTTTTTATTTCTCTCATGGTACACATAATCATCATAAAACTCTATTTCTACCTTCTCAACACATCAAAAAAGTTTCTCATAGATTTTTAATTAACAAGTATTCAATTCCCTTTTATAACTTGTCTTTAATACTATGAAAAATTGATTTATCTTACTATCAATATCCTAGATAAAATATGGGAAGTACCTTCTCAAATGGGTGAAATATTCTTCATATACAGCCACTTAATCTTCCTCCTTTCGTCTCAATTCAAAGAAGTTTTTTCCCATCCTATATCGAATAGTATTATGAAAATATTTCTCAAGGAAGATGTTCTTAAATTCATCACATGTCAAAGAATCAATCTCTTCATTTACTCTGATATTTTTCACCTTTGACCACCACTGATCAGCTTCTCCTTAAAAATGATAAATTATAAGAGTTACCTTTTGGTGATCTAAAAAACCCATGACATTGAATATATTTTCTATGGATTTAATCCATACTTAAACTATCATGGAATGAAATTATCCTCTAAATGATGGGGGATGTTATCTCATAAAATTCTTCACTATCTTCATGTTCCTCTATACTAGATCTAGTTTCTCCCTTGCGTGGAAACCACCACCATTTATAGCATGTGTCCGCTGATCCATCACTGCAACAAACTACTCAGTTCCAATTACAATCACCTCAATATGTATATTAATAAGGATATTTTCCTCTCAATTCCTTCACCCCTATAGTTTCCTTGTTTCCTCTGTGGAAAACGATTTTGAACAGACACAGTTTAAATGGAAGCAACATGGTAATCTTCAGATACTAGAACATTTTAACTTGACCATAAGTTAAAATCCTTCAAGGTAAATTTATTAACGCTACCCTAACCTCTAAGGTTATCTTAACCTACCTTTGATACCAAATATAAGTCATGGGACATTAACATTAAATAATCATGAGTTTAAGTCAATAAAATTACTTTATTTCTCTTTGAGGATCCTTTCAGGTTTAGAGTTTTAGATAATTAGGTCATAATTATTACATAAAAACTGAAATATTAAAATATAGACACTCCCACTCAATATCCATTTTTTCACAAAGAAAAAACTTATAAAAATAAAACAGGTTTTCTTTTCCTGATCAATGGTCACAATTTTTCCCATAATCTCAACATTTTACATATTCTCCCTTAAATCCTATGAAAAAAAATTTAAAACATGGGATGAGCACAAAAAGGATAATAAGGGATACCAAAATAAAGAAAAACTATTATTATTGTGAAAAAATGAATCCCGTGAAATCTTTATCATAAAATAATATTTTCTACCATTAATAAATAGTAAATATTTTCCTTTGAAAATAAAATCTTTGCCTACCATTTATTTAATCATAAGATTTCCATAAACCCAAAGAAATAATAGATAAAACATAAAGGTGTCTTGGGACATAATTATATTTTTCATATATATAAATGGACCTGAAAATTATATTTTTATTTGATTTTCTAAATATCCTCTTTATGGAAGCAGTAACCACAATACCGTACACCGTACCCAAAACACATTACATCTTGCACCTTATGCGGGATCTAAATAAAAGAGTACAAAACGAAAATTCATAATTCAAAAGATCACAGACCCCGAGAAGACCTCGAGCCAAGAGAACCCACAGTGGAAAAGTCGCATCACATTGCCCACCATCATCATAATGAAACCCACCCATCAAACATGCCATTCATCACCGTCATTGCCGATGCTGATCAATCATCACTGTAGTTGCTGGAAAATATGACCACCAGAGACCATCACCACTACCGTAATATACAAAAAACATACACCACAAACAAACAGAACCACAAGTCGAAACTGTTCCACCATGTCCTCATTGACCAGCACCGCCGTTGCCATTGCCGAATTTTCACCACACCAGATCTTCAGATAAAAAATGTTCTGGAGTCCATCGTTGCCACCAAAAATAGGCCACCAAATAAACCACGAACAACCATCAATTTCAGAACATATCTTCCTTTAGGACAGTCGTCACACCAAGCTAGAAAATGAAGATCACGCCTCCTGGGAACCGTTGGCTGCTCGATCACCACATCCCAAAGCTCTGGGGTACCACCACACCAAATTGACCTGGGGAGGAGAGCTGGGGCATGAAACCAGGGCCGAGATGAGCGGTTTAAGGTCTCCAAGGAGGGTTAAGACCTTCGCCTAGAAGAAGCCCAGGGAAACTGAAACCAAAGCCAAAAAACCAAGAGGAGAACCCAGAACAACTGAAAAGGATGAACCAAGGAGGAAATGAATCCTATGCCGACAAAGAGAGACCTGAGGCTGCTGCCAATCCCCCTCCAACACCATCCCAAGCTAGCCCTAAAAAACCGTATCGGGCCCGACCAAGTTGGGGTCAAGCTAGAAGGGTCAACTAACAAGAGCAGAGGAGGAGGAAGACCCCGGACGCCACCACCGATGCTGACCCAAGCCATCAGAGGCACCTGTACAAAGACCAAATATGGAGGTCCAAAGAGCAAGGGATAGGCAGAAGGGTGGCGGTGAGAGAGGAACAGAATCTGCACTAGCAGAAGCTCCAGGAAAGAGGGTGGGAAGGGGCAGACCGGGAACAGAAAGGATCCAGGCAAGGCGAGGAGCGTCATCGCCGCTGAACGGAGCCATGAAACCCTAGAAAAATGGGAAAGAAAAAGGTGGGGAGGATATGAGAGCGCAACGAGCGCCTGGTGAGTGGGGAGACATTTCCTTCCTCAATATCTAATCCTTTGACAATTTTTATATATATAAATGGAATAACCATGTTTTCAACTTCATATATGTCACTCTTATAAATGGATTAACCATACGGTCAAGTTCTATACCCAATTCATTAGAGGGATATACTAGACACACCAATCATTATTATATCATGAAACTTCTTTTAATTTTTTTATAATATAACCACCCATTAAAATTACAGGTACCATTATATAATCATATCACATACAAGCTTAAAATTTTTAAAATTTCGCTGTTAAAATTTCATTTCCACTCATAAAGAAACATTTCATGTTATTGAAATAATAAATTCATTTCTAAAACAAATTTTTAAAAATAAAATTACCAAAAAATGAAAAAATGTTTATCCTTTTATTTTAAAAATATGAAGTCTTATAGAGGAATCTAAATACCAAATAATTATCATGGTTGTGGAGAAGTTGTTATCATTATATACATTAAAAAGGAACATTCCTTTTGTCCTTTGTAAAGAAATTCAAACATTAAACATAAAAAATAATCCTTTTTGAAAACCTTTGAATGAAATTAAAATTCAATAGGTATGTTTATACACCACATAAGATGAGGTGGGTGTATAACATCAAAATAAGTCTCAATAAAAGGGGATTGAGTTGAAGTCCCATACCATGACTCTGATTCTTCACGTATGTCTTTTATATTCCTAAATAATAAATTTTTTATTAATTTAGTCGATTTATATCCTTTTCAATGTTTATTATTCCTTTTATATAACTTATTACCATGTTATATGAATTACTTAATAATTTAATTTTACGTCGGATGTTTTGATGATATATAGTACTTTAGTCCAAAATGAAATTGGTATAATGTCAATAGTCAATGTGATCATTAGTCCATCATTTTCATAATAATATTCATAAAATTGTTATCATTTTTATAAAACAATTATAATTTTAAATTAAATCATTAATTATTATTATGAAAAAAGAGCTATGTTATAATCATGGAGACAGTAAGTCGTATGTACTCATGAGTAAAATTTCCATTTTTCAATGATCATTATGGAAAGAAGGTGAGTATTATTTTATCACTAAATAGTGAGTATAATATCATTAATATAATATTAATCATTTAAATATAATTATATATATCATCCATGTGATGTGGTGATACAAACAAATCACATTGCTTCATGGTGGTGATAGTTCACACATACGCATGAATGACATTATCATTTCCATGTGCATGGAATGGTAGGAATGTAAATGATATATAATTAATAAATAATGATAAATATTTCATGAATGTCATATATAAATATTTATTTCATCATTATAACTATTATTGGGAGATGGTGATAGAAAATGAATTGCATCGGTTCGCGATGTGGTATTCCACCGTACAAATGAAAGATTAATTATTTTCCCATTTCATGGTAGAGGAGATGGAATTAGGTGATTATATTAACAAAATAAAATCTCAGCATATTTGTGATATTGTAGTTAATATTTCATCATAGTGGAATAATATTTTAAGGAAGTCTAAGAAGAAACAAAAAAAACACTTAATTAAAAATTATACCTTTTCTTCAAACAATCCCATTTGATTAACACCTCAAAGGTGAGTGTAATGCATAAACTAAGAGATCTAGAATATGGGTAGGGAATATAGGAATAGATTTGGGTATATCTTGGATAAACCAAATAGTTTTTTATGTGTGATTAATAAATAATAAGAGGTTCTCTTTTATAAGAGAAGGGACGGGCACTCTTGGAATTCTTCAAAATATTAAATTAATATAAATTAATTTTAATTTCAAAACAGCTCAAAAAAACATATTTTAAATATAGGATTATTATTTATCTAAATAAATTCATCCAATACAAATTATACAAGGTTTGATTATTTTTTATTCCCTATATTTTTTAACTCTTATTTAACTCCTTTAACTCTTACTCTGATATCATGTAATTTACACTAGTGTTAATATAATTACTATAAAATGTAAAAAAACCATTAAATGAGTAATTAATTTATTTTTCAGACTTATAAAAATAATTTTTATGAATTTGATATTTTTATTATTTTTATATTATTTAATAAAACATTATTTATTTTAAAATATCATTTATGTCATATTTGACAATATTCATTACTTGGCTTTTTAAAAATATCATAACAACATTATATATTAAAACCAACTATTTTAACTCATCTCTAAAATGTAAAATTGATCCATAATTTTTTTTATGATATTAATTATCTCAAATTATATTCATATTCATATTTTTAATATCATTTATCTGATATATCCATTAATTAAACAATTACTGCATGATCAATGTGTAATACTTTAAGGTAATTATTTATCTCTTAAAAATTAAAAATAAATTACCATGAAGAAGATAAAAATTTAATATTTCAAAATACTATTTCTTGTTTAACATATCTCTTATATTACCCCATATCAAAAATATTTAATTTTTTAAAAACAAAATTAAGACAAAATTGGCTTTTCTTTCAATAAAATATTATAATTGGATTAAATTCATCCAATTTGATCAAAGAGCTCAAAAAATAAACCCGATGATATTTTTATCAAAAATATCTCATCCAATAAAATTAGAATAAGTGTTAGGGTAATTTTCTTTTATTTATAATATTATTTTTTCCCTTAATTAATTGATTTTCCCTTAATCTTGGAAATAAAAATTACCAATGTTGTTATTCATATTATCCAAAAATAAAATGGGCTATTTAATAAATTTGGAACTAATTATTCCAAATATCAAATCAATTTTTTAAAATTCAAAACAAAGAATTCGAAAAATTAATTTAAAATTAATCCCATTGATGGGGTGTAAAATGGGTTATTATAGTGAAAAAATTCAAAATATTGAAATAATTTTATATCCAAATTCAATTTTAAATTGATTAAAATGACCTAAATTTGATTAAATAATATAAAATTGATCTAATTTTACTTTAAAACTGATTAAAAATTTAATTTAACAATATAAATTATTTAGATGAAACAGTTGATTTGAACTAAATTGTAGTATTTTTCATTATTCATCAAAACATGAAACATATCATAAAAATACCAAAAATTCTACCAAAGTAAATATCTGATAATACTCTTTCAAATAATATGTTTATTTTTTCAAAATGAAATTTTAAAATTTTCAAAAACTAGATTTAAAACAAGTTCTCCATCAAAAGGTTGTAAAACTACCATTTTTCAAAAATACAATTTTTAAATATAAAACTGGATTTATTATTATATTATGTCTATAAAATATATTATATTAAATTAAAAATATAAATATAAATTAGTTTAAACTTATTATATAATCGCCTAGTTTGTTTCACGCCTTGTTACTTTTAATGCCTTTTAAATTATGATAATGTCACTCGTGTGTACGGCAGACTACAATCTCACGAAGCGATGTGATTCGTTTTTCACATACACTTTACATAGAAAGTAAGAAGGATACATTTAATTAATATATGTGATATATATGAGATTATAGTAATAAAATAATATTTATATGTCACCCACTTCTTTACAATTTCACTTATTAATGGAATTACATCGTCGCATGTACGTACGTACGACCTACCATCCCCATGAAGCGATGCGATTCATTTTCCATGACCAACTTTTAAGATTATTTATTATAATATATCTACTGTGTAAATATGATATTTATAAAATTATTATAATTATATATATGATTAAATTATGTCCAATTTACAAGAACCAAAACTTTTATTACAAAACACGCTTGATAAAACAAGGCAATTCTCACCAAAAACAATGAAAATAATGAAATATTATTAAAAAATGAGTGGTAAAATATTATAAGAGGATAATATATGATATCATAAATTTTATTATTGTTATATAAAAATTTATATCATGATTAAAACCATTATAAATGAGTTTAAATCATGATTAACTAAAATAAATCATGTGGTAAGGGACTTCATCTCAATTTCCCTTCGTTGAGGCATTTTGTAATGTTAAGCACCTAATTTATTTTGTGTTGTGTATATACTTATAATTTAACATGTAATATCATTATTACTTAATAATTCATAGTATTATAAGTTTCAATGTTAATTATTTCATATAAAGGGATTTGATTTGAAAATTACCAAGTGGTGAAATTTTTCATACAATCTCACTTTCTTTTATGATAGTTAACATTTTCATAAAACAAACACTTTATTAAGATCATTTTTCATTGGAAATTAAATTTATCTTAAATATCCTTATTATTTTATGTTGGATATGATTTTTTCCTAAACTTTATACCATTTTTACATACATTTTTACTTTGAAAGTTATTTTATTAACATGGGAAATATTGATAAATTCATATCCATTACTCAATATGTATATTTGATGAAAATGAAAATTTATTCGTGAATTAAATAGATTATTTAATATATGATGAATTATTTGATAATGATGACATGGGTGGAGCCTATATATTTCCCTTGATGAATTAATGTCTCTCATGGGACAAATTAGTTGTCCAAATCAAATAGGTTTTTACCCTACAGTATTAAACTGTCTTGAGGAAGTTCTTAATTGTATAGGTTCTCAAGATAATTTAGATCATGAATTTCTATAATTAATCATTTCATGCATTTAGAATTAAATTATTATTATTATCCATGAGTTTTTTACTATGATATTATCTTTATTACATATCATTATCAATTTATTGGTTAAATGACATGTGTTTTCATTTATTTACCTTTCCATATTGATTATTCATTATTTAATTATGATAATAATGTTATTTATTATATAGAATGTTTTTTTATTTAAATTTACATATTTATTATTATTTAAGGATTCATGATATCATTCATTGTATGTAACCATTACTATTAATTTGATCTCACCCTTACTTTGTTTCCTTTCCATGAGATATTAAGAAGAATTATTAGAATGAGTTCAAGGATACCAAATGTTTTCTATTATTATGATTTTCTATTTTTATATGTAAAATGTGTATCATGTATGTATCTAGTTATCCAAAATTGATAAACTAAAAGTTAATTTGGTATTTTACCCCTGGTATCTATGAAAATGTAATACAGTAGGCATTGGATCCAAGTTATAAGAGTCAAAGTCATTGAAAGTTATATTGGATTACTCAGTAGGGAAATATCTACATTTTCCATGACTATCGATACCCTTATTCCTTCTTTGTTCCATTTCTAAAAAATGGATTTTACTGTATTATCTCATAAAATTATGAATTTTAAATCATGATTTATAATTATGCATTTTATTAACACATAACATAATTTAAAAATTAATTAATTGTTGATCTCACAATCATAAAATTGGTTTCCTTTGGGATATATTTATTTCTAAGTCCTTTATTATGGTTTGTAAATAAAATTAAAATTATCTTAAGCATCCCCCAGGAGTGTAAAACTCTATGAAAATTTTTTCCCACTATAATATACCAGGTAACACTTGAGATAAGCCCAACATTCCCTTTTCAGAGTTATTACCTATTGGTACATCTATTCCAAAACCATGTCCATTTGTAGTATCCATAAAATGATGTATTTATAAGAAAAACCATATAATATATTCCTCACTAAAATATTATAATGTTCTTCTATACTTATCCTCCAAGTATATCATAGAGTTATAATCCCTAATATAAGTTTTTTTTAATCTAGTGTCCAATTTTTCTACTATACTTGTTTGGATACCAATTATAATAACCCTGACTCCGATAACCGAGAGTCGCTACCTAATTTATTACATTTTCATAGATACATGGGGTTAAACCAAAAAATACCCCTGAGTTTAGAAGTTTTTTAGAACCAGATACATACATGACACCCATTTTAAACTAGGAATAAAAATAAAAATTTATATATAAAAAATCTAATGATCTGAATCCCAAAAACTCATAAAAATATTTCTTCTTCATATCCAATGGAATGGAAAAAAATAAGGGTGAGATCTAATGATCAGAAAGGGTTACATACAAAAAAATATATCATGAAATAATAAATAATAATCCATATGGAATGTTAAATAATGAAACACACATTTCTTTTAATTAATATCTTTACTATCATAACTAGATAATAAATAATAAATATATAAATGTCAATAACTAAAAATGCATGCCACTTAATCAATTAACTGAGAATGAAATCCATCAATAGATAATATCTTAGAGAAAAATTCATGAATAATGATAATAACTGAATTTTAAATGAAGTAAATGATTAATTATTGGACATAGTGATCCCAAGCATCAAGATACCTCTATTATCAAGTCCTCCCAAAAAGAAAGTTTAAAGTACTTTGTAAAACCCCATCTGATTTAGCCAACATATTTGTATCATAAGGCCTATCGATACATCAGGGGACTATATATAATTAGGTCCCACCCATAACATCATGTTCAAATCAATCCCAATAAATTTAATAATTAGTTTAATTTGTTAATCAATGTTCCTTTTCATCAAATATCCATATTGCTTAAGGATACAAATTTATCAATAATTCCCCATTTAATCAAATAACATTCAAAGTAAAAAACCATATATAAAAAACTATAATTTTTATGAAATAATAATATCCATCATAAAATAATATTTATATTTAAGATAAATGTATTTTTTAATAAAAAATAATCATAATAAAGTGATTGTGTCAAGATAAAGTAAACAATCACAAAAGAAAGTGAGATTATACAGTAATTTTTACCTCTTTAGTAACTTTTAAGTTGTGACCGCTTGAAAAATAAAATTGAAATGAAACAGAAATCATCATCAATAAATATTTATTCATTTTAAATATTTAAAATTTGAATTATATTCACCACATAAAAGTCAATAGGTTCATATCAACAAATATGTCTCCATGAAATGGAAATTGAGATGAAATACCTTACAATGACAATAACGTTGAAGTGAGAATTAATCAGTGAATTGATTATGTGAATCAAATGTAAATCCACATAAAACAAGTCTAAATAAAACATAATATATTCCAAATTAATTACACACATAATCTAATAATATAAAAAACAATGAATAATTAATATAACCAAATGAAAAAAAAGGAGTTATGAATTATTTACCACTTATTAATTTTCAATTAAAATTCCCTTTTCTAGAATTATTCAAATTGAAACATAAAATTACATTATGTGTGAAGGATTAATGATATTACATGTAAATTTGCAGTATATACATCATATAAAATAAATTAATAGTATAACATTATAATATACCTCAATAAAAGTAAATTGGGATGAAGTCCCTTGCCTCACACTTCATTTTGGTTGAACATTATTTAACTTCATGTATAATGATTTTAAGCATGTTATTAATTTATAAATAAACCATATTCATATTTATAATATCATATATGGACCCCTTATAATATTTTACCACTCATTTGTTAATAATGTATCATTATTTCCATTGTTTCGGGTTTTAATTTCATTGTTTTCTCTTATGTATTTTGTCCTGAATGTTACGGTTCATGCTCATGTTATATATTTACATATTAAAAAAATTATATTATTTTAATAAATATCATATTGACTCATTGTATAAATTTTTAGAATAATTCTTGAAGGTTCGATATGGAAAATGAATCACATTGCTTCATGGAGACGGTAGGTCGTACGTACACACGAACGATGATATCATTCAATTAACTAGTGAAATGGTAATGAATTGGGAGATATATTAATCTTAAAAAATAAATATAATGTCATATATATCACATATATTCATTAAATTAATAGTTATCACTTTCCATATAAAGCGTAATTCAAAAACAAATCACATCTCTTTGTGAGGCGGTAGTCCACCGTAAAAACAAGCGACGTTAGAATATTTTAAATGGAATGGAAGGTAAAATAAGAATATATGATATAATAATTACATAACTATAATAATATAATAAATCATATATATATGTGCTAAATCCATCAATATATCCATCATTCTAATGTGGTGACATAAAATCAATTACATTGGTTCGCATAGCAGTAATCCACCAAACACACAGTTGATGGATTCATTTTCCATTTGATGGAATAAGAGAAGGATATAGGAAATTTCATTAACATAATAACATATAAATATATGTAAGGTACTAATGTTATTATAAAATTATGGTTTAATAATATATTAAGAAGGTGGTAGACGAAACAATATAAAAATTCTCATTTAAGAATGTTACCTCTTCTTCGGACGACCTCGTTAGGTTTTCACAAAATCCTTCCAAGGATAGAATTCAAAAAAAACCAATGTGTCTAGGATTTTTTTAGTGGATTAATTAAGTTATTTTTTAGGTTTTTTCATATAAAATGGATTTGGATGTGTGAATATAGGAGTGTGTGTCTGACTTACCATCTCTATGATTGTAACATAGATCCTTTTTCATAACCATATTTCATAGATGGTTTTAAAATTATAATTTATGTATTAAAATTATAATTATGTTATTATTATTATTATAGATATGATGTAATAATGAAAACATTTACCATAATCAAACTACGGATTCATTTTGGACGTATGAACCAAATCTCATCAAACTATTCAATGTGAACTTAATTTATTGAGTAATTCAATATAACATAGTAATAAATAAAATAAAAGGAATAATAAACATGAAAAAGGTTATTAATAAATAAAATTATTAACAAAATTTTATTATTAAAGAAGATAAAGAATGTAAGTGGTGAGTTAGACCTGAGGTAGGGGTTTCATAACTCAATTTCTCTTCATTAGGCTATATCACTTCTTCATTATCGTTGATATTATAAGATTATGTGTATAATGACTTTTTGTTATGTTATTTTGTATTTAAACTTGTTTTAAGTGGATTTTAATTTGCTAAAAATTCTAAATTCAATTATAAATTCTCGCTTCAATTGTATAATCTTTGTAAGATACTCTGTCACAATTTTTACTCTATTGGGACATATTTGGTATTATGAACCTATTTATTTTAATGAGGTGTATATATTACACCTTTGATATGTTATATCTTGATTCACTTAATATTCATGGTAATTAATGTTTCATTTGAATTTATTTATTTTATGGGTGTTATGATTTAAAATTAACAAAAATGGTAAGGGTTTATTTCATAATCTCATCATTATTCAGGTATATTTATTCTCCAATGGGAAATTATTTGATATTTCTTTATTAAACCCAACAGATTTTATTTTACTATTATTATCTCTAAAAATTATATGTTTTAATTTTATTTTCCAATCTTTAAGTACTCAAGATACTGAAATCGTGTTTTTAAGAAAAACAAACTTGTTTTTCTACTCAGTCGAGGATCTTTTTCTTCCATATCTATATTTTGCTTAAAATATATTAAAAAATATTTTTAATATTATTAAATTATTTATTAAATATATTTTTACCCACATTTTACTTTTTCAAAAATGCAATAAAATGATTATTCTTTTCATTTTCTGGAAAAAGGTACTTTTTACTGAAAATGTGAAAGAAATATTTTTTTAATTTACTCGACATGAATAGAATTTTCATTACATTATGAATGATCATTGATTTAAATATTACATTGTGTGTTTCGATGATTCATTTAGGAAAATTGTTTTCTCCATTTCTAGAAATTTTTAGTTTTTAAAAGTATATTAAAAAATGAAAAGTGTATTTTCTTTAAGAATGTTTTTAAAAATATTTTTATAGTGTTTATATTCATCAAAAAAAAATATCCTTTTTTATCTACTGGTGATATGTTGTAATGATAACATCCTTGTTCTTTTTTTTTATGTTTTATTAATAGTTTTTATAGGGTAAAGTATTGATATTTCTTATGTTGGGTCTTCTTATACATACAATTTTTTAGTAAGTCATGTTGATTATGTTGTATTGTTTATTTATATAATAAAGGCAATATACTTATTATTTTATGGGTGGGGACTATAATTATGTATTCCCTCGATGTATTGGTAGGTATTATGAGACAAACTAGTTGGTTATCCTTATTAAATGGTTTTTTTGTGTATACCTTCCCATAGTTCAAACTATCTTAACACAATGCCTTGACGGTAAATTTAAGATATCTGGAATTATAAATTCCAATACTATGAAATTAGTTATTGATTTCCATGTGATTATTTTATTAGTTATTATATCCATGTATTATCTTCAAGATCATGTTATTATTTATATGGAAGTATTGGATCGTCATTTATTCATGAAATATTTTTCTTCACGCTCAAGTTATTGATTAAATAGAATTTATTTTGAGTTATTTACCTTTCCATATTTATTACTCCTTATTTACTAATGATAGATTATAATATATGTAACCCTAATTGATCATATGAGCTTTCCCTTATTTTTTCATTTCCCCAGGATATGAAGAAGGAGTCTTTGAATGAGATCGTGGATGTAGAATATTTACATTCACTATGTTTTGTATTTTATGTTTTCAAATGTAATGTGAGATTCAAGTATGAATCTAGTTTACCAAAAAAATAAATTATTTGGTCCTTTAGGTTATGATTCATTGTATCTATTTTCAATGTAATAATGAAACCACTAGCTCTAGGATACTAGGGTTTGGGTCTTTACAGTTGGTATCATAGAAATTTTAGTATAAACCTTGGGAACTAGATTTAGGAAAACATAGATTATGGAACATAACCTTATGAATAACTTTGAGGATATGATTATGTATAGGATCACATACTAAAATTTTTTAAGGTATATATTATGTATTTTTTCCAATAATACATCCCTATCTAGATACTATAATTGTTCATGGTTTTGGTACAAATGCATATAGGAGTAATAACCCATAAAAGAGTTGGTCAGGTATATCTTGGATAACATTCTAGTTTACGGTGAGTGTTCCCTTACAGTACACCTAGTTAGACACTCCAAAGGTATATTCTTGTATCCATTCATGTTTTCTTCATAAACTACTTTAAAGTATTTATTAGATGATGGAAATTAATTGTAACGTCCCGGTTCTGGAATCCACCCAGAGCCGCCCCATACCCGGTTGGTCACATGGCCTCAAGCACATTTCCCCAAATGCCAGAGGCTACTGACTAGCAACGAGGGCCATGGTTGTGATAGTGGGGAAACTATTCCCTCATTAGCATAGTAACATAGTGAAAAGGAGACAAATACACAATAGTATAAGAAATAAATATAACAACAATAGTAAAAACAGAAGACTGTAATAACAAGCAACTAAAGCACATATATAATGATGCATGGTACCGGTGTCTAGGAAAACCATCCAAAAAGTACACAATGCAGGAATAAAACCAGTACTTAACAATAGTACAAAAAACAAATAAACAGCTCTTCAGCATCGCAAGCCTAATCTTGGTCTCATGCTCTCCAGCTCCACAGCAGGTCAAGTACCGGAAGTAGAAGGGCACTTTCCCTTGTCTATACCTTCAGTAATATAATCTCTTTGGTCCCAAAATCATGTCCAAAATCGGGTGTGAGACTAAATCCCAGTAGGCAACCACCCAATGATTTGTGCCTAATAGTCATTGAATATATTTAAGGTAAAAGTACAGAAGCAGTAAACAAGAAAGTACTCAGCAGAACAATTTCACATATCAAAAGAAACTAATCAATCACAGTAACCCTCTAGAAATTTCACATATCCTAACCCCTCTAGTTCAGTTATATAAATATATAAAGACTCTCTGAGGAAGAACAAAAAGTCAATTCTCCTTATAGTCAATGTAATTCAAGACTCTCTGAGGAAGCTCACACGGTCAATTCCCCTTATTGTCTAAGGTCAGTCAAGGACTCTCTGAGGAAGCTCACATGGTCAATTACCCTTATACCCAAAGGTCAAGGACTTTATGAGGAAGCTCACATGGTCAATTCCCCTTATAGCCCCAAGTGGTTCAAATAATTCAAATACTCTCTGAGGAATCTCACTAGGTCAATTCCCCTTATAGCCTACTACACCAGGTTCTCACGGCCTTGTGTAGGTCAACGAGCATAGAAATGAAATATGGAAAATATAAACCTACAGAACTACTTGGATAACCAGTCTATATCATATCAAGCATGTCATAATACAAACACTCCACCCTACAACACTAGGCATCGAAAACAGGCAAGGCGGCCAAATAGCTAAAAAGACCAACGGTCGTAAACAGAACATGCATGGTAAAAACATCCAAAACATATTATTCAACCCTTGTTCGTAACGAATTAACCTCTACACAAGCATACAAGCATGGGAGGAAACCAACTGGGATAAAACGGTAAACACGCAATACCCCGTTCCAGGGTATTGGTGAAAATTACACATAATACTCAAATACTTTCAATGGAAAGGCACAAACCACCTACCTCGGCGTTGGGAGAAAGATATACTCTAGTGTTGCCCCTTGGATCAACCTAGAATGTGGTAGATCTACAAAAACATCTAAAACATTAAATGGAGGATAACTTCAGGACCAAGAGGAGTCATGAAATGAATCTCAAGAAGAATAGAGAGCTTATCAAGGCGATCCCAACGAAACCGATGGTGGTCGATTCGGAGGGCAGATGCTCGCTCAGAGTTTCATCGAAGATCTGCAGCCGTACGGAGCTCTCGGTCAAACGAGACCTAAAAGGAGAGCATTCTGCTGATTAGACGTGGCCCTGGTGCGCTAAATGAAAAATAAATTACACGGAATGTACTTTTGAAGTACACAGCGTGTACTCGCCTTTTCCGTACTCCACTTTAAGTGGAATTCAGGTCACCCCACATGACTGTGTGCATGGCCTCTACATGGCCAGCACCAGGCTACCAACGATAACCGAGTACATGACGTGTACTCATAAAGTACATGGCGTGTACTTCGAAAATTTCCAGAATTTCCTCTTTTCCAAAAAAATGAATAGAAAAGTAAAAACATAACTAAAAAGAAGGTCTGGGTTCTTACAAACTTCCCCCCTTAAAGAAATTCATCCTTGAATTTCCTTATAGCGGCGTAGAAGAAGAAACCTCGAACAACTCAGGCCACTGCGCTCGTACATTATCATCCCTCTCCCAAGTCTCATCCTGTACTCGCTCGTGGTTCCATAGCACTCGTACTAGAGGAACCGACCGGCCACGGAAAACCTTTATAATACGATCAAAAATCTGAATAGAATTTTTATCGAAAAATGCATCCACTTCGATTTGAACCTCCTCAAGTTGAAAGACATGATACGGTTCTGAAAAGTAATGTCGGAGCTGAGAAATGTGAAAAATGTCATGCATAGACCGGTTCCTCTGGGGTAACTGCAACCAATAGGCAACTGGACCAACTCTCTCCACAACCTCAAACGGCCCGACGTACCTCAGCAAAATCTTACCCTCTCTCCTAATCCTCTTCTGTCCCAACCTCGGTGTGACACGTAGGAAAACTTGATCCCCAACCTCGAACTCTAGAGCTCATCTCCACTGATCAGCAGAATACTTCTGTTGAGATTGTGCAGTAGCCATCCTCTTCTGAATCAACTCTATCTACTCTGTGGTCTCATGAACAAGACGAGGTCCAAACAAAGATTCCTCTCTTGACTACAACCAACATAAGGGTGATATGAATGGTCTACCATACAAAGCCTCGTAAGGTGCCATGTGAATAGTTTCTTGAAAACTATTATTATAGTAAAACTCCACAAGAGGTATATGATTCTCCCAAGAACCTCCAAAATCTAGGATGCATGCCCTGAGCATGTCCTCAAGCACCTGAATCATACGCTCGGACTGGCCATCTGTCTGAGGGTGGTAGGCGATACTCAAAAGCACCAATATACCTAATGCTTTCTGTAGACCCTGCCAGACCCTAGAACTAAAACGTGCATCATTGTCTGAAATGATGGAGTGTGTAACTCCAAGAAGATGTACAATCTCACGGATGTACAACCATCCCATCTCATCAACACTGATGGTCTCCTTGATCAGAAAAAAGTGATAAACCTTAGTGAGTCTGTCAATGACAAAAAAAAACAATATCAATACCTCGAGGTGACCTTGGAAAATGCTTCACAAAGTCTATCGCGACATCATTCCACTTCCACTTGGGAATGGGTAACTACTGTAAAAGCCCCACTGATCGCATATACTCTGTCTTCACCTGCTGATAGGTGGAGCACCTCATGATGAAACCAGCAAAATCCCTCTTCATACCTGGCCACCAATACAGATGGTGTAGATCACGAAACATTTTGGTGACACTGAGATGAACTATCCAAACTATGGAATGAAAATCCCGCATCTTCTCCTCACGTATGTCTGTCAGCACCCATACACACCCTAGAAATGAAAGATCTTATCCTCTCCTATAGTCCATCCAGGAATAGGGTCCTCTCCTGACACACTTTCTCGCAGGACTAGGCCTTCAGAATCTGATAGCTACCCCATTCGCACTCGATCAAGAAGACAAGAGGTGACAGCTATAGAAGAAAGAAACATCTTCCCCTGACTGTTGTGCACCTCCAAATGCATCTCAAATAATAGATCCATAAGCTTCCACCCACTGATGGCCTCCTTAAAAACTTGAATCTGGGTCCTCTTTCTCAATGAATCAACCCTTGTGCTGCCTTTCCCAGGCATATAGGCAAGCTCAAAGTCAAAGGACTGAAGGTACTCAACCCATCTTTGTTGTCTCAAATTAAGATCACACTGAGTAAAGATGTACATGATACTTTTTTGGTTGGTGAAAACCACAAAATACTCTCCCAGAAGATAATGTATCTAACACTGTAAGGCATGAACAACAGCCGCCAACTCAGGATCATGCATCAGGTAGTTCCTCTCATGTGGCCTCAACTGCCAAGACCCATACACAATGACTCCTTCTCCCTGCATAAGCACAGCTCCTAGATCAATACCTGAAGCATTACAATAAACAGTATATCTCTTGAATGTATCTGGAAATACTACTATCAGTGCTGAATTCAACCTCCCTTTCAGCTTCTAAAAGGAAGACTCTAAAGAATCTGACCACGAGAACCTTGCACCCTTCTTAGTCAAGCCTGTTAGTGGCGTTGCTAAGCGTGAAAAGTCATGTATGAAGCATCTGTATTATCCATTCAGCCCTAGAAAACTTTCTACCTCAAAGTGGTTCTTCAGTTTCTCCCAGGAAACTACTGCTCTCACTTTCTCCGGGTCTACTGATACTTTTGTCTTTGAGATAACATGACCCAAGAAGTGAATCTGATCCATCGAAAAGTGGCATTTTGAGAGCTTATCATATAACTGATGATCTCTCAGTGTACTCAAAACGATCTCAAGATGGGTAGCATGGTTATGTTGAGTTTTAGAGTACACCAAGATATCATCCATGAAAACCACCACGAAGGTCTCCAATTATGGATGGAACAATCGGTTCATCAGTTCCATGAAAACTGCTGGTGCGTTCGTGAGACCAAACATCATATCCATATACTCATATAGACAACACCTACTTCAAAAGGTTCTAAGAGGTATATCTGATGGTCTATTGCCCAACTAATGGTAAACGGGATTTAATTTAATCTTTGAAAAAACCTGGGCTCCTTTAAGCTGATCAAAGAGATCATTAATCCTGGGCAAGGGATATCAGTTCTTGACCGTCAACTGGTTCAGCTTCTGATAATCCACACAAAGCCTGACGGTACCATCTTACTTCTTCACAAACAAGACAGGCGAACCCCAATGAGAAATATTGGGTTGGGTGAAACCCTTTTCCTGAAACTCCTCTAACTTCTTCTTGAGCTCCTGTAACTCATGTGTAGCCATCCTATAAGGAGGAATGGATACCGGTGCTGCTCCTGGAACTATCTCAATAGAAAATTCTACCTCACGCTCTAAAGGAAAACCTGAAAAGTCATCTGGAAAGACATACCTGAAACGATCCACCACTAGAGGAAAGTATAACTGTGAAGTCCTCCAGTCATCTAGATATAGACTTTCAATCTGGGTTGTAACTGCTCCCAACCCATGATGCTCGGGTCCTGCTCTGCTCGCCTGGACATGCCATTCACCCTTATGAAGAAATGATTCACCTTCTCGTGACGTGAAACTCACACTACAGCGATGATAGTCGACAACGGCCTAGAAAGGAACTAACCAGTCCATCTCGAGAATTACATAATAGAATGTCATCTCTATAACATAGAGGTCTCATAAGAAGTGACACCCACCAACCCGTAGAGGGAACTCCCTGCACTGACGTACACTAGCCATTCTGGTCCCCAATGGAGTGTCTAGCATCAAGATATCAGCAGAGGAAAAGATATAGAGACCAAGGCTCTCAAAAAAAACAATAGATATAAAGCTATGGGAAGCCCCTATATCGAAGAGAGCAGAAGCTAAAACTGAGGCTACTAAGATCATACCTCGAACTCTAGAGGGTTTGGGATCCTGCTCCTACTGGTTCTGCTCCACCTCAAAATTTTGGCCTGTATTGTGGCCCTATGACCCTTCCTGACCAATCTGAGCTGATCCCACCTGATGTCGCTGAAAGAATGATGACTGACCACCATGGCCACAACCCCCACCTCGGCCTGAACTACCAAAACTACTCCAATTCCCATACTAGTGAGAAACTATTGGTGCTGCTCCTAAAAGTGGAGTCACAGAAGAACCCATGTCACCAGCTGCTGGTAAGAAGATCTGAAAGAAGTGTTGAAGGTGACCCATCTTGCTGCATGATCGGCACTCCACTGGGTCTCTCTGACAATGTGGCCTCGTATACCCACCCTTTCTACACTGGTAGCACACTACCTGGCTACCAGAAGATGCATCCCACCTACTCTGATCTCTTCCTGTAGTCTCCCAGCGGCGCTTCCTGCTATCATTAGGAGGAATACTGACTCTGGATGTCGAACCTCCCTGGCTCACATCTCTATAATCCCTTATATTACACTCTATAATCAACACCTGGTTGACGAAAGAGGATATCAAAGTCAACCTGAAGATGTTCACTTGAGATTGGATGCCGTGCCTCAGACAATCCTCACACTTCCGTGAAAGGAACAAGTAATATAACCCTATAAAGGTTGTAATGCACTGCAGCTCAGTTAAGTGAGAGGAATAATCCATAACGGTAAGAGTACCCTACTCCAGACTCATATAATCTCAGGCTAGATCGGACCTCAAGGTCTCTAGATAGAAATAATCATATAAGATGCACTGAAACTCATCTCAAGCCATATTCTGCTGGCGTCCTACCTGTGAGATCACATCCCACCACCTCTTGGCAGAGTATCAAAGAATTTAGGTCGCGGGCTTCACCCTCTTCTCTGGAGGTATCTTCAGATGCTCGAAAATCATCAGCGTGGCTTCTAGCCATGACTCTGCATCCTGGGGTTCTCCACCCCCTAAGAAAGTGGGAGGATACTGCTACTGAAAGACCCGTTTCAATTCTTCCATTGATGGGGTAAGAGGCAGTGCTCCCTAAAAGGTCTTCATCATCCTCAAGAAACCCTCTTTTAACTATGCATCAGCACCTATGTCGGGTACAACGGCCAGTGCCAAGGCTGGAACAACTAGAGGATCTGCTGGAGGTCCAAGATCAGCCATGTCCAGTGTCTAATCACCGCTTGGCATTGGCGTACAACTGGAGGACGTCTCGGTGGCATGACTCTGCAAGGTCAAGTGCACACCTTAGATCAAGATTATCAAGGACTGAAAACTAGAAGTGTAAGAAGGGAACAGGAGAAATAAAGAACTCATGTTTTACAAAACATGACTACATGATGTGTACAATTCCTACATGGTGTGTTACCTTAAGTCATTCACATGGGTGTGAACATCTGCCTAAATTGGTTGCATAACACCCTAAACACACAGCGTGTTGTCTTAACACATGGTATGTACTTGAATCCTCTTCCTCTTCCTGAGCCCTTCTACACGGATAAGTTGTACAGCTCTCCTAATACAAGACTAAACGGTGTGTCACTATAGAAATAGGGTGCACTAGACAAGCTTCACCTGGCCTGTGTTGTTAGTGACACAGCCTGACGTACGGTTCACACTACAAGGCATGTTCAAGGAAGAAAGGGTGTGTATGTGAAAGGATAACATCAACCTGTGTTGTTAGTGACGTGGCTAGGTACCTGAGTCAGACTACATGGCATGTTCAATCCTAACACGGTGTGTATGGCTTAAGGTTTATCCGTCCTTGTTGTTAGTTAAACGGGCTGACACGGGGTCAACACTACCCGGCGTGTTCGACTGGTACACGGCATGTTCCCACAAGACTTTCCTCGTCTCGTGTCTCTGCCCACATGGCCTTTGACATGGTTAGTGACTACACGAAGTGTACATAAAGTGCACAGCGTGTACTTAATAAAAATAGATTTTTCCTGAACAAAAGAACACATGGTGTGTACTTAACATTACATGGCGTGTATTCTGGATTTTTCTGGACAATAAGCCTCAAAAACTACTCTGGAACCCAGAAAAACACTGAAACGAACATTGAAAGTGCCAAATTACGATTCGTGAGGGCCTATACTCCCCATGAATTAGATCATGGAATCTTATAAATATTATAAACAAGGATAACAGTGCAATGATCCACCAAATTCCGGTCCATGAGGGCCCATAACACCTCAAGAACAAAAGTTTGTCATTTATTCAAACAAAACCTTACACGCAATACCCTATCAAACAGAAGGTATTTTTATCAAGTCATCTATCACAACAGCATACATATTCTAAAACACATCTATCACAACAACATGCAATTTCTAATTCATCCAAGATGGAATGGAAAGAATGCATGACATGTGATTTCAAGTAAGTGCCTATATGATGCATGATATGGCATACCCTCATCTCATCGGGTTGCGATAGAAGTAGAACCTCAATAACATCAACAGTAATAGTAAAAAACATGTGAGTCTCCCAAGGAGAAATCAAATCAACTATAATAATTGAAAAACCAGAAATTATTTCAATAACGAGGTAGATTGGATTTTCCCTGTACACGGGTTATCTACTCCCGAGCACCGCTTATTACCAAGTACCAATTCCTTCATATCCCTGCTTAAAGTCTCCAAACAATAAGTCAAGAGAAAATAATTCCTCTAATACCACTTTGTAACGTCCCAGTTCCGGAATCCACCCAGAGGCACCCCTTGCCCAGTTGGTCACAAGGCCTCAAGAATAGAGGCGCCTCGTACCCAGTTTGTCACATGGCCTCAAGCGCATTTCCCCAAAAGCCAGAGGCTGCCGACTAGCAGCGAGGGTCTTGGGTGTGATATTGGGGAAACTATTCCCTCATTGGTAGAGTAACATAGCAGAAAGGAGACAAATACACAATAAAAGAAGTAGTAAATATACCAATAATATTAAAAACAGAAGACTGGAATAAAAAACAACTAAAGCACATATATAATGATGCATGGTACCAGTGTCTAGGAAAATCAGCCAAACAAGTCACAATGCTGGAATACAACCAGTACTAAACCAAAGTTCAAAAGAAACAAATAAACATCTCCTCAACATCTCAAGCCTAAGATTGGTCAAATGCTCTCCAGCTCCACAACAAGTCCAGTACCTAAAGTAGAAGGGTGCTTTCCCTTTTCTATACCAGCAGCAATATAATTTGTTTGGGCCCAAAAGCATGGCCCAAACAGTGTATGAGACTAAATCCTAGTAGGAAACCACCCAAAAATCTCTTCCTAATAGTCATTGAATATATGGTAGGTAAAAGTACAGAAGCATCATTCAAGAAAGTACTCATTAGAACAATTCCACCAATCAAAAGAAACTAATCAAGCACAGTAACCCTCTGGAAATTGCACATAGCCTGTCACCTCTGGTTCAGTTATTTAAATATATAGATACTCTATGAGGAATCATGAACAATCAATTCCCCTTATAGTCAAATTAATTCAAGACTCTCTGAGGAAGCACACATGGTCAATTCCCCTTATAGTCTAAGGTCAGGCAAGGACTCTTTGAGGAAGCTCACACGGTCAATTCCCCTTATAGACCAATTGTCAAGGACACTCTGAGGAAGCTCACATGGTCAATTACCCTTATATCCCAAATTGGTTCAAATAATTCAAAGAATTTCTGAGGAAGATCACTCTGTCAATTCCCCGTATAGTCTAAAGTGTTCAAAGACTCTCTAAGGAAGCTCACTCGGTCAATTCCCCTTATATCCTACTACACTAGGTTCTCACAACCCTGTATAGGTCAATGAGAATAGAAATGCAATATGGAAAAAGTAAACCTACAGAAATACTTGGTTAACCAGTCTATATCATATCAAGCATGTCAGAATACAAACACTCCACCTTACAGCACAGGGCATGGAAAACAGGCAGGGTGGCTTAACGGCTAAGCAGACCAATGGTCATAAACAGAACATGCATGGGAAAAACATCCAAGTCATAGTAGTCAACCATTTTTCATAACCAATTAACCTCTACACAAGCATACAATCATGGTAGGCAACCAACATGGGTAAAACAGTAAACACGCAATATCCCGTTCAAGGGTATTGGTGAAAATTGCACATAATACTCAAAGAAATTCAACGAAAAGGTTCAAACCACCTACCTCAGCATTGGGAGATCGATATACTTTGGCGTTAGCCCTTGGATCGACTTAGAACATGGTAGATCTATAACAACATCTAAAACGTTCAAAAGAGGATAACTTAAGGGATAAAAGGAATCATGAAGCGAAGATCAAGAAGAAGAGAGAGCTTATCAAGGCAATCCCAACGCAACTGAAAGTGTTTGATTCGGAGGACAGATTCTTTCTCAGGTGTTCGTCGAAGATATGCGTCCGTACGGAGCTCTCAGTCAAATAAGACCTAGAAGGTGATCATTCTGGCGATTAGACATGACCCCAGTGCGTTTAATGAAAAAAAAAGTACACGACATGTAATTTTGAAGTACACAGCGTGTACTCGCCTTTTACATACTCTGCTTTAAGCGTCTTCTAGGTCACCCCACACGGCCGTGTGCATGGCCTCTACATGGCCAGCACCCGGCTACCAGCGGTAACCAAGTAGATGACGTGTAATCCTAAAGTACACTGCATGTACTTCGAAAATTTCTATTATTTCCTCTTTTCCTCAAAAAACGACCAGAAAAGAGAAAAAATACCTAAAAAGAAGGCCTGGGTTCTTACATGAATGTACCAAGTTAAACCTAAGGTGTATTAGATTACAAAAAAGGTGTCATGTTTTAGAAATCTTATAAATTATTAGGTGGTTTCCCACTATGTTTATTGTTTCTCATACTATGCTTTTTGGTATTATCCAATGTTCAAAACTAAGAGAAATCATGTTAACACTGAATTTTATGGGCAATGCTATGATTATGAGAAACCAAATTGGATAATGATAGTAAAGAAATATATTTTTATTATGATTAATAATTTAATATGATATATGATTAAAACATTTCACCTTAATCAACTCTCATACACACCAAATAAGAGTAGGGTAGATTTTTGTGAGAGATTGAAAAGTAAAGACTATATAGGAAAGAAGACTCAATTTCCTTCATGTCAAAAATTCGGAAAGAAACACCCCTAGTAATCTCTCAAATGAAGGGTAATATGTTTTCTGTGTGGAAATAAAGGACATGGAATAATGAATTTCCAAACAGTTCAATGTATTTTGTATAGAGAACATGTGAATTATATGAGTAAATGCCTTAATCCAAGGGTTAACTCCAAGACCAAGGAAGGAAATATTCAATGATAGTCATTAAAGTAAAAGGATTGATGTTTTTATGTCTTGATATTTGATAATTATGTTGTATAATTGTTATATCATAGATATTTTGGTTATAAAAATTAATAAATATCTAAGGATTATTCTATAGTAGTTTTATTTCAGGATTTTAAAGCATATGTTGAATGGTACTGAGGACATATAAAATTGATTTAATGGTATGGTGATATTTTTGGAAAAAACATTATTGGGGGAATGATAACCCTTAATATGTGTGTGATGTTGAAGTAATAATGTTTATTTTTCACAACAAGATGATTGTAATTATAGAAGTAAATCATATAGTATTAGGGTCCTTGAAAATGATTAGTGATTTGGTGAAAAAGTATTTTATGATAGATTTTACTACATTTTCATATTCATAGAATATATTTGATAATCTATGATTTTATTTAAAGAATAAGGTTATAATTAATTTTTGAATTAGTTATACTTTCATTGATGTTTTATGGTGATAAATGTTTTTAAATATTTGTTATGTGACACTAAGAGTTACCTTATAATGTTTGTGGAATTAATGAAAAGTTCATTTGTGACATTTTGTGACTTTATCTCAAAAAATAATAATTTGTAAATTGGTTAGAATTATTTTTGAACGGTTTTGAGGATAAATACTTTTGGAATGTATTAATCTGAACTTTGGGTGTTACTGTTCAGTTTTTGCAGATTAATGTATTATATTAGATAAATTGTACTAACCATTTTAGTTTTGGTAAATATTTATAGATATATGGAAAGAATATTTACTCTTTTATAGATCTTATGAATTTTTAAAGGTTAATTTTTTTGCATCAGGAATAAAAAAAATCATTTCGGGTATTCATTTCTTGGAGTATGAAATGAATTGTAAATTGATCAAAGTACAACCAAATGATGAAATTGTGATTATGAAATTATATTATATCAAGTATAGTTTCTAGTGTTCTCTATCATTATTGTCAAATAATCATTAAACATTAGGAAAATGATCTTGAAATAAAAATTCAATACCTTTAACTTAATTTACAATGAATCCATGGTCTTATCATCCGTCATAGATTTATGAATTTATAGCTGTTAACTTTCTCTTGACCATATTCTCTATCACTCTTTATTAGTCATTAAGAATTATTTTTCTCTTCCATGTCCATATTTTCACTACCCATTAATGTTATTATATTTTGAAACATAGTTTTGTGTAATTCAAGATTCCCTTCCTATTTCCCTTTCCTTAATTTTAAGAGAAAGTTTTTTTAAACCTTTTATGATGTGGGGTTTCAATGATGGTATTTACAAATTTTAAACCCATTATTACTGATATTAAGTTCATATTGTGAGTATAAAATTTATTTAAGGTGTTATAATATAGCATCTCAAGATTTTAGAAAATATTTATCTTCAAATAAATTTGATTTCTTTGATAGCTTGTGTCACATGCGACATTGATTTTAAATGAATTATGATATACTATTAAAATATTATCATTTAAACGTAACCATTAAAATTAGAAGTATGAATATAATTTACTATATTATGAAAAATACCTATAAATGTTTTATATGATCTAAATTTATATATTTATTTATGATAAATTAGTACTCAATTTTCAGTAAAATCATTTTAGGCTTCAAAAATAGGTTTTATTCAAAAATTATTATTATTTCTTATTATGTGTGGATAATATAATTAATTCCTTATAATTTTTGTAATGGTATTTTATAAAATGATATCATTTTTTAAATCAGCATTTCAAAATTATCTTAGATTGAAATGGTAATAATTTTCTAAAAATATTGGTTTTTTAGTGAATAGTGAAAATATATATTTTTCTTAAATTATAATTTTTTCCTTAAATAAAGTAATTTAAAGTCCAATTATATTTTTAATTTGGTATTGATGTTACATGTGATACATTTTATTTTTAATAATCGAAATAATTTCATTTTTATCATCAATTTTCATGATTTTGGTATAAATAAATTTTTATGCATAAAAACACATTTTTTCTGGAAACTATTTTTATGTGCATAATGTTTTTCCATTTTAATTAAAAAAAATAAACCCTAATTGGGATTTATTTAAATAAAATATATATATTATATATGTATGTGTGAATTTATATTTAATGAATATTACAAGTCATATAGTTAATGTGGAATCATATTTTCCTTGAAAAATGCATTTTCCTGAAAAACCACTTTTCATCGCGCTTTGTGAGACTAATTTTAAATTAAATTATGAAACCTTTATGAATATAATATTAAAAAATAGATTTTTTATTTTAAATTATTATGTATAAATTTTTTAACTAGTCTTCTATTATTTTTATTCATTATCAATAGTAACTATAATAAATAATTATCTTCATGGTAAGGGTAAATCGGGTAATTAAGGATAAAAATAAAATGATATGGGATAAAAATTGACCTTAACAATTTATTTTATACTATTTTAAGAGTTCTATTTGACTATGTCCCTAAAATTATTAAACATATATCCACTTGGTTTCATATTTCTTTTATTTTGACCGTTATAATATTTATTTAAAAGATAAACACTAAAATATAACTTTCTTACTTTGAATAAATATAATATTTTTTTCTTGGATTAAAATAACTTGTGTTAAGTTATAAATATTAATTTTAAATATAAATTATAGTTTTATCATTTTAATTTATTTAAAATTTAAAGGAAATAACTACATTAAATTTTTATGCAATGCTCACATAGTGTGTATTCAATTAATAGAAAAATAAAATAAATGACTGTAAAAATATTAAAATTATTATAAATTTAATAAATTATTGTATTCCATGAATTTTTTATAAAAATAAAACATTTAATTATTGTTTGAAACTATTATATTATAATTATATTTCCTTCGTTTGTTTTTCAAGGTCATATTAAATGAATAGTTCCAAAAATGATGTTAATGATATTTTATAATAAATAATATTCTATTAAATGATCTAAAATTATTGAAAATTGGTTATTATGAAAATTTATTTTAATATGGTTTAAAATATCAACCATATTTCATTTATTAGAAAATTTTTCTTTTATAGTAACTATATTGACCCCTAAAGAGTAAAAACATTGTTATCACGGTAGTTATCAAAAAGGGTTAACTCGGGTTAAAATTGTAAGATAATGGTAAAAATTTAATCTAAAATTTTCCAAATTTAATTATATGATATTATTTAGACCCATAATAATCCTATATTCTAATAATATCATTTTTATTGTTTTTTCCATTAAAATTAATTTAAATTAATTTAATATTTTAGGAAATTCCAAAATTTCCCCTCCCATAAATTATAAAAAGAGAACCTCCTCTACTATCTTCTTCACACTTAAAAATACTTTTGGTTCATAAAATACCTAATTAAATACCGTAATTAATCCCCTTCCAATTCAGAAGAGTAATTTTTTATAACAAAATCCTTCTTGGAAGGATTTTCATGTAAACCTCAAGTGGTAGTCTGAAAAGGAGGTGTTGTTATTAATTGATCATGTTAGTTTTATCTATTCTTACACATACATAGAATATTATTAAACCATGATTGTATAAAAACATAATTATATCCCATATACTGGTATTTTTTATATTATTTTAATACCCTATATCCATCTCCTCTTCCATCAAATGGGAAACAAAACTCTTGTTCGTATGTACTGTGCGCAACCTTTTCACGAACCAACGTAATTTATTTCCCATCACCACCACTTGTGGGTGATTTTAATGATGTATTTAATATATATATATATATAATTCATTAAATATTTATAATTTTTAAAATATAATATATCATAAAATTTCTTACCTTTCTATTCATTTTAAAGTTATAATATTGGTCATGCATACGTGTGGTGTACCACATCTATTAAGCGATGGGATTTTTTTCATAACAACATCACATAAATATTATATATAAGTGTATTTAAAGAAATAATTTGATATTTATATTATAATTATCATTTTTGAAGATAACATAATTTTTATTTTTCCATCATGATCGTTGAAAAATGGAAATGTTACTCATGTGTGCATACAACTTACTATCTCGATGATTAGAATATAGTTCATTTTCATAACCAAATATCATGGTTTATTTTAAAATTATAATTTAGTTATAAAAATGATAAATATTTTATGATTATTTTTCAAGATATTTTGTAACAATGACCACTTTTTCAATATTTAACCTACCGAATCATTTTGGACATATGAACTGAATATCATCAAAACATCAGAAGTGAATATAATTGATTATGTAATTAAATATAAAATAGTAATAAATAAAATAAAAGGAATCATAAAGTTTTAAAAAATTAATAAGGTAAATTATTATCATAATTTTATTATTCATCAATATAAAGAACATATGTGATGAGTCGGACCTAAGGTAGAGGGTTTTATAACTCAATTTCTTTTCATTGGGTAATATTACATCTTCATTGTCATTGATATTATAAGATTATGTGTTTAATTAAATTTTATTATTTTATTTTTTATATACACTTTTTAATGTGTATTTAAATTTGATACACATAATCAATTCATTTAATGATTCTCACTTCAACAGTACGATCTTTGTAAGATATTTTGTCTCAATTTCCACTCCATTGGGACATATTTTGTAATATGAAACTATTTATTTTTATGAGGTGTATCTAATATCCCTTTGATAATTTATATCATTAATATATTTATATTTATGGTATTTAATGTTTTATTTGAATTTATATCTTTTATTTGGGTAATGATTCAAAAGTTACCTTAGTGGTAAGAGTTTATTTCACAACCTCAGCATTATTCAGGATTATTTATGATTGTATCTTTGATAAGGGAATTGTTTTATCTTTATATATTAAACCCAAAATATTTTATTCCTGTGTGGTTATCTCTATAAATTATAATTTTTTTTAATTTTCCACTCATTATGTACTCAAGAAATTGAAACCATGTTTTGAGGAAAACTGACTTATTTTTTCCACTAAGTTGGGGATATTTTTCTTCCATATCTATATTTTCTTTAAAATAATTTATGTAATATTTTAAATATTCTCCAATTGTTTTTAAATACATTTTTACACATTTTTTACTTTTTAAAAATGGTTTAAAAGGAATCTTCTTATCACTTTCCAAATATGGTACTTTTTGAATGTTTACCAAAAATGTGACATGGATTTTGTTTTAAGGTAATTAGTATTAAAATAATTTTCCTATAGTCATGATTCATTATTTCTTTGAAGATTATTTTATATTTTTTCATAATTATTTTCAAAGAAATTTTTTCCTAATATTCTGGAAATTTTTAGTTTTTAAAAGTGTATTTATAAATGAAAATTCTATTTTCCTAAAGAATGTTTTTAATGATATTTTTTGGTATTTATATCATTAAACAATAATAAACATTTTATTCACTATTGGAAATATTTTTTAATTATACCATCCTTATTATTTTTCTTTATGGTTTATCATCAGTTTTGACTGGGGGAATAATTGACACTCTATATGTTGGCTCTTCCTATACAAAGATTTTTTTAATAAGGAATATTGAATAAGCTTTATTGTCTATTCACATAATGAATTTGTTAGAATTATTAAGTGATGGTTGGGTCCTATAATTACATATCCCCTCGATACACTGGTACGTATCATGAGACAAACCAGTTGGCTAGCCTTATTAAATGGGTTTTTGGTGTATACCTACCCATAGTTTAAATTATCTTGGAATAAGGCCTTGATGGTAAGTTTCAGATGTCTAGTATTATTCATTCTATAATTATAAATTCAGTTATTGATTTATATGTGATTATTTAATTTGTTATGATATCCTTGTATTAACATATATCACATGTGATTATTTATATTGAATTATTTTATCATCATTTATTCCTGCCATATTATTATTCATGCTCGAGTTATTGATTAAATAGAATGTGTTTTTATTTATTTAAAATTTCATATTGATTATTACTTATTAACACATGATAGATTATATTGTAAAAACCCATTACTGAGAATATGTGATTACCCTTTTTTCCTTTCCCCATTATATAAGGAAATAATCTTTCAATGAGTTCATTGATGCCCAATATTTACATTCACTATATTTTGTATTCTATGTTTTCATATGTTATGTGTGTTTATAGTATGAATATATTTGACTAATATTACGAAACTATTTAGTACATTGTGTTGTTATTCCTATATCTTGTTCTAATTTAACAATGAAGTCATCAGCTCTATGCTACTGGGGTTGGGGTTTTTACAGTTGGTATCATGGAAAGTTTAATAGAAACCTTAGGAACTAGATTTATGAAAACATAGATTAGAAAATATTACCTATTTAAAAACTTTTAGTATAATTCTAAGTATAATATAACATCAAAAAATTTATAAGGTATATATTATGCGGTTTTCTGAGCAATACATCTTTATATGGATACTACAAGTGGATTTGATTTTAGCACAAATGAATCTAGGGGAAATAACCCTGAAAATAGTTGATGGGGTATATCTTGTCTATAATTTTGGTTCATGTTGACTATTATCCTACTACACACCTGGTTTGACACTCTCAAGTGATATGATTGGGATAATTCACATTTTCCTTACAAACTGTTATAAAGGATTTGAATGGATTATGACAATGAATAGAAAGGTTAAAACTAAGGTTTATTATATTTAAAAAAAAGGTGTCATGATTTAGATATCCTAAAAATGATAATTTGGTTTACCACAATGATTATTATTTCTCATACTATGTTTTTTTATTTTAGTTAATGTTTGGAATAAGGATGAATCATGTTAACGCTTAATATGAAGGAAAGTTTAGTGATTATCAGAAACCAAATTGGATGATTAATAAACATAAATATATTGCGATTACTCTTAATCATTTATCATGATATATGATTTAAAAATTATGCCTTAATCAACTATCAGACTCATCAAATAAGATAATGATAGAATTTTTGGGATATTGGATAGTCGAGACCATGGAAGATAAAAGACTCAATTTATTTCATGTCATAAATTTAGAAAGAGATGCACAATGTAATGTCTCAAAGGAAGGTCATGATGTTTTGTGTGTGGAAATAAAGGAAAATTAATAATGAATTTATAAGGAGATAAATTTATTATGTGTGTAGAAGATGATAATTATCCAATTCAATGCCCTAATCCAAGGGTTAACTTATAAACTAAGGAAGGAAATAAGCCATAAAAATACTTTAAGTAGATGTATTGTAGTATTTATGTGTTAGTATTTGATAATTATGTTGTATAAGTGATTCATTCGTGAAATTTTGGTTATAAATCCGCTAAAACATCTAAGTATTATTTCACAGTAGATTTCATTAAGGGTTTTAAATTATATGTTGAATGGCAATGATGGCCTAGAAAATTTATTTAAAGGTAAGGTGGTATTTTATGGAAAAAACATGATTTGCTAAAATATAACCCTTAATATATTGTTGATAATGAATTAATAATGTTTATTTGGGATGAATAGATTATTTAAATTAATTAATTAAATCAGATAGTATTTTTAACCTCACAAATGAATAGTGATTTAGTCACAATTTAATTCATAATGGAGTTTAATGAAATTACATATACATGGAATAAATTTTATAATAAATTATTTTATTTAAGGGATAAAGATATAGTTAAATTTTGGAAGTATTTATTATTTTATTGAGGTTTTATGATGATCAAAGTATTCAAATTTTTGGTATTTTACATTAAGAGTTTATTTATAATTTTTAAGGGATTAATGTAAAGTTGATTTTTGAAATTTAGTGACATTATTTCTAAATTTGTTAACTCTTAATTTGGTCAAACATATTTTGAAATGGTTTTAAAGATAAATACTTATGGAATAGAATATGTTGAATTGTGGTTGTTATTGTTGATGTCTTATATATTGATATATTATATTGGATAACTTGTGCTAACTATTTTGGTTTTGGTAAATATGTATAAATATATGGAAATAATTTTCACTATTTTATAGATATTATAATCCAGGAAAATTTACTTTTAGTTCTTGATACATAATAAATTCACCTTGTATATTCATTTATTTGAGTAATAATTGAAGTAAAAATTTATTAAATCACAACCAAAGAATGAAATTATACTTATGAAATAAAAAGATATCAAGTATGTATATTTTATGGTGTTCTCTATATTAATTATAAAATAATCCCACATATTTTGGAAAACTATTTTGAAAAAAAATATACATTTACCTTCATTTCCAATGAATCAATGGTATTTTCACCCATCACATATTTATGTCTTTTGTGGTTAAATTTATCTTGAACATCCGTATTAGTTCTTGGAAATTAGTTATCTCCTCTATGTATATAAATTCGATTCTAATTAATGTTATCCTATTTGGATACATAGTTTTTTATATATATGACCTTCGTATTTCTCTTTCCATCTTTTTAAGAGGTTGATTTATTAACCCTTTTATGATGTGGATTTTCAACCAAGGTATCTACAAATGTCAATCCCTGATTACCGAGATCAAGTTAAAATTGTGAGGATAAAATTTATTTAAGGGGGTAAAATTTAGTATACTATGATTTTAGGATATTTTTCTTGTGATATAAATTTTATTTCTTTGATAGCTTGTGTCACACAAAACATTGAGTTTAAAAGAACAGTGATATACTATTAAAATATTTTTATTTAAATGTGACTGTTAAAATTGGTTGTATGAATAAGAATAACCATATTATGAAAAATATATCTAAATTTTTTATATAATAAAAATTTATTAATTAATTTATGACAAATAAGTAATCAATTTTCAATAAAGTCAATTTGTGCTTCATAAATATGTTTTCTTCAAAGAGTGATTTTTATTTATTTTTTTGTGTGGATAATATAATTAATTTATATCATTTTTAGTAATTTTGTTCTATAAAAAGGATATAATTTTTGAAATCATGATATCAAAATTATATTAGGGTGAATGTATTGAATTTTTTTTGGAAAAGATTGGTTTTTCAGTGAATAGTGATTTTTTTTTGTAAAACTGCTATTTTGTTTCATTAAATCAAGTAATATAAATTCTAATTATATTGTGGATTTGGTATTAATGTTACATATGATCCATTTTATTTATAATAATCAATTTAATTTCATTTTAATTTTCAATTTTCATGATTTTGTTATAAATCAATTTTTATATTTAAAAACATATTTTCTACAGAAACTGTTTTTAACTGCATAATATTTTTACAATTTAATTAATTAAAATAACCCATAATAAAGAATTATTTAAATGAAATTCATATATTATATATCTATCGATATCAATTTAAATTCGTATAATGAATATTACATGTCATAGAGTTTTTGTAAAATCATATTTTCCTTGAAAAATGTGTTTTCCTAAAAACCCATTTTTCATCATGCTTTGTGAGTATGATTTAAATTAAATTATTATATATATATGAATTTAATCTTGAAAAATTGATTCCATATTGGGATTTAGGAGGTCCTAATTTGGTATATAGACCCATTTTATTTTTTTCATTATGAATAGTAACTATAGTAAATAATTATCACCATGGTAAAAGTAAATCGGGTAATTACACTATTACAAACTTCATTAATCCAACACATTTTTATGTCAGTTATCTATAACTGACATGAAAGATGGTTCTCTATTTTTGTTATTGAATATCTGATTTGAAAAATAAAATGAACTTATTTTTTCTGTTGTTAATTAAATAACGGGTGTGGAAAACCTTTAAAATTTTAATCAAACAATGGGAGAGGTCATTTTTGTTTCATTCTTTTGTGATGAAGACTTTAGTTTTATCTCTCATGGTAAACCCTAACCCTTCCATATTCAATCCAGTGGCCTTAAATATCTTATTTCGTTGACCCATTTTCTTTGAATATCTTTCTGTTGGCATCCACCACCATTTTTCACCATCACCCTTCATCATTCATCACTTTCGGTCTCTCTGCTCCTTCTTACCTATGGTGTCATATTCTCTTATATCCACCTTCTAATATCAATTTATAGTGTGTGTTGTTTTTATTTTCTTTCAACAAAATTATTTTCATTTTTTATTAGTAGATCCACTAATGTCACCTTTTCTTCACTCTTTGCATTTACAAGTCTATATGTGACTTATTATCATTGGTGTCAACTTCTCAATTATCCCCCTTATAATATAAATTTATGGTTTTTGTTTATCATTTTGATTTTCCTTTCAACCAAGACATTTTAATTTGTATTTTCATTCCAATTTTCTATTGATATTTACTTATCTTCACTCTTTATATTTCATTCCAATTATTCACACATCTAAAATATAAATCAATTGATGTAGGATTATTTTTAGATTAAGGTCTGATTAAATGATAATTTGATGAATTGTGTTATAAATAATGTTAGTTTCTGAGAATGTGTGTCTAATTAATGTTTTTTATGCATTATGAATTGGTGTTTAGATGATCATGATGATTACATGATGATTTTCGATATTTTTATTAAAAATAACAATTAAATATGTTCAAAGTGGAAATGTTTTTATCAAATATATTTTATTTAATTATTTTGTTAAATATTTTATGGAATTTTTTGTTATTAGAAAAATTAAATTATTAATTATATTTTAAAATATATTTAATTATTTTCAATTCTTCATATTTTTTATAGGAAATAATGGGCCGAAGTTGGATTACTAAATTGTGAACAAGTGATGAATATGAGGAAGTTGTTGATGTTTTTTTTAATTTATTAAATAAAATGTTCTAAAACAAAGTTTTCATTTCATGAAATTTTTAAATATGAACAAGTTAAACACCATATAAATGAAGGATCATTTAATTTTTCATGGGTTTAATATGGGTTACATCCCTTAGATTTGGCTTGGTGAAAATGGGTAAAATTAAGGATCTATTAATAATGATGATTTTCAAGATGATAAGTCTAATAAAAAAAATTTCACATGTCATTTCATATAATATTATTTTTAAAGAGAATGTGGAATATGCACCATCAGATCCTCGAATTTTGGCTTCATCACCCTTTTATCCTGATCGCTCGGCTCCCTTTGAAGCATTATGATCACCCTTGCCATTTCTTAGAGAGGAAGGAGGGAATGCATCAATGTCTTACAAGGATTCCCTTCTTGCTCATCAAGGCTCACGACATTCTATTTTTCTAGAGACCCAACCGATTATCTCATCGATCTATTGGGATGATTCTGCTTTGACAGTGGAGATTCTATCGGATGACTATATTGAATATATTTAATGCCTTAAGTGGACTCTTATCACCCGATTTGGCCCAGTGAAGACACCCATTTCTGTTTTCAATAATGTTGTTGATTTTTGGGGTCTTTCTAATATGGTTCAGTTGTCAGATATTCATAGGACTTCCTTTCTCCTGATTCTTGCATCTGAAGAGGATTTTATTCATGTGTGGTGTAAGGCTCTGAGGATTATGGGTCTATGGTGATTCAATTTGGCTAGGTGGTCCTTGTATGTGCATTAAGGGAAGGAAATTGCTCATGTGGCGGTGTGGATTTCCCTTCCAGGTTTACCGCTACCATTTCACAATGGATTCCTTATTAAATCCATAAGAGACTCTCTCAAGGTATTCTTGTGTTATGATGACAATAAACATAGTGGTGTAGATACTTATTTGGTGCGGATTTTTGTCGATCTTGAATTTTCAATGCCTCTTCTGGACAATATTTTGCGAAGAGTTAAGGGGTAGATTTCTTGGAGCCAAGATATTGTATATCCTATATTGCCAAGATTTTGTGCTTGGAGCTCCATTCAAGTTCATTCGGTGAAAATTGCAGGAAGGGATATCATGGGGACCTTTGTCACCCTAAAAATGGCCCGATCATTAAGGATGTGCCTAGTCCTGATAGTACCCATGATGATTCATAGCTGGTTTGTTCATCTTTGGGTGAGAATCTGGATCTGGTCTTTAGAGATGAATCTATTGGGTCAAATTTACCAATGATACTAGGTGTTTCTTCTTTCTTAGCCTCAGTTCATATTTCTTGTAATTATTTTTTTTATATCACCGCCTATTTCCTTTATTTTTAATCACATAACCATTTAGGGTATCAAAATCTACTGGTAGAGGTATAATTGGATTTTATCCTTTCCTCGTTCAATGGTTATTACATCCTTGCAGGATATCTTTAATATCATAGCTGCTTCCACAATTGTGCTTATTGAACAAGGTCCATCTCTGGAGGAGTCAGGTGATCACATGAAAAATGGGATTGATAAAAAAATACATAATAATAATGGTAATTGATATCCACAGAATAAGATAAAAGGAAGGGCTGTCTGGAGATGCTCATATTTGGTTTCTCCCATGAAGTCTATTTCACCTACAACCAATGGTGTGTGCACTAGAGAGAAACGGTGATCCATCCAGGAGTTATTATCCTCTCAACATAATATGACCAAGGCACCTGGGGAAAAAACCAGACGAACATTGTGTCAATGATTCCAATCATTATTTGGAACACTCAAGGCCTAGGAGCTCGGGTGAAGATAGATTTATTAGCCATGGAAATTAAAAAAATATAAGGTTTTTATTACTGATGTGCTAGAGCATAAACAGCATAAGTCAAAGATCAAGGATTTTTTCCAGAAACTTAGAATGCATGAGAGTATGCATGCTGATCTGGAAAACCAAAATATATGGATTTTTTAGAAAAGGGATATGTTAGTGAATCTAGTTAAAGATGGAGATTAATATATTACAGTGAAAGTAAATACAGGCCTTGGTTGTATTTTCATCTCATTCGTGTATGGAAGTTGTGATGAGAAAAGGAGAGAAGGTCTATGGAAGGATTTGAATGACTTTGATCTGGAGGAATACCCATGGATTATAGGCAGGGATTTCAATATCATTTTATACAAAACTAAAAAGAAAGGTAGGGATGTTTTTACATGTGTGTCCAGCACAATCTTTTCTCGATTCGTGTTAGGTAAGGGTCTTTTTGACATGGGTTATTATAGAGATCGTTTTACATGGTTTAACAACCAAAAAGGTATTCAACGTTTTTGGAGTCTTCTGAACTGGTGCTTGGAGAATGTGCAAGCTATCTCCAAGTTCCCTAATTCTAAAGTTGATCATCTTGTTCATGGAGCCTCATACCACTCACCTTTTCTGATTTCTTTATCGCATCAGTAGGATGGTCATGAACGTTTTTGATTCTATTCTCACTGGGTTGGTTTGGATGGTTACCATCAGCTTGTTGATGACAGTTGGAGGGAGCCTATTTAGGGATTTTCTTGGGTTTTTATTCACACCAAGTTTAGGTGGCTCAAAAACAAATTACAAGCCTTGGCAAAGGAAATTCCTCATGTAGATCAAGACATGTTTAATCTTAAATCGGAGGTTGAGCGGATGTAACTAAGTCTTGAAGATGCATGGGATGATATGGTGTTTGAGGATCTTTCAATTAAGAAAAACATGATTGTAGAATTAATACCGAAACAAGAGCGCATTGCTCTGGAAGGTTCGAGGGTGAAATGAATATATGAAGGGGGTAGAAATTCAGCCTACTTTCATGAATGTATTAAAGAGAGAAGGCGGATTGTTAAACCTAATATTATTCTTGATGATGGATCATATTCGGATGAGAGAAATATGGTTGGAAATTTGGATTTTTTTGGTTTTCAAAGATTTACTTGTAGGTCCCAACTAGATTGTGGAAGATGATTATCATAGTGGGAATGCAAAACATTTGGAGGGAATTCCTAAGATGATTTCTGACCAAGATAATGCTTTCTTGTAAGTGATTCCTAATGAGAAGGAGATTTATGATGCTATGATGAATCTCAACCCGGAGAGTGATCCAGGCCCTGATAGCTTTCTGGGTTCATTCTACAGAGGGTCGTGAGATGTGATTAAAGATGATATATGTATGTACATTCAATACTTCTTCCAGGGAGGTTTAATTCCAAGGGTGGAGGGTGCAATAACTCTAGTTGTGCTTCCAAAGATCAGAGACCCATCTTCCATTCATGACTACAGGCCGGTAAGAATGTGTAATTTCCCTTATAAAATTTTATCGAGCATTATCAACTCATGGTTGTCCATGTATGTTCCTTGATGGATATCTCTTGAGAAACATGGTATTGTTAAAGGCTGGTCTATTTAGGGAGTGGTTGGCTTGGCCTAAGAGATGATCCAGGATATTAACTTCAAAACACATGGATCCAACATGGCTCTAAAGTTGGATATGAATAAAATGTATGACCATGAGGAATGGGGTTTTATCAATAGGGTGATCAAAGGTATGGGACTCTCCACTTTGGATGTAGATATTATTTTTAGATTTTTTAGCTCTTCCTGGATGGCAGTTTCTTTCATGGGAAAAATATTTGGTCTTTTCAAAACTTCTCGTGGGATGAGACTAGGGGACCCTATATCACAGACCATCTTTATCCTCATGAAATATCCCCTAAGCTGACATATTAATAAGAAAATATACATGGGTGAACTACTTCCATACAGAAGGAAAATGAACCAGCCTTCAATATATCATCTAATTTTGGCAGATGACACACTTATTTTTATTAATCCTAGCAGAAGATTGGTTGGTGTGTTATCTAAAATCCTAGATGAATATTGTTTATGGAGGGGGAAGTCGATCAATAGATCCAAGTGTAATATATATATATATATATATATATATATTTCAAACAAATGTGGAGACAGACTGGATTCTTCCTTATCCAACAGTTAGGATATGATAAGGGGACCTTTTTCAATGATTTACCTTGGATCTCCTATTACTCAAGGATGAATCTGGATATGGGATTTTGATAGTATTGATAATAATATTGTAAGTCGTGTACTCTATTGGAAGAATCACTTAATATATTTTGGAGGTTGGATAACTCTAATTAATAGTTTTTATCAACTATCCACATCCATGCGTTCTCGGCATGCAAGGTACTGAAGGGAGTTCTCTCTTATATTGAAAAAGAAATGGAAAACATTATTTTGGATGTGCAAACTAAGGGGAAGTGTCATTGGACATCATGGTAAAGACTGGTGAGACCTGTTTATGAGGTCAGAATTAATGTACAAAGTCTGACAGATATTGTTCACTACAAGCATGCAAGGTTGGCGTGAGAAGTCATAGAAGAACCTACTCTTTGGGGGAAAATTATGTCTTATAAAGACGAAAGTTTGGTATAAAATATATGAACTCATGGGTCTCCTTTATGGTCATTAATACATGACATGACTCCAAAAATCATGCAACATTCTCGATGGGTTATAGGAAAATGGCATATATCTTTCTGGCCTTAAAAGTGGGATGTTTCAAAAATTGGCTTCCTGGGATGTTCTGTCACTATGATTTCTTTTAGGGAGGCCAGTATGTATTAAAGATTCATCAACACCATCGTGTATAAGGACCATCAGGAGGTTTTTTATCTCATTAATTTAAATTCTAACCCGGATAAAGGTGTTTTCAATGCTTCCAGTTCTGGGAACTTTTCTACAAAGGACTTTTGCAGGATTTATTTTCCTCAGGGATAGCAAGATTCTTGGAATAATTTGATATGGTGTGTCAGTATTCTAACAATGTTAAACTTCCTCTTCTGGAGGATAAGAAATTAGGTTTTACCCACAGTTGAAAATGTGAGGAAGATGGGTATCAGCAGTGTATCCAGATTCCATTGTTGCAGGGTATATAAGGATGAGAGTTCAAATCATCTATTTTTTCAAGGTGAATAGTCTATAAAAGTTTGGAGATTCTTTGGTGAGTTCACTATCCTTTTATCTTCTGAACTTAATGGTACATATTTTCTTGAAAAATGGTTTCATGGTTCAATCTACAAGGACCCAGAAAAAGTGGTGAGATCGGTGATTTTAAATGCTTGGTGTTGGTGTATCTTGAAGACCAGTAATATGGTCAAATTTGAAGGGATTTCTTCCACATGGGGTTCTATTATCATGAGAACAAAATCCCTTTTATTTGATCGTATTAGTAGTATTAAAAATTGGTGTAATGCTCTATCTTTGAGAACCATGCAGGTGAATGCAGTTGGTATGCAGCAGTCACATCCTTGGATGAGAGGTAAATGGGTATGCTGGTTACTACCTATTATGGGTTTCAAAATTAACTTTTATGGTTTGTGTATTTCGGGTATTATGTGTGGTGGTGGAGTGGTTAAGGACTATAGGGGAAGTGTCCTACTATTTTTTTCTACATATTATGGGAGGGGAAGCTCCATCCATGCAGAGGCAAAGGCTATGTATTTGGGTCTTAGACTGTTAGGTCAAAAGATTATTTCTTTGAATAAGATTGAAACAGACTCTATAGTAATCCATGATTTCATGTAGGGAAAAATCTATCCTCCTTGGTCGATGGCCTATATCATCTGGAGGTGTCGTTCTAGCCGCAGTAGCAGCAGCAGCAGCAGCATCCCTGTGGTGCACACTTGGCCTGAAGGTAATAAGGTGGCTAACTGTTTTTCTTCCTTGGTGGTGGAAGAGCGCGGTACTTACATTAAATTTTTTCCAAATACCCATCTTATTAAACCAGAGGGTGTGAATCTGATTAGGGGAGACTAGCTTGGTCTTCACTATTTTAGACCTCCCTAAGCTTGTATCTTTGGCCTTGCCCACATTTTTTGGTGGGTGTTCATTATTCTTTTTAATAAAAATACAATCGATGATGATGATAAGTCTAATAAAATTGAAGAAATGATTCCGGATATTGACGTAAAATTAACTGGGAAAGAACTGATAAATGATAATTTATATAGTAATGTTTAAAACCCATTATATCTATGTTGTATGGAATTTATGGTTTTTTCAATGTTTTTAAGATTGATTTAATTGAAGGTAAAAAATTTATAGAGTGATAAAAGTTTTACAGATCTTCTATAGTTGTTGAAAGACATACTTTCTAAAGACAACGATCTTCCAGATACACATTATAACGCAAAGAAAATATTATGCCTAATGGTTTTGTAGTACAAGAAGATACACGCCTATTAAAATGACTATGTGCTATATAGGATAGAATATAAAGGAATTCTAGAGTGTCCAAAATGTGGTAAATCATGGTATAAGTTGAAAGAAAATCATAGGCTAATTTAGTGTTTATAGAGACTCATACCAAAGAATTTTGGTATCTTCCTATAATTCCACAATTTAAATGTTTATTTGAAAATTAAAATGATGAAAAAAGGGAAATATGGAATGTATATGGGTGGATATTTGATTGAAAATTACATAATTTAGTTGATTGTCCATGGTAGAATAATATTAATCAATAATTTTCTACATTTGGAAATAAAGCTAGAAATATCATACATGGAATATGCATAGATAGAATGAATCTATATTTAATACTTAGTAGAAAACATATTTCATAGACTATTTTAATAGTAATTTACAACTTATATATTAAATTTTGTATGAATGCTAAATATATCATGTTGATTTTAATGATTTCTGGACCAAAAGAGCCTCGAAATGATATTGATGTTTTCTTGTCTCCATTAATTAATGGTTTAAAACTTTTATGGGATGAAGGTATTAGTGTGTATGATTCTTAAAAAATGGAATATTTTCAACTTCATGTGAATATAATTTTCACTCTAAATTAATTCATAGAATATGAAAAAAATTGTTACAATGCTAAGGGGCGTAAAGCTTGTCCAATTTATGAATAAGAGAATTGATATTATCAACAACAAAATGGGAGAAAAGCAGTATACATGGGTTGTCAAATTTTTTTTCTACGGATCACTCTTGTCAAAGATTAAAAAAAGTAATTAAATGACTTGTAATAATTTGATACTATTCTGAAACATTTTTCCACTAATTAGAATTTTTAGAGTGTGAAAAAAATTAATGTCTCATTCAAGAAGACACAAAAATCTAGTAATGATAGAAATATTTGGAAGAAATGATGAATTTGTTTTATCTTCCATGGTGAAGATATCATGAGGTCAAACATAACATTGATTTCATGTATGTAGAGAAGAATATAGGTGATATTTTTATTGACATATTGTTAGATATGAAAGGAAATACTAAATATGGGTTGAATGAATGATTGGACTTACTCTCAATGGGTATATGTTTGGAGTTAGCTCACATGCCTAATGGAAGATGAACATACCTGCCTTTGGCTTGTCATACATTATCCAATAATGGGGAAATTAGTTTTTTTAGTGTCTCCATGGTATCAAAGTTCTATATATTTATTATTCAAATGTAAAAAAATTATATCCTTAAAATATTTAAAGTTTATAGGAATGAAATATCATGATTATCACATCGTGATGAAAAAATTACTACCAGATGTATTTTGTATAATATCACCAATCCATGTCAAAATTACTATCAAGATGGTGTGTTATTTTTTAAATTCAATTTGAAACAAATTTATCGATCTGAATTCATTAAAAAATTTAGATAATGATATAGTTTATATACTTTTTGAACTATAAATGTATTTTCCTTTATCTTTTTTGATATCATGGTTTATTTAATTGTTCATTTTGTGTGAGAAATAATGTTTTTTGGACTATTATATATACATTGGATGTGTCCTTTTGAAATTTATATGAAGATATTGAAGGGATATGTTAATAATCTTTATCAACCTGAAGCCTCCATTGTTGTAGAGTATATTTATGAGGAGGTTTCATAGTTTTTTATAAGATACTTTCCTATATTGTAGCACATTAGTTTGCATACATCTCGCCTTAAACGAGTCAATTATAGAGAAAATAAAATATATGTCTTGAAATTAAAATTTTTGATATGTGAACATATAAAGTAAGTAAATTTATAAATATTGAATAATACATATGATGCTCTTCTATATATAACATTTCATATTAATGTGTTAAAACTATTTTATCCAAATAACAAAGATATGTGGATTTTGAATGAGCATAACAAAAAAATCATGGTTTAAAGAGACTATGCATGGTGGATTGGATGCATCAAAAACATTGAGATGGTTAGTAAGCATACCAAATTTTCATTTTATAACATCTCTTGGTGTGACATTAATGGATATACATTTCATACAAAATATAAGGATAGTAAAAGTGTAGTCTGTAATAGTATTGTATTGGTGTTCCTAAAAGAAATAAATTTTTCGATTGACAAAGACAAAAACCCAATATCTGTATCAAGTTCATATTACAGAGTTATTAATAAAATATCGGAGGTTGATTAATGTCACGACCCGTCCTCGGGGCCCGTGTCGTGACTACTCTAAGCCCGCCTTCCATATGCCAGGTGCTGGAGAGTAGCACCAAAGGCGTAATACCGATAAAAAGGGAAGGAATTGCCTTTTTAACCTGTAACACACACAGTATGAACACAAATAGTATAGGAAAAAAGTACTAAAATAGAAAATTAAGGTCTGCTGAAAGTAAGTGGGACAGTACACAAACCCAACTGAACAACAGGTACAAGTACAAGTAAAAAGGGTAAACTGCTCCTGGATCATCCACCCGGGAATCCTACCTAAAGGGTAGGTACAGAACTCGATCAACTCATCCCTGCGGTACGTACCATCTAGTCCAGCTCCGAGTAGCCTTCGTCCATCACCCTCACCCTCAATCACTAATGTTCGTCATCTGAACAAAACACAACAAGGTGTGGGCGAAGCCCGTGCAGGGGTGAGTATAACAATACTCCGTAGGCAAACCCGAGACCCCCGAAGGTCTCCTAGAATCCAAAAAGGATAAACCACATAAGAAATATAAAATCACGAAGTATCAACCAACCCCACATAGGTATATGCCCATACATATACCTAGGTTAGCACTCACAGTCCCGCTCCAACTCTCGAGCGCAAACACAACCCAGCCCACAAAGGAAGTAAGTTCAATCAGATCGATGATAATGATTTAAAGACAAGACTCATCTTACACAAGTATACATATTTTCTCGAGTGATAGAGATGATTAGATGTAGTCACTGATTCATCTAGTTGTCATATCCACACAGGATATAGGACTACATAAGCTGTTAGAGCCACACAGGATACAAGACCAGCTACTCTGTCAGACCCACACAGGATATAGGAACAGAAGTCAGAACTGTTGGACCCATGGAGGATCCTGTTATTGTAGTAATAGCTGTCTAACCCAAAAAGGATTCTGATTCAGTAGTCATCGCTGTCAAACCCACGTAGGATTCCGGTACAGTAGTTGTCCCAACCAGCTTTAGGGATCCCGCATACAGCACGCTCAATTCCGGGAGGGTCTGCTCCTTGAGTCAAGTGTTGATAAATCAACTTCCACAAATTCCTTAGTTGACGTATCTCGTAGTTCTGTCTCATCATAAAGAACTCAATTTGATAGATGGCGCGTCTATCGGACGCCCGGTCTTAGATTTATTGGTATTTCCGTTCCATGGCCCTGGTTGGATTTACGCTCGTTCAAAACCCGGTCATTTTCCAAATCTTTCCAAAACTCACTTAGAGTATCGCAAATAGACCACTTCGTCGCGTGATCCCCAGTGCCGCAGATAGCGCATCGATCGGACACGCGGTCTTGAAGTTATTCCCATTTAAGCGAAGTCAGGCCCGGCCCGTCAAACCCAGTGGGATGGCGAGTCGGCCCGACCCAGCTCGGCTCAGCGGGTCTGAACTGGCTGGGGGGTCGGCCCGGCCTAGCTCGACGGGTCCGACCTGGCTGGGGGGTCAGCTCGGCCCGGCTCGGCCGGTCCGACCCGGTTGGGGGTCGGCCCGGCTCGGCGGGTCCGACCTGGCTGGGGGGTCAGCCCTGTCCGGTGGGGCGCAACCCACCTACGGACCCAGCCCACATTGTAGTCCAGTCTGGTTTGCCTGGTGGTGCCAAGTACTATCGCCTCTCCCCTGCCCGGACTGTCGTAGCCAGCCGGTTCTGCCCGGCGCACGCGGCCCGCACAACGGGCCGGGTTTCTCCTCCACGCGGCACCTTCGGGAGCCACGGTCTTCAAGCCCGGCCGGCTGTAGCTGGCTGGTTCATCCATCCAAGTGGCCTACGGTTACGGGCTGTGGTCTCCAGCCCCACCGGCCATAGCTGGCCGGTTTTTCCAGATGATCGGCATGTGGTTGCGGGCTGCGTCTTCCTCCACACGGTCGGCGCGACGGCACCGGTCCTCCACCGCTCCGGCCCGGCCAGGCCTTGGCGTTCGTCTCCACATCCTGGCACGATGGCACCGCGCCTCTTCATCTGTCGAGGCCCTCTCAGCTGCGGTTCCTCTTACATCTGTCACGGTCCTCCTAGCCGCAGTTATTCTCCAGCGCGGTGCGATGGCACCGCGCCCTTTTGGCTCCGCCTCTAACGTCATCAAATGGAATCAACAAAGGGGAGGGTCAGGCCGTGTTCGTGCGGACCGAACCCTCCTCGTAATTTGATAAAATTTGGTTTTCCAAACCAGATTTTTATACGACGAAGAATGAAGGATTAATCTCATATTTAAAATTAATACAAAATTCCCCTACATTGATTTCGATGTTCGCTTGACGGTGTTGCGGGAATATAATTTGAAGACGTTGTCGTACATTGCGCCCGTCACACCCCGCCGATCCCGGGCTCGAGCGTCATCCTCATTCTTCATCAGAGAAGATGTCGTTCTTTGTTGGAGATGATGTCCTTCTCAAATAATCTCCCAAGTCTTCTCAAAGTTCCTCCCCCAAACTAGAAAAATAGGCTCTGCCTATTATTTTATTATTGACAATCTTTTCATAAGATTTCAAAAGTTAGAATTAATTATATTGAATAAGTTCAATTCATTAATTTATATGGTCGGCACACTTAATGAGAGAAGGTGGAGAGTTCACCCAAATTAAATGAAGAGTGGTGGATTTAATAAATTCAAGGGGAGTTTGAAAGACTTACCCCTAAAGAGATTTACATGGGGATTGAGAGGGGGTTTAAACTAGTGGACCCCACCTAGTTATATTCTCCTATGGGAGGTTAGGGTGTGGTGGGCCCCACCTCTAACCTCCACTTAGAGACATTAACCACCTAAAATAAAAATAATCCATCACTTATTTTTATTTTACTTTTTTTTATGAATCCCAGAAAACTAACTTCCAAACAGGCTAAAACACAACAGCAGTAAAGGTTCCCTTAAGAGAATATCGGTGTTATGAGTTCAACAGTGTTCTCAGATTTCAATTCCATGCAATGGTTCAAAAGATATAAAATCCTGCATGTACGTTTACTGAACGTACCCGAAAAAACTTCAGAAACTAATTCCGGGCACACCGGGCCTCGGAATCAGGCGTCGTCAAAAACTGCGGACTCGTAAAATTCCCATGTATTTAAGAAAAAAATTTCTATGGAATTTCTGGGTCTTTAAAAAATCCCCACCTTAGGGATTTACGTCTTTGTAATCTACAACACACGCTAAGAAAACAAATGGGGGTACTGAGCATGCATCTGAGCCTCTCGCTCCCATGTGCTCTCCTAGAGGTTCCCGTGCTGCCAGCGAATGCGCACCAGAGGAATCGACCATCCACATAGGTCCCACTCCTGTCGATCCTCTATCTCCACTAGAACCTCTTTAAATTTTGCCTCATCATCGATTTCCATCTCCCCAAGGTCGATGATGTGGGACGGGTCGTGCACGTATCTCCTCATCTAAGATACATGGAAGACGTTGTGCACCCGGTGCAACTGAGGTGGAAGAGCCAGACGATAAGACACCTCTCTTTATCTGCTGAGATCTTAGAATGGTCCAATGAATCGCGGAGATAACTTGCTTCCTTGGCTAAATCTCCACAGACCTCATCGAGGTGAGACCCGTAGAAAGACGTGGTCGCCATCCTCGAACTCCAATGGTCTTTGTCTCCTATCAGAATAGGACTTCTGTCTAATCTATGGAGTCTTCATATGCTCTTGGATGATCTACACCTTCTCCATCATAGCATGCACCATCTCTGGTCCTACAAGTGCTGACTGCCCTAGGTCAGTCCAGCATAGAGGAAATCTGCATGTTCGGCCATACAGTGCCTCGTAAGGTGCCATCCTGATGGTAGAGTGGTAGCTATTGTTATATGAAAACTCTACCAAGGGAAAGTGATCCTCCCAACTGTGACCAAATTCGAGGACACTTTCACGGAGCATGTCCTTGATAGTCTGAATGGCCCTCTCAATCTGTCCATCTGTCTTTGGTTGGAAGGTGGTGCTCAAGTGAAGCTACATCCCAAAAGCCTCCTGCAACCCCTTCCATAGCTTAGAAGTGAAATAGGCATCCTGATCAGAGATGATCATCGATGGCACACCATGAAGCCGTATGATCTCCTATACGTAGAGGCATCCAAATCTCTCTACCAATCCCTACTCTATGATTGGTAGGAAGTGGGCCAACTTGGTGAGTCGGATGACAATCAACCAAATAGAGTCATGTCCTATAGATGTACATGGAAGTCCAATCATGAAATCCATGGATATCCCATCCCACTTCCACTCTGGGACCTCTAAGGGCTGAACCAAGCCTGTTGGAACCTGGTGCTCCGCCTCCACTTGCTGACAAGTGAGTCATTGTGAGACAAACTCTAATACCACCTTCTTCATACCCAGCCACCAGTGCTGTCGTCTGAGGTCCTGATACATCTTCGCCACTCCCGGATATACCGCTAGAGGGGAAGTGTGAAACTCCCTCAACAACTCCTCCTGTAGTGAAACCGGTACCATGGTACATCCTATGAAGAGGATGACATTCTCCCCACCTTCATAAAACCCATCAGGTTCCTGTCCTGAGGATATCTGAGCACGTCACGTCTCACAATCAACGTCCCCACGTTGTGCCTCTCTGACTCACTGAAGAAGTGGAGGAGTGACTGGTAGAGACATCAGAAAGGCTAGTCCATATCTATCCACAAAGGATATCTTTAATGCGTCCAGCTGCTTTGTCGTCTCTCCTAGCAGCTGAATGCCTGATCTCCTTCTGAGAGAATCTACTACAACGTTCACCTTTCTAGGTTTAAAGAATATCTTGAAGTCATAGTCCTAGAGGAACTCGAGCCATCGTCATTGTCTGAGGTTCAGGTCCTTCTGTTTGAAGATGTACCTGAGACTCTGGTGGACAGAGTAGACTGTAAAACACAAGCCCATTAGATAGTGTCACCACATCTTTAAGGCGAAGACCACTGCTGCTAACTCTAGGTCATGGGTAGCGTAGTTCTACTCATGTTGTCTCAACTACCGTGAACCATACACGATCATTGCTCGCTCCTGCATTAGGAAACACCCATGTCCGGTCCCTGATGCGTCGTAGTAAACTACGTACCTTACGCCATCCTCCGGTAGCCTCAAGATGGCCACACTGGTCAATCTCTTCCTCAGCTCCCGAAAGCTCTGTTGGCATCTACTTGACCACACAAAGGGTTTCCCCTTCTTCATAAATTCTGAAAGCGGTGCGGCAACTCTGGAGAAGTCTGGAAAAAATTTATGATTGTAGCCAGCTAGTCCCAGGAAATTTCGCACCTCCGTCACACTTCTAGGTGGCTCCCAAGAAAGTACTACCTCGATCTTCACTGGATCCACTGCAACTCTAGCCTCTAAGATGACATGTCCCAAGAAATGAACCTCTCGAATCCAGAACTGGCACTTCGAGAGCTTACCATAAAGTTTGTACTCTCTAAGTGTGTCCATTACTACCCGCAAATGTTAGGCGTGCTCCTCCTTAGTAGTCGATTAAATCAGTATTTCTTCGATGAAGACTATGACAAAACGATTGAGGTAAGGCTGGAAGATCCTGTTCATAAGACTCATGAACACTGCTGGAGCACTGGTTACGCCGAAGGGCATAACCAAGAACTTGTAGTGGCCATACCGACACCTGAAGGCCATCTTATGCACATCCTTGTCTCAAACTCTGAGATGGTGATAGCCTGACCTGAGGTCTATCTTCGAGAACCATTGTGCTCCCTTGAGCTGATCAAAGAGGTCTTCAATCCTTGGGAGTGGGTACTTGTTCTTCATGGTCACCTGATTTAGACGATGGTAGTCGACACACAGTTTCAAGCTCCCATCTGCCTTCTTGGTGAACAAAATCGGAGATGCCCAGGGTGAAACACTAGGTCGGATAAATCTCTTCCCCTACAAGTCCTCCAGTTATAACTGCAGCTCATGAAGCTCGGCGGGAGGCATCTGATATGCCGTAGTAGATATCGGTGATGTCCCAGGGTACAGGTCAATGTAGAACTCCACCTCTCAGCGAGGAGGTATTCCTAGAATGTTGTCAGGGAAAACATCCGCGTACTGATCCACCACAATAGGAAAACTCGAACTCCGCACATCAATCGCTCCAAGGATGAGACTGGCCAACTAATGTGTGATTGGCTGCCCCCTCCTCTGTGTAAGTCCATCCTGCACTACAAAGGCTCCCATCTCTCCATTGAAGGAGAACCTAGTCCCATCTGTGTGGATACATCGCACTTCGCGCCTAATACAGTCAATCTGAGCATGAACCGTGGATAACCAGTCAATACCCAAAATGGCGTCGTAAGGCCTAGATGCCGCTACAAGAAAATCACAACCGAAGCTCTCATCTCCTAGAGTAAGCTCACAGTTCTAGCACCAGTGCATAATCATCGCGTTTTCTCTCACAAAAGTCTCTAGACATAAGGATTGAGCCAACGGCTCCATCGAAATATCCGAGCTATGAACAAGGGCAGTGGCAATAAAAGAATGACCCGCACCTGTGTCTATAAGTACTGTAGCAAGGGTGGAGTAGATGCAGATAGTACCATGAATCATCTCAGGTGCGCTGTGGTCTTAGGTCTCGACTGCCTAGAGCTATGTTTTCCTCTTTCCGCATGCTCTCTGTGGTCGGGTTGGACCTCCTGGTGGTGGTGGTGGTAGAGCCTCAATACGTCGTCTATCACCCGCTGTTCGGCCAGCTCCTTTGCCACGTCCGCCAGCTCCTGGCGGACCACAACGGTCGAACCTCTGCCTCTGCCTGGGAGGTCCCTCTTCTATCTGATTCTCATCTTCATAGAGGGTCGGGAAGTCACAAGCCATGTGGCACTGCCCGCCGCATGCATATCACAGCCTACTCCTCGTATAGCTGGCTCTGTCTCGTGTGCCCCACACAGCCAACCTGTATCCTGGGGTCGCCCACCTGATGGCATGGTCTTCTTGGACCTCTGCGTAATCTGTATACTGTCGGCTGCAGAATACTCCACTACGTGTCTCCCTATGGTGGGTCTCGCTACTGTTGACTGCTCAATGAGAAAACTCTCCACTAGAAGGGCTCGCTCCAGCACCCCTGCCTGCATCGAAATGCTGAGGGGAATTATCGAATCTCTGATCTCATGCTTGAGTCCCTTCTCGAATGTATGGGCCCTAAATAACAGGTCTCATACCATTTCCTTGGAGTAGCGTGAGAGGTCAGTGAACCTCACTGAGTACTGAGCTACTATCATGTTGCCCTACTACAGATGAAGTAACTCCTGAATCTGCACCGCTCGAAGGGTGGATGGAACAAACTCCGAGCGCAAGAGACTCTCGATGTCTATCCAGAGTAATGATGTCTCGTCATGCACCTATAGAATTAGGCTCCAACATCTGCATGCTTCTGCATACAGGAGACTCATAGAAAGGATCACCATAAGGTCAGCTGGTATCCCTACCAATCTGAAAACTCTCACGATAGCCTCCAATCAATCCTCAACTGTCTATGGGTCCGTCTCTCCTCAGAACCTGGGCGGCCTCTGGCATTGGAACTCATGCAACACACTCTGGTGGCATTCACTCTCTTCTTCTGGAGCTGGTGGTATCAGTGGCCCAGTGGGTAGTGGTACCACCAGTACCTCCGCTGTGATGGGGCCCTACACCGAGTCCTTATCACTCGGTGGGCTACCATTTCATATGAAACTCAGAACCCTAACTGGCTGCCTTCATGGGGCCATCCTGAAAAGAAACAGGTGTTCCATGGTTAAAACAGTATACTTGGTGAGCTGACACAAATTAATCATGAAGAAAATATTTTCAAAAGAAACACACAGTCAATCAGTGTTTTCGTGCACTGAGTCGGAGATCAGAAGTCAGAGTCCAAGTGAATGGATACGTTGGTCGCCTCACCAACACCAGTTTCCCTAAACTGATAACCACACCCAAAACACTTAACACTATTTCCGTTAAAAGAATCGGAGTCCAAGTTCTGTGCTAGAATCGTCTCCTCTGATACCAATTTTTTATAACCCATCCTCAGGGCCCGTGCCATGACTACCCCAAGCCCACCTTCTATATGCCAGGGGCTATCGACTAGCACCAAAGGAGTAATCCCGATAAAAAGGGAAGGCATTTCCTTTTTAACCTATAACACACAAACAGTCTGAACACAAACATTAGAGGAAACAAGTACTAAAATAGAAAAGGAAGTTGTGCTGAAAGTATGTGGGCCAGTATACAAACCCAACTGAACAACAAGTACAAGTACAAGTAAAAAGGGAAAACAGATCATGGATCGTCCGCCCGAGAATCCTACCTGAAGTGTAAGTATAGAACTTGATCAACTCATCCTAGCAGTACATCTCGTCAAGTCCAGCTCTGAGTAGCCTCCGTCAATCACCCTCAGCCTCAATCACTACTGTCCGTCATCTACACAGAACACAACAAGGTGTGGGTGAAGCCCGTGCAGGGGTGAGTATAACAATACTCAGTAGGGGACCCCAAGACCCCCAAAGGTCTCCTAGAATCCACAAAGGATAAACAAAATATGAAATATACAATCACGATGTATCAACCAACCCTACTTAGTTATATGCCCATACATATACCTAAGTTACTCGTCACAGTCCGGCTCCAACTCTGGAGCCCAAACACAACCCAGTCCACAAAGGAAGTGAGGTCGATCACATCGATGATAATGATTGAAAGACATGACTCAGCTCACACAGGTATACATCTTTCGTAGACTGATAGAGATGATCAGATGTAGTCACTGATTAATCTAGCTATCGTAACCACACAGGATACAGGACCAGCTAAGCTGTTGGACCCACATAGAATATAGGACCAGTTACTCTGTCAGAGCCATACAGGATACGGGAAGAGAAGTCAGAACTGTCAGACCCACAGAGGATCCTGGAACATTAGTCATCGCTGTCAAACCCACGGAGGATTCTAGTTCAGTAGTCATCGATGTCGAACCCATGTAGGATTCCAGTACAATAGTCGTCGTAGCCAGCTCTAGGGTTCCCGCACACAGCACGCTCGATTCTAGGAGGGTCTTCTCCTCGAGTCAAGTTTCGATACATAAAATATCAAAAAGTCCGGAGTTGATGTATCCCATAGATCTGTCTCATCATAATCAACCCAACGTGACAGGCATCGCGTCAATCAGACGCCCGGTCTGAGAGTTATTGGCATTTCCGTTCCAGGGTCCCGGTTGGATTTACGCCCATTCCAAACCCGGCCGTTTCCCAAAGTTTTCCAAAACTCACTTAGAGTATTGCAAAAGGACCACCTCTTCACGCGAGTCCCAGTGCCGGAGACGGTGCGTCGATCGGATGCGCGGTCTTGAAGTTATTCACATTTAAGCGAAGTCGGGCCCGACCCGTCAAACACATTGGGATGGCGGGTCGGCCCGACCCGGCTCGGTGGGTCTAGACCGGATGGGGGGTCGGATCGGCCTGGCTTGGTGGGTTTGAACCGGCTGGGGTGTCGGCCTGGCCCGGATCGGTGGGTCCGACCCAACTGGGGGGTCGGCCCGACCCGGCTCGGCGGGCGGCCCGGCCCGGCTTGGCAGATCTGACCCCACTGGGGGGGTCAGCCCAGCCCGGTGGGGTGCGGTGCACCTATGGACCCGGCCCATGTTGCGGGCCGGTCCGGTTCGCTCGGCGCCGCCGCCTCTCCCCTGCTCGTCCGGCTGTAGCCGGCCAGTTCTGCCCGGCGCATGCAGCACGCACAAGGGGTCGCGGTTCTCCTCCGTGCGGTGCCTATGGGGGTCGCGGTCTTCTAGCTTGGACGACCGTAGCTGTCCAGTTCATCCAGCAAAGCAGCCTGCAGTTCCAGGCCGCGGTCTCGAGCCCGGCTAGCTGTATCCGGCCGGTTTTTTCAACTGAGCGGCCCACGGTTGCGGGCCGCGTCTTCCTCCACGCGGTCTGTATGACGGTGTCGGTCCTCCACCGCCGTGGCCCGGCCTGGCCGCGGCCTTCGGCTCCATAGTGTGGCATGACAGCGCTGTGCCTCTTCATTCGTTGTGTCCATCCCGATCACGGTTCCTCTTCTATCTGATGCGGTCGTCCTGGCCGCTATTATTCTCTGGCACGGTGCGACGACACCGCGCCCTTTTGGCTCTGCCTCCGACGTCATCAAATGGAAACAAAAAAGGGGGGGTCGGGCCTTGTTCATGCGGTCCGTACCCTCCTCATCATTTGATAACATTTGGTTTTCCAAACCAGAATTTTATAAGATGAAGAACAAAGGAGTAATATCATATTTAAAATTAATAGCAAATTCCCCTACCTTGATTTCGATGTTTTCTTATTGGTGTCGTGGGAATATAATTTGAATACGTTATCGTACGTTGCGCCCGTCACATGCCGCCGATCTTGGGATCAAGCATCATCCTTGTTCTTTGTCGGAGAGGACGTCATTCTTCATTGGAGATGATGTCCTTCTCCAAGAATCTCTCAAGTCTTCTCAAATTTCCACCCCAAACTAAAATAATAGGCTCTACTTATTATTTTATTGTTGATAAGCTTTTAAAAGGATTTCAAAAGTTAGAATTAATTAAATTGAATAAGATCAATTCTTTAATTTAGATGGTTGGCACTCTTAATGAGTGAAGAAAGGTGGAGAGTTCACCCAAATTAAATGAAGAGTGGTGGCTTTAATAAATTCAAGGAGAGTTTAAAAGACTTCCTTGAAGAGAGAGTTACATGGGGATTAAGAGGGGGTTTAAACTAGTGGACCCCACATAGTTATATCCTCCCAAGAGAGGTCAGGGTGTGGTGGGCCCCACCTCTAGCCTCCACTTAGAGACTTTAACCACCTAAAATAAAATTCAGCCATCACTTATTTTTATTTTACTTTTTTTTATGAAACCCAGAAAACTAAATTCAAAACATGCTAAAATGCAACTGCAGTAAAGGTTCCCTTAAGAAAATACTGGTGCTGCGAGTTCAACGGTGTTCTCGTATATCAATTCCAAGCACCGGTTCAAAAGATATAAAATCTCGCACGTATTTTTACTGAACGTACCCGAACAAAACTTCAGAAACTGATTCTGGGCACACCGGGCCTCGGAATCAGGCGCCGTCAGAAACTGTGAACTCATAAAATTCCTATGTATTTATGAAAAAAATTCCATGGGATTTCCGGGTCATTAAAATTACATTAAATTTTGAGTTTATTTTTTAAGTGAAAATTCTTTATCCGTAATAATAGTGTCATACATGTATAATTCATCATTTCACAAGTTAATTTGAATGAATTAGAATACACTTTTGATCCTTTTATCCTATAAAAACCTGAGAGAAAAGTTTTTTATGTTCTTGATCCATTAAATATACAATGTTCTATCATTTTACAAGGAAATAAAAGTATTATGGTGATTAGAAACGTGAGGACGATGCTGGTTTATATGATATCCCTACTACCATGGAATGATTATCATAGAATATTGATGATAATTTTAAATACACGGTTTTTTCTACACAGAAAATTCATGAATAAAGAATATAGAAAATAATACTTAAATGATTTCATAATATGATAGGAAACATATATTTCTATTTTTTTTACTATTATAAATTTCAAAGGATGTTAAATATATTAGTTTTATTTTTTACTTAAAACACATATTATAACTAATATGTTAAATTATTTTTTATATTAGTTTAGTTTTTTTTGTTCTATTTTTTAAATATTCAATTATTCAACATTATACCTAACTAATGGATTTTTATGAATTTTTAATTAATATTTTTTTTATTTTATTTTTTTGGTTGTTTGTATATTTTAAAAAACAAATTTTTCAAATTTTTGTGTAACAGTTGGATTTTTTTCCCTTATTTTATGTCATTTCACCCACTTATGATTAATGTTGTTATAATTTTAGTTAATTACTTTAAAAAATCTAAATAAAAATATATTTAGATTATTTTACTCTCTATTGGATCATTTTTCTTTTTATTTGAATTTATATTTATTAGTTTATTTTCATATTTCTGTACTAATTGGTTGTTTTCTTAATTTTTATGATATTACTAGATCAAACATCTTAATCGCCTTGAGATTCTTAGGAGGAACTTACACATACGTATAGGGAGCCTCCTCATCCTTTGACATAAGATCCGTCTACTTATATAGGGATAGAGAAGATGTCTAGGGTTGGTATATGTGGCTTCACACATTTACCAAAATATTTAATTCCTCATAGATAGGACCATAGGATGTTAGTTAAATTTGATGAAAATGATATTTCTATTGGTCTTAATTTAAAATAATTTAGGAATTTTGTTTCAATTCAAGCTCAATACAAAGTTTCTATTTTGATTTGTGATTGGAAAAGTTTCAAAAAAGTGACAATATATTAATTATGGGAGAAATTTGTTGGTAAGCTAAATTGTTATTATATTTCTTTTCATAAAATATTTACACTTATATAGGTTTTTTTCACTTCTTATTAGATGAAATATTATATACCTAACACTATAGAATTCAGAAAGAAATTTTTAGTTTCGATTGTGAGGATATTGACGTATTTTAAAATAACACTCATAATAGATTTCATTTTTGGAGAAATTACAAATAAAAACCCATGTGATATATATACTTATCTAGATGAAGATACACAGAAGATGTTTATTGAAAGTAACAGGAAAGAATCATTTTTGGTAAGTATAGTTTTATCTTTTAAAGTTTGTTCTATATTAATGATCATATTATTGATATTTTTATTCTTAATTTATATCTAATAAGGATATATCATTTGAAGATCCAATACAAAATTGTATACCCTCATACTTTATCTCATGGAGGGTATATTTATTGGAAGAAACAATGATGGCTGAAAATTTTTAGAAACTCAAATGTGAGTCTTCAAGCTCAGTAGAGGTTGGCCCTCCTTCCCCCTAGCTAAACATGAAAAGTATAAGAGGACCCGAATGAGAAAAAAAGGGTAAATATCTTATAGAAAAGTAAAGAGGTATAACTAAGGGGTTTTTAAGTTATTTAATTTATTTAGGTTGTTTATGTTAATTGAATTATTAATATATTGTGATTCACTGATGAATTTTTCAAATATTTTATAAAGTAATCCCTTGAGGGACAAAGAATATAGGGGATCCTAATACCTTAGGGTTATAAGGATCTTTTATCTATTGCTTTGGGAAATCCCGAACACCTGGGTCACGTATAAGGATATGCAGTAGATGCATCGATAAAAAAATTGTTTCTTCATGGTAAATAATATTCAAAGGAGGTTTAATATAAAATTAAGATAGAATATTTTGAATATAAAGTTCAAGATATCGGTGATACGATAGAGGAGATAATCAAAGCTTATGTATAGTCGATGGATGAAGACATAAAAATAGTTTTAGACTACATATTCTACTATTTCACTTCAACCTGCAAATCTCACTCCTCCACATCAGCTGGAAAATCTTTCTCCTCCACATATCCTACTTATCCAACTCTTACACCTCCTCCTCTGAAGCTTTCCACTTATTTTGAGTTATATATTGAGTATCCCAAACATCCAAGTTTTTTCATATATGATTGTCTATTATATTAGGTATATCGTTCATCATAAATAGATATATATATATAGTGTATATTAGGGTAATTGTATGGGATATAATAGATAGATCATCAATAGTTAAATAATCTAAAAAGTATTTTACTACAATTGAAAAAATTATCAACCATTTTTTATTTTTTCTATCAAGACTTATCTAACAAATTATCATTGAGGTATGTATAGATTATATCCTTTATTTTATAGTGGGGTTAAATTTGTTTTAAAATTTTAAAATCTATATATTTATCTATTTTTTATAGGATTAATTTAATGGTAAATACATATTGTATAAACAACAATAAGTAAAAGATTCTATGAATTTAGATACTACTTCTTGTGAACTTGATAGATTATTAACATATTCATCTCTTTTATTGTAAGTTTATGATCTTCCAGTGGATGTTAACATTTGTGGGTTCCAAATAAATGTGATGACTCTAAAGAAAGATATAATGGATATTATAATTGGAAATTTTTAGGCCTCAATGTGATGCAGTTACTTTACATTTAAGTAAATTATCATATATGTTTCAATTATTTCAATTTATTTAAAGATAACAATTATGTTTTTTTTGTGTTAGGTATATTTATAAAATTTGTATTAAGCATGATTATACATTAGTATATGAATTTCTAGACCCATAATTTATTTCACTAATAGATATGACAAGGATATATTAATAAAGAACAATATATAGTGCCGAAATATTTCACAATAATGGCATTTAGTGTTAGATGCCTCCTTATCTTGAAGGGTATGAAACATATATTTCTTAAATTTTTATTTCTATTGACAAAATAAATACTAAAATTATATTTTTCACATAATAGTGTATATTGTATGTTAGTTGTTTTATTCAATAGATAAGATATCTTGTTGGTTATGTTCTATACTTGGTGATATGTGAAAAAAAATTAGAAACTTATTAAACAAGTAAGTTTCATTATTTGAATACTTTTATATTATAATGAATTTTAATTTTATTTCATACATATATAATTTTCAAAAAGGAAACATGAATAATTTATAGAGACAATCTGAAAGATGATCATAAATCTCAAATAAGTAAAATCAAAGGTGATTTTTCATTTATAATTACTACATTTTGGCAGAAAGTTTTCAAAATGTTGTTTTTGATTAAAAAAAATTGAAATATAATTTTTTTTCAATAAGAAATGATAACAGAATTTTGATGTTATTTATTAATATTTATGTTTGAAATATTTTCAAATGGAACCATTACAGAATTATAAAAGGTTCTATTTATTATAAACTTATTTAATTTATCTACTAATTATATTGAGAATAAATGTAAATGATTTATTTTTAATTTATTGATTTTTGATTACCCTTGAACATATAATGAACAAGATATAAATCACTTAAAAAGTTAATGGGTGGAATATATTCCATTTTTTATTGGATTATAGTTTATTTTTAATATATTTTAATATTTAAATTTAAAATGTTAAAGTTAAAATTATTTGAATATATGATTTTTTTTGGCTATTGTGTTGTTTCTATTCTTGTTCCACATTAATTTTTTGTACTTATGGGTGCCAATTTAAAATTTTAATTTAAAAAAACTATTTATCATGTTAGCTATTTAAAATATATGACATGAAAAATCAGTTTTTCTATTGGTTATACCAAAACCAATATGAAAACCCATGGTAATAATATATATTTAAGGTATTTTTTACATAATTTTTCTAGTAACTGATTTAAAAATAATTTATAATACCAATATTTGTTAACTTCTATGAAAAAATTATTTACAACATCTATTACAACAACATTGTGAGCTAACCGCTGTTAAAACCCCACAAATATCAGTTCAAAAAACCTTTTCTACACTAGTGTTAATATTAAAAATATTATAACATGGAATAAAATTTGACCTTAACATTTGAATTTATCCTATTGGATGAGTTTAGTTCATCCTTGTCCATTAAAGTATCGAATATATGGCTATCTTTTCTGTATTTATTTGGTTTTTTCCAATAGAATATTTATGTAAAAGATAAAGACAAAAATGTCACTTTCTTGTTTCAAATAACTAAAATATTTTGTGATAGGGATAAAAATATCTTATGTTTGATTATAAATATTTATTTGAAATATAAATTATTTTTTTATCATGATGATTTATATATAATTTTTATTAATGATATAATTACCTTAAATGTTTATGTAATTGTGACATAGTATTTATTCAATTAATAGAAAATTAAAATAAATGATTTCAGAAATATGAAAAGAAAAATAAATTTAATGAATTATTATGTTATAAGAATTTTTTAGATAAATATAAAATTTATTTATGTTTTAAAATATTATATTTTAATTCCATTGTTTTCACCTTTTTTTCAAATTAAAATTAAATGAATTGTTCTAAAAATCACATTAATGATATTTTATGACAAATAATATTTTATTAAATTATTTATATTAATAAAAATCATATATTTATAAAATTTATTTTGATATGGTTTAACATATCAACCACGGTACATTTATTATCCAATTTTTGTTTTATAGTAACTATCTTGACCCCTAAAGAGTAAAAATTTGGTTATCATGGTAATTGTCAAAAAGGGTTAATGTAGGTTAAAACAAAATAATAAGGGTAAGAATCAAATATAAAATTTAAAAAAAATTATTGGATGATATCATTTCAACCCATAATAATCCTATATTATAATTATATCAATTTTTATCCTTTTTTCCATTAAATGTTTATTAGAATTAATTTAATATTTAATGAAATTCCAAAAGTACCCCTCCCCTCACTTATAAAGGGAACCTTCTGTACTCTTTTATTCAAAAATAAAAAGCCTTTTGGTTCATAAAATCTCTTATAAAATCCATTAATTGATTTAATTATTATGTATTATAGGAATTTTTTTATAAAACCTTCCAAGGAAGGATTTGTTTTTTGAAAACCTAAATTGGTTGTCCGGAGAAGAGGCGTCATTCTTAACGGAGCGTTTTTTTATTTCTTCTTACAACTCCTTAAAATATTATTAAATAATTATGATATAATAAAATTAGTATATTACATATAACAATATGTTGTTATGTTATTTTAATGCCCTATATCAATCTCCTCTTTCATTATATGAAAAATGAAATAGTCGTTTTTGTGTGAGATGGAGTACCGTCTCTCAAACAAATGTAATTTGTTACCATCACACCACACATAGTTGGTTTTAATGGTGGATTTAATATATATATATATATATATTATATTAATAAAAAAATTTACATTATTTAAATATAATATATCATATAATTTCTTACCTTGCCATTCATTTAAAAATAATAATGTCGTTCATGCATACGCACGGATTATCAGCTCCACGAAGCGATGTGATTTGTTTTTCATAACCACATCACATTACAACAATGTATAAGTGTATTTAATGAAATAATATTATGTTTATGTTATAATTTTAATTCTATGAATATAAAATAACATTTATGTTATTTCCATTTTGTTTGTTGAAAAATAGAAACATTACTCATGAGTGCGTATGACTTTCCATCTCAATGATTGTAACATGGTTCATTTTTCATAACTATATTTCATGGTTGGTTTTAAATGTAAAATTGATATAAAAAATTATAATTATTCCATTATTATTATTCTAGATATAATGTAAAAATGTGCTATTTTTCGATAGTCAACCTACCAAAGTCATTTTGGAAATATGAACTGAACATCGTCTAAATGTCTGATGTGAGATTAATTGATTACATCATATAAATGTCTGATGTGAGATTAATTGATTAAGTAATTAAATATAAATTGTGAGTAAATAAAATAAAATGAATAATAAAATTTAAAAATGTTCTTAAGAAACTAAATTATTAACATAATTTTCTTATTCAAGAAGATAAAGAACATGCATGATGACTCGAACCTGAGGTAAGAGGTTTCATAACACAATTTATTTTCATTAGGTTATATTACTTATCTATTTTCATTTATATTATAAGATAATGTGTGTAATTAATTTTTATTATTTTATTTTTTATTTAAAATTGTTTTTTTGGATTTAAATTTGATGCATATCATCAACTCATTGGTTAATTATCACTTCAACGGTATTTTAAGAAATTATGTTTCAATTTCCAATTCATTGGAAAATATTTGGTATTATAAACCTATTTAGTTTTATGAGGTTTATATACTACCCCTTTGATAAGTTATATCATTAATATCTTTATATTCATGGTATTTAATGTTTCATTTGTAGTTATTTCTTTCATGGGGGTTATGATTCCAAAGTTACCAAAGTGATAAGGGTTAATTTCATAATCTCATCATTATTCGGGATTATTAATGTTTAAAAATATCATGGGGGAATTATTAAATCCTTATATATTAAACAAAAACTATTTTATTATCATATTTTTATCTTAGTAAATTATAATTATTCCATTCATTTTCCACTCTTTATGTACTAATGATACTGAAATAATGTGTTTAAGGAAAATCAAATTGTTTTTCAACTATGTTGGGTATCTTTTTCTTTCATATCCATATTTCCCATAAAATGTTTTAAAGAATATTTTTAATTTTCTAGAATAATTTATTAATGGAATTTTAATCCATATTTTATTTTTTATAAAAAAATTAAAAGTAATTTTATTTTTATTTTCTGAATAAGGTATTTTTTTAATTTTTACCAAAAATGTGAATGGAATATTTACTTGAACATACACAGAATGAATTAAATTTTCACACTATTATGACCCCTCATTTCTTTTAATATTCATTTAAAAGTTTTGACGATTATTTTCAAATAATTTTTTTTCCCTAATATTCTAGAAGTTTTAAGTTTTTAAAATTTAATTTTAAAATGAAATGTGTATTTTCATCAAGAATTTATTTAATGATATTTTTATGGTATTTATATTAATCAACTAAAATATCCCTTTTATTATCTACAAGGGATATATTGTAATGATATGATCCTTATTCTTTCAATGGATTTTTTATGATCAATTTTTATTACGTAAAGTATTGGCATTCCATATGTTGTTTCTTCCGACATGGACGGTATTAGAATAATGAATGTTGATTAATTTTCCTTTTATATTCATATTATAAATAAATTAGACTTATTAAGTGAATATTGGGGCCTATAATTTACATATAACCTTGATTCATTGGTAGTTATCATGATACAAACCAGTTGGCTAGCCTTATTAAATGGGTTTTTGGAGTATACCAACCCATAGTTTAAATTTTTTGGGTGCAAGGCCTCATTGGTAAGTTTCAGATGTCTACCATTATGAATTACATCATATGAAATAATTTATTGATGTCCATGTGATTATTTTATAAGTCATTATATCCATATATTATCTTCAAGTTCATGTGTTTATTTATATGGAAATATTTTATCATCATTTATTTCCTTCCATATTATTCATCATTATCAAGTTCTTGATTAAATTTAATATTTTTTTAGTTATTTACCTTGAAATATTTATAATTAATTATTTAATAATGATATATTATTTTTTATGTAACCCTTATTGAGAATTTTAAATAACCCATATTTTGTTTTCTTTTGCTGGGATATGAAGAAGTATTCATTGAATTAGTTCAAGGATAGAGAATATTTACTTCCACTATGTTTTGTATTTTATGTTTTCAAATATAATGTGAGATTCAAGTATGTATATATTTTACTAAGACTAAAAAACTATTTATTCCATTTTTATGTGATTCCATGTATATATTTTTAATGTAATAAATAAACCAGTAGCTCGGGGATACTGGGGTTAGGATATTTAAAGTGAGGAAATCTTTAAGGAACTCAAAAAGAGGCCAACCGCTACACATATACTCAAAACAACCTCAAGTGGACAATGGTTTGTGATATAAAGTGATACATAAAATAAATTCTTGGTTTGGGTACTCATAAATAATGATAAAAGTGTTAGCCTATGTATCATGACAGTTTATGATCCATGAGTATAACTACCCGATGAATGACCTGAAATTAGAAGAAGTAATCTTTACCTTGAATATTCAGTGGAAATTCCTCTATAGTTATAAGTCTATAGTAGATACCAATCACTATAGTATAAATTGTATATTCACATAGTATTTTCTCAACATGCAACAATTCATATGGTTAGAGTTGATCAAATACTATGATTTCTTTATTCACTACCATCCTTGAAAAGAAAACAGGGTAGTTGATAAACTTAATAGAAAATAACATATTATGTTATCTATGATGTGGATTGAGAAAGACCCAATATTCATGTATTTTTAAATCTTGGTTCTAGAAATCATAATATTATAAGAAATACATCCTACCTTTCCCAAATTATTTCTCAATAATCTATCTAAAGAAGATAAATATTGAAAAAAATAATGATTTAGATCTTTAAAATATGGTGGTAGCAGCAAATAAAGATAATCATCATGAATTCAGCATCAATAAAGATGTTATAATTTAGTTTAAAACTATGATTTTTTTTCTTCACCACATGAGATAAATAATGAGTTTTGGATAATGAACATAATTTTTCTTTCTCCATCCATCCTATAAGTACCAAAATGTATCGTGATCTTAGAGAGCACTACTAGTGGCACAATATGTAGTGGGAGATTAGTGAGTAAACCTCAAAGTGATTGGTATGTTAGAAAGCTAAAGCAGAGTGAAAATTTATAATGGAATTTTGAAACCATTTCCCATTACCACATGGAAATGTAATAAAATCACAATGGACTCTGTCATAGGTCTCCTGAAGATATTAAAAGGAAGTTATGTTATATGGGTTGTAGTGGATCAACTCACTAATAATTCTCACTTAATTACTATTATGGAATATTTATTTCTTCACCAACATTCCAAGATATAAAAAAATGAATTTTTTAGGATATATTTGGTACCAATTTCGATTTTATCAGATCATAATCCTAGATACACCTCAAAATTTTATAGAAATATTCAATATTCTATGAATGTTGGATGTTGAATTAAACTTTAATATGGCCACTCACCCCCAAACTGATGAAAAATAATAAAATACCATTTAAAAACTATAGGAAATAACTATATATTGTTCAATGGAATTTAAAGGATTATGGTATCAACATATCTCATTGGTTGATTTCTTATACAATAATAGCTTGAAGTAGAGTATTTAAATAGACCCAAATGAATATCTATATGAGAAGAGATGTAGAACTTTTAATTATTGGGAAGAATTTATTGAATGAAATTTTTTTATACCTAATATTGTATAGAAAGTTATAGAAAAGTTTCAATCTAATCAACAATACATTAAATCTACTCAATGTTGAAACAAGGGATAGGTTGAGAATCACTGAAGGGACTTGGAGTTTGAATTTGAAGACAAATATTTACTTTGAATGTCACCTTATAAGAGATCCATGTTATTTTTGAATGATTAAAAATACATCCCTAGTTACAATGGACCATTTTAGATCATTTATTTCATAGGATTAGCGGATTATTGGCTAGAACATCCACCCAATATGGATCAAGTTCATGATGTGTTCTATGTATCTCTCCTAAGTACATACCTGGTCCCTCTTGTGTATTGAATATAGAGGTCGTACAAATGAAGTATTACCACTCTTTTGGGGAGAATTTGGTGAAGATATTGGTCCATAGATATAATGTTCTATGTAATAATACAACTTAATTCACTAAATTTCCTTGGTGAAATCACATGTACAAAGAACAAACATGGGAACCAGAGGAGCTAATGAAACAGAAGTACCCTCATCGATTCTCAACTAAGGATTTGAATTGAAATTTTAGGGATAAAATTTCTAATGGGGGGAATAATTTTACTTCCTAAATTACTATATATATATATAATTTTCCTTATTAATAAATAATTCTTGTCATAATTAAGTATATAATATAATTTAAGAACATTCATCACATGATTCTTTATTTCACTAAATGAGGAAATTATGTTTATATAATAAATATATCCATGAGAATTGAAAATATTACAATGGTAGTATAAATAGGACAAAAAAGAACAAAAATAGTAGAATTTAGATTGTCTCAATCCCCTAGAATCATCACAATGATGAATAAAACCATAAAAAAGGTAAAAAAACAATGGTAATACCATTGATATTTTATAAACAATTAATGTAAAATCTTTATAGGAATTGATTTGAATATTTAATGAAGGAAATAATTGTTATTTATAATAAATAATATGATTGTTTGAATAGTAATATAATCATTGAAATAGTAACCTAACTATTGGGACTAGTAACCTGGATATTAAAAATAGTAACCCGACCATTAGAATAATGAATTAAACTCAAAATAGAAAATTTTCATATAAATAAAATTTATAAATAATAATTCAAGAAAATATAAATATATTAATTCCATAAAATAAATATCATGATTAAAAACTCAAAGAAACTACTATCATATTTTTAATAAACTCTATTTTAATATATTTCATAAAAAATCATATGTTTTATATTTATAATTCAAATTAACTACGTTATAAAATTATTTTGTAAAAATTAATTTCATTTTTAGAATCATCATGTTGAAATTGTCTAAGTTTTATTTTTTTTATAATTTTCTAAAAAACATCGACTTTTATGTGAGTAGTAAAAATTCAGTTTTTTCAAATTGGTATGTTTTAAATTACATAATTCATTATATAATTATAAAATAACCAATTCTAGAATTTTAGGATCTACCAGAACCATGTTTGATATGTTAAATAATTCCTTAAATTTAAATTTCAAACCTAAAAATTATTTTCCAAACTATGAAGTCTAAATTATTCCCTAAAAAATCATTTTTCCACATTCCTTTTTAATAAACTAATGAATTTAGTTTATATAGGGTTTGAAAGTCTCAAAAACATTTATTTTTAATAAAATATAATTAATAATGTCTAAAATATAACTATTATAATTTTTACCTTGTAAATGATATTTTATTCAATGTTTTATCATTAAAACACCCCTCTCCTCAATTATAAATACAACCTCTCCCACACATTGAAAAACCACTTCACTTAAACTTAACTATTAAAAATATATACCTAATTACCATATTTTTAACAACTTATAATCCTTATCTTTTTTGGTCATATACTTCCTATATTTTAAGTATTTTAGATCCTTTTAAAGGGAATAAATTCAAGAAAAAGGTAATGTCCTTTCATATATTTATTTTCTTTTCCTTTTCAAATTCCCTATCATCCTATTCATTTCATATAAAAACCTTATTAAAAAAATTAAAAATAATTTTAAAATAATCATGATAATTTTAATCTCTTATAAAAAAATTATATATAGTATAATCATATATTAAATATCTTGTACCTCCTCTTTTTACATTATCCCTTATACGGTTAGTTAACCTCCCACGAGAACATTTCCAAATAACTACTTATCAAAACAATTATGGATGACTATAATAAATTATTTATAATATAAAAAATTATAAATATATTCATTTATAATCTTATATAGATAATTGTATTGATGTATCAGTAGAAATAAAGAAATATCATTAAATTGAATAAAGATAGTGATATTTTAATGAAAATATATTATCAAAACATTTCACCTTTTACAAATGGAATTAAGTGATAAAATAAAATTATTATAATGGATAAATATTGAAAAAAATGAGTATAATTCACTTTTGGTTTCATATTTTAATAAATACAAAATTATTATATAGGATGCAAAAAAGTGATGAAATAAATATGGAACTAAGTTAAGAGGAAATCTTGAACCCTATTAATTTTTTTGGTTTTATCTCTTATTTCTATTTATTTTCAATGTGGAATATTCCAAAAAATATTTCACACTTCCTTACCTTTTTATTTTCTAGGGATATAATTATTTCTACCTTGTAAAAATGATTTCTAAAACATTCATAGATATTTTTCAAAAAGAATTTATTTTTCTTAAACATCTCTATGATTTATCTTAAGTTTTTTATTATTTAAAGAATAATGATCCTTTATGCCAAAACGTTTTCTCACTTATTAATTTGGTAACCCCAATGGTGATTACTTAAATTATGATTAATGATATCCTTATGAAACTCAATCATTTACATGGTTTTGTTTCATTTCTATGATTTTTTATGTACTCTTTTCATGTGGTATGCATGATTATGAGCACTTTATGATATGCAGGGTGGGATTAGACTTATATATACCTCTAATAAATTGGATAATGTTATATATCTCATGTTACGATGTGTATTATTTATGAAAATTATTCTATATTTTTCACAATTATGATGTTATGATTTATGCAGATATGTTATACATGAACATGATGCTAAATTTATTCACAACTGTGTGTGGTACTTGACAACTATGTTATGATATTTCATTATTATGAATATTCAATATTTCATGCCTTTTTTAAATTATTCCATCATGATTATTATAGTGATCCTATTATTATAATATGGTGATGATAATGATGCTCATCCATATATTATTGATTCATGTCTGTTATTCTTTCCATGTTATCCCTCTCCTTACTAGGATGTTAGAACACATATTTCTTTGATGTATATCCTTAGGTGAATATATGTACTAATAAGAAAATTATATCTTTTAGTAGGACTATGATATAGTTTTGAAATAATTTTTATGTTTTATTATGTATAAGTAATGTATGAAGACAATTTTCCCAAGATACTAAACCTTTTGATTTTGGAATGTATTACTATTATGTTAATTATCTCAAAAATGATATAATATGTAGGTAATAAAATGTTGGGTTGCTATATAGATACTTAGTAGTAGTGTGGGTGGAGTATGTAATGATTTACTTGTCTATAAAGTCATATGAATTTACATTTGTTGGAAATATAGACCCAAAAGATCCAGAGGTTTGGAATTATAGGCATAATCACATGAATGAGAACATAAAGGTTCTAGTAGGGAAAGTAATACTAAAGAATGATCACACATGAATATAAATTTATGAGATTTATTTTCTATGGAAACAAAATCATGTTTCATTTAATCTAAATTTATTGAAGCCTAGATCCTAGAATTTTTAATTAGTTCACTCAAGAGTACGGGGACTAGACCTAGTTCGATCTCATGGAAGATACCTTTACTTCGTCATCGTAATAAATGATGCAATGGGAAAGGTACAATTGTCTTTCCTAATCATAATTTTATTGTATTCAGTTCCATTGTATAGTGAAAGTCCCTAGTGAAAATTGAAAATGATCAAAATATTAAATTCCTCAAATCAAATAATGGTTGGGAGTATTGTTTTAGTAACTTTATGAACTTTTTCTAGAAGAATGGGATCGGGATGGAATGAATAGTGAACAAAACAACATAAAAATGTTATGGAAAAAATAATGAAATAGACTTTTACATAGAAGTAAATATGAATGTGTCTACATTCTAGAATTCTCAATTCCATTTGGAAAGAAGTGATCAACACTGCTATATACTTAGTCAATAGGTGTGTCATATATTATGGGAAAGAGTCTACCAGTAGAGTTGTGTTCTGTTTAACTACCAGAATTTTTCAATCTTAGAATTTTTGGAATTTATTAATACATTCACATTGATTCCAAGGATAGATAAAAATTTCAATCCAAATCCAACATGTTTCTCTTTAGTAGATATAGAAACAAAGACTTTGGTTTCACACTATGGGATGATGATAAGAACCAAGTAATCTTAATGTTAAATTTATTATCAATTATAATATCCTATGGAAGGATAATAACTTGGTTTAATAATAATTTTAAGGAAAGAATCTAACTAATGAAGTTTAAGTTGATCTGGATGAATACACTAGAATTTCATAAGTTCCAGTGACACCAGATGTCAGTATAGATTCACCAGAAGTTAAATCAATGATAGAAATTCCAAAATTATCAAGTTCAATTAAATCCCAAGAAAAATATATGTAAGTTGAGCAGTCATTAGATAGTGCATTGGGATATAGGGAATCATAAAAAGTATCACCAGAAAGAGTTTATCTCAAGCTGAGTTGGGAAGATATTTTAGTTTTAGGTAACTATTCTATATATATAGAGCTGATTTATACTTCTTAATTATAATGGATTCTAGAGATCCCAAATGAAAAAAATATGTAATGACACTGAGTGACTCAAAATACTGGGAGTCATTAATGAAGAAAATAATTGTTCACTAAATAATTGGTCAAAAAATAATTGGTCACTAAATATACAACCATCTTGATGGTGATGATTTTAGTTTTGTTTTATGATATACACTTGGAGAAAATGGATGTAAATACTTCCTTTCTTCACGGTGACTTAGAGGAGGAGATCTACATAAATCATCCTAAGAGTTTTGAAGATCATAATAATGAGGGCCTTGTTTTTTAGTTGAAGAAAATGTTATATAACTTGAATTAAGTACATTGACAATGAAATTATAAGTTTGATACTTTTATGATGAAATAAGGTTTCATGAGGTGTGATTATAGTCACTAATATTATTAGATGTTGTGGAATAATAATACTTACATTATAATGCTTTTATATATAGATGACATATTATTATAAGGTATGTAGAGTTCATGGATTGAGGAGAAAAAGTATAAAATTTCTAAAATATTTGAAATGAAGGATATTTTCCTAGATAATAAAATCTTGGGAATGAGAATAGAGAGGGATATAAAAGCTAGTTCATTGGTGTTATCCTATAAAGAATAAATATGAAAGATCATTGAAATTTTTTTGTTAATCGGAAATCCTATCTTGAACCCTCTTATTAGACACTTCAATTTATCCAATTTAATAGAACTATAAATGGATGATAAGTTCAGGTACATGGAGAGAGTGTTCTACACATCACTTATTGTAAGTTTTATTTATGTGATGATTTGTACATGGACTAACATTTCCTTCTCATTGGGAGTAGTAATTTGTTTTATGTAAAACCCTAGAAAGGATCATATGGGAGTTATAAAGTGGATCATTTGATACTTAAAATAATTAGAACATATATAATTATGCTTTAGGGAATATGATCCTTTACAGGGATTCATGGATATGTATTTTTTGAGGATTCAAACACTCATAATAGAATGATAGGTTTTGTGTTTACTTTTTGAAAATGGTATCCAACTAGGTGTATCAACTAAAACTTGTGGTTACCTTGTCTACAATGGAAAAGGAATGCATAGTGGATATAGAAGTCAAAAAGGAGTTATTCAAGTTAACATACTTACTGAAAAATCAAAAAAATAGTTTAGAGGAAGGAGTGTTATTATATAATAGTTAGAGTGAGGTTAAACATTCTTGGAATACATTTTTACATGAAATAATAAAAAATGTTGACAAAAAATTCCATTTTATCTATAATTTATTAGAAGGAAATGTGTTAGAGTTGTAAGGGATAACTGAAAAGAAAATTCTTATTGAAATGTTCATGAATTTATTGGTCCAAAAACCTAAGGAATCATTATTCCTTAGTTCTACTTAAGTGAATGAAATTTTTTAGATAACACTACAACATGAGGAATGAGGATTATTATTATTAAGTGTTGGTGGATTATGAAAATATACTTGAAATATTTTTAAATTGGAATATTTTTAAGATTGTAAATTCTTATTCATGTTTTCAAATTCAGTTTACCAGAGGGAGGAACTCTAATAGACCCTTCAATATTTTCAAAGAAGTGGTAATTGTATACTTCATGATCCAAGTAATTTTTTCAAAAAATAGTGATCATCTAATGGGTTATACGTACTAGTGTGAGTTTACTAAAAGTTTGGTTATACTAGAATCAGCTAGTCTAATGGAAAATGTTGAACAGTTTACTAGATATAGTAGTTTATATAGTTCTTATTATAGGTGAATAGAGGATTTAATGAGTGGTTGTCCATGAATCTCATATGGCAGTGCTACCTACTCAACCAAATTATAATCTATATAAAATAAAGGATGGAAGAGATTTTGACTTTTACTTGAGATTAACTCTAAAAACAATTTCTAATTGCAACTAAGTTTTATCACTAAAAATTTTTTTATATAGTGATTATAATCCTTGTATTTAAAATAAAATAAAATATTTGGTATTGTTCTCCCATGGACGTAGAAAAAAATTCTAAACCCTGTAATATTTGTGTGTACTCTTCCCATTTCTTGTTGTTTCATTGTTTGAATGGTTGTGTGTGATTTTCTCATAATAGTGTGTTAGAAGTGTGACTTAGTGTAGTGAGTGGATTTATTTGTTATCTCATATTCTAGTACACTGAGGTAAGGGAAGTTATAGTGATTTAAATTCCATAGTGTAGGTCCACCGATATGTGTTAGATCTTATAGTGAACTCACAAACTGTCATTTGATGATTTTATGGATGGTATGTTCCCAAAAAGTACTAATCCAATGAGAAATAAGTTCAATACATAATAATTAAATGTGAGGAACAAAACTACCAGTTCACTGCAGTGAAATATTAATTATTATAATTCCTAAAACCACTGCTGTATTGCAATAGTGGCCCTAGCTCATCTCCTCTCAGTGAATTTAATTTGTATATAATTGTGGAATTAATGATACAAAATAAAAAATATATATTAAATATAAAATTAATTCGAATATTTAAGTTAATATAATTCTTAAATTAAATTAATATAAGTTTTTAACAGTGGTTTTATGTGATCAAATAAATTTTTTGATTAAATTAACAAAATTATACTAATAAATTGCCACATAATTTGACCAAAAAAGTGAGAAACAAGGAATTTATTAAAATTCCATAACACATCATTAATTACGATATAATATTATTTCCCTATGAATTTTAATTATTTGATCAACATCATTTAAAATATTAAATTAGCATGAAACAACTAATGTTTAATTATAATTTTTTTTAAATGGATACAGCAAAAAAATAAGTGTTCATGTAACATTAAATTAATTGAAAACCAAAACGTTTTAGAATAGGTCCATGCCTTCCACCATAAGGCACCGGTTTAGATTTAACTCATTGAAAATAATCCTAGGTGGAATTCATAAGCTATATTAAATTATATATATGTTATATTTAATTTATCTAGTATTGACACCATAAAAATAACATGCATGTAAAATATCAAAGTAAAACGATGTAAGTCATATAATTATAAGAGTTTCATAATGGGTTAAAAATGATCTTTATTATTTTTTAGTTTAATTTTCCTTTGTTAGTCACATGGTATTCATCAAGACATAAAAATTTGAAAATACATAAAATAATCACAATCATCATGTTACTTAATGATTTCCTCGATACCACCAATAATATATAAATGAAATAATATGTTTCCCTTATTAAATCTCCCTTTGGGTTGTGATTGAAATCCCATGTGCACCCCCACCTTATTCCCTTTTATAAATCATTATTTATTTATTTATTTTATATAAAAATAATTATGGAAAGGAAGAATCACCAAATAATTTATGTGAATAGTTTATTTTTATCTAAATGAATAGAACCCAACATCAATGTTGTCAGAGGTGGTGTCTCTTCGATGCATTTTTTTCTCCATGTCATTGTGATTTCATCATACTCATCAGCACCGACAAGTTAGTATTTGATAGATATTATAAAATGTTGTTTTTCGAGTAAAGTTTTCAAATTTTGAGTTAGAATTCATGTCATTCATTTGGATATAGGTACCTCATGCATTAATTTTATTACCTATGATTTTAAGATGGATTAGGGATATCAATATTTTTCTTTAGAGTAGGTTCAGTCTTCAAACATTGGTTTAGTTTTTTTCCAAGTTTGGTTTCTCTTGGTTCGAATTGTTCTCTCCTTGGGGTTGTTATTTTTCTAGGTTTAGTTTATTGTATTGGTCTGGGACTTTGTCCTTTTTTCTTAATTTCATAAATGACTAATTTTCCTTGGGATTCATTACTAGCATCATATTGGATGTTATGGTGACTCCATTGGTTGTTACGATCTTGTGTTTTTAATGTATGGGGGAAATGTTCATTTTTTTAGGTTTTTTTAAGGTATGGGAGTTTGTTTTTGACCTTATTTTTTCTATCATGGTTTTTTGTACTTTTATTTTCATACAGAATAAATTTTAAAATTTTTTCTAAAAAAATATCTCAAATTATACCATGTTACCCAGGTTTAAAGGCTTAGAGAACTCCAAATGATTGGTAAAATTGTTCATGTTTTCTTCCTTTAAATATATAGATTAGTTTCTTGAGTGAGAGAATTTAATTAATTATTTAACAATAATGGAACATAAAATCTAGGAAATTGATAGCCTTTTAAAGGCTGAATAAATAACCACACATCGACCCATTGGATATTGTACCATGATGATCAAAAACTATAATTTAAGGTAACATGAGAAACTGTATATCATCTAATCTATGTTGGTGACATGAATTCATTTAGTTTATATGTATCACTAAGTGCATATTGGTCGAATTGGGAACCATGGATGGGTGCCTTGTGGTGCAATATTATCTGTCCATTTTAATGGAACTTGATTGAGAACGTTTTTTATATTCTCACATTAAACATAAAATTATATTATAAAATCATTCCAAGATTACAAATTTATCTTCAAATCATTATAAAAATATACCAAAAAATAAATTTAATCCAGTAATAATACATTCACATTAAAACAAAAAATTTAAGGAAAATATTAAAAGTGTGTAAAATTAATTATAAACAAGCTATAATAAAATTAAAACATAAGTATAATAGTTAAATTAAATGGTTAGTTGAAATATGATAAATACTTCATACATATGAGGGATTTCCATTCTGATATACAGTTTTCCATTAATATTTTAATTAAACACATGACCTATATAAAAATTAGACACATAGCCTATTAAAATTTTTTATATGTTTCAATATCTTATTTTTCAGTATTTTTTATCTTAGTTATAAGGAGTATTTTGATATAAAAACATTTTATCCAAAATATTTGATAAGGGTAAGATAATGATAGTATATGTGGAGACGATATTTTTCTTGGGTCACTATAAATTTTTATATTCAATGAATTTATTTTTAATTTGTGTATATTTTTCATAAATATCAATTCAACCTATTATAAGAGGCATAATATATAAGACAACATGGAAACTTAACATGGTGTTCACCTTTCAAAACTCTATATGGTGTTGGGGCCTCTAACTATAGAGATATGTTGTGACACACCAACTATTCCACCCCTATAACTAACCAATTGGTATAGCATAATAATATGCCTTAAAACATGTTGTTTCATTATTAATGGTTAATATAATCATGAAATTTATGATAAAAATTATGTGTTTTACCCAAACATGTTACATTGTTATTACCTGATAAGGAACAATATAAACATCATGGCACAAATTTTAGTGTCATTTTATGCCTATAATTTATTAATGATAATGTGTCCATAATGAATGTAAGGATACTATTTATCCCAGAAAGGTTGATAAACAATGATAGGGTATAAATAAGTGTGTATAGTTATTTAAATTCCCTTTAAAATCTCATGCCTATTAAATACCTCTCTCTCAAGATACTCATTGATGCCAAAAGAGAATGGAAACAAAAAATTTGTTAATGAGGTTATCCACCTTTAAAGTTGACTATATCCCTAGTGTTTCATGGTTATTATCCCACACATGAAACTCCCTTATTATTATTTAAAGAAACTCAAGCAAGGGTGTAACCTTGACCTCATACAACTACTAGAAGTAACCAATTACAATCATACATCAACATAACAAAAATCTCATTCTAAATAATGATTTTTGATAAATTTATGAGGCTCTAAACATGTAAATACTTAACCCAAATCACCCATTTTGGTATGAAGTGGTATATGAGCTCATAAATTACTCCTAATATGCAAGAGTCTTTTGAATAGAAATAATGGTCTGGGAAGCATAATGGGGAGTCTATGACCCTGATAACAGATGTCTATTAGAGTAAATGCATAGTGCATGAGAAATAGAAAATAAATAGCAGCAATAAATAAGTAAAATCAATAATAAAAACATAAACATAATATATATCAATATAGAATACCAACCATATAATTAGTCAAAAGTTATCCCCATATACGGTGGATCAATATACAATAAATAAAATAAAGAAAAAAATTGAGTAATGATAACAAAATATCATGGAGTTAGTCCCAACATCATATCAATCCATCCCTCTTCACCTTCTCAACATCTCAATTTAGGTCCATTTACCTTAGCTAGACCTTTGAACAAAAATTCTATACACACATCAAGATACCTATGTAGGGTGTGAGTATAAACCCTGTAGAACACCACTAATTAATCCTTAATATAAGTGATGTACCCATATAAAACATTATGTGATGATAGAAAAAAAATTACATAAATAAACACAAAACATTCTAGGTCACTGTGCACTAACCAGGATACCACAAACTCTAGACCTGCATACTTCAACTCCATTCTAGATGGAAGAGTCATTCTAATTCACCATAATGAATTCAGAACACAACGATGACTTTCCAACACCACAGGCCCTACCATATCATTCATGGTTTACCATAACAAAATTTTAAGCTCATCCATATCACTCATGATTTTCCTATTTATCTTCTCTGAACATAGTCATCAAACTCATGACTAGTCCACTAATCAGCCAAGCTCAGACATATCACTCTTGATTATCCCACATCTCCATCCCAGATGTAGTCATATCACCCATGACTAGCCCATTTCATTATTCAAATATTACCCATATCCCTCATGACAATATTTAATCATCATTCAAATATATCATCAAATAACTTCATTTTAGCCATACCTAAGGCTGAACAGCAAATTCCAACCCTGTATACCCTTGTGTATAGCCCTTCCATTAAACCACAATACAAGGATCATTTCCCTTATTCTAAGAAATATCACTCATACTCACCCTATAAGGGTTAAAGAACATTAATATAGGCCCACTTGGTACTTTAATACCAAAAATAAAAGGTCACATAGGGATACACATGCACCCACATTAAAGTCAAGGAATATATTTCCATAAAAGTGTCGTTGTAAAAACCTGATCTTTTGAATAATATTTGCTTCCTGAATTTGTGTTCCATTTTATACTGAACAAAACAATTCCCTTTAATTAATGATGTGAGTATAATTAAAATGAGACTGTTGGTTTTCGACTATTATATGATTTTTGTTCAATATAACTGTTAAAAACTATAAGCTTATTTTTATAATTGTTGTTTATAAATACAAGTGATCATGGTTAATTGATATAGAAAGATGAGTTGATGGCCTCATCCAGTAGAATCGATCCATACGAATCCCATATATCAGATCTTAGGAAGGAGGTTTCATCACTATGCTTTACTCTAGACCAAGCCCAAGCTGAGCTTCAACATGTGAAGCTTGAGCAGAATCGCCTACGGGAGAAGTTCAAGATGATAAAAATCCCCACTCAGGTAATGTTGCCTGAGCCACCCCAAGATTCTATAACCATTCCAAACCTTTCTCTTAGGTATTATGCAGGTGTTATAAGGTGATATGTAATGAGGCCTTAGATACATTGTGTAATCCCTTGGTATAAATAAAATTTTTATTTCATCATTCCTATTTTTGGAATGGATTTCCTTAATAAAGTATCTCTTTAATTAAGACAAATTTGATAAATTGATTTTTGAAGTAAAAATTGTACTTTTCAATGATTTATCATACATAGTTAATTATTATGGTAAAATAAACATCATTTTTGAATTTTAAATGTCAAAATTAACCAAGTATGAATTTTTATAAATTTTCTAAGAAGTTTCATTTTGATGAATAGTGTTTCATGAATAGTGTTTTTTGTTGAAGATTATTTGATGAATAATGTTTTTTATGAATAGTATAGAAACATTTTATTATTAAATAACTTTTTCTGTGAAATGATTTTCAAAAATCAGACAAACATGGTTGGAATCAGGGTAAAAATGTGGTTCAGTAAGATCAAAATAATTTTTTAGTGAATAGTTACTTTACCCTTTGGAATAGTAGTTTTACCCTTATGAATGGTAATTCTACCAATGTCATAGTAACGTCACCTAAGGAGGTATAAATATGTTTTAGTCATCTTTAGTGGTAATGTGATATAATTATTACATAGTATAAGTGAATAAATGTTTTAGAAATTATTTATCAAGTATTAGTATTTTATTGATTTAATTTAATTTAAAATGGAATTAATTTTTATAAAATGGAGTTCACTTTTGGATTCTACATGTATAAAAATGATTAGGGTGAATTATTTTGTATTTTTCAAAAACAGCTAAAATTTCAGTGAATAGTAAAAATACAGTTTTGAGTTTTGGTGTATTCATTGACATCATTAATGATGTAATCATGATGTAATAATTATGGTATACTTGTGAATATTAAGATATGTTATGAGGTTTTCCAAGTGGCCAATACCATGGGAAAATACCATGTGAAATCCCATGGTTTTGTAAATTCCACTGATGATGTGTCCCTTGGAAATTAATAAAATATTCCCTCGCTTTTGCTAATAATACCAACCCATTCCTTCATTAATTTCATTAAAAATTCATCTTCAACAAATCTATGGCCCTTTTACCTCTCAAAGATTCCTCCCAAGGTTATTCAATCCCCCCAAGGTCACAAACCTTCTAATTTTTTCAGTTACTCTCAAGGTAAGGGAACCTTTCACCCTCCTCTTTTAGTCTTGACTTCCTTTATGTTATGTATTCTATTTTCCATTTTATTATGTGGGGGTATGTTCTTCTATATCCTGATTACTATCCATTTAATATACAATTTATGAGAGACTTGTTCCTATCTCATCAATGGATTTTCTAAATTTTTATGTGACACTATTAGGCTACCGAATTTTCGTAAAAGAAATCACATCTTCTCTTTTCTCTCAAGTTTCCTATTCATGTGGTATTTCATTCAAACATCCATACCATGATCTTAATTAAATTTTATTCTATCACTATACTGTATTATGAGTTATTTATGAGTGGGTGACCCTTGTACCCTCTCTTTTTAATGTTTTCTAAAACCATGTTATATAGTCGTTTTGCTGCAAAAAGTTCGTCTCAAAATCTCTCTCTTTTCTCAAGAAATTATCTTATTTTATTTATATGAATACCTAAAACAATATATTTTATATGGTTATTCATAAGGAAATAAAAATGATATATTTTATTCTATAATTTACATGCATTAAATCCTCATTCCTTTTCCATAGGTTATAAATGACATAACGATCAAGTTTATAAGCATTTTTAAAACGTCGTGATTTTGAAATAATACCCATGTATTTTTTTATTTTTGAGTTATTTATGAAATGTTTTATTATTATCTATGTGTATCACATGAAAATAAATACATATTAAGGGTGAACCCTGAAATTTCTCCAACGCATTGGGTAAAGAATTTAATCTCTATAGATGACAAGTTTTACGATACCTTGGTGAATAACCTTGGTAATTTTTATAACACCATGGGGATGGACCTTGGTGATATGTTGATGAATGTATAAATTAATTTTTTTAGACACATTTTCCAGTTATTATTCAAGTTATTATTTCTATGATATTCCTGTTTATCATTTCTTTATGATATTCCTCATGTTCTTATTGATATCACTCATGACCACATGTAAACTGTTTCACTTGTTTTTCTTACTGGGCCATCTGCTCACCCTTTCCTTTGATTTATGTCCCCAGGTTATGATATGTAGAAATTGTACTTAGGAATAACCTATGATGAATCCTTATAAGTTTATTAGAATAATTTTTAATGTTTTCATGTATTTTGTTCCTGATTTCCAAGACACTAGACTTTAAAGATCCTCTATTTTTAAAATGTAATGAAAAGTTATGTAATAAAATGGTGGGATGCCATAGTTGGTATCAAAGTATATTTTAGTTATTTTTAGAAATTAGGATATGGAAAAAATTATGAATAATTCTACAAAAAAATTTAAATATTGGAAAATTTCCTGGTATTTTGGTGAAATATTATGTAAGTGGTTTCCAGACAAAATAATCACTATCTGGATACGAACAAGAGGATGTAGCTCTAGCACAGATGTACCTAGGAGTGAAAACATTGACAAGGAGTTTTGGGCTTGACCTAGGGTATCCTGGTACATGACAATGGGCCTTGTTGCACTCCTAGTTTGATACTCATAGGGGATAATTTTGGTTAACCACATGCTTTTTATGAATCATTATAAATGATTTATAAGGAAATGTAATTGCTTAAGCATGAAGTTCTAAGACATAAAATCCATTATATTTAAAATATTCATAAATTAAATAAGATTATAACTAAGGTTTTATTTGTTTTAAAAATGGCTGGAAATAGGAGGAACTGTGAAAATGGTGACCGTAATGGACCATGTGCTGACGGCCCTCCGATGGAAGCCAGAATGGAATCTTTTATGAGAATGATGAACCAAATGACTCAAGTTATGGGAAATAACTTGAATCACGTAGAGAGAACAATCTCACCATAAATGGAACAACACTATATTGAGTCCTTTATGTGTCAATGACCACCAACCTTTAGTGGATCTACCGACCCATTGATTACTGAATAGTGGATCAACTCTATCAAGAAGATGTTTTATGTGCTCTACTGTTTAGAAAAAGAGAAGTTCACCTAGGCTGTTTATTTCTTAGAGGGAGAAGCTAATCAGTGGTGGGAGATTGTTAAAAAAACAATTCCAAAAGTGGATTTTGAAGATATGGAGTGGTAAGAGTTTATATGGATCTTCTTTAATAATTATTTCCCTTGTTCTATGAGAAAAAAGATGGAGAAGGAATTTCTCGAGCTGAATCATAATGAGAATGAATCTATTGGAAGCTATGAGATAAACTTCAAAAGGCTTTCATGTTACAAATCTATCCTTTTCAAGGATCCAAATGGGAAGGTAGGTAGATTATTTAGTGGACTAATACCTCATATACATTAGAATCTAGCTAACCATGACTATGACATCTATGAGGAGATCGTACGAAATGAAATGATAGTTGAAATATAGTTTGGTGAGATGTAATGGTCTCATAAATCCAATGACAAGAACTGATTAATAGATCCCATCTTAGGGTGGAACTTTTATTAGTTAATAGGAGGCAAGAAAGTGAAACATCCCACATGTAATAAATGCGTGAAGAAGAATTCAGGTAACATCCTTCTCGGGAGCGGGAAGTGTTAAAAGTGTGGAAAAGATGACCTTATCACACAGAATTGTTGTAGTGAGGTGATGACTCAACTCCCAAACACTAATGATAAAGGGAATATGGTTCAAGCCTTACCTTATGCCCAATTCTATAAGTGTAGAAAACTTGGTCACTTTTCCAATCACTGTCCAAATTTGAGGTAAGTGGAGGGGAACCACCATCAGCCTCAGAAAAGGCCAAGGGAGAAAGGTCGTTCTTTTTCTATCATGAAGACTGAAGTTGAAGTGCCAAATAATGTTGTGGAAAGTACTCTTATCATCATATCAAAGATATCAATTATATTGTTTGATTCTTGTTCTATGCATTCTTTACATCCTCCAAGTTTTCAAATAATTTAGAATAATCCCCTGAGTTTCTAACAGTAGAGTTACCAGTCAAGACTCCAGGTGGGATTATCCAATCATCGTCAGTATTTAGAATCTCTTTTATTTACTTTAGTGAGCACAATCACAAATCTAGTAGTCATTCCCATGATAGAATTTGACATTATACTAGGGATGGACAGGATCTGAAAGTATAATGCTAAGATCAAATGTAAAAGCAAGGAAATATCATTAGTCTTGAATGGAAAACCTACGGTTATCTTCTAAGGAGAGATATCTCAACCTGATCTTTGTATATAATAACCTCTTATATCCTTATTTATGATGTTTATTAGTGAATAAAAATAATGAAATGAGAGTATAAGGTTATAAAATGTCCCCATAATCCATGAATACATTGACGTGTTTCTTGAAGAGTTACCTAGACCTCCCTCGAAAAGAGTGGTAGAGTTCTCCATTGAACTCATACCTAGATCTCATCCGATATCAGAGACCATGTATATGATGGAAAATGTGTATCTAGAGGAATTAGAGAAAAAACTCCAAGATATTTTTGAGAAATTGTTTATCCAACCGACTGTGTCTCCTTGGGGACCACCTGTTCTATTTTTTAAGAATATGGATGGATCAATGCGGCTATGTATTGATTATAGAGAACTAAATGGGATCAAGGTGAAGAAAAAATACCCTCTTCCAAGAATTGATGACTTATTTGACCAACTCTGTAGGGCTCAACTCTTCTCTAATATTGACCTCTGTTCTGGTTATCATCAATTGAGGGTGAAGAAAGAATATATTCCAAAAACTACCTTTAGATCACGATATGGGCATTATGAGTTTGTTGTTATGCCCTTTGGACTGACTAATGAACCTGAAATTTTTAAGCATTTGATGAATAGAGTCTTTAAGGACTACCTTGATAACTTTGTGGTAGTTTTTATTGATTATATTCTAATATATTCAAATAATCACAAGGATCATGAGGATCATCTAAGGGGTATTTTGAAAACTCTATGGAAGGAGATGATTTTTGGAAAGTTCGTCAAATGTGAATTTTGGTTACAACAAGTTTCTTTTTTGGGGAACATTGTAAAAAATGAAGGAATCACAGTTTACCGTGAAAAGAAAAAGGTTTTAGAGGAGTGACCTCATCCTACAACAATAACTAAGATTCATAGTTTCCTTGGATTAGGAAGATATTATAGGAGGTTTGTTAAAAACTTTTCATGTATTTATAATCCATTAACCAAGTTAACTCAAAAAGGGTTCAAGTTCATCTGGATAAAGGAGTGTGAGGAAGGTTTTCAAGAGCTGAAGAAGAGATTCGTTACTGCACCCATGCTAACTCTTCCCTCAATTGGAGAAGGGTTTGTTATTTTTAGCAATGCATCTATGAAAGGGATTGGGTGAATCCTCATAAAAAATAAAAAATTCATTGTTTATGCATCTCGAAAGTTGAAGACTCATGATCAGAACTATCCTATGCATGATCTGGATCTAGATGTGGTCGTTTTTTCTATAAAGATATAGAGACACTATATTTATGGGGAGAAATGTAATATATACACATACCATCAAAGATTGAAGTATATTTAAAAAACAAGATGAATTTAACATGAGACAAAGGAGATGGTTGGTACTTCTTAAAGACTATGATTTTTCAATTCATTATCATCCTAGAAGAGGAAACAAAGTTGTCGATGCATTAAGTAGGAAAGACCCATTTTTTCTATCCATGACGAGGATTCCAATAGATCCTTTTATCAATGACCTAGTAAAGCTGGACATGGGAATTATAAGGTAAGGGACATCATCAACCCTATTAGAAATGATTTCACAACCTTCATTACAAGAGAATATCAAGAAAGCTCATAAAGAAGATCCTTTATTATAAAATAAATTTGATGTTGTAAAGGATGAGAAGTTTCCTTAGTTCATTATTGATTAATAAGGTGTACTAAAATTTCATACAACTTTTTGTGTTCCATCTATTCTGGAAATAAAGAAGGAGCTGATGGATGAAGCTCATAGCTCTACTTTCTCTATACATCCGGGAATCATGAAAATGTATAAGGACCTTCAGGATCATTTTTGGTGGGATAATATGAAAAGATAGATTGTTGACTACACTTTAAAGTTCCTTGTATTTTAGCAAGTGAAGGAAGAGAAAAAACTTACTAAAGGGTTATTTCAACCACTACCCATACCAGCATGGAAGTGGGACAATATCACAATGTACTTTGTCACTGGTCTCCCGATAACTTCCAAAGAAAACAATGAAATATGGGTTAGTGTGGATAGTCTCTCCAAGACTGACCATTTTATCTCTATTCGGGAAGATTTATCTCTTGATCAACTTTCCAGGATTTACATGAAGGAAGTGGTAAGGTTGCATGAAGTTACACTTTCTATCGTATCTAATCGTGATACAAGGTTCACATCAAAATTCTTGAGAATTATTCAACATTCTTTGAGTACTGAATTGAATTTTAGTACATCCTATCACCCCCAAACTGATGTCCAATCTGAAAGGACTATTAAAACACTCGAGGACATGCTGAGAATATGATAAATGGAATTTAAAGGTAGATGGGATCAACATCTCCCTTTAGTTGAGTTCTCTTACAACAAAAACTTCCACTCGAGCGTTCAAATGGAACCCTATGAAGATCTATATAAGAAGCGATGTAAAACTCCTACTTGTTGGGATGCATCCGGTGAGAGAAATCTTCTTTGGCCTGATCTTGTTCAAGAGATGATAGAAAAATTCCATTCCATCCAGCAACACATTAAGACTTCTCAAATTCGGCAAAAGAGCTATACTAACAACCGTCGAAGGGACTTGGAGTTTGATGTTAGTGATAATTTATTTCTTCTAATTTCACCTTGTAAGAGAGTCATGAGGTTTGGGAAGAAAGGGAATATTATCCCTAGGTACATTGGCCCCTATGAAATCTTTGATCGTGTGGGAGTAGTACCCTATCAGATTTCACTTCCGCCAAATCTAGCACAAGTTCATGATGTCTTCCATGTACCCCCTTGAGGAAGTACATACCTGACCATTCACATGTACTAAATCTAGAGGTGGTACAACTAGAACATGACCTCTCTTATAAGGAGTAGCCAGTGGAGATCTTGAATAATAGAGACAAGGTTCTACGCAACAAGACTACCCGCCTTGTTAAGGTGTTGTGGAGAAACAAAAAAATGTGAAGAAGCCACATGGGAACCAAAGGATTGTATGAGGCAGAAGTACCTACACCTTTTCTTTCCATAGGGTATGAGTTAAAATTTCAAGGATGAAATTTCTTAAGGGGATAATAATGTAAAAACCCAAAATTTTGAATAATATTTGTTTCCTTAATTTTGGTGTTATTTTATACTAAACAAAATTCTATCATTTAATTAATGAAATGTGTATAATTAAAGTGAGACCATTGGGTTTCGACTGTTATGTGACTGTTGTTCAATATGACCATTGGAAACTATAATCATAATTTTATGATTATTGTTTATAAATGAAAGTGATCATGGTTAATTAATACAGAAAGAGGAGTTGATGGCCTCATCCCGTAGACTTGGGCCATATGAATCCCATCTGTCGAAGCTTGGGAAGGAGGTTGCTTCACTAGGATTTGCTCTGGACCAAGCCCAAGCTGAGCTTCAACAAGTGAAGCTTGAATGGAACAGCCTATGGTAGAAGTTCAAGCTGATAGAAATCACCACTTGGGAAATGTTTTCTGTTCCACCCCAAGTTTCTATCACCATTACACACCTTACTTTTAGGTCCTATGCAGGTGTTAAAAGGGGCTATGTAATGAGGCCTTAGTTACTTTGTGCAATCCCTTGGTATAAATAAAATAGTTATTTCACCATTCCTATTTTTTGAATAGCTTTACTTAATAAAGTATAAGTTTAATTAAGATAAATTTTGACAAATTGATTTTAGAAGTAAAAATTTTACTTTTCAAAGATTTCTCATACATAGAGGATTAATATAATAAAATAAACCTAATTTTTTAATTTCAAATGTCCAAATTAACCTAGGATGAATTTTTAGAAATTTTCTAAGAAGTTTCAATTTGAAGAATAGTGTTTTATGAATAGTGTTTTCTAATGAATAGTATTTGATGAATAGTGTTTTTTATGAATAGTATAAAAACATTTTAATATTAAATAACTTTTTCTGTGAAATGGTTTTCAATAATCAGACATACATGGTTGTAATCAGGGTGAAAAAATGTAGTTCAATAAGATCAAAATAATTTTTGGTGAATAGTAACTTCACCCTTTAGAATAGTAATTTTACCCTTATGAAGGTTAATTTTACCAATGACATAGTAACATCACCTAAGGAGGTATAAATATGTTTTATTCATCTTAAGTGGTAATGTGATATAATTATATCTTAGTATAAGTAAATAAATGTTTTAGAAATTATTAGTCATGTATTAGAATTTTATTTATTTAATTTAATTTATAATGAAATTGATTTTTATAAAATGGAGTTCACTTTTGGATTCTAAACGTCAAAAAATGGTTAGGGTTATTTTTTTGGGATTTTTCTAAAACAGTTGAATTTTCAGTGAATAGTAAAAATACAGTTTTGAGTTTCTGTGTGTTTAATGAAATAATTAATGATGTAATCGTGATTTAATAATTCTGGTTGACTTTTGAATAGTAAGAATTGTTATGAGGTGTCTCAAGTGGACAATACCATGTGAAAGCCATGGTTTTTGAAATACCACTGATGAGGTGTCACTTGGAAACTAATAAAATATTCCCTCACTTTTGCTATAAATTCCAACTCATTCCTTAATTTTTTTCATTCAAAATTCATACTCAACGGAGTTATGGTTCTTTTACCTTACATGGTGTCCTCCAAAGGTGCCCTCAATCCCCCAAAGGTTACAAGCCTTCAAGTTTTTGAAGTTACTCTTCAAGGTAAGGGAACCATTCACCACCTCTTTTAGTCATGACTTCCTTTATTTTATGTCTTCTATTATCCATTTTATTATATAGGGGTATGTTCTTATATATCCTGATTACGTCCCATTTCATGTCCAATTAATGATAGACCCTTTATTCTCTCATCAACATATTTTCTGAATTTTTAAGTGATGCCATTAGGATGCCGAATTTTCGTAAAAGAAATTGCTTCTTCTTTTTCTTTCATGTTTACTTTTCATGTGGTATGTCATTCAAACATCCATACCATGATCTTATTTGAATTTTATTCTATCCCTATATTTTATTATGATTTTTTTTTGAGTGTGTGACCATTTTCCCCTATCTTTTTAATTTTTTCTAAAACCATGTTATATAGCCGTTATGCTGAAGAAATTTAGTCTCAAAATCTATCTCTCTCTTTTCTCAAGAAATTATCTTATTTTATTTATATGAATTCCCAAAACTATTTCGTTTATATGGGTACTAATAAATACATAAAAATGGTATATTTTATTCTTTAATTAACATACATGAAACCATCATTCCTTTTTCCATTGGTTATAAATGACATAATGATCATGTTTTTAAGAATTTTTAAAACATCAAGATTTCGCAATGAAACCCATTTCTTTTATTATTTTTTGGTTATTTATTAAAAGTTTGATTATGATATATTTGGATAAAATTAAAATAAATACATATTAAGGTTTCACCATGATAGTGCTCCAATGCATTGGGTAAAGAATATAATCTCTAGATATGAAAAGTTTTATGATACCTTAGTGAATAACCTTGGTAATTATTATGACACCTTGGGGATGGACTTTGGTGATATGTTAATGAATTTATAAATTAAATGTTGTACAAAATTTAAAGTTATGATTAAATTTATTATTTCTATTATATTCCTATTTATCATTCCTTTATGATATCCAACATGTTCTTATTGATATCGCTCATGACCACATGTAAACTGTTTTCCATACTGGGCCTTCTGCTCACCCTTTCCATTGATGGATGTCTCCAGGTTATGAGATGCAGTAATTGTACTTAGGATGAACCTATTATGAATCCTTAAAAGTGTATTAGAATAATTTTTAATGTTTTCGTGTATTTTTTTCTTTATTTCCAAGACACTAGACTTTAAAGATCCTCTGTTTGTAAAATGTAATGAAAAGTTATGTAATAAAAAGGTGGGATTCTATATTTGTATCATAGTAAGGACTTAATACCTCAATATTAGATAATTTTAATCAAAAATAATCACCACCCAAAACAATATAAATTCACTAAATTCCTAAAATCATCCCCAAAATCACTATAATAGGGTTATAGAAAGAGGAAGTAAAAAATAGAGGAGAAAAGGTGTACCTATAAATTAAATGACATCAGACTCACTGAGAGAAGACTATTTTAATACATGGAACTTAATATAGTGAATTTATAGGGAGGAAGGAACCAAAATCATCAATGAAGTATCCCCCTTTTATGTCTATGTCATGTAAGGATCGTAGAAAGGGAGGGGAAAGGTAATGTAGGGGTTTTAAGTGATGTTTTAACTTTACCCCTCTTAAAATTCTAACAAAGAATCCTTTTATGGTGTGAACACATTTTTACCACCTTGAAATAATGATAATAGATTCCTAGGGGTTCTGTCTCAAAAAATTCATGGCATGAATCATGCATTCACATTATTAACTCTTACCTAAATCAATCTCTCAACTTCAGGTCCATTACATTCTTCTTCAACTCACTCCAAAGATACCCTGACACCTCAAACAGCCAGAAATAAGACAAATACACATGATTTAGTGTAAAAAAAATAAACATTAATGTATATTTAAAATCAATATGTGTTACAATACATAATAAAAAAAGTTAGTCATCTTCCTCTTTCTTTCATAGAAATCTCTTATGGATATTATTAGTTCTTCATTGATGCAATGGTGTATCGGTTATATTCTCTCTAAATTCTCAAACATATTATATTTATTCATTTTTTGTAAATTATGTTCCCTTAATATTATTTGAATATTATTTCTATAATATTTATATAACTCTATTTGATTTTTGGTGGCACATGTATTCTCATTCAGACCCATAAAATCCTGCTCAAGGACATCTTCAATTTCTCCTTAAGACTCAGGTGTTGATTCTCTATACAGTATTTGAAATACCACATCTTCAATGTCTCCAAAAAAATTTTAAAATTCCTCATCACCATGAATCATGTAGTAACATGATGTGTGTTTTGGTGTGATGCTACCCATTCTGAACTTTTAACCTTCTCGTATTGAGAGATTCTCAAAAATCATTCCAAGAATGAAATATGGCATGGTCCACCATGTGATTTCTCACTGGTCACCTTCTTGTCTAAAACATTAATCACCATAGAATTATATTCATTATATAACCTTTTTCCAACCACAATTCTCACAATTGTTTCCATTATATCATTTCCTTTATTTAATATTGGAATGAATCACAACCACTATTGTGAAATTTTATTTGTTGAATATAGTGCAAACCATCTTCATAATTTCATCTACCATTATCTTAAAAATTCCCAAAGTGTTAATATCATATGAGTAAGGAAATATTTAATGAGAATTCAAAATTTATTACACCTTTCTGAAATGTCTTACAAAATATACAAACATCATATGATCTCAAAAAATTTATACAAGTTAAGACTTTTTTGAAATGTGACAATATCAAATAACTTATGGGATGATAAAATTTCAAATGTGTAAGAAAAATATCTTATGGTTTATAGAAATTTCATATGCCATATTATTTTTTCCTATATAGTATTTCAATAAACTCAAAAAAATCATATATAAAATGTCTTACGGCTGGCTTTTATAGCTTAATTCTATTTCATGTAGATAAATTTTTTTTCTATTTTTTAAAAGTCCACTATTAGATTTGAAATTTCATACTCACTACTTAAATCACTAATTAATAGATCAAATAATTTATTTGTTCTTTCATTTTTCAATTCAGAAAACTTCAAAACTCAAAACTAACCATCTTAGAACTTCAAACACCATTGAAATATGTTGTAAACAGTGAATTCTCAGTCAGCACTTGTTTCTTAACTCGAATATTAGCTTAAAATTGTAACAATTAACTTTTATTCATTGAAAAATAAAATATAATCCTCAAGAGGGTTCAATAATCTATCCCTTTGGATTTTTTTCAATATCACATACTTATCTCACCCTTAATGATAATAAAACTAAACTAAATAGTAGTTATAGATCAACATAAACTTCTAAAATAAAAAGTGTCATTAATTAATCATATATAAACATACATAATCTATCTCTTTATATAATAGAAGATTGATTAAATCAATAATAAATGTTTTCCTTAACAATAACTTATCAAAAGCATAAAAAAATTTTGGTTAAATAAGTAAATAAACTATGAATTTAAAATAAATTTATTTCCTACATAACTTAGCACGCACATTAAAATAATTCACAAATAGGGGAATCATTTTTCTCCCATAATAAACAACAACTCCATAAGAATTTGAATAATAAAGGATAAATGAGGAAACAAAAATAATTACATACCTCATTGAGAGGGAGTGGGTTGCACTTCCATTTCTATCCTTAGCTTCTCAAACTATTCAGTTGTGAGAGGTTTGGTAAGAATAACAATAACCTATTATTTATAGGGAAAAAATTATAGACTTAGAATAATCTCCTCAACCTCATAATTTAAAAAATGGTACTTTATCTCAATGTGTTTTGACCTGGACTGTTGTACTAGATTTTTGGATAGGTTTATGAACTCTGATTTTCACAGCCCATAATCGGATGACAAATAACTTCAAGATTCAAGTATTTCAATTATTTCTTCATCCATATCATCTTTATAGTTTCTTGTAATGTAACCACATATTCAACCATATTATACCTAAGCTTCACTAATGTTTCCTTTTTTGAATACTAAGAAACATAGTTTTCCAATGAACAATACTTCACCAAATTTGGATTTCTTTTCATCAACAACCGCTTCGTGATTAGTATCATAAAATCCTCTCAAATATTTCTCACTTTTCTTATTATACATAAATCCATAATTAAAATTATTTTAAATTTATCTCATGGTCCTATTTTTATCAAATTATGTGTTTCCTTTGGATTATCTTGATACCAATCATAAATGGTTAAAATATACACAATATCAAGCCTAGACATTGTCAATAACATAAGTATTTCTATAAAACTTCTAAACTACTTATCATTAACAGTTTTCTCTTCTTCATCATTACTCATCTTTTTTCCCACCTCTATTGGGGTGGATTCCTCTCTATCTTCCCATATTTAAAACTTTTTCAATATCTCATTTTCATATTTTTTCTATGAGAAAGAAAATATAAATTATTTCTTAAATAATTTATAGCCCCAAGAAAAATCTCATTTTTCCCAGAATCAACATTTCAAACACTTATTTAATTTTATTTAATAACTCCTTACATAAGATTTATTCATTGAAGTAAAATATTATATCATCAACATATACATTCAAGAAATATGAGTGATATTTGTTTTTTCACATAAAGATTGTTATCCACCTACCCTTTATGAAATTTCATGATTTTTAAAAACTCATCAAGATTAAAGTACCTAGATCTTAGAGATTACTTCAACACATATAGGGGATTCTTTATATTAAATACCTTGTTGTTATCTAAATCTTCCATAAATCCTTCATAATATTACATGTATACTTATTAATTAATATATTCATTATGAAAATATTATTTAAAATCTATTTAGAATATTTTAAAACTTCTCAGAGCTAAATTAGCTAGAAAGATCCTAATATATTCAAGTATAGATACTGGGGGAAAAGATTCATTGAAGAAGACCCCTTCAATTTTCTATTACCCTTTAAAAAATAGTCTATCCTTATTTCTATTCACTTTACCTTTCTTGTCAATCCTATTTTGAAAGAATTGTTTTTCTCAAAACACATTCATTTATTTGGTTATAGACACAAGTTCTCATAAATTATTTTTCAAAATATGTTCATGCTCTTAATTCATGTCTTGAACCCACTATTTGTGTTTAAATGATTTTTTTTAACTATTTGAGGTTAAAAATTTGATAGTAGGTTGGTATGGTCGGTGTCCATGATCTTCTTTCTTAAATATATAACTTGATTCAGGTATTCAGTGATTTTCTCAAGATCAGTGTGTTTTTCAACCTTGTATTTACCCCTTTTGGATTTAATTCTTCATCTTTATCACTATAAAATTCATAAACTATATCTTTAATATGAATCTATTTGTTTTTTGAATTTTATTCAATAAGTTCATAAATTAAAACATCTTCCTCGTTATATAAAATTATGTTATTTATGATTGATTCTTCATTTAAAAGGATTATGGAATCATATCTGTCAATAATTCTTTCTAATTTCTTATTGTAACATCTACAGGATTTCCCATTCGGTGTGTATCCAAGAAAGATTCCATGTACAAATTTTCATACACATATATCTTTCTTCTTGATTAGGTATGTACTTCTAAAAAACATGAAATGTTTAACACTTTGATTTATTTTGAACCAAATCTCATGAGGATTCATGTATGAGGTTGGTCTTATGAGACATCTATTCTGAATTATTCTAGTAGTTTTGATAGCTTGTAACCAGTAATACCTTAAGGTTACATGATCTACTAGTATATTTCTTTCCATATCAACTAGAATCCTATTTTAACTTTCAAACACTACATTTTAAAAGAGTTTACAGAGTGATTAATTCATGTTAGACCCCATGTTTTTTATGATATTCCATGAATTTTATGTTGTTATAGTCACTCTCATTATCTGATCTCAACTCTTTATGTACAAGCACGTATTCTTCTATTCAAGTATTTTAAAACACTTAAATCTATCCAAGGATTGTTATTTATGTTACATGAAAATGATACATTTCATCATTATGAAATAATATGTGAAATTAATGAAATACATTTCTTTACCTTTTGACTTCTTTGTTATAGGACTACTGTCGATGCCGAAAAAGACCGTAACTCCTAGAGGATGTTTTGAAATGGAAAAGCGAAGTCATATTCGGAATCAGAGGCCCGGTCCGGAGGCCCGAGAAGTGATGCGCGAAATAAAGGAGGACTTGCGCGAAATAATGATGTGCATGCGAAGCACCCCCGGGATGCGCGTAATCGAGCCGGTGAGGCACGCAATTTTGCGTGCCCTGGTTCCTCGCAGTGAAGTTTTGTGCACCGACGGTTCCCGGTGCAGAATATTTCGCGCGCCACCTAGATTCTGCGCCGGCCGATGCCTATAAATATAATGCAACCCCAAACGGTTTGGGGTTGTGGAATTTGGAACGGCTCCCGTACGCGCAATTCGACTCCCCCAGCGCACAATATGACTTCTAGGTAATTCCGCTTCTCACGCAACCTTGCCCCGGGGATCACCTTTTCACGCAACTCAACTGGATTATGTGAATTTTCCCACTCCTCTGGGTATTTCCCTTGTGCACAATCGTTTCCCCGTGCGTGCAATCCCCTTTTATGCACGCAATACCTTGCGTGCAATCACCTATCCGCGCAATCCTCTGGCCCTATTGCATGCCATCCCGGTGTTTTGCGCACAAATCATCTCTTTGCACACAACACCCCGACCCCTTTACCATGATGCCCCTTGGCTGCCCCTCCGCGTCGGCACCTGATGTCTTCCCTGCCGAGCATGCGCGCCATGTGTTTTTTTCCCGTACGGCCATCCAGGCTCATACAAAGTAACCTCAAGGTTCCTTGGGCGGTGTTTCCTATTGCGTTTTTTTTTCTTATGCTTCTTTGCATAGGCACGCTAACGGCTATTGCTTCTTCGCATAGCCACGCTAACGTGGACTCCTCAATGGTTCGCCCTACAGCCTCCCCCCCCCTTCACTACGACCTCGCTGATGCCTTCCCTCCCACAAGGGGTAGAGGGAATTGGTCATGTAAGCCCTAGGGGTGTGGAGCGAACCCACCTTGTCCAAGCTGCAGGACGTTAAACTACTAAGCACCTCATCCTTAACACATGATGTTAAACTGTGGTCCGACCCTGTGCTTCGTACACAGGGTCCCCCCATCTCAGGCATTCTTTACGCCCACTCGTCTCCACGGGAATGGACTCTTCCTCGCATGGAATGAGATCCTCCTTGTCGGAGTGGCGTTTGTCCACGGGGGAAGGGCTGCCTCAGAGCGTAAGCCCCTAGCCTCTCTTACGGAAGGTTGCACCCGTGCATCTCCATACTTCCCCCATGCCAAGGCCAGTGGAGTCCCTTTCCCACTACGCTTTGTCGCACCACGGGAATCCATCCTGGAGTAAGCCCCAGAACCCAGGGCCACTAACCATGCGTAAGCCCCTGTTTCCTCTTTGGGCCGCTCAACGCGTAAGCCCCTTTCTGCTTCTCACGGATGCACCCTTTGCGACGTGATCGTCTGGTCCCTGCTGCCTCTTGTTTCTCACACTGAGCATGACTCACGTGGGCTTAGAGCATGCATCAACCATGAAATCCTCTTATGGGCCACCCCAGAGCATAAGCCCCATCCCAGTGAACTATGTGGACTTTGATCCGTGCTAACGCATGGTACTTAGGAAGCCTCCACGAGGTTCAAGCCCCACCACCCGGTCGTTCTGAACTTTCCACGTTAGTTCCCCAACCACCATGGGCCACCTCAGAGCGTAATCCCTATACCCACTCTGGGCCTCCTCAAAGCGTAAGCCCCAAATTCCTCATCCCGCATGACATTAAACTGTATCTCATCCCGCATGACGTTAAACTGTATCTCATCCCACATGATGTTAAATTATATTCCCCCTCTTGGCCCGTCTTAGAGCGTAAGCCCCATGCCTCACACCCACATCTCATCCTGACTTCCCCATCGAGCCCACGTTCCTTGGGAAGCTCATGCCCTAGCCCGAAGATCTTACTTCCCCCAGGATCCAATCCATGCGTTCATTCTCACGGGTCGCCTCTTCAGGTGTCCCACCGTATCACCGAACTACGCGGACTTTGATTCCCTACCATGGGGATACGTAGGAAGCCTCCACGAGATTCAATCCCGTCACTCCATCACCCATCCTGATCCTTACCCGGGCCTCCACATCCTAGTGAGATCATGCCACCCCATCCCACTCCATGGTATCCGGGATGCCACCGACGTGCTGGCCCCAACATCGGTGTTCCCCCTAGGGGGTCCTTCAATTTGATCCACTCTCAGTGTTTTAATCAGTTCGATCCATCTCTGCAAGACGTTAAAATTGCGGCATACCCCGTGTTAAATATGGGAAGCTGAGGAAAACCTCAGATGATACCCAATCCCCGTGTTTGATGTGGGATGCCTCGGGCTTCCGCGCCCTTGAGAATCCCTCTAGTAAGGGACAGAATACAGACATGCTGATCCCCAGCGTCAAGACATTCCAACGACACCCAAACGTGACCATTCTTCTCACCGAAGGTTGTTTCCCCGACAAGACCCCTTGGAGCATCTCGACGGAAGCAGCATAATTAACTGGCGTCCCTGAATATATGGAGCAGGGAATGAGCGTCACGAACCCGTCTTAAATCTATGAGGGAGACCCAGACTAGGTGACGAGCTCCGAGGAGGAATCAACGGAAGGAAGAACTGACATCCCATCATCCTGGTTTCGATCAAGGAGCAGATGTCCCTGAATAAGGAATGGATGCCGCCCACCTTTGGAAAGCAGGAATGCGGGGCAACAAGCAGCGCATCCTCCCATGCGTGAGGGACGCACGCGCGCGCCCCGGTGTAAAATTGTCGGAAATAGAAAATGGTGAACCCGACATGAATCTCTTCTCCTAAATATGGAGACAGGTAGCGTTAGGGGTGTCGGAATATTATCATGTCACCAGGTTTATGTACCTATCCCCGGGACGTGAAACCCGCTTGGGGTTGAGGTAGTTAGGATGTTGATCACTTCATTCTGCGACGTCGTCAGCGTGGATCCCTCTCGCCGACCACGGAAGTCAGAATGACGTTGGGCTATTGGTTGTTGATTTCCTTTCCTGTTAGTACTAATAGGTTCATCTCCCTGCTTCCAGGAATCAGATCACTGAATCCAGAGCTCGATCGCCACCTGCCCACCGGCGCAGGGGTAGGGGCAGTACCGACGTAGCTACCCCGCATGGTCTCGCCTTTTCCACAGTCACTCCGGCTCTGATTTCCATGACTTTCGGGCACTCTCACCCCCTATCCCCGTCAGAAATCATCCAATGAAGGGTGATCAATGACCTGGTTTGTAGGTACGATGAGTAAGGGATCATCCCCACCAGGGGCATGGCCCGTTTGGATCTAGAGGCGGCTGCGCCTCACCATCATCGTCGCCCCCGAGGGCCGCGCAGGGAGCCGCCGCTCCCCAATCCGACGTTCAACCACTTCAGGAGCCTATCCTCGGAGCGCCTTGACACATCCGTCCCCTACGCCAATGAGGTGGGGGATGTCTGGGTCAGCCCGATCGGAGACCCGTCCCAGGGGTTAACGGCAAGAACCCCCACTAGGCTGCGTCGACGTCATCGCCTGACTCCCCGGGCCGAGGACCAGGCAATCTTTATGCCCACACCACTGGCTCCAACCCATCTGACCCGACGCCAGTGTCGGGCGTGAGCAGAATAGAATGCTCATCCTGGGTCACCAACGTCAGCAACCACTGTGGCCCGAGGCACTGCTGACTCCTACTACCAGACCCCCGCACACGTTGAGCAGGGGTAGTCACATGCCCAACTGGGATCAAGGCCCCGACCTCCCTATAGGTAGGTTGGGTCGACTCTCCCGGTCGCGGGTATAGGCAATGGCCACCGCGGACCAATCCGCGATAGTGCCACCCGCCATGAAGGCTCATTCTGTGCCACTGGTCTGGAAAGCTGAAGGCTTCTTCACGACAGCTATGCTCCGAGTATGACTCTATCCGGCACCCACTGCACTGGGTATGAGGTCACTCCCCCTACCGTTGGCCGCGAGTATGGAGTCGTTGCGTATCCAGTTGCTCACTCACATGGAGTTCCTCCCCATGTCCCTTTCGACATTTGTCCCTATGCTTCCCACACCCCGGCCTTCATTCCCCTCTGCCCCAGCGGTATTTCGGCCAGGGGACTCCTTGATGGAAATCATCCTTACCCTGAGGAGCCACCCAGGGGCAGGAAGGCAGGGTGTCGTCGCCGTAAGAGGAATGTCGGGGGAGTCCGGACGAAAATTAGGCTAGTCCGTTTCTCGGACATTGAGGTAGAGTACGACTCGACGATGGAACCTCCAGCCCAACCATTTGAGTCAAGGGCAGGGATGGGGACGTGTCCCTTCAGTCTCATACTCCCCGAATGCGAGATCCGTATAATTCCCTCCTTTCTCTGAAGGTATATCAAGGAGGATGAGGACTTGGCATACCCCCAGGGGTCAAACTTGCAGTTATCAATAGCCTCCACGGAAGCACCTTCCACCTCAGTCAGGGAGGGTGGGTAACTTTTCTAGGGACCGACGGAAGAGTCGCGACGTGACACACCCTCAGAGAGCACCGACGTTGTGACAGGAGGCCCATTCGTTGGCCCATCCTATCGCGATGTGGCAGCCAGGGCACTGCAACCCTTGGAGGACGACTCAGGGATCGACGGCCAATTAGCATGTTCGCCATATTCCCCGTCGGCTAGCCCACCGGCCCAGTGACCTGCCTCGGTGCCATTGCCAGCTCCTCAGCCATTCTTGGTTGAAGAGTAGGGGAAGCAAGGTCCGGACCCCGAACCGGAGTCATGGAGCTTCTGGACTATCCTCGCAGTGGGCCACTTCCCCGAGAAGTTTTGGCCGGTCACAGGGTCGGATTTTGATATTCCAGAGTCACTCACCCCGGGAGAGTTTGAATTTTTCTGCCAGACTCTTCGGGTGACTCACTCCCGTCTTTTCCATCAGCTAGCGCCTTATCCCAGGAGTCAAGCACATCTCGTGGATATAGGTGAGCAGTGCCGTCGGGTTGACCTGGCAGCGCTCCCTGCGGTTCGGCACCCCGAGTCACTTGGCCACCACAGGGCCCTCCAGTAGAAATGCGTCCATAGTTTTCAATTACGCCGCAATGTTATTGAGGAAGCCACCCCCCACGCGCACATCCGCGGATGAGGGCAGTACGCTACCCTTCTTTTCTGTGCGACCCGCCGACAACCCGATTCACTGGGCGACCCTGAGGGAACGTCGTCAAGGGCAGTGTCAGTCAACATGGATGACCTTTCGGATGAGGGAAAACGGTGTGCAGCTCTTTATGGGGACTCACCCCCTGAGGACAAGCTGCTACTGGACCCTTCTGGGAGTATTACTTGCTAACAGAGGAGCCTTCTCGGTCTCCCCACACCCACTGAGGCACTAACACTGAGCAGAAACATCGGCAAGGGTAAAGAGCATGTCGGGGATGTCAAGCTTGTCGACCCATCTACCTCGGTGCCGAAGGTAGAGGAAGACTCTGAGAAGGTCGCGCTATGCCAACAGCTTTCCGAGCAAAAGAGGCTGGTTGATGATCTTTTGGTCGAACGCATTGCAGAGCGGCGACCTGACTACGGTAACCCTAGACCAGGACCGAAGGGGAAGTAGCATCTACCCCTTGCCGAGATTCCCCATTGTAAACTACGACCATGTTGCGTTTGACAACAGGGGAGAGGCCGGAGCCCATGGCAAGAGGGCGCGATATGTTTTGCCACACCCTCCGGAGCGGCAGGATCACCTGGGGGACCCTGCTCGGTTTCCTCCCACTGCACCGAGAGTCGCTTCGCCAGCCGCCCCGCGAGCTGCAGAGCTTGACTACCGGATTGATGTTCCCAGCAATGTGCTAGTGGTTAGAGATCCCCGTTAGGACAAGAATCCACGTCCGAACGATCTAATGGAAGTACTCATTGCCCGCTTGGAGGCCCTGGAAACTCGGCAGGTGGAAATCCCACCGGACGGCAAGCCATACCCAGCATGGGTGGATGATATGCCGGCCTCGCCGGGATTTGAGAACCCCACTTTTTCCACCTTTAACAGGACCAGAGACCCTCCACAACATCTGTCCCACTTCAACTCGAGGTGCGAGCCTATGTTAGGGACTCTGGCGCAGCAGGAGGCTGCCAAGCTCTGTTGCTTCATTCATACACTGGAAGGACCAGCATTCGTCTGGTACAGCCAGCTCCCTGTCGGATTTGTGGCTAATTGGGAGGACCTTCGCCAGAAATTCCTCTACCAGTTCAGTTCCACAACCCAGAAGACGAACATTGTAGACCTCTTCAGGTGCAAACAAATACCCGATGATCGGGTCGCCGACTTCATCTCTCGGTGGAAGGGGCTCACGTACTCCCTTGACATGCTGCTAAATCATGAAAAATTACTAACAATGTCTGTTGGGAACGTCAAGGCAGAGCTGGTTCCTTATCTGATCTCTTAGAATTATCCCAGAGGGTTCCGGGACTTCTCAGACAAGGCTCAGGGCCTCGAAGAAGCCCTGCAACAGGCCAGTCAGGCACGCCCGCTGCCTCCTGTAATCCCTGCAAGGAGAGCCGTCAGAGCCGATCCCGCTGTTGTGTCCCAGATAGAGGCCCCCAGACAGCTAGAGTTGCTACCAGTAACTCCAGCTCAGTATCCCCATAGGGGTCCACCCCCACGGTCATAGCCTCCGGCCCAGCAGCGACCGCCTCAAAACTGGCAGGTGCCTCTGTGTAACGCACCTCCACCACCCAGGAGAGATAATCAGGCTCCGCCTCCTCAGCATGCTCCTCCGGCTCCTGGTCATGGTCAGACTCCAAGATCCCCCTTTCCAGACAGAAGGAATCATACTTACTCGTTTGATGAGGCCCATGTCCCCGGTTATTTCCATAGCGCCTTGGAGTAGAGGATTGTGCGGCTACATGAGTGCCGGAATCCATAAGAGGCGCGTCTTACTGATCACCCTAACTACTGCCCTTATCACCAGATCCTGGGGCACACCATCCAGTTCTTCTATGTGTTCAAGGATGGGCTCCAAGACCAGATTGACAACAACATAGTCAGGTTGGGCCCGGCCCCGGCGTAGGTGGCAGGTGTCTTCGTGAGATCAGATGGTAGTAGTGGCAACGAGGATGAGTGGGAACAGGTTTCTGACCCTGGGTCCCAGAATTATAAAGACTAGATGTCCCGTAGGACGGTCGCTCATTCCCATGGCATCATCCGCGCCCGCTTGAGTCATCCAGGGCCCTCAGAATCTGCGAGGACCGCTTTGGCATCGTCGTCCCAGCCTACCTCTTCCCAGAAGAGAAAGCGACGACGCAAGAAGAAGGAACGCACCCTTCCAATGTCGTCGTCTTCCCACACGCTCGGCGATTTTATGCCCCCAGAGATGGGGATCCCTCCGAGAATCTGTCCGGTAGTGGATGACTCCTTGAGTGAAAGCTAGGGGTACGCTTCGGTTAACATCATAGAGTTGGTAAATCCATTTTTGACTCCCGACGATGAGGAATGCTAAGTGGACCTCCCCAATGTTCCCAGTCGTTTCCAACGTCGGCGGAGCCGTGGCTATGTGAATCGTCAGGGCACGGTAGTCGTCACCTCCAGTCAGTTCGTCCACGCTACTGAGATGAGGCAGCAGGCCCGATACAGAGATCAGTGCACGCGACCCCCTCACCCGGTGTAGACAGGTTCGCCTCCACCGCCGTTTGTGTTGCTGGATCAGGAGGGACCACCTCGTCCGTGCCGCAACCAGCCCTTCCCTACCACAGGCTGACTACAGCCTTCCGGTCCTAACATGGCAGCCACCTCCTGGGCTTCGACAAGTTAACAGCGAGATGTGCCTAGTACCAGTCAGTCGCTGGTTCCGCCGGCAGGGCCCGTCATGTCTCCAATCGCAGAACGGCCTCCTATAAGCAGTTACTCACGTTTGGCTCAAAAGTATGATGTTATGAAGCACCTGGATGAAATTCTTGCAAGGCTTTCTATCCTTGAGGCCCTTCTCCTGTCGTCTGAAATGTGTGAGGCGCACGTCGAGGCTCTAAGGAGCCCCCTCCAGTTTGAAATGGTGGTATCACCCGCAGAAGTCTTCCACACCGAGGCGATTGAGGACGCCGAATTTCAGGAGGTTATCTTGTTTTCCAGTGAAGATGAAGGCCTTCCCATAAAGGGGAACATTCACCCACTATACATCATCGGCCAGTTCAATGGCATGGAAGTCCACTGTTGTCTTGTTGACACGGGTTCCGGGATTATCCTAATCCCAACTCGGACACTACAGAAACTGGGGTTGTCTGAGGATGATCTAACTCCCTCTGACCTCAGGATCCAGGGGTATGACAGGACCGACCAAACCCCACTCAACAATATTCGTCTGAAGACCCAATTCGGTGGCTTAATTTCCAATACCGAATTCATGGTTGTCTCTCAGGACACCACCTACAACGCATTGATGGGAAGGATGTGGCTCCACCTTCACGCAACGATCCTCTCATCGTATCACAAGTGCCTCAAATACTCCCTTAAGGGTTGAGTGGGCATGCTCCAAGGATATCCTTTTGCCTCTTGTGAAGCCCGTTATCTAGACGCTGACTATTACAAGAGCAAGCACAAGCAGATCCTGGCAGCTGAGGTCGAGCCCGCCACTATCGCGAGTGATCCCTGGGTAGGTTTGGACGACGCATATGTCTTCCCAATCCATTGATTGGAGGTCACGACCCCCGACATGGGGCAGTGCTTTGTTGTTTCAAGTACCAGAGGAAGGCATAATTCCGGGCCCAAGAGACGGTGGGAAATTACCTCGTACTCTTACACCAACCAGGATCAGGTGATCGCCGAGCCTCCTACCCCTGTATGATATCGGGACGTTGGTCTCATGGAAACGACAGTACGTCATACGTGTCTGTTTCGCCGGGCCAGAATCGACCGGCTCAAGCCAACGTGCCACTACTACTTTGATGTCATAAAGTGTGGCCCCTTGGGCTGAAGGATAGATGGGATTAGATCAACCGCCTTTGTCTCCATTGTCTCCGCAGTGCACGAGTCTCCTGACGTGACGACCTCTACCCCCCAAGTCGGCACCAGCTTCCCATCAGGGTCCGGCAGCCCCGAAATGGCTCCCCCCATGGATGATCCCTCCACAAGCGGAGAATAGGACATGGAAGATGCTCCTCCTTCCTTGGAGGAGGGCATCCCCACCATGGTCGACGAGTTAGTGCAGGTGAACCTCGGTAGCAAGGCGGACCCGAGACCCACATTGGTCAGTGCCGCTATGCCCCCCGAGGAACGGCAACAGTATGTAGACTTCCTCAGACAGCACCGTGATGTGTTCGCCTAGAGTTATGACGAGATGCCAGGACTAGATCCCCATGTAGCCGTCCACCGCCTTGGCCTTCCCGGAAACCATTGCAGGTTCAAGCAGCCTCCCAGAAAGATGCACCCCTCTCACGGTGCCATGGTTGAGGATGAAGTTGATAAGCTCATCAAAGCCAACTTCATCAAGGAATTCCAGTACCCCAGGTGGCTAGCCAACATTGTTCCAGTCAGGAAGAAGAACGGGCATATCAGGGTCTGTATCGACTTTCGCGATCTCAATCGCCACTGTTCGAAGGATAATTTTCCCCTTACCGTGACAGAGTTGTTGATCGATTCCACGACCGGGTTCCAAGCCCTCTCCTTCATGGATGGGTACTCTGAGTACAACCAGATCTAGATGGCCCCCGAGGATGAAGAGTTCATTGCGTTCAGGGCCCCCCAGGGTACTTTCTGCTACCAGGTTATGCCCTTCGTCCTGAAGAATGCAGGTTCCACCTATCAACGGGCCATGCACCACATATTCAAGCCGATTCTCAAGACGTTGGTGGAGTGTTACATGGACGACCTGGTGGTTAAATCTCTCCAGTGCTAGGACCATCTCAAAGACCTTGAGAAAGTGTTTGGATTCCTCTGTTCTCGCCACCTGAAGATGAACCCATTGAAGTGTGCCTTTGGGGTCACCTCTGGAAAGTTTCTTGGATTCATTGTTATGTATCGAGGCATCGAGATCGACCTAGAGAAGATCAAGGCCATCAGTCAGATGTCTCCCCGGAATAATATTCGGGATCTTCGAGGCCTCCAAGGACACTTAGCCTATATACGCCGATTCATTGTGAATCTGGTCGGTAAGTGTTAGCCCTTTTCTCAGCTCAGGAAGAAAAGAATCTTCTATGAATGGGACGAAGAGTGTCAGATCACTTTTGAGGAAACCAAGAAGTATCTGCTTCAACCTCCGGTCTTGATGCCACCTGTTTCCGGAAAGCCGCTGGTCCTTTACGTGACCGCCCTGGAGCGATTCCTCGGCACACTTCTCGCCCTGAAGAACAACGAGGGAACAGAGAATAGCCTCTACTACCTCAGCCGCATGCTCCTCGACGCGGAAATTAAATATTCTCCCATTGAGAAGAGCTGCCTGGTGCTCTTATTTTCCGTGCAAAAATTGAGGCACTACTTACAGCACCATGAGGTACAGATGGTCTCTCGGGTAGACCCGTTGAAATACATCCTGAACCGACCTATGTTGACCGTCCGATTGGCGCACTGGGCAGTGATCCTCCAGCAGTTCGACATTAGGTTCATACCTCAGAAGGTCGTCAAAGGACAGGCGTTGGCAGACTTCTTAGCTACCCACCCAACCTCCACGGACCAGCCACTGGATCTAGGCTTTCCTGATAAAGAAATCCTCTCTGTCGATCACGCCATCCCATGATGGAAGATGCACTTTGACGGTGCCTCCTAGTGCCCCACCGGTAGAAGGCTCAATGATCCTAGGCTCAACAGAGTGGGCCTGGGTATCGTCTTCATCACCCCGAAGCAAGTCGTTCTTCCGTATTCGTTTATGTTTTCAGAAGGCTGCACCAACAATGAGGCAGAGTATCATGACCTCATTACTGGCCTCGAGTTGGCTCTCGAGATTGACGTACCCCATCTGTATGTAAAATGGGACTCTGAGCTAGTCATCAAGCATGTCAATGGTGACTATGCTGTCAGAAAGCCAGAGCTCCTGCCATTACTGGAGTGCACCTTCGGTCTAATGGCTAAGTTCTCATCCCGGCCAGAGGTCGTTCACATTCCCCGGTCACAGAACAGTCGAGCAGATGCTTTGGCCAGCCTGGCCGCATCAATTGCGGAGCCCGAACAGGATGACCTAATCATCCACGTGGCGCACCGGAGATTCATTTCTCCTGTTATTCCAAAGGGTTATCGTGCCCCGCGAGTGAACCATCTCACCACTGGTGCCCCTACATCAGGACCCCCGGGGGCTTCAGGTGCGGTAATCGAGACAATTCCTGACTAGAGGACACCCTTGGTTGAATACCTCCAGCACGACAATCTTCCACTGGACTGAGCCGAGCGAGAGCGAATCCAACGTCGTGCACCGCAGTTCACCCTTCAAAGCGGTCCCAGCCTTGAGCAGCTCCTTTACAGGCACGGATTTGATGGTGTTATACTCCGTTGCCTTCAAGGATATGAGATCCCACAGGTCATGCAAGAAGTGCACGCTGGTTCCTGTGGCGCCCACCAGGCCGGGTCAAAGTTGTCCCACCAAATTCGGAGGCTAGGATACTTGTGGCCCTCCATGATCTACGACTGCATCGAGTATACCAAGAGGTTTCATGCATGCCAAGTTCATGCTAACTTCGTGCATCGGCCACCAGAGCCTCTCCATACTACCAAGTATTCTTGGCCCTTTGCAGTCTGGGGGTTGGATGTCATAGGGCCTTACCCGCCGGTGACGGACCGCCAGTGTCGGTTCATCTTAACCACTACGGACTTCTTCTCGAAGTGGGCAGAGGAAATCCCACTTAGGGAATTCAAGGCTTGTTCTATCGCTGATTACGTGAGATCCAATATCATCTATCGGTTTGGAGTACCTCACGCTATCCTCACGGATAACAAAACCAACTTCCGAGCAGCCGAGCTGAATAAATTGTACACTAAGTAAAACATTCGCTCTAACCACACCTCTCTCTATCATGCCCAGGTGAATGGATAGATAGAGGCATTTAAAAAACCCCTCTCTAACATTCTGAAAAATATGGTTGGTTAGAACAAGAAAAGTTGGCCGAACAAGCTCCCCAACGCCCTCTGGGCTTATAGGATGACGACTCGTAACTCCACCCAGGTGACTCTGTATTCCCTGGTGTACGGAGCTGAAGCCATCCTGCCCATCGAGATCCAGTTTCCCTCATTGCGCACGGCGGTCTACGACCAGCAAGCCCTGGATAGAGTTGCCGAAATCCGTCTAGCCGAATTGGAAGCGCTGGAAGAAAGTAGGCATCGCGCTTTAAATAACCTAGAGAGGCATCAGAGCAGCATGGCTCGAGCTTTCAATAAGAAGGTTCTCCTCCGCTCCTTACTGCAAGGTGACATGGTACTGGCTCTCAGAGCGCCAAGGATTCCCGGCCGGAAACCACCCAAGTTGGAGCCCAAATGGGAGGGGCCTTTTATTGTCCATAAGGTCTATCCCAATAGCGTGTATTCCCTGGTGACTATGGATGGTGAGTGCGTAAATCCTCCCACCAACGCTAGGTTCCTCAAGTGGTACTTTGCCTAAGGGCTCCTTGGTCCTGCATGACATTAAACTGTAAGGTCCAGGATGACCTTAAACTACATTTTTTCCAACATCTAGGCATCCTTGGTCCAGCATGACCTTAAACTGTATGGTCTAGCAAGACCTTAAACTATATTTTTTCTTACATCTAGGCATCATTGGTCCAGCATGACCTTAAACTGTACGGTCCAGCATGACCTTAAACTACATTTTTCCCTACATCTAGGTATCCTTGGTCCAGCATGACCTTAAACTGTACAGTCCTGCATGACCCTAAACTGCACCTTAGTCCGAGTTCTAAGACCTAAAACTAAGATCCTTATACGGTCCCGTACGACCCTAAACTGCACCTTGGTATGAGTTATAAGACCTAAAACTAAGATCCTTATACAGTCCCGCACGACCCTAAACTGCACCTTGGTCCGAGTTCTAAGACCTAAAACTAAGATTTGTATTTCGTCCTACATGACGTTAAACTGTGTTTCTAGAACTACGTATGGCTTGATTCTCATCTTAATGGGATACGTAGGAATTCCTAGACCTTTCGTATTTGGGTCCAGCTGGAGGTCTACTAATGCATCGTGTCTGTCTCACCTTTGGGACCTTGACCACAGGATCGTGTGGCGTGGTATGGGATTATGTCCTCATTCAGGTCGGGTTTGCAATAGCTTCACCACGCGCACCCTGTTCTTAGGATTATCCTTCCTATGTCATGTTCCCCATGACATTAAAAGGCGCCATCTAGAACTATGTGTGGCTTGATTCCCATCTTTATGGGATACGTAGGACCACCTGAACACTTAGATTTCAGGTCCAGCCCCGTCTCTTAGGAGATACCACGATCTCCCGGTTTCCTTGGTCTCTTGGCCTATCCCTCCCCATGGATGGGATATATAGGTGTGGTACAGGGTTTTTTGGCATTACGCCCCCCTTCTCCCGGGGATCCTCCATCTTTTGGCCTCACTCAGACTGAGCCCTTTGACCCTCTCCAGTGGTCTGCTAATGTGTTCAGAGTACTCTGGTCTAGGACCTCGATTGTCAGATTCAACTTAGACATGTTTTTTTCCACTTGTCAAGCTTCATGTTCCCCTGCATTCAGGCCCTACCATCCATCACACCCAGAGGGACCCCCACGAACGGCCTGAATACAATGCCTAAGGGCTCTCCTATGGTCATGGGCCAATGCCCCCGAGGGTTTCAGGAAACAAATTAATACAAATCCTGTGTTGCGAATGTGGTCAGTGGTTGATGATCATTTGTTTTCCCCCGTTTCTAGGCTAACGCGACAGGATGCTGTGTTGCGAACGTGGTCAGTAGTAATCCTCAGTCGTCACGCTGGCTTCCTCAGGTCATGAATGTTGGTTACATGATTCACATTGTGTTGTTCCCCGCCGTGTCAAGGTGGAATCTTGACACTCCTTGTACTAACCCTCAGTGCACCCCCACACGTCAGACAGACCAAGTTGCGTAACAGTGTCTCTCAGGGCTCCCGCGATTTGAGTGCTAGAGTATGTGCTTGGGTTTCCTCTTTACAGGTTTCATGCAGCTTGACCCTCATCCCCATGGGGAACGAGGAGTCGCCCGGACATTGCGTTTTGGGCCCAGCATAGTTGGGAGCTAGCATCTCCTGTCCCCCCTGATTGTTTAACCCTCGTAGGCCCCTTTGGACTGAGGATCCTCTCTCGGGATCACGCGTGATGATGGTATAGGATTACGCCCTCACCCACATCAGGTATGATTTGTCGCATCATGCGTGTTTCCCCCGAGTCCAACCCTTACGACCTTAAACTGTGCTGCAGGTCCAAGCCTTACGACCTTAAACTGTGCTGCAGGTCCAAGCCTTACGACCTTAAACTGTGATGCAGGTCCAAGCCTTACAACCTTAAACTGTGCTGTAGGTCCTAGCCTTAGGACCATAAACTATGCTGCAGGTCCAAGCCTTATGACCTTAAACTGTGCTGCAGGTCCAAGCCTTACGACCTTAAACTGTGCTGCAGGTCCAAGCCTTACGACCATAAACTGTGCTGCAGGTCCAAGCCTTAGGACCTTAAACTGTGCTGCAGGTCCAAACCATACGACCTTAAACTGTGCTTCCAGGTCCAAACCATACGACCTTAAATTGTGCTGCCAGGTCCAAACCATATGACCTTAAATTTTGTTTTTGGTCCAAACCATATGAAATTAAACTTTGATGATATCGTCCTGGCCACACGACGAAAAATGGCACTGCATTGTGATGACCTCCCCATGGGGGACATCACGCCAGGTATTGGTCGATTACCATACCACTTGTCAACGTCTGTTATGGATTCATTATTGTAGAGATGCCAAGAATTTTTACCCTAGGCCAGTCGCCCCACAAAAGAAAAACCATTTACCTCCAAGAACAAACAAGATATATCAAATTCCCCTTCTTTTGGTGCGAGGGCTAGACCCGCAAGACTCCTTCGTCCTTTGAGAAGGCGCCATATCACGACATGCTGCCTTTCAAGAACTACGTATGGCTTGATTCTCATCCTTGTGAGATACGTAGGAGCATCTGGGAAATTCCCCACAGGCCCAGCCTAACTTTTCGTATTTGGTCTCTCGGCCTAAATGAATTCCTAGGAGCATAGTGAGCAAGGATTTTCCCCATTCACGTTGGGTTTTGAAACCGCTTTACCGTGTGTCTCCCATTACCCTTATCCTTTGGTCTGAATTCTAAAGACCTAAAACTAATATCCTTTCTTTGGATTTCCACGACTCGGTCTCTCTTGTGGGATTGTACAGTGTGGTGCGAGGTTATGTCCTCATTCACGTCAGGTTACTCGCCTTGTCGTGCCTATCCCCAGATGAGATGTGTCCCCTGTCCCACACGACGTTAAACAGTATTTCGTCCTACATGACGTTAAACTGTACTTCAAGAACTACGTGTGGCTTGATTCTCATCCTAATGAGATACTTAGGAATGCCCGGACATTTCCTCTTGGGTCCAGCCCCAGGGATTACCAAACCCCGTCCCTCCTTATTGTCGGCCCCTCGGCCTGACTTCTTGGGAAGTGGTGTAATCATGACATATACCCCGAATAAGTTTGAGATTCCCCATAGTAATAATGGGAAGTGGTGGTTCTCTCTCCAGAGAGGTCCTGCCTGAAAATTGGGACGACCCGTGATCAGGTTGGTACATCCGCCTAATGCGCCTCCGCCACAGTGGTGCAATCTTGGGAGTGTTGGACTCTGTTCGAACAAACCACCACTCCACCTTCCATGCTTTTCATGCCCCTTTATTCGGATACTCACTCTCTTTAATGTTCTATGGGACCCCCTAATAGTACGGATGATAGACCTATGGTCCGCCTAATGTCCTGGGCCAACGTTCCGGACGACAGGTCATGTTTGACGGGACCCCCTAACAATATGGATGATAGACTTTGGTCCGCCTGCTGCCACATTATGGATGATAGACCTTTGGTACGCCTATTGTAGCAATATAGATGATAGACCTATGGTCCGCCTGCTGTCCTGGGCCAACGTTCCGGAAAACTGATCGGCAGTATTTGAGTTAGGCCCCGTGTTGCGAACATGGTCAGCGGTCAGCCCTGATTTATTGTTCCCATTCCGGGAAAACACGATATGGATGCTTTTTTTCCGTCACAGTTGACATTTATCCTCCATCGTCGCGCCCCATAGTGTTCCGAATTCGGGTAGCATGATTCACCTTTCCTTTCTATCTCCCTATGTTCGGATGGATTTCAATGCCCCCGGCATTGCCCCACTTGTGTGTCAGATCACATTGAGAAGGTGATATATCAATCGGTCTGAGGTCTTCTCCTCAGAAATCCAGGCCCAATTTCGGGTTCCTGAATCTTGGTTGACACCCCACAGTCAGACGAAGTACTAGTGTGAGCCTCCTTTGTTTCTCACGACCCACGTGAAGTGATGGATTTCTATTTACTTCGGGGTTATGGTTGAGCATGTTAAGCCAAAGGGACCCAAGAAGCCCTGCATTTTGGTGTTTCCCTCGGAATCCGACCGTTGCAACCTCTCGCCGATCCAATTCCGAGGGGGGGGGGCATTTGTAGACTCTGAAAAAGTCTGTAACTCCTAGAGGAAGTTTCGAAATGGAAAAGCGAAGTCATATTCAGAATCAGAGGCCCAGTCTGGAGGCCTGGGAAGTGGTGCACGAAATAAATGAGGACTTCCGTGAAATAATGATGTGCACACGAAGCACCCCCAGGATGCGCGTAATCGAGCTGGTGAGGCGCGCAATTTTACGCGCCCCGGTTCCTCACGGCGAAGTTTTGCGCGCCGACGGTTCTCGGCACGGAATATTTTGTGCGCCGCCTAGATTCCACGCCGATCAATGCCTATAAATAGAGGATGACCCCAAACGGTTTGGGGTTGAAGAATTCAGAACGGCTCTCGTGCGCACAATTCGACTCCCCCCGCGCACAATATGACTTCTAGGTAATTCTGCTTTTCGCGCAACCTTGCCTCAGGGTTCGCCTTTGCAGGAAACTCCACTGGCTTAAGTGAATTTTCCCACTCCTCTAGGTATTTCCCTTGCGAGCAATCGTTGACCCATGCACGCAATCCCCTTCTATGCGAGCAATACCTTGCGCACAATCACTTATCCGTGCAATCCTCTGGCCCTATTGAGCCCCATCCCGTTGTTTTGTGCGCAAACCTTCTCTTTGCGCGCAACACCCCGACCCCTTTACCATGACGCCCCTTGGCTGCCCCTTCGCGTCGTCACGTGATGTCTTCCCTGCTGGGCATGCACGCCATGCGTTGTTTTCCCATGTGGCCTTCCAGGCTCGTACGAAGTAACCTCAAGGTTCCTTGGGTGGTGTTTCCTGTTGCGTTGCTTTGCCTTATGCTTCTCCACATAGGAATGCTAACGTCTATTGCTTCTTCGCATAGCCACGCTAACGTGGACCCCTCAATGGTTCGCCCTGCAGCCCCCCCCCCTTCACTACGGCCCAAACGATGCCTTCCCTCCCACAAGGGGTAGAGGTCATTGGGCATGTAAGCCCTGGGGGTGTGGAGTGAACCCACCTCATCCAAGCTGCAGGACATTAAACTGCTAATCACCTCGTCCTTAACACATGACACTAAATTGTGGTCTGACCCCGTGCTTCGCACGCAGGGTCCCCCCGTCTCGGGCATTCTTTACGCCCACTCGTCTCAATGAGAATGGACTCTTCCTCGCATGTAATTAGATCCTCCTTGTTGGAGTGGCGTTTGTACATTGGGGAAGGGCTGCCTCAGAGCGTAATCCCCTAGCCTCTCTTACAGAAGGTTGCACCCATGCATCTATGTACTTCCCCCCTGCCAAGGCTTGTGGAGTCCCTTTCCCACTGCGCTTTTTCACACCACGGGCCTCCATCCTGTAGTAAGTCCCGACACCCAGGGCCACTAACCATACGTAAACCCATGTTTCCTCTTTGGGTTTCTCAACGCGTAAGCCCCTTTCCACTTCTCACGGATGCACCCTTTGCAGCGTGGTTATCTGGTCCCTGCTGTCTCTTCTTTCTCACACCGAGCATGACTCACGTGGGCTTAGAGCGCGCATCAACCATGACATCCTCTTATGGGCCACCCCATAGCGTAAGCCCCATCCCAGCGAACTATGTGGACTTTGATCCATGCTAACGCATGGTACGTAGGAAGCCTCCACGAGGTTCAAGCCCCACCACCCGTTCATTCTGACCTCTCCACATTGGTTCCCCGACCACCATGGGCCGCATCAGAGCGTAATCCCCAAATTCCTTGTCCCACATGACGTTAAACTGTATTCCCCCTCTGGGGCCGTCTCAGAGAATAAGCCCCATGCCTTGCACCCACATCTCATCCTAACTTCCCCCTCGATCCCACATGCCTTGGGAAGCTCATGCCCTAGCCCGGAGATCCTACTTCTTCCTGTCTCCAATCCATGCGTTCATTCTCACGGGCTGCCTCTTCAGGTGTCCCACTGTATCATCGAACTACGCGGACTTTGATTCCCTACCATGGGGATACGTAGGAAGCCTCCACAAGGTTCAATCCCTTCACTCCATCACCCATCCTAATCCTTACCCGGGCCGCCACATCTCGGTGAGATCATGCCACCCAATCCCACTCCATGGTATCCGGGAAGCCACCCACGTGTTGGCCCCAACATCGGTGTTCCCCCTAGGGGGTCATTCAATATGATCCACTCTCAGTGTTTCGATCAGTCTGATCCCTCTCTGCAAGATGTTAAACCCGCGGCATACCCCATGTTAAACATGGGAAGCTGAGGAAAACCTCAGATGATACACAATCCCCGCGTTCGATGCGGGATGCCTCGGGCTTCCGCGCCCTTGAGAAGCCCTCTAGTAAGGGACAGAAGATAGACATGTTGATCCCCAGCGTCAAGACATGCCAACGACACCCCAACGTGACCATTCTTCTCACTGAAGGTTGTTGCCCTGACAAGAACCCTTGGAGCGTCTCGACGGAAGCAGCGTAATTAACTGGCATCCATGCAGATATGGTGCTGGGAACAAGCTTCATGAACCCGTATTAAATCTATGAGGGAGACCCGGACTAGGTGACAAGCTCCGAGGAGGAATCCACAGAAGTAACAACCGACATCCCATCATCCCGGTCTCGATCAAGGAGCAGACATCCCATTTGGTATGTATCCAAGAAAGATTCCATGTACAAATTTTCATACACATATATATTTCTTCTTGATTAGGCATGGACTTCCAAAAAACATGAAATGTTTAACACTTGGATTTATTTTGAACCAAATCTCATGAGGATTCATGTCTGAGGTTGGTCTTATGAGATATCTATTCTGAATTATTCTAGTAGTTTTGATGGCTTGTAACCCGTAATACCTTGAGGTTCCATGATCTACTAGTATATTTATTTCCATATCAACTAGAATCCTATTTTTACTTTCATCCACTCCATTTTTAAAGAGTTTATAGAGTGATTAATTCATTTTATACCCCATGTTTGTTATGATATTCCATGAATTTTATGTTGTCATAGTCACTCTCATTATCTGATCTCAACTCTTTATGTACAATCATGTATTCTTCTTTGCAAGTATTTTGAAACACTTAAATTTATCCAAGTATTATGATTTATGTTACATGAAAATGATACATTTCATCATTATGAAATCATATGTGAAATTAATGAAATACATTTCATTACCTTTTGACTTCTTTGTTATACGACTACATACATTGGAGTGAATCAATTCCATAGGCTTTAAAGTTTGAATATCAACTCCTTTATGAGTTTTTTTCACCATTTTTCACTGTGTGTAAATTTTAAAAATGGTGGTGGTATCCTATTTTAAAATAGGTATATCCCTCATAGCTTCTTCTATGATAAAATATTATCTATATTATTTTGACCAAGGTGAACAAGTCTTCTATGCTATAAGTTATTTTCTACTTGTTAACTTAAGTAGCATTTTTCATTTTCTTTTCATTTTTGAAAAAAAAAATATTAGGGTTTTTAAACACCTTGTTATAATATTCCCATATTTTATTATTTTGATTGTTCATCCATTTTTCCTAAAGATCGCTTAATTTTTATCATCACATAGTTGTGATACACTAAAAAAGTTTTGATTTAACCCATCAGTAAACAATACACTATTTGGAATGATTTTATTTTTTTCCAATGCTTTTTGTTCCAATACCTTTGACCTTAAGTGAGCTATCATTAAAAAATTTCATTCCTAATCCTTTATATTTCTCAAGATTTTTAATGTTTTTTAGATCAATTATCATGTGATATAAACTCCTATTATACATAATCTTTGAATTCTCTGATTTCCAAGAATTAAATTCTACTTCAACAACATTTTCATGTTTCCCAATCTAACTTTTATTTTGATTATTTTAAAACCTATTACATATATTCAATTTAGTTAGGGAAAAAGAAAAACATACATATAAGTTCATCCCTTCTTAATCTCATGTTCTATGTACCTCTTATAGGTTTCTAAATTTTTTCTTTACTTCAATTTTTTTCAAGATGATGATGCTTTTTATGAGTTCTTATATGTGGTTGTTTTCTCAACCATGACTCATACTCTTTTCTCAATCTAGGTAAAGAAAAATTATACTAGTAGTTTTTAGTATTTTTTCCAAAAAAACTACAACATCATTACTATCCCTAAAATATTTTATTCTTATAAAAATTATGATGGTGAATGGGTTACTGACTTGATCAGTTTTCATCCCTTAACTGTGTAGGCCCTGTGAAATCTTTTTGTGGAATTGTTGCTTAGATATCTGTGGATAATTAATACTCATATCTTGAATTTTTTACTTTCCATATCTAAGTATATTTATACTTTTCTTTATACCTTTCATTTTTTCATATTTTATTGTGTCTTTTTATTCCTTAGTAGAAGTAATCTATAAGGTCTTGACCTGGATGCCACTAAATCAGTGCTCTGATTTGGTTCATTATGAGTCTTTAAGCACACCTCCCCATATAACAGAGGCTAATGACTAGTAGGGAGGGTATAGAGGTGTTATGTTGGGGAGACTATACCCTTATATTCGAGTAACATAGTGGAAATAACCATATAACATCCCAGAAGTAATAAAAAAGTGTGTATGTAATAAATAAACTGAAATAGAACATGTTGTAATAATAAAAGAAATGTTTTAAAAGTATAAAAAACCATTTCATACAAACAAAACTGATCACCAACTAGGACAACCATAAAAATATGTGTACATAAGATAAACTAATAGAAAATTACATGGAACTACTACTAACTTTCAGTGAGAAAACACATCTAGTCTCTAGACACTACCGAAGTGCTAAAACTAATTATAAAAATCCATATGAGTGGGTCCACTTGATCATGCAAACCTAGGCCTTAGACTTACCCATCATGTATCGTGCTCAGCTTGAAAAGCAGACATAAGGTTTGCATGCATAGTGAGGTGCACATATAGGGGTGAAAAATAATCTCAGTAGGAAACCCTTATGATTAACCTATAATATGATTGAATAAGATCATGCTAAACTAATATAGTCATATTAACTGAGACACAACTGAAAAGATATATAAATAAAATAACATGAAACCATAGTCAATCCTTGGGTCCATGATCCTGGTTAACTAGGAAAAATTCCACCATATATATTTATATTCATATTCATATATATGTATATTCCCATACATATAAATATGTACATAAATATGAATATATTTCAGTAAGGTGAATGAAATAACATAAATCAACAACAGTCTATCCTTGGTTTTGTAATCTCAATCTCTTGGAAAACCTGTGAAAGGGTATTGATCTAGATTTCATACCACTCAAGTTTTGTATCATTAAGTTACTCTATGGGTCTTCAATCTCACTTGACAATACCTACTTAATCTTTCACAAAAAATGTCTCTGAGCAACCTACGTCACCACATGGGGATACACATCCTAGACTTGGGCACACCCATACTCACCTTTGATCACTATAATGATGGATTCTAGGGAAGTACATATATACATCCTATAAATATCCTAGATATGGATACCATTATGGTTCTTACATGAAAATCTAGTCCAATTTCTGATTCCTAGGTCTCAATTCTTAGAAGGTCATGACATTGAGACTCAGATGAACCCGAAGGTTACGACCCTTGGGTGAATTGTAAGGAGATATTATCAATGAGACGAATTTCTCACACTTAAGGTATCAAATTATTGAGTGTTTAATCATCAATATCACTCATGATAGAATAATAATTCATGAGTATCCAATATGTGAAACACACAATCCAACATTTCAGTCTAGAAATCATTCAGGGAGAGTGTAATCATCCCTATAGCTCTGGTTAAAGTAATCATCCATGAGAATAAGAAGATCGAGGAGAGTTTAATAATCCTCATTACATTCCAACTAGAAGATATTGGAATCATCCTTATCACTGGGAGACCGTAATCCTCCATGATTATCATTACTAGGTATGCCATGCCTCTAGATCATAATCATAGCCTCAAAATCCAAACCCCAAGAAGCACCTTTGGAGATCTCAATAATATAATAATAAAAAAAATATAGACTCAATAGCTAGGTCCCAGATATTACCTCTAGTTATTCTAGTGAATATAATAAATAACATTTCTTGGAATCCGAAACCCAGGAAATATTTCTAGGCATCACAAAAAGAAAGAAAGATGCATCACTTCAGGCTTGTCAACCACCAACCAGGAATCACCTCTAGTAATCATCATTGAATCAGCAGTAAAAATTTTAATACCTAATAAAAGAGTGAGGGTGGATTAATTACTAACACACCACTAATGACTCATAGCCACTTGGTCTTACACATTCGTCATGGGCTCTAAGGTGACACCTGTTTCCATATCAACCCAAACCCAATGTACTAGATCATGTTCGGTCAAATATCAGGGCACTTGTTGGGTCCCTCATATCATAACACAAGAGATGAATCTTACTTGGGATCCTAATTAGAAAATTTAAAGTGAGTAATCCTACATGGGATCCCTAAATAGTAATTAATCGTAAGCATCAAACTTGAGAACCTCAGAATGATACATAAGAAAAGGCATCCTACATGGGACCCTCAACAACTGTATAATAAATAGTGGCATCCAACTAGGGATCCTATGAATGTTTTATTGGTAAATGGATCCTATGATGGATTTACTATGAAATAATTTAGTAAATTTTATCCCATAGGGGAACCTTGGTAGTAGTAATAAGATAGATGAATCCTACATGGGATCCACTAGGTTGAAACATAAGTAGATGTATCCTACATGGGATCCTCAAAAACAACTAATATCACAGCCTCATAGGCCATAAGGGAACATCTCTCTAGAGATCCATCCTCAAGGATGAGCTATTAAAGCATAGATAAATAGATATAACTCATGAATTATCTCAGATAAAAGCTTCTCTCTCTTAGGAGACAACTGGTTTTGATTACTAGAGAAAGAACCTCTACATTTAGGAAAAATAATGAAACACCACCTGGGAGTCCACAAAACACTTTAAGGGTTTCACCATCATGATTTATGTATAAAACTACTACTAATGGAGTCTTATTATGTCCAATTAAAACTCCAAGGAATAGAATAGGAAAACCCCTCAATGGGTAGCAAGGGAGTGGTACACAACATGTGTGCCCTAATACATAGTGTGTACCCTCAAGTCCCCACTTGGGTGTGTACTCCATCCAGACATGGAAATTCAAGACCATGTACATGGAATATTCATCATGTATACAGTGTGTACCCTAAATGAGGTACCTACCAGTGTACCTCACATGGCCTGGCCATTTAATTCACCTGGATGTATACATCTATATGGAATGAAACCCACATGGGGTCTACCCATGTACTCTACATGTCCTTGTGCCCCTACACGGGCTGTCTGGCCAGGTACTCGGCTACACGGACAAGACCCAATACATGGAATATATACCCAATACATGGAATGTACTTATAATAAGATCATATTACACAAACCTAAATAATACACGATATGTTTTCTCTGAACCACACATCATGTAAATGGGTTTTCCGGAATGAAAACCCCCGAAATCACCTGAAACCCCTGTTCCCCTCCCCACCCACCTAATATTATCACATCAACTCACTAGGGGTCCTAAGAAATCAGATAAGGGATTTAAAACTAGAAAGTTTAGAATATATGGGGATCTATGATAAAAACTTTAAAATGACCTACCTTTGGGTAGAATCCCCTGAAGCTTCACCCATTTCCACACTCAACAGTTATCACACGATGATTCGACAGGTCCCGATCTCTACAGTGGTACCTCTATTCCTCCCTCTCTCTATTTATATCTCCTTATACCTCTCTCTTGGTCACTCAAAGAAGGATAATCCCCCTTGTGGGAATACATTTAATGTCATATAATGAAATAATAAAAGAAAATAGAAAAAAAATCAAAGAAAAAAACGAAACAAAAAAGGGGCATGGGCCAGCCCCAATGCTCATCCTAAGTTTATTCCCTAGCTGGGAAAAAAATAATTTTTCAAGAATTAATGGTGAATATAGAATATCAATCAGTTGCTCTGTTCAAAAAATATTGTTTAACAAACCTGTGAAAATAAATTAATATTTATTAAATTAATTATTAATTATTCCGTTAATATTAAAACAGATCAAAATTATACCAAACTCTTGTACTAGGGTAAACACTTGATTTAGGAACCAACAGAGTGGTCAAAAAAATTATAAAAGATCGTATTTTTGGGTTAAAGGACCATTTTACCACTTACATGCATCTGAAATTAAAAATTCAAATTTTGGCTCAAAATTACTATATGGAAAAACACGGGTCGTTACAATCTACCCACCATAAACCTTTTCATCACCAAGAATACATGGTGGAAAAATAGTATTCATTCTATCAACCTTTATCATATACACAAAAAAAATATTTTAATTTTCCAATGACCAGTCTCATATCATTCATAACTCTCTTCTACATAAAAGACATTAACTATGACCGATCTGGTACTCCCCACCATAGAAATACCCTTATTGTCATCTAGAAAACTAGATTCAAGCCCAAAGGCCCACATAAAATTATAAATTTCAACTAAAAATGAGGCTCACCACCCTCAAACGTCCAATGGTGCACTCCCCACCATATGGATTACCTTATACCACTCCTCAAGTGCAACCTAAATAGGTTCTATAATCAACCCAGAAGGACATGTAAAGAAACGAATCTTAGCATATAGTCAATGTTATCTTAGAATACTCAATATTAATTCATGATAGATCATGATTTTCCCTAACCAATAGTACACTATTATTCCATAAATAGGAATGTATAGCTCTCTTTAATCCATGCTCAAATCAAATAAGGATACACTTTCCTTTAACCAATTCTTGACTCCACCTCTCTTTAAATTATGTGTCTAGGTCTAAACATGGGTCAACCATCTCATTACACTCGATTCATTATTGATATATAAACAACCTCATAGGGACATTTATCTCTTTAAACACAACTTTTAGGAAACCATGCCCTTGAAAAGTCTTGAAAAAATCGGTCCTCATCTCTCATATAGACACTCACCAATTTACGATTAAATAGTAACAAGTGTAGCATGCATGTACCTTATCACCCAACTCATGCTCCTATGATTTTTTCATCAAATGACTAAGATGATTGTGCTACATGACATATTTGTCTCATTAATACATAATCTCCCTTGGAACTCCTCTTCAAAATTGGGAACCTCACATGTTCCAGGATTTATTCCATGACCACCTTTTACCCAAAATCATCCCAGTAACGAGTGTCTAACAACTCTATGACTACCTTAGAAATAGTGGAAACACTAGTCAATCATTCCAGAAACCTAACAAATACTACTCATTGAAGCCATTATTGATATAAAATAACCCAAGGTTCTTCATCAAAATCCCAAAGGCATCAATATGCCTATATCAAAAACTAGAACACCTAAAATGAATTGATATTAAATAAGATTAAAACCAATATAATTGCCTAAAAATAAACTAGAAACCAAGGCCAACCTCACTCATAGGTTTCACTAGATAAAAATATACATCGATCAAAAAGGGTTTATGTTAGAACTAAGGGTATCTAGGTCTCCCACCTAGCCATACCAATCAAGTCCCATAACTAGGTACCAAGGTTTAACAATTTATCCTAGAAGATCAAACCAATCCAAGGGTGGTAAAGATAATAATGACCTATAATGTTAAAAAAATGTAAATGCATAATACAAGGGCCAATACCCAAAAGAAACTAATCCATGTAGGTCACGATACCAACACAAAAGAGATAATGAAATAAAATTCATTGATCATCCATTTACAGTAACAAGCCCTTAAGTTCTAGTTCATGAGAAACATCATATTACCTATTGACATTGTAACGACCCAAAATTTCATTAATAAAAATTACTCTTGATCTAATTAAATGTCTTATTATGGTTATATAAAATGTGAACTTCATAGGTTTTATGATTCCAGATTTTAAAATACCGTTAAGAATTGTGATTGTTTCTAATATAGTTGTTGAACAGTGATCACATGATTAGTATAAATATAGGGCTTTAACAGATCCAAGTTACTGAGACAAAGGAAGTGATGGCCTCATCCAGTAGACATTCCCCGTATGAAGCCCATTTTCTGGAGCTCGAAAAGGAGGTGGAATCATTGGGCTTCGCTCTTGACCAAGCCCAAGCCAAGCTCGAACACATTAAGCTTGAGAAAAACTGACTATGGGAGATGTGGAAGTTAATAGATATTACCACCCGAGTGATGTTATCCGAGCCACCCCAGGAGTCGGTCACCATCACACACCTTACACTTCAGTCTTATATAGGTGTTATAAGGGTTTATGTAACAATACCTTTGAACTATGACTATATAAATTATTTTTTTATAAATAACGTGTATTCATTTTATTAGTGTTACTTTGTAAATAGTTTTTAAAGCACAAATAATATTTTTTAGTTAATATTCAACTAAGAAATCTATTTTTCTTAATTAATGGATTTCTGAATTAAATAATATTTCAATAAAATATTATTAATATATTAATTTTTATTAAATATAAATTATCGTACAATTATTTTATGAATACAATTGTAATTTTTATTATGGTTTGAAAGCTGTTTTTGTCAAAACCCGTGAATTTTCGATAAATGTCGATTTTTATTTTAAAAGTAAAAATTACACATATTTAGAAAATTATTTAGATAAAATGAATATTATTTTTGGAATCAGGATGTCAAAATTATCCAATGCTGAATTTTTCATAATTTTCTGAGACAGTCAGATTTTTGGGTAAAAATTAAATATCATTTAAATATATAATGCATTTTATGGCATCATAATGACCCAATAGTGATGTAAAAAAATACTATAAACATTATTTTCGGCCAATATATGTTTTACCACTAAAATAATCTGATTTTAGATTTTTTTTATTTAGTTTACAATGTTTTAGTGGACCCTTCAAGACTTATAAACCATTTTGTTTTTTTAAATTGTTTTCCTTGAGAGTGAATCACCTTCACATAAGAAAACCCATTTTTTATGAATTTTGGAAATTGTACTCATAAAATATTTTTTTAAACTCTTATTTGGTAAAAACCATGGGAAAACCCATAGGCGGGTTTGTGGTTTTGATTAGTTTAATGTGTGGTGTCCCAAACAGAAATAATAAAGAATTCCCTCTCCTTTCCTTTATAAACCCACCCAAGCTCCCACTTACTCTTCACTAAAATCCATTTAACTTCGTCAAACCTCTTTCCTCCTCTCTCTAGAATCCTCCCAAGGTTCCCCAAGCTCCCAATAAGCCTCTCTCAAGCCTCTCCCAAGCCTTTGGAAGCACACTTCCAAGTAAAGGGTTTCTTCCTTTCTCATTTTGTCCAATTTTCTTTAAGTTGTTATTCCTTTTTTTCAATTACAATGTTGGGGTATGATTTAACACCTCCCCCATACTGCCTTATTTATGTTTGGATGATGTAAGACCCCTTTATCTCTCATTAATGCCTCTCATGTACACCTGTTACCATGCCGAAATTCCGTGAGGGATTTCTCTCTCCTCTTTTACATCCAAGTAATTACTTTGTATTATGCGTCTAAATTATATTAAATTTGTTGGGATATCTATCTATATAACCCCCTTACAGTCCATTTCATATAAATATGATGACACACCCATTTCTCTCTCATCAACCATTTTTATGAGTTCTTATTTCACGTCGTTTTGTTGTCGAAATTGCACTACGATTTTCCAAGCCAATGTCATTGTGTAGTGAATACCATGCCCATTTCTCTATCAAGGGTATTCACCTTTATGCACATTTACTTACTGATTATAAATCTGCATGTATGTATTTCACATCCCTTTATCGTGGAATAAATGATGATGATTTATTCCATGTTGTATGATCCATATGGCACACTTATGCATGAAATGAAATGTTTAAAAGGGTGCACCCTGATAACGCTCTAATGCATTGGGTAAAGTATAATATCATGATACGTCATGTGAAATGAGTGTTGACTCATGCTAATTCAATTTAAATGAGGGTTTACTCATGCTTCATGTGCAATTAGGGTTTACTCATTCTCCATATGCAATTAGCCTTGGCTCATGCTAATTCCATTTTAAGTGTTGTTGCCACATTTCTATGTTATGATTATCATGCATTATCATGCATTTATGTTCATATTTCTCTTATTCTCCATTTATATGCCTATTGCCTAACATGTATTTTAATCTTCATGTTATTACTTGTTTACTCCATTACTGGGCTTTATAGCTCACCCATTTCTTATGCATGTCCTTAGGTTATCCCATGCAATGCTAAGTAGGAGGGAATGTAGTGGTCATGTAAAGGTAGTTTTCAATAAGATGTTGTGTTCTATGTTTTAATTTTTTATGTAATGTTACTAATCCTCAAATACATTATACCTCTTTATCTTCTATGTTTTATCAAGTGAAGGTTTTATGTAATAAATCATGTTTAAGTATTAAATAAAGTGTAGGGTTGTTATAGTTGGTATCAGAGGATAGGTTTATTTATTTTTGGTATTAGGATTAAAAAACCCTAGTGAAGCCTTTGAGACAAGACTAAGTATAATAAAAACATCCCTAATTTTTTATCGGTATTGAGTAAGTGGTTTATCAAACAAAATACATCCCTATCTGGATACGAGCAGGTAGAGGCAGCTCTGGCACAGATGTACCTTGGGGTGAAAACCCCAACAAGGACTTTCGGGCTTGACCCGAGGTATCCTAGTACACGACAATGGGCCTTGCTACTCTCCTGGTTATGACAGTACTAGGGGATATGATTTGGTAAATTAACAAGATTAGTATGAACCATTATTAAGAGAATTAAAAAAGGCCTATAAGAATAAATGTTAGAAAGTAGATCATGGATAACATAGATTGAAGCTTATAGATTCACAAGTTAAGGAAATAAGTGTAATTTATAAGTTATCTGTCTTTGCCTTTGGATTCCACTTTATGCGTTTAATAGATTAATGTACTCATCCCGTGACTATATCGGATAAGGTAGAACCAGAATCAAAAACTTAAAGTTAGTGTTATTGTTAATGGTTCTACGCATTATTTTATATCCCAAAAGATTAGTAGAACAATCCCAGCACCACCAAAAATCATGGAAGTAAAGATGTTGGTGAGTATGAAAAAAGGGGTAATCATTGCATCCCATAATATAACTCCTACCCTGTCATAATTTGTGGATTGATCTTCCCGGAAAACCTCATCATACTCCATCTAGTATAATTTTATGCAATTCATGTCATGGATTGGCTTTCCCTGTATAGAGCCAACATAAATTTCCGTGAGAGGGAAATCACTCTCCATGTGGAGAATCGACCCCCGATTCTGTACAAGTGAAAGGAGGAAGATGAATATTCTTTAGCTCCATCATCTCAAGCTTGGATATTACTTCCCTATGATCATTCATATCTGTCTCAGATGATTGAGTCTAAGGAGGCAACCATCCTTGAAGACATGCCTATTGTGAGGGAATTCGCTGATGTTTTTCTCGATGAATTGTCTTGTCTTCCACCTAGAAGAGATGTTTAATTCTCAATTGATCTTATACTTGGGGTGATGCCAATATCCAAGACTCCGTATAGAATGGTAGTTTTAGAGCTTGACGAGCTGAATAAACAAATATAGGAGAATCTAGATAAAGGGTTTATACACCCAAGTGTTTCACCATGGGGTGCACGATTCCTCTTCATTAAGAATAAGGATGGTTCAATGCACCTTTTCATCGATTATCGTGAGATTAAAAAAATCACGATAAAGAACAAGTATCCTCTCCCACGAATTGATGAATTCTTCAATCAGCTACGTGGAGCACAATACTTCTCTAAGGTATATTTGAGGTTGGGATATTATCAAGTAAGGGTGAAGAATGAAGATGTCCCCAAGACCGCTTTTCATATAGGATACGGGCACAATGAATTCATAGTAATACCTTTCAGGCTCACTAATTCTCTAGAAATCTTCACGAACTTGATGAATAGAGTCTTTAGATATTACCTAGACAAATTCTTTGTAGTATTTATATATGATATTCTAATATACTCCAAAACCAAGGAGGATCATGAGAAGCATCTAATAACTGTACTATAGGCCTTACGAAATGAGAAGCTATATGAAAAGTACAGCAAGTGTGAGTTCTGGTTAAAGGAGGTCTCATTATTGGGCCATATCATCACAATCAATGGGTTATCTATGGATCCCTCCATGATAGATGCAATAAAGGGATGGTTGAGGCCAACATCAGTAATGGATATCCGTAGCTTCTTGGGGTTAGCAATATATTATCAATGATTTGTGAGAAATTTCTCACGATTGTACAACCCTCTTACCAAGATAACTTAGAAGGGAGTAAAGTTTTCTTATAGTGATGAATACAGTTAAAACTTCAAGGATTTGAAAAGGAGGCTTATCACTATGCATGTTCTCACATTACCCACAAGTGGAGTACTTTTTTTGGTATTCAGTGATGCTTTGAAGAAGGTCATGGGTTGTGTGTTGATGAAAAAGGACAACGTCATTACCTATGCTTCAAGGTAATTGAAAGTTCATGAGAAGAATTATCCAACACATGATCTAGAGTTGGCTGTGGTGATCTTTGATTTAAAAATGTGGAATCATTATATCTTTGGGGAGAAGTGTGAAATATATACAGACCACAAAAGACTCAAATATATATTCACATAGAAAGATTTGAACATGTTCCAATGAAGATGGTTAGAGCTGATCAAAGACTATGACTGCTCAATCCATTACCACCTTGGGAAAGTGAACAAGGTGGTGGATTCTCAAAGTAGAAAATACCCAGTGATTCTATCATTGATGAGAATTGATAAGTATCCAATCTTCTTATATTTGATATATATGGACATGGGAATCATAAATAAGGGAACATCATCAATCCTTTCACATATGATTTCTCAATTGTCTCTTTTGGAAAAGTTAAAGGATTCTCAAAAGGATGATGTGGGAATTCGGAAGAAAGTGGAAGCTATCAGAAAAAGGAAATCCTTGGATTTAAATGTTAATGAAAAAGGAATTGTGTGATTTGGGAAAAGACTATGTGTTCCTTCAAGTTCGAAGCTGAAGAAGGAACTTTTGGATGATTCACATAGTTCAAATTTCTCCATTCACCCAGGAAACACAAAGATGTATCGAGATATCTGAGATCATTATTGGTGGGATAATATGAAGAAGGAGATCATTGAGTATATATCAAAGTTCCTGGTGTGTCAGAAAATGAAGGTAGAGAGGTAGAAGTCTAAGGGGATGATGCAACCATTTCCCATACCAGCATGGAAATAGAAGAACATCACCATGGACTTTGTCACGGGACTTCCGAAGACATCTAAAGGCACCAATGAAATCTAGGTTGTTGTGGATCATCTTACAATGTCTTCACACTTCATTGTAATTCAGGAGGATTTCTCATTGGATCAACTGGCACGGATATACATCAAATATGTGGTAAGGATGCATGGGGTACCATTATCGATTGTATTTGATCGAGATCCAAGATTCACCTATAATTTTTGGAAGAGTCTTAAGAATTCTATAAATAATGAGCTGAACATTTGTACGGATTATCATCCTCAAATTGATGGTCAATCAGAGCATACTATCCAAACACTTAAGGACATGTTGAGAGCGTGCTCAATGGACTTCAAATGAGGATGGGATCGACATATTCCTTTGGTTGAATTCTCCTATAATAATAGTTTCAACTCGAGCATATACATAGTACTTTATGAAGCCCTATATGGGAAGAGGTGAATAACACCAGCATGTTGGGATGAAGTCGGTGAGCATAAGCTGCTAGGGCCTAAAATGGTCGAATAAATGGTGGAGAAGGTGAAAACCATTCATCAGCATATCAAGGCATCCCAAAGTCGACAGACGAGTTATGTGAATAACTATCAAAGAGACATTGAGTTCAAATTTGGATACATGGTGTTTGTACACATATCTTCATGGAAGAAGGTCACGAGGTTTGTAAAGAAATGGAAGTTAAGTCCTAGGTACATAGGCCCCTTCAAGATTCTTGATCGTGTCGGGGATGTGGCCTATCAACTAGCACTTCCACCTACCATGGCTAAAGTACATGATGTCTTTCATGTATCCCTCTTAAGAAAGTACATACCAGACCCATCACATGTACTCTCTTTATAGGTATTATATCTATAGGATGATCTTTCTTACGAAGATTAACCAGTAAAGATCTTAGATCATAGAGAAAAATTTATAAGAAATAAGAAAATTCCCCTCGTCAAGTTGTTGTGTAGAAACTACAAGTTTGAAGAAAAGATGTGGGAATCAGAGGAAGTGATGAAGAAAAGTTACCCACATCTATTTTATTGTGGGAAAAGTAAACTTTGAAGGTTAAATTTCTTAAGGGGGAAAGATTGTATTGACCCAAACTTTCATTAATGAAAATTTCTCTTGATCTAATTAAATGTCTTATTATGGTTATATAAAATGTGAAATCCATTGGTATTATGTTTCTAGATTTTAATATACCATTATGAATTGTGACCATTTCTAATATAGTCATTGAACAGTGATCACATGATTAGTATAAATATAGGTATTTAACAAATCCAATTTACTCAGAAAAAGGAAGCGATGGCCTCATCCAGTATACTTGCCCCGTACAAATCCCATTTGTCAGAGATTAGAAAGAAGGTGGAATCATTGGTATTATCTCTTGACCAAGCCCAATTTTATCTTGAACATGTTAAGCTTTATCGGAACCGACTACGGTAGAAGTGGACGTTAATAGAGATTACCACCCGAGCATTGTTATCTGAGCCACCCCAAGAGTCTGTCACCATCGCACACCTTACCTTTCAGTCTTATGCAGGTGTTATAATTGGCTATGTAAAAATACCCTAGCAATATGACTATGTACATTATTTTTTGTATAAAGAATGTGCATTAATTTTATTATTATCACTTTGTAAATAGTTTTTAAAGCACAAATAGTATTTTTTTAGTTCATATTCAACTAAGAAATCAATTTTGATGAATTAATGGATTTTTGAATTAAATAATATTTTAATAAAATATTATTAATAAATTAATTTTTATTAAATATAAATGATCGTACAATTTTTTTATGAATACAATTGTAATTTTTATTAAGGTTTGAAAGCTATTTTTGTCAAAACCCATGAATTTGTGATAAATGTCAATTTGTATTTTAAAAGTAAAAATTAAAATATTTATAAAAGTATTTAGATAAAATGAAAATTATTTTTGGAATCAGGATGTCGAAATTATCCAATTGTGAATTTTTCATAATTTTCTGAGACAGTCGATTTTTTGGGTAAAACTTAAATACCGTTTAAATATATAATGTGTTTTATGACATCATAAATACCCAATAGTGATGGAATAAAATACTATAAACATTATTTTAGGAAAATATATTCTTTACCATTAAAATAATGTGATTTTTTATTTTTTTTGATTTATTTTACAAAGCTTTAGTGGACCCTTCAAGACTTATAAAACATTTGGTCTTTTTAAATTGTTTTCCTTAAGAGTGTGACTCACCTCCAAATAAGAAACCCTATTATTTTAAAATTTTAGTCCATTTTAATCATAAAATATTTTTTCCCAATACCATTTTTCATAAAACATGAGCAAAAACCAAGGCATGGTTTGTGGTTTTGATTAGTTTAATGTGTGGTGTCCCAAGCCTAAATAATAAAGAATTTCCTCTCCTTTCCTATATAAACCTACCCAAGCTCCCACTTCCTCTTCACTCAATGCCTTTGGAGTTCATCAAACCTCTACCCTCCTCTATCTATAATCCTCTCAAGGTTCCCCAAGATCTTAATAATCCTCTCTCAAGCCTCTCCCAAGCCTTTGTAAGCACACTTCCAAGTAAGGGGTTTCTCCCTTTCTCATTTTTGTCCAATTTTATTTAAGTTGTTATGCCCTTTTCTCAATTAAATATGTTGGGGTAGGATTTGTCAACTCCCCCATACTTCCCTCTTTATTTTTTGATGATGGGATACCCATTTTACTGTCATTAATTCCTCCCTTGTACACCTATTACCATGCCGAAATTCCGTGAGGGATTTCTCTCTCCTCTTTTACATCCAAGTAATTATTTTGTATTATACATCTAAATTCAATTATTTTTGTTGGTAAATGTATCTATATGACCCCATTACTTTCCATTTCATGTAAATATGATGAAACACCCCTTTCTCTCTCATAAACCATTTTTATGAGTTCTTATTTCACGCTGTTATACTGCCGAAATTGTACTACGATTTTCCAAGCCAATGTCATTGTGTAGTGAATACCATGTCCATTCCTCTATCAAGGGTATTCAACTTTATTCAAATTTACATATTGATTATAAATATTCATGTATGTATTCTACATCCCTTTATCATGGAATAAATTATGATGATTGATTCCATGTTGTATGATCTATATGGCACACTTATGCATGAAATGAAATGTTTAAGAAGGGTATTCCCTGATAGCACTCCAATGCATTGGGTAAAGTATATTATCATGATACTTCATGTTAAATGAGTGTTGAATCATGCTAATTCAAGTTAATTGAGAGTTTACTTGTGCTACATGTTCAATGAGTGTTTACTCTTGCTTCATGTGTAATGAGCCTTGGATCATGCTAATTCCATGTTAAGTGTTGTTGCCACATTTCCATGTTATGATTATCATTCTTTATCATACCTTTATGTTCATGTTTCTATTGTGCTCCATTGATATGCCTATTTCCTAACATGTATTGTAATCTTCATGTTATTCCTTGTTTACTCCCTTACTGGGCTTTATATCTCACCCTTTTCTTATTCATGTCCTCAGGTTATCCCATGCAATGCTAAGTATGAAGGAATGTAGTGGTCATGTAATGAAGTTTTCAATAAGATGTTATGTTCTATGTTTTAAGTTGTTATGCAATGTTTCTAAGCCCCAAATACACTAGTCTTCTCGATCTTCTATGTTGTATCAAGTGATGTTTTTATGTAATAAATCATGTTTAAGTATGAAATAAAGACACTATGCCTTTCGATATTCTATGTTGTATCAAGTGAAGGTTTTATGTAATAAATCATGTTTAAGTATGAAATAAAGAGGAGGGTTGTTATAGACATTGTACTATGTGATCTGACTAGATAACCACAATGAGGTTTGGTTAAGATGGATTTCATTCCAATCTATGTGGGAAAACACTATGTTGATTATTATTAATAATTTAAATTATCAAAAATGAGAAAAAAAACCCTATAAGGGGTATAACACATGGGAATTATGTGCCATATTGACCTACTAGGGTCACTACACCCCCTATGCATGAGAAATTATTTAACAGCCTCACCACCAAACATCTCAACATAGATCCACATAACCTGCCATCATAAGGAAATATATATATATATATATATATATATATCTGTGTGTGTGTAAGTCATCTCAATTGAGTATAATTCCACAAAAAAAATATATGGGAAAACACCATTTAGATTTTTTTGACACTTTAAATGATTATCCTACTTTCATTTGTAAAATCATACACTAGAAGGCCTATAAAATGTGAATCCTATATGCCAAATATGATGCATGAGACACATCTTGTATTTATTGGACAAGATTCAAAATCAATCATTGTTATCTTACCATTGGTCCAAGATCTAGAAATCCAAAATAAATCATAACATTCACAAAACATGTGAGTCACTCAAATTGAAAATCGCATAAAGTTATCACATCACAAATCAGAATAGAAATCCCACATCTCTTGAAACCATGAATTCCTACCAGAACAAGTGTTCTTGACACACCAGTTCAACATCCATCATGAATTCTGAAATATTTCTAATACTCCTACCTACCATATCCCAAATATTAATACAATAATAAAATAAATAGAACTGATACCACTTTTTAACATCTCGACATAGATGCCACTATACTAGTGCTCTGAGCCGGTTTATTATGAGGCCTCAAGTGCACATCCCCATACACCATAGGCTTTGACTATAAATGAGGGTCTAAAGATGGTACAGTGGATAGAATATACCCTCATCTTAGAGTAACATAGAAAAAATAACTAGATAACATGCAAGTAATAATAAACAAAGTGAAGAAGCAATAAATAAACTGAAATAGAACATGTGATAATAATAAATGAAATGGTTTCATAGGCTAAATAGACATTTGATAAAAATAACATTGATATACCATTGGGATGACCATAAATACAGGAGTACATAAAAGAAATTGAAATAAAATTATAGGGATCAACTACTAACTCCAACTCATAACACATAACTATTATTCATACACTATCAAACATCATCATCCCGATCATAAGAACCCATATGAGTGGCTCTAGTCGATCACACAACCTTGGGGCCCATCCCTACCCATCATGTATTGTTCTCAACTTGAAAATAATACATAAGGTCTGCATGCACACTGAGGTGCATGTAAAGGGGAAAGAAATAATATCAATAGTCCATGCCAATGATGAACCTACAATATGCTACCATAAGTGCATGGTCATGCAATATGATCATCTTAACCGAGACATAACTGAAAATATAAATAAATAAAATAATGTGTAACCATAGTCAATCATTGGGTTCATGGTCCAAGTTAATTGAGAAATATGCCACCATGTATATTTATATTTATATGCATATATATTTATATTCTCATACATATACATATATACATAAATATTAATATACCTGTGTAAAGTGAATGAAATAAAATAAATCAATAGTCATAGATCCTTGGGTAAGTAATCCCAATTTCCTAAACATACTATACAAGGGAATTAAGATTGAGGTCATACCACTCAATATGTGTATCATTAAGTCAATATTTGGGTCCATAATCCCAATAAACAATACATTCTTTGGCCATTATTTGAAATTTCTCTCAGAAAGTTGTGTCACCATAGGGCAGTACATGTCCTAGCCCTGGGCTCACCCATACTTACCTCCATACACTATAATGTTGGATTCTAGGGAACTATATTTGGACATTTTTTAAATGTCTTAGAGATGGATTCCATGACTCTAATTCCATGTAAATATAGTATAATGTCTGATCCCTAGGTCCCAGTATGTAGGTTGTCACGACATTGCTGCTTGGATGAACCCTAAGGGTTTTTTCCTTAATCAAAGTATAAGGATATCTCATCAGTGATATGTCATTATCACCCCTCAATGTCTTAAATTAGAAAGAGAATAATCATCCCTATCACTCGGTAGAGCATAATCATCCATGAGTATCCGAGATGTGAAACTGCATGTCCTACACCACGGTTTTGAAATCGATTAGGGATATCACAATCGTCCCTATCGCTCAGGAGGTAATAATCATCCATGAGTATAAACAGATCGAGCAGAGCATAATCAACAATTTGAATTTAACTAGAGGATATCAGAATCATCCTCATCGCTCGGGAGATCATAATAATCCATGAGTACCTTTACTAGGGACTCCATGCTCGTATATCATAATACGAGGCTCAAAAGTCAGATCCTAAGAATCACCTATGGAGATACCAATAAAATAATAAAACAATATATAGTCTCAACAGCCAAGTACCATGTATTATCTATGGGTATGACATTAAATATAAGAAATAACATGGATTTGAAGCTGAATCCAAGGAAATACATCTGGGTATCCCAAAGAGAAATAAAGACACTTCGTGTCAGGCTCCCCAGCCACCAACCAAGAAGCCCCTATGTTAATCATCACTACATTAACAGTAAACATTTGAATGAATAAATAAAAGATTGAGGGTGTAAAAATTCCTAACACACCACCACTGACTCATATCTACTCGGGCTCACACATTTGTAATGGGTTCTTATGTGACATCCTCTACTATCTCTACCCAAACCCATTGTACTAGCTCAAGGTCTTCCAAACATCGGGGCACCCACTGGTTCCCTCATGTCATAACACAAGAGATGAATCCTACTCAAGATACTCAACATAAAAGGTAAAGGGTGAAATCCTACATGGTATCCCCGAATAGTAAGTAAGAAGAGTCATCCTACTCGGGAACCATTGAGTGGTACATAAGAAATGGCATCATGTTTGGGACTCTCAAAAATAGTGTAAGAAATAGAGTCATCCTACCAGGGATCTTCTAAATGGTTTATAGGTAAAGGGATCCTATAATTGTTTACCTAGGTCAGATTTCAAGTAAAGGTATCCCACAGGGGACCCTTTCTAGTAGTCTGAAGATAGACGCATCATATACAATGTCCTCTAGATCGAAACATAATCATAGGCATGTAATAAGGGATCGTCAAAAACAACTAATACCATGGCCTCATAGGCTAAAAGTAAACATCTCTCAAGGTATATGTCCTAAAGGAATAGATATGAAAGAATCGGTCAAGAGACATAGCTCATTGACCATCTCAGATCAAAGGGTCTCACTCTCAGAATATAATTATGTTCAATAATGAAGAAAGAACCTCTTCATTGAAGAAAAATCCTAAAATGCCACCTAAGACTCCTCAAACCACCTAAAGGGTTTCAATATCATGATCTATGTGGAAAACTAATCTAAATAGTGTCCTATTATGTCCACTTCCAACTCCAAGGCATAAAATTGGAAAATCCTCAAAAGGGTAGCAAGAGAGGATTACACGGTATATGTACCCTGGTACACAGCATGTACCCTCAAGTCCTTACCTGGGCGTGTACACTAGATGGACATTGTGTGTCTATCCCATATAAGTTTTTTGTTCATCATGTTCATAGAATGTACCCTACACAAGGTACCTTCTTATGTACCTAACTTGGCATGGCCATGTACTTCACCTAGATGTGTACATCTACAGGGTGTGCAAACCACATGGGTATACTCATTTACTCTACATGTCCATGTTCCACTACTTGGACTGTCTAGATGAGTACTCAGATACACAGATAATTCCCAGTAAAAATAATGTATACCCCATACATGGTATGTATATAATATCTTGGATTTTTCATGTTTTATTTTTAAATATTATATGGAGTTATTATGAGACTAGGAGTTGTGACAGTGTGTGATTCCGAGGTTCGGGGTGCCCGAAAGAAATTTTTGAAATAAATTAATCTTTTAAACAACTTGCATGAGTATTTTTCCTAAAAAAGTGTAATAACTTTTGAATGGATGATCCAATCAGAAATCAAGGGGACCATTGCGTTCAGAGCAGCGACTTTCACTTAGGCGTGGCCTAACTTTGTTTGGCACAGGTCAGCTGCGAAAGTTAATTTTTTGACATTTTAAAGGAAATAAAATAAATAAATATTTTGTTTTGTTTTAACACATTTAATGACGCAACGACCTAGTTTTACCTCTTTAAATACCTGCTTATGGAGAATTCATAGGGTTAGCTGCATAACCCTTCGAATTGACCACTGTTGGTGGAGTTGTGGTGGAGAACCTGTTGGCGGACAACGTCAGAGAAATCAATTGATGCACCTCAGAATTCGATGAACCTCTCTAATGATCACGATGTGGAGATTTTACTATAATCTAATCTATGTAGAGTTTTATTATTTTGATTTAGTTCTTCCATTTTATTGGATTAAATGATGAACTCAGATGAACCCACAACCAAGTTGATCCACAGATCATGCGTTCTTATGGGAGGGTTTATATTGGGTTATTTTGGGGGAATTAATCCATCCATGAATTGCTATTTTGATTCACACTATTTAATCCTACTAATGGGAGCAAATCAAAACTGTGATGCACTACAATGGAGGTTCATTCCTCAATTTATTTATTGAAATTATTCTTCCTTTGCCTCGTGTTCTTCGCATTTTTCTTGGGGTGACGAAAAATGGATTTTTATGAATATGTTTTGCAATGAAATCATCCCAAACTGGAGATAAGACATCACAATGACCGAGAAGAGGTGTGACGACAATTGAGGATGATGAATCGGCTCAGATCGAGGAATATCATTCTTCAAGTGTTCTTCATGAGGGTAGATCGAGACTAATTCTTGGGGATGATCGGAGGCCCGAAACCAACAAAAATGATATTTCCATGTTGGGTAAACCTAGAATCTTGAGTATCAAGGCGATTGGATGGCTGTATCGAAGACCATAAGAGCATTAGGGAGTGACAACAAAGAACAGTGATTTATAGAAAATCCTGATGAACACAGCGTGTATTCCAAAGAACATGTTGTGTGGTACTGGCATGGAAATGGCTATGGTTTATGCACTGCACACGGTGAAGAACACGGTGTTCTCCTAGAAGGACACGGTGTGTGGTCCCCAACCAGTGGTAGTAGGAGTCCCAAGAAACGGGAAGCACTAAAATGGCATGTGACCATTTTCACACAAAGTGTGGGTCCTTACGCGGACTCGGCGTGTATCTCAAACAATACATGGACATGGGGTGGAGTACATGACATGTACTCCACCACATGGACAAACCAGGCCAGATACGTGGACCACCCCGTGTATTGGTACACAGTCTATGAAACACAGGTTTAATCTGTGTATGGGAACATGGCCAGAATACATGGAGTCCTCTTGGTATAATGGAACATGGAGTTTCAAGATCTTATATGTCGTGTATACTTCCTTCTACACGACATGCATTCGACTCAGTCTGTTGTACATAGGAAGTACCTGGGTTCATAGGACACAGTGTGTGACCTTTTTACTCATCGTGTACATTTCTATACATGGATTTATCTTCCTATCCACCATTCCATGGACAAATTTTTTTTGGGTTAGTTCCTCTTCTTTCTCATTCCCCTGAAGATCAGGTATCGTTTCCATCCATAGGAGTATGATCCCTTCAACAGCACTTTCTGGATAGAGTCTGAATCCCTCCAAGAGTCCCAGAGCGAGATCCTATACCCATTATTGACCCTAGGTAGAGTCAGGTATTGACATGACCAATCCTATAGGACACATATCCCCTACCTAGAAGGTGAATCTGGATGAGTTGTGGTTTCCTCCAAGGCCCTGATAGTGATCCTCATCTGTGTATCGTGATCTTTTCCCACTTAGGAGTGTGTTCTCCCAGAATGAGTGTATTGATTATCTCTACATATCTATTAGTGTATCTATCTCTCTCATGGATTTCCCTAATGAATATTACTTCTCAGATAGATGTCATCAGAGGTATCAGACTCATGGAGTGAGTTCTCCCTAACGAGCGCTTTATAGAATCTTCAAACTGAATCTTTAGTGTGGGTATGCGGTCTTTGTGACTTACCTCTGGACTATGGGTCTGGATTTTTATTATATCTAGATGTGGTTATCTTGTTATATGTTATTTAGAGATATAATTTGTAGAGATGAGTGTACCCTTACTTTTTTATTTCTTTGTGGTTTTGGGGTCTTGTACTATGTATTTTTATACTCACCCCTACATGGGTTTTTCCCACACATGTCATATCTTGTGCAGACAAGTAGCCTTTCGACGGAGTCCTAGGAGGACTAGGACCGAACCAATATTTTTGAGACCCTTGCAAGCTGAGGTGTTCCTATGGATATGACTAATAGTCCTAGTACCTCCTTTTCTTACAGGTTGTACTTTTTATATTACAGACTCTTTCTTTTGGTGGGCTTGTATTCTAGCTCAGTTTATTTTTACACTAAACTTTTCATTTTACTAAGATGGTTGGGTTTAGTTGTATTCATGAATTTTGTTCCATAGTGCTTTTAACTTTCATAATTTGAGGGCATAGAGATGTGTGTGTGTGTGTGTGTGTGTGTGTGTGTGTGTGTGTGTGTGTGTGTGTGTGTGTGTGTGTGTAGGTACTCAGTAAATTCCCCCAATGTTAGTGATATGCCTACTTGGTGCTAGTCACCAGCCCCTGGCCTATTGGAGGCGGGCATGGGGATCCACGGCATGGGTCCCATTGGGATGGGTCATGACATAATGGTATCAGAGGTGGTTAGTTCTACCTTTGGACCAAGAGTCTGTGATATTGGTTTTGGGCAATAGTGTTAAGTGTTTTGAGCTCAGATTTTAGGCTAGGGACCCCATTATTGGTGCGGGTGGCTGACGTATCCATACACCAAGACTCTGATAACCTTCTTTTCAACTCAGTACATGAAAAAAAAAATTGTAGGGAAATAAAATATTTTTACATGCATCATGTAGGAATTGGTCCTGTTTTTCATATCCTTTATGTCACCTATCTAGATATGCTCATTGACTATGGTACATCTTGTTTCCTTACATGATGCCTTCTCGACACATACCTTCTAGGATTCAACAACTCGATCAAAAGGATGAACCCTTCAGTGATGAGGCTTCCATACAAGGAATAGTTCCCCAGGAGTTACCTCTAGGTGGTGCACCTATTATACCACCACCAGTGCAGCAGCACGTTGAACCTGCAATACTGACAGATGAGAAGTGCTGGTTGAGCGCACTCTATGAGTTTTATAGAAAAATACCCCTTAGGTTATGAGGTGAGCCTAAACCTTAGGCGATTGAGTACTGTCTTGAGGTGGTGAATAGAGTTTTATATCTTGTGAGGAAACTAGCAGACCAGATGGTGGTCCTAGGAGAGATCCTTCTTCAAGGTTAAGTGGGAAAATGGTGGAGTTTGAACTTGCAGACTCACAACGAGGAGACTCTTTCATGGATAGAGTTAGAGAGACTCTTTAAGGAGAAGTTATCTCTAGTTATATTGAGAGCAGTGCATATCCACGAGGTTCTTCAGCTCTATTAGGGCAGTTTGATGATGGCTGACTATTTATTGAGGTTCACCAACCTTGTCAGGTACTCAATAGATGTGGTCAGGGATCAGTACTTCAGAGTTTGAAACTTCAAGAAAGATCTACTACCGGACATATAATCTAGTTTTGTTCCTATTTTAATTTCAACTTGTGATGGAGTGGCTGAGAAAGCTTTGGTGGTTGAGAGATTCTTGGATAAATAGAGACAACTAGTGGCAGTCAACAGTAGGCAATAAGGAGATGACATCAAACGCATGTATCGGGATGTGGGAAACGTCATAAGAGGACCTAGGATATAGGATTGATAGTCCATGTCTCTCATCATGGATCTAGCCAGCCTATGGATATAAAATTCTACTCATGAAATGGTAGAGTACATCTCACAAGGGACAATCCAGTCTGTCAAGCTGCTGACAGGGAGGCGGTGGATGAACCACCGAGGCAGAGGCAGAGAGTGGAGCAAGCAGACCCGCCAGGAGGCGGATGTGACAGAGGATCAAGGAGAGCTGTAGGTGGTGGAAGACACTTTGATCTACTTCCACCACCACCCTCGGGAGTTCTGCACCAGGTTCAGGGAGTTCAGAGATAGGGGCGGGGACAACTGCTTGTGGTCAAGGCGCACGACCCAGAAACTCAAGGGATGATTCAAGGTATGATATGTGTCCTTTATAACTTAGCTTTCATACTCATAGACATATGTTTCATTCATTATATCCTCTCCACATGTCTTGTGAAAAACCTTGAGATTCTGGTAGATATGTCGAATCGACCATTACGCTTGGAGACACCTATGGGAGGAGACTCGATGATCATGCATCTTTACATACAGTGTGATCTTTACCTTTGAGGTGATAGTTTTGGTTGTAACTTCTTGGTGGAAGTGTTGAGGACTTGTGATGTCATTTTAGGTATGGATTGTTTATCTTTGGTCCATGCCCAGATTGATTTCTTTAGGCGAAGAGTGTGGTGTGTCCACAGAGATGGAATGATGTTTTCCTTTGTTGGTGAAATTAAAACCCAAGCAGCACAGAATGGTATCATGATTTGGAGGGTGTAGTTGATCACTCATGAGTTGAATAGAGTTAACCTTGGAGCAACATATTTTATGAGCATCAAGTTTATAGTAGTAGTGGTGGAGTACGAGGACCTCTTTCCAGAAGATGTTCCAGGATTACCTCCTCACTGGGAGATCGACTTCTGAATCGAATTACACCCCGGGAAAACACTGATATCCTCACCATCATATCGGATGGCTCCAACAGAGCTTTGCAAGCTAAGGGTGAAGTTAGAGGATTTATAGAGAAAGGGATCCGTAAGACCCAGTGTTTCACCATCAGCATCCCCAGTTTTGTTTTCCAAGAAGGTAGACATATGTTTGAGGTTTTGCGTGGATTATTGGTTCCTAAATCAGTAACGGTGAATAAAAAGTATCCCCAACCGAGGATTGAAAACCTCTTCGATTAGTTGAGAGGGTCTAGATGGTTCTCAAAGGTTGACCTTCGATCAAGTTACCACCATTTATGAGTACCGGATGAGGATATATCAAATATGTCTTTTAGATCACTTTATGGTCACTACAAATACTTGGTGATGCCTTTCAGCATAACGAACACCCAAGCAGTGTTCATGGGACTCGGGAAATGGATCTTCCATCTGTACCTAGACAAGTTCATAGTGGTCTTCATCCTTAACATCCTTGTGTACTTGGCATCATAGGAGGAGCATTTGAGACACCTACGGATGGTTCTAGACATACTCCAGGAGCACCAGTTTTATGGGAAGCTCTCGAAGTGCTAGTTCTAGATACAGGAGGTCGACTTTTTGGTACATGTTATCTCATTATATGGAGTAGCAGTGGACCTAGACAAGGTCGAGGCGATTCTAGCAGGGGATCCAACCCGAAGTGTGCTAGAGGTACGAAGCTTCCTTTGGATAGCAGGATACTACCATAGATTTATCATTTATTTCTCCTGTATATCAGCACCGATGGTAGCCTTAACCCATAATGGGAATACTTTTGTATAGAAGGAGAAGTAACAATAGGCTTTCCAGTAGTTTAGGTAGAGTTTGATGAGCACACCGATCTTGAGACTGCCAAAAGAGCATGTTGAGTATATATTTTTCTACAATGCATTATGGATTGGGTTTGGTTGTGTCCTGATGCAGTGATAGTCAGTGATTTCTTATGGTTCTCACCAACTAAGGCCGCATGAACAAAACAATTAATCCCATGATCTTGAATTGGTAGTGGTAGTCTAAACAGTGAAGATATAGCGACACTACCTGATGGGTGAATGATTTATCATCTACTCTGACCACAAGTTCCTCAAGTAAATATTCTCAAAGAAGGATCTGAATCTATAGAAAAGGTGATAGCTAGATTTTCTCTTGGATTATAACTTCGATATCGTCTATACTCCTGGGAAGGGGAACATTGTGGAAGATTCTCTCAAAAAAATATCGAGTTCGCAGCTACTGAGTGTGGCGTCTGAATAGTTGTACTCATTATAGTTTTCCTTTGAGGATGGAGATGATGTATATTATCTCCAGTAGATGTTTTTCATCCCTCCACTCTTACAGTGAGTCAGGTAGGCACATCTAGGGGATGTCGACTATGAGATGTTACATGCTCAGTTATCCACATGGCATGATCCTGATGGATATTTGTAAGGTGGGGAGCATGCAATCCATTTTAGAGGGTTCACAGTAGTACTAGTGGAATTGAGATAAGAGGTTATGAGGGAGTTTCATACATCCCCCTTGGGGGTACATCATGTAGTATAAAAAATGTAATAGGATTTCCAGCATCAATTCTGGTGGACAGGAATGAAGAAGGAAATAGCAGACTTCGTTTCTTGATGCATTACATGCCATCAGGTGAAGGTTGAGAACCAGGTTCTAGCAGGGCCAGCTAACCCCCTGGAAGTGCTAGAGTATAAGTGAGATAGAATATCTATGGAATTTGTGATGGGCTTACCACAGATGTCCAAGAAGCATGATTCCATCTGTATGGTCGTTGACAGACTCACCATATTGACCCACTTCCTACCAATCAGGGAGCATAATTCTATAGATATCATGGGATGCCTCTATGTGTAGGAGATAGTTCGTCTTCATGGTGTCCCTTATATGATAGTCTCAGATCGAGATGCGTGCTTCACATCCCCATTATGGAAGGCATTTCAGGATGCTTTTGGGACTCAACTACGCATGGGCATGACATTCCATCCCCAGACCGATGGTCAGACAGAGAGGACCATTTAGGTTTTGGAGGATATGTTGTGGGATAGTATCTTGGACTTTGGTCACAGTTGGGAGGACCACCTACAACTGGTGGAGTTTATAAAAAATAATGTCTACCACTTCACCATTGGAATGGCACCGTTTGAGAACATATATGGATGACCCTACCAGTCAAAAATCTACTAGACCAACCCCGGAGAGTCGTCATTCATGGGTCTATAGCTAGTGCATGCTACCACTGATAAGGTTCAGGTCATCCAGGAGTGGATTAAGACTACACCAAGTTGGAAGAAGTCTTATGTTGATAGACAGGGGAGACCTCTAGAGTTTGAGGAGGGAGACCATGTCTTCCTTTGGGTCTCACCTTGAAGAGGGTTGCGTGGATTTGGTCAGGATGGTAAGTTGTCACTGAGGTTCATCGGCCCTTTTTAAATACTACATAGAGTTTTCGAGGTGGAATTCCTCCTATCTCTAAAGCCGCAGTTGCACCGGGTACATGATACCTTCAATGTCTCGCAGTTAAGGAGGTATGTACACTATCTGTCGCACATCATCGATTGGGGAGAGCTAGACATCAAGGATGGAGAGACCTTCATAGAGTACCCGGTGGCGGTCTAGGATTAGTAGGAGAGGATTTTTCATGGGCGAGTGATTCACTTGGTGCGTTTCTGATGGTAGCATGAGAATCTTCAAGAGATCATGTGGGAGTGGGAGGATAAGATTCATGTTGAGTACCCTCATATTTTTGAGTATCCCGCCTTTGTTTTGGATTTCTAGGATATAAACCCTATGGTCGGGAGAAAGTAATGTCTCGTATTTTTCATGTATTATTTTTAAATATTATATGAATTTATTAAGAGACTAGAATTTGTGACAGCCTGTGGTTACAAGGTTCGGGGTGCCCACAATAAATGTTTGAAATAAATTAGACTTTTACACAATGCATGAAAGAGGTGTTCCTGAGAAATTGGAATAACTTATGAATAGATGCTCGAATCAGAAATCCTAGGGCACAAATGCAATTAGAGAAATGACTCTAGATTAGGTGGGGCCTAACTTTGCTCGGCACGGGTTAGCTATAAAAGTTAATTTTGGGACGTTTTAAAGGAAATAAAATAAATAAATAATTTATTTTATTTTAAAATGTTTAGTGATGAAAAGACATAGTTTTACCTCTTTAAATACCTACTTATGGAAAATTCATAGGGTTAGCTGCATAACCCTACAAATAGACGACTGATGTTGGAGCTTTGGAGGAGAACCCATTAGAATACGACATCGAAACAATCGATCAACGCACCTCAGAATTCGACGAACCTCGTTAACAAGCACGAAATAGAGATCTTCCTCCAATCATATCAAGGTAGGGGTTTTTTATTTTGATTTATTTCTTCCCCATTCTTAGATTAAACTAAGAATGTGGATTGACCCACAAACAGGTTGATCTACGGATTGTGTGTTCTTGTGGTAGGGTCTCTATTGGGCTATTTTGGGGGAATTAATCCATGCATGAATTTATATTTTGATTCTTCCTGTTAAATCATACTAATGGGAGAAAATCAACGCCATGACGAATGAAGGTGGAGGATCTTTCTTCAATAGTATTATTGAAACTATTCCTCCTTTGGCTCATGTTATTCGCATTCTTTGTGGGGAGAGGAACAAGATATGGTTGTGAATCTATTTCATAATTCAATTATCCCAAACTAGATATCAGAAATCACGATGACCTAGTGGAGGTGCGATGGTGATGATGGACGACAAATTGGATTGGATTGAGGAGGATCATTCTTTGAGTGTTCTTCATGTAGGGGGATCGGTACTCGTTCTTTGGGCCGATCGGAGGCCTGAAACAAATATAAATGGCCATTCAGTGTTGGGGAAACCTAGAATTTTGAGTTTTGATGTGATTAAACGGCCGAATCGAAGACCAGAGGAGCACCGGGGAGTGACGACGGAGAACAAATATTTCTAGAAAATCTTGATGAACATAGTGTGTATTCCAAAAAAAATCTGTGCGGGACTTACATGGAGGTATCTAAGGTTTCCATGCTACACATGGTGAATAAGACAGCATGCTCCCAGGAGGACACAGTGTGTGGGACCCACCCAGTGGTGGTGGGATTTCTGGGAGATGGGAATAACTAACATGGCATATAACCATTGTTAAAAGATGTTTGGGTCCTTAAATGGACTTGGCATGTATCACGGGTGATACATGGACACGAGGTGGAGTACACGACATGTACTCCACCACACGGTCAGACCTAGCCAGATATGCAGACCACCCCATGTACCGATACACGGTCTATGACACATGAGTTAAATCCGTGTATGGGCACACGAACAACAAACACATAGACTTCCCCTGATAACGGAACACGGTGTGTCATGATATCACACATTGTGTGTACTTCCTTCTACACAACATGCCTTTGACATGGATTTTTGTACATAGGCAGTACCTGGGGTCATTGGGCGTGGAGTGTGACCTTTTTACACGTCGTGTACCTTTATGTAAATGGATTGATCTTCTTATCCACCGTTCCTTGGACAAGTTCCATTTGGGTTAGTGCCCTTTATTTCTCGTTCCCCTAAAGTTCATGTATTTTTTCCATCCACAAGTATATGATACTTTCACAAGGACTTTTTGTATAGAGTTAGAATCCCTCCGAGAGGCTCGGAGAAATATTCTATACCCATTCTTGACCATTGGTAGATTTAGGTGACGATGTGACCAATTCTATAGGACATCAATCCTCTACTTATCACGTGAATCCGGATGAGTTGTGATATTCTCCAAGTCCCCGGAAGTGATCCTCATCTGTGTATCATGATCTTTTCCCACTCAAGAGTGTGTTCTCCCGGAATGAGTGTATCTATTCTATCTTCATATCTATCAGTTCATCTATCTCTCTCATGGATTTTCCCGACAAATGGTACTTCTCGGACGGACATCATCAGAGATATTAGACTCATGGAGTGATTTCTCCCAGACGAGTGCTTTGTGGAATCTTCAAACAGATTCTCTAAAGTGGGTATGCGGTTGTTGTGAATTACCTCTAGACTATGGGTTTGGATTTCAAGTATATCTAGATGTGTTTCTCTTGTTATATGTTTTGTAGACATATACTATGTAGAGCTGACTATACCCTTAATTGTGTATCTCTTTTTTTTCGGGGTCCTCTACTGAGTATTTTTATAATCACCCCTCCATGGGATTTTCCCCCATGTGTCATGTCTTGTGAAGACGAGTGGCCTTTCGGCAGACTCTAGGGCATACCAGGACCAGATCGAGCTTTTTGAGTCCCTTGCAGACCAAGGTGTTCCTATGGCTATGAGAAGCATTCTCGGTACCTCTTTTTTCTTACAGTTTAGACTTTGTAGATTGCAGACTCTTTCTTTTTTGGGGCTTGTATTCTGGACCATTTTACATACCAAAATTTACTTTATGTTGTACTATATTGGTTGGGTTTAGTTGTATTCATTCATTTTGTTCCCTATTTGTTTTTACATTTCATAATTTATGGGCTTGGTGATGTGTGTGTGTGTGTACAGGTACTTAGGTAATGCCTCTCATGTTAGTGATATTCATACTCGGTGTTAGTCACCAGCCCCTAGCTTACTGGGGGCGAGCTTGGGGAGTCATGACACGAGCCTTACTAGGACGGGTCGTGACAATGTAACTGTAAAAATGTCATAATCCATAAATAGGAATAACACATTATGTGTGTTCTATGAACCACGTGTTGTGTACATGGGCTTCCACAAATGGAAAACCCTCCAAATAGCCAGAAAACCCCTTCTTCCTCCAAAATCAACAGATTGACCCACTATGGGACATAAGTAATCATATGAGGGGTTTAAAACTATAAGACAAAGAATATAAGAATAATGGTATAAAAAACATAAAAACATACTACCTTTGGGTGTAATCCTCTAAATCTTCACCTATTTTCACTCTCCATGACTACCACATGATGATCTAGTGCATCCTGATATCCGTGACGGTACCTATCTTTCCCCTTATCTCTCTTTATCTCACTATCTCCCTCTATCTCAATTATGTAAAGAAGAAGGATCTCCAATGGGTTCATACATGAGAATTTATAGAAGGAAAGAGGAAAATATAAGAGAAAAAGTAAAGAAAATAAAAAGAAAATGGTGATCGGGTCGGCCTCAACACCCATCTGGATTTTAGGCCACGCTTAGGAAAAACTCCTTATTCGGGAATCAATGATGGATAAAAAATATCAATATGATTTTCCATTAGAAATATTTGTATGAAAAAAAATAAAAAAATAAAATAGTATTTAATTAATCAATTACTAATCATTAATTATTCTGGTAAAATTCAAATGGCTTGAAATTCTACTAAACACCTGTCATAGGGTAAACACTCTATTATGGGACCCATTGAGTGGTCAAAAAATCTATCCAAGATCATCCTCTTGGGGAAAATTTCCATATTACACCTTACAAGAATCTAAAAGTAAAAATTCAAATTTCTGTTCAAAATTGTAGTTTTTAAAAACACGGTGCGTTATATAATCCTTCTTTGTAATAGAAATTTTGTAGACATTCCCTTTACATGTATTCCTTTTACTACTTTAATTTTATTTTATGTGTAGGTCCTCTTCTCATTTCATAGTTAATGAGAGTATTTTGGAGTTCATCAATGGTGAAGCCATTAAGATCATTGTCTTCTAAGATAGAAATCCTGGCATCAAATTTATTAAGAGGTATTCTCACTAACATTTATATTGTAGTATATTTTTTAAGCATTTCTTTGAAACCTATAATATTTCTAAAAATCAATTTTACCATCTTAAATAATTCATCATGAGTTTCATCCTATTAAATTTTAACATCTTCAAACTGTTGTTAACTAGTTTTTATCTTTCGTTCTTTTACCTTTTTTTATTTAATAAATATTATGAAGAATCTTAAAAATAGAATTGTTATTTTTTCATCCCATGAACTTTGTAATCTCTTTCTCTGACAGAGAAGAAAAAAATAATTCATGACCTTCCCATAATTTTCAATGTTTCTTTTTTCAATCATAGAGAATTTTCTGGTTCTGGAACAATTAATCTATATTGAACAAAATCAAGAACATTAATCCCTTGAGAAATAATATAAGGAATCATTCTCTCATTCTATGAATGAAAGCTTTATTCATCAAGCATTGGGATTCCTTTTCTATTGAAAGAATTATGTTGATATATAATAAATTCTTGAGATAAACTATAGATCTTTCTTGACTCTGATACCAATTGTTGGATCACAAAACGTGTGAAATACACTGAGAGGCGGGTGAATTAGTGTGTATAGTTATTTAAATTCCCTTTCAACTCTCATAATTATTCAACAGATCTCTCTCAATATAATCATAAATTCCAAGAAATAACAGACAGAGCACATTTGGTAAAAAGTTTTACCTCTTTTAAGGATGGTTATATCCATGGTGTTTCATCATTATTATCCCAAACACATAGTTCCTTTATTATTATTAAAAGTAACATGGTCAATGGTGCAACCTTGAACTTGTATAACTATCAGCACCAACCAGTTACAATCTCACATCAAAACAAAAAAAAAATCTCTTTATAAAGAATGATCATTGATGAATGTATAATCCTCCACATGGTCTCAACAGAAGTTTCTCTTCTTCCTCTTCCTTGCACAGTAACCTTAGTTGTTCTTAGTTCTTCTTATTCGATACATTAACATATAGATTATACTCCCTCAAAATTATCAAGTTATTCTATTTATTTTTTATATTAATTTATATTTATTAGATATTTTTGGAATATTATTTCTATAATAGTTATATACATCTTGCTAATTTTTTTGGAAGAGATATTCTGATTAAAACTCATAAAATCCCAATTAATTTCCTCCTTTAATTTATCATTGAGACTCAGGCATTGATCCTATACATGGTATTTGGAATACCATGTCTTCAATATCTCCAAAATTCATATGTATTACTTTTCATTATGAATTTATAATAAATACAATGTTTTATGTGGTGTAGAACTCCTTGTTCTAGACTATGAACCTTTTTAGGTTGATATATTCTCAAAATACTCACTAAAAATAAACCATAGTGTGGTTCACCACATTTTTTATCATAGTTGGTTTTCTTTCCTTAAATATTCAACATTATAGTGTGGTGTCCATTATATGGTAATTTTTTCAACCACAATTCTCGCCATGGTTTCTACTAAGGTTCTTACCTCATTTGATCTCAATAAGAATGAAAACCATCATTATGATACATTATTAATTGAAGAGTAGTTCAAAGAATCATCTAAATTTTGTTTGTCATTATATCAAAAATTATCTAAGTGTGAATATCATATGAGTATGGAAGTATCATATGGGCTATAAAAATATCGCACACCCTTATCAAATGTCTTAAAACATCCAAAAACACCATAAGAGCTTCATATAGTCATATAGGCTCATCCTTTGTAGAAATAAAAAATTGTAAATATTGTATGGAATGTTAAAATTTATTACATGTATGAAAAATATCATATAGGCTATTGAAATTTCATATGTTGTGTGAATTTTTCCATTATTGGATTTTGGAAAACTAAAAAAACATCTATATTTAAAAAATTCCTTATGAGAGGCTCAAATTTCTTAATTTCATTCCATGAAGATCAGTTGCCTTTTTCATTTTTCCAAAGTCCAGCTGCATAGATAAAATATCAAATGCATTATCAAAATATCTTAAGTATAGATTTAATATCATATTCACTCATTCCTTTTCAATTTCATCCAACTTCAAAAATCATACTAAAATATCTTGAAACTTAAAATTCTTTATGTGTTCTTGTAATTTTATGATGAAATAATGAAATTAAATTGAATAATATGGGAACTAATAAAACATGCTTTAACTTCACATTTATACTCATTCAAAGGTTTTCATGCATAGAATCTAACCAAGGGGTGTGTCATAAATTCTCATATGTAAGGCATCATAAGGACTAATATGTGTCCCTTGATTAATAAATATTAGTTACTAGCATCAAAGGTGTGGTGTAATAATTGGGGGATGATTTACCCTCTGGGTAAGCCAATAATAAAGAAATGATAATAAAAGAAATAAAAAACCAATATTTAAAAGGTCTACTAACCACCTATACCTGGAAACATTCATTGATAATATAAACTAATATAAAATGTAAAAATAATACAAAAAAATAAATAAAATTATTATGTGATGAACATGAAACTGAAAATTTACTCATTTCTATTAGTTAATCATAAACAATAATAAAACAATAAATAATTTAGATTGATTTTAATCCTCTGTACATATCATTTAGGCATTACTCAATCATTTTCCCATGCTATGGTCTTATGTTCTATCTACAATCACAATACTTATACCTAAACTCCTATCAAATGTTAGAAATAACATAATCATGGGTTTATTTGTTAGTATTTGGAATTGGTGTTAATACTTTAACAATGTTATTTTTTTGATAAATTATTATTTTTTTCATTTATTTAAAATTAAAATTTGTTATTAAATGTTTATATTTTTATATTTACATAAGTATCTTTAAAATTTGAAACGTTTAATGTTTGTTAATTTTTATAATCTTAAAGTTAATAATTTTTTCAAAAAAATTGGTCCATCCTAAGTATCCACTAAGGTAATTCCTCAACCACACTAATGGGACCCAGTTGGTCAACCCCATAGGATATCATACCTTTGGTATCCCACTTGGATGAAAGGGATCACTCAGTCATTCATAGTGTAGGCCTATTGTGGGTGGACCCATATATAAGTCCTGCATAGTTCACCTGCTAGGTGCATGGGTTGGGACTGGTAAGCCTGTTATGCCTATGTATAAGGCCAATGTGTGTGATTCATGGGTGTGGGTATTGAACCCCTCTAATAGATTGACGTGAAATTGGTGCATCTTGATTCTTATACCACTACTTCACCATATCTATAATCATATGTGGGATAGCAAACTGATTTCATTATTCATCCTTTTAAAATATCTCGAAAAATTTATGATCATCAAATCAATTTCACTTGAAGAGTTCGATATCTTTCTGATATCCTATTCCTAAATCATCTAGTCCACTATTATACTATTAAATTTTTCAGTATTATTCACATTCTACGATTCCATAGTGTTTTTGTGTGCCATATTTTGTTTCCACAACTGTTATCATCGAACCCAAATAGACTTGACTCACCTTTCAAGGAAGTAGTGGAACTCTTTATATGTCATTTTGAAATTACTTCTTATTCACTCCTCCTTCCTATTTTAATATTATATTTTTTTTCCACCGGTATGTCATTCATCAATGAAAGCACCATTCATCATTGTGAATTATTATTCTTACAACGGTGGAACCTTCATCCGTCAACAATGAATCTTTTTCAATGGTCGACCGTTGGACCCCAATAATAGCGTCTTTGATAAATTTTGGACTATTTTACAATGGTAGTGTATATATTTTTCCACAAATCTATTTTTTCTACAAATGGTTATCCAACATTAGATCAATTATCCACTGGTCTCTTCTTTATTTTTCTACTGTTGGACATCTAATGGTAGTACCTTTTTTTCTTTGGTAAACCTTCTATTGGTTACACAATGGTTTTCATGTAATATTCTTCATGATGAGTTTTATTTCTCTTAATTCACTAAAAGATTCTCATTGCACTAAGTAGTGGCAGTATCATTTTCATGATCCTCTATTGCTTTTCCTTTCTCATTTGCTGCAATAGATTTCTTTCATTTTTTAGAAGTTATTTTCTTTTAACAGTAAGTTTTTTTTTTGTTTAAAAATGGAGTTTTATCTTTTTTCCAATGGTAGATCATATTCCACTATTAGAAAACACCAATGGTAGATCAATCCATTTATGGACACCATCAGAAGAAAAACATGCCACTTTTCTTTATTTTTCTACTATTGGACATCCAATAGTAGACCACCTTCCACCGTTAGATATACAACAGTGTCATGTTTTCCTTATTTCTCCATAAGTGTTTAATTTCAAAATTAATTTGTATTAACTTTATTTTTGATGGATTATATTAATTCATTATTTTAAGCCCAATGGTATATCTCTTTTTTTTCTATACCATCGGACAACCAATGGTAGATCGTTTCATCGGTATTAGTATCTTTCACCACTCCCTGTTTCACTAGTAGAAAAATCTTCCACTTCACTCTATTTCAATGGTGGATTGACACCAATGGTAGTAGAGTCAATATAGTACCAATTTTCTTAGTCCACAATTTGTTCAAAAAAATTCTGAATTTTTTTTATTTTTTTTTAATTTTTGTTATTAAAATAAATTTTTTTGTTAAATTTTTTATTTTATTTGGTTAAAATATAATTATATGGTGTATAAAAATTATTGTAAGCATTATTTTAGACATGTAATCATGTAATTGTTTTATTTGTTTTAAAATTTTTTACTATCATAATAATATAGAATATTATATTTTTATTTCAACTTATTTATAAATATAATTTGTATGAATTTGTTATAATTATTATTTTAAATGTTTTATATTAATATTTCATAAAGGAATGTAAAGTGTGATTGTTCTCTTTTTTCCACACGAATTTAAAAAAATGAAGGTAATGATAACATTATTTTATTGTTATACACTAACAAGTGTCATGAAGTTATTGGACATGTAAATGCTCCTATAAGATCTATGTCTTAATTATACAAGGGAACTATTCAATCATAAAAACAATTCCATTGTATATCATTCACAAGATTGTTTTATGATATAATTATGAGACAAATTATTAATTCTCTCTTGATCAAGAAAATTCGCCACCTTCTGTACTCTGATTGTGATCATAGAAGAACTTCAATTTTCAACATTGTTAATTTCAAGTGATAAATGATCATCTAGATTCAATATATTTAAAAAAAATTATCATCTGCTAATTTCTCTATATATTTTTTCTATGTAATATTTATTTTTATATTTTTATTTTCTACCAGTCTGTCTTATGATTTTACCAATCAAAATCATGTCTTTCATTGTCTGGTTATTCCACCACTAAAAAGGAAGTCATGGTTGTTACTCCAAATAAAATTCCAGGTTAACCGAATAGGTTGAGTCTCCTGTAAAAAAACAGTTTGTGCCTCTGGGTTCATATAAAAGGAATTTTTTATAATATGGTTCTCACACCCTTAAAAGTAAGGTTCTTAGTGGGTGAGAATATTCTCAAGGAGTACAAAAGGTTGAGGAGTGGACTAGGATCTTTGTGATCCAGACTAATATAAATCTTGGTGTTCTTTCATTTTATTTCTGTTACACTTCATTTCAAGAACACTAAACTCACTTCTAATCTTTATTTTATAAACTTTGATTTTTTTTCTTTAAATTTTTTAAAATGAATATTCATCCCCCAGTCATAATTTTCATCACTATTAATTCAATATCATGTTCGTTGAGGTGTGAATATAGGGTATGGGTACAAAATATCTAGTAGGCGGTCATCACTCAACTCTAAACCATTACCATTAATTAATAATTAATGAATGAGTCATAAAACTTATATACAATTCACTCTAAATGTGGCATAAGAAAAAAAATAGTCAAAGATGGTGAAAAAAATGAAGGAAAGTACAACATAAACATATGCATCGTTCCTTACACCACTGAGAGGAGAACCAATAGTAAAAAAAATTATGCCTCTCTTATAAAACTAAGCGGGTTTATATGTACCTTGGGTGTAATGGCCTAACCTGGATCACCCTAAACATAAAACTGATCACCACTAAACTCAAGCCCATTGTAACTCCCTGAGATTTTAGTATAAATTTTACTTTAATAAATACTATTTTAAATAGCTTGTTTCACACACAACACTAAACTCAAACAAACCATGATACATTTTAAAGTGAAAAAATATTATAATACAAGATACACATTAATACATTATGAAAATTCAATAATGAAACAAAAAGATAATATTTAATTAAGATATTTTATTATAACAAAAATATATTTTTATGCATCACATATCATTATTATATGATGCATTTATAAAATCCAAAGAAAATTTTTAATCTAAATAGATTAGAAAATTTATATTTTTAGAATATAAATAATTTATTTTAATGTTATTTGGTGAAGAAGATTAAATTTAAAAGTGCATTTTTTAAAGAAATATTTTTTAAAAGTTTTAATTATTTTTAATTAGTCTTAACTAAATAATTAATTTACTGAAATATATTGATAAAATTTATAATAAAAATAAATTAACATCCATACAGTAGGTATTACTAGAAAATTAATAATAATATATTTATTTTATGTTTAAAAATGTATTTTACTAAAAAACTCATTTTCATGCGCTATGAATTTTTATTTTAAGAAAATAAATAATGGTAAAATGGTGATAAATTTTATTTATTTTATTAATAATATACAAACACTAATTTAGTTTTTATTTTATATGATATAATAAATATAATAGTCAATATTTTAAAAAACCATTTTCCTATAAAATAATTTTTCATTGAATTTTATGTTTTTAATTTAAAAGTTAAGTTAATAAATTTTATATATTTAATTTGAAAAAATTAACTTAATTTCTGTATTCATCATAACAATATTATCTTAGGATTATTTTGTTGATTTTTCTAGAAAGACTGATTTCTATGTGAATAGTGAAAAACACAGTTTTTACAAATATAATTAATTTTATGAAATCATTAGGATATAAGAATGACTTAAAAATTTTGTCAAACGTTTTTCATATCAAAATATGTATCTAATATGTTAAATTATACATTTAAAAATATTAATTTTAAATTATAAACCTATGTTTTACATTTTGGAACCTAAGATATATTTTTCTAAAATTGTTTTTTATGCGTTATAAACTTATCATATTAAAATAAATTTTTATCACTTATAGAAATTTAATATTATAAAATAGTTTTAATATTTTTAATAATAATTTACAAATTAAGTAATAAGGTCAATATTATTTTTATTCATAAAAATAGATTATTGAGTTTGAAAAAATGAGTTACCGTTGTAAAAGTGAGTTATGGTATATTGTTAAATTAACATGAAAGGGAAAACAAATATCACAAAAAGTATCAATTATTTGTATTTATAGGACTTTTATTGACTAAGGTATACCCCCTCTCTATTATTTTCCACTTTTGGATCCACTTTTCTTGAAAAGTGTATCTCTTATTACAAAAATGTCACTCCTCTCACTTATAAAAGAAGACCTTTATAACATCACTTATCCCCAAAAATTAAGCCTCTTTGTTTGAAAAAACTCTACCCAAATCACTCTCCAATCATATTTTCCAATTTATAGTGGTCTTTGTATAATAAAAATTCCATTATAAATAAGATCAAGTATTTTACTGAGGAGTAAAGTAAAAACTAATAATCAATATTTTTCATTTGTATTCCTTTATTTCTTCTTGTACCTCTTACAAATCTACTCTTACCATGATAAAATAATTAAATCAGTTTCATAATAATATTAAAATGATATTATGTTTATTTAATAATAATTTTCTACCTTCCTCTCAATCATTCGAAAAATTAAAACATCACTCGTATTATATACAGACTACCACCACCATGAACAACGTATTTCCTTTTTCATAACTACCTCAAATGGATAGTTATAAGAATGTATTTAATGAAAAAATATTATATTTATTAAATAATTAAAATTATATAAAGATAAATCATTATATACCTTAATTTCCTCACATTCATTAGAAAATCAAAATATCACTGATGCGTATGTACGGATTACCACCTCCATAAATGACATATTTCATTTTCATCACTACCATACATGGATGGTACTAAAATATATTTAATGAATTATATTAAGTAGTAATATATATCATTAATATGTTTATGAAAGTATGAAACAAAAATTAATGTTCATTATAAATTAATCCATTGGTATCAATAAACTACCTGAAACAAGATTGTCATAGATCTCATTCTCTCAAACCATGTTCATTGTTTCCTTCAAATGAACATGAGGATGAATAAATTGTTGAAAAAAATGATTAAAATATATTTCCTAAACTATTAATAATTAACTATGTATCAAATAATGGGGTTCAACATTACCATTATTACACATGTGAAAAATAATTGAAATTATTAACATCCGATAATAGAAATAAACAATAACTAACTAATGAATTTATAATATAAGATTATAATTTAAGAGTATAAATGTTAATGGATATAAATAAGGTTATGAAATTAGTTTTTATGATAATTGTTTTTATTATATAGGAGTTCAAAAACCTTATAAGAAGCTAAGATTTAACGTAAGGGATTTTTTTAACTTGAATATCCCTCTTTGAGTTATAATGTTTCTTCCTAAATTTCTATTTTATATGATTGGTTTATTTTACCCTAAGATTTTATTATAGGAAAATTTATATTCCTATATTAGTAAAATGACATTATTAATTCAAATATTCTTCCATGATGAATTTCATTCACATAAAGTATAATTTTGTTGACAATAATTCCAAATCCTCTTTAAATATTGTCTTTTATTTCATATCCATATTGTTTCTTCCCGCTAATGTTATACATTATTATTTATAAATCTAAGTATATATTATATCTTGTTATATTTATATTTAACTCACCACTTTTCAAAGTATATTTCTATTTCCCTTTTAATGAAGTGTGTTTCAATAAAATATATTTTTAATGCTTTTTCATTCATAGTCATATATTCTATATTCCACTCCACATTTTAAATGTAAGACATTTATATATTTTCAAGGATTATTTATTGATATTAATTTTAAAATAGTATTTTAAAAAGTTTTTCATGTTCACTTATCTAAATAAAATTTTGAAAGTGACCCATAACTTTTTCTTTTTATAATAATGTTAAAAATGTTTTATGGGATCTATTTTTATGGTTCCACTTATATTTTCCTCTTTATATCAAAAATTTACATCTCATTTGGAGTAATATTTCCAAAATTACCCTCTAAATTACATTTTGAAATAATACTTTGGGGTGATTGAATTTTTTATATTAATTAATCTTACTCTTGAGGTCATTTTATGTGATGCCATTTGGAAATGTTTTAAACCTGATTTTCTTTCCATGGGTTCATCAAAATATGATATATGATTAATTTTTGTATAGAATACATGTATATGGATTATCAATATGATATGGGGGGTCCTATAAATCCCTCCAATTCATTGGATAAGGTTTTATATCTCATGAGATAATGATTTTGAGTGTGGGAATTGCACGGTTAGATATGTTCACAAGATTAAGCATAGACACGATGTGGATAGCTATGTTTAAAAGATTGAGCATGGACCCTATGTGGTTAGGTATATTACCAAGATTTACCGTGGACATGATGTGGTGATCTATATTCATAATGTTTTGATTTTTAATTATTATTAATATTACATATTCTTATGTTATATGAATAGGTTATAAACAATGGTTCGTGATTATTTTAAAAGAACCATGTAGGATCTCTATGATCACTAAGAAGGGGAGGGGGTGAATTAGTTATCACTTGTTATTTCAAATTTTCATTCTTATATAAAAAAATCATTTACTATTAATGATTTATAATTTTTCAGAAAAAAACTCACAATAAATACCACATGAATACTTTTATTTACAAGGTTCTCTACTCAACAAGAGTATTTAGTCCTTGGAATGGTTTAGAAATAATTTAATACCACACAATCTAATAGAAAATAATCCATTTATGTGGTTACAACAATATAATAATATCCTTTAAAAAATTTCACTATTATCAAAACTAATATGCATGTGATATTTGTATATATAAATATTTAATAATGATTTTTTAAAAACTTTTAGAAACCTTCACTAATAGGCTAAAAATTATGTCATTGTACTCTTATAAAAATTTTACTTTTTCTATAATTATAAAACAATTTTTATTCACTTTCTTACTTAGTAGTATGTAATAACTTCTTTAATCATTTGGATTTCAATCTGATGGGTTTGTCTGAAAAGTTCATCTAGAAATGTTGCTATGAAATTTCATCTAGTGCCTTCTAAAAAATTATATAACTTCCTTATGACCAGTTCATATGATTATACTAGATATAAATTTTTTTGGTGAGTTCATTTTATAGTTAATTATCACCACTTCTTTATCAGATGAAAAATTATTTTTCATTTTCTTCTTCAACCAAGAGATTTCTTAGTTAGAAAAATACCAACTCAATACTCTAGCTGCTAGAAGTTTTTCTAATGTCTCTATACGAAACCAATTCTACAACACTTTTTCTTTTTCACATGTGTGAACAACATAAATAGTAATTTGTACTTTCACCCTTTATATAGACACATTTTAGGGAGCACAGGTAGGAAAACAAAATTAGTTTCTCACTCAATGAAAACTCAAAATTCAAAACTCTTGCTGAAACCAATTCATTAAAATATTATCAATAGTTATATAATGTTATTTAACTCATACATGGACCTTTAATGAGTTGACCCTTATACAAATTTCCTTAAGACTCAATGAGTTTCATTATTTTTCTTTGTGATATTTGGAAAAATAAATTAATATCTCTTTATCATCACTTTTGATATCTTTAAAAAACATTCATAAAGAACTTAATTTCACAAGTCTTGTCTAGAAAATTATTATAAGGAAAAAATATCATAAATTCTTTATCTAATGATACTTAATACAAAAAACATCATATATTACACCTCTATCAAATGAATAGTATCATAAAACCCTATCAGATTCTTTCATATTTAATTATCTCTTCAATGATATTTATACCATAAATTTCATCCAATAAACTTATAAGAACATCAACTTCATAGCTTTGTATATGTTTATATGATGAACATTATACAAAGAGTTTGTCCAATATAATTCATATCAATACTTTATCTGAGAAAATTATTCATCGTACTCCTTTTTAGTACTTTAAAAATATTACACTATTTTCTAAACTTTACATGATTTATTTAGCTAAATATTTCATCTTGTGAATTTTTTACTTCTGATTTTCTTCCTTTAAAATCTCCCCTTATTTAATTTAAAAAAACTTTTCTCTTATAAAATTATTGGATAAAAAATTTATTCACACAAATATTTTTCTCTCCCTTACACCTTTATAAAATATCTCATTTTTTAAACTCACTGAAAAAATTATCTAGTTTTTTCTATCCAGTGAAATCCATTTAACTTTTTTAAAAGGAACTGTATATATTTGAAAAAATTTCCCACCCTTTCTATAAAAGGCTTGTATCATGAGATATTTGTAAACCATTATTTTTTAAATTTATAGATAAGTAAATAATATCTTGATTTTATTTTTCCAAACATTGTTTTTCTAATGAAACTTTGTAACTTCAATAACACAAAATTTGACTGATGGAATTTATTATAAAAACTTTTTCTATTACTTTGGAATTTTGAAGAACTTTTATTTTCTGATCTCTTCTTTATCAAGATTCACTTCACAACATCATACCATATCAACATCTTATCTAATGATGTTTATACCAAAACACCTATGCAAATTTTGGTATGTCTAATGGAATTAGATAACAAAACTTTTTCTGGTCCTCTTTATCTGATTCTAACTCTATATAATAACCATTATTAGAAACTTTAACAAAGTGATGTGATTTTTGTAGAGAAAAAAAAATAAAATTCTTTCAACCAACTTATTACATAAAGAAACTTCATAACCACCTTTATCCATCTTGGTCCCAATAATCCCCCCCCCTTTGTATTTTTTGTCAACCAAGACTCATAAATCACTAAAACTTTGTAACTCAAGTTATGGATCACTTATCCAATAATCATAATCCTTTGTGATTTAACTGGATATAGGAAATAAAAATCATTTAATAATAAAACCATGTTTTCCATAAACAATTCCTTTATGAAACTTTTCCTTAAACACTTTATATAACTTCGAACATTCACAATGTTTTCAATTTTCATGAAAGAGTATTTTTTCCTATATCCACTTCAAAAAACTATTAAAATAGTTCACACATGATGAAATCGCATCTCACACCATTTAAAAACTCCCCCTAAAAACATGTTTTTCTTAAAAGGGTAAGCACATAAAAATGGATAGATTATGTTAAATAATTTTTCTATTATGTTAAAACATTGTCCAATGACAAGTTGAGAGGGGAAAATATTATACCTTAGCCTTGGAGAGTTGGAGGTTGTACGCCCATGTTCATCCTTAGTTCATAAAATGTTTACTTCCAAAATGGTTTTCTAAATATATCAGTAGATTGTTTTGTTATAGGAATATATTTTATCTTTAATTCATTATTCTCCACATTCTCTTTTATGTAGTGATATTTGAAATCAATATTCTTTGAAGGATAATGTTTCATTTTTTAGTGATATTTATAGGACTTTGATTATCACACCCCAAGAGTAGGGGTAACATCACTTCCACTAACAAATCTTCCAACTGAGATTTCATCCACATAAGTTGTGTTGTATATTGAATGGTAGAAACATACTCAACTTCATCCATATTGATATTTACTAAATTTTACTTCCTTTTTATAACATCTCACACAAATTTGTCCCAAAAAGAAAACTCTAATAGATGTATATCTTCTGTCATCAACACTTCAATCCCAATCAACATCTATATAACCAAAAAAATTAATATTTATTAAGCTATCATGATTTATACTGAAATTTTTTATTCCTATCATATATCAAAGAATTAATTCCCTACCAAGAGATAAGATTATTTTATAGCACTTTAAAACCTTTCACAAAAAGTAACAACATATACAATATATGGCCTTGAATCCATCAGATAAAGAAAACTTCCAAATATAATAAAAAATTACTTACAATCAAATTCTTTACCTTGTCTATATTTTAACAACATTTTTCCCACCGAAATTGGGGTAGAAACTATTTTTGAATCATTCATGAAAAACTTCCTTAGACGTTACGTAGCATAATTTTCTTGTGACAGGAAAATATATTTCTTCTATTGTGAAATTTTTAACCCAAGAAAATATTTCATTTCTCCAAGCATGAACATTCCAAATAAATTATTTATCTCATTAGTGAAATTTTAATAAGTTTCATCATCATTCCCAAAAAAATATAATATCATCAGCATAAATAATCATATTTAGTGAAACCTCTTTATTTTTTTGATATAGATATTACTCCCATATATTTATTTCTTGACGTTTAACTACCTTAAGTAGGTATCCCATTTGGTATACCAAGTTATAAAAGCTTTATTCAATATGTATAAATCTATATTAAACTTAAAAACTTATATTTCATATTTCCAAATCACAATATCACACAATTGTTTATTATAATATTATTCATAAGGTTCTCCATTAACAAAAATTGACTTTACATCCATCTAAAAAATATTATAACCTCATTTTATAGAGATATAAACAAATATTATAATATTTTATTATATTTACATTGGAGTAAATGTCTCATAAAAAATAATTTCATTAATTTTTGAGTAACCTTTACAAACCATCCGTGATTTGATACTTATCACTTCACCATATTCATTCAACTTGTTCTAGAACACCCACTTTGTACTAATGAAATTTTTATTATTTGGTTTGGGTACAAGTTCCCAAGTATCATTATTCTAAATTTGATCTAGAACATTTTTCATTACATCATTCCACTCGTGTTGATCAAAGGATTCATTAACATCATTTTTCTTGACTTGAATATAAATAAGTATGTAAAACTAACCTTGATGTTCTTCTAGTTTTAACCTATTATTGTTGATCACCAATAATTTTTTTAATTTCCACCTAATTTATCATCCTTGGATGAGATGTATTAATCTGTTCCTAATAACTATAAATAACTGAGTAAAAAAAATTTATTTTTATCAACTTCTTCATTTTTCTCAAATTTAAAAACCTTATCTTCCACATCTTTCATCTCTTCATGATATTGTAAAACATTATTATCATATTTTTCAAGAATTATTAAATATATAGAATCAGTCATATTTCTTGTTTCTTTATTGTAACACATATATCCTATAACATTAAGAGGATATCCAAGAAATATTCTATAAAATCATCCTTGATCAAATTTTTCAATATTTCCACCCTTGATTATAATAATGTAGGGTGTTCGGCAAACAATTAGGGGTTTCAAACATGGATTTTCATGGAAGTAAATTTTAGAATGATTCATAACATATTTCATCCTATAGAAATATAAATTCTAAAAAATAATTTTTACCTATATATTCCTTCCAAAAATAATGAGAAGTATCATATTTGATCAACATTGTTCCTGAAATATCCACCAAACTTATGTTTCTTCTTTCAGTGACACTATTTTTTTGTGGTGTGTATGGTGTACAAAACTCATGAAGAACACCATGATTTTCAAGATAATATTTGAAATCCTTATTTTTTTTCTCTACCATTATCATTTCATAACGTCTTTATAGAATATCCATATTATTTCTATACACTTATCTTGAAACTATTAAACATTATAAGAGGATCTAATTTAAATTTAAAAAACATAATGTTTGTAATAAGAGTATATTCATCAATGAGATAAATAAAGTACATATCTTCTTATATTAATTATTTACTCATCATCTAATAAATATTAGAATGTATCAGCTCTAAGGGATTATTTGAACGAATCTCAACTTTCTTATATACTAAGTTTTCAATCTTCCCTTTATAGAAAATGGAGCAACCCCAATATCTTATTCTGGTCATGTTAGTAATATCATGAATAATATACCTCCTTATTATTTTGATCACATCCCTATAACACATTTTTCCCATCCTTTTATTCTATAATTTATTTTCTTCTATCATGCCCATATAGAATGAACTTTCTTCACTAAAAACTTTAAACAAGTTTCCCTTGGTTTTTTGTCCTTTTAAAAAAAAAATTCCTTCTTCCACTATTTCTAAAAAACATATTTTTTAAACAAATTTATTACCTTTATAATAGAGTTATGAAATACTTAATAATTTGTGTTTAATCCTGTCAACAAATAAGGCTCTTCTTGATTTAAACTTTTCTTCCCCGATGATAGAAGATCCAAAACCTTCGATTTTAAGTGACTCATCACTACCAAAATAAAGTATAACTTATTTCAAATATTTCAAATTATTTAACATATTCAAATTTTCTATCATAAGTGAAGATCACCCACTATCCAAAATCCAGTTTCATTCTCCGTTTTTAGATTTGAGATGAGTTTCAACAATAATATCTTTTTTTTTATGTTGGTCATTCTTCACATTTATGTTTTGGGGATTTTTATAAAAATATTGTGTTAGAAACATAAATATACATCCTTTTAAAAGTTTTCTAGTATATTCACATCTTTCAAAAATAGTTTCCAAAGGTTGTAATCTATTTTCATTTTTCACACCAACTTTCTCAAGTTTCCTTCTTTTAGTGGGTTGACTCCCCCTTAAATTTTGCTTACAGTTTCTTCAATGATTATTGTAAATTTAATGATTAAACCAACACATAATTTTTTTATGAAAAAACCCACCACATTTCCATTAGTAACTATAGAAGGAATATTTTACCCTGAAACGTATACATTGTATAGAGTTATAAAACTGTTTTTCATTAACTTTATTACTTCCTACTTTATAACTTTGTTGTACCTAAAAATTATTGTTATCTTCTAAAATTTTCCAATTTATCTTCAACTTATTCTCATTCTCAATTGTATCACTATTATCAAGTTCTTTTGGTTTATACATCAAAATGTGGGAAACTTTAGATTTTTCAACTTTTTAAATTTTGGATGAATACATTGTTCTCTCAAATTTATTATTCTTATAAATAGATTCATATTTATTATCATCACATTAGGATAGATTATATTCATTTTTCTTAGGTTCAAATTTCTCATATATTTTACCAACTTCTGTAACATAGCTTTAGAATCTTGTAACTTCTTACAAATTTTTATCAAAAAAAAATTAAACAATCTATTGTTCTTCCTCCTTCACTTTTATATTCTCTTCATGATTAATATTGAGATTCCTCTCTTTATCAAGAGACTTATTTATATTATCAATAACTTTTAGAAACTTATATTTTTCTTCAAGAAATTATTATTTATTATTTGTTATATGATTTTCCTTATTCAAATTATTGATCTCCCTTAGAAGTATTACACTCTAGTATACACATCATCTAAGTTTCTTTATCTTCATAAATACAGCTTTCATCACTGGTGATTTTTTTATCATTCAATTTAGAAATAAGAGTTTTCGCAACAACAAAATCACTGATGTTTTCATCTTCTTATTCACTATTTTCATCTTCATCAACTTTATACAAAAAAACTTCTCCTTTTGTATTTATATAACTTTTAATATTTTACCTTAGAATAGGATTTGGATTTTTCTGTATTTTTTTAAAATATATTCTTGAATTTCTGTCATCTTCATCCCTTTATTCATCTTCCTTTATTTGATATAAATTTTCATCAAAATTCCTAATAGCTCCGTAGATAATGAATTTTAGTGGTAATTTACTTTTTTTAATTTCCTATTCCTATTTCCAAATTTTCATAAAAAAACAAAATAAATTCTTATAGATTGTTAATAAACTCATCATCGATGTTAGAGACACTAACTTATTCATCATTAATAAATTTCTTATAATTTATTTTCTTGATAGATTTTAAAGAAATGTAACAATTTCACATTTATTTTACTTTCATAACTTTATCTCTTCTCATCTAATATATGATGATAATGCTATATAAATCATCTAGAGATAAATTTTCAAGAACTCTATCATCCAATGATGAAACTTTAGCATAAAACTTGTCAAAAATAATTTATAACACCTTTACTACAATAGTTGAATCTTTAAAATTAACTTCTATACATATTATGGTGCGTAAAATGTTATTCCCCCTTGTAAATAAGACACCAATATATTCATAATCACATATTTTAATATCTTTGTACTTGAACCTATAGATATATAACTTTTTTTATTAACTTTCTTATTTACTTCATATATGTTCTTCAACATTTCCTAGATACCTTTATCCATAACAACTCATTTAACTCTAAGAAACTTTCTTTCAGAGAGTGAGGAAAGTGTAGAATTTCTATCTCACCCATCATTTTCGAAATTTTTATTATCAACATCTATTAGAAGAAAATTCTAAATAAGAGGATGGAAACCATCTAGAATAACTTCAATAAATTCATAACCAAGAGACATGAGATATGGAAATAATTAATCTTTCTAGATATGATATTTCTTTCCATTGAAAATTAGAATCCCCTTACAGTTCACAAAATTCTAAACATCCATAGAAACTTCTGTTCTCTTCCTACTTCAGCAAAGAGAACACAATGGTAACCTTCACTCTAATACCAATTAAAGGCCTATGTATGATCACTATGATCACTGATATGGGGGTAAATCGTTGATCCCTTTTTCTTTTATGTTTTTCTTCTTATGTAAAAAACTTTTCCATCTATTAAAGAGTTATAATTTTACTAAAAAAACAAACTCACAAGAACAACCATAGGAACAAAAGTATTTAAAGGGTTCACTACTCAACGAGAGTATCTAGTCCTGATAATGGTTTGAAAATAATACAACACCACACTATCCAATCGAAAAAATACTTTTATATAGTTACAGTAAGCAAGGAACATCCTTCCACTTGCATTATTTTATTATCAAAACTAAAGCGCATGTGATTTCCCTACTAATAAAAAAGTAACAAAGATTTCATAACAACTTTTAAAAACCTTCACCAACCGGCAGAGAACATTTTCAATGTTATTATTATAAAAAATTTATTTTTTTACTCTTATAAAACACTTATTCTTCACTTTCTTTCTCAGATGAAGGTAAGAATTTCTTCATTAATTTTTTTGTCCATACAATGGGTTTTACCAAAAATTTCATCCAAAACTTTTATCCCAAAAGTTTATCTAGTACCTTCTAAAAACATATATAACTTCCTTATGAATATTTAATCTGATTATATCCGATATTGAAGTTTTTCTAGTGAGTTAATATAATGGATCATAATTAAAAATTTTCTATTTGATGAAAACATAATCTTCTTTTTCTTCTTCAGCCATGATAGTCCTTGGTTGGAAACATCCTTACTCAATACTCTAGCTGACAGAAGTTCATCCAATGTCTCTATATGAAACCAATTATGTAGCACTTCAAAATTTTCATACCCATGAAAATAAAAAACTATACTTTATAATTAGACCCTTTATATGGAAAAAATTTGGGGAGAATGAGTGGGAAAACCCATTTAGTTTCTTACTCAATGAAAACATAAAATTCAAAACTCCCTCTCAAACCAATTCATTGAAATATTCTCAATAATTATAGAATGTTCTTGAATTCATATGTGAACCTTCACCAATTTCACCCTTCTTCAAATTTCCTTGAAACGTGGTGAGTATAATTATTTTTATCAATGATATTTAGAAAAATAAAATATCATCTCAACATCATCACTTATGATATATTTACGAAACATTCATAAAGAACTTCATTTCATAATAATTTTTTTATAAATTTTTTTTCTAGAAAACATCATAGAAATTATTCATTTTGTGAGACTTTATACAAAAACCTTTTTCTAATAAACCTCTGTCAGATGACTTTCATCAAAACAATCTATCATATGCCTTTATACATCACTCTTTATCTGATGATATTTATACAAAAAAGTTCATCTGATCATCTTATAGTATCTTTTGACTTCATAACTTGTTACATGTTTTTATGGAAATTGTACAAATATGTTTTCTAATAGACTTTATATAAATAATTTTTATTATGAAGTTCTTTGGTATCCTCCCTTCAATAACTTTATCAACTTTTCTATGTTTGGTAAATTTTACTATATTTGTTCATCGAAATATTTCATCAGGTGGATTTTTTATATCTGATTATTATTCCTTCAATATCTCCACATATTCACTTTAAAAAACATTTATTATTACAAAATCATTGGATAAAAAAATACACAAATTTTTTCTCCCCCTTTCACCTTAATAAAATATCTATTTCTTTTAGACTCAATGAAAACATTATCTGATTTTTTATGTTTAGTGAACTCCATGGAACTTTGTTAGAAGTAACTTTGTACATCCAAAAAAAATCCACCCCTTTTTATAAAAACCTTAGATCATGAGAGATTTGTAATTTTTGATGTTCAAAATTTACAGAATAGCAAATCATAACCATATTTGTTTTTTCCAAACATTTTTTTTCCAATGAAATTTTTTACTTCCAGCATACAAACTTAGATCAATGTCTTTTGTTATAAAAACATCATCCAATCCTTTTTATTTCTAAAAAAAATGTGTATTAATGATATCCTCTTTATAAAAAAATTTTCACAACATCTTACAATATAAACATTTCATCTGATGATGTTTATACAAAAACAACCATGTAAATTTTAGCATGTTTGATAGACTTGGTTAAGAAAACTTTGTCTGATCCACTTCATCTGATTTCAACTCTATCTGATCACCATTATTTAAAAAATTAACAAAGTGATGTGTTTTTTGTAAAGCCAAAAAAAATTAAATTCATCCAAAAAATTTCTTACATCAAAAAGATTAATAACTTCCCTATCGAACTTGGTCCCAATATTTTCCTCACTCTAATATCATGTTATATGTTTGATAATTTGAGATTTAACGTCCTTTTATTATTCCTTATGAAAAATCTTATTGTTCAATATTGTTTTAATAAGATATTTCTTTCATGCTCTTGTTTTCTAACATACTTATGATCTAACCCTTGATGAGATGTTGATAAGTTTTTCCCTCTAAGATAATTTGATCTCAACCCTTCCTATGTTTTCCCAATACCCAAGTTATGAAGATGAGTATAACATATGAGATATCTATAATGAATTCTAGTATGGTGTAATTATATATAAATTTTTATGAATATTTGAAATAATATTTTTATGTATATAATCTCCAAAGACACAAAACCTTTGGGTTTTGGGGATGTTTGAATATTCATGAGATGTAATGTGAAAAGTATGGAGTTAATAAGAAATATATGAAAGTTTATCATGGGTTTCATCACTTAGTATCGAAGATAAAAATAAAAAATATTTTTTTAACACCAGCTTTGGGAGAATGGATCGTAGGCACCTCAGTGGTATTAGAGTAAGGTTTAGTTACTTTTTTGGGGTTATTTTAGTTTTTAAAATAATTACTACTATATAACATTAGTGAAAACCCTGAGGGGTAACATAAATATAGAGAAAAATTCTAAAATATTGGTAAAGTATTGAGTGTGTGGTTTCCTAGAAATAACATCCCTATTTGGATACAAACAAGTAGATACAAGCTCTGACATAGATTCTTCTAGGGGTAATAATCCAGAAAAAGAATAGTTGGGTATTAACTCAATCTTCACTTAGTGCACAAAAAGTTGTCATAATTATACACCTATCTTGACACTACTTGGGGATATGGTTTGGTTGATTTATATGCTCTTTATGAGTAATTATGAATGATTTTAATAGAAGTTGGTGAATAATATATACCTAGTTAAGTTAGTGAACCCAATAGGAATATTCCTATGGATAACCTAGATTGAAATCTTGAAATTCATAATTTAGGTTATAAACATCATTTATGAGTTATTTATTCCAAGTTAATTGTTTTATTTTTTAAATATATTAATTTAATTTTTCTCATCAACTTTTCTTTATTTATGTAATGTATAGAGAAATGAGAAATTTATTAAACAATAGATGTGATGTACAATGTGGTGATTGTCACAATGGGAAACCAATAAAGATATGAGGTGGAGTGAGAAATATTATGGTTTTACCTAACCATTTATCACGATTTGTGATTAACCATTTTGACCTTGTTGAATTTATAAACCCATAAAATAAGAGAAAAATGGAGTTCTATGGAATTTCAAGTGATAAATATATACAGGAAAGAAGATTCAATTTCCAAAGTGTTAAGAACGTGATAAGAAGTTACCAAGGACATGTATCAAAGGAACAAAAAGATGTTTTATTTGTGGTAAATGAGTTCATAAAGTCTCTAACTACCGTGGAAAAATTAAGTGTTTAGTTTACACGATTGAGGAAAATAATGTTCTTCTTAAGGTACCACTAACAATTCAATTATTTAAATGTAAAGAGTTTAGGAATTATGAAAAATTATTCCCTAACCTGAGGTATAATAATGATAATAGACCCCCAAAAACCTTTAAGACCAAGGGAACAAGGAATAACTTATGAAATGACAACCACTCAAGTGAATTGTGATAACTAAGGTACACTTATCCTGCACTCTAGATTTGTAGATCTCTTATTGGATTCTAGTTTTAGCCACTCCATTGTATATAGGAAGTTTTCTAAGAGCATCAAATCCTTATCCTAATGATTTTATCTAAAATTATTAAATAAAAATTTTAGTTTCATTATTTTATTCTAAATTAATGTTTGTATAAATGTGTTTTTTCAAATATTATTGTATTTCCTTTAAATGAATTTCATGAGATTTTGGAAATGGATTTTCTATCTACACCTAGACTCTCTATTAATTAATGAAATAGGTAAATCACATATCATGTTTCAAATCAACCAATGATTTTATATTAGTGCACGGATGACTATAAACTCTTTAGGAAAATTAATTCTATTATATGGGTTTTAATACCCAATCATGAGTAGTATCTATCTCAAATGATTAGAGAGAAAACACAATGTTGGGAATATACTTATTATGAATGAAAAGATGTGTTTCTTACTATTACCTAATATAATAAAGTAAATATCTCATTATAAATTATATATTTAGTTGTAACTATATTTTAGATACCATTATCTATTTTTATTAATAGGTGATAATTAAAATTTTGATGATGTAATTTATTTAAGGGGAATAATATAACACCATGTGATTTTAGTTTTAATTTTCCTTCGAAAGAAACTATATTCAATAGTTTGTTTCACATAAAACACTAAACTAAAACAAAAAATGATTAACTTTATATAGGTAAAATATTACAATGTAAAATAATCATTAATACATTATGAGAATAAAATAATGAAACAAAAGATAATACTTAATAATATTTTTTATTATAAAAAATATAATTTTTTATGCATCATATATTATTATTATATGATGTATTTATAAAATTTAAAGAATTTTTTTAATATCAATATTTTAGTAAAGTTAAAATTTTAAAATATTAATAATTAATTTTAATGGTTTTTTGTGAGGATTATTTAATAGAAAGTAATATTTTTAAAGAATAATGTTTTAATTATTGTTTATTTTTAATTAAATTTGACTAAATAATGGTTTAAATGAACTTTATTGATAATATTTACAATAAAAATAAATTAACATCCATATTATGGTTATTAATTAACAATTAATCAGAATAAATTCATTTTATACTTAAAAAAGTATTTTAATAAACTTTTATTTTTATTCACTATTAAATTTATTTTTAGAAAATATATAATGTATAAATTATTATAAATTATATTTATAATATTAATAATTCACTAGCACTTATTTAATTTGTAACTGATTGGATATAATAATATTAATAATTAATATTTTAAAAAGTTGTTTTCCTATAAAAAAATTTCACTATATTATATGTTTCTATTTAAATGTTAAATTTATAAGCCTTAGAAATTTAATTTTAAAATATAAACTTCATTTATGTATTAAATGTGAAAATATTATCATAGGATGAATTTTTTAAATTTTTCTAGAATAAATGATTTTCAGGTGAATAGTACCAAATATCATTTTTACAAATAATGTGACTTTTATAACATCATTAGGATATAAGAATAAATTAAAAATTTATGAAACATTTTTACTAACCAAATATGTATCTAACAAGTAAAATTATAAAGTTAAAAATATTATGTTTAAATTAGAAATAATCATTTGACATTTTGGAATCTAAGATATATTTTTCTAAAACATTTTTTAGTGTTATACATTTATTATTTTAAAATTATTTTTTATCACTTTTAAAATTTTAATATTATAAAATATATTTCATATTTTTAATCATAAGTTCTAAATTAGTTAATAAGGGTGGTTTTATTTTTTTGGCATAAATATAAGTTACCAAGGTTGAAAAAATTATTTTTTTGGTAAAAGTAAATTATTATAAGAAGTTAAATTAATGGAAAAGGTCCTAAAATACCTAAAATATTATCATTTATATATATATGGGAGTTTTATCGACTAAGGGTTACCCCATCCATTATTTTTCACTTTTGGAGCCACTTTCCCTGAATATTTCATCTCTTATTTCTAAAATATCACTCTACTCACTTATAAAAGGAGCCCATCACCACCCCCATTTATCCTCACACCTTAAGTATCTTGGTTTAAAAAACTCTATAGAAATAACCCACCCATATTATTTATCATGTTCTATATGTTCTTGTATCACCAAAATACCATTCTAAGAAAGCTCAAGGATTTTTTCTCAGGAGTAAGGTAAAATATCAAAATCACTTTTTTCATTTATATTAATTTCTTTCTTCTTATACCTCATCCAAATATATTATAACAATAATAACATAATTACACCAGTATCATGATTATACTAAAATTATATTATGTTTATGCAATAATAATTTTCTTCCTTGCTCCCAATCATTCAAAAAATTAAAACGCCACTCGTGTTACGTATAGATTTCCACCTCTATGAATGATGTTTTTCATTTTTCATCACCGCCTAAATATATGGTTATAATGATATATTTAATTAATAAATATTATATTTATTAAATTATTGAAATTATTGAAATATAAATAATTATCTACCTTCCTTCCCTCTCATTTATTGAAAAATGAAAATGTCTCTCGTGTGTACATCTGGACTACCGCCTCCATAGACAACGTGTTTCATTTTTATTACAGCCTTAAATAGATAGTTTTAAAATATATTTGAATAATATATATTATATTAATTAGTAATATATATCATGAATGTAGTTCTAAAATTATGACACAAAAATTAATGATCATTATAATGTAATCTGTGGATATCATAAATTACTTGAAACAAGCTTGTCATGGATCTCATCCTCTCAAACTATACCTATAGTTTTATTAAAATAAACATGGGGCTGAATAAATTATGTAAAAAATTATTTAAATGTATCTTATAATATATTAATGGTTAAATTAGTATAAAATAATGGGTTTTGACATCACCATTAAAAACATGTACGGAACAATCGAAATTTCTAACATCCGATGATGAGAATAAACTATAATTAACTAAAGAATATATGATGGATGATTATAATTAAAGAGAACAAAAGTTAAGGGATGTTAATAAAGTTATGAAATTATTTTTTAAGATATTTGTTTTTATTATATAATATTTTAAATTGATTTCATAGAAATCGGGAGTCAAGGTAAGGGAATTTGTTAAATCAAATATCCCTTCTTTGAGTTATTATGTTTCTTCCTGAATTTATCTTTTCTATGATTGGTTTATTCAACACTAATATTTTATTATATGGTAATTTATATTCTTATATATGTAAAAATTATATTATTAATTCAAATCTTCTCCCCTAATTAATTTCTTTCACATAAAAGTATTACGTTGTTAAGAATAATTCTCATTCTCATTAAAAAATATTTTTCTTCCATGTGTATATTATTTATTCCCACCAATGTTATCCTTTATTATTTTAAAATATAAATATGTATTATTTATTTTAATATTAATATTTCTCTTCGCCACTTTTCTAAAGGAAACTTTATTACACTTTTAACTATGTGGGTTTCAATGAAGATATTTTTTTAAAGGATTTTTCTTTTATAGTCATATATTTTATCATTCACTCCAAATTTCCTATGGAAAAACTTTATGTATTTTTTAAGGTTACATTATTGATATTCCTTTAAAAATAGTGTTTAAAAACCTTTTCTTATTAGCTTCTTAAAATAAACTTTTGAAAGTGTTCTGTAACATTGTCTTGTTATGATAATATTAAAAATGTTTTGTGAAAAAAAATCATGATTTCCCATCCAATTTCTAGTTTATATCTAAAATATAAATCTCATTTATAGTAATTTTTCATTAATAACCCTATAAATTACCTTATGAAATACTCCTTTATGGTGATTGAATTTTGGGTATCAATCAATCTAAATCTTTTGGTCATTTTGTGTGATACCATTTGGAAATGTTCCAAAAACCATTTTCTTTCCATGGGTTCTTCATGAAATGATATATTTTTGATTTTGTGTGTCACACATACATGGAATATCAATATGACATATGTGGGTACATATATATATATATCTCCAATTAATTTTTTAATTTTTTATATATCTTGAGATTATGATGTTGAGTGTGTAAAATATGCGGTTTTATATGTTCACAAGATTGCGTATGGATATGATGTGGTTAGATATGCTAAAAATAATAAGTGTGGACAATATATGATTAACTATGTTCAAAATATTGAGAATGTACATGATATGGATATCTATGTTCACAATGTTTTGATTTTTTATGCTTACGGTTGTGCCATATTTCTATGTTATATGCCTATTTTATGATCCATGGTTCATGATTATTCCACAATTTTATGCCATAGTATATGTTTGATCATTTAAGATTACATTCCCTTAAATTATGATCTATGGAAAACTTTTATGTCTCTATATTCTTTTAATGATATATTTCTCTCAAGATCATGTTTTCCCACAGGCTTATGATATAACCCTTGATCACATGGTGATAATTTTTCTATTATTGATTGTTTGAGCTCACCCCTCCAAATGTTTTCTCATTCTTCAGGTTATGAAGATGAGTATAGCATATGAGATGTCGAGAAGGAATTATAGTAGTGTGATTATGGATAAATGTTCAAAAATTTGTGGAACAATGTTTTTATGTAGCTAATATCCAAATATACTAAACCTTTTGGTTCATGGATTGTGTGAAAATTTGGGAGATATAATGTGAAACTTATGGAATGAATGTGAAATATAAGAAAGTTTATCTCGGTTCATATCACATTGTATCAAAGCTAGAAATAAAAGTAATATTTTTAGCACGAGATCTAGGATTTTAGGTCTTGGACACCTAATTTGGTAACAAATAAGGGTTTAGTTATGTTTGGTATTTATAACTATATAACATTAGTAAAAAAAATAAGTGGTAATCATAAATATAGGAAAACAACCTAAAATTTTGGTAAGTATAGAGCATGTGGTTTTCTAATAATGGAATGGCTATCTGGATACAATAAAGTGGGTATAGTCTCTAACATAAATGCACATAGGTGTAATAACCTTAAAAAGGTAAGTTGGGTATTAACGTAATATCCACTCAGTGCACAACAAGTGGGCCTAACTGCACACTGTGTTTGACACACCTAGGGGATATATATTCACATGCTATTTATGAAAAATTATGAAGTATTTAAATGAAAATTGATGATGTGATGTTTAACCAATTAGGTTATAGAATATAATAGGAATATTATTATGGATAATCTAGATTGAAACCTTTAAATTCATAATCTAGATTATAAATGTCATTTTTGAGTAATTTCTTCTAAGATTTTAGTTTTCTTTTTTCATATCTATTAATTTATTTTTTCTTGTCAAATTTTTTATTCAAGTAATGGTTGGAGCCAAGAGAAATAAAGTAAACAATGGTTATGATGGATAATGTAGCGATATTCCAAATAAGAAACAAAATGAGATATGGGATGGAGTAATAAAACTTATGGTTATTCCTAACTATCTATCTTGAGTTATAATTAACTATTTGAACCGAGTTGAATTTTCAAGCATGTCAAATAAGAGAAAAATGGATTTCCATGGAAGTTTAAGTGATAAAGACCGTAGAGTAAAGAATATTCAATTTTCTACATGTCAATAATTAGGGAAGAAACACCTAATGACATGTCTTAAAGTAATTGGGAGATGTTTTATTTGTGGTAAAGGAGGTCATTTAGTAGGCAACATCCGAAGAAAAGTTAACAGTTTGATTAACATGATGGAGTAAGATAATGTTATTCCTAATTTACCACTGACAACTCAATACTTGAAATGAACAGATTTTGGGAATTATGCAAATAGATACCTTAATTTGAGGGATAATTATGATAATATACCCTATAAACCTCTAGGACCAATGGAATAAGGAAAAACCTATGAAATGAATATCAGTGAAGCGAACCTTGATAATTAAGGTACACTAATCTTCCACTATGGATTTATGGATGTCTTATTGTATTATGTTTTTATCCACTCCACTATATCTAATAAGTTTTATAAGAGCATAAAATTACCACCCCAATGATTTAATGCTGAATTATTAGAGAAAACTACTAGTTGTATTATTGAATCCCAAGTTGAAGTTTGTGGTAATATGTATTGTGAAAATATTATAATCGTCCTTTATATGAATTTCATGTGATTTTGGAGATGGATTAGATATATTCACATATAATCTATATTAATTATTAAAATATGGAAATCATATCTCATATTTCAAATCAACCTTTGATGATCTATTAGTGCAAGACTAACTATAAGATCTCTGGAAAAATTAACTCCATTATATATGTTTTAATACCCAATCATGAGGGGTATTTTACTTAATTGATTGAATAGGAAACTCAATGTTGGGAATATGAAAATTATGAGGGAAAATATATGTTTCCTAGTCCAACCTAAGATAATCAGGTATATATATCATTAGAAATTATATATTGAATCATGTTTATCTTTTAGATACCGATCACTATTTTTATTAATGAGTGATAAATAAAATTATGAGGATGCAATTTATTTAATGGGATAAAATTTCCATGAGATTATAGTTTCAATTTCACATAAATAAATATTGTATTGAATATATTGTTCCATACGTAACACTAAACTAAAAAACTATGATGTATTTTATGGAGATAAAATATTACAATACATGACAAACATTAATACATTATTAGAATGCAATAATGAAAAAAAAGATGATATTTAATTATGATATTTTATTATAATAAATATAACTTTTTATACATCAAATATTATTATTATATGATTTATTTGTAAATTGTTTTTTAAAAAATAATATTAATGGATTATATTGGTTAAATTTTTAGAATATAAATATGTAATTTGAATAGTATTTGGTGAATATTACTTTGTATTAAAGTAATAGTTTTAAAGAACTATTTTTTTTAAGTATTGTGTATTTTTAATTAATCGTGACTAAAGAAAAATTTTAATGAAATTTATTAATAAAATTTTCAGTAAAAATAAATTAGAATTAATCTAATATTTATTACTAGGTAAGTAATAGGAATAAATTCATTTTTTTTAAATGCATTTTACTAAAAAAATTATTTTCATGTGCTATGAATTTTTTTTTCAAGAAAATAAATAATTGTTAAATTATGATAAATTATATTTTTAATATTAATAATATGCTAAAAATTAATTTTTTTTGTAATTAATAGGATATAAGAACAAAAACAATTAAGTTTTTAGAAAGTTATTTTCCTATAAAAATGATTTTTCATTCAATTTTATTTATCCATTTAAAAGTTAAATTTATAAATTTTTTAAATTGAGTTTGAAAAAATGAGCTTAATTTTTGGACTAATCATGATAATATTATCTTAGGACGAATTTTTGAGATATTTTTTAGAAATATTGATTTTTAGGTGAATAGTGAAAAATACAGTTTTTACAAATACTATGACTTTTATGACATCATTAAGATATAATAATGAATTAAAAAATCATCAAATGATTTTCTTAACCAAATATGTTTCTATTAATGAAAATTATATATTAAAAATATTAAGTTTAATTTAGATTCCAATGTTTTCGATTTTGTGACCTAAGATATATTTTTCTAAAAATGTTTTTGTATGCATGATACACTTATTATTCTAAAATTAATTTTATCAATTTTATAAATTTAGTATTATGAAATTGATTTTATATTTTTTATCATAATGTAAAAATTATATTATAAGTTAAATTTTATTTTTAGGCATACAAATAAATTACTGAGGTTAAAAAAATGAGTTCCCATCGTGAAATTAAATTATATTAAATTGTTAAATTAAGGTTAAAGGGCCTAAAATATCTCAAAAAACATCCCTTATTTTTTTCATTAGAGTAGGATAGACTAATGGTTACCAACTCTCCATTATTTTCTACTTTTGGAGCCACTTTCCTTGAATAGTGCATCTCTTATTATAAAAAATGTCACTCTTATCACTTCTAAAATTACCCCTTCACCACCCTAATTTTACTCACACATTAATCCTATTAGTTTGAAAATAATTTAACCAAAAAACTCCCCAAAATTATTCCCCATTTTATATAGGTTTTTATCCCTCCAAAAAACAATTCGAAGAAGGATCAAGGATTTTCCCCATGGGGCAAGGTAAAAACTTCTAATCACTCTTTTTCATTTTTATTCCTTTATTTCTTATTCTACCTCATTCAAATATATTATAACCATGATAAAATGACAACATAAATATCATAATTATATTTAAATTATATTATGTTAATGGAATAGTTGTTTTCTAACTTCCTCCCAACAACTTGAAAAATGAAAATGTCGCTCGTGTTACGTGTTGAATGTCGCCTACATGGACAACATATTTTATTTTTCATAACCACCTCACATAAATTATTATAATAAATTATTTAATGAATAAATATTATATTTATTAAGTAGTTAATATTCTTTAATGATAAATCATTATCTAACTCCCCTCCCTTACATTCATTAAAAATTAAAACGTCGCCCATGCATACCTTTATGAACGATGTGTTTACTTTTCATCACCACCTTACATGGATGGTTGTAAAATATATTTTATGAATATATATTTTATTAAGTATTACTATATACCATTAATATTATTATGAAAGTATGACAAAAAATAACTATGATTATAAAGTAATCTATTGATATCGATAAATTACCCGAAACAAACTTTTCATGGATGTCATTCTCTCGAAAATTTCCCATGGTTTCATTCCAATGAATATTAGGATGAATAAATTATTTACAAAAAAATTATTTTTATATATTTTTTAATTTTTGAATGATTAAATTAGTATCAAATAATAGGTTCTGATGTCGCTAATAAAAAACATGCGCAAAACAATAAAGGTTACTAACATCGGATTATAAAAATAAACGATAACCAACTAATGAATATATAATGGATTATTATAATTAAATAGTAGAATAGGTAAAATATATTATTATATTTCTAAAATTATTTTTTAATATTTTTTTATTTATTATATAAAATGTTGAAGAGATTTTCTGGAATCCACGAGTTAAGTTAAGTGATTTTGCTAACTCAAATATCCTTTCATTGAGTTATAATGTTTCTTCTTAAATTTATCTTTTCTATGATAGGTTTTTTATACCCTAATATTTTATTATATGGTCATTTATATTAATATTTATTTAAACTTAAATTATTATTTCAAATATTCTTCTGTTCTGAATTTCTTTAACATAAAAGTATAAAATTGTTGAGAATAATTCTCATCGTCTTTTAAAGACTATTTTATTCCATGTCTATATTGTTTCTTCCCACAAATGTTATAATTTAATATTTTTAAATATAAATATATATTATTTATTTTTATCTTTATATTTATCTTCAACTATTTTTAAAATTAATCTTTATTACTCTTTTAATGGTGTGGATTTTAATAAGGGTATTTTGTTTAAAGATTTTTCTTTCACGATCATATATTTTATCCTTCACTCCAAATTTCCTTCAAAAAACATCTATATATTTTTCAAGGATACATTATTAATATTACTTTCAAGAGATATTTTTTCAAAAAAAATCATGTCAACTTCTTGAAAGAAACTTTTGAAAGTTTCTTGTATCTTAATCAGTTTAAGATAATGTTAAAAATATTTTATGAAATATTTTTTCATCATTTTTCTTACATTTTCCTCACTATATCAAAAAAACATATTATTTTGAGTAAATTTTCATAATCACCCTATAAATTCGATTTTTAAATACTTATTTAGGTTAACTGAATTTTTTCCATCAACCAATCTAACTCTTGAGGTCATTTTAGGTGACACCATTTGGAAATGTTACGAAATCTATTTTCCTTTCGTGGATTATTTATAATATGGTATATGATTGATTTTATAGGTAACACATGAATATGGATTAAAAATATGATATTTTTTGGGTTCTATATATCCCTAAAATTCATTGGTTAAGGTTTTATATCTCATGGTATAATAGTGTTGAGCATCAAAATGATGCAGTTAGTTATGTTCAAAATATTGAGTGTGAACATGATGTAATTAGAAATGTTAAAAATATTGAGCATGGGCTTGATGGGGTTATATATTTTAACAATATTAATCATTCACATGATGTAGTTATCTATGTTCATAATTTTTTGATTTATTATGATTATTCATGTGCCACATTTCTATGTCATATAACTATGTTATGATCCATGGTTCATGATTGTTCTTTACTCTTATGACATGGTATTTCTATGATAATTTGAGATATAATTTCCTTATATATTTTATTATAGAAAAATATTATTCTTTTTATTCTTTTAAGATGATATTTCTCTCATGGTCAAGTTTTCTCACATTATTATGATGTAACTCTTTATGACATATTGATAATTTTTTCTTTTTTTAGTGTTAGACCTCTCCCCCTCTTAGGTTGTATCATTCCCTAGGTTATAAAGATGAGTTTAACATATGATATATTTATAATGAAGTCAATTATGGTGTTATAATGGAGAAATTTTCAAAAATTTGTGAAATAAGATTTTTATACAGCTAATCTCCTAAGACACTAAATAATTAGGTTCTATGATTGTGCGAATATTTATGAGGTGTAATTTTTAAATTATGGAACTAATTTGAAACAAATAAAAGTTTATCTTGGTTCATCTATATTATTATCAAATCTATAAATAAAAGTATTTTCTTAGAACTAGATCCGGGAGTGCGAGTTTGGGTTACCTTACCCCCCCCCCCCCCCCGATCATCAGAGATAATTGAGTAGTGGTGAGGGATATATGTGTACATTATGTTAATGGTTTCTCTTAGATACCACAATATATAAATTGGTAATCATATTTTACATTTTAATTAAAACAAAATAAAGGAAATCTAACTCAATATAATAACATACATGAATAAATTCACACATATCAATCTGATAAGCATATAGTCATAATAAATATATAAAATATATTATTTATTTATCAATGAGTTGTGAAAATAAAAATATAGGGTAAGACTATTTTGGATGACACCACTTGTGGACAATCATTACACACAAACCACTCTAAAATCGGAATGGTGGTGGTATCTTGTTATCATCCAGACCATGAGTAAAGTTAATCACTTAACCCAAGAATAAAAATAATGGAAACATGGTTGTATATGCACTAAAAATACCCAATAATGGAGTGAGTATACTACATACTTTGTTAGAAATCCTTAAAAATTATATATGAGTTCCATATAATCATAAAACATCATTATTGGATAAACTAAAGTAGATTAAAGAAGGTGGATGAAAAGTAGTAAATAAAAACAATGGTAAGAATAGAATCATCTTAAAAATAAAACAAATATTTTTTAGGAAATTAGGGTTATCACCAGTAACCATTTCCATTATATAAACTAAATACTCATATAAAAAATGGAATCTAACATACGGTCATTTCTCACTTGTAATAATATTGAAGTCACTTTTTATTCAGGTCTTCACCTAAAAGACCATAATATGACACCCACCTACGCACCCTCAAAATTAAGTGTATCAAACTTAAGGAATAGTTAGTTTACCTTCCCCCCCCCCCCAACCCATCTAAAATATGGGGTGTACTAAACTCAATACATGGGTATGTTACCACCCCCATTTTAAATGTGAGGTATATCACACTAAAATCATGGACAGTGATATATTTTATAAGTCCTTCTGGAAATCCACAAAAAAACTAAGGTAATTTCACATTGAAATAATCAATCAAACTTGTGTATTTTTTAAATAACAATTTACCACTTTACTTCCATCCAAAACAAGGAATAACCCATTTAATGGAAGAAACAACAATAATCAATTGCTGACATACATTGTCATATCACCCATACTTGACCATGCATTAAACTATGATGAAGTGACTTTCACTTTGGCATGGTTTCTCTTAGAATAAACCATGGAATGGTTAATAATTCCACATAATGGTTTTAGATTTAGTGTATATTTTAACCAAGAACAACTTTTTATCTAAAATTCCACAATTAAAATGGTTATTTCTCTTAAAATATACATTCACCCAATTACTAAAACTTACTCATTTATTTTAAGGTTTTATTTTTAAAAAAATAGTATACCATTACACAAGGAAATAGAGTAATTATCCAAATTAATGTATAATATAATATTATTAATATATGTTTCCACAAGCCACTTTTTATATTTTTAGAAAGAAAAATAAAGAAATATTTGGGGGAATAAATAAAGAATAATGGATTTTAAATTAAAAATATTGAAATCAAGAAATTAATTTCACTTTTACATTATTTTTATTAATGTATTTTAGTCACAAACTAATTCCTACAACTTAACAATTTAGATAGCATAAATTATTTAATTTATACTAATCATTAAAGGGGTACATACGAGTTCCATCAAAAAGATCACTTACTCGACTATCATGTTATAAAGACAAAGGCACTAATAATGTGTTCAATTAGAATAAAGGTACTTTATACACTATTAAAAAGTTCCCTTTTATTCATAGTAATTTTTTTATCACTTGGTGAAACCTAAAATTTTTAGAATCCCAAAATGAAAAAATAATTATATAAGAAGGAGGAGTGGAGGAATAAGAATATGATGATAATTATGGAGATGATATTGAAGAATACAACCTTACTGGACCATTAAGTTCACTTTTGATGAAGGTAAAAGAAGAATAAATAATAGGTCAAATGATGTTACCCTCCCTCCTTACTCTCCAAGGTTTCACAACACACCCACAAAATTAGGGGGGTCATTTAACCCTATTTAATTTGATGATTATGATGATGATGATATAATAATATCCATATAACTAATAATCATAATAACTAATAATAATGATATAACTCTTGTAACATTAATAATTATTTCAATATATTAATAATAACAACAACACTATAAAAATATTTTAATAAAATCCATAATCATAATTTTTGTTTGAATAATAATTTTTAAACACCATTGAGATCATCTCCCATATTTAAATTATAATATTCACCCTAAAATACTTAATTAAAGACCCTTTACCACTCTAAAATATCCCACTGGAGGTTCAAAGACAAAAATGGAAGGTTTGTAAAGTTTTAAAAAATCTATAGTTAATGTGCATAGTTTACAAACATTGAACCTAATAGTGAATTTTTTACTAGCACGTTTTTAAAAAAAATGCATGATTTAAAAGTATTTTTAATGATGCATAAACCACGCACAACCAAAAATATTAGAAAAATACCTTTTTCCATGATTAACTAATTTTTAAACATTTTAATAATTAGAAAAACATACGGTGTTATATTGAGTCACGCTCAAAAAATGACACATTAGTTTGGGAATTCTCACTCACAGAGAAATATCATTGGACATACTCACTCAGAGGGGAAATTTTATCTAGAAAAACACACTCTGAGGGAAATATCATTAGACACCTTGTTTTTGAGATTTTTATATATAAACATCCTTACATAATAGAAAAAATCATTAGAATTCCTTAATTGGAGTGAAAGTGCGTTTGGATAACCTCGCTCAAATAGAAACATCATTTGACATCCTCACCCAAATGGAAACTTCATTAAACATCCTCACTTCTAAGGTAAAGTGCACTCAAACATCCTCACTTTGAGGTAATCAAAATTGTACATACTCACTTGGAAGAAAATTTTCATATATACATAACTAAAAAAAATCATTTCACATCCTCACTTGGAGGGGGAAAGTGAATCTGGGAATCCTCACTCAAAGTTAAATATTATTGATGTCATATTAAATACAATAACATACCTTACATTTGGTTTTTACACCCACTTCAGTGCCACATATCACATCATAATCTCCTGGGAAAGTAATATACAGTAGTGATACACAAAATGAATAGTCATGGCATCGTTACACCACCTTAGCATATCAATATTTTAAATGAATAACACTACCATATATCAAAATAAACAACATCACCTTAATCACCGCACCAACCAGCACATAAGTCAATCATACCAGTGAAAAAGAAACATTTTTATTGTCATTCTCAATCATGGAACCAATATATCATTCAAAAAATTATTTGTTCCAAAACTACATGGGGCAATTATTTAAACACATAATTGGTTTTTTATCTAATTAATTTTATAACTACTACATGTTTCTTTATAAGTCTTCATACAAACGTTAATAAAGAACCCCACCTATCAATGGTCAACCATCCATTTTTTCTCTTATATTTATATAGTTTAAAGATTAAAAATACTTAATATATGTGGGATACCATTATTCCATGCATTGAATGTCATAACCATGAAGTCTCTCCCATTTCATATTTTATTTATCAACTTTGAGTGCATTAGATTCCCTATTGGGTCTCCTTTACTTGATTTTTCCCAATTCATGCACTAAGTATTTTCATAAATAAAATAAAAAAAATACAATGGTTTGGGTCACCTACCACTATTATAAAATGGTCAATTTACATGTATAAAATCATGACACTATGCCCCAAAATCATGGTTGTGGCATACCTCCATAGTTTTGGTAACTGTAGTTCATGGTCATAGATACATATTTCCATATCTAGAGACCATTACATCACTACTATAAAATAAGGATTTGGAGTCCCATAGAATGGGTGACCACTTATAGAGGTTTCTAGACTGAAAAAAATCACAACCCCCCCTCCCTCATGCAGGCCTCCCTCAAAAAACCCTACCTATGACGCCCATCATCTCCCTCAACACACCCACCTTCGCCTCTAGATCCAACTCCCTCTAGCTCTTACTAATGATCTTTATCCCTCCCTGACTCCCCTCCCCACATTTTTCTCCACCTACCTTGCCCACGGATCCCTCTTATTGGGCCTCTCCTATCACTGAAATCGACCAAGGGTCGTGCACCACCCATCCGCCTGCACCACGGCCTCTCCCCCGCGTCTCACCAGTCCTCTGACTCCCTCTCCTTGGGCCTCTCCTGTAACTGCAATTTACCCAAGGTCATGCACCGCCCATCCTCCCACACCACTGCCTCTTCCTCGTGTCCCACCAGTCCTCTGACACCATCTCTACAGTCACTTGGTTCTAGATTTTTCATGCTATCATGTAATCCAAAATTTTTGATATTAGGGTTTTTATTTTGGACACATCCATCACTTAGATTGGAAACTAGGTTTGTGGTAGTTGGTTTTTGATGGCCCTTAAATATTATGATGGTGTGTTTTTTACTATATATACTCTGTTATTTGGTGGTTGATTCCTGTATTGATCTAGAGAACAGAATTCCTAATGAGAATGAGTATAGATAATGCTGTGTAGGTTTTTGTAACAGATGAACTAGGGTTATTGATAATGACACATAGAATTTTAGAATTTATTATTTTTATATATAGTACCATATGATACATATGGATATGATAATTTACTAGTTGACCATCAACCATATTTACCTTTTTATTTATTTTTTGTTAGTGAAGACGTAACTATGTACTACAAATTTATTGCTTATTTATTAAGAATTTCTGGTGTTTACTTAGTTGTTCACCTTTAGTGGATAACCAACTATGAATAGTGTTTTTCATGCACTAACTTTTACCAAATGGTTTATTTAATTATATTTTTTGATTTATTGGGATGCATTACATTAGTTTCTAAGGTTGATATTCAAAGATTGGTATTTAATGATTTTTTTCATGTACCACATATACATACAGGTTAGGTTTTGTTTCATTTTTGTGATTTATAATTTATATTTCTAAAGTTATAGTTTCCTTATATATTTTGATTATAGTGTATAAAAAATTTCATTGCACATTTGTTAAGATATTAGTGGATCACAGATTCCTTATTGTCCATGTTGGCTCTCTATTTTTTAGTATAGCCAATAAAATATATTTTGTTTCTTAACTAACCGACTCCTCCACCCATCCGATCAAATGATTGAAGTAATTCCATTATATATGGCTCATAATTTATCCAACTTTATAATACGAATAAAAATATAGTGAAGTAAAATAATTATCATGTGTATGGGAGGTGAATATGATAAGTATGTAAGGGAAGAGGATCCATCAACACACCCAACCAGTTTGACTTCACAATTAAGAAAATTAGACTGAAAATAGATTAACAAGAAATATATATTTAAATTTCAAGGGAAATATCACAAGAAAACTCCACTATAAATCATTATTTATGTTTTTTGTCTATTAAATAGAGTAAATATATTTCAATAGAGGAAAACATAGGGTAAAAAATGAAATTACAATCCAAGAAATATAAGTATTCAGAATTTATATAATATTTCTTTTTCTAAAGTGTCTTATTACATTTATACGATTCATCAGCTACCTCTATTAATATGGGATTTAGTTCCCTTTCTCATCTCCTCCTATTTCATCAACCAGCCTCTATGTGAACTTTTTATTAAGGCTTTACCAAATTTAGTTATGAAACTTACATGAAGACTATTTTTTTGTCATGGGTGCGATCATGCAAGCAACATTTTGACCTTCCCATGTCAATGGCCTCAAACTCTTTCTTAGAAAACATGGTTTAGGTATATTTAAGAATACTTCCTCTTATAGAATTATCATGGAGGTACTACAGTCTTTGTTTAAAGCATTTATGATAGATATGATATATTTTAGAGGAATTTTATATAGTTTATGATATATGGAATCATAATAGAGATATTGATTATGTTCAATGTAATTATCCTATTTTAGTCATTAATTTGTAGATATCATAAGTAGTGATAGGGATTTCCTAAGCATCATGGGAAAATATATGTGTATTTAACCTCTAATGATTAAAATATAATTGGTGATATTGACATTTCAAAGTTGGAAGTAGATAGTTTTCTTTAGTTTCAAACCTCCATCCTGCCATATTAATGATAGGATGTAATCAAAGGTGGTATTCCTACCACCTTAATCATTTTAACACATTTTTATTTGTTATAAAATATAATTCAATGCATGGATTATATGAAGTAATATCTCCCCAAAAAACATTTTTGATTGGTGGTGATATGGATATTGAAAATGAAATGGAGATAAAATTTTATTTCATTACATAGGGAATTCATAAACAATGATTGATATCCCCATGTTGATTTTTGTTACTTTAACCCATCAATATGTATGAATTAAATCTATCATTATCCATATAATATAATAAGATGTATCTATTATATTCCATTTTTAGATGAAAATTAGTTTCATGGGATCATTGTGGTATGTAATGTCTATTTTCTTTGACTTTTTTTGTTTTATATCTTGAAATATCATTTTATCACTAGTTTCAAAATCCATCTCTTTACATACACATGATAGTAATTAGTGGGGATATAACTATTTCCTAAAATAGAGTATACCTCTAATAAAAACAACCCATTTAATTTCCAATATCCTCAGTATCACCTTGACTTCACTTCACCTACAAGATATAAAAACAAAAAATTAATCTACATTTATAAAAAAATTATTCAATATAATAAATATAATGTGTTACTGTATTAGGATCACTTAATATTTTACTCTTAAAAATCACCAATAATCAAATTTGTAGTAAATCACTACTAGAGGATATCCTATATTTTAGTAAAATATCAACCAAATAAATGGCCAAACCAAAATAAATATTAATGACTTGTAATTTTATAAATTTTTAGTAGTTTTTTTATGATAACTAATTTATACATCCCATGAATACCAACTTATTTTAAAAAATTCATATTTTTAATTAAGGTTATTTTATTTTCATATTTTAATCATTATCACAACCAACACCCACCAATACTTTTTATTTGTTTTCTAAAATTTTAATAAAAATACAGACATAATACCTCAGACGTTATTAAATAGGAGACCTAGTGTTCATCCTATATAATGTGTTTAGTTTATAAGCATATTAATTTTATTTTAATGAAAATTCGGCCACATATAACCCATTATTTATAAACTATATAACATCATTCATGTAATCCTTTTATGTATGTATATGGTATATTCAACGGTTTTCCATAGAACTGTAATATTTAAAAGAAATCATTATTTATTATATAAATAATAACTTGTCTAAATACTTAAACTAAGAGATATGGTGGTGATAAATCAAGTGACTCGATTAGTGATGGTATTGTGAATGAATCAAAAATTAGAAGATACAATGTGGGAGTTAGAGTAGGATGTGATCGAATAATAATCACACTTTTTCAAAAATTAGGATCTGATTAAAATATATGTGTTTAATTTTTATGGGAGAAGAATATTAGAACTAAAATAACTTATAAATATTTTTCTATAAAGAATAAAAAATGTTTATTATAATTCACCACTATATCAATAATATGAAATAAAAATTATTTTATTGTAATATAAAATTAAATAATAATAATATGAATCCATCATAATCATAATATAGAAAAAAGAACAATAATTAAAAAATAATCTTGGTGATCTTGATTTGGGAATCACATAGTGGTTATTCACCAATAAGAAGGATGGATGTAAATATAACAATAGTAATAAAATCACTTTTAGAATTAAATTAATAATTTTCAACATAAATTAAAATCATTAAAATAAAAAAATGGAAGGAAATCATGGTTTATAGATTATATTTTAGAGAACTTAATGGAATTTATGATTTTAAGTTATTCATTTCACAACTATTAAATACAAATAAGGTATTCATTATATAACTATTTAGGGTACATATTAGTGTTGGAGTTGGTGGTCTAGAACCAACTACTTTGGACTTTATTCATTAAATAAAAGCATTATCACATATTGATTGTTCTTCTGTGTGACATGTCATGTGATAATTTCTTGAGGACAACTATTACATTAAAGGTTCGTAGCGGATCCCTGCTATGATGAGAACCTGGAATTTCTATAACACTGTTCTTGAATGTATGTTCTATGGCCGGATGATATTATTTGAGGGACACAAATAATACAGGTCATTAGGGGTGAGGACTCATAAAACTTTGAGGCACCTTCTCATGGTGTGCGCCCTTGGTGATATCCAGGAGGATATTATGAGAACGAGACCTTCCAGTAGGAAATCCACATTTCATAGTGTCATTGGATGTTCCTATCTACGGACGTGTGTATTGATCCTTAGACTTTAAGATTATTATTAATGGGTATTACAACTCGCGCACTTAGATGTATTGACGAAAACTGTGACGACACACTTTTCGTAGTGAGGTAGGATACGTTGGGTGCGTCACGAGTAATACCGCATTAATAGATAATGCGAGAAAGGATTTTTCCCTTCCGTTCCATAATGGAAGTAGATATCTCAGGCCCTTTGATGGAATTGATATAGCCTAAATAAATCCATGGCCATGGTAAGGTATGGGCAAGTTCAATTCCGGGAAGTCAAAGAAAGAATAATCAATCACATGGGTTGATGGCACTAGCATGCAACCCGCTTGATTGGAGATATCGAGACAAAGGGATTATATTACACGGTAAGTGTTCGTAGGAGGTAACACGTCATTGCGGCGTTAACTTCTTTCCCTATGGGTGCCTTGGCGTGTTGCTAGATGATAACCTTGGACTTTAGGCAGGCTCAGCCTAATGCCACTGAGAAAGAGGCCTAGAGTGTCACACACTAAGTGTGTCCATGTATCTCAGTTAAATATTAATTTAACAAGTTAAATAAATATTATTCCCGAATATGGTTTAATAATTATTTAAGGATGTCTTATCACGTTTATTTTGACACTAGTTATTCGAGAGAATATATTGTGGACGAAATAATATATTTATTAGCGAGTAATGCAGTTAAATTTATTTAAAAATAAATAGTCATTACTCAAGGTCTAATAAATGTGGTGGAGAAAAATGGAAAATAAAAGTACACGCCGTGTATATTAAATATACACGCCGTGTAGTTTTATGGAAAACAAGTACATGTCGTGTATTAATTATTACACGCTGTGTAGTTTTTTCAGTTGGGATTTTTAGGATTTAATATTATTTTATTAAATGATATTTATTATAATCAGCGTGGGCGCATGTCAAGGAATTAATAATTCGACATGGGGGGGTTCAATAAGAGTTAATGAAATAAATAAAATGAGTAACGCATTTATTTATTGTCATAACTCTATTAACCTCAAACATGATTTTAAATATCCTCACAACCCCAACATTTTGAAGAGCCATTGGTTGTGCACAACAGATTTGGAAATACTCTCAAGCCAAGAGAGAATTCTCTTTCCACCAAGAACGCCCTCAAGTTACGAGAGCAAGATCCTCCACCGGATCAAGGCGGTAAAAGGCAGATATTGCAAGAAAAGGTTCTTCCGTGCTAGCACTCGGAGATCCCTTCGGCGACGTCTGGAGATACGTGACACACGTGTGGATCACCGCTAGAGGAATCCTACACTTGGATTCTACGACGCAACGACAGATCACCGAATCGTAACCGGACACATCAACGAAGAAAGAATTCCAACGAGGTAATTCTTATGAATTAATTAAATTAATTATAATAAACATATGATGATCCTCCTCAAGGGTTCCGGGACTCTTCTTTTCTTTTCGTTCTTCGTTCTATTCCGAAGATTTGGCGTTTTATATCATGACAGATCTCGGATTGAACGTTGTTTAACGTTAAAATTAAAGTTGGGAAACCCACTAATGCGCTTCCACTGCACCTAGAACCTTCAAGTGGTATCAAAGGGGTTATATCGTTGGTTATAATTATTTAGTTTTTTCATTGGTGATTTACATATTTAATAATTTAGTTATTTCAATTCATGTTTAATCGTTCTGGAAATCTGAATCTCGAGATCTGTTCCTCCTCCCTCGTTTCTCGTTCACCTCACAGAAATGGATTTTTCTTTTAATTTTGATTAAAATAAAATAGAGGAACTCATCCGGAGGAGCCAAACGTTTCTGGCCATATAACACCAGAATACACGGCGTGTATTCGGAAGTACAGGTCGTGTAGTCTAGGTTCAATGCATTGACTGATCCGCCAAATCAGGTTGTGTATTGGATTCTTTCTAAGAATTTAAGACACCCTGTGTTGACCAGAAACAGGTGGCACACAGTTTCCGAAATACACTCAGTGTGGTCCAATGAACACGACGTGTAGTCCCTTCAGGTTAGGGTTGGGTCGTGTACTCCGTACACGGCCTGCCCGGCTGGAAACCGTGTAATGCAGAAACTACACGGCGTGTGTCCCACTGTACACGTCGTGTACTCCGAAAATTTCAGAAGTACATTAACACGCCTTATCCCTGGGTGTGTACTTCGGATGGACGGTGAAGAAAAGTACACGTCGTGTAGTCGGAACTACACGCCGTGTACTCACCCAAATTACGCAGATTTATTAAAATTTATTATTATATTATACAAACCCTTGAGACGTGTACCATGGTGCAGGCGTAAAGCTGAGGCACAACACGTGATAGGTGTTTTATATATATGTGTTTAATTTAACATCTACGTAATAAATGGGAATTCACCGGGTTGCCTCCAAGGTACAAGTTACGTACAAGTATAATTTTAAATGAATTTATTTGTTTAAAATTATGATGGATGAGAATCTCAAGGAAATTCGGAAAATTGATTTAAGATAAAAGGATTTATTAATTGAAGATAATTAATTGATTCGAGTGTGATTTATCTTAAAAAATAATGATTAAATAATTGAATGCTAGTTTTATTTATGTGTAAATATCGTTGCATGTATGGATGATCATGAGCAAGACCGAGACCTTTGTATGATAATGGTTTCTTTTAATTTATTTATTTAAATTAAATTTGTTGTCCTGCGATCCATCTCCTCATTAATATGTAGGTCCTACGCGCCCAAGGATTATTTTATGTAAAAACCCCTTTTTACCCCTCACCTGTGTGTGAGATAAATGCATATGTAATGGATGGAGCTCCCAAGCTAGTGGAGGCGGCTCAAGTCAGGAGCCAAGGGGAAACCAATCCATGGAGATACAAAGGTGGACAGGTGGAAAGCTGTAGACACGAACCCGAAAGGTTCAAGGTGTTTCTCCCCTAGGTCTTGGGTTAGTTTATCAACCGCTAGATAAACTAACCAATAGAAAAGCTCATGATCATACCATTTATTTTATTTCTATCAGTTTGATGGTTTATTTATTGTGGGTGTGTTGTCACGATCACACAATTAATGAATTAAATGAGCATGCAAGATGGAACTAAAATAAAATTGGCTTATATGTAAATATTATCTTAGACATGGTTAATAACTTAAGTATATCCCACTTAATATTAACAAGCATGTAATCAAAGATAATAAAATGTCAATTTACGTATAAGGATAAAATCCCTCAAGATAAATATTAAGTCGGCATAGCCTTCCATAATCTTGGTTAGAATCGAACCATAGTTCAAAGTTCTTGACCAACCCTAGTTGGGGTGCTTTCAATTATTGTAGAATTCTAATTTAAGGTTTTGGGTTGACTTGACTTGGTTCGCATCAAGGGTTGATTGCCACAGCAGGACTTGGTGTGACCAATAGGCAAAGGTTGAAGAAATCCAAAAAAGGATTTCAGGATTGGGGAGTCCACTCAGCGGATCAAGGAACTGCGAGTTAATGCAGTTGGCATTTGGAATGCCTACCTAAAACCCTTCAAGTTGCTTGACCAACCCTAGTTGGGGTAATGAGAAGGGCAATATGGATCCTTTCCACTAGAATATTCACGAAACAGAATATTTCGAACTCAATGGTGAGGGCTATTGGATTTCGATAAAATAGTGGGAGACTAATAATTATTAATTTATTTAATTGTCTCAAATTTTGTAATAAAGTACTAAATATTTGCTCATCTTAATTTGTAGAAACGGTAAGAAAATGACTTCAAACATATCATTGCGCACCATAATCGAAAAAGAAAACCTTCTCATCAGCACCAATTTCCAAGAGTGGCAGAGGCGTTTACGCGTCGTCCTTTGCCACGAAAGGAAATTATATGTGCTGGAAGAGCCTATTCCAGTTGTGCCTGGGAAAGAGGCTAGTGATGAGAAATTATCTCTCTACATGAAACACATGGATGATGCCACAGATGTCCAGTGTTTCATGCTATCGGCCATTTCTAATGAGCTCTTGAAACAACATGAAAATATGGACGTGTATCGCATGATGTCTCACCATAAAGATCTCTACTAAGAGAAGGCGAGACAGGAGAGGTATGAGATCTCCAATGCTTTGTTTACCACGAAGCTTGGAGAGTCTGCGCCAGCTGGGCCTCATGTAGTCAAGCTTTTTGGCTACATTGAACGCCTGGACATCTTAGGGATTAAATTCCCGGATGAGTTGCGTACAGATCTCATCCTATCATCACTGCCCAAGACCTTCTCTAGCTTCATTGTCAACTATAACATGAGCGGCAATGAGAAGAGTCTATTGGAGCTTCTGACCTTGATTCTCCAGGTAGATAAGGACACGGGGCGTGACAAACCCGCGGTCCTTATGGTGAACAAGAAAAGGAAGGACAAGGAAAAGGGTCCAAAGACTTATAAACGGTCTAAAGCCCCCGAGCACTGTCCCTCAAAGAAGGGGAATATCCAAAGGCAGGGCAAGGAACGGGAGGCAGTGTGTTTTGCATGTGGCAAGTAGGGCCACTGGAAGAGGAAATTCACCCAGAAGCATGGGGACGCTAAATGTGCGTTTGTTATCGAGTGCAATCTTTCTATTTCTACACATTGGGTATTAGATACAGCTTTTGGGGCTCACATCTGTATTCAAATGCAGGAACCAAGTAGATTTAGAAATATCGCCAGAGGAGAGGTGGATCTTCGAGCTGCCAATGGCGCAAGGCTGGCTGCGTTGGCTATTGGCGACTACCACCTCTCATTGCCGGCTGGGATGATTTTGATTTTACATAACTATTATTATGTGCCTAGTGTTACCAAGAACATAATTTCTGTATCTTGTTTGGATATGGATGGATTTGTTTTCAAATTTGGAAATAATGGTTGTCTCTTTTATAAGAACAACGTATGTTATGGTATGACACATTTAAATAATGGTTTGTATGTATTGAATTACGAAAACCAAGTGTTGGAAATCGATAACGAAACAAACTCACATGACTTATACATCACCCAGTTATGGCATCACCGCCTTGGTCATGTGAACGAGAAGCATTTGATAAAACTCTGCCAAGATGGCTATTTAGACTCTACTAAGCTAAAACCACATGATAGATGTCATGCTTGTTTAAAAGGAAAAATGACCAAGCCACCTTTTGGTGGACAAGGTGAAAGGTCCATAGAGCTTCTAGGATTGGTACACACAGATGTGTGTGGACCATTTCCAGTAGAAGTTAGAGGTGGATATTCTTACTTTATTACTTTTACTGATGATTTGAGTAGATATGGCTATGTCTACTTAATGAGGTATAAGTCAGAGTCCTTAGAGAAATTTAAGGAATTCAAGAATGAAGTAGAGAATCAACTTGGTAAGAAGATAAAGAAGATTTGATTGGATCGAGGTGGAGAATATCTGAACCAAGAGTTCATCGATCTTCTACGGGAGTCTGGGATTCTATCTCAGCTCACTCCTCCTTATACACCACAGTGGAATGGTGTTAGTGAAAGGAGGAACCACACCTTGTTGGACATGGTGAGGTCGATGATGAGTCATGCAGATCTTCCATTATCCTTTTGGGGATATGCATTACAAATTGCAGCATACATATTAAACCGAGTACCAACTAAGGTGGCAAATAGAATTCCATCCGAGTTATGGAATGGAAGGAAACCCACTTTGTCACACACACGTGTATGGGGATGCGAGGAATTTGTTAAGGCCTTCTCAGGCAACAAACTAGCACCCCGGGGCACGAAGTGTATCTTTATAGGATATCCTAAGGAAACGAAAGGATATTACCTATATAACCACCAAGATAAGAAAGTGATTGTTGCCAGACAAGTCATCTTTCTTGAGAGGGAGAACATCCTCAAGAAGGATAGTGGGAGAAAGATTGACTTCGACGAAGTTGATGCTCAAGATACAAAGGAGTTGGTACAGGAACAAGTTCCACAGGTCCCCGTGGAAGAGGTTCCAGAAACACAAGTACTGCGTAGGAGCTCAAGAGAGGTAAGGGAACCAGAGAAATTTGGTTTCCTAGTCACCGAGGATGGTGAATCATTATTGTTGGACAATGATGAACCTCTATCCTACAAGGAAGCAGTAGAAAGCTCAGAAGCTACAAGATGGCTATAAGCTATGAATTCTGAGATGGATTCCATGTATCAGAACCAAGTTTGGGTTCTGGTCGATGAGCCAGTTGATGTAAAGCCTGTTGGATGCAAATGGGTATTCAAAAGAAAGCTGGACATGGAAGGTCAAGTTAGCACCTATAAAGCAAGGCTAGTGGCTAAAGGATTCAGACAACGTCAAGGAATTGACTATGATGAAACCTTCTCACCAGTTGCCATGTTTAAATCCATAAGAATCATACTTTCCATAGCATCTTACCATGACTACGATATTTGGCAGATGGATGTCAAATCAGCATTCCTTAACAGGAACCTTCAGGAAGATGTCTATATGACACAACCATAATGTTTTGTGACACCAGGTGAAGCCAAACAGGTTTGTAAGTTGCATAAATCCATTTATGGATTGAAGAAAGCATCCAGGTCATGGAACCTTCGATTTGATGAAACCATAAAGGAATTTGGTTTCATTAAGAATGAATGTGAGTCATGTGTTTATAAGAGGTTTAATGGGAATGTGGTCATCATCCTAGTGGTATATGTTGATGAGATATTGCTTATTGGAAAAGACATACCAGCCTTACAGTCAGTTAAGGACTGGTTGAACAAGTGTTTCTCCATGAAGGACTTAGGAGAAGCAGCCTACATTCTAGGGATCAAGATCATTCGTGATAGATCCAAGAGGCTGCTCGGACTAAGTCAGGGTACATACATTGACCAGATACTAAAGAGATTTATTATGGAAAAATCAAAGAGGGGATTAGTTCCAGTGTCACATGGCTTACATCTTTCTAAGAAAATGTGTCCCCAGACACAACAGGATAAAGATAGGATGAGCAAGATCCCATAAGATTCGGCTATAAGATCCATCATGTATGCCATGTTATGTACCAGGCTTGATGTTGCCTATGCACTGAGCATGGTAGGAAGATATCAAGCAGATCCAGGAGAACAGCATTGGACTGCTGTTAAGACTATCCTTAAGTATCTGAGAAGAACTAAGGATATGTACCCGGTGTATGGAGGAGACGAGGAGCTTGTCATCGGAGGGTATGCTGATGCTAGTTTTCAAACAGATCAGAATGATCTGATGTCGCAATATGGATATGTTTTCTGTCTCAATGGAGGAGCTGTGAGCTGGAAGTGTTCAAAGCAGCCAGTTGTCGCCGATTCTACAGTGGAGTCTGAGTATATAGCGACTTCTGATGCAGCCAAAGAAGTCGTTTGGATTCGGAACGTTCTCTAGGAGCTTGATGTGGTGCCTAGGAGTAAAGATCCCATTATAGTGTATTGTGATAATACTGCAACGGTGGCTCTTGCAAAAGAACCAAGGTCACATCAACGGACAAAGCAAATACTCCAGAAGTATCACCTCTTGAGGGATTTCTATCAAAGGGGTTGAGTTGCAGTGAGCAGAGTATCCACGGAAGAGAACGTGGCGGACCCCATGACTAGAGGCCTATCTCAGCAGAAGCATGAATATCATGTGAGAGCTAGCGGGTTAAAGTTTCTTAGCAGTTGGCTCTAGTCCAAGTGGGAGTCTGTTGGAGTTGGTGGTCTAGAACCAACTACTTTGTACTTTATTCATTAAATAAAAGCCTTATAACATCTTGATTGTTCTTCTGCGTGACATGTCATGTGATAATGTCCTAAGGAAAGCTGTTGCATTAAAGGTTCGTAGCAGATCCCTGCTATGATGAGAACCTGGAAGTGCCATAACACTGTTCTTGAATGTATGTTCTATGGCCGGATGATATTATTTGAGGGACACAAATAATACAGTTCATTAGGGGTGAGGACTCATAAAAATTTGAGGCACCTTCTCATGGTGTGTGCCCTTGGTAATATCCAGGGGGATATTATGAGAACGAGACCCGCCAGTAGGAAATCCACATTTCATAGTGTCATTGGATGTTCCTATCTACGGACGTGTGTATTGATCCTTAGACTTTAAGATTATTATTAATGGGTATTACAACTCACGCACTTAGATGTATTGATGAAAACTGTGATGACACATTGTTCGCAGTGAGGTAGGATACGTTGGGTGCGTCACGAGTAATACCGCATTAATAGATAATGCGAGAAAGGATTTGTCCCTTCCGTTCCATAATGGAAGTAGATATCTCAGGCCCTTTGATGGAATTGATATAGCCTAAATAAATCCATGTCCATGGTAAGGTATGGGCAAGTTCAATTCCAGGAAGTCAAATATAGAATAATCAAGCACATGGGTTGATGGCACTAGCATGCAACCCGCTTTATTGGAGATATCGAGACAAAGGGATTATATTACACAGTAAGCATTCGTAGGAGTTAACACGTTATTGCGGCGTTAACTTCTTTCTCTATGGGTGCCTTGGTGTGTTTCTAGATGCTAACCTTGGACTTTAGGCAGGCTCATCCTAATGCCACTGAGAAAGAGGCCTAGAGGGTCACACACTAAGTGTGTCCATGTATCTCAGTTAAATATTAATTTACCAAGTTAAATAAATATTATTCCCGACTGTGGTTTAATAATTATTTAAGGATGTCTGATCACATTTATTTTGACACTAGTTATTCGAGAGAATATATTGTGGACGAAATAATATATTTATTAGCGAGTAATGCAGTTAAATTTATTTAAGAAATAAATAGTCATTACTCAAGGTCTAATAAATGTGGTCGAGAAAAATGGAAAATAAAAGTACACGTCGTGTATATTAAATATACACGTCGTGTAGTTTTATGGAAAACAAGTACACGCCGTGTATTAATTATTACACTCCGTGTAGTTTTTCCAGTTGGGATTTTGAGGATTTAATATTATTTTATTAAATGATATTTATTATAATCAGCGTGGGTGCATGTCAAGGAATTAATAATTCGACATGGGGGGGTTTTCAATAAGAGTTAATGAAATAAATAAAATGCGTAACCCGTTTATTTATTTTCATAACTCTATTAACCTCAAGCATGATTATAAATATCCTCACAACCCCAATATTTTGAAGAGACATTGGTTGTGCACAACGGATTTGGAAATACTCTCAAGCCAAGAGAGAATTATCTTTCCACCAAGAATGCCCTCAAGTTATGAGAGCAAGATCCTCCACCGGATCAAGGCGGTCAAAGGCGGATATCGCAAGCAAAGGTTCTTCCGCGCTAGCACTCGGAGATCCCTTCGGCGACGTCCGGAGATACGTGACACACGTGTGGATCACCGCTAGAGGAATCCTACACTTGGATTCTATGACGCAACGACAGATCACCAAATCGTGACCGGACACATCAACTAAGAAAGAATTCCAACGAGGTAATTCTTATGAATTAATTAAATTAATTATAATCAACATATGATGATCCTCATCAAGGGTTCCGGGACTCTTCTTTTCTTTTCGTTATTCATTCTATTCCAAAGATTTGGTGTTTTATATCGTGACGGATCTCTGATTGAACGTTGTTTAACTTTAAAATTAAAGTTGGGAAAACCCACTAACGCGCTTCCGCTGCGCCCGGAACCTTCAATTAGTTGATTATTAGGAATAAAAAAGTAATTTTAACTATTTTATATATAGGATTTTGTATACATAAATAAAAGTTATTAATCAGAAAAATATAATGTAATGTCATATATCCTTCTCAGAAATGATTGAAAATATTAATTGTTTTGATAAATCCTTTCACTTTGAAGTAATTTTCTTATTAACACACTTGGAAAATGTGTTTCTATTATTTAAGTGGGTTTCTTATAAAATTTATATGAAAATTATGTGAAATTGTTTTTAGAAATAAATCAATATTGAGGATCTATTTGGTCATAATTCTTAAAAATCTCTTAGAGTACATATCCATTTTGATAAATTCGTTTGTGAGAGTGCTTTCAAATTTCATGAAAATTTGTTTATTGAAAATTTCTTTATTCATATATTATAAACAAGAGTGAATGTTGTCTTTATATTTACTTTTACTTTAACTATCTATTCTAATTTCCTTACCTATTGAAAAGTGTAAAAAAATTATCATTTTGTAACAAAAATATATCTTAGTTGAGATTTATTTTATATATTCATTTGATCAAATTTTTATTTCTGTTAAAAATATTTTTTTCATTCGAACATGTTTTATAAGCACTTCTCTAAAAAATATTTAGTCACTTAAAAAATAAGACTTTAAAAAAATTATAATTAATTAAATATAATCTAATGATCGTGTCATTTTGGGATTGTATTTTTTTTTTGTTTAGGATGAGTATTAATTGAAATCCATGTTAAATTTTTTAGTCTTCATTTTAAACATATTTTGTGATATGAAATTATAAAAATTCATGAAATATAAAGTCATGTAAAAATGTTACATCCTGTTTTATAGATACAAATATGGATAAGAGTTGGATTGATCTTCCAAATAGAACATCTAAATAATATTTATAAACCATTATGTAGTTTACAGATTTAACTAGAGGATTAAAAATTGATGATGTCAGTTTTCCATGTAGAAAATGTGAAAACATATAGAAATTTATATGAAATATTTTGAGGGCACCTCTATTCGTGAATGGGTTTATGAAACATTTTAAGAGCTGAAATTTCCATGGGGAAGAATATATTCATTTTTATCATACATAAATAGTTCATATGGATGTTTTTGTAAGGAATAATGATCATATTCATAAAATTATCAATAAAATACTATCTGGGATGCCTCTTGAAGGCATTAACATCTAAAATGTTGGTACCAGTGAGATCAATCCATGCTCTGGTATAGATTGTGATTCATTGAAGTTTTATGAAATACTTGATGTTTTACGAACTTAATTATATTCTGGTTGTACTTATTATAGTAAATTTTCATTTATCGTGGATTTATTTCACTTGAAAACTTTGAATCAGTAGTTAGATACATCGTTCGACATGTTGTTGTTGTTATTGAAAAAATTACTTCTTGAGGACACTAAGATTATTAAGTTGTATTATCATGATCATATGTTAGTAAAGAACTTAGGTTTCACATATGATACTATAGATTCATGTGAAGAAAACTTTATTTTTTTTAGAAATGAAAATATGAATTTGGATAATTATATGGTCCCTTTCTCTTCTAGGTGGGATGATAATGGGGGAAATCATACTAATCAAAGTTATACTGTGAAATAGGCTGATTTCTGTAAAGAAAATGCATTACTTTCCACTGAAGATGAGTTTAAAAATATTATTTATGTCATCTAAAGTTTCTCAATTAATGAGATGGCATGTGGAAAGAAATAAGGATAGTGAAATGATATCCCACCTAGAAGAACCTCTTAAAAGAAAATATTTGGATTAGAGACACCTTGACTTTGATAAAGATAGTTGTAATGTCTGATTGGGATTGGCAGTAGACAATTTTAATCCATTCAGGTCTATAGCTGGTTCAACTCATATCACATAGTTTGTGGTGTTGTTTCTGTATAATATTCCACAATGTAATTGTATGAAACAATAATTTTTATTTGTTATTACTCTTATTAATGGACCTTGAAGTCTGGGGAATAAGATTTATGTTTACCTTCAGTCATGGATTGATGAGTTGAATGTATCTTGGGGTGATGGTGTGATGAATTGTTCCTATGAAATGAATGAAATGTTTAAACTATAAGCTACTTTATTGTGGAAAATCAATGTCTTCCCAGCTTATGAAAACTTTTTAGGTTTGAGTACAAACGGGGAATTTTCATTCCCCTACTCAAATAAAAGTAAACATTCAATGTTGCTTAAGAATTGTAAAAAGGAGACATAAATGGGTCATAGATGTTTTGTTACACCTCATTATAGTTTTAGAAAGGGCAAAGTGGCATTTTATAGTTCTATAGAACTCAAACCAACACCAAATTCCATTATAGGAATAGAAATATTATCATAGATTTAGGAAGAGAACGTCCACATGATATATGAATTTTAGGATTTGGTGGCTCATCCATTACTCAATATTCATAGTGTAGGTAGGCAGTGAAGTCATAATTGGAAGAAGAAAAGTATTTTTTAATCTTCCTTACTAGATAACTAACATGCTAAGGCATAATATGGATGTCATGCACATTGAAAAAAATGTTATGATAATATATTAAAGACCATTTTAGGTGTATGTGGAAAATCAAAGGTCTATGTCAATTCATGACATGATTTAGAATAAATGGGTTTAGGGAAAAAATTTCATTTATATTTGGGTGATGTAAATAAGGAATACATGCCTACTATATAGTGTATGTTGAGAAAAAAAGGGAAAGATACATTTCTTTCCATTTTGAGGATGCTCAAGGTTTCTGATTTTTACTCTTATAATATTTCCAAGTGTGTAAATGTGATAATATAGACATTTCAAGGGTTTAAAAGTCATAAAAATAACATACTACTTCATCAGTTGATTATAATCGCAATTTATTATTTTTATCACCCAATGTTGTTCAATCGATGATTAATATAAGTAATTTTTTTAGAAATATTTGTTTAAAAAAATCAATGAATGGGTGATTTAAAAATTTTACAAGACAAAATTGTAATTGCGCTTTGTAATATGGAGAAACTATTTACACCCTCATTTTTTCATGTTATGGTTCACTTGACAGTGCATTTTACCTATTAAGTAATGAATGTCGGTCTAGTACAATTTCGGTGGATGTGTCATATTGAACGGTATCTGAATACATTGAAATGATTTGTATGTAATAGAGCTCTTCAGGAGGTGTAACACCCCAGGTAAATAAAGAATATGACATTTTTATATTTATCCATATTTGTGAATAAAATATTAATATTACTTTAAAGGGTTTCTATGTTCGATAGCGTACCCGATACGCAACAAAGAGTTTCATTGAAATCTTACGTTGCACACTAGTAATTAAATAATATTATTTTAAATGGTAGTTAACACATAGCAGTTGTATTGGTGGGAAAGTATAGAAATAACTAAAATATGATTATATATGTTTTTTAAATGTTTTTACTTTTATCTAATAAAAGATAAAGGCTTAAAATACAGAAAGAATTCAATTTTAGGCATATATGCCCTAATTTTCACTAAAGGTTCACTTATCACCTTTTGATGGAGAACCGTCATTAAATATAGTTTTGTTCACTCTTATACATTCTATTGGACCAAATAAAACTTTTCTTTAGAATTGGGACATCAAAATTTACTTTCTGTAAATTTTTGGTATCTTTCCGATAAAGTTCATTTTTTAATGAATAGTGTAAAATGTTGTATTTTAATTCAAAACCTCTTTTTAATATAATTTATTTATATGATTAGATTATCTTTTTAATTGGTTTTAAAGTAAAATTAGAAAATATTTTTACCATTAAATCCAATAGTGGTCATTGGAATTAATTTCACTTTGAAATCAGACTTAAACTAGTGTCAATCTTTTGATACTTATTATTTCATAAAAACACGCTATTTGCTCTGACATCGGGAATTAATTATTAAAATAATTAATTCAACTTATATTTTTTGAATTTGGTAAAATGGACTTCATTTTTGAATTCGGAATATCAAATATATCTTAGGGTGAAGTTTTGGTATTTTTCTGAAAAACTTCAATTTTTGATGAATAGTGAAACCACTAAGTGGTACTTAAAAACTGATTTTTCGTTTAAATGAAATTTTACCACCTCTATGTTTTGAATTTAAAAAATCAGACACACATGGTTGTCATTAAGAAGTAAAATTTGGTTCAATGGGATTAAAATAATTTTTTGGTGAATAGTAACTTATTAAGTTTTTAATCGCGATTAGAGGTAATCATTGTAGTTTAAGGTAAAAATAATGTTTTAATAATATAAAATGAACTTGAAACATGTCCTAACCTCATTGGATGTGTCGTGGCCGACCAATAAATTCCATGGGTCAACTTGGAGACCCCATGGAGCCACTTTGGTTGGGAAATTACATAAATAACTTTTTATTTAATGTTAAAATAAAAATGACAAAAACATGAGTTGTTTTACTAAAATAATTTTTACATGGGGTTATACTAGTCAGATTTTTTACTATAAGTATTAATTAGAAAGATAAAAGTATTTCCTACATCATGATAGTTTTTTTATAATTTTTAGACTTTAAATAAATTAAATTATTTATGACATCATGATGATGCAGCGATTACATCATTAATAAACTATTTAAATAAAATGGAAATATAATGTAAAATCTTAGACCTACACATGTCCAAAACCAATTGGATGGGTGGATTTAGAACCCTTATCATCTTATCCTCGAAAAAAATCAATGTGGGACCATTAAAATCCGAAAATAATTTGAAAATAAAGTAACATTTTGTAACTTTCCAAGAGTGCCCCTCCTCTCCTCTTATAAAAGGCCCCCACCTCTACCACCTTACACACACCTCTCAAGACTTTTTCTCATCAAAAACCTACCCATTTCATCTCTCCACATCCCTCTCTTCATCATTGAAGCCTCACTTTGAGCAGAATACTTTCCAAGGAAGCCTTTGAGCTCAAATCAAAGGAAGTTACCTGATTTAAAGGTAATGTCTTCCCTTGTGTTCTTTTGTTTTTTTTTTCTTATCCAACCCCCTAAACCCTTTTTATTATTTTATTTTGTAACAACAACAGTATCCTAAATATACTAGGATGTTTTTATGTGAAGTATTAGAGCTATACTTACACACACATTCGTCTAATGGTTAATGAATATACTGTTTCCGTGGATGGTGAATTTCTGCCTCCCGAAACGATGATTGTTCAACATTCTTTTAACACCTTCAAAGATGGCCATTAAGATGAAACTATACTTATATATGATATATAATATGTTTATTTTTTACTTAATATTTTTTATTTTTCATTTATGGCATACCTTTATGGTTTCCATTATGGGTAAACGCGATATCTTCATTTAAGGAAGTGCGGACTACCGCCCCCTCAAAGTGATGTGATTCGTTAATGCCATATGTGGGACGTATAAAGGATGGATTTAAAGTTATTATATATGATGTTATACTATAATTATAATATACCTTTATATCATTATTATTTTCTTTCCATTAAATTATGAGATATAAGTGAAAGTAGCGTCCATGCGTACGTACGGCTTACCGTCTCCATGAACGATGCATTTCATTTCTTATCCCCAAATGTAATGTATTATTATGAGTACATATATATAATGGATATATATGATGTCTGTTACATCTAAATGATTAATATAATTCTGGAATTAAAATATACATACCTCTCATATAGTTTTAATTCCATTAATATGACATAGAGATGAATGTAGCGTTCATGCGTACGTACGGATTACCGTCTCCATGAACGGTGCATTTCATTTCTTTCCTCTAAATGATTATGTGATATTATAAATACATTTATTTTCTGGATATATATGATATCCAAATCAGTAATTTCATTCTGGATATAAATAACCTTTGACCACACGAACAACATGTAATTGTAAGAAGTCCACTTTCGACTTAAGAACCAAATATCGACAAAACAGACATTATCAACTTAATGATTAAATAATGTTTATAACATAAAAATAAGTGATATAAAAGGAATAATAAGCTTGAAAAAGGTTCTTAATCAAGTATAAATTAACTCAAGTTTATTATTCAGGAGATTAAAGAACGATCGAGTCAAGTCAGACCCGAGGTAAGGGATCCTACTCCTCTCTTTCTTTTTAAGTACGCTCTTTTATGTCATTCCTTTTAAAGCTCATCTTTATTGTTATTGGGATGTTCTTTTATATTACACTTACTGTAATTTTTATTTTCATATTATGAGAGACCCTATTCTATCTCATCAATCCATTTTGGAAGTTTTGAGTGGCGCCATTAGGCTGCCGAATTTTCGTAAGAGATCTAACCTCTCTCTTTGTTTACAAGTACTCTCCTTTATGTCACTTCTTTTAAGCTCCTATTTGTTATGTTGGGGGATGTTATTTTATATTCCTCTTTCTGTAAACTTTATGTTAATATGATGAGAGACCCTATTTGATCTCATCAATCCATTTTTGTAAGTTTTATGTGGCGCCATTAGGCTGCCGAGTTTTCGTAAGGGATTTTTCATCTCACTTTTATTCCTGTGAGATTTATGCTACATTTGCCACAATTTCCTTTGAGTGGTGTATGTACTTCCAATTATTTTACTCATTGTGTAATATACTCTCATTTATGAGTATTTACATCAATGTTGTATTGTCCTTCTTTCACGGGGTGCATGTCTCGAAAGATACCCATGTCGGTAAGGGAACCTTTCACCCTCCTCTTTTTAAAAGACTTCTTTTGTTGGGTCTTTTAATTCACATATTGTTATGTTGGGATATGTCCTCATATATCCTTATTGATTTAAATTTTATTTCCAAGTGATGAGATACCCTTTTTATCTCTCATCAACTCATTTTCTGAATTTTGTAGTGACGCCGTTAGGCTGTCATATTTTTGCAAGGTAACTTCTTAACCCAAATTTGATTCTTTGGGATAATCTTGTACTCCTTGAATATGTCATTCTATGAATATGTGTGAATAACCTCTAATTGTTTTACACTTAATATCCACTTATATTGGGTGTATTCGTTTTTCACACATAATTATGTAATTGATTTATCCTTAAACCAAGGATACCGTCTTTTTAAGGGACTTCGTCTCAATCTTCATTCATTGAGGCATATTTTGTTTTACACACAACCTGCTTTTATACGTTGTATAAACCCCTTTAACTTTTATGTTTATTCAAAAGGAATATTTTATCTACGAAGTGTTTTACTAAATGAAAAAAAGGAATGATTCTTTTTACGTACGCGGTGACAACAACGTTTTCCGCCGCCGTGAGTATTATTTGATCTTTGGCTTCCTCAACAAGCCGTAATGTTTTTAAAATAAAATAAATACCATATACGTTTTTTTGTATTTTGGTATTGAAAATGGTTTTGATAAAAGATTCTATTATGTCAATATATTTAAATGATATATTGTGATTGAAATGTGGAAATGTTATCATTCCTTTATGTTGGTTTTATGTGATATAATTTTATAATGGTACATGGACATTTTACGGGTGGTTATGTGATAAACCATATGATGGGTGGTGCCGTGAATACCAGGACGGGTGGTTACGTTATAACCTCCAATGCATTGGGTATGGAAGTCGACCGTATGGCTATTCCATTAAGTATGTATGGAAGTTGGCCGAATGGCTATTCCATTAAGTGATATGTGTGGAAGTCGACCTTATGGTTATTCCACTTAAGTATGTTTATGTCCCAAGTTACCTTTATATGTTATGTGATCTTTATATGGGTTTTATGGTAATCTTTTTGTTACAGAAGGGTAAGTAATGAACTTTTATTCAGTGAAGAGTTTTTACTACTTCAAAAAGGTGAAAAGTATTACTTTGATAAAGTATACATGGTTTACTTGTTGTTTTGAAAAACTAACAGTTTTCATTCTTTGTGTATCCCTTACTGAGCTTTTTATGCTCATCCCAAGTTTTTGAAATGTTTTTCACAGGACTTAACGTGGAATAGTGTCAAGGATGGGATCAAGGGAAATTCATGCTACCTAAAACATGGAACTAGACATGTTTATTTTTATGAGATTTTATTTTATGGAAACTTAGTAGAAGTTTCTACTTTGTAATCTTTTGAGATGTAATAGTTATTTCCTAATTCTCTAAAACTCTAAACCTGAAAAGATCCTCAATGTGTAATCTTTTAATAACTCAAGATTAAGTAAGGTTTAAGTCCGGGGCCTTATAGTTGGTATCAGAGGTCGGTTTAGATAACTTTAGAGGTTAGGGTATTCTCTAAGCATAAGTGACATTACCATAATGGTTAGGATTTCAAAAAGAGTCCTAGTTTTAGATAAAGTGAATGAGTAAGTATATCTTAGTGTTTACCTTCCTCATTAGTACATTATGGTTTTGTTGATATACTCACACTGCCATTTCTGTTTTTAGTGAATGGATGGATCTAGCAGGCACCAAAGAGACAATAGGTTTGAAGGAAACTGTGGTGGTTCTCTGATTAAGATACTAAATAAAATGGGGGATTCAATGAGGAAACTCGTGGTTGTTCCAAACCAACTATCAAGGAGTCATGATCAACCACATGAACCTTGGTATGTTCTGTAATGCATCATGTATGAGATGACCAATCGATGTGGAATTTCAGGTAATAATTATAAAGGTAACCATTAGAGTTTATATGATCCTTACTTTTGAGATAATTATGGGTTATTATATGATATGATGGAAAATGAAAGGCATGAGATAAACTTGAGGTTAAAATATGTTATGATTATTTTTGAAGATTTTATCTCGTTTTGGGGAATGTTTTAAGAATTATGTAGTTTTGGAAAAAGGATAACACGCAGACCATGTGACAACCCGTCGCGTCGGAAAAAGCTGTGGGAATCGAACCCACAACCAAAGTGCGAATGGTATTTATCACCTACCACTGGACAATGTGAAGTCCCTGGTTAGTTTGACTGATTCTTTTTAGTTAGATTATTTTATAAAATTAAGAGTAAGTTGATTTTGGGTTATTTATGAAAATGATTAACCTATCATGGAGGAAATGTGATTAGGTTAATTACTTTTCAATACGAGAATTTAGGAGTAACTGATGTTGTTTGGAGATAAATGTTACGATTTAACTTGGAAGGCTATGTGACTAAATCCTTCAAATATTTGGGTTTCAATCTTAGATTGGTTTACTTTGAAGAATTTTATGGACAAATTGTTTATCGAATGGTCCTTGTTGAACTTTGGGTTTTGTTGGACAAATTTTGGAGATTAAGAATAGATTTTCTTTTTATAAAGGGTTATCCTTTTCTGGATTATCTGACCTTGTACTAACCTTTTTGGTTTTGGTTTTGAATTTTTTCTAAAGACATGTGAAATATATAGTTCTATTTTGTGGATTAGGAGATTCTCTAGAAGTTGATTATAGTACTCTTAATGTGAACAAGTCTTCCTAAATACTCGTCTTTTGGAGAAAATATGAGTTCGTGTAAGAAATCTAGTAAAAGTTGAAATTCAAAATGATAAGTGATTATGTTTCCTTATGAATAAATTCCTCAATAAAAAGTAACTTAAAAAAATGTTGTATATTAACTTTTCCTAATAGGGAATCGAATACTGTATAACCCATCACAAGTTTGTGATTTTCTTATGGTTAACTTTCTCCTAGACATGTTTACTATCACTCTCCATCAGAACATGACCCTTTGTTTTTTCTTCCATATCCTTATTTTCCTACTTGGAATCATAGTATGGGTTAACTCGGGTAACCTCTGTACTTCTCTCCCTTTATTTTAAAGTGATTGTTTTACCGACTCTTGTTCCGATGTGGGACTTTCAAGGATGTTTTCGAGACCAATTTTAAAATTGCGAGGACGCAATTCCCAAAAGGGGGGAAGGATGTAACACCCCAGGTAAATAAAGAATATGACATTTTTATATTTATCCATATTTTTGAATAAAATATTAATATTACTTTAAAGGTTTTCTATGTTCGATAGCGTACCCGATACGCAACAAAGAGTTTCATTGAAATCTTACATTGCACACTAGTAATTAAATAATATTATTTTAAATGGTAGTTAACACATAGCAGTTGTATTGGCGGGAAAGGATAGAAATAACTAAAATATGATTATATATGTTTTTTAAATGTTTTTACTTTTATCTAATAAAAGATAAAGGCTTAAAATACGGAAAGAATTCAATTTTAGGCATATATGCCCTAATTTTCACTAAAGGATCACTTATCACCTTTTGATGGCGAACCGTCATTAAATATAGTTTTGTTCACTCTTATACATTCTATTGGACAAAATAAAACTTTTATTTATAATTGGGACATCAAAATTTACTTTGTGTAAATTTTTGGTATCTTTTCGATAAAGTTCATTTTTTAATGAATAGTGTAAAATGTTGTATTTTAATTCAAAACCTCTTTTTAATATAATTTATTTATATGATTATATTATCTTTTGAATTGGTTTTAAAGTGAAATTAGAAAATATTTTTACCATTAAATTCAATAGTGGTCGTTGGAATTAGTTTCACTTTGAAATCGGACTTAAACTAGTGTCAATCTTTTGATACTTATTGTTTCATAAAAACACGCTATTTGCTCTGACATCGGGAATTAATTATTAAAATAATTAATGAAACTTATATGTTTTGAATTTGGTAAAATGGACTTCATTTTTGAATTCGGGATATCAAATATAGCTTAGCGTGATGTTTTGGTATTTTTCTGAAAAACTTCAATTTTTGATGAATAGTGAAACCACTAAGTGGTACTTAAAAACTGATTTTTCGTTTAAATGAAATTTTACCACCTCTATGTTTTGAATTTAAAAAATCCGACATACATTGTTGTAATTAAGAAGTAAAATTTGGTTCAATGGGATTAAAATAATTTTTTGGTGAATAGTAACTTATTAAGTTTTTAATCGCGATTAGAGGTAATTAGTGTAGTTTAAGGTAAAAATAATGTTTTAATAATATGAAGTGAACTTGACACGTGTACTAACCTCATTTTATGTGTCATGGCCGACCAATACAAGCCATGTGTCAACTTGGAGACACCATGGAGCCACTTTGGTTGGGAAATGACATAAATAACTTTTTATTTAATGTTAAAATAAAAATGACACAACATGAGTTGTTTTACTAAAATAATTTTTACATGGGGTTATACTAGTCATATTTTTTACTATAAATATTCATTAGAAATATAAAAATATTTCCTACATCATGATATTTTTTTATAATTTTTAGACTTTAAATAAATTAAATTATTTATGACATCATGATGATGCAGCGATTACCTCATTAATAAAGGATTTAAATAAAATGGAAAGATAATGTAAAATCTAAGACCTAAACATGTCCAAAACCTATTGGATGGGTGGATTTCGAACCCTTATCATCTTATCCTCGAAAAAAATCAATGTGGGAACATTAAAATCCGAAACTCATTTGAAAATAAAGTAACATTTTGTAACTTTCCAAGAGTGCCCCTCCTCTCCTCTTATAAAAGGCCCCCACCTCTACCACCTTACACACACCTCTCAAACCTTTTTCTCAGACAAACCCTGCCCATTTCATCTCTCCACATCCCTCTCTTCATCATTTAAGCCTCACTTTGAACAGAATCCTTTCCAAGGAAGCCTTTGAGCTCAAATCAAAGGAAGTTACCCGATTTAAAGGTAATGTCTTCCCTTGTGTTCTTTTGTTTTATTTTGTTTATCCTACCCCCTAAAACATTTTTATTATTTTATTTTGTAACAAAAACAGTATCCGCAATATACTAGGATGTTTTTATGTGAATTATTTGAGCTACACTTACACACACCTTCGTCTAATGGTTAATGAATATACTGTTTCCGTGGATGGAGAATTTCTGCCTCCCGAAACGATGATTGTTCAACATTATTTTAACACCTTAAAAGGTGGCCATTTAGATTCCAATATACTTATATATGATATATAATATGTTTATGTTTTACTTAAGATTCTGTATTTTTCATTTATGGCATGCCTTTATGGTTTCCATTATGGGTAAACGTGATATCTTCATTTAAGGAAGTGCGGACTACCGCCCCCTCAAAGTGATGTGATTCGTTAATGCCATATGCGGGACGTATAAGGGATTGATTTAAAGTTATTATATATGATTTTATACTGGAATTATAATATACCTTTATATCATTATTATTTTCTTTCCATTAAAGTATGAGATATAAATGAAAGTAGCGTTCATGCGTACATACGGCTTACCGTCGCCATGAACGGTGCATTTCATTTCTTATCCCCAAATGTAATGTATTATTATGAGTACATATATATAATGGATATATATGATTTATGTTACATCTAAATGATTAATATAATTATGGAATTAAAATATACATACCTCTCATACAGTTTTAATTCCATTAATATGACATAGAGATGAAAGTAGCGTTCATGCGTACGTACGGCTTACCGTCTCCATGAAAGGTGCATTTCATTTATTTCCTCTAAATGATTATGTGATATTATAAATACATTTATATTATGGATATATATGATATCCAAATCAGTAATGTCATTCTGGATATAAAGAACCTTTGACCACACGAACAACATGTAATTGTAAGAAGTCCACTTTCGACTTAAGAACCAAATATCGACAAAACAAATATTATTAACTTAATGATTACATAATGTTTATAACATGGAAATAAGTGATATAAAAGGAATAATAATCTTGAAAAAGGTTCTTAATCAAGTATAAATTAACTCATGTTTATTATTCAGGAGATTAAAGAACGATCGAGTCAAGTCGGATCCGAGGTAAGGGATCCTACTCCTCTCTTTCTCTTTAAGTACGCTCTTTTATGTCATTCCTTTTAAAGCTCATCTTTATTGTTATTGGGATGTTATTTTATATTAATCTTACTGTAATTTTTATGTTCATATAATGAGAGACCCTATTCTATCTTATCAATCCATTTTGGAAGTTTTGAGTGGCGCCGTTAGGCTGCCGAATTTTCGTAAGAGATCTAACCTCTCTCTTTCTTTACAAGTACTCTCCTTTATGTCACTTCTTTTAAGCTCCTCTTTGTTATGTTGGGGGATGTACTTTTATATTCATCTTTCTGTAAACTTTATGTTAATATGATAAGAGACCCTATTTTATCTCATCAATCCATTTTTGTATGTTTTATGTGGCGCCATTAGGCTGCCGAGTTTTCGTAAGGGATTTTTCATCTCACTTTTATTCCCGTGAGATTTATGCTACATTTGCCACAATTTACTTTGAGTGGTGTATGTACTGACCATTATTTTACTCATTGTGTAATATACTCTCATTTATGAGTATTTACATCAATTTTGTATTGTCCTTCTTTCACGGGGTGCATGTCTCCAAAGATACCCATGTCGGTAAGGGAACCTTTCACCCTCCTCTTTTTAAAAGACTTCTTTTGTTGGGACTTTTAATTCACATATTGTTATGTTGGGATATGTCCTCATATATCCTTATTGATGTAAATTTTATGTCTAAGTGATGAGATACCCTTTTTATCTCTCATCAACTCATTTTCTGAATTTTGTAGTGACGCCGTTAGGCTGTCATATTTTTGCAAGGGAACTTCTTAACCCAAATTTGATTCTTTGGGATAATCTTGTACTCCTTGAATATGTCATTCTATGAATATGTGTGAATAACCTCTGATTTTTTTACACTTAATATCCACTTATATTGGGTGTATTCGTTTGTCAAACATAATTATGTAATTGATTTATCCTTAAACCAAGGATACCGTCTTTGTAAGGGACTTCGTCTCAATCTCCATTCATTGAGGCATATTTTGTTTTATACACAACCTTCTTTTATACGGTGTATAAACCCCATTTAATTTTACATTTATTCAAAAGGAATCTTTTATCTACGAAGCATTTTACTAAACAAAAAAAAGGAATGTTTCTTTTTACGTACGTGGTGACAACGACCTTTTCTGCCGCCGCGAGTATTATTTGATCTTTGGCTTCCTCAACAAGTCGTAATGTTTTTAAAATAAAATAAATACCATAATTTTTTTTTTGTATTTTGGTATTGAAAATGGTTTTGATAAAAGATTCTATTATGTCAATATATTTAAATGATATATTGTGATTGAAATGTGGAAATGTTATCATTCCTTTATGTTGGTTTTATGTGATATAATTTTATAATGGTACTTGGACATTTTACGGGTGGTTACGTGATAAACCATATGACAGGTTGTGTCGTGAATACCAGGAAGTGTGTTTACGTTATAACCTCCAATGTATTGGGTATGGAAGTCGGTCGTATGGCTATTCCATTAAGTATGTATGTAAGTTGGCCTAATGGCTATTCCATTAAGTGATATGTGTGGAAGTCAACCTTATAGTTATCCCACTTAAGTATGTTTATGTCCTGAGTTACCTTTATATGTTATGTGATCTTTATATGGGTTTTATGGTAATCTTTTTATTACAGAAGGGTAAGTAATGAACTATTATTCAGTGAAGTGTTTTTACTACTTCGAAAAGGTGAAAAGTATTACTTTGATAAAGTATACATGGTTTACTTGTTGTTTTGAAAAACTAACAGTTTTCATTCTTTGTGTATCCCTTACTGAGCTTTTTATGCTCATCCCAAGTTTTTGAAATGTTTTTCATAGGACTTAATGTGGAATAGTGTCAAGGATGGGATCAAGGGAAATTCATGCTACCTAAAACATGGAACTAGACATGTTTCTTTTTATGATTTTTTATTTTATGGAAACATAGTAGAAGTTTCTACTTTGTAATCTTTTGAGATGTAATAGTTACTTCCTAATTCTCTAAAACTCTAAACCTGAAAATATCCTCAATGTGTAATCTTGTAATAACTCAAGATTAAGTAAGGTTTAAGGCTGGGGCCTTATAGTTGGTATCAAAGGTTGGTTTATATAACTTTTGAGGTTAGGGTATTCTCTAAGCCTAAGTGACATTACCATAATGGTTAGGATATCAGAAAGAGTCCTAGTTTTAGATAAAGTGAATGAGTAAGTATATCTTAGTGTTTACCTTCCTCATTAGTACATTATGGTTTTGTTGATATACTCACACTGATATTTCTGTTTTTAGTGAATGGATGGATCTAGCAGGCACCAAAGAGACAACAGGTTTGAAGGAAACTGTGGTGGTTCTCTGATTAAGATACTAGATAAAATGGGGGATTCAATGAGGAAACTCGTGGTTGTTCCAAACCAACTATCAAGGAGTCATGATCAACCACTTGAACCTTGGTATGTTCTGTAATGAATCATCCATGATATGACCAATCGATGTGGAAGTTCATGTAATAATTATAAAGGTAACCATTAGAGTTCATATGATCCTTACTTTTGAGGTAATTATGGGTTATTATATGATATGATGGAAAATGAAAGGCATGAGATAAACTTGAGGTTAAAATATTTTATGATTATTTTTGAAGATTTTATCTCGTTTTGGGGAATGTTTTAAGAATTATGTAGTTTTGGAAAAAGGACAACACGCAGACCGTGTGACAACCCGTCGCGTTGGACAAAGCTGTGGGAATCGAACCCACAACCAAAGTGCAACTGGTATTTATCACCTACCACTGGACTACGTGAAGTCCCTGGTTAGTTTGACTGATTCTTTTTAGTTAGATGATTTTATGAATTAATAGTAAGTTGATTTTGGGTTATTTATGAAAATGATTAACCTATCATGGAAGAAATGTGATTAGGTTAATTACTTTTCAATACGAGACTTTAGGAGTAACTGATGTTGTTTGGAGATAAATGTTACAATTTAACTTGGAAGAATATGTGACTAAATCCTTCAAATATTTGGGTTTAAATCTTATATTGGTTTACTTTGAAGAATTTTATGGACAAATTGTTTATCGAATGGTCCTCATTGAACTTTGGGTTTTGTTGGAAAAAAATTGGAGATTAAGAATAGATTTTAATTTTATAAAGGGTTATCCTTTTCTAGAATATCTGACCTTGTACTAACCTTTTTGGTTTTGGTTTTGAATTTTGTCTAAAGACATGGGAAATATATAGTTATCTTTTTTGAATTAGGATATTCTCTAGAAGTTGATTATAGTACTCTTAATTTGAACAAGTCTTCCTAAATACTCGTCTTTTGGAGAAAATATGAGTTCGTGTAAGAAATCTAGTAAAAGTTGAAAGTCAACATGATAAGTGATTATGTTTCCTTATGAATAAATTCCTCAATAAAAAGTAACTTAAAACAAAAATGTTTTCTATTAACTTTTCCTACTAGGGAATTGAATACTGTATAACCCATCACAAGTTTGTGATTTTCTTATGGTTAACTTTCTCCTAGACATGTTTAATATCACTCTCCATAAGAACATGACCCTTTGTTTTTTCTTCCATATCCATATTTTCCTACTTGGAATCATAGTATGGGTTAACTCGGGTAACCTCTGTACTTTTCTCCCTTTATTTTAAAGTGATTTTTTTTACCGACTCTTGTTCCGATGTGGGACTTTCAAGGATGTTTCCGAGACCAATTTTAAAATTGCGAGGACGCAATTCCCAAAAGGGGGGAAGGATGTAACACCCCAGGTAAATAAAGAATATGACATTTTTATATTTATCCATATTTTTGAATAAAATATTAATATTACTTTAAAGGGTTGCTATGTTCGATAGCGTACCCGATACGCAACAAAGAGTTTCATTGAAATCTTACCTTGCACACTAGTAATTAAATAGTATTATTTTAAATGGTAGTTAACACATAGAAGTTGTATTGGCGGGAAAGGATATAAATAACTAAAATATGATTATATATGTTTTTTAAATGTTTCTACTTTTATCTAATAAAAGATAAAGGCTTAAAATACGGAAAGAATTCAATTTTAGGCATATATGCCCTAATTTTCACTAAAGGTTCACTTATCACCTTTTGATGGAGAACCATCATTAAATATAGTTTTTTTCACTCTTATACATTCTATTGGACCAAATAAAACTTTTCTTTTGAATTGGGACATCAAAATTTACTTTGTGTAAATTTTTGGTATCTTTCCGATAAAGTTCATTTTTTAATGAATAGTGTAAAATGTTGTATTTTAATTCAAAACCTCTTTTTAATATAATTTATTTATATGATTAGATTATCTTTTGAATTGTTTTTAAAGTGAAATTAGAAAATATTTTTACCATTAAATTCAATAGTGGTCGTTGGAATTAATTTCACTTTGAAATCGGACTTAAACTAGTGTCAATCTTTTGATACTTATTGTTTCATAAAAACACGCTATTTTCTCTGACATCGGGAATTAATTATTAAAATAATTAATGCAAATTATATGTTTTTAATTTGGTAAAATGTACTTCATTTTTGAATTTGGAATATCAAATATAGCTTAGGGTGAAGTTTTGGTATTTTTCTGAAAAACTTCAATTTTTGATGAATAGTGAAACCACTAAGTGGTACTTAAAAACTGATTTTTCGTTTAAATGAAATTTTACCACCTCTATGTTTTGAATTTAAAAAATCCGACATACATGGTTGTCATTAAGAAGTAAAATGTGGTTCAATGGGATTAAAATAATTTTTTGCTGAATAGTAACTTATTAAGTTTTTAATCACGATTAGAGGTAATTAGTGTAGTTTAAGGTAAAAATAATGTTTTAATAATATGAAATGAACTTGACACATGTCCTAACCTAATTGGATGTGTCATGGACGACCAAGATAATACATGGGTCAACTTGGGGACCCCATGGAGCCACTTTGGTTGGGAAATGACATAAATAACGTTTTATTTAATGTTAAAATAAAAATGACACAAACATGAGTTGTTTACTAAAATAATTTTTACATGGAGTTATACTAGTCAGATTTTTGACTATAAATATTAATTAGAAAGATAAAAATATTTCATACATCATGATATTTTTTTTATAATTTTTAGACTTTAAATAAATTAAATTATTTATGACATCATGATGATGGAGCGATTACCTCATTAATAAAGGATTTAAATAAAATGGAAAGATAATGTAAAATATAAGACCTACACATGTCCAAAACCTATTTTATTGGTGGATTTAGAACCCTTATCATCTTATCCTCAAAACAAATCATTGTGGGACCATTAAAATCCGAAACTCATTTGAAAATAAAGTAATATTTTGTAACTTTCCAAGAGTGCCCCTCCTCTCCTCTTATAAAAGGCCCCCACCTCTACCACCTTACACACACCTCTCAAGCCTTTGTCTCGGACAAACCCTTCCCATTTCACCTCTACACATCCTTCAATTCATCATTTAAGCCTCACTTTGAGCAGAATCCTTTCCGAGGAATCCTTTGAGCTCAAATCAAAGGAAGTTACCCGATTTAAAGGTAATGTCTTCCCTTGTGTTCTTTTGTTTTATTTTGCTTATCCAACCCCCTAAACCCTTTTTATTATTTTATTTTGTAACAACAACAGTATCCTCAATATACTATGATGTTTTTATGTGAAGTATTCGAGCTACACTTACACACACCTTCGTCTAATGGTTAATGAATATACTATTTCCGTGGATGGCGAATTTCTGCCTCCCGAAACGATGATTGTTCAACATTCTTTTAACACCTTTAAAGGTGGCCATTAAGATGAAAATATACTTATATATGATATATAATATTTTTATTTTTTACTTAATCTTCTTTATTTTTCATTTTTTTCATACCTTTATGGTTTCCATTATGGGTAAACGCGATATCTTCATTTAAGGAAGTGTGGACTACCGCCCCCTCAAATTGATGTGATTCGTTAATGCCATATGTGGGACGTATAAAGGATGGATTTAAAGTTATTATATATGATTTTATACTGGAATTATAATATACCTTTATATCATTATTATTTTCTTCCCATTAAATTATGATATATAAATGAAAGTAGTGTTCATGCGTACGTACGGCTTACCGTCTCCATGAAAGGTGCATTTCATTTCTTATCCCCAAATGTAATGTATTATTATGAGTACATATATATAATGGATATATATGATGTATGTTACATCTAAATGATTAATATAATTCTGGAATTAAAATATACATACCTCTCATATAGTTTTAATTCCATTAATATGACATAGAGATGAAAGTAGCGTTCATGCGTACGTACGGCTTACCGTCTCCATGAACGGTGCATTTCATTTATTTCCTCTAAATGATTATGTGATATTATAAATACATTTATATTCTGGATATATATGATATCCAAATCAGGAATTTCATTCTGGATATAAAGAACCTTTGACCACACGAACAACATGTAATTGTAAGAAGTCCACTTTCGACTTAAGAACCAAATATCGACAAAACAAAAATTATTAACTTAATGATTACATAATGTTTATAACATGGAAATAATTAATATAAAAGGAATAATAAGCTTGAAAAAGGTTCTTAATCAAGTATAAATTAACTCAAGTTTATTATTCAGGAGATTAAAGAACGATCGAGTCAAGTCGGACCCGAGGTAAGGGATCCTACTCCTCTCTTTCTTTTTAAGTACGCTCTTTTATGTCATTCCTTTTAAAGCTCATATTTATTGTTATTGGGATGTTCTTTTATATTACTCTTATTGTAATTTTTATGTTCATATGATGAGAGACCATATTCTATCTCATCAATCCATTTTGGAAGTTTTGAGTGGCGCTGTTAGGCTGCTGAATTTTCGTAAGAGATCTAACCTCTCTCTTTCTTTACAAGTACTCTCCTTTATGTCACTTATTTTAAGCTCCTCTTTGTTATGTTGGGGGATGTTCTTTTATATTAATATTTCTGTAAAATTTATGTTAATATGATAAGAGACCCTATTTGATATCATCAATCCATTTTTTTAAGTTTTATGTGGCGCCATTAGGCTGCCGAGTTTTCGTAAGGGATTTTTCACCTCACTTTTATTCCCGTGAGATTTATGCTACATTTTCCAAAATTTACTTTGAGGGGTGTATGTACTACCCATTATTTTACTCATTGTGTAATATACTATCATTTATGAGTATTTACATCAATGTTGTATTGTCCTTCTTTCACGGGGTGCATGTCTCGAAAGATACCCATGTAGGTAAGGGAACCTTTCACCCTCCTCTTTTTAAAAGACTTATTATGTTGGGTCTTTTAATTCACATATTGTTATGTTGGGATATGTCCTCATATATCCTTATTGATGTAAATTTTATGTCCAAGTGATGAGATACCATTTTTATCTCTCATCAACTCATTTTCTGAATTTTGTAGTGACGCTGTTAGGCTGTCATATTTTTGCAAGGGAACTTCTTAACCCAAATTTGATTCTTTGGGATAATCTTGTACTCCTTGAATATGTCATTATATGAATATGTTTGAATAACCTATGATTGTTTTACACTTAATATCCACATATATTGGGTGTATTCATTTTTCACACATAATTATGTAATTGATTTGTCCTTAAACCAAGGATACCGTCTTTGTAAGGGACTTCGTCTCAATCTCCATTCATTGAGGCATAATTTGTTTTATACACAACCTTCTTTTATACAGTGTATAAAACCCTTTGACTTTTAAGTTTATTCAAAAGGAATATTTTATCTACGAAGCATTTTACTAAACGACAAAAAGGAATGTTTCTTTTTACGTGCATGGTGACAACGACCTTTTCCGTCGCCGCGAGTATTATTTGATCTTTGGATTCCTCAACAAGCCGTAATGTTTTTAAAATAAAATAAATACCATATAATTTTTTTTGTATTTTGGTATTGAAAATGGTTTTGATAAAAGATTCTATTATGTCAATATATTTAAATGATATATTGTGATTGAAATGTGGAAATGTTATCATTCCTTTATGTTGGTTTTATGTGATATAATTTTATAATGGTACTTGGAAATTTTACGGGTGGTTACGTGATAAACCATATGACTGGTGGTGCCGTGAATACTAGGACGAGTGGTTACGTTATAACCTCCAATGCATTGGGTATGGAAGTCGTCCGTATGGCTATTCTATTAAGTATGTATGGAAGTTGGCTGAATGGCTATTCCATTAAGTGATATGTGTAGAAGTCGACCTTATGGTTATTCCACTTAAGTTTGTTTATGCCCCAAGTTACCTTTATATGTTATGTGATCTTTATATGGGTTTTATGGTAATATTTTTGTTACATAAGGGTAAGTAATGAACTTTTATTCAGTGAAGAGTTTTTACTACTTCGAAAAGGTGAAAAGTATTACTTTGATAAAGTATACATGGTTTACTTGTTGTTTTGAAAAACTAACAGTTTTCATTCTTTGTGTATCACTTACTGAGCTTCTTATGCTCATCCCAAGTTTTTGAAATGTTTTTCATAGGACTTAACGTGGAATAGTGTCAAGGATGGGATCAAGATAAATTCATGCTACCTAAAACATGGAACTAGACATGTTTCTTTTTATGAGTTTTTATTTTATGGAAACTTAGTAGAAGTTTCTACTTTGTAATCTTCTGAGATGTAATTGTTATTTCCTAATTCTCTAAAACTCTAAACCTGAAAAGATCCTCAATGTGTAATCTTGTAATAACTCAAGATTAAGTAAGGTTTAAGGTTGGGGCCTTATAGAAGGCATCAATAGAAAATGGTTATTTGATGGATAAGTGTAATAATTTGTTTGAAAAATATCTTATGGATGTTGAAACAAAATTATATAATCCCCCTCAGATTCATGATGGTCTAGTTGGTGGAGGAACTATATTTGATATGGAAAACATCAAGTGGATAAAATCTCATTGATATATCTTGTTCAATACTCCATCAGTTTCACCATTGATTCAGTAAGTGTCTTTTCACTTTTATTGTTTGACTTTTACATGTTATGTTTACATATATGAAGTTAATCATTTAATCATGATTTCATCATTTTTAGGAAACACATTAATGAGCTAAAATAATAGATGCTTCATGTGAGTGATTATCAAATTCAACAGTCCAAATATGCATCATTTCATGATTGGTTCAAGGATTTTTTATGTATAAATGGATTTTCATTATGACTGAAGTATAATAATAATTTATTTCTACATAAATATTTATTGAAATTTGTGAAATATATAGGTCCATAACCGTTAGGAGTTCGGTGGTTATACACTAATATAAGTATTTAACCAACTAGTTGAGGTTCTATATATAACAAATATTCGTTATAAATCTTTAGATGCTAATGGATTTCAATTTCACATTAAATATGTCGATGAAAAATGAGAAACACAAAAAAGTGGTATTTCTTGTCCATCTATTGATTTTGGTTTTTACTATGGTCAATTGAAAGATATCATTAAAGTTATATATGCACACATGTTGAAATACATATTATTAAAGTGTAATTGGGTTGACTCAGTATGTGGAATTAAATTCAATCAATATTAGTTTATGTTTGTGAATTTTAACAATATGTTATACAGAGATATATGAGTTAGTAATGAACCTTTCATTTTGACATCACAGGTAGAATAAGTTTTCTTCATTACCTTTACATCTAATCATAATTATTAAGTTACTATGAAAATTTCAAGTTGATGAGTGTATTTAATTAACTGATATGAACCTGAGACAATTGTATTTGTTTGACAACATCTTGATCAACACATTGTATTTCATTTTTAAAAATATATTCATTGGGTTAGAGAAAAAATTGAAGGAGAAAAGGTCAATTTTCATGTTTAATGAAACATATGATTGTTTTCCCACTCTTCGGTTTAAAAATTTTTTTAGTTGTTTAAATTTTTATAAAACATATAACTATTTTTTTTATAAATATTGTATGTGACATTGGTATATACTTGCATGAAAAATTACATGAATTAGTGTAAAAATAATTAAAATAATTATTTTTCAAAAAAAATATAAAAATAAGAATTCCTATAATATTTATATAAGAAAACACATAAAACCATAAAATATATGTAAACTATGATAATAAAATAATAACAATAATATGTTAACTATATCCCCCAAGTAGTGTAAATGTTTAATTTATTATCTTTGATACCACATTAATTATTATTCTTGGTTATGGTTTTCCATTGATGCATGATGTCTTTTTTATATCTCTTTGATCCAAATGAATGGAATTGTAATTGGATGCTCATTATTATTATTCATCTATCCATAAAGGTGTGGAATCATTAGATGACTGGGTTTTTCAACCCACTTGGAATCCTCATCAATTGGATTTCAATATCCCTATAAAGGTGTACTATCATAACGATAGGTATTTGAATGCCACAAGTTCTTCAAGAACAATAAATATAACTCAGTATCCAATTATAACTCTAATTCAAATATATTCAGAACCTTCTCACCAAGATTTCTTATTCAAATAATATCATGTGATATTCTTGAGTCTAGTAGCTCCTCGGATCTCAAAATAATCGAAAAAAAATATTAGAAACTTACACATAAGGTGGATCTCTCACTCAGATCTTCTTTCTTCTTTTTATTCTTCAAAACAAGTAGGTTTCATAAGCCAAGATTACCATTGTTTATTACTTCTCACATGGTTAGAAACAATAATTTTCAATCTATTGAAACTTTGAGTTTTTTCTAAGTGTTGATGGTTATGTAAGATAGATTCAGTCTTACATTGACGGATCCAATAGATTGATGATGCTTACGCAAATAGAAATTTAAGATTACATAGTTCACATCATATTTATGTAGAGAGGATTCAAGCTTATACTAACTAGAATGATGTTTATATAGATCCTATAATTATTTTTATGGTGAAATTTTCATTTTTGTATAGGAAAGTCATGATCACTCACCAGTTTGTCACATTCTTACTGACTCTATGTCTACACAGATGTAATTCATGCATACACCGAGTCTAGATGACACTTATAAAAAATTAATTTATTTCTATAATAAGGTTTATATGGTATAAAATCATGTTTATACAATGTAAATTTGATGCTTATACACCTTCTTAGTAACCCAAGCAGCACACTTATAAAATATTTCATTTCTGATATAGAATATAAATGAGACAATTAAACTTATACAAACTCATTTTAAATAATATCTTGTTTCCCATTAACATGTATTTATTCCTTACAAACACTCATAATGTGTTTATTTATCCCACAAACATAGAATTTCATCCCAATATTTTCTTAAATTCCTCTCACTTCAGTTACTTAAAATCTCCACTGTATATTTCTTGAAACCTGATTACTTCTTGTCAGCTATTATTTGTAGTTTTTAAAAGATTGTCATAATTTTATTACATATTTATTATTATATAAGTCTTCTCCCCATGCTTCTATATCCATAACACTTTTTTCTCTTATTTATCCCTCCAAATTCAAAATATGACAATTCCTTTGACTGTCGGTTGTCGTCACCAGTCCTTTATATTGTTCCTTGAGGAAAATCATGGATACCTCTTGTAGTTTCATCTTTTCCATAAAATCTTTCCATTCTTAAATTTTTTTCTTCAATAAGGTCACTTTTTTTCTTCATCGTCATCTTATTAGATTATTCCAAGTGTATTGTGAGAGAACAATACTTCTCTTCTTCATTGTTTAGGAGGTTCACTTAATTTTTTAAACCATTTATTTCATCTTATTGGTTGCCCCCATAACCTATGGATTAATTACATGAATAAGTTTCTTAATTGTCAACATACATAATTATATAAAATCAAAATCTGCATATTTATATTGAGAAACCTCAACAAAGTAATAATCATATAAAAATATTCATATTGAATAACATTTATTTAACTGGAGAGGAGTACCTAATTTTTTGATATAATTCTTCTAGATCTTCTTCCCTTGGTTTTTATACAAGTGATGTTAATATTTTAATTAATACACATGAATATCTTAAAATTGATTTATGCACATAATATAGAAGTTTTAATATGTGAAGCCTCATTGATCTCTTAGAGAAACCAAATATTCAATATACCCCCATGCAAGTTTTCTTTTATTTAATATGGAAATTCAGCACCCTACAGTCTCTCTAGTGGGTGAATATCCATTTGTATTTTTCCATCTTCAGTCGTTGTTGTAACATGTGATACTAGGTGGTTTATGTTGTTGATGAAAGCCACTTTTGACTCCAAGAACTCTTCATTTTGATGTGTCTATATCAATTTTTTATAACTAGAAATAACATCATGAAAATTAAACACCCCTTTATATTTATGAAATATGTGTGAAATAAATAAAAATTACACAAGTACTTTATAGTTCACAATATATGGAACTATTTTATGAATTTAAACTATTCCTTACTAATGTTTTCTATTACTGAAGACATGTCAGGTGAACAGGCAATAGATCTACATCACTCTACAAATCTACCTACTTCTAAGGGTTTATGTATGTATAAATGAAAATGTTTTTGTTTTTTATTTAATCATTAAATATATATATATTCACATATGTCTAATTATGTATGAAATTTGTTTCAATAGGATCAAGCTTGACTACTTATTCCTCTCATATGAGAGGCACTGGTTGTGGTATTTCATCTTGGAATTATGACATGGACCTTGATGTATCATTTTATGAGAAATATCATCCTTTATGAGTGGGTTCCCCAAAATTTATTATCCAGTTGACTCATATGATATGTGACCCACACATATTTTAATTGACTAAATGTGAATGGGCGTCATTTACACATGATATATTAGATCGGCTATGGAGGGAAGTTCAGGTAAGAGGATCATTTTAGTTTATTAGATATGTTAAAAGAATACTAGAATGTGTGATAATTTTTTTTATTAAATAGAATAATATAATAGTGCACCCTAATGAGATTCATCCAATGTGTATTTTTAAATGTAAAAAATGTGTAAATATCATAAAGGGAGAGTCAAGTGGGATCACTTGGTACCAAATGTGGGTGCCCCAGACATTCTGGATAGAGTACTAAGAGTGGTTGTCCCATATCAGTGGAATGGGATAGTTACATATTGGTCTAATGAAGCTGAAATGGTGAGTCTATTATTATTTTTTATATATTTTGAAGAATTTGTATCATTTTACATGTTTGATATTTGAATTAATTGAATGTAGGATGTGTAAGCATGTCATTCCAAGAATCATGTGTTGGAGGGACCACCTCATAGGATTGGGACTCATCATGTGTCCCAAATTAGACATGATGTATTTATTTTTCACTTTTTAAATTTATTATTTACTATGATTTTGTGTTCTATATTTATATCTCATTGGTGTATAGTTACGGGAGAAAGGTGCATCGACTGATAAAATATCGGTGTGGATGATGACTCATGGTCGAAATGATCTGGATGTTGCAGCTCTTATAGTAAGTTCTTATACAGATTATCAATATTTAAATACATTTTATATATAGATATATTTTTATTTATATATTACAAAGACTCAATTTGAGGATGATTTAGTGTAGTTTCCAGAGGACCAGTGACAACTTTCCATGAGAAGGGATGAGATATTCAATCGCATTATTGGTCGTGATAGATATGGCTGTGGTTTGACCTATGGAATGGGGATTCCTCATTCTTTAGTTTCGCACACTAATTTTTTGCGTTATATTGTTATTAGGATGACATATAAGGTGGTATATTTAGAGGTACGGATGTGTGATTCTGAGAAGGTAAATGTGTAGTAGTTAGCTGAGTTTAGAGCAACGCAAGATTATGTGTGTTGGGGTGATGGTGCAGGGGATCCTACGATATAGGTTTATACTAAATTTATTTACTTTTTTATTATTAAACTAATTATTATTATCTTTATAATTTTTATTTTTGTAGTCCCCTTTCTCATTGGAAGGAGGAATCAACCATCGCCCTGCATAATGCATCAGATTCAAGAGGTGTGTTCTGTTTTATCTTTATAGTTTCTCATTCAAATTAACTATCTCATTTTGTTTATTGTGTCTTTTAGGGGTTCAACTATAATTTTAGTAAAGTCAAAAATCACAAAAAAAAATATTTTTTAATTTTATACCTTCCATTTCATATTAGTAAATTAAAAACACAACATAGTCACTAAAACTCCCACAAGTAATATACTACAGTGTGGTAACGTCCTCATTTATTAACTTCTTATAACAAGGTACTCATCTTAGCACCAATTTAGACTACTTTATGTTGGATATTTCTTCACACTAAGAATCTAGTATCACAATATATTTTTATTATTTTGATTATTTATTCAGTAATGAACAGACCAAAAATCATATTTTGAATATATCCTTTATTTGAAATGAATTCTCAAAACTCAATCATACCTTTACATAAACTAAAGTAAACATTACACAACTCAATATTATTTTACTGGACTTCCAAATAACCCTTATTCATCTTTCATAACTTTATCAATACCATTGTGTAGGTCCTAGTTTTTCATAGTTACCTTTATGTAGCCTTTAGTTATTTAGAGTTTCCTTAACATACCTCCTAGTCTACCTTTACATAGGTAATGTAACCTCTAAATGATCTTTATATACCAATATTATTATAGTTTTAACTATGCTTCCAATTCAACTCCCATATGACCCTTATATAGAAAAAATTGTTCCAAATATACCTTTATATAGATCTGTAGAATTTCATAATACCTTTACATGACTCAGTATAATTCATGTTACCATTACACAGAGTTAGAAACATTTTCTCACCTTTACATAGCTCTATTATAGCCCATATTAGCCTTATTAAGGTTAGATCTAGTGACCTTTATATAGATAGTGTAATTCTTGGTTTACCACTATGTAGAGTATATAAATATAGGGTTAGCTTTAAACAAGTAACAAATTCAACTTAGAATCAACTCAGATATTTCTTAACAAATCCCAAGGCCTTCCATATTTTATTAACTTTTATTGACAATGTTATGTCACCCATCATCACATGTCTTTATCTTACAGATTATTGAAAAAATAATCACAATAAAAATCATGAGGATAACAATCCTCTATGATGGATCGGTCCCATCACACCTACATCCCTACAAACATTGAGTCGTACATAAATAATCGATAAGAAACACCCTATCATAGGTTTTTCACACCATATCCCCAATGAATTAAAACACTAATCTTTAATTACCATTTTCTATATATTACTACATGCACTGATTAGTTGTTCTCAACTGAATAATACATGAGACACAACCATTAATCACTACCTATCCTAGGATCACTAGGAATTCCCACATCCAAATACTCATGAACTCCATCCATATCAAGGTTCATACCCTCCCACTGATAATAGGTAACATACCATTGTATGGAATCTCTTACAACACACCTTGAGAAAAAATCATGATAAGTTATAATATCAAACATGTGTCACTCCTCACAAGCTATTCTTTTCCCATACTAGGAGACTATTTTCTAGGATCAAGTGTGAATGAACCATGTCACTACACTCTAATCCATTTCTGATGATCCCACTCAATATATAGGGACATTTTCCATTTCTATAAAACCTATGGAAAACAGTCCCAAAAACATTTTCTCAAAATCGTTACTCATCCCATACCGAGACACTCACTGACTCACAACCAAACAACCCAATTCATAACCAACATGTACTACATCAGCATCATCTAAACTTAATGATCATACACACCAATAACACCCAATCACATAACCCATCTAATTCTCCCATGAGTGATGCACTATCAATTCTCACCTCACAAACTATTCTCCTAGTATATATCAGTCTCATCTTCCTAGAAGAACCATGGTCCATTCTTTAAGGTAACTCACAAGTTCGATCTATACCCTCTCTAAAATTACCCACACATATATCACTCCGATCACTTATATTATGAGCTTCATATCAAGGCACTACACTCACCCACATTTCCTATAAACTGCACCTCACATAGGCCAAATATCACTGGGAAAACTCTTTTTCTTCAACCTAAAACATAACATGGAAATTTATATACTAGCACACCCACTCTTGGATACTAGATTACACATTTTAGTGTGGTCCACACCTTCTCTATATTTTAATTTTCCTTTTTTATTCCCCTTTAATTGAGTTAAACCGTGACTTTCACAATTCCTATATTGGTCTTCCATATTTCACCTATGGAATTATATAACCCACAACACCATATGCTATGGAGTGGTATGCACCAACTCTCTATTTTAGAAACAACAGGACCAGTCAATCAATAATTGATCAATCTCATTGTGTTCATCATAATTTCATGGTTCTTAAAGTTTTATCATTTTTCTTTATCCCACCATTTTAGTGTGGAGAGTTTATTTCGAAACAAAACTTCATGAATTCTATTTTTCAAACCCCATGCATGCAGGAAACTTCAAGATTAAACTTCTTATAGATTGGGAATGATATCTTCTATGATTGAATGAGATATTTGGATACATTCATTTAATTCACAAAAATTGATGGAACACAAACTATTCTTCATATTTTTCTGATGTTCGGAAAAGACCACTTTAGTGTACTCTATTTTGGGTGAGTGTTGTCAACTTTCAATATTTCTATAGTATTATCAACTCATGGAGAAATTATTCTTCTAGTTCATAAATCATTTTATAGAAAATATATTGACCGATTTGATCCTAGTGAGATCACATATTCCAGATTCTATTAAACTTGCTTCTTCTTCATGTAGAAAACCCTTTTTTCTTCTTTGTTTGATCATCCAATTTTTCTTTCTTTATAGAATTTTTTAATTTTTTCCAATTCATAAAACACCTACATGAATGTAAATCTAGACTACTTCTCATATTTTTCTCGACTACTGTTTATCTGAGCAGTTTCTGGTCTAATATTTCATCTTTTGAACATGAGATAATCTTATGATCACAGGTCATGCCTGAACTTTTCTTTAAATGGAGATATTATGGTCTAATATAATTATTTGTTTTTATATTATATTGATCTTATTATTTTAATGATTACCATTTCATGGATACTTATCATGAAAATGACTATATAATCCTACATATGTTTTACACACATTGTGTTCATCTTCTTCCTTTCAATCCCAATGAGTCTCCATTCATGCACATCTCATACACTTCTTCTGATCAGGAGTTATGTGCTGGAATATTATTTTAGAAACTTCTGATCCATTAAAAATATGATTAATGTTAATATTAATTTATTTTTTTTCTTTGTTTAATTTTTTTTGTGCATCCCATCAGCAGGTTGATTGAGATAAAATATTGGAAGGGATATATAGTTGTTTGGATCACTGGTTTGGTTATAATACCTATTTTTTGTTGGTTGTTTTTTCTATTTTGGTTATTTTGGCTATAAAAATTCTTGTTGGATGGTTTTTCTATTTTGGTTATTGGATGTAGAACTACTTTAAGGTGCTCTAGAACGACATGTAGGGGATGTAGAACTGCAGTTTTTTTAAAAAAATCTCTATAATAGAGATCGCCTATGGTGGTCACTATAGCATTTATTTTTTCAAGACCAATAGTGACCACCTGTGGCAGTCACTGTATCAATTTTTTGGGCCAATAGATATCACTTTAGAAATCACTAATATTCTTTCCAGTGGCCTCTACCACAATTTTTATTATAGACCCTATAGAGACTACCCTTGGAGGTTGTGGATTCCCTATACCGATGAGCCAACTATAATCACCAAAGGCAGTCAGGAGGTAGTATCTAAAGCTCATTAACGACCGCTTTTATTAAGTGATAATGACTGAATTTTTAGTAGTTCATTTTGAAAATAGATATTAATAAAATATAAGTTATTTATTATAAATTTTATATTATAACTCATTAGTTATTAATAATTAATAACAAATTATTAATAATTAATAAACTATTATTAAAAATATTTTTATTACTTATTATCTATTTTTTAAATTTTCCTTTTTAATATATAACAAAACTACTCCCCATAAAGTCACTCATTCTTACACTACTCTAACTCAAGCACACTTAATTCCATATGCTCTCTCAAATTGTTGTAAAGGAATTGTTATATACTAAGTAGGCTATAAATTTTATTCAACATATTTTAAAGACATAATACATTATTAAAATTTACATGGGGTGTTAGTTGAGTGCTACTCTCTAGTCGTACCCCACTCTTTCCATGGGAACTAGCGTAGGCTTGAGTCCCGCCAGACTCAGACATTACATATTATAAACATGGATATTCAACTTCATTTACTAGTTGGGGAATGTGCGGTGCACTCTAGGCTTAGTAGGGGCCCTGGACCTGGTTGGGGACCCTTCTGAGATTCAAGTGTAACTTATACATGCATTTTACAGTAGGGGTGGTAGTCGGGTGTTAAAACACCAAATAATCCTACATCAATTGAGGGATTAAACACTAACAGCTAGGATTTTTGGGCATATTTGGCTGTAGAAGGTGGTTGTATATGGTGTGAATTAGTGAGATGTATAGTTTCACTATTGGTGGTTGATATAAAACCCACTATTTGGGATAAGTGACTAAGGTAGTATAGGCGGTGGCGAGATGCAGGGGCAATGACGGCGCTATAAATGGGACACAGAGTGTCTGAAGAACAATATTAAGGATAGATAATAAAGGGTGATCAACTGAGTCAAGAAATAAGGGTGCTATAGGGATGACACTTTAATGGGGATCTACCAACAAGGCCAAGAAATTCCATAAGAAGTTAGAAATGAGTTAGCAATGAGTGAGTTATTAAAGAGTCCTAAATTTTTTATACCCAAACCACCATAATTAGTTGATATGATCCACTAATTCCAATCCACTAAAAACCTTCTCATGAATACTTATAGTCCAAATAGTGTTACATATCTACTTGTCAATCCATTTTCATAGGTTCATTTTCCATTTATAAATGTGAAAAACATATACAAACATTGATGAGATAATAGAGTTATCCAAATAGATCTAACTAGATTGACAGGGAGTCTTCCTCTTCTAACTGGTGAGATAATTAGTGATTTTATAATCAATACCCTTAAGATAAGAATCCTTAACACATCTTATAAATAGTGGTATTCCCAAGTAATTAAATAGTACGTTCCCCAATTTTACCCCAAAGTACTTGGAAATATGATTCTTTACAAAGGCCTTCATGTGATTCCCACAAAATAGGTTAGATTTAGTCTAACTAATGGAATGCCTTGATACACCTTAATAATGATGAATGATTACTTTCAAAACTGAAAAGTATTTCTCATCTTCTTCATATAAGATAAGGACATCATCGTCATACATTATATATGTAGGATATTTAATATTCCATTCCAATTTTATAGGTGAAGGTATTCCAGATCCCACTATCTTGATAATACATATACTAAAGTGATCCTATACAATATAAAAAAGGAGTTTTTAAATTGGTTCCCCCTATCTAACCCCCATGGTGAAACTTAAGTTTCTCTTAGGGGTACCATTGATAGGAATAGACAACTTGGAACTATTCATAATGGTACATATGAGACCCACAAGCCTATTAGAGGATCTATATATTTTAAGGACCTCAAATATGAAGTCCCATATAAGACTATAAAAGTCATGAGAAATATAATCCTTGAGAGAAATTTTACCCATTATTATTTTCCTTTGGATAGTGTTAATACATTCAGATGCAATGTAGAAGCATTATTTCACTTTCCTTTTCGAGATAAATCCAAACTAGTTTGAAGAGAGAATTATGCTAGTCATGGTCCCCAATCTCATAGAAATAGCATTTCATATACCCTTGGGAAGATTATTTATACCCTCTATGAGTTTGAAGTCCTATAAATTCAAAGAATTCTTAATTTTAGGGAAGATACAAATGAATTGTAAGTTTTTTCCTGGAAGAAGTAATTATATAAAAAATAATTCTTGGACCGCTGATAGCATATCGTTTCCAATAAGATCCCATAAGGTCATAAAAACCTATCATTGAATCCATGGTCCTAGTGTACTAACTTTATTGAGAGAAAATCAGTTATGTTAAATCTCATATTTAGTGGGGATATCAATTATATATGATTTCTTTAAAACAATGATGGGTTTGAGGATCACATCCACCAGCTAAATCTCTTTCTGCTTCATGTAGATATAATTAAAAAGAGAGTCAAAATATTTATTATTATCATTATAGAGACCTATATTATCATTGAAAGTCTGTCCATTGACCATAATGGATGATATTTTCCATTTCATCCATATTTCCTTGTTCATAATGTGGAAGAACATTGTGTTCATATATCTCTTATTATTTCATTTTGGATGCATGGGATCCTTTCGGATTATATCTATTTTTTAAGAAAACTAACCAATTTGAGTATGAATCCTAACCTCTTCAAGAGAGGTTATCAAATATTACATGGATTCCTCTTAGATCATCCTAAACCCTGATAATTTCATTGTCAATCTTGGAGAGTTTAGATTTATTCTAGAAATTGATAGAGAATTTGACAACCTTGAGTTTTAATCTTAGCCTTTTAAAGGAATTCCCATCAAAATACCTTGACCATTCTTGGCTGACTATATTCCTTCAATATTCAGAGTTAAGCCAGATATTATTGAACTTAAAAGGAATAATATACCTCCCTCTAGGAAAATAGATACTCAATAATAAAGGAGAGAGATCAGCATGTATACTGTAGATAACTGAACATAAGTAAGAGACTCCCAATTCATTCATGTTTAGAGACACAAATCCCATTTCAATATTATTGGGTTGACTAAAATTAATGGTACATCCATTCCAAGTGTATTAATCACCTTGAGCAGTAATTTCAAAGAAACAATAATGATCAATTAACTTCTAAAATATTATATAAATGTCTTGAGTGTGGTTTCAGAACCTTCTTTCATTGGGGTTGAGAATAGTATTAATGTCTCCCATAATAATCCAGTTTCAAGTGATATATTGAGATAAGCAATAGATTTATCCAAGAGAAACTTCATTCCAATGTAACAATTGTTCCCACAAATCAAGGATTTCAAAAATTGATTACCATACTCACCAAAGCTGAAGGTGATGTGTTGTTTTCCCACCTTATATATCTGAGCATTCAAACCCCTTTCCTGTCAGGTCCATATGGTTTCAACTGAACTACTCTAGGAATTTAGGCAGCAAGTTCATAACCTAGGGAAGACCAATTAAAGAGTTTGAACTATTAAAATTAAACCATAGGCTAAACAATCCCAATAATATCAGGACAATTCCTATTAATTATGTGTCTTATGGATATTGAGTATCAAGTTTATTTATCCCCAAATATTTTCAAAAAATAAAAATAATTTTGAGGAGGTTATGCCCCTAGTTTGGGCCCTGTTGGAGTTATGTTCTTGGGCCTTGGGTTTTCCCCTACCCTTTTTTAGAGGACTATAATCATTATTCTCATTAAATTATTTCTCTTCATCAATTTAAACTTCATCAACCCAACTTATACCTCCCTAGGAATCCTCTATGAGAAGGCTAAAGTACTTCCTAATGTTAATCTTAGTTGCTTCTTCATGGGCATTTTGCCTCTTAGAACTCTTCCCTGAGGGAACCTGAGTAAAGGGAGATTCTTATTTTATAGGGTCTCCACAAACAATAACTTTAGTGAAATATTTGTCACAATATACCTCTTTGGGGATCTGCTCAATTTTTCTATACCCCATGGTAGAGGTGGCATCATCCTCATCAACTTTGGGTTTATCTACTCTAATGGTTTGAGAGGGACTAATGTCCTTCACAGTAGTTGTGGATTCATAAGGAGAACCCTCCAAACTAGAATCATCTAGTGTGCCCTCCTTGGATCCAACTATTAATAAAATCTCCACTTTCTTAAATTTATCCTCAAGTTGAGTGGTAGGCTTCCCAACCTTCGACCTTTCAAGGGGTTCTACAGTAATCTTCAGGACGTGTAAGGATTTGAAATAGGGTCTTGAGTGGCCCATCCTACAAACCTAAAGTGATAGTATTTATTGGATTAAATAATTCAATGTTAACATTTATGTAAATATAATTTCTTTTAGACTTTCTTTTAGATTTAATCCTCCTACAATCATCAACGGTGTGTCTCTTAATTTTTTAGAAACAACATGACATATTAACACTCCTACATTCACTAGAAATATGGAAAATGAACTTGTAGTTAGTGAAAAGTGAGGTAAGTACTTCATTGTTAATATGAATATTCATTATATCCTCCAAATTCTTCAAAACCACCTCATTTATCATTGTGGATGCAAGGTCTACTTTCACCAAAATGCATGAAACATCCCCACACATGGATCTTCCAGTTTCATTGTCGAGTTTAATAGGGGTACTAACAGAGGAAGAAATATCCTAAAGAATAGTTGGGTGACAATAGATCCAATTCAACCCATGAACATGAATATACACTTTTGGGTGAGTGTTTTTCACATAAAAGGGATCAACATTAATGTAGCATTTCTAAATTTTTTATATAACTAGCTTTAGTGCAACATATCCAAATTCTCTTGCTCTTATTTTCATCTCATACATGGGAAAAATGATGTGTAAATACCCACATCCCATGGTTATCATTCTCCAGTCTAAGAATCCCTATATATATGTGACCTTTTACACATGCTCATCAAGTTCTAATGGTTCATTTCTGGATTGTAAAATTGACCTTCAGCGGTAGTTTTCAAAATCACCGCTAAATGTTATTGTTTAGTTTTTTTAACAATGGTTTTGAAAACCCACCACTAAATAATAAAAAATACTTATTGAAATTTATTGTTTGTTTTTAAAAAATGACGTTGAACATGAGAAAATATTTTTTAGAAAATTTGTAATTTAATTTTAATGATGGTTTTTATAAAAATGGTCACTAAATATATAAAATTTAATAAATATTTGTAAATAATAATAATAATTTATTTATACAAATATTTATATATATAAATACATGTTATTAATAATTAATAATAATTAAAAATAATTGTTATTTAATAATTGTTATTTTTTATAAATTAAAATTTCATTATTATAATTACTAATTCATAATTAACATATATAAATATGAATATATATATATATACATATATACATATATATATATAACGTTGAAAATATCCTCCGTTTCTAAATTTCTAAGAGAAGTTGAAAATTATAAGTCAACATAAAATGACCATAACTTTTGATCTGGGTTTTTTTTATGCTCCATGACTTTTCAAATCAAAAATTCTAGAAAATAACTATGGATAAATTATATAATAATTTGTTAATAATTAATAATAAAAAATAATTATTTTTCTAAGATAATTTGAAAATAAAACTTCAACTTAAAATAGTCATAACTTTCTATCCACGTGTCCTTTTAGGTTTCAAGAAATGTAATATTAAATTTTGCAACAATATATACATTAATTAAACCAAAGGAACTGTAGTCCCTATTTTTTCTAATTCAAAAAAGGCCTAGAATGCAATGACCCAAACTATTATGAATAAAATTCCCCTTTTTGATTTAATTAAATGTCTTATAGTTATAGAAAACACGTATAATTATTTTGTTTTATTATATCCAATTAGATTTAAATGATCGCTAAGTATATTTATCATTGATAATATATCCATTTTACAGTGATCACATGACTATTATAAATATAGGGTTTTAACAAATCTAGTTGGCACAGACAAAGGAAGTGATGGCCTCAACTAGAAGAATCATACCCTATGAAGCTCATTTATCAGAGCTTCAAATGGAGATATCATTTTAGGGATTTTCTCTAGACCAAGAAAAATCTAAGATCAAACAACTTATGCATGAGTGAAACCCTTTATAGGAGAAGTTCAAGCTCATCGAGATCACAACATAAACCATGTTCATCAACCAGCCCCATCAAAGCCCCACCATCGTGCACCTTACTCTTAAGGTGTATGCTGGTTTATTAAAGGGACATGTATCAAGACCCTAGAATTAGGAATATGTACTTTATTTTGTATAAAATAATGAATATATTTCCATCCTATTATTATTACATTGTAAATGATTTGTAAAGCACAAATTATATTTTTGGTTAATATTCAAATTCAATTAAGAAACCTAATTTGATGAATTAATGGATTTTTAAAATATATAATATTTTAATAAAATATTATAATTAAATAACTTTTATTGAATATAAATTATCATATAATTTTTATGAATTCAAATGTAATTTGTATAAGGGTTCAAAAAAATGTTATTGTTAAAAACCTGTCATTTCCAATAAATATCGGTTTTTATTTTAAAAGTTAAAATTCAAATATTTATAAAATTATTTATATAAAATGATATTATTTTTGGAATTAGGATGTTTAATTTATATAATGGTTATTTTTTCATAATTTTCTGAGATAGATGATTTTTTGGGTAAAAATTAAATACCATATAAATATATGATGTGTTTTATCACATCATAATGGCCCAATAGTGATGTAATAAATACTATAAAAGGTATCTTAGGACAAATATATGTTTTAACTTTAAAATAATGGAATTTTATATTTATTTTATTTATTTTATAAATCTTTAATGAATCCTCCAAGACTTATAATATATTTTAAGCTTTTAAATTTATTTCTTTAAGAATGTGATTCGCCTCCACATAAGAAAGGGAATTATTTTATTATATTTGGACCTTAGACTTATAAAATAATTTAAACCACTCCTAATTGTCTGAAACAATTGGAAAATACTATGGTATGTCTTCTGGTTTTTTATATTTTATTATGTAGTGTCCAAAACCAAAATAATAAATAAATCCCCCTTATTTCCTATATAAACTCACCCAAGCTCCCATTTAAATAAAACTCTTTGGATAAAGACCAAACTATGACCTATACTCCCTATATTCCTCCAAATATTCCCCCATGTTTTCAAGAATCCCCTCCCAATCCTTTGGATTCACACACGCAAGGGATCCTCACCTTTCTCTCCTCCTTTCAAATTCAAGCACCTTCTTTGAAGATAGTTCTTTTAATTTCGATTGGTTATATTTCCATTCATTTATAATCATTAAATTACAATAAAATTATTGTTATTTTAATGAGTTTTAATTTATAATCCCCCATTTGGACTCTTAACTAAGTCGTTAATATGCCGAAATTCCATAAGGGAGCCTCATCCTCCACTCTCCTCTTTTATTAACCACTATATTTAATATTATGTATTTTAATTTCCATTTTATTATGTTGGGATATATTATTACATATTCCCATTTATTTAAATTTTATTTATAAATTATTATATCCCCTATCACTTTTACTTATCCCTCCTATGAACTTTTATTCACACCTGCTACCATGCTGAAATTTTATAAGGGATCTTTTCTTTCTCCTCTTTCTTTGTGTTTCTTTATTATGTTACGCCTTCTATTTACAATTAATTATATTGGGTAATGTATTTCCATGTACCTATTACTTTCCATTTCATATCTAAATTATTATAAACCCTTTTGTCTCTCATCATCCCATTTTATGGATTTCTATATGACGTTATTATACTGCCGAAATTGCACCACAGTTTTCCATGCCAAAATAATTGTGTAGTGATTACCATACCCATTTTTTATCAAGGGTATTCACCTTTATGCACATAAAATTATTTATTTTAGAATTACATGTATGTATTATACATTTATTTATCTTGGAATAAATTATTATGTTTAATGAATCCATGTCATATGATTTGTGTGGCACACTTAAGCATGAGAATGAAATGATTATAAAGGGTAGGTCTTGATGGTGCTCCAATGAATTGGTTAATGTTTATTATTGGGATACATAATTTTGGGAAAGGGTGTTTACCTGATTCATTTATAGGACTTTTTTCACCATGATGTCTTGTAGGGATTAGCCTTGGCCTATATTTATGATGCAATGTTTTCAGTTGTTCCCACATTTCCCATGTTATGATTATCATGCTATGTCATGCCTTATTATTCATGTTCCTTTTATGATAAATTAATATGACTATTTTATAGAATGTATTATATTATTCAATTTAATCCTTATTTATTCCATTACTGGGCTCTATAGCTCACTCGTTTCTTATGTATGTCCTCAGGTTTACCCATGTAGTTTTAAGTACGAAGGAATATTTTGGTCATGTTAAAGAAGTTTTTGATAAAGATGTTACTTTTCATGTTTTAAGTTGTTATTAAATGTACCTCACTTCCCAAAGACACTAAACCTATCTATATTTTTGTTTTATTAAGTGTAATTTTATGTAATAAAACATGTATTAATTTGTAATAAAGATAAGGGTTTTTATAGTTGCTATCAGAGGATAGGTTTAGTTATTTTTGGAATTAGAATTAGAAAACAATAGATAAAGCCTTTGGATTAGAGAACTCTAGTGAATGCCTTAGGGTTAAGACTAACTATAAGAAAACATCCCTAAATTCTGGTAGGTATATAGTATGTGGTTTATCAATAAAATTCATCCCTATCAGGATAATACAAGTGGACATGATTCTAGCACATATGAACCTAGGGGTAACAACTCCAATAAGATGTTATAAGCCTAACTCGGGGTAATCTAGTACATGACAACAGTCCTTATTTTGCACCTAGTTTGACACTCTTAGGGGATATTATTTGGTATATTCATAATATCATTACAAACCTTTATTAAGGGAACAAAAAAATCCCATAAGAATATATGTTAGGAAATAGATCATGGATAACATGGATTGAAGCTTATAAATTCATAAGTTAAGAAATAAATGTGATATATAATTTATACCTTTAATGTAATTGGATTATCTTTTATGTGTTTAACAGTTTAAAACTACTCATACGTAAGTCTATATTGGATAAATTGGAACCAAAATGAAAATGTGAAAGGTAGGGTTATCACCCATAGTTCTATGCATTCCTTCATGTTATGAAAGTTTAGTATAACTATTAAAACAGCATCACAAAGAATGGAAGTATATATGTTAGTGAAAATAGAAAATTGGGTAATTATTTCATCCCATGTATATAAATCATCCCCTATAAACATTTGTGGGTTTAACTTCACAGTGAACTTTTTCATACTTCCCTTGCAAGGATTTGATGCAATTACAGACATGGGTGGTATTTCCCTATGTAGAGCCAACATAAATTACCGAGAGAGGGAAATCACTCTCCATATGGTGAATCGACCCCCAATTATATACAAGTGTAAGGAGGAGGATGAATCTTCTTTAACATCATCATATCAAGCATGGATATTGTTTCCCTACGATAAAGTGTATCTAGATCAAATTATTGAGTCTAAGGAAAGAACCATCCTAGAAGACATTTCTATTGTGAGGGAATACGCTGATGTGTTTCCCAAGGAATTGTCTGGTCTTCCCCCTAGTCTAGAGGTTCAATTTTCAATCGATCTTATACCTGGGGTGTTGCTAATATCCAAGACTCCATATAGGATGGATGTTGTGGAACTTGAGGAACTGAAGAAAGAAATATAGGAGAATCTTAATAAAGGATTAATATGCCCAAGTGATTCACCATAGGTTTCACCAGTCCTCTTCGTCAAGAAGAAGGATGGGTCAATACACCTTTGCATTTACCATTGTGAGCTCAAAAAGATCATGATAAAGAACAATTATCACTTACCATAGATTGATGACTTGTTCAATCATCTAAGTGGAGGAAAATACTTCTCCAAGGTGGATTTGTGGTCTGTATATTACCAAGTTAGGGTGAAGAATGAGGATATCCCCAATACTTCTTTTCATACAAGGTACAGGAACTATGAGTTCATAGTGATTCTATTTAGACTCATTAATGATCCAATAGTATTAATGGACTTGATGGATAGAGTCTTTAGATATTATCTTGACAAATTCATGGTAGTATTTATATATTATATTCTAATATATTCCAAAAACAAGGAGAACACAGAGGAGCATCTGAACACTGTGCTAAAGACCTTGTGAAAGGATAAGCTTTTTGAAAAGTATAGAAATTGTGAGTTCTAGTTGAAGGAAGTCTCGTTCCTGGGTAATATCATCATAAGTAATGGAATATATGTGGATCCTTCAAAGAAAAAATCAATTTAAGGATGGATGAGTCCAACATCTATGACAGATATCTATAGTTTCCTTGGGTTAGCTGGATATTATCGCCAATTTTTGAGAAATTTCCCATAATTATCAAACCCTCTTATCAAGCTAACTATAAAGGGAGTAAAATTTTATTAGAATGATGAATTTGAAGAAATATTTATAGAGTTAAAAAGGAGGATCATCACTAGACCTATGCTCACACTACCCACAGGTGGGAAAATTTTCATAATTTCTAGTGATGCTTCAAAGAATACATTGGGCTATGTGTTGATAAAAAATGACAAAGTCATAGCCTATGATTCAAGGTAGTTGAAAATTCAAGACCAAAACCGTCCCATGCAAGTTTTTTAGTTTCTAGTGGTGATCTTCACTATAAAAATTTTCAACATTATCTTTGTTGGTTAAGATGCCCTCAAGGTAAAATTGAAGCATTTTTGGGTTGATTGTGTTTGTTGAAAAAAATGGTTTCCATGGTTTTTTATGGAATTCAAGAGTTATTATAGACAAAATATGTTGAAAAGAATCCATGAAAAAAGAATGGATGATCTGGAGGTGGTGTAAAAAGAACATATACAAGGTGGTGTCATTTTATAGTGTTTACCAAATTTTTGGGCCTTAAATTTGGGAAAATTGAGAAATTTGTTTTTGGAAAAGGAAGTTGCACGTAAGATTGAAGATGGTTTGGAATGTTTCACACAAGGAATGTTTCAATATCAGTACATCTAAATATTGAAAAGGCATGAAGTGCGTGAAAGATATGGAATATGAATGAAACATGAGGTAGTGTGAAAGAGGATTATGTTCCCAATGCGATTTCAAATTCAGTTTTGCACTCTCATAGGGGATATTAGGTAAAATTTTGAATATTCCACATAGGGTTAGGTGATGCCTATAAATTAGAGGTGAACCCCCCCCCCCAATTTGAGAATCTCAATACTTAGAAGAAATTAGAGCTCTGAATCACATAAGAATTTTATGTAAAGGTAGTTTCATGTAAGAATTGGGGTTTTTCTTAAGAAAGGAAGTTGTGTGTAAGATTGGTGTTGTGCAGAAGAAAAAAGTTGCGAGTAAGAACAGGTTTTGTACATAAAGCATAAAACATGCACATAAGGTGAATTAAGGGTTGCACAAAATATTTAAAGTTTGTCAGTAAATCTATTGTAAAGTGGTATTCATCAATGGATGAAAGTGGGACATAAATCGAGCATCTACATAGAGTGGAGGATGTATTCATTATAGATAATGAAGGTACCTACAAGTATATCAAATATGAGTGGATAATCTGAAGAATTAGTGACCGCACTTCAGTTGAGAGAGAAATGAGCTTTCAAATTTCGATTGTTAATAAACCAAGAGGGACAGTGAATCCACTCCGAGCATTGTAAACAGTAGTATACTTTTAGCATATTTGGTACATCAAAATATTTTCATTGTATGATCATTTGATGTATCACAATGAGGGTGAACCATGTAACATCCCTAAATGATACAGGGTTAAATGACTAAATGATATGACTCATGTCAACAAGGTGCACCTTCCTTTTCGGGAGCCTACCTGATTAGAACTCCACAGTTAAGCATGATTGGCCTGGAGTAGTGATCATGATGGGTGACCTTCTGGGAAGTTTCCCAGGGTGTGTGCGAGTGAAGAAGAAGCACACTGGAAAGGACATGTGTTGGCCTGTGGGGAATATCATTGGTCAGATGACCCACTCAGGCATGTGAGTGGACCTTGGGGTGGGCCCCACGTGTCTGTGGGGGCAACTGGTGGTACCTGGTAGGCCAGGACCCGAGGGTCATGTTAAGGCGGGGTGTCTATTTTGTCACCGGGGCCTGGTTTTCACATTTTGTATCAGAGGGAGGTTCCCAGCCTTAAGTGCGGTGCACTGCCTGGGTTGAGATGTAAGGCCCACAACGAGGACGTTGTGCTCTAAAGGGGGGGTGATTCTAACATCCCTAAATGATACAGGGTTAAATGACTAAATGATATGACTCATGTCAATAAGGTGAACCTTCTTTTTCAGGAGACTACCTGATTAGAAATCCACAGTTAAGTGTACTTGGCCTGGAGTAGTGATCAAGATGGGTGACCTTTTGAGAAGTTTCCCATGGTGTGTGCGAGTGAGGACAAAGCACACTGGAAAGGACATGTGTTGGCCTGTGGGGAATATCATTGGTCAGATGACCCATTTAGGCATGTGAGTGGACCCTGGGGTGGGCCCTATTAGAGCTCCAGCCAAAATGCCTCGGAGTGAAGTCGGCGCGTAGTCAGGAACCCCCCGGGTAATTTTTAAGGAATCTGGTTAAAGTTGTGCCTCTACAGTGTTGTGGGATAGTTCTAGTGTTGTTGCTCTGGTTTCTCTGTCGTTTTAGTTTTCCTCTTGTCGCAAAGTTCACGATGGACTTATCCCTCGCACAATGTTGGTAATTGTGCCTTTTGGATGCAAGTTGCTGATCAGTGACCTTACGTGGGTCATCCATGTGAATCAGTTGTGACTTCAGTTTGTATCCATCCTGAAGTGATGGGTCATGAGTAGTTGTACGTCGTAGTTTCATTGATCCAGTCCTTGGGCCTTCCCTCCCCGCCCGAGGGGTTAGGGTTTTTAGTTTCTGCAAAGTATCCATTTAAGCTTCAATCCCTTTCGGACGGGAGTAAGTGGTTTAAAGGTCCTTGCAGTGCTCTTTCTAGCTTGAGTAAGGCCTAGTACAGATCTAAGTTGGTTTTCTGGTTGGGCGCTAGTAGGTTGGTTCTTTATTGTGGGGAGACCCACCATCTCTTTGGGTGTTCTCATAAGTCATTATCGAATTCTAGTTGAGTTCTTTTGGTGGCAAGCCCATTCAGGCTTCCCCTATGTTGGTGATTTATTTCGGGCAATGAGGTTCAGTCCTGCTGGTGGTCAGTGTGATGTCCTTGGGATAAGATGTTGGATGGTGTTGTGTGGGATTCTTAGGTGTCGATCAATCGGATGAATGGTACGGTGGCTTTCCGGGGGCGGAAAGTGTTATGGTGGGGAGAATTGTCACATCCCGACCCATTAGTATAGATTTATATAATTATTTTCAGCCTTAAATAAATTTTTTTTCTTTTTATGTGGTTCGAGTATGTCCCGAATGAATTGTTTCTTTGGGTTATGTTAAAATGTGTGCTCTTCGGTGTCGATGTCATTGGGCACACGGGCAGAGCATGAATTTGGAAACGCACGACCTCGCCCTAATAACTATGCATCCCGTTGTCTTTGGAAAATTGAAATAAAATATTTTGTATTTAAAATGTGCATTAATTAGTGTGTCCTTTAAATTTTTATTGTGTTAAGAATTTTATTTTTATATTATGACTACTTTTATTATCTTTAAATTTTATCTTCGTGTTGTCATTATTATCATTATAATTGTCATTCTAATTATTATGATTAAATTAATGTTAATTAATGCAATTACTAGAAACTATTTTATTGTTGAATTATAATGATTATTATTTGATTCATTATTATATATTTAGTAGGAGATTAAAAGTATATAAATACACTTATATATATATATAATATTTTAGTTGTTTTTATTTATTTATTTTATTTGTTTTATTGATATTATTATTTTTATTATTTATTAACCCTCCTTTTTTAGGGTTTTCAGAAACCCTTTTCTTCACCCCCTGCTTTTTCTTTCTTCTCTGTGCACCGCCACCCCCTGGCCTCGGACTCCCTTGCTTCCTGCTCTCCCTTGCTTCATGTTCTCCCTCTTTTCCTGCTCTCCCGTTTTTCCTTTCCAGTGCCTCTCCTCCAGCTCCCCCTTGCCGTGTTGCCTCACCGATCCTCCGGCCCTTTGCACCTCAACTACTCTCACACCCCTGCCCTCGCCTCGACTGGCCTCCGCCTCGGCCCCCCTACCCATCTTCTCCCCTACGCGTCGTCCGCACCCCGAGCCCCCCTCAGCACCCGGCCAGCCTCCCACAGCCAGCTCCCGCGCCCCACTGCTCACCTCTGCATGTGCCCGCTTCTCTCCCCACCAAGTGACCTCCCCTCTCTGGTGCTCGCTGCCCCCCCCCCCCCCCCCGGCTCCGCCTCGCCCCCTGCAAGCCCTCCGACCGAGCTCCGACGAGCCCGCCACCGGCTAGCAACCTCCCAGCCAGCCCAACACTGCTCCTGCCCAGCAGCCCTGCACCCTTCTTCGCCTCCCATTTCAGCCAGCACCCCTTTTCTGCCTTCATCCTGCACCATCACACGACCCGCGACTCCCCCTCTCGCGCTTTGGATTTTCCACATGACGCCCCTCCTGCCGCCTTCATCCATCACACAACCGGCGCACCCCGGCGCACCTGCTTCCCCCTGCTCCACGGAAGCCACCCCCTGCCCTTCTTGCTCTGCCGCACAAATCCTCATCCCCTTGAAAGGTTTCCTTTATTTTTTTTATTCTTATTCTTATTATTATTATTATTATCATTTTTATTCTTATTATTATTATTATTATTATTATTATTATTATTCCTATTGTTATTGTTATTGTTATTATTATTATTATTCCTATTATTATTATTATTATTATTAACATTATTAATGTTATTATTATTAATTTTATTATTGTTATTATTATAATTATTATTATTATAATTCATATTATTATTATTATTATTTATATTATTATTTTTATTATTTTTATTGTTGTTGTTGTTGTTGTTATTATTATCATTATTCTTATTCTCATTCTTATTCTTATTTTCATTATTATTATTATTATTATTATTATTATTATTATCATCATCGTACTCTTGTTGGATTATGGGTTTTAATTGATGGTGAGTTTTTATTTGTTGGTTTGGGATTTTTAGGACCCATGCAGGGCGTTTTCAAGTGAGCACCATCGTCGCACCTTGTTTCCGAGGTTCCGTCGTCATCACGCTTTAGTATCAAGGTGAGTGTTTCTTCCCGCTGCTTGGTTTTGCATACTTTAAATTGAGTTATGTATGTGTTTTTAGTTCTTGATATTCATTATGTAGGGCGTTGGACTTTTCTGCTCATTTTCGATCGTGCATAGTTTCATCACGTCGTGTGTCCGAGGTAGGTTCCCTTTGCACTGTTTTTAAAATTTAAGTTACATTATTTCCTACTGTTTGCGCACACTAATTGTTCAAAATAAATATTTTATTAATTTTAATAAATGAGATATAATATAAAATAATTAATTTTTATTATAATATAGTTAATTTTTAAATGATTATTTGGTGTAAAAAGATTCGTTTATTTTATACATGATGCTTGGAATATTTTATTGACGAGCGGACACTCAATAATGAAAGAATTCCCATTTGGCTTTTGAAAATAATTCATGGAAAATCAAATAGAGTTCTGGTTTAATGATAAATGATTTCTTTTGAAGCGTGAACAAGTACTTTGGTTCCTTTGAGAAATTTCCCAGTTGGCTCTTAAAGTTTATTTGGAAAAATAAAATGGTTTGGTTTGGTTTGGTTTTATAAAAATGTTGGCAGCCTATGAAGTAGTGTTTTGGGGGTTCATTAAATGGTTTTAAAATGGGTTTGGTCTTATAAAGAAGTTGTACTTTTTTTTATTTGCGATTGTGAAAGGTGTTTAATGATCGTTTGGAAGTTTATGGAAAATGATGTGATTGTTTTGATGAAAACCCTCCTAGGATGACTCTCCTACCTTAGATGCAATTGATTGTTTGGGAGGTCGCGCTTAGAGGATCTTGGGTACTTGAGTAGTTTAAAGGCAATAGGTTGTTCCATGGAGTGGCTCGGGGTGATGCATGTTGTGTTTTATATATATGTATATGATTGGATGCTCAGTTGGCATCAGTTGGCTCACCCCCTTTCCAAACACCTGAGACATGGGAATCTGGCATATTGATGGAATATTCTAAGAATTATTGCTGCACTGGTAGGTTATGGTACTGACCAGTGGCCCATAGTAGGTGGATATATTGGTTTTATTACTATTGGATTTTCCCTCGACCTTCCTGAGAGAGGATGGTCGAGCGTATTGTGCGTTTTGATTTCATCGTGACATGTCGATAAGGATGATTTCTCATGTATTGGTGTCTTCTGGTTTATTCTCGATCTCCTAGGTTCACCCATGTCTATTCGGATTTTGTTGCTTGCAGTTGTGATTATGATGCTCATATGTATACCTATATTGCCCTTGCTGTGTGTTTTAACTTGTGTATTTCTGGTGTTTTGTTTTCGTTGTAAAGTGGTAAATTGCTTTTGAGTAGGTTTCTAAAAATGGTTTTAAAATGAAAGTTTTTAATACTCTTTGTACAAATTTGAAAATGTAAATATAACTTTACCTTTCTAAAAAGTCATTGACACTAATGAAATGAACCCAAATTTAGAAATGATTAAGGGAAATGGTTCGTACTTTGTTTTTATGTAAAATGTTTAGAAAAAATATACTTTTATAGATTGTAGTTCAAACTTGAAATGACGTTTCTTTTATTTTAAAGGTAGTGCATTGGGAATAGATATCGGGCTAGCCTACTGAGTTTTAATACTCACACCTATAGTTCTTTTCTATTTTTAGTGTTTGTGCAGGCTTTAGCTTGAGTGCGCTCTCCTAGGGAGACGCTTGATCATTGAGTCAGAGAGCGACCTGTGAGGTCGCACGGAGTTAGTTCGGACGTCATGTTTGGTCAGTTTTATTTTTCTTATTTTCCTGTTTAGTCACTTTAATTGTTTTATCTATTCTGCGTTTCTCTGTATTATTTCTACTTTTTTATTTATTTATATTGGGTAAAATAGTTTCCACAGCCTCTGTTGATTCCCTGGCGCTTGTCGTCATCCCGGGAGGATCGGGAACGCCTCTCGGTACATGTTGCGGACCATCTCGGGTGACCGGTTCAGTGTCGACCCAGGTTGGTTCGTGACAAAATGGTATCAGAGGAGGTCAGCTCTTAGCAGACCTCACTTTTCAGAGCGCCCTTTGTTATTTGGGATGTCAAGGTAGATGGAGTAGGATTGTCGGGACTTGAGGGGTAGGTGTGAGAAGAGTGTCGTGAACTCTTGCTCGCTCTGACCCTTTGGTTTCCATGGGAAGTCCGGTTTAATTTGTTTATTTGGGTTTTTATGAAAATGTTTTGTGATTGGGATACGAAAAAGGGAGTTAGACTAATAGTCCTAAACCGCATGGCCTGGAAATCCATGCAGAGCTAGGACCATGTTCCAAGAAGGCTCTCTGGGTCGATGACGTGTTTGGCATATGGCTGTCAACCATATGGTCAAGTCACCCACTGACACTAGTTTCTTGTTGAGTTGTTTTGGGTTTCCTTTGATTTCTAGAAGTGTTTTGAATTAGAAAAGTTGGTTTTGAAAAAAAAAGGTTGTTTGAAATGACATGTTTAATTTGTGAATTTTTTTAAAAGAAGTGGGATGAATGATTCATTTTTTTATTGGAAAATGAAGTTTCTTTGTTTTAGAATTGGTGTTCCTATGGGTTCTCACATACATAGTGGTATGTTGGAGATGTGATCAGATTTTTGGTATGATGGGTGGATGCCTGGGGTGGCACGGATACATGCATGTGAGTGAGACTCTAAATAATACCAATGACGGGGGTTTAACCCACCAAGCTTTTTTTAAGTTAAAATGTTTTTCAAAAGAAATGTTTTGATTTTATAATGGCTCGTTTTCTTGTGTTCGGAGATTTTCATGTATGCAGTGTTTGTTTCTGAGGATTTTTGTTTATTGAGTCGGCCTTGATTGAGGTTTTTGACTTTTCTTGTCCAGCAGTTATCCCTTTGAAGCTTCGATGGGTGATTGTAGTGTGGTTGATCAGCCTAAGGATTTTATGCTAGAGTTTTGGAAGCTAGATCCACCTCTCTTTTATGGTCAAGCAGAAACTTCCATAGAATAGGAGTGGATGCAGAAGATTGAAAGGGACTTTAACCTCATTGAGTTTCCCGAGTCATTGAAGGTCAAGTTTTTGACCTTCATGCTTGAAGATTCACCATGGATGTGGTGGAAGTCGGTTTCTCAGAATGAGCCTCATCAAGAGATTACCTGGGAGTTTTTCAAGTCTTTGTTCATTTGTTAGTATTTCTCTAAGGAAGAAAGGGTGATAAAGGGGATGGAAATGTGTTGTCTACAACAGGGCGACGGACTCGTGGTGGAATATTTCCAGCACTTTTTGGAGCTAGTACCTTATGATTCAGGGTATTCCACGAATGACCCCATGAAGGCTCGATGCTTCGAGGTGGGTCTCCGCCCTGATCTACAGTGGAAGGTGTCAGAGTCTAACCTAACTTCTTTTGTCGATGTGGCGAGACAAGCTGTTCATGTCGAAGCCGTGATGACAGGAGTTCTCAAAGTAGTTCTCCCTCCTTCGATCACTATGAGCACTGGTGAAGATTCTATAAATGAGATGAGTAAGAAAATGAATGTGGATGGAGCAGGTCGTGGAATCAAGAGGCCTTAGGATATTTCATCAACCTCTTCTGTGCGAGAGATTATTGTATGTTATCAGTGTGGAAAGAAGGTTCACATGAAGCCGTCATGCCCAAGCACTCTGAAGCCCTACCAGGCATGTGGACGCCTGGGTCACTTGTGACGATTCTGTCAGGGCGTTTCTAGAAAGCGTCACAGAGGAAGTTATCAGAAGTGATGTGTTGTTGGGTTTTTATATAAATTTTCTTATGTATGTTTCCTTCCAGTGTAAGGGACCTCTTATCATGGTTTTTGTATGGGTGTTGTTTTGGGTTTGAAATGTATGGGAATGTTGTGTGTCTTTTGATGAACTTAGGTTTTTCAATGTCAGTGTGGTTTTATTTTAAAAATTTTGGTCCTTTCCATTGTCAAATTAAAAGATGTAAGTTTATTGTTGGGATTATTGGAACCTGACTGCGAGGTAAAAGATGCTTCATCCATCAGAGCTCCAGCCAAAAGGCCTTGGAGTGAAGTCAGCGCATAGTCAGGAACCCCCCGGGTAATTTTTAAGGAGTCTCGTTAAAGTTGTGCCACTATAGTGTGGTGAGATAGTTCTGGTTTTGTTGCTCTGGTTTCTCTATCATTTTAGTTTTCCTCTTATCTCAAAGTGTGCGATGGACTTATCCTTTGAGAAATCTTGGAAATTGTGCCTTTTGGATGCAAGTTGTTGATCAGTGACCTTGCGTGGGCCATCCATGTGAATCAGTTGTGACTTCAGTTTGTATCCATCCTGAAGTGATGGGTCGTGAGTAGTTGTACGTCACAGTTTCATTGATCTAGTCCTTGGTCCCTCCCTCCCCGCCTGAGGGGTTAGGATTTTTAGTTTGTGCAAGGTATCCATTTAATCTTCTATCCCTTTCGGATGAGAGTAAGTGGTTTAAAGGTCCTTGTTGTGCTCTTTCTAGCTTGAGTAAGGCCTGGTACAGGTCTAAGTTGGTTTTCTGGTTGGGCGCTAGTAGGCTGGTTCTTTATGGTGGGGAGACCCACCATCTCTTTAGGTGTTTTCCTAAGTCGTTATCGAATGCTAGTTGAGTTATTATGGTGGGGATCCCGTTCAGGCCTCCCCTATATTGGTGATTTATTTCGGGCAATGAGGTTCAGTCCCACTGGTGGTCAGTGTGATGCCCTTGGGATAAGAGGTTGGATGGTGTTGTGTGGGATCCTTAGGTGTTGATCGATTAGATGAATGGTGTGGTGGCTTTCCAGGGGCATAAAGTGTTATGGTGGGGAGAATTGTCACACCCCGACCCGCTAGTATAGATTTATTTAATTATTTTCAGCCTTAAATAATTTTTTTTTCTTTTTATGTGGTTCGAGTGTGTCCCGAATGAATTGTTTCTTTGGGTTATGTTAAAACGTGCGCTCTTCGGTGTCGACATCATCGGGCGCACGGGCGGAGCGTGAAGTTGGAAACTCACGACCTCGCCCTAATAACTGCGCATCCCGTTGTCTTTGGAAAATTGAAATAAAATATTTTTTATTTAAAATGTGCATTAATTAGAGAGTCCTTTAAATTTTTATTGTGTTAAGAATTTTATTTTTATATTATGACTACTTTTATTATCTTTAAATTTTATCTTCGTGTTGTCATTATTATTATTCTAATTGTCATTCTAATTATTATGATTAAATTGATGTTAATTAATGCAATTACTAGAAACTATTTTATTGTTGAATTATAATGATTATTATTTGATTCATTATTATTTATTTAGTAGGAGTTTAAAAGTATATAAATACACTTATATATAGATATATATAATTTTTTAGTTGTTTTTATTTATTTATTTTATTTGTTTTATTGATATTATTATTTTTATTATTTATTAGCCCTCCTTTTTTTAGGGTTTTTGGAAAACCTTTTCTTCACCCCCCACTTTTCCTTTCTTCTCCGTGTGTCGCCACCCCCTGGCCTCGGACTCCCTTGCTTCCTGCTCTCCCTTGCTTCCTGCTCTCCCTCTCTTCCTGCTCTCCCGTTTTTCCTTTCCAGCGCCTCTCCTCCTACTCCCCCTTACCGTATTGCCTCCCCGTCCCTCCTTCCCATTGCACCTCAATGACTCCCACACCCCTGCCCTCACCCCGACTGGCCTCCGCCTCGCCCCCCCCCCCCCCCCCCCCTACCCGGCTTCTGCCCGACGTGCCATCCGCACCCCGCTCCCCCCTCAGCACTCGACCAGCCTCCTGCAGCCAGCTCCCGTGCCCCACTACTCACCTCCGCCTTGTATGGGTGTTGTTTTGGGTCTGAAATGTATGGGAATGTTGTGTGTCTTTTGATGAACTTCAGTTTTCAATGTCAGTGTGGTTTTATTTTAAAAATTTTGGTCCTTTCCTTTGTCAAATCAAAAGATGTAACTTTCTTGTTGGGATTATCGGAACCTGACTGTGAGGCAGAATATGCTTCATCCATCAGAGCTCCAGCCAAAAGGCCTCGGAGTGAAGTCGGCGCGTAGTCAGGAACCCCCGGGTAATTTTTAAGGAGTCTGGTTAAAGTTGTGCCTCTATAGTGTGGTGAGATAGTTCTGGTGTTGCTGCTCTGGTTTCTCTATCGTTTTAGTTTTCCTCTTATCGAAAAGTGTGCAATGGACTTATCCTTCACGTAGTGTTGGTAATTGTGCCTTTTGGATGCAAGTTTCTGATCAGTGACCTTGCATGGTCCATCCATGTGAATCAGTTGTGACTTCAGTTTGTATCCTTCCTGAAGTGATGGGTCGTGAGTAGTTGTACGTCATAATTTCATTGATCCAGTCCTTGGGCCTTCCCTCCCCGCCCGAGGGGTTAGGTTTTTTAGTTTTTGAAAAGTATCCATTTAAGATTCTATCCCTTTCGGATGGGAGTAAGTGGTTTAAAGGTCCTTGTTGTGCTCTTTCTTGCTTGAGTAAGGCCTGGTACAGGTCTAAGTTGGTTTTCTGGTTGAGTTCTAGTAGGTTGGTTCTTTATAGTGGGGAGACCCACCATCTATTTGGGTGTTATCTTAAGTCGTTATCGAATGCTAGTTGAGTTCTTATGGTGGGGAGCCCGTTCAGGCCTCCCCTATGTTGGTGATTTATTTCGGGCAATGAGGTTCAGTCCCGCTGGTGGTCAGTGTGATGTAATTGGGATAAGAGGTTGGATGTTTTTGTGTGGGATCCTTAGGTGTTGATCGATCAGATGAATGGTGCGGTGGCTTTCCGGGGGCGGAAAGTGTTATGGTGGGGAGAATTGTAACACCCCAACCTGTTATTATAGATTTATTTAATTATTTTCGACCGTAAATAATTTTTTTTTCTTTTTCTATGGTTTTAGTGTGTCCCGGATGAATTGTTTCTTTGTGTTATGTTAAAACGTGCGCTCTTCGGTGTCGACGTCGTCGGGCGCACGGGCGGAGCGTGAAGTTAGAAACGCACGACCTCGCCCTAATAACTGTGCATCTCGTTGTCTTTGGAAAATTAAAATAAAATATTTTTTATTTAAAATGCGCATTAATTAGAGTGTCCTTTAAATTTTTATTGTGTTAAGAATTTTATTTTTATATTATGTCTACTTTTATTATCTTTAAATTTTATCTTCGTGTTGTCATTATTATCATTATAATTGTCATTCTAATTATCATGATTAAATTGATGTTAATTAATGCAATTACAAGAAACTATTTTATTGTTGAATTATAATGATTATTATTTGATTCATTATTATTTATTTAGTATGAGTTTAAAAGTATATAAATACACTTATATATAGATATATATAATATTTTAGTTGTTTTTATTTATTTATTTTATTTGTTTTATTGATATTATTATTTTTATTATTTATCACCCCTCATTTTTTTAGGGTTTTTGGAAACCCTTTTCTTCACCCCCACCCCTTTCCTTTCTTCTTCGTGTGTCTCCACCCCCTGGCCTCGGACTCCCTTGCTTCCTTCTCTCCCTTGATTCCTGCTCTCCCTCTCTTCCTGCTCTCCCGTTTTTCCTTTCCAGCGCCTCTCCTCCTGCTCCCCCTTGCCGCGTTGCCTCCTCGGTCCTCCTGCCCTTTGCGCCTCAACAACTCTCGCACCCCTGCCCTCGCCACGACTGGCCTCCGCCTCGGCCCCCCTCTACCCGGCTTATCCCCGGCGTGCCGTCCGCACCCCGTGCCCCCCTCAACACCCGGCCAGCCTCTTGCAGCTAGCTCCCGTGCCCCACTGCTCACCTCCGCCTGTGCCCACTTCTCTCCCTGCCAGGCGACCTCCCCTCTCTAGCGCTCGCTACCCCCCCCCCCCCCCAGCTCTGCCTCGCCCCCTGCAAGCCCTCCGACTGAGCTCCAGCGAGCCCGCCACCGGCCAGCAACCTCCCATCCATCCAAACACCACTCCTGCCTAGTAGCCCTGCACCCTGCTCCGCCTCCCATTTCAGCCAGCACCCCTTTTCTGCATTCGGCCTGCACCAGCACACGACCCGCGACTCCCCCTCTCGCGCTTTGGATCTTCTTCACGATGCCCCTCATGCCGCCTTCGGCCATCACACACCCAGGGCACCCCGGTGCACCTACTTCCCCCTACTCCACGAAAGTCGCCCCTTGCCCTTCTTGCTCCGCCGCACAAAGCCTGACCCCCTTGAAAGGTTTCCTTTATTTTTTTTATTCTTATTATTATTATTATCATTTTTATTCTTATTATTATTATTATTATTATTATTCCTATTGTTATTCTTATTGTTATTGTTATTATTATTCCTATTATTATTATTATTATTATTATTATTATTATTATTAACATTATTAATTTAATTATTATTAATTTTATTATTGTTATTATTATCATTATTATTATTATTTTCATATTATTATTATTATTATTCATATTATTATTATTGTTATTATTATTATTATTGTTATTGTTATTATTATTGTTATCATTATTCTTATTCTCATTCTTATTCTTATTTTCCTTATTATTATTATTAGTATTATTATTATTTTTATCATCATACTCTTGTAGGATTGTGGGTTTTAATTTATATTGAGTTTTTATTTGTTGGTTTAGGATTTTTAGGACCCACACTGGGCATTTCCAAGTGAGCGCCATCGTCGCGCCTTGTTTCCGAGGTTCCGTCATCGTTGCACTTTAGTTTCGAGGTGATTGTTTCTTCCCAACGCTTGGTTTTGCATACTTTAAATGGGGTTATGTATGTGTTTTGAGTCATTGATATTTATTATGTTGGGTGTTGGACTTTTCATGCATTTTCGAATGTGCGTAGTTTCATCACGTCGTGTATCCGAGGTAGGTTCCCTTTGCACTATTTTTAAAATTTAAGTTACATTATTTCCTGCTGTTTGCGCACACTAATTGTTCAAAATAAATATTTTATTAATTTTAATAAATGAGGGATAATATACGATAATTAATTTTTAATATAAGATAGTTAATTTTTAAATGATTATTTGGTGTAAAAAAGAGTCGTTTATTTTATACACGATGCTTGGAATATTTTCTTGATGAGCAGACACCCAGTAATGAAAGAATGATTGATTGTATTTTGAACATAATTCATAGAATATCAAATAGAGTTCTGGTTTAATGATAAATGATTTCTTTTGAAGCATGAACAAGTACTTTGGTTCCTTTGAGAAATTGCCCGGTTGGCTCTTAAAGTTTATTTGGAAAAATAAAATGGTTTGGTTTGGTTTGGTTTTATAAAAATTTTGGCAGCCTGTGAAGTTGTGTTTTGGGGGTTCTTTAAATGGTTTTAAACTTGGTTTGGTCTTATAAAGAAGTTTTACTTTTTTTAGTTGTGATTGTGAAAGTTGTTTAATGCTCGTTTTCCACATTATGGGAAATGATGTGATTGTTTTGATGAAAACAATCCTAGGATAACTCTCCTTCCTTAGATGTAATTGATTTTTTGGGAGGCCGTGCTTAGAGGCTCTGGGGTACTTGAGTAGTTTAAAGGAAAGAGGTTGTTCCATGGAGTGGCTCGGGGTGATGCCTGTTGTTCTTTATATATAAGTATATGATTGGATGCTCAGTTGGCATAGGTTGGCTCACCCCCTTTCCAAACACTTGAGACATGGGAATCTGGCATATTAAGAGAATATTCTATGAATGATTGCTACACTGGTAGGTTATGGTACTGACCAGTGGCCTATAGTAGGTGGATATATTGGGTTTATTACTATGGGATTTTCCCTTGACCTGCCTGAGAGAGGATGGTGAAGCGTATTGTGTGTTTTGATTTCATTGTGACATGTCGATAAGGATGATTTCTCATGTATTGGTGTCTTCTGGTTTATTCTCGATCTCCTAGGTTCACCCATGTCTATTCGGCTTTTTTTCTTGTAGTAGTGATTATGATGCTCATATGTATACCTATATTTCCCTTGTTGTGTGTTTTAACTTGTGTATTTCTTGTGTTTTGTTTTCCTTGGAAAGTGGTAAATTGCTTTTGATTAGGTTTCTAAAAATGGTTTTAAAATGAAAGTGTTTAATACTCTTTGTACAAATGCGAAAATGTAAACATCACTTTCCCTTTCTAAAAAGTTGTTGACACTAATGAAGTAAACCCAAATTTAGAAATGGTTAAGGGAAATGGTTCGTACTTTTTTTTATGTAAAATGTTCAGAAAAAAAATACTTTTATATATTTTAGTTCAAACTTGAAATGACGTTTCTTTTATTTTAAAAGTAGTGCATTGGGAATAGATATCAGGCTAGCCTAATGAGTTTTAATACTCATGCCTATAGTTATTTTCTGTTTTTAGTGTTTGTGCAGGCTTTAGCTTGAGTGCGCTCACCTAGGGAGACGCTTGATCGTTGATTTGGAGAGCGACCCGCGAGGTCGCACGGAGTTAGTTCGGACGTCGTGTTTGGTCAGTTTTATTTTTCTTCTTTTCATATTTAGTCACTTTATTTGGTTTATCTATTCTGCAATGCTCTGTATTATTTCTGTTGGTTTATTTATTTATATTGGGAAAAATCGTTCCCACAGACTCTGTTGATGCCCTGGTGCTTGTCAACATCCTGGGAGGATCGGGAACGCCTCTCGGGCCATGTCGCGGACCAGCTCGGGTGACCAGTTCAAGGTCGACCCGGGTTGGTTCGTGACAAACCAAGTAAAATTTATGTGTCTCATGCATGCTTTAATTTATGTTCATACATTGCTATGGTAAATAGAGAGAAGAGTGTTTTTTTACAATGAAACAAGATCCCAAGGGGCGGTGGTTTTAATCTGTCATACCTTTATTCCCCCTAGTGGTATTTGACCTAGTATGACTAACAATATCTTTTGTAGAAGTTTGAAATATATATGGATCACAAAAGTCTTAAATATATATTCACACATAATGATCTAAATATGCTCCAATGAATATGGTTAGAGATCATCAAGGATTATGACTGCTCAATCCACTATAATTATAGGAAAGCGAACAAAGTGTTGTATTCTCTAAGTATAAAGGAACCAACAATTCTATCATTGATGAGAATTGAGAAGGGTTTGATCTTCGTATACTTAAAGATGATGGAAATGTGAATCATAAAAGAAGAAACATCATAAATCCTTTCTCAAATTATTTCTCAATTGTATCTTCTATAAAGGTTAATGGATGCTCAAAACCTGATGTGGTAATTCCGAAGAAAGTGGAAACTATAAGAAATTAGAAATCTTGAGAGTTCAGTGTTAATGAAGAAGGAATTGTGAGATTTGGGTCGAGACTATGTGTTCCATCAAATTCGGACTTAAATAGGGAACTATTGGATGATTCACATAATTTGACTTTATCTATTCTCCCAGGAAACAAAAAGACATATCAAGATATTTGAGAGAACTTTTGGTGGGATAAAATGAAGAATGAGATCGTTGATTATACATAAAAGTGCCTGGTATGTTAGTAAGTTAAGGCTTAAAGGTATAAGTATAATGTTATGATGTAACTATTACCCATACCAATAGAGAAATGGAAAAACATTACCATGTACTTTGTCACAGAACTTCCAAATACATCCAAGGGAAACAATTATATTCGGGTTGTTGTGGATCATATTATAAATAATGCACACTAAATTATGATTCGAGAGGGTTTCTCACTAGATCAACTAGCATGGATATAATTTGAGAAGTGGTATGGTTGTACAGAGTACCAATAATGACTGTTTTCGATCAATATCCAAGATTCACCTCTAAGTTTTGGAAAAGACTCTAGAATGCTCTAAACACTAATATGAACTTCAGTATGACTTATCATCCAAAAACTGATGGTCAATATGAGAGGACTATCCAAACACTTGAGGGCATGTTAATAGAATACTCAATTGACTTCAAAGGAGGATGGGATCAACATATCCATCTGGCCGAGTTCTCTTACAACAATAGTTTCCAATCAAGCATCCAAATGGATACATATGAATCCCTTTATAGGAAGAGGTGAATAACACTAGCATGTTCACATGAATTTGGTGAATTAAAACTTCTAGGTCCTGAAATGATTAGAGAAATGGTGGAGAAGGTTAAGGCCATTCAATATCACATCAAAGCTACTCAGAGTTGACTGGAGAGTTATGCAGGAAATTATCGAAGTGTCCTAGAGTTTTATGTTGGAGACATGATATTCCTCTTCATATCTCCCTAGAAGATAGATGAGATTTGTCAAGAAGGTAAATCTTATTCCAAGGTACATTGGACTTTGTGATATCCTTGATCACATAGGATTAATGGCCTATCGACTTGAACTCCCACCAAATATATCCCAAGTACGTGATGTATACCATTTATCCATCTCAAGAAAGTACATTCCAGACCCCCCACATGTACTAAATCTAGGAGTGGTACCATTAGATAATGACCTTTCCTATGAGGAGTATCCAGTGAAGATCTTATATCGTAGAGAAAAATTTCTATGAAATAATACAATACCCCTCATAAAAGTGTTGTATAAAAACTAGAAGTCTAAAGAACCGATGTGAGAATTAGAGGAGGTTGTGAAGAAAAGTTACCCTCATTTATTTTAGTGTGGTAAAATAAAATTTTGAGGGTGAAATTTCTAAAGGGGGGAAGTTTGTAACAACCTGAACTACTATGAATAAAATTTTACTTTTTGATTTAATTAAATTCCTTGTAGTTATATAAAACACATGAACTTTATTTTGTTTATTATATCAAATTGGATTTAAATGACTATTACGTATCTTTACCATTGATAATATAGTCGTTGAATAGTGATCACTTGAATAGTATAAATATAGGGTTTCAACAAATCCATTTGGAACAGACAAAGGAAGTGATGGCCTAAACTAGTAGGATCGTAACCTATGAAGCCCATTTATCAGAGATTTCAAGGGATATAGAAGTTCTAGGATTTTCCCTAGACCAATATCAAGTTGAGATCCAACAACTCAAGCATGAGTGAAACCGTTTACTGTATAACTTCAAACTCATTGAGATCACAGCCCAAACCATGTTCACCGAACGGCCTTATGAAAGCTCCACCATCACACACCTTACTCTTAGGGAATTTCTGGTGTATTAGATGGATATGTATCAATACCCTAGAATGATTAATATATAATTTATTTTTTATAAAATAATGAATATATTTTAATCCTATTATTGTTACTTTGTAAATGATTTTTAATGCGCAAATAATATTTTTGGTTAATATTCAAATTCAATTATTAAATCTATTTTGATTAATTAATGTATTTTTCAAATAAATAATTTTTTAATAAAATATTATCATTAAATAAATTTTATTTAATATAAATGATTATATAATTTTTATGAATTCAAATTTAATTTTTATAAGGGTTTGAAAAAAAATGTTATTGTCAAAAAACAGTCATTTTCAATAAATGTCATTTTTATTTTAAAAATGAGAATTGAAATATTTATAAAATTATTTATATAAAATTAATATTATTTTTGTAATTAGGATGTTGAATTTATTTAATTGTTAAATTTTCATAATTTTCAGAGACAGTCAAGTTTTTGGGAAAAAATTAAATACTGTATAAATATATGATGTGTTTTATAACATCATAATGGCCCAATAGTGATGTAATAAATATTATAAAAGGAATAATATAACAAATATATGTTTTTCCTTTAAAATAATTTAATTTTATGTTTATTTGATTTATTTTATAAATACTTAATAAATCCTCCAAGACTTATAATATATTTTAAGATTTTAAATTCATTTCTTTGAGAGTGTGACTCACCTCCACATAAGCAAGAAAATTATTTTATTATATTCATCCCTTGGAATTATAAAATAATTTAAACCACTCCACTTTTGATGAAACTATGGGAAAACCATGATATGGTATGTATTTTTTGAATATTTTCTTATGTAGTGTCCAAAACAAAAATAATAAAGAAATCTCCCTCTTTTCCTATATAAATCCACCCAATATCTCATTTTTGTTCACTCAAACTTGTTGAATAATGACCACACTCATACCTATACTACCTATAGTCCTCCAAATTCACCACCAAGTTTTCATGAATCCCCTCCCAATCCTTTGGAGTTACACACTCAAGTAATGGATGCTCACCTTCCTCTCCTCCTTTCCAATTCAAGCACCTTCTTTGAAGTTAGTTCTTTTAATTTCGATTGGTTATATTCTAATTCAATTATAATCATTCCCGTATTGTAAATTTTTTTTTATTTTAATGATTTATCATTTATCCTCTCCCATTTTTACCCTTACCTAATCCATTACTATGCCGAAATTCCATAAGGAAACCCCATCCTCCACTCTCTTCTTTTATCAAGCACTCTATTTAATGTTAGGCTTTTAAATTTAAATTTGATTATGTTGGGATATGTTATTAAATATTCTCCATAATTTAAATTTTATTTATAAATTATGATATCCCCTATCACTCTCACTTATCTTTCCTACGAACCTTTATGCACACCCGTTACCATGCAAAAATTTTGTAAGTGATCTTTCATTTCTCCTCTTTATCCACATTTCTTTATTATGTTACATATTATAGTTACAATTAATTATGTTGGGTAATATATTTAAATTTTCCTATTACTATCCATTTAATATATAAATTATTATAGACCTCTTTCTCTCTAATCAAACCATTTTATGAATTTCTATATGACATCATTATGCTTCCAAAATTGCATTGCGATTTTCCATGCAAAAATAATTACATAGTGAATACCATAACCATTTTTATATCAAGGGTATTCACCATTATTCATATATACTTATTTAATGGATGCATAAATTTATTTATTCCGCATTAATTTATCATGGAATAAATTATTGTTTTGAATGAATCCATGTTATATGATCTATGTGGAACACTTAAGCATGAGAATGAAATAATTATGAATGGTGTACCCTGATAGCGCTCCAATGCATTGGGTAATGTTTTGTATCACGATATTTCATGTTGGGATATGGGGTTTACCATATTCATTTATGTAAATTTTTCCACCATGATGTCTTGGTGGGTTTATCCTTGACCTATATTTGTGATACCATGTTTTAAGTTGTTTCCATATTTCTCATGTTATGAATATCATGTTATATCATGCCTTATTATTCTTGTTTCTTTTATGATCCATTGATATGCCTATTTTCTAACATGTATTGTCTTCCTCATGTTAATCCTTATTTATTCTTATATTATGCTTTATAACTCACTCCCTTTTTATGTATTTTCTCAGGTTATCCCATGTGGTGTTAAGTATGAAGGAACATTTTGGTTATGTTAAAGAAGTTTTCAATAAATATGTCACTTTTCATGCTTTAAGTTGTTATGTAATGTAACAAAATTCCAAAATACACTAAACATATTGATCTTATATGTTGTATTAAGTGTAATTTTATGTAATAAAATATGTATTAATGTGTAATAAAGAGCAAGGTTTTTATATGGAAGGCCTCTAAAATTGTGTTTTTAGTTGAGATGCCCTCATTTTTTAACACCTGATGGAATTTATGCTTCATCTAAGAGGTTATTCTTATACGTTTTAGGTTTTCTATGATTTTATTACATGATTTTACATTCCTAATGATATGATGGTGTTGAAATTGTAGTGATCTTACTTATTTTGGTGATTTATAATTTATTTTATATGTGTGTGTGCGTATTTCTATATATATATGTATATTTATTTACAATTTATATATATTTATCTCATTTTTTTATAATTATGTATAATTGTTGGTATTTATAAATATTTTTTGTATTTGTGTATATTTTTCTATATTTAAATATATTTATAATTATTTATAAGTATTTATGTTTATATATTTATATATGTTATGTGGGTGTATATATATAAATATGTATTTATATATATATATATGTGTATTTATATATAGTTATATTTATTTATATTTACATGTGTTTATAAATATATATATATATATATATATACAATTATATTTAATTATGTGTATGTGTGTTTACACATATTTTTTTAAATTTAGTTATATGTATATATATTGAAGGTTTGGGGGGTAGCGGAAGTGTGTGATGGGTTGTTCCCAACTTTGATTTTTGTCATGGTTGATGATCAATCCAATATCTTTATGACGATAAATGTTGTGATCAACAAAATTTAATCAAATAAAATAGACAATATATAAAATCCAGGAACTAGAGGGAGGATCATCACATATTATTTATAATTAATTTAATCAATTTAAGAATTACCATTCATGAATTATTTATTTGTTTATGGATATAAAAACATATCCACATTGTACATTCGTTTCGTTGTAGGAATCAAGAGCATATTCCCACTAGTGATGATCCACATGTGTTCCAAAAATCTCTGAACGTTGTTGTGGTATTCTTCAGGTACTAGCACGAAAGATCCTCTCCCATGTGATGTTCACCTTTGATCTCCATGATAATATCTTCCAAAGTATTCTCCTTGATCTCTCTTGACTTGAGAGTGGGATTTGGAGGAATATTTCTCATCATTCTTGGGAGAATTCTTGGAGAAGAGAGCTCTCTATAGCTTGAGGGGATTCTTTGGATTCTTTGTGCAAAACAAATGAATTATCTCTCTAGGAAAATAATATGATTGGGTTTATATATCTCTAGGTTTAAAGATAAATAATTGTAAAAGTACCCTTTATTATTTATTTAATCCCTTGTAGAACCCCATGCTTATAATAATAATAATATTATCATTTATCGACATGCACATAACTTAAGAATTAAAATTAAATATTATTTATTAAAATAATATTCAATATATATTATTTTTCACTGGACCATTAAATTGAGTCTTCCATTATTCCAAAATATTTATCAGGGCTTGAATAATGACTATTTATTTATTAAATAAATATAATTGTATTATTATCTAATAAATAAATAAATATTATGTTCACTAAATTGAAAATAAATATTTATTAAATATTTCGTTCACATTACATTCTCTCAAATAAATGGTGATGGAATACATGAAATCAAGAAAATGTGATTAATTATTAAACCACATGTGCGAATAATATTTATTCAACTTATTAAATAATAAATAATAATATTTTATTAAACTGTTATTTTGGATACACTTAGTGTGTGACCCTCTAGGCCTCATTCTCAGAGGCATTAGGCAAAGTAGCCTAAAGTCCAAGGTTATAATCTCGCAACACTCCAATTAACTCAAAGAGAAATAAGTTAATTCTGCAATGACATAATACCAAATATTAATTCTTATTGCGTTATATAATCTCTTTATCACGATATCACTAATCAAGAAGATTTCATGCTGGTACATCAACCTATGCACTCGATGTCTCTTTCTTTAACTTCTTAAAAATTGAAATTTCATATAGAAAACCATATAAATGGATTTATTTAGGCTATATCATTTCCATAAAAGGTCTTAAGATATCGTATTCCATTAAATAATAGAAGGGGAAAGTCCTTTCTTACATTATTCATTAATGCAATATTACTCAGGACACACCCAATGTATCCTACCTCACTATGAATATATATCATCATGTTTTTAGTCAATAAATCAAAGTACAGACTCATAATACTCATTATTGATAATTTTAAATTCTAATTATCAATTCATGTGTCCACATATAGGAATATCCAATGACACATATAAATGTGGATTTCATACTGGTAGGCATTATCCTCATAATATCCAATACTAGATATTACTAAGGGCGCATACCATGAGAAGGTGCATCAAAGTCCTATGAGTATCCGCCCATTATATCATTTATCATTTGTGTCCCTAAAATGATATCATTCGACTACATAACATATATTTATGAATAGTTTCATGGAACTTTTGTTTTCTCATAATAGTAGGGAACTTATATGGCCTTTTATCATGATAGTTACTCTTAGAAAATTATCACATATTATGTTATGTAGAAGAATAATAATAATGTTATAAGGATTTTATTAATAATAAAATTACGAATAAAAGTTATCATAAAGTATACAAAAGTTGGTTCTTTGGAACCAACTCAAACAAACTCCAACTTGCACTAGAGCCAAATACTAACAACCTTTAGTCTACTAGCTCTCACATGATACTCATGATTCTTTATAGATAGGCCTTTAGTCAAGGGGTTTTCCATGTTCTCTTTTGTGGGTACTCTACTTACTAAAACTTCACCCCTATAATAAAAATCCGTCAAGAAGTGATACTTCTGGAGTATATTCTTTGTATGTTGGTGTGACCTTGTCTCTTTTTCAAGAGTCACTGCTTTAGTATTATCACAATACAATGTGATAAGATATTTAATTCTATGTACCACATCAAGCTCTTAGAAAATATTTCATATCCAAATAGCTTCCTTGTCTACAGCAGAAGTCGTTATATACTTGGACTCCACTATATAATCAATGAAAAACTTTGAACTCTTCCATCTCACAGCTCCTCTATTGATATAGAAAAAATATCCAGGCTACAATTTCAAATCATTCTAATCTATCTGAAAACTAGCATCAGTATAACCCCAGATGACTAGTTCCTCATCTCCCCCATACACTAGGAACATATCCATAGTTCTTCTCATATACTTAAGTATATCCTTAAAAGTAGAACAATATTGTTCTCCTAGATCATATTGATATCTTCCTACCATGCTCAATGCATAGGCAACATCAAGTATAGTACATAACATGGAATACATTATTGATCCTATCCCTAGAGCGTATGGGTTCTTACTCATTATATCTTTCTCTGATTATGTCTGAGGACACATTTTCTTAGAATGATGTAAACTATGTGAAACTAGAACCAATCCCCTCTTGTATTGTTCCATAATAAATATATTTAGTATCTCATAAACATATGTACCTTGACTTTGTCCAAGAATCCTCTTAGATTTATCATGAATTATCTTGATCCCCAGAATATAGGATTTTTCACATAATTCCTTCATATAGAAACACTAATTTAACCATTCCTTAACAAACTGTAAGACTGGTATGTCATTTCCAATAAGTAATATTTCATCAAAATATACTATTAGGATAACAACTATATTTTCACCAAACCAATTGTGAACACATGGATCACATTTATTTTTAATGTAAAAAAATTTCTTTATAGCTTTATCAAATCAAATGTTCTATGACATGGATTCTTACTTCAATCTATACATGGATCTTTGAAACTTGAAAATCGTTTTGGCATCACCTAGAGTCATAAACTCTTTAGGTTATGTCACATAGACATCTTCTTGAATGTTCCCATTAAGGAATTAATTTTTGAAATCAATCTTCCAAATCTCATAGTCATGGAAAGCTATTATAGAACGTATAATTCTGATGGACTTAAACATGGAAACTAGTGAAAATGCTTCATCATATTCAATTCATTCATGTTGTTTAAACCCTTTAACCATTAGACTTTATTTATAGGTATTTACTTTAACTTCAATGTCCAATTTTCTCTTGAATACCCATGTGCACTCAATGGTCTTCAAATCAACTGACACATCAACAAGAACCCAAAATTGGTTTTAATACATGGAATCCATTTCAGAATTCATGTCTTATTACCATATTTCAACTTCTGAGATATCTACTACCTCTTTGTATGAGAGAGTTCCATCATTTTCAACCAATAATGAGTCACCATCTTTTGTGACTAGAAAACAATATCTCTCTAGTTTTCTAATCTTTCTTGTTCTCTTATGATGTACTTGTGTTTTATGAACTTATTCTTCTATAGGGGACTATGGAATATATTCTTGTACCAACTATAGTGTATCTTAAGCATCAACTTCATCGAATCTAATATTTATCCTACAATCCCTTTTGAGGATGTACTCCCTCTCAAGAAATATGGCTTTCCTGGAGACCATCACATTCTTGTCTGGGGGTTCTATAGGTAGTATCCATTTATTACATTGGGATTCCCTATAATGAAACACTTTGTGCCTCTAGGTTCTAGTTTGTTTCCTGAGAAGGCCTAAAAAAATCACAATAGGAAAAGGTACCTATACCCATGGTTTTGAACCATGGGTATAGCCCCCAAAACCATGGGTATAGGGCTATGCCCGTAGTTCTGGACACTATGGGGAGTTTATCCATAGGTTTATCTCTAATATATACCACAGTTTAAAAATTATATACCCATGGTTTTAAAACTATGGTAATAGGTGTATTCTACCATGAAATTAACCTATACGCACGGTTTCACAATTTTGCGTTTATGTTTTAAAAAATCGCCAGTTGCGGGTTTTGATCCTCAGACTGAATGTATATAATTTCAATAATTAACCACTACACCACATTAATTTATAGGTATATAAATATATATTTACTTATATATATTTTTCTAAACTGTGGCTATAGGTGGAAAATTGTGGAAATAGGTGTTCCAGTGGAATATTTTTCTTCGTCTCATGGAAATATTTTTTTCCCACCGTTATAACACCCCGAGCCCGCTCTTCCGGACTCGGTGCTTGGAAATTCTGTATAATTTTTTTTAAAGAAACATAAAAATTACATAACACTTCAAACAAATGAGGACATTTTACCGGTCTAGGTTCTAGAGAAAAGATACAAGCTAAAAACATCATAGTTACAGAATAAATTAAAACAAAAAGAAAGATCAGGTCTGCTTCCGCGCGCGCTACAACAAAGATGATAAACTCTGGATTTCAAGGAAACTTGTGAATTTTTTTTTGAAAATGTAGGGTGAGCACAAAAGGTTACTAGTAATGTTTTTTGAAAACCTTTGATAAATCCCATTAAAAGTATTCCCTTGGTTATACATTTGGAAAATTCAATTGGAAATACATTTTTAAAACAACCTTTACAAAATACGATAATTCTTTGAAAAATAATTATACCTTAAAAGCACTTTTCAACTAATCTAGTGATCCGGTTGAAAATATTAAGCAAGCTATTAAAAACAAAACAACTAAGGCTAATCTAAACTTTGAAGGCTATCTTGGGCCTACCCACTTGAGGGATGGATTCATTGTCCAATTCCCTATCATATTTACAAATTTCGAGTATATTTTTTTATAAAAAAAATTTGTATTATCTTTCCTTATATACATATAATTTTCACTAGTGTTTTAATTTTGAAAATATATTTAAAATCATTCTTGGAACAAGTAAATACTAATCTTTATTCAAAATCACATATTCGACTAGGTATGATCAAATCTCATGATACATGACGTTGCATAATCCCTTGGAAGATAAATCAACATCCACACACATGAAATTTAAAAGAAATATGTATTAAATTACTTTTATTCATGAGAAAAAAAATTTCATGATAGTATAAACTAATAACAATAGCGATCATGTAATTATATCTTCTTAAAATCAATCTATAACAATTGATAAATATGTAACGCACACAAAAATTATCAAAGAAACATTCTTTAATAAATAAAATCATCCTTTTATATGAACTTATGTTTTAAGGAACATGACTTTAAGAAGCACATATATATAATAACGTATAAAATCATGATTAAAATCATCGATATGTGGTCATAAACTTGATTTTTATGTGTCATGAATGAGATAAAATTTATGACATTCTTAATTTATAAATTCATATGTGAATTAATACTTTGTTAATAATTTATTTAAAAAAAATTCTATACTTAATCATCATGCAAGAACATATATATATATTATATTAAATTGCAATGATAAATTCAAATATAAAAAAACATGTTTTATTTTGAATTAAACAAATAGGTAATTTTATTCATTATTCAAATTTCATGAAAACATAATCTCAATTTGAATTAAATGGAAGACCAAACCTATTTATAAATTTGAGTAACACTTAACAATATATATATATATAAGAGTAATAATATTTTAGGAGATAGATTACACTTGAAAATAAAGTTTCTAATTAAAAAAATAAAGAAAATGAATATATTTATTTCTAAATAAGGTATAGATTTAATGAAACAAATATTTAAAATTATCATTCCCTTACTAGAACCCATTCACAAAATAAGAATTAAATTCTGAAAAAGATAACTTTATTCTATTTCTTTTATATAGTTTATATTTACATGGAAATAAAAGAATAAAATAATTAAAAATGTGTTTCCCTTATAAGAAATTAAATAGATTCTAAAGAAAAATATGCCATCAAACCCATCTTTGAACATATAAGTCATTCATAAAACTAAATATTTTAGAACCAAATATTTTCTCAAAAAAACAAATGTCATATATTTATATTCAGGTATTAAAAAAATATAATTTCCTTATAAAAAATAAGCCTTAGAATCCAAAATTTAAAACATAATTTTAATTAATGAAAACCCTTACTAATTTATTTGTAGAGACTTCCAATTTCCAGCAAGATTTATCTCTTGAAGAACAGACTCAAACACTACCTCTAACACTCACTGCTCCTTAAGAGCAACAACATAGAGAAAGAAACTTAGAATAAAAGAAACAGGATAGGCAGTGTAAAAAAGGAAACCGAGACACTAATTTACAGTTCTAAACTAATTGTATATTTTATTTCAACTTGACAGGATAATTTATTGATGCAAGCTGGTCGATGAAACAATAACTACATGATAATGATAAAGACTTTCAATATAAATAAAAACATAGAAAAAAAGAAGAAGTACTATGCCTAGATAGTGATATATATATATATATATATATATATATATTGATGATAATTGTATGATGAATACAAAAAAGCACAAAATAAAAAATGTAGATTCCTATTTAATAAGAATCGATACAAAACAATAAAAAAAGATCCTAAAAGATATTAAATATGCAATAAGTAATGAACTTCGTAAGAAAGGATATAGAAGAAAATGATAACAAAAGAGGGATCCATACGAAACTGAAAGAATTTTTCAGATAATTAAATCAATTAAAATAACCACAACTTGCAGATGGTGTCATCAACAGATAAGAAGAACATAGTGAAGATGTCAACTTCTAGGAAAAAAATGAATAAATCGACAAATATGGAACTAATGATCCGATTTATAGTAGATTCAATCATTAAATTTAAACATATTGGCTAATCTGGACAAAATAAATACGATATACCAACCTCACAAAGATCAAAACCCTAAATGTGATTTATATTTGGTATTCCTTCGGTTTGAGTTCTGTCTTCCGAAATGAAAACTCAGACTCAAATTGACCCCCTCCACATTCAACTACTTTGATTCAAAGACCTTAGTCTTCGATAGAACCTGATCTACATCCTTTTCTTGAAGCTCTCAATGACGGACTATAGAGAACTCTCGGACCTCAGCATGACTCGCACTAAGCTTCATCTCTAATCCTCAGATCCTCCCTCCAATCTAAGCTCATCGTTGACCACTACTCCATCTTTGACGAACTCTGCAAGCCTTGTACGAAGCGTGACTTGACCTTTCCTTCACCTCTCATGATACCTTCCATCCCCATGAACCCAAAAACCAAAATCGGTTTTCATTTTAATTTTTTTATTTGATTTCACCGTTTTTCAAATTGTTTTGTTATCAATTATCTAAATTCGGTATATATATATATAGATTAATATATATATATATTTAAAACAAATCATTTATTATTATCTTATAAAAATTTCATTATTATTAATCCCTTTTAACTTATCATATATATGTATATATAAATAGATCGATATATAATAAGTTTATTTAAACAATTGTTTTTTTTAATTATAAATTTTATTCATTATATTAATATAATTTAATTCTATACCTTATAAAACAATATTTATTCAAACATAACCTTAATAAATTATAATTTTCATAATTAAAACATATACTTAATTTCATAAATTTAAATATCTATATATAAAATAATGTTTATATATATTTATCTTATGTAAATTAATTATGAAGCAACTCTTTTAAAAATTTATTAACATTTTCATATTTATCTAGATTTTAGTTAAATAAACATCTAAACATAATTTATTATTATAAAAAATTATAAATATATAACAATTATATTTCATTTCTTGTTATATAACCAATTTATTTAAAATCATAATCTTTGTTCAAAATTGTATATGTTATATTTTGTTTTAAAATATAAAACTTTTTGTTATTCAATAATTATTTAGTTTGAATTTAAAAACAAGGTATTAATTGTTATTTAAATTCTATCGGGGTGTTACATTCTCCCCCCCCCCCTAAATGAATTGCGTCCTCACAATTCTTTCGTCATACATACGAAAAATTATGAATTTCCATCTTCAAAATTAAGAAACTCTAGGACCGCTAACTCTAAACATTACCGCTTAGACGATGACATATAATATCCAAATTTGTCTAGACCATTCCTCTGATACCAATTATAATGCCCCGAGCCCTCTCTTCCGGACTCAGGGCTCGAAAATGATGTGTAATTGTTTTTAGAGAAACATAACAATTACACAACACTTTAACCAAATGAGGATATTTTACCGGTCTAGGTTCTAGAGAAAAGATACATGCAAAAAAATATCAGAGTTACAGAATAAATTAAAACGAAAAGAAAGATCAACTCTGCTTCCATATGAGCTACAACAAAGATGATCAACTCTAGATTTCAAGGAAACCTTTGAAAAACATTTTGAAAACATAGGGTGAGCACAAAAGGTTCCCAGTAAGGTGTTTTGAAAACCTTTGATAAATCCCATTAAAAGTATTCCCTTAGTTATAAATTTGGAAAATTCAATTGGAAATACATTTTTAAAATAACCTTTACAAAATACGATAATACTTTGAAAAATAATTATACTTTGAAAACACTTTTCAACTAATCCATTAATCTGATTGAAATTATTAAGCAAGCTCTTAAAAAACAACTAAGGCTACTCTAAACTTTTAAGGCTATCTTGGGCCTACCCACTTGAGGGATGGATTCACTATCCAATTCCCTATTATATTTACAAAGTTTGAGTACCGGTTTTTATAAAACAATTTTCTATTAGCTTCCCTTATATACATATAATTTTCACTGGTGTTTTAATTTTGAAAATATATTTAAAATCACGCTTGGAACAAGTAAATACTAATATTTATTCAAAATAACATATTCAACTTGGTATGATCAAGTCTCATGATACATGATGTTGCATAATCCCTTAGAATATAAATCAACAACCACGGACTTGAAATTTAAAAGGCATATTTATTAAATTACTTTTATTCATGAGAAAAAAAATTCCATGACAGTATAAACTAATAACAATAGCGATCATGTAATTCTATCTTCTTAAAATCAATCTATAACAATTGATAAATATGTATCGCTCACAAAAATTATCAAAGAAATATTCCTTACTAAAAAAACAATCCTTTTGTATACACTTAAGTTTTAAGGAACATGACTTTAAGAAGCACATATATATAGTAATATATAAAATCATGATAAAAAATCATTAATATGTGGTCATAAACTTGATTTTTATGTGTCATGCATACGATACAATTTATGACATTCTTAATTTATAAATTCATATGTGAATTAATACTTTGTTAATAATTTATTTAAAACAAATTATATACTTAATAATCATGAAATAATATATATATATATATATTATTAAATTTCAATGATAAATTAAAATATTAAAAAAACATGTTTGATTCTGAATTAAACGAATAGGTAATTTTATTCATTATTCAAATTTCATGAAAACATAATCTCAATTGGAATTAAATTGAAGACCAAACTTATTTATAAATTTGAGTAACACTTAACAATATATATATATATATAACAGAGTAATAATATTTTAGGAGATGGATTACCCTTGCAAATAAAGTTTCTAATTTAAAAAATAAAGAAAATGAATATCTTTATTTCTAAGGAAAGTATAGATTTAAAGAAACAAATAATTAAAATTATCATTCCCTTACTAGAACACATTCACAAAATAAGAATTAAATTCTGAAAAAGATAACACCATTTGATTTCTTTTATATAGTTTATATTTACATGGAAATAAAAGAATAAAATAATTAAAAATGATTTACCCTTATAAGAAATTAAATATATTCTAAAGAAAAATATGCCATCAAACAAATATTTGAACATAGAAGTCATTCATAAAAATAAACTGTTGAAAACCAAATATTTTCTAAAAAAAATCATATAGGTATATTTAGGTCTTAAAACAAATATAATTTCTTTAGAAAAAATAAGCCTTAGAATCCAAAATTTAAAACATAATTTTAATAAATGAAAACCCTTAATAATTTATTTGTAGAGACTTCCACTTATTAGCATCATTTATCACTTGTAGCACAGACTCAAACACTGCCTCTAACACTCACTGCTACTTAAGAGCAACAACATAGAGAAAGAAACTTGGAATAAAAGAAACAGGATGGGTAGTTTAAAAAATCCAACCGAGACACTAATTTATAGTTCTAAACTAAGTGTATATTTTATTTCAAATTGACAGGATAATTTATTGATGCAAGCTGGTCGATGAAACACTAACTACATGATAACAATAAATAATTTCAATAGAAATAAAAATGCAGAAAAAATGAAGAAGTATTGTGCCTAGATAGTGATATGTATATATATATATATTGTTGATAACTGTATGATGAATAAAAAAATCACAAAAATAAAAAATTTAGACTCTTATTTAATAAGATTCCATCCAAAATAATAATAAAAAGATTCAGAAAGATATTAAATACGCAACTAGTACTGCATTTTGTAAGAAAGTAGATAGAAGAAAATGATAACAAAAGCAGGATCCAAACAAAACTGATAGGATTTTTCAGATAATTAAATCAATTAAAATAACCACAACTTGCAGGTGGTGTCATCATCAGATAAGAAGAAAACAGTGCAGATGTCGACTTCTAGGAAAAAATGAATAAATAGACAAATATGGAACTAATGATCCGATTTATAGTAGATTAAATCATTAAATTTAAACATACTATCTAATCTAGACAAAATAAATACAATATACCAACCTCACAAAGATCAAGACCCTAAATGTGATTTATATTTTGTATTCCTTCAGTCTGAGTTATGTCTTCTGAAATGAAAACTCGGACTCAAATTGACACCCTCCACATTTGACTTCTTCGATTCAAAGACCTTAGGCTTTGATAGAACCCGATCTGCATCCTTTTCTCGAAGCTCTCGACGATGGACTACAGAGAACTCTCAGACCTTAGCATGACTCGCACTAAGATTCATCAATGATCCTCAGATACGCCCTCCAATCCAAGATTTTCGTCGACCACTAATCCATTGTCGACGAACTCTTCAACCCTTGGACGAAGTGTGACTCGACCTCGCCTTCGCCTCTCGCGATACCTTCTATCCCCACAAACCCGAAAACCAAAATCGATTTTCATTTTAATTTTTTTTATTTGATTTCACCATTTTTCAAATTTTTTTGTTATCAATTATCTAATTTCAGTATATATATATATATATATAAACATATTAATATATATATATATTTAAAACTAATCATTTTTTATTATCATATAAAAATTTCATTATTATTAATCCCTTTTAACTTTTCTTATATATATATATAAACAGATCAATATATAATAAGTTTCTTTAAACAATTGTTTTTTTTAATTATAAATTTTATTCATTATATCAATATAATTTAATTCCATACCTTATAAAACAATATTTATTCAAACATCACTTTAATGAAATGTAATTTTCATAATTAAAACATATATTTAATTTCATAAATTTAAATATCTGTGTATAAAATAATTTTTATATATATTTATCTTATGTAAATTAATTATGAAGAAACTCTCTTAAAAATTTATTAACATTTTAATATATATCTTGATTTTAATTAAATAAATGTCTAAACATAATTTATCACTATAAAAAGATTATAAATATATAACAATTATATTTCATTTCTTGTTATATAACCGATTTATTTAAAATCATAATCTTTGTTCAAAACTGTATATGTTATATTTTGTTTTAAAATATAAAACTTTTTTTATTCAATAATTCTTTAGTTTGAATTTAAAAACAAGGTATTAATTATTATTTAAATTATATTGGGGTGTTACAACCGTCATGCTGGAAAGCTATACAAACAGTTTTGGAAAATCATGGGTATATACAATACCTATACCCATGGTTTTTGTAGAACCATGGGTATATGGATTCAAAAAAAGGTTATACCCACGGTTCTGCAAAAACATGGGTATAGGTGTGACCTATAAACATAATTGTTTCAAAAATCGTGGGTATAGGTCTTTCAAAAGAACCCTATACCCATGATTTTTGGAAAACCATGGGTATAGGTGACAATTTACATCCTATATCCATGTTTTTTCAAAAATGTGGGTATAGGTTCCCTTCCAATCCCTATACCCACATTTTTTGAAAAACTTTGTTATAGGGTCATTTTCCAGTATTGAATGTCTCCCAACCCCATACATGTGTATGTGAAAAAAGGGTTTCTTTCCACTTTATAACTCAAAGGTAATTTCATTTTCTACTTTAGTTGGTACTCATTTTAATGTGTACACCACAGTTTGTAACGCATATCCTCAAAAGGATAAAGGAATATCTTCATGACTCATCATCAACCTTACCATGTCTAACAATTTATAGTTCCTCCTTTCACTAACACCATTCAACTATGGTGTGTATAGTGGATTGAGTTTATATAGAACACCAAACTCCCATATAAAATCAATAAACTCTTGTTTAAGATATTCACCACCTCGATCTTATAAAATCTTATTTATCTTCTTTCCAAGTTCATTCTCTACTTTATTATTGGATTCCTTGAATTTCTAAAAGGAATCATACTTATACCTCATTAAGTAGACATGTCCATATCTACTCAATCCCTAAGTAAAAGTTATGAATTAAGAATACCCATCACTAGATTCTATTGGAAATTTTCTACACACATCAGTTTTCACCATTCCTAAAAGCTCTATTGTCCTTTCACCCTATCCACCAAATGGTTGTTTGATCATTTTCCTTATAAACAAGCATGAAATATTTTAAGTGGTTTTAGATCAGATAAGTCTAAATATCCATCTTGACATAGATTTGTCAAAATTCTTCTTGTTTATATGAAAAAGATGGTAATTCCATAGATGGGTGTTATATGATTCATGTGAACATGATTCATTATCAATTTCTAATACCAGTTATTTTTAATTTAATACACAAAGAATTTTATTTAAATTTTTCAAATCATAACATATGTTGTATTTATAAAAGAAACACCTTTTATTTACAAACTTGAAAATAAACCTATCTACATCTTGGAACGATAAATAAATTATGTACTTGGTAACTTTTGGTACATAATAAAAATATTTTAAAACCAAAATCATTCACATTGTCAAAGAAAGGTGGTAGTCACCAATGGCTAGAGAAGCCAGCTTTGCACCATTAAAAGCTCTCAAAACCACCTCTCCTTTACAAATATTTTGGAATCTACTTGGTTCTAGTATTTTTATATATATGTAAGCACAAAAATTAATATCTAATACCCAATGTGTGTATATTGAGTGATTATAATAAATAAAGAATTCACCCTTATCTTCCCATAAATTCAAGGTATAGTTCTTCTTCCAGTGTCCTTGTTTTCCACATACAAAATATACAGCCTCCTTTTCATTTCTCTGCCTATGGATCTTCATCCTACTTGGAAGGATAGTACTTGGGATATTTAGACTTGTTATGAGTCTTGGGCCCCTTTTCCTTATTCTTAATTTTCTTTTTCATCATAAGTAATGTGGGTTTATCATGCCTCAGGTCCTTATCCAATTACAGAATCAAAGTAAGAAGTTCTGAAAGACTCTTCTTATTATTTCTCATATTGTAATTAAAAATAAAAATAGAGAAGGTCTTGGGCAGTGATGAATGTATGATATATTTATGAAACTCATTAGGGAATTTAATCCCTAATATTCCTAAGTGTTCAATGTAGCCAATAATCTTCACTACATGAGGCCCAAATGGTGCAAAATATCCAAGATTAGTTATAAAAAAAGAATTGGAGATCTCGTATCTCTCTTGTCTCTTTTTCTCTTAATAGAGATCCTAAAGGTGATACATCATGCACTACACCAAATTATTTGTTTAGCGGTGGTTGCATACACCATTTCTAAAAAAATAAATGATTTTGCATTAGTTTTATAAAAAATCACCCCTAAAAATTATCTATTTATTAAAAAATCACTTCTTCACCACCCCACCCTTCTCCCCGAGTCCCTACCATGATCCCCCCCCAGATCCTGACCCCTCACCCATAGTGTTTCTCCCTCACTGGCACTCCAGTATCCCCTAATATCTCTAAGCCTGATCCCCTCGAGCCCTCACCAGCGCTATGATCACCATTGAACACCCTATCCATCACCCCCACCATCTCCATATCCCAATTCATCATCTAATTCCTCCACCAAGACATCTCTCTCACTCATTAGAGCTGATTTCACCCTGAATTTCCCCGATATATCACCCTAGCCTTCTCCCATGAGCCATCCCCACCAACCCCCCTTCTCCCCCAACTCCGCTGGTGGTAAGCACACTTTTTCCACTCCCTTCATCCATTTCCCCCTCTAATCATTTCTTTCTATGGAATAATGTTATGGAAAGATATAATGATGTGGTTTTTGGTTTTCTAGGTAAAGTAGGTTTCTTATTGGCTCAATTGTGTAGTTTCTTACTTGTATACATCATCTGTGTATCAAAGTATAAGGTTAATCATCATGTTTCAGTTTAGGTTCATGTATTTTATTGAATAGGTCTTGTGGTTCAGGTTTGATTCATTATTAGAGGATTATAATAGATTAAATATACATTTTTATTTAGGCTAGATGTTATTTTATATCATTATTTTCAATTGTTATGAATATATTTTATTTAGTTTTAAGTATGTTTTTTATGCATTTGGGATGTTAATATTTATTTTGTATTGTTTTTTGTACTATTTATAGTTAATTCATCATGTAGGAAGTTATTCTTATAAAATTAACTATCTAATTTTGTTAAGGATAAATAACATCCACCTATTAATAACCTGTGGAATATCTATTTTTTCTTCTCCATTATGGTAATTTGGAAGTTACGATTGATTTTAATTCATAAATATTCCTTGAAGGATATCTAAATAAGTCATGATGAATTGATCCTAAAATAATTTTATGTCCATAAGCATACCATATTCTATGAAATTATACTATATATGTATCTTTATTTTATAATTTCCCACTAAAATTTTAAATTTATATAGTATTATATAAATTTATTTATCTTAAATCGAAGCTCATTTAACTAACCCATTTTGATAGGAAATTACATTGATAATCATAAACATTATTCTAACTAGATTTAATCATTTCTTTAACATTATTTTTTAAAATACAGATTATATTATTTTACATGATCCTAACCACTCAACTATGCTACACAAATGAGGTTGATAAATTTCAGACATTATCTATTCAAATAATTAAACTAACAAATTTATGATCTATTGTAACCAAATGTAAATACTAACACCATATAAATCTATTCAAATTAAATCTATATTTATCTATAAAAAGAAAATTTATAATTATCTATATAAAACAACTCAACAAATTATTTTTAGGGGAACTTATTATAAACACTAATCACCCCTAACATAATGAGATCAAAATTTATCTTTTTTATCCACTTTAAAATGGATTAAAAGTCCAAAAATCTCTATAAAAATCTAAAACATTATCTATACTTAAAGAATCATCATTCCAAAAAAACAACATGATAAAAAATTACAATATTCTAAATTTAAATCTACTAGTTATCCCATGTTTTTCATGAATCAAAACATGATTCTTATATTAATTCAATAATAATTCAAATGTTCCCCTACCATAGAACTATTCCATGAGGAATTATGAGTCAAGTTTATCCTTGAATATCTCTTATTATTATATGAATTAACATATTCCTTCTCATTCCCTTTTTTTACAAGTTTTTTCAATAGTGTTTCTTTAGTAAATAATCCTCTAATAACCTCTAAAATCATCAAAGCCTTATATTTCATCATTTCTATAGTGATAGAAATGAAATAAAAAAATTATAAAAAAGAAATTATATAAAATGGTTTTGGTGATGATCGAATATCAATATCATGAGATAGAATATGTGAATAGACAAGAAAAATTTCAAAAATGATCATGAAATAGACATATTGATCTATAAATGTCACTTGAAATCATATAAAAAAAATTAATAAATAAATTAAAATTTATTTTACAATTCTCAATAAAAGATAAAAGTTCATTATTAATAAATTATTTCATCATAATCACAGTTGAAAATAATAATATATGTTATGTCAGAGGTTAAATATTTATTATTGAGTGTGATATACTCAATGCCACATATTATTCTACCATTTTTAGAAAATCATATACTTTTTTGTTAGAGTAGAGAGAATTTAAAGCTAGTTCATTACATGTTAGGAATTATAATGGAATCTATGAACTTATGAATTACCATGTGAAAACATTGAACAATTATAGAGATACATCACTACATTAATATAATCCTTTATATTAGTGAATAAACTATTGATTGAAAACCCATTCTAGGTTTCTTACACGGGAATCAATGGGAAAAAAGATACTACATTTGTTTGTTAACAAAAAAACATTATTATGTTTTCCTTCAGGTAAATTAATAACCATTCTAGTGTTGATGACTAAAAAATTTTATGTTATGTTATAGTAATTATACTAAAAATGTCACTCCATTAAGGTCAAATGAATATAACATTATCTGTTCAATTCAGAGAATGGTTAGAATTATATTGTAAATGAATTTTACTGATATTATTTATACATAAATGAAACAGATGATACATTCATCATTCTATTAATGAACATGGAAATTTTAAATATATATTCCTTAAAAAGTAATATTATGGAAGAAGTTAGATTCATAAATTGGTTTTCAATGTATGGATTGATAAATTATTTTCAAAGAATATTTGAAATGTAGTTTTTAAATGGTGTCAAAATGGATTGGATTCTGAAGATCTTTATGAAATCCTGATTAAAACTTTAAGAAAAATATTTTTATAAATGTGTGAGACCCTATTGAGCCTCATGTGACTATAGTTATGCCAAAGGAGTCTTTTTATCCCATGAGGGGATGATTTTTATTGATGTATCTTTGTGTGTTTATTAGTGATTGTATGATTTTTCTCTTGCTTCTATTTTACATAATACTATGTTGAATTATTTATTACTTGTATGACTCTTCTTATAGCTAATTGGTTTGTATTTTTTCACTTCAATTTATCTCTTTTCCTACTTAGTAATACTTATGTGTTTTAATTTTTTTAATAGTGTAGTCACATTGTGATATATGTGGATAAAATCTGGATCACATTACCGAGCAACACACCTCAATATTCTAAGGGTTTGGAGGAGTTTTTATATTTTATAATTTCCATGAATCTATTGATGGGACAGTAATATGTCCATGTCCAAAATGTAAATTTATAAGATGGTTGAAGAGAGATTAAGTTTATGAACACTTGATATTGAAACAATTTCCTACTCAATATTTCTGTTGGATTTGGCATAGAGAATCAAATGTTAAAGAAAGTTTGATCACTAATGTCAATTAACAGAATGAGATCCCAAATTCATCAAGAATGGACAATGAAATGAAAAACTTCATAAACAATGCTTTCAGTATTGTAAGACAACAACATCAACATCAAAACATATCAGAACAACCAGTTGAGGGTGTTATAAATAGTAACTTGACAGGTGATGTTTTGGGACTATAGGATAACCATATAAATATTGTAACATATCATTGGATACTCCTCTTGATTATGTGGACACTAATGTAAGAGAGAACTTCGCTAAGTATAAAAATTAATTTCATGATTAAGTTGACTGTGAAAATCAAGAGTCATATGGTGGATGTTTGAAATATTTAAAACATTCTTTTCTGATGAAGTTGTATAATGTAAAATTCTTATATGGAATTAAAAATAAGGTTATGTCTATGATATTTTAATTATTGCATGATTAATTTCTTAAATATATTATCCCTGATTCTTTTTATGATATAAAAAAATTGTTTACAAGATTGGTATAAATTGTACAAAAATAAATACATGTCCCAATGATTATATACTTTATTGGGGAGTGGATTCAAGTAGATAGGATTGAAAAAAAAATCTTCTTCTATATGTATTTCAATGGGTGTGTTGGAAGTATGAATCAACATACTACTATGAATAAGAAGAAAAATAACACACCTGCAAAGTTTTTTAATTACTTCCCTTTAAATCCACAATTGCAAAGATTGTTCATGTCATTAAAAACCACTGAGCACATGAAGTTACATTATATAGATAATAACAATGATGGGTTAATGAATCATTTAAGAGATTAAAAATTATGGAAGACATTTAATTCATTACATCCATATTTTTCATATGATCCTAGGAATGTGTAATTGGGATTGGTTGTTGATGGATTCAACCCATTTGGGAATTTGAACACCAATTATAGCATTTGGCTGATTTTTTTTATCCCTTAATATATTCCTTCATAGATTAGTATGAAAAAAAAATATTTTATCATTTCAATGATTATTCCTATAAGATAATACATGTAAATGATATTGACGTATACTTGTAGAATCTAATTGAAGAATTATAGGAGTTATGGAGAAATGGTGTTGAGACATATGATGAATATTCTAGAACAATGTTCAAAATGCACGCTTCCCTAATTTAGATCATTAGTGAATTCCCTAAAATTGGGAACTAATATTGTTGGAACACTTACATAGGCTTGGATTGTACTTTTTGTAACTTTGATTTTGATCTCTAATGATTACCTTGTAGTAAAAAATGGTGCTTCTTATGTCATAGAAAATTTATCAATGCATCTCATAGATTCTAGTTGAACAAGTCAAAATTCAATGGTTCTATTGATCGTAAACCACCTCTAAATTTTTTGAAAAGTCCTGAAATATTGGAACAACTTGGAAATGTTGAAATATAATTTGGGAAGGTTCATCATTTCAATGATAATGGGAAATGAGTTTTAATTTCATCGTAAAGTGAAATCGAAATACAATAATGGAAGGAAAACGTATATTATTTAAACTTCCATATTGGGAATTTAATTTTTTTTCGACATGATATTAATGTTATGCATATTTAGAAAAAAAAATTGTAACAATTTGATCTTCACATTGATTAATGGTAATGGAAAATCAAAGTACTATCTCAATGCTCATAAGGAATTACAAACACTGAACATAGAGCATGATCGCTAGCCAGATGATAATGGAAATCATGATACAAAAAAAATTAAATGAAAAATAGGGATAAAGATAAATTAATTTGAATTTAAAAACATGTGGAGTTATTTGATGGGTATTCAAGTAACATCTTAATGTGTGTTAACTTAAATCAACAAAGGCTTCATGGATTGAAAATTCGTGATTCAAATATTTTGTTATAGAAGTTACTATCATTTTCATTGCATATATTATTACCTAAAAAGGTTACTGTTGTTGTACTCCAATTTTTCACATTCTTCAAAAAATATGTGAGAAAACTCCACAACCATATGAGCTTAAAAACATTTAGGATATATTTTTATTTACACTTTGTGTATTGGATATGATATTTTTCTCCATCTTTTTTTATTGTCATGATACATTTAATTGTGCATTTGGTTGAGGAAACTAATTTAGTATAACCAATACATTATCGATGGATGATCCAATTAAGTGGTAATTTATTTATATGTTTTTCATATTAAGTAAAAAATTCATGGAAATTTATTAAATACATAATTATATTTTATTTATTTTATTTCATATATATCTTTGTCATTTTAAATCAAATGTGAAAAATAAAACTCAACCTCAAGGCTTTATTTCTGAAGGCTATTTGGAAGAGGTGTGTCTTACCTTTTGTTCTAGATACTTGGATGATATGATATAGGATTCAATAAAGGTGTATTTTTTAGTGACACATCGAATCAATATTAACTACATGGGAAATCAAAAATCATTCCTGTTATTGGCCGATTAGTTGGGAGGAGCTCAAATGTTACACTAAAAGAAAAGTAATTATTATAGGAACATAGATATGTGATGATGAATAGTGAAATTACAGATCCATTTATTGAAGAGATCAAGATACAAACAAAGATATAAATAAGAATATGAACACGAAATGAGAAATATATAACAAAATATTTTAGAAAATATCTTTTATAATGGTTTTCACATCATGAAAAATCATTAATATTCAAATCAATACAGATATTAGGTTAATACATATATTTTTTAAATATAATAATGTATATTACCTTTTTTAGATCATGAATACTAATAATTGGGATGAGTTGTCAAAATATTTGAAGTTTCTGTCTTTATTTCCTCTAAAACATGCTAGAAATTTCAACATTTACAATGTGAATGGATTTAAATATCATATAGTAGATCAGAAAGAGGGATTAAAAATACAGAATAGTGGTATATTTATAGATTTTGAATTGGGATAATATAGAAATTTGACTCATGTTATCAAATTAAAATACTATAGGAATTTTTCAATTATTTTATTCAAATGAAAGTGTTTCGATATTTCTAGGGGTATTAAAAGAGAATCCTTGTAATTTACTTCTATAAACTTCTCTCACTTGATGGATTTCGGTGATCATGAATTACATGATATGTATATCTTATTATCACAAGAAAAAATTGTATATTATGAAGAAGATATCCTAAATGAAGGGTTGGGTGTATTTGTTCACATAATATAAAGATAATTTCATGATATCAGTAATGAAGTGGAAGATTTGACCTCTGACATTGAATCCCATCAATAAAAAGAAAAAAACTTATTTTTCCATTATGATATTGAAAATATTATTCTTTAAAAGGTGGATTGAGTATATTAAGTAATGATGGCGCTATAAAATGACATGATTGAAGGAAAAAATGATTATATGTGCATTCATCCATTAATTTGTCAACCACTTATATTATATGTACATTCATTCATTATCATAACTATGTACATTTTGTTTTTTAGTATTGTGCATATATTATCATTTATATTTTTTTCTCCATGAATTTTTGGAAATATATTTTCTGAAGTTAATTTTATTTGATTAAATGATAATAATAAGAAGGAGGAAGCTTTTCATTGATCCCATTAAACTCTCAGTATCTGAGACAGTGCCTCCCCATTAAATAGGTTTAACAGTGAGGGAGTAGGTCGTCACTCCAGTTTCTTTAAGAGGATTTTGGAAGGTGATAATTATAGGTATATATTTTAAAGTGAATAAAGTTATTTTACTTTTTTTACACTACTAACTATTTTTTCAAAAAAGATGAAAACAATGTTAGTGGGGAGAGAAATATTAATAGTTTAGATGTCTGGAATCTAAATGAATTGAAAATAGTTGTCTTATTTTACTTGTATGGGGTCCTTATGGATGATTATGTAGGATTATTTTTCCAGATTCTAGGCCATCTAGTGAAAGAGCCAGTTACCCTTTGGGTTACCTATGTTGATTAGAGGCATGTTCCTTAATCCTGGAAAAATGAAGTCTTTGATTCACAGATAAAGGAAATTTTAATACATTATGGTGTCATTTAATTCCATTATTTTATTAAATTCTAATATTTTAAAATGAATCTATCTGTATAGATGTTATTCCACATTACCATAGATGAGGGGGATTTTGTTGTAATGAAAATCACAATTCAGGAACTAGGGGCTCATAAAAAATGAAAAATGAAAAGTTCATCACTACGTAGAAAGTGTTGATTGAATTATATCATAATATCATTGGATCTATCCTTGTTGATATTTCATCAATGGATGGTAGTGAGAAGGTAAATCACAAAAATTTAAAATCATTTTGTACACAATATTTTTTTTGGTTTTAAGTTTAAATTTAAATATATAACACTATTTAATTTTCAAAATAATTTTCATATATGTACCAATAGTAGGAAGTGGAGATGGAGATGGAGATGATTTTGAGTAGAGTTTATTAGGATGGTACATGGAGTAGTGAATGTGGAACACCAATAAATGTAAATTTTTATTTTTTTCATATACATTTTCATTTGTGGGAGTGATTTCTTAGTTCTTTTTGCATCGTATTGTCTGAAATGCTTTAGATACTTAATTTTATCAATGTTTTATATGATAAAATAATCTATTTAGTGTATTTAATTCATATTAGATATGGGGTAGTATGTATATATAAAATCTAGTGATTATTTATATCTTTGTGCATTATAGTTTCCTAGTGTACTTATTTCCAAAATATGTTATAATGACATTATTTTTTCCATTGTGCAAATAATGGTTTGATTTATTTTCATATTGTGGTTGTGGCATCTTACCATTATGGTGATTGGTGATCTATTATGGGTAAAATGGTTGAGGATTCCATTTTCAATATCTTTTTTGTATGGTTGTTCTGGGGCTGAAAATTTTGCAGTTTTATTTTTTTAAATCAATATATAGTGTCAGTTTAAATTGCCATTATATATGTAATATTAATATTTAGTGGTATTTTAAACCAACACTATTTTATGGTTGATACTTGTTTAGATTATTATTTTTTGCAGTGGTTTACCATCCTAAAAAATTCCTAGGGTATACTGGTGGTTTAAATTGCTGTTATCCTATCGGCATTTTTTAGGAAGGGAAACTGCTGCTAAAACCTAAAAAGCCAATGCTAAAAAAACATTCTCCTACAGTTCCCATAAACGTCTACTAAATGGATGGAACCAATGTGATTTGGATTCGGATGCCAAATTTAGTGTCAGTTTTTGGAAACCATCACAAAACAATGTGGCGGTAGTTTAAACCGCCACCAAATCAGAAGAAAAAAAACCACTATTGTATGTTGATTTTTTTGTAGTGATTTTATACACATCTATGTCCTTATGTTTCTTCAAAATATCGTTGGTCATGGATGATATCATGAAGTGTTGAACATATTTGGAATCATTCAAATGTTTCTCAAAGAGTGCTAACTCTTCACCAATTTCCTCACTACCAGGAACATTAGGAATAGGTTCTTCCAGCACAAACAATTTCCTTTCATTATTAAGAATAACATGTAAGCGCCTTTTCTACTCTTGGAAATTTTTTCCAGTGATAATTTTTTCCTTATCAAGTATAGATCACATTTATATTTTTAAATTAATTTTATTATAGTTTCTAAAAATAATATGAGAAACATTTTATAACTTTATCTGATAAAATTTAGGCAAATTAATAAATATTATTTTTATTAATCTCCCACTATTTTATTGAAATTAAATATCCCTCACCATTAGATTTGGAGTATCCTAATTCTTGTAAATTCTAGTGGAAAGGATCCATATTTCCCTTCTCATTACCCAAACTTTGGTTGGTCAAGTAACTTGAATGGTTTTAGGTAGGCATTCCAAATGCCAACTGCATTAACTCATAATTCCTTAATCTGCTGAGTGGACTCCCCATTCTTGAAATCATTAAATTGGATTTCATCAACCCATACCTTTTATTTACACAAATTCCTATTTTGGAATACAATTATTTATGTGAACTAAGTTAACTCAAAAAAAATAAATTTATAATTCCCTGATAATTGAAATCACCCCAGCATTGGATTGTTATGCACTTTGAAATATGGTTTGATTTTAATTAAGGTAGTGGAAGTTTATACTGATTTAATATATATTATTGAGTAATTTTATCCTTTTATGTGTAAATTTACAATTATTTTCTTTATCACATGATTTTTAATATTAATTTAGTTTACTTGAGTGATTAACCATGTATTATATAATAGTTACACATAATAAAATTTATGTTAGTTATATCTTTCATGCTTGTTAATTGCATTAATTCGTGTGATCATAACAAAAAATCCATAATGAAATAACCATGAAACATGACAGAAATAAAATGATAAAGTGTTATAATAATGATATTTTACTAATGTTTTTTTATCTAGATATTGATAAACTAATCTTTGATCTCGAGGAAAACACCTTGAACCAATTAAGTTTCAGGATACAGCTTTCCACTTTTCCACCTATGTACCTTTATTGATTTGGTTTTTCCTCATCTCCAAACTTGAACCACCTCCACTAGCTTGGTAGATTCATCCATTACATATGCTTTTACTCCCACACAAGTGAAGGAAACAAGGGTTTCACATAAAAGAAACCATGGGCACGTAGGCCATACATAATGAGATGAGAGATGACACGCAAGCCACAAATTTAATTTAATAATAAATTAGATGAATCCAATCACAAATAAAGGTTTTTTCTATGATCATGATCATCCACATGCATGCAGTGAATTATGCATTTAATAAAACTATCATTAAATTCTTAATCGTTCTTATTTAAGATAAATTTTGATCGAATCAATTAATTATCTTATTTAATTAATCAATTCTTTTATCTTAATTATCATCCAAATTTTCATGATATTATCTTACATCATGATTTTAAAAATATTAAATAAATTTATTTAAAATTAAATGTGTACTTAAATATACCTTGGAGGCAACATGGTGAATACCCATCTGAATCTACCCAACATGTATTATACTTGTATACAATTTACTCTTATGACATATAGAATACATGACTTATCATATACTTTCATGACATATACTATCAAATTAATGATTAAATTAATTAATTTTTTTTTGTAATGTGTCATACTTCAATGCACATATAGTAGTATCTTTCATATGAGTCACACATGATATGAAAATATGAACATTACATAGAAATTAATTAATCAATTATAAATATATTAAAACCCATCACATGGTGTGTCATATCAACTTAATGACCACACACAAGAACATGTCAATAAGGTTTACATAGTATAATAAATCAATTTTAATTATACGTAATTTGGTATAATTACACGATGTGTACAAGTGAGCTATTCAGTGTGTACGACTATCACCGTCAATCCGAGGTGATCTCCTAGGGACTCGGTGTCAATTCATCTAAAAATTAGAGTGCACGGTGTGTACAAAGGGATACACTGTGTGTGGTATCCATGTATACATGGTCACCAGTTAGGTAGGTCATGTATGAAAATACATAGCCCATCCAAGACCTAATGGAATAAATTTCTTATACGTGGGATAAACAGTGTGTACTCCGGCTGACCATGCATTAGGTTGTCCCGGTCAACACGTGGTGTACGAAATTAAATACACTATGTGTATTCAATGTAAACATTTTTAATTAATTTCAAATTAATTCCCGGTGCACATAACACTAGTACAAAATGTATAACTTTGGTTACATGTCATGTACTCTTATGTTATCTTTCCGTATTACTTATCACCTATGAATGAGATCTTCAATTTTATTTCTTTCATAAAATTAATTGATTTGGTTAGATCTATGAGAAATGAAAGAGGAAGACTAAGATTTCGTAATTCAGATTAAATAATTGTTAAACTTGAATTGAAAACTAAATGAAAAATTCATAAATCAATCAATGGACTATTAAATAATTATAAATAATTATGGGACCACTGTGATTCCACTTTAAGTTTTTGGGCACAATGAAAGCATACAATAGATCATGCCCAATTTTTTATTTTTTTCAATATTGATGATCAATCTGAGATCTACATGGTGATAAATTCTATTATCAATGGAATTGAATCAAAGAAAATAGACAATGAATAAAATGGTGGAACCATAGGAAGTATTATCACATATTATTTATAATTAATTTAATCAGTTAAATAATTACCTTGCATGAATTCTTTATTTATTGATGGATCTGAAAACATATCTATGTTGTATAGTGGTTTCATTGTAGGAATCAAGATCTGATTACCCCTAGAGATGATCTACATGTATTCCAAAAATCTCTGAACATCCTCATAAGAATCCTCGGGTTCTAGCACTGCAAATCATATATCTTACATCATTTACCTTTGATCACCACAATAATTGCTTCCAAAGTGTTCTCCTTGATCTCTCTTGACTTGAGAGTGGGAAGTGGAGGAAGATCAATCTTCATTCTTGGGAGATTCTTGGAGAAAGGAGCTCTCTAGGTCTTGAGAGGATTCTCCGGATTCATTGTGCACAATAAATGAATTGGCTCTCTAAGAAAATAATATAATTGGGTTTATATATCTCTATGGTTAGAAATAAATAATTGCACAAGCACCCCTAATTATTTATTTAATCCCTTACAAAAACCCATGTCTATAAGAATAATATTATTATTATTTCTTGATATTCTCTCAACTTGCAAATTAAAATTAAATATTATTTATTCAAGTAATATTCAATATATATTATTTCTCACCAGACCACTAAACTCAGTTCTCTAATCTTCCAAAATATTTCTCGGGCCTTAAATAAAGACTATTTATTTATTAAATAAATATCACTACATTATTTTTTGATAAATAAAAAAATATTATATTCACTAAATAGAAAAAAAATATTTATTAAATATTCTGCTCATATTATATTCTTTCAAATAACTAGTGATGGAATACATGAGATCAAGAAAACAAGAATAATTATTAAACCACATGTGGGAATAATATTTATTCAAAGTGTTAAATAATAATTACTAATATATTATTTAACTTAGATTCTGGATACACATAATGTTTGACCCTCTAGGCCTCTTTCTCAGTGGCATTAGGTGAAGTAGCTTAAAGTCCAAGGTTAGCATCTAGATACACACCAAGGAACCCATAGAGAAATAATTTAATGCTGAAAAAACATAATACCTCATATGAATGTTTACTATTTAATATAATCTCTTTATCATGATATCTCTACTCAAGCAGGTTGCATGTCGGTGCCATCAAACTATGTGTTCGATGTCTCTTTCATGGACTTCCTAGAAATTGAACTTTCCTATATGACACCACGGCCATGGATTTATTTAAATATATCATTTCCATCAAAGGGACCAAGATATGAACTTATATTAAAGAACATAAGGGTCAAATCATTTTTCTCATTATTCATTAATGAAATATTACCTATGATGCACCCAATGTATCCTACCTCATCGTAAACATTTGTCGCCCCAGTTTTCATAAATACATCAAATTACATGACTCGTAATACTCATTAATAATAATCTTAAAGTCTAAGGATCAATACACGAATCCATAGATAGAAACATCCAATGAAACATATAAATTTAGATTTCCTAGGGTCTCATTCTTATAATATCCTACACTATATATTACCAAGGGCATACACCATGAGAAAGTGTCTCAAAGTCCCATGAGTCTCTAACCTTAATAGCCTATATAATTTGTGTCCCTGAAATGATATCATTCGGACACAAAATATATATTTAAGAATAGTTTCGTAGCATCTCTAGGTTCTCATCATAATAGGGAACTACTATGACCTTTTAGCACGATAGCTACTCTTAGGATATTATCACATACTATGTTATGCAAAAGAACAATCATGATGTGATAAAGTGATTATTAATATTCAAAACTATGAATACGGGTACAAGAAGTTGGTTCTAGGGAACCAACTCCAACATATATTTATAGATATTTATATCTATTTATGTATATTTATATACATTTATATATATTAATATATATTATATTGGTGTGTGTGTGTGTGTGTTTATTTAAATATATTTATCTATGCCTTAGTATTTATATACATTTATATAAATTTATTTAAATTTATATATGTTTTAAATATATTTATATATATAACTATATATAAATAAATTTATATGTAATTGTATTTATTTATTTATTATTTATTTATTTATTTAATTATTATCTACTTATTATTTATTATTTATTATTTATTTATTACTTATTAATTATATATTGATTTCTTATTTATTATTAATTATTAATTTAATATTTATGAATTTATTAATTATGTATTTATTTATTATTTTTTATTTTTTATTTTTTATTTTTTATTAATTATTTTTTATTTTTTATTTATTATTTATTATTTATTATTTATGTATCATCTATTATCTATTATTTATTTTTTATTAATTATTAATTTTTATTTATTATTATTTAACTATTATTTATTATTTATTTATCATTTATTTTAAATTTATTATTTATTATTTATTATTTAGTATTTTTTACTTATTTATTATTTATCATTTATTTTTTTATGTTTATTTTTTATTTTTTATTTTTTATTTATTTATTTTTTATTATTTCTTATTTCTTATTTTTATTTATTTATTATTTATCATTTATTTATCATTTTTTATTTATTTATTATTTATTATTTATTATTTATTATTCATTATTTAATATGTATTATGTATTTATTATTTATTATTTATTATTTATTATTTATTATTTATTTATTATTTATTATTTATTATTATTTATTATTTATTATTTATTTATTATCACTTATTTATTATTTTTTTATCATTTATTTATCATTTATTATGAATTTATAGTGGATGATAGTGTGTCAGGTGTAAGGCCCCACTCTTCTTTTAAGGTACCAACCCTTTAGTTTTTATCAAAAACCCCTTTTTGTCTTTGAATAACTTTTCAAGGGGTTCTGGGGGTCTCGAAGGTTTCTAGGGGCACGGGAGGAGGTTGGGGCATGTAGTGTAAAGACTACAGTGCCACCGGCTAGCCGATTGGCTTCTTATAGGTTTGGTAACTACTAGAATCCCACCGGTATTGATGTAAAATGGCATAGCTCGGCCCAGCCCAGGCCAGCCTGAGAAGGCTCGGGGCAAAAGGCTCTATTCATGTCAAGTCGATCTGGACTAAACAATGTAATAGCTCAACCCAAATCTAACCTTGGATCGACCTGATTCTTTGGGTCAGGTCAAGACATGGGCTTGGGAGATCGTGCCTTTAATATTAAAGTAAAACTAGATATATTTTTTAAAAAAATTATCGTTAGAATATTTTTTATAAAACATACATATAATTATAGATATTATAAAAAATTATTAAGCATAGTGTCAGGACTATTTGGTCCTTACACAGCCCTGGAATACAAGGTTTTGGGTTCAAATCTCTCCTACCTCAAGTTTTCTAGTAATGTTTTGGGTTTTTTCGAGCCTAATTCATGCCGACAAGGTGGGATGTCGGGTCAGTATTCTATACTAGCCCTACCAGTTGGGATTTTAGGCCGAATTAGGCCAAAATATAATGGACCAAGCCTAGACCAACTAATCCCTAATTATGACCTCAACCCATCCCAGGTGAAGCTTTTTTGGTTTGGTCTTGGCGGCCTTTGGGCTAGGTTAGGTGGGATTTTGATCCACCAAACTGGATTTACACCCTTACCCATCGGCCAGTTAATGGGTTTTGGATGGGTTTTTTAAGTGGGTAAAAGGTTCTTTTACCCCTTCACCCCCTCTCCTTTATTAACTTGATTTGGCGCTCATTTTTTGTAGCATTAGCAGCATGGGAAGGCTCTCCTCCTCTTCTTGGGTTCTTAAGTGGATCTCCCTCATTCCACATCCATTTTTGCTTCCATTCATTGTGTTGAAAGCCTCTTGGTAACTCTATTACATCCATTAGATTCCAATCTCACTTTTGTGTTCTATTTCAATATCTCCATCCATGTTTAACATAAATTTTTTATTTTCAGGGATTTTTTTGGTTTCTCCATTACTCTCATTTCCGATCAAATCAAACCTCAATACTCGACAAGTAGAACTCGTTTAACCTAAGGTAGGTGGTATCTTACTTTTCTCTCAACATTTATCAATTTCATTGCACCTTTAACTTTTGTGGTCACATTGAATCATTAGATGCTTGACCTAAAATTAATCTAAATTGTTTTCATTCCTTGTGGTTGTCTTGGAAGCCCCCATGGATTTAGAAAATTGGGTTGTGTTGGGTGTACCCTTTTTAAAATTATTAAAGAGGTGGGTTATGCCTTGTTCCATGATTTTGGGTGAACTATTGGTGTATTTTAGTGATACCCTTAGTTACTTAATGATTTAATATGGAATGTGATATTCTTAGGATGACCTCTAGGAACCCTTGATTCTTATGGTCATGGATAATTTAAATGTAAATGTGAAATGAACCCAATTGGTGAACTTGGATTGACTTGTATAGTTATTTATTTTATGGATTTTGAAATAATGGCATGTTTGAGATTCTTGGGAATGGTTGTGAGTATCGAATGCCTTGGATTAATTTGTTGGATTCCTCATGATTGTAATTTTTTCAATGTTAGGGATGATCGTAGGATTCCATTAGGGGATGCATGTGAATGTCGAGATGTGAAGATACATTTAGATTCAATGAGGTCTATTGTTATGGAATGCCTTGAGTAAGCTAGTGAATTTTATATAGATTCATTATAATGAATATCATGGGGTGCCTCCCCCTTGGATTCAGGTAATGTCTACACTTAATGAATGCTCCAAATTAATATCATGGATTCTTGAGGGGTACCCTTGTTGAATGTCATGGGATGAGGTCCCTAGATTCGAATTGATTTGTATTGGAATAGAATGACTTAGGTTTGAGCCTTGTATACCAATCAAGTTCTTCCTCTTAATGTCAAGGGTGTTCCCCTGAGTTAATAACCAATTGTTAGATTGTTCTTGGAAATTATTGGCAGGGAATTTTTGGTTGAGCCACAAGGATTATTTACATTTATATGACCATGGTTTCCTCAATGATTCACCTTGAAACCAAATTAGTTCATGAAACCTCCTCTACATTCGGAGACCAACATAGGATAAAGTAGGTAGTATCAACCCAAGTTATTTTCTTGATACCTACGACCCAACTTGGTTCCTTTTATTTCTATAGTTTATTCTTCTTATTACTATTTACCTATATATTTCACATCATTATTCTTTACACTTCATAATGTATTTTCATTAGACACCATTGGTGGTGGACTATTGAGTTTTACTCACACCCTATTCTGGAAACTGTTTAGTACCTGGAAAGTCTTTATAGATGCAGGTCAAGATAAGGTAAAGTAACCTATAGTTGATGCTTGATGTTATGTAAAGGATCATAGTTCATAGTTTAGATCCAATCTAGAGCTTAGGGATTTTTTTGGGGGGGTCAATTTGGTTTTTTCCATTTTTTTTCTTTTGGGGCTTACTATTTATGAGTATGCATGCATGTTCTTTATGTGACATCAGTATGATATTTCATGGGTTGTGACTTGATATTATAACACCTATTTATTTTATATAGATGTTATGTATAAACTATTTCCTTTATTATTATTGTTTTATACTCTAACCATAGGGTATATTATCCCCACTATATCACTTATAGGCCCTCACTGCTAGTAGGAAACATCTGGCATATAGGGAGGTGCGCTTGAGGCCATGTGGCACACCAGCTTGTGGAATTAGTTCAGTGGATTCTAAGTCGGGGTGTTACAAATGGTATTTGAGGTTTCTTTTTTTTTTACTATTTGGGCCTAGTGGATAAGAGAATAGGATGTGTTGGGACTTAGTAATGATATTGTTCTTAGGAGTAAAAAACCCACGTATGAGTGAAATCCAAGTTGTTAGCTGAGGGAATTAATGTTCTTAGAATTCAATATTATTATTGATATATATTCACCTTAATTGATGAGATTGTATTATGATGTTATTTTATGGGATTTTTCCTCTTGTGATGGTACAAAAAGAGGGTGCTCATGCATGCATCATATTAAGCACATAAATCTTTACATGTAATTGTTATGATTACTTGATTTCTCACATTGATTGTTTTATAGTTAGTGTCCTAGGACTAACTGTTTGTAATTTGATTAAATTTATATTCAATGTATTGAATATTAATAAAAATTCTTATTAAATATTGATCGTTTTTCTACATGAATCTAGTGTAATAATGACCTAGAGTATGTGTTTCATTGATAAGTTCATAACAGTTCCCTACTATGATGAGAACCTTGATGTGGTATGATGATATTCTTAAATAATGTTTTGTTATTGGATAACATACTATGGTGGGACACATAGTACATAGAATTTCAGGTGTGACTATTCATAAGCATATGAGGCTTCTTTTCATGAAGTTTACACTTGGTAATCTCTAAGATGGTAAATTATGAGAATATACTTTCTAGTGGGAATTCTACATGTTTGTGTGTCATCAGATGTACCTATTTGTGAGTGTATGTGATGATCCTTAGAGTTTAATATTATTATTAATTCATGTTACAACTCGTGTACATAGAAGTTTTTCATAAACCATAAAAATAATAGTTCATGGAAAATTTAGATATGTTGGGTGTGTCACGAGTGACATGTCACTAATGGATAAGTCGATGAAGGATTTTTTTCCTTCCATCTTTATGGAAGCTGATATCCGAGATCTTTGATTGGAATGGAATTATTTCCCTAAATTCCATGGCTATGGTGTAATGAATTATTTATTTTAGATAATCAATGAAATATGTATCAATTATATATGTTAGTGACATGGATGTGCATCCTTCTTGATGAGATATTGAGACAAAGGGATCATATTACATAGTGAACATTTGTATGTGGTTGTCATCATTGTAACATTAAGTTCTTTCTCTTCATTTCCTTGACTCGTTTCTTGATAGTAAACTTGGAATTTATAAAAACCTTCCTAATTCCAATGATAAATCATCCTAGAGGGTCACGCCGTAATTGTTCCTATTGATCTCAGTTAAATTCTATTTAAATTTAATTATTGGATTAAATATTATTCTCAAGACTGAAGAATGATTTTATTCAAGTTTTATTGGTCTCTAATATTCATAGGGTAATAAATAAATATTTATTTATTGATAAATAATTTATTTTATTACATGAATATATAAAAAATATTTGTTCACTGGACTATGAATAAAATATCTATTTTATTTATTGAATATTTTTAATAAATATTTATTCTCTATATTGTGAATAAAATGTTTATTCAATTATTCAATAAATTCTAGAGGAGTTCAAATGGAAAAATACTAATTCTACTGATAAATATTAATTAATAGGAATGTTACATAATATTTTTTATTGCGCAAGTTGGTGCACACCACCAAATAATAATAATGAAATTATTATTATTTTTCATGGGGTTTATTAAAGGTTTTTAAATGTTATTTAATGGCCAACATGTAGTTAAATAATATTTTAACCTAAACCCTGACTCTATAAATATATATGGTTGTGTCTATTGTATATTGAATCAAAAAATTGAGAATAGAGAATTTTTGAACACAGTGAATTCTCTCTCGACTCCTCCTTCTCTCCCACTCTCAAGAACAAGAAGCTCAAGAGATATTTCTTCAAAACTAAAGAATGAGAAATCAAAAATGAATAATGAAATACATTCGATTAATAGTAAATGAACCCTTTGATTGAGTGGTGTTTCTTGGAGATCATTGGAGAACGTGTGGATCATCACTAGAGGCATTCTATCCATGTATCCTCATAGCACAATGAAGGTAATCCAAAAAAGTATTTTTAGATGATCAACAATCATCAGAAAAGAAAGTTCCTAAGACCAGGTATTTATTTCTTCATATATTAAATAAATTTATTATAAATTTCATTTGAAATATCCTCACTCATAGTTTCACGCAACAATTATTAACAAAAATTTTAATATATCACCCACCACCACATGCTTTCGTTGTGCCCGGAACTATCTAGTGGTATCAAAGTGGTCAAATTTAAATTTATAATTATTTATTTGATTGTTGATCCATATGCAATCATGGTTTCCTTTTCATTTCTTATTCCTTGTTCTTTAATCTGACTTGAATTAACATTCTTTCACATATTAATCGTATTTTTTAGTGTTTTATTTTCTTCAATGTTTAAGAATAGATGAAAAACAACCAGATATTCCATTAGGAAGTTCCAAATATTTTTCTAGTAAAATTGAGTAACGTGGCGAGTAGCCATAGTACACATCGTGTACCCAAGCATAATGTACCAAGATACATCAAGCATTCAATTACACACATTGCATTTATTAAACACTGCGTGTTGCCCAGGCCAACCTAGCACACTACAAGTGGATACATGGCATGTAGCTAGAATGTGTGTATTGTGTAGTTTGACTGAGTTAACACACTGAATCCCTAGGTGTGTGACTCAGATACATGAAAACTTTAGTACACAACATGTATCTAGAATGTACACATTGTGTATTCTCCCATTAAAGGAAATAATTAAAATTTTAATAAATTAAAAATTTCAGAATTAAACCCTTATTTTATTGATTAGAACACCAATGTGTGTTTTTTAATTTAATAATGGTTTTAAATAATATTAAATTTTAAATTAGTTTATTATAATTAATATTTCATTACAGGTTGTGTTGTTTATTTTCCAAGAATTCCATAAATGATGGGTATGTTTATGTAAGATTGGATGATCATTAAAATAAAATGAAATTTATTTATTTATTTATTCATTAATTACTGTAAGAATGTTTATCTTATTAATAATTAATTAATTAATTAATTCTATCTAGTTACTTTTTCTTATTTGTTGTATGTATGACTAATCATGAGCTTGATCGTGACCTATATATGTGTTGGTATTTATTTAATTTAATTTACTTCAATGGTTTTCAATTATTTAATATTAAATTAAATGATGGTATTCCAGTCATCTCTCCTTCCATTATTATGTAGTTCCTGTGTGTCCAAGGATATTTATGTAATCCCCTTTAACCAATCCTCCTGATACACTCACCCGCGTGTGAGTAATAAATACTTGTAATTGATGGAGCATCCCAAGGGTGTGGAGGTGGTTTAATATGGAACCATGATGATTCCAACTCGTTAATACATAGATAAATAGATGGAAAATTGTAACTAATGTCATGGATGACAAATGGATATATTACCCTAGGTTATATGTTTATTTAATTTCTTCTCATTAAATCAACCATTAGATAAACGCATTATTGGTTCATTTACTTTATTTATTAATTTATGTCTATGCATTATTTATTTTATGTATTCAAGACCACAATCAAATAAATGAATACATTAATATTCAAATATAGAAATTAAATAAATGAAATATGTGTAAATATTTTATACAACATGATTAATTAATTAACATACATATAATATTAATAAGACATGTAAAGGATAAAAAAAGATAAAATTTATGCATAAATTAATTAAAATCCTGCAACCTAATTAAGACAGACTGAGAATTATTTTACTTGATTGGGACGGAAGCCATAGAACTAACTGTAGTACATGGAAAAAGTTTAGACACTTAATTTTATCATGGAAATCTCATGAGAGTTTTGGGTTGACTTAACCAAACTTGTATGGAGTTTAATAGCCAAATTCTGTTCAATACAAATTTGAAGGCAAGTTTTGAGGAAATCCGAGTCCATATTTCAGGATAAGGGAATCCACTCAACGGATCAAGGAGCTCGAAGACTATAGTTGTAAAGACCGCCTAACTAAGTTACTTTTTTATGGTTCTCATGGACAAAGTCTGGATAATTAAGAAAATTAATGGGGATAAATTCAACAATAATTTCATAACAACTAGACATTCTGATTTCAATGGTGCGGATTATCAACACTTGATAAAACAGTGTAAGATTTAATAAAATTAATTAATTCATTCATTATTTCTCACATAATTTTTAATCAAGAAAAATTAATGACAATCTTCTATTTTAATTATAGAAATGGAAATTTTATTATCCATACTATCCTGATAATTAATATTGGATAAGGAAAACCTCCTAGCTGGAAGTGGCTTCCATAAGTGGTTTAGATGACTTCAGGTTTTACTATATAATGAATGGAAATCTTACATTCTAGAATTCGTAATGCCTGATCCACCTCCTAAAGATGCGAGTGATGAAGATTTCCTTATCTAAAAAAACATTTGAGAAATTTGGTTGACGTTCAATTTTTAATTCTTTCATTTATGTTCAGTAAACTAATTAAGTCTCATGAAAACATGGATGTGTATAGCATACTAGAGAACCTTTGTGGTCTATACCAGAAGAGAGTTAAACATGAATGGTTTTATATTTCCAAGGAACTTTTTGAATCAATATTGGAGAGGGTTCCCCAGATGGGCCTCACATAGTCAATCTCATTGGCTACATTGAGAACCTAGAGGTTCTAGGGTTTAAACTCCCCAAATAAATGGGCACCAATCTCATTCTGATATCACTCCCTTAGAGTTTCTGCAACTTTGTTGTGATTTTTAATATGAACAACATTGAGAACTCTATGCCAGATCTTCTAAATCTTCTTTAACAACTTGATAAGGATATGAATAAAAATAATCCTTCCATTATTATGGTGAACAAACAGAAAGTTAAAGTGAATAGATCTAAGTCAAAAGCTTCATCACACCCTCAAAATAATAGGTATATCAAGGGGAAATAAATGGAACATGATTTTTTCAATTTCTCATGTGGCAAGAAGGTTCATAGAAAGAAAAACTACACCCATCCAAAGAAGAAAGGGCAAGCTTCAGATACATTTGTTATCATGTGAAATTTATCTATTTCTATAAATTTGGTATTAGATAAAGATTTTAGTTCTTAAAAATGTATTCAAATATAGGAACCAAGTAGAATCAGAAATATTTACCTAGGGGAGATAGATCTATGAGAATCCAATGAAGATAAACCTATCGCTATAGCAATCAAGGACTACCACCTCACATTTCTAATTATAATGATCTTGGTTTTAAAAAGTTGTTATTATGTACCTTCAGTTTCCAAAAAAATATTTATATATCCAAACTTGATATGGATGGATTTATTTTCAAATTTGGGAATAAGTTTTTCTTCATTTAAAAATATAGAATTTTTTATGGTAAGGAACATTTAAAAAATGGTCTTTATGTGTTGGATTTCTCAAACCAAGTAATGGAAATTGATAATGAAGTTAATTAACATGAATCATACCACACCCAAATTTGGTATCACCAAGTAGGTCATGTAAATGAAAACATCTTGACTAAATTACATTAATATGAATATTTAGATTCTTTTGAACTAAAACCACTTGGTTCATGTCAAGAATGTTTACAATGAAAAATGGCCAAAGCCCCATTTAGTGGGAAAGTTGAAAGGGATAAAGATATTCTTGAATTAGTTCATACTGATGTGTGTGGAGAATTTCCTATTGAGAAAAGGTGTGGGTACTCATACGTCATAACTTTTACTGATGATTTTAGTAGATATGGATATGTATACTTAATGAGGTATAATTTATATTCTTTTGATAAATTCAAGGAATACAAGAATGAAGTTGTGAACCAACTTGGGAATAATATTAAGAAACTCTTCTTAGACCATGGTAGAGAATATCTTAATCAATACTTAATTGATTATTTAAGAGAGTTTGAGATATTATCTCAAATCACTCCTCCTTATATGCCTCAATGGAATGGTGTAAGTGAATGGAGGAACTGTGTATTGTTGAATATGGTGAGATCAATGATGAGCCATGCGAATCTTACATTATCATTTTAGGGATACGTGTTACAAATAGAAGAATACATACTAAACCGGGTGAAAACTAAAGAAACAAATGGTATACCATACATGTTATATAATAGAAAGAAAATTTTGTTGTCTTACTTACATGTGTGTAGTTTTGAAGCATTTTTTAAGGCCTATTAAGGCAACAATATTAAACCCTTATGCAGAGAGTGTATCTTTATAGTATATCCCAAATAAATAAAGGGATACTAACTATACAATCCTTTATAAAACATTTTGTGGTTGATAGAAATCCTACATTTATTGAGGAGGATTTTATCTACAAAATATATAGTGGGAGTGAGATATACTTTAATGAAGTCCACTATCAAGATACACAATATTTAGAACATGAAAAAATTCCACAAAGCCTTGTGGAATAAGATATTATTCTAGAGACACAATTACTATATTAGAGTACAAGAGAGGGTAGAGAACTAGAATGATATGGTTTTCTATTCCCTGAGGATGGTTACTCATTATTAGTTGATAATAATGACCCTCTAACCTAAAAATAAATAGCAAGTGGCATAGATGATTCCAAGTGGAAAGAGGCCATGAATTCTGAAATGGATTCCATGCACCAAAACCAAGTCTATATTTTGGTAGACCCTCCAATAGATTTAAAGAATTTTGGTTGCAAATGGATATTCAAGAAGAAAATGGACATGAAAGGAAAATTCGATACCTATAAGGCACGACTAGTTATAAAAGGTTTTAAATAGCATCAAGGCATTTACTATGATGAAAATTTTTCACTAGTTTCAATACTGAAATCTATTAGAATTTTACTTTTCATTATGACTTTACATGATTATGAGATTTGGAAAATGGATTTCAAAACGGTATTCCTTAAAGGGAACCTTAAGAAAAATGTTTGTATGAAAAAACTCATAGGGTTTTTGACTCCAAAGGATTCCAAAAAAGTTATACAAGTTGAAAATATCTATTTATGGATAAAAGAAATAATTGAGGTCATGGAATATTCATTTTTATGATTCCATAATTTAATTTAGTTTCATATAGAATGAATGAAATTCGTGTTTCTATAAATGGTTTGGTGGGAGTGCGGTAGTTTTCTTAATAGTATATGTTGATGACATATTATTCATTGGAAATTAAATACCAATCTTATAGTCTATTAAGTCATTTTTAAACAAATTATTCTCTATGAAGGACTTGGGTGTGGAAGCATATATTATTGGGATCAATATTCATCGTGATAGATCTAAGAGGTTTCTCAACCTAAGTCAAAGTACATACAGTGAAAAGATATTGAAAGGATTCAGTATGGAAAGATATAAGAGGGTATTATTGCTAGAATCACATGGAATTCATATTTATGGGAAAATGTGTCCTCATAAACATGAGGAAAAAATGGAAAGGGTTCCATACACATCATTGATTGGGTTAGTCATGTATGTTATGATATATACTAGGATAGATGTTGCTTATGCATTAAGTGTGGTAGGAAGATATCAAGCTAATATAGGTGACCATAATTGGATGGTAGTCAAGACTATCCTTAAGTATTTGAGGCATACTAAGTATATGTTCCTAGTTTATAGAGGGGATGAGGAACTAGTCATCATAGGATATGCATATTCTAGTTTCAAAAGTTATTAAGATGATATGAAGTCACAAACAAGATACATCTTCACTTTTAATGGAGGTGTTGTGAGCTGGAAGAGATCAAAGTAGGCTATGGTTGCAGATTCTATAATAGATTTTGATTATATTTCATCTTATGAGGTAGATGAAAAAGCAGTATGGGTGTGAAACTTTATTCAATAGCTTGACATGGTACCTATAAGTAAATATCATATGACATTCTATTGTGATAATACTCCAGCGATGTCTCTTGAAAAAATCCAAGGTCACATCATTGGATGAAGCACATACTTCAGAAGTATCATCTCTTGGGGATTTTTCTCAGAGAGGTGCAATTGCAATGATAATTATTTCCATGAAAGAAAAAATGGCAGACCCCTTGATTAAATCCTTGACCTAGATGAAAAATTAATATCATTTGAGTTTTAGTAGACTCAAAGCCATAGGAAGTTGTCTCTAGTCCAAGTGCGAGTTTTTTGGAGTTGGTGTCTTGGGACCAATTATTTTTACTTTGATTAGATGTATATTTGATGTATTGAATATTAATGAAGCTTATTATTACTTATTGATCATTGTTCTTCATAACTCTAAGGTAATAATGTCCTAAAGTATACATCATATTGATAAGGTCATAGTAGTTCCCCACTATTATGAGAACCATTATGTGCTATGATGATATACTTAAATAATGTTTTGTGGTAGGATAATGTACTATGATGTGACACATAGTACATAGAATATCATATGAGAGTACTCATAAGAAAATGTGGCTTCTTCTCATGAAGTTCACACTTGGTAATCTTTAAGATAGTAGATTATGAGAATAGACCCCGAAAGTTGGAATTCCACATGTTTTGGTTTCATTGGATATTCCTATATGTGAGTGTGTGTGATGTCCCTTCGAATTTAATATTATTATTAATGAATGTTACAACTCGCGTACTTAGATGTGTTTCATAAACCATGATGATAACAGTTCATGGTGAAGTTGGATATGTTGGGTGTGTCATGAGTGACATGTCATTAATGGATAAGTTGAGGAAGGATTTATCCCTTACATATTTATAGAAGATTATATATCATCCCTTTGATTGGAATGGAATCATCACCCTAAATTCTATGGACATGGGGTAGTGACATGTTTATTTCAGATAGTCAAATAAAGACATATCAATTATATAGTTTGGTGACATTGATGTGAAACCTACTTAATAATATATTAAGGAAAATAGATTATATTATATAGTGAGTGTTTGTATGTGGTTGTCTTCATTGCGACATTAAGTTCTTTCTCTTGGGTGTCTTGACGCATTTCTAGATAGTAATCATGGACTTTAGGCAATCCTTCCTAATTCCAATGATAAAGAATCCTAAAGGGTCATACACTAAGTGTTTCTATTGATCTTGATTAAATTCTATTTTATTTAATTATTGGAAAAAATATTATTCTCAAGATCAAGGAATAATTTTATTTAAGTTTTATTGATCACTGATATTAACCGGGTAATAAATAATTATTTTTTCATTAATAAATAATTTATTTTATTATGTGAATATATATATAATATTTCTTTATTAGATTTTGAATAAAATATTTATTTTATTTACTGAATATTTTTAATAAATATCTATTTTCTATATTGTGAATAAATTATTTATTTATAAAGAAAATATTTATTTGGTAATTCAATAAATTTTATATGAGTTAGAACAGACCAATATTGGGTCCAATGACAAGTATTAATTAACAATACTGTTCTACAATATTTTTTATTATACAAGTTGGTGTGCACTACAGAATAATAATAATTAAATTATTATTATGTTTCATGGGGTTATTTAAAATTTTTAAATGTTATTTAATGGTCGGAATGAAATTAAATAATATTTTAACCTAGATCTTAACTCTATAAATAGAAAATTATGTCTATTTTATATTACATCCAAAAATTGAGAATAAATAATTGTTGCACACAATGAATTCTCTCTTAACTCATACTTCTCTCTCCCTCTCAAGATTGATAAGCATAAGAGAGATTTCATCAAGACCAAATAATGAGTGGTCAAAAACAAAGAATGCAAGATAGTCGATTCACCACACTATCACTCGATGATCGATTGGTCTTTCTCATAGACCATTGAAGCATGTGTGGATCACCACTAGAGGGATTCTGTTCTTGGATCCTCACAGCACAATGAAAGAAATCTGAAAGGGTCTTTTCGGATGATCAAAAATCATCAACAAATATAGTTTCTAAACCCAAGTATATATTTCTTCATATATTAAATAAATTAATTATAAATTTTATGTGTAAGATACTCACTCATATTTTTATGAAATGGTTATTAAAATAAATTTTAATATATCTCCCACCACCACTCGCTTCCATTGTGCTCAGAACCATCATATTATTTTCTTGGGTTGTTTTATTATGACATTGGTTGGTTATTTAAAATGTTATCATCAACTTAAACAGTGTTTTCCTACATGGATTAATGGTGACATTCTATCTATAAAATCCCTTATATGAATAATGGTTTGAAAATGTTACCTATTGTATGCAATTTAAAATGGAGTCAGTTAAATGAGGTTCTCTTATATGTGTGACTTGAACTTAGAGTGGGTAGATGAGGCTAGTGAGAGCACCCGAGTTATGAGTTTAAGAATCAATTCTTATTATTAATTTACTTAAATATTATATTAAGAACTACTTTGGTAAATTTTTTTGAGTTTATCCTTTGGAATTATAGACAAATATTTCCCTATTAACCACCAACTAAGCACCGAGAATGTCCTGTAATGTATTCCCTTGAAGAATTAAGGCTCAATACACCTATGGAATAGGTTTAGGGTATAGACACTCAGATTATGGATATTATCCTTCACATGATGATGTCTATGGAGAGTGACATGCCTCAAGTTTCCCAAAATATTTATGAGTTTCCCAAAGAGTTTTAGTTATAGTATCAACCTACTTTCTCTAGGGAGGATAGTCCCTAAGCAGACGAGACATGGCTTGAGTATATACACACCATATTTAAGAATATGGGGACACCCCTTGAGAATAGGGTGAATTTTTACACTTATATGCTTTGAGGTAAGGATAAGTGATAGTGGGATTTTGTGATTTGGGCTAATCAGAATGTGGGAATAGTCTTGAAGGATTTCTAAACTAGCTTCTTAGAACACTTTTTCCCTGAGACCCCACTGTCTGATAGGTCCAGAGAGTTCATGCACTTGGATAAGGGGAGTGTATCTGTTATGGAGTATACTTATCAGTTTACTGAGTTATAGTGGTTAATCCCATATATGGATTGCGATGAGTTAACCAGGGAAAGACACTTCAAGGATGACCTTAGACTAGAGATATGGTTCAAGTAAACTTCTCACATATGACCATAGTATCCAAGATAGTGGATCACGATTTTATTTATAAGAGGAATTTAAGAGAGGACTATGGACCAAATTGGTTTGTTCTAGTTGGAAGTGGATTATCTAGTGGAAGGAAGTGTCACTTTGATGGGTCCTAGTAAAGTAGTGGGGGTAGAGCACCCAGGGAGGTAGTATGATTGAATGTCACTAGTGTGGTAGGGTGGATCACTATAGTTGGAATTATGACAAGCTATTAGTCAAGTGATGGTCTTATGGTAAGATGGTACATATTCAATGGTTTTGCAGAATGGAATCATAGGAACCCATTTTTAGGGATTCTAAGCCAATTCGGGGAATCAATGTTGGATTTATTACTCCACATCGAGTGGGTAGTTGGAATTCAATCAGTGGAATAGGTTAAGGTGATGGAAAGGGTGAACAAAGTTAGTTTCAGTTATTCCATTGGTGTAATACATTATTGGAGAGCTATGCTGGGGTGCGGGGACAAGGTTTAGTGTAGGTTCATGTAGTGTAGACTAGACCCATAAATAGGATATTGTACCTTCTATCATGAGAGGTGTGATTTCAGAATCTTTGAATTTATCTTATGATATTTTGGATATAGTGGATTCATAATATTTCATGCCCACTTAGCTTAAGGAAGGTCTAGGTTTGTCTTTTGAGTATGTATATGGGTTGATGTCTTTTGATAACATGTTTGGTGTCTGATCTAAATTATTCTATCATTATAGGAAGTGTGATCTCATGATTGAAGGGTACTAGTTCCCATGGGATATTTTAATGTTATGTATGAATGGGTTTAACCTAATTTTGGGAATATAAAATGTTGGGAAATGACCCTATACCAACAGTTTTAAACCATTGATATATTCCATAGAACTGTTGGTATGGTTTATACCAACAGTTTTATAAATTGTAGGGTGTTAAGTCGTTAGTATAGCCCATGAGAAATTTTTAGTACCTGTGGTTTTTAGTAAACCCTTAGTATATATGTACACCAATGGTTCAAAAACCATGGGTATATCATAAATTCCCCCAGACATTGTATACCAACAGTTTCAAAGGAAACCATTTGTATAGCTTCTTCTCCCCAGAAGGTAGCAGAATCACATCCAGATCCTCCACACAATCAATACCATAACCTATAAACAAAATAAAAAATATGGTAAACTTTAAATATAGTATATATATTTTATATTTATAATTTAACCATCTTATTATCAATAGTTTTCAAATTATTTACAATACTAGTACATATATATATAATTCACACAATCGATCAATTTAAGTCATTAAACACCATCCACACATGTCACTTTACAATCTACTAAAGAATATATGGGATCAATATATCCCTCATCACCAACATACTCATCACTATCACCCCCATCACCAACATTCTCATCACCACCATCACCAACATCCTCATCGACATCATCGTCTGGAGCACCAGGAATTTCTTCTTCAATATCATCCTCATCACCATGTGTGTAATCACCTTGAATGCCACTAGAAACCTCATTTATATAAATTTTTGTATCATATATAGAGTTTTTTTTATAAACATTAATCAAAAACATTGGTAGCCTCTGATGGAAGTTATGGACATAATACTCACATAGATTTCAGGCACTATTCGGTGATAAGTTTACCTCTTTTTTTCTCCCGCGTAGATATTTTTTAGCCTTAGCTGCTTCTACATGAGCATTTTTGTAATTTGATGTTATAAGAGATTTGAGAGGTGCTTTATGAGGGCCAATAACTAGTGGGGATGATGATATTCCTAGGTCTACATTAGACTCTCCCTTGATGATCCTCACCTAATACATATTTTAAATGGTCATTTGGTCTGAATTTTTCATGTTATTTCTCATCGAGGGTCTCCAGGACACACTATTGAAAATATAAATAGGATATTTAATTTTGAATTATGTATCAAAATTTGAAATATCAATAAAAAGTATTACATTTTTTTCTTATGTTTGTGCATTTATAGCAGTTCCATCTTTCTTCCTCATACTCCAGCACAAATATTTTGCTCCAGAAACACGATCTTCAATGCTCGATGTTTCTTGATATAAATGAAATTGATTACTATAATAGTAAATTATTGAATAATATTAAATTTATAAACAAAACAAAAAAATAAATTGTAAAGACATGTGATATTTACTATCTACTCACATCATGTTAAAATTTCCCCACATTAGATTAAATTATAATGGTAAGTCACTATGTGGTATTAACATCAATTCTCACATTAGATTGAGCTGAAGGAGAATAAATATATATGTGATTAATTTAAAGTAAATATAAAATGGGGAATATGTAAAAGGAGTAATCTATGTTATATTAATAATATAGTGATAAGATCATTTTAAAGTAACCAATTTAAGTTATACAGGAGTTCAATGCAACCTATAATGAATTAAAATTTTATGTTTTGAAAAATCCATAAAATAAAGAAACATATACAAGAATATAATATGATTAATAGAGGTGATGTTAACCAAAACCGAAGAAGTTTGGTTTATTCAAGATATAATGAACCAAAGTTTTCAATGAGGTTATTTGAGTATGTTGTAGTTTGAAAAAACACGTGTTTTGACCACAATGAATATTGTTGTTGAGAGAAATGATATAATATTGAATAAGGATAAAGGGGATTCATTGATTGTGGGAGAGATGGACAAAGGGATAAATTTGTATCTCCAAGAGGTTGGGAAATACTAGGTTAGGTCGAACTGAAGGATCCTTTTAGGTTGTTATAGCCTAGACATATATGAAAAATACAAGAACCTGTTCAATGATGTTATTGTGGAATTGTTCAAACTAATTAAGGGGACTAAAAAGTATATTAGGTTAAATGATAGTAAAATAATCAAGAACTGTATGAAATGGGTTTTAATGATCAAAATAGATCAATATAGAATTCTTATAAGACAAAATGAGATAAAATTAACTAGTCATTCAAATATGATCTTCCAACTTCAATAATAATATGCAAAAGAGTTTTTAAATACATAGAATAAAAAATGATAATGCACTATTTTATTTAATTTTATTATGCTTTATAAGAGAAAAAAGAACCACTTATCAATAAATTATTAAAAATTTGATCTTTAATCTAATGATTACATATATTACGTACATGAATATAATAGAATCATGATATGTGATGTACTTTTCATCTCATTTTGAGTATGCATCACTAAGAAATAATATTATTAAATATCTATTTAGATAGATGTGATAGCTAGTGTATTCCATGTTACTTCTATATATAGTATATTTATTCTATATACAATATCCAACCAATCACATAAACTAAATCCATTCCTTTGATTTCATTAGATAATTATCATTTTACTAAGTTGATTCATCTTATTATTGCATACAGTCTTATGAGGCAATGTATGTGGTGTAGTTGATGTAGGTAGTGTTGGAAAATTCAACACTTCCACATGAGTTAACAATTTAATCATTGAGATTTTTTCACTTATTCATATATCCAATACACAAAAAAATCATTTTTTTTATATCTATAGTTTCTGAATCTTCCAATGTTAACTGATAATGCTTTCTTGAGTGCAGATACAAAGATAGTTCTTCATATGATGCCTATAGAGGTTCCAATGTGGAGAATTATTTTGTATGATATTAAAAAACAAAATAATATCTCTAATATAGATTTATTTCATATAATATTCAAATATAATTTAAATAACATCATATTTTCATAATTCAAATATTTACCTTCATATTTTCAAACATAGATGCATTTAGGGGCATAATAAATATATCTTTTTATTGATCCTTAAAAAAACACATTTTGAAGTAATATTACCTTTTTGTACATGATAATGAATGAAATATCATCTATAATTAATGTTATTGGTTCTCAAATGATGAATTGGATTCATATAAATTTATATAGTAGAATAATTATCAAATATAATTATAATTTTATAATAGTGGAGACCATATTCTGATATGGTTTGAATTATCTAATTTATTTTTTGCACAACAATTTTTTATCACATACTATGCTTATAATTTCAATAATTAAATTGGGTTATTATTCTCTAAATTCCATAAAACAATTATTTTTCAGATAAAATGACACATACCACTTGTACCTTTTTTATATTTTCATCTAAAACAATGAATCAAAATAACTCTCAACTCGAATTCATTCTTCTCATAGTATAATACCATGAGATCAAGTGCTTCATTATTATTCTTAATAATCATTTAAATTTTTGTTATATGTAATTCACTATGATCTTCTTAAAATATATCACACATGAACACATTTTACAAAAATGATTATTTTATTTTATAGGTGTTTTACAAATAATATCCTATGTCTTGTTTCATAATAAATTAAGATATTTTAAGAGTTTGGGGGGGGGATTCAAACTAAAAATATCTACTATTATCAATGAAAATATAATATTACACTAAAAATCAAGGAATTTCCATATTTAAAATATTCATAAAATATTCAAAAGATTCAGATAATATAAAAGAGAATAATATAGAATAAAAAAGAGTGTAGTATGATTTCTATAATTGTATGAAGAGGATTATGAGTTCTCATTTTAAGATACTGGAAGAGGAATATTGTTATAAAATGATTAACAATAGGAATAATATCTACATAAAACTATCTGATGTGGAGGATCATGCTTATGTGAGAGATCATTCTACATAAGAAATCAATTTTTGTTGATGTAAGATTATAGCTAGTTGTATCTAGGCTTTGTAGTAGGTTCCTAGGTATACCCATTCATCTATCTATTTATGGATAATAAGAGAGGGTTTGTGTGTGTAGTGTAAAAACCAAAACATGATGAGGATGTGTCCTTCCTTTCATATGACAAACCTTATTAACAAATGTGTTTTTTTATTTATTTTATGCATCATTTTTTGTATTCATATAATAGTATTGAATAATAATGAGACCAAAGGAAGGGTTTTATGAAAATATACAAACACTAATACCCCCTCTTAGTGTTCATCACCCTTCATGTGATCCTAATTAGTGCCTAGTAAAACTCAGTTCATCATAAAATTACCTGGCACCTCTCATTATCCTGTATTGTAGTGCACCCCAAATTGTGAATATACTTCATAGCATCCTTGTCCATTTTTTCTGGTGCATCCTGAAAATAAGAAAATCAATAAAATTAATAAGAATTAAATTTTCAATAAAAAACATTAAAAATTAAGAATACCTTATACTCATTAATCTATAAATATACAACCATTTCTTGGTATTGTGGTGTTAAAAAGTCATTGAATATTGGTACACCCTCTAACTCAGAGCCGACTTTACCCTTCCAACCAACATATAAATCATTCTTATATAAACACCACAACTCCCCAAGTTCTATAAATCATGAAAACCTAGTAGCTTTACCATCAGGAGAGTTAAATAAATTTTGCAACAAAAATGTTAATTCAGATTAATAAAACAATAATATAGATGTAAATTTAACGAATTTTATTACCCATATCTTATCTCATTAATTATTCTTAATTTCATTATCAATATGCCTCCATGGGACTGGTTTCATTGGTATGATATCATTTTACTTGGATAAAGTTTCCATGAAACTTCTACATCATGTGAAATATTTATCAATAATTTTATTATCTTCATTGTTATCTTTTACACCCGGATTTTTAATTCCATTCTTTGTTTGAAGTCCCATTTTGGTTCTTAGCTTTCTCTTGGTTTTCGAGTGTTTCGGGTTTAAAATTTTGGTGACTCTTGTGTTATAGAACTATGAACTTAGTCTTGGGGGTCTTGTATGGTACATGTCCACCTATTTTTTCAAAGGTATGGTATGAGGTTGAGGTGGTTTGGGGTTGGATCTGCAACACTCCTAGTGGCACCACTTGTGGGGTATGTTGCTGAGGTGGTTTGTATCCATGAGTTGGATGAGTTTTGGGGTGAAAAGAGTGATTTGTTTTGGGAATTTATCTCCCATATACTTGGCCTATATTTACCCCTAGGCTTCCCCCTTATACCCCCATAAAATTAGAGGATAATGGAATGGTTTTGGGTGGCCAGAATAGGCCACACAGTTTGGCCGCACTATTTATAAAACCATGTAACCAAATCGTGTAAGGTGTCCATCACATTAAAATTTTATGTGTTTTGACCCTTTTTCCCTTCCGAAAATAAACCAAATCTACCCCTTTCTTCTCCATTTAGTGCCATAACTCCATGAAAAGCCTCCAAGATCTCTCACCCTCCCTTGGAACTCAATTTTTAAGGGATATTTGATGGGGTAAACTTCAAAATCATGCAAGTAAGTCTTCCTCCCTTGGATTTCTTCCTTCTCCTTAGGGTTTCTTCCACCTTTTCATGTGGTTCTAAAATTTCCATAAGTTAGGATTTGTACCTATGGTTTAACCTTGTGTCATTTCAGAGAAATCTAGAGGTTTTAGTTTATTTTTCACTTCCTTGTGGGGCGGCGGTGGTGCGGTTGAAGTTTCACACAACGGTTTGGAGTTTTTGGCAAAAATGGTAGGTTATTAAATGTGTAAGAATTATTTTATGAGTTAGTTTTACATGATTTATATTTTTAGCATGATTATCCTCCATTTTTTTTGGTGTGAAAATTATATTTGGTGGAATTTGTAAAGCGGTTGGTTTTTAAGTGGCATTTTTGTGCAAAAATGAATATTTTTTGTGTGTATTCTATGTTGTGTTCATTGGGGTTGTCTTATGATTCGTGTAATAGTTTAATTAAATGATTTTATGGATTCCAATTATGTTTTAATTTTAGATTGGTATTCATTTGGTCTTCAAAGAGTGTTTTTAGAAGGATTTTATGTGAAAAACATGGTTACACTCCTTGGAATTGTTTTGTGAAGTTTTTAAATGGTTTATTGATTTATATAAGAGGTGAAACTGTGTTTCCAACCTATTTTGGTAGGAGTGTACTTTTGAAATGGTATATTTTAATGTTAAAGGGCTATTATGTGATGTTTATTATCTTCAAATGGTTTTTATAAAATTGTTTAAAGGATTTGTTTAAGTGTGAAAGAGAGGTAAAACATGTTGTGGGTAGTTTTCATGTGAGTATGATTTCCAAAATGAATTTGAATAAAAAATGGAATCATGTGAAATTTGTGTGGGATTTTTTGTGTGTGTGTGACTTGTAAGTGGTATTAGCATGTAAAAATTGTATTTCATGGTTTGTGGAACTTTTTTGAGAACAAGAGGGAAAACCTGGGTATCTAGGTTAGTAGATGTGTACTAGTATTCTAGTGATCCTGTGGGATTTGGCCCCTGTTTCACGTAGCAAGTTTTACGATTGAAATACTAAATAAAATATGATGATGATGATGGGGGGGCCACTAGTTTATGGTTAGGATCCCTACTAGTGGCTCGTGTGCATGAGAACAGATATTATGATGGTTACTTTCCCCGAGATACGAGGTACCTGGGACCCACAACAAGCTAGTGCCTAGGGTTATTTTCTATTGTTAGTGATCATTGGATATTTTATACTTACTTTCTGCATATGGTTTGTTTTTATGGATAAATTCAGTATCATTTTCATTCTATTTTAAATTTTTTTATTTCTTTTAAAGTATCCCACTTGAAATCTGTTTTTATTTAAAGTTGCATCTTTTAGAAATTGTTACTAGCACTTCTTGTTTACAAAACTTGCAAGATTTTTTTCTTATAATGATTGTCACATGGAATATTTTTGTGGTGGAATCCTACTGGGTTTTGTCTCACACCCTAATTACACATTTGGGTGTAAGTATACTTGGATATTTTGTTGTAGGTTTGGGTAAATCTTTTAGTGCCAATGGTATGGGTGTATAATAGTCCTTGGTGCGGTGTTGTGGAGATGGATTGAGGGTGGTGCCTCTATCCATGAGGAGGTTCATGGGTTGTCCTTTTTGAATTTGTTCTTTTTTTATAATATTTGAGTTTTGTTCTAAATTATGTAATTAAATTATGATTTTTTGTAAAAGATTTTTTGGTTTGAAAAATACAGATTTGGTATATTGGATTCGTTTGTTGTTTTATGTTTATAAACTCAGATAAATCGTTCCCAAATTTTATTTTATTTTTGATACTCGGGCACTTATTCCAGCCCATGGGGATTGATAACACCCTTCAGGTCTTTCCACGGGATGGGTTTGATACCAGTTTTGATGGAGACTAGATTTGGTTCATGAAAAAATGGTATCAGAGGGTTAGGTTAACTCTTTGGGTCATGTTATTTTGGGAAGAGTCGAGATAGTCTAGAGCTAGGATTTTTGGGACTTGAAATTCCAGTTGTGGGTAGTGTGTCTAGCCAGAACACCTCATTATGTGATTCAAGTCTCCAGGAGAAGTTAGGATTTATCAGATTCCATTGGCTTTCTTGGTTTGATGATGATTTGGGGAAATGAAAAGAGAGTTGGACTAATGGTCTCAGTGAGATCGCAGGGCCTGGAAATCCATGTGGAGCTGGGGATATTTCTCTAGAACACTCTTTTTGATGGTGAAGTGATTTTTGTATGGAAACCAACCATATGTCCAACTCACCCACCAAAACTAGTTTCCTCATGCATTGTCTTGTATCTCTTCGTGTTGGAATCTTGGAACTTGGTTTTAAAGAAAAAATGACTTGAGTTAAGAAATGTGAAATTTTATGAAACAATTTTTTAGTAAAGAAAAAGTGGATTGATCTATGAAATGGTATAACTGAATTTTCAGAATTTTTTTGAAATGGAAAATGGTGTGTTTACACCTCTTTTGAAAGAAGGAACTATGTTAAAGTCGGGTTTGAAAAATTGTTTCCAATGGAGTTTTCTAAACTATTGAAAGGTGTTTTAATGGGATGGAATGTTTTGGAGGTTATGTGTGGAGTTTGGAAATTTATTTTTATTTGGTAACTAGAGATCATTTGAAAATTTTTATAAAATTTTGGAATCTTGTTTTAAAATTATAAGAGTTGATTTCTCGATTTAATAGGTATTTATGAAATGGAGTTTGTCATGAAATTAGAATTTTTTTTGAAACAGGATAAATTTTTTTGAAATTAATGTACATGAATTGAAAGTATGTTTTTATTAAATTATTGGTGATATTTTGAAAACTTTTTTAAGACATAAATTGGCTTTTATTTTGTGGTTAGTGGTCTTGAGAAAAAAGGGAGTATTGGTTGATTGTTTTGGTTTTGAAAAGTGGAAAGAATTTTTGTTTAAACCTTTGGTATTTCCATGAGAGACCACATACATGGGGTTATATGGGATGATGGATGGTTAATGGCATGAATGGATGAGTGTCAGGATGGATATGATGTGGTTTCCCAGTGTGGCAGGTAAACATGCAGGTGTAACGCCCATGGGATAGCATTGGTGGATAAGATAACCGCCAAACTGTTTGTTTTCAAAGAGATGATTTTAAAGAAAAACATGATGTCTTAATGACTGGTTTGGGATGGTGTTTCTTATGTTTTTTTGGTAATTTTGTTGTTTTGGGATGTTTTTTGTCCAAGAACACCTCTTGTTTGAATGGTTTTTTGGGTTTTTGTTTGGTCAGTAAGTTGGGTTGAAGGGTTGGTTAGTGGTCTCCTTATGAGAAATGTTTTGGGATACGTTTAAGATGGTTCCCTTAATGTTTTTTGATTTTTTTTGTGGTATTTCTTGACCAATGGACTATCTTGCTTGGGTCTTTGGGTTATCTCGTTGGATAAGGTATGCCCCCATTAAGGGTTAGTGCACAACTGAAGTCCAACCCATATTGTTTCATCATTGGAAGATCCTCCAATTGATCAATATAAGGAATATTTTTCTCGAGCTTTGGAGAGTGAGTCTACATCAGTTTCCTTTCTTGGTTTTTGGGATCCTCTTATAATGGGAGAGTGGTTACAGGAGGTTGAAATAGACCTTAGTTTCTTAAGTTACCTGATTTGTCGAAGGTGAAAGTAGTATGGGGTTGTTATTGTGGATGGTGTCTAAGAGGGCCCCTGGGTCCTTCATAGTTTCTTCGAAGGAGGGGTTCATGTTAAACCACCAGTGTACGAAATATTTTTATGAGAGGCTATTATGGCCACTTTCTGGAATTGTGTGTTGTTTGGGGACTTGTAATAAGGTCCCTTTCCATGTATTGTTTCTATCAGTCTCAATAGTCATGCTCGGTGATGCCTTATGATGTCATGTGCTCGTTTGACTGTAAAGGTAAAGTTGTAAAATATTCTATGAGTCTTTGTTTTGTCAGAAGTTTTTCTCCTTTTGGGAAAACTTGAAATCCTTTTTTTAGAGGATGGTGTTTCAATATATCCTTCCCTCTTTCCATTTCTCATCCGAAGAAACAAGGAGTGTTGTGTGTGCATCTTCTAAGAAGTTGTTTCAATGAAATTTCAGGTTAGGGTATAGTGAGGTTGTAATGTGTTATGTCTTGGTGAACCCGTTTTAGATTAGGGTATAGTTTTCAGATCCCCAAAAGGAGAATTTCAATTCAGGGGGTTTTCAAAGCCTAACTGTGAGGATGAATATGCTTCAATCATTTGAGCTCCATCCATAAGTCCCAAAGTGAAGCTGGCATGTAGTTAGGGGAAATCCTATAGTCATTAAAACCCTTATAAAAATTCCTATCCTTAGTATGAAAGATGGTAATAGTTTAAAACTTCGATGTTTTCATCTTTCTTTTTTTGTTCTCGCTCAATGGAAAGAGGTGGGAGGACCTCATGTCCATTTTATTGCCCAATGTCATTCCTTCCCCTTTTAGTTTCCATTGATTTTTTGGAGAAATGTTTGTAATTTTTCTAGATAGTTTGATCACATAGTGTGTGTGGAGTTAGTAGTAACTGTTCCCTATAAAACCATGCATCTAGAAGAATCCACATGGTTAGCACACGATTTCCCAAATTGTGTGGACTAACTGTGCGGTTGTCCCAACTCTTTAAGTTTTGGGATCTTTTTGTGTCGGCCCGTGATAATCAGTTAAGATGGTTGGTTCTTATGTTGGGGAGACCCACTATTAGTCTCATGTAAGTTATTTTGGAAAATTCTAATGGAATTATACCTCTTGTATCGGGGAGTCTGTTTGGGCCTCCCCCTATTAGTTTCTTGATTCTGTTTCTGGAAAATTTAAGTTGTCTCTTATGGTGGGGATCCCATTTGTGTCTCCCCATATTTGTAACTCATATTTTATTGTGGTCTTGGATTGGTGATAGGTAGGATCGTTTAGATCTATCTATCTACCAACATCTTCTTTGGGTAAACGTTGGGATTGGAGAGAACCCAATGGTTTAATTAAGGTAAGGTAGTGGTAACCCTGGTTGATTTTGTTGCTCGTTCGGGTAAATTTTTTGATTCTTGTTTAGATATTGTTTGATGTGTTTCGTTTTGGAATTAATTAAAAATGTTCTTAATCATTTCAGGAAAGTGGTGTAATTTTTGGTTTGTGAGAGTATTCCTTCTTTAATTGATCACTGGAGGTTTTTTGGCCTTTGGGGGTGAAACCTGGAAAAAGAGTACATCTTGGTTTATCGGTTGGGTTTGGTTTTTTATTTTATCCTTGTTGTGGTTTTATGAGGGTGGAAAGCTTTATGGTGGGGAGAATTTTCACACCCAGATTTTTGATTCCATGCTTTGTTTGATGTCCTCTTTTGGTTCTTAGCTTTCTCTTGGTTTCTGGGTGTTCTGGGTTTAAAAATTTGGTGCCTCTTGTGTTATTGAACTATGACCTTAGTCTTGGTGGTCTTGTATGGTACTTTTAATCCTATTTGGTCAAAGTAATGGTATGATTTTGAGGTGGTTTGCAGTTGGATCTATGACACTCCTAGTGGCACCACTTGTGGGGTATGTTGTTGAGGTGGTTTATACCCATGAGTTAGATGAGTTTTGGGGTGAAAAGAGTGATTTGTTTTGGGAATTTTTCTCCCCTATACTTAGCATATCTTTCCCCCTAGGTTTCCCCCTTGTACCCCCCCCACCCTAAAATTGGATGATAATAGCATGGTTTTGGGTGGCCAGAAAATTCCACACAGTTTGGTCGCACGGTTTACTAAATCGTCCAACCAAACCATACAAGGTGTCCAGCACATTAAAGTTTTATGTATTTTGACCCTTTTTACCATTCAGAAATAATCCAAATATGCCCCTTTATTCCCCATTTCATTCCCTGCCTCCATAGACAGCCTCCAAGATCTCTCACCCTCCCTTGGAACTCAATTTTGAAGTGATGTTTAATGGGGAAAACTTAAAAATCATGAAAGTAAGTCTTCCTCCATTTGATTTCTTCCTTCTCCTTAGGGTTTCTTCCACCTTATCATGAGGTTATAAAATGTCCAGAAGCTAAGGTTTGTACCTAGGGTTTAAGCTTGTGTATTTTTGGTGAAATATTGGGGGTTTAAGTTGGTTTTCACTTCCTTGTGGTGCGGTAGTGGTGCGGTTGAAGTTTTTCACAACAGTTTAGATTTTTTCGCACAACTGGTAGGTGATTCCATGTGTCAGCATTATTTGATGAGTTATTTTTTCTTGATTTATATTTTTAGCATGATTCTATTCAATTTTTTGTGAGAAAATTTTATTTGGTATCATTTTTTAAGCGGTTGGTTTTTAAGTGGCATTTTTGTGAAAAAATGAATATTTTTTGTGTGTATTCCATGTTGTGTTCATTGGGGTTGTTTTATGATTCATGGAATAGTTTTATTAAATTATGTTATGGCTGAAAATTATTTTTTGATGTTATATTGGTATGATTTTGGTCTTCAAAGAGGGTTTTTAGAAGGATTTTATGTGATGAACTTGGTTATACTCCTTGGAACTATTTTGTGAAGGTTTTAAATGGTTTCTTGATTTATGTAAGAGCTGCAACTATGTTGCCAAACTATTTTGGTAGGAGTTTACTTTTTGAAATTTTCTATTTTAATGTGAAAGGGATGTTATGTGATGTGTACTATCATGGAATGGTTTTTATATAATTATTTAAAGGATTTTTTGAAGTGTTAAAGAGAGGTGAAACATGGTGTGGGCTATTTTGGTGTGAATATGATTTCCTAAATGAATTTAAATGAAAAAGGGGATCATGTTACATGTATGTGGGATTTTTGGTGTGTGTGTGTGACTTGGAAGTGTTATTTCCATATGAAAATTGTATTTCATGGTTTTTGGAACTTTTTTTATCATAAGAGTGAAAACCTGTGTATCTAGGTGGGTGGACGTGTACTAGTATGCTAGTGATTCTTTAGGGTTTGGCCCTTATTTCACATAGAAAGTTTTATGATTACAACACTAACTAAACTATGATGATGATGATTATTATGATGTTGGGGTCACTAGATTATGAGTATGATCCCTAACAGTGGATCGTGTGCACGAGAACAGATATTGCGATGGTTACTTTCACTGAGATACGAGGTACCTCATACCCACACCGAGCTAGTGCCTAGGGTTATTTCCCATTGTTAGTGATCATTGGATATTTTATACTTTTTGTTGGAATACGGTATGTTTTTCTAGATAAATTCAGTATATTTTTCATTCTATTTAAAAAAATTATTTCTTTTAAAGTAGCCCACTTGAAATCTATTTTTATATAAGGTTTCATCTTCTAGAAATTGTTACTAGCATTCCTTTTTCACAAAACTTGCAAGATTTATTTCTTATAATGATTATCACATTGAATATTTTAGTGGTGGAATCCTACTGGGATTTGGGTCACACCCTACTTACACATTTGAGTGTGAGTATACTTGGTTATTTTTTTTCAGGTTTGGGAAAAGCTTTTAGTACCAACGGTACTGGTTTCTAGTGGTCCTTCTTGGTACAGTGTCATGGAGATGGCTTTGGGTGGTGCCTCTTTTCATGAGCAGGTTCATGGGCTGTCCTTTTTTACTTTGTTCCTTTGTTATAGTCTTTGAGTTTTGTTCTAAATTATGTAATTCAATTCTTAATTTTTGTAAAATATGTTTTGGTTTGAAAAATACATATTTGGTTTATTAGATTCGTATATTATTTTTTGTTTATAAAATCAGGTAAATCATTCCCAATTTTTATTTTTTTGAAACCCAAGAACTTGTACAATCCCATGGGGATCGAGAACTCCATTGGGGTATTTCCACGGGTAGGTTTTGGTTGCGACCAGATTCAGTTCGTGACATTATCTACCATTATTTATGTTTTATAGTTCCAGGTTTCATGCATACTGGTGAAACCACATCGCCTATTATAAGATATCACTAAATAATAATAAAAAATTAATTCACGGTATAACTAGAAAAAAATTATTTGATATAATTTTACACACTTATAAGAAAACTAATCGAGGATTATCATTAGGATCTGATGGATCCATGGGTTTTTCTGGCTTGGTAGCCTCTGAAGGATGTGCATGTTCCAATGCATGCATTATGTCATCTACATGCAATGGAGTGGAAGCTTAAGGAGAATAATTATCAGATCCTGGATGGATAGAAGTAGGAAATGGAGGTAGTGTATACATGGTAGGATAAGGATAGAAGGACTGAGGATACATCAGAGGATATGGAAATGGTATAGGTCAGAACATCCCTAGAGGCGTCGTAGGCATTGTATGAGAATTAGAGCCTAAATAAAATGATGATGTAGATTGCTCTAGGTATATTTGATGTCCATTGGAGATTCTGGGTGTGTACAAGTATAAAAGGTGCTTCTTGTTGCTCTAGTAACACCCTCGCTTTCCCTGCCATGATTTTGACACCTACTAATAGGATGACGAGAGTTCAAATTTGTTTCAGATAAGTTTTCTTAAAAACATTTGATAAATAATAATAACACAATATTAAATTTAATATAGAATAAAAATATTATAATTATCATACTCACTAAGGGAACCAAAGGAGTCAATCCTATTTCACGCAGTAATCAATCATTAACAAATAGTTTCTTTCTACTAATTTCTTAAATATCTTTCATAATTTGAATAATAATGAAATATAAATTTTTTAGAAGCATTTTTTTAAAATTATACATACAAATTAGATGATAAAAAATCATAAAAAATATCATGACATTTATCAATAACTATAATTTAAAACTAAGTTAAACATGTTTTAAAATCTTATTTTAAAACCCTATTTTAAACCCAGTTTTATGAATTGAAATAAATATAATTAAATGAAAACAAAACATACAAAACTAAAACAAACATATCATTCCAAATTGAAACCAAATTAAAGTAATTATAGTAGTACCAACCTGATAATCCCACATCAAGATAAAATTAATGAACTGTGAACATATATGGTTGCTTCTATATATTACCCACCATTACTTTAGGTGCAATATCAAATCTTACAATTTTACAATTTGAGTCATCAATTACAATATTTTGGTCACCAATAATGGGGGCCATAAATGGTGTCAATTTCTTCCCCAACATCTTGAAAAATATGTCTTAGGATTACTTTAATAATGACACCATAATCAGATCTCATTTGATTATTCACATAAAATTATTATTTTTTCATTCATGCCAAAATATATGTTTCATTAATATCCAAGAAGTGATCTATGAATTAAAATTCATCAATGAATGTACCATTTCACATCATTAAATCAAACCATTTACATTTCATCATAGTGAATTGACCATGAGAGTAGAAATCCAATAACAATATTTTCTCTTTAAGTCCATAATAAGACACATTTTCATATAGATACCTACTATCTTATGCACTGTTATAACAATATATTGTTTCAATTAACATAATAACATCATGTTGTGTTATCATATTCACCACTCATTCAGTTGTAAAAATTTATACCCATTTATTATTAAATATTTTCATTCACAAACCAATGAATTAGGATCAAAATCCAATGCTCTTAATTATTGAGAGACTTAGTCAACAGGAAAACTCAATACCTAAAATATATATGAATAATATAATTAAATTAATATCTATATTTTTAAGTTAATTAAATTAATGGTCATTCTTTTGATTTCAACCAAGTAAGAAACTCTTTTCTATGTAATGTCTCTTTCCTTTTCGAAGGAAAAGATCGATGGACTATAATTATAGTTTGTTAATTTTTTCTACATAAAATGATAATAAAATTTTAAGATATATATGAAATAAATTATTATGATATAACATAAAAATAATCAAATTACTTACATGATATATTCATCGAATAAAATACAGTTAAACAAGATTGTGTGATGTTCCATATCTCTCTCTCCAAGGATCAATGTAGCCAATATATATGAACCAAGAATTCCTCTTATTTAGGGAAGTGATGTAAATGAGGGATAAATTTCCCCATACTAAACATATTTATTTCATATTGGTTGGTTATGTATTGTGCTCACATCAAACAAATAAATTGAACAAAAATATATACATTATTGATCCAGATAATCTCTCACACTGGAACCTCCAGGATGATTCTTGTTTTAGAAAAAATATTTCATTATGAATATATTTATTTTAGTTAGATTCATCCACTAAAAAGTGAGGGGTCCCCAAAGGATCATTTCAATTGGAATATGTACATTTAAATGAAGCATGCAAGTGAAAAATGATGGAGGAAAAAAATTTCCAACTCACACAAAATTAATGGAACCTCTTGCTGAACTTTTATCAAGAAAGACATGGATAACCTTTTAGAATAAAGGTCTCTATAAAAATAGAACAATTTAATCACCCTCACCCTTACATTATTGGATAGTAAATTTCAGATTTCTATAAGAATTAATTCATGATGAAGGATGTGATGATCATGAGTTTTTAAGGATTTTAGTTTTGAATCCCTTCTATTGAATATTTTAGATATGTTTCAAGAATATTAATCAGGAACCTTGATATTATATAATAATTCTAGAAATTAATTTTTCTATAAAGGTTTCATTACATAATAATCACATGTAAATTTCCATTTTTTTCATCGATACACACAGGATGCAGTTCTGGTTGAATACCCAATCCAATAAGTCCCACTGAGATCGTAATTAATATTTGGTCTTCCCATTGATATTTAGAATAATTGAAAGAATAATTTCACATATAATTTTCTCAATATTCATTACATCTAAACAATGACGTAAAAAATTGATTGACCAATATGAAAACTCAAAAAAAATTCCAATTGTAAGTGGATTTAGTGTCAACATTATTACACTTTTTATAATTCATCTGATCTTTCCATAATGAAAAACTGAAATCTTTAAATTCATTAAGAACATAATTTCTTGATATATGTTGAGGTGGTTATACAGTTTCAAATGCATTATCAAACCACTAGTGATTCTTTTTATATTGATGATCCATTGTCAAGAATCATTGATGCCCTGTTAAACTAAAACTATGGCAATATTTAAGTATTCTAGATCATGTATTCTTTATAAAAATATGAATGATAGTTTTCCCTTCATGATTCAACCATACATCATTGCATAAGTAGGGAAGTCATTTATAGTCCACAGAAGGGTATAACGTGTCTGAAATATATTTTTTAAAGAAGCATTTAATTTACACACACCCATACTCAAATCTTCTTCAACTATTTTATTAAAGGTTTCAAGTAGACATCTATATAATTTCCAATATAAGAAGGTCTGGATATTAATATACCTAATAAATTGAAAGTTTTTTCATACACATCCATGGAGGAATATTATAAATGTGAATAAAAACTATCCACATTCTATGATAAGAAATCATCTAAACAAACATATTAAAACCATCAAAATATAGACCCGGCCAAATAGTATGCACATCAGCTGCAAAGTCAGAATTTGGTGCATAAAATGTCTTCCATGATGATCTATTTATAGGATAAACCAATTAATAATTATCTTTAATTATATTGGCTTAATTACATCATATATTAATTGATATTTTAGTAGGAATGAATAGATTTTGAAGCCTAGGAATCGATGGAAAGTGCCACGAGACTTTCTATGGCACACGAGATGGTGTTACCTCTGTATTTGGATTCCATTGAGATGTACCATATTCTTTAAATTCATTAAGGCTTGTTATTTCCTCCCAAAATAAACTTCAATATTTTGTACAAGCATGAATTTTATTAGTAGAAAATACAATATGGTAAATTAAATTTCATTTCATATAATTATTTGGGGGAGTATCTGCATCATCATAAAGAAAGTCCTTCAAAAATTTAAGAGTATAATCAGTTGCGGTATTATAAATTCTATAAAATATTTTTCCATGATATAACCACATTAAAAATTTCAACATTTTCATTTCAGTAAATTTCTAATATACAATATTTATGGCATAATTCATTAATTTTTTCACTCTCTCAACATCATCATTTTAATTATTTTCCTCATGTGTATTGATATCATTGTCTTCTTTCACTATCATACTATCTTTTTCATGATGATGCACAAATAGAAACTGATCAAATATAAAATTCTCTACACCACTTCTTTATTTCCATTCATGAACAATAGAATATTGTCTCCACTATCAATTATGATACCAAATATAATAGTTTGTATGAAATACGCCTGTTTTATATGGTACATAATGCCTTCCTCATATAACCAAGTTCTTACAACACAATTATAACATAGAAAATGTATATTAACTCCATCTGAAGCATTGTTAAATGAAAAATCTAAAAAAATATCCAAATTCTTTTGGTACCCGATTGAAATCGGATCGGTATGATACATCTAACTTATATCCATTCTATTATAGGAAAATAGTTATATTAAAATAAAAAATGTAAACCATAATTACAAAATTCATTACAACCAATTTTAATATGAAATTCATTAAAGCGTACTAGTATCTATTCAAATAAATAATAAGATAAATAATATATGCTATAAATGATTACTATAAATAACAAACCAAACAAATTATAAGACATGGAATGGTAAACAACTATTATATAATCTAATTAAATACATATGTCTTTATGGAAAAAAATGTTATTAAAACTTCCTTATTTTTAATATGACATTAATCCAATTAAATACACTTGTCTTTATGATGAAAAACATTTACTCAAGGATAATAACAATGTGTTTCCCAACAGAAAAACCACAAAAACATGTTATGATAATATAATTGAAATTATACCATAATTGAAATAAATATAAATAATAATCTCATCCTAAAATAATAGAAACTAATATTTATACAATAACAAAAATATATCAAAAATATAATAAAAAATATGGAATCTATAAGTTGTATGATATATGAAATGAAATAAATATTTGTTATAAAAAATTACTCATCTTTAAGAGGAAAGAAAAAATGTATCACTTGTTGCATTCCATAATCCTAAATAATATTTGATGATCATCCAAGAACTTAAACAGTAACTTTCAACTACCAACATCAAAGTAAATTGGGTCTATATACACCTAGAGTGTGTATAAATTGTGAAAAATATAAATTCTACTAGTATTACACTAAATTATCCAATCTTAACAATTATATTATATTTCATGCTATGCTAGTTTGAAATAAAACTATTAAACTAATATTTTAGTTTTCAATAAAAAATAGAATAATCAAAGAAGTAATTTTTTCATATCTCTTTAAATTCATGCAATTTATCCACTTTTAAATCATATATGAAAATATATTTCATGGTATTTAATGAAATATTAAAATATCAAGGAATTTTATTTTATTTATTAGGATGAAAAGTGTCTTGTAAAGAAAATTTTAATGAGTAATAAGCAATATCAAGCGATGGGGATCAAATTTTCATTCATATAGAAAGAAATTTGGGATAAATGGAAATAAAAATATAAAATAAAACATCACCTTATAACCAATAAAAATGATTATAAAAAATTAAAATACCTTTAAATTCCATTTCATATAAATACATAATGAATATAAAAGCTAGAGGAATTAATAATCAACAATATGATTATGATGAACATAATTAACCAAAAATAATAATGAGAAATCAAATTATGTGAGTAGAATTAGATTAAATAAGGACATATTAAGATAATATATCATAATAAAGTTTCATAATAAGGGTCTTGGGTAAGTACAAAAAGAGCTAGGGTTGGGAATCATTAGATATATTTTAGAGAATAATGTCCTTGCTCTATATTTCCATGGGAGAACCATGTCTGCATAGTTCATTTTATATGGGAGTTCCATATCATTGGGGTGTATTTTCATGGGAGTACCATGTCTATATGGTTTAATTTAGATGGGAGAACCACATCCCCAAATTATTTACTACATGACAGTGTCATATCCTCATGAAACTCCATATAATAATTTAAATCATATCAAATCCAATTTCACGTAGATGTCCTACTAAGTATCAATCCTAAGTTCCCTCCAAATTATCCATTTTCTCTCATTAAAATATTCTATATAATTATAATACATATAATAAACCCCTAATACATTAATAAAACAAACAAATTACTACATTAATTAATTACATAATCAGTTAATATATATTGTAAAAAAAATTAGATTTATGTAAAAGTAGAAGATAACTAAATTAAAATAACATATATATCTATTAAAATTGCATTTCTAATATAATAATATAACAAAAATAATCTAAATGAATATTTTTTCAAAGATTCAGGAATAATTGTGACCTAACAGTATCTTGGTTATGTTTTGATGCATAGATAAAAATGAAAAAAATACTTAGCAAAAGATAAGAAGGATTTAGAACTCACTAATATGATGTTGAAGATTATCAAAATCAAAAAAAAATCCCTGAATAAGGGGAGAAAGTAGGAGTATAAGAGAGAATAGGTCACCACTCACTCGAGTGAGGGGAGATTAGGGATTTTGGGTGAGGAGGAGAGTAGGGGATATCGAGGGTTATGTGAAGATTTTATATCAATGATTTTTAAAAAGTTGTTGGTATAGGGTGGGTATACCAATAGTTTTTAAAGAATGTTGGTATAGAATTATATATACTTATGTTTTATACAAACCATTGGTATAGACTGATTTTAGGAACTCTATAACAATGGTTTTTGTAAACCGTTGGTATAGATGTGTGGTCATAGCCTTATTTTCTAGTAGGGATATTTGATGGTTCCCTTTAGAGATCATATAGACTAATATCATCGATGAGTGACATTCATTTCACCCAAATACATCATCTATGTTCACAAGGGGGAATGGGACTTTTAGGATAGTCAATCAGGTCCTTATAAGCATAACCCCATTGGGGTTTTAGCCCAGATTTTTTAGCTAATATGGGATGATGGAGGGGATCGGTCGGTAGTTTAACCTCTTATGATGAATTAGTTTATAGATGTTTTCCCTAATGGATTCTCAATATTTCCACATGAGGGGGAGGTGTAGTTCACCATCAAGATCATGTTAAGAACTCAGCCTATTTCTATAACATTGTATCACATGATTTTTATAGAGATCTACAAAATGAAGAACCAGGTGGAGGATGTAGATGCCAAGGGGTTTATGTACCCTAGTAAATCCCCTTGGGGATATCAAATCCTATTTTATAAGAAGTTTGATGGTAAATTATGGCTACGTGTTGATTATTGATGGCTAAATCAAGTGAATATTAATAATAGATATCTGATATCATGTATATGTGATCTCTTCAACCAACTTAGGGATGCTTGTATCTTCTCCAAAATCTACTTGAGATTGGTTTGTCACCAAGTTAGGGTAATACCATCTGATATACCATGTACATCATTCCAAAGTATCTATGAATAATACAAGTACTTAGTGATGATACTTGGATTAATTAATGAACATATAGTATTTATGTCCTTGATGAACAAAGTTTTTCATTTGTACCTAGTGGAACGACCCATGTCATTATATGTGGAAATTACCATGGAAATTTGATATTTTTCATATTTATTTTGATCCATGGTTGTTTAGAAAAAAAATTGGTTAATTCAGGTTGTTTTTAGAGGATTTTAGAGAAATTTTTAAAGAGTGCACAATTTGAGCATGGTTAAGGAAAACCATTTTTCTTCCCATGGTAACCATGAAACCTAAAGTTGTAGCCTCTTGGTGGAACATGGTTTCAAAAATCATGATACATTTCCCAACAAATCATGAAAAAAACACAAATCTGAAATCATGGTTGTTGTATGTTCTAAAAGACTATGAGAGTTCCCTAGGGAGGCAATAGACCGTACAGGGTTGGCACACGGTTTTTCTAACCATGCGACCAAACTAAGTGCACATTTATTTAATGATCTGAAACTCCATTAATTGTCCATTAACCCCCTTTTTTAAAATTTTATTCATCCTAATATCTAATACTCTAAAATATATGAACTCTAAAGTCTTACCTCAGCAAATTACACCCCTTCCTAGTGCATTTCTGATGTATCTAAAGAGGTCGGATATTGGAAATTCAAGTTTTGTGATTGTTTTCCTTTTATTATTAATTTTAATTTTAGATTATTTCTTTTTTCATGTAATAGAACCTTAGATCTAGTATTTGATGGTTGGATATAGATTCTTAGGTTTTATTTGATGAGATATTCTCAGTTTGGTGATAGATCACCTCCAGATCTAGTATTCCAGAGGTTCTCAATTTGGTTTAATTATTGATCTAGCATCATTGGTGGGTCTTAAAGGGAATATTTGGTGTGAGTGGGATTATCTGAGGATTCATGAAACTTGGATGATTCTTTTCAATTATTGGATAAGGGTTGTGTGAGATCAATGATCATCATTTCTATCTTAAAGGAAGACTATTTTTTTGTTATTTAGGATATAGTAGAAAAGCGGTCTAATAATGTGTTGGATCTTATGATGGACCATGGATTGCTGATCCATGAACACCTTTTTGATGGTAAGTCCAAAATACTGGGGTCAGGTATTTTTGTTCTTATTGTGAAATATTATTATTTAGAGGTTTCACAAAAAATATGTTTTATTGAAATTTTGATTTATGTTTTTTAGTTTCTGGCCCATTGATAGGAGGTTTGTGATAATGCATCATACTAGGAATGTAGGACTCACATGATATGTACTCACTTGTGTGTGTTTTCCTTTAGCATTTTTTTAATGGAAGGCCATGTGGATCTTATAGTGATAGATCACTCTGGTGGTGATGATGATCCCTTCATCAAGGTATATTTGTGGAAACTCTCTATGATCAGTTTGGAAACTCAATTCCCAATTTAGAACTCAAAGAGTGAAATAATGTTTGAGAGGTGATCTAGGGATGATTATGGGTTACCCTATAATCAAGGAAACCCTTAAAGGTTGATTAATGACTCAATAGTTATGCCTTGAGATTTGGATGTTGAGTACGTTATATGCCTGGACATCAAAGTAGGGTGATTGAGTAGGATATGAATTTTGTTAGGTCTTAATGGTTCTTTTTTTGCATCTTTAGTGGTTTTAGCTTGAGAAATATTATTTTTGATAAGAGAGGATTCGAGGGAGATCTTTTTATATGGGACTAATACCCTTATGGACCGTGGTATATGGGATATGACTATAAACTTTAAACTCTATGAGGTTTGTATTTGGAATATTGATCTAGTTTCATGAGAGTGTGTGACCATTAGACTCGTATGAGATTGAAATGGTTTTTTTGGAAAGGGTATCTATTTAAAGTTCAATAGGGAACACTCTATCTTAAGTGAAAGAGTGGTGTCGTGACATATTTATTGGAATTCCTTGAGGCATGAATTCTTGTGTGTGTAGGTTATGCACATGATATATGGTTCATGGACCATTGAGAATAGGGTGGTTACATGTCAGTGGTGGAAGTTTTCATGTTTTGGATGAATCTAAATTTTGTAGTAGTGGTTGAGTGCTGGTGTTTTTAGGTTTGATATAAACCTTCAGGGAATCAATTTGAACATTTTTTGGGATGCTTGGGAAATATGAATGTTTCCATGGTGGAAGGAGTCACTGGTATGGTTCATAGTAACACTATGTGGTTGGATTGGGTGTAACCTTATCAGGAGCATCAGTAGATGACAGGGTGGAAGATCATGGCTCGATAGATTGATGTGCATGTAGTGTTAACTAGTTGGGGTTTGATATTGAGGAGAAATTTTAGGGAATCCCCATGGTGGGGAGAACACCATAGGTCAGGGTAGGATATGATCTATGTATCTTATAGATTTTGATCATAAAAAGTGTAATTATTAGTGTTAAATAAGAGTGGTGGTGGTCAAAGTTAGTTTGGAACTTGGGTATGGGCATATAGTCACACTTAGTCATTAAATTTAGTGATGAACTTCTTGTGACTGGAATCAATAATGATACGGAACTCCTTAGTGGGGAGCATCATATTGGACATGGGTGAATGAAATTCACTTGAAAGGTTTTTGGAGGTACTTAAATCGACTAATGAATGGTTATAGGAGCATAAAATGTTAGTGTGTTGGTATATTTGAGTGGATCTAGTTCTGAAATGAATAAAAAATTTATGATTCTGATGTGGCATTAGAAGGATTTTGGATGAATACATTAGACTTGGGTTGAGGATGTGTGAATCCGAAAGTGAGATAGTTTGGTTGTGCATAGTTACCAAAATGGAAACATGTACATTGGAATAGGTGGTTGATAACCCAAATAGTGAATTGGAACCGTGAGTTGGGATTGGGTTTCCATGTTGTTGGTCAGACAATGCAACAATACCCTCGGGTGTTAAGGCATCATGGACAGGTTGTTGAGTATAATATCATTTTTGAAGCTGAGTGACAGTGGGTAGGCTTGCATGGCCAGGCTTGGAGTTACAATTGTGAATTAGAATCATGGTGGATGTTCGATTAAATAACATGACCTCTGAATTTCGATGATGACCCAAGGTTTCGGATAGATGATCATAGAGACTTCTCAGGGATGATAAGAATTATGGTGGTAATAATGTTACAAAATTCTTTATTACGTGTAGAAAGTTTTAGGGAGAATAATATTTTCTATACTTTTTTTATCCTTGATTTATTAAAATAAGTTTTGGGTTAATTTAGGATGTTTTTTAGTATTTTAAATTCCTTTTTAAAGATTGAATGGTTTGAAAATGGTTAGGGTAAACTGTGTGGTTTCCTAGGGTAATTGTGAGACCTCTAAGTGTGGCCTCTTTGTGGTGCATGATATAAAAAACCATTAATCCTTTCCCAAGAACTCAGGAAACACAACATAGATCCAAAATCATGGTTGTAACATGTTTTGACGAACTGTGAAACCAAACCATTCAGGTGACTTGGGGAGGTAGTGGACTATGCACGATTGGCACATGGTTTATCTAACCGTGTGACCAAACCATGTGCCCATGTATTTAATGATCTAAAACTCCATTAATTTTTTATTAACCCTTCATTTTCAAACGTTTTACCTCCTTCAATATAAGTGTATAAAACCTATAGACTCTAAAGGATCCCCCCCCCAATGAATTCCACCCTTTCCTAGTGCTTTTTAATAAATATGAAGATATTGGATCTTGAAAATACTAGTTTTGTGCTTTTTTCCTTACTATTCTTCATGTTCATGTCCTATTTTTCCTTATTAGCTACAATAGAACCTTATATTTGGGTTATGATGGTCAGATCTAGAGTTTTGGGCTTGATCAGATGAGATAATTTTGGTTTGCTGATAGATCGACTCTGGATCTAGCATGTTAGAGGTTCTCCCCTTAGTTGAATTTCAGATCTAGCATCGATGGTGGGTCTCAGAGGGAATCGTTGGTGAAAGAAATATTGGATGATAATTTCCAAGGATGTATTGTTATTTCCAATGTTTAGTGAAGGCTTTTGTGGGCTCAATGATCATGGTTTCTATCTTTGAGGTAGGTGGCCCCTTCGATACTCAATCACATATGCATCTATGGATGGAATTTCTTGTATTATTCTATATTTATTGTATTTTTTCATATCTATTTTGTGCATATATATTTATTGTGTGTGTATTCATGATTTCTTGGTTTTAGGTAGTATGGGGAGAGACCGAGTATAACAGCCCGACCCACTTGGGCTTACCTGACTGGTAAAAGGTTAAGCCATCACAACCCCAAGCCCACCTATAATAGGCTACAGGTTGGTGACAAGTTCCAAGAAGGAATAATTAAATGTGAGTCCTTTTCATAAGTACCTATATTCACACACACATCCATCTCCATATATAAGTGTAGAGAAATTAATAAATATTACAACATCTAGAGTGTATACATTCATGTAATAAACTCTATGCAATACATTAGAGTACATTAATATAAAAACTGAAGCATAAAAATGGAAAAAAATACACATAAAAACCAAATGATGTCCCAATATGAGGACAACTAGAATGAAGGAAAATTGAGAGATCCCAAATCCTTATCTCCAAGTCCCGACCATCGTACGTGGTAAATACACCCCCATTATTTCTAATCTCTACCAAATTCACTATTGATCTATCCTTCTTATACATAAGACATGAAACATGCGAGCAAATTCCGTAAAGGGGTGAGTATATACATACATAGTAAGATGTCCCAAAAAACTAAAAATTGATCAATATAAAGATAAAATAATAGTCAAATTAACCCAATGAATTCATGTTAATCAGAAACTATGACAACAACCATAAGCATCCAGATATTCTCAACAAAAATTCAAAATAAAGAGAGAAAGGGGATCTCCATCTCCACTGACCATCTAAGAATGATTAGTCTGCCTGTAACTCTAAAGGTCCATCTTTGATGCCCAGCATCATGCACATCTGTATAAGAATTCATGTGGAGGGGCCCATGCCATTTTACTGCACACTACAACTAAGGGAACCACAACTCTGAACCATGAATCCCATGTAACCTTACCAAAATAATAGTGTAGGGGCCCTCACATTGCTACTATGCTCCACAATCAAGTGAGAACTCATTCCCATGGAGGACCTTCACCCCACCAAAGCTCAAATATGGGGGGAGTATTGTAACTTCATGGACCTGAATTCCACCCAATGGTGCCCCAAACCCATTTGGCTACAAGTCCTCATGCACATATCCCCAAAAACCAAAGGATGTTGACTAGTAGAGAGGGCCTAGTTGAGTTAGTGGGGAGAATATTCCATCATTACCAGAGTATCGTAGCAGAATTCAAACATAATAAATAGTGGAAGTTAAATAAATACCAGTCAACTGAAAGTAGACAGGAAAGGATTACATATCAATAACCAGGAAAGTCTCATATGAAAAATGATGCAGATGTTACATGTATCTAGAAATCATCCAAAGTAGTACATGGTAATACAATACAATATATATCTCCCAAAATGAACAAAAGAAAAAAAGGTATCCTAGCTGCATCTCAATCCTTAGATTATTCCGATGCTCCCTGATCCAAAGCCATAATCAACAATCTGTACCAGGGTGCTTTCCCCTATCATCACCTATAACCATATAATCTATTTGGGTCCCCAAGGAGTCCCAAATAGGGTGTGATAAAAACATTCCATTAGGTAATAACCCAGGGTCTATACAGTTCTAACAGCAATTCTATAACTTCTAGAAAGTGTAAGGAAAACAGTAAAGAAATAGTCTATGACCATGGAATAAGTCTACTATAGTAAATAAAACTAAAACACCTCTCAATGATACCTTCAGGAAGAGTTATCTCCTAATAAGGTAGCTATAGACAAAGTAAACATGTCACACGACCATGTCATACATCCATCCACATCAAGTAAACCATAGTCATGTTGTATAAAGAAGTTAGGGAATCCAACAACCACATTGTATAGTGAAATATAGACCCCAAGGGCTGGATCCAAGGTGTCACATACTAGGGAATCCATGTAATTAAATATATACCATAAAGGGCAAGATCCAAGGAGTTTGTCCAAGGCATCCACATCAAGTCCCATGGGTGTCCCAATGAAAACTCGGTTTAGGCACTGTTTGGAGTTCTAGGAGAATGTGTACCGACATGTCTTATGCGAGTCCAAGAAATCAGAATCTACAGGGTAGAAAGGCCTGAATAATCCCACAAAATCAAGACCCAAGGGGAATATTCAACCCAAGGAATCCACTACCGCATTCTAGATCCATGGAGAGTAGTCCATGGAATTTATCAAACCATTTAATTAGAGCATTCAATTTAAATAATTCATTCCATTTGAGTATACCCACTCACTTCAACAAGAACAATCCATAAGCATACCCACTCATGTAATCCATTTATCATTTACAAATCATATGGGTCTACCCTCCCATATAATCCATTCAACATTCCATTAGTCAATTCATATAGGTATAACCACCCATACCATCCATTTAATTTAAGCCTAACTATCAAAATAGGCATGGAATCATAAGATATAATAAGGCAAGGAGGTAGTACATCTCCTAGGCAAGCTATTCAAACCATTAAGGAATTAAATGTATTTCTTTAACTAGGAAATTATAAGCACACACCCCTTGGGTGGTTTAAACAGGAATAAAAATATTAATTCCTTAAGGTGCACCACATGGGTGACCTTGAAACAATCAACATGTGCCAATGCACCCTAATAGAACCTACAGGCGTACTCACTAGGTCTGACTAAGCCTACCAAGAGTATCCCTCTCAAAAATGGGGTCGCGCTGGAAATTCCAATGGGTGGTGATAAGGTAGAACTCTCGAAAAGCACTTGAAAAGATGAAAGAAATTGTAGATCACCTACCTCAGCTCAGTAGTAGAGACCTCATCCAGTATCGAGTCCTAATTCATCCTAGTTTATGAGAGATCTGAAAAATGTATGAAGAATGGTATATGAGGGCATATGATCCTAAAATCAAATATCATAGTCATTGTTTTGAATAATCAAGAATGAATAAAAAGAAATCAAGGACATACCGTTGTGAATCCAATGAAATATACCGCACTCAAATCGACGTTTGGAAGGAGACTCAAGATCAATTCCTAGATTAGGTGCCTAGATGGAGACCTCCACGTGAGAGGGGTTATATGAATTGAAGGCAAACCCAAAGTGTTTAAAATGGATTTTTGGTTTTTTAATTAAAATTTTAAAAAACTCACATAGTAGGCTCACATAGTTTACCCGTACTATTTCCCAAACCATGCGGCAACTGTGCGCAGCTCACTGCCTCTAAGGGGCACTTCACACAGTTACCCCACATGGTCTGGCTAACCGTGTGGTAACCATGAAAAAACCATCTGTAAAAACCTACAAATTTTCAGACTTCTCACATGGTTGTGCGGCCACTTCCGAAAGGTTTCTGAAACCATGTGAAATCTACTAACTCCACTCACATGATTAGTCTAACCATGTGAAATCTATGCACAAATCGTGCAACAAACTATTTCAAGACCAAAACTTGGTTTCAAGCTCCGAACAATCCCTTATAACCTCCATAACACCCATGATCACAAGGGGTACATATGTAAGTCCATAAAAAGGCATTTAAATTGAAAAGAAAAAGGATATGTACCTTATAAAAAACTCGGGTTCTTACAATATTCCCCCCTAATAGCAATTCGTCCTTGAATTTCTATCTGAAGGGTGGTCAAGATTCATCTAAGAATAACTCTAGCTACTGAGCACATACATTGGCCTCCCACTCCCAGATCTCATCCTATAAATTTTCCTTCTTCCATAGCACTTGTATAAGAGGAACTAACCGGCATCGGAGAACCTTTGTTCTCATGTCAACGATATGAATTGGATGCTTCTCAAAGGATGTATCAACCTGAATCCCAACCTCCTCAGGCTCAAAAGTATGATATGGGTCTTAGTGATAGCAGTGCAACTGAGATACATGGAAAATGGTGTGTATGGCTTGGTACCTCTGAGGTAACTACAATCGATAGGAAATCGACCCAACTCTCTCCAGAATCTCGAATGGCCCGACCTATCTCGGTGAAATCTTACCATGTCTCCTGAGCTGCCTATGTCTCAACCTCGGTAGAACATGTAAGAAAACCTTATCCCCAAACTCAAACTCTAGGATTCATATGTGGGAATCAATATATGATTTCTGACAAGACTGTGCAGTAGTCATCTGCTTATGTATCAACTGGACCTGCTCAGAAGTCTCCTGCACGAGACGCGGTCCCAGTAAAGTTGCCTCACCTTCCTCTAACCAACATAGGAGAGAAAAATATGGACTAATATATAAATCCTCATAAATTTTCATTGGTATCATCTCTTGATACTTTTTATTGTAGGAAAACTCAACCATGAGAATGTGCCTCTTCCAAGAGCCCCCAAAATCCAGGACACATGCTCACAGCATGTCATATAGAACCTGTATCATGCACTATGACTGGTCATCAGTCTAAGGGTGGTATGTTGTGCTCAAAAGAACATGTGTAACCAGTCCACTCTGAAAAATCTACTATAAATAATTTATAAAGCTGGAGTCCCTATCCGAAACAATAGTTAATGGGACCCAATGTAGTCGTACCACCTCTCATATATATATCCTTCTGAGATCATCAACACTGAGGGTATCATTGATCAGAAAAAAATGAGATACCTTTATAATACTATCAACAACAACCCAAAAAACATTGTTACCTTGAGGATACCTCAGCAAACCAGTCACAAAATCCACTTCAATGTCGAATAGGTAACTGCTGTAAAAGCCCAGCAAGTTTCTGATGTTCTTCCTTCACCTATTGACAGGTAGGACACCTCGTAACAAAACTAGATACCTATCTCTTTATACTCAGCCACAAATAATGATTAAATAAGTCATGATACATCTTAGTGACACTAGGATGCACTGCCCAAGTTGAAGCATGAAACTCCCACATCAGCTCCTCGGGTATATCCACTGGAACACAAACACATCCATGGATACGTAGGATTTTATCATCGCCTACCATCCAACTAGGAAGAGGGTCCTCACTTTCCACACACTCCCATAGAACTAGGCCTTCTAATTCTGATAACTACCTCATCCTAACTCTATCCAGTAGGGTAGAGGTCACAGCCAAAGATGATAGAAAATTATTCCCTTATCTGTCATGTGCCTTCAGATGCATATCAGACCAAAACGTCATAAGTTTCCACTCACTATTGACATGTTACATTGCCTTTATCTGAGTTATCATTCTTAGAGCATTAGCCACTTAATTTCCTTTACCAAGAATGTAGGAAAGCTCGACGTTAAAGGATTGTATGTACTCCACCCACCTTCATTGCCTCAAATTTAGATCACACTATGTAAAGATATACTTAAGGATTTTGTGGTCAATGTATTCCAAAAAATGCTATCCCAGTAGATAGTTTTTTCAACAATGCAATGTGTGTACAACTACAGCTAACTCTAGATTTTGTGTAGGGTAATTCCTCTCGTGAGGCCTCATTTGTCGAGACTCGTACACCACGACTTAATATCCCTACATTATCACTTCCCTCAGCCTAATATCTTAAGTTTCACAATACACTTTTTAACTCTTTCCCTGCTCTAGAAGTATCGGGACTTGTGTTGATTTAAACCTCCCCTTCAGCTTCTGAAATTCAATTTCGCAAGAAGCAGACCACATGAACTTCACACCCCTCTTATTCAATCCCATCAACAGAATTTCTAGGTGTGAGAAGTCCTGTATAAAATTCCTGTAGTAACCAATTATCCCCAAGAAACTCTGTATGTCAAAAAAAATTATTGGGATGCTCCAAAGAAAATACCACCCTCATCTTCTCTAGGTCCACTGACACTCCTATCTCTAAGATTATGTGACCTAGGAAGTGAATTTGATCCATCCAAAAGTGGAACTTTGTGAGATTAGAATATAATTGATGATCTCTAAGTGTATTCAAAATGATCTAAATATGGTTTTCATGGTTGTGTCTATTATGAAAATATACCAAGATATTTTCCATGAAAACCACCACAAAAGAATCCAGGTAAGGATGGAACATACTGTTAATCATCACCATGAAAATCATTGGTGTGTTTGTGAGACCGAATGACATTAATCAGATACTCGTATATACCATACCTACTATGAAAGGTTCAACAAGGTATGTCTATAGTTCGAACACACACCAGGTGATATTTGGGCCTCAAGTCGATCTTCGAGAACACTCGAGTTCCTTGAAGATGGTTTAATAGGTCATCTATCTGTGGCAAGGGATACCGGTTTTTAATTGTCAGATGGTTCAGTTTCCAATCATCCATGCATATCCTAAAAGTTTCATCAACCATTTTTGAAAAAAGGAATGGTGAACCCTATGTATAAGTACTGGTCCTGATAAACCCCTTCACCTTCAAATCCTCTAGCTTTCTTTTGAGCTTCTACAACTCCATTGTAGTCATCCTATAATGAGGAATGGGTACCGGTGCAGCTCTAGGAACTAGCTCGATAGAGAACTCCACCTCTCTCTTAGGTTGTAACCTAGAAAATTCATCGGTAAATACATCCCTAAAGCACTCAACCACTGGAGGGAAGTCTTCATGACTCACTCCCTAATAATATAGAAACAAACTACTGATTTGGGCTTTCATCTCGCCCAGCCCACGATGCCCGGGTCTAGCTCAGCTTGCTTGGACATCCCATTCACCCTTGTGAATAAACATTTCACTCTCTAGTGATGTGAAAGTTACCCTTCGGTGATAGCAGTCAACATATTCTCAATAGGCTATTAAATATTCCATCCTGACAATTACTTCAATCCCTATCATCTCGAGGACATAAAGATCCTAGGTGAAGTGACACCCTCCAACATCAAGGGGACACTCCATACACTGAAACACATCACCATTTCTGACTCCCAACAGTGTTTCTAGCATCAAAACACCCCTAGAAAGAAAAAAAGATTATGGATTTTAACCACTGGTGAAGATATTAAACTATGTGATGCACCTGTATCAAAAAGAGAAGATACAATAGTAGAAGATACTAAGATCGTACCTCTCACTGTAGACAGTCTGGGATCCTCCTCCTATTGGTTCTGTTGCACAGTATAATTCTGGTATCAACCACGACCTTGTGACATTGCCTAGCTACCCTAAGAGGATCCACCCTTCTATCTCTAAAAACTTGGTGTCTTGATACCACGGCCATGACCACCACTACCCTGGCCTGACTGACCCACACTGCTCTAGCTCCCAGCCAGACGTGGAGATGAAGATACTTCTCCCAAACCTGACATCGGAGCTAAACCCCTACCACTCACATCTGGAGGGAAGTTCCTATAAAACTGATGCATGTGACCCATCCTGCCACAATCTCGGCACTCTACTAGGCATGGTCACAATGGATCTTCATGGGGCCTCACCTATCACACTGATGGAAATACACCAAGATGCCTACACCAATAGCCTAACTATCACTAATCTCACAGGAATCCTTGAAATGGAGCTTCCTTCCTGAATATGTAGATCCACTAGGGTGAGAAACAGCACTCCCCTATTCGATACCCCCAACTTCCCTCAGTTTATGCTCTATGGTCAGCGCCTAATTCACAATCTCAGTAATATAAGTCAATCTAAACACATTGAACTGAGATTAGATAGCATGTATTAGACCTTCCCCAAAATGTCTCTCCCTCGACATATCATCAGTAAGATACATCTGCACAAGCACTGTAGCTCAGTAAAGTTTGTCGAGTATTCCATAACCGTCATAGCACCCTACTCCAGATGCATAAACTCACTAGCCCACTCTGCTCATAGATTCATGGTGTAAAATTAGTCATATAAGTGGGTCTGGAAATTATTCCAACCCATATCTCATAGCTCGTAATCCTGGTTCAAAACTCTGCACTAGCGTTTCACTTCTCTATGTAGAATATAAGTCATGAGATTGACCCTCCACTCAGGAGGCATCTCTAGATGATCAAAAATTGATAATGTGGTCTCAATCTATATATCTATATCATGTGGACCACCATCCCATAAAACATGGTAGGATTCTGTTTCTAGAACACCCACATCATCTCAGCGATAGATACAATAGGTTGCAGTGCTCCCTAGAAGGTATGCATATATCTAAAGAAGCCTTCATAGAATATTTCCTCAGTACCTATGTATGGAACAGCCCTTGGTGCCTCAACTAACACTAAAGTATGATCAACTGGTATCCCATGTACAACTTTCTTTGAGGTATGGTTATCGCCTCCCTTACGGCGTACCACTGGAGGTCATTAAGGTGGAATGTCTCTACAATTCGAAACACATGCCTCATAGAATAACAACATCAAATCACATAACATAAAAGCATAGGATAGGTCAAAACCCTACTATAAACTAAGTCAACCCCACATATTTCTCCTAAATCCAGGACTGTATAAGAAAAAATCATCAAACCACTAGAAATTATGCCTCTTTCCTACTCAAAATGAGGGTCTAGCTCAAGTCTCTATCCATCATTTCAAGTGTAAATTTTCACTTCACATTTAGTTATCCAGTAAATTCCACCAAGGGTTGCCAATTCTGAATCCATGAGGGCCCATAACATCTCATGAACCCAAACTTGGTTCCCATTCAAACCATACATATATCAAGTTAATTTAGAATTTACATTTCATTAGTGTGTTATTTACCAATTCATAAGGGCCCGTACTCTTTATGAATTGAAAGATGATGTCACCCCTCTATCTACTGCACCAAAACTATCACAATAGTAGGAACAACTATCACAGTAACTATCATAACAACATGAAATAAGTAATGCATCCTAGATGGAATAGCATAATGCAAGTCATGGGAATTCTAAAAAGTTCATATATGATGCATGAAATGGAACACCCTCAACTCATCAGGTTGAAACTAAAAATAGAACCCACAATTGCATCAATAGTAATAGAAGAAATCAAGAGCATTACCCAATGGTGAAATCGAATTAACTATAACCATCAAATTCAAAAAAAATAGAAATCCATTCGAGGGCATTTGGCTTTTCCTTGTACACAGGGTAGCTACTCCTAGGAATATTCTATTACCAAATCCCATTTCCTTCCTATCCATGTCTAATGTCTCCAAACATTAGGGAAAACCAAAAAAGAACCCCCTATGATACCACTTTTTAACATCCCAGACCTGGATGCCACCCAATGATGCCCTGAGCCTAATTGGCCACATGGACTCAAGTACATCTCCCCAAATGCCAGAGGTTGCTGACTTGTAGAGAGGTCCTAGGTGAGCTAGTGGGGAGACCATACCCTCATTACCATAGTATCACAGTAGAAGTAAAACATAATAAATAGCAGAAGTGAAATAAACAGTATTCAACTAAAATTAGACAATATATGATTATATATCAATAACAAGGAAAGTCTCATATACAAAATTATGTAGATGATACATGTATCTAGAAAGCAGCCAAATAAGTACATATAAATAAAATACAGTATAGATGTCCCAAAAAGAACAAAAGACCAAAAAGGTCGCCCAATAGCATCACAAGATTTATCTTGGTCCTATGCTCCCCTTCTTCAAATCCACAATCAACAACCTATATACTAGGGCACTTTCCCCTATCATCACCTGCAACTATATAATCTGTTTTGGTCCCCAAGGAGGCCTAAAAAGGGTGTGAGATAAACATCCCATTAGGTAACCACCCAGGTTCTATACAGTTCTAAAATAAAATCTATAAGTTCTAGAAAGTGTAAGTAAAGAAGTAAATAAATAGTGTATACCAATGGAATAAGTCTACTATAGTAATTAAAACTAAACAGCCTCTCAAGGATACCTATAAGAAGAGTAAAATACTATAAAGGAAACTCTAGAAAAAGTAAACAAGTCATACATCCATGTTTTACATCCATCCATATCAAGTAAACCACAACCATATTGTATAAATAAGTCACAGAATCCCACAACCACATCATATAGTGAAATGTAGACCCCCAAGGTCTGGATCCAAGGTATCACGTACTAGGGAATCCATGTAATTAAATCTAGACCATGAAGGGCCAGATCCAAGGAGCTCTTCCAAGGCATCCACATGGATTCCCATGGGCATCCCAGTGGAAACTTGATCTAGGCACTGGTTAGAGTCCAAGGAAAATGTGTACAGACATGTCCTATGTGAGTCTAGGAAAGCTAAATCCACGGGGTAGCAAGGACTGAGGCATCCCATGGAATCTAGACCCAAGGGATAGAGACAACCCAAGGCATCCACTATCGTGTTCTAGATCCATGAAGAGTAATCCATGGCATCTATCAATCCATTCAATCAAAGCATTAAATTTAAACAATTCATTCCATTAAAGTATACCCACTCACATCAACAATCACAATCCATGATCATACCCACCCATGCAATCCATTTATCATTTACAAATCATTGGGACTACCCTCCCATATAATCCATTCAACATTCCATTAGTCAATTAATATAGGTATAACCACCCATATCATCCATTTCATTTAAGAAAAACTATCAAAATAGGTATAGTGTCACAAAATATAACAAGGAAAGGAGGCAGTACATCTCCTAGGCAAGATATTTAAACCATTAAGGCATTAACGGGATTCCTCTAACTAGGAAAGCATAAGAACACACCCCTTGGGTGGTTTAAACAGGAATAAAGATGTTAATTCCTTAATGCGTACCCCATGGGTGACCTTGAAATGGGAAACGGGTGCCAGCGCATCCTAACGTAACCTACGGGCATGCTCGCTAGGTCTGACTAATCCTACCAAGAGTATCTCACTCAAAAACAGGGTTGCACCAGAAAGTCCGACAGGTGGTGAAAAGGTAAAATTTCCAAAAATTACAAAAATATCCAAAAGTGTAGACCACCTACCTCGGCTTAGTAGTAGAGATCTCGTCCAGTATCGAGTCCCGATTCATCCTGTTTCGGGGTAGATCTGAAGAACGGGTGAAAATGGGATATTAGGGCATATGATACTATAATAATATAGCACAACAATTGTTCCAAATATTCCATAATGGATAAGAAGTAATCAAGGACTAACCATTGTAGATCCGATGAGACAAAACACCCTTGAATCGGCAGCTGGGTGGAGACTCGGGATCGATTCCTAGCTTAGGTGCCTAAAGGGAGAGAACCATGTGATAGGGGTTCTGTGCATTGAAGGAAACCCCAAAGGGTTTAAAAATTATTTTTGGTTTTTTAATTTAAAATTTTATATATCTCGCATAGTAGGGTTGCCTAGTTTCCCAAACCGTATGACAACTGTGTGCAGTTCACTACCTCCAAGGGGCACTTCACACCGTTATCCCATAGGGTCTGGCTAACCATGCAGTAACCATGAAAAAATAATCTGTAAAAACCTAGAACTTTTCAAACTTCTCGCACGACCGTGCGGCTGCTACCGCACAGTTTCTAAAACTATGTGGAAGTTACTTCCTCCACTCACATGGTTAGTATAACCGTGCGCAAGCCCTTTGAAAAATGTGCACTATGCCATTTCAAGCCCAAAACATGGTTTCAAGCTCCAAACAAGCCCCGGACACATCCAAAACACCTGTGATTACAAGGGGTACATATGTAAGTCCATATAAAATCATTTAAACCGAAAAGAAAAATGATTTGTACCTCGTAAGAAAATTCGGGTTCTTACCAGTATCACTCCTTTGATAGAGTATTCATGCCCTAAGTAGGGTAGTACCATATATACCTATAAAAATATTATTGGGGACCCACGCCCTAGTGTAATAGGGGAGTGACAACCCCGGTATCACTCTGATGATCCTACTTAATCATTGTCATCAATAAGTGTCACCTAAAGAAGCATCATTCTTAGAACAACTTGAATCATATCTCAAAATCCACGAAGAAAAAAACCATCATATTCTATATGGAAAATTACTCAAGATAGGGTACTTATAGACCAAAATCCATGTCTCAAAGAAGTAGATACAAGAGTAATAAGTTAATGGAGGTAATACATGACGTGTATGGGGATCCACATGGTGTGTGACCCTATCTCATCGCTCAGTGGTGTTCTCCTTTGAACATGGCTTGGAAAGTCATGTCATACTATGTGGTGCACCCTCCCTAGGTACACGGAATGTGTAACTACCTAGGAAACTAGAAATGTGTAGTTGTATCACATGGATCAACTATCCATATTCCCATATATGGAATTTAAAAATGGTACACAATGGGTCTCATCCACCTGAGCGCTGCCCATGCTCTTTCAGCCATGCCTATGTACATCAGCCCACGCCCATGTACATCGGCCCATGCCCATGTAAAAGGTCATGTCTGGGAATCCTTTCCATTTAACATGGCGTGTTTTGTTCCTCACATGGTGTGTAGGGGAAATGGTCGGCACTTATCATGTTCCGTCTTCCCAATCCTATGTACTCTATGTAGTACATGGTGTATTCCCTACTATACATGGAGTATGGGGAACATGGGAACCTGGTCATATACTCCCATACACACCAAACCATCCACCATAGGTTACCTAGAATGTGACTTGGCACACACAGTGTGTAACACCACATGGCTTCCTAGGCATGTACTCCTTATATATGCCAAGATGGACGGTTAAAGGGTATATGGTGCGTTGACCATAAACATGGTGTGTGATACTTATCTCCCCTAAAAACCCTATCTTTCACTTTGAAGAGACTAAACGATGTGTATTCTTCCACATTACATGGTGTGTAGTGGCCTTTTTCGTAGAAAGTGCAGTTTCTTCATGAAGTTTTCAAAATCCAATTCTACCAGTAAAAATACTACCATTTGACTACCTAAGATCAAAGTAAGTCTCCTCCGGCTGTCGATCTCTAGTCTACGATGGATGGAAATCGGAAACTCAGTGATTCGTTGAATAGTATTTGTGAATCCCATGAGTATCAATCCAAACCTTGTCGCAATTTGCATCACTATCTCCTGCATCCAAGAACCTAAAATGATCAACCCAAAAATCACCATCCTGCTCATTTTTTATAGAACCGCCACAAATATATTGATTTTATCACACTCAAACCCACTCCAATAATTTCATACATGACCTATGGGCCAATAGATAATAATTAAAAGAACTATGGGTGAAATTTTCAAGAAAAAAAAAGGTGATGATCATCATTGGTTGATGTGATCCTATCCAACGGTAGATTTTTGTGGGATAATGGGAGATAACATGGCATAATAAATTAAAAACAATAATTATATTTATATAAATTGGGCTCATGCAAAGGAATAATAATCATAGAACAAGAATAGAAGATATATAATCCATGCTAAATATTTTGATCAAAGGGTGGAAACCATAATTGACGAAACCTACCTTGATTTGGATCGATCATTGGTGAAAAAAAATTGTTAACGATGAAGAAGACATACTATGTTCACTTCCTCTCGATCCACCTCAATCTGATCGCTCTTCAACCTCCAATCCTGATCCACCAATGAATAATTATCTACTATAATCTTCCCAGGGTTATGTGGATAACCCTATAAAAATTTCATAATGAAATATTTATAAATGAAAATTAGGTTGTGGGCATTTAAAATAAAATAAATAAATTATTTATTTATTTTAATTAAACATACATGACAATGGTTGCCTCAACTAGACGTCTATATATGACCAACCTTAAGTCATGCCTAGGGTAAAACACACATCCAAAAAATCAACCATGGTCTCAGTTTTATGATTCAGGGCTCTATTTTTGAGTTATTCCACTATTTCAAAAAAACTACACGCATGTGATATTAATATATTTAATATTTCTATAATATTAATACCAGGCTCACTAAGCCTATGAATATTTCACCATATTTATTCCACTATCTAAAAAATATTACTAAAAATATTCTGAATTGTTATATGAAAAAAATGATTCATTTCACTAAGAGACCCTTAGATTAACCAATGAGTTGAATGTGAGTCTCTAGACCCATGATGAGTGCACTTGTGCATGTATGGAGTTCTAGTATCATTTGGAAACTAGGTCACCATCATGTGATGATATCGGTTTACCTGACCAGAGGCCTTGTTAGGTCCTTGAGCAAGTAATAAGATTTAGATATCCTAGATAGTGTGCCTTAAATCATAATGGATCCTTTGGAACTTTATGCCTTGGGTGAATAGTAGTAACCCCTTGTGTCATTTGAGTGGTCACACTCAAGAAATGTGTGAGATGACCAACCATGGGTTGTGGGTTGTGGTCTTAACTTAGATAAGTCCTAGAGTTGTTAGGATATCTTAAGGGTGTTGTAGATATGCATTGATTGGTCTTCCTTAAAGATATAGGATGAGACCTTAGCATAGTTCTTGAGTGTTTCCTTAGAACATTCCCTTGGGAACCAAGTAGGTCTTGGCTGGAAATTAATTCCACCTGTTTGAGGCCAATGGTCGGGAAAAACCTATGGTTTGTAGAATAACCAAGTAGTTATGTTAAGTTTTAATACTGAATATCATGGACTGAGGTTGATTAGGAATCCCTATTAGTTTTTCATCAAGTGATATTTGTGAATCTATGACATGAGTCACTAGTAGAGGGATAGAATGAAATATGTGAAAAGGTGGGCAGTGATTCATGTTTTGATCATGTTTCATGGTATCGTGCTAGTGATCGGTGTGGTATGTCTTTATTGTAGGAGGACCTTTCTTTTATACCTTGGTAGATATTCCATGCACTAGTGTGTGTGAGATACCTTTAGACCTTGTAGGATGCTCCATGCACTAGTGTGTGTGAGATGACCTTAGACCGTGATGGATGTTCCATGCACTAGTGTGTGTGATATTCCCTTATCCTTGGTGGATGTTCTATGCACTAGTGTGTGTGATATGACCTTAGACCTTGGTGTATGTTCCATGAACTTGTGTGCCTGATATTCCTTTAGACTTTGTTGTATGTTCTATACACAAGTTTTCATGATATTCCCTTAGACCTTAATGGACGTGTCATACACTGGTGTGTGTGAAATGCCTTAGACCTTAGTGGATGTGACATGAATTTTATGTATATGTTTTCCATGAGACCTATATTCTCATTGGAATGTCTTTTTGGACCATTCTTGATTGTGATCACGTGTGTAGCCAGTGAAACCCATGATTGTTATGTTATGCCTGTGAATATATGTGATTGATATGATAGCATAGTTTCCATGTGATGTTTTCAGTATATGTTATATTGGTGTTATTATATGTATAGTTCTAAATTTATAGGTAGACCTTTCATGGATCAGTGGCCCTAGATTTGGATCATGTTTAGTTGATGTATAAGACATGATGATAGGAATGAGTTAGATGATGGGTCATGATGGCCTTGTGTGTCCTAACCTGAGGGCATGATGATATTTAGTGACCTGACCTGAGAGGAAGTGGTTAATAATTGGTATAATTAACTTTTATCTTGATTTAATACATAGACAGGATGTGATGGTCATGATGCTAGACGTATGATCAAGATGGGGTTTGACACTCTTGAGGCTTGAATCATGATGGATGCAGAAAGTGAGAACCTTGTGGACTTCTCTAACACGATGCCTTATGACTATTGGGTGTTATGTTCAATGTCCTTATGGATAGATCTTTATCACTTCTAGAGACCATATCCACTTTATATATTCTTCCAAAATGGAGCTGAAACAGGTATAGTTAGGGTTCCTGGTGGCTTGGTCAGCACACGATAGCCCAAAATTTGATTGGTTTTTTGTGTATTTACTTTCCATGCATACACACATATATGACTGAATTGATTAGGGACAATTAGTGATAACCTATTTATTTTACATGACCATGCCTTACATAAGAACCTCAGTGCACATAAAGAACTTACATATGCTTTTTAGGCTGAGAACAGGGACTTGTAGTGGTTCAAGTTGAGGTAGCTCAGTGTATACATGGATGTCAGAATTGATTGGGTCTTTGGGTTGTCATTTATTCTCTTACATTTTTTTTATTCTAATTATATATTGAATGCTTATGATCAACCCTTTGGAAAATATATGGTATGTCCTATTTTTTGGAATCATTTTTTATAGAATTATATTACTATTATTTCTATATACTCTAATGGTTATGTGAATTTTATATGATTTGGTTATTTTTGTTGTGATTTTACTCTGATAGGAGGGTATAGTCTCCCCACAGTTCACATTGTACCTTTGTTTCTAGTCTACAGCCTCTGGTTTATGGGGAGGAACACTTGATGTCATGTGGCACTCTAGCCTAGGCCCAGTGTTTTAGGTCAGGGCATTACACCTGGCTTCCTTCATGGTGGTTTATGTGGATGATATCCTCATATATTCATAGATGATGGAGGATCATGTACAACACTTGGAGATCATTTTGGGCACACTATGGGATAATAGGTTATATGTTGATCTCTTGAAGTGTCATTTCTAGATAGTCCAGGTACACTTATTGGGACATATCATATCAAAATATGGTGTGTCTATCTACCCCAAGTAAGTGAGATTTTTTGTTTCTTAGGAGTATCCCAAGAAAGTTTTTTTGTTTGGAGTTTCATAATCTTGGAAGCCTATTACTGATGTTTCATACTTGAAATTTCCCATTTGATAGTGCCTCTGACAAGGATGGAAAAGAGGGGTAAAGTTCATTCGACCAGAAGATTATGAGAATGCCTTCTAGAAATTAAAGTTAAGATTGAACTCAACACCAATCATCATTTTCACATGCATTGAAATGTGTGAAATTTGAAATATTTATTAACCTAATAACTACTGTAGAAGTGGCGAGCAGGGTCAAACCACAGAGAGAATATAAGTATAAAATAGGAATATCCTCTAAGAATAATGTTCATATAGATAAGTTATTTATAGTAATTAATAACTAAAATTATAAAAACTCATTAAATATTTAAAAATGACTATTTGAATTAACTAAAACTGTATAATAAAACTAAAATAATCTATGGAGAAATCAGGAAGATATGGAAGTTTCAGAGTTGTGATGTTCATTTAGGTGCATGAAATGCCAATTATTTAATTCCTATATCTAAATATTTATATTTTTAATTGTTAATAATTCCAAATTTAATCAAAATAATATCAGGTCTCATTCTATAGTGTTATACAATATTCTAATTTTCACACAAATCATTTTTCATTTCATTCTCTTACTAGATGAATAATTTTGGTGTCATTGTATCACTGAATCACTTGGTGAAATACCACAACCCATTTCTTACAAAGTCAAAGTATTTATCCACATTGGGTTCACTCAGATGAGATCACTTATTAGGTATCATTCATGAATTATTGAAGGAGAGTGCACACAAAAAATTAATTTTTCAAATAATATATTTATTTATTTATAATTCAATCATGTGTGATTTATGATTCTCTCACATTCACAATTGATTTTTGAATAAATAAATTCTATGATGACCTCCCACCTGGGATTACTTATTAAGTATCACATGAACAGGCATCAAAGTAGGTGTGAAGGTTACAAATGACAATTAATTCAAATTTGGATATAATTAATTAAATAAACATCAAATTAAAATTAATTAATTTAAAAGGCAATAAAATATGGAAATAAATTAAAGACATGCATACACCGTCACAATTATAACAACCTGAGACTAAAATAATTATCTCGCCATCGCAACAACACGACACATAAAATATTAAATAGAAGATATTATTGTGCTTGTGTCATCTCTATGGTCACTGTAATCTACCATAGATGATCAAAAAATAATAACCATTGTCCTACTGATTTCCATCATGTCAAACCAAATCTATAGCGCCGCTGAAAAAATGATCAGATCTGCTCTCGCTCACACTATGCACCATCAAAATTTGGAAGCAAAGAGTGGTGTGTATAGATGTCATGAAAACTGGTCTCTTATCCAATTACAGTAGGAGGTGTGGATACAATATGATTTTTTGGTACAGTTCTTGAGGGGTGCTTGTGAAGGTTTCACATAAGAGGATGCAAGCTTGTCTGGATGGTGCATTGAGGATGGTTTTGCAGGTAAGGGGGCTGGTGAGGGGGGAAGGGAGGGGATGGAAAGGTTGGAATGGGTAGGGGCCAGGGGAAATTTGGGGAAGGGGAGGGGGAATAGGGGTAAGGGGTGGGGATAGGGGAATGGGGCAGGTGAACGATGGGGGTAAGTGGGGGGTAGGGGCAGGGGGAAGGGGTGGTAGCAGTGGAAGGGGAGGAGTAGTGGGGGAGAGAGAGGAGGAAGGGGAGGGGAGGGGGAGAAGGGGTGCAGTATCGAAGAGAGAAGGGTAAGGGACAGTGGGGGAGAGATAAGGGGGAGGGGTGGTGGGGGAATAAAGGGGGAGGGGGTAGTTGTCGAGCGGCCCATCCCTAGGGTTTCCAGAACACATGAATGTGAATCTCTCACTTCTATCTCCATGCATACTAATATATATATATATATAACAAAAAAATTATTATAAAATAATAATAATAATAACAATAGATATAAAATATAATTATTAGATATAAAAATATATAATTATGTGTGTTTTCTCGCTAAGGGTTAGATATATTAAAATAATACATAAAATAATATTAGTAGTTAGAAAAAAATTAAAATATATCCTAAAAATTAAAAAAATACAATTAAATATCATTCTAATTTAATAATAATAAAAATAATAATAATAATAATAATAATACTATTATAAATAACATAAAAATTTAAATAATATATAATACTAAAATAAAAAATTCAAAGGTGGGTTACATTATTATGTGTGCTACAAGAAAATGGATCGGGGAGTCGACCCTGCGATTGAAACCCCACACCCCAGCCCCACCTACCACCCCAGCCACTTAAGAGTTGAAATATTAAAATAAAAAATTAAAATAATTAATAATAAATATTAAAAAACTAATAATATTACTAATATTAATTAAACTACAAAAAAAATAAGTGTAAGATATTAAATATTAATAAACTATAAAATTGTTATTAACTAATAATAAAAATAAATAATATTCGTATATAATTAACTAAAAATTACAGAAATAACCAAAACACTATAAAACTATTTAAATAAACTAAAAATATTAAAAATTGTTAGACTAATTGATTAAAACCATGTTAGAAAACTATAAAAAAATGTTAGTAAAATCTATGTGCATAAAATTCCCCACATTTAAAAATTTTAACTACTAGGAAAAAAATCAAAAATAACACACAAGTGGACTAGTAAACAAATCAAAACATCAAAATTACAATTTCAAAAAAATTCAATCCCTTTTACCCACAAAATATCATACTTCATTTAAAAATCCAATTTTTCAAAAACAATTTCTCTTCCACTCTCAATCTTTCCAAAACAAGTATGTGCACTCATGCATCATGTGACCTACCTTTCCATCACTCTCATCACTCAAACAATATGGTCAAATCTATTTTCAATTCTCATATGCAATCATGATTACCATAGCCTTTCAATGAATTTCACATCTTCACTAGTGGAAATCAAAAGAATCCATTGATCTCGAGGACTTCATATAATGACCCATATTTTACATACATAGATATTACTTCAAAATTAAATAACATTCATTAAAAAATATAACAAATCCATTATAGGACTATATAGGTATAGTTTCTTTAGAAACTGGGAAACATAAACAACTGGTTCATAAGGCATCTACATTATCTCCTTCTTATTCTTTTATAAATAGATCCCTTTTTGACATATTTTACTTAATACCTTTATTCATGACCTGTGGAAAAGAAATATAAGAAAGTGTGAGTTATAATTCTCATTAATGGTAAACAATGGAGATATCAATTATATTATAATCATAAGACATAAGAACATAACATTTGAAAATATTATCCTACATATGAAAGATCAGGATATCATGTCATGGGATAAATCATAAAAGTTCATAAAGAATCAATGAAAATATCACCAAAAGTCATAACATAAGACATGGAGTTTTTGGCATATACATAAGCATAGTAAATCATTTAATATTATTCAAGCCTCATTTCCAAGACCATCATAAGAGAAAAATTCGATTACTGAATTGAGTTCACTCGTTGTTCCAGCCCTGTGTTACTAAACTAAGATCATTTACCATTCCAGTATTATTTATCTCATGAGATATAAATCTTTACCCAATTCATTGTATGGAGATATAGGTCTCACAAATCTCATAATCAAATCATTCTTACATGTTCCACCAAAACATAAATCATTCATCATAGCAGAACCCAAGGAATAAAATGGGTTTCTTATACATCATCTCATCATAACATAATCCAAAAATGGATTTCATAAATAGAATTCCATAATAAAAACAATAAAACTGTAGTAATAATATGGATAAAAACATAACCCTATTTAAATAATTTCATCTTAGATATAAAATAATTTTGATAAAATACTTGATATTAATTCTTGAGAAAAATATCTTTTCTTCTTCAAAAATGTTTTATTTTCTCAAAATGACATGAAATTTTAAAAGAAAAGAATTTATTTTAAAATAAACTTGAAATATTTTAAAGTAATATTCATGTAAATAAGGTGTTATGAAAATTTAAAAATCCATTCATGTCATATAATTTAAAAGAAAACATTCTTCTCATACTTTTGTTGTTAAGTCAAAAAATACCTCATATTGAAAGCGACAAAAGATTATTTTCATACCATTTAATAAAAATTTTCCAATGGGTAAAATTGACTTTATAAAATATTATAATGATATGAATAATATTTTATAATATATATGTATAAAACATGGACATTGATGATAAATATACTCCAGTAAATACTTACGTATAAACAATCTTGGATAATATTGAGATTAAAACATTATCCCTTACCTTAGATATCATTTCCTTCGTATGTATCTAAAACTATTTTATAATTATTTAAATATTATCATTGACTTATTATATAATCATATTAGTTTTTATGATATCATATATGATCATATTATCATTCGTTTGTTAATAAGATTTCATTATTACTCGTTATTCGAGTATTAACTGCTTCACTTTCTTATGCATGTTTTTTCGAATATGTTATTGTTACTCTTTTTAGGTTATAGTTATATCATTTACATAATTATATTAGTATAATATATATCATATTTATTCATTAAATTAAATTATATAATAATTATTTAATTAAGATCTTGTAGAATTAATCGCATCGCATCGTGGAGATCGTAGGTCGTATGTATGCACGAGCGACAATATCATTCCCATAATTATTGAATGGTATTGAAGTAGATGGTGTATAATATTTAGAAACAAATATAATGTTATAAAAATCATATATATTTATTATTTCCATAATTATACCCATCTAAGTATAGTGTTGGTGAAAAACATATTACACCACGGTGTGGAGATGGTAAGTCGTATGTACGCACACGTTGTGATTTCATTTTTTGTAGGATGGATAGAAGGTGGAATATGTTTGTTTCATAATAATAATAACATATCAATATATAAGTGATAATGGATTTATTACTTTATAATTAAAAAAATTGGGAATAGGATTTATAAGAAGAAAGATGTTTTTAAAGAATCAGTATATGAGATTACCTTTTCTTCGATGTGCTCCCTCTAAATCTCCTCTTAAAACACTAGAGTTGGTCTTTGAAAAAAACCAGAACCTCTAAAATGTTAATAGATAATTTTAAAGGGTAAATTTTCAGGGTATGTCCTATATTTAAGTCTCAAAGTGATGTGAATAGTTGAGGGAGGAGGTTCCCTTTTATAATTGAGGTGAGGGGAACTTTTGGGATCTCCAAAAATATTAATTTATAATAAAACTCAAGCCCCGTACAAAGACCTCTAAAATGTCCTAATTTCAAAGATGATATGATATAGGGTCTTAATATCATAAAATAGTAAATTTTAGACAAGTTTTTCAGTAAATTTAAACCTTACCAATTTAATTAACATTTAGTAATTCTATTTAATTTTTAACTAGGGTAACAAATATTTCAATATTAAAAGGGTCACATATTTACTTATTTGATATAAATTAGACCATAAATAAATAAATTAGATCATTTTAGACCATATAATAATTATTATATATTTTTCATAAAAAATATTGTTTTCAAATAATTTAATAATACATTATTTTGATAAAAAAGAATAGTGTCGATTTTGACACTATTCAATTCATTGATTTTTTAAAATATGGAGATAACAAGTTAAATTTGAAAAAAATATTTTATTATAATACTAATAGGTCAAGGTAATATAAAAAATTATTTGATTATATTAACCATACCAAATTATATTTATTTTAATATTTTAAAAACATTTATTTTTTATCTTCATCAATAAAATAATCACTACATTAGTTTTGTATAATTACTTAATATACTCATTTTTTAATAAAAATTAAAAATAAAATACTATAATGAAGATAAATCCTATATATTTTAGAATAATATTTATTATTGAATATATCCTCTGAAAAATCCAACATTAAAAATTTTCTATTAATTAAAATATTAATGTGACAACTTTAACATTACTTTAAATAAAATATTATAAGTGTCATAATCTTTTCCATATGGCTCCAAATGGTCAATAACTCAACCAATGGATGATTATGGTCGATATATACTCAACCAGTAAAATTTTTTCAAGTGTTTTTGTCTTTTAATGGTTATTATCATTTTAATAAAAATTATTTTATTGATTTCTCATAAATTAAATAATTTCTCCATCATTAGTTTATAAGCCTTTAAGGTAATTATTTATTTCCTAAAAATTTAAAAAAAATACCATCATAAATAAAAATATTTTATATTTAAAATGAGTATTTATAATCTAATTTATATTCAATATAACCTTATATTAAAAATGTTTTATTTTTTAAAATTTGAGTGAGAAATATTTAACTTTTGTTTAAATAAAATAAAATAAAATAAATTTACTAAACTTATCCAAGTGGCTTCCAAAGGATACCATTTTTACCCAAGGATTATTTAGGTCAAAACATACTCATAAAATGATATTATTACAAAAGTTATAGTAATTTTATAACATTATTTTTAACCTTAATTACCTGATTTACCCTTTTACCGTATTAATAAAAATTATCAAAGTTACTATTCAAAATGCCCAAAAATAAAATAAATCTATTTACATAATTTGGAACTAATTATTCATAATATGGAATCCATTTTTCTAAATTCAAAATACATAAGTTTCAGTAATTAATTTAAAATTAATCATGTTGTTGGAAAGAGAGAACAGGTTTTAAAAGTTAAAACATTGCAAAAGATTGAAATATTTTTACATCTGAATTCAATGTAAAATTAATGTAAATGGCCTAAATTATATTAAATGATAAAAATATATTCTATTTATACTTTAAAACCATTAAATAATACAAATTAACCATATAAATTATTTTGATGAAAAAATTTGTTTTCGATTAAAATTTAGTGTAGTTTTACTAGTCATTGAAACTTGAAAGTTATTAGAAAAAATATCAAAAATAAACCAAAGTAAATTTTTATATCCCACTTCCAAATTATAGTTTTAGGTTTTCATATAGAAATTATTAATGTTTCAAAATTTTACTTTAAAAAGGGTTCTCCATTAAAATGCGTTAAAATTACCCTTTTTAAAAATATAGGTTTTTATACATAAAATAGGGTTTATTAATACCCAATGAAAAATATCAATTGGATGAATATAAAAATATTTTATTAAGTATATAAAATATATATTTCATTAATTTAATTTAATAATATTAATTCACTCAATTTATTCAAACTAAAAATATAAATATATAATTAATTTATATTTTTCATAAATAATTGGTAGCCAATGAATTCACCATACATTTTCATAAGTTAGTTATATTTATTCCCACTAACTGAATGATTAGGTTATAATGTCCATTTAATACTAATGGCATCTTGTGGTTTGTTTAAACTCATAATTATGTGCAATACAAGCTATTGAATAATTAAAAATTATTTAAAGAAAAAAATATTTCATAAAAATATCTGAGTGTTACATTCTGCCCCCTTAAATTGAATTTTTCCCTCGAAATTCATCACTTGGATACAAATATATGAGGAAAACTATGACTCATAACATCATCCAGTTACCACATAGATTCCTCAAATTGGTGGTTCCTCCATAAAACTTTAACCAAGTTAGACGTATTGTTTCGCAGAACTTCTTCGCTATGATAGAGAATCTCTACCGGTTGTTCTTCATAAGAAAAATCTTGCTTCAGCGATATGACTTCTGAGTTTATTACATGTGAAGGATTAGTTTTTTACTTTATCAGAAGATATACATGGAACACATCATGAACTTGAGAGAGATTCGGTATAAGTGCCAGTCGGTAAGCTACCTTCCCAACACAATCTAAAATTTCAAAAGGACCGATATACTTAGGACTCAGCTTTCCCTTCTTTCCAAATATCATTACTCTCTTCCAGGGAGATAATTGTAGAAACACCTTATCACCCACTTTAAACACTGTGTATTTTTTGGTTGTTAGAATAAATTTTTTTTCAACTCTGAGCTGCTCTTATGTGTTGTTGAATATATTTGACCTTTTCTTCCATTTCATCAACAAGATCAGGTTTTAATAGATTTATTTACCAAACATCATCCCAACAAGTTGGAGTTCAGCACGTCTTTCCATAGAGGTCTTCATAAGGATCCATCAGAATACTGGATTGAAATATACTGTTGTAAGAAAATCTCACCAAAGGTTGGTGTTAATCCTAACCACCTTTGAAATCTATAGAGAAATCTCTCAACATGTCTTATAGAGTTTGAATTTTCGTCTCAGACTGACCGTCTGTATAAGGATGATAAGCAGTACTGAAACTTAACTCTATATCCAGGGCCTACTAAATACTTTTCCAAAACTTTGAGGTAAACCTCAGATCCTGATCAGATATAATGGAAAGTGGTGCTCTATAAAATCTTACCACTTCCTTTACATATATCCTAGAAAGGTGATCAAGAGATAAATCCTCTCTAATATCAATAAAGTGTGCTGAATTTCTAATGTGATCAACTATAACCCATACAGCATTATGGACTTTAGAAGTTTTGTGAAGTTTGATGAAAAATTCTATAGTGATGTTTTCCCATTTCCATTCTAGTACGAGTAATGGTTGTAACATCCCCTTAGACTTCTATCTCTAAATCTTAACATGATGAAAAACCAAACACTGAGAGATGTATTCATCAACATCTCTTTTTATGTCAACCCACCAGAAATACTCTTTCCGGTCCCTATAAATCATTGTGCTTCCAGGATGAATAGATAATGCAGAAATATGATCCACATCCAATAACTCCTTATTTAATTTTGGTATGGGAGTAATACAAACCTGGTTTCTAAACCTTATTATTCTATCACAATCAAAGTTGAATTCAGGAAAATTTGTCATCTTCTTTTGTAGAACCACCTCTTCCTTTTGTGCCTCCTTAATCTTCACTTATATAGATGGTTGAACATTCATTCTATAAAGATAATATTTATCCCCTTCCTTTATAATTTCAAGATTCATCCTTTGAAAATCCATAAATATTGGATCTTGTGTGATCCTTGTCGTGGATAGGATAGTATGTTCCTTTCGACATAAAGCATCTACCACCTTTTTTTCTTTCCTAGGTTGGTAATGTATTGAGAAATCGTAATATTTAATCAAATCCAACCATATTATTTGGCACATATTCAACTCCTTTTGTGTGAAAATATACTTTAAACATTTATGATCAGTATAAATATCACACCTTTCACCATAAAGATAATGACTCCATATATTTAATGTAAATATTACCACAGCTTACTCCAAATCAAGAGTTCAGTAATTTTTCTCATGTATTTTCAATTGTCACGAGGCATAAGATATCACCATATCATTTTTCATGAGAACACATCCAAACCCTTCTTAGATGCATCACTTTAGATCACAAGTCTTTCTCCACTAAAAGATAGTCTGAGCACAGGTGCACTGGCTAACCTTATTTTTTGTTCTTTGAAATTATCTTCACATTCCTCCATCCTCCAGAACTTAAATTCTTTCTGAGTCAACTTGATGATTGGATTATATAATAGTGAAAAAAGTTTCAAAAAACATCGATAATATCCATCCAAACTAGGAAAAATTCATATCTCAGTTACCGTTGTTGTTCTTGTCCAACTTTCAATAACTTCTAATTTTGCTGGATCCATAGATATCCCCTCTCTTGAGATTATGTGACCCAAAAATGAAACATTTTGAAGCCAAAATTCACACCTAGTAAATTTTGAATAAATCTTCTCCTTTATCAGGGTATTAAGTACATTTCTTAAGTTATCTTCATGTTATTCCTTTCTATTTGAATAAATAAGAATAATTTTTATAAATAGTACCACAAACTAATCAAAACGGTCTCTAAAGACTCTATTCATTATATCCATGAAGATAGTGGGGGCATTAGTAAGACCAAAATGCATCACTGTAAATTCATAGTGTTCATACCTTGTATGGAATGTCATCTTTGGTATATCCTTCTTCTTGACCATTAATTGATGATATCCTAAATGAAGATCAATCATGGAAAAGTATTGATATTCACATAGTTGGTTGAATAAGTCATAAATACAGGGAAGAGGATATATTTTCTTGATAGTGATCTTGTTAATCTCTTGATAATCAGTGAAGAGTCTCATTGATTTATCTTTATTCTTAACAAAAAGAATATGTGTTCCCCAAGGTGATGCACTAGGGAGTATGAATCTCTTGTCAATATTATCTTGTATTTTTTTCTTCAATTACTAAAAATTAATCGGGGCCATTCTATAAGGTGTATTTGAAATAGGCATAGAACCTGGTATGAGTTCTATTGAATACTCAACCTCACAATTCGGTGTAAGACCAAGAAATTATTCCAGAAAGACATCATCAAACTCCCATACAACATGTGTATTCTTAATGGTGAGTTTCTCTATAGCCATTTGAGATAGATTACCTTAATTTATAGGAATAAAGACCCATAAGATGGAATAAATTTCCATTGGAGGGTCATATTTATCCTTGAATTGATATAAGATCATAGATTGATCTAGGATATGAAATTTGTCTTCTCTTCCTTGGAAATTGATATGATATCCATATAGAGAAATCCAATCCATTCCAAGAATTGAATCAAATCCCACTATAGGAAGGATAATAAGATTTTTAGGAATCGCTTTCCCACAAACTTTAATCAGAGAAGAATTATAAACTTTTGATGTGACGTTTGTTCCATTAGGAGTTGTCACAGCTAACTCAATATCTAATTGTTGAGGTAATACGGAGATACCCTTAGAAAATTCTTCAGAAATAAAAAATTGGGTGGATCTAGAATCAAATAAAACATTTTCAACTTTCGATTGGATGGTAATTATACCTTTCACCACTTCATTATCATGGTCCACATCACTGATAGTGATTGCATGTGACTTGCCTTTGTCTTTATACTTAAGAGTTTACTGATATCAATCATCATAAATAACCCTTGGATTGGGGCATTGATTGGAATAATACCTAAATTCCTTTCACTTGTAACATTGAAGTGTAGGAGATTCATTTTTTATAGACTTTTCTTTATTCGAATCATTAGACATATTTTTCCCATCACTTCAGTATTCAACTACCTGATGACCTTCTTTTCCACACTTAAAACATTTTCTAGTCCCTTTATGACAATTTCCTCCATGTTTCTTTCCACACTTTAAGCATAAGGGGAAACTTATCTTCTTTTTGGTGTGATCTTTATAGTTTCCCTTGAATTCCATTTTTATCTTCTTATCAAACCCATAGGATTGATGGGTTACTCCAATCTCCATATCAACCTTGAGTGAAAATAGAATGATTTCATCATATTTATTGAATTCCCTTATAGATAATTCCCTTCAGAGACTTGGTTTTATACCACTAAAGAATAGATCAATTTTACTCTTATGTTGGATAATAATTCTAGAATCATGCCTTGTAAGTATTGTAAAATTTTCTTCGTAGGAACCAATGGATTCATTATCCTTTTACTTAAGCTCAAGTAATTACTTCTCCATATTTTTGTGAATAATATTAAGAAAGTACTTCTGGAAAAATAATTTATTGAACTCATCACATTCCATATAGTTAATTTCATCTCCTTTCATCATATTCTTGATAACATTACACCATTGATCAGATTCACCTTCCAAAAGATAGACTGTCAAGATGAATTTAACATGTTTTGAATATTGGAGAATTGAAAATATATTTTTAATGGTAATAATTCATTATTTATCCACTAATAGATCAAAAGACCCACTGAAGGAAGGTGGATGCTGCCTCACGAAGTACTCAACAGAATTTTTTCCCCTCTTTTTCTCGTTTGGAAGTCCTGCATGATTCATAGTTTGGGAAAGTTGTGTGAGCATAGCTACAAGATTTTCCATTATAGCTCCTATAACATTTGGTTTCTTGGGAGTATAATCATTGCATTTTCCTTCACATTCAGCATTAACGTTATTCCTTCAGGTTCCATCCATTAACTAAAACCAAGAAGTATATTTTGAGAAACACTAATCATAATGGGAAAACCACATAATCAAGAATAAAATTTCAATATAGAACACTTTAGGTTTTATCCTAGGTTAATCATGATCATTCCTAAAACACTAGGATTGTAATATATACTTAGACATATCCTTAGGGTTCTTACTATGGTTTTCTCATCCTAGTTTCTAAATTTTAGCTATACCTTTCCTGTGATACCAACTATAACGACCCATACTTTACATACACATATATTACTTCAAAATTAAATAATATTCATTACAAAATATAACAAATTCATGATACGACCATATAGGTATAGTGTCTTTAGAAACTAGGAAACATAAAAAACTGGTTCATAATATATCTACATTGTCTCCTGCTTATTCCTTCATAACTAAACCCCTTTTTGACATATCTTACTTAATACCCTACTTCATGACCTGCAGAAAAGAAACATAAGAAAGGGTGAGATCGGATTCTCATTAAGGGTAAAAAATTGAGATATCAATTATATCATAACCATAAGACATAAGAATATAACATTTGAAAATTTTATCCTGCATATGAAAGATCAGGATATCATGTCATGGGATAAATCATAAAAGTTTATAAAGAATCAATAAACATATTCCCAAAAGTCATAACATAAGACATGGAGTTTGTGGAATACACATAAGAATATGAAATCATTTCATATTAGTCAAGTCTCATTTCCAAGACCATCATAATGGAAATATACCATTACTGAACTGAGTTCACTACTCATTTCAGCTATGTGTTACTAAATCGAGACAATTTCCCATTCCAACCCTATCTATATAATGAGATATAAATATTTACCCATTTAATTGGAGTTAGATATAAGTCATACCAATATCATAATTAAATCATTCTTATTTTTTCTATATAAACATAAATCATTCATCATAGCATAACCCAATGAATAAAATGGGTTTCTTAAAAATCATTCCATCATAACATAATCAACAAATGGATTTCATAAATAGCATTCTATCAAAAAACACAATAAAAAAATAGTAATAATAGGGATAGAAACATAACCCTATTTAAATATTTTCATATTATATGAAAAATAATTTTGATAAAACACTTAGAATTAATTCTTGAGAAAAATATCCTTTCTTCTTCAAAAATGTTTTCTTTTATAAAAATGCCACACAATTTTAAAAGAAAAGAATTTATTTGAAAATAAAATTGAAATATTTTAAAAGAAGATTCATGGAAATAAATCATTGTAAAATTTTAAAAAACCATTCATTTTGTATAAGTTAAAATAAAACATTCTTCTTTTACTTTTGTTGGAAAGTCAAAAAAGTGTCTCGTATTGAAAGCGAAAAAAGATTCCTTTCATTATGTTTCTTAAAAATTCACCAATTGGTAAAATTGACTTTAAACAATAGTAGAATTATATTAATATTATTTTATAATATATATGTATAAAATATGGACAGGGATGATAAATATACCCCAGTAAATACTTACATATAAACAATCTCATATAATATTGATATTGCAAAATTATCCCTTACCTTAGGTCGGATTTCCTTTTTATGTATTTGAACCTCATGTATAATGATTTAAATAATGTAATTGACTTATTAAATAATAATAATCATTTTTATGATATCATATATGATCATATTATCATCCGTTTGTTAATAACATTTCATTATTACTCATTATTCGGGTATTAACTGCTTTACTTTCTTATGCGTGTTTTTTTAGATAAGTTCTTATTCCTATTATTAGCTTATATTTATATCATTGAAATAATTAATTATTATAATATATATCATATTTATTCATTCAATTCGTTCAATTCATTTATATAATCATGATTTAATGAATATCATGTATAATGAATCACATCGCATCGTGGAGACGCTAGGCCATACGTATGTACGAGTGATGATATCATTCCCATAATTGTTGAATAGTATTGAAGTGGATTGTGTGTAATATTTAATAATCAATATAATTTAATAATAATAATAATAAATAATATTTATTATTTTTATCATTATATCCATCCAAGTATGGTGGTGGTGAAAAAAAGATTACACTACGACATGGAGACGGTCAGTTGTACGTACGCACGCGTGGTGATTTTATTTTTCATAGGATATGTAAAAAGTGGAATATGGTTGTTTAATAATAATAATAACATATAAGTATATAATTGATACTGTATTTATTAATTTATAATTAAAAAACTCATGAAGAGGATGTGTAAGAATAAATAAGTTCGGAAAGGATCAGTAGATCAGATTACCTCTTCTTTTATGTTCTCCCTCTAAATCTCATCTTAAAGCACTAGATTTGGTCTTTGAAGAAGAAGAAAACCTATATAATTTAAATAGGTTTATTGAGAGAGTAAATGGGTAGTACATTTTTGAGATTTAAGACTCAATGTGAAGTGAAAAGGTGAGGGAGGAGGTTCCCTATTATAATTGAGGTGAGGGTATCTTTTGAGATATCCAAAAATATTAATTTATAAGAAAAATAAAACCACATCCAAAAACCTCTAAAATTTACCAACATATAATATTAGATGATATAGGGTTTTAATTTCATCAACCAATAAATTTTAGACAATTTTTTCTATCAATTTAAACCTTTTCATTTTAATTAACATTTAGTTATTCTATTTAATTTTTAACTAGGGTAACTAATATTTCAATATTAAAAGGGTGAAATATTTACTTATTTTATGTAAATTATATCATAAATAAATAAATTATATAGTTTTATACTATATAATAATTATTATGTATTTTTAAAAATGATTTATAATTTTTAAATAATTAAATAATGCATTATTTTGATAATGAAACAATAGTGTCAATTTTGACACTATTAAATTCATTGATTTTTAAAAATATGAAGATAAAAATTTAAATTAGAAAAAAATATTTTATTATACTCCTAAGATGTCAAGGTAATCTAAAAATTATTTTTTTATTTATTATCCCAAATCATATTTATTTTAATATTTTTAATAACATTTATTTGTTATCTCCATTAATAAAATAATTACTACATTAGTTTTGTATATTTATTTAATATACTTATTTTTTGAATAAAAAATAAAAAAAAATACTATGATTAATATAAATATTATATATTTCAGAATATTACTTATAATTGAATATATATTCTGTAAATACAATATTAAAATTTTTATATTAATTAAAACATGAATGTGACAACTTTATCATTACTTTAAATAAAATTTTATAAGTCTCATAATCGTTTCCATATGGCTCCAAATTGTAAATAAATCGACCATTGGATGATTATGGTCAATATATACTTGAAAAATGAAAATTTTCAAGTCTTTGGGACTTTTAATGGTTACTATAATTTTAATAAAAATTATTTTATTGATTTCCCATCAATTAAATAATTTATGCATCATCAATTTATAAACCTTTAAGGTAAATATTTATTTTATAAAAATTAAAAATAAAATACCCTGATAAATAAAAATATTTTAGATTTAAAATGAGTATTTATAATCTAATTTATCTTCTGTATAACCTTATATTAAAATTCATTTATTTATTAAACTTTGAGTGAGACATATTTAACTTTTCTTTAAATAAATTGAAATAAATTTACTAATCTCATCCAAGTGACTTTCAAAGGATACCATTTTGACCAAAGGATGATTTAGGTTGAAACATACTCATCAAATTATATTATGAAAAGTGTTAAGGTAATTTTATAACATTATTTTTACCCTTAATTACCTGATTTACCCTTTTACCATATTAATAAAAATTACTTAATTTACTATTCAAAATTCCCAAAAATAAAAGAAATATATTTAAATAATTTAGAACTACTGATTGAAAATATGGAATCCATTTTTAAAAATTAAAAACATATAATTTAAATTAATTAATTTAAAATTAATCTTGTTGTTGGAAAGAGATAACTGGTTTTAAAAGTTAATACATTACAAAATATTAAAATGTTTTTACATCTAAATTCAATTTTAAATTAATTCCAATAACCTAAAATATATTAAATGATAAAAATATATTATATTTATAATTTAAAACTATTTAATAATATAATTTAATCATATAAAATATTGGATGAAAAAAGATGTTTTCCATTAAAATTTAGTGCAGTTTTATGATTCATCAAAACTTGAAAGTTATCAGAAAAAATATCAAAATTCATCCAAAGTAAATTTTTATATCTCACTTCCAAATAAGAGTTGTATTTTTTTCATATAAAAATTATTAATATGTCAAAATTTTACTTTAAAAAGGTTTCTCCATTAAAAGGCAGTAAAATTATCCATCTGAAAAATATAGGTTTTTATACATAAAATAGGTTTTATTAATACCCAATGAAAAATACCTATTAGATGAATATCAAAAATATATTATTAATTATATAAAATATATATTTCATTAATTTCATTTACTATTAGTAATTCACTCAATTTATTCATACAAAAAATATGAATATATAATTGATTTATATTTTTCATAAATAATTGGTAGTCAATGAATCCACTATAAATTTTCACAAGTTAGTTTTATTTATTCATGTTAACCTAACAGTTAGGTTATAATGGTCATTTTATACTAAGGGTGTATCGTGGTTTGTTTAAACTCATGATTGCGTACAATGCAAGCTATTGAAGAATTAAAAATTATTTAAAGAAAAAATATTTCATAAAAATATCTTGGTGTTACACTTCACATTAGGTTCAAAAGTATCTGAGGTATCAGGATGGTGGGTCATAAAAAATTGTGATAGTTTTTGGGGAAAACGAGGGTTGGATCTTGAAATAAATAAATGATAAGCGTCAATCCAAATGTTCTCCTAAAACTCTCACCCCCACCCCACCACCCACCACCCACCCCCCCCCCCACACACACACACAAACACTTAAAACATTTCTTGTCCCCAAGTATATGAAAATACAAATGTAAAACTGGTTTTAAAAAACTCATTTTTTAGGGACATAACTCACTAAAATAAGATGGATAGAAAAACTGGTGAGTAACAGCTCCCAAAACCCATGAAATAAATGTCTAAAAAATATAAAATAAAGGTACACAAGTAGTGCATATTCTCTATCATATCTATGAAATTAGGTCATAATAAAAATTCTCGAGCTCGTGTAGTAATGAGTCATCACTTTCATTGGTATCCCTAAAAGCGAGGGTTATCGCATTATGACTAAAAAACTCATTTTTAGAACCAAGAAAAATCTATATTCCCATATCAAATACATGTAATAAATTTGGATACTATGAAAAAAACACATATGATCATGATGGGATAATGCTAATCCATGTGCATCAAATGCCTCACTACCCCTCAAACAACCCTCTCTATGAATAAATTTCTCCCCCACACTTAAATTGAAAGTTTTCATGAAAAAATTCAAGAAATGGGTATGGAAATTTATTGGATATGGGATCATACTAAAAGAATTATTCATGGTTTATAAGGGCTATGCGATAGAGAGAATGAAATTGTATATTAGTGGGTCAAAGGGGATGAAAAAAATCAAATAGATGCCACGTACATTTCAGTGAAACTTATAAAATTCATATTGATTTGATGAAAAAACATGGAATTTTATAGAATACATAATATGGAAGAGATTACCTCAATAAAAATAGAAATATGAGATGATTTAATAATGGTCCATAATCCTCACAGGTATAGAAAAAAAAATTTGGACATCACATATGATCATGACTGCAAATAGGTGTCTCAAAAATATACAAGTTTCTAAAAAAATTAAAACATGGAATAATATCATAAATCATCTAATTCATGAGATCAAGGATAAAATCTTGACAAATAGGAATCATGTACTCAAATTTACTAGAGATATAAGTTACATGTTCCTAACTGTGAAACTACAAAAATGCAGTCATTTTTACATGGGTTCAATGATGACAATAATGTTAGTTTTTTTCATTTTTAATTTTTTTGTTAGTTATTTTACATGGTTTTTTTTAAAGAGTAAAATATAAAAAAATAAAACACTTCCCTAATTAAGTGTAGATATATGTGGGAAGGTTTTTTTGTCTGATGAATCTCCAAAATTGATATACCTATAAAATCTACACATTGACAGCACATACCCGCATCATATCAAAAAATTCACACCATAATCAAAAGCATGTGGATGATAAAAATATTCATGATGAATTATAATCCATTGAAGTTCCAGGAGAAAATAGATTACAATATATTCATTCCATTTTATTAAAAAAATAAATGAAATTAAATTCAATGTAGTTAAATGAAAATAAAAAAATGATGGGTTGTCTCGCATTGAGAACTAAGTTTACTTGTTCTTCAGCATGATGTTGATGAAATCCCACTAGGATCAAATAGAAATGTATACCATGAATCTACCTCTTTATTAGTAGAAGTATAGAATCCATTCATTTAAAATGAAATTATCCTCGAGGATAGACAATATCTCAATGGAAACTTGTTAGTAAATAAGATTTGTGTAACTAAATGAAAGTATACAAACTCACAAGGGAATGAATATACCTAATCTATAGAAAGAATTATCAAATAATTTAAGTTTGTGAAAAGGAAATCATCATGATGATCAAGAATGTTTCATTTTTTAATTTTCACAAGAGAAGAAATTCTCGTACAAAAATATTTCATTGGTCAGCTTATATCCATCATATCCTTGAATGCAGTATATGGGTGGATGATGTATCCCAATTATTTTTCACTGCAAACCACTAGCACAGGTAAATCCACTGGTTTACAACTCAATTAATTCTTGATGCATGGAAAAAACAGGTTGGGCTCAATTGGAGTAGGTGACTCCATTGTTTCAATAATGATATATTTTTCAAATTTTTCTTCCATAATTCTCTCATTATATTTCTCCATTGCAAAATGTGGCTCCACGAACTCAGGATCCTCTAGGAAATCCCATTCTTCTATTGTTTCTTGAAAATTATGAGTGTTCTTTACCACCAACGTTGACTGATTTTCTAACACTTGAAATATTTTATAATTATCCATTTTATAAAAAAATTGAACTCATGAGGATTTTCAGAAAGTGGTGATTCAATGTCATTTAAAAGGAATTCCTCTTGTATGTTGAAATTCATGATATCTTGGTTCAATTATGACTCTATCATGGTAAATAAGGGTCTTAGTTCAATTTCCTCTTTATCCTAAAAAGTTGTAATTTGATAGACATTATATGAGTCTTTTTTCCCTTTGGAATGGATGGGTTGTGTACTCACATAATAAGGACATGAAATCACATTTTCTGAGGGACCATTATGTTCAACAGGGTGAAAGAATATGCTATCATATTCTTGAAATGTGATTAGATTGGTATAATTATATTATGATGATGAGGATACATCAATGGTATGATAATAAAGTGGATCAATATCATTATCAGAATCAGGAAATGGAATTTATTCAAATGGAACCTCTAATGAATTCTCCTCAAAAGAATTGTTCTGAATTAAATCATCAAGTATTGGTGAGGTGGTTAGTTTAGAAATATGATTCATTTGATTTCCTAAATCCTTTAATTGGTTTTTTAGATATTTTTTTAGGAGATAAACATTTCATTATGCTCATATTTAATTTGAAACCTCTGATTTGTCTCAATGATAGCAAAAACCAACATTCTCCCAATTATTGAATCATTTGTTTCACATGAATTATCGAGTTCTAAATTTTTAAGAATGAATTGACTTTGAAAATTATCAAATAGTGGCTAGGAAATAGAATTAGAATATGTAAAAGGATTCTTGCATGAATCACTACATAGACTTGAATGAAAATCAATATAATAAAAAGGATTTCTTGGGGATCTCATGTGCAGTGAATCATTATACATCATACCCTGATATGCGGTTGCATAGGGTGGGTATTGATTGTAGTTGTATGCTACTAGCCATTCCATTATGAACTCTTGGTTATCTTGAAATTACCTATAATGAAAATTTCTCTGAGTAGTAAACTGAAATCTTTTTTTGTGTTTTTTTATTAATTTTTTAAAAAATTGACATAAATCACTCTTTTTAAGGAACTTATAATGCTACCATTATCCCTGTAAATGGAACCAAAAAATTTTCATGTGTTTAAAAACACGTAAAATTTTAAATATTTATTAACCTACTAACTAATGTAGAAGAAAATAGTAGGGTTGAACCGCATAGAGAATGTTAGTAGACAATAGAAATATCCACTCAGAAGAATGTATAGACAGATAATTTCTTTAAATTGATTAATTAACGACTAAAATTATAAAAACTAATTAACTAATTAAAAATTAATATTTAAATTAACTAAAAATTTCTAATAAAACTAAAATAATATATGGATAAAGCAGTCGGAGATAGAAGTGTTAGATTTGTGACGACTGTTCAGGTGCATGCAATGCCAATTATTTAATTCTTACATCTGAATATTTATTTATCTAATTGTCACTAATTACAAATTTAATAAAAAATACCATTAGTCCTCTTCATATGATGTTAGACAGTATTCTAATTTTCACACAAATAATCCATCATTTCATTCTATGGCCTGAAAAATAATTGGGAATCATTGTAGCACTGAATCACTTAGTGAAATACAACAATCCATTTCTCAAAAATTCGAAGTATCTATCGGCATCAATTTCACTCATATGAGATCACTTATTAGGTATAAATCATGAATTTTTGAAGTAGAGTGAACAAAAAATATTAATTTCTCAATTAATATATTTATTTATTTAGAATTTAATCATGTGTGATTTACGATTCTCTCACCCATGTGATCGATTTCTGGATAAATAAATTTATGATGATCTCCCACCAATTTTTACATATTCAGTATCACATGAAATGGAACCAAAGTAAGTGTGAAGGGTCCAAATTACAATTAATTCAAATGTATATATAATTGATTTAATAAAAATCAAATTAAAATTAATTAATTTAAAAGGTAATCGAACATGAAAATAAATTAAAGACATGCATACACTGTCATAATTATCACAAACTAATACCAAAATAATTATTCTATCATCATGAAAAAATGGAAAATAAAATAATAAATAGAATATATCACCGTTCTTGTTTCATCTCTATGGTAACTGCAATTTTTTGTCAACACTCGTAAAATAATAACCATTGTTCAACTGATTACCATCACATAGAACCAAACCTATCACACTGACAAAAAAATATCAGATTTATACTCTCTCTCACCGTGCACCATCAATATTTGTAAAAAAACATGGTGAGTTTAGATGTCATGCAAATTGGTCTCTTCTTAAATTACATCGAGAGATGTGAAGATGATTTGATGTGGTGGTGAAATGCTAGAGGGGTGCCCATAGAGATTTCCTAGAAAAGGAAGCAAACTCGGCTGGATGGTGCATCAACATTGGTTTGTGTAGGTAGGGGGTGTAGAGGGGGAAAGGGAGAGTGGGATAGCAATGAAGGAAGGAATGGTTCAGGGGGAAGCGGGGGGGAAGAGGGGGGAAGGGGCAGTGGGTTGGTGGGGGAAGAGGGGGGAAGTGGAAGTGGGTATATAGGGAGGGGGAGGGTGGCGAGGGGGGAGGGGGTAGCTAGGGAAGGGGAGGGGGAAAGTGAGGCAGGGGAAGAGGGGGAGGGGGAAGTGGAGAGACAGGGGTACGGTGGGAAGGTGAGGGGTAGTAGGGTAGAGATGGGGGAAGGGGGAGTGGCGGTGGGGGAGAGAGGGGAGAAGGGGTGGTGGGGGAAGAAAGTGGGAATAAGGCAGTGGTCGAGTAGCCCAACCCTAGGGTTTTCAGAACCCCGACGTGTGAATCTCCCTCTCTTGGATCCATGTATACTAACATATATAACAAAAAAACTATTTTAAAATAATAATAAGAAGAAGAACAAGAACAATAAAAATAGATATAAAATATAACTATTAGACATAAAAATATATAAATGTGTGTTTGTACATGAACCTAGGTTTAGATATATTAAAATAGTGCATAAATTAATATTAATAATTACAAAAAAATAGAATCTATCTTAAAAATAAAAAAATATTACTATTAAATGTTAATATAATTTAATAATAATAAAACTAATAAAAATAATTATACTACTATTATAAATAATATACAAAGTTAAATAATATATAATACTAAAAAACAAATTAAAATAATTACTAATAAATATTAATAAAATAATATTAATTAAAATACAAAAATAATAAAAGTGTTAGATATTAAATGTTAATAAACTATAAAATTAATAAAAACTAATAAATAACTAATATTTATATATAATTAACTAAAAATACAAAAATAAAAAAACACTACAAAACTATGGAAATAAACTAAAAATATTAAAAATGGTTAAACTAATTAATTAAAAACATGTTAGAAACCTATAAAAATGTTATCGAAACTCATGCGCATCAATGATATTTCTAAAGCTAGGTGGGGAGTATGTTGTATACTATGATGCATTAGTTATCAGGTTGGGTGAAATTTTGATGCAGGGGGATTGAGTCATTGTGTATGGGTCTTGGTATTTAAGGACTCAATAATGGATTTACCCTACACATAATCTCAAGTTAGAAGAATTTTTTCATACCTTTAAGTGTTGGAAACACTATCACTTGGGATAAAGGTTCATGGTCTATACAAACCATAAGATTTTGAGGTATATTTTCACTCAATGGGACCTCAACCGTCAACAATAAAGGTGGTTTGAGTGCCTCTAGTCTTTTTACTTTGAGTTATCTTATATTCTAGGGAAGTTAAATATAGTTATTGATGATCTGAGCCTAAAAACATAGCCTCAAGTTGTTCAGGATTTGAGCAGTGAATGAAAAAGGATGGATCTTTTTATAGAAATGCATATGGATATCTAGGTTTGAGTAATTCAAGCATATTTATCCATGGTTCCTTAACTATTGTATTGGATCAAGAGAAGGAAACTTTAAAATCCATAGTTCCAAGCCCTCGAGGATAGCTTTGATGGAGGGGATATACCACCACCCTAGACTATAGATGAGTATGAGATTATCCATACTCAAAGGCCTGTTTTAGAGACTAATCACATATGATAGGAGTTTATTAGGGAGTCTCATACATTTGGGTAGGTAGTACACCTAGGATAGATGAATATTTATCATGGTATTCATCATCAATTTTTGTGGGAGGACATAAAGAAAGAGATGATATGGTTCGTTACATGGTGATCCACCTGTCAGTAGGTGAATGCTAAGTATCAGTAACCCAATTGTCTCCTATAATCTTTTTCCATTATAGAGTTAAAATTAGATTATGTCACCATAGACTTTATTATGGGTTTACCTAGGACTCCATGGGGGAAATATGTTGTATGGGTTATCATGGATCAGCTAACGAAGGTTTCCCTTTTTATACCAATTCAAGAGACCTTAACAGTGGATGAGTTAAAGAGTTTGTATGCCTAAGAGACCTTATTACTCCACAGGATCCCTTAGAGCATAATTTCTGATAGAGATGCTCAATTTATTTCATAGTTCTATCAGGGGTTGTAGAAATTATTGGGAACTCAGGTTCTTTTGATTGTAGAATACCACCCATGCATCAATGGATATTCCAAGAAAACTATCCACGTGTTTTAGGAAATGTTAAGGTCATGTGTACTAGATTTTGGGGATTCATAGGAGAACCATATGGATCTTGTTAAATTCACCTATAATAATATTCATCAGGAAATGATTTAGATAGTTCTATATAAGGCTTTGTATGGGAGGGCATGTCATTTACCCTTATGTTGGATGGTGGTAGGTTAGGTGGTAATGGATAGGTTGAGTCTCATCTAGGAGATTTCAGAGCTTGCCTAGTTGATTTAGAATAGTATTGAGATAGAATAGAGTAGGTATAAATAATATTCAGACTTGTTTCATTGACCCTTGAAGTTTTAGATAGGTGATCGGGTGTTTTTACATGTGTCTCCAAGGTTGGGGCATTGTTATATATAGAGGTAAGGGAAATTGGAACCCAAGTACGTGGTACCATTTGAGGTTGTGAAAAGAGTCATCCCAGTGGAATACTGACTAGATATTCCACAAATATCTAGGTCCTTGCACAATGTGTTTCATGTATCTCAGATTTAATGGTATTTTATTGATCCCACTCATACTCTTGATACTGATGATATCAACCTTGATATCAATGAATCCTTTGAGGAGCATCTGGTTTGTATCATAGGATATAACGATAAAACACTTTACAAAAAATATGTTCCTATGGAATGTATTATATGGAAACATATATGTTTTCAGGAGGAAATATGGGAACGGGAATCATACATGTGCTCCCAGTGATCAGATCTATTCATTGAAGAGACCGATGACGTTTTATGGTGCAACTCAAGGATGAGTTGTCTTAAGGTGGTAAGGTTGTAATACCCTACTCTTATTTTGAGGTACAGACCCTTTAGTTTTTATTAAAACCCCTTATTTTTTATTTTAAGAATATTTCAAGGGGTTTTGGGGGGTCTTGAAGGTGGTTGGGGTCATGGGAGTAAGTAGTAGCATGCAGCCTAAGGGTTATTGTGCCATCATCTAGCCAGTGGGTTATGAATGTTTTTTTAAGGGGAAATGGGGTATTTCCCACCTTCACCACCTCCCATTTCTTAACTCTATTTGGACCTCATTTTGGGTAGTATCAAAAGTGTGGGAAGGATCTCCTTTTCTTGGGTTCTTGAGTGGATCTCCCTCATTCCACCTCTAGTTTTTATTCCATTCATCGTGTTAGAAGTCTCTTGGAAACTCTATCACTACATTAGCTTCCAATCTTGCTTTTATGTTCTATTAAAATCTATCACTCCATGTTTAATAAAAATTTCCTATTTTCTAGGCTTTTGTATGGTTTCTCAATTTCTCTCATTTCCACTCTAATCAAATCCTAATATTGAATAAGTGGAACTCATCTAACCTAAGGTGTTTTTTCTTGTTCTTTTTCCACAAAGTCTCATTATTTTATTGTGCCTTTGGCTTGTATGGTTGTGTCAACTAATTATAAACTTGAACTAAAATTAATATAAAATTTTTTCATGGTTTTTGGTTTTCTTAGAAGCCCCCTTCGATTTAAAAATTTGGGTTGGGTAGGGTAAAGTTTTATTAAAACTATTAAAGAGGTGGTTTATGCCATGTTACATGATTTTGGGTGAACAATTGGGGTATTTTAGGGATTCCCTTAGTGAATTAATGATTTAATATGGAAATTAGGATGCTTAGGATGACCTCTATGACCCCTTGATACTTATGTATATGGGTAGTTTAAAAGTAAATGTGAAATAAACTTAATTGGTGAACTTTTATTGACTTGTATAATTGTTTATTTTAGGGATTATAGAATAATGGTTTGTTTGAGATTCTTTTTAATGGTTGTGACTATATAATTCCTTGGAGGAACTCTTGGATTCCTCTTGATTGGTATTTTCATGGAATTCTATGGATGAATATAGTATTCTAGTAGGGGATGCATGTGAACTTTGGGGTGTGAAGAAACATTTGGATTCAATGAGGTCCAATACTTTGGAATTCCTTGAAAAATCTAGTGGATTATACATAGATTCGTTACTTTGAATGACATGGGGAGGATTCCCCTTGAATTAGGGTAATTTATATACTTACTAAATGTCAAAAATTAATTTCATGGACTCTTGATTTGTAATCTTATTAGATATCATGAGATGAGCTCCTTAGATTTAGTTTGATATGTATTTCTATGGAATACCTAAAGTGTGAGCCTCATATTTTAATCAATTTATGCCTTTGAACGTCAAGGGTGGTCCCTTGAGTTAAAACAAAACTAATGGATTATTCTTAGAAATTATTAGTATGTAATACCCAGTTAATCCACATGTATTCCTTTGGGTTATATGATCTTTGTTTCCTTGATGATTCACCTTGGAATGATATTGGTCCATGAAACCTCCTCTGTGTTCAAAGACCAATGTAGGCCGAAGCAGGTAGAGTCAGCTTGGGTTGTCTCCTTGAGACCCAAGGCATGACTTGGTTCATTTTATTTATATAGTTTATTATTATTACTACTAATTAACTTATATATTGAACACTATTATACTTTAAACATCATGCTGGATTTACATTAGATGTCATTAGTGGTGGCCTACTGAGTTTTATCCACATCCCGTTTGGATAGTTGTTTGGCACCTAGATAGACTCCATGGATTAAAATTAGGATAAGGAAAAGAACCTTATAACTGATTCTTGATATTATGTCTAGGATCAAAGTTGATAGCTAGGATCCATGCTAGAGCTTAGTACTTTTGGGTTTTTTGTCTTTCAGTATTTTCCCTTTAGTTTAATTTTAGGGATTGTTGTACTTGACCTGACTTATGTGTATGCATGTATGTTTTCAATATGTGACATGTGCCTATTATGGGGTGTGGGAAAAACAATTTCCTAAGTTAAAATTCAGTAAAGTGTTTAACCTAGGTTGTCTCCATAAAGGAGTGCACAATAATCAATTTTTTATCTTGAATTAGAGGAAAAGGGGGTGTTTTTTAAATTGTTTTATTTTCAAAAAAAATAAAGAAACTAAATAATAGAAATTAATTAAGTAAGATATTGAAAAATATGACATGATAAGGTTGATTATTTCAGGGTCGGTTTTCTAATTTCAATCCAAATTATCTAATATTATTCTACTAAATTGATTAAAATGAGATTCTATAATTTCTTCCTCTCACTCCCTTGGTCAAATAGTGACTGTGAGAATAAACCTTTCCAAAATATCATATTTATCTACCCTAATTCCTATGTTAAATAGGGTTGTAGTGAATACCCTCAACTAACTTAGAAAATACCAGATCGGTTCATGTTTATCCTAAATAATCAAGAGTCTCCACTACCGCTCCCACACATGTTGATGATCACTGAATACTTCACCACTAATCCTCGGTCTATTAAATCATATATAAACCAAAACCTAATATAGGGGAAAATAATCATTAACCAAGGAATAGAAATAAAAAAACAAAAACCCAATAAAATCATGCTTAATAATAAAAAAATTTATTATAGTATTTAAACCAACTTCACATAAGAGAAAAAATATTTTATTCCAAGAAGTTATAGATCTCAAGAATTACAAAAATAACCCCCCCCCCTTCCCAAATCACTCATATTTTTACCTCTCAATGTAAAGGGTAACCAAGAAGAATTTAAAATAATAAGGCATTATAAGACTAAGAATAACAAAATATATAAAATGAAGATCATAAAATTTCTTCTCTATAATCTATCCTATAAAATTTTCTACTAGGTTTATCCACTGTGAGGACAAAAATCACCTAGGTTCCTTCTTAAGAGTTATTTGGATTTAGTTGGATATATAACCTCAAAATTTTAAAGCTTTTGTACATGTGGATAAAAAATTATGCCTTAATTAATGAAGATCTATTTTTATATATGAAGATACCCTTAATATTACTCCATTGTGATGCATTTAAAGGTAGAATTAATGAGATAATTTCTTCATGAAATTTAATTTTTGTGTGAGAATTTGGTTCATCTTTCAAATCCAACTATGATCACCTCAATTGGTCGATTGTGGCCTAATATATGACTCATTTAATGAGGGAATTTCAATCCTATCGACCAAAATAATTTTTCTACATTGATTGACTTATTTGGGTCACATGGTATTATAATTAGAATTTGGAATAGATGAATAATTTAAAGTCCATCAAGAAAGGAAGACTAAAAAATAATCACTCTAATTGAGTCAATATTGAAAATTTTATTCTTGAAATATAGAAGTGATAAAAACTATTAGAATTCCAGAATTAAAAATTTTCATAATTTAGCCCAAAATTAAAAAAAAACCCCAAAAAATGTTAAAAATAATCTCAAATTGATAAATTTTTATGATTAAATAATTTAAATACACATGAAAAATAATGTAAATATTATCTTTATAAATTAACCCACACTTATCACTTGGACTCCTGGATAAGTAAGCTTCAAAATCAAATCAAAGAAAATCTAAAACACATATACATGATATCCACCATTTGACACCAAGAAACAAAATATACCATGTATCCTCAAAACATATTATTTAAAGTTCTCTATTATGTTCATTCAATCCATTTCTCTTCATTTCTCCTCTAATGTACACAAAACTCCTACCTCAGATGAATTTTAACTCATCTAAAAAATGTCAATTTTCAACAAGACGTTATTATCCAAATCCATAAAAGAGTCACCATATGATTGATAAATTCATAATTATAAACTCAATTTGAGTCAAGGAAATGTGATTATTATGAGTAATTTTTAGTTTTTTTCAATTTCTATCAGTTGGTAGGATTTATATGTCAAAACTTTTGAGGTCGGAAAAGGAGGTTTTGGCTCTGTTTGAAGAAAAACTACATGATTCTAATTTTAACTCAAGTATAGTCTCATCCTCACTATCCTTAGAAGGTAATCGATCCAATCATAATGAAAATTTAAGGTAACTTCACACCATTCAAAATTTTAGTAGAAAAATGATAATCTTCACAAACTTGATTTTTTTCATTTATTTTTCCTATAGCTTCAGCTCAACCATTTTTCTTTTCAAAATTATACTCTTGAAAATATCTATAAAGGCACATGTTTTAGAAAAATAATTTTTTCAACAAAAAATACATATCTTCATCATTTTATTTTCCACCCAAATTAGCACTAAATAATATAACACACTACAAGATATATTCCCCCAACACTTAAGTTCAACTTGATCATGAATTTTCACTTCAAGAGCAGGTTGGATAGGGAAAATTTTCTTGTAATGTGGATAACTTAATAGGTTTTTCATGTATACTAATGGATACAAGGATTAAATTTATAAGGAAAGAAAAAAAAATATTCTCTTAAAAAGGGGTCTTTCAAACAAAATAAATACCTCAATAATTTAAAATAAAAGTACCTCAAACCCTCAAGTTTTGATAGAAATAAATCAAATTGTGGTTAAAACAAGCATGGATTAGTTATCTCAAGAAATTATTTTAATGTAAATAATGTGACAAAAAGGCTTTAGGAGCATCATGGTAAGGTGATTTTATAGATAAAGATAGTGATATGTGGCATGAGATTCAAAGATTATAGGTATTTTTAGAAAATTATAAAAGTTTAAAACTTAAAACAAATCCATTTTTAGCATTCATTAAAGTTCAGTTTCATAGTATAAATTGGTTCACTCATTTAAATGGGTTTAAAAAATGTAAAATATAACAATTTTATCTCACAAGATTAAAAAACACACAAAAGTTTAAAAAAAAGAGCACAAATATTTGAAAAAAAAGTCATAAAAATTTTGAAAAACAGAAATTTAAAAATCCTAAACTATAAAGGATCCCTCCCCCAAAAAAAATTATATAGTATCCTTAATTAATTCAATTATATTTAATATATAAGAATGTTTTTAATTGAATCATGGTAATCAAGTAAGTGTTAAGTAGTGGTACAACTTGACTTATAAGCAGTGCAACGTTGAGTTAATCTTCTAAGTGTTACTCACTACAATCCTAAAAGAAGAAACTAAGAAGGTAACATAATAGATTTATAAAAATTAAAATATAAATGGAATGATAAAGTTAAATAAAAGAAATATAGATCTTGGTTTAACCCCCCAAGTGGGTCCTGGGTTTTTACTTCCTCTAGTTAGGCAGTTCCACTAGGCTATCCATAGTCTGATGGTGGGTGGAGTTTCTTTGAGATGAACCACCAAAACTTATTCTTTCCTAAATTAAATTCTGTATTTTTTTTTAGGACTCCATTTATATATTATGAAAAATACATCCCAATTTCAATGCAGTATAAATTTTATGGTTAAGTAAGGAAAGGTAATGGTTCATCCTCTTCTTTGGACACAACATCTTTAGTCACTACAACATCAACTTCATCTAGGGTATGCTCATTTTAAGTTGATGCATCCAGAATTTTAGTAAGGGTAAAGTCAGTGAGAATTTTATTTTTCAGTTAATTAAAGAAAAATGAATTAGTATAAAAATATTCCCTTAAATTAAAGCAGTATTAAATTCATTTACTTCATGAAAATCCATTGGTATCTCCAAATGTACTCCTTCAAATAAATGTTCTAAATTTTTAGGGAGCTCCATGCATTCCTCTTCTAGTGAATATTCTTTTTCTTATTTTTCAATCTACAAGGAAATACAATTATTGGATGAATCTAAAAAATTAACACAATTATAAGTGATACTCAATTAAGTTTCAATGAAATCATAGTGAAAAGAGTTCATAAAATGATCATATACCTAAGTTGGATCATCTTTAATTTCTTCTTTAGTGGAAAGTGATTCTTGGAGTTGAATTTCACTGTATAGAGGTGGTTAGCTGAGATCCTCCATATTTTCTTCAAATTACATCACTTGAGTGGTTTCATATTTTTCTAATGATATATTGAGAGATAAAGGTGACGACTCTTCTACTTTTTCAAGGATGGGGAGATCATATTACACATCATAATCATTCCATAAGTCTTCAAAATATTTTTTATCTCTCATACAACCTTTATCAGGAAAATATTATTTATGAATCTCCTTTAAAAATGGTGGAAATAGGTGGGATGTATCATCAAGTATTTACTTATTTAACTCTTCATGCTCTTCAATTTGAAAAATGAGTAGGGATATCTCTTCATCCACTCGTTCTTGTTATGGTTATTATTCTGGTTCAGGTTCCTCCAATTATTTTTTCCTGGATATGTGAACATACTCAACTGGACATTCCATTTTTCTATCCATGTCTTGTATTACCTATTTAATAAATTACAATGGGTCTTTAATATTATTTTCAACAACTTATTCTTTTTTCACATATATAATTTATTCAGAAAAAATTGGGATGAAGAAAGGAAGACTCTACTTGTGTCTCATCCATTTCTTGATAAAATTTTGGGAAGTACTCATGGAGTTCAGTTAATTATATGGAAAATACTTCCAATACTATATTTTCAAGGGTCTCTTTAAGGTCCTGTATGGTCTCCTTGGATTCCTCCTATATTAAAATTCATATTTGATCTCCCTTGATCTTCTTATTAAAAAAAGAAATGCTATATTTTGTAGAATATGGTGAGTTAAACATTTTTTTTTAAAATATTTGAAAAAAGTAAGATATTTACAATTAGTTTTTTGGAACTAAATCTCCATAAATAGTTCCAATTCTTGACACATTCCTATTATGGGGTGTGGTAAAAAAATTATTTCCTAATTTAAAATGAAATAAAGTGGTTAAACTAGATTATCTCCATAGAGGAGTGGACAACAATCAAGTTTTCACCTTGAATTAGAGGTAAGAGGGGGTATTTTTTGAAATTTTTTATTTTGAAAACAAAGTAAAGTCACTAAATAAGATAAATACATTAAGTAAGTGATAAAAAAACTATGATATAATAAGGTTGATTTAGTCGAGGTCGGTTTTCCAATTTCAATGTTATCTTTATTTCAAATTATTGAATCCTCTTCTACTAAGATGATTAAATTGAGATTTCATGATCGCTTCCTATCACTCCCTTGGTTAAAAGGTGATGGTGAGAATAAACCTTTCCAAAATCTCAATTTTTTCTACTATCCTTCCTATATGTGGGAGAGTTACAGAAAATACCCTCAATTGACTTGGGAAATACCCAATTTGTTCTTGTTTATCCTAAAAAATTAAGAGTCTCCACGACCCCTCCCACATGTACTAACAATCATTGAGTACTTCACCACTACGCCCTTGTTTATTCAATCATATATAAACCAAAACCTAGTGAATGAAGAAAATTATCATTTACTAAGTCAATAGAAAAAATATAATCTAAAACCAAATATGATCGTACTTTATAATAAAAACTATTATTGGAGTATTGAAAACAACTTCACAGGAGAGATAAAGGATTTTATTCCATGAAGTTTTAGAACTAAATCATTGTAAAAAGAAAACCTCTTTGTACAAAATCACTTAGATGTTTACCCCTCCATGTGAAGGGTAATTAATAAGGAGTAGGAATAATAAATCATTATAAAACTAATAATAATAAAAGAGAGAAAAGGAAGAGCATGATATTTATTCTCCAAAATATATCCTCCTAAATTTTACACTAGTTCTACCCACTATGAGGTAGAAAATCACATAGTTTTTTTATTAATATTTTTTCAGAATTAAATGGAATATATACCCTAAAAATTTTCAATGTGAAAAAAATTTAAACCTAAATTAATAAAGATCACTTTTTCTTGACATAGAGACCCTTAATATTCCCCCATTTTAATGTATTAAAAGGAAACATTAATGAGAGAATTTCTCTATAAAATTTAATTTAGAAGTTCATATTCAAGTTATATTTTAAATAAAATTGAAATATCCTCAATTATTTTCCTTTATAGTGAGATATTTCTCATTTAATGAGGGAAGGTAGATTCTATTGGACAAAATTATTTTCCACATTGATTGAATTATTTGGGCCATTAAAAAATTGAATTAGAACTTGGACCATTGTAATAAGTTGAAGCACATAAAAAAAGGAATACTAAAAAAAATAAATCATTATAATTGGATAAATATTCAAAACTTTATTCTTGAAATACAAAAGTGATAAAAACTGCTAAATTTCAATAATTTATAAATTTTCATAATTTAGACCAAAATTCACTAAAAACACAAAAATAATGCAAATAAGGTCAAATTGATAAATTCATGGGATTAAATAGTCGAAATAAACATTAATAATAATCAAAATATTGGCTATATAAATATGAAATCATTATGATATTACATGGGTTGTGACTTGATATTGTAGAACCTATTTATCTTATATGGATGTGATGTATATAAAGTTTCCTTTATTTTGTTATGTTGGAACAAAGGGTATAGTAAAACCACCATACCACTTATGGATCCTCGTTGCTAGTCACAAACTCTAGTGTATGGGGAGGAATGTTTTAGGCCATGTGGTGCACTATTTTGGGGCACCGGTTCAGTGGATTTCGGGTTAGGGTGTTACATAAGGTACGCATAAAATTTGGGGTATCTAAACCTTAACTCATTTATTTTTATAAAAACTTAAAACTAATTCTAACCCTTTTTAAAATAAACTACTATAACCCTACCCTATTATATTTTTAACTAACCATTTAACTACTATAACCCTATTAATTACCCAATTAAAAATTCTCTTATTTAAATTCTATTTGTAAATTTAGAATAAACATATAAAAAATATAAGTAAATTTATTTTATAATTTTACTTTATTCAATAAAATATAGTAAATTAATTCAAATTTATAATTTTCTTATAAATATAATATAAACTGAACTCAAAAAAAATATTTTTTTACAATTGTAATGTCATTTAAAAAATTATTACTGATTAATTAATAATAATTTGCATAATAAAGTTTGGGTTAATGGTGCACTAAGATTACTACCCTAACTCTACCCATTTATTAATTTAGTTTTCAATTTGACACCCTAACCCTGTAAATACTCATCTAACCACTACTCTAACCCTATTTAATTGGGTCGGGCAGTGTTGGGTACTCAGTTAACAAGTAACCATTTTTATCCCTCATATTTACATATATTTACATGTATATATATATATAAGTACATTAAAGTTATTTTAGTCACAACATGATGAGATAGCTAGAGTGGTAAATTATTTATAGAATAACCACGTGGTAAGAGGTTCAAATCTCACCTTAAACATATATATTCACCATTTCTATATGGTGGGTTAAATAAATAATTAATAAATAATCACTAATAAATAATAAATTATAGTTAATAAGTAATACATAATAAATAATAAGTAATAAATATTAAATAATAAAACAAAATAATAAAAATTTAAAAATTTAAAAATTTAAAATAATAATAATGATAATAATATATTTAAATGAATTATAGAAAAAAATAAAAAAATCATCATTAAATGATTAGCGGAAGTTTAAACCATTGTTAAATGATCTGCACTGGTTTTAAAAAACATCGTGAAATATTTCACAACACCGATATATGTGATGGTTTCAATAAACCACCACAATAGAAAATTTACAAACATTCATCCTCTCTTTGATCACATCAGGATTGAAATCCACATGGGTAATTGAAACCTTCCAAATAATCCTTCCACATGAGTGAATAAGGTTCAGGATTGGCGCTTTCAAACAAGGTATCTAAAAAGATTAAACTAAAGGACCCTGAATCCTGACACCCAATACATCTCTTCCCTACTTCCCTTATGGGTCCTTCCAATCGAACATCTCTTGATTCTAAATGTGGTACTTTCAATCATGGTAGAGGGGGATTCATCTATTCCAATGGTTATCACTAAAAAAATCATTAGTTGATCCTTCTCCCTCACATCCATCATAAAAGAAAATAATTTATATTTTATAATTAATAATAAATATTTTTTCATTAAAAAATATAAAAAAAATATTTATATTTTAAATTTACTTTTTTTTAATTATTGGTTGTAAATTGTTAATAGATTATTAGTTAGTGGTTATGCCTCTATAGTAGGGGGTCTTTGGTTCGATCCTCCTTGGGTGCGTGTATGGTTTTACTTTATATTTATCATATCCCTAACTGATTTTAATTATTTAAAAAATAAACAAAAATAAGTTATACATATTTCCATGGTTAATTGTGATCATAAAATTATGCCAAACCCATTTTCATGGTCGAAGTTGATTGTGGAAATATGAGTCAACAGTCAAATTTGGTTTTTATCATTGTTGTAAAGTATAAATTTCCATGTATTTTATGCTCAAGGAAGAAAATGTGGTAGCTTCCTATTTTTCAAGTAGTATACCTTATATGCTTACTAACACCCACACATTGATGACCACTCAATAACACAACATGATATCTCCATTTTCAATGAAATTGACCACCTAAACCTTAAATTTCATGACCAAAATAAGGAAAAAATGAGGGATTAAGAAATAAATAGGGGGTCCTTGCTTCAATGGATGAGCTACCACAAAAATATCACAATACTAAAATCATGTGAAGTAGAAATAAAATAGATAAATGGTAAGATATAAAATTATGAGGGGGATATTTTTCTTATTCATTCAACCCTCTAGACCCAAAACCCAATGAGTCTTTAAAAAAAATCTATAAAAAAGAAAAAGATTCCCTTGCTTAGAAAGAAGGTTAGAAATCACCACTTGACTTCTAATGATACTGATAGTGGCTCTATCCACCTCAAGTCACTAAACTTTCAATGATCCCCCATTGTATTTTTATTGGGTTGTTGTTGTAGTCACTTAACTCATTTTATTTCATTTGATTATAGAAACACCTTCTGACCTTCTTTATTCCACTTTCTCATCCTAAAAATGTAGAAAAAAATTATCTAAAAAACATCATGGAAAAAATATCTATATAACAACCTGAACATTTATAAAGAAAATTCCCTTTTTAAATGATTAAATAACTTATTAAGATATGAAATTATAGAAAACACATTAACTAATTTGGTTATTTTGGACCATTATAATTTATTTCTTGTTAGATTTAAAAGACCATTAATCATAATATCCATTGATAGTATAGTTATTATATAGTTATTGTATGTTTAGTATACACATAGGGTTCTCATAAATCCATTTGACATAGAAAAAGGAAGTGATGGTCTCGATCAGCAAGATCATACCCTATGAAGAAAATTTATCAGAGCTTCTAAGGGAGAAAAAATCACTATGATTTTCCCTTAACCAATCCAATTACATGATTAAACAACTAAATAATTATAAAACCCATTTATGGGATAAGTTTAAGCTCATTTAGATCATATCTCAAACCATGTTCATTGAACCACCCCAATAAAATCTCATCATCGAACACCTTACTCTTAGGAAATTCACTGGTGTAATAAAGGGACATGTATCTAGACCATTATAGTATGGATTTTTATATTTTTACTTTTAATAAAATAATTATTATGTTTATATTTTATTACTTTATAATGACTAAATAATAAATCTTGTCAAAAAATAGATTTTGATATGATGAAGCACAAATTATATGTTTAGGAAATATATAGTTTCAATCAAAAAAACTATTTTAATGAATTCAATAATTTTTTAAATAAATTATATTTTAATGAAATATTATTATTAAATAATATTTATTAAATATAAGTGATAATATAATTTTATGAAGTCAAGTGTAATTTTTATAAGGATCAGAAAACTATTATTGTTAAAAACATTATATTTTCAATAAATGGAGTTTTTTAATTTAAAAGTGTAAATTATCATATTTATAGAATTATTTTGATAAAAACATATTATTTTTAAAATCATCATTTTGAAATTATCCAATGGTTAATTTTTCAAAATTGTATGTGACAGTTGAATTTTTTTGTAATAAATAAATATAGTATAATTATAAGGTATGTATTATGACATTTAAAATGCCCAAAAGTGATGTAATAAATATTTTAAAGGGTATACAAGAAAAAAATAATGTTTACCATATAAAATAATGTTTTTTAAGTTATTTGATTAATTTTATAAAACCTTAATGAATCCTCCAAAACCTATATTATATTTTAAGTTTTTAAAATCAATTCTTTATAAACATTACTCACTTCCACATCATCAAGGGTATTATTTTAAGGAGTTCAGTTATTATTAATATAAAATAATGAAATAAACTCCTATTTTGAATAAACCATGGTAAAAAACCATGGGATGAATTGTGGATTGGATTAATATATCATATAGGGTCCAAAACCTAAGTTTAGAAATTAATAAAGAATTATCCTCACCTTTTCTATAAAAACTCACCTAACCTCCCATTACTTTTCACTCAAAACTCTTGGATCACAAATTTACACTACTCTTACATATATAAATTCCTCCAAAGGTGCCCTCAAACTATTAATAAGCTTATAATAAGCTTTAAGAAGCACCCTCTTAAGGTAAGGGATTGTCTCATTCTTCACTTTATTCAAGAACCTTCTTTATATAATGCCTTTTGATTGCCAACTATTCATGTTGGGATATGTTTTTACGCATCCCTATTAATATAATTATTATTTATAAGTGATTATAGACCCATTTAACTCTCATTAAACCCTTCTATAAATATTTATATACCCCCATTATGCTGCCAAAACTATCATGTGATTTTTCCATAACAAAAATTTGTGTAGTGAATACGTATCTCCATTTCCACTCAATGGTATTCACCTATATGTACTTATACTTAATTTATTGGTTAATTACATGTATGTAACACACACTCTTTAATTTTTGGATTAAATATGATGAAATATGATCCTATTTTGAATGATCTATGTGGAACATTTATGTATGTAAATGATATGAATATGACGGGTGGGCTCAGGATTATATAGACCTCCAATATATTGGGTAATGTTTTTATCACATGAGATATCATATATGGTGTAAGTTATGTTATCCTAATTACACTATGTTATTATTTCTCATTTTTTTCCCTTGACTCATGCTTATGATTTCTTGTTTTATGTTGTTTCCATATTTCCATGTTGTCTTTATGTTATCATCTTATATCATACTTTGATGTTCAAGTTTATAATTATAACACCTCTTATGTTTCCTTTATATGCCTATTAACTCACATGTACTATTTTATATTATGTTATACTTTAATTATTCCCTTACTGGGTATTTTATCTCACCCATTTCTTATGTACCTCCTCAAGCTATCCTGTGTAGTTTTAGAAGATCGAGGGAAATTACAAGCATGTTTTGGAGTTTTTAGATAGTGTTGATTTACCCATGTTTCATGTTATTATGATTTGTACCTAATTACCCAAATACACTAGTCCTCATTGCATTTTAGGGGTGTATTAATTGTATCTTTATGTAATAAATCATAAATTAAGGCATTTTAAAATATGGGTTGTCATAGTTGGTATCGGAGAAAAATCTAGTTTTTTAGGGGGGTTGGGATTATAAAACTCTAGTTAAATCATTAGGGGTAACAATAAACATAGTAAAAATCGATAAATTTTAGTAAAGTATGTATTAAGTGGTTTCAAAAAAAATATACATCGTTGTATAGATATAACAAGTGGATGTGGCTCTAGAACAGTTGTACTTAGGGGTAATAACCTTGAAAAGGGTACATTGAGTTGGACCAATCATCACCTGGTATGTGAAAATGATAATTACTTCACACCTAGTTTACACTCCTAGGGGATATTATTTGGTAAATTTACAATATCTTTACAAACCAAAATTAATGGAATAAAAATGTATATAATATTTTATATTAGGAATTATATCATAGATAACTTATATTAAAACCTATAAATTTATAGGTTAAGGAATATATATCATCAATGGGTTATCCCTTTAATATTCATGGTTTACCACTTATCCATTTAATAGTTTAAAAATATTCATCCCTAATTTTTCCTTTTTTTTAATCAATGGGTGGAAATAAGAGAAACCAAGTCAATAACCAATGTAAGGGGTAATGTGATGACTACCCAAATGAGATGCCCAACCCAATGGGAGAAAGAGTTGGGAACTTCATGATAAAACTTTCTCAGTTAACTCAAGTTTTTAACCAAAAATTGAATCAAGTGGAACGTTTGAATCCCCACCATGAAAGAGAAATTATAATTAAGATCTTTATATGATAAAGGCCTCAAAATTTTAGTGGACCTTCCAATACTTTAACCATAGAATAATGGATAAAAAACTATTGAAAAGATATTCTCATTCCTTTAATTATTTGAGCAAGTGACTTTAATGTTTTATATTTATTGTATAGAGGTAGAAGTTGATCAATGGTGGATGTTGATCAAAAATATGAAGTATGGGGAGGTGATCAAATTGATGGAGTGGAAGGAATTATGGAAAAAAAATTGACAAATATTTTCCTTGCACTTTATAAATTAAAATAAAGAGGGATTTATTTATCCTCAAGAAAATAGAAAACAAATACATTGGAGAGTACGAAGAAAACTTCACAATAATTTCATGATATACCTTTGACTTTTTCATCTCCAGTGAAATTAAATCTGAACACTTCTTTGGTAGGCTAAATCTGATTCTATGAAAAGATTTGTAAATTAAAGACATTGACAGCTGTAAGGAAATTATCTGATATGCCCTCAAAGTCGAAATAGAGATTGGTGAATCTCATGGATCTCATGGGATAGGAGATAAAAAGTAGAGAATGGATTTTAATCCTAGAGGTGTAATATATAAATATCATCAGGAGAAAAAATTATAACATCACACTTGTTAAAAGTGTGGGAAAGATTCTTGAAAACTATCTAAAGGGGGAAAGTAAATGCTTTAGGTGTGGAAAAGAAGGGTACCCAGCTAGTGATTACCGACGGGAGAAACCCACCAATGTGATAGATAAAAGGAATTCTCTATTAAACCCTTATCCTATTTTCCAATGTTTCAAATATAAGTAATAAGTACACTATGTGAATAAATTCACTAATCCAAGGGTATTTGAAAACAACTAATAAAAACAACCTCCAAGGCCTAGATATAAGGGCGACCTTATGCCATCATAACTGTTGTGGTGGATCCTGAAAATGAAGTGGTGAAAGGTACACTAGTTATTCATTTAAGTATAATGAATGTACTTTTTCATTCTAGTTCTAAACATTCTTTCATATCATGGAAGTTTAGTAGAATTATTCAAACACCTCTACAAAACATGGAAGTTAAGTTATCAATGAAGACATCAAATGGGTGAATTATTGAATCCCAAGTATATAACTCCTCCCCTATCAAAATTTTTGGGTTGAATTTACAAAAAATATTATAATACTCTCGTTAGTGGAATTTGATTCCATTCTGGGTAGGGATTGTATTTCCTTATATAAATCCAATATAAATTGATGACAAAATGAAATCACCCTCTGTGTCACTAATCGTTCTCCAATTCTACACATGCTTAAAGAGGATGATGAATCTTATTTGGTATCATCATCTCAATCATGGATATTATTACCTTGAGAGAAACTATATCTAGATAAAATGATTAAGACTAAGGAAAAGATCATCCTTGATGACATTCCCATTTCAAGGGAATTCACTGATGTGTTTCTCAAAGAATTATCTGGTCTTCCTCCTAGACATGAGGTTGATTCATCAATTGAGCTTACACCAAGATATTTTCCAATATCCAAGAATCTATATAGAATGTCTATTGTTGAACTTAAGTAACTGAAGAAGAAACTATAGGAGAATATAGATAGAGGTTTTATATACCTAAGTGCTTTACTATGGGGTGCACTGGTCCTCTTCATCAAGAAGAAGGATAGTTCAATGTGTCTCTACATTTATTGTTGTGAGATCAAAAGGATAAAAATAAGGAACAAGTATCTGCTTCCATGGATTTATGGATTGTTTAATCATCTAAATTAATCCTAGTACTTCTCTAAGGTGTATCTCTAGTTGGTATATTACTAAGTAAAGGTAAAGAAGGGGGATATCCCCAAGCCTAATTTTTGTAAATTTTATGATTACTATGTGTTCATAGTGATTCCATTTGGACTCACTAATGATCTAGAAATCTTTATGGAATTTATGAATAGATTATTTATGGATTACGTTGACAAATTTATGGTAGTCTTTATAGATAACATTTGTATCTACTCAAAAAAAAGAAGGAACATTATGAGCATTTCAATGTCATGTTGAAGACTTTGATAAAGGAAAAGTTTTTTTTGAAGTAAAGTAAATGTGAGTTTTGGATAGATAAAGTAACCTTTATGGGTAATATTATCACCAAAAAAGGGATATCTGTAGATCTTTCAAAAATATAGGAAATAAAAGGATGGACCAAACCAACCTCTATGATGAAAACCCATAGTTTCATTAGATTATCTAGGTATTAATTTCAATTTTTGAGAAACTTCACATGATTGTAAATCCCAATAACCAAGATAACTTAGGATAGGGTGAAGTTTTTCAAAAATGATGATTGAAAATATAACTTTAAAGATTTGATGACGAGGCTAATCACTACATATGTGCTCACATTACCCATTAGTGGGGAAGTATTTGTGATCTTTAGTTATGCGTCTAAAAAAGTATTGGGTTTTGTATTCATGGAAGATGAAAAATTGATAGCCTATGCCTCTTTCAATAAAATATCCATGAGAATAACTACCTAACACATGATATAAAATTGGATTTTGTGCTATTTTCATTGAATATTTAGAAAAATTATCTATACAGGGAGAAGTATGAAATATATACAAATAATAAAGGTCTCAAGTATATATTCACACAATAGGAGATAATACTCCCTAAAAATATTGTTAAAGTTGATTAAGGATTATGATTATTCAATCCATTTCTATCCTAGGAAGGTGAAAAAAGTGGAATATACTCTGAGTATAAAGGATCCTACAACACTATACATGATTTTAACACCCCAAGCTTCCACGGTACGCTTCTCGCTGAATAATACAGTAGCGTGTGTTGTACGCAACTTCAAATTCTAACACACACCACAACTAATAAAACTAGCCGTTATGAATGGTAATTCCTACTTTTTAAAATTTTATACATTTTATCTTTCAAAATGGAATTAATTTTTGGATTCAGGATATCAAAATTATCCTAGGGTAAAATTTTGGTACTTTTCAGATAACTTTCATATTTTGATGAATAGTGAAAATTACTAAATTTTAATTAAAAACAATTTTTTTAATCAAAATAATTAATAGTGATAAATTACGAATTTGAATGGTTTTATAGTATATTTAGAATATATTTTTACCATTTAATACAATTTTGGTCATTGTACATAATTTCACATTTAAACCAGACATAAACAAGTGTCAATCTTTTTATAGTTATTATTTCTTAAAAACACGCTTTTTGTTTTAACAACGGGAATTAATTTTAAATTAATTTCTTCCACTTCTGTGTTATGAATTTGGAAAAATGGATTCCATATTTTTAATCAGGATTTCCAAATTATTTAAATAGGTAACTCTTATTTTTAGACATTTTTAATAATTACTTCGGTAAATATTTTATTTACCATGGTTAAAGGGTAAATCCGGTAAATAAGGGTAAAAAAATAATATTATAATAATATTAATTTACCCTAAAACATGTACTAACCCTATTGGTTGATACATGTCCGACCATGGGCATCTTTGGGTCGATTTTGGGACCCCATGGATCCACTTGTAAGTGATAATGACACTTTATATTAATTAAGTAAAAGTAAATACAAAAATGACATAAGCCTATATCTTTTAGAAAAACAATTTTTACATAGAGTTATATATTTTATATTTTAAAATATAAATATTAATTAGAAATATTATAATATTTCCTACATAATGTTATTTTATTTATAATTTTTATACATTAAATAATTTAATTTATTTTTGACACTATGATGATGCAGTAATTACCTTATTAGTGAAATATTAAAATAATTGATATTATAAATAACCAAATAAAAATAATTTGAGACTTTTAATGAATTACATGAATTTTATAGGTTAATATAAAATGTTAGGATTGATTTAATTAAATTTTTTTGAAGTAATCATTCTGTTAAGATTTTCACAAAAATCAAATACCAAATAGTGTCAAAATTGACATAAAAGAGTTTTTAAAACAAATTTTATATTATTAATTGATATTAAATTCCTAAAAATCTAAGGTTTGTCCAAAGTACTTTTATCATGATAGGTGTATAATTAATGGACCACTTGGGGGTCTCTTGTATGTATATAGTAAGTTTATTAACTATATAATATAAAATACAAAGTGACATGGTAAATGTCAAACTAATTAACTAAGAGTTAAAACTAAAATATAAGGTTAATATAATGACCCAAACCTGTCTAAAATCTATTTTTTGAATGTATTTAGACCCATATCCACCTTATACTTTGAATAATCCACTTTGGAGCCATTAGAAACCGAATAGGAATTTATTATAAAATAATACATTAAGTTTTTCCTAAAGAGCCCCTCCTCCCCCTTATAAAAGGACACCACTTATAACCAATTATTCACACCTTCAAAACCTTTTTTTCTCGGCCAACCTCTACCCAACTATCCTCCCAACTTTCCTCACATAAAACTAGAGGCCTTATTTTGATCAGAATTCCAACCTAAGAATCACTTTTGATCAAATCAAAAGGAAGAACCCGAAGAAGAGGTAACGTCTTCACCACCCTCTTTAAAGTTCCTTTCTTCTTCAACTTATTCTTTCCTTGTTATTTCCATTATAAAATAATAACTCCAGTATATTCTATATACTATGATGTTATTATAATTATGGAAAAAACAAATTCATTATTCTATCCATCCCTTGAATGACATGTCACCATACGTGCGTACGTACGGCCTACCATCTCCACGTTGTGGTGTAATTGTTATTCAATATATTATTATTTATATGGGTATAATAATGATGTATAATTCATGTAAATAATAAATATAAAATTATAATTATTCTTTCTATATGATATACCATCCAATTATATATTATTTTAATATCAAAAGAATGATATTGTCGCTCGTGCGTACGTACGGATTACCGTCTCCACGAACACGATGAGATTCATTCCCCATCATATCCATTCAAGAATAAATTTCATTTGATGAATAAAAATAATTTTTAGATACATGATATCATTCTGGATATGAATAAGATACATCCAGTATATAACAAATATGGCTCGCATAACAAATAATATAAAGGAAAACGAATCCGTTAACACCCGAAACGGCGATAATACTAAGATATTATTAACAAATTAATGTTAAAAGCTAATATATGATATCATATTAATGTAAATGATTTTTGTATAATTCAATAACAATTATTTCACCATTATACAGTAGTTTAACCTACCATCTACCAAGGAAAATGTACAAAGTAAGGGGTTTCTTATCTCACTTTTAATTCCGTGAGATTTCCATTGTTCACCACTTATTTATTGCATGTGGTGTATGTACTGCCCATGATTGTATTAATTGTGAAATATACTTTAATTTATGGATATTTACATCATCATTGTATGATACTTCTTTCATGTGTGTATGTTTTTTAAGTTACCAAATTGATAAGGGAATTTGAAATTTCAATTTCCACTCATTTGGCTTTACGCATACTTCATTGATTATTTTACACCAAGATTATGTGTGGAATCACTATTCATTTGTTTATGTCATAATTTCCACTCCCCTTTCTGTGGATATAATTTTGATACACATAATCACTCCATTGATAAATTCTCAAGTCGTCGATATGAACTTGATAAGAGTAATTTTAACTCAATCTCCATTTATTGAGTTAAACATCCAATTCATTGGTATTGTTTTTACAAGAATATGTGTGAATGTCCTATGATTGATTTACACTAAATATCCAATCATATTGAGTGTATTTATATTTTTCACACATAATTATGTCGTTGATTTATCCTTAACCTAAGGATATGGTCTTTATAAGAGAATTAATCTCAATTTACATCCCATTGAGACTTATTTGTTGTTATACACCAAATCACTTTTATGTGGTGTATATAATGTACATTGATATAGTATATCATGAATCCCTTTATTCTCATGATATTATAAAGTTTTTATTACCTTAATTATTTTTATTCAAGTGTCTCTCTTTTGGTTAGTAACTCTAACTAAAATATTATTTTAAAATGTTTTAAATATTTATTATTCTAAATCATTCTCATTAATGTCCATGTTTTAAAAATGGTTCTAAGGATTTATTTTTATGGACATTAAAGTTTTAAAATCAAAATTCCTTTTAAAAGTTTCAAAGTGGTATGGGACACTTTGATTCAAAAATATATTTTAAATGTATTCTTGACAAATAGTGTGACTTTTAAATGTTTTCAAGAAAAAGGGGGATATTTCTCTCAATAGTTTGATGCTTATTTTAATTGATGTCAATATCCTTCATTATTCTAGATTGAGGTTAATCTGATACAATACAATCTTCCATATTGTATCGAATGAGTTATGTTTTACTGTGGATGTGCTATTTTTATACCATTCATGGTTTGTGGTTACATTATTGACATATCTTATGCTAGTTTTACTATGAATGTTTATGTTATGTTTCAAAATTTTCATATGAGGAATGAATTGGACTTAGTAAGTAATGGGTGGAGCCTACTATAGCTTATCGATGCATCGGTAGGTCTCATGAGACAACCTAGTGTCTTGGCACGAGGCCTTGATAAAATTTTATTTCTAGTCTTGTCATGAAGCCTTGGCTACGTGGTTATGATAGTCTATCATTATGCATTCCATAATTATGAAAGTGGTTATTGATATTGCATTTGATTATTCGACTAGTAGAACATCCATGTGAATAAGTAAATGGAATTATTTCATTTTATCTTTTCCATATTATGCTGAAGTTAAAGTTTAAAAGGCTTTTGTTTTAGTTATACATTTCCTTAAGTGTTTATACTTATCTATGAAAGCTTCTGCTATATTGTTATCCTTACTGAGCATCAGAGCTCACCCCTTTCAATGTTTTATTTTTTCCGGAATGTGAAGAAGTAATTTATGAATGACCTACAGGGATAATATGAGGGGATATGAAGAAAAGATGTTGTTGTAGTTTTTTTACCTTATGATGTAATGTAAGACTTATGAATATATCTAGTTTTTTCAAGACTACTAAACTAATCAGTATTTTGATACTTGATCCTTTATGATCATGCCAATGATACGTAATAATGCACTGACTCTGGGTAACTGGGGTCGGGGCGTTGCAGTTGGTATCAGAGGAAGTTTAGTACCAACCTTGGGAGCTAGATTTAGATAAACTCTGATTAGAGCACATAGCCCTAAGATAGACTTTGAGGATTAGTATAGAGGAACTTCCTAGAATTTTGGTATTGTATATATTTTGTGAGTTTTCTGAGCAATACATCCCTGTCTGGATATGAGCAGGTAGAGGAAGCTCTGGAACAGATGTACCTAAGGGTAAAACCCAAAAACACTGCTTTGAGCTAGACTCGAACGGGAACTGGTGCACTACAACGGGCATTGCTGCACTCTTGGTTATGACACTCCAGGGGGATATGCTTAGGATAATTTACATTTTCTTTACAAACCAATTTAAAGTATTATATATAATATGAGATTAAATTACCTTGGTGAAAATATGATGACATGATATTCTCTAAATGATTTTATGACTGATGTTACTCACACAATGCTTTCTGGTTTTAGTCAATGACTGGATTCCAAGGAAGTCATAGTGACTTTGAGAATGATGTACAAGGTGGGAACGGTGGTGGAAATGAGCAACAAAATGGAATGTTGATAGGCGTAAAAGATATCATCTTCATCCAAATCAATTTTCCAAAAATATGATCAATAATATATATATTAACCAATTCCCGGAATCAAAAAAGAAGAGAAAGGTGATGAATGATAAGAGATCAAATAGTGGAGGCCATGGATAAAGGAATCCTCAATTTCCATCATGCAGGAAATGTGGAAGGAGACACCCAAGAAAGTGTCTCAATGGAATAAAGAAATGATTTACGTGCGGGAAGGAAGGACATAAAGTGAAGAATTGCCGATGAAAAATGAAGAGTACTATGGAAGAAGATAAAAATGGTACCAAGAATCCATTTACAGTCATTTGCCGTAAATATAGGGGACCTGGCCATTACCCGAGATAATTCTCTATTCTATAGGATATTTTCTTGTTCAAAGAAGAATATATATGGAAATAAATGGTTGGAGAAATGTTTAAAAATTATTAGTGCTCCTTGTTGATGGGTTTACTTTGGAATAATTTTCTCTTGTATTTGTAACCCTACAGTTTTCCATGTGAGAATGATATTTGAGGAAGAATTATCTTTTCTCTTGTGGATATAGTTATAAATAACCATTTGGTTTTATATGATCATTGGGTTTGAGGTAATTACAAGTTATTATAATTCGGGATGAAAATGTAAGGTATGAGATAACATTTTTGGTTAAATTATGTTATGGTTATTTTGAGGAATTTATCTCATTTTGGTAATTTTATAAAATATAGTTTTTGAAAAAGGACAACACGCAGACCATGTGACAACCCATCGCGTCGGACAAAGCTATGGGAATCGAACCCACAACCAAAGTGCAATTGGGATTTATCGCCTACCACCGGACTACGTGAAGTCCCTGGTTAGTGTGACTATTATTTTTAGTTAAATGATTTTATTGATAAATAATAATTTGATTTGGGATCTTATGCCTTTTCAAATAAATACCCATAGTATAGGAAAATGATTTTGTGATTAAGTGATAAATGTTATTTTGGAAGATGTTCGCTTTGTTGGGAACAATATATGCCCAAGGAAAATAGAATAGTATGGGATTTCATTTGAGGAGTAATGGTGGATTTTTATCTATGTTTTTATTTTGTATTTATAGTGATTTAGGTTATTTATGGAAATGATTAACCTATAATAGAGAATATGTGATCAGGTTAATTACTTTTAAGTATGTGACTTTAAGAGTAATTGATGCCATTTGGAGATACCATTTAATGTGGAAGACTACATAACCAAATTCTTCTAAGTTTTGAGTTTCAATATTATTTTAGATTTTATTAAAGTATTTTAAGGACAATTATTTATTGAATGCTATTTATTTAACTTTGGGGTATTGTTGGTTTAATTTTAGAAATTAAGATTAGTGTTTCTTTCTCTAATGAAATAACCTTTTGGGGGATCATCGGATCTTATACTAACCATTTTGGTTTTGATTAATATCTAAAGACAAGGTAAATATATAGTTTATTCTTCATGGATCATGTGATTCTATAAGAATTTTATTATAGCTCTTCTAGTGTGACCAAGTCTTCTGGAATACTCATCGTTTAAAAATGAGTTAGTAGTAGAAATTTATTAAAGAATGAAACTTTATTTAAAAATTAAGTATATCTCTTTATGTTCTTATTCAATCTCGGAAATGAATTCCTCATCTTTATGTAATGTAACTTAAAAAATAATAATAATAAAAATGTTGTCCGTTTACTTTTCCTACTGGGAAACTAATGACCTTTTGTCCCATCACAAGTTTGTGGTTTTCTTATTGTTAACTTTCTCTTGATCATGTTTTTTATCCCTCTCCATCATAACTTGACACTTATTTTATCATCCATATCCATGTTTTTCTACATGGAATCCTAGTATAGGTTATCTCGGGTGACCTTTGTTCTTCTCTTTCTTTCTTTTAAAGTGATAGTTTTATTGACTCTTTTTCCGATGTGGGACTTTCCATTATATTCCCAAGCCCAATTTTAAAAATTGTGAGGATGCAATTTATTGAATTAGGGGAGAATGTAACACCCCAAGCTTCCACGGTACGCTTCTCACTGAATAATACAGTAGCGTGTGTTGTACGCAACTTCAAATTCTAACACACACCACAACTAATAAAACTAGCCGTTATGAATAGTAATACCCACTTTTTAAAATTTTATACATTTTAACTTTCAAAATGGACTTCATTATTGGATTCGGAATATCAAAATTAGCCTAGGGTGAAATTTTGGTACTTTTCGGATAACTTTCATATTTTGATGAATAGTGAAAATTACTAAATTTTAATTAAAAACAACTTTTTTAATCAAAATAATTAATAGTGATTAATTATGAATTTGAATAGTTTTAAAGTATATTTAGAATATATTTTTACCATTTAATACAATTTTGGTCATTGGACATAATTTCACATTTAAACCAGACATAAACAAGTGTCAATCTTTTGATAGTTATTATTTCTTAAAAACACGCTTTTTGTTTTGACAGTGGGAATTAATTTTAAATTAATTTCTGTCACTTCTGTGTTCTGAATTTGGAAAAATGGATTCCATATTTGGAATCAGGATGTCCAAATTATGTAAATAGGTAACTTTTATTTTTATACATTTTGAATAATTACTTCGGTAAATATTTTATTTACCATGGTTAAAGGGTAAATCCGGTAAATAAGGGTCAAAAAATAATATTATAATAATATTAATTTACCCTAAAACGTGTCCTAAAACTATTGGTTGATACATTTCCGATCATAGTCATCTTTGGGTCGATTTTTGGACCCCATGGATCCACTTATAAGTGATAATGACACTTTATATTAATTAAGTTAAAGTAAATAAAAAAATGACATAAGCGTATATCTTTTAGAAAAAAAAATTTTAAATAAGGTTATATATGTTATATTTTCAACTATAAATATTCAATAGAAATATAAAAATATTTTCTACATAATGGTATTTTATTTATAATTTTTAGACATTAAATAATTTAATTTATTTATGACACAATGATGATGCAGTAATTACCTTATTAGTGAAATATTAAAATAATTGATATTATAAATACCCAAATAAAAATAATTTGAGACTTTTAATAAATTAAACAAATTTTATAGGTTAATATGACATGTTAGTATTTATTTAATTAACTTTTTTCGAAGTAATCATTCTGTTAGGATTTTCAAAAAAATCAAATACCAAATAGTGTGAAAATTTACATAAAAGAGTTTTTAAAAAAAGTATTATATTATTAATTGATATTAAATTCCTAAAAATATAAGGTTTGGAAAAAGTACTTGTATCATGATAGGTTTATCATTAATGGACCACTTTGGGGTGTCTTGGATGTATATAGTAAGTTTATTAACTATATAATATAAAATACAAAGTGACATGGTAAATGTAAAACTAATTAACTAAGAGTTAAAACTAAAAGATAATGTTAATATAATGATACAAACCTGTCTAAAATCTATTTTTTGAAAGTATTTAGACCAATATCCACCTTATAATTTTAATAATCAACTTTTTATCCATTAGAAACTGAATATGAATTTATTATAAAATAATACTTTAAGTTTTTTCTAAAGAGCCCCTCCTCCCCCTTATAAAAGGACACCACTTCTAACCAATTCTTCACATCTTCAATGCCTTTTGTCTCAGCCAACATCTACCCAAATATCCTCCCAACTTCCCTCAAATCAAACTAGAGGCCTTATTTTGATAAGAAATCCAACCTAAGAATCTTTTTTGATCAAATTAAAAGGAAGAACCCGAAGAAGAGGTAACGTCTTCACCACCCTCTTTAAAGTTCCTTTTTTCTTCAACTTCTTCTTTCCTTGTTATTTTCATTCAAAAATAATAACTCTAGTATATTATATATACTGTGATGTTATTATAATTATGGAACAAATAAATTCATTATTCTATCCATCCCTTGAATGACATGTCACCATACGTGCATACGTACGGCCTACCATCTCCACGTTGTGGTGTAATTGTTATTCAATATATTATTATTTAAATGGGTATAATAATGATGTATAATTCATCTAAATAATAAATATAACATGATAATTATTCTTTCTATATGATATACCATCCAATTATATATTATTTTAATATCAAAAGAATGATATTTTCGCTCGTCCATACGTACGGATTACCGTCTCCACGAACGCGATGAGATTCATTCCCCATCATATCCATTCAAGACTAAATTTCATTTGATGAAAAAAATAATTTTTAGAGACATGATACCATTCTGGATATGAATAAGATACATCCCATCCATAACAAATATGGCTCGCATAACAAATAATATAAAGGAAAATGAATCCGTTAACACCCGAAACGACAATAATACTAAGATATTATTAACAAATCAATGTTAAAAGATAATATATGATATCATATTAATGTAAATGATTTTTTTATAATTAAATAACAATTATTTCACCATTATACAGGAGGTTAACCTACCTTCAAACAAGGAAAATGTACAAAGTAAGGGGTTTCTTATCTCACTTTTAATTCCGTGAGATTTCCATTGTTCACCACTTATTTATTGCATGTGGTGTGTGTACTGCCCATGATTGTATTCATTGTGTAATATACTTTAATTTATGGATATTTACATCATCATTGTATGATACTTCTTTCATGGTTGTATGTTTCGTAAGTTACCAAATTGATAAGGGAATTTGAAATTTCAATTTCCACTCATTCGGCTTTACGCATACTTCATTGATTATTTTACACCAAGATTATGTGTGGAATCACTATTCATTTTCTTATGTCATAATTTCTACTCCCCTTTCTATGGATATAATTTTGATACACATAATCACTCCATTGATAAATTCTCAAGTCGTCGATATGAACTTGATAAGAGTAATTTTAACTCAATCTCCATTTATTGAGTTAAACATCCAATTCATTGGTATTGTTTTTACAAGAATATGTGTGAATTTCCTCTGATTTATTTACACTAAATATCCAATCATATTGAGTGTATTTATATTTTTCACACATAATTATTTCTTTTATTTATCCTTAACCTAAGGATACGGTCTTTATAAGAGACTTAATCTCAATTTACATCTCATTGAGACTTCTTTGTTGTTATACACCAAATCACTTTTATGTGGTGTATATAATGTAATTTGACATAGTATATCATGAATCCATATATTATCATGATATTAAAAAGTTTTTATTACCTCAATTATTTGTATTCAAGTGTCTCTCTTTTGGTTAGTAACTCTAACTAAAATATCATTTTAAAATGTTTTAAAGATTTATTATTCTAAATCATTCTCATTAATGTGCATGTTTTAAAAATGGTTTTAAGGATTTATTTTTATGGACATTAAAGTTTTCAAATAAAAATTCTTTTTAAAAGTTTCAAAGTGGTATGGGACACTTTGATTCAAAAATATATTTTAAATAGATTCTTGACAAATAGTGTGACTTTTAAATGTTTTCAAGAAAAAGGGGGATATTTCTCTCAATAGTTTGATGATTATTTTAATCGATGTCAATATCCTTCATTATTTTTGATTGAGGTTAATCTGATACATTACAATATTCTATATTGTATCGAATGAGTTATGTTTGACTGTGGATGTGCTATTTTTATACCATTCATGGTTTGTGGTTAAAGTATTGACATTTCGTATGCTAGTTTTAATACAAATTTTTATGTTATGTTTCAAAATTTTCATATGAGGAATGCATTGGACTTAGTAAGTGATGGGTGGAGCCCGCTATAGCTCCTCTATGCATCGGTAGGTCTCATGAGACAACCTAGGGTCTTGGCATGAGGCCTTGACAAAATCTTATTTGTAGTCTTGGAACGAGGCCTTGGCTATGTGGTTATGACAGTCTGACATTATACATTCCATCCATATGAAAGTGGTTATTGATATTTCATGTGATTATTCGACTAGTAGAATATCTATGTGAATAAGTAAATGGCATTATTTCATTTTATCTTTGCCATATTATGCTGAAGTTCAAGTTTAAAAGGATTTTTTTTAGTTATACATTGCCTTAAGTGTTTATGTTTATCTATGAAAGCTTCTGCTATATTGTTATCCTTACTGAGCATCTGATCTCACCCCTTTCAATGTTTTATTTTTTCTAGGATGTGAAGAAGTAATTTATGAATGACCTTCAGGGATAGTATGAGGGGATATGAAGACAATATGTTGTTATAGTTTTTTTTACCTTATAATATAATGTAAGACTTATGAATATATCTAGTGTTTCCAAGACTACTAAACTAATTGGTCTTTTGAGACTTGATCCTTTGGGATCATGCCAATGATATGTAATAATGCACCGACTCTGGGTAACTGGGGTCTGGGCGTTACAATGATAAGGATTACAAGGGATCCAATATTCTTGGAAAAAACAAAGGATGGACATAGGAATAATAAAAGTAACTTCATCTTACCTTGCTGAAATAATTTCTCAACAATCCATTCTTGAGAGATTCAAGGAGTCCCAAAAATACGATGAGGTTCTGTATAAAAAGGTAGAAAATATTCTGAAGTTCAACTTTTCTAAATATGAATTTATATGTTTTGGAACCCGGATATGCATCCATCAAAAATATAACTAAAGAAGTAACCTATAGATGATGCACATAGATCATCCTTCTTTATTTATCTATGAAGAACTAAGATGTATATAGATTTAAAGAAAAACTTCTGGTGGGATAACATAAATAGGGAGATTTTAGAATTTTATCATGATGCTTGGTATGCTGGAAAGTCAAGGTTTAATGACAGAAGTCCAATAATTTGATGTAACCATTGTACATACCAGTATGGAAATTGGAAAAAATAACCACATATTTCATTGTAGGGCTCCCCAAGACACCTAAAGAAAATAATTCCATCTGGGTAGTAGTATTTTACTTTACCAAGTTAGTTCATTTAATTACTATCAAGAAATATTTATCTCTTGAAAAACTCACCAATATATATAAGGTAAGTGGTAAGACTATATTGAGTTCCACTATCTATTGTATATGATTAAGATCCAATGTTTTCCTTTAGTTTCTTGAGAATCCTTAAGTAAGAATTGGATACAAACTAAGATTTATCACTACTTTTCACCCTCAAACAGTGTTCATTATGAAACAACCATTCAAACTCTATGATATATAATGAGATCATGTTCAATGGATTTCGAAGGACATTGGGATCAACACCTTCCCCTAATGGAATTCTCATATATAAATAGTTTTCATTATAGCATTCAAATGGCACCTTATGAGGATCTTTATGAGAATAGGTGTAGGACTCCAACATGATGAGATGAAGTTGGATAATAGAATCTGATGGGACCTGATCTTATCCAAGAGATGATAGAGAAGTTGCAAACTATTTGACATCATTGAAAATCTGCACAAAGTTGAGATAAAATATATAAAAACAATCATTTATGAAACTTGTATTTTTAGGTTAGATATAAAGTGTTCCTTCATATAACTTTATAGAATCAATTCATGAGGTTTAGGAAAAAATGAAACACTATTACATATTGGGATATATTCAGCTCTAGAAAAATATTTTATCAGGGCTAAAAAGGCACTATTAAAAGGGGGACCCTTTTATTAGCACTAAAAATGCATTTATAAATGGGGTCTTTTATCAGTGAAAAAAAACACTGATAAATTTGTTCCTTTATCAGTTCTAGATTATCACTAATAAAGATTATACTAATGCAGTGTACTATTAAAAGTACAGCACACTGTAACATCAAATACAGGTATATGGAAAATTCATAATTTAATTGAAATAAAAATTATATCAAAAATAAAAAAACACTACATTATAGACATTTAAAACATTTTTTTGTACAATTTCATTAGAAAGTATAATTTATCGCAAGAATTAAAAAACATCAATGGTTTCATTATCATTTTTACCCTACACCCTCTCAAAAAAGACCAATCATGGTAAAAAGAATTAGCATATATAAGAAAAAAAATATTATGTTAGTAATACTATAAAGAAATAAATTAAATATAAAATATGAAACAACACATTAACAAATTTTCATTTTTAAACTGAAAACATGAAATTTGATTCATACCGGTCACACCATGTATCGGATTGAGGTTAGGTTGATTAATACACATCACAAATGACTTATGGATTGTTTTCCTAAAATATCAAAATAATATGAATGTTTTTTTTCTAATTTTTTATTATGTAACATGTGTTTTGAGCTAAAATTCCATTTTTAAAATCAAAACATACAGTTTGAGTCATACAGGTCATGTAAGATCCCATCTTTTCTTAGAGGTATGGAACCTTTAGTTTTTACCTTTTTCCTCTTTTTTAACCTTAAAAATGCTTCTAATCACTTAGATTTGAAATCAAAAGTGTTTGGGACTTTTTCAGATCTCATATCTCTAAGTTATGTAGAAAACATGAGAGGCACATGGTTAGTGCATTATTAGTTCTAATTGTGCACCTCAAACTGTGCGGCCCTATAAGGGTTCCACATAGTTTGTCAAAACCATTTAAGGGGTCCATTTTCCATGCGGGTCTGAGATAGAGGGTGATCATGGTTTTCACACAGTTAGTCTAACCATGCACTACAGGCCATTCAGGGTGTTCTCTTTGGATGTTGTGGTGTACATGGTTGGCATACAGTTGGCCCAACCCTATATCCAAACCGTTAAACCTTTAAATATTAGGAGAAAATACCATTTTCCCCACCATATTTTTAAATAACCCTCCTCCTTTATTATTTTACAGCAGATGCACAACCCTATCATCCTCCCTTCTAAGATCATTCAAGCCTAAATCTAGGATTTGAAAGTAGTTTCTCTATCCAATGTCTAATTGAACCATTTTTCATATTAATTAAATGTCACTGGTGAGCTCTACATTCCTTTATCTATTTTATTCCTTTATATTCCTATCGAGGAAGTTATTTTGGTATGAGCTCATATGCCCTATTTCTAATAAATTTTCCCATTATTATTTTTTCTTATGATATGGACTTAACCAAAGGTTGATAATAGATGAGTGCTTCTATACAGGCATAAGGTAGGTGTTCTATGAATTTTCCCTCAATGTCTCTCCATTTTTAAATTTTCATCATAGTGTGCATGTCAGTTTCACTAGGCATTACTCCTAAAATTATCATGATTTAAATTAAATTTTCTATGATCACTAATGATTCCTCTTAACATCATAGGAGGTTTAGACCTCAACATTTACCACCCAATTTTGGGTGTGTTTTTTTTTGTGCCTTTAGTGACCAATATTATGGTGACCTGAGATACTATTTGGGTGATCTTGACTTGACCCATGGAAAGGTAAGTGTTTCAAATTAATATTTAAAACTCTAAAAAATTAAATGGAAATTGTGTTTATATATATATATATATATATATATCACTTAACCTTGATAAAATGTAATAAAATTTGATATTGGTTGCATTTCCTCTTTGACTTTGTCACTTATAATGAAAGGTGTTGTAATGAACCTAAGAAAATTATAAAATGAATGGTTATTACATTATATATGATGAATTATGAATATATATAAATATGAGTATATTGTGCCTATTGAAAATTAACCTTTTTTATTATTATATAAATGGTTAGACTTGATCCCGCCTTGGATTCCTGAGGGAATGCCTTAAGCGCTTAGAGGGTGCCATTATGATTCATTGATCCAGTTTCCAAAGGAGACATCCCATTTGGAACTTGTTCCTTGTCTATTATTGGATACTTAGTATGATATAATAGGATCACTATTCTTATCCATAAAATTAGAATTCATTGGATTCACTCCTTGGATTCAGAATGATGTCTTAGGACATGCGACACCTTAGATTATTATCCTTGGTCTCCATTCATGCTTATCCTGGGATTTACCATTAGACTTGATCTATGGAATCAGTTATATATTATTCCAGTATAATTCCTTGGGTATACCCCTTGTATTTCACTTATCCCCTTTATTTCTTGGATTCATGGTTGTGTACAGTGAGCTAGCCTAACCTTTTAAGGTCAAGGATGCATTATTATCTCCTTGAATATTTTCTCATTATTATCACCTTTATTTCTATATGATTATTATAATTGTATTACCTAATACCTTGACTAAACAATTAAATGAACTTGTGCTCAGAGACATCTATCTTAGGTTGGAGTTGGTATGGTTGGCCAGGTGTCCCATGAGGAACTTGAGCTTGACTTAGGTTGTATTTATTTCCTACTTTACTTTGATATTCCTACACATTGTTACAATTTATATTCACAAACTGGCTTTGTATAGACACCATTGGTGTTGACCTACTGGTTTTATCTCACACCCTATCTGGGACACCGATGGTGCCCAGTAAGATTATATGATTTTAGGTGTGGATAATGGGAAGCATCCAGTTACAGATCCATGACTTCTTGTATTATAATGGGAGCTTGGTAGTATATAATCGGACCAGTGATCAAGATGATTGGATAGTTTTTTGGACTTTTTAATCTTTTTTATCTGTCATATTTCATGTATACTTGATCCTTTTCTAGATACATGACATCATTTTTGTATATGGAACTATTTTATCTTTTAAGCTTATTATTTACGGCTTAGATGGTTATACTTATTTTGTTTCCTTATCCATTATTATTTCTCCCATTATTTATTTATACATCATTTAAAATTGTGTTTCACTCAGTTTATGAGGTTGTAGTCTCCCCACCATACCACCTTGGATTCTTGTTATTATTCGGTATCCTCTAGAATATATAGAGGCATGCTTGAGGCCATCTAGCCAACTGGTTCGGCTACTGTTATCAGGTGAGCTAGGTCGGGACATCACAAAGTGCTATAATAGGTTTCTTTTATTTGCCTTACTATTTTGGTAAGGTAGAAATGATGCTAGGATATATTTAAATTTGGTAATTTTCTTATTCCTAGGAGTAGCTAACCCACAAATGGGAGAAAATCCAAATTTCCTGTGATAGGATATGATGTTTTATTTTATTATTTTTATAGTTGTTTTTATTCCACCATTGGGTTATGCCCGTGATTTGGGATGTTATTATTACTATGATGTTGGATTATATTTAACACTTTCCCTGATATGGAAAGTAATCATTGATCATGCATCATTTTAGGAACCTTATAGAATTAATATGACATGCATTATGTCATTCCATGTAGGTTTCATTTCTTGGATGAATGATACTTTCCATATGTTCCTTGAGTGATACATTTGATATGCAACTTACTTTTCTACATAAAAAAGTGATTGAATAGTTGGTTATTAAAATGTATACACCAACCTAAATGGTGTTTTTATGTATAGTTTGATTCTATCACCTTAATTAATCAATTATTAAAAGTTTTTTTTATGAAACTGAGGTTACATAGACTGAAACGTTAGTTGATTTTGAATACATGAATTTCATTTGTAATATTAAGAGTGCATGTACCTCTATAAATTGGGAATGACAATTTATCTAGTCAATACAACTTATACTACCCGCTACATTCTTCTATCGAATTTAAAGGTTTGTATGCAGTTAAATAAACTAACAATCATAATTTATAGAGAAAGTAATTGAATAAATTTGGAATGGTACTCATATAACTGGTCTATAAAATGAATGGAAGAATTTATAAATAAAATTATAATACAGTCATCATTAAATGGGGATTCCAATTGAAATTAAAGGGTTTCCCCTTATAAATTGAAATTTACCATCCATATATTGGGACCCTTATAGTAAAATAGATAACTTGAACTATATACAACCTTAGTAGTAGGAAGTGTGTAGTTTCTCTTATGAGTAATTGTGACCAATCTTACCACCCAGACCTAGCATTAGGATTAGGAAGAGGGGTGTGACTTACTTAATGGAAGGTTTTTATTTTTCCTACTTCTATATTTGTGTTATTTCATTACTTAAATTATATATAAGGTTTGTTTTTATAATTTATAGATTGATTACTCTATGAAATATTCAAGTTATGTGCCATGATTTTGGTGACAACCATGCTCCAGAGGTATGGGCCCCGATCCACCAATGTTTCCTCTAGTAGTGCCACCTATTTCATATCCTATTATTCCTGATATGGGTGATTATGCCCATTTTTTATAGGGATTACTTAATATTATGTAGACTGTGTAGGTATATATGTGACCTAACTCTTCTATGGTTGAGTTAAACTAAGAGTTTCAGTAGAAACAATCTTCCCAAATTTTCAGGGGATGTAGGTCCTCAAGCTAGGGAGTCATGGATGTAGGCCATGCTATTGATTTTCAAGCATCTTGAGACACTTATTTAGAGAATAGTGAAGCTCGCTATTTATATGTTATGAGATTCCACCAATAATTGGTGGGATGTTATAAATTAAGCTGATAACATTGGGGTATGACTTTGAGGAATTTCCAATCTAGTTTTTGTGACTTCTTCTTATTGGAGATGTTAAGAGCTGATCATGCTAGAGAGTCCATTCACCTGTAGAATGGCACCATTCCGGTAATTGAATATTTAGATCTCTTTATTGATCTTCATCATTTTGAACCAACCCTAGTAGTATATAAGATGTCTAGGGTGGGAAGCTTTAAGGATGGTCTTGGATACACCATTAAATCTCAATTTAATGTCTTTAGGCTAGCTGTTATTTCAGATATTGTGAATCAATCCTGTATCATTGAACATAATCTGAGGTAAACTGACGGTACAAGGAATGTTAGATTAGTACCAAGATAGAGTTTTGGTTTTTCCAGTGGCAGGAAACATCATCATTAGATTTCTTAGTAGGGAAGTGGCGTCTAGAGTATCAACATTAGAAGTTCAATAGTGTGATATCAGTATGGGAGGAAAGGCCATGTGAAGTCTTGGTGTGACAGGGGCCTATTTGAGTGAATATATTGTGGATGAGTTGTCCATATTTAGATATTTTATCTAAACTTTCCATTTATTTCCAGTGGGAGAGGATCTGCACCATCTCCACCTTCTAGAGCAGGATTGGCAGCTCCGCGTCAAGTAGGGATCTAGGGTAGAACTGGCCTATCAGACCAAGGAGAAGGTCATGGTTGAGGTATCTATAATTTTATTAATTAGTGTCAATAGAGAGGACCAGCTTACGGTATTCTAGTTTTATCGTAGGACCATAGATCAGGCAAGTTACTCACAGTGCATCTGATACCCAAGGATCAGAGCACAGGGCCATCTACATTATGAGGTACTATTCTAATAGCCTCTCCTATCATATATACTTTATTATATATAATTTCCCCACAATCATTTATTTCTATATATCTCAATGAAAGTATTGGGATTGAAATTCAGTACATTTATGGGGTGATGACTCTGGATACTCTGTTGTGAATATGGTTAGAGAGCGTATGTTAATGTTGGGAGTGTGTTCCCGAGATTGGAGGTTACCATTTATTGTGTGTCCTTTTCATCCTTGAGATGATAGGTTTTAATATTATACTTATTATGGATTGAATAGTGGCCTATCATTCACATATTGATTGTTATAGTAGAAGGGTTTCTTTCATGTCGCCTAAGGGGGTAGTTATGTGCATAAGGGAAAATGGGATATCCATACCGGTTGAGATGGACTAGAGAATTGTGTGTTGGGTAGAGTGAAAGACAAGATTTATAGCCTTTATATAGAGGATTAGGTAATTCATTAGGATTATTTTCCTCCTATAGTAGATTGTTTCACGGATGTATTCCTATAAAAATTTTCTTGTTTACCTCCTGAGTGAGAGGTGGAGTTCTCTGTTGATCTAGTTCCCAAAGCTGCACTAGTGTCCATCTCTCCTTATAGGTGGGAAACTATTGAGTTCCAGGATATAAATAGATAGCTAGAGGACTTAGCATATAAGGGTTTTATATATCCTATTACTTCTCCCTGGGGTTCCCTAATCCTTTTCACTATGAAGGTAAACAAAACCCTCAAGATTTGTGTGGATTACCGAAAGTTGAATCATCTTACTGTGAAGAACCATTATCCTTTTCCTTGTATAGATGACCTCCTTGGTTAAATATGAGGAGATCAAGTTTTCTAAAAGATTGGTTCTGGTTATCATCAGGTATGTGTTAGACCTTCAGACATACCTTACATATCATTTTGTAGCAAGTATGATCTTTATTAGTGTTAGTTTATATTGTTCGGTCTCATAAACACACCATCCATTTTCATGACACTAATGAATCATGTTTTTCACCCATATTTGGATTATTTTTTGGTAGATTCATAGATAACATCTTGGTGTATTTTCATACTAAACACAACCATTATAAATATCTTAATATTGTTCAGAATACACTGATATATCTCCATATGCATGTTAAGCTCACAAAATTCCACTTTTTTATCATTCAATTCCACTTCATGGGTTTAATTATCTTAGAGGAAGGAGTATTAGTTGACCTACAGAAGGTGATAGCTATGGTTTACTAGGATAATCCCAAGAAAATATTTGATATACATAGTTTCTTAGGGAAATATGATTATTACATGCACTGTATATAGGATTTTTCACATCTAGAAGAACCTCTTATGGGATTGACTAATAAGGGTGTGAAGTTTATATGGTCAGCATCTTACATGATATCCTTTCAAAATATAAAAGGGGTGTTGAATTCAACACTAATCTTGATTCTTCTTGAGTTGGGTAGAAGTTATATGGTCTATTGTGATGCATCAGGTATTAGTCTAGGAGCAGTCTTGATGCAGGAATATCATGTTGTAGTGTATGAGTCTTGTTAGTTGAGACCACTTGAGAGGAATTACCCACGGCATGATCTTGAGTTAGCAATTGTGATTCGCACCTTACGTTTTTTGAGTCATTACCTGCTGGGATATCATTTTGTGGTGTAAAAATATCAAAAAATCCTCAAGAATATTTTCACACAGTGTGACTTGAACCTTAAGTAGAGAAGGTGGGTTAAATACTTGAAATCCTTTGATTTTGAACTTTCCTATATTCCTGGTAGAGGAAATTCTGTAGCGGATTCTTTGCACGGGAGGAATTAGACATAGGTAGTGCAGGAGTCCATTAACGAGTGGTATCTTATGGCCTTGTTTTCTGAGATGCTGAAATGCATGGCCGATTGTCTCCTATCGACCGGTCAAGGTTCCAGTGCTCTGCTAATGTGTATAGCATCACTCGGGTCGAATCCTCGGCGATGATACTTTGTAATAGTCGCTTGTTTTTAGTTAATTGTACTCTGATTGGGGGGTTTGTTTGCAGAGCTTATGAAATAATTTATGTATGATGTTTGATTTAACAAATTGATAAAGATTTGTTTGAGTTCATCATTAGGTAGTTAAGCTTGTGATATCCTTGAGCTTTTCTTTATATTGCATTAAATTAATACCCATGTCACAAGATGATTTTGATTGGAATTCCCAAGTGTTAAAGCTTTAATCCAATCCGTAACTTAACTTAGGTTTCTAATCATTACCATTACTTGTTTATGGTAGTGTATTTTTGGTTCCAATAATCCATGGAATCCACATATTAAACAAAACATGTCATTAATCCATGACATATAAAGTTCAACATACACAATATTAATTTAAAGAACATTCGTTGAGCAAAAGCTCTCAATCACTTAACATACCTAAATTATAACACACCCTAATTAAAGATTTAACCATCCATTAAAATTATTACTAATATAGTTATAATGATTATGGTGATGAATTATAAAGAGAAGAAAAATAAAGGTACGAGATAAGAGTAGTGCGCTGAACACACACACAAACGATGAAGAAAATTAAAAATGGATTTTCGATTGAATGAGAAGCAGAAGAAGGGAAGGGGATTCAATTGAATTTAAAATATTTTAAGAAAATAAATATTAAACTACATAAGGTGGATGAGAATAAGAGATATTTAATAAGTAACTTGTATTAAAACAGAATTACAAAGAAAGAGACTTACAAAATTACAAAAATGAAGAACACGAAATTAAGTGAAAACAAAGAGAGGAGGAAAGGTCTCTCAAGTGAAAACTTGAGTATGGAAGATCCTCCCAAGCCTTTGGCAAGGACTTGGTCGTGCCAATATTTTCTCCTCTCCTCTGAAATGCCAACCCTTTTGAAAGTAGAGGAGGGGATGTATTTATAGCCCAAGGTGGTGGACTGTTTACATTCCAGAAGTACCCCTCCACTTGGATCGTAGATATGGACATCAAGACAGCCTAATATAGAGCAATGTCCTTCTTAAAATTTGTAGATAATAAAGTTTTCCGACTACTCTAAAAATTCGGAGTCATTTGGACTTAAGGATCAAAAGTTATGGCCGGTTGATTAAACAAAGTAAAACTATCCATTTCAATCCAATCTTTTTGAAGTCCAGAATGTAAAAGGGTTTTTGTATATGAATATGCCTTCAAATACGAATGGGTTATTCAACAACATCGTCCAAATATATCTCCTATTTCACACTGAAAAATCTAACCTCGATTTGATGCTTAAATAATGAGATATGTCATGCATACTATACTGATTTTAATTCTTGTCCAGAATGGTGGGCTGGACTTAAAAGCTTAATTTGGGCCCCTTGTACTTAGATTTGGGCCTTGAAATTTTTATCCAAGATGACATGTAGTGTCCTAAAAATTATTTTGGAGAGTTAATATTTTTGGACTTCTGGATTGAGCCCAGTAAATCAATCTTCAAGGTTGGTCCAGTTTGTTCACAGATTCTTTGGTCTTGTTTGTGAGGACTATATGACCCTTCAAATGGCATAATTGGCTCATGGTACCTTCTAATGAAATGTTTTATATTGAAATAAGAATCCTAAAAAACAAGAACCACACAATTTAGATCAGTATAGTGATAGTTATTATTAAAACATTAAACTGACTCAATTGGACTACTTCTAAAAATGCTCAAAAATTATACTTAATATTAAAACATTAATATTTCACACAAATTATGCACATTTCATATAAAATAAGTAAAGGGAGTATATAATAATTCATGAAAATATTAATAACATCAGATTCACTTGGGGGTTTAGGGCCATCATGGACAGTATATACTTGGAACATTATTCATGACCTCTTCACTTTTGGAGAGATTGAATATGAGGCAATTATTATATCCTGAGGGTTTAGTCCTAAGGGAGAGTATCTCAGGAGAGGACCCATATCCATGATGGAACATTGATGAAGATAAGGTCTTATGCATCTATGTACATGTATGGGTTCCTACAGACATTTAGGGGAATTGATGCGAGAGTCTCATACTTCTACTTGGGAGGTACACCCTGGGCTTACAAATCCGTATTGTGATCTACATCGCCAGTATTGGTGGCTTGGTATGAAATGAGAGATAACTATCTTTGTTACTTGGTGTTCCCCCTATCAGCAGATGAAGGTAGAACAATAACAAACAATAGGTAATCTGCAGTCATTGACCATTCATGTGTAGAAATGGGATGATGTCACTATGGAATTTTTTTATTAGCTTACCAAGATCCCCTCAAGGTAGTGATGCAGTATGGGTGATTGTTGATAGGCTCATGAAGGTCTCTATATTCTTACATATCAGAGATACCTTCTCAGTGGATAATCTTGGGAGACTTTATTTACATGAGATTATACACCTACACGGGGTCCCCTGTACTATCATTTCTAATATGGATGTATATTTCACATCTAGATTCTGGTAGGGGTTACATAAATCTTTGGGTACTCAAGTTCTTTTGAGTACATCCTTTCACCCTTAGACCAATGGTCAGTCAGAACATACAATATAGGTACTAGAGGACATGCTTGGATAATGCATCCTTGGTTTTTTAGGTTATTAGGAGAAATATATACCTATTTTAAAGTTCTCCTATAATAATAGATTCTAGGTGATAATACATATGGATCCCTATAAGGCCTTATGTAGTAGGTTATGCCATTTACCTTTGTGCTGGTTAAAGATAGGTGAGGCAGCACTACTTGAACCTCATCTCATTTAGGAGACTTTAGAGCAGGTTCAATTGATTAGGAAACAAATGTCTACAACTCAGTCTAGGTAGAAGTCATATGTAGATCATCATCATTGGCTACTAGAGTTTGAGTTGGGGAGTCTGGTTTTCTTACATGTTTTACCTAGATTGGTGCATTGATGGTTTAAAAGGTAGGGGAATCTTTCACCTCAGTTCATTGTACCTTTTGAGATTGTTGAGAGAGTGGATCTGGTAGTCTATCGATTTCATTTACCTTGGAGGTACTTGGTTGTGCACAAAATATTCCATATTTCACAACTTTTTTGATACTATTCATATCTATATTATATCTTTCATCTTGATGAGATTGAGTTAGAGGTATATGAATCCTTTGAGTAGAATCCCATCTATATTTTGGATTGGAGCCTGAAGGCTCTCTGAGGTAGGTCAGTTAATCTAGTACAGTTTCTATACAATCATGACCATGTATAGGATAATACCTAGGAGCAAGAGGCTGATGTACATTCTCAGTGTTTATAGTTATTCTCAGATGATGTTTTGTTAACCTTGAAAGGGTAACTTATGTATGAGTTTCTTCAAGGAAGGAAGACTGTAAGATCCCATATTTTCTTTGAGGTACATAACCTTTTTTTCATTTTGTTTTCTCTTTTTTATCCTTATAAACATTAAGAATCCCTTATAAGTGAAATCAGAAGTGTTTAGGTCTTTTTTGGAGCTTGGATCTATGAGTTATGTAGAAAATAGAATAGGCATGTGGTTAGTGTTAACTGTTCCCCTCAAAACATATGATCACGTAAGGCTTCCACACGATTTGTCTACACCATGAAAGAGGGTCCTTTGGACATGTAGGGATAATATAGTGGGTGTGTACGGGATTCACACAGTTAGTCTAATTGTGCACTTTAGTCCATTCAAGGTGTGCTCTCTATAAAGTGGGGTTTACACATTTGGCACATGGTTTGTCCAATTGTGCATCTAAATCATGAAACCTTTAAATATTGGGAAAAAAGACCCACCCCACCTATTTTTAAAGAAACCTCCATCTTTATTCTTTTTCAATAGATGAACAACCCTATACTCCTCCCCTTTGAGCTCTCTCAATCCTAAATCTAGGATTTGAAGCCATTTCTCCATCTAACATCTGATTGAGCCACCATTCATCTCATTGGATCACCATTGTTGATCTCTCTATTCTTTTAGCTCCTTTATTTGTTCATATTCCTATTGATGGAGTTATTTTGGTGTGAGATCATATGCCCTATTTTCAGAATGTTTGTCTATTCTTCCATTTTCTTCCGATCTGGACCTAAATAATGGCTGATACTGGACAAGTTCTCCTATACAAGCATAATGTAGGTGGTCTATGACTTTTCCCTTAAATTCTCATCATTTATAAATTGTAGTCTTTGTGTGCATTCTAGTTTCACTGGGTATTGCTCTTAAAATTATTATTATTTAAATTAAATTTTATAAGTTGTATTCTAAGGCCCTAATGACACTTCTTGACATCATAGGAGGTTGAGACCTCAATGTTGACCACACAATTTAGGGGCAGTCCTTTTTGTTCCTTTAGTGAATAATATTGTGGTTACCTAAGACATCGTTTTGGTGTTATTTACTTGAACTCTATAAATTTAAGTGTTTAAACTTAATATTTAAACCTTTAAAACATTAAATGGAAAGTGTGTGTGTGTGTGTCACTTGGCCTTGATCAAATGAAATAAGATTTGATATTGGTTGTATATCCTCTTTGACCTTGTAACTTATGATGAAAGGTGCTGGAATAAACCTAAGTAAATTATAAAAGGCATGGTTATTACATGGCCTATGATGACTTATGAATATATAAAAATATGAGTATATGGTACCTATTAAATATGGACCTTTTCATCTTTATAGGAATGGTTAGACTTGATCCCACCTTGGATTGTTGAGGGAATGCCTTGAGCACTCAGAGGATGCCATTTTGATTTATTGATTTGTTTTCCAAAAGAGATACCCACTTTGGAAATAGATATTTTTTTATTAGTTTATTCTCATCATGATGCCTTAGTATCTCTATTCTTCTTTAGAAAATTATAATTTCTTGGATGCAGTCCTTAGATTTAGCATTATGTCTTAGGACATGTGATGCCTAGGATTATTCTTCTTGATCTCTAGTTATTATTAGGTATAGATTTACCATTGGACATGATCTATAGACTATTTTAGATATTCTTTGTATGGAATGACTTGAGTATACCCCTTATATTACACTTATCCCCTTATTTATAGGATTCTTGGTTGTCTACCATGAGCTACCCTGGCCTTTTAAGGTCAATGATGCCTTGTTATCTCATTGGTTCCTTTCTAATTATTATCATCATTACTGCTTTATGATTACTAGTATTATATACCCTAATACATTGGCTAAATAATTAAATGAATTGTGATCATAGACTATATATTGGGATAGAGTAGGTATGTTCATCCAAGTTTCCCATGAGGAACCTGATCTCAACTTGGGTTGTATTTATTTTCTAGTTTATTTGATATACCTGCACATTATTACAATTTATATTCACATACTAGATTTTTATAGAAACCATTGGTAGTGAACTACTAATTTTATCTCACACCCTATCTGGGCCATCGATGGTACCTAAGTAGATTATATTATTACAGTTTTAGATAACAGGAAGAGTCTAATTACAAATGTGTGACTTCTTATATTAGGATGAGAGATTGGTAGTAGGTGACTAGTCCAGTGCTCGGGATGGTTAGATAGTTTTTTGGTATTTTTGAATCTTTTTTATCTTATTGATTACATTTATACTTGACTATTTTATAGATATATGAAATCATTTTTATATATGGAATTGTTCCATCTTTTGAGTTGATTATTTATGGCTCAGATGGTTATACTTTTTTTGTTACCTTATTCATTATTATTTCTCTATTTATTTATTTATACATAATTTACCATTTTGTTCCACTCTGATTATGAGGGTATAGTCTCCCCACCATACAACCTTATACCTTCGTTACTAGTCAGCAACCTCTGGTGTATAGGGAGGCACACTTAAGGCCATGTGGCCAACTGATTTGACTATTATTACTGAGTGATCTGGGTTGGGAAATCACAAGGCACACCATATATCGGATTAAGTTGAGGTTGATTCCAACATGTCAAAAATTAATTATGGATAATTTTCCTAAAGTATAAAAATAATATGAATTTTTTCTTGGTTTTCATTATGTGAAATGTGTTTTGAACAAAAATGTCAATTTTAAATAAAAATACACACTTGGAGTAATACAGGTTGTACGGTGCATCAGATTAATGTGAGGTTAATTCATACATGTCACAAATGACTTAAGGGTAATTTTCCTGATGTATAAAAACAATTTGAATGTGTTTTCTCAGTTTTTAGTATGCCATGTGTTTTTTATTAAATGTCAATTTATACTGAAAACGTACTCTTTGAGTCATACCTGTCACATCATGTGTAGGTTTGATGTGATATTGATTAGTAAATGTCACAAATGACTTATGAATCATTTCCCTGAAGTATCAAGACCATACAAGAATGTTTTCTTGATTTTCATTGAGTTAAATGCATTTTGAACTAAAATTCAATTTTAAACTAATAATAAAAAACTTGAGTCATATCGGGCACACTACGTATCAGATTGATATGAGACTAATTACTACATGTTAAAAATGACTTATGGATAATTTTAATAAAGTATAAAAAATATGAATGTGTTTGATCAGTTTTGAGTATGTGATGTGTGTTTCAAATGAAAATGTAAATTTTAAATAAAAAGAAACACTTTAAGTCATACCAGTCACATAGTAAATTAAATTGATATGTGTTTGATTCATAAACATAAAAAATGACTTGAGGATAATTTTTATATAGTATCAAATTAATATAAATTCATTTTCTTGATTTTTATTATGTCATGTGTATTTTTTACTAAAATGTCAAATTAAACTGAAAACGTGCACATTGAGTCATAATGGTCACATCATATGTCAGTTTGACATGATATTAATTCCAAAATGTTATAAATGACTTATGAAAATTTTTAATAAAGTACCAATACAGTATGAGCATGTTTTCTTAGTTTTCAATGAGTAACACAAGTTTTGAATTAAAATGTCAATTTTAAACTGATAAAATATAATTTGAATCATACTGATCATGTAGCATATTGGATTGACGTGTGGTTGATTCCTATATATAAAAATGAATTAATGAACATTTTTATAAATTATCAAAACAATATTAATGTGTTTTCTTGTTTTTGAGTATGTCACGCGTCTTTTTTACTAAAATGTCAATTTAAACTGAAAACACGCACTTTGAGTCATACCGGTCACATCGTGTGTTGGTTTGAAATGAGACTAATTCATACACATTAAAAATGGATTAAGAATGATTTTTTAAAAGTATCAAGACAATATGAGCATGTTTTCTCAGTTTTCAGTAAGTGACACATGTTTTGAACTAAAATTTAAACTTTAAACTGATAACAATCACTTTGAGTCATACTGGTCACATGGTACATTAGATTCACATGTGGCTGATTCCTACACATCAAAAATTACTTAAGGATAATTTTACTAAAGTATCAAAACAATCCTAATTTTTTCTCATTTTTTAGTATATGACGTGTGTTTTGAACTAAAATGTCAATTTTAAATAAAAAGATGCACTTGGAGTCATACCAATCACATTGTGCATCATATTGATTTTTGGTTGATTATTACACATAAAAAATTACGTAAGGATCATTTTCCTAAAGTATCAATCCAATCTGAATGTGTTTCTCAGTTTTGAGTGTGTCGCATTTCTTTTTTACTAAAATTTCAATTTAAATTGAAAAGACACATTTTGATTCATACTGATCACATAGTGTTTCAGTTTGATGTGAGACTGATTCTTACATATCATAGATGACTTATAAATTGTTTTCTTAAAGTATCAATACAATAAAATACTGTTTTCTTGGTTTTCAATGAGTGACACTTGTTTTGAACTAAAATGAAAATTTTAAACTGATAGAAAATACTTTGAGTCATACCGATCACACGGTGCATTGGATTGAAGTGCGGTTTATTCCTACACATCAAAAAAAAATTAAGGATTGTTTTCCTAAATTATAAATACAATAAAAATTAATTTTATCAGTTTTGAGTATGCCAAGTGTCTTTTTTACTAAAATGTCAATATAAAATGAAAACAAACACTTTGATTCATACTGGTAACATCATGTGTTGGTTTGAAGTGAGACTAATTTCTAAAAAATATAAATGAATTATGAATAATTTTCCTAAAGTATCAATACAATATGGGTGTGTTTGATTGGTTTTCAATTATTGATACATGTTTTGAACTAAAATGTAAATTTTAAACTGATAACAGACACATTGAGTCATACCAGTCACGCAATGCATTAAATTGATATAAAGTTCATTAATACAAGCTAAAATGACTTAAAGATAATTTTCCTAAATTATCAAGACAATCCAAATGTGTTTTCCTGTGTTAGGACCAATTTAGATAGAGAAGGAAGTAATAAGAGTTTTCTATTACATAGTATTGTATTTTTTTTTCAAAGAAGATAAATCAATTCACTTTGAAAAGGACTTACAAATCAGACGATGCTTTGATGATATGTATTTCAAAAATATCATAACTTAATAAAACTTGTGATGAAAGACTTATGAAGGAAAGGTGGAGAAACAATGATTCCAGTCATATACAGTTTTGATTGGAAGGAATGATGTTGTTGGAAGATAGGGAAGTTTCAGTACTTCCCATTGAAAATATGATGATGCTAAAGTTGTTCAATCAAAGGATACATATCACGATAGTGGATTTCATGATGAAAGATGAAGAATGGTTATGAGATGAAGTGAAAATAGAAATGAAAAATGAATAGACAATCTGGAAGTGTCACAAAAGAATTTTTTAAGGTGGCGTCGTTTTCCAGTGTTTGCCAAATTTTAGGGCCTGGAAATCGGGAGATGAAGAAATGTGTTTTTGGAAAAGGATGTTGTGCACAAGTTTGAATATGGATTGGTATGTTGCACACAAGTGTAGTTACATGATCTAAACATCAAAATATGGAAAAGGAAAGGCTTGCACACAAGATTGGTTTTTGCACGCAAGATTGAAAGGAGTTTGGAATCTTGCACACAGGGCATGATTTGAGGTCCAAACTTTGAAAAATGGAAAAGGTATGAAGTGCGCGAAAGATTCAAGAAGTTAAAGAAATATTAGGTTGGCATGAAAGAGACTTACGCACACCCAATGCAAAGTCAAATGAGTTTTTTTACGACGCATTAGAATCTTGCGCGACACATCAGGGTTTTTTTCTATAGGGGTCGATGAGGTCTATAAATAAGAGGTGACCCCTTAACATTCAAAAAGATCAACACTTAGAGAAATATTGATCTCTGAGGCATAAAATAATTTTAAGTAAATAGGTGTGCATGAAATAAATAGAGTTGCACGCAAGAAGCAGAAGTTGCGCGCAAGAAGACAGTTGTGCACAAGATTTAAGTTGTGCGTAAGAGGTGTTTCATGAAAAAAGTAAAATCTTACATGCATGGAATAAAAGTTGTTTGAAATAAACTGAAAAGGGTGCACAAAATATTTGGGTTTTTCGCACATATTCAGTTGTGCGTAAGATAGTTCTTACCGGCTTCTGGGTAAGAAAGTGAAGATTTGTACTTCATAGAATACATCTGTTCAATTGTAAAGAAGCACTAAAATACTATAATTCCATATTTGTGCTAAGAGGTTGCACACACACTTTTATATTTTTTTCCAAGTGATACACAAGTTTAAGGGTATATCCTACTCGTTGTATTCCGCATCAAAGGGTTATTTTCTTGTGGATTGTGTGGTAATGGATTGTTTCTGTACCATACCAAGGAAGTAGCTACTATTGTTGAGTAGTGAACCTTGTAAATATTTTGTTCCTGTGTTTGTGTGTGTTCAGCAGGGAATAAACTCTTTAATAGGAGGTGAAGGTTGTTTCAGAAAGAATCAAACATAAAAAGAGAAATATATTACTGATTCACCCCCTCCCCCTCTTACTGATACTTGGAACATAACTAGGAACTTCATTATGTAATGTCTTGGAACTCTTCAATCCATTACTTTGTTGAAATCTGGTTTTTGAGGTGTTCTGGGAGGTCAAGGTGACTTATTCCCAACACTTTTCCAAAGTTCTAGTTCATGAATAGTGTTTCCAGAACAGCAGTCTTCCAACAGCAGCCTCTTTTTCCTTTCCCAAATTTCTAGTTCATGAACAGTGTTTCCAGATTCCTGCAGTTTCATCCCTTTGAAATTTCCTTTTATGTAAAATGCATTTAAGTCCTTGTTTTAAGGGATTTAATGCCAAATCAAATCCCAAAACTCCTATATTAATTTTCCTATGGCTTGGGATGCTTTTACTTGGTCTGTCACGAACCGAATCTGGTCTCCACCAATACCAGCACCAAACCCAGCATGTGGAAAGGACTAAAGGGAATTACCTATCCACACAGGCTAGAACAAGTACCTAGGTATCATTTATCTTGGTTTGGGAATGATTTTCCCGAATATGCATACATAAAACATCAAAAACATTTGGCAAACTGAATATGAAAAATTCATACCAATAAGGTTTATACAAAAATCTATAACTGAATACATAAGTTCAAATGAAATACAAAGGGTCCAAAGACACAAATAAATGAAATAAAAACTTCTTCAAGGACTCCACATAACAAGGGGTCATCACCCACAAGCCGTCTCCACAACTCCACCCCAAGGATGGGAACTAACACCCCGAACCGCCATCACCCAAAGTCTTTCCTTTACCTGAGTCAAGAATAATAAAGTCTAATTAAACCCAAGGGGTGTCAGTAGGGTGTGATCCTAATTATAATAGGATACCACCCAATGATTCTAAATTTCATGCAATACAAGGTGAAAAATAAAGCATTTTTAATATGCAATGAAAAGCAGCGACAAATCCCAAGAAATGCAACTTTCTATTGAAAATAGTTTTTAGGCTAAAACATTCATAATGTTAAAACATTTAAATGGTCATGTTAGTTACTATAATATACTTCAAAACACACCCAAATACAAGGTAAATCACCACAAATCCAGTGAGCAACAAAATCGGGAACACCCCTAGGCACTAGATAGTCTCGGGCCCCATGTACCTCATACCTTGGTGTAAAGTAACCATAGTAAAATATGTTCTCATACACAATAAACTAGTAGGGAACATACCAATAACCTATTGGTCCCCAATAATCATCCATATAGTTTAGTTAGAGTTGTATTTATCCAAATTCTAAGTGAAATAGGGACAAAACCCATCTGGTCCACTAGTCGTACTAGTACACATCTATCCCACCTAAGTACCCGGGCTTCCCCCTTTGTGATCAAACAATTTCAGCATGCTACATAAATACATTTTAATATAAAAAACCACTAATGGTCACATTAAAATAGTACAGTAACTACACACACTTTATACCACTTAAAACACACAACAAAACACTTTGATTTTCCATAAAACAATTTCTCAAAAACTCGCATTATTTTGCACCCAAAAATCCTTGAAAACCCCACATTTCACACTATGTGCACACTAAAATTTACCAAAAAAGAATTAAAAGTGCCAAAAACATTTCTATAAACCTATTACATTTGTTATATAACAACCCCATTAGGCATAACATCAAATAGCCATGTAAAACAACAAATTTATCCCCAAAATAGTGCCCAAAAATCCTTCATTTATCAAACGTCGCCAAAATCAGATTTCACAGCAGAAAACAAGGGAGATAAACATTCAAAAAATAATTTTCATCCCTAATACATTTCAATAAAATAAACCAAAAAGTTATAGGTCATCCCTAAATAAACTTATAAAACATTTCTATAAAAAACCCAATTTCTCATAAATTTGGCATTTAAAATTCATTTTCAATACAAACTCTAAAACTAATTTTTGCATCAATAATAAAATAATATAAACCTGAAAATATGATAAATACAGCATGATAAGACACAAATATTGCATAAACATGGAATCACCTTCCAAAGTAATGAAAACCCTTGAATCCTTTGTGCGAAAACTCAAACACACCACCACCGCACCTCAAGAAAGGTAAAACAGACCTAAAACCATAATTTCATACCATTAAACACTATATCGAACCCTAATTTCAAAACACTACTTTTTTGGAAATTAGTAACCTCAAGTATAATGGAATAAACCCTAAGCACGTTGAATAAAACTCTAAGCAAATTGAAAGAAGATTGAAGGAGACCCACTTACTTGAGGGATCCTGAAGAAATCACCCCAAATACACTAGTAGATGAATTTTAAACCATAAAAACATTTAATGGAGGTTTGAAAAGGGATAATTATATTGTGTATGAATTTTAATGGGGAAAATAGTGATAAATGGAGGAGTTATGAAGGAAACAAATTACCTTTATAAATATGCTCGAATTGAGGAATCTTAAGAAGATTCGACTTGATATGAGAAGTAAATGAGATACAAAGAGGGGGAGAAGAGAATGGGGGATAATCTAGGTTTATTGGGCTCTGGTTAGAGGTAGAATCATCTAAAAATAGTTAAAATTGAATATGATATTAAATAAACAAATTTGTTTTTAAAAACTGTAAATGGGCTTTCGGGCTGGCCCAATTCCTTAAATAAAAACCCAAATCCACCATTATTATGAATTCTTAAAGGTTCAAAATTGAAATGGTGGTGTTAATAGGTCATGGGAGGCCATTTAGGAATTATAATGGGTGCAAGATATTAAAAATTGAAATATTTATAAAAGAAACAAAATTGGTTTTTAAATCTGTAAATGGGCTCAATATTTGGCCTGAATCATGAAAACCCACCCTTTCCTCCAAAAAATCTTGGGAAACTCCCAAAAAAAAGAATGAATGGAAATTAAATGAAATTTACCTTTAAAATAAGTCATGTATGTGATAATTCTCCCCACCATGAAAGACTTTCTGCCCTGGAAAGTCAACCAGAATTTTGATTGGAAAACAAGAACGGGCACTCTTCCTCGACCCATGACTTCTGCTCCCATGTATCATGTGTATCATTCACATGCTGATAAAGAACCTGGACCAATGGAATGAACTTACCTAGAAGAACTTTCTCTTGGGAGTCCACTATTTGCACCGTCCGCTCAATAATAGACAAGTCAGGCTCTATCTCCAGTTCTTCCCAAATCAGCACATGGGACAGATCTGGGTTGTATTTCTTCAACTGGGAGACATGGAAGACATCATGGATGCATGTCAACTGAGAAGGTAAATCCAACTTGTATGCCACCTTTCCAATATTCTCGGTGATCTCAAAGGGCCCAACATACCGTGGTGTCAGCTTCCCTTGCTTCCCCAATCAACGATGGTACAGACGAGGGGCTACTTTCAAGAATACCCTATCACCCACAGAAAAATCTAGGTATCAATGCCTCCGGTCAGCATATAATTTATGGAGACTCTAAGCTATCAATAAACGTTTTCTGATCAACCTGACCTTTTCAGACGTCTCCTACACCAAACTCAGCCCCAGCAGTGAGGTCTCACCTACCTCATCCCAACACCGGGGGGACCGACAAGGCTAGCCATAGAGTTCCTCAAAAAGAGAAATTCAAATCAAGGATTGGTAACTGTTATTATAAAAAAACTCAACCAGACCCAAATGGATATCATAGGAACCTCCAAAGTCCATGACACATGCACGAAGCATGTTCTCCAAAATATGATTTGCCCGCTCTGTCTGACCATCTGTTTGAAGATGGTATGTCGTGCTCATCTTAATCTAAGACCCCAAGGCCTTCCTAGAACCGATAATTGAAATGGGGGTCTCTATTTGAGACAACTACTAATGGAACTCCATGGAGTCTCACCACCTCCTGAAGATACAAATGGCTCAACTCATCCACTTTAATTGTATCTCTAATTGGAATGAAGTGGGATAATTTGGTCAGATGATCAATCACCACCCAAATGGAATTATTACCCTGAGTTGTACTAGGTAAGACAACAATGAAGTCCATGGAGACTTCTTCCCACTTCCAGGTAGGAATGGGTAATGGCTGGAGAAAACCGGAGTGTCTTTGATGCTCTTCTTTCACCTGCTGGTATGTGTAGCATCTCGACACAAAGTTTACTCTGTCTCATCTCATACCAGGCCACCAGAACTGTCGATGGACATCATAATACATCTTTTTGGAACTTGGATGGACAGCCCACTGAGACCGGTGGCTGTCCTCCATCACCACCTTTTGTAGAGATAACGGCACTACTGAACGACCCTTGAAGCACAAGATGCCCTCAGAAGACGATGACCAATAAGAGGATATCTCCCCACTATAAAGAAACTTCTTTGACTGCTGACAAAGTTCATCACTGGGTTGTTCCTGCTGAATCAACTCCAACAGAGAAGGATTCAATTAGACGCTTGCCAAGAATTCACCTCCACTGTGCTCCCTGGTCTCCACATGCATCTAAGAAAATATCTTCATCAAATTCCACTCATCACTGGAGTTCCTCAAAGCCTGCACTATAAATCTTCTAATCAAAACGTCGGCCACCACATTACCCTTTCCTGGGGTATAGAAAATGTCAAAGTCAAACCCTTGCAAGTACTCAACCCAACGATGCTGACTCAAGTTGAGTTTCTTCTGCAAGAAGATACAGGCCAAGATTTTTTTATCAGAGTAGACCACAAACTTCTCCCCAAAGAGGTAGTGATGCCAAATCTTCAAAGCATGAATCACCGTAGCCAACTCCAAGTCATGGGTCGAGTAGTTCTTTTAATGTGGTTAGAGTTGGAGAGATCCATATGCCACCATGTGATCATCCTGTATAAGAACTCACCCAAGACCCATACCTAAAGCATTACAATAGACCACATATCCCTTCGTAGCTTCTGGAAAAATCAGCACAGGGGCGGTATTCAACCGCCTCTTCAGCTCCTTAAACGATGCCTGAAATTCTGGGGCCCATAAAAACTTCACCCCTTTCTGGGTGAGTGCGTTCATCGGTGAAGAAATCTGAGATAAATCACAAATGAATTGCATGTAATAACTTTCCAGGCCAAGGAAACTCCTGATCTCGAACACATTCTTCGGCTGCTCCCATGAAATAACCGCATGAATCTGGTCGCCACCAATACCGGCATCAAAAATAGACCGTGGCATGGTCTGAAGAGTGTTCCCTATCCCCATGGTATGGAAAAAGTTCTCAGGTATCATTTATCTTGGTTTCGGAACAATTTACCCAAATATGTATACATAAAACATCAAAAACATTTAGCAAACTGAATCTGAAAAATTCATACCAACAAGGTTTATACAAAAATCCATAACTAAATACATAAGTTCAAATGAAATACAAAAGGTACCAAGACACAAAATAACAGCATCAAAACATCCCCAAGGACTCCACATGACAAGGGGTTATCACCCACAAGTTGTCTCCACAACTCCGCCCAAGGATGGGAACTAACACCCCGAACCGCCATCACCCAAAGTCTTTCCTTTACCTGGGTCAAGAATAATAAAGTATACTTACACACAAGGGGTGTAAGTATGGTGTTATCCTAATAAAAATAGGATACCACCCAATGATTCCAAATTTCATGCAATACAAGGTGAAAAAGTAAGTAGTTTTAATATGCAATGAAAAGCGGCGACAAATTCCAAGAAATGAAACTTTCAATTGAAAATAGTTTTCAAGCTAAAACATTCAGAATGTTAAAAAATTTAAATGGTTGTGTTAGTTAATATAATATACTTCTAAACACACCAAAATACAAGGTAAAATACTACAAATCCAATGAGAAACAAAATCGGGAACACCCCTGGGCACTAGATAGTCTCGGGCCCCATGCACCTCGTACCTCAGTGTAAAGTAACCATAGTAAAATTTGTTCTCATGCACAATCCACTAGTATGGAAGATACCCATAACCTATTGGTCCCAAATCATCATCCATATAATTTATTTAGATTTTTCATTATCCAAATTCTAAGCGAAACAGCGACAAAACTCATCCGGTCCACTAGTCGTACTAGTACACATTCGCCCGTCCTAGGTACTCGGGCTTCCCCCTTTGTGATAAAACAATTTCAGCATGATACATAAATACATTTTAATATAAAACAACACTACTGGTCACATTAAAATATTACAGTAGATACACAAACTTTATACCACTTAAAACACACAACAAAACACTTTGATTTTCCATAAAACAATTTCTCAAAAACCCACATTATTTTGCACCCAAAACTCCTTGAGAACCCCACATTGCACACTATGTGCACACTCACATTTACCAAAATAGAATTCACAATGACCAAAAAATTTCTATAAACCTATTACATGTGTTATAAAACAACCCCATTAGGCATAACATCAAATATCCATGTAAACAACCAATTTAGACCCAAAATGGCACCCAAAAATCCTTAACTTATCAAACGTCACCAAAATCAGATTTTGTAGCAGAAAAAAAAGAAGATAAAAATTAAAAACAGAATTTTCAGCCCTAATAAATTTCAATAAAATCAACCAAGAAGTTATAGGGAATCCCCAAATAAACTTATAAAACATTTCTATGAAAAACCCCCAATTTCACTTAAAATTGTCATTTAAAAATCATTTTCAATACAAAAACCTCTAAAACTAATTTTTTTAGTAATAATAAAATGAGATAAACCTTAAAATATTATAAATACTGCATTATAAGACACAAATATTTCATAAACATGGAATCACCTACCAAAGTAATGAAAAACCTTGAATCCTTTGTGTGAAAACTCAAACACACCACCACCGCACCTCGAGAAAGGAAAAATAGACCTAAAACCAGAATTTCATATCATAAAACACAAGATCAAACCCTAATTTCAAAACCTTACTTTCTGGACATTAGTAACCTCAAGGATATGGAAGAAACCCTAATCACATTGAATGAAACCCTAATCAAATTCAAATAATATTTAAGGAGACCCACTTACTTGAGGGATCTTGAAGAAATTACCCCCAATACACTAGTAGATGAATTTTCAACCAGAAAAAATTTCAAGAGAGGTTTGAAGAAGGATAATTAGATCATGTAGGAATTTTAATGGGGTAAAAAGAGTGATAAATGAAGTAGTTATGAAGGAAACAAATTACTTTTATAAATCTGCTCGAATTGAGGAAGCTTAAGAAGATTCGACTTAATATGTGAAGAAAATGAGTTCCAAAGAGGGGTATAAGAGAATGGGGGTACCCTAGGTTTGGTGGTCTTAGGATAGATGAGTAATCACCTAAAAATAGTTAAAAATGAATAAGATATTAAATAAAAAAAATTAAAACTGGAAATGGGATTTCAGGATGGCCAAATTCCTTAAATAAAAACCCAAATCCACCATTATTATGAATTCCTAAAGGGTCCAAATTGAAATTGTGGTGTTAATAGGTTAGGGGAGGCCATTTAGGAATTATAATGGGTGAAAATATTAAAAAATTAAATATTTATAAAAGAAACAAAATTGGTTTTTAAATATAGAAATGGGCTCACGGTTTGGCCCAAATCATGAAACTCACCCTTTCCTCCAAAAAATCTTGGGAAACCCCCAAAACAAAAAATGAATGGAAATTAAATGAAATTTAACTTTAAAATAAGTTGTGGATGTGACATGGTCAAACTGTGTGGTTTAGTGCGATCCGCTTTTAATGGAAAATCCAGTGTATCTTAAGTCGCTTCTCCGTTAAATCTTCTAAAGGGACGAGATATCTTCCTCACTTATTATTCCTCCTTGTTCTCTGGTGTGAGACTCTCGAACCTTTCATTCCTTCCCATGAGATTTTTGCAATCAAAATTTCCTCCTTGGATTGGTTCCCCTTGAATTTCTTCTTGCTGCAAGTGCAACCTCTGTTTTTTGTGCAAACAAGCAGTATCGATCAATCATCAATATAAGGTATGATCTATCATCATTATTTTGGATTCATCTCCTTCTGTTTCTCCTTGAATTTTTATGGAATTCTATCTCTATGTTACTAATGGACTTTTCTTTGGTGTTGGTTGGTGTGGTGGTATCTCTGCATCCTCGGGTGGATGCAGTCCTCCAAGATAGGTGATCATGATCTATTTTGTTAGTCTATTCAAAGAGAATAAAAAACCTTTTTAGGTAGGGGATTCGTTGCTTATTTATTATTTTACATGAAAATGTAGAGTTATCATGTTTTATCCCACTGGATCACAATGGAATTGACATGTTAAATATTTTAACCGGATAAATAAATTGTTATCTATCGTATGTTATTGCCTCTTGTTTTTCTAGATAGTGTGATAACTATGCTTTATTTGTTTAGATTTTCATTCTTGATGGAAATTGGTAAATAACGTAAATCCGAAAATTAATTGATAATTATTTGGATAAAGATAAAGAGGCATATAAACGAATCTAGTGGTTTTTTTGTTGTAATTTTATGTTAATAAAATTGATGCGGTAAGCATCTTTAATAAATTTGTGATAGTTATGATAGCTTTCTATTTAGGTTACCCATATTTGGAACCTACAATTAATAAATTGGTTAATTCTAAATGTATTAAATAACTGGTTGTTTGATAAAAATATAATTCCTCGTAGGGTTCTGAGTTACCCTCTTGCTTGTAAAGGCCAAGAGCCTTATGCTTGGAGCTGTGAGAGCTCATTGTTTTTAAAGGTTGGATTCCTTTTTTAAGGGCCAAGAGCCAAATTGATATGTTTTTTTTCAAACTACTTGTGTTGTGATGTGATCCTAGAAGACTGTTGTGATATGTGGGGGTAGGTAAGCCTATTGGTTTTGGAAGTATTTGACTCCTAGAGTGGCGAGATGCGTCGGTTTATGCATGCGGGTGTCGGGGAGGACACCGGAGATGATGGAATGGGTTGGATGTGAATGATTGGATGCTTATTGTTTCTTATTGGTTGTTTATCTTCCATAATTTACCCACTACTCAAGGTAGCTGGTTTTCTTACCCTCCTTCCAAAAATGGGTGAAGATTCGTGGGGTATTCCACGTTCTTTTCGTGTTTATCTTCCTGAGGGAGGATGTGTCTATACTCTTTCTATAGGTGTAAAAGACTCGACGGTTAGTTCATCTACTTACTATGTTGATCCCCATTGTGTTTAGTATCTTAGAATGTTTTTCTAGAATGCTTGGTAATATGGGAAATTTATAATTTTATTAATAAATAATTTAATAAATGATGTTAACCCATGGGGTTGGATCTTGCTGGGACGCAATGTTGAGGTTGAAATTTAAAGGAACAATGGAATTTGGGTGTGATGCTAATGAAATATAATGTGGAAATTATTAATAGTTAAATAATTTTTAAATAATTAATGAATGTAAAGTGAAACTGATAAAAGCGAATGAAGGAATGTAATAAATCTATTTAAATGGTTGCGTGCTTATAAGATACCTAGTCTTAGAAGTGGAATCCAGGAGTTCGATAGACGTTAGCTGCCATTGATTATAAGAATAGGTTATGCAAATAGTGTGGTTGTGAGATATAGTATATTCTGTAATTTTTTTGTTTCTATATGCTACTTCACCCCGTTAGTTAGGGAAACTGACACCCCAAGGATTTTGAGCCTTGGGGGGGTGTTTTCCACAATATTCTGGTGAGAGGATGGATGTTTGACTACCCCCTTTGTCCCTTCTCTCTTCTCTTGGTAGTTACTTGCGCTGGTATGCACAATGGTTAGTTTTCCCCATATATGTGTGTAGAGGGTTGTAATGGATTGTGGTTATTCACACACATATATTCTAGATATAGTTTCCTATAGACTACTATAGGTGTAACGTGTATAGACTATGATGGCTTGAGGATCCTTACTCAGTGTATGGGTTGTAATGGCTTGAGGTATAATACCTGATGTATGATACATGTTATGCGAGCTGTGGTGGATCCTGGAAAATACCTGGTTACTTTGCTTACATGGATGTAGTGGTTTTGTTACACAAGTTTCATGTTGTGGTGCTTCTTCCAGGTGTCTATGGGAAAGCCTTTTTGGAGAGAGATGCTTAGGACATGCAATGTTAGGGCAAAGCAGCAAACCAGTGGGGAAGTCGTAGTGGGGTACCCTTGATATTATTTATTATATTATATACTCTTGTATGTGATACTTGGTGAGAGTATACATGGTGAGGCTGGGAACTTAATATACCTGTTTAGGTGATGATTTATTTTCACTTGTTGTTCATTGTGATTTAACATGATTTATTTACTTTTTCACGAGAGGCTCTAGGTAGGATCCTACTGAGTATGCTATTATACTCACCCTATTTATATATAAACTGTTTTTTAGGTCACTTGGAGCAGGTTGGAGATCAGACTGGTTTCTACTATCTTGGGGTTGCAGGAGCTATTCGGGCTTGTGGTTGTTGCGGTTTTTACTTTCCTTTGGTACTTGTAGTTTTTTCCCTTCAGTTGTAGTAGTTTTTCATGACATTGCATATGTGTACTTGGGTTTTATTTTATATTGTTGTTTGATTTGGAGTTGGTTGGTGTCTTTCTTATCTCTCTCTTTTTCATGTGTTCTATTAGAGGGTAATGCCTCCTATTTGTGTGTTTACTATACCCTCGGTGCTAGTTTCCAACTCAGGGCCTACTGGAGGCGAGACTCAGGGGTCATTATCTCTCTTTTCACATTGTCTCCCTAGGAGGGGTACACCTTGTGTGAAGGGGGTCGTGACATAGTGGTATTAGAGGCTCTGGTTGAAGGATAGGATGGATTTTGGTGTTAGGAACAGGTGAGGTTGCGTGGGTTGGTAGGGAAACGGTGTCAGTCATGTTTAGCAAGTGTTGTAAACACTAGAGACCTGTTGTGACATAGGCGTTTAGGTCCCCCTGTGATCAGATGCATGGAACTTTAAGTTTACAATGGCTAATAAATGAGGTGATACTAGTTTTAGGGTAGAGACCTAGGAAAGTATCATGAATCATTATTTTTTGTGTCTGTGTTTGAATGGGTATACCTTGGGATAGGTTAACCTAAAATGAATAAAATAAAACAATTAATTAATTAATTTTGAGTCTTCCATATTCCAGGTTTAGGATCTCTAACTATTTTTTATTTTGCAGGTATGGCTCCAGGTCGACGTCCTCATCAGGTTTACGCAGAATATGTCCAACAGGTTGTGCTAGTATATCACCACAGGGTAGAGGTTGATGAAGATGACACGTGGAGGAGGATACTCCTCAAGTTTCAACACCAGGGTATATAGAAGTATGAGGGCTCTGTTTCAGATGAAGTCACAAAATAATGGTTGGAGGAGGTCAAGATAGGCTTTAGTTCGATCTATTCTCATAAGAAGCAATGGAATTATTTGGTTGTGATGATACTGTGTGGAGCAGTGAGGCCATGGTGGTTCTTGTTCCTTGAGGATCGTGAGGAGTCGGCGATCTCATGGGAGGAGTTTCAAGACATGTCTAGAGTCGAGTTTCTTTCTTCGATCATGAAGGTGTACAGTCACAAAAAGCTTCTTACCCTTTGACAAGGGAGCTCCAGTGTGCGATAGTTTGGAATCTGTTTTAGGAACCTTTTGCGATATGCTTCAGACCTATTTCTGGATGAGGAGGCTAGGGCAAGGAATTTCGAGGAGGCTTTGCATCCAGAGATCCAACTCCATGTCACCCCATTTATGTTGAAGGCATATCTTGAGGTGCTGGTGAGGGAAGAGGTCATTGAGAGGAAATTATTGAGAATTGTATCATCATGATAGGGGAGTCATCATGATTCCTTGCGAAGCAGAGTTATGGTCTGGGGTTCTCGGTTTTCAGGGTAGAAGAGTTTCTGTTTGGTCGGGGGTAGGTCCCAGCCTTCAGCATCTCGTTTCTCCGGGGGCAGCGGCTCTCAGGCTTATGTTAATGGATCAGGCGTTTTTTTTTCTTATGGTAGTTTAGGTCATCATTAGTGAGAGTGCCCAAACTTTCAGTGCAGTCATCGTGCACCAGTTGTTCCGCTCCAGGTTCCTTCATTGAGGCAGTTCCAGCCTAGGTAGTAGCAACAGGTTGCACCATCTTTGGATCAATAGAGGGTATATGGGGTAGGTAGAGGACATCCCCATGATGCTCCCCATCCTTAGATAGATGAGTGCATCCATGGTGGTGGTCATCATTAGGGTCATAAAGGTCGTGGAGGAGGTCGTGGTCAGCTTCATGCTATAGTGTTCACAGCTCCAGGCGAGCCAGACATCATTTGAGGTACCCTTTTCTTTTTTTTCTACCTTAGTATATGCCTTTTTTAATTCAGGAGCGACACACTCCTTAATATCACCTACCCCTTTCCATGATTTGATAATTTAGGTAGAGAGGCTTCCAATGCCCTTGGCATTGACTACGTCAGTTGGAGGTCAATCTGACTTGTTTGAAGTTTGTAGAAACCGTGATCTAGTGCTGGGAAGCACCACTCTTGGGGATATTTCTTATGTTTATAGATACAACTATATGATGTCATCCTTGGCATGGATTGGTTGTATTCGGTGTAGGATATCATTGATTTCTTCAAGAGGCATGTTGTGTTCTTCAATGCGGATGGAGATCCAGTGGTGTTTGTTTCCGAGCAAGACCCTCGTATGGGTCAGAGGCGTGTTTTGTCCTTATCATCCTTGATGGCTGATCTGATGCTAAGTTCTTTAGAGGTTCAGTAGTTGGCATTTCCTAGGGTTGTAAAAGAGTACCCTGATGTCTTTCTAGAAGATATTGTAGCATTACCCCCTCAAAGAGAGATTGAGTTTGGGATCGATCTACAACTAGGAGAATCTCCTATCTCTATGTATCCATATAGGATGGACCCTTATGAGTTACAACAGCTATGTATGCAGCTTGATGGTCTATTATAGTGTAGTTTTGTTTGAATGAGTGTGTCACCATGGGGTGCACCAGTTTTGTTCTTGAAGAAGGCTGATGGTAGTTTGCAGTTGTGCACCGATTATCGTCACTTAAACAAAGTGACAGTGAAGAATCGCTATCCTCTTCCATGTATTGATGATTTATTCAATCAACTGAAGGGTGCAAGTTGGTTCTCAAATATCGACTTGTGGTCAGGATATCATAAGATGCATGTGATGGATGAGGATATCCCGAAGACAGCTTTTTGTTGTTGTCAGGGGAATTATGATTTCGTTGTAATGTCGTTCGGTGTGACAAATGCTCTAACTGTGTTCATGGGATTGATTAACGTTGTGTTCTTTGAGTTCCTATATAAGTTCGTGGTGGTTTTCATCGACAACATCCTTGTGTACTCCACATCTGAGGAGGAGCATGCGGAGCATCTACACACCTTTTTGGGATTTCTTCATCAACATCAGCTATTTGGGAAGTTATCGAAGTGTGAGTTTTGGGCTTGAGAAGTCCGTTTCTTAGGGCATGTTATGTTTCATCATGGAGTAGATGTGGATCCATATAAGATATAAGTAGTTGTGTCTTGGGAAGCCCCCATGAAAGTGGCAGAGGTGTGAAGTTTCCTTGGTCTTATAGGCTACTACAAGAGGTTCATATCCAATTTCTCTCAGGTTGTGACTCCTCTGATAGCATTGACTAGGAATGATTAGAAATTCATGTGAACTGATCAGTTTCACACAGCTTTCGAGTATCTGAAGGAGAAGTTAGTAAGTTCTCCAGTTCTTTTTCTTCCAGTAGAGGGAGTTCAGTTTGATGTTTTATGCGATGTTTCGCATCTGGTGTTAGGTTGTGTTCTGATGCAACAGAGATAAGTTGTTTCTTATGGGTCTCGGTAGTTTCATCCCCATGAATGTAACTCTTCCACCCATAATCTTGAATTGGAAACTGTGGTGTTTTCTATAAAGTTGTGGAGACATTACCTCATTGGGGAGCACTTTGTGGATTTCACCGATCAAAAGAGCCTGAGGTATGTTTTCTCCCAGCATGACTTAAACTTGTGACAATGTCGGTGGATGGAGTTCTTATAGTAATATGACTTTGAAATATAATATACACCTAGAAAGGGGAATGTTGTTGCCGATTCATTGAGAAGGAAGTCACATAGTGATGTGGTGCATGAATCTAGTGATTCCTAGAGAGTAATGGAAGAGCTGTTAGAATTACATCTTGATATGGGAGAATTTGGGGGCAGAGGTTGTCTATTTTAGATAACGGTGTAGTCATCTCTAGTGCAACATGTGTAAGAGTCCCAGTTGGGGGATCTAGAGGTGGAGGTCTGGAGAGACCGAGTTGTTTGTGGTGAGGCCCCTGATGGTTGGTCTGAGGATGAAAAATGTCGAGTGTTGTATCGCGGAAGGATATTTTTTCCTTTGGAAATGTGTGAGACGGTTCTCATAGAGTTCCATAGTTCGCCTTTATTGGTGCATCCTAGCATGAAAAAGATGTATCGAGCCTTGAGGAGTCAGTTTTTGTGGCCTGGGTTGAAGTGTGCAGTTGCAGAGTTTGTGTCTCGGTGTTTGGTCTTCTAGATGGTGAAGGCCGAACACCATGTTCCCGGTGGTCTGCTCCAGCCGTTAGATGTTCCCTAGTGGAAGTGGGAGGACATCTCAATGGAATTTTTTGCTGGTTTACCTTGAGCTTAGGGATGACATGATTCTATTTGGGTTGTATTGGATCGTTTAATGAAATCATCCCACTTTATAACAATTAAGGATTCAAAATCAGTGAAAGTTTTGTCAAGGAAGTATCTAGAGGAGGTGATGAGACTCCATAGAGTCTTGAGGACGATCATTTCCGATCAAAATCATTTTTTTACCTCTAGGGTTTGGAGAGGTATCCAGCATGATTTTGGTTCTTATCTATGCCTTAGAACTTCTTTTCATCCATAGATGGACGGTCAGATAGAGCGGACTATCCAGACTCTTGAAGACATGTTACTCTCTTATGTCCTGGATTTTTGAGGTTTTCGTATGAGGCATTTACCCTTTGTGGAGTTCGTTTACAACAATAGTTTTCACTCTACCATCGGTATGGCTCCATTTTAAGTCTTGTATGGCCGACCTTTCTATTCTTTGTTGTGGTAGACTTGGGTTAGATAGTTAGCAATTCTTGGACCAGAACTAGTACAGAATAAAACAGAGATGGTTCAGGTGATTCATGAGAGGATGAAGACAGTTCAAGATCATTAGAAATCATATGTCGATCAAAGGAGGATACCTTTAGAGTTTTATTTTAGGGATCATGTGTTTCTAAAGGTGACTCCCCATGGTGGGAAGCGAAGTTTTATTCATGGTATTAAGATTTCTACCTGGATTGTTGGGCCTTTCAAGGTGTTGGCTCATGTTGGATCTATGTAATATCAAGTAGCACTTCCCCCGTAGATGATCTGGATACATAATGTTTTTCATGTGTCACACATCTTTCGTTATCTTCATGATGACTCTCGCGTCATAGATTGGGGATAGATCAATGTTGATTATGATGAGGCCTTCAAGGATTAGCCGGTAGAGATCCAAGACCGCAAAGAGAAGGTGTTGCGTGGGTGTTCTATCCCCTTGGTTCATGTCTTGTGGTGACACGGTGGCGTGGAGGAGAGTACCTAGGAACGTGAGTTTAAGATACATGATCAGTACCCCGAGTTTTTTGATTTTTGACTCTTTTTATGAAAAAAAAATGTTCTCTTTGTGGTTGTAGATCTTTCGTGTTTTTGAGATGACTTTCTTTGGTTTCTTCTTACAGCTTGCTCTCTTTGGAGAGGTATCTCAATGGGTGATTGTTCAGACCCCGTTTCTATTTCCCTTTAGGTGGGTTTTGAATTCTTAGGGAAGAGAATGTTTTGAGAGGTATCTAATTTAATGGACTGAACCTCTTCAGTCCATTATATTTCTAAAATCTGGTGTTTGAGGTGTTCTGGGAGGTCAAGGTGACTTATTCCCAACACTTTTCCAAATTTCGAGTTCATAAATAGTGTTTCCAAAATAGCAGCCTTCTGACAACAGCCTCTTTTTTCTTTGCCAAATTTCTAGTTCATGAATGGTGTTTCCAGCTTCCTATAGTTTTTCCCCTTTGATGTTTCCTTTGACGTAAAATGAATTTAAGGCCTTTTGTAAGAAATTTAAGGACGAATAAAATCCCATAACTCCTATATTAATTTTCCTATGGCTCAGGATGCTTTTACTTGGTCAAAACGTGTGGTTTAGTGTGATCTGCTTTTAATGGAAAATCCAGTATATCTTAAAATATTTCTCCATTAAATATTCTAAAGGGATGATATATATTCCTCTCTTGTTCTTCATCTTTTAACTCTAGTGTGAGACGCTCAAAACTTTCATTCCTTACCATAGTATTTGTGTGATCAAACTTTTCTCCTTGGATTGGTTCTCCTTGAATTTATTCTTGTTGCAAGTGAACCCTCTGTTTTTTGGTGCAACCAAGTAGTATCGATCAATCTTTGATATAAGGTATGATCTATCGTCATTCTTTTGGGTTCATCTCCTTTTGTTTCTTCTTTCCTTTTTATGGAATGCTATCACTATGTTCCTAATGGAATTTTCTTGGGTGTTGGTAGGTGTGGTGGTGTCTCTGCATCCTTGGGTGGATGCAGTCCTCCAAGATGGGTGATCAGGATCTGTTTTGTTAGTCTGTTCAAAGAGCATCGGAAACCTTTTGAGGTAGGGGATTCTTTGATTCTCTATTATTTTACGTTAAAATTTAGAGTTGTCATTTTTTATCCCACTAGATCACAATATAATTGACATATTAAATATTTGAACTGAATAAATAAATTGATATCAATAGTATGTTATTGCCTCTTTTTTCTAGATAGTGTGATATCTATGATTGCTTTGTTTAGCTTTTCATTCTTGATAGAAATTGGTAAAGAATGTAAAGATGAAAATTAATTGATAATTGTTTGGATAAAGATAAAGAGGCATATAAATGAATCTGATTGTTATTGTTGTTGTTGTAATTTGATGTTAATCAAATTGATGCAGTAAGCATATTTAATCAATTTGTGATAGTTATGATAGCTTGATGTTTAGGTTACCCATAGTTGGAACCTACAAATAATAAATCAGTTAATTCTAAATGGGTTAAATAACAAGATTTTTGATAAAAATACAGTAGGGTTCTGAGTTACCCTCTTCCTTGTAAAGGCCAAGAGCCTTATGCTTGGAGTGGTGAGAGATCATTGTGTTTGAATGTGGGATTCCTTGTTTAAGGTCCAAGATCCCAATTGATATAATGTCTGTTTTCCTGCTGCTTATGTTGTGATGTGAGCCTGGAAGGGTTTTTTGATATGTGGGGGTAGGGAGGCCTATTGGTTATGGAAGCAGTTGATTCCTAGAGTGGTGAGATGAATCAATTTATGCATGTGGGTGTCAGGGAGGACATCGGAGATGATGGAACGGGTTGGATGTAAATGTTTGGATGCTTGTTGTTTCTTGTTGGTTGTTTATCTTCCTTACTTTCCCCACTGCTCAAGGTATCTGGTTTTCTTACCCTCCTTCCAAAAAGGGGAGAAGACGTGCGGTGTATGCCACATGCTTTCCGTGTTTAGTTTCCTGAGGAAGGTTGGGTCTACACACTTTCTATAGGCATAAAAGACTCGATGGATAGTTTTTCTACTCACCATGTTGATCCCCCTTATGTTTAGTATCTTAGAATGTTTTTCTAGAATTATTGGGAATATGGGAAGGTAATAATTTTTTTAATAAATGATTGAATCAATGATGTTAACCCATGGGGTTGGATCTTGCTGGGATGCAATGCTGAGGTTTCAATTTAAAAGAACAGTGGACTTTGGGTGTGATTCTAATGAAATATAAGGTGGAAATTGTTAATAGTTAATTAATTTTTAAATAATTAATGAACATAAAGTGAAACTGATAAAAAGGTAATGAAGTAATGTAATAAATCTCTTTAAATGGTTGTGTGCTTATAGGATATCTAGTCTTAGAAGTGGCATTCGGGGGTCCGAGAGATGTTAGCTGTAGTTGAGTCAGATACTATGTTATTCCCATAGTGTGGTTGTGAGATATAGTATATTCTGTACATTTTTTGTTTCTATATGCTACTCTACCCTTTCCGTTAGGGAAACTGAAACCCTGGGGATTCTGAGCCTTGGGGGGTGTTTTCCCCAACATTCCGGTGGGAGGATGGATGGCTGACTACCCCCTTTAACCCCACTTTCTTCTCATGGTAGTTACTTGTGCTGGTGGAACAATGGTTAGTTTTCCCCATATATATGTGTAGAGGGATGTAATGGATTTTAGTTATTCACGCACATATATTCTAGATATAGTTTCATATGGAATACTATAGGTGTAACATGTATAGGCTATGATGGCTTGAGGATACTTACTCGGTGTATGGGTTGTAATGGCTTGAGGTATAATACCCGAAATATGATACACGTTATGTGAGCTATGGTGGCTCCCAGAAACTACCTGGTTATTTTTCTTATGTGGACGTGGTAGTTTTGTTTCATGAGGTGCATGTTGTGGTGCTTCACCCAGGTGTCTGTGGGAAACCCTTTTTAGAGAGAGATTCTTAGGACGTGCGACATTAGGTAAAAGAGGAAAACCAATTGGGAAGTAGTAGCATGGTAACCTTGATATTCGTTATTATATTATATACTCTTTTATGCGATACTTTTTGAGAGTATCCATGGTGAGGCTGGGAAGTTAGTATACCTATTTAGGTGACGAGTTAGTTTCACTTGTTGTTCACTGTGCTTTAGCATGATTTCTTTACTTTTGCACGAGAGGCTCCAGGGAGGATCCTACTTATTATATTGTTATACTCAACCTATTTATATATAAACTATTTTTCAGTTCACTTGGAGAAGGTTGGAGATCAGGATGTTTTCTACTAGCTTGGGGTTGCAGGAGCTGTTCGGGCTTGTGGTTGTTGTTGTTTTTACATTCCTTTGGTACTTTCTGTTTTCCCCATTCAGTTGTAGTAGTTTTTCAGGACATTGAATATGTGTACTTGGGTTTTATTTTATATTACTGTCTGATTTTGAGTTGGTTGGTGTCTGTCTTATCTCACTCTTTCCCATGTGTTCTCTCGGAGGGTAATGCCTCCCATTTGTGTGTTTATTATACCCTCGTTGTTGGTTGCCAACTCGGGGCCTACTAAAGGCGGGACACTGGGGGTCATTATCTCACTTCTCACATTGTTGGCCCATGAGGGGTACACCTTGTGGGGAGGGGGTCATGAAATTTCCTATTTTTTAGTATGCCACATGTCTTTTTTACTAAAATGTCAATTTAAACTGAAAACAAGCACTTTGAGGCATACTGGTCACATCGTATGTCAGTTTGATGTGATACAAATTATTACATGTTAAAAATGACTTATGAATCATTTTCCTATATTTTAAACATAATATGAACATTTTTTTATATTTTTCATTGAGTGAAATACATTTTTAACTAAAATTTCAATTTTAAACTGATAACATACACTTTGAGTCATGCTAGTCACACAGTGCATTGGATTGAGATGTGGTTGATTACTACAAATAAAAATGACTTATGTATCATTTTCATAAATTATAAAAATAATATGAAATTTTTTTCTTATTTTTGAGTAAGTCATGTGTCATGTTTACTAAAATGACAATTTAAACTAAAAACATGCACTTGACTCATAGTGGTCACATCGTGGGCTAGACTGATGTGATACTAATTCCTACACATAAAAAATGACTTTTGAATTATTCTATTAAAGTATCTAGACATTATAATCATTTTTTCATATTTTTTAGTGAGTGACACATGTTTTGAAGTAAAATGTCAATTCTAAACTGATAACAGACACTTTGAGTTATATCGGTCACATGGTGCCTCGGATTGACATGTGGTTAATTATTACATATCACAAATGAAAAAAGTGACATTTTTGTAAATTATCAAGACAATATGAATGTTTTTTCTTAATTTTGAGTATGTCATGTGTCTTTTTTACTAAAATATCAATTTAAACTAAAAACACGTACTTTTAGTCATACCGGTCACATCATGTGTCGGTTTGATGTGAGACAAATTACTACACATCAAAAATGACTTATGAATTTTTTTTCCTAATGTTTCAATACAATATGAGTTTGTTTTCTTAGCTTTTAGTGATTGACACACATTTTGAACTAAAATGTAAATTTTAAATTGATAACAGACACTTAGAGTTTTATGGGTCATACGGTGTGTCATATTGATGTTTGGTTGATTCCTACTTGTCAAAAATAACTTAAGTATTGTTATCCTAATGTATCAAAATAATACGAATGTTTTTTATCAGTTTTTCTTATGTTACATGTATTTTGAACTAAAATGAAATTTTTAAATTAAAAGGGACTTTTGGAGTTAGATCAGTCACACTGCATATTAAATTGTTGTTCAGTTGATTCCTACACATCAAAAATTACTTAAGTATAATTCTCATAAAGTATCAAGGATATTCAAAGGTGTTTTCTTGGTTTTGAGTATGTCACATATCTTTTTTAATAAAATTTCAATTCAAACAAAAAAATGCATTTTGAGTCATACGGGTCACATCGTGTGTCAGTTTGACATGAGACTGATTTTTACACATCACAAATGACTTATAAATTGGTTTCCTAAAGTACCAATATAATACGAGTTTGTTTTCTTAGTTTTTAGTGATTGACACATATTTTGAACTAAAATGTCAATTTTATAATGATAACATATACTTTGAGTTATATCGATCACACCATGTATCATATTGGGGTGTAGATGATTTCTATGGGTCATAAATGACTTATGGATTGTTTTACTGAAGTATAAAAACAATATGAATTTTTTTCTTAGTTTTTAGAATGTGACATATGTATTGAACTAATGTATAAATTTTAAGATAAAAATATACACTTTTAATCATATTGGTTATGTCATGTATTGGATTGAGGTGTGGATAATTCTTACATGTCACAAATGAATAATGAATTTTTTCCTAAAGTATCAAAATAATCTAAATGTGTTTTCTCAATTTTGATTATGTAACATTTTTTTGAAATAAAATGTCATTTTTAAACTAAAAACATAAACTTCAAGTCGTAATGGACATATCGTGTATCGAATTAAGGTTCGGTTGATTCCTACACATCACCCCATGTATTTTTATTCTATAATTCATTAAAAATTCAATGTTATCTGACAATATTATTTTTTGATTAGATGGAATTTTAAATAAATTGTAGAATAAAAAGAAAAGGGAATCATCATGAGTGTATCAACCTTGTTGACAAGTCATTTCTTCATGATATCTATGAAAATTAAAAAAATAAGTATCAGATAAAATTAAAAGGAAATTAACTAAAAAAGGTAGATAAAATGATGGAAAATTAACTAAATAAATAGTAATAAGTCACCTCTTCATGATGTCTGTATAAATTCTGACACCATATATTCATCTCATTCATTTATAAATAAATATATTTCCACTTTTGAATACGAGGACTGTCGATGGTCCTAGTAGGACTATAAAAATATAAATAAATAATGTATTAATAAAAATTTTAAATGAAATTGTAATAATCATCATAAATACCTATTTGGGGATGCTAGTTTGTTAATGGAATGCGGTATATTTCATAAATTTTTAAACATAATAACCATAATCTTTTTCATTAGTTTATTTTGGGCACTTTAGAAACATTGAGAAAAATAAGTAATTTTTTTGTATATGTTTTTATAGTGAAATATTATTATATATACCGTAATTCTTATCCAGTTATAAAAGTTGGGAGGATTTTTGTGCTCATGGACTGTCTTCATGCCATGATTTTGATTAAATTTAAACATCTCCCTATCATAACATAATTATCATTAAAACATAATATAAAGTTTATAACTTGAAGTTTATCTATAAAATGTTGCATGTAGTGTATTAAAAATTGATAAAATTTATCATGTGTGGTTGGTTTATTGAATATCCATGCATTTAGTCTGTAAAATAAATCTTTGGAGTATCCAAATTGATTTCAATGAGTAAAAAATGTTTCCTAAAAAAAATTAATAAATAATAAAATTAATTAAAATATATTTGATATGATTAAATTATAGAGTTTTACCCCCACATCGTGGGTATTAAGAAGATTCCATCATTTGTAAGTTTGGTTTCAAACATTGTGTCTTGTTTTTATACTATTACTTTATATTGCTTTGGTTCTAATGAGAATAGTTGTATAGAAGTGATGTGAGGACTAATGAGTCCAGATTTATGTTCATAAGGTTTTCCCTTAAAATAGTATTGATATGTACACCTAAAAAAATATTAATATTATTTATTCATAATTAACATAGTAGATCAACTATTGGACAAACAAATTATAAAAAGACACCTCATGTATACATTTAAAAATGAAACTCATATCCCTTCATGCATGAGGATTTCATTTACATTTTCAAAAAAAATATTATGTAATGTCCTCTCCGTACATTTGTTATTCATAATAAATTATGGTGGTATCACAAATTTTTAAGCTTTTATCCACAAGAACCTTTAATGATAATAAATGTGTAATTTGAATGGTAAGGGTAAAGGTATATTATGAATATATTTTTTATTGGGTGGTTAATCCTTTATATTTTTTTGTTTTGACCTTCCATTTCACCTCCTTCCCATTCTCTATCTGTAATAGCATTCATTAGTCTAGGCCTTTTTTCATTGATTGTTAAAGGTTTTTCATAAAAAATAAATTATAAAGGAATACCTCCTTGTTGGCATGTAATTTTACAAGATCAAATGACATTTCTTTGAAAGTTCCAATAGAAAGCTTTACCGTATGAATATTTACATCATCAAGTAGAATAGGTAACTCAATGCTTGGATCATGAACTATGTTAATCCCCACTCTCACATGAAATATTGTAAGTTGTTTGTTGTGTAGAATATATCCTTGGATATTGTACATTATACCCCTCACAGCAAGGATATGGGTGGGTATTGATAGATATAAATCAAAATTATATTCACCCTATATAATATCAGTATAATAAAGGTATCGGTGTTTTCCTAATTCACATTTCGTAGAAAAAACTGTTAAAAAATTGATTACATCTTCAATGATGGACCTTTGAGGGGAATGACTCGCTTCAAAGATAGTAGGGGTGGGGGATCTGCACATAGTGGTTTTTATTGTGTTTTTTCATCTCTTTGATTATTTCCCATAACATTTTCTAACAACTCAGGTTGTTAACTAAGTTTTTATTCTAGAGAATATAATTGTGTTTTTTTATCTTCCATTTTCTTATCTTTTTCCCCCTATTCATTTATTTTCTCAAAATATGTTTGGGGTGACACCCCAAAACCCATAAATCTGATGTGACTATACTATTCTAGCTACATCAAGGACACTAAAAGTAGTTCATTGGGTTTGATGGATGATGATTCTTGTGTCTAATTCGGATAAAAAATATAGGAAAATAAGTTATAATTTTTATATAATAACAATTTAAATCAAAAAAAATTATTATTTTATACTTATACATGATTCCCAAAAAATTTGTGTGTTTTCATTTATTAGTATATTATCTTTATTTACACGAGCCTCCTTCTATAAAACATGATGTAGGATAGAAGTGTATTTTCATTTTAAATCATTAATCTGAATATAAATAAAGGAACATAATTATATTTTTGTTTCATGTAACATAAAATTATTACTGCATATTTAAAATACATACCATTTTTTTAAGTGAAGTGTACCCCATCCTTGCTTTATGGTAGGGGTATGTTGGTTTTGCTGCATGTTTCTTATTTTTAGAACTCATTTATTGCTTCATAAATTAACAATTATTAATCAAAATGATTAATACATGTATTTTTAATCAATGTATTACTAATTATAATGTACAAAAATAGTTGACTGGTCACAATGACCAATAAATGCATTTCAAGTTTGATGGTTTTCCATGTGTGTATACATCTGTGGTGGTTGCAGGTATATTTTCCCTTCAGCGTATTTGATATGATAATTCATAATAATTGTATGAAATCCTCTATGAACCTTTCTAGATAACATTAAAAAAAATTCATTCCACATACATATACTATAAATGAACTCTATAATGAATAATTATGAGTAAATCAACATTTCATTATTATTATTTTAGTAAAATAAAGAAAGGATACCATAATTTTACCCTAATATCTTCCCAAATTAGTCTCTTAAGCATGAACACAACATTTCTCCATGAATATACATCAACTTACATATGAAATTGAGTGGTGGGATCAATGTAACTATTTAACATATCCTTGTTGGGATTAACAGGTTGTATGCATGCATTCTATCCAACCTCATATTTGATTCCATTATCTCTCACCTTTATAATTTTTGTTAACACCATCACACTACGGAGCTCTTGTTTTTTTGGGACATGGGTTATTCATTGTCTAAAATTTAATTAGCTTCAAAGTCATTAATATTCTTTTCCTCTATATTGTTAGCATCATCATGTTCAGAAGCTTATATTTCCTCTACATTGGGAGCATTAACATGTTGAGAAACTTGTTGTTCCTCAAGAATGTGAGAACCAACATGTACAGAAGTAATTATCTATAGAATTGGTTGAAAATTTATCTCATATTGCATAAATTCATTATTATATAGAAAATAATATGAGTTAACACGGTGTATATTATGAAAAAAATATAACCTAGTTATTGAACTCTTTTTTAAAAATGTTTAAGGGATTTGACCCCTCTATCAAGTATCTAAATCCCATCATTGTGGTCTATTATGAAATACAAGACCCTATCTACATTGTGACCACTATGAAATTATTATTATGTCCTAATGAAAGGGTAATTCTCAGTTGAATTTACATTTGACCCTTCAATGGTTTTGGTCGATAATAGAACAATTAACCCCTTTGGGTTCATGGGATCTAGGATATAAAATAATTTCATTGCATGTGGTTTCATTATAAATGGTTATTATTTGTACATTTCCTTACTAAAATCTATATTCATGAATCCTAATTAATTTATTTTAATTGCACTCCTATTATCAACCCTCTTACATTGAAAAATAGACACATGGAATGTTGTATAATTAAACTCCCATATTTTTTTGGTGATTCCAAAGTATAAAATATTCTCATAAATTGGGTTTCTATCCTTGGTAATAGATACATTCACTGCTTCGTCAACAAGTGTATCTCCACTATTATTCATTAAACTGCATTCATCATGTTCCGTTTTATAGAATGTATAGCCATTAATTACATAACCATTATAAGATAATACATGCACACTTAGTTCTCTGTCTAGACATCAAAGTTGTTATGAAATTGAATCCAAATTTTCTGTTGACTCCTTAAAAATATGTTCTTGAAACTGTCCTATAAACTTTTGATTATGTGTATTTGATATCCATATTTCATCCCTTAATGGATTAAAATGCCTAAGAATTACTTTTTTGGTTTCAACATATGTCGCAAATTCTAAACTATTATATAAAAAGTAAAGGTAAGCCTACTCCTGCTCTGTAACAGTAATTGTAACAAAATCTATTCTAGAAATTCCTTCACCCGAAAGATACTTGGTGTGATGAGATTTCATTAGAAAAATGATTTTTTCATCAGACAGGCAGTTGGTACAAAATTCAATGGCTTACTCAACAACATATTACTCTACAATATAGAATTCTAGCCAAATTTGACTTTTTCCATACCCTTTCAAAATATTCATTTATTGTTTAATGGGGTTCATCCATATATAATGCATAGAAACACGTTGTCAAATCTCTCTAACCTGGTGAACCATCAAGTGAACCATCATATCAAAGAATTTTAGTGAGAATAACATCTCTAATTTACATAATATGATAGTGATTTCCTTTTCTGTAGTTAAATTTTCATCAGTTATGTGACATTTTTGAATATATATTTAAAAAATAAAAATATATTTCTTAATATATGATGGAAATTCTTGGAAAAAGTTAAATATAAAGCTATAGTAATTAGATATTACATAAAAACATGACAGTCGTGTGATTTTAGACCCTTCAACTTTAAAATAATCATTGACACAATATTCTTGATATTTGATGAATACCCATGTGGAACCTTTACATCATTCAATAAGTTTCAAAACTAATATCTCTCTTTCTTGGAAAGAGTGTAAGCAGCTGGGGGAAGAGAAGACTATTTTTTAATCTTTACTAGTGCCAAATCTTCTTATATCCCCATGTCAATTGTGTCCAACCTAGTCTTCATTTCTTCCTTTTTTTGGTAGGTGCATTTAGCAACATGTCAATGACACTATCACATACATTTTTTTACACATTCATAACATCAATAAAATTTATAACATATAAATAAATCTAATATGGTAATTCAAAAAAACTAATCACTTTTTACAATTACTTTTGTAAGTTTTTTCAAAAAAAGTACCAAAAATAGTGTCGGTATCATTTAATTTCTCAAATATATGATCACCTATTAGTGGATATAATGATTTACCTTATTCTAAAATCTCATCGAATGATGTTTTCCAAGAATGGTATTTATATCAACAGGTTAGAAATCTATGATTTCCTATAAACATAGTATTTGATGAATGTTTCAACCTAATTGACTATGTACCTTGTTCACAGATGGGACACCTTTGAGTTCCTTTAATGTTATATCCTGAAAATTTTCAATAAGCAGGAAAGTCATTTATCATCCCATACTATATGACTCTAAACGTGAAATATTAATTTTTGTAATAATCATACAATGTAACACCTGAATCCCACAATAATTTCAAATCATTGATCAATGGATCCAAATAAACATCAATGCCATTACTTAGTTGTTTGTGTCCTGATATAAGTAGAGATAACATAATGTATTTTCATTTCATGCATAACCACAGTGGAAATTTATAATTTACTAACATAATTGGTCATGTACTGTGATTGATACTTTGAAAACCAAAAGGATTCACTCCATCTATAGATATTTCAATATGAATTTTTCTCAACTCATTTCCAAATTCAGGATACCCGTGACCAATTTTCTTCCACTAAGGAGAGTCTACTAGGTGATGAAGTTTCCCATATTTTTTTCTTGTATCTTCATGCCATTTAAATTTCCTTGTAGTCTACTCACTTCCATATAGATGCATAAAACTTGGAATGATTGGAAAGTACCAGACAACTTTCATAGGACCTGATTTATCTTTCTTGTTTTGATACACACCACAATTTAGGAATTTTTAAGTGATTATAGTCCTTGTGAAATAGTATATAGTCATTTGGAAAGACATGTATTCTTTCAATGATCATACCCATTGAACAGAGCACTCATTTAGAATCATATGTTTGGAAATGAAGATCATTTTCTTCTAGGATAACATCATTCAAGAGAGCGAGTAGTTTAGTAAAAATGGAATCACTCTATCCATTTCCAACTTTAATATTATATATCATTAGTATAGATGAAAATGTTGTATATTTAGTACAACCAATATAAAATGTCATCTTTTCACAAATTTTTAACTTCTCAAAAAAAAATTTTAAAATCATGAAGTTCGTATTCAGCTATCATTTTCATTTTCTCAATATAATATTAATCATCATTCACACCTGTAATCATATCCTTGATATATCCTTCCTTGTTTTTCACACTTGTAATCATATTAGATAATCCATAAAACACAGTGTTATACCAATTACTGGGCACATTAACTTTTTATCTGTTTTTATTCCAACATTTATAAATTCAATCTATTCCATGATGGATCAAGTGTTCTTCTAACTCCTCTAGACTAATTATTATTGAATAACAATAGTATAAACACTAAAAAAGGTTTTAAGAAGGATCATTTACATTATATTTTTCAAACTTGATGAAATCTTTAACCCCATACTCATACTCTTTTTTTATACGATTGGAATCTATAAATTTTTTATTCATATTCATCCTATTTTATTTATTAGTATTAATATTTAACAAAATAAATAAATACATAAAAAACTATGAGCTTAAAAACCATAAATGGTTATTCTTACAGAATCATTTAAGCTACATGAAGTCATTGTTCTAAGATAATAAGTGTCAAATATTTCATATTGATATTGTTTTATTATGGTGGGAATAATTGAAGTAAAGGAATGTGTGATATATATAAATTTATAAAGAATATAATTAAATTTTCATCTATTTTAAAACACAAAGATCAAAGACATTCTATGTAATTTTTTTTGTGGGAATAAAACAAGAAGGGTGAGTTTATTGGGGTTCTTCTACCTGGTAATGGAATCCTATCATATATGTTCATGACAATACAAATATAAAAATCATTGGGGTTCTTATGCCTAGTAATGGAAGAAAATGAGAAGAATTGTTTGATTTTAATCCATGGGAGTGGGAAGTATACCTAGAACTTGGAGCGGATTACCATATGTGCATTATAAAAACTCTACATGCTTATCATTTAAAATCACCACCTTAATAATAAGTGGGTAGGGATTTTATAGTGCACATATGGTCCTTTCATCCACATCCTCATTCAGTTAGGAGATCTATGCAATAAGAGTCAGAAATTTGTAAAATAAGATATCACATATGATTAATTCGACGATATATCATATGATTAAATAGATAGATAATGTCCAAAAAAAAGTTGTGAGTGATTGAAATCAACAAGAGGGAGGAGTCTATGTTTATTCATTTCTTCACTTTGTGCTTGGTGGAAGAAGTGTTGATTTAGTTACAGGATTCTTAAGATCCAAAGTTTATATTTTATCAGGTGATGAAAACATCAATAAGGTACAATCACATGGTCTTGAGAACCTAGTTTTTGAAGAAACACTTGAATTTAAATCCAATAAACCATAAGTCTTAGGCGGAGGTTCTCAAGCTACTATAAAAACAAAAGAACAATCTAATTGGGGTTTCAAAAATTCTTTAAATTTAAAAAATTCATATGCATGAGATGAAGCCTCAAAGAAAAATAATGTAAAATTTATAAATATATATAGAATTCATCCTCAATTTTTTGACAGGTATTTTAAGGATTGTTTGAAAATGAAAAAAGTAAATTAGTACTATAACATTCCATTGAAGTGATTTAAATGAATTTATATTGTACGTTTCACTATAAATTTTCTAGTTTTCATAGAAAAGGAAATTGAAAATGAACACAATCTAACAAGATGTTCACATGATAAGAAAATTAAAAGGTTTAGAAACCTAAATTTTCCATCATAGAGAATGGATAAGAATTTCTAAAAATTCAAAACATATATTTATTATCTAAATTAGATGATGAGGAAAGTGGTGATTATGATACTAAATTTGAAACATTAAGTAAATCAGAGGTGTGGTTATTGATTTAAAAAGTGAACAATACTGATTTCTATAGTGATAAAGATAATAGTGATGAAAATGATGAAAAATATGAAATGGATTTTTTTACTAAACTAAGAGTTTAAGGATTGTATTTTAAAGACCTAAAAGTTGGTTAAAGAGAAAAAAAATATGAATATAGGGTCTCAAACATTGAATAAATAATATTTATTCCTCTCATACAATAAATAATTTAAAATTATTAAAGGAGATTGAAGATTTGAATTTGATTCTTCTTGAAGAGAATAAGTTGGGGGCTATGGAAGAGGAGGTTAAATATAAGGGAAAAGAGCAATAAAATGGTTTGAAAATATTTTTAGAAGCAGTAAATCATATGAAAAAGTTCAATTTTAACATCAATATGTTTGTGAGATAAGTTAAAGAAAGGTCAAAGGGAAATTTTAAGATTGTTAAAGCCCCTATTAGAAAAGCACTGATAAAGCTATATCATTATCAACACTAGAAAAGCACTAATAAAAACATATAAAATTAATATTTAATAATTTAATTAATATAATTAAAAAAAATCTATGAAATTATAAATATAATAAAAGAATAAATATAATTAATATAAATATATTAAAAGAATTTTAAATATGTATTTATAAATATAATTATAGATATATATTTATAAATATTTAAATATATTTATAAATATATTTATATAATCATATATATTTATGTATTTATGTATATATTTATTAATATAAAAATATATATAATAACAAATATAATAAATATATTTATTATAATTTTATAATTATTTAAATATATTTATTATAATTTTATAATTAATTAAATATATTTATTATAATTTTATAATTATGTAAATATATTTATTATAATTTTATAATTATTAAAATATATATTTATTTACTTATAATTATATAAATATTTTTTAATATATATATATATATACATATAATTATACAAATATAATTTTATAAATATGGTAAATATATATTTATAAATATATTTATATATATAAATATAAATATATTTATTTATAAATATTTATTCATGAATATATTTTTATAATTATATTTTTAAAATTATTAATGAATATATAATAATAAATGAATTAATATTAAAATTGAATAAATAAAATTAAATAGATTACAATAATATTTAAAAAAAGTGAATTCGTAACATTTACGTGAATATCATATACATAAAAATAAATAAAAATGAATAAATATATAATATTAATTATATAAATAACAAAATTATTAAAAAAGAATTATACTAACTATAAAAAAATATTAATAATTAAATTAAATCGAATTAAATTAAATAAAATTTAATTAAACGCACATAATATATTCATGATGAATAGATTAAACTAAATATATATTAAAAATGAATAAATTACAATAAATACTAAAAATAGTAAGATATTTAAAAAGAATAAATGATATTAAATCAATAAATTAAAATACATGCAAACATACATATACACATGAAAGAAATACACATGCACACACACACTGATGTTATTAATATTTTCATGACTTATTATATTCCCCCTTTACTGATTTTATATGAAATATGCATAATTTGTGTGAAATATTAATGTTTTAATACTGAGTATAATTTTTGAGCATTTTTAGAAGTAGTCCAATTGAGTCAGTTTAATGTTTTAATAATAAATGTCACTATACTGATCCAAATTTTGTGTTTATTGTTTTTTATGATTCTTCTTTCAATATAAAACATTTCATTAGAAGGTACCATGAGCCAATTCTGCCATTTGAAGGGTCATATGGTCCTCACAAACAAGACCAAAGAATCGTGAACAAACTGGACCAGCCTTGAAGATTGATTTACTGGGCTCAATACAGAAGTCCAAAAACATTAACTCTCCACAATAATTCTAAGAACACTAAATTTTATCTTGGATAAAAATTTCAAGGCCCAAATCCAAGTACAAGGGTCCCAAATGAAGCTTTGAAGTCCAGCGCACCATTCTGGCCGAGAATTAAAATCAGTATAGTATTCATGACATATCTCATGATGTAAAAATCAAATAGAGTTGAGATTTTCCAGTGTGAAAGAGGAGATATAGGTGGCCGACTTTGTTGAATAACCCATTTGGATTTAAAGGAATCTTAATATTCAAAAACCCTTTCACATTCTGGACTTTAAAAATACTGGATTGAAATGGACAGTTTTACTTTGTTTAATAAACCAGCCATAACTTTTGATAATTAAGTCCAAATGACTACAAATTTTGAGATTAGTCAGAAAATTTATTATCTACAGATTTTAATAAGGAGATTTCTCTATATTCAGCTGTCATGATGTCCATATCTGCGATCCAAGTGGAGTGGTATTGCTGGAATGTAAACAGTCCACTCCTTGGGCTATAAATACTCTCTCCTTCTCTCCTTGAGAGGGGTTGGCATTTCAGAAGAGAGGAGAACATATTGGAACAACCAAAGCCTTTAAAAATTCTTAGGATGACCTTCCATACTCAAGTTTTCACTTGATATACCTTTCCTCCTCTCTTTGTTTTCACTTAATTTCATGTTCTTCATTTTTGTAATTTTGTAAGTCTCTTTCTTTGTAATTCTGTTTCAATGCAAGTTACTTATTCAATATCTCTTATTCTCATCCACCTTCTGTAGTTTAATATTTATGTTCTTAAAATAGTTTAAATTCAGTTCAATCCCCTTCCCTTCTTCTTCTTCCTCATTCAATCGAAAATCCATTTTTAATTTTCTTCATCGTTTGTGTGTGTGTTCGGCGCACTACTCTTATCTTGTCCCTTTATTTTTCTTCTCTTTATAATTCATCACCATAATAATTATAACCAGATTAGTAATCATTTTAATGGCTGGGTAAATCTTTAATTGGGGTGAGTTATAATTTAGGTATGTTAAGTGATTGAGAGCTTTTGCTCGATGAATGTTCTTTAAATTAATATTGTGTATGTTGAACTTTATATGTCATGGATTAATGACATGTTTTGTTTAATATGTGGATTCCATGGATTATTGGAACCAAAAATACACTACCATAAACAAGTAATGGTAATTATTAGAAACCTAAGTTAAGTTACAGATTGGATTAAAGCTTTAACACTTGTGAATTCCGATCAAAATCATCTTGTGACATGGGTGTTAATTTAATGCAATATAAAGCAAAGATCAAGGATATCACAAGCTTAACTACCTAATGATGAACTCACCCCAATATTTATCAATTTGTTAAATCAAACATCATACATAAATTATTTCATAAGCTCTGCAAACAAACCCCTCAATCAGAATACAATTAACTAAAAACAAACGACTATTACAAAGTATCATCGCCGAGGATTCGACCCGAGTGCTGCTATACACATTAGCAGAGCACCGAAACCTTGACCGGTAGATAGGCGAAAATCGGCCGCGCATTTCAAATGGCGCCATTTCCAGGGATGGTGCTTTATGTAGTCATTAGTTTCTGGTTATTTTAAAAAAAATCTAAAAAAAAACAAAATTTTAAAAAAAAATTGAAAAAAAATCACAAAGAAAAACCCGTCTTCTCATAAAAATTATAAACTGCAAAAAAATACAAAGAAAAAAAATGTCTTCCTCTTTCTTCCAAATATCTATGAATGCCCCGTAGCCTCCCAAACAATCCCTTGGATTTGTTTGACCCTGAAATTGAGCGAACACTTCTCCAACTTAGGAGGAACATAAGAAATACTCAAATAATTCAAGAACCAAACCTCATCCAACTAGTTGAAGTTGAAATGGCCAATCCTAGGGAACAAACCCTTAAAGAACTTGTTTCCCATTATATGAATTACCAACCTCTTGGTATTCAATATCCAAATATAGAGGCTGACTTTGAACTCAAATAGGTTTTGATTCATCTTCTCCCTCATTTCCACGGGCTAGCCGGTGAGGATCCACATCTCCACCTTAAAGAGTTCCAAGTAGTGTGCTCTACCATGAAGCCTCAAGGGGTTTCTGAAGAACAAATCAAACTCCGAGCATTCCCTTTTTCCCTAGCTTACACTGCTAAGTCATGGATCTACTACCTACCTCCTAGTTCCATAACTACATGGAATGACATGAAGCGACTATTCTTAGAGAAATTCTTTCCTGTTTCTCGTACTGCTTCTATCTGAAAGGAAATAAGTGGTATCTGTCAATTCCCAAGTGAATCACTCCATGAGTACTGGGAGAGGTTCAAAAAGCTTGTTGAAACATGCCCACACCATCAAATCCCTGACCAACTCTTGATCCAATACTTCTATGAGGGGTTATTGGCTATGGAGAGAACTCTCATTGATGCCACAAGTGGTGGTGCTCTGGTTGATAAAACTCCTGCAGTAGCAAGAGATATCATAAGTAACATGGCTGCAAACACACAACAATTCCATACTCGAGCACATGATCAAGTAAAACAAGCCCAAGATAATCAATCTATTGAGCCAAACAAAATGATCGAGTGGATGAATGAACTTACAGGTCTTGTGCGACAACTAGTTGTGGCTACCAAATCCCCAACCTCGTCTTCTCTGCAATCAATGTTTCCTGGACCTGTCAAAAACTGTGGAATCTGCAACTCTCCATCTCATCCAACTGACACATGTCCACAACTTCAAGAGGATCAACCCGATTCATCTGGACCAATGAATCTCAATGAATTATATTCTCAGCAGAACACCAATCCTCAACTATCAGGTCAGTTTGTTAGAAACTTTAACCAACCTCACTCTGAGCCCTTCTCTTCTTCCTATAACCAAGGCCTTAGGTATGGTAATCCCATATCTCACCCCCCTCAATTCCATCCTCAAAACCCAAATCAATTCCAATATGGTCAAGGTGGTGGTAACTTCCATCAACCTTATCCTTTTGTTCCTCAACCTCAAAGGAACAATCCTCCTCCTGGATTCCATTATCCTAGTGAGCCTTCCTAATTCCAAAACCAATAAAATCAATTTCCCAAGAACCAAAATCAAGGCAATCCCAATCTGGGACAAGCCTCTTCTTCCAAGCAACCATGGGAGAGTGCAGTGGAAGATATTGCCTCCTTCACCCGTTCTAGCCTTAAAAACATTGAAACTCAAATAGGTCAAATTGCATCCCACCTGAGCCAGAAACAACAATCAAATTCTTCCCAACTCCCAGCTCAACCATTACCCAACCCCAAGGTTAATGTAAGTACAATTGCACTTAGATCGGGAAATCACATTTCTATTCCTCAAGATAAGTCCTCTATCCCTCCTTTGAATGTTGACCTAGAAAATGAAAAGAAAAAGAAACTTGAAAAGTAACCTTAATCCATTCCCTCACCTCCTTCCATTACACTTAGGAATCCAATTCTTTTCCTCAAGCTATTTCTAAACCAAGGAAGTCCTTTGAACCTGATCCTGAAATGTTCAACATGTTTAGACGTGTTGAAGTCAACATTCCTCTCTTAGATGACATCAAACAAATTCCTAAGTATGCCAAGTTTCTCAAGGAGTTGTGTACCCACAAGAGGCAACTTAGGACCTTAGAAAATGTTTCCACCCACCAGTCCATACCCATTAAGTGCAAATATCCAGGTACCTTTATGGTTCCATGCCAAATTGTAAGTTCCAACTTTGATGATGCACTCATATACCTAGGAGACTCAATTAATGTCATGCATAAATCCATATTCTCCAACCTTGTTCTAGGTCCATTTCACCCAATAGGTGTTATCATTCAGTTAGCCAATCGAATCACAGCCAGTCCTGAGGGAATAATTGAGGATGTCCTTGTCCGAGTCAATGATCTTATCTTCCCTGCTGATTTCTATGTCCTTGACATGGAAGGTGAGACGAACTCTTCTCGATCTCCCCTAATTCTAGGAAGACCATTCCTCATGACTGTGAGAACCAATATTGATGTCCATTCAGGCATCATATCCATGGAATTCGGTGACCAACTGGTCAAATTCAACATTTTCCAAGCCATGTGATACCCATCTAAGTACCACTCTACATTCTCAATACATGCTTTTGAGGACACTTCTAAGAGTCAATTGAACCCCAATCCATCATGTTCTTCATGTTCTAATGATAAAGGATCTTGTGAAATATGCACCATGATTAACAAAATCATAAATGGTGAAGTTGATGTGGACCTTTCATTTATAGACTCCATCAATTTAGAGGATCTTGAAAACTCTCTTGAATCCCATATCAACTCTGATCTCTATTGCTCCACCTTGGATAGTATTAAGGAAAATGAACCCGAAGAAACTAAAGTCCCTTCTTCCATTCCTGAGTTGTCAAGCCCAAAAGTGAAAGATGAGACTGATCTGAAACCTCTTCCTGCACACCTGAAATATGCATTCCTCTTCTATGATCACTCATATCCTGTCATTATCTCTGCCACACTTACTGAAACCGAGGAGTCCAAACTTGTTCAAGTATTAGAGGAAAACAAAAAGGCCTTAGGTTGGACCCTAGATGACATACCAGGAATCAAACCTGCCCTTTTCATGAATCACATCCATCTGGAGGAGTCATCCAAACCAATTAGACAACCACAAAGAAGACTCAATCCACTCATCCTCGAGGTAGTTAGGGAAGAGATCACCAAGCTTCTTCAAGCTGGTATTATCTACCCAATTTCTGATAGTGAATGGGTTAGTCTAATTCAAGTTGTACCTAAGAATGGTGGGAAAATTGTTGTCACAAATGAACATGGGGAGGTAGTCACAACTCGAGTGAAGAACAAATGGCGTGTGTGCATCAACTATAAGAAATTGAATGTTGAAACTCGAAAAGATCACTACCCTATTTCATTCCTTGATCAAATGCTAGAAAGATTGGCCAGAAAGTCACACTATTGCTTTCTTGATGGATACACCGACTATTTTCAAATCTCAATCTCACCTCAGGACCAAGAAAAGACTACTCTCACATGCCCCTTTGGAACATATGCATATAGAAGAATGCCTTTTGGACTTTGCAATGCTTCTGCAACATTCCAGAGGTGTATGATGAGTATCTTTTCAGAATTCATTGAACACTACATGGAAGTCTTCATGGATGACTTCACCATTTATGGTGAGTCATTTGAATCTTGTTTGCATTCACTCTCTCTAGTCCTTAAAAAGTGTGTCAAGTGTAACCTTGTGTTAAATTTTGAAAAATGTCACTTCATGGTTGCAAATGGGATTGTTCTAGGGCACATAGTTTCAAAAGATAGTATTGAAGTCGATCCTGCCAAAATTGAAGTGATCCAATCACTTCCTAAACCCAACTCTATTCAAGACATCCATTCATTTCTCAGTCATGCTGGTTTCTATCGGAGATTCATCCATAACTTCAGTAAAATTTCCCTCCCACTCACTCGTTTGCTCCAAAATGATGTCACTTTCCATTTCAATGAGGTTTGCAAGAGAGCCTTCATTGAACTCAAAACTGCTCTTACATCTGCCCCAATAATACAACCCCCAGATTGGTCATTACCCTTTGAGTTGATGTGTTATTCTTCTGATAGAGCTGTTGGGGCTGTTCTTGGTCAAAAAAGAGAAATAATTCCCCATTTCATCTATTATGCCTCAAAAACATTGGATGAAACTCAATCTCACTACACTGTCACTGAAAAGGAACTTCTAGCAGTGGTTTTTTCATTAGATAAATTTCGGTCCTATCTTTTAGGTGCCAAAATCATCATCTTCACAGACCATTCTGCTATAAAGTTCCTACTCAAGAAAAGTGATTCCAAACCAAGGCTGATAAGATGGATCCTAATGCTCCAAGAATTTGGCCTTGAAATAAAAGATAGACCAGGAAAAGAAAACCCTGTGGCTGATCACTTGAGTAGAATTTCTAATTATTCTCATTCAGAAATCATTGATCTTGAATTCACCATTGAGAACCTTTCGTCTCTCACTCCAAAGTTACCATGGTATGCCCCAATTGTAAATTATTTGGTTTCTGGTGTTTTTCCTGAAAATTTTTCAAAAGAACAAAAAATGAAGTTGAAAAGTGATTCAAAATACTATTTCTGGGAAGAAAATAAACTTTGGAAAACTGGGGCTGACATGGTAATAAGGAGATGTGTCGATGAAAATGAACATTCTTCCATATTAGAATTCTGTCACTCACTTCCCGGAGGTGGCCACTTTGGACCACAAAGGACCTCCCGAAAGGTCCTAGACTCTGGATTCTTCTGGCCTTCACTCTTCAAGGACTCACATGATTTTTGTCAATCATGTCCCACTTGCCAAAAGTTTGGCACAATCTCCAAAAGAAATGAAATGCCCCAAAATCCCTTAATCTTTTGTGAAATCTTCGATGTTTGGGGCATCGATTTCATGGGACCATTTCCCCCTTCCAATGGATTCTCATACATTCTTCTTGCGGTCGATTATGTTTCAAGGTGTGTTGAGGCCAAACCCACTAGGAAGGATGATGCTCATACTGTTAGTGAGTTCCTAAATACCCACATCTTCCAAATATTTGGCACACCACGTGCCATGACCAGTGACTTAGGAACCCATTTTTGTAATAGAACCATGGAAGATCTTCTGAAAAAGAATGGGGTTTTACATAAAACTTCAACTGCATATCACCCTCAAACAAATGGCATGGATGAACTCTCTAATAGAGAAGTGAAAAGGGTACTTGAGAGAATTGTTAATCCCACCAGAAAAGACTGGCCTGAGAGACTTGGTGAATCCCTTTGGGCTTATCGAACTGCCTATAAAACACCCATTGGGAAGTCTCCTTTTAGGCCAGTTTTTGGTAAAGTGTGTCACTTACCAGTTGAAATCCAACATAAGTCTTTTTGGCCTGTGAAAACCTGTAATTTTGATTGTGAAAAATCTGGTGAAGAAAGACTGTTGAAATTGGCTGAACTGGAGGAGCTTCGACTTGATTCTTATGAGAATTCTAATCTCTACAAATAAAAATCTAAGGTACTCCATGTTAAACACATCTTGAGAAAGGTATTTCATGAAGGTGAAAAGGTAATGCCATTCAATTCTCAATTTTGGCTTCACCTAGGTAAGCTTAATTCTCGTTGGGAAGGTCCTTTTGTTATTACTAACGTTTACCCATTTGGTGCAGTGCAAGTCCAAGACCCCTCTTCCAAAAGGACATTCACGGTTAATGGACATCGGTTAAAGCATCACCATGAGAGGATTCACAATCCTGGATCAACATCGAATTCCCCTGGATCTCTAACTTCTCCAATCGACCAACCACTAGATGGAGATGGTGACCCTCCAAATCCAAACCAGGGGGAACCTCTTTACCTTTAACTCTCTCTATCTCTTCATCTCTCTACCTCTTTCTTCTTCTTCTTCTCTCCTTCATTTTTTTACCACTTTTTTTTCAACCCCTTTTTTTCTCTTTATTGTGAGGGTGTGTATTTTAAAAAAACCTTAAAAACTAACAAAAAACCAAAAAACACAATCACTTAAAAAAATAAAAAAAAAGAGTCATGTTTACTCACCATCGAGTTTTGAAATATTGTCCAACCATTTTGGGGAGTTAACATACATGCTTTCATCTCAAAAATTTTGTATTTTCATTATGACTTTGGATAAAGAATATTATTTCAAAACCAACAAATTTTGAATGCTCTATTTTTGCATTGGAAAATGCTTTTCCCAAACCGTGAGAACAAAAAATTGCTTTCATGCCAAGGCCACCTATGGCCATCTTTTCAAAATGTGTGTTTTCACCCTCATTTGTGAGTCTTGAGTTTGTGGACCTTCGAGCTGAATTTCCTACCTTAGTGTGTATTAATATGATAGAGGCATTTTCTGAACCACATGAAAATCACAATAGCCAAATAGCCTCCCATTTCCCTTACATTAATCCTCCTTTTGAAAGCCCCTTTGAGCCTATGAAAACCTTTTCTTTGATAGCCACATTACAAGCCCAATACCTTATCCCACCCAATATCAACATGGATTTTCATTGCATAAGTTTTTGAAATTTAAGTGTGGGGGGGGGGGAATGGATTTCATTTTTGGGTATCATTTCCTTACTTTCTGGTGTGTTATCATATGCTTGAGGGCAAGCATCCATTTTAGTGTGGGTGGGAGGTTTTCATTCAGTGGGATTTGGGAATGTATTGTACAAATGATATTGAAAAGTGTTCAAAAAAAATTCAAAAAAAAATCAAAATCAAAAAAAATCAAAAAAAATGAAAAAAATGGGTTGTGTCTTGGGTAGGTCAAAAATCACTCTTCCTTAACCTTTGATCTTGTTATAACTATTACAATTAGTGTCGTGAGGAGATCAAACATGGGTTGGGATATGAGTGTGAGATCTGTTTCAAGGTCAACTTTCGAAAAAACAATGAAAAAAAAGGAAAAGAAAAAAAAAAGAACACTTGCATTATATTCTTATTGGGAGAAGTTTTTTGTTTTGTAAATATTCCATCTTCTCATTACCTTCATATTTTCATCCTCTATTGTGCCTTTCTTCACACAATCATTCCCTTGTAAATATATGTTTTCATTTCCTTCCATGTTTCATTTCAAAAAAATGTGCATTGCTTTTTCTATGTTGGTATTTTAACCCTCTTCTTCTCTCTCTTGGACATTATATTCCTACCATCCCATAGCCACAGAAAACCCCCTTAAAAATACCTCTTGATTCTTGTTCACTTTGGATAGGGATTGGAAGCTTAGAGCTCTTTTCAAACTCTAAGATTTTCACTTTTTGTTGGTGAAAGAGGGAACCTCCACAAATGAATTTTATCATCTTGAGAGGTGTGAGTTTTGAGTGTCCACATTTTCCATTTCAAAATTTGAGCATGAAAAAATGAATTAGCTTTGTAACATTGTTTCTGTAACAACTTGGGGTAGAATTCAAAATGGATGAGTGAAATAGTCTAAACCTCCCCTGATTGGAGAAAACAAAATTTTAAAATCTATTGGTGAGTAAAAATGATTTTGTCATGTTTTTATATTTGTTGCACATGAGGACATGAACAAAACTAAGTGTGGGGGATTTTATTTTATTAATATTTTCATGAATTATTATATTCCCCTTTTACTTATTTTATATGAAATGTGCATAATTTGTGTGAAATATTAATGTTTTAATATTAAGTATAATTTTTGAGCATTTTTAGAAGTAGTCTAATTGAGTCAGTTTAATGTTTTAATAATAACTGTCACTATACTGATCAAAATTGTGTGTTTATTGTTTTTTAGGATTCTCCTTTCAATATACAACATTTAATTAGAAGGTACCATGAGCCAATTCTTCCATTTGAAGGGTCATATGGTCCTCACAAACAAGACCAAATAATCTGTGAACAAACTGGACCAGCCTTGAAGATTGATTTACTGGGATCAATACAGAAGTCCAAAAACATTAACTCTCCACCATAACTTGTGGGACACTACATTTCATCTTGGATAAAAATTTCAAGACCCAAATCCAAGTAAAAGGGGCCCCAATGAAGCTTTGAAGTCCAGCTCACCATTCTGTCCGATAATTAAAATCAGTATAGTATTCATGACATATCTCATGATGTAAGCATAAAATCGAGCTGATATTTTTCAGTGTGAAAGAGACGATATAGGCGGCCGACTTTGTTGAAGAACCCATTCGGATTTGAAGGCATCTTCATATTCAAAAAGCCTTTTATATTCTGGACTTCAAAAAGACTGGATTGAAATGGACAGTTTTACTTTGTTTAATCAACTGGCCATAACTTTTGATCCTTAAGTCCAAATGACTCCAAATTTTGGGAGTAGTCGGAAAACTTTATTATATACAACTATTAAGCATGAGATTTCTCTAGATTAGTCTGTCATGATGTCCATATCTGCGATCCAAGTGGAGGGTTATTGCTGGAATGTAAACAGTCCACTCTTTGGGCTATAAATACTCTCCCCTTCTCTCCTTGAGAGGGGTTGGAATTTCAGAAGAGAGGAGAACATATTGGCATGACCAAAGCCTTTCCAAAGGATTGGTAGGACCTTACATACTCAAGTTTTTACTTGATATACCTTTCCTCCTCTCTTTGTTTTCACTTAATTTCGTGTTCTTCATTTTTGTAATTTTGTAAGTCTCTTTCTTTGTAATTCTGTTTTAATGCAAGTTACTTCTTAAATATCTCTTATTCTAATCAACCTTCTGTAGTTTAATATTTATGTTCTTAAAATAGTTTAAATTAAGTTCAATCCCCTTCCCTTCTTCTTCTTCCTCATTCAATTGAAAATCCATTTTTAATTTTCTTCATCGTTTGTGTGTGTGTTCGGCGCACTACTCTTATCTTGTCCCTTTATTTTTCTTCTCTTTATAATTCATCACCATAATAATTATAACCATATTAGTAATAATTTTAATGGCTGGGTAAATCTTTAATTGGGGTGAGTTATAATTTAGTTATGTTAAGTGATTGAGAGCTTTTTCTCGACGAATGTTCTTTAAATTAATATTGTGTATGTTGAACTTTATATGTCATGGATTAATGACATGTTTTATTTAATATGTGGATTCCATGGATTATTGGAACCACAAATATAGTACCATAAACAAGTAATTTTAATGATTAGAAACCTAAGTTAAGTTATGGCTTGGATTAAAGCTTTAACACTTGGGAATTCCGATCAAAATCATCTTGTGACAGGGGTGTTAATTTAATGCAATATAAAACAAAGCTCAAGGATATCACAAGCTTAACTACCTAATAATTAACTCACCACAATCTTTATCAATTTGTTAAATCAAACATAATACATAAATTATTTCATAAGCTCTGTAAACAAACCCCCCAATCAGAATACAATTAACTAAAAACAAACGACAATTACAAAGTATCATCGCCGAGGATTCGACCCGAGTGCTGCTATACACATTAGCAGAGCACCGGAACCTTGACCGGTCGATAGGAAACAATCGGCCGCACGTTTCACACACATATACATATACACACATATACACATACACGTACACACATACAGTTATACATGTACATATATTTTAAATTATTTAATGTAAATATAAATATATATTGAAATAAATATATTCATTTATATATTATATAATTATTTAAATAGAATATTAATATATTATATTTATTTTAATTATATACACATTTTGTATTTAATGTATATAAATATACTATTAAACATTTTGACTCATTTAATTTTATAATTTTTTATATATAAAATTATAAAAATTTGATTCATTTTCTATTAAAAGTTATATTAATCATATTTATATATTATATCTACATATATATAATTATTTTAATATAGATATTATTTAAAATATATAAATGTTTATATATAAATTAAATTACTCATTGTGACCTTTATCAGTGCTAAAAAAAAGCACTGATAAAGGGGAGACTTTTATCAACGTTAAAAAAACACTGATAAATTGGTGAATTTTATTAGCACTATAAAAAATCACTGAAAATGGTACTCTTTTATCAATAATGTTTTAGTACTGATAAAATTTAGCTTTATCGATGCTTTTTTTGAGTGCTGATACCCCCCTATTAGCACTTTTGTCTAGTTCTGATAAAGTTCAGCATCGAATATTACACAATCTATGGTAGTGAAATTTTAGTCTGTGATACATCATCCCCTTCGAAGTGATAGCCTTACTACTAGCACTCCCACCAAACCTATCCCACATAACTAGAAGAATAACCTACAACTATAGTTTGGAATCATGGGAGTAGGCCAAAAAACCATGGAAATAGGTTATTGCCATAGTTTCCCTAACTATGGCTGCTAAAGCCATTAGAGTAGGGGTTTTCAATTTCCATGGTTTAAACCGTGTTAGTATTCCATGTATATCCATTGTTAGAACTATGGAAGTAGTCTATATATGGCTATAGTTTACCCATGGAAATTAATGTCTCATGCTACAGTTAAAATCATGTAAATTGTATTCTATATCCATGGTTTTAACAGTGGAAATTTATAGTTACAACCATGGTTAAACTATAGCTACTCGTTCCTAATACCATGGTTAAAACCATGGAAATTAGACCCGACAACCATGGTTTTATTTGTGGCTATTTATAGATACATCTATAGTAAAACTGTGAAAATTAATAGTTACAACCACAGTTTAAACTATGGCTATCTCTTCTAAATACCATAAAAAAATTTCTACCAAGATGAGCTTAAACCCCACTAGCTATTGTAGCTCATAGAAGGACTCACATCCTCCAGCTGCAACAAAAAAACTCTAGCCTTGAAACATACAACAGAACTCAAATAGAATACAATATATTGTCACCTCCTTATTTTAATGATCACAAATCAAGGTTATTATGTTTCTAACAAACTCAATGTTTTATGATAGTACATTGCTTTCTGAGAAACTTTGTGAAACAAACTGGGTTAAGTGTTTTTCTACTGTTAGTTCAAAGATATCTACCATTGGAATACATATACCATCAGACTCTACCCTAGATGGATCTAACATTGAGAAAATCTACTGTTAATTCAACGATATATATCTTTGTACTACATCTACTATCAGACTCTACCACCAATGGATCTATCATTGAGAACATCTACCATTAGTTCAATAGAATCTACTGGTGAACTAAATCTACCATTAGAGTATCTACCATTGATATATCTACTGTTATAGATAATCTATTTTTGGATCATGCTACTACTAGTCGGATATACCATCGGCACATATACCTCCGGAGTTGATCTACTGCCAGATTTGATCTACCACCAGATAGATCTACTATTAGAATAGATCTTCTACCAGTGAGGATCTACCACTAGGGTGCTACCATTTCTATTCAAATTATTAATTTAAATTTAATTCCTTCAATGGAAAGTTTTTGGAATTTCATTCTTTTAAGTATCATGTAGATTTAATAATTATTATTTTTAAACCACTCTATAAATGCATTAAAGAAAAAGTCAAACTTCATAATTTAGTGTCTGATACTAGGATCTAGGATTTATTTATTATTATTATTCAATGTATAATTGGACCTAGATAATTATATATTCATAATATCTTCCTCATGCGTAAAAAAAAGTTTGGAAAATAAGATAGCCAATAGTAGTGATATATGTATAGTGAACATAGAATTTCATATGATAATCAAGATACTTGTGTATGAAAGGATTATGGATTTATAGAGTTAAAATAGAATTACTGTTCATAAATACATGATTCTCTATTTTCCTACATATTTTGAGGAACATGTTTGAGATCCTTTCCAAGACAAATTTGAAGACCTCTAAATATCTCAAGCTATTCAAATCGAGTAGCATCACTTTTTACTATCTCTACTCATTTTCGCCTTTTTTTATGCTTTATCTTTTGAGTTGTGTGTTGAATTTCTCTATTTATCTATACATATTGTCTCCTATATCAAACTAGAGTGTTCTTGACACACTCTCTTAATTTTTCTCATTTTTATACACACAGGTACTATGGAAGAGGTCATGTGTGACATGTACCTTTTTTTATCCCAAGTAGAACTATGTAAGTGGCTTTGAGCTTGGATATACCTATGTTTTGTTTAATTTAAAACTTTATCGAGGTTGTGGATCAATTTTGTCATTTAATAAATTTCTAAAAAGTAAGAGATTTCTAAGTGGAGGGGATTAAGTCTTAGCTTGATATTGAACCCCCTGTTTAATTCCATTATGTTTTTTATTTTTTTATTTCTATATTTCAAAGTTAAAATTTTAACTATTCTTAAAATCTATAACAAAATTTTACTTTGATAGTTATTCTTAATTGGTGTATATATAAAGTATTTTATTTAGTAATTTAGTTTAAAAAGTTAAAGTGATTTAAAAGATTATTTTAACTGAGCATGAATCCATCTTTGAGAAATTATTTCAAAGATCAAATTTATATATTTCTACGGATTTGATTAACTTGGTGTTTTTTTCAATTTTTGGTATTTATTTTTAAATTTTACTTACATAGAAATTTTTATTGGGAACTCAATTCACCCCCTCTTCAATTACTTGCTCAAACCAATATTTAGTATCAAAGGCTTTCAAATATTTATTTAATTGTGATTTAGTTTTATTTTAAAGATCTTAAATTGTTGTCATTTATAAATTTAATTATTTACAGATAATAATAAACAAGAAGGAACTACCGATAATAGGTCTCCTTTTTTTAATGGTACAAATTATTCTTAGTGGAATATTAAGATGAAAATACATATTGAGAGCATGGGTTTTCATATATAAACTATCATTGAAGATAAATATGAATTACCCAAAACTTCTAGATATGAATGGAGTGATCCTATTAAAGTATCATATAAAAATAATTATAAATCCATGAATGATTTATACTATGATTTAGGAGATGAGTAATTTAATATAATTTATAATTGTACTACTCCATTTGAAATTTGGGATACTTTATTTGTTTCTCCTAAATGAACTTCAAATGTTAAATAAATATTTTTGAATACATATAATATTAAATATGATATATTTAAGATGAAACCTTATGAATTATTTTTTTTATGTATCTCGGGTTCAATGATATTTTTAACAAGATGTATTCACATAAAAACAAATTTCTAAAAAATACCAAGTGATGTGTCTGTTGTGCTATTTACCAAATTGATGGAGAGGAACTTCATTGTCAATTCGGGAGTTATGTGATAAGTTTACTATTAAAGAGATAATAGGGAAGATCATGATGTGTGAAAAGGAACTCAAAGTAAAAAATAATAATAATAGGATAAATCAAATATGAAGTATATTGCCTTCAAGACTTCTGACTCATAGATAAAAATGAAATATTAAATAATAAAACTCATATAATGGAGAGTCAAATTCTAACTAAGATGAAGAAATGGATCACTTATCCAGAATATTAAAGAAATTTTACAAAAGGAATAAGTTCTTCAGGAAACCTAGCTAAAAATGCAAGTATTACAATATTGGTAACTAAAAAAAAGATTGAAAAAAAGATGATACTCTAAATAAAATAATCTTATATGAATGTAAGAGAAAATTTCATGTCAAAGTAGTCTTTACTATGTTAAAATTCAAGAAAAATTATGATGAAAATGAAAAAAAATATAATAAATCTATGAAAGTAACTTGTAGTTCTTCATAAGGTAGTTCAAGTGATTTAGAATCAATTAAATAAGATAAACAAGATAGAGCTAATATGTGTTTTATGATAAACACATCTGAGGTATCTAGTATATTTCCTACATCTCCTATTCAAAATTCCAATCCTTTTGAAGATGAAAACTATGAAGAGAAATTTTCTAATAAAGAAATGTTTTAATATTGTAATATGTTGGAGAATAATTTCAATGAACTTTGAGATAAATATAAAAGTTTAAAGAAGTATCATGCCTTGTCTGCTCACTTTAAAATAAATCTTATTATAGAAAAGGATAAAAATGCACAATTTATAAAAGAAAAAAATGAGTTAAAGTTATCTAAGGAGAAATTAAAAAAGGATTTGGGAATATTTATAAATGGAAAAAATACCTTGACATAAATGTTTGGAAATAAAGTTTCACCTAAATATACTATGGTAATAGGATATAAACCTGGAAAAATAAGGATTATTAGAAATAAATTTATTCCTTTTTTCAATTCTATTAATTTTGTTAGTAGTTTTTATTCTTATAGACCTAAAAATGTATTTATTTCCAAAACTATCAGATCTATCTATAATAAACCTATTGAAAATTATGGATTCCAAAATCCCTTTTTATTAAAATATCTAGACCCAAGAAAATTTGGGTACCAAAGTCATTTTTGGTTTAAAATATATTTTGTAGGAAACCTTCTTGAAGATATCATGTGAGAACTTATGGTATCTAGATAGTGGATTCTCCAGACACATGACTGGGGACTATTCCAGTTTCAAGAAAATACTCAAGGTTGATGGTGGACATGTCACTTTTAGTGAAAATCCCAAAGAGAAAATAATTGGACTCAGTCAAATCGATAAATCTAACACATTTTTAATTTCTAAAATTTTATTTATTGATGGATTAAAGTATAATATTCTTAACATCTCATAGCAATGTGATGATGGTTTCCATGTTAGATTAGAAAATAATTCTTACAAAGTTTTTTATTCTAAAAATGCATTAGTTTTCACTTATTTAAAAAATGATCATGTATATGTATTTAATTTAGATTTTTTTTCTCAAAATATTACCTATCTAAGTGCTTTTCATAAAGAATCTTTTATTTTTCATAGGAGACTAGGTCACTACAACATTCACTCACTTAGAAAGTTAACTAGGAAAGGGTTAGTTAAGGCTTTAGCTAGACTAGAATTCTCAAATTATAAAGTCTATAACCCATGAAAAAAAGGAAAACAGCAAAAAATATCTTTCAAATCAAATAATTGAGTTTTAACTTATAAACCCCTAGATTTGGTTCACATGGATTTTTTGGACCCTCTTGAGTTTCTATCTTAAATTGGAATCACTATGTCTATGTTCTAGTATATGACTTTTCTAGATATACTTGGGTATGCTTTCTAGATAACAAAATTAAAGCTTGTTATTATTTAATTAATTATTCTAAATCTGTAGAAAATCTTAGTGGACTTAAAATTGAGACTTTAAGAAGTGATCATGGTCATTAGTTTGAAAATCAAGATTTTGAAAAAAAATCTCAAAAAAATGGCTATAATCATAACTTATTTTCTCTTAAGACCCCACAATAGAATGGTGTAGTAGAAATGAGAAATAAAACCCTTCAATAAATTGGCCAAACCATGCTAAATGAATATGATTTACCAATTTACTTTTGGTAAGAAGCTTTGAATATAGCCAGTTACATAGTTAATAGAGTTGTAATTAGAACTCTCTTAAAAAGTACCCCTTATGAATTATCTAATAGAACAAAACAAAAGTTTAATTACTCTAGAGTTTTTTTTTGGAAAGTTTTTATTATCAATAAAAAAGATAATATTGAAAAAAATTCATCCAATAGTGATAAAGTATTTTTTTTCTCGGGTATTCAACAACTAGTAAGTCATATAGAGTGTTTAACAAAAGTACTAAGATTCTAGAAGAATCTTTACATGTCAAATTTAATTAAATAGGTACACATGATCCTAATACCCATTTATACAACCTTAAATATGATCTGTCAAATATGAATATAAATGGTAAGCCTTATGAATTTTTTTTGAAACAAGCAGAAAAATATTCCAGTTCTAAGGAACAACCTAAACCAAAACCTATATAGGATAATGAGATATCCAACCCTTCTTTTCTTAGAACTGTTAGGGTTCATAGATATCATCCCTTGGATATTTTAGTTGGATACCTAGATATAGGAACACAAACTAAAGATTCTCATAGAAATCAGGTTGAGCATCAAGCTTTCTTGTCATGGTTGTAACCTAAGAACATCAATGATGTAATTAATGATGAATTTTGGGTAATGGAAATGTAAGAAGAGCTCAACCAGTTTGAAAGGAAAAAAAGTTTGGGAACTAGTGGAAAACCCTAAATATATTATGACCATTGGAACTAAATGGGTTTTTAGAAATAAGGTTGATGAGTTAGGAACTGTAGTTAGAAACAAAGCTAGATTGGTTTCACAAGGAAAAATTCAAGTATAAGGTATTAACTATGATGAAACCTTTTCACTAGTATCTAGACTTGAATCCATTAGAATACTTATTACCTATGAAACACATTTAAATTTAAAATTATATCAAATGAATATCAAGATTTCATTCTTAAATTGTTATATAGTTGAGGATGTTTTTATTGACCAACCTCATGTGTTTCAAAATCATCATTTGTCCAAATCATGTTTTCAAATTAGAAAATTTTTTATATGGTCTAAAATAAGATCATAGATCTTGGTATGATAGGTTCATCTCTTTTATGATTTTTAATTTTTTTTCAAAATTCATAGATGGCCCTAATTTATTTATAAAAATAATTTAAAAATATTTTTTAGTTGTTCAAATTTATGTTGATGATATTATTTTTGGATCTTCTAGAAATTTTTTATGTAATGATTTTTCAAAAATGATGCAAAGTGAATTTTAAGTGAGTTTAATGGGTGAGTTAAAATTCTTTCTTGGTTTTAAAATTTTTCAAAATAAATATGGAATTATTTTAAATAATATTAACTACACCAAATATGTTTTAAAATTATTTGTTATGAAAAGCACAAAAAGTAGTGATACTCCCATGAGTACAACCTATAATATTGATCTTGAGGAAACTGGGAAATCAGCGGATCAAACTAATTGTAGAGGTATGATTGGAAGACTTGTATATTTAACTTCTAGTCAAACATGTTTTATGTTTAGTGTGTGTATGTATGCCTATTTTCAAGAAAATCCTAAATAATATCACTTAATTGCTGTCAAAATAATTTTTAAATACTTAAAGTATACAACCAAATTAGGACTATTCTATCCTAGAGGACAAGAGTTTTATTTAGTGATTTATTCAGATGCAAATTTTGGTGGTTGTAAGTTAGATATAAAAGAACCTGTGGAACATATCATCTTTTGGGAAAGTCACTAGTTTCATGGTGTAGTAAAAAAAGAAAAATTATGTTGCATTGTCTACTGCTAAGGCTGAATATATAGATATGGGCAGTTATTGTGCTTAGATTCTAGGGATTCCACTTTACTAGACAATGGATATCAATTTAGACATATCCCTACAAATTTTGATAATAAAAGTGTATTAATTATATCTAATAATCATGTATCTCATTCTAGGAAAAAATTGATATAAGACATCATTTTTTGAGAGATCATTTCCAAGTGATATAAATATTAAGTTCATTGGAAATGAGCATCAATTTGCTAACATTTTTATAATTCCTTTGAATTTGATAAATTAATCTATATTATACATAAACTAGAAATGATAAATTTTGGTTAATTATTTATTTTTAATTTTTCATTTATTGGTGATCCTCCATTAGTGATCCATCATTGGTTGATCCACTATTGGGAGATAAACTATTGGATGATCATCTATTGGGAGATCCACTATTAGTAATCTACTAATAAAGTTTTTATGTTTTATCTACTACCAGTTCTATTTTATATAATTAATTTTTTATTAGATTTATCCATGTATATTTTATTATATTTTTTTAATTATAAATCCCTAAATGATAAAATTGGCTTAAATCATATTTTAGGAACCCTCTCACTCATGACTCTCTTCAAGACTTTCATATTCCTTTATCTCACACATTCTTTGAGCTCACCCTTGTACCTTAGAATCAATGTAATGGTGAGAGTGAAATGCACCTCATTTTCTTCTCCTGAAGAATTTCATCCTATGAAGATGTCTCGAGGTGACACTAGTCATGCTTCTGCTGTCAAACCAAAGAACCCCTAGCTTTCGAATCAAGTTTTCATTGTCAAAAAACAGATATATGTTGAATGGATGGTTTTGAGAAATTTGTTAGTGACTAAAGTGATTTAGGACCAAGGATGGATGGAATGGTTTTCAAGGAATAATAGACCGTTCTTTCCTAGGTTGGTTCACCAGTTCTATCAGTATGCATAGTATAAATTTAGTGAGAATAAAGATTTTATTAGAATTATGATCGATGAAAAAGAAGTAGTATTTTCTTTAAATAAATGGGCCATATGACTTGATGTACCTCATATAAAAAAATCATGATTTTCAAGGATCAATTCCCAATAAAATGGGGTTTCTTTATATAATGATTCCCTTTTGGAGTTGACTAAAAATGTTGTAGTAAAAATACTAACTCATGTAGAACCTAATGGTGAATACAGACTCTTATTTAAGTTCATCCAGCACATGTTTTGTCCTAGGAAAGGAGACTTTATCACCATGAGGTACCAAGATGTATTTATCTTATTATTTATGAAAAGAGGGGATAAGGTAAATCTATATAGAAATATGATGATCTACGCAATGGATATGAGTAATACCTCATTTAGATCTAATTCCTTGATTTATCATAAGATCATTTAATCTATGTTGTAATACAGGGGTTTAGTGGATGAAGAATATAAAGTTTTTGTTAGTTGTGGTGGTTTTTTTAAGTAGGTTTACATACAAAATGATGAAGGTAAATTGGAACACATGGATGAAGAGATGGGTGGATGATGTTGATAATATTTACGAGAATTTCAATCATGTACAATATCTCTCTATACCTAAGTATATGGTTGATCCTGGCTTGGATTCAGATGAAGTTTTAGTCTATTCCTCTGATGTGGAAGTTGAAGAATAAGTTGATGCATTTAGAGAGGAATTGTTAGTAGACACTTAAGTTGAGGAAGAAAGTGACCCTAATGTGGTCAAGATCCCCTATATTTATCATGGAGCTACCATTCCATCTATTTCTATTCTTTCTAGAGAAAGTCTTCTTAGTGAAGTAGAAGAATAAGAAATTGGAGTCTCAGGTGAAGAATAATTTAAGAGTCCTTCTAAGAGATTAGAAGAATTATTTGAAGTTTTTGATGAATTTGATGGATCTGAAAATGGAAATGGTGATGGAAATAATGCCTCTGAAGTTCATGATGATAATGGTGATGCTGGTGAAGGAGAAAATTCTCATCACTCTCCTGATACTTCTTCTTCAAGTAATAATGGTGACGATGTTAGAGTTTATAAGGTTCAGCCTATTTATGATGAATCCAATAGAGTTTAGCCTAGTGAACCTATTTAGGGGGAGTAATATCTAGGATATATTAGTTATAAATTAGTTCATATGGATGAACCAGTTGTTTCAACTATAAATGAGGATGAAGCACCACCCAAGGGGAAGTCATCTCCTAGTTTCAAGCAGTTGGGAATCTCCTACTCTAATTATATTGGTCAAAGTGATGGTAGAAGTGATGATGATGACCATGGAATTAAACCTGAGAATAGTGTACTTTCCATCCCTTTTAATTGAAAAGATACTAAGGGGTCTCCAGGGGAATAGATAGATGAGGATTAATAGTTGTAATTCTTTCCCTTAGATGTTCCTACTAATAGATCTATAAATGTAGAGGTTTATTTACCTAAGAGGATTTTATATCCTCTAAATTATACTGCTATTATTTTTTATTATGTTTCTAAGGATGATATGAATTATTTTAGGGTGAGTTTTCTTTTAGATATCAATGGGATTATTAGATCCACACCACCTTGAGAGGTCAAGATCAGTGAAGTTGATACTAGATGGATTCTTGAGTTGGTTATATCTAAAATTTATACTAAAATGATTTTGAAGATAAAATAATTAGATATTGATAAAAAAAGTTTTTTCACTAAAATTGAAGAAGTTAATTCCATAATTTATGTGATTAGAGGAATCTTTGCTTCAGGTTATACATCACTTCTAGAGAGGCTATAAAGTTACCTATAGTGGGTGCTTCTACTTCCACTACTCCACCTCCAACATTTTCAGTTGATGTTGAGATGATCTGAGCCATTATAAGAGAAGTGTTGAATGTTTTCATGGTAGATCTTCCTACCTTTCTTTAATAAGATATTCAAGAGATAAAGACACATGGTGAGCATATCTATAAACTATTTAGGGAATGTTTGAATCAATATAGGAGTTATAGAGAGACTATCACTAAAGTCGTTAAGTATTACCTTTCCCAAATTTATACCAAGAATGAGCTCAATTATCATTTTATGTTTCTCACTAAAAATATAAGGATTCCTCTTATGAATAGGGCCTTCAAGGAACAAGTGAATCAGCTCAAAGTTTTATCCCTTGTGCTCAAAATTTCTTATAGAAGAGAAGATGGGATTCTTCAAGGTAATGGATCTTGGTGGAAACATCATTACAGACTTTTTTAACTTAATGAGTCCATTTTTATATGCCTTTGGGACTAAAGTAGAATAACATGAATACATATCTATGTATGCACTCACTTTTTCACCTATGCCTCCATCATTTAAACCTTTTGACATGAATTTGGTTGAAGCAGTTTTGTATCTCAGGCTGGTTTTCATCTGTGAGCTTCCTCAGACTATCTCTGCACCCTCAACCTCCACCTTTTTGCCTCCAGTTTCGGGCAAAGGAAAAGTCCTTTTGGATCCTTTATCTCATCAAAACAAGAGTTTTTCTAATTCGGATTAGTTTTTTATAAGGATTTTATTTACCCTTGTGTTGCTTTTTGGACTGTAATACTTGATTTTAATATCTAATGAAAACTATCTGTGATTTATATTTATTTCTTAGATTTTCATTTACTTTTATTTTTTTGATAATCCCAAAAGGGGGAGTGTAACACCCCAAGATTTCACGGTATGTTTCCCTTTGAATAATGTAATAGCTTGCATTGTACGCAACTTCGAGATTCTAACACACTACAACCAATCAAACTAGTCGTTATGAATAGTAATACCAACTTTTTAAAATTTTATAAATTTTATTTTTCAAAATGGACTTCATTTTTGAATTTGGAATATCGAAATTATCTTAGGGTGAATTTTTGGTATTTTTCTGAAAACTTTCAATTTTTGATGAATAGTGAAAAACATTGCATTATTGGTTAAAACCGACATTTTATTTAAATAATTATTTATTTTATTTAAATTTATTTTAGGTAAAAATAGATACATAATACCTATATATGTTCAATGTAATTCATTAGAGTAATTATATAATAAGTTTAGATATATAAAAATTTTATTGAACTTTTTACCGTCTTTTACCCACCTCCTAAGAGTATTTACAAATTTGCATAAAACATAATTGTACCACTTCTGTGAGTTGAATTTAAAAAATCTGAGAAAAAAAATTGATATCATTAAGTAAAATTTGGTTCAATAAGATGAAAATAATTTTTGATGAATAGTAACTTTTGACTTTTATTTACCACGGTTAAAAGTAAATAGGGTAATTAAGGGTAAAAATGATATTATAATTACCCTAACACATGTCCTAATTCTATTGGATAAGTGTAATTCGACCAAAAAAAACCTTATGAATAAAATATTATCCACTTTGGTCCACTTTCATTAGATTAGGACATTTATTATTATTTTATTTAAAGAAGAGTTAAAAGAGTTAAATTCAAAGATTAATTACTAAACCATTTTTAATATAGGGTTATACATAAGATAAATTCGACTATAAATATTCATTATAAATCTAAAATTATTTCATACATAATGGTGTTTTATTTATAATTTTTCTACATTAAATAATTTAATTTATTTATGACACAATGATGATGAAGTAATTACCTTATTAATGAAAGATTAAAATAATTGATATTATAAATATAAAAATAAATGTAATTTGAGACTTTTGATGAATTCCACTAATTTTATAGGTTAATATGACATTTTAGGGTTGATTAAATATTTTTTTTCAAAGTAATCATGTTTTTATTATTTTCACAATAACCAAATACTAAATAGTGTCAAAATTGACATAATTGAGTTTTTAAAACAAATACTATATTATTAATTGATATAATATTCCTAAAAATATAAGGTTAAGAAAAAGGACTTATATAAGGTTATATATATTAATAATGAACAACTTGGGTTTCTTTTGGCTTTTTATAGTAATTTTATTAACCATATAATATAAAAATACAAAGAGACATGGTAAATGTCAAACTATTTAACTATGAGTTAAATCTAAAAGATAAGGTTAATATAGTGACCTAAAACTATCTAAAACATATTGGTTGAGAAGTTTTCTACCCATACCCACCTTATCCTCTAAATAAATCATTTTTTAGCCATTATAAACAGAAAATGGTTTTATTATAAAATAATATTTCAAGCTTTTCCTAAAGTGATCCTCACCTCTCTTATAAAAGGGTACTTCCCCTTCTCTTAATTTAACACCTCCAAAGCCATTTGACTAAATCAACCCAGGCCCAAATATCTTTCCAACTTTACTCCCTTAATCCTATAGGCCTTCATTTGGTCAGAAAGCCAACCTAAGGAGCCCTTTTGATCAAATTAAAAGTAAGAACCCGAAGAAGAGGAAAATATTTCATCACCTCTTTCAAGTTCATTTCTTCTTCCACTTCCTCTTTCTTGATTATTTTGATTCTAAAATAATAAATCCATTATATTCTATATACTGTGATGTTATTATAAAAATTTTACAACCATATTCATTATTCTATCCATCATATGAATGAAAAAGTCACCATACGTGCATATGTACGGCTTACCGTCTCCACGTCGTGGTGTAGTTTGTTATTCAAACACTTCATTATTTGTATGGGTATAATAATGAGTATAAATGATGTAAATAATAAATAAAACATGTTAATTATTACGTATATATGATATACCATCCAATTATATACGATTTTACCATCAATATAATGATATTATCGCTCGTGCATACGTACGGATTACCATCTCCACGAACACGATGAGATTCATTCCTCATCATAATAATTCAAGAATAATTTTGATTTTATGATTAAAAATAATGTTTATAAACACAATATCATTATTTATATGAATCAAATACATCCTATCCATAATAAAAATGTCTTACATAACCAATCATATAAAGAAAAATGAATAAGTTAACACCTGAAATGATGATACTACTGAAATATTATTAACAAAAAAATATTAGAAGATCATATATGATATAATATTTATGTATATGGTTATTGTATAATTTAATAACAATGTTTTAACTATTATAAAGGAGGTTAAAATACCATCGACTAAGGAAAAGTACACAGTAAGGGTTAATTTCACAATCTCTTTATTATCCAAGGTTGTTTTTATGTAAGTATCTACTCGGACCTCTTTATCATCAACATCCTTGTTTTCCTAAAAATGTAATTCAAAACATTATGAATATATTATATAATATGTGTTAAAGTCATTTATACCCTTATTTTACCATATATGTTTTGAAAGGAATATTTTCTTCATTTTCCAAACAAGGTACTTTATGACCTTTTCGACAAAATTAAGGTAAGAATGTCTTTTTTTAACTTATACGGTGGGTGTGGCTATTTTACACTGTTATAACATCATTGAATCTTCCCATAAAATCTTATAAAAATATTTTCAAAATAAATGTTTTCCTTTATAGTTATGTTACTTTTAAATGATTTAAAAATAGAAAGAGGTATTTATTTCAAATAGTTTTCATTTCATCTATGTCAATATCCTTTGATAGATTTTAAACTTGTTTGAAGTTGATTTATTATGATACAAATATTCCATATTGTATTGAAGGTTTTTTGATATTATTGATTGTGGATGTGTTATTTTTATACCATTCGTGGTTTATGGTTAAATTATTGACATTTCATATGCTAGTTTTAATATGAATGTTTATGTTATGTTTAAACCTTTTCATATGAGGAATGAATTGGACTTAGTAAGTAATGGGTGGAGCCCACTATAGCTCCTTGATTCATCAGAAGGTCTCATGAGACAAACTAGTGTCTTGGCACAAGGCCTTGAAAAAATCTTATTTGTAGTCTTGACACAAGGTCTTGACTATGTGGTTATGAAGTCTGGAATTATGCATTCCATCATTATGAAAGTGGATATTGATATTGCATGTGATTATTAGACTAGTAGAATATCCATATAAATAAGTAAATGGAATTATTTAATTTTATCTTTTCCATATTATGCTGAAGTTTAAGTTTAAAAGGCTTTTTTTAGTCTTATATATTACCTTAAATTTTTAGGCTTATTTCTGAAAGTTTCCACTATATTTTTATACTTACTGATCATCTGAGATCACCCCTTTCTATGTTTTATTTTTTCCCAGGATGTGAAGAAGTATTTTATGGTTGACCTTTAGGGATAGGATAAGGATATAAGTGTGTTCAAAAGGGGAAAAAATTTGTTGATGTTTTTATTTCATGATGTAACATAAAACTTATGAATGTATCTAGTACTTCCAAGGCTACTAAACTGATCGGTCTTTCGGGACATGATTCCTTGTATCATGCCAATGTTATGTAATGATGCACCAATTATAGGTAAATGGGTTTGGGGCATTACAGTTGGTATCAGATAAAGTTTAGTACAAACCTTGGAAGATAGATTTAGAAAAAACTCTGATTAAATAACACTACCCTAATATAGACTTTGAGGATTAGTATAGAAGAAATTCCTAGAATTTTGGTACTGTAGAGATTTTGTGAGTTTTCCAAGAAATACATCCCTGTCTGGATACGAGTAGGTAGAGGCAGCTCTGGCACAGATGTACCTAGGGTTAAAACCTGAAAACACTACTTTGAGCTAGACTCGAATGGGAAATGGTGCACGATAATGGTCCTTACTGCACTCTTGGTTACGACACTCCTGGGGAATATGCTTAGGATAATTATCATTTTATTTAAAAACCATTATAAAGGATTTATGAGTATATACTTCCTCAAAGAAAACATTTTTATGATTATGGATTATATCCATAAATTGTTCAATTTATGTTAACTATTTTACAAGTTTGGAATTATGTATTGTGATTCATAAACTAATCTAGTGTATTCCATTTTTTATAAATGGCACCTAGTGGAAGGAATGGAAATTGTATCAACACACGTAATCCATGTAGGTATTTCCCTCCTACTCAAGATAATTATAGTGGAGCTGGTGAAGCAACTGGTGTTGATTATCTTATCACCATACTGGGACAACTCACTCAGGTTATGAATAATAACCTTACCCGTATAGAGCACCCTAATCCACAATGCGGAGGATCAATGTTAGAACGCTTAATGAGGAAAAAACCACCAACATTAAATGGGAGTAAAAATCCATTAGTATATGAGCAATGGATAAATTCCTTAGAGAAAATATTTCATGCTTTGGGGAGTAGTGAAAGGGAAAAAGTTGTCATGGTAGTTTATCACCTCACGGGAGATGCAGATCAATGGTGGTCATTAATCCAAAACAAAAAGGAAGATGAAGAAGTATCGAACATGCAATGGAGTGAGTTTAAAGATATTTTCTTAGAAAAATAATTTCCTCATGACCATCGAGCAGATATGGAAAGATAATTTCTGAGTTTGAGGAAAAAGGAGGATGAGAATGTCGCAAAGTATGAGGCTAACTTTACAAGGTTGGCAAGGTATGTAGTAGATTATATATGTAACCCAAGGAGTAATATTGATCGATTATTTTATGGGTTAAAACCATTTCTCCATCGAGCATTAGTCTCACAATCCTTCTCATCATACGAAGATATTGTCTCATGCGCTATCAAGACAGTAAAGGAATTCTCTAATTCTTACGACTTTAAAGCAAAGTAAGAGAAAAAGAGATCTGTTGAACACTCTGGAAATGGAAATAAGGGGAAGAATGGAAAATTTGAATATCCATCTTGTGGTAAATGTGGGAAGAAACACCCTAGTACTTTCCTGAAGGGAATGGGAGTCTGTTACAAGTGTGGTGAAAAAGGCCACCAAGCTCGTGATTGCAAGGGAAAGAAAGTGGCTGTCAATGTTGAATGCTATAATTGTAGATAAAAGGGGAATTATGCAAATGAATGTCCTAAGCACCAATTGAACTTACCTTAGAAAAGTACAAGGGAGAAAGGCCAAGCTTATGTGATCACTACTGCTGAGGTTGAAGCTCTGAAAGACGTGGTGACAGGTAATTTAATGGTTTCCTCAAGTTTAGCCAATGCTTTAATTAATTCTGGATCATAGTATTGTTTCATATCTTCCCATCTTTCTAAGAAAATTAGATATTTTCAATCTGACTTAACAATGGAGTTGTCAGTCAAAACACCTAAGGGAAGTATCATCACAACAAAGTTTTGTGAATTAGTTCCCATTAGGGCAGATAAATGTTCTTTATCTACTGATCTCATCATCATACCCATGATTTAATTTGATATAATCCTCGGTATGGATTGGCTTTCAAACCATGATGTGAAAATTTATTGTAAGAAGAAGGAGGTTACAATTTTTTATGATGATAATAAGTACCTTATCTTTAGAGCAGAAACCTCACCACCTGATTCTTATCTAGATCCACCCCCAGTAGCTCTACTAAATTCAATTATTAGGGAGGAAGAGAATAAAATAACTATGGGTGAGGAAAATAATGTTCAAATAGAGGATGCACCTATTGTGCAAGAATATGTTTATGTGTTTCTAGAAGATTTACCTAGACATCCTCCAGAATGAGAAATTAAGTTTTTCGTTGATTTAATTCCTGGTTCAAGGCCCATATCGAAGACCCCTTATATAATGGACATTGTGGAATTAGTGTAACTAAAGAAACAACTAGAGGAATTGAGTAATAAGGTATTTATTCACCCTAGTGTTTCTCCATGGGGATCCCGTGTCCTTTTTGTTAAAAAGAAATATGAATCTATGAGGTTGTACATTGACTACAGGGAGATCAATTCTATAACAATAAAGAAAAATTATCCCCTACCTCGCATTGATGATTTATTCGACCAACTTCATGGAGCTCAATATTTTTAAAATATTGACCTATGATCTGGATATCCTAAATTGTGTTTAAAGAAGGAAGACATTCTAAAAACAGCATTTCGAACACGGTATGGGCATTATGAGTTTACAGTAATGCCTTTTGGATTGACTAATGCACCCTCTATCTTCATGAATATAATGAATATAGTTTTCAAGGAACATATTGATGACTTTGTAGTGGTATTTATTGATGATATCTTGGTATAATCCAAATGCTATGAAGATCATGAAAATCACTTGCGCATTATTCTAAAGACTCTTAGAAGAAATGAATTATATGGGAAGTTATCTAGTGTGAATTTTGGCTTAAGTAGATTTATTTTCTTGGCCATATTGTCTCTAAGGATGGAATCTCTATTGATCCTTCAAAGACCAAAGCAATCCAAGAATGGCCAGCACCAACGAGTATGACTGAGGTACGCGGTTTTATTGGTTTAGCAGGTTATTATCGATGTTTCATCCAGAATTTTGCTCGGTTGGCTAACCCATTAACCAAGATCACTCTTAAAGGGGTTAAATTTTTTTGGACAAAAGAGTGTGAATAATGTTTTTAAGAACTGAAGAGAAGATTATTTAAAGCTGCTATCTTGACTCTACCATCGTGGAATGATGTGTTTGTTATTTATAGTGATGCTTCAAAGAAAGGACTTGGTTGTTTCCTTATGCAGAATGATAGAGTTATTGCCTATGCATCACGGCAGCTAAAAATTCATGAAAAAAACTATCCCACTCATGATCTTGAATTAGCAGCTGTAATATTTTCTCTGAAAATATAGAGATACTATCTCTATGGTGAAAAATTTGATATTTATACTGATCACAAGAGTTTGAAGTATATTTTCTCACAAAAATAACTCAATATAAGGAAAAGGAAATGTCTTGAACTACTCAAAGATTATTATTTCATTATACACTAGCACTCGGGGAAGGAAAATAAGGTGGTAGTTTCCTTGATTAGAAAGGATCATAGAGTTTTGAACATGATGAGAGTTGAAAAGGATCATATATACATGGATCTAGTAAAGATGGATATGGGAATAACCATGGAAGGCGGAACATCAATGCTTTTTCAAATGGTTGTCAAACTATCTTTACTAGAAAGGATAAAAATTTCTTAGACTGATGATGAGGAATTTCAAAAAAAAGATTAAAGCTATGAATGATGGTAGATTTAGTGACTTCATATATGAATATGGAATCACTACTACAAATATGACTTTTATCAGCGCTATAAAAGTGCATTAATAACGCTAAAAAAGTACTGTTAATTGAAGCAAAGATAAAGGGGGTCCCTTTTATCAGTGCTCAGAAAAGCGCTGATAAAAGGGGTCCTTTATCAGCACTTTTTTTAGTGCTGATAAAAGTCAAAAAAATAAAAAATAAAAAAAGAATATATAATTCGAGGGGGAGATTTTAACAGTGCTTGACCCCCTTTATCATCGCTAGATGGACCACTCCCATGTGTTGCCCTTGTTCGCGTATCCAACACATGCCCCCCGCGCGCACCTCCGTCCACCAGAACTCGAACCCGCGACCTCCCCCTTACGCACCTGCACCTTTACCACTAATCCATTTTGTTTTTTTCTGTTTAATGATATATCTATTTATATATATATATATAGTTATATTTATTCGTATATTAATATAGATTCATATTAATATAAATATATTTAGTTATATTAATACATATATATTTATTCATATATTAATATATATTTATATTTATATATATGTATATATAGTTATATTTATTCATATAATAATATAGATTCATATTAATATAAATATATTTATTTATATTAATACATATATATTTATTCATATGTTAGTATATATATATTTCTTCGTATATTATTTATATTTATATTTATTTATATATATATTTAGTTATAATTTTTTATCCATATATTTATTTGTATAATAATATATATTTATAAGATTAGTTTTAAATACATTTATAAAATATGTTTTTTATCTGTGTTTATAAATAAATAAATACATACATATATACAACACACACACAGACACACACACACACATATATATATTTACAAATAAATACATATATATGTGTATTTGAAAAGACATAGAATGTTCAAAAGACCAAAACTTATAATCCAGAATCCTTTTACAACTCCACAACTAGTAAAATCAAAGAAAATGAAACAATCTTCGATATGATATGTGGTACAGGCCTAACGGACATCCGGATCAGAATTTATGGCCGTTTGAAGTTTGAGTTTCATTTTTAACTTATTTTTGATCTTTTATTATTTTTTTGATTTTTTGTGTCTTCAAATTGTTATTAAATAATTTTTAATTGATGATAATTAGACAATTATTAATTAATTATATTTTTTTAAATATTTTAAAGCCATTTTAACTAAATTACTTATATATTAAATGTAATAATCTAGTTATACTTATCTAAAACATATTTAAAAAATATATATTATAATTATATCAATATAAATATACTTATATAACAATATATTATTTTTCATGAAAAATTATTTTTTTTAAAACATAAAATTTATCAGCACTGGGAAAAAGTGCTGATAAATCCCCCCTTTATCAGCGCTACTAAAAGAAGCACTGATAAAGGGGTCCCCTTTAACAGTGTTAAAAATCACTGATAAAGGGTCCCTTTTAACAGCGCTTTTTTTAGCGCTGATAAAGTCCCCCTTTTATCAGCGCTTTTTTTAGCACTAATAAAAGGGTAGCACTTCCCTTGCCCATTTTTGTAGTAGTGAATTTTGAAATTTGGGAAGAGACTTTCTGTTCCTAACATGCCTGATCTAAAAAGGGAATTGTTGGATGATGCTCATAGCTCTAATTTCTCTATACAACCTGGGAGCACCAAGATGTATAGATATTTGAACGAACATTTTTGGTGGGACAACATGAAGAGGGAGATTGCTGATTTTGTGTCAAGATGTATGGTTTTTTAACAAGTGAAAGCTGGAAGGCAACATCTTGGAGGAGTCATGAAACCTCTTCCCATACCTGAGTGGAAATGGGATAATATTACGATGGACTTTGTCATGAGCTGCCAAAGACTCCTAAAAGGAATGATGCAATATGGGACATTGTTGATTGTTATACCAAGTTAGCACATTTTCTTGCTATAAGAGAAGATTTACCACTTGAACATTTGGAAAGACTATATATTAATGAAGTTGTAAGACTCCATAGTGTACCCCTATAGATTATTTCTGATTGTGATCCCCATCTTACATCAATATTCTGGACAAGTATTCAGAAGGCCCTGGATACTGAACTTTGTCTGAGCACTGCCTACCACCCTTAAACTAATAGACAATTAGAATGGACTATTCAAACCTTAGAAGACATGTTGAGATCTTTCTCACTTGACTTTCAAGGTATGTGGGATCAATATTTACCTTTGGTAGAATTTTCATATAACAATAGCTTTCATTGAAGTATTAAGATGGCACCATATGAATCATTATATGGAAAGAGATGTCGCACACCAACTTGTTGGGATGATGTTGGTGAAAAAAACTCGTAGGCCCAGAACTTATTGAGGAAACGATGGAAAAGTTGAAGGTTATCTAAACTCACATCAAAGCAGCTCAAAGTAGGCAGAAGAGCTATGCCGATAACCAAAGGAAGGATTTGGAATTTCAGGTAGGAGATCATGTTTTCTTGAAGGTATCTCCATGAAAGGGAGTTATACAATTCGGTAAGAAGGGTAAATTAAGTCCCAAGTACATTGGACCTTTCAAAATTCTAGAACTAATTGGAGTTGTAGCTTATCGTTTGGAAATGCCTATAAGTCTCTCCAAAGTTCATGATGTGTTCCAAGTATCATTTTTAAGAAAATACATGCCTGAACCAACACATGTACTCACCTGTGGGGAAATTGAACTAGAACTTGATCTATCTTATTGTGATGAGCCTGTCAAAATTATTGATACCAGAGAACAAGTGTTGAGAAACCGAACGACTCGTCTGGAAAAAGTTCTATGGAAAAACCATAAGATGGAAGAGGCAATGTGGGAACCAGAGGAACTTATGATGAAGAACCACTCAAATATTTTTGTGCAGTAGTATTATAGAAATTTTGAGGATGAAATTATTTGAAGTAGGGAATAATGTAACATCCCAAGCTTCCATGGTATGTTTCTCTTTGAATAATGCAATAGCTTGCATTGTACGCAACTTTGAGATTCTAACACACCGCGACCAATAAAACTAATCGTTATGAATAGTAATACCAACTTTTTAAAATTTTATAAATTTTATTTTTCAAAATGACTTCATTTTTTGAATTCAGAATATCAAAATTAGTTTAGGGTGAATTTTTGGTATTTTTCTGAAAACTTTCTATTTTTGATAAATAGTGAAAAACATTGCGTTATTGGTTAAAACCGACTTTTTATTTAAATAATTATTTATTTTATTTAAATTTATTTTAGGTAAAAATAGATACATAATACCTATATAAGTTCAATATAATTCATTAGAGTCATTTTATAATAAGTTTAGATATATAAAAAATTTATTGAACTTTTTACTGTCTTTTACCTGCCTCCTAGGAGTATTTGCAAATTTGTATAAAACTTAATTTTACCGCTTATGTGAGTTTAATTTCAAAAATATTAGAGACACGGTTGATATAAGTAATTAAAATTTGGTTCAATAAGATAAAAATAATTTTTTGTTGAATAGTAACTTTTGACTTTTATTTACCACGGTTAAAAGTAAATAGGGTAATTAAGGGTAATAATGATATTATAATTACCCTAACACATGTCCTAATTCTATTGTATAAGTTTAATTTGACCAAAAACAACCTTAGGAATAAAATATTATCCCCTTTGGTCCACTTGGATTAGATTAGGACATTTATTATTATTTTATTTAAAGAAGAGTTAAAAGAGTTAAATTCAAAGTTTAATTATTAAACCATTTTTAATATAGGGTTATAAATAAGATAAATTCAACTATAAATATTCATCAAAAATCTAAAAATATTTAATACATAATGGTATATTATTTATAATTTTTATACATTAAATAATTTAATTTATTTATGATACAATGATGATGTAGTAATTACCTTATTAATGAAAGATTAAAATAATTGATAATATAAATATCAAAATAAATGTAATTTGAGACTTTTGATGAATTAAACTAATTTTATAGGTTAATATGACATTTTATAGTTGATTAAATAATTTTTTTTAGAAGTAATCATGCTGTTATGACTTTCACAAAAACCAAATATTAAATAGTGTCAAAATTGACATAATTGAGTTCTTAAAACAAATACTATATTATTAATTGATATAATATTCCTAAAAATATAAGGTTTGGAAAAAGGACTTAGATAAGGTTATATATATTAATAATTAACTACTTGGGGTCCTTTGGTCTTGTTATAGTATGTTTATTAACCATATAATATAAAAATACAAAGAGACATGGTAAATGTCAAACTATTTAACTAAGAGTTAAATATAATAGATAAGGTTAATATGGTAACCTAAACCTGTCTAAAACCTATTGGTTGAGAGGTTTTCGACCCATAACCACCTTATCCTCGAAATAAATCATTTTGGAGCCATTATAAACCTAAAAAAAATTTATTATAAAATAATATTTCAAGCTTTTCCTAAAGTGATCCTCACCTCTCTTATAAAAGGGTACTTCTCATTCTCTTAATTTAACACCTCCAAAGCCATTTGACTCAATCAAACCCTGCCCAAATTTCGTACCAAATTTACTCCCTTAATCCTAGAGGCCTTTATTTGGTCATAAAGCCAACCTAAGGAGCCCTTTTGATCAAATTAAAAGGAAGAACCTGAAGAAGAGGAAAATATTTCATCACCACTTTCAAGTTCCTTTCTTCTTCCACTTCCTCTTTCTTGGTTGTTTCCATTATAAAATAATAACTCTAGTATCTTGTATATACTGTGATGTTATTACAAAAATTTTACAACCATATTCATTATTCTATCCATCATATGAATGACAAAGTCACCATACGTGTGTATGTACGGCTTACCGTCTCCAAGTCGTGGTGTAGTTTGTTATTCAAACACTTCATTATTTGTATGGGTATAATAATGAGTATAAATGATGTAAATAATAAATAAAACATGTTAATGATTATGTATATATGATATACCATCCAATTACATACTATTTTACCATCAATATAATGATATTGTCGCTCGTGCGTACGTACGGATTACCATCTCCACGAACGTGATGAGATTCATTCCCCATCATAATCATTCAAGAATAATTTTGATGTTATGATTAAAAATAATGTTTATAAACACAATATCATTATTTATATGAATCAAATACATACTATCCATAATAAACATGTCTTACATAACCTATCATATAAAGTAAAACGAATCAGTTAACACCTGAAATGATGATACTACTGAAATATTATTTACAAAACAATATTAGAGGATCATATATGATATCATATTTATGTATATGGTTCTTTTATAATTTAATAACAATTTTTTAACTATTATACATGAGGTTAACATACCATCTACTAAGGAAAAGTACACGGTAAGGGTTAATTTCACGATCTCTTTATTATCCGAGGTTGTTTTTACGTAAGTATCTACTGGGACCTCTTTATCATCCACATCCTTGTTTTCTTAAAAATGTAATGCAAAACAATTTTAATATTTTATATAATATGGTTTAAATTCATTCATACCCTTATTTTACCATATATGTTTTGAAAGTAATCTTTTTGTCATTTTCCAAACAAGGTACTTTATGACCTTTTCGACAAAATTAAGGTAAGAACGTCTTTTTTTAACTTATACGGTGGGTGCGCCTATTTTCCGCTATTATAACATCGTTGAAGCTTCCCATAAAATGTTACAAATTTATTTGTAAATAAATATTTATAAATTTATATTTACTATATTTATAAATTTATATATTTAAAATTATAAATAAATAAATATTATTTTTTAAAAATTATTTATATTATTATAAAATTATAATAAAATTATTTAAATAATGAATATATTTAATATATTTATATTTATATTTATATTTATATTTATATTTATATTTATATTTATATTTATATTTATATTTATATTTATATCTATATCTATTTTTATTTTTATTTTATTTTTATTTTTATTTTTATATATTTATTTATTTATTATATATATATAATTATATAAATATTCGAAAATGGATCGATCATGAATTTGGAGACCAAATCCATGACCCCAAATTTATTGAAAAAATAAAGCATACAAGGAAAGGGACGGGTCAAACAAGGCATAGTGTGCCCACATCAAAAAAGAAGCAAAAGACAGATCGCCAGCCCCTATCAGTCCCTTTAGATCCCAGGTTTCTATGATGTATTCCTCTCCCTTTTGGATGTTTTCCTCTCCACCATGTCTTGACCTCCTACAGAGCTTCATATTCTTCATCTGTTGGAAATTCACTAGATTCCCCCAAAGTGGAGAAAATCCTGAATTTCCATGATAAATCTCGAAATTCCATCTCAGTATTAGACTGGATTCATCTTCAATGTTAATTGATAACACCTTTTGAATTATTATATAGTCATTGAAACCAAATACCTATAGCTCCATCAATGAGTAGATGACTTCAAGCTATGAGAAACACCATTTTTTTCTTCTTTACTAAGTCCTTCCATCAGATTTTCACCTTTCTGATCATCTGGAGGTACGATGATAGAGTTCCTTTCTCAAGAAATATCACAATCTTTGTCTAAGGATTTCCCAAAAAAGACATTTTCCTTTTTTATTAGGTCATTAAATTGAGGTGTTAACCATTCCATAATCTCACCATCATTTGAAGGATAATCCTGCAGGTAAGAATTCAGTGATTTACTACTAAAGAAATCATACTTTGCAGCCTACTGAGGTTGGGAGTGAGGATATTATTCTTTGGATTTCTGAGGGATGGCCAATTTAAATCCCTCTGAATCCACTTGAATTTTCTAACCTTTTCAAGCCTTTTCCACAACCAGTTGATCCTACTTTAGATGCTAATCCACAAAGTCTTGAACAGTGTCATCATCAACGTATTGTCCATCCATTGATGTCTCATCATATCTAGCCTCCATCACCAGATGATCACCCAAACATCTCCCTCTAGTGTTCTCCAAAGCATTTACTCTACCTTTATTTATACTACCACCCAATTTGGGTGGACTCAATGCTAGGTTCTTCTTATGCAGAGAGGGGTCATTTGTTAATGGATAAACTCCCTATGTGTTTTATCCACATGATGAATAGATAGATCAATGTTTTGGGAATTAACATGCATAGAAGAATCTAGATTACACATGGTAGCAAGGTTCTGAACATGATCAACATCATGACCATCACTTTCAGACATGGCTAGCCTATCAACATTCTTTCGCACCATATCACATCACAGTTTACTATTAGTAGATGTATCATCAGGCCTCTCCCCAACTTCCTTCGTAGGAATATCTTTAGGATATTCTTTGGTGTGAAAATCATTAGCTTTAATCATAATATCAGCCCATGATTTTCTTTCCTGGATCTGAGAGGACTCTACCTTTTATTAGATATTATTAATTTAGCACTAATATAAGGGATATTTATCTATGATTTTTTAGAAGCACTGATAAAATTTTCCTTGGTCTATTTAAATAAATCTAACTAGTCACGATATCTGAAGCTTTCAATATAAGCCACCAGCAGCCAGTGCTCCTCCTCGTCAAATACAAGATCAAATCAAGGATCGAAAAAATCCAAGGCTTGAATCCAAGGATTGAATAAATCAAGGCTCGAATGAATATAAGGTTTGAACAAATCCAAGATTTTTTGATATCTTTAGTTTATCTTAGATGAATCAAAGTTTCAATCCATGTTATGTTATTTTATCCTATGCCTCACTCATTGATTGCTTGTTTGGTGATATTTTTTTCATTTTTTGTTCATTATCTCTTACTATTCATTATTCATCACTTTTTTCCTTTCTAAAATGAATTTCTAATTGGCGGTTTCTATGATCTTGGGTTTTTATTGACTCTTTAAGGGTGATTCTTTCTTCCTTGTAGGGTATTAATACTTCCACACACCAATTTCATCCATTTTGGTAGGTAACTCTATTCACTTTCCTTTAAACATGGAACCATGAATGCTTGAATATTTTAAATTCACGTTATTATCTGAATTAAATTATATTTTAATTATCCATGATGGTTTTATGTATTTATAATCATTTTTCTTAGGTTTTCATTAACATAAAAGGATATTTTTTTTAAGCTTAAATGTTTTTAACTTCCTTCCATGGAAATAATGCACACAAACTGTTTGTTAAACTGCCACCCAGGGTTTTTATTGAATAAATAGAAATGGATTTTCGTTAATTATTTCTTATGAATTATAATTAATTATCATTATTTTTTTATCAAGTCTTTATATGAATTAGACTGTGTTTGAATATTTTTCAAGATAATTTTTACGTTAGAAAAGTACATGGAAGTACTTTTTCTTTTCATCATTTTAAATGTTTTGGATGGGTTTCAAATGAATATTTTTATGTATTTTGTCATATTTCCAAGAGAAGTAATCTATATTTGATATGTTTTCCTAATTAGATTAATATTTTTTGTTATATACACTCTTAAAGTTAATCCCCTTATTGATTCATAAGTTAAAAGTTGTTTGTTATTATAATATGTATTGATCATGGGTCATTGATATCATTATATTGTTTATGTTATTTTGAAGGGGGTTGTTCATTAAAGGTTTTTTGATTTTGTGAGTGAGTTTAAGTTTTTTAAACTATTTTAATAATTATTTCCATTGAATTGAGATGATTTATATTGTATTTTTCACCTCCACTTACATGTCATGACATACCTTGGGTAGCTTGGTGAAAGATCTAGGGAAGAGTATTACACATGTTCATGATCACGATTTGGCTAGAACTAGAGACGATTATACCATGAAGTGCCTGTGAAATATCCAAATTGGGATGGCACGTCATGGTGTGCGCTATGTTGCTCCATGGAACAGTGTGACATTGCACGCACCACTACGCCATCTTAATTTTTTCCACCTATTTTTACCAGCCAACCCAAACCTTATTAAAAAAAGTTATTAAAAAAATTTGTTGAAAGGAAATCTACACCCCTCATCCCCCTATTTTGTGTGACACATTGATCAGGTTCCACAACCGAGCAAATCCAGCAACCCTGCCACATTCTCGACACCCCTCTCATGATTTAATTGCGATGATTTTTTATTTGAATGATTTAAGGTTATTTATTTATTTCATTTTAGTTACATTTAGTTATACCAAGTTTTCCTTCTTAGTGTTATTTCTTTAAAAACATATCCAAAAGGTATTTTTAAATGTTTTTTTAATAAATAAGGATTGGGCTAAGGAAAATTATTTTCAAGTGATTCTTTTCATTTAAAAGGAAAAAATAAATAGTTTAATAAATTTTTCTAAATGCTTGTTTAAAATATTATTCATTTTTAAATATCTATGTTAGGAAAATATCATGGTTATATTTTATTAAAAGAATAAAAAAATATTCACCATATGTATTTCAAACTAGCTTTCTTGGTAATTGATAAATGGTATCCTTAGTTTATAACAAGGATGGTTTTATAACAATATTTTCTCCCATGTGAGGTTATGATCTCAAGGTATAAAAGGGAATAATGAATAGAGTATATTAATACCATTTAAACACATGATTTAAAACTAAATTCAGGCTTACCAAAATTAATCAATATATCAAAACATAAATATGTACTAAATAGTAATTTCTTTTCTTGAACAAAGGTCAGTACATGGGAATATTCAGGTTACTTTATCAAAATAAAGTGAGGTAGCATAACCTAAAAATATGATAGAAACATTCCTTTATAGATCTTAATTCCATGGGAACCTCAGTATTTAGGTGGGTAGTCTAGGACAATCATGTCAAGATTTAAATTGTTAATTTACTACTATCTTTGGAAAAATGTTTTATTAATGTCACCTTTATAAAATATTTATGAAATTTTTAATAATCATGATTTTCTTATGACTTGGTGGTGGCCTACTTAGCATTTTTATAGTAATTCCTATTTTAAATTTAATATTTGAAAAGGAAAACTTGGTTTTAAATGTTAAATTGGGTTTTGAAATGAAAAAACAAGGTTTTACCTTAAAATGAACTAAAATGGATTCAGTGTTTTGAAACTCATAAAGTGATTTCAAAGTGAACCTATAAGGACCAAGCCTTAAACATTACTTAATCTTGAGATATGTCAAGAATTCACATTGATGGTCTTTTTAGGTTTATAGTTTTAGAGAATTAGTCCATAACTATTACATAACATCTCTAATATTACAAAGTAGACACTTCTACTCACTATCCATTTTTTTCATAAAACAAAAACTCTTTAAAAAGAAACACGGAATCGTATCATGTTTTAATAGAATAAATTTCCCTTGATCCCATCCTTGACTCTATTCTTCTTTAAGAATAATAAAAAACATTTCAAAACTTATTATGAGCATAAAATCTCAATAAGGGATACACAAAGAAGGAAAACTATTAGTCTTGGGAAAACATTAAAATCATGAATAATTTATCAAAAAGTAATACTTTTCACCTTTAAGAAGTAGTAAATATAATTCATTTAATATAATATCATTTCTTGCCATTTTTGTAACCAAAATATTACCATAAAACCATAGAAATCAACATATAACATATAAAGCTACCTTGGGACATAAACATACTTAAATAGAATAACCATATGGTCTACTTCCACACATATCACTAAATGGAATATTCATATGGCCAACTTCCATACCCAATGCATTTGAGGTTATAACATAACCACCCATCCTTAGTTTATCACAGAACCACTCATCTTTGGTTTATCACGTAACCACCCGTCTTTGGTTTATCATGTAACCACTTGTCAAATGTCCGATTACCATTATATAATCATAACAAATAAAATATTTTAATTTTCAACATTTAAATCATAAGATTTAATTTTCAATCATAAGAAATCATTTCAAGATATTGAAATATTCAATCCATTTCCAAAACCATTTAAAATATTAAATAAATAGACTTTTGAATCAAAGTGTCCCATACCACCTTGAAAACTTTGAAAGACATTGACATTTTAAAATATTCATGTCCATATAAATTCATAAATACCATTTTAAAAACATAGACATGAAATAAAAGTCTTTATAATAATAAATATTTAAAACATTAAAAACAATGTTTTAGGTAAAGATACCTTTTCCACTACAGAAATACTTGAGTAAAAATCATTAAGGAATAACATTAAATAAAACTTTAGATATCATAAGAATATACTAACTCATGATATAACATTTCAAAAGGTTTTTATATAAACCTTATAGGATAATTAAGTTACATAACATCATGATATACCACAATGAAAGGAGATTGAGACGAAATCCCTTACAAAGATCGTATCATTAGATTAAGGACAAATCAATGAAATAATTATGTATCAAAAATATAAATACACCCAATATAATTGTATATTTAGTGTAAAACAATCAGAGGTCATTAAAACATATTCTTGGAAAAAAAACCAATGATATGGATATTTAACTCAATGAAATGAGATTGAGTTATGATTTCCCTTACAAAGTTCGTATAAATGACATAATAATTTAGAAATGGGGTGATTATGTGTAGCAATAGTATATCCACACAAAGGGAAGTGGAAATTACAACATAAATAAATAAACAGTGATTCTACACATAATATTGGCATAATATATTCAACTAAGTACGTGTAAAACCCAATGAGTAGAAATTGAGTTTAAAAATTCTCTTACAAAGATCATTTTTTTAATAAAATAGATCAATTATGTGTATTCACTATAAATACACATAAAGAAATTATAAATACAAGATAGGATATCAAAATTTATTTATCACATAATCATAGAATGGCATAATCAATAAGTAGAATATTAACCCAAAGAATATAAATTGGGGTAAGAAGTTCCCTTACCTTGATTTCAACTTGTCTCGTTCGGTCTTTATATTCCTCTAAATTGGGTAACTTCTTTTGATTTGAGCCAAAAGGATTTCTTGAATTGCCTTATGTATAATTTAAGGCTTTTAAGAGGAATTTAGGGATAATGGAAGATTATTTTAGCAGAAGTTGGACAATCTAAGGAGCTTGAGAGGTGTGAGTAAGTGGGTAGAGGTGGTGGCCTTTTATAAGAGGGAGGAGGGGCACTTTAGGAAAGTCTTGAAATATTATTTTATTATAAAATTATTTTCAAATTATAATAGTTCCAAAGTGATATATTTCTAGTATAAGATTATAATGGGTATAAATCCTCTCAAACAATATATTTTAGACAAGTTTAGGTCACAAAATTACCCTTATCTTTTATTTTTAACCCTTAGTAAAAAACATTAACTCTTATCATTTCATCTTGTATTTTCATAATATAAGGTTAATATAATTACTATAAAATGCCAATAGAATCACAAGTGGATAATTAATTAAATTTTTAACATTATATAATTAATTTTTCTAAATATTATATTTTTAGGACTATTATATCATTTAATAAAATAGTATTTGTTTTAAAAACTCATTTATGTCAATTTTGACACTATTTAGTAATTGATTTTTGTTAAAGTCATAAAAACTTGATTCCTTCAAAAAAAAGGTATTAAATTAAATATAATATGTCAATATCATCCAAAAAATTATTTTATGGCATCAAAATGTTCAAATTACATTTATTTTAATATTTATAATATCATTTATTTGAATCTTTCATTGATAAGGTAATCATTGTATCATCATTGTGTTATAAATAAATTTATTTATTTAATTTATGAAAATTATAAATAAAATAACATGATGTAGAAAATATTTTTATATTTCTAATTAATATTTAAAGTCTAATAGATCATTTATATAAATCAAATTAAAATTATTTTAGTTAGGAGATATATGTTTATTTTATACTTCCTTTTTCTTTAAATTAAAAATTATAAAAAGGTCACTACCACACCCAAGTGGATCCATGGGGTCCTAAAATCGACCCAATGATGCCCATGGTCAAACATATCTCATAAAATAGGATTAGAACACGTTTTAGAGTAGTTTTATATTATTATAATATAATTTTTTTACCCTTATTTACCAGATTTACCCTTTAACTATGGTAAATAAAAATAATTACTGGAGTTACTATTCATAATGTAAAAAAATAAAAGGTACCTATTTAAACAATTTAGACCTTCTGATAAAAAATATGAAATCAATTTTTCCAAATTCTAAACACATAATTTCCAGAAATTAATTTAAAATTAATTCTTGTTGTCAAAATAAGAAAGTGGGTTTTTAAGAAGTAAAAACTATCAAAAGATTGACATGTGTTTATGTCCAATTTCAATGTGAAATTACTTCCAATGACCAAAATTGGATTAAATGATAAAACAATAATCCAATTAAACTTTGAAACCAATTAAAATTACAATATAACTATATAAATAAATGATATAAAAAGGCATTTTTAAATTAAAATACAGTATTTTTCACTATTCATTAAAATATGAATTTTATCAGAAAATTCCAAAATTTCATCCAAAGTAAATTTTGATGTCCCTCTTATAAAGAAGAAGTTAATTTTTTCAAATAGAACATATAAAAGTGATAAAAATTAGATTTAAAAAGGGTTCTCTATCAAAAGGCGGTAAAACAAGCTTTTAAAAATATTAGAATATTTTATGCTTAAAATTGGATTCATTCTCATTTTAAGACTATAAAATTTATTGGATAAATGAAAAAACATTTAAAAAATGTATGTAATCATATTGTTGTTAGTTCTGTTCATTTCTTCTAATACAACAGCTAGGCGTTAACTAACATTTATAATAATATTATTATTATTTTATTATTTTTTGGTATAACTCAAAGTTGTGTGCAACGTAAGATTTCGGAGAAACCCATTGTTGCATGTCGAGTACACTATTGAAAAAAGTGTCCCCTTTAACGTAAAATAAATATCTTATTCATAAATATTAATAGATATGAAAAGGTATTATTCTATAAATACCTAGGAGGTTACATCATTCCCCCCTTTTGGAAATTGCGTCCTCGCAATTTTAAAATTTGGATCAGTAACTTCATAGAAAATACCACATAGAAAAAAGAGTCAATAAAACTACAAATTTAAAAGAATGAAAGATAAGTACAAAGATCACTTGAGATAACACATAAAAGGATTCCATGTAGGAAAACATGAATATGGAAGAAAAACTAACCATCTTATTCTGATGGAGAGTGATAAAAACATGATTCGGAGAAAGTTAACAACCAGAAAACCACAAACATGTGATGGGTAAAATGGTCATTAATTTCACAGTAGGAAAATTAAATGGAAAACTTTTTTTTAAGATCCTTTTCATAAAGTTGAGTAATTCTTTTACTACTTAGAATAAGAACATAAGGAAATGTACTTACTTGACAAGTAGAGTTTCATCCTTTAATAAATTTCTACCACACGCTCATCTTTTCTCCAAATGATGAGTATTAAAGATGAATTGGTCACACCTGAAGTACTAGAATCAACTTCTATATAATCACATAATCCAAAAAATATGAACTATATATTTACCCCATCTTATGACATTAACCAAAACCAAAATGGTTAGTACAAGATCAAATAATCCCCCAAAAATAACAATCCTTTATAAGGAGAAGGACTACTTTTAATCTCCAAAATTCAACAGTAATACCCAAGTTCTACAATGACCATTCAAAAAATAATTGTCCATATAAGTCCTCAAAAATGATAATCCAAACTAAAATTTAAACCCAAAATTCAGAAGGATTTTATCATATAGTCTTCAAAGATAAATCTTAAAATTTATCTCCAAATAACATACTCTTAAAGTCTCATACTTAAAAGTAATTAACCTAATAACATGTTCTCCATGATAGGTTAATAATTTCCATAAATAAATAAATCACCATATGTTCACAATAAAAACATAGATTCTTCAAAAATAAAATTCAACCATTAATCCTCAAATAAAATCCCATAGTATTCTATTTTCCTTAGGTATATAGTGTTCCCAAAAGAGAGAACGTCTTCCAAAATGACATTTATCACTTCATCACAAAATAATTTTCCTATACTAAGGATATCCATTTGATAAAACATAAGTTCCCAAAATCAACTTATTCTTGATTCATAAAATTATTTAACTAAAAACAATAATTCATATTAACCAGGGACTTCATGTAGGCCAATGGTAGGCGACGCTCCCTTGTCGCCCTTCAGTTGTGGGTTCGATTCCCACGGCCTTGTTAGATGTGACGGGTTATCACCCATCTTGCGGGTTTTTCCTTCTTATAAAAATCAAAAATAACCCTAACATGTTTTAACATCAATGGTTTTCTTATACCTCTTATTTTCATCCCAAATCATAATGACCTCAACATCTTCATTCATGAAGTCTTATATATATTGGAATTTTTTTATTTCACCTCCATATGATAAAATAAAACTATTCCCAATAGAAATAACATCATACCTTGATCATGGTGTCTGCCTGGTTCCATCGTCATCTTATTCATGTATATATAAGTTTCATGAATTGTAACAATGATTTATAGATCCTTCAAAATAAATTGCTTACTTTATTCAAATACACCTTGTACAACTTGGGTCATATGGTTGTTCACGGAAAAATACTTTCAAAAAATAATCATGTATGACATATAATTTCAAAACATCTGATAAAAATTGATTTTTATAAAATAGTCGAACCGGTTTTGAGTTGAAACTTTCAATCAATGGTCCTTTTAAAATACCATAAGTATGTGATAAAATACTATATTTTAAAAGAAAATATAAATAGGTTGCACAAGGGTATCCTTATTTATAACCTTTTACAAAATCATAATATGCTTCAAAATCTTATGATAAGGTAAAATATTTGAAAATTAGTTGATAATATTTACCTTTCTTGAAAATATGAGAATATTGAGAAAATACGATTTGATTAAATACAATCCATGATCCACAATGGTGTTGAGGTATAGTGTAGGTGTTTGATATCTAAAAAAATTACTTGTAAGTGAGTTTTATGTTAGAAAAAGTTTCACAGTCATCTGAACATGACTTTGTAATAATTATTGAAAGCAAGTCATCAGATTGAGATAGGAATGTTGTTTGAGATCATCATCCTTCCATTTTTAACCAGATTTCCTTGATCTGAAAAAGTTATAAAACAAGGATTTAATTGAAATAATAGACATAGAGAATTACCATGTGGTTATCCAAAACTCATAATCCCGAAAGTTTTATAAACCGACCTCTGATACCAACTATAAGGCCTCAACCTTAAACATTACTTAATCATGAGATATTTCAAGAATTCACATTGAGAATATTTTTAGTTTTAGAGTTTTAGAGAATTAGGGCATAACTATTGCATAACATATCTAATATTAAAAAGTAGACACTTCTACTCACTATCCATTTTTTTCATAAAACAAAAACTATTTAAAAAGAAACATGGCATTGTTTCATGTTTTAACAGAATAACTTTTCCTTGATCTCATCCTTGACTCTATTATTCTTTAGGTCCTGTGAAAAACATTTCAAAACATGGGATGAGCATAAAATTATCAGTAATGGATACACAAGGCTCCTTCTTGGCATCCAAAAGACCCAGGATCAAATCCGAGCAGGGAAGAATTTTACGGGGACTATAGCAGAACTGTAGCAGGTCACTGTAGCAGTACTGTAGTAGTGGTGGGCTGTAGCAGTGGTGGCACTGTAGCTGTGAAGGCACTGTTGTAGAACTATAGCGGTAGTGGTACTGTAGCAGCCTGGGTACTGTAGTAGTACTATTCACTAAAGGGCCCTTTGGGCCAAAAAAATGGGCTTTCGGGCCTTATATTCAGACCACTTTGTCTTGGGCCTTTAGGCTATGTAATGGGTCTCCCTCTAACCATTTTGATAGAGTTCTTTTCTTTAAATAATAAATGAGGCTTCGGCCCCAAACTTTAAAAAACATATAACATATAAAGGTAACTTGGGACAAAAACATACTTAAATGGAATAACCATATGGTCAACTTCCACACATATCACTAAATGGAATATCCATATGGACGACTTCCATACCCAATGCATTGGAGGTTATAACATAACCACCCGTATTTGGTTTATTACACAACCACTCGTCAAATGTCCAAGTACCATTATATAATCATAACACATAAAATATTGTAATTTTCAACATTTAAATCATAAAATTTCATTTTCAATCACAAGAAATCATTTCAAGATATTGAAATATTCAATCCATTTCCAAAACCATTGAAAATATTTAATAAATATACTTTTTAATCAAAGTGTCCCATACCACTTTGAAAATTTTGAAAGAAATTGACATTTTAAAATATTCATGTTCATATAAATACATAAATACCATTTTGAAAACATGGACATGAAATAAAAGTATTTAGAATAATAAATCTTTAAAACATTAATAATGATGTTTTAGTTAAAGAGACCTTTTCCACTAAAGAAACACTTTAATAAAAATCATTAAGTAATAACATTAAATAAAACTTTATATATCATGATAATATAACAATTCATGATGTAATGTTTCAAAATGGTTTTATATACACCTTATAGGATAATGAAGGTGTGTAACATCAAGATATGTCTCAATGAAATGAGATTAAGACGAAATCCCTTAAAAATATCATATCATTAGATTAAGGATAAATCAATGAAATAATTATGTGTGATAAATATATATACACCCAATATAAGTGGATATTCAGTGTAAAACAATCATAGGTCATTCACACATATTATTGGTAAAACAAAACCAATGACATGGATATTTATCTCAATGAAATGGTATTGAGTTATGATTTCCCTTACAACGTTTGTATAAATGACGTAAGAGTTTATTAATGGGGTAATTATGTGTAGAAATAGTATATCCACACAAAGGGAAGGTGAAATTACAACATAAATAAATAAACATTTATTCTACACATAATATTGGAATAATATAATCAAATAAGTATGTGTAAAACCCAATGAGTGGAAATTGAGTTTAAAAATTCCCTTACAAAGATCATTTTGTTAATAAAATAGATCGATTATGTGTATTCACTATAAATACACATAAATAAAGTATAAATACAATATTTTATAACAAAATTTATTTATAACATAATAATATCACTGCATAATCAAGAAGTATAATATTAACCCAAAGAATGTAAATTGGGTTAAGAAGTTCCAATACCTTGAGTTCGATTTGTCTTGTTCGTTCTCGATATTCCTCTAAATCAGGTAACTTCTTTTTATTTGAGCCAAAAGGCATTATTGAATTTCCTTATACAAAAATTAAGGCTTCTAGTAGGAAGGTAGGGATTTTTGGAGATTATTTGAGTAGAATTTGGATGATCCAAGGGGCTTGAGAGGTGCGAGTAAGTGGGTAGAGGTGGTCGCCTTTTATAAGAGGGAGGAGGGGCACTTTAAGAAAGTTTTGAAATATTACTTTATTATAAAATGATTTTAGAATTATAATAGTTAAAAATTGATATATTTATAGTATAATATGATAATGGGTCTAAAACATCTCAACCAATAGATTTTAGACAAGTTTAGGTCACAAAATTACCCTTATCTTTTAGCTTTAACCCTTAGTTAAAAACATTAACTCTTACCATGTCTTCTTGTATTTTCATAATATAAGGTTACTATTGTTACTATAAAATGCCACGAGAACCACAAGTGGATCATTAATTAAATTTATAACGTTATATAAATCATTTTTCCTAATATTATATTTTTAGGACTATTATATCATTTAATAAAATAGTATTTGTTTTAAAAACTCATTTATGTCAATTTTGACACTATATAGTAATTGATTTTTTTTAAAGTCATAAAAACTTGATTCCTTCAAACCAAAGGAATTAAATTAAATATAATATGTAAATATCTTCCATAAAATTATTGTATGGCATAAACATTTTCAAATTACATTTATTTTAATATTTATAATATCATTTATTTGAATCTTTCATTAATAAGGTAATCACTGCATCATCATTATTTCATAAATAAATTTATTTATTTAATGTCTAAAAATTATAAATAAAATACCATGATGTAGGAAATGTTTTTTTATTTCTAATTAATTTTTAGAGTCTAATAGATCATTTATATAAACCAAAATAAAATTATTTTAGTTAGGAGATACATGTTTATGTTATACATCCCTTTTCTTTAAATTAAAAATTATAAAAGGTCACTATTACACCCAAGTGGATCCATGGGGTCCTAAAATATACCCAAGTATTCCTATGGTCATAAATATGTCATCCAATAGGATTAGGACACTTTTAGGGTATTTTTATATTATTATAATATTATTGTTTTACCCTTATTTACTATATTTACCCTTTAACCATGGTAAATAAAAATAAATACTGAAGTTACTATTCATAATATCCAAAAATAAAAGGTACCCATTTACAAAATTTGGAACTTATGATTCCAAATATGGAATCCATTTTTTCAAATTCAAAACATAGAATTGGCAGGAATTAATTTAAAATTAATTCTAGTTGTCAAAACCAGAAAGCAGGTTTTTAAGAAGTAAAAACTATCAAAAGATTGACATGTGTTTATGTCCAATTTCAATGTTAAATTACTTAAAATGACCAAAATTGGATTAAATTATAAAAACATGATCCAATTAAAATTTAAAACCAATTAAAAGTACAATATAACTATATAAATAAATGATATGAAAATCCAGTTTTGAATTAAAATGCGGTATTTTTCACTATTCATTAAAATGTGAATTTTATCAAAAAAATACCAAAATTTCATCCAAAGTAAATTTTTATGTCCCGCTTCTAAAGAAGAAGTTTATTTTGTAAAATATAACATATAAAAGTGACAAAAACTATATTTAAAAATAGTTCTCTGCTAAAAGGAAGTAAAACGAGCTTTTAAAAATATTAGAGTATTTTATGATTAAAATTGGATTCATTCTAATTTTAAGCCTCTAAAATTTATTGGATAAATGTAAAAACATTTAACAAATGTGTGTAAAAATATTTTTTTTAGTTCTATTCATTCCTTCCAATACAATATCTAGGCCTTAACAAACATTTAAAGTAATAATAATATAATTATTATATTATTTTTATATATAACTCAAAGTTGTGTGCAACGTAAGATTTCAGAAAAACCTGTTGTTTCGTATTGAGTAATCTATCAAATAAAGCATCTCCTTTAACATAAAATTGATATATTATTCATAAATATTAATATATATGAAAAATTATTATTCTATAAATACATGGGATGTTACAGATTCTGTAAAGTTTTAAACATTTAAAATTGTACATATTTCCATGGAAATAGTTCTAAACTTTTAATTTATTATTAATTATTTTTTAATATAATTTTTAAAATTTTAACTTTATGCTAACAGTTTTTATAGAAAAGGGGGTGCGTATCCCATTAAGTTTTTTGAAAAAAAAATCTATTTTCATGTAGAATTAAAAAAAGGGATTTCAAGCAGAGTTTTAAAAGTTCAAAAAGTAGCCTTTTGAATTTTAAAAGTGGTTTTGAGATGATATTTGAAATTTTAAATTAATATGTGGTAATTTAAAAAGTTTTAAGGAGATGGTTTTCATCCTCATCAACTTCATCTTTTAAATAGTTACTATTTCATTTTGTTTCTTGAGACTCATCCCTCATTTCTTCTATGTTGCTTGAACTACTATAAGAAATAGTCATCCAAAATGATCACTGGTAACCGGTATGGGATGACTATTGCTTATAGTATTTCAAGAAACATAGGTTCTTGTCCATAATTGATGGGGGATGAGTCTTAAGAAACAAAATTCAATAATAACTGTTCGAGAAATGAAGCTAATAAGGATTAAAGTTATCTATAAATTTCACCTTTTTATGAATTCAGAGGATAACACCTACTATTATGAAGTAATTATTTTATTAAATTCAATTACCCATTTCCTTAAAAACATACTAAAGTTATTTGAAATAGTCAAATACTATGTTCTCCTTATTATAATTATCTATAACTTTCACCTTTGATAATGAATATATTATGTGTATTTATTTATTTTTTGTAAAAAATAAATATTTTATGAACATAATAGGATGGTTATGAATTGAAAATGGATTCATGCTAATCATTTGGAAAAAGATTATGAATATGGAGTTAAATATTTTATAAATTTTTCAATAGAGCATGTATATGACCCTTCTTGAATCCTGTGTCAATGTTGATTTTATTTTTATTCAAGAAAAATTAGTCTAGAAGAGTGGGAAGAACATTTTTATTTTTCATGGAATAGATCATAGATATAAATGTTAGACTAAACATAGGGAAAAACTGAATGTGCACATCGATTGGGATGATACTACAGTTTATGGATCATTTGATATAAGTATCATTATAAATTATGATGGAGATCGCATGGAAGAAATGAAAATGGTAATGGAATATAACCTTTTTGATTTTAAAAAGTTGTTTGTGGTGTTAAATAGATATGCTAAGATACCATTGTATACTGATTGTACTAAATACACAACATTTTCAGCTGTATTGAAGTTATATAATTTGAAAGATGGCAACGTATAGAGTGACACCAGCTTTAGAAAACTACTTGTTCTCTTGAATGATATGCTACTAGAAGAGAATGAACTTCCATGTTGAACATATAATTCTAAATGAATGTTAAGTTCAATGGGAATGATCTATAAAAATACATGATTATCCAAATGATTTCATGTTGTTTCGCAAGGACCATGAATCACTCATAAAATTCCCTAAGTGTGGAACAGATCGATACAAGGAAAATGAATCAAGTAATTCTATAGATATATGGTAATTTCATATAATTACATAGTTTAGAAGACTATATGGATGTTAGGAAATAATGAGACAATTGACATGGCATACAAATATAATAATTAAAGATGCTAACCTACTCCATCCAACAGATTCTCCTCAGTGGAGGAAAATTGATTAAGAGTATCCTGAATTTGGAAATTAGATGATAAAAGTTATTCTTCTATTATCTATAGATGGAATAAATACTTTTGGTGTATAGGGTAGTACTCATAGTACATGTCCCATCATGTTGGTAAATTATAACTTTATTCCATGGTTATGCATGAGTCACAAATACATTATATTGTCTCTACTTATATCTGGACCAAAGAAACCTGGTAATGATATTGATTTCTATTTGAATCCATTGACTGAAGATCTAAAATTGATGTGGGATATAGGTGTTACAATGTATGATTCTCATACAAGTAAAGAATTAACATTGAGGACCATGTTGTATAGGATTATAAATGACTTTCTTTTTTTATGGAAATTTTTTAGGCTATAACATCAAAGGAATTTTGGGGTGTCCCATTTTTGAAGAATTCACACACTCGGTTCGGTTGAAATATTCCTCAAAGACTGTGTTTTTAAGAAATCATAAATTTTTACCTCAATGACATAAATATTGATTGTGGATGAAAACATTCGATGGGAATATCAAACAAGGTAAAACACCATCTCTTTTAACAAGTGATTAATTGTTTGATAAAGTAAAATATATTGACATTGTTTTCGGTACATCATTTTTAAAAAATATTATGATATTAGTTTGTAAGAAGAAATGAATTTTCTTTGAATTGTCATATTGGAACTATTTGTATGTCATACATTTTCTTGATGTCATGCATGTAGAAAAAAAATGTATTTGATAGTGTTTTTGGCACATTACTAAATGTTCCTACCAAAATGAAAGATGGAATCAAGGCTAGGATGGACATGATTGACATGGGGATAAGGGAATATTTAGAACCAGTGAAGGGTAAAGGTAATAATTTTCTTCCTATAGTAGCTTACACTCTATCCAAACAAAAAAATTCCAATTTTTAATTTTCCTTAATGGTGTAAAAGTTCCATAGATGTATTCATCAAATATCAAGAATGTAATTCTAATGACTAATTTGAAGTTATAGGGACTAAAATCACATGACTGTCATGTTTTGATGCAAGATTTGATTCTCATTTATTTCCATTATATTCTATGTAAAAATTTATGACATATATTAACCAAACTATGCTTCTTTTTCAAAGTCATATGAAGTAAAGTTATAGACACATCAAAGTTTCTGATCATGGATAAGGATGATATAGTCATATTATATGAATTAGAGATGTTATTCCCAACATTATTATTTGATCTAATGGTCCACATGATGGTTCACTTGGTTAGAGAAGTTTAACTATATGGTCATGTTCATTACATATGGATGTACCCCATTGAACAGTATATGAATATTTTGAAAGGGTATATTAAGAATCGAACTCGGTCATAAGGTTTTATTGCAAAATGATATATTGTTAAAAAAGTTTTTTAATTCTATACTTATTTCCTATCATATGTTTACATCATCACTCTCCCAAAGTCTTATCATAGTGGAAGCCTTATGGGTGAATGGATTTTTAGAATATATGTTGTTACAATTACCATCACAAAGATGTAGTAAGTACACCTTTATATTTTACATAATAGTGAAGATATTGATTCATACGTTGAATCCCATAAATCAATTCTTAGATATTTGAATCCATCAAGGGCTGAAGGATGAATATAAGATATACATAAACAATAGTTTATAGGATGGTTATGTGATCAAATTTATAAGGAGTTATCTAAAATATGAATTCAATTACCGAACGACGTTCATGGCTAGGAAGGGGTGTCATGACCCCCTCTCCACAAGGTGTACCCCTCCTAGGTTGGAAATGTGAGAAGGTGGATAATTACCCTTGATTCCTGCCTTCAGTAGGCCCCAGGTTGGCGACAAGCATCGAGGGTATAGTAAACACACAAATGGGAGGCATTACCCTCTAAGAGTACACATGCGAAAGAGAGAGATAAGATAGACACCAACCAAATCCAACTCAGAATGAAATATAAAAGAAATACCAAGTACACATATGTAATATCATGAAAAACTACTACAATTGAAAGGAAAAAAACTACAAATACCCAAAATAAAGTAAAAACAGCAGCAACCACAAGCCCAAACAGCTCCTGCAACCCCAAGCTATTAGAAACCAGCCTGATCTCCAACCTGCTTCAAGTGACCTAAAAAACAATTTATATAGACATAGGGTGAGTATAACAGTATACTCAGTAGGATCCTCCCCAGAGCCTCTCGTGAAAAAGTAAAGTAATCATGCTAAAGCTCAGTGAACAACAAGTAACTCATCACCTAAATAGTTATACTAAGTTCTCAACCTCACCATGGATACTCTCACCAAGTATCACATACAAGAGTATATAATATAATAAATAATATCAAGGTTACCCCTCTACTACTTCCCCACTGTTTTTCTGCTTTGCCCCAACATCGCACGTCCTAATCCATCTCTCTCTAAAAAGTCTTGCCCGCAAACACCTGGGCGAAGCACCACAACATGCACCTCATGCAACAAAACCACCACATCCACGTAAACAAAGTAACCAGGTAGTTTCCAGGAGCCACCACAGCTCATATAACATGTATCATACATCGGTCATTATACCTCAAGAAATTACATCCCATACACCGAGTAAGGATCCTCAATCCATCACATCCTATAAACATTACACCTATAGTAGTCCATAGGAAACTATATCCAGAATATATGTGTGCGAATAACCACAAGCCATTATAACCCTCTACACACATATATGGGGAAAACTAACCATTGTGCCTACCATCACAAGTAACTACCAAGAGAAGAGAGTGAGGCCAAAGGGGGTAGTCAGTCATCCATCCTCCCACTAGAATTTTGGGGAAAACATCCCCCCCCCCCAGGGCTCAGAATCCCCGGTGTGTCAGTTTCCCTAACTTATGGGGTGGAGTAGTGTATAGAAACATAAAACATATAGAATATACTATATCTCACGACCGCACTATGGGAATAACCTAATCTTAGACTCAACTGTAGCTAATATATCTCAGACTCTCGGTCGCCACTTCTAAGACTAGGTATCCTATAAGCACACAATCATTTAAATATCTTTATTACATTACTTAATTCCCTTTTTATCAGTTTCACTTTACATTCATTAATTCTTTAAACATTAATTAACTATTAACAATTTCCACATTATATTTCATTAGCATCATACCCAAAGTCCATTGTTCCTTTAAAATTTCAACCTCAGTGTTGCGTCCCAGCAAGCTCCAACCCCATGGGTTAACATCATTTATTCAATCATTTATTAACAAAATTATTACTTTCCCATATTCCCAGGCATTCTAGAAAAACATTCTAATCTACTAAACACAAGGGGGCTCAACACAGTGAGTAGATTAACTACCTGTCAAGTCTTTTCTGCCTACAGTAAGAGTGAAGACCCATCCTCCCTCAGGAATCTAAACACGAAAATCACATGGCATACCCCGTGCGTCATCACCCCTTTTGGAATGAGGGTAAGAAAATCAGCTTCCTTGAGCTATGGGGAAATTAAAGAAGATAAACAGCCAATAAGAAACAGCAAGCATCTAAACATTCACATCCAACCTGTTCCATCACCTCCAGTGTCCTCCCCAACACCCAAATGTGTAAACCGATGCATCTCACCACTCTAGGTGTCAACTACTATCACAAAAAATAGGCCTCTCTTCCCCACATATCACAACAGCCTTCCAGGCTCACCTCACAACACAAGAAACGAGAAAACAAACATCATATCAATTAGGATTTTATCCCTTAAACAAGAAATATGGTAACTCAGAACCCTACAAGGAATTATCTTTTATCAAACAACCAGTTCTTTAATCCATCTTGAATTAACCAATTTACTATTCATAGGTTCCAACTTTGGGAAACCTAAACAGTAAGCTATCACAAATTTTTTAAACATGCTTACTGCATCAATTTTATTAAAATTAAATTACAACAACAACAACCAGATTCATTTATATGCCTCTTTATCTTTACCAAAAATAATTATCAATTAATTCCAGCTTTATATTCATTACCAATTTCCATCAAGAATGAAAAGCTAACAAGAAAAGCATAAATATTGCTCTATCTATCAAAACAAAAGGCAATAACATAAGATCAATATCAAATTATTTATCCAGTTCTAATATTTAATAATTCAATTCCATTGTGATCCAGTGGGCTAAAACATGCTAACTCTATAGTTGCACATAAAAGAAAATAGAAGCAATTAATCCCCTACCTCAAATGGTTCTTGACTTTCTTTATACGAGAATGAGCCACATAGCAGGTTACGATCTCCTCCCCCGATGACAACTGTATCCACCTGAGGATGCAGAGACACCACCACACTAGTCAACACCCAAGAAAAGTCTATTAGTAACATGGAGATAGCATTCCATAAAAGGTTAAGGATAAACAGAAGGATATAAACCCAAAATAATGACAATAGATCATACCTTATATCGAAGATTGATCGATACTGCTTGGTTGCATCAAAAATAGAGGGGAACCAATCTAAGAAGGAAAGTTTGATCGCACAACTCCTACAGTAAAGAATGAAATGCTTGAGCATCTCACACTAGAGAACAAGGAGGAAGAACTAAGGAGGAAGATATCTCATCCCTTTAGAAGATTTAACAGAGCAACGGTTTAAGATATGTTGGATTTTCCATTAAAAGTGTATCTCATTAAACCATGAAGTTTGACCAAGTAAAAGCATCCTGAGCCTTAGGAAAATTAATATAGGAGTTATGGCCTTTGAATTGTCCTTATAGTCCTTAAAACGAGGATTTAAATACATTTTACGTTAAAGGAAACATCAAAGGGGAGAAACTATAGGAAGCTAGAAACACTGTACACCAAACATGAAATTTGGAAAAGGAAATAGAGGCTACCATTAGAACCTCACCATTCTGGAAACACTATTCATAAACTCAAAATTTGGAAAATAAAATAGAGGTTACCATTGGTAGGATCAGGCATTCATGTGGATTGATCAATGTCAGGTAGCTTTCGAGCATCTAAAGGAGAAGTTGGTAAGTGCTCTGGTTCTTTGTCTTCCAGTAGAGGGAGATCAGTTTGATGTTTTTTTTGATGCTTCACATCTGGGGTTAGGCTGTGTTCTGATGTAGAAGTGATCAGTTGTTTCTTATGGGTCTCGGCAGTTATGTCCCCATGAACTTAACTATGCCACCCATGATCTTGAGTTGGTATCCGTGGTGTTTTCTCTAAAGTTGTGGAGACATTTACTCATTGGTGAAAACTTTGTGGTTTTCACCGATCATAAGAGTTTGAGGTATGTTTTCTCCCAGTGTGACTTAAACTTGTGACAGCATCAGTAGATGGAGTTATTACAGGAATACGACTTTGAAATATTATATACCCCTGGAAAGGGGAATGTTGTAGCTGATACGCTGAGCAAGAAGTCACGTAGTGATGTAGTGCGTGAATCTGGTGATTCCTATAGAGTTATGGAATAAATTTCAGCATTACATCTCGATATGGGAGAAGGTGGGGATAGAGGTTGTATTTTTCAGATGATGGTGCAGTCATCTCTGGTGCAGTAGGTGGAAGAGTCCCAGTTGGGGGATCTTGAGGTAGAGGTCTGGAGAGACTGAGTTGTTTGTGGTGATTCCTCTTATGGTTGGTCTAAGGATGAACAACATAGAGTGTTATATCACAGAAGGCTATTTGTTCCTTTGATGGTGAGTTATATGGTTCTGAGAGAGTTCCATAGTTCTCCTTTAGCGGTGCATCCTAGAATTACAAAGATGTATCGAGCCTTGAGGAGTCAGTTTTGGTGTCTTGGGCTGAAGCGTGCGGCTGTGAAGTTTGTGTCTCAATGTTTGGTCTTCCAGAAGGTGAAGGCCAAACATTGTGTTCCTGGTGGTCTACTCCAGCCATTATATGTTCCTCAGTGGAAGTGGGTGGAAATATTAATGGACTTTTTTACTAGTTTACCTCGAGCTGAGGGAGGAAATGACGCTATTTGGGTGGTAGTGGATCATTTAACAAAATCATAACACTTCATAGTGATAAAGGAGTCAATCTTAGTGGAAGTTTTTTTGAGGTAGTATCTGGAGGAAGTGGTGAGACTTCATGGAGTCCTAAGGAAGATCATTTCTGATCGAGATCCTCGTTTTACCTACAGGGTGTCGAGAGGTCTCCAGCATTCGTTCGGATCTCAGCTTTCCTTAGCACTGCTTTTCATCCATAGACAGATGGTCAGATAGAGAAAACTATCCAGACTCTTGAAGACATGTTGTGATCTTGTGTCTTGGATTTTTGAGGTTAGTGGATGAGGCACTTACCCTTGGTGGAGTTCTCTTACAACAATAGTTTTCACTCCACCATTTGTATGGCGCTGTTTGAATCCCTTTATGGCTGACCTTTCCATTCTCCATTGTGCTGGACTGGGATCAGAGAGTCAGCAATTCTCAGACCGAGACTAGTGCAGAATACAACAGAGATGGTTCAGGTGATTTGTGAGAGGATGAAGACAGCGCAGGATCGTCATAAATCATATTTCTATCAAAGGAGGATACCTTTGGAGTTTAATGTTGGGGATCAAATGTTTTTGAAGGTGACTCCCTGTCATGGGCAGTGAAGGTTCAGTCGCAGGAGTAATATTTCTCCTCGTTTTGTTGGTCCTTTCAATGTTTTGGCTCAAGTTGGAGTCGTAGCGTATCAGATAGAACTTCCACTATAGATGAGCTGGATACATGATGTTTTACATGTATCACATCTCCGTCGTTATCTTCATGACGACTCACATTTCATCGATTGGATCAAGATAGATGTTGAAGATGATGCGACCTTTGAGGAGCGGATGACAGAGATCCAGTACCGTAAGGAGAAGGTGTTGTGTGGTCATTTTATTCCCTTGGTTCATGTCTTGTGGTGACACGTTGGTATCACGAAGAGTACTTGGGAATGTGATTCACAGATACGTGCTCAGTACCCAGAGTTGTTTGAAATTTAACTCTTTTCATGTAACGATGTTCGCTTTGTGGTTATAGACCTTTTGTGTTTATGATATGGCTTTCTTTTGTTGCTTCTTGTGGATTTCTCTCTTTTGAGAGGTATCTCAATAGGTGGTTGTTCATACCCTGTTTCGGTTTCCCTTTAGGTGGGTTTTGAAATATCGAGGACGAGAATTTTTTGACAGGTATCTGATGTAATTTCTTGGACCTCTCTGGTTCATTCCTCCGCAAAAATATAGTGTTTGAGGTGTTCTAGGAGTTCAAGGTGACATATCCCCAACACTTTTCCAAATTTCGAGTTCATGAACAGTGTTTCCAAAATGGTGAGGTTCCAATGGTATCCTTTATTTCCTTTTCCAAATTTTGAGTTCATGAACAGTGTTTCCAGAACTGTGAGGTTCCAACAGTAGCATCTATTTCCTTTTCCAAATTTTGAGTTCATGAACAATGTTTCCAGAATGGTGAGGTTCCAACAGTAGCCTCTATTTCCTTTTCCAAATTTCGAGTTCATGAATAGTGTTTCCAGAATGGTGAGGTTCTAACGGTAGCCTCTATTTCCGTTTCCAAATTTGGAGTTCATGAACAGTGTTTCCAAAATGGTGAGGTTCCAATGGTAGCCTCTATTTCTATTTCCAAATTTCAAGTTCATGAATAGTGTTTCCAGAATGGTGAGGTTCCGACGGTAGTCTCTATTTCCTTTTCCAAATTTCGAGTTCATGAACAGTGTTTCCAGAACAGTGAGGTTCCAACAGTAGCCTCTATTTCATTTTCCAAATTTCATGTTTGGTGTACAGTGTTTCCATCTTCCTACAGTTTCACCCCTTTGATGTTTCCTTTGATGTAAAATGCATTTAAAGCCTCATTTTAAGGACTCTAAGGCCGATTCAAAGTCCATAACTCCAATATTTATTTTCTTAAGGCTCAGGATACTTTTACTTGTTCAAACTATGTGGTTTCATGTGATCCTCTTTTAATGGAAAATTAATCATATCTTAAACCACTGCTCTGTTAAATATTCTAAAGGGATGAGATATCTTCCTCCCTAGTTCTTCCTCCTTGTTCTCTAGTGTGAGACGCTCGAACCTTTCATTCCTTCCCATAGGAGTTGTACGATCAAACATTCCTCCTTGGATTGGTTCCCCTCGATTTTTGATGCAACCAAGCAGTATCGATCAATCTCCGGGGAGGATGGAATATGGGAAAGTAATAATTTTTTTAATAAATGATTGAATAAATGATGTTAATCCCTGGGGTTAAAGCATGCTGGGACACAACATTGAGGTTGCAATTTTAAAGGAACGGTGGACTTTGGGTATGATGCTAATGAAATATAATGTGGAAATTGTTAATAGTTAATTAATGTTTAAATAATTAATGAAAGTAAAGTGAAACTGATAAAAAGGGAATGAAGTAATGTAATAAATCTCTTTAAATGATTGTGTGCTTATAGGATACCTATTATTAGAAGTGGAGGCTAGGAGTTCGAGAGACTTTAGCTACAGTTGAGTCTAAGACTAGGTTATGCCCATAGTATGGTTGTGAGCAATAGTATATTCTGTAATTTTTAGGTTTCTATACACTACTCCACCCCATTAGTTAGGGCAACTGACACCCCGGGGATTCTGAGCCCCGAGGGGGTGTTTTCCCCAACATTCTGGTAGGAGGATGGATGGATGACTACCCCATTTAGCCCTGCTCTCTTCTCTTGGTATTTACTTATACTGGTAGGCACAGTGGTTAGTTTTCCCCATATATGTGTGTAGAGGGCTATAATGACTTGTGGTTATTCACGCACATATACTCTGGATATAGTTTCATATGGACTACTATAGGTGTAACGTGTATAGGATGTTATGGCTTGAGGATCCTTACTCGTTGTATGGGATGTAATGTCTTGAGGTATAATTTCTGACATATGAAACATGTTATGCGATCTGTGGTGGCTCTCGGAAACTACCTGGTTAATTTGCTTACGTGGATGTGGTGGTTTTGTTGCATGAGGTGCATGTTGTGGTGCTTCACCCAGGTGTCTGTGGGAAATCCTTTTTAGAGAGAAATGGATTAGGATGTGAGACATTGGAGAAAAGTGGAAAAGTAGTGGGGAATTAGTAGTGGGTACCCTTTATATTATTTATTATATTATATACTCTTGTATGCGATACTTGGTGAGAGTATCCATGGTGAGGTTGGGAACTTAGTATACCTGTTTAGGTGATGAGTTAGTTTCACTTATTGTTCACTGAGCTTTAGAATGCTTTCTTTACTTTTGCATGAGAGGCTCTAGGGAGGATCTTACTGAGTATACTGTTACACTCACCCTATGTCTATATAAACTATTTTTTAGGTCACTTGGAGCAAGTTGGAGATCAAGATGGTTTTAACTAGCTTGGGGTTGTAGGAGCTGTTCGGGCTTGTGGTTGCTGCTGTTTTTACTTTCTTTTCAGTATTTACAGTTTTTGTCCTTTTAGTTGTAGTAGTTTTGCATGACATTACATATGTGTACTTGGGATTTCTTTTATATTTTAGTCTGAGTTGGAGTTGGTTGGTGTCTATCTTATCTCTCTCTTTCGCATGTGTTATCTTAGAGGGTAATGCCTCCCATTTGTGTGTTTACTATACCCTCGGTGCTAGTCGCAAACCCGGACCCTACTGAAGGCGGGACTCGGGGGTCATTATCTCCCTTCTTGCATTGCCGTCCCAGGAGGGGTACACCTTGTGGGGAGGGGGTCGTGACAAGGGGGCCAAATAAAAATGTTATATCTTACACTAGTTTTTTAATCAATGGTTATGTGCTCTATATAAAAGAACATGATGACTACAGTATGATAAAAAACAATGGATTTATGCTTTTGGAGTAAGTGATGCACATGTATGTTTCCAAGGATAGAAATCCAATTTATGTGAATATTTCATATTTCATCGTTATCAAACAAATATATGATTTGTATTATACAATATTTCAAGTAACTTTTTTCCATTAAAAATGGGTTGATAATAGGAGTGTGGCGAAATTTGATGAAATGAGATTCATGAAAGTGAATTTCAATGTGGAAGGGGGAAATGATAAGCCATTCATAATAGAATCACAAGAAATGTAAGTATTTTATTTATCAGATCTAGAAAATAAGAATTGGTTGATTGTCCTATCAGTGACTAAAACAATTATAGGTTCAAATGAAAATTCAATCAAGGATGACTCTTTCATTGGGAGATCACTGTCAGTTTATGTCGGTCCTATTGTAGACAATGAATTGTACATTAGAGGGGACTACAAAGAGAGGATTTGGATTCTCAATAGAGGATCCCAATCCCTTTAACCTTCAAAAAAAAGTTTTCAATGAGAAGGTTAAATTGTTTTTTAATATACTATTATTTTCTTCATAATACTATATATTCTATATTGAATTAACATAATCTATGTTAAATGTCTCACTACTCATGAAAACAAACAATATCTTCTGCACATGATGATGTTTCCAATTCTAGGGAAGAACAGACTATTGATACTAAAATTGTAAAATTATTAGGGGATCAACAACATGTTGATGAAAAATAAGAACGTCATAGCATCATAATGTAGAATAAAATTATCAAGGAAAGAAGTAACGGTATAAAATTTTAGGTTAGATAGAATCAACATGGACAACCTAATGACCCCAACAAGTTAATGTTCAATAGTTATATTGGGGTCACAACGAGGATGAATGTGCTTATTGATATAGATTTGTGTCACCATATCTAGTTTGTGATGAAGTAAACCCTTTGGAAAGATATAACAGTAATGATACGATTTACTTTCTCTATTTTAATGAAAATTTATATAACAAAATCCTTGAAAATTTCATTTAATTTAGAATTTTTTTATAATAAATATGACTTAATAGCTTCTATAAAAGATCATAGATACTTTTATACTCTTCTTACAAAGTTACATATTAGGGATGCTGGGGGGAAAGTAAAGCCCCACCCACAAGTTAGTTATAAACACATTATAAACCAAGAAACATGATCAATGTTTTTTCTGTGTTCGAAGCAATATAATAGAAATGATTGTGGATATTATGTTTGGAAATTTATGAGAGACACCATAAACCATGAAAATACCAGTATCTCCAAAGACGTAATTTCTAAAGGATCATTAAAAATATTTCTTAATCGTTTTTTTGTCAATATTTTATTAGTACTACCAATATTTTCAAAAACTTTAATACTTAAAAGAAGAAGTAAATTTTTTTAGAGATGAGTGGAAAGTGTACTTAGTTTCAGAATGTTTTCCAAAAAAAATTAGGTGATAACCTGCTATGTTTTTGACCAAGTATAGGCTATGACCTTATAAATATATTTGGGGTGTGAATCATTAGTATCAGAATGTTTATATATTATTTTTGATTTGCTTCTCAAGGAGAAGTATAATGGAGGAAATAAATTTGTTTAGAAGTGCTAGCGTGACAATAAAATTGTTGTTTAATGGTGGAGGAGGAGGCGGAGGCAGAGTCAGAGACCGAGGCATTGGATAAGGTAGAAGCGGAGACCGATGTAGATAAGGAGATGAAGCACTAGCCTATAAACAATAATATCATTCGATAATGGAGTAGAATAAGGATCATACCAAGGTTGTGTTTGAGAAAAATTGTTGAAAAGTGTGCACAACACTTGTCACTTAAGATGACATCCATTATGAAAATGTTTCGGGTTTCTTATTGAAAAAATGTTTTTTACCACTTGTTTAAGTGATTTTGTATAAGAATTTAAGTGGAGTAATTTTTTCTAGAAACAAAACAAACACCACTTTTTTTTCAAACTGTTTATCATAGGCTATAATTTCTATTAGCATGTTCAAAATAATATCATAAATTACTGAAGTGTGAAAGAAACCCCTCACCAAGAAAAAACTGAACAATAATAAAAAAAATATTCATTTTCTTTCCAATGGTTTCTCTACACTGCAAAGAAACGGTCTTGGTAGCATATAATAACCAAAACAAGCACCTTATCAATATTCTTATACAAAAATTTCCACTAAGAACATATGGATTCATAGAATATAAATTCCATAATTTAGGTAAATTCAAAACAAAATTTAGAAATTATATAAGTGTAATATTAGTGATAGAACATATGTGGATGAATGCATGCATGCATACAAACACAAATAGAAGGAAAGTTCCTTACACCATGTCAGCAATCCTTTAATTTTTTTGAGAAAGAGCCATAATAGGAATTAAATATCTCATGATTTGTAGCTATAATGTAAAACCTATATATTTTATTAAATATTTATCTTTACATAATTTGATTTATTCAGTATTTTTTTTGCACGCAACATTGAGCTTAAATGAACAACTAAATATTATTATTTAAATGTTACCATTATAACCTAGCCATTAGAATGAAAGGTTTGAATAGGATTAACTGAATTGTGAAAATATAGTTTACACGTGTATTTATAATGAATTATTTCATGACCAATTAATTATAAATGTAAATAAACCTCTTTTTAAAATAAAAATAAATCTTGTATGAAAAACTATTAAAATGCACATAGGTGTGTTTTATACCGATAAAATAAAAAAAATACTATTATTGGATTATATTAATTAAATCTATATATAATATATTCAATATATTTTTTAACATTTATCTATTGTGTTTTCTATATATGATATAAAAATAAATCCAATTTTATGCATAAAAAGCTATATTTTTCTAAAGGAAATTTTTCCGCCTTTTGATAGCGCACTTATTTTAAAACTAAATTTTAAAACTTTTATAAATTTTATTTTAAAAACTAAAATTAATTTTTTAAATATAAATGTAAAAATTATCTTAAGTTTTATTTTTTTTTTCTGATAAGCTTCATTTTTTAATAGTGAAAAATACTAATTTTTATTAAAATTGTATTTTATTTTTAAATTTTTTAAAAGGTAAAATTATGTTTTGAATTATTTTAAAATTTTAATTAGTATAATTTTATTTAAAATAATAAAATTATGGTTTTTTAAATGGATTTAATAATTTAATATAGTATAAAATATTTTATATTTTATAATGACTTTTTTTCTAAAAAAACAGTTTTTTGTTGCATTTTTTGTCGATTTAAATTTAATTTAAATCTTGTAACTTCTATGTTTTGAATTTTGAAAAATGGATTCCATATTTGGAATTTGTAGTTCCAAATTTAGTAAATATACCCCTTTTATTTTTATTCAATATGAATAGTAACCTTGGTAAATTTTTGTTACCACGGTTAAAGGTAAATCTGGTAATTAAGGGTAAAAAATAATATGATAAGGACTATAAAATTATCCTAACACTTGTTAAAATATTATTGGATGAATAAAATTAGAACCTTAACACCTAAAATTTAAAATTTAATAATTTAATGTTTACTTTTCCCTGAAAATGACATAGATATTATTAAAATCAAAGAAAGTGAAAAAATGACACACTCTTATTTTTAATAAGAATAATATTTTTAATATGGGGTTAAACAGAATTTATGCTCAACAATAAATATTATTTAGAAATATAGAAGATTTATATACATCATAGTAATTTATTTATAATTCTTTGGGATGAAATACGTACCTTAAATACTGACACAACACTGATGTAATAATTATTTTATTAATGGAAATATCAAATAAATGATATTTAAAAAACTAAAAGAAATATAATTTTAATTAATTAAGGTTCTAAAAGAATTATCTATATGTTTATGAAATATTAGGGGTTTATTAAATTATTTTTTTCGAATTTATCATGTTTTCATCATATTTTTAAAATTCAAAGTAGTGAATAGTATCAAAATTGACAATAATGATATTTTATGGGATTAATATTTTATTAAATTATTTAAAAAAAATTGCATCTTTAAAAAATAAAAAATAATTATTATATGATCTAAAATTTAATAAATTGGATATTTATGGTCTAATTACACCATATAATTAAAAATTATAACCTTTTAATATTAAAAAAATTGTTACCATAATTAAAATTAAAATATGTTAATTAAGGGTTAATCAAAATGATAATGTTTAAAATAAAACAAAAACATATCTTAATTTTGTTTTTTTATGTGATTAAAAACCTATATTATATTATCTTATAATAAATGGACATTTGGTGGTATTTTGATAGAAAATTAATTTATTATAATTTAATCTTTTGTGAAATTTCTAAAAACACTCCTCTCCACCCTTATAAATACCACCCATTAAAACCCCTCCTCCTCACACATTACAAGAGTTTAAGCTTTCCAAATATCTAAAAAAACTCCCCTATACACTCTCCCTATGTAAAATTGTTTTTGGTTTCACAAAAAGACCAATTCCAAGCTCCTTAAGTGATCCTTCAAGGAGGTGATATTCAAGAGGTAACATTCTCAAACTACCTATATTAATTTCTTTTACTCTTATTCCTTCTCCTCACCTCCTTCATCCATAAATTCATAATAACTCCAGTATAATTTATATGATGCAATATTATATTAATAATTTAATATCTTCTATTGGTCGGAGTAGATTACTCAAGAGGGGAGGGGTGAATTGAGTATCTATAAAAATTTCTATTTAAAAAGGTGTTCTTAAAAATATTTCCCCTTCAAGTTAAATACAGCCCAGTTAATCAAAGTAATACGGTTATAAAGGTTTGACTGTTTAAATAACTTCTTAGAAGATTGATTATTTCTCAGTAATAATAATATTTATTAATATTACTTTTGAAACTATTTTACTAAGACAAATCAATTATAACTTCTTTCCAAGATTAATTATCAAAGTAAGTTTAGTGATTTTTGAATTATACAGTAGAGTAGTAAAATAGAGAAAACTAAATTAAGCAGCACAGTGGATATGAAACAAGTGGTTCAGTCTCAAGCCGAGACCTAATCCACTCCACTTGGTCATCACCTTCCACTAAGCAATTTATATAAATAAACTTGATCTATACCCTGGATCGGGGTTAAACAACAGTACAAAGGACTGTCCAGGTCGCATAAGGAAATCTTCCATAGTTCTTCGTGGGTACAAACTACCAGGCCACATAGGGATCTCTTCCACACTTATTTTTGGGTATACACAAGAGTAAATTAGTGTTTGAGTAAGGATATCTTGTATCCTTTAGTTTGATGCAGTAGATAGAGTGTGTTATTATACAGAAACACACACTACTCAAAAGTGAATAAAAAGATACACAACAGAGTAGAAATATTGAGATAGGTTTAGAAATGCTCTAAGTGTTAGTCTTTGCAGCTCTGGACTTATGAGATGAAGCAGATGCAGAACTCAAGTCCTCATCTGGAAAATAGAGTGTCGTAAGTCAGACAGATCCGGCTTGTATTCTTTGTGATGTTTGACAGTATGAAGATGTTCTCGGGATTCCAGTATGATTCATGTTTTCTTCAACATAATCGAGTTGCATGATCCAATTCTCTAAAATGTATTTTTTTCTCATGTTCATTAACACTAGTTTGTTCTTTTTGTCATGATTTTCCTACAAGATTTTTTTCTCGTTTTTTTGTTTTTGGTCTGCACTACTCTTTTTATCTTAGAGTTCATGTGTTGGGGCCGACAGGTTGCATGTATTCTGCACCTCGTACCTCATATTGTTCGATGATATGTCTATAAAGAAACATTAATTATGTCAGTGCATTAAAAGTCTTAAAATATGACTGTTAGAGATTAAATTAAAAGATGACAAAATATATTAGAAAATAGTGTCATGGTATGTCATGGAAATGGTGTCTCCTTCACACGGTGTCTGGATTGGTCACGGTTTCTCGTAGTCATGGTGTCTTGTGGTCACAGTGTCTCATGGTCACAGTGTATGGATGTCATGGGGTCTTATTCACGGTGTCTAATGGTCACGGTGCCTTGTTCATGTTGTCTGATGGTCACGGTGTCTGGATGTCACGGTGTCTTGTTCACGGTGTCTGATGGTAATGGTTTTTGGATGTCACGATGTCTGCTTCACGGTGTCTACTTCACTTTTCCAAAAATACATAACCAGTGGAAGACTCACGATGTCTCAGACTTTTCAAAATAACTGTATTCAGACTTAAGAAATGATGATCATAGAATAGATTATACTTAATCATTTGTAAAAGAAGGTATTATAATAGTAAATCAAGGATATTATAAAGTAATTAAACTGAATATAGAGAAATTAAGATCTTTAATAGATCTTCTTAAATCATGAGAATACTTAAACAATAATACACATGATTTGATATAATTTACAGAATTTAACCAGGTTGAATATGATTTGTGATCATTAAAACATGATTAGTACATGAGGAGTACAAAAATATCCCCCTTTTTGATGATCACAAATCATGTAGATTTAAAGTGTATATTTGATTCAACTATAGATATAGATATAAATGTCTAATATATAGAGATTTCTTCCCCTTTTGGGATTATCAAAAATATAGAACAAGAGAAGTCATGAAAAGTGCATATTTCATTAAAGAAAAATAAGATCTAGTACAAACAAAAAGAATCAAAAAAATCAACATCATTCCTATCAAGAAGGAGTAATCACTATTCTTCTTTAGGAGCTGGCCTTATCTTTGACTTTAGCAGCAGTAGCAGAAGAAGAAGCCATAGGAGCAGAGGTCGAGGTAGAATAAGGGAGTGAGGTGGTTGATAGAGAAGGTAAAGGAAGGCCTTCAAAAACTGATGGAGCCAGAGTAAGAGCGGTAGAAGACCAAGGCAGTTGTTGATCAAGGATCACATGCCTAATCTGACTCAGTTCCTGACTAACAGATATGGAAGCGGAGGCTAGAGCAGAGGTGAAGGTAGGAAAGCTAGGTCTTAGAGGTGCAGTCGCAGGAGCAACAATGGATGTACTCTATACATGAAGGTAAGGCCTTATAAGCTTAATGAAATCCACAATGATCTATCCACCATAATACATGGATTTCTCAAAATCATCCTTTTTCTTCATAAACTTGTCCAGCAACTGAGTAAACTCTGTGAGATTTAGGACTTGGGTCTTGAAAGCTTGAGTAACAGGAGGAATCCGCAGATTTTCCACAAGATACTTGAAGTGATTATTCATGTCAGTCTTGGAGAATATTCTGTTGAAATAGAAATCCACTTTCTTGGCAATCTCTTGCTGAGAATCATTAGAAATTTTAGAATGAATTTGGACCAGGTCAAGAACTCTATCACTGTTCTTGATAACTGCATGTAGAGAATATTTATTGAAACCACTAAGCATAGTCTAAAGCTCTTATTTGACCACTGTTCTAAGCAGATCACTGTCTAAAGAGAGTTGAGAGGATTGACCAGAGGCTTTAGAAGCATTGATCATGGTGGTGAGAGATTTCAGTTGATTCAAAACTTTCTGAAGACACCATGTATACTCATCAGTGAGTTTTTTTAGATTAACCACAAGATCTCTCATTTCTTTCACAATATGTTTGTTCCTTTCTATGACCTTTTCATATAAGGAAGCTAAATGAGGTTGAATCTGATACACAAAATCCTGTGGGATTTGTGGAACAACAGGTTCTATAGGATGAGAAGTAAGCTCTGATCTTGAATGCATCTCTTTCTGCATTTCTTTAATCATACCTCTTAGGGTCTTCACTTCAACACTAAGCAGTTTGTTCTCAACTCTTACTTCCTGAATCTCATGAATCATTTTGGGTTGTATTTTCCAAATATCTTTCTCCAACAATAAAGAGGAATCTTTCTCACTTAGATGCGTCACAAGAGTAGGTTGGTAATTCAGAAATTTTTCAACACCAGACAAAAGGGTAGCATCAAATTTCTTTAGATCATCCTTACTCAAAAAGTATGGTTGTTCTAATGAAGGTTTATAAATAGTGACTGATATGGTTTCAGGTTCTTTTGCAGGGGCTATATTAGAGACTGATTTCAACTAGAACAAAGAGGAAAGGTCAAGGCCTTTTTTTGAGACTTGCTGAGAGTCATCCACATCATAGAAATTGGGAAACTTATACCGAGTGTCTATAGGACTTGGATCAACCGGATTTGGTTCTTCGATAGATTCCAGATTTGGGGGTTGCTCCCCCTCAACAGTTGCATCCTTCTCAGGACTGAGAGGCCTAGGATCTTGATCCATTTCCTCAAATTTATCTCATAGTTCTTCACTCATTTCCTGCCTAGCCAGCTGAAAATCCAGCTTCATACTTTCCTCAACAGAAGGAATGACTTCGGGAATAGATTGTTCCACTGGGAGTTCCTCAAGGTTAGCCTCTTACATAACAGATAGCTCGTCCACTATAGGTTCTTCCATGGCATTATTTTCAGTTTCTTTGGCAATAGATTTTATTTCAACCTCGGGTTGATCTTCCAGATTAACAACTTCTGTAGGAGCAGGGACCTCTTCTTCAAGAACTTCATGAGGAACAGGAGTATTGTCTTCCTCAACAGAAACAGTTTCCCTAGGAGGCACAGCAGCCTCTTATTCTTCTTCAGAAGAGTATTCAACAACCTCATCTGGTTCCAAACCATGATCAGAAATATCTCTTGGTCTTGAGGGATGTTCCAAATGATTGAATTTTTCATAAAGTATATCATTGTCTTATACCCAAGCCTTTTTCCAAGGGTTCAAATTTATCTTCATCCTCTTCATAGTGACTTTTGAAAGGTGGTATTCACAATCCTTTATAACTTCTTCATTAGGTCCAACCATACATTTGGAAAGAAGCATGGCTGAGATAAGCTGAGAGTAAAACATAGAGGTTGACTTGGATGTGGCTTTGATCAGTTCACAAATGTGGTGAATGATATACTTGCAAAGGTTGATCTTATGCCCATTTTTCATAAGGGGGATCATAAACACATCCGGATATTTCAAAATAGCAAAATCACCTTTTTCTTGGTCTAACCAGATTCTGAATAAACTTAAACAAAAGCCTTGATTCTATATCTAGTTCAGCAGTAATGGATCTCCTCTTGGTGCCATTTCCATTAAAGATTTTCAGAGCATCTTCTAAGATAAAGAATTCACTAGAGGGTGGAGGTCCTCTCTGATAATCCTCACAGATGCCTTCATGAGTATCCTAAGGCATGCAGCCCATAAACTCAAAGAGAATGAGAATTTTTTCCCATTGATCCAGCTTCTCACAACATATCCATCTTCATAATCAAAGGAGAACTGAACACATTGATAAAACAGGGCCACTAACTTAGGATAGATAGGTCTATCTTCCCTCGAAACCCACTCTACCCAGCCTTTCTCTTTTAAAACTTTCAGAACCAGATAATTACTAGACAAAATCTATTTGAGGAAAACCTCTTTCTCAGGTATGAAAACTCGGTTTACCAGATTTGGGTTCAAAGGACCTTCGAGTGCTAGCTTGGGTGCAATTTTCTTCTTCTTTGAGCTACATTTCTTAGGAGTCGACGATGAAGGGTGTTTCATCCTGGGCATCCACCAAAGGTTCGAGAGAGATAAAAGGGTTGTGGGTTTGAAGAGAAGTTACGAATGAGTGAATAGAAGAAAGTTCATGTGAAGGACAAATGATACTTCCTTTATTTTATCATTTAGGAATACCAAACGTTGCAAAAGTAAAAGTGTAGGAAAACAAAAAAATTGAAAAGGATAATTATCGTTATACGGTTTTTAATTCAAATATAAAAATCATAAAGAATCTTTACAGTGAGATCATATCAGGTCTTTATGGTGATACAGAGAATGAATGTTACGGTGAGACAGTAACTGAGCATTACAGTGAGATAGTAACTGAGCGTTGCAGTGAGACAGTAACTGAGCGTTATGGTGAGATAGTAACTGAGCATTACGGTGAGACAGTAAACATCAAATTTACGGTGACACAGTAACTGTCAGATAGTAGTCATGAAGCACTAATTGTGAGACCGTAATCATGAAACAGTAAGATATTTACTGAAGATTTATCATGCTTAATTCATGTATGATGTAGTCTATTCTTTTAGAATTTAATGATTTGGTAAATATATCAATAAGCTGATACTCAGTACTAATGAATTCCATAGTGATATCACCTTTTTGATAATGATCTCTCAATAAGTGATGTCTTACATCAATATGATTTGTCCTAGAATGTGAAAAATGATTTTTCGAGATGTTAATAGCACTTTTGTTGTCACAGTTTATAGGTACATGCCTGAATTGATATCCATAATCTAGTAATTTATGTTTCATCCAAAAAATTTGTGCACAACAACTGCCAGTAGCTATGTATTCATATTATGCAGTAGATAATGCAACATAATTTTGTTTCTTACTACACCATGATACTAGTGACTTGCCTAAAAAGTGACATGTTCCAAAGGTGATTTTTCTATCTAACTTACAGCCACTGAAGTCAGCATCAGAATAACTAACTAATTCAAATGATTGTCCTCTAGGATAGAACAGCCCTAGATTGGGTGTATGCTTGAGGTATTTGAAAATTCTCTTTACAGCATTTAAATGAGATTCCTTAGGATTTTCTTGAAAACGAGAACACATACACACACTAAACATAATGTCAGGTCGACTAGCATTCAAGTAGAGTAAACTTCCAATAATTCCTCTATAAGTGGTTTGATCAATATATTTTCCATCTTCATCAAGATCCAACTTACAAGTGGTACTCATGGGAGTGTTACTACTTTTAGTGCTATCCAATCCAAAATGTTTTAGAAGATCTCTAGTATATTTACTTTGAGTTAAAATAATACCATCATTATTTTGAAAGATTTGAAATCCGAGAAAGAATTTTAGTTCACCCATTAAACTCATTTCAAATTCATTTTGCATCATTTTATAAAAATCAAAACATAAAGAATTTTTTGAAGATCCAAAAATAATTTCATCTACATAGATTTGAATAACTAAAACATCATTAGAAAAAAATTTTATAAAAATGGTAGGATCAACTATTCCTTTTGTAAAACCTTTGGAAATAAGAAAAGTACTTAGCCTATCATACCAAGCTCTTGGATCTTGTTTTAAACCATATAAAGCTTTTGATAATTTAAAATTATGATTTGGAAAATGGGGGTTTGTAAAACCAGGGGGTTGTTCAACAAAGACATCCTCAACAATGTACCCATTTAAGAATGCACTCTTAACATCCATTTGATATGGTTTGAAATTCATATGTGCAGCATAAGAAAGCAGGATTCTGATGGATTCAAGTCTCACTACTGGTGCAAAGGTATCCTCATAGTCAATTCCTTCTTCTTGACTATAGCCTCATGTAACCAATCTAGCCTTGTTTCTAACTATATTACCAGCTTCATATATCTTATTTTTAAACACCCATTTAGTGCCTATGGTGAATGTGTCCTTAGGTCTTTCAAAAAGTTTCCAATATTTGTTCCTTTCAAGCTGATTAAGTTTTCTTGTATAGTCATCACCAAAAATTTATCATTGATAGAATCATTAATGTTTTTAGGTCCAAGTTGTGACAAGAAGACTTGATGCTCAACTTGATTTCTAAGAGAAGCTCTAGTTTTTGTTCCTTTGTCTAGGTCTCCTACAACAGCATCTAAGGGATGGGTCTTAAGAGTTCTAACAGCTCTAGTAAAAGAGGGACTAGTGATTTCAGGTTCATCGACAGGTCCAGGTTCATTATGACTTGATTCTAGGGAATTTCTAGAACTAGAAGTTTTCACAGATTCTTTCACAGAAGTGTCTGAGGATTTTGAATTGATGTTCAGATTTGATACATCATCCTCCAGGTTTTCTAGAGAGGTTTTAGGCTCATGTGGATCTATTTCATCAAATTTGACATGGACAGATTCTTCCACACATTTAGTTCTTTTATTGACCACTCTATAGGCTTTACTAGACATGGAATATCCTAAAAATATACCTTCATCACTTTTGGATGCAAATTTTTCAAGATTGTCCTTAGTACTAAGGATATAGACTTTACAGCCTAAAACTTTGAAGTAGTTAACTTTGGGTTTTCTATTGTTCCATAACTCATAAGGAGTCCTCTTAAGAATGGGTCTAATCAACACTCTATTGATTATATAGCATGCTGTATTGATAGATTCATCCCAAAAATAAATAGGTAGGTCATATTCACTAAGCATTGTTCTAGCTATCTCTTGCAGGGTTCTATTTCTTCTCTCTACAACTCCATTTTGTTGAGGTGTTCTAGGGTCAAAGAAATTGTGACTATAACCATTTTGTGAGAAAAAGGATTCAAACTCTTGATTTTTAAACTCACAGCCATTATCACTTTAAGGATTTAATTCTAATTCCACTAATATTTTCTACAAACTTGGCATATTTAGTAAAATAATAGCATGCTTCACTCTTGTGATCCATAAAGAAGGTTCAAGTATATCTAGAAAAGTCATCTACAAGAACATAAACATAGTGTTTCCTATTTAATCTAGAAACTCTGGATGGTCCAAATAAAACCATGTGAACCAGTTCGATAGGTTGAGAATTTGACACTTCTTTCTTTGGTTTGAAAAACATTTTGTGTTGTTTTCCCTTTTGACAGGGATTACACACTTTTCCATTTGGAAACTCAAGTTTGGGTAAGTCTTTAACTAAGATTTTTCTAGTTAGATTTCTAAGGGAGTGAATATTATAGTTTCCTAGTCTCCTATGCCAGAGCCAAGACTCTTTATGAAATACACTTAAGAATGAATCATTTTGAGAAGCTAAGGAATCGAAGTTAACAGAGTAAACATTTTCATTTCTTAAAATAGAAAACACTAATTCATCTTTAGAATTAAAAATATTGCAAGCATCATTTTCAAATCTAACATGAAATCCATCATCACATAACTATGAGATACTAAGAAAATAATATTTTAATCCATCAATAAACAATACTTTAGAAATTAAAACTGAGTTAGAGTTACTGATTTGGATGAGTCCAATTATCTTTTCTTTGGCATTGTCACTAAATGTGACATGCCCTCCATCTATTTTGATTAGGTTCTTGAAGCATGAGTAGTCTCCTATCATGTGCCTTGAACATCCATTGTCCAAGTACCATACACTTTTATAGGAAATCTTTAAGAATATTTCCTACAAAAGGATTAAGAAAAAATATATTTTGGTACCCATACTTTTTTGGCTCCAGTAATATTAGTAATAAGTGCTTTGGGAACCCATATTTGCCACACAGGTTTCCTATAAGCATTAAGTAAAGTATTTGAAAAATAGACTCTATTCTGTCCAGAAAAACTTGAAACAGTAGACAGTGTATCATAACTTGAATTAGATGATTTGTGTCTAGAATTGGAAGTAAAACTGTATGTCCTAGATTTAGAAACAAACTTTGTTCTACCAAGATTTATTTTGCCAGGTTGATAACCAATTTCAGTGTTGTATTTAGGGAAAATTTTATTTCCTATCATTTGGGTAAGGGTATTCTTCCCATTCTTAAACTTTTCAAGGTCATTCTTTAATTTCTCATTAGACATTTTTAATTCGTTTTTTTCCTTGAGAAGTTGAGAATTTTTCTCTTTTTCAGTTATAAGTTCATATTTAACAGTCACAGTGAGATCATGTTGTTTCTTCAATGATGTATATTTGTCTTTTAGTTCATTTCATGTTTCTTCAATCTTGTTACAATATTCAAACATTTCTTCATTAGTCATGTTTTCAGAGTCACTCTCATCTCCAGAATAGTATGAATTATGTATAGAGGAGTCCAGTGTTACCTCAGATGTGTTTGTCATAAAACACATATTGGATTTGTTAGACTGTTCATTATGTGATGTTTTTGAGTCACTTGAACTGTCCTCAGAAGCACTTCAGGTTTCTTTCATTGCCTTTTTATACTTCTTGTCCTTGTCCCCATATTTCTTTTTGTACATGAGATTTGGATAGTCAGACATGATATGGCCTTTGTACTTACATTCATAGAATACAATTTCATCAGTCTTGTCACTTATTTTCCAGTCCTTCTTCCAATTTCCTTTTTGGTCATATTTTCCCTTGAAGTTGGGTTTTCTGAAAAATTTCTTCTTATTGTAAAATATTTTGAATCTTCTAGATAGTTGAGCCATCTCCTCATCACTCTCAGGTGATGATTGTTCACTGGTGGAGCTTTCTATAGAATCTTCAATTTTCCCTTTGTCTTTGTGTTTAGAGGTGGTGGTCTTGAATGCAATAGATTTTATCTTTGGTTCATCCTCCTCCTCCTTGTTGACTTTCATCTCTTCTTCATAAATCATCAGTTTCTCAATGAGTTCTTTTATAGGTATCTTGCTGATGTCGCATGATTCTCTAATAGAGACAGAGGTTCCCCTCTATCTGTCGGGTAGACATCTAAGAATTCTCATGATTTGTTCCTTGGTAGTGACTTCTCTTCCAAGAGAGATCATTGTGTTGACAATATCATTGAACCTAAGATACATGTCAGAAATAGGCTCATCAGGTTTCATTTTAAAATTATCATATTTGATAGTATAATTATTAAGTCTCATTTATTTTACACTAGATGTTCCTTCATGTGAGATAAACAGGGTATCCCAAATCTCATGGGCAGTTTTACAAGCAGAAATTATATTGAATTCCTTATCTCTTAAAGAGCAGTATAAATAATTCATAGCTTTGCAATTGTTATTGTAGGCAGTTTTGGTAGGTTCATCCCAAGTGATTCTATCAGTAGCAGGAATATTATATTCATCTATAATGGAAGACCAAATTTCAAAACTCATACTCTCTAAATGCATTTTCATTTTAATTTTACATTGAGCATAGTTGGTTCCATTAAAGAATGGTGGTCTGTTGGTTGCAGCACCTTCCAATATATTGTCCATAATAAAATATTACTTTAAAAGAGCTATAAATTTAGAATTAACAGAAATTTACAGATCTTTAAAGTAAAACTATAATCATAGTTTAATAAGATTAAACAAAGTACTAATAAACAACATTTGATACCAAATGTTGGTCAGAGTAGATTACTCAAGATGGGAGGGGTGAATTGAGTATCTATAAAAATTTATGTTTAAAAATGTTTTCTTAAAAATATTTACCCTTCAAGTTAAATACAGTCCAGTTAATCAAAGTAATACGGTTATAAAAGTTTGACTATTTAAATAACTTCTTAGAATATAGATTATTTCTCAGTAATAATAATAGTTATTAATATTACTTTTGAAACTATTTTACTAAGACAAAGCAATTATAACTTCTTTCCAAGATTAACTATCAAATTATGTTTAGTTATTTCTAAATTATACAGTAGAGTAGTAAAACAGAGAAAACTAAAGTAAGCAGCACAATGGATATGAAACAAGTGGTTCAGTCTCAAGCTGAGACCTAATCCACTCCACTTGGTGATCACCTACCACCAAGCAGTTTATATAAATAAAATTGATCCACACTCTAGATCGGGGTTAAACAACAGTACATAGGACGGTTCAGGTTGCACAAGGACCTCTTCCACAGTTCTTCATGGGTAAAAACTACCAGGACACACAGGGACCTCTTCCACACTTATCTGTGGGTATACACAAGAGTAAATGAGTGTTTGAGTAAGGATATCTTGTATCCTTTAGTTTGATGCAGGAGACAGAGTGTGTTATTATACAGAAACACACACTTCTTGAAAGTGAATAAAAAGATACACAACAGAGCAAAAAGATTGAGATAGGTTTAGAAATTCTTTGAGTGTTAGTCTTTGCAGCTCTAGACTTCTAAGATGAAGCAGATGCAGAACTCGAGTCCTCATCTAGAAAACAGAGTGTCGTAAGTCAGACAGATCCGTCTTGTGTTCTTTGTGATGTTTGACGGTATGAAGATGTTCTCGGGATTCTAGTATGCTTCGTGTGTTCTTCAGTATAATCGAGTTGCATGAGCCAATTCTCTAAAATGTATTTTGTTCTCAAGTTCATGCCCACCAGTTTGTTCTTTTTGTCGTGCTTCTCCTACAAGATTTTTTTCTCACTTTTTTGTTTTTGGGCCGCACTACTCTTTTTATCTTGGAATGCATGTGTTGGGGCCAAAAGGTTGCATGTATTCTACACCTCGTACCTCGTACTGTTCGATGATATGTCTACAAAGAAACATTAATTATGTCAGTGCATTAAAAGTCTTAAAATATGACCGTTAGAGATTAAATTAAAAGATGACAAAATATATTAGGAAACAGTGTCACAGTATGTCATGGAAACAGTGTCTCCTTCGCACGGTGTCTGGATTGGTCATGGTGTCTCATATTCATGGTGTCTCGTGGACATGGTTTCTCATGGTCATAGTGTCTGGATGTCACGGTGTCTTGTTCACAGTGTCTGATGGTCACGGTGTCTGGATGTCACGGTGTCTTCTTCACGGTGTCTGCTTCACTTTTCCAAAAAGACATAACCAGTGGCAGACTCACGGTGTCTCAGAATTTTCAAAATAAATGTATTCAGACTTAAGCAATGATGATCATAGAATGTATTAGACTTAATAATTTGTAAAATAAGGTATTATAATAGTAAATAAAGGATAGTATAAAGTAATTAAACTGAATGTAGAGCAATTAAGATCTTAAATGGTTCTTCTTAAAGCATGAGAATACTTAAACAACAATACACATGATTTGATATAATTTATAGGATTTAACCAGGTTGAATAGGATTTGTGATAATTAAAACATTATTAGTACATGAGGATTCCAACATCTTATTTCCACCTTTTTCTCATATCCTCTTATTCAATAAAAGGAAACCATTTTCCAAATTGTGGTGATTAACCATCACTGTGGATAATGAGTTGTCATTTTTCATTACCACCATAAAGGATGGTTATAAAACTATAATTATGATTAAATAAGATTTTAATATGTATATTATAACTTTTTTCATATTCTAGAACTAATATATATACATAATATTAAATAATAAAACAAAACTAGTTCGTGATGATCGAAAAAACTGCCAAAATAAACTAAACATTTATCATTAATGTTTTATCAAATGAATCATCCTCATGTGAGAAAATAAAATGATATATAGAACCATTTAAAATTTTGGAAGTTAATTAATATCATTTCATTTCAATTCTATAGTTTTATTCCCATTTTACAAGAACTTCCATAATTATACACAAGTTAACCAATCACAAAACCGTGAAATAAACACACTCAAAACGATGAAATTGATCTTTATAACTCATAAAAATTGTCATAAATGAACTTAAAAAAATTATAATAAATAAAATAAATATTTAATTGGTTATTAATTAAGTAATAAATGAATATAATTTGATTATCTAGGACATTAAGTACAAGTGCATAACGCTTTTGAATGTAAGGTGGGGGATCTCTCCAAACATCCATTTTTCCTTCGGGTTATGATTTATCTCTCTTTACCCAATGTATTTATTTATTATTCTTATATAATTATCCAATATTTTGTGTTTATTTACCAAAAATATGTATGTATCTCAATTAATCTTTCTTTGGTGGGTAATTACATGTTTTTAAAAGGTTCCCTTCTCAATTTCTCCTAATAAGCAAACCCAATTAAAGGGAACTTCTCAATTTCTTACCCATTTTCAAGTACACTCCATAAAATATTTTAAGACACCAATATTTTTCTAAAATTACTCATTTTATCATAAAACAATTTCTTAGTTCATTTTTAGTTTTATGAAATCAATTATTCCTTTATCCTCTCTAAAGACTCCTTATTCTTTCCCCATAAACCATACTAAAGTGCCTCATTTCTAAAGTATCTTAAACACTATTTTTCATGTATTTTCTTTATTTGGACATAATTATTCATGATATGTTATTATTTTTATTTTATTATTATCTTAAAATTATTTAATAACTTCTTTCATGGATATCATTATGATACACCCTTTGTTTATTCCTTATGACATGATTATGAAACTCATTTATTTCCATGAGTAACCTTTATGTTTATTTATTATGTTTGATTCTTTATTTGGAACACATATGCATGAATATTTTATAATGGGTTCACCCAGATAGTTCTATAATTCATTAGGTAATGTTTAGTCTCATGAGATTTCATGTATGGGATTAGGGAGTAAACATAATCCCTTATGGGACTCTTTCCTCAATGTGATATAGTCTTGGCAATTGGCCTTGACTCGTATTTATGTCATGTTATATTTTATTTACACTTTCCTATGTTTTAATGATCATAATATTCCATGTTATATATTTTATTCTTTCTTATGTTTATTCATGATCCATTCCTTTTATGTTATCATGTTATGCATTCTGACTCATGTGTTATGCTTTATTCCCATGTTTATTTCCTTACTAGGTGTTTTAGCTTATCCCTTGTGTCCATGTATTCCCAAAGTTATCATATATAGTTATAAGAACTCAAAGGGATTTAGGAGATCCTTATATAGATTAAATAAAAGTTGTTTTTATTTTAGTTTCATGTTTTCTAATTATGTACCTAGTCTTCTAAAGACACTAGACTTTTCAATCATTGGTTTGTATTTTAAGGATTATTATGCTTAAAATTATGTAATGTTGTGTGTAAAAGTCTTGGGTCACTATAGTTGGTATCAAAGGGTGGTCTAGTTATTTTTTGGGATTAGGAATATAAAACTTTAGTAAGGAACCCTAAGGATAATTCTATCACCATGGATACCTATATTGAAACTTAGGGAATCATAAGTTAGGATATACTTTTAATCTATAAGTTTATCCTTTCATATTCATAGTTTCCTTTTTATATGATTATTAGATAAGTATTCAATCCCCTCTAATTTTATTTTTATTTTCTATTTAATGGTTTTAAATATGAGAACTCATGCTAATAACCAATGTGATAGGCAATGAAATGATTTCCCTAATGATATTCCAATCCTGTTGGAAAAGGGAGCTTAAAAATTCAGGACACTACTAGAACAACTAGCTCAAGCTATGAATAATAACTTGAATCATGTGAAACATCCTCCTTAACCTAATAAAAATACAGTTCAGGTCAAATATTGAAGTTCCAAAGGATTGAACAACAACTAATAATGGGGGGTTGAATCAGTTTTTCACTTTTTATAAGTTTCAATACATTTTAAAACTTAACCCCTACAGGTTGTTAAGATTTATTTACTTATCATATTTTTATAAATACTCATGCATGAAAAATTATAAAATCAAGTAAAGCATAAAATATTTACAAGGTTCGGCCTTAGTGTGAGAATATACATCATTTTCATAGACACTCTCGTAGGTCTATGGAAATTCACTATTATGAATAAGTGAATACAACTTGTTCCAACTCCCATTAGAAAAATTTTATCTACCAATAGGAAATATTATACTGACTCTCTTCAGTTTACAAAGTTTTCTTATAAAACAATTGAGCCAAAAAAAAGAATAAATACTTTTTTGAAACCGGTCCACAATTGTTCAATCATAATCCTTAGTCCGATTTGGCTGGTTCCAATTTTCTCAATATGATGAGGTTAATAAGATTCTCCTTACTCAATCTACACTTCTCAAACTCTACTCAGAATCTCAATACGATGGACTCAATACAATGAACTCATTCTCAATCTGAAAAACTCAAACTCTACTCAAATGCTCAATACAATCTTCTTCAGTCTGATTGACTCGATCTGATTGACTCAATACGATCTTACTCAATCCAGTAAAAAAAAAATTGGTTGTCTAATTCTCCTCATGAGATCTCTGGATAGAAATAGATTTCACTTGATTTATTTAGATCTTTTCCTTTTCTTCTTATATTAAATTTAACAATAAAAAAATGATCTGAGCAAGTATTTATAGGCAACTCATAAAAAAAGTGGGACTTGAAAACTTTCCCCACTTCCTCAAATTTTAAAACCCTAAAAATATCTCATATTTAAACTTCAAATTTGACTCATTAAATCCTCCTTATATTTCTCCTAGATTTACACAAAATTGAATTTCAATTTTTACCTCTTCAACTCTTTATAAAACATTTGGAATCTTATTTTTGAGTCATCTTTATAATTAGATCATTATGATCTACCTGTCTTTATCAATTCATTGAGATTTTTTTCCTTCTTAGCTCATTATGAATATGTTTCTTTCTCATCTCATTACAAATATATTTCCTTATTATATCACTAGGAATTTTTTTCCTCCTCATCTTATTACAAATTTGATTTATTTTTTAACTCATTACAATTTTTTTCTTTCTCAGCTCATTAAGATTTATGTTTCTTTTTCATCTCATTGCAATTTTTGTTTCTTTCTCATCTCATTGTGATGGAATTCTCATTATGATGGAATTACCATTATGATGGTTTTACTATTACAATGGAAATCTCATTATGATGATTTTTCCATAATGATGGAAATTATTCAACAATGAATCCACTTAGCAACTTTTAACTTCTTCAAACTTCATCATCTTCATACATTATTCTTCTTTCTTAAAAATTCTACCTCTGGTGGATATTTCATAATGATGGAATCCCCATTACGATGGATTATTCATTATGATCAAGTGTATCTGATGATAAATCCACTTATAAACATTGAAAAGTATCAAACCTCTTTAAATATTACCCATTTACAAACTTTGTCTTGATTTTTACAACTAATACAACCATTACTATTTATCTATTTCATCAAATTATTTTATCATGATAGTTTTCATGATTCATTATAACTTTATGAATATAAAACAATCATATGATTTAATTTATAAATTATTAAAAAATTCTATATCCTGACTCCACTATCTTTTTTTAAAACTCATTAGCGACAATACGACTTCTTTACTCAATAGATTCTTTATTTCTCTGATTACAAAAAATGAAAACTTCTAATAATAAACAATTTCTACCTTTGGTAATGTTCTGTTTGATCCTCTGAGTCTAGTTATTCTCATTTTGATCCTATGAGTCCAGAAAACATATTTCTTAAATAAAAAATCTATCCCTTTATGTTTGGGTTTGAACTTTTAGAAACTTTTAGCTTTCTTATAAATCTCATTACAATGGACTAGATTTGATTACTAAATAACAAAAAAAAATCTTATACAAAAAGGTTAGTTGTCAACAAATAAAAAAACTTTGTTAAAATAATTTATCACAAATGTTCTTCAATCTCCCCCTTTGTATTTGTTTACAACCCTCGTTAACAACTTTTCAAATCTCATAAATTTTTCACAACTCAGCTTTTGTAAACAACCCAAGTTTTTTGAATTTTATCAAAACATATTCTTTATCAAAAGAGAGTGTCCTAACACCACACTAATGGATAAATAAATGTTTTTGAAGGAATTTTATCCCTCAGTGGAAATAAAATTTTTCATCCATGTAAAGATAAACTCACCTTCACTTTTATCTTTTCTTATCGCTTTTCTTTTTCTATCCCCATTTTATGATAACCACAGCTTCATATTCATTAAATAAAGATAAGTAAAAACTTATTACAAAGTAAAAATTTGTTAATATCTCCCCCCTTTTTCAATATAATCCAAATCATGGTGGGGGTTTTCCTTATGAGGTTTAGGAAGTCATGGGAGGTTGTTGAGAATGAAGTTGCAGCCTCAATTCCACAAAACTTTCTTTCAGCATTACTTTTGTAAAGATATCAGTAATCTGAAACTTTTTTGAATTTTATTCTTGAAAAACATCTCTAGAAGTAACATTATCTTTTATAAAATGAAACTTTAATTAATTTGTTTTGATATTGAATGTTATAAAGGATTATTAGAAATATCAATTTCACTTTTATTATCACAAAGTATCTATAATGGTTTAGAAACTTTTATTTCTAAATATTCTAACTGAAATTTTATCCACATCATTTGAGTGCAAGCCTGAGTAGCTACGACAAATTTGAATTTATATGTGCTCAAAGTTACTAAATTTTGTTTCTTACTATGTCAACTCACATAATATTCACCAAAGAAAAATGTTCCTCCTGAGGTTGATTTTCTATAATTATAATCCCCAACCCAATCAACATCAGTATAACCATGAAACTTTATCTCACAATTTCTATTATATAAAAACCCATGTGAATTTGTTCCTTTGACATATCTCAGAATTCTATTTTCTTACAAAATGTGTGATTATTTTGAATTACTTTGATACCTATCACATAAAGTCACAGTATAAACAATATTAAGTCTTGAGGTTGTAAGGTAAAGTAGACTTCCTTTCTGCTTCCAAAAATCTTTCTGATTCACACTTTTTTTTAGATTCATCTTTACTCAACTTTGTGCTCACCGAAATAGGAATTGAAATTTCTTTGGATTTTTTCATCGCAAACTTATTTAAAAATTCTCTAGTATACTTTTATTGAGATAATAAAATGTACTTTTATTTTTTGTTGAACTTGAAATCCAAGGGAGAAATTTAATTGTCTCAATATTAACATTTCAAAATTCTTATTCATTTCCTCAGAAAACTCTTTATAAACATTTTCTTCATCACCAAAAAAATTATATCATCTACATAAACAATTTCAATTAGAGTTTTGGAGTCAAAATCTTTCAGATACAATTTGATATCAACTTTTACTTTAGAAAAAATCAAATTTTTCAAACAATTGTCAAGTTTTGAATACCAATAATGTGGACATTGTTTCAGCCCATAAAAATATTTCTTTAGTTTACAAAAAAATCATCCTCATCAAGTAGAAACCCTTAAGGTTTTTCAATGTAAAATTTTTCCTTAATCTCACCATTTAAGAAAAGTAACTTTACATCCATCTGATAAAATTTGTAATTCCAATATGCGGCCACTAAAATAAACATTCTAATAGATTCCAATCTTATAACTAGGGAAACATTTTCTTCAAAATACACACATTCCACCTATGTATATCCTTTACAAACAATCTTGACTTTGTTTCTTGAAACTTCTCCATGTTCATTTAACTTGTTTATGTAAACCCACTTGGTTTTGATAACATTTTTTTTGTTTTCCATGAAACAAGTTCTCATGTTTCATTCTTCTCAATCTGATCCAACTCTTCCTTCATAGTTTCCACCCATTCTTTATGTTGAATAGATTCTAAAACTGATTCTAATTCAACTTTTTAGATAAGTGAAGTCTGATTTTCTAATCTCATATTTATTCTTCTCTGAACTAGAACCTTTTGATTTCAAATAATGTCTTCATATTAAATATATTTTTGTAAGGTAGTAAATTTCAAAGTTTCTTTTCTAGATAAACTTTCCCCATCATAGGATTCTTATGAATCTTGATAAGGATGTTTTGACTTAGTTTCATTATTTTTGGAAATCTTTATCTTATTCTCCTCAGTATTCTCAACAAATTTTTAAGGAATTTTTATTTTCAATTACATTTACATAATATGAGTCCACCAAATTTTCTAAATGTTTATTCTATCATTTTTAACTTCTTCTATTTTGTGAGTAACCTATAAAATTTCCTTCCTCATATTTTTCATCAAACTTTCCCAATTATGGATTTTTTATTTTAAGTAAACATAGAATTCCAAAAATTTGAAGTAATTAAATTAAGGTTTTTTATCATAACGTATTTCATAAGAATACATGTTGGATTTCGTTCTCATAAAACATTTATTCCGAATATGTACAGTAGTACTAATAGTTTCTTTCCAGTAAAACTTTGAAAGTTTGTATTCTACTAACATACTTATTCACATTTCCACCAAGCTTCTATTATTTATTTATGCTACTCCATTTTTTTGTGGAGTATAGGGATCACTATATTGATGTTTGATACCATGTTTTCTCAGATAAGATTCAAAATAACTATTAGTGAATTCAGTACCATTATCCATTCTCATATTCTTTATATTAACCCCCATTTCTTTCTCAACTTCTTTTCTAAAAAACTTGAACATTTCTATGGCCTGTGACTTGTGTTTTTTAAACATGATGTTTTTAATCAGAGTGAAATCATCAATAAAAGTGATAGAGTATAAATAACCTTTTTTATTGATGTATCATCGACCCACATAAATTATAATGAATAATTTTAGGAGGTCTTATTGACTGAATATCAACTCTCTTATGACTTTTATTAGTCATTTTCCCTCTATGAAAAGTAATAAAAACATCTTCTTCTCTTCTTTTCAATTCTAGAAATTTTTTGACACCATCAACCTTATAAAGTTTTTTCATACTTTTCTTCCCAAGGTGGCCAAGTATTCAGTTCCACAACTTATTTTCATCTTCATCACTCAAGTAACAAGAGTTTTGAAACTCTCCTATTTGGAAAATATTACCACTAGTTCTTTATCCTTTTTAGATAACTTTTCCAAATTTCACACTTCTGATGATACAAGAATATTTTATAAAAACAACTTATTTTATATTATCAAAATTTTTAATTACACCAAGTAAGTTTTGTTTTAGCCCATCAACAAATAAAACTTCCTTAGATTTTAACTTTTCTGCTTCAATCTCAGTCATTATGATTCCTCTGATTTTTAAGAAACTATATTTACCAAAGGTAACATCACCCCCATCGTGATTTTAAACATGTTTCAAGATCTTAAAATCACATGTCATGTGTGAGGAACAACCACTATCAATTATCCATGGTTTTTTTCTTTTTATTTTCTTTTAAGGTTGTCTCAACAACAAAAGTTCTTTCCACAACTTTCTTATTTCCATATTCCTTTTCTTTTCCATTGTAATAAACCTATTTTGGAATTAGTGTTGTACATTTTTTGGCATTATGAATAGCCTTATCATGTATTCCACAAAAATTTTCCAGACATTCAAATTTATTTATTATTGGAAAGCTTCTAACATCTTGAGAGTTCACTTTTTCAACTTTTTGTAAGTTGGGAAAGTTGCTCATTCTACTTTTACTACATCTTCCACTTTTCTCAAAACTTTTTCCAGGTAAAGATAATTTATGCCAAAAATTATATAACTTATTCCCATAGATTCCACAACACTAACAATAACCATAAAATCTTGATTTTATATTGAAATAAGATCTTTATCTATTGAAACTTTATTGAGGTTGATAGCTTCTTTCTGCTCTATTATACTCAAGATGTGAACCATATTTCCTTTGGAGTGGGTTTTCAGCTTTTGTAGATGTGATAGGTTTCTTGCATCCTTTTTTCACAAAAATTTCCCAATAATTTTTCTATAACCTGAAATATTAGAGAAATCAGATGAAATGTTATTCTTGGTGGGTGAAGATTTCACCTGATTCTTATTTTGATCCTTCTCATCAACTTTAGAAGTATCAGATTTTACTTTTGAGTCTTTGTTGAAGTTTTCATTCATCTTTCTCCAGGTATTTTCAGACTCAAGATGTTTTGATTGAAACTTTTTAACTTCTTCTTCCTTAGCTTACAACTTCTTATTGATATATTCAATCATCTTTCCCTATTCAGCAATTCTTAGTTTATAACTTAAGATATCCTGAATGTATTCATCCTCTTGCTTGATGACATGTTTTCTTCCATTTTAAACTTATTCACAATCTTTCTTCATTAATATAATTTCTTTCTTGAGAGTTTGTTTTGCTCAAGACATGAAACAAGTTATGTTCTGATCTGATACTCTTTATAATATTCCTCACCACCTTCTTCACTATCTGAGGAATATTTTGTTTTCTCAACCTTTACAATGAAGGTTCTGATTTTTTTTATCTTTAATCATCAGAATAATTGTTATTAGTTGAGTCTTATTCAACTTTATTACTCAACATACTTCTTTTATTTCTACTAAAATTCTTCTTGTATTTTTTGGATTACTTTTCTTCTTTATCATTTTTGTTCCACTTCTTCCATTGATATTTTTCATTGGAATCATATTGATATTTACAAACTTTCTTCTTAGGGAAATTCATAGAAAAGTGTCCAATTCCACCATACTCAAAACATTTGAGAGGAAATTTACCTCCATCATTTCCTCTTCCTATTTGATAGTTCTTAGATATGAGAGATGTGATTTTATCATTCAACTCATCATCCTCTTTATCTTCAGAGTCAAAAGGATCAACATCTTTAACATGTTGAATTTTCAACTTTCTCATAGCTTCAAAATCCATTTAATCTTTCATATTATTTTTAAAAATTGTAGATTTTCTCATTTCATAAGAAAAAAGAAAGTTATGTAATTCATCAAGAGATAAATCATCCTTATCTTCTAAAGAGGTAATTTTAGAATCAAACCTATCTAGAATGTTTCTCATAAGTTTCTTCCCAATTGTATAATATTCCAGGATAACTCTGAATCCTCTGATATTGAAAACAATTTCATTTACCCCGGTTAAGTATTCATCAATATTTTCTTCATCTCTCATTATTATGTCTTTGTACTTACTATTCAAAATCTATAGCTTTACTTCCTTCACTTTATTATTCCCTTTAAAAATACTTTCAATCTTGTCCCGCAAATTTTTAAAGTATTGAGTCTCATCACCTTCTGATAAACATTCTTTGATAAGGATATAAGAATTTCATTTATAGAATTTTCATCAACTTCTATATTTCTATTACTAGTAAACATCATAGGAGCATCTTTCTCAATAGGTGGAAAACTAATAGTAGTAGCATCAACAACTTCTTGGCCAAGAGATAGGAGATAAGGAATTATCCTAATTTTCTATCCTTGATAAGTTTTTCCATCAAATATAGGAATACCTATACTATTGACATAATTTATATTATCTATGATAAGGATTCAATAAGGGAACCTCGCTCTGATACTAATTGAAGTTCCAAAGGATCAAATAACAACTGATAAGGGGGGGTTGAATCAGTTGTTCACTTTTTATAAGTTTCAATAATTTTTAAAACTTAACCCTTAAAACCTATTAAGATTTATTTCCTTATCATATTTTTATAAATACTCATGCATAAAAAGTTAGGAAAGCAAGTAAAGTACACCTAATTTTCAAGGTTCAGCCTCAGTGTGAGAACCTACGTCCATTCCCTAACCCCTCCCATGGGTCTATGGAAATTCACTATTATGAAGAAGTGGATGAAACTTGTTCCAACTCCCATTTGACACATTCTATCTCCTGGTAGGAAATATTATACTAAATACTATCAATTTACAAATATTTATTATAAAACAATTGATAAAAATAAAAAGAATAAATATTTTTTTTAAACTACTCCACAATTGCGTAATCTTAATCCTCAGTCTGATTTAGATGGATCCAATTTTCTCAATACTATGAGGTCAATATGATTCTCCTTACTCAATTTTCACTTCTAAAACTCTACTTAGAAACTAAATAAGATGGAATCAATAAGATAAACCCATTTTTAATCTATAAACTCAAAATCTACTCAAATGATCAATACGGTCATCTTCGGTCTGATTGACTCAATCTGATTTTATCAATACGATATTTCTCAATCTGATAAACAAATATTCAGCTGTTTGATCCTCCTCATGATATCTCTAGATGAAAATATCTTTCACTTGATTAATTCAGGGCTCCTCCTTTTCTGCTTATGTGAAAGTTAACAATGAACAAATGATCTGAGAAAGTATTTATCAGTGACTTAGAAAACAAAAGAGGTAAACTTGAAAACTTTCCCAACTTCCTCAAATTTCAAAACTCCAAAAATCTCTCAAATTTAAACTTCAAATTTGAATTATTAAATCCTACTTATATTTCTCTAAGATTTACAAAAAAATTAATTTCAAGTTTTTCTACTTCAACTCTTTATAAAACTTATGGAATCTTCTTTTTGAGTATTCTTTGAAATCAGCTCATTACGATCTGCCTTTCTTTCTCAGTTCATTATGATCTATTTCCTTCTCATATCATTATGAATATATTTCCTTCTCATCTCATTAAGAATATATTTCCTTCTCATATCATTACGAATATATTTCCCCCTCAATTTATTACAATTTATTTCTTAACTCATTACGATTTTTGTTTCTTTCTCAACTCATTATGATTTTTATTTCTTTCTCATCTCATTGCGATTTATATTTCTTTTTCATCTTATTATGATGGAATTATCATTACGATGGAATTAAAATTATGATGTATTTTCCCATTATGATGTAAATCCCATTATGATGATTTTTCCATAATGATGGAAAGTATTCAACGATGAATCCAATTAGCAACTTTGAACTTCTTCAAACTTCATCAGCTTCATACATTTTTCTTCTTTCTTAGATATTCTCCCTCCGATGGATATTTCATAATGATGTAATCCCCATTATGATGGATTCTTCATTACGATCAATTGTATATGATTATAACTCCACTCAACAACATTGAAAATTCTCAAACCTCCTCATATATTACTCATTTACAAACTTTATCTTGATTTATGGAACCAATACAACCATTACAATTCCTCTATTTCATCAAAATATTTTATCATGATAGTTTTCATGATTTGTTAAAACTTCATGACTATAAAATAATCATCTAATTTAATTTAGAAAGTATGAAAACTTTCTAACTATTGACTCCACTATATTCTTTTAAAACTCTTTAACAACAATATGACTTGTTTACTTGACAACTTCATTATTTTTCTAATTATGAAAAATGAAAACTTATAGCAATCAAAAATTTCTACCTCCAGTAATTTTCAGTCTGATCCTCTAAGTCTAGTACTTCTCAGTACGATCCTCTTAGCTTGAAAAATATATTTATTAAAAACAAAAATTTTCTACCCCTTTATTTTTGGGTTGAACTTTCAAAAAAATTCAACTTTCTTACAAGGATCATTATGATGGGGCAGATTTGATTCCATAATAACAAGAATATTCTTATAAAAAAGGTTAATTATCAAAAAATACAAAAAACTTTTTTAAAAAATATTATCACAAATGTTCTTAAAATCATTCATCTTTAGTAGATCCTCTGATCCCCTCATTATAAAACAATGTATTAACTCCATTAAGAAAATATTATCTATCCTACAATGCTTAGAAGAATAAAAATTCATGCTAGTGGTCTATAGTTTTGATAGGGAAGTTGGTCAATGGTGGAAATTGATAAAGAACATGAAGACTTAATAGGAAATTGATTCCATTAAATGGGAATCATTCAATAAAATATTTTTCAATAAATATTTTCTATAAACTCTCTATATTAATATGGATATGCAGTTCCTCAATATTAAGAAAAAGGAATATGATTTTATTAGAGCATATGAGGCTAACTTCACAAGACTTGCATGGTGTACTTTTGGATTTTTCGTTAATACTGAAAGTAAGGTGGATTGATTCTTTAGTGGCATAAAACTGAGTCTAAGAAAATCTTTAGAAATTTAGAACATTGATAGTTATGAAGAGATTTTTAGTTTTATTCTTAATGTTGATATGGATATAATTTATTCTTAGTGGTTTTGTGGGAATGGAGATAATAAACATAATATGGAATTATATTTAGGAGGTCCAATAGAAAAATATCATGCAGGAGAGAAAACCCAACATCCCACTTATCAAAAGTGTGGTAAGAATAATTTTGGAAACTACCTAAGGGGAAATAGAAGGTGCTTCAAGTGTGGAAAATAGGGGTACCAAGATAATAAATACCGAAGTGAAATGAAGAAATACGATAATGAGTAAGTGGAAAATAAGGTTCAAATAAACACTATTCCTACTGTATAGTGATTTAACTACAAGGAACTTGGACACTGTGATCCAATACCTTAAGCTAAGGGTTGTTAGAGACAATAAACAACAACAACCTCCAAGTAATCAAGGAAGGGAATATACTCTCACTACTACTGAGGTGTATCCCAATAATTATGTGGTGATGGGTACATTGGTTATTCATTAAAGAATATAAAATTTAATATTTAATTTTGGTTCTATGCATTCTTTCATATCTTGAAAGTTTAGTAGAAATATTCAAACACCACCTCAAAATATGAAGGTTGAGTTATCTGTGAGAATATAAAATGGAGAAATTATTGAATATAAATTATATAAATCCTACCTAATCAATGTTTGTGGAATAAATATTTCATAAAATCTTGTATTACTTACTTTGGTATAGTTTGATGCTATATTGGGCATGGATTGGATATCTTTATAAAAATCCAATATCAACTTTTGAGAGAGGAAGATCAATCTTCACATCCTGATGCATCCTCCAATTCTATACAGATGTAAGGGGGAGGATAAATCTCCTTTAGAATCATCAACTCAAGTGTGGATATTATTTCCTTATAAACAAGCATATCTATATCAAATTATTTAGACAAAGGAGAGGATCATGCTTGAAGACATGCCAATTATGAGGGACTAAGCTAATGCATTCCCAAAAGAATTGTCTGGCCTTACTCCTGACCGAGAGGATGAGTTCTCAATTGAACTTATACCTGGATCTATTCCCATATCAAAGACACCTTATAGAATGGCCTCTATTAAGTTTGAATAATTGAAGAAGAAGTTGCAAGAGAATCTGGACAAGGTTTTCATACACATGAGTGCTTTTCCATGGGGTGCACCGGTCATCTTTTTCAAGAAGAATGATGGATCAGTGATACTATTCATTGATTATCATGATCTCAAAAAAATCATGATAAAGAAAAAGTATATCTTTTCTTAGATAGATAACTTATTTGATCAACTTCATGGGGCTAACTATTTCTGTAAGTTGGACCTTCAGTTGGGATATCACCAATTAAAGGTGAAGAAGGAAGATATTTCCAAGACTACCTTTCAAATTAGGTATGGACACTATGAGTCCATAGTGATTCTTTTAGGACTCACTAATGTTCCAACAATATTCCAAGACTTAATAAATATAGTATTTAAATATTACCTTGAAAAAAAATGGTAGTCTTTATAGATGATATTATGATATAATCTAAGAGCAATGAGGGGCATGAAGATAATTTGAATGCTATGATAATGACATTGTGAAGGGAGAAGCTATATGTAAAGTATAATAAATGTGAGTTCTGGATGGAGGAAGTATCATTCTTGGGACATGTTATCTCCAGAAATGGGATATCTTTAGACCCTTATAAGATAAAGGAATTGAGGAGTGGCCCATACCAGTATCTATAACAGAGATCCCTAGTTTCCTTGGTCAGTTGGGTATTATCGATGATTTGTGAAGAAATTTTCATGATTTTCAAACCCACTAACCAAGATGACTCGGAAGGGAGTAAAGTTTTTATTGACTATTAAATGTGAATATTTCTTCAAAGAGTTGAAAAGGAGGCTTATTACTGAACCATTACTTACACTACTGAAAAGTGAGAACTCTTTGTGGTATATAGATATGATTTAAAGAAATAATTAGGATGTGTATTGATGAAAAATGATAATGTTATAGCATATGCCTCAGGCATCTAAAATTTCATGAGAAAAACTATCTCACGCATGATCTAGAGTTGGCAGTTGTGATCTCCACATTGAAAATCCGGCGGCATTATCACTATGGGTATAAGTGTAAGATATATACTGATCACTAAATCCTCAAATATATATTCACATAGAAGGAGCTTAACATGAATCAAATCAGATGGTTATATCTAATCAAGGACTATGATTTCACTATTCACTACCATCCCATAAATATGAATAAGGTAGTTAATGCTCTTAGTAGAAAAGAACCTACTACTCTATCCATGATGCAGATTGAGAAAGACCCTATATTTATGGATATTCAAAGGATATATTTGTAAATCATAATGGAAGGGAATACATCCTACCTTTCCCAAATAATTTCCCAACCATATATCCAATAGAAAATCAAGGAGGCACAAAGGGACGATCTGGAGCTACAAAAGAAGGTGAAAGCAGTAAAGGAAGAGAAGATGCATGAGTTCCAAATTGATGATGATGGTGTGATTCAATTTGGAAAAAGGATTTATATTCCTTCATCACCTGATATAAATAAGGATCTATTGGATAATGTACATAGATCACCTTTCACTATCCATCTTGAAAGTACCAAGATGTACTGTGATATTCAAGATCATTTCTAGTAGGAAAACAAAAATAAAGAGATTGTGGAGTATATATCATGGTGTTTAATATGTCAAAAAGTTAAAGAAGAGTGACAGAATTCCAAAGGCATGATGCAACCATTGCCTATACCCATGTGTAAATGGGATAATTTAAATATGGACTTTATTACTGGTCTCCCAAAGAAATCCAAAGGAAATTATGTGATATGGGTTGTGGTGGATCGACTTACCAAGACTGCCCACTTCATTGTTATTTGAGAAGATTTATCGCTTAAACATCTTGCCAAGATATATGTGAAGAAATTTGTGAGGATCACTACTAGAAAAGGAACCTATAACCATGGTTTTAAACTATGGGTATAGCCCCCCAAACCATGGGTATAGGATATACCCATGGTTTTGAGAACTATATCAATTTAAGGTGTCGGTATAGGCCTATACCCATGGTTTGTATAGAAACTGTGGGTATAGGTCACATGGATTTTGTTATACCCACGGTTTCAATAAAATGTGGGTATATCTCTACACCCACGATTTATAAACCATGGGTATATGTATCTCCATAATAGAACCTATACCCACGATTATACAAACCATGGGTATAGGTTGCTGCCTGCATTTGGAAGCATCCCCACCACCTTCTTCCCCAAATGCCTGAACCTGTAAATAAAATAAACCAGACAACATACATTGAATTTAGTACATATTTTCTACATTTAGCATCCAATCAACATGCTGTAATAATTTTCAAACCATATAAAATTCTAAAATATACATATACATCCATAAAACAAATTAATTTAAGTCATTATAGAACTGAACAAGTCTCCTTCGTACTAAGTTAAAAATAAAGGGGATGAATATATCCCCCATAACCAACATCCTAATACTCACCATCATCAACATCATCATCAGCAGAAGAAACAGCGGTAGTAATAACATCCTCACCAACAGCATCATCTAGAGTAGCAACGTCATCAGCATCATCATCTCCACTACCTTCATCTCGATGGACACTAGGACCGTCATTGGCATCACTCGGGGCATCATTCAAAGAATTCATTGATGCCAAATATGAATCAATAGTAGCATCATCCTCTGATGGAATTGATTGAATGATAACTAAAATAGCTTTCAGGAATTGTTCAGTGATCATTTTACTTATTTCATGCTTCTGTTTACTTCTTTCACGCTCCTCTGAAGCTTTATTTTTCTTCAACTGCTTCTGTATGAGCGCTTTTCATCTCGATGGTCTGAGATATTTGAGAGGATCCTGATGAGTACCAATACCTGGAGGGGATGATTTTTTCCCTGGTCAACATTGGACTCTACCCTGTTGCTCGTAACCTAAAACCTAACTCAAATGATCATTTAGTCTGAATTTGTAATCTTCTTTATCATCAAGGGCCTTTAGGGAAGTCTGTTGAAAATATAAACAATATATTTAATTAATAATTTTTTATAAATATTTTAAATATAAATAAAAAAACTTACAATCTTTTCTTGTGTTTGTGAATTTACTGCACTTCCATCTTTTTCCTTCCTACATGAGCAAAATAATTTAGCTCAAGGTATACAACCTTCGATGCCCAATATATCTTGCTGAAAATTACATTGATTAGTATACACATATTAATAATGTAAACATTTTATAATATTGAATAATAATAAAATGAAATAACTTTTAAATAAATGAAAAAAGAATAATTAATGATATTGTCCATTATGCCTAATTGGCCAATTTTTCATTTGGCCTATAGGCCAATTTTCCATTAGGACTAGAGGCCAATTGGCTATTAGGCCTAATGGCCTATAGTACAATTGGACATTATGCCTATAGGACTACTGGTCAATTGGCCTATAGAAATAATTTCCAATTTTCCATTTGGACTAGAGGATAATTGGACATTAGGCCTAATGGACATTTGAAAGGGTTATTTTCATCATTTTATTAAAGGGATTAATGACAATAAAACTTAAAATTCAGCATGAAAATCTAACTAAGTAACAATATAAATAAGGAAATTATTTTAATTCAAATTAAATTACCTGGCACTTCTCATGATCGATCATTATAGTGCACCCCAATGTGTATATATATTTCATTGAATCTTTGTTATCTTTATTTTTCCCCGACGCTTACTAAAAAAATTCCAATACATGTAATAAGAATTAAATTTAATATGAAAACCATTAAATATTGGAAATTCATTAAACCCATTAGTCTTACAATTTACAATCATTTTTTGATATTGAATTTTTGGATAGTTGGGGAATGTGGGTACACCCACTAAATCAGAACCTACTCTACTCTTCCAATCGACATACAACTCATGATTGTATGATCTCCATAACTTCCCAACATCCATCAACCTTGCAGTCTTAGCACCTTCTTTGTCAGGAAAGTTAAACCGAATATTCAATGAACATGTTATTTCATATAAATACAATAAAAATATAGATATAAATTTATAAAATTTTCTTACCTATATCTTCTCCCATGATTTGTACTTGATGTATTTACTGATATGTATCCATGAGACCGGTTCCACTAGAATGATATCATGGTATTTGGCTAAAGTGTCCATGAAACTTCTACACTACCTTGAATTTTTATCTACCATCTAATTTTCTTTATAGTAATCCACCATTATCTATGTTTGGCTATTCCAGGCTTCCTGTATATTAGTGCACCCACATCTCCTAACATAAGATCCCACTGAATAATAAAAGAGGGGGGAAAGAAAAATTAAGTCACGGTAAAACATGACAAAAATAAAGTGATATAATTTTACACAATTATGATAAAAATAACCTATTATAGGCTACTCAATATATTGTGATGGATATATGGGTTTTCCTGGATCAATAGCCTCTGAAATAAGTGCATGTTCCAATGAATACTCTGGGTGGGGCAGGACCGGTTGATTTCTATGGGTGTTTTTGGTTGTTCTGTTAACTTGTGTGGTTTCTCACTTTCTTCTTAAAAGTGTTTTATTTATAATAAAAAAGTAATTTTCAGTCAATGTATACTCTGGGTGGTCTTCACACACTAGAGTGGTAGCTAAAGGAAAAGTCTCATCAGATGTTGGATGGATTATAGAAATTAGAGGCAGCATAGACGTGGTAGAATATGGGTAGTAGGATGGGGGATACATCATCGGATATGGATATGGTGAAGGTGGGAACATCTGTGGAGGCGGTGTAGGCATGGTATGGGGAGAAGAGGCTAAATAAGATGATGGAAGCATTAGTGGGATAATCCTTGGATGCGGTATGGACATGGTATGTGAATAATAGGGTATTTGAGATGATGATGATGATGGAGGAATGGATAAGAATATCCCTAGAGACTCAATCGTAGGATGGAAAGGTGTAGTAGATGGGGTGTCTGCTGGTGGGTTAGTATGGGAACAAGTATGACGGGTGCTCTATCTAGGTCTAGGAGCATCCCCACTCAGACCCATGCTAGAAAAATGAGGATTCAACTCTGGTGGAATTGAATTTCCCTAAAAAAATTGATAAATAATATTAACATGACATTATATGTAATGTAGAAGAAAAACATTACAAGTATTATACTCACTAAGGGAAGTGAATGAGGCAATGCACACTCGCGCACTTGTCGATCGGGATCAAATATTTTATTCCTTTGAAGTTCTAAAGTATTTGGCATAATCTGCATAAGAATGAAATGTACATTTTTTAGAAATGGTTTTTATAAATCATGCATATAAATTATAATTCAAAGATGGAATAAGAAATTTCATGACATCTTTTAGTAACAATAATTTAAAAACAAGTTATACATTTTTTAAAAACTCATTTCAAACCTAGTTTTCTAAATTGAAATAAATCTAATTAAATAATACGACACTAGAAAATACTAAAACAAACATTCATTCCAAACTAAAACTAAATTAAATTAATTACAGTAATACTAACCTAAGAAATTCATGTAAAGTTAAATTAAATGAATAGTTGACATATGTGGTTTCTTCTATATATTACCCACCACTACTTCAGGTTCAACATCAACTCTAACAATGGGAAAATTAGAATCATCAAATGTAATATTTTGGTCAACACCAATGGAGGTGTCAATGGTGGTAATTTTATCACTAGTATCATGAAAAATATGTCTTGGGATTACTTCATTAATGACACCATAATCAAGTCTCTTATGATCTTTCACATAAAATACTTGTTTTTTCATTGATGCCAAAATGTATGGTTCATCAGGATGTATTAATCGACTCATGCCAAGAACTCTGAATCCACATCCATCAATAAATGTACCCTATCATGTCATTAAATCAAACCATTTACATTTCATTATAGTGACTCAACCTTGAGAGTAGTAATCCAATAATAATATTTTCTCAACAAGTCTATAATAATACACATATTCATATCAAGGCAGACTATCAGATACACTAGCATAATAATCCATTGTATCAGTTAACATAACGCCATCATGTTGTGTTCTTATTTTCTCTACTATATTAGTTGTAACAAATTTATACCCATTAATTATTAAATATTTTCATTCACAAACCAAAGAATTGGGACTAAAATCCAACACTCTAGACCTGAAACGGAGTCAACAGGTAAACTTGAGACCTCAAATATTTATGAATAATACAATTAAATGGATATCTATAATTTAAGCTAATTAAAGTAATTGTCATACCTTTAATTTCAACCAATCAGAAAACTCTAGGCTATGAAAAGACTCTCTCCTTCTCAAAGGAAAAGATCTATTAACTCAAATTACATTTTTTTATGTTCCCTACATAAAATGATAATAAAATCTAAGATATATGTGAAATTTCATAATATGAGATAACATATAAATATCCAAATTACTTATTTGATATAGTCATAAAACAAACCATAGTTAAACAAGATTGTGTGATGTGCCATATTGCACTCTTCAGAGCTCAATGTAGCCAATTTATAAGACCCAAAAATTCCACCTATTTAGGGAAGAGATGGAAATTAGAGCTCAATTTCCCCATACTAGTCATCTTCATTTCTCATTGGATGGTTATGTCTAGTGTAACGACCCAACCCCAGTTGCCCAAAGCTGCTGCCTTATTTTATTACATTGGCATATAAATAAGGAATATGCATCCCGAAGGACCGAGTATTTTAGTAGATTTGGAAACAAGATACATATATAAGTTCAACATTACAACTTGAAATTAAATACAACATATAATTTTTATTTGTAACATCCACAAATATAAGTTTATCTTTGTAGGTCACTCATAATAAACTTATTCATGTCCTAAGAAAATGAAACATAAGAAAGGGGTGAGATAAAATGCTCAGTAAGGGTAAGTAATACAGCGGATGATATCATAAACATAAACATTAATCATGGTGAATAACTAAAAACACATGCCTTTAAAAAAATAAACTTGAACACATTATGGTAGTAATAAGAGCTGAATAAATAATGCAATAATAAAACATAGTCATGGGTATTCTACTAGTCAAATAACCATGTGAACTATCAATAATATTTTCATAATTATGGAATTCATAATGTGGGATATCATAATCATACCATCAAGTCCTCATTCTAAGACCATAGATGTCTATTTTGTCAAGGCCTCGTGTCAAGACCATTGTTTGTCTCATGAGACCTACCGATGCACCAAGGAGATATAGAGGGCCCCACCCGACACTTACTAAATATAATTAATTCCTTATATTAATGGGTATAAAAATAAACAACATATATATTCATATTGAAACTAACATATGGCATGCAAATAACTTTCCCTGAACAATAATCATAAACATTAACCATTTGGAGTAAATTGGTGAATGGTTTTAAGATAGCACATCCAAATTCAAACTAATAATAAACCATTAAATTAAATATGGTAGATGATATCATAAAATATTAATCCCAATAATACATAATAATCAACAGGAGTGTTGAAACAGATGAAGATACTCTTATAAAATCCTCGAGTGATTCTTGAGATAAATACACTTTTATTTCTAAAAGAATTGTTCTTTTGGAAAAGTATTTGTATAAAACCAGAAGTTAAGTAAGATAGTATTTTCATAATAAAATGATTTATTTTATAAAGACAATGGTTTCTAAAAACAAATTATAGAGTGCCCTTGAAAATAGGTAAGAATTTGAGAAATTCCCTTGAATCAGGCTTGTATTTTAGGAATAATTTTTGAAAGATCCTTTTAAAACATATAACTCCCCGTAAATGAAAGTAGAATTTTGGTTGGTACATATATATAGAACATTATCATAGAATATATGAGAAATAAATATGAATAAATAATAATTTAATTGAGGTAAGTAGAGAATAAGAGTAACCTGAATAAAAATGGAGGTTCGGGTAGAAAACCCTTACCTTAAGTATGAAGGAGTTCCTCACTTGATCTTAATGGCCTGAATGATAAAATTTAGGTTAATCAATTAATTATTAAATAACCTAATATAAATTTAATTTATTTATTATAACCTTATTAGGTTCATTCATGGCCTTTTTATGGGTTAAGAGATTTAATTTCATTGTTTGGGAGTGTTTTCTTCCTTGGTTTTCATGATCGGATTACTTATATTCATGTATGGATAAACATGTAGAATGAGAATTTTTGTTCAGAATATAAGTTGTATGTTATTAGAGAAAAATAATAATATTAAATTCTCATAAAATTAATTTGTTTATTGGGAGTGAATATGAATCATTATATAAAACTTTAATGACAATTCTTTGGGTTAATTGGCGGTTCTTGATCACAATGAACTCATTTTGATTTATAAATTAATATCATGTGTAAAAAAGGATTATATAACCTTAAATAAGTTTTAATACATATATTTTAATCTGTTTCAACCATTAAAATGGTTTCATGACCAGAATTAAAATGGTAATATAAATTGAAAACCCGCCATCCTTGAATGTGATAAATTAACACATCTCAGGTGGTGTTTTCATTTCTAGTATAAAAGAAGGGGGAAATAGAGATGGTGAATAATTATTCCTTTATCATAAAAATATTACAATACATGTAAGCTACTAGATTAATCACAAAATTTGGATGAAATGAGTTGAGTAAAGAAAAAGAAAAGAAAGGAACTTGAAATAAAATAAATGAAAAGAGGGATTTACCTCTTGAAGTAATCTTCTTTGAGAGCCTCTTTAGGTGAGAGGTTTTGGACTTTTTATGAGACCAATGGCTTCTAGATGTGGGGGAGGATCTTGGGAGGATATTTGGGAAGAAATTATACAAGTAATAAGGCTTCATAGGAGTGAATAGAAGAGGGAGCGAGGGGGGTTTTATAGTGGAGGAGAGGAGGGTTTCCCATTATTTTACTCATTATTTTATTATTTTGCCAAAGACAACAAATAGTATTGATTATTATGACAAAGAATAGTAATATGTGAATTTGAGTTCAAACCAATTGGTCTTAAATAATCCTTAAATCACCTATGACTCAATAAATCATGTATTTAGTATTTATTGTAAATTATCATATTTTACTATTCACTTAAAATTGAAGCATTTTAGAAAAATGCCAAAAATTAACCATAAACATTTTTTGACGTGTAGAACCAAAAACTGAACTCCATTTTATCAAAATAATTTTCTAAATATGTGAAATTTAATTTTTAAATAAAATAATTATTTACTTGAAAAATACAGATTTTAAATTTAAAACTGATTTTATAATACGTTCAAAAATTAACTAAGGTCTCTTAAAATTATCCTAAAATAATAGAACAAAAAATATTTATTTAGGAATAATTTTTATAAAAAATACTTTATTAATTTATTAATTTAAAATTGTAATTAAATATTTATTACTCACAAAAATACCAACATATAATTATTAATTTCTAAAATACTATATTTTTTTTATAAGGCGTCTAAATTTTATTTATACTTTCATGGGTGAGGTTACTATTCATAAGAGTCATATTACTATTTATAAGGGTACGTTACTATCTATAAGGGTCAAGTTACTATTCAACAAAAATTTAAGTTGATCTTATTAGACTCTAAATATCTTATTGAACTCAACCATGTATGTGAGTTTTCTAAAATTCAAATCACAGAGGTGGAAAAATTGTGTCTACTAGATAGTTTATAACAAAGTAGTGTTTGTAGAGACTCAGTGTTTTATGCATTCATTATTAAATTTATTTCCAAAATCTTGGGGTGTTACATTATCCCCTCCTTGCAAAAATTTCATCCTCAAAATTACCAGAATGTTACCTCACAAAAAGATTTGGGTAGTTCTTCATCATAAGCTCCTCAGGATCCCATGTTGCCTCTTTGATTTTATGATTTTCCAAATTATCTTCACCAATCGATTCATCTGATTTCTCAACACTTGTTCTTTAGTGTCCAGAATCTGAATAGGCTCTTCACAATAAGATAGGTCATTTTACAATTCTATACCTTTAGAAGTGAGGACATGCATTGGGTCTGGAATGTACTTTCTCAGCAATGAGACATGGAACACATTGTGTACTTTAGACAGGCTAGGTGGCATAACCAAACGATATGCAACAGCTCCAATTCTCTCTATAATTTCAAAATGGCCTATGTAACAAGGGCCCAGTTTCCCTTTCTTCCCAAATCTTATAACACCCTTCCATGGAGATACTTTTAAGAAAACATGATCTCCCACTTTAAATTACAAATCCTTACTTTGGTTATCAGTATATCTTTTTTGTCTGCTTTGAGCTACTTTGATATGGCCATGAATAGTATTTACTTTCACTATTTTTTCCTCTACAATCTTTGGACTCACTAGCTTCCTTTCACCAACTTCATCCCAATATGTAGGTGTACGAAATCTCTTTCCATATAATGCCTCATATGGTGCCATTTAAACACTGGAATGGAAACTATTATTGTAGGCAAACTCCACCAATGCTAAATAATGATCCCACATACTTGAAAGTTGAGAAACTATTATCTCAACATTTCTTCTAAAGTTTGGATCATCCTTTCTGATTTCCCATCAGTTTGAGGATGATAAGCAGTACTCAAATGAAGCTCAATATCCAAATCTTTCTGAATACTTTCCTAAATTTCTATGTAAATCGAGGATCGTGATCATACACTATTATAATAGGTGATCCATAAAGTCTTACAAATTCATTTATATAGAGTCGTGAAAGATGCTCTAGTAGAAAATCCTCTCTTATAGTGAGGAAATGTGCATATTTTGTAAGTCGATCCACAATTAACCATATTGAATCATTCTTTCTTGGATTTTTGGGTAATCCGGTGACAAAATCCATGGTGATATCATCAAATTTACATGTATTAATAAGTAGATTTTGCATGAATCCTCTAGTATGTTGTCGTTCTACCTTCACTTGTTGACAGACTAAACATCTTGATACATAATCCTCAATTTCCTGCTTCATGTTGCCCCACCAAAAATGTTCCTTCAAATATCTATTCATTTTAGTGTTACCAGGGTGTATAAAGAAATTTGAGCTATGGGAATCATCCAATAACTCCCCTTTCAGCTCGGGTATAGAGGGAACACATAGCCTCTTCCCAAATTTTATAATTCCATATTCACATACGAAGTTATCCAACTTTCCATCTTTCACAGCATTATTTTTCTTTTAAAGGTTCTCATCATTAGGTGTTTTACCTTCTTTGATAATTATCATGTCCATAATTATTATATCCATGAACACAGGATCTCTTTTGATCTTCATTTTGTTTAAAACTCCATGATCATTCCTACTCAATGCATCATCTACCTTATTTTCCTTTCCTGGGTGGAAGTGTATGGAACAATTATAATCCTTTAGTAGTTCGATCCATCACCATTGCTTCATGTCGAGTTCTTTATGTGAGAAGATATTCTTCAGAATCTTGTGATCCGTATATATCTCACATCTTTCACCAAATATATAGTGTATCCATATTTTTAGAGAAAAGATCATAACAGTTAACTCAAGATCATGAGTAGGATAGTTTTTTTCATGAATTTTTAATTACATTAATGAATAGGCAATAACTCTATCATTCTGTATAAGGATACAACCAAGTCCTTTTTTTGATGCATCACTATATATCACAAACCCATCATTCCTAGGTGGTAGAGTTAGGATTGGATCATTCACTAATCTCCTCTTCAATTCTTCAAAACAGTCCTCACATTATTTTTTCCATACGAACTTAACCCCTTTACGTGTAAGCTTAGTCATTGGGTTGGAAAAATGGGTGAAGTTCTGAATGAAATTCCAATAATAACCTGCTAAACTAATAAAACTATGTACCTTAGTTATGTTTATTGGAGTAGTCCATTCTTGAAAAGCCTTTATATTCATAGGATCAACAGATATTCCATCCTTAGAGACAATGTGGCCAAGAAAGAAAACTAATTGAATCCAAAATTCACACTTTCTAAACTTCCCATATAATTCATTTCTTCTAAGAGTCTTCAGAATAGTGTGCAAGTTATTTTCATGATCTTCATAGATTTTGGAGTATACCAAGATATCATCAATAAATAACACTAAAAATTCATCAAGATATTTATTGAAAACTCTATTCATTAGATCCATAAAAACAGAGGGTGCATTAGTCAGTCCAAAAGGCATTATTGTAAACCTGTAATGCCCATACCTAGTTTGAAATGTTGTCTTTGGAATGTATTCCTTCCTTAATTTCAACTGATGATATCCATATTGAAGGTCAATCTTCGAAAAATATTGGTCTTCATTAAGTTGATCAAATAAATCATCAATGCGAGGTAGGGGATATTTGTTCTTTATTGTTATAGCATTGATCTCCCTGTAGTCAATGCATAACCTCATAGATCCATCTTTCTTCTTAATGAAAAGTACAGGGGCTCCCCATAGAGAAACACTAAAATAGATGAATCCTTTATCACTCAATTCCTCTAGTTGTTTCTTCAATTATACTAATTCCATAGTGGAAATTCTATAAGGGGTCTTTGATATGGGCCTTAAATTGGGAATTAAGTCAATGGAAAACTCAATTTTCTGCTATATAGGATGTCTAGGTAAATCCTCTGGAAAGACGTCAACATATTCTTTCATAATAGGTACATCCTCTATTTGAACATTATTTTCCTCACCTATAGTTACTATATTCCCTTCCTCCCCAATAATTGAATTCAATAGAGCTATTGGGGGTGGATCTAGATAAGAGATAGCTTGTGAGGTTTCTGCTCTAAAGATAAGGGATTTAATATAGTTCTAAAAAAACATAACTTCCCTCTTCTTGCAATAGATATTCACATCATAACATGAAATCCAACTCATAACAAGGATTATATCAAAGTAAATCATGGGTATGATGATAAGGTTAGCAACTAAAGCAAGTTTATGTGTCATGAGGGGGACTGATCAACACATCTTTGTTGCAATGATACATCCACTATGAGTTTTGATTAACAAATCCTTTATTAAATCAAAATGAACATGTCTAATTTTCTTGGAAAACATGGAATATATAAAAGAATGTAATGATCTAGAATCAAATAAATCATTGGATAAGTTTGAGGAAATGATTAAAGTACCAACCACCACATAGTTAGAAACTTCAACCTCAGCAGTTGTGACCACATAAGCTTTGCCTTTCTCCCTTGGCCTTATCTGGGGAACGTTTCCCTAATTATTAGGACATTCATATGCACAATGTCCCATCTCTTTACAACTATAGCATTGAACATTGGTTGTTTCTTTCTTCCCCTTGCAATTACAAGATTGGTGGCCTTTTTCTCCGCACTTATAATAGACTCTCATTCCCTTCAAGAAAGTGTCAGGGTGTTTCTTCCCACCATTACTATAGGGTGAAAGTTCAACTCTTCCCTTATTCCCCATTTCCTTAGTTTCTTTTCCAGAGTTTTCAGCAGCCCTCTTATTCTCTTTCCTTCCTTTAAATTAATAAGAATTAGAAAATTATTTTTATGTCAGGATAGCACATGAGACAATATCTTCATATGATGAGAAATTCTGGGAGACTAGTTCCCTTAATAGGAATGGTTTTAAACCATCAAAGTATCGATCAATATTTCTCCTTGGATTGTGTTTGTAGTCCGCAACATTCCTTTCTAGCCTTTTAAAGTTAGATTCATACTTGGAAACATTTTTATCCTCATTCTATCTCAGATTCAAGAATTTCCTTTCCATATATGCTCATTGTTCATGGGGAAAATATTTTTCTAGGAATATTTCCTTAAAATCCCTCCATTCCATCTCTTCTATTTCTTCCTCCTCCTTTGTGTTTTGGATTAATGACCACTATTGATCCACATCTCTCGATAGATGATAAACTTCCATGACAAACTTCTCCCTTTCGCTACATCCCAAAGTGATAAATATATTCTCTAGGGAACTTATCCACTGCTCAACTACAAATGGGTTTATAGTCCCATTGAATGATAGAGGTTGTTGTTTCATAAAGATATCCAACATAGCTCCTCTACATTTTGGATCAAGATGCTTTATACGGGTAAGGTTATTGTTCATAACCTGAGTCAATTATCCCAGTATAGTTATAAGTTTCTCAACACCAGTCGTAGCTCTAGATTTAATATCATTATCTTGCATTGAAGGGAAATCCCTACATGGGATACGCGTGTTCATTCGGTTTCAATTTCTTCCACTAGTAACCATTTCTAGATAATTTCATGCATTATATTAGGTTATGAATCATAATGTATAATATCAACTTAGAAAAATACTTAGCATAAATTGAAATCCTATTCATGGTTAATCCCATAATCACAAAACTGGATTCTTTGAGGAAAAAAATTACTTTTAAGTCCTTAATAATGTCCTGTAAAGAAAATGTGAATTATCCTAAGTATATCCCCTAGGAGTGTCAAACTAGGTGCGCAGTAAGGCCCGTTTTCGTGTACCAGGATACATCGAGTCAAGCCCAAAACTCCTTGTCATAGTTTTCACTACTAGGTATATTTGTGCCAGAACCACGTCCACTTATAGTATCCAAATAGGGATATATTTTCTAGAAATATCCACATAATATATTACTTACCAAAATTCCAGGATGTTCTTGTATGTTTATCCTCAAATACTATCTTATGTTTTTGTTCCCTAATCTACATTTTCTAAATTTAGTTTCCATGTTTTCTACTAAACTTCTTATGATACTAACTGTAAGGACCCAACCCCAGTTTCCCAGAGCTATTGCCTTATTTTATTACATTGACATATAAATAAAGAATATGCATCCCTAAGGATTGAGTAGTTTAGTATATTTGGAAATAAGATACAAACATAAGTTCAATATTATAACTTGAAATGAAATACAGTATATAAGTTTTATTGGGAACATCCATAACTATAATTTTATCCTTAAAGATTACTCATAATAAAAATTTTCATGTCCTAAGAAAATGAAACATAAGAAAGGGGTGATCTCAAATTCTCAGTAAGGGTAAGCAATATAGTGGATGATATCATAAACATAAACATTAGGCATTTTGAATAACTAAAAACACATGCCTTTAAAAAAATAAACTTGAAAACATTGTTATAGGAATAAGAGATGAATAAATAATTCCATAATAAAACATAGCCATGGGTATTATACTAGTAAAATAACCACATGAACTATCAATACTATTTTCATAATTATGAAATGCATAATTAGGGAAATCATAACCATATAGTCAAGTCCTAGTGCCAAGACCATAAATATCCATTTTTTCAAGGTCATGTGCCAAGACCATAGTTTGTCTCATGAGACCTACCGATGCACTGAGGGGCTATAGAGGGCCCCAACTGAAACTTACTAAGTCCAATTAATTCCTCATATTAATGGGGATAAACATAAATAACATATACATTCATATTTAAACTAACATATGGCATGTAAATAACTTTCCCCTAACAATAATCATAAACACTAACCATTCGGAGTAAATTGGTGAATGGTTTTAAGATAGCACATCCATAGTAAAACAAAAATAAACCATTAAATTAAATATGGTAGATGATATCATAAAATATCAATCCCAATGATACATAATAATCAATAGAAGTGTTGACACAGATGAATATAATCTTATAAAATCATCGGGTAATTCTTGAGATAAATACTCTTTTATTTTGAAAAGAAGAGTTCTTTTGGAAATGTATTTGTATAAAACCAGAATTTAAGTAAGATATTATTTTCATAATAAAATTATTGAATTTATAAATAAAATGGTTATGAAAAAAATATTATAGAGTTCTCTTGAAAATAGGTAAGAATTTGATAAATTCCCTTAAATCTGGCTTGTATTTCAAGAAGAATTTTTGAAAGAACATTTTAAAACATATAACTCCCCATAAATGAAGGTAGGATTTTGGTTGGTAAATATATATAAAACATTCTAAAATAATATATTAGAAGTACATATTAATAAATAATAATTTAATTGAGGTAAGTAGAGAATAAGAGTAACCTGAATGAAAATAGAGGTTTGGGTGGAAAACCCTTACCTTAAATCTGAAGGTGTTCCTCACTTGATATTAATGACCTGAATAATCAAATTTAGGTTCATAAATTAATAATTAAATAACCTAATAAAAATTAAATTTATTTATTATAACCTTATTAGGTTCATTTATGTCCTTTTGATGGGTTAAGAGATTCAATTTCATTGTTTGGGATTGTTTTCTTCCTTGGTTTTCATGATCTGTTTGCTTATATTAATGTATGGATAAACATGTAGAATTAGAATGGTTTTCTAGAATAGAAGTTGTATATTATTGGTTAAAAAACATAATATTACATGGTCATAAAAAAAAATTGGTTATTTTTAGTGAAGATGAATCATTATATAAAACTTTAATGACATTTGTTTGGGTTAATTGGCAGTTCTTGATCACAACAAAATCATTTTGATTTATAAATTAATATCATGTGTAAAAAAGGATTCCAGAACCTTAAAGTACTAGAATTGAATATGGTAATATAAATTAAAAACCCGTCGTCCTTGAATGTGATAAATTAACACATCTCAGGTGGTGTTTTCATTTCAAGTATAAAAGAAGGGGAAAGGAGTGATGATGAAGAATTATTACTTTATCATAAAAAAATTATAGTACATGTAAAGTACTAGATTCATCACAACATTTGGATTAAAGGAGGTGAGGAAAGAAAAATAAAACAAAGGAACTTGAAATAAAAGAAATAAAAAGAGGAATTTACCTCTTGAAGTAATCTTCTTTGAGAGCCTCTTTAGGGGAGAGGTTTTGGTCTTTTTATGATACCAAGGGCTTATAGAAATGGGGTAGGATCTTGGGAGGATATTTGGTCAGAATTTATACATGGAACAAGGCTTGAGAGGAGTGAAGACAAGAGGGGGTGAGGAGGGGTTTTATAGTGGAGGAGAGGAGGGTTTTCCCATTATTTTACTCATTATTTTATTATTTTTCCAAATACAACCAATATTATTTATTCTTGTGACCAAGAATAGTAATATGTACATGTGATTTCAAATCAAGTTGTCTTAAATCATCCTTAAATCACCTATGACTTAATAAATCATGTATTTAGTATTTATCGTAAATTATCAGAAGTATTTTAGAAAAATACCAAAAATTCACCATAACCATTTTTTGACATGTAGAATAAAAAAATTAACTCCTTTATATCAAAATAATTTTATAAATATGTGAAATTTAATTTTTAAACAAAATCATTATTTACTTGAAAAATAAAGATTTTAAATTTAAAACTAATTTTATAATACGTTCAAAAATTAACTAAGGTCTCATAAAATTATCCTAAAATCATAGGAAAACAAAATATTTATTTAGGAATAATTTTTATGAAAAATAATTTTATTAATTTATTAATTTGAAATTTTAATTAAATATTTATTACTCACAAAAATACCAACACATAATTATTAATTTCTAAAATACTATATTTTATTTATAAGGTGTCTAAATTTTATTTATACTTTCATTGGTGTGGTTACTATTCATAAGGGTCATATTACTATTCATAAGGGTATGTTATTATCCATAAGGTTCAAGTTACTATTCATCAAAAATGTAAGTTGATCTTATCGGACTCTAAATATCTTACTGAACGCAACCGTGTATGTCAGTTTTTCAAAATTCAAATCACAGAGGTGGAAAAATTACGTTTACTGACTAGGTTATAAAAAAGTGATGTTTGTAGAGACTTAGTATTTTATGCATTTAATATTAAATTTATTTCCAAAATCTTGGGTTGTTACATCTTGTGCTCATATCAGACAAATACATCAAACAAAAATTCATACATTCTCGAGCTAGATAACCTCTCACAATAAAACCTTCAGGATAATTATTGGTTCGGACATATGATTTCATTGTTCACATATTTCTTTTAGTAGGATACATCCACAAAAATGAAATTGATCCCCCAAGAAGTTTTTTAATTGGAATATGGAATATTAAATGCAACATGCAGGTGAAAAGGGAAGGAGGAATTTTTTTCCATCTCACAAAAAATTAATGGAACCTCTTGTTTTATTTTTATCAACAATGCCTTGGATAACCTTTTAGCACAAAGGTATCTAAAAAATCATAAGTGAATTATTACCCTTAAATTATTTGATAGAAAATGTTGAATTTCTATTGGAATCAATTCATGAAGAAGTATGTGATAATCATTAGTTTTTAGGGATTTTAGTTTCAAACCCCTTATATTGTCTCGTTTAGATATGTTGCTAGAATAGCCATCAGGAACCTTGATATTCTCCAATACTACCAGAAATTGATCTTTCTCTGATGGTTTCATCACATAAGAATCACAATGAACTTTCCATTTTTTTTCACCGATACACAAAGGACACATTTCTAGTTGAATACCCCAATCCAAAAAGTCCTGAAGATATTGAAAGCCACCTTTGGTATTCCCCTTGATATTTATAAGAATTGAAAGAAACATTTAATATATATTTTTCTCGATGTGAATTACTTCTAAAAAATGACGTAACAAATTGATAAACCAATATGGAAACTCAAAAAAAGATACTTCTCTTTTTCCAATTGTAAGTAGCTTCAGTGTCAATATTCTTCTTCTTTGTATATTTCTGTTGACCTTTACCTAATGAAAATATGAAATATTTTAAAAAATTAAACACATCACTACTTGACATACTTTGAGGTGGTTGTTTAGTTTCAATAGTATTATCAAACCTTTGATAATTCTTCCTGTATTGATGATCCATTGGAAAGAATCATTGATGCCCCATGAAATTGAAACTAAGATGATATTTAAGCCTTCTCGATCATGTATTCTTTATACATACAGGACATGATAGTTTCCCCTTCATGATCTAACCAAACATCATTGCATAAGTAGTGAAATCATTTATAGTTCATAGAAAGGCATCACAAATCTGAAGTATATTTTTTGAAGAAACATTGAATGTTTGCACACCCATATCCCAAAGCTGCTTCAACTCTCTTATTAAAGGCTGCATGCAAGTAGACATCTATATCATTACCGAGATCAGAAGGTCCAGATATCATTATACTCAAGAAATTGAAAGGTTTTTTCATACACATCCATGTAGGAAGATTATAAACATGAATAAAAACTGGCCACGTGTTGTGAGTAGTAAGCATCTGACCAAATGGATTAAAACCATCACAGAATAAACCCAACCTAACATTATGCACCTCAGCTGCAAAATCAAGATGTTGTGTATCAAATTCCCTCCATGATAATCCATCTATAGTATGAACCAACTCATCATTACCTTTAATTCTCTTGGCATCATGTCATCGCATATTAGATGAGGTTTTCGTGTGCATGAATAGATTTTGAAGTCTAGTAATCAATGGAAAGTGACACATGACTTTATATATCACACAAGATGGTGTTCCATCTACATTTTCCTTCCATCGAGATGTACCACATTCTTTATAGTCGTTACATTCATCTATTTCCTCCCAAAATAAACTACAGTCTTTCGGAAAAGTATGAACTTTATTAGTAGAAAATCCAAGATTCTTAATTAAATTCCATGCCTTGTAATGATTTGATGGAATACCTACACCATCAGGAAGAAAGTCCTTCAAAAATATAAGAATATAATAAATGGAGGTATTAGAAATTCCATTCATGTTTTTTACATGATATAACCGCATTAAAAATTTCAACATGGTCATTTTAGTATATTCCTGATATACTGTAATTATGGCATCATCCATTAAAATTGTCACTCTCTCAACATCAGCATCTTCAATATTTTCCTCATGTGTATTGAAATAATTATCTTCTTGCACTGGCATACTATCTCTCATATGATGATGCAAAAATGGAAACCTATAAAATATCAAATTCTTCATACCAGTTATTTGTTTTCATTCATGAACAATAGAAGATTATCCCATCGCTCCATGATAATACCAAACATAATAGTTTGTTTGAAATACAGATTTCATTATATGGTAGTTAACCTCTTCCTGGATTAACCATGGTCTTCCAATACAATTATAGCATGGAAACTATATACAACCTCCATCTAAATCATTGTTAAATGAAAAATATAAAAAAATACAAATTATTTTGAAACTCAGTTGAAATATGATTGGTATGATACACCCAACTTCTATCCATTCTATTACAAGGAAAAAATTATCTTCCAATCATAATTAAAAAAATCATTACAACCAATTTTAATATTAAAGTAATCAAAGCATACTGGTGGTTATAAAAAAAATAATAAGAAAAATAACATAGGTTATAAGCAATGACTACAAATAATGAACCAAGGTGGGTATCCCTGACATTTTAGAATTCACTATCATGTTCAATATCCAAACATCTCTCCGGGAAGATCAAGAGGTGCAACAAACTCAACTTAAATGAAAAAAAAATCATTTTTCATAAGGTTTTATGAAATGAAATGAAAACACATCAAAAGTGTGTTAAAACTTGGTACATTTTTCTAAAACATTGTTTTTAAAATCAACACACACTCATATTTTTAGTAGAAAAAACATGCTTTCCTATTAAATTTATTCCAAAACTATTTTGGAAACAATATTTTACACTTTAAAGAACACACCCTGATAAAGTCATTTACAAAATATTTTGAAAGAACTATATGATTACACTTTCTCTTTCTTTCTTTTAAAACTTTTTAAAATCCCACTTCTAAACATAGAGATGTAAACCACATAAAAATAATAAGGAAATAGATAGTTAGTAACCACTATGTCAACCCACACAAAAAGGGTAAACAACAAGAATATAGGTTCCAAACAATAATATAAGAACATGGGGATACAATCAAAATACAAGATATCCCGCCACAAACTTGAGTAGTATCCTCGATCCACTTAATATAAAAATAATAATCAAGGGTGTCACACATAACCATTGGTGATGGTTTCACCCTCAAAACCCTATTGAAACTAACTAAATAAGGAATTCCATAAATAAGAAGGCACACAAACCAAAAATGGTAGTAGAAATAAAAAAACAAATTAGTATAAATTTTTAGAACTACAATGGAATATAAATGAGACAAAAAGTAACACCAAAAAGGTGGAAAACAAATTTGAGCCAACTGGTTGTACAAACTGAAGGTCTAATCACAGTCCCCTCATGAAAATCAAGTCACCAACACAATCCCAATAACCATCCACTTCCAAGGAAAGATGATATTGTATCCAACTAAAGATTAAATAGATGAAAATACCTTTACAAGATATGATTACTACATTCCTACCAACATGAATATGTTGGGTGTGAGAAGAAGCTAATAGGATACCACCATGAGTCCCATTCATTCATTTTATTATAGAAAAAAAGTTAAGAAAAGTTTTGGAAAATTGGGTTTGAATTTTTACTTTAAATGAATGGTAGAAAAAAAAAGTTTAATATATGCACTTCATAAATGATCCCCATGTTGTAAAACCTTTTCCTGAAATTGTTGATTTTTAGAAACAAATAAATTTCTAAGGGGAAAAATAATTAAATATAATTGTTTCAAAATTAAAACTACACATGGTATAAAACATTTCAAAATCATGCTAATACTAATGTCTCTATGAAAAAAAAATTCCTTTTTTTATTTAAAATCATACACACCCACCCACCTTAAGGTAATAAAGGAATTAGGGGTAAATAATCAAGAAGAAACATGATAAATACAAGGATGGAATAACAATAAAAAACATGGTTAATCCACAAAAGGGTCAACTCACCAAGAAATACCATTCAAGAAATAAACAATACAAATGAAAATGTATAAATGAATGATCCATAACATAAATACATATAATTAGGTGAAATAATGATAACTAACATGACCACACAAGACATGAAAACATGTAACTAATTGTCAGTAAGGTGTAATCATACATCTATCCACTGAATCACTCTATGTAGTCTCCTCAGTGAAAAACAAAAAATCAAGGTTTTACATACAACTAAGGGGGGTCTAGCCAATGCACAAACTTTAATATCCTATAAATGTCCCACTACTACCCACTTATAAACCTTGGTCTTCTTATGGAATAATAATTTAGGTAGACTATTTACAATAACATCATCACAAGATAATAACAATCCGCTGGGATTAACAACATTATCACATCCTTCCCACCTCCTGCACTACCATCAATGTGACCCCTAACACACAAGAAAAAAATACATCACTTAACCAAGAATCTATCCCATGGATAAGAAAAAAAATCAACAAAATAAATGGGGACCAAAAAGGGAACCATCAATGATCAACTTATAACAATGTGTCAACTAGGACTTCACTTTTATACATACAACATACAAAATTGGAAATTTTTGTACAAAACAACATTCCATGCCAACACAATTACAAAAAGAAATATATTCATCAAAAATTATAACCACACAATTCCTGGGATGCCTCCGTTCATATTTTGAATCAAAAAATACCATCAAAACATGAAATTCCTCTTTTAACACATAAAATTAACCCAATTTGGAAGCCTCGTTTTTCTTATAATAACAAAAACATGTGTGTTTCATTATGAAAACAAACCATAGAATTTTATAAAACATAGGGAGTTTATAAAAAAACATTTCCTATCAAGATAAAATTTCAATCAGTAAATTCCACCCATTTTTCACATGACAAACAATCAAAATAAATGAATGCAATAGAAAATTGACCCTATATATAGTCCACGCCATGAATATTTAGGCCAAATATGAATTTAGAAAACACTTGTAACATTGTAAATCTTGAATAAAACCACATGAAACATAAACACCAATATCAAACATTGAAATTATTCCACCTTCAATAAAACACTTGAAAAATATTAAAAAACTATAGAGAAGAAATAAGAGGAGGGAAGAAAGTGTTACCTCTCAAATATCACAACAAAAAATTGTCGAATAAAGAACACATCGGATGGTTGGGTATTCCAAAATCACATGAGGAGGGAAGTGGGGCAACCGAAATGGCCTTAGGAGAGAAGTGGGGTAGCCAAAGTCGCCTGAGGAGGGCAGTAGGGTGGACAAAATCACTGGAGGGGAGGGAGGATGTTGGCTGAAGTCACCTAAGGAGAGGGGGGACGTGGGGCAATCGAAGTCACCTGAGGAGGGTAGTGGGGTGGCTGAAATCGCCAGAGGGGAGGGAGGATGCCATCCAAAGTCACCTGAGGGAAGGGGGACGCGAAGATTCATGGGAGGAGGTTGGGATCAAATGAGGAGGAAGGGAGGAGGAGCCTGAGTGGGATTCTAATATTCAAAAGGCTATACCAACAGTTTCAAAAAACCATTGTTATAGGCTTGTACAAGCACCTCTATACCAAAGGTTCTTCTAAACTGTGGGTATAAATCTATTGGGATAGGTCCTTTTTCCAGTAGTGGATGCATGGGGTTCCACTTTTGATCATCTTTGATCGTGAACCAGGATTCACATCTAAATTCTAGAGAAGTCTTCAACATGATTTGAGTGTTGAATTGAATTTCAACATGGCCTATCAACCCCAAACTGATGGAAAATCTAAAAGGACTATTCATATTCTTAAGGACAATATAAGATCCTTCTCAATGGAATTCAAAGGTAAATGGGATCAACATATCCCATTGGTTGAGTTCTCATATAACAATAACTTCTACTCGAGTATTCAAATGGCTCCATATGAAGCTCTATATGGGAAGTGATGTAGAACTCCAATTTTTTGGGATGAAGTTAGGGAATGAAAGTTACTTAGACCTGATCTTATGAAAGAGATGACAGAGAAGTTTCAATCCATTCAAAAACATATAAAATTTTCTTAGAGTCGGAAAAATATCTATGTTGACAACCATCGAAGGGACTTGGAGTTTTCTGTTAGAGATAAAGTTTTCCTTTGAATGTCACCATGGAAGAGATTAATGCAGTTTGGAAATAAAGGGAAGATTATCCTAAGGCACATTGTCTCCTTTGAGATCCTTTATCACATAGGAGAAGTGGCCTATCGGCTTGAAATTCCACCAAGTATGGATCCAGTTCATGACATGTTCCATATATCACTCCTGAGAAAGTACATACCTAATCCCTCACATGTACTGAATCCAGAGGTGGTGCAATTGGAGAATGATATCTATTATAAGGAGTAACTGGTGAAGTTCTTTGATGGTAGAGATAAATTTCTATGAAAAAATACCACTCACCTGGTTAAAATACTATGGAGGAACCACAAATAGGAAGAGGCGACATGGGAACCAGAAGAAGTGATGAAAGAGAAGTACCCTCACCTATTTTCACCTTAGTATATAAAACAAAATTTAGAGGGTAAAATTTCATAAGGGGTGAATAATGTAACACCCTGATATTTTATGAAATATTTCTCTTTACATAATTTAAATTCTTTGGTAGCTTGTGTTGAATGCAACATCGAGCTTAAACGAGCAACTAAATTTTATTATTTAAATATTACAGTTAAAAACTAGTTGTTAGAATGGAGGGTATGAACATGATTAACTAAATTATGAAAATATGGTTTACACATGTACATATAATGAATTATTTGGTGACCAATTAACTATAAATGAAAATAAAACCCTTTTTAAAATAAAAGTAAATATTTTTATGAAAAACTATTTAAATGAACACAAGTGTATTTTATACCAATAAAATAAAAAAATTACACTTTTTGGATTATATTAATGATATATATATATATATTATTATTAAATCTAATGTTTAACATTCATCCTATGTGTTTTCTAGACATGATATAAAAATAAATCCAATTTTATGGATAAAAAGCTATATTTTCTAAAGGCAGTATTGCCGCCTTTTGATAGCGCACTTATTTTAAAACTAAATTTGGACAATTTTATAAATTTTATTTGAAAAAAATAAACTTAATTTTTTGAAATCAGAATGTCAAAATTATCTTAGGTTTAATTTTTTATATTTTATAATAAGTTTTATTTTTTAATAGTGAAAAATACTAATTGTTATTGAAAAATGTATTTTATTTTTAAAGTTTTTAAAAGGTAAAATTATGTTTTGAATTATTTTTAAATTTTAATTAGTTACATTTTGTTTAAAATGATCAAATTATTATTTTTTAAATGGTTTTAATACTATAATATAGTATAAAACCATTTTATATTTTACAATGTCTTTTTTTTAAACTGTTGTTATTGAATTTTATCGATTTAAATTTAATTTAAATTGTGAAAATTATATGTTTTAAATTTTTAAAAATGGATTTCATATTTTGAATCAAGATTTCTAAATTTAGTAAATATACCCCTTTTATTTTTTGTCAATATGAATAGTAACCTTGGTAAATTTTTGTTGCCATGGTTAAGGGTAAATCAGGTAATTAAACAGTAACCTTGCTAAATTTTAGACCCTTGACACCTAATTTTTGAAATTTAATAATTTAATGGAAACTTGTACATGAAAATGATATATATATTATTAAAATTAAAGAAAGTGACAAAATATCACACTCTTATTTTTAATAAGTATAATATTTTTAATATAGGGTTATACATAAGGTATGATTAACTATAAATATTCTTCAGAAATCTAGAATATTTATATCCATCATGTTAATTTATTTATAATTTTTTAGGGATGAAATGCATACCTTAAATACTAACATAGCACTGATGTCATCATTATTTTATTAATGGAAATATCAAATAAATGATATTAAAAATACTAAAGAAATATAATTTGAATTAATTAAGGTGATCCACGAATTTTATAGATGCATATGAAATATTAGGGGTATATTAAATGATTTTTTTAAGTTATAATGTTTTATAGATATTTTTAAAAGTAAAATTAGCAAATGGTATCAAAATTGACAATAATGGTATTTTATGAGATTAATATTTTATTAAATTATTTAAAAATAATAAGAATATTAAAAAAATATGAAGTAATTATTATATGATCTAAAATTTTATAAATTGGATATTTATGGTCCAATGGAACTATATAATTAAAAATTATAACCTTTTAATATTAAAAAAAAGTTGTTACCATAATTAAAATTCAAATAGGTTAGTTAAGGGTTAATCAAAGTGATAAGGTTTAAAATAAAACTAAAACATGTATAAATTGTATTTATTGATGATATTAAAAGCTTATATTATATTATATTCTAATCCATGTACATTTGGTTTTATTTTTATATAAAATTAATTTATTATAATTTAATCTTTTGTGAAATTTCCAAAACACCCCTCTCCTCCCTTATAAATACCACTCCTTACAACTCCTCCTCACACCTTACAAGACTTGAATCTTTCCAAATACCTATAAAAAACTCTCCTACCCACTTTCCCTATATCCAAGGGTTTTTGGTCTCACTAAAAGGCCAATTCCAAGATCCTAAATCGATCCTTCAAGGAGGTGATATTCAAGAGGTAACATTATCAAACCACCACTCTTAATTTATTTTCTTCTTAATCCTTATCCTCACCTACTTCATACATAAGGGAATAATAACTCCAGTATCATGTATATACTATAATTTTATATTTATAATTTAATATCTTATTTCTACCCTTTTCTCATCTCCTCTTATTCAATGGAAGGAATCCATTGTCCGAATTATGGCGATTAATCATCTCCATGGATAATGAGTTTTCATTTTTAATTACCACCTTCAAATATGGTAATAAAAATATAATTATGGTTAAATAAGATTTTAATATATATATATTATAACTTTTTCCATGTTTTATAACTAATATATATATATATTATTAAATTATAAAACAAAACTAGTTCGTGGTGATCAAAAAACCACCAAAATAAACTAAACATTTATCATTAATGTTTTATCAAATTTATCATCCTCATGTGAGAAAATAAAATTATATATGGAAAAATTTAAACTTATTGAAGTGTTTTGATACTATTTAATTTCAATTATTTAGTTTTATTCTTATTCGACAAGAACTTCCATAATTATACACAAGTTAACTAATCACAAAAGCGTGAAATGAACACTCTCAAAACGAAGAAATTAATCTATATAACTAATCAAAATGGTCATAAATGAACTTAATAAAATTATAATAAATCAAATAAATGTATAATATGTAATTAATTAGGTAATTAAATAATCTAATTTTATTATCCATGATATTAAGTATAAGTTCATAACGCTTTCGGACATAAGGTAAGAGATCTCTCTGAACCTCCTTTTTTTCCTTTAGGTTACATTTTATATCTATTTATCCAATTTATTTATTAATTATTCTTATGTTCTTCTCATATATTCCATGTGTATGTACCAAAAATATTTATTTATCTCAATCCAACTTTCTTTGGTGTGTAATTATATGTTTTTAAATGGTTCCCTTCTTAAACCCTCTCGATAAGCAAACCTGATTAAAGGGGACTTCTCTTTTTCTTACCCATTTTAAATTACACTCCATAAAATATTTTAATCCACCAATATTTTTTTAAAATAACTCATTATATCATGAAAAATTATCTTAGTTCATTTTTTGTTTTATTAAATCAATTATTTCTTTATCCTCTTTAAAGACCCTTATTCTTTTCCCTTAAACTGCACTAAAATGGGTCATTTCTAAAGTTTCTTAAACACTGTTTTTCATGTATTCACTTAATTTGGACATAATTATTAATGATATATTCTTAATTTTATTTTATTACTGTATATAATTGATTTAATACCTTCTTTAATTGATATAATTATGATACACCCTTTGGTTATGCCTTATAACATGATTACAAAACTCATTTCTTTTAATGAGTAACCCTTATGTTTATTACTTATATTTGATTCTTTATGTGGGACACATATGCATGAACATGTCGTGATGGGTGTGGCCAGATAGCGCTTTAATTCATTGGGTAATGTTTAGTCTCATGAGATGTCATGTATGGGATTAGGAAGTAAACCTAATCCATTATGGGACTATGCCCACCATGTGATATAATCTTGAAAGTTAGCCTTGACTCTTGTTTATGTCATGTTATATATTACTGAAACTTACCTATGTTTCCATGATTATAATATTCCATGTCTTATATGTCATTATTCCTTATGTTTATTCATGTGTCATGCCTTTTATGTTACCATGTTATGCATTCTAACTCATGTGTTATACTTTATTCCCATGTTTATTTCCTTACTGGGTTTTTTAGTTCATCCCTTTTATCCATGTATTCCCCAGGTTGTCCTGTGAAGTTATAAGATCTCAAAGGGATTTAGGAGATCCTTATCGATATTAAATAAAACATTTATCTATTTTAGTTTTATTTTTTCTAATTATATATCTAGTCTTCCAAAGACAATAGACTTTTCAATCCTTAGTTTGTATTTTAAGAATAATTATGCTTAAAATCATGTAATATTATGTGTAAAGGGCTTATTTCACTATATGTAAAGAAGATAAATGTAAATAAAACCGATAATGCAACATTATAAACACATGAAATTCAAAAAAATTACATATACCTACCATATATAAACCATCCATGTATTAAGTAGTGGAGCCAATAGTCACTTGAGAGTCATACAACACCAATCCAATCATCAAACAGGCATATAATCCAGCTCGAATGTTTGAATAAATATGTGTGTAATCAACCACCAAAACCATAAGGTGTATAAGAGAACTATTGGAGGAAAAATACCATTGATATATCATGGTCGAGGATGGACGGTGTCAAAGGAAACATGACATCAAATGAAAAGAAACCTCTTTATGAAGAAATCCCTAAAAATAAAAAATCCACTTCAAATGAAATCATGAAGCACCAAAAATCCAAATTAATATCCCATTTAAAAATAAGCTAGTAGCTTGAATTATTTGGTCTATTAGATCATAAATTAGATGCATGATATAATATCACAAATTCTTGTGAAATCCATACAAGTAATGCATCAATTTTACATTAGTGAAATGGATTGACTAAAACTGATTCTTTTGAATGCGTATGGTGTGAAATTAAATCATCCCGCCATTATATGGTCATGAAAGGGTGAATAAATAAATAGATACACTAATTTTTAGTATAATATAGGAATATATAATGTGTTATACTGGTTTTTTGTAGAAAATAAGAAGGAAAATGTTTATATATGAGTTTTACACCAACCCAAAATGATAAAAGTTTTTATGAGAATTTTTGTGTAATACATGAATGTTATGTTATTGTAAAGTGGTTAAATATATCATTTTATTGGGATTGAGATTCTAAAATATTTTATTTTAGGTTCATGTAATATTGATTAAATTCCTTTTATTTTAGTTCTATATGGTAGACAATAATTATATTGTAGTTTAATGATATATAACTATAACAAATTTCTTTTTAGTTAATTTTCTCATCATTTTATCTACTTTTTTTGTAAATTTCCTCATCATTTTTATCTAATAATTATTTTGTTAATTTCACAGTGATCATGAAGAAATGAATTCGTCAATAAGGATGATGCACTCCTTTACTATGATCATGAAAAGGTGACTTCCTGCTACTTATTTAGTTAATTTTATCACCATTTTATTTATTATTTTTAAGTTAATTTCATTATCATTTTTATCTAATATTTTTTTTCAAATATCTTTTGGGAAGTCATATTTTTCCTTCAAATGTCTACAAAAAACCAGAAAAAAGAGAGCATGTTTCTTTTTTATGAGGCATTTCAGACATCTTGGGTTTTTATTTTCCATCAAAATGGAACATTTCTTTCTTTTCTATCTTGAAACTGATGGTTGAAAGAAAAACACACATCACATACTCAATCAGTCGCACCTCAATCTGATACACAGCGTGATTGGTATGGCTCAAATTTTATGTTTTTAGTTTATAATTTACATTTTAGTTCAAAACACAAATCACATACTCAAAACTAATCAAACACATTCCCTAATATCCAAACTACATTCACCTATATATATTTTTTATCAAAGAAATTTAGTGAGTTAAAATATAACATGGTTGGTTGGTTATTTTTTAATATTTCAAAAACCTCTTATCTTGCACAGACTTTCCAATCTTAATGTTTTCACAGTAAAATCATTGTCTAAATAAGTAATAGATTACTTAATATTTATGTTTAATTTATTTCTTTTTAGTATTACAAACATAAGAATTGTTTTCTTATACAGGTGGATTATTTTGTTTGAGTTAGGTTGTTTTGTTCAAAGATACACATGATCATGAGAGATTGGACTTGAAGGATGAAACTAAGATAATGAAAACAAGAAAATGGTTTAAGAATATATAAAACCATCATGAAAAGGTGAATTCCTACTAATTATTTAATTAATTTTATCATCATTTTATATAATATTTGTAAGTTAATTTTCTTATCATTTTTATTTAATACTTATTTAGTTTTTTTCACATATCTTTTTGGAATTCATATTTTTCTTTCAACTATCTACAACAATACAAAAAATAAATAACATGTTCCTTTCTGGTGGAAGAGAAAAACCCATGCTTCCTAAAATGTGAAGTGTTTAAGGGGGCATAGGGTTTCTCTTCCATCAAAATTGAACATGTTCACTCTTTTATATATTTTTTAATATAGTTGAAAGAAAAAAAATATATCTCATACTCAATAAACCATGCCTCAATTTGATACATAGTGTGCTTGGTATGACTCAGACTGCATGTTTTTAGTTTATAATTTACATTTTAGTTCAAAATACACAACACATACTCAAAACTAAGAAAACACAATAATATTGTTTTGATACTTTAAGAAAACAACCCATAATTTATTTTTGATGTGTAGAAATCATCCACACCTCAATCCAATGCACAGTGTGCCCAATATGATGCCAACTATGTCTTTTTATTTAAAATTAACATTAATTTTAGTAAGAAAGACAAGTGACATATTGAAAACCAAGAAAAAATTCTCAGATTGTCTTGATAATTTGGTATAATGATTCATAAGTAATTTTTGATGTGTAGTAATCAGTATCACATAAAACTAACACATGATGTAACTGGTATGACTCAAAGTGTGTGTTTCTAGTTTAAAATGACATTTTAGTAAAAACATAAGTGATGTTTTCAAAACCAAGAAAATGAATTTAAAATATTTTGATAAATTAAGAAAACAATACATAAGTCATTTTGGATGTATAGGAATCAATTTCCCCTCAATCTAACACAATATATGACTAATATGACTCAAATTGTGTCTTTTTATTTAAAATTGACGTTAATTTTAGTAAAAAAGAAAACTAACACACTCAAAAACTGAGAAAACACAGCTGTATTGTTTTTATCCTTTAGAAAAATAGTCCATAAGTAAATTAGGTTATATATGAATTAGTTGCACCTCAATATGATAGACAATGTTTCTGATATGACTCAAAGTGTTTGTTATCAGTTTAAAATTGACATTTTAGTTAAAAAAAGTTTCACTCACTAAAAACTAATAAAACACACTCAGACTATCTTGATAATTTAGTACAATGATTCATAAGTCATTTTTGACATTTAGGAACTGGTATCACTGTTTCATTGGGTTTTGGGAGGGAACATAGAATGGGATTTCCCTTGATGATTTGATTGAGGGATACTTTATGACCCTGCTTAATCGCACATATTGGGTCTACCATTTGTTTCGTCTTCCCTAGAAACTCTCAATGGTTCCCTTATCCATAGATGGGTACAAAATTTCTTTCCAAAGGCCGGTGGTTGCCTGGTTTTTCAGGCACAGTGACTCTTAGGGACTCGCATTGGTCGAGAGGATGGGAGTTTGGGCTCATCTCACCCTTTTTAGGGGATTTTTTACTACTTTATGACTCTCTTTTATATTTAAGATATGTTCATGAATCTCTTATTAATATCAATACAGGACCGGTTACCCTAACAAATGATTGTATATTAATTATATTTTATATGAAAAAGACTGGGATTTCTTGGGTTAGCCCATCTATATGTATCTGAGGTTATTAATCACCATTTGGTGATGGGTGGATACTTATATGATGGAGCTATATGACCAATCGTTTTTTAATGTACTCCCATGTATGGAGGTGATTAACATTCTAAGGATGATATTGATCCATTATGAGGCGTCCTACATATCCTGGTTATTGTAGGAATCAAAACCCACGTACTTCATTCGCATCCTTGGGACTAACCCCAAGGTATATACCCTTATATGTAAATGATGTTCTTACTATTCCACTCATCGGGGCTTATATATGGGGTTGCCTCGGTTGATGGATATTCACGATGTCTGATTATGTGTTCTTTACTTCCCCCTAAGCCCACATGAGTTATGCTCGGTGTGAGAAACAAGGGATAATAGATAAATAGCCTTATGGAATATGGATATGGGGCTTGGGTATTGGAACAGTCCTTGGGGTCTTCGTTATAGAGCTCAGGCCTTGAGAAGGTGTCCTATGTATCCTAGATATAGTAGGAATCAGAGTTTTCATAGTTCAGTTTATGTTGGGGCTTACGCAGTGAGGTCGCCCTATACTATTGTAGAATTTTAAAGCACATATGATATGATCATTGCTTCTCCCTAATCCCATGTGATTCATTCTCATTGTGAGAAACAAGGGACAACAAATAATCAATGTCATTTCCTTGAATAAAGGATTTGGATGTTAGGATTTCCCTATATGATTGATATGGGACTCGAATATTAGTGAGAGGTGGCCTACATATCTCGAATATGGTGAGAATCAGAGTCATCATAGTTACCTCTATGTTGGGGCTTACACACTGAGGTTTCCCTTGTACCATTATGGAGGTTTATAATTCAAATTTCGCAATCATTATGATTCCCTAAGCCCATGTAAGCTATGCTTGTTGTGATAAACAAGGGATAATAAATAATAAATTTCATTTTATTGAATAAGGGATTTGGATGTTGGGATTAAACAAGATGATTGATATGGGACTCAGACCTCAGTGATAGGTGGCCTATGTATCCCAAATATGGAAAGAATCGGAGTCTTCGTAGTTCCATTTATGTCTGGGCTTACACACTGAGGTTTAACTTATATTATTATGGAGGTTTATAATGTAGATGACACAATCATTGTGATTCCCTAAGCCCATGTGAGTTATGCTTATTGTGAGAAACAAGGGATAACAAATAATCAATGTCATAGCTTTGAATAAGGGCACTAGATATTGGGATTTCCCTGGATGATTAATGTGGGAATCGAACCTTGAGGAGAGTCGGCCTACATATCCTGAGTATGGTAGGAATCAGATTCATCGTAGTTCCCTTTATTTAGAGGCTTACACACTAAGGTTTCCCTTATATTTGGGGCTTACACACCAAGGACATGAAATGTCATCAAGTCCCTAGATTCCCTTTTGATATGGCCTTCTTGTATGGAAGGTGTTGCAAGACCCGGTTGGCATGCCCTGGGATCTATTGCATGATCTAGGTGGTATCTTCTAGGAGGTGTCGTGTGTCCTGAATGACACATGTATAGGGTGTCACGAGAGTCATCGCGTGTCCCAGGAGACACCTATAGAAGACATCGTGGGACCTATTTTTCATGTCTGGAGGGTGTTGCGAGTCCCCAAGTGACACATGTGGACGTCGTCATATGAGTCAAGAGATGTGTCCAATTGTTTTTGCGTGTATTTGGATGACACATGTGGTCATTGTTATATGAGTCAGGCAAAGTGTCTGAGGGACATCTCAAGTTCTGGTTGATGGACTTAGAGGATTCACAAGACCAAAGTGGTGTCTGTGGGAGAGTTGTGTGACTCATTCTGGCATGTTTGAAATGTTTCGCGAGTCCCAGGTGATGTGTCGAAGGAAGGTTGTGAGGTCTGGCCGTTGTGTCCTGGTGCTACCGCATGTCTTTGGATGACACACACGAAGTGCATAGGATGGTCCACAAGAATATCCTTCACTTAATCCTTCCTACTTTGATCATGGTTCTCACCTTTAGGTTGCAAGTACCTTGGATTTTTTTGGTGTCAGTTGTTCTGGGTTTCACGTGATCCAGTGGGCCTGTGGAATATGCTTCGCATAACCCACCAGATTCCCTTCGCCTGATATGTTAGTGATCACACAAAGTCCTTATTCCTAACACATGACTATTCCAACTATCCACTAGTGTATTACCTAATGGAAAGCTAGTCGTTTGCGTGATAGGTCATTCAGAGAAGTCTGTAGAATATTCTGAGCGTCTGATGTGTGTTGTAGCAGTCAGAGTCCAACCCTTTATTCGTGTTGGAGTGGGGAATTTATAGGTGTCTCTACACCACATTCTTGCTAGTTTGTGCAGCGTATATGGCGCAAGTCCAAGCTGGAGTCAGAGAAGGGGCTTGGTGCCATACGGTTTTGCATGTCTCTTCCATGGATTGCTTCAAGTGCATTGCCTAATTTTTAGTGATCGCAAGTCTTCTTCGTTAATGTGTCCTTTATCGGATAATTGTCGATTATTGAAGAATTTTTTGATCATCAGTTTGTGTTGAAGGACCTCCATGTTATTATGATGACATGTATAAGGGCCTTTACAAGATTCAAATTTCTATGGGAAGACACTCATGAGACCTTGGGTGACTTGTTCTGGGGTCTCATGGGACAATGTTACGGGTACACTGGGTGCGTCGCATGCCTTTCAATGACCATGATCACCTCTCACCTCCTCCCTTTTAATCCCCTTTATTCGATTTAAAAAAGGTTAGGATTCATGTGAGATTTCATGTGTGTTATCGAGGGTATTTCTTCTATTTTTTGAAGATGCGTTGCATGACCAATATGGGTCGCACGGGGGGTGTGCGAACATTCCATGGATGAATATTTCTGTGTGTCCTTAAGCACTAAGGATTTGTCTGGAGTGCTTTGCATAGTGAGGATGAAAATCCAAAGGTCTCTCACGAGTAAAGGTGGATGTTTCGTTGAGGAATCGTGGTGCCTTATGGGTTTTCAGGGGCATACATCACATGTCTTTCAGTGACCGCAAACCCCTATTGCCTCCTATTCTTTATCTTCTTCATTTTATGTGGTGAAGGATCAGAGGTCATGCGAGTTGGAATGAGTAATGGCCATTATTTTTACTTTATTTTTCAATGGTGTCTTTCCTAACCAATATGGACTATATGGAGAGTATGAAAGCATGTTGTGGAAAGGTCCATCCATCGTCTTTAGATCATTGTGGAGTTTTCTGGTCACTCCTGAGGACTTTAGTACAGTGAGGCTGACAAGCTAGAGGGGTTTTGCGAGATGCACCAGATAGGTCTCTGGGGACTCACGGTGCTTTGCAGGTTTCCAGGGGTGCACATCGCATGTCCTTCAATGATCATGAACCCCTCTCGTCTCCTTTCCTTTATCTCCTTAATTTTATGTGATGAAGTCCCAGAGGTCTTGCGAGATGGATTAGACCTTATCTAGGGATTTTATTCTTCCCAATAATGACTTGGAACATGAGTTGTTTGACCATCAGGGGTCCTTGACTTTGAATATCATTCCTACTTATTTTTTAGGGATTTTGAGTAATTTTTTAGGAAAGCCCCCTAATGTGCATCAGGTCTCTTTAAGGGGGAATCCACGAGTCTTTCCCTGGGATATGTGCCATGCGACAAAATTTCACATGAACTTGGAGTGGTCACGCAATCACGAGTCCTTTAGGGGCTTTGTGAGCCTTCACTCATCCCCTTTTTCTTTTCTTTCATGTGGAAGAACAATACTCATATTCGGGTATTTATTTCTTTGGGATTTTTCTAATGCTTATTTGGTAGGCATCAACAAATTCCCCCCCTTAGGAGCAATGTCTAAGGGGACAAGGACTCAGTTTTGAGGAAACTAAATGTCTGCCAGAGTCCTTGGTGGTGTCTTAAACCAGTGTTTTTGGGTGACATTTGGTCTACTGGGTTACACATCTATGGGTGGAATCTTGAGTGTGATAAATCCATGTAGCAGGCCTCGTGATTATTATCGTGTGCTTTTAGTTTAGGGTCTTTTATCTCAAACCATTGGTGTATTTTATTTTAAGGTCTTATAGATCAGACCTTAGGGATTCCATGCAGTTTATAGTATTATTTCCAGGACTTTTATGAATCATAGGGTTGTTAGGCCAAGGATGAATCAAAACACTTATGGGGTTCTAAGTAATACCATGGTGTTGTTGGGGATCACGAGGATTGGATTTCCTTTATTGCAAGGAGAAAATGTCTTTAGTCAGAGGGTTAAATCCCTTGTGTATCGATAGCATGGCCAAATAAATCTAATCTTCTATCTTTTCCAAGGGCTAAGGTGGGATTATGGTATGAATATGGTTGAGGAGGAGATTCTAGGGAAGCTAGGCCTACCTAGATAGTTGGTATGTGGATGATGTAAATCACAACCTGGAAATTTGAGCTGAGTGATATGGAATAGGGTAAACATGTCAGGTATTTTCCTTAACACTATGGGGTGTCAGGTTCTACCATGGTGTTTTTGAGGCTCACAAGGATTATAAGACCCTTTATGTTGGGCCAATATTCCTCTGGTTGGTGGGTTTGATCCCTTCTACATTGGTATAATGGATGAACCGAGAGATATCTTTTCCTTTCTTGGGGCTATGAAATATTTATGAAGGCTCAAACATCTGAACGATGAATTTGGGTATGGAATGAAGTCTATCCAGGATAGGTTCTGAAACCTTAGGGAAACTTATCTCTAACTGAACTGATCGAGCCCTATGCCTTTTGGTTTTGAATCACTAAGTGTGGGCCACCAAAAGGTTCAACAATTAAGGGTCGCATTCCATCCTTGAGAAAGGGTACAAAACATGGTGACACAACGTCGAGGATATTGAATCCACTTAGATATTTTGGTGTAGGAACTGTAAATCATGACCTGGGGTGTTTGATTAAGGATAATGATACAATATAGTCATACAAGGATTGGTTTAGAAATACTAAGATTTGGAGTGCTTCCATGATGATTCCAATGCTCCGATAATTAGAATGTCCTTTTTCAGAGTAGTGCATTTGGTTAATGTCCATATGCGCATATGCAGGAGTCATTGGCATGTATGCATAGTCAATAAAAGTTCCCTTCAAGAAATATATCCTTTCCAAGGTCCATGAAAGGTTATTGTGATTAAAGACACCCTAATTCATGAAGTTTAGTCAGTGGAAAGTGTAAAATACAAGGAGGGTTTGAGTACCCTAAAAGTTGTGCCACTACCTAACGAACACATTCTCATAGTGAGGATAAGTGGAAAATCATTGATCTATTTTTTTCTTAGACCAGGGGGTCTAGTGATCATATCTTTGCTTTTACTAGGGCTACATAATAGACCCTATGAGATTTATGCCTTATTTATTTTTTCATCCTAATTTTTTTTCCTAAACTCTGAAGATGAAAAGTTTAGCGGGTGGATACTTGACTTTTTCTTAGTCCTCCCTTTGTGGGTTTTTGACCTGATTAGATTTGTGTATCTTTCATTAGGTTTATGGTCTTGTGATTTATACCATTGTGTGATAGATTTTATGGTCATATATCTTTGACCAAGGTGTGAGCAGTTTAAGGTCATGCCACTTTTGGACCTAATATGGTAGATGTTACAAAAGAGGCTTACTAGGATATCTAGGGTCAATATTACTCTAACATCCTTCAGAGTGGGAGGTGGGAATGTTTGTAAATCACATCTCGAGTTCCTCAGATCATGAGAAATGATATGGGACAATCATACTGAGAGTAGTTCAGACATACTAAGATGTTGAGTATTGCCATAGTGATGATGCATGGGCTCATGGGGATTGGAATGTCCTTTTTCAGAGTGACTCATTTGGTTGATAGTCATAGGCACATATGAAAAAGCCATAGAAATGTATTCATAGTCAAGAAAATGTTCCTTGAATCCATATATCCTTTATAAGGTCCATGAAAGATTATGGTGATCTAAGACACTCCAAGAATGAAGTGTGGATTATGGGTTGGGGTGCTTCAGAAGATAGTGGAAGCACTCCATTCTCTAGTTGGTTGGGGTAAGGCTCTTATGGTCCTTTGATAAGGAGGTATGATGAATGATTGATTCCCCAACTTAACATCATATGGTGGGGATGTTCATCTGTGTAGTTTAACATCATGCGGTAAGGTCGTACTTCCATGCAATTTAACATTATGTGGTAAGGATGTACTTCCATGTAGTTCAGTGTCATGTGATAAGGACGTGAGAACCAATGTGAAAGGTGGTAATGTTTCAACTGGTCCCAAGGATGAGGACTTGGTCATCACTACATATCACATGGGGATGAGAATCAAGACACACATAGTTTTAGAAGGCCATGCAGTTTAACCTCTTGCGATGAGGATGAACTCCATGCAATTTAACGTCATACCATGATGATGATGCGAAACAGTTTAATATTGTGTTGTAAGAAAATATACGGACATTTTAGCATCATGTGATTTGAAATTTAAGGTGAAGATCCTATCCTAGAGATGCACAATGTGGTGCCATGAAGTGACCCGACGTGAATGAAGACCAAAGAGGTCTCAGCCACACCAAGCATCTTTCTAAGATAACTCAAGCCAATGGGGCCAGAGGAGGTTATACCTATGGTTGGGCTCGAAGATGAAATTTATGGGAATCACTATGTATCTCATGAGGATGATAATCAAGCCACATTTAGAGAGTCTCATACAGTTTAACATCATGCGGTAAGGACGAAGATGGACCGGTGCAAATTAATGGGGATGTTGCAGTTAGGCCCAAGAGTGGAGGTTTAGGCATAACTATGTATCCCATAGGGATGATAATCAAACCACATGTAGTTATTGGGGAACTATACAGTTTAATGTCATGCAGTAAGGACTCATTGTATACCTCTATGCCTTGCTTGTGAGAGTAAACCCCTATCAAAATTCCTAAGCCCACGTGAGCTATGCTCGGTGTGAGAAATAAGGAGCGGCATGGGTTTCCTCACAGTGTAGAGACAGAAAGGGGTACAACAAGGGAATTATATACCATATAGAGGATGGACCAAGATATATTATCAAGGAATCCCTAAGTATCTCATTGGAAATTAGAATCAATCCATACATAGTTTTAGAAGGTCCATGCAGTTTAATGTCATGCAGAAAGGATGATGGATTACCCAACATGAATGGGAAAAGGAGTTGTGGACCCATGTAGTTTTATGTCATGTGGTAAGAACATATTTCCATAAAGTTTAATGTTATGTGGTAAGGACGTGGGTGAATTGACATGAATGGTGGTGGATATCACAGATCTGTATAGTTTTATGTCATACAGTGAGGACATCGGCTATGCAGTTTAATGTCTTGTGGTAAGTTGAACTCCGTACAGTTTAACATCACGTGGTCAGGATGAATGACGGGGCTTACTCCAATGTGGATGTCCAGTTTCTGGAAGCTATGTGAAGTATTTATTGAGAAATATTACATTGGTGGGGGGTGTGACTCACTCCCCATCCATGGTGGCCAGCGAATAGGCTCCATTATAATAGACCTTGTGTATGAAGTAATGTCCTTACCACTTGGGTTTTAGCTTTGGGGGATTATTTCCTAGTATCATTGGGGTTCTGAGGACCAACACCAGTTCTCCCTAAAGAAACAAATGAAGGTTAACCTTTTTATTTAAGGCTTGTGTTATCCGGTTCTGGTGGACCTTGAGGTTGTGCAGCTTGCACAACCTCTTCTCATTCATCCGTTCTAACTCATCCAGTCGTTTTTTGTGATTGTTCATCATATAAGAACTACCCTCAAATGGATATTCATAATAAGGGTAGCTAGACTCTTATGGGTAATACTACTTCGGTACCGTACACTAGTTAGTATGGCATTTCTTGTGTAGCAATACATGTGGTGGTACAGTAGGCCCACAAATCATGGAGAAGTTTTTTTTCAATACTTATTGTCCTTGTTCACCATCTCCTAGAGTATATTTGATATAGTCTTGTTGAAGTACTCTATCTATCTATTTTCCACCACATGATAGTGAGATGAGTGATTGGACTCGATGTTGTACTCCTGGTATATCTTCTTCAACTCTGTGGAATAGAAGTTGGTGTCATTGTCCATCAATATTGTGTGAGGGACCCTGAACCTAGTAATGATATGGGACTTCATGAAGTTGATGATGCTCTTCGTCCCGACTTCCTTGAGGGGTATTTCCTCATCCCATTTGTAAAAGAAGTCGATAGCAGTAAGGATGTACTTTAACTAATTGGCTATGGTTGGGGGATATTCCCCCACAACATCCATTCCCCAAAAGGAAAATGGCCGATAATATCTCATTGTATGCAGTAATTATAGGTGTTTATGGATGAAGTTTTCATGAATTTTACATGAATGACATTTTTTGGTGAATTTAACGCATTCCTTTATCATGGTTTTCTAGTAATATCCCAACCTCTTGATTTGGTGGGAGAGACTGGTCCTAGATTGATGAGAACCGCAAGAGCCTACGTGGACTTCCTCCATGATGGTGAGAACTTCTCCTTCTACTATGCATCTAAGGAGAAATTTTTCAAAGCTACACTTATAGTGGATTTTCTGGTCATTTGGGCCATCCTGGAGATTGAAGTTCGCTTCTTGGCACCGGATATGTTCCCTTCCAACATGATTCGTTGGAATATTACTGTCTCAAAGATAACCGATTATAGGCTCCATCCATCCAGGGGTGGTCTCTACTTCATCATGCTCTAGGGCAGTGTTGAATTGGTTGATTTCTTCCATATCACATACTATGATTGATGACACCATTCTTAGCCAATGTGTCGGCATGAGCATTATGTGACCAGGGGACATAATACAGCATAGGATCAAAGGGGAATTTTGCCATTAGTCCCCTGACATTACCATTGAAGGGGGATAGTTATTCCTTATTAATGGAATATTCACCATTGATCGATTTTATCACTAGTTTAAAGTCCCATTTGATGTTCAGGTAGGTGGTGTAAAGTTTTAGGGTGAGTTCTAATCTAGCTATTAGGGCTTGGTACTTAGCTCTATTATTTGTGCAGCCTTCAGATGGTAATAAAGAGTAATGTAGAACTACTTTGTCTGGAGAGACAAATATAATCCCCAGACCAACCTAATTGAGCTTTGGGTGCTCCATCCTTGAGTCAATGGGAATCTGAGAGGTGCCATCAAAGTACATATCCCATGTTCGGTGAGTGTCATGGATATAGAAGACCTCTTCTTTGAAGAGTTCAGTGTCCTCTGGTGTATTTACCGAAGTAGGGTGTGCTTCTAGGAAGTCAGATAGGTCTTGTCCTTTCACCAACTTCTAGGAGATGAACTGGATGTCATATTACTACAGAATGAATTCCCATAGATCCAAGCACCCAATCAACATAGGGAAGCCAAGAATATACTTGATTGGATCAATACGAGAGACCATATATATTTCATGGTGCTGTAAGTAATGCCTCAACTTCTACACTGTGAAGATGATTGCAAGGTAGTTCTTTTAAATATTGGAATATCTAGCCTCAGTGCCTAGCATGGTTCAGATGAGGAAGTGGAGGCTATTCTCGCTACCAGCATCATTATTCTGTGTGAGGATGGCACCCAATGAATGGTCCATAGTAGCCACATGTAAAAGATGAGTGGTCTCCCTTCCACTAGGGGCATCAGGACCAGTGGGTGTATCAAGTAATGCTTGGTACTTTCAAAGGCTTTCTGACATTCATCATCCCATTGATATGTGACTCCCTTCTTCATTAGCATTGTGAAGGGAAGAGATTTTCTGGCCATGTTGGATATGAATCATCAAATGTAGGCGAGGAGGCCTTAGAGTATCCTTAATTCTTTTAGATTTATGGGGGGTGACATTGCTAGGATAGCACTAGTCTTATCTGGGTCTACCTCAATGCCACGGTGGCGTACCAAAAATCCAAGGAATTTTCCTAATGTTACCCCAAAATCGCACTTCAACAGATTCATCTTCAAACTATGTTGTCGTAGCTTGTTGAAGATTGATTGGAGGTACGTAAAGTGATCACATAGCTATCGGGATTTGACGAACATGCCTTCAACATAACATTCTGATATCCTTCCCAAGAAAGGCTTAAAGATGTGATGAATGGTGCACTGATATGTGGTATCAGCGTTCTTTAATCCAAAAGACATGACCTGGTAGCAGAATATCCCTTGAGGTGCTATGAAGGTAGTGGCTTCTTCATCCTCATGGGACATTTTGATCTGATTTCACCTAGAGTACCCGTCCATGAAAAAAGGGCTTGTAATCTAATAGTTGCATCGATCAATAGTTTTGTTATTGGTAAGGGGAAATCATCCTTCAGAAAATATTGATTAAGGTATCTGAAGTCAATGAAAACCCAAATTTTATCGTTCTTCTTCTTGACAAGGATGATGTTGTCAAGCCATCTCAGATATTTCACTTATTGGGAAAAGTTGGATTTGATCAACTTGTCAACCTATGCCTCTACATTTGTAGTGTGGGATGGTTGCGTCCTCCTGGCTACCTTCTTGAATCCTAAATCCTCATCGGATAGCCCAAGATAGTGCATAACCACATCTGAATTCAATCCAGGAATTTTTGTATAATTCCAGGAAAACACATACCGGTGTTGCTTTAGAAATGAAATGTATATATTTTTCTCTTTGGGGCATGGAGGAACTAATCAAAGTAGGTTGTGGATCTTCTTCTATCCCTGGGTTTATCTGACTGAGCTCATCTATGGTGGTGGAAACTCCTTCCTTGAATATTGGAGGGTAATTCCTGAGATCTTCCTCATCCTTTTCCATTTTAGAGTCTGTGGAGATGTCCTTGGGTGAGGATGGAAACCTGGGGGCATCTCCGTCACTATTAGGGTGAGGGAGTTCATGAGAAAAAACATCATCATCCCTTGTCATCCGAGTTGTAGTGGGGAGATTCCATAGTTTATTGTCACTGAGGACAGGAGAGGCTTGGACCTCTAGAATCAGGTCTTCTATTTCGACCATATTTATGGGTAGCACATAATCATCATCAAGCATACTCTAGGGATTCATAGATCTGGTCCCTAAGCCATTGGGAGTTTCAACCTATGCATCATTTTCTTCTATTGGTTATCCACCTCCCTTCTTGTAGATGTCTGCTTTGACATATGTGTCCCCACATGTCTCAAAGTGGAAATTGTCGCTATGTAGCATTTCATCCTTCCCATTGATGGGGTACTTCAAACATTGATGAAATTTTGATGGTATTGTCGAGTGGATATGAATCCAAGTCCTCTTGGGCAGGACATTATATGTGGTGTCATGATGGATAACTATGAACTCAATGTCAGATGGAGCTCCCCAAATTGGGTATCAAGCTTGATCTTCCTGAGGGTCCTTTACTCATGCTTATCATACCCCTGGATGGTCAGCTTTGTAGGGGATAATCCCCCTTAGTTATACCCCAAATGTTGGATAGTTCGTGCTAGGATGATATTGATCCCATATCCATTATCAACCAGTACCCTTTGGAAATTGATATTATTGAGTTTTCCCGAGACGTACAAGGATCTTATGTGACCTTGGATGGACTCTTCCTGGTCTTGACCAATGAATGAGATGGTGACATGGCATCATGTGGATATAGTCTCCACTCGATAGGCCTCAGCTATAGTGACTTCCATCTCAAACTTCCGTGGGATCCAGAGGGCTTCAAAAAGTGACTCCCTGAGTTCTTTCAAAAGAAGAATCGTATAGAGGATTGATAGCTTGGTTGGGACTATAGCTAGTTGTTTCAAAACATCGTACTTTTGTGCTAGAGGTTACCGCTTCCCGATATGGGGCTGCTCTTGGGCATGCATCTCGAGGGATGGATCATGTGGTTTAGGAGCTGGAGCGGCTAAGGTGGATGGACCTAGAGCTTGTGCGGAGGTTGAGGGAGTATCTATTGCTAGTGGTGAAAGTCGTTTCGGTCTTTCCCATTTCCTGTGTTGATCATATTGAACTCCCGCTAAATGGTCATGAAAGAAAATCGGTTGCGGACGACTACTGGTGGGCTCTAAGGTGCCTCCCTATCTCTTCTAGTATTTTTGGAGTGCTTTACCATGAGTCTCGACTGCATAAATATCCTCCATGGTGACACAAACAGAATATTGATCTCAACCACATTCGCGTTGTCCCCTGTATCCTCACCTCCGGTGCATGCGGCTCCTCGTTCCCCTGTTATATGTAGAAAAACCATATTTAGGGGAATACTCGTTATCGAAAAAGGGATTCGTCAAGTGTATTGTGTTGATAGAACCAAATATGAGCTATTCTTCTGATGGGGATTCTATTTGGTGAGGCGATACATGTTTTAGAGATGTTATATGAAAGAAGTCCATAACGGTCAGGGCTTTCTTTGGAGCAGAATATGATTCTTACTCCTCTGTTTCTTCCTACTTCTGATGGTCAAACCCACCCTTGGGAGGCAACTCAGACATCTCCATTTTGGTTGGTGGAGTCATTTCAAGATTGTACAACTATTATTTTAAGGAACCATGAGCTTGATCAACTGTTTTTTAATTCATCTAATTGTCAAACTTTTTCACTTGCCTGGCTAGGACTTTCTAGCAACCTTCCTCTTCTTCTGACCAGACGATGGTTACACAAGACACCTGTTATAGAGAATTTCCTAACATCACTTGTATGGAGTCAACCATGCCTTGAAGGATGTTTTTGAAGACAAAATAGTTCTGGATATTATGACCCAACATTCTATGGAAAGGGAAGTAATCAGAACAATTGATGAGGTTGACTTCCTCAGGCTTCCTAGGTTGTGGGAGCATGAGAAGTTTATTATCCATGGATTCTAGGAAATATCCTAGGACTTTTTAATTTCAGAAGGAGTATACTTTTTTCATCTATTCCTCAAATCTTGGGGGACCCTGGTTTCTCTGTGCTTCTGGACGAGGGCGATTTTGTGGTTAACGTTGCTTGGTAGGAGGTGTTAGGCAATTCGGAGCTTGCCTAGGTGCTTGGATGGGCACTACTACTGGCTTGAGATAAATAGATGCAGCTTCCGCTATACCTAGTATCTTCCCCCAGGATGCATGCATGATCCAAGACTTAGATTGGGTTTGTTTAATAGCTTTTTTTAGGCATTTTATAGTTTCAGCGAACTCTCAGAACCTGCCTGAATATTTCATGGAGATTAGGTGTGTCTACAATTCATCCTTAAGATTCTTAGTGTAGATTTCTAGTAGTTGCTTCTACAAGAGAGGGATACTGAGAGAGTATGTCAAACCCTTCCATATTTCTATGAAGTCATACACCCACTCGTTCTCACGCTATTTTTAGTTCTTCAGGTCAATGATCATGGTATTCCTCGGTGTTGAACTGAACTGATAAAGGAACTGATGATGAAGGTCTTCCCATCTCGCAATAGATCCCACTGGCAGACTATTGTACCAAACAAAGGTTGTCTCTATCAAAGTATGTACGAAGAACCTCATCTTTGTGTCCTCCTACTGATCTCGGGGGGCCATCATCAACCCACATCAGGACACAAAGTGTGTGATATGTTGTTCAGGGTCGCCCACACCATCGAAGGTGGAAAAGGTGGGATTTCAAAAGCTGGTTAGAGGTGGAGTATCATCTACCCATTTGGGATATGGATTCTTCTTAGGTTGAATGGGTGCATGTCACCCTTCCATGGATTCCATTCAATTAGCCAGGGATTTGATGGTGGTAATTAGCTTTGGGGGTACTACCACCTGAGCTGCCTCTTGTTCGTAGGGAGTGGGTGGGGGCGATGAGGTGGTCCTACTTTCATTTTCTGTTGATCCTTGATTCATCCCATGACTGAAGGGTTACCTTGAAAAAGGAGGGAACTACTGGAAAAAATGGATTATTGTGATGGATCAATTGTGATGGGATCCCGTCACAAATAGTCTTTTGTGGCGGTGCCTCATTGCAATTGATCCATTGCGGAAAATGGCGTCACAAATATTACTTTTTTTTATGAACCATCGTAAAAACTTATTAGTTGCAATGGGAAGTAGCACTTTCGCAAAAAAAACATTCGGCGGATTTTTAAGAAATTATTTTCAACGGCCCAACAACCCATTGAAAATAGTTTCCTATTTTTTGCTTTTTCATGACGAACGGTCATAATTACTAATTGTGATGATTCGTCCCAATTACCTCTAGAAATATAAAAAAAATAAACCCTTTTGTGACAGACCATCACAATTAGTATTTGCGATGAGCCCGTCATAAATAGTAGAAAATTTAAAAAAATAATAATAAAATAATAAAATAATATTAATAATAATATAATATTAATATTAATAGAATAAAATTATTTATAAAATAATAAATCATATTGTCTCACTTGACCTTCGAGTCATGATTTGTTTTAAGTCGATGATGTCTGTTTGGGTCCCCCCCCCTCTCCCTTCTTCCCTTAAAAGGGGGTTTTGCTTTTAAATAAAAAAATTGAAGGCCTTAGGGCCGTTGGATGGAAAAAAATATAAAAATATATTAATTAATAAAATAATAAATATAATAAAAAAACAATAAAAACTGTAATTTTCGAGACAATATAAAACACACACTATTTAAAACTTTAAATAGTTAATATTACAAAAAAATACATTCAAATGTTTCATCATAAAATAAAAATATATCACTGAGGGGGGGGGTCGTCTGGAGGAGCTGGAGGAGATGGTAAAGTGAACTCCATCCCTAAACTGAGAGTCAGACATCACATGTACTTCATCGGCTCCTGCTCCTAATCCTGCTACCATCAATGCATCTCATCCTGCATCTACTACTACTGCTATCATAGGAACTCTTCTTCTTGTTGTTGTTTCCACTAACGCATCTCCTCCTTCTCCCTACGCATGGTATCTATAAGCTCACTCTGAGCTCACAACTTCTCCTAATATTGTGCATGAGATGATGATGACACTTTGCGGGTTCCTCTCGAGTGAGACACTGATATCACAGAGGTGCTATAAAAACCACCAGGGGTTACTCGAGAGTCGATACCAACCACTCGGCCTTTCTCGAAGCCATACTGGGTCGCATGCATCCATGTTGCCTCATCAAATCAGGGGTCACTGGTCGAACCATCGGTCTTGTCATGACTCTTAACATTTTCCTGAGACGTCACAGCCTCATATGACTCCTTCAATTGCAATTTAAAATTAAAATATTTAAAATATTATTTGTAGTTAAATTTAAAACTAAAAAAACTTATATTGAACACAATCTGACGCTAGCAAGTACCTCTAATCTCCTCAGTGGCTGGATCACTATACATCCTCCTATAAATGTCGTACTCCATAATATCAGGTTGTACGGCTGCCTATATGAATATAAAATAAACCGTTTACATTTAAATTTATATAAAATATTTAAAAAAAATTAATTGTCATATGCTCACTATGCGTACTGAATGTACGACTACCATCTTGATGTGTCACCTCCTATCTCCCCCGATTTTTCTGACCTACTGATGATCTACTCTAAAATCGCCTACTCAATCAGTATGTACATAATCCATTCCAAATCTAAGATAAAATATAATCAGGTCAGTGGGCATGAAATGTCTCATCAAACTCCTTCACTCCTACTTTCTCCATTTATTTCCTTTTCGAATTGTGTAAAAACTGAGTGCAATGCAGACACATATCTCCCTACCATGCCTTCCAAATAGCCTCACACATTCTCTTCTCAATGGGATACCATAAATCCTACAAATAATTTATTATTTCAAGTTATTAATTAAATTAATTTCAAAATAAATATTATTTATTTACATACCATCCAATTCTTGAACATGCACTGCTAAACATCAACGGAAATCTGATCTCATGACACCCATGCATTAGAAAAATAATTGTGTAATATAGTGCTCCCCTGTCCAACAGTTATATGTGTAAAGATGTGAAAAATTAATAATTAATCAAACAATTAGAATATAAATAAATTAATGAAAACTAACTAAAATTCATAGGTAAACATACCTCTACGTGCATAGATCAACCCCAAGATGTGGACGTTGCTCAAGGATAGGGTCAGGAATCATCAGTCGGATAAGACCATGCCCCCTCCGAGTGACCCCTAAACTGCCAACAGTCTAAGGGTCGGTGGATACGACATCCTACTCATCCAAAGGTATATCAACCTCCTGTAACATACGATACAGATCCTCATCCATCTGAAACATGAAATGATTGTTGTTAGAAAACAATTGAAAATAACTATTATATATAGATATATATTATATATTATTATAACCATCATTTTACTGTGTCAATGTCCATCTTCATCCTCATATTCATAACTATCGATGTCAATGTCTTCATCTTCCTCCTCAAAATCATCAATTTCCATATTAGTTTCAGTTTCATTATCTCTTGTCATTTCAAATTCAGTTGTAACATCATTAACATTCCCTTCACCATCATCCCTTAATTGTGGGGTGTCATAAATGATATTCATGTCTCTTCTTGAAAAAGATAGATTTAGAACAGTATCTTGAAAATTTTCAATTCCTTGCAGTTCAGTAGAACCACATTCACTTTCAATAAACTGATTCTATTGATATTTAATTTTTATTATGCTCCACCAATCACCCAACTCCCTTGAAATAGCACAATAATTTGCATAATAAATTTAATGTGTCTGATGAGCCAATAAAAATAGTTCATTTACTGTAAGAATACTTTTATATTTAATATCAATGATTCTATGGATCAGATGAATATGCAAGCCTCTCTTAGTATCCAACCACTGACATTTAAACATTGTTATGTAATGTTGTCCCATATAACATAGTTCAATGATTTCTTCCAAAATGTCATAAAATTCAACTTCAGTTTCTCTATGATGAGATCCTCTCAAGAAAACACCACTATTCATTGTTTTTTTATTCCTCATATGCATGTGTATGAAATCAAAAATCATTCTCCACATATGAATTATAATATTTAACCATTTTTTATGGTGGGTTACTCAATAGAGACAATCTATTATCAATTTTATCAGCATGTTGAGATATCGGAAAAGTTGTAAAACAATTATCACAATAAAAAGTATTAAATTTTTTTTATTTGAAATGAAAAATAATTTATGTCACCAGTTTTTGAAACCAGTAGGAAATTTTTTTTTGATGTCATTTTTCAAGAACAGCTGCTGTAATTTGTGGAAACTGTTTCTTGATATGATTATCATATAACCAAAAAAAATATTAATATATTGTTATAAAAATTATAGAATAATTGATAAGAGCAATCACAGTAAAAATGGTGTAATTTATTCACAGTTGAGCAGAATATATGTATGAGTTCTGTGATGTTCATCATCTGAAACCCATCATTCATAAACTCCATCGAAGCCAAGTTCGGGCTGATTGAAAACTGATAATTCATTTCTCATGTTGTTTTCAACATTTCCCTCATTACATCTCATGCGATTGTGTTTTTAAGGATATTCATATTGAAATTAATGAGAGAAGAAAAAATAAATTTCCTCTTGTAAATAATCTTCTACAATTGAGCCTTCAACTGATGCTTTGTTGCGTACTTTTTTTTTCAATTTCTGTATGCATATCTCAAATGGGTATATCCATCAGAACTATATCGAACATCCACATTTTTTATCATGAGGAAAATTTAATATCAAATTTTCCATTGAGTCAGAAAAACCTGGTGGGAATATTTTTTTCTAGTTTACATAAAATTAAAACAACATCTTCTTGTAGTTTGCTTATGACATCATAGTCTGTTGTCGATGCACAAATGTCTTGAAAAAATATGATATGTATGTAAGTGCATCCCAAATCATAGGATTTAACAAACCTATTAATCCAATTGGTAGAATTCTTTCCATTAAAACATGGCAGTCATGACTTTTCAATCTGGTAATATGACCATTTCTGACACATCTTCCCAAATTAGAAGTATAACCATCTGGAAGTCTCAAATCTACAATCCACGAACAAAATAATAAGAGAATCTCTTTGGATAGTGTATAATCTGATTTTGGATTCATTAACTTCTATGATCTGACATTTTCAAACAGTTCAAGTTCTGGTCGCTTGCAAATTTGGGCAAGATCTAACCATGCCTTTACATTATCTTTGGTCTTACCTGGTGTATCCAAAACTGTATGAAATAAATTATCAAAATAGTTCTTCTCAATATGCATCACATCCAACATGTGATGTACCAACAAATCATACCAATATGGAAAATCCCAAAAAATGCTTTGTTTTATCCAATTGTGCTCTTTTCCAAACCCATCAATTTTTTGTTAGTTTATTGTTGGTCCAATTGTGATGGGAGGTAATGAAGAGACAATTGATTTTAACTCTGTACCTGAGATCATTGTTGGAGGCCCATATTTTTCAACTGTTCCTTTTCTGAAATTATATTTGTTTCTTTGAAAAGGATAATCAGTTGGAAGAAATCTGGGATGATAGTCGAAAAAACAAGGTTTTTTCCATTGAAGAGCATAAACATTTTGTTGTCTATCACACAGTACACACATTATTTTCGACCATGTGTACCCTAGCTAGATAAAATGCCATATACTAGGAAGTTACTAATTTTCCATATCAATTCAGCTTTTAGTAGGAAGTTTTGTTTCGCAGCAACATCATATGTACTGACACCATTACTCTATAGTGAATTCAACTCATCAATCAATGGTTTCAAATAAACATTGATATTATTTTTCAGATGACCTAGAATTAATAAGGTCAAAAAGATATATGGATCCTTCATAAACATCTATAAAGATAAATTATATAGATTTATAAAGACATACCAACATGAATACTGACTACCTAAGAACCAAATGGATAGAAACCGTCAGTAGAAAGACTTAATCACACGTTTCGGACTTCTAAAGAAAATGATGGATGCACTTGGCCAAAATGTTTCCATGAATCACCATCATAGGGATGATTTAAGCTTTTGCTAGTTGAAATGATGGTTTTGTGCCATGACATCAATGATGATGTGTTTTGAGACATAAATAAATGCTGCAATCTGGGTGTGAGTGGAAAATATCTCAATTGTTTTAGAGGAACAAATCCAGACTTCCCCGGTTGAGATTCTTTATACTTTGATTGTCCACATGTATGACAACTATACAATAACTCATTTTATCCATAATATAAGATTCAGTCATTTGAACATGCATGAGTCTTCTGATAACCAAGACCCAAATTACAAACCAGCATCTTTCTCTCATATAAATTTACAGGCAACACATTTCCCTCAGGTAGTAGTGTTTTTGACAAAGAGAATATCTGATCAAAACAACTATTTGACATTCCATTATCTGATTTAATTTCCATTTTAACACCCCGAGCTTTCACGATACGCTTCTCTTTCAATAATGCAATAGCTTGCGTTGTACGCAAGTTCGAGATTCTAACATACCACGACTAATCAAAATATTCATTATGAATAGTAATACCCACTTTTTGAAATTATATATATTTTATATTTCAAAATGGACTTCATTTTTTGGATTTAGAATGTCGAAATTAGCCTATGTCAAATTTTTTGTAATTTTCTGAGAACTTCCAAATTTTTATGAATAGTGAAAAATACTTAAAAACAACTTTTTTAATAAAAATAATTTATAGTGATAAATTATACTATTGAGTGGTTTTAAAGTATAATTAGAATATATTTTTACCATTATATCCAATGGTGGTCATTATAATTAATTTCACTTTGAAATTGGACATAAACAATTGTCAATCTTTTGATATATATTGTTTCTAAAAAACACGCTATTTGTTGTGACAGTGGGAATTAATTATAAAATTAATTAATGAAACATATATGTTTGGAATTTTGTAAAATAGAAATCATTTTTTAATTTGTAATATCAATTATAGCTTAGGGTGAAATTTTGGCATTGTTCTGAAAAACTTCAATTTTTGATGAATAGTGAAACCACTAAGTGGTAGTTAAATAACTGATTTTTCATTTAAATGAAAATTACCACTTCTGTGGTTTGATTTTAAAAAATCCTACATACATGGTTGTCATTAGGAAGTAAAATGTGGTTCAATGGGATTAAAATAATTTTTTGGTGAATAGTAACTTTTAAGTTTAATTAATCGCGATTAAAGGTAATTAGTGAAATTTAAGGTCAAAATTGTATTATAAAAATATGAAATGACCCTTACACTTGTCATACCCCTATTGGATGAGTCATGTCCGACCAAGACAATCCATGGGTCAACTTGGGGACCCCATGGAGCCACTTTGGTAGGAAAATGACATTAAAAACTTTTTATTTAATGTTAAAATAAAAATATCACAAACAAGAGTTGTTTTACTAAAACAATTTTTAAATGGGGTTATACAAGTCATATTTTTTACTATAAATATTCATTAGAAAGATAAAAATATTTCCTACATAATTATATTTTTTTTATAATTTTTATACATTAAATAAATTAAATTATTTATGACACCATGATGATGCAGCGATTACCTCATTAATTAACGATTTAAATAAAATGAAAAGATAATGTAAAATCCAAGGCTTAAACTTGTCAAAAACCTATTGGGTGAGTATATTTAGAACCCTTATCACCTTAGCCTCGAATTATATAAGTGTGGGACCTTTAAAATCTGAAACTCATTATATAATAAAGTAACATTTCATTACTTTCCAAGAGTGCCCCTCCTCTCCACTTATAAAAGGCCCTCACCTCTACCACCTTACTCACACTTTCAAAGCCTTTTGGCTCGGCCAACCTCTACCCAAATACTCTAAAAACTTCCCTACCTTACTCCTAGAAGCCTCACTTTGTGCATAATTCTTCCCAAGGAAGCCTTTTTCTCAAATCAAAAGAGTTACCCGATTTTAAGGTAATGTCTTCGCTTATGTTATTTTGTTTTATTTTGCTTATCCAACCCCCTAAAATCTTTTTATTCATTTATTTTGTAACAAAACCAGTATCCTAAATATATTAGGATGTTTTTATAATAATTATTCGAGCTACACTTACACACACCTACATCTAATGGTTAAAGAACATACTGTTTCTGTGGATGGCGAATTTCTGCCTCACGAAACGATGATTGTTCAACACTCATATAACACCTTGAAAGGTGGAAATTAAGATGTCACTATATTTATACATGATATATAATATGTTTATGTTTTACTTAAGGTTCTGTATTTTTCATTTATGGCATACCTTTATTGTTTCCATTATGGGTAAACGCGATATTTTCATTTTAGGAAGTGCGGACTACCGCCCCCTCAAAGTGATTTGAATCGTTAATACCATATGTGGGATGTATAAAGGATGGAGTAAATGGTATTATACGCTATATTATACTGGAATTATATTATACATTTATATCATTATGATTTCATTCCATTAAATACAAAATAGAAATGAAAGTAGCGTTCATGCGTACGTACGGCTTACCGTCTCCATGAACGGTGCATTTCATTTCTTACCTCTAAATGTTACATAATATTATGAATGAATGTATATAATGGATATATATGATATATATTATATATACATCATTAATATAATTCTGGATATAATGGATATTTCACCACATGAACAACTTGTAATTATAAGAATTTATTTTTGACTCAAGTACCAAAGATCGACAAAATGACCGTTATTAACTTAAATAATTACATAATGTTCATAACATGGTAATAAGTGATATAAAAGTAATAAAAAACTTGAAAAAGGTTCTTAAGAAATTATAAATTAACTCTAGTTTATTATTCAGGAGGTTAAAGAACGGTCGAGTCAAGACAGGACGCAAGGTAAGGGAACTTCTTAACCCAATTTTCGTTCTTTGGGTTAATCTCCTACTTTCAAATTATGTCATGATATTATTATGTACTATCTTGTATTTGTACTTTATTTATGTGTACTTATAGTAAATACACATAATAGATCTATTTTATTTTAAAAAATGATCTTTGTAAAGACTTCGTCTCAATCTCCTTTCATTGAGGCATATTTTGTTTTATACACAACTTTCTTTTATACGGTGTATAAACCCCTTTGACTTTTACGTTTATTCAAAAGGGATATTTTTTATACGAATCATTTTACTCAACGGAAAAAAGGGAATGTTTTTCTTGCCGTACATATGCGGCGACAACGACTTCTCCGCCACCGTGACCATTATTTGAGTTTCGGCTTCCTCTACAAGCCATAACTTTTTTTAATGAAAAATAAATACAAAGTTTTAACTTTCTTTTATTTTGGTATTGAAAATGGTTTTGAAAGTTTTTTTATCAATGTGTTGTATTGATATCTTGTAATTGAAATGTGTAAATGTTATGTTTCCTTTATGCATGTTTTATGTGATACGATTATGTTATAGTTTATGATATGTTTAAACCGATTCATATGAGGAATGCATTGGACTTAATAAGTGACGGGTGGAGCCCGCTATAGCTCCTCGATGCATCGGTAGGTCTCATGAGACAAACTAGTGTATTGGCACGAGACCTTGACAAAATCTTATTTGTGGTCTTGGCACGAGGCCTTGGCTACGTGGTTATGATAGTCTGGAATTATGCATTCCATCATTATGAAAGTGGTTATTGATATTGCATGTGATTATTCGACTAGTAGAATATCCATGTGAGTAAGTAAATGGAATTATTTAATTTTATTTTTGCCATATTAGGCTGAAGTTAAAGTTTAAAAAGGATTTTTTTTTAGTTATACATTGCCTCAAATGTTAATGTTTATTTTCGAAAGCTTTTGCAATATTGTTATCCTTACTGAGCATCTGAGCTCACCCCTTTCAATGTTTTAATATTTTCCAGGATGTGAAGAAGTATTTTATGAATGACCTGCAGGGATAGTCAGAAAGGGATATGAGTGTGGACTATGAAGACCATGTTATTGTAGTTTTTTTTACTTTATGATGTAATGAAGGACTTATGAATGTATCTAGTGTTTCCAAGGCTACTAAACTAATCGGTCTTTAGAGACTTGATCATTTGTGATCATGCCAATGTTATGAAGTAATGCACCGACTCTGGGTAGCTGGGTTCGGGGCGTTACAGCCATAAATTTAGCAACTGCTTCAAACTTACTTATCTTGCAACTAGGATATAAGGAATCCTCAGCAGAACTCAACAACTCATATAAATGAGATGGCTCCAACTCAAAAGTTAAATCAATATCATCCTGAGTTTCAGTTTGTTGAAAATACAGACCTGCCACATCGTGTACTAAATTTTGAAATTGTACTGGATCTGGAACCAAATTATTAATATCTCCTCTAGAACTGCATTCACCATGTTGATACCAAAAAACATAATCTGGTTGAAAACCAAAATGCAATAAATAACCTTCAATGTTGTCAAATGTGTCATACGTCCTCAAAGCACATTTTTTACAAGGACACTTAATTGTCCCTTCTGAAACAAATTTTGTTTTTGATGATGCAAATGATAAGAAAGCTTAAACACCCTAAAAATATACAGGATTTAAAACAGAACCGTTTGGATTCCTACACTGAGTTATCCAAGAACAATCATCTAATAATGATTTTTTTCGACTTCCTTGTTCCATATTTTTCTAAAAAATATGAAATAATTATTTATTTTGTATAATTAGATATAATATAAACACTATCCAAAAAATATAAGACAATTAAATTCTCTTTTCTATCAATTTATAAAAATTTCTATTATTTTATAGTTATTTATACTATTTTTAAGATTTTATACTAATCTACACACATTTATAAAAATTTATACTAATTACTACTAATTATTATTAATTTCAGGTAATGTGTACTAATTATTGTTAATTACCGGTGACACAATTTCCAACGGATTTACGGCAACTCTTTTTCCCAATTAATCATCACCTTGCAACTTTCTAGGACTAAAATCAGTATGAAAAGTCTTCTCTAACGTACGAATATTCATTTTGTATACACGGAGATAGAGAGTAGGGAGGCCTCTTTACGCTGCTCTCCATGCTCTCGTGCACAAGAAAATGAATATTTGTACGTCGGAGTAGACTATTCATAGTGATTTTAATCATAGAAATTTGCAAGGGGAGGAGTCTTCGGTCAAAAGAACCTCTTTTGTTCGACGGCTCGCCACATTGAAACTTTCTCGGACTTAAATCACTATGAAAAATCTGTTCCGACATATGTCCAAGTAGATTTTTCATATTGATTTTAGTGGAAGAAAGTTGCAAGGATCTGAGGCATCGATCAAAAGGAATGTCGCCAATCCAATTATGACAGTTTATCAATGTACTCGAATTTATTGTGATTTATTACTAATTATTACTAATTATTACTAATTAATACTAATTAAACCTAATTTTTACTAATTGTTACTAATTAATCCTAATTTTTAATAATTTTTAATAATTATTACTAATTATTACTAACTATTACTAATTATTATTAATTATTCCCGATTATTATTAATTATTCCTAATTATTATTAATTTTACTAATTATTATTAATTTTTACAAATTATTATTAATTATTACTAATTATTACTAATTATTCCTAATTGTTATTAATTATTACTAATTATTACTAATTAATCCTAATTATTTCTAATTAATCCTAATTATTACTAATTAATCTTAATTATTACTAATTATTACTAATTATTGATAATTAGTCCTAATTATTACTAATTATTTCCAATTAATCCTAATTATTCCTAATTATTTCTAATTATTACTAATTAATCCTAATTAATCCTAATTATTTCTAATTATTTTTAATTATTTCTAATTAATACTAATTATTACTAATTAATCCTAATTATTACTAATTAATCATAATTATTACTAATTAATCCTAATTATTACTAATTATTGATAATTAATCCTAATTATTACTAATTATTGATAATTAATCCTAATTATTACTAATTATTGATAATTAATCCAAATTATTATTAATTACTAATAATTATTGATAATCCTTAATAATTATTGATAATTATTACTAATTATTGATAATTATTACTGATTATTACTAATTATTACTAATTATTATTAATTAAATCTAATTATTACTAATTATTGATAATTATTACTAATTATTATTAATTAAATCTAATTATTACTAATTAAATCTAATTATTACTAATTATTATTAATTATTACTAATTATTATTAATTAAATCTAATTATTACTAATTATTACTAATTAAATATAATTATTTCTAATTATTACTAATTATTACTAATTATTACTAATTATTTCTAATTATTACTATTTATTACTATTTATTACTATTTATTAATATTTATTACTATTTGTTACTATTTGTTACTATTTATTACTAAATTTTTCTATTTATTACTAATTATTACTAATTATTACTAATTATTTCTAATTATTACTAGTTATTATTATTTATTACAATTTATTACTAATTATTTCAATTTATTTCTAATTATTGATAATTATTACTAATTACTACTAATTATTACTAATTATTACTAATTATTACTAATTATACCTAATTATTACTAATTATTACTAACTATTTCTGGTTAATCCTAATTATTACTAATTAATCCTAATTATTAGTAATTAATCTTAATTATTACTATTTCGTCCTAATTATTACTAATTAATCCTAATTATTGATAATTATTTCTAATTAATCCTAATTATTTCTAATTATTTCTAATTATTACTAATTATTGATAATTATTACTAATTAATCCTGATTATTACTAATTAATCCTAATTAATACTAATTAATCCTAATTATTACTAATTATTATAGTTTTTTACTAATTATTATTAATTATTCATAATTATTGATAATTATACCGAATTATTTCTAATTATTACGATTTTTTTCTAATTATTTATAATTATTACAAATTATTTCTAACTATTACAAATTATTTCTAATTATTACAAATTATTTCTAATTATTACAAATTATTTCTAATTATTACTAATTTTTTCTAATTATTTCTATTTATTTCTAATTATTACTAATTAATGCAATTTATTACTAATTAATACAATTTATTACTAATTAATACAATTTATTACTAGTTATTATTAATTAATACTAGTTATTACTAATTAATACTAGTTATTACTAATTATTACAAATTATTTAAAATTATTACTAATTATTACAATTTATTACTAATTAACACTTAGATATAACTATTCATAAAAAAATATACTAAAAACAAATATCTGATTCTAATTTAATTAATTTACATCTAATTAACAAAAATTATAAATAATTTAAAATAAATTAAATTAACTAAACAATAAAAAATAGATAAATACCTTGAAACTGAAACTTTTGGAGTATCAAAGTCGAAGGATGATGCTTTGATTTAAAAGTTTAAACTATGAAAAAATTTAGAAGAATTTTTTTCAAAAGCGATAGAGAGAGAAGTTGAGTAAAGAGTGAAATGAGAGGAAAACAGATAGGGATATATATAGGTTAGATTATTTGCGATGGGGGTATTTGTGACGGGCTACCCGTCGCAAATGACTGCCAATATTAATTACAATGGGTTGTTAAAAAGCTATTTGTGATGGGGCCCGTCGCAAATGGGTACCTGCCGACAAAGTATCTGTGACGGGGTAAGTATCTCGTTGCAAATACTAAAAACCGTTGTCGGTTATTTGCGACGAGAATAAGAACCTGTCACAAATCCCCTTTCCCGCGGTTTGGCGCGTATTTCCCGCCAAACCTTTTTGCGACGGGGTAATCGACCCGTCGAAAATAACCCCTTTCGACGGGTTATTTGCGACGAGCCCCTGACTCATCGTAAATAGCCACTTTTCCCATAGTGGGGGTTGCCGCCACAATGGAGGGAAGTCCTGATCATTTTTGGCCTCCTCGTTTATGTGGATCGACTATCTAGATCTGGAACCTATATGATATTTAGATACTGCACTTGTTGGAGGATCGGCCATAGGGGGAAGAATATTAACCTCTGGCTGGAGAAGATACCTAGTGAGAATATTTCCCCTGAGTAGCTCCTCGTTGAGTTGATGGAGAGTTTGCATCTCACTCTCATATTATGAAAACTGCTCTTCCGCAGACGACAACCGATATGAAGTTGCGTCTTTCCCTTGATCTTTTCCAGTATTCCACCTAGGAGATGGAAATTCGTTATTTGGGAGTGCCAAATTTTGAAGCCTTCTTTGATTCTGAGTGCGTGCAGCCTTATTTGGTGTGTCCAAATCACCCTTCTCTCGGGGTATGTATTCCATGTCGTGACCCTCTACGTTTGTGTCGTGATCATCATTTTCTACATTGACAGTGACGACATTCACATAGGCGTATCGGGCAATGGCGGTTGTACCATTGCTTTCCACGCAACAAGATGATTCTACATTGCTTCCATCATGGTCATTATTTGAACCCTTGGCCTTGTTGTACCGTTTTGGCTTGCGACCCCGGTGGGGTTTGATTGTCTTTTCCATACATTTATCTCCTATTGGCTTATGGATAGTGACCTTGAGGGAGTTTTAAGTCGTGATCGTCAAGCGAGCCCTGACCAACAGAGGTTTATCTTGTGGCGGGAGGAACCAGTGGGATGTCGACCTTTGATGTCTTCCTCCCAACCTAGAGAATATAGATTCCCTTTGTGGCACTGATGATGATGACAATGCCCCCAACCCTATGGGAGGGGGGCATTTGGGGCTGCCATTGGATATGAAGATATAAATTCACCCAACCCGTTGGGATGGGGATAATCTAGAATCACCACTGATGTCTCCAGGTTCCTTTCAGGGGACGATGGATCTAGAGATGGCGATCGAGATATAAATTCCCCCAGCCTTATGGGATGGGATTCACCTGCAACTGCCAAAGGTATATCCTGAATCCTATTGGGAACTGATGACCTGAGGGGTGGAGGCGGCGACAGATATTCTCTTGGACCAGGGGGCCGAGTCCACTCCTAGACGGTTGCTATGGCGGTTTCCACTGCAGTTTTCTTAATGTGATGCAATTGTGCTTGCGTAGGAGCTAGGTGTGCGAGCATCCCATTATGAGGGTTGTTCTTTACGGGGAGTTATCTAGGTGATCGCAACTTTGATCTCTATGTTCGGAACATCCTCTTATTGTCCTAGAGGTCCCATTCTGAAATCTTGTTGGCTATCCTCCCTCCATGTTTGTGGTGTCTGGGCACCGTTGGAGCGGGGGCATTATGTTGTAGTGACCAACTAGCTCGAGCATTCCCTGATCTTACCAGAGGCTATAACATTACAGTATGTTGTATATGAAGGGCTCTGTCATTCCAGGGGAGCGGTAAAGTGTAATGCTCTATACTGTCCCCATCCTCGAATGTGGATGCATGATTTGTCTTTGGAGATTAGTTGTCGAAGTGTCACAATGCAATGGCGGCAAGAGTGTTGTAGATTTGCATTGTTCTTTTTCAGTTTTGGATCCTGGGTCATGGAGATAGTAGTTAGGTAGAGCTGGAAATAGAGTATCTTGATTTTCTGAAGGTGACACTCGTATCCTGGATAAGGGAGGTTTCAGTCCTTCAGTCGCTGATGAGTATCCCGCACATTATGGCATAGATAAGGAATTCACTCCTTTTCTAGCTCATCTGGGATCTCATAGCTGGAAGTTGCGAGGGGCTAGAACATGATGGGGAGGTTGTTTCCAACTAACTCTCTCTATATATCAATGTCGGCCTCTTCCTCATCAGACTTACATGCCCCCACCCGGTCAGACCATAAAAGATGGCTCTGATGGTCGCCTGCTGACGGGAATGGAGTGTTGCTGGAAGTTGATAGGGAACCATATATAGTTGACCCTAGTGTTTCGAGCACATCTCTGTATGAAGGTGCCGAGGTTTGGTTCACCTCTATATACGAAGATTTCTAAACAAATGGAGGATTGCCTTTCCCATGGGAGATATCATCATGGGTAGGTTGACCACGGTGGATGTTAGGAGCAGAGTTCCTACAATCCATCTCTACACTACCAAGAGGAGGACTATCATGGTAATGAATGTCTCCTACTTCCACTTCAATAGAAGAGTCGATGGACCCTTTTGGTGTTAAGAGTGTGTCTCGAACAACCTCAAGGACACTGGCATTGAGCAGACTAGATATATAAGTCATGTTATGCATTATGGTTGGAGTATGTCGACCTACCTTTTGTGATTCTATAGGGATATGATCTTGTTGTGTGATGGTTTCCAGAATCTATACATAATTGTCAGGTGTTGTGGGAGTATAATCCCATTACCGAGGAGTTGTTGGAATATTCGGATAAGTTTTCTCATTGTCGATAGGGATATGAGTCTGTCCTGATCCATGTGCCACTCTCACTTGGTGAGCCTCAGTTGTAATAGGAATGTGAGCCTGGTATGGATATGCATTCCCCTCCAGAATATGCCAACAGACCTTCGAAACAGGATAAGGAATATGAGCCTTCCCCTGTATTTTTTTGGAATTATGTTGGCGTCATCGTTCATCGGCAGAAGAAGGTATGCCCGCCTTACTTCTATAACCTGCTGGAGTATTCTAGGAAGGTTCACTGACAGAAATATGTTCTTATCCTGAAGCCTATGCCACTCTCACTTGGTTATCTTCGGCCATAATGGGGATATATGCCTAATCCTAGGCCTTTGGGATATTCCGTCAGACTTTTTCGACAGGCATGTTCCCTTATCCTGAGGTGCGTGCTGCTCTCACTTGGTGGGCCCTTATTGGAACGAGAGTATGAGCCCGGTCTGATGCCTCGCCCTTCATCGAAATATGCCAATAATCCTCCCAAGTGGGTGCAAGAATGTGTGCTTACTCTGATATAACCACTTGATCGTGATGATCATAATGTCGAATCTTTCTAGCTGTAGAGGTAGGAGTATGTGTCTGTCCCTTCATCTGAAATAGTGGTTGAATATGTCGGCGTAGTTCTTCAGTTGTTACTAAAATATATTGGCATTTTAGCAAAGTATGTGTGGGGATATAAGCCTATACATTTTCTATCTCTATAATCTATTGATATAAATCTTCAATTGAAGTGGGGATATGTGACCACTTATTTCCTTCATGTTCCATCGGGATATGCTGATGGGCTTCGTGCAATGGGGTATGAGTATGATCCTCCCCCATGATTGCTATGAGAATATACCCGCAGAGTTGTTTTGAGTGAGAAAGTATGTGAGCCTGCTTGCTGGCCCCAGCCAGAATATGCTGGAAAGCTTCTTGGGTAGGAGTGGTGATATGATCCCTCTCCTAGGTGGTTGTGGGGATATGCCCACAAACCTGTCTTGAGTTAGCAGGGATATGGGCTTGCTTACTAGTTCCTTCCAGAGTATGCTGGTGGGCCTCATCGACAGGAGCGGGAATATAACCATCTTCTGAATTTCCAACTTCTTCCTCCTCTAATGAGTCTTCCTCGTAGCCCGTACATGGTCATCTAAGGCAGTTGTGTATCAGTTGGTACCCTTAGCAAGCGACTAACAAGTACCAGCGGAATGATGTTAGCGATGATGGTTAGTAGGTGCCTTCCTTAGAAACACCTGAACCAGAAGGGAGCCAAATATGGTTTCCTAATTCACCTTCATTAAGTATAGAAGGTAGTGGTTGTCGTGATCTAGGGATAAGCTCCCTAAGTGGTTGGTTGTAGAGATGGTGGATACTGGCTTGGCAGTGGCCTTCATTAGGCAATATGAACTCACCATTTACTATGCCTGAAGAATCTCACAGGTAGCTTCCATAGTTAGGATTGTACCATACCAGTGGTGCTCCCAGATAATTTTATTTTCTAACTACTTCTAGAGTAATCTGGAAGGAGAGATCATTTTATGACCTACAGGGGTCACGATAGTGGATGAGGTACCGGAACAAGCATTGGAAGATGAATACATTTTCTCGGGTTGGGAGGTTGTAATCACGCAGACAACAAGGAACAGGGTTGTCGATCAGTCCTATATCACATGCATAAAAATTCCCAATCAGATATGCTTGGTTAACATAATTGTCCTATATTCACATTCTGGCCATTCTACTTGCATGGACTTATCAGCACGAGGATGGACTTACAGGAACCCTGGTTTATGTTGGTCTTTATGCTTTGTTTGTATATAAAATTTTCAAAACAAAGTGGCATGAGAGGTCTGTGTCAAGCCTATAGGTGTTGTTTTCATATATGGGGCAAGCAACATGGCTCGATGTATTATAACCTAGTCATTCATTATTAAAGAGATTCACGTCGGGTTTACCATTTTTGTTTTGTCGGGTTTTGGATGGGAACATGGATTGGGATTTCCCTTGATGATTTGATTGAGGGGTACTTTATTTCCCTAACCAATCCCACATATTGGGTCTTCTATTTGTTTCATCTTCCCTATAAACTCCCAATGGTTCCCTTATCCATAGCTGGGTATGTACCTACTTTCCAAAGGTCGGCGGTCGTCTGGGTTTTCAGGCTTAGTGACTCTTAGGGACTCTCATTGGTCTAGAGGATGGGAGTTCGGGCCCATCACTCCATTTTGGGGGGATTTTTTCCTAATTTGGGACTCTCTTATAGATTTAATATATTTTCTTGAATCTCTTCCTAATCCCGATATGGGACCAGTTACCCTAACGAATGATTGTAGATTAATTCTCTTTTATATACAAAAGACTAGTATTTCTTAGGTTAGCCCATCTGTATGTATCTGAGGTTCTTCATCATCCTTTGGTGATGGGTGACTGCTTATATGTTAGATCCATATGACCAAGAATTTTGGAATGTACTCCCATGTATGGAGGCGATTAACATTCTGAGGATGGGGTTGATCCATTATGAGACATCCTATGTATCCTGGTTATTACAGGAATCAAAACCCACATAGTTTGTTCGCATCCTTGGGACTGAACCCAAGGTATATTCCCTTATATGTAAAGGATTTTCTTACTATGCCACCCATCGGGGGTTATATATGGGTTTGCCCCATTGATGGATATTCATGATGTCTGGTGAGGTGTTCCTTACATCTCCCTAATCCTACGTGAGCTATGATCGGTGTGAGAAACAAGGTATAACAGATGAACAACCTTATGGCATATGGATATAGGGCTTGGGTATTGAAACATTACTCGGGGTCCTCGGTATAGAGATCGGTCCTTGATAAGGCATCCAACGTATCGTGGATATAGTGGGAATCAGAGTCGTCGTAGTTCGGTTTACAATGGGGATTACACACTGAGGTTTCCCTATACTATTGTAGAAGTTTATAGCATAGTTAATATGATCATTGATTCTCCCTAAGCCCACATGATTCATGCTCGTTGTGAGAAACAAGGGATAACAAATAATCAATGTCATTGCCTTGAATAAGGAATTTGGATGTTGGGATTGCCCTGGATGATTGATATGGGACTCGGACCTCGGTGAGAGGTGGCCTGCGTATCTCGAATATGGCGAGAATCGGAGCCATCATAGTTCACTTTATTTATGTCATGACCCGACCCAATGGGGCTTAAGTCGTGACACCCCAAGCCTGCCTCCAATAGTCCAGGGGCTGGCGTCTAGTGCCGAGTAGGCTATCACACACATGGGAGGCATTATCCCAAGGTACCTGTACACACGCACCCACATACACCTCCATGCAACAGTGCAGAGATATATAAAACTGAAAGGTAAATGCATGCATACAACTATCCCACAACCAGAGTACAACATAATTACAAAAGGGAAAAACAGGGACCACCAAAAGAAAACTACAAAGCGCGTCCAACCTGCTCTGAAGAAGGGGAACGCTGCCACAAACACCCGCCGGAAAACTCCCTCAGCACCGCACCGGTAAACACCCCAGTCAGTCTCGCTCACTCAATTCTGCCTGCTCTGGGTCCTCCTGGGACTCCGTCAAAAGGCCTATGGTCTGCACAATACATAAACATGTGTGGGCAAAGCCCGTGAAGGGGTGAGTATAAACATACTCAGTAGGCACCCCAAAAACCCAAAACAAAAGAGAGCAACTGAAAGGCAACAGTCCGCTCATCCCAGCCAGAGGGAACCCAGACGAGAGAGAAACTCCATCTCATAACCATCCTTGGCTAAACACAACTAGTTAGCTCAATCCAGGTGAATTCCCATACATACACCGTGAACATCCAGATATACTCAGCTCACGCACCAAGTCACATGAGGTACCGGCCTCATCACCAGCAACGGTTCACAACCAGGAGAACACGCTCCATGATCACTGTCATCCTAGATGACACTCATCTAAGAGATACACTCTATCAGGTCTAAAGCAAACATCTTAGACGCTCACCTGAGAGACCACGCTCATCGGATATCGCCACTGAGGAAACCCCGCTAAAACAACATAACCACCAAACTCCTCAAATAGGGGATCGCTCCTAGGGTCCGCTAGGGGATACCAGAAGCCACTCCGGTATACGAAGCTCACAGATAGGGGATCACTCCCAGGGTCTGCTGATGGATACCATATCCTGATCTGGCACTCGTAGATCTCACAGATAGGGGATCACTCCCAGGATCCGCTGGGGGATACAACAACCCGATCTGGCGCTCGACAGAAACACGTCACTCAGATAGAGGATCGTCGCCCGTGTAAAGGTGATCACGACGATACCAGAACCCTATCTGGTATATCTCACGCTGTAGGGGATCGAACTGACGATGCCACAACCCTACCTAAACCACACGCTAAGTAGGGGATCGTATAACCAACGATATTGCAATCCTACTATACACCTCATGCTGAGTAGGGGATCGTATACCCGACGATGCCACAACCCTACTGAGTACGGCCCACCACGTAGGGGATCATAATCCCGATGATTCCACAACCCTACGGGGTTAACCAGCTAGATAGGGGATCGCCGCCCGTGGATAAGCAGTCACAACGATACCAAGAACCCGATCTAGGGAAAAGATGCTAGAGGATCCCACTCCGAGCCCACCAGAGGGATGCCACAACTCTAACAGATTAAACATCCCATCGAGAGGATCACAAGCCTATACTAGGGTTGTGATGTCGCGTGAACCCACATAGGAACGAACCAAGGGAGTACCCTCAACCACTTTTGGTCCAAACGTCGCTAACCCGAGCAACCCATCACAACACCACACTGCGCACCTCTAAGGCCGATACCGAGGCCACCATCACGATCTACGTGGAAAAAAAACGCAGGATAGGCTGTTTACTCGCCCGAAACAGACTACCGGTGAAAAATGTACTATTCACCGTAGCTAGCCTATGTGGGGCCCACACAATGATCCCAAAAATCATCAAGAAAATCATACCACAACGATCCCCTCAGAAAAACACGCGAAATCTACTACTCGTTCTTCTGAAACGAACACCCGGTGAAAAAGGTACTATTCACCGAAGCCAGCTCAGGTGGGGCCCACTCCACGATCCCAAAACACATCGAACGGATCACACCATTGCGATCCTCTCGGAAAAACACACAGGATCGACTATTCATCCGCCAAAATAGGACTCCTTGTGAGAAAGTTGTGTTTCTCCGCAAACGCCAAAACCCGGCCTCATGGGGCCCGCACCCCAAACTCTTTCCCAACACCCGAAAACCCTCAAGAAAAGTTCAACGTACTATCAGAGTCACAAATCCACTGACGGCGCGTCAATCGGACGCCCCGGGCAGGAATTATGATGGGTCGAAGCTTGAATAACAATAAAATATTATTATTCTTAAGCGTTACGTGACCCCAGGCCACGTACCCAACTCCTAAAATTCCTGACACATACCCACGTGGACCGTTTCATTGATATGAACCTGTGGCCACAGACAGACCTCAAAACGGAAGCCCGGTTTGGGATTTACGGGGGGTTTAACCCATTAATAATAATAATTATTATATTATTATTATTAATTATTATTATTAATTATTATTTTCCTTTAACGTTTCTTTTTTTTTGCTCTGGTCGAGTCGTGCCACCCGCAGGAGGAGCCCGTCGCGCGCCGTCCATCACCGGCGCCCACCGCCAGTGTCGGCCGGCGACCTTCCGCGCGCCACCGCGCTTCGGCACCCACGCCGCCACCGGGCAGCCCGCCCTCCGCCAGAACCGCCAGCTGCCGCCGTGCCGGACTGTCGTGGCGGCCGACTCCGCCCCTGCAGGAGCCGGAAAACTCGTCGAAAAACGCCATGTTTTCCAGCGGAGCTCCAAATTTCGATCTGAGAGTACCCGCACGATCCCCGGGTCTCGATCTACATAGTTACAATGATGAATTTAAGAAAAACACATCATAAATGGGATCAGGGATTAAAACTCAAACTGCCTACCTCGCGGGCGAAACGCCGAAGCTTTGGGCTCAGATCTGCGCTCTGAACCTGCCGTTGCACGTCCCGGGAGCGATCAGCGTCAAGATCGGTGAGCGTCGGCACCTTGTTTGTCGATTTTCATTGATCCGTCGTCGGGGAGGAGGAGGTGCCAACGTCGCCTACGGAGGGAGAGGAGGAGAAGGGAATGAAATTTCCCTTCTTTTTTTTAATTAAATACCCAACTCCCCGCCAACGCGCCTCCGACCCGGCGCCCGGCGCCGACCAAACTTAGGTCGCCCCTAGGGTAAACACGGCATTCTGAGCGCAACAGCGGACTCAGATTTTTGATCCGAGACTCCGTTAAGATGTTATTTGAGACGGTGCTCATAAATGGACTTTTCCACTTATTTATGAAAATGCCCCTGGTGGCGCTTTCCACCGCAGGCCCGCGCCCGCAAAGTTTACACCTCGTCTAGGGTAAACGGCACGTTCCGGACGCAACCGTACCCTCAGATTCCCGTTATGAGCTACTGTATAGGATATATCACACCCCCGACACGTGCATAGTATAAAAATACTTAATATTTTTATAAAATTAATTCTGGGCACACCGGGCCACGGAATCGCACGTCGTCTTCACGCCTAGCTCTGGAATTATTCATATAAATATTACAAAGTTTGACAGGGCCAAAACCGAGTCACTACATCCTCCCCCCTGGAACTTTTCATCCCTGAAAAGCCAAAAGCGCAAGGAAAGCGATTGGACTCTCAACTGGGTCTCCCACACCAGCGAGTTCGCCATCAAACACCCATGCCCAAACACATAAGTCAGAGGGACTCATCCACCACACCTGTCGGACCCGTCCTGGTGGGGCCCGAGCCGTAACTCCCCAAGCCCACCTCCAATAGGCCAGGGTCTAGTGACTAGCACCGAGTAGGCATGCTACTAACATGGGATACATTGCCTATAAACCTGTACACATGCACACACATCTCCAATCCCACAAAGCTGAAAAGTAAAAACTACTAAAGATGGAAAAAAATGCATACACTAAAAACCCAACCAACAGAGTATGACAGGGAAATAAAGTACAGTAAAGTAAAACCCTAGGCCAAAAGTACAAGCCCACCAAAAGAAAGTCTGCAACAAAGTCCAACCTGTAGATAAAGGTACTGGGACTGCAACCCGTCACCGAAGGAACACACCTCAGCCTGTCTGATCTCACTGAGCACCATCTGGTTCTAGTCTGCCTAGAATCCTGTCAAAGGCTCGCTCGTCTTCACAAGACACGGCATGTGCGGGAAAAGCCCGTGCATGGGTGAGTATAACAATACCCAGTAGGACACCCCGAAAACCACAAAGTAAATACAAACAAGGAAAATACCACAAAGAAAGGTACAGTTAGCTCCACACAGTATATGTCTATGGAACATATATCAAGAATATCCAGATATACTCATACACATACGACCATCGCGAAACCACCCCTAAGATCCAGCTTGAAGATTCCACTAAGCATACAATCGGGAGAACACACTCCTAGGTCTGAAGAGAGAGATACGAAGTACTCATTCCGGGAGAACACACTCCACGAGTACCTTGAGAACACGATTCTCGGGTGAGGATCACAACCAAGTCATGGGGTGATTCCGACAACTCAGTCTGAGCTAATCTGCTAGGCAGAGGATCGGGGCCCGAGTAAGGTAGGTCACGTCGATACCAAGAACTCTACCTAGGGTATCAGGAATGAATAGAGGATCTGGCTCTAAGTCTCACAAAGGGGATTCCAATAACTCTATTCAGGAAGTCCTACTGAAGGGATCATACTCTTGTATATTAGGAAATGATACCAGAAACCTTTAGGAGAAAGGCCAAGGGTACGGACCCTAAGAAGGCTAGTCAAAGTCACGAAATACAAGTGGCTCAAGACATGAAGAAAAAGGTTACATAGCATGTAGTATGGTTACATGTCGTGTTCCTTGACCCCAGGTACTTCCCGTGTAGACGTCCCGTGTCGTTCGTTCAAGCCATGAAAAATCAAACTACACGGCATGTAGAAAAGTACATGTCATGTTCCTTGACCCCGGGTACTGCCTGTGTAACCGGCCCGTGTCATTCGGCTTGTCGTATAGAAAGAAACTACATGACGTGTAGAAGAATCACACGTTGTGTCCGAGCACCTAGCCTCGCTCCGTGTACGCTGGCCATATTCCCGTACACGATCTCTGCCTGTGTCCGTGTAGCCTACCCGTGTACCAGTACACGGGGTATCCCGTGTATCTAGCCGGGTCTGGCCGGGGAGGGGTATACACGGCGTGTCCTTGGCCATGTACACTTCCCGTGTCCGTGTACTCCCGGAGTACATGCCAGGTTGTTCACTGACAAACACACGCCGTGTAGCCCATACTACATGGCGTGTAGTCGGGATTTTTCCAGAAACGCCGTCTTCCTCCGCGTGCCTCGGCTGATCCTCCGGACTTCGATTCAGCCGTCTGTTTGCCGCGAAACTCAAGATGTTGGATCGCCTCGTCATCATGATGCCGAATCCATGGGTTTCGGGCCTTCAATCGGCTCCAAAATCCGATTCTGGTCACCTGTGCGGAGATCGTTCGAAGAAAGATTTCTTCCAATCTACTTCGATTCATCCATCGCCACCGCAGCCGCACCTCCGTAGGGTCGTACCGATGCCAGATCTTCAATTTGGGACCGTTTCATCGCATAACAAGTGCGCAACGATCCATTGTTCCTCATCCCGTGAAGAACGCGAAGAACACTCACGAAGAACGCAATAAATTTGGGGAAGAGACATACACAAATCGAGAGGGACGAACCTCGATCGATGTTCGTGTCGATCTTGGTCCGTCACCATTATAAGGTTGAACAAAACCAAATAACAAGAATCAAATCCCCAAAATCCTTGCAAAATCCCATCCCGCAAGAATGATCGATCTGCGGGCTAATCTGTTCATGGATTAGTCTACGTTCATCGTAGAAATCAAAAACAGGGAAGAATAAAATCACAACGACATCCTACCTAGATCCTGGCGTTCGTTGGCGAAGATCCGGTTGCCGCATCATCGTCGCCGACGAAATCCATCAAGAATTTCGCCGCTGCGTTGGGGGTTTCCTCCAAAGCTTTCCCAGAGCCTCCAGGGAAAAAAATCAAGGTTATGGGGATTGTAACTCTGATCCCCTGCGTAATCTCTATTTAAAAGATAAGAGATACTTGATGTAACAAGGTTTAAATAAAATATTTTAATTAAATATTTTATTATTGTTGCGTCCAAAAACCAGATTTCACCACCGACCTGCGCCGGCCGATATTAGGCCTCGCCTTAGGTAAAATCGTTGTTCTGAACGCAACGGTGCCCTCAGATTTCTGATCCCAGCACCCGTTCGGGAGTTATTCCACTTTTTCAGGAAAACTATAATGAACCATACTTTACATACATTGTTAGTACTTCAAAATTGAAGTACACTTATTACAACATATAACAAAACCATGAAAGGACCGTATAGGTATAGTGTCTTTAGAAACTAGGAAACATAAACAACTGGTTCATAAAGCGTCTACACTGTCTCCCATTTATTTCATCATATCTATAGTCCCTTTTGGCATATCTTACTTAATAACCTTCTTCCTGACCTGGGGAAATAAAACATACAAAAGGGTGAGCTCAAATGCTCAGTAAGGGTAAACAAAAGAAATATCAATCACATCATATTTATAAGAACATAACATTTTGGAAATCTTACCCTGCAAAAGAGATCATAATTTCATAACATGGGATAATTCATGGCAGTGAAATGTAATCAAAATAATCATAACATAAAACATGAATCTTTGTGGCATACACACATAATCATAGAGAATCATTTCTTATTAGTCAAGACTCGTTTCCAAGACTATCTTAGTGGACAAAGTCCATTTCTGAACTGAGTTCATTCCTCGTTTCAGTCCTGTTTCACTGAACCGGTTTAACCTGCCGTTCCAACCATGTCTATCTCATGAGATATAAAATCTTTACCCAATGTATTGGAGGGAGATATAGGTCCCACCCATATCATAATGATACCATTCTTATGTGTGCCACAAAATCATAAACCATACATCATAGCATAACCCATGTAATAAAAATGGGATTCTTAAACATCGTGACATCATAAAACAATTCATATAAGATAAAGAAATTCATAAAAATAATTCCATCACAACATAATCAAATCAATATAATAATAGGGATAGAAACAGAACCCTTTACTATCTTAGATGGAAAATAATTTTGATAAAACACTTGAACTCCATTCTTGGGGAAAATATCCTTTCTACTTCAAAAACACTTTTCATTTCTTAACATGTCATACAATTCTAAACTAAAAGAATTTGATTAAAAATAAACTTGAAAACTTGTAAAGGAAGCTTATTGGAAATAATTTTTTAAAAATCCATTCATGCTGTATAAGTTAAAAAAACATTCTTCTCGTACTTTTTTCGGAAAAGTCAAAAAGTACCTCGTACGAAAAACGACAAAAGATTTCTTTCATATCTTTTACTAAAAACTCACCGAAGGGTAAAATTGGATTTAAAAAATTGTAGGTGGATGGAAATAATATTACATATTGAGGAAACATGGATGTGGATGATAAAATACACCCCAATAAATTTCAAAGTATAAACAATCTCGGATAAAAATGAGATTGTGATATTTCCCTTACCTTAGGTCTGATTTGCTTCGTAAGTGTCTGAACCTCCTATATAATGATTTAAATAATGTCATTGACTTATTCCAGAATCATACTCATTGTTATGATATAATATATGGTCATATTCTTAGCTTATTATTAGTAATATTTCATTGCTACTTATTATTCGGGTGTTTATTACTTTTTGTTCTTATGCGTGTTTTGTCGAATAAATTCTTATTATTATTTTTAGATTATAGATACCTCATTTCCAAAATGGTATTAGTGTAATATATATCATATTTATTCACTCAATTCATTTATGTAATCATTATGCAATGAAAATCATGTAGAACGAGTCGCATCACATCGTGGAGACGGTATTCCGTACGTACGCACGAGCGATGATATCGTTCCCATGATCGTGGAATTGTATTGAAGTGTATGTATACTATTTAAGAATAAATATCACTTTAAAATAATCATATATATTCATTCTTTACACCATTATACCCATCCAAGTAAGGTGGTGGTGGAAAATAGATTACACCACGGCGTGGAGATGGTATTCCGTACGTACGCACGCGCGGTGATTTCGTTTTCCGTAGGATGGATAGATGGTGAAATAGGGTTGTTTCATACTTATAATAACATATCAGTATATGAGTGATACTGATGTTATTAATTCATAATGAAACAACTAAATAAGAAGAAGTGGAATAAGAAATAAAGTTGAAAGAATCGGTAACAGACATTACCTCTTCTTTGAAGCGCTTCTTTGAGACCTCCTTTTAGGGCACTAAAATTGGTCTTTGAAGAAGACCAGGACCTCTAGGATGTTTCTAGGGAAGTGGAGAGGAGAAATTTTCAGGGGTTTTCCGATCTTGAAGGCTCAAAGTGGTGTGAGGAAGAGAGGTAGGATGTGCCCTTTTATAAGGGAGGAAAGGGGCACCTTTGGAAAAACTAAAAATATTATTTTATTATAAAGCCATATTTGGATTTAAATGGCTCCAAATTGATTTATTTCAAAGCTAAGGTGGGTATGGGTAGAAATCCTCTCATACAATAGAATTTTAACAAGTTTAGTTTACTATTTTAACCTTATCATTTAGATTTAACTTTAAGATAGATAATTTTACTTTTACCGTGTCTTTTTGTGTTCTTACACTATAAGGTTAATAAACTTACTATAACAAGCCAAACAAACCCAAAGTTGTTTATTATTAATATATATAACCTTATCTAAGTCATTTGGCCTAACCTTATATTTTTAGGAATAAAATAACAATTAATAATATAATATTTGTTTTAAAAACTATTTTATGTCAATTTTGACACTGTTTAGTAATTGATTTTTGTAAAAATCATAACAGAATGGTTAGTTCGAAAAAAGTTAATTAAATCAATACTAACATGTCATATTAACCTATAAAATTAGTGAAATTCATAAAAAGTCTCAAATTACATTTATTTGGGTATTTATAACATCAATTATGTCAATATTTCATTAATAAGATAATTACTGTATCATCTTTGTGTCATAAACAAATAAAATACCATTATGTAGGAAATATTTTTAGCTTTCTAATGAATATTTATAGTCAAATTTATCTTATGTATAACCCTATATTAAAAATTATTTACTTATTAAACTTTGATTTTAACTATTTTAACCCTTCTTTAAATAAATTAATAATAAATGTCCTAATCTAATCCAAGTGGGCCTAAATGGTCATATTTTATTTCTAAGGTTGTTTTTGGTCGAATTACACTTATCCAATAGAATTAGGACATGTGTTAGGGTAATAATAATATCATTTTTACCCTTAATTACCCTATTTACTTTTAGTCGTGGTAAATAAAAGTAAAAAGTTACTATTCACCAAAAATTATTTTCATCTCATTGAACCACATTTTACTTACTAACATCAACCGTGTCTCTCGGATTTTTGAAATTCCACTCACAGAAGTAGTAAAATTAATTTTTATGTAAATTTACAAATTCTCCTAGGAGGTGGGTAAAAGACGGTGAAAAGTTCAATAAAATTTTTATATATCTAAAATTATTATAAAATTACTCCAATGAATTAAATTGAACTTATATATGTATTATGTATCAATTTTGACCTAAAATAAATTTAAATAAAATAAATAATTATTTAAATAAAAAGTCGGTTTTTAAATAGTAACCTAGTGTCTTCACTATTCATCAAAAATTGAAAGTTTCCAGAAAAATACCAAAATTTCACCCTAGGCTAATTTCGATATTCCGAATCCAAAAATGAAGTCCATTTTGAAAAATAAAATTTACAAAATTTCAAAAAGTGGTTATTATTATTCATAACGGCTAGTTTTAATAATATTTTAATAGCATATCGTTGTTTAGTGAAACTCGGTATTGCGTACGACGCAAGCTATCAAGGAAGGTCGTGATTGCGTGTAAAGCAAGCCAAGCTAGTGTTGTGAAATATTCCTTTGATGATTTATATAAAATAAAAACAAAATATTTCTTATAAAAGTCTCGGGTGTTACAAAAACTGCACACGCGCGTAATTTAATTGTTAAATTAAATTCAAACATTTGTTCCGGGATCACTGGGCCTCGGAACTACACGCCGTCTCAGAGTCTGGTGTCGAATTAATTCCCATATAATATTAAAATAATACATGGAAAAAATCCAGGACATTACATCACACCCACCTTAGGGATTTTACATCCCTGAAAAAACAAAACAAGGGCTACTCAAAAAGATGTGGGTACTGCATGCGAATCTGAGCCTCCCGCTCCCACGTGCTCTCCTGGAGATTCTCATGCTGCGATCGGACACACACCAATGGAATAGCTCATCCACAAAGGATCTTCTCCTACCGATCCTCGATATCCACTGGGTACTCATCAAAGGTCGCTCCATTGTCGATATCCAGCTCGCCCTAGTCGATGACGTGCGATGGATCATGCACGTACCTCCGTAGCTGCGACACATGGAAGACGTTGTGTACCCGTTCCATCTGAGGAGGTAGAGCCAAGCGATACGCCACCTCGCCAACTCTACTCAGAATCTGAAAAGGGCCAACAAACCTCAGAGATAGCTTGCCGCCTCGGCCAAATCTCCGCAATCCCCGTCGAGGTGAGACCCGAAGGAACACATGGTCTCCTTCCTCGAACTCCAAGGGCCTCTATCTCCGATCGGCATAAGACTTTTTCCGACTCTGTGAAGTTTTCATCTGCTCCTGGATGACCTGCACCTTCTCTATAGTAGCTCTCACCATCTCTGGGCCCATGAGGGCTGACTCTCCCGAGTCAGTCCAGCAAAGTGGCGACCTGCAAGGTCGCCCGTATAGAGCCTCGGATGGCGTCATACCAATAGTGGAATGATAACTATTGTTATAAGAAAATTCCACCAGTGGTAGGTGATCCTCCCATCTACGACCGAAGTCAAGTATGCAAGCTCGTAGCATATCCTCCAGGACCTGGATGGTCCGCTCTGTCTGACCATCAGTCTGGGGATGAAACGCTGTGCTCAAGCATAACTGAGTCCCAAAAGCTTCCTGCAATCCCTTCCACAACCGGGATGTGAAACGAGAATCGTGATCTGATACGATCGTGGATGGTACTCCATGAAGTCGAACTATCTCCTGCACATAGAGACGTCCCAATCTCTCTACTGAACTCTGCTCCTGTATGGCTAGGAAGTGGGCCGACTTGGTGAGTCGATCAACGATCACCCAGATGGAATTGTTCCCCCAGGACGTACGTGGTAAACCCCTCACGAAGTCCATAGATATCCTGTCCCACTTCCACTCTGGAACCTCAAGGGGCTGAGTCAAACCTACTGGAACCTGGTGCTCAGCCTTTACTTGCTGACAAGTAAGGCACCGAGAAACAAACTCTGCCACACTCTTCTTCATTCCTGGCCACCAGAACTGATGTTGGAGGTCCTGGTACATCTTTTCCACGCCTGGATTCACCGCCAAAGGGGATGTATGGAACTCTCTCAGAACCTCCTCCTGCAACGTCACTGGTACTATCATGCGCCCTCTGAAAAGAAAAACGTGCTCTCCACCTTCTGAATATCCATCAGCAGCATCACCTGTGAATATCTGAGCACGTAGAGTCTCACAACTAGCATCCTCGCGCTGTGCTTCCCTGACTCATTGTAAGAGTGGAGGGATAACAACCATCGATTGAAGGTAAGATCCCTCATCTCCATCCATGAAGGACAACTGCAAAGAGGCAAACTGCCTTGTCGCCTCATCCAGCAACTGCGAACTGGATTTCCTACTGAGAGCATCTGCCACCATGTTCCCCTTACCAGGAGTATAAACGATCTCAAAGTCGTAATACTGGAGGAACTCAAGCCATCGCCTCTGTCTCAAATTCAGATCCTTCTGAGAGAAGATATATCTGAGACTCTTGTGATCAGAGTAGACGGTAAACTGATCACCCATCAGGTAGTGCCGCCACATCTTCAATGTGAAGACTACCACTGCCAACTCGAGATCATGGGTCGCGTAGTTCTGCTTGTGTGGTCTCAACTGACGTGAGCCATAGGCAATCATCGCTTGCCTCTGGATCAGGACACAACCAAGCCCGGTTCCTGATGCGTCGTTGAACACTACATACTCGACACCCTCCTCCGGTAATCTCAAGATCGGGGCGCTCGTCAGACTCTGTCTCAACCTTTGGAAAGCCTGTTGGCACCTCTCGGTCCACACGAAAGGTTGTCCCTTTCGGGTCAAAGTTGTCATGGGTGTTGCAATCCTGGAGAAATCATGGATGAATCTCCGATAGTAGCCTGCCAACCCAAGGAAACTCCGCACCTCCGTCACGCTCCGGGGTGGCTCCCATGCTAGCACTGCCCCCACCTTTTCTAGGTCCACTACTACACCATCCGCTGAGATAACGTACCCCGGAAAGTGGATATCCTGTAATGAGAACTGACACTTCGAGAGTTTCCCATACAACTGGTGCTCTCGAAGTGTGTCCAGAACCACCCTTAGGTGTCTCGTATGCTCCTCCTCGGACGCAGAGTACACAAGGATATCATCGATGAAGACCACTACAAACCGGTCTAGATAGGGCTGAAAGATCCGGTTCATGAGTCCCATGAACACTTTCGGGGAGTTATTCATGCTGAAGGGCATCACCAAGTACTCATAGTGACTGTAGCGACATCTGAAAGTCATCTTCAGTATATCCTCCTCCCGTACTCGTAACTGGTGATAGCCTGATCGTAGATCAACCTTTGAGAACCATCGTGCCCCTCTCAACTAGTCGAAGAGGTCATCGATCCTCGGTAGTGGATACCGGTTCTTCACGGTCACCTGATTTAAGCGCCGATAATCCACACACAGCCTCAAGCTCCCGTCCACCTTCTTGGCAAACAGCACTGGGGCCGCCCAGGGTGAAACGCTGGGTCTCACAAAGCCCTTATTCTATAAGTCATCCAGTTGCATCCTCATCTCACGAAGCTCTGCAGGAGCCATCTGATAAGCTGATGCTGATATCAGGGTTGTCCCAGGTTGCAACTCAATACAGAAATCTATCTCCCGACGGGGAGGTAGCCCGGGGACATCCTCCATAAAGACATCCTCGTACTCATCCAACACTGATGGAAACCAGAATCTCATAACATCTGTTGCGCCAAGGGCTAGGCTAGATAACTGATGTGAAATCGGTTGTGCCCTCCTATGGATGAGTCCATCATGCGCTGCCTGGGTCTCTCTTTCACCGAAAAAAGAGAACCTCATCCCATCACTGCGGACACACCACACCCTTCGCCTAAAACAATCAATCTGGGAATGAACTGTGGATAGACAATCCATACCAAGAATGACATCGTAAGGCCTTGACGCTACCACCAAGAGGTTCCAATCGAAACTCTCACCTCCAAGGGTCAGGTCACACTGCCTGCAAAGGTGTGTGATCTCTGAATCTTCTACAGCCGGTGTTTCTAAGCGTAAGGGTCGAGTCAACGGATCAACTGGAATATCAAGGTCTCGAACAAGATAAGCATCCAGAAAGGAATGACTAGAACCTGTGTCTATCAATACGGAATCCAAAGTAGAAAAAGACACAGATTGTACCTCTAATAATTCCGGGAGTACCTGGGTCATAAGCCTCTACCGCCTGCAGTTGTCCCTACCTCTGTCCACCAGCTCCCTGATCCTGGGGTGGACCTCCTGGGGGTGGTGGTGGTAAAGGGTCAAAACTCCGACCACCTCCAGCTGCTCTCCCAGCTCCTATGCCACGTCCTCCACCTCACGGATCTGCCTTCTCCACACATTGCCTCTACCTTGGTGGTCCATCCACTACTCTCGTGTCAGTAGTACGGCGGGTTGGACAATCTCGAGCGAGATGTCCCCTGCCGTCACATGAGTAACATCGCCTCTCTCGAGGCTAGCTGGATGCACCCTGTGAACCCTGTATGGCTGATCCCCTGTCCTCGGATCTCCTCTGGAAACGTCTCCCACGCCTGGGTCCCTGACATCAGCTCCATTGCCGCTGAGGTCTCTGCTCCAGCTCACCCACTACCGACAACTGTCGTTTGTCCCTGCTCCGCCAGGAAGCTCTCGACCACCAAAGCCCGATCGATCACCCCAGTATAAGTAGGAATACTCATAGGGATGATTCTAGCTTGGATATCTCTATGCAAGCCCCGCTCAAAAGTCCGAGCTCTGAAGTACTGATCTCTGACCATATCCATCGAGTACCGCGAGAGGTCGGTAAACCTCGATGAATAGTCAGCCACTGACATGGTTCCCTACTGGAGATAAAGAAGCTCTTGTATGCATACTTCTCTCAGGGTAACCGGTGAAAACTCCTCTCTAAAGAGACGCTCAAACTCTGAACATGGAAGTGTCGCCTCGTCGTGAGTCTGGACAACTAAACTCCACCATCGTTCTTCCGAGCCCTGTAGAAGGCTCACTGCCAGGATCACCATCTGGTCTGCTGGTGTCCTGACCAAACGGAAGACTCTGGTCACTGCCTCAAGCCAGTCCTTTGATACCACTCTGTCACAACTCGTCTCAGTGGGGCCCGAGCCGCAACTCCCCAAGCCCGCCTCTAACAGGCCAGGGGCTGGTGACTAGCACCGAGTAGGCATGCTACTAACATGGGAGGCATTGCCTATAAACCTGTACACACGCACACACATCTCCAAGCCCACAAAGCTGAAAAGTAAAAACTACTAAAGATGGAAAAACATGCATACACTAAAAACCCAACCAACAGAGTATGACAGGGAAATAAAGTACAGTAAAGTAAAACCCTAGGCCAAAAGTACAAGCCCACCAAAAGAAAGTCTATAACGAAGTCCAACCTGTAGATAAAGGTACTGGGACTGCAACCCGTCGCCGAAGGAACACACCTCGGCCTGTCTGATCTCAATGAGCACCGTCTGGTCCTGGTCCACCTAGAATCATGTCAAAGGCTCGCTCATCTGCACAAGACACGACACATGCGGGCAAAGCCCATGCAGGGGTGAGTATAACAATACCCAGTAGGACACCCCGAAAAACACAAAGGAAATACAAACAAGGAAAATACCACAAAGAAAGGTACAGTCAGCTCCACACAGTATATGTCTACAAAAGATATATCAAGAATATCCAGATATACTCATACATAGACGACCATCGTGAAACCACCACTAAGATCCAGCTTGAAGGTTCCACTAAGCATACAACCGGTAGAACACACTCCTAAGTCTGAAGAGAGAGATACGAAGTACTCATTCTGGGAGAACACACTCCATGAGTACCTTGAGAACATGATGCTCAGGTGAGGATCACAACCAAGTCATGGGGTGATTCTGACAACTCAGTCTGAGCTAATCCGCTAGGCAGAGGATCGGCGCCCGAGTAAGGTAGGTCACGTCGATGCCAAGAACTCTACCTAGGGTATCAGGAATGAATAGAGGATCCAGATCTAAGTCTCACAGAGGGGATTCCAACAACTCTATTCAATAATTCCTGCTGAAGGGATCATACTCCTGTATATTAGGAAATGATATCGGAAACCTTCAGGATAAAGGTCAAGGGTACGAACCCTAAGAAGGCTAGTCCAAGTCACAGAAGACAAGTGGATCAATCCATGAAGAAAAAGGTTACACGTCATGTAGTATGGTTACACGCCGTGTTCCTTGACCCCGGGTACTGCTCGTGTAGACGGCCCGTGTCGTTCGTTCAAGCCATGAAAAACCAAAATAAACGGTGTGTAGAAAAGTACATGTCGTGTTCCTTGACCCCGGGTACTGCCCGTGTAACCGGATCGTGTCACTCGGTTTTTCGGATAGAAAGAAACTAAACGGCGTGTAGAAGAATCAAACGCCATGTCCGAGCACCTGGGCTCACTCCGTGTACGCTGGCCATGTGCCCATACACGGTCTCTGCCTGCGTCTGTGTCGCCTGCCCGTGTACCAGTACACGGGGTATCCCGTGTATCTAGTCGGGTCTGGACGGGGAGGGGTATACACAGTGTGTCCTTGGTCGTGCACCCTTCCTATGTCTGTGTACTCCCAGAGTACACGCCAGGTCATTCGCCGATGAACACACTCCGTGTATCCCATACTACACGGCGTGTAGTCGGGATTTTTCCAGAAACGCCGTCTTCCTCCACGCGTCTTGGATGATCCTCCGGACTTTGATTCAGCCGTCTGTTTGCCGTGAAACTCAAGATGCTGGATCGCCTTGTCATCATGATGCTGAATCCATGGGTTTCGGGCCTTCAATCAGCTCCAAAATCTTATTTTGGTCACCCGTGCGGAGATCGTTCGAAGAATGAGTTCTTCCAATCTGCTTCGATCCGTTCGTCGCCACCGCAGCCGCACCTCCGTAGGGTCGTACCAATGCCAGATCTTCAATTTGGGATCGTTTCATCGCACAACGGGTGTGCAATGATCAGTTGTTCCTCATCCCATGAAGAATGCGAAGAACACTCATGAAGAACGCGAAGAACACTCACGAAGAACGCGATAAATTTGGGGAAGAGACACACACAAATCGAGAGGGATGAACCTCGATCGATGTTCGTGTCGATCTTGGTCCGTCACCGTTAGAAGGTTGAATGAAACCAAATAACAAGAATCAAATCCCCAAAATCCCCGCAAAAGCCCATCCCACAAGAACAATCGATCCGCGGGCTAATCTGTTCGTGGATTAGCCCGCGTTCATCGTAGAAATAAAAAACAGGGAAGAATAAAATCACAACGACATCCTACCTGGATCCTGGCGTTTGTTGGTGAAGATCTGGTCATCGCGTCGTCGTTGCCAACGAAATCCGTCAAGAATGTCGCCGCCGTGTTGGGGGTTTCCTCCAGAGCTTTCCCAGAGCCTCCAGGGGAAAAAATCAGGGTTATGGGGATTGTAACTCTGATCCCCTACATAATATCTATTTAAAAGATAAGAGATACTTGACGTAACAAGGTTTAAATAAAATATTTTAATTAAATATTTTATTATTGTTGCGTCCAAAAACCAGATTTCACCATCGACCTGCGTCGGCCGATGTTAGGCCTCACCTTAGGTAAAATCACTGTTCTGAATGCAACGGTGCCCTCAGATTTCTGATCCGAGCACCCGTTCGGGAGTTATTCCACTTTTTTAGGAAAACCACACGCGTGCGTAATTTAATTATTAAATTAAATTCAAACATTTGTTCCGGGATCACTGGGCCCCAGAACTGCACACCATCTCAGATTCTGGTCTTGAATTAATTCCCATATAATATTAAAATACATGGAAAAAATCTGGGACATTACAACATCTCAACACTATCCTCTTTGGGTGGCACTGACTCGTCCGCATGGTTTTAATCGCGTCACAAAACACATCTCGGTGGGGGAAGTATCCCTCTTCCTTACGCATTCGAAGCACGCCAAACAACACCCACACAGGGTCTGACAAACGCCCAGAACAAAAACTCGAGCAAACAACGAAAAGGAAAGAGTGACGTTAACAGTGTCTATCAAACTACTACAGAAAGTAGAAAGGACACAAGGCATACCTCTATCCATCTGCAGAGCCTCTAGGGCATGCAACTGTCCTTGCCCTCGACCAACAGCTCCCTGAGCTTGGCGTGGACCACCTGGGGGTGGGGGTGGTTGAAACTGATACCGCCTACCACCTCCAGTTGTTGCACCAGCTCCATCGCCACATCCGCCGCCCTGCGGACCTCCTTTATCAAGAGGCTGCCTCTGCCAAGGAGGTCTATCGACCAGCTCCCTCTCAGTAGCACAACGAGTCGGACAGTCTCTAGAAAGATGTCTCCGACCGTTGCAAGCGTAACGCCACCTCTCCTGCGGCTGACCAAAACTAGCCTGCGAGCCCTGAGCCTCTGATCCTCCATCCTGGGGTCGCCTCCTGAAACGTCGTCCACACCCAGTCCCTTGCATCTGTCGTCGGCTACCAGATGTCGGCGTCTCTTCCCTCGCATGCCCAGCACTAACAAGGGGGATCTGCTCAGATATCCCTGTGTAGGCCCTACTCGAAGGTCCAGACCCTAAAGAATGGGTCTCAAACCATATCTAGGGAGTAGCACGACAGGTCCGTAAACCTCGCTGAGTACTCCGACACAGTCATTCCCTCCTGCCGAAGCTGTAGAAGCTCCTGAATCCGCACTGACCTCAGCGTCACTGGATAGAACTCTTCTCTGAAGAGCCGCTCAAACTCTGCCCACATGAGCGTCTCCTCGTCATGGGACTGCGTCACTAAACTCCACCATCTCCCAGATGAACCATGCAAAAGGCTTACTGCTAGGACCACCATCTGATCTGGAGGTGTCCTCACTAGGTGGAAAACACGGGTGACTGCTTCGAGCCAGTCATCAGCTGCCTGGGGGTCTGGATCACCCCGAAACCTCAGAGGTCGCTGCCTCTGAAACTCGTGCAGCGCACTCAGCCTACGTGCAACCTCATCCTGCACTGCCGGCACAACCAGCTGCTCGACAAGTGGTGGCTCAACTGGCGGACCACCTGGAGGTCCAGCCTTAGATATTGCGCCCTAGTCTACAGCCTCTACACGAGGAGGATCATCAACACAACCTTACTGCAAAACCCTCGCTGGCTATCATCGTGGAGGCATCCTGAAATACAATCAAGACGCTCCATAGTCAAAGAGTGTATCTGGAAAGCTGACTCAAGAAGGACAAGGAAAAACCCAAAACCCAGTCTTATATGATTCATGTAACATTATGTCCCTACGACCAGTGTACGAATGCCCCGAGTCGAAAGGCAGGTTATCAGAGTCTTGGTGTATGGATACATCGGCCGCCGCACCAACACTGGAGTCTCTGGCCTGGAAGCCGAACTCGAAACATCCTAACACTGCCACTATGCAACCCAAACCAAACTCACAGCTAGACTCGCTACACTCTGAGATCCCAAAGGTGGAACCTCCTCTGATACCACTCTGTCACAACCCAACCCAACGGGGCTCGAGCCGTGACACCCCAAGCCCGCCTCCAATAGGCCAGGGGCTGGCGTCTCGTGCCGAGTAGGCTATCACACACATGGGAGACATTATCCCAAGGTACCTGTACACACACACCCACATACACCTCCATGCAACAGTGTAGAGATATATAAAACTGAAAGGTAAATGCATGCATACAACTATCCCACAACCAGAGTACAATAGAAGTAAAAAAGGAAAAAACGGGGCCCACCAAAAGAAAACTACAAAGCACATCCAACCCGCTCTGAAGAAGGTGAAGGCTGCCACAAACACCCGTCGGAAAGCTCCCTCAACACCGCACCGGTAAACACCCTAGTTAGTCTCGCTCACTCAGCTCTTCCTGCTCCAGGTCCTCCTGGGACTCCGTCGAAAGGCATGTGGTTTGCACAAGACATAAACATGTGTGGGAAAAGTCCGTGCATGGGTGAGTATAAACATACTCAGTAGGAACCCCAAAAACCCAAAACAAAAGAGAGAAACTGAAAGGCAACAGTCCGCTCATCCCAGCCAGAGGAAACCTAAATAAGAGAGAAACTCCATCTCACGACCATCCTTGGATAAACACAACTAGTCAACTCAATCTAGGTGAATGCCCATACATACACTGTGAACATCCAGATATACTCAACTCACGCACCAAGCCACATGAGGTACTAACCTCATCACCAGCAACGGTTCACAACTAGGAGAACACGCTCCACGATCATTGTCATCCCAGATGACACTCGTCTGAGAGATACACTCTATCGGGTCCCAAGAAAACATCTCAGATGCTCACCCGATAGACCACGCTCGTCGGATATCACCACTGAGGAAACCCCGCTAAAACAACATAACCACCAAACTCCTCGGATAGGGGATTGCTCCTAGGGTCCACTATGGGATACCAGAACCCACTCTGGTATACGAAGCTCACAGATAGGGAATCACTCCCAGGGTCCGCTGGGGGATACCACAACCCGATTTGGCACTCGTAGATTTCACAGATAGGGGATCACTCCCAGGATCTGTTGGGGGATACCACAACCTGATCTGGTGCTCGACAGAAACACGTCACTCAGATAGAGGATTGTCGCCCATGTAAAGGTGGTCACGACGATACCAGAACCCTATCTGGTATATCTCATGCTGTAAGGGATCGAACTGACGATGCCACAACCCTACTGAAACCACACGCTAAGTAGGGGATCGTATAACCAACGATACTGCAACCCTACTATACACCTCATGCTGAGTAGGGGATCGTATACCCGATGATGCCACAACCCTACTGAGTATGGCCCAACACATAGGGGATCATAATCCTGATGATGCCACAACCCTACGGGGTTAACCAGCTAGATAGGGGATCTCCACCCGTGGATAAGCGGTCGCAACGATACCAAGAACCCGATTTAGGGAAAAGATGCTAGAGGATCCCACTCCGGGCCCACCGGAGGGATGCCACAACTCTAACATATTAAATATCCCATCGAGAGGATCACATGCCTATACTAGGGTTGTGATGTCATGTGAACCCTCATAGGAACGAACCAAGGGAGTACCCTCAACCACTGCGGGTCCAAACATCGCTAACCCGAGCAACCCACCACAATGCCACATTGCGCACCTCTAAGGTCGATACCGAGGCCACCATCACGATCTATGCGGAAAAAAACGCAGGATAGGCTGTTTACTCGCCCGAAACGGACTACCGGTGAAAAAGGTACTATTCACCGTAGCTAGCCTGTGTGGGGCCCACACAACGATCCCGAAAATCATCAAGAGGATCATACCACAGGGATCCCCTCGGAAAAACACGCAGAATTGACTACTCGTTCGTCCGAAACGGACACCCGGTGAAAAAGGTATTATTCACCGAAGCCAGCTCTGGTGGGGCCCACACCACGATCCCGAAACACATCAAACGGATTGCACCATTGCGATCCTCTTGAAAAAACACACAGGATCGACTATTCATCTACCAAAATCGGACCCCTGGTGAGAAATTTGTGTTTCTCCGCAAACGCCAAAACCCGGCCTCGTGGGGCCCGCACCCCAAACTCTGTCCCAACACCCGGAAACCCTCAAGAAAAGTCTGACGTACTATCAGAGTCACAACGCCACTGACGGCACGTCAATCGGACACCCCGGGCAAGATTTATGATGGGTCGAAGCTTGAATAATAATAAAATATTATTATTCTTAAGTGTTACGTGACCCCGGGCCACGTACCCAACTCCTAAAATTCCCGACACATACCCACGTGGACCGTTTCGTCGATACGAACCCGTGGCCATAGACAACCCTCAAAATGGAAGCCCGGTTCAAGATTTACGGGGGGGTTAACCCATTAATATTATTATTATTATTATTATTATTAATTATTATTATTATTATTATTATTATCCTTTAACGTTTCTTTTTTTCTTTTTTTTTTGTTTGCTCTGGCCGAGCCGTGCCACCCGCGGGAGGAGCCCGCCGCGCGTCGTCCGCCGCCAGCGCCCACCGCCAGCGCCGGCCGCTGGCCGGAGGCCTTCCGCGCGCCACCGCGCTTCGGCGCCCGCACCGCCGCCTGGCTGCCGCCCTCTTCCGAAACCGCCCGCCGCCGCCGTGCCGGACCGCCGTGACGGCCGGCTCCGCCCCTGCAGGAGCCGGAAAACTCGCTGGAAAAGGCCATGTTTTCTGGCAGACCCCCAGGAGCTCCCCGGAGCTCCAAATTTCGATCCGAGAGTACCCGCATGATCCCCGGGTCTCGATCTACCCCGTTACAACGATGAATTTAAGAAAAACACATCATAAATGGGATCAAGGATTAAAACTCAAACCGCCTACCTCGCGGGCGAAACGCCGAAGCTTCGGGCTCATATCTGCGCTCTGAACCTGCCGCTGCACGTCCCGGGAGCGATCAATGTCAAGATCGGTGAGCGTCGGCACCTCGTTTGCCAATTTTCTTTGATCCGTCGCTGAGGAGGAGGAGGTTCCAACGTCGCCTGTGGAGGGAGAGGAGAAGGGAATGAAATTTCCCTTCTTTTTTTAATTAAAAACCCAACTCCCCGCCAACGCGCCTCCGACCCGGCACCTGGCGCCGACCAAACTTAGGTCACCCCTAGGGTAAACATAGCATTCTGAGCGCAACGGAGGACTCATATTTTTGATCCGAGACTCTGTTCAAAAGTTATTCGAGTCGACGCTCGTAAATGGACTTTTCCACTTATTTACAAAAACACCCTTGGTGCGCTTTCCACCGCAGGTTCACGCCCGCAAAGTTTACACCTCACCTAGGGTAAACGGAACGTTTCGGATGCAATTGTGCCCTCAAATTCCCATTCTGAGCTACCGTTTAGGATATATCAAACTGCCACCATGTGCATAGTATAAAAATACTTAATATTTTTATAAAATTAATTCCGGGAACACCGGGCCTCGGAATCGTACGCCGTCTTCGCGCCTAACTCTGGAATTATTCATATAAATATTCTAAAGTCTAAAAGGGCCAAAACTGAGTCACTACAATTTTGGGGCTTACACACTGAAGTTTTTCTTATATTATTGTAGAGGTTTATAATAAAAATGTCATGATCATTGCGATTCCCTAAGCCCATGTGAGCTATGCTCATTGTGAGAAACAAGGGATAACAAATAATAAATGACATTTCTTTGAATAAGGGAACTAAATATTGGGATTTCCTTGCATTATTAATGTGGGACTCAGACCTTGAGAAGTGGTGGCCTATGTATCCTGAGTATGGTAGAAATCAGAATCGTCGTAGTTCCCTTTTTGTTGGGGCTTACACACTAAGGTTTCCCTTATATTCGGGTCTTACACGCCGAGTATGGGCAATGTCATCAAGTCTCGGGATGCCCTTTTGATATGTCCTTATTGTATAGAAGGTGTTATAAGACCCGGTTGGCATGATCTGGGAGCCATCGCATGATCCAGGTGGTATCTACAAGGAGGTGTCGCGTGTCCTGACTGACACATGTATAGCGTGTCACAAGAGTCATCGTGTTTCCCAACTGACACCTCAGAGAGACATCACGGGACCTGGTCGTTGTGTCTAGAGGGTGTCGTGAGTCCTCAGGTGACACGCATGGACGTCATCATATGATTCAGGCGATGTGTATAGGTTTTGTCATGTGTCTTTGGATGAAACATGGGGGCACCCTTATATGAGTTAGGCGGAGTGTCTGAGGGATGTCGCAAGTCCTGGGTGATCGACTTAGAGGATCCGCGAGACCAGAGTGGAGTCTGTGGGAGAGTCGTGTGACTCGTTGTGGCATGTCTGGAATGTTCTGTGAATCCCAGGTGATGTGCCAAAGGAAGGTTTCAAGGTATGGGTGATGCATCCTTGTGCTACCACGTGTCTTTGGATGACACACATGAAGTGCATAGGAGGATTCATGATCATATCCTTTGCTTAATCCTTTATCCTTTGATCACGGTTCTCTCCTTTATGTTGCGAGTACCTTGGCTTTGTTTTGTGTTAGTTGTTCTAGGTTTCATGTGATCTAGTGGGCCTAAGTAATATGCTTCGCATAACCCACCTAATGTCATTCATGTGATCTATGAGTGATCATATGAAGTCCTTATGCCTAACACGTGACTATTCTTGCTATTTTCTAGTGTATTACCTGACAGAAAGCTAGTCGGTCATGTGATCGGCCATTCAGAGAATTTTGTAGAAGAGTTTGAGCATCCGACATGTGTAGTAGTAGTCAGAGTCCAACCCTTTCTTCATGTTGTAGTGGGGAATTTATAGGCATCACCACCCCAAGTTATTTCCAGTTTCTGCGGTGTATATGGCACAATTCTAGGCTGGAGTCAGCAAAGGGGCCTAGCACTACACAGTTTCGTGAGTCTCTGCCATGGATTGCTTCAAGCGTATCACCTAATTTTTAGCAATCATAAGTCTCCTTTATCAAAGAACCTTTTTTTGGATTATTATTGATTATTTAATACTTTTTTGATCATACAGTTGTGTCGAAGGACCTCCATGTTGTTATGATGACATGTCTAAGGGCCTTCGCAAGATTCAAATGCCTGTGGGAATACCCTCATGAGACCATGGGTGACTTGTCCTGGGGTCTCACGGGATAGTGTTTTGGGTGTGTTGGGTGCGTTGTATGCCTTTCAACAACTATGAGTACCTCTCGCCTCCTCCCCTTTAACCCCCTTCATTCGATATAACAAAGGTTGGGAGTCATGCGAGATTTCATGTGTGTTGTCGAGAATATTTTTTCTATTTTTTGGAGATGTGTCACGTAACCAATATGGGTCACACAGGGGGTGCACAATTATTCCATGGATGAATATGTTTGTTTTTCCTTAAACACTGAGGGGTTGTCTTGGTCACTTCGCATAGCGAGGATGACAAGCCAAAGGGATCCTGTCAGGCGAAGCATATGTGTCATCGAGGAATCGTGATGCCTTACGGGTTGTCAGGGGAACGCATCGCATGTATTTTAGTGACCATGAACCCCTATCACCTCCTCTCCTTTATCTCATTAATTTTATGTGGTTAAGGCTCAGAGGTCATGTGAGTTGGCACGAGTAATGGCCATTATTTTTACTCGATTTTTTGATGGCATCTCGTCTAACCAATATTGTCCATATAGAGAGCATGCAAGAATGTAGTGGATAGGTCCATCCATCTGTCTTTAAAGTGTCTTGGAGTTGTCTGGTCACTCCTGATGACTTCTATGTGGCAAGGATGACAAGCCTAAGGGGTTTCACAATATGTGTTGGATAGGTCGCTAAGGACTCATGGTGCTTTGCGGGTTGTCATGGGTGCGTGTTTCATGTCCTTCAGTGACTGAGAACCCCTCTCGCATTCTTTCCTTTATCTCCTTTGTTTTATGTGACGAAGGCTTGGAGGTATTTTGAGATATCTTAGAAATTATCTAGGGATTTTATTCTTCCCAATGATGACTTGGTGCATGAGTTGTTCGACCATCAGGGGTCCTTGCCTATGAATATCATCCCTTCTTATTTTTGAGGGATTTTGTGTGATTTGTCAAGAGATCCCCCACATGCGCAGCAGGGGTCTTTGAGGGGGAATCTGCGAGTATTGTCATGGTATATGCACCATGAGAGTATATTTCGCGTGACCTTGAAGTGGTCATGAAATCGCGAGTCTTTTAGGGGATTCGTGAGCCTTCAATCATCCTATTATTCTTTGATTTCATGGGGAAGAACAATAGTCATATTTAGGTATTTATTCCTTTGGGATTTTTCTGATTCTTATTTGTTGAGCGTTAACAATTAAGTCAAACCAACACACAATGTGAGAATTATGACTCAAAGTGTGTTTTTCCCATTTAAAATGACATTTTTGTAAAAAACACAAGTGACATACTCAAAACCAATAAAACACATTCATATTATTTTTATACTTTATGAAAATGATCCATAATTCATTTGAGATGTTTAGGAATCATTCTCACCTTAATCTAATGCACGGTGTGACCGGTATGACTCAAAGTGCATCTTTTTATTTAAAATTGACATTAATTTTAGTAAAAAGGACAAGTGATGCACTCCAAACTGAGAAAACACATTTGGATGATTTTTATACTTTATTAAAATGATCCAAAAGTCATTTAGGATATGTAGGAACCATCCTCACCACAATCCAACCCACGGTGTAATCGGTATGACTCAAAGTATGTCTTTTTATTTAAAATTGACATTAATTTTAGTAGAAAATATTGTTCTCATACTCAAAACCAAGAAACACATTTATATTGTTTTGATACTTTGGGAAAATGATCCATAAATCATTTGGTATGTGTATGAATCATCCTCATCTTAATCTAATAGACGATATTCCTAGTATGACTCAAAGTGTCCATTATCAGTTTAAAATTGACATTTTAGTTCAAAAAGTGTCACTCATTAAAAACTAAGAAAACACACTTTAATTACCTTGATAATTTAGTAAAATTATTCATAATTCATTTTTTATTTATAATAATCAATCTCACATCAAATCGACACATGATGTGACCGGTATGACTCAAAGTGTGTGTTTCTAGTTTAAAATGACATTTTAGTAAAAAAAACACAAGTGACATACACAAAACTAAGAAAAAACATTCAGATTATTTTTATACTTTATAAAAATTATCCATAAGTCATTTGTAATGTGTAAGAATAATCTTCACCCCAATCTAACGCATGGTGTGACCGATATAACTCAAAGTGCATCTTGTTATTTAAAAATGACATTAATTTGAGTAAAAAAGACAAGTGGCATACTCAAAACTAAGAAAAAATATTCTTATTATTTTGATAATTTAGTAAAATGATCCATAAGTCATTTTGGAGATGTAGTAATCATCCTCACATCAATTTTATATACGATGTACCCAGTATGACTCAAAGTGTCTATTATCAGTTTAAAATTGACATTTTAGTTCAAAATGTTCCACTCACTGAAAACTGAGAAAAGACAATCATATTGTCTTGATAATTCAGTAAAATTATTCATAAGTTGTTTTTATGTGTAGGAATCATTCTCATGTAAAATTGACACATGATGTGACCCGTATGACTCAAAGTGTGTGTTTTTAGTTTAAAATAACATTTTAGTAAAATACATAAGTGACGTACTCAAAATTAAGAAAACGCATTCAGATTGTTTTAATACCTTAGTAAAATTATCCATAAGTAATTTGAGACATGTAAGAATTATACATACCTCAATCCAATGCATGGTATGATCGGTATGACTCCAAGTGCATCTTTTTATTTAAAATTGACATTAATTTTAGTAAAAATGACAACTAACATACTCAAAATCAAGAAAATGCATTCATATTGTTTTTATATTTTAGTAAAATGATCCATAATTCATTTTTGATGTGTAGGAATCAACTAAACTTCAATCTGATACATGATGTGTCCGGTATGACTCAAAGTGTCTATTATCAGTTTAAAATTGACATTTTAGTTCAAAAAGTGTCACTTGCTAAAAATTGAGAAAACATGCTTGGATTGTATTGATAATTTATAAAAAATTATTCAAAATTAATTTTTGACATGTATTAATTAGTATCACATAAAACCAACACACGATGTGAACGATATGACTCAAAGTGCGTGTTTCTAGTTTAAAATGACATTTTAGTAAAAAACACAAGTGACATACTCAAAATAGAAAAACACATTATGATTGTTTTAATAATTTATTAAAATGATTTATATGTCATTTGGTACATGTAAAAATCATATGAACCTCAATCTGATGCATGATGTGACCAGTATGACTCCAAGTATGTCTTTTTATTTAAAATTGACATTAATTTTAGTAAAAAAGAAAGTTGACATACTCAAAACCAATAAAATTCATTCTTATTGTTTTGATACTTTAGGAAAATGATCCATAATTCATTTGGAACATTTAGTAATGATTCTCACCTCAATCTGATACACGGTGTCCCCAGTATGACTCAAAGTGTTTCTTATTAGTTTAAAATTGACATTTTAGTTCAAAAAGTTTCACTCACTAAAAACCGAGAAAATAAGATCAGATTGTATTGATAATTTAGAAAAATGATTCATAACTCATTTGTGACATATAGAAATCAGTCTCACATCAAACTGACACATTTTGTGACCGGTATGACTCAAAGTGTGTGTTTTCAGTTTAAAATTACATTTTAATAAAAAACACAAGTGACATACTCAAAACTATTAAAACACATTTTGATTGTTTTTATACTTTATGAAAAATATCTATAATTAATTTGGGATGTGTAGGAATCAACTTCCCCTCAATATGGCGAACGATGTGACTGATATGACTCCAAGTGTACCTTTTATTTAAAATTAACATTAATCTTAGTAAAAAAGACAACTAACATGATCAAAACTGAGAAAACACATTCAGATTATTTTAATACATTATAAAAATGACCCATGAGTCATTTTTGATTTATAGGAATCATCTTCACCTTAATTTTATACACGATGTTCCCGGTATGACTCAAAGTGTTTGTTATCAGTTTAAAATTGACATTTTAGTTTAAAAGGTGTCACTCACTAAAAATCAAGAAAACATGTTTGAATTGTCTTTATAATTTATTAAAATTATTTATAAGTAATTTTTAACATGTAGGAATGAGTATCACATCAAACCAACACTCAATTTGACTGGTATGACTCAAAGTGTGTGTTTCCAGTTTAAAATGACATTTTAGTAAAAACACAAGTGATGTAATCAAAACTAGGAAAACACATTTGTATTATTTTGATAATTTAGTACAACAATTCATAAGTCATTTGGGACATGTATGAATCAGCCTCACCTCAATATAATTCATGGTGTGATCAGTATGACTCTAAGTGCATGTTTTCTATATACAAGTGTTATATTATTTTAAAACGCGCATCACATCACCAAAATCGAGCAAACGAGCTTAGATTGTTTTCTCATCATTCTATATACTATTACTTAATTAATTTCCTAATCATTTTTATCTTATACTAATTTAGTTATTTTTCATAGAGATAATGCTTGAAGACAAACATGAAATGGTGTGATGTGCAAGAGTCAATTACAACTCAATCTGATACATAATGTTCCCGGTATGACTCAAAGTTATGTTTAAAATTAACACTTTATATTTAATTTATTTATTTAAATTATTACTAAAATAATATTTGTTTTATTATAAAGGTGTTTTCTTTTTCTTGAGTAGGGGTGGTTTGTTCAACAATAGCATGAGTCGGGGTTAGGGGAAAAAGACAAAGGAACATTGATGAATATATGTGATAATTTGTACTTACTCATGTAATTGTATAAAGAAATGTTTGAAATGTCTATAATATATTATTTTTTCTTGTATTTATATTGTAAATTTTATTTCATTTAAAATCAATATTTGTACCCAATTTTGCTACTTTTTGGTGTTGTTTTTGGCATTTTAGTGTGTTGTAACCAGCACACTATAGTATTCCCCTTTATCAGCACTACTAAATGTGCTAATAAAGGTAGTATTTATTAGTGATTTTAGAAGAACTGATAAATGGGTCATTTATCATCGCTTTTGTAAGTGATGATAAAAGACTAAGGCTTTTAATTGTTCTCCAGTAGTTAATTCTTTTTTAGCAATGATAAAGGACAATTTTAACATTGTTAAAGGCCTGTTTCGTAGTAGTGAATATTTATTTAGAGGTCATGCGATGGTTTATCTACTGATACATAATAGTGAATGCATTATATTAAAGGCTATCTATGGGTGAAAATATTTGAAACATGGGATATAATTATTATATAAAATCATATATTTTGAGATACTAATGTTCATAGATAATTAAGGAATATATTAATCATGAGATCATTGTTTGACTGTGAGGGTTATATGATATTTTGAGAGATATAAGTGAATAAGATTAAAATATTTATGGTCTGGTATAGAATTCAAACATAGGATATATCTAAGACTTCTTATACGTGATGATTCATGAACATATAATTGAAGATAAAGAATAAAGATGTTCAGAATATAGAGCAATAATATAAGTGATTTAATGAGAGGTTAGTGATCTAAATGGAATAAAAGAATAATGAGAGATTAATTGAGTCTACAGATAGTTAAAATCTTAAATGATATTTGATTCATGATGTGATTATTCTATATGTGAATTCATGTATGGATTTCATGAAAGGGGATGATGATTATAAATTATTAAAAAAATTAAGAAATTAGTCATTCTAGGGGGGAAAACATATGTTGTTGGGTGAAGAACTAGAAGTTATTCATAAATAGATTCATCATTAACCTATGATACACCACATCTTAAAGAAAATTGGAGGGATTCTTGTATCATAATTGGGATGCTTGAATAAACTGGCAGTATTTCATTATCATTCTATGGGTATGAGTATCACATCCGACCATTTATAATATTCTATATAAAATAAGTGGTTAAAATTTGAAATTTAGATTACTATGAAAAACAATTATGTTATCTTATAAATTTAGAGATGAAATTTAAAAAAAATACTATGTGTCCACTGTGTTTTCTTTCATTACTATTTATGAACAGTATAAATTGAACATGTTGAAGAACATTAATTCACTCTGATAAGTTTAGAGGTTTAGTTTTAGAAAATATTATTAAATTTCTTATTGTTTTCAGAAGAAGAAAAAAAGAAATATTAGTTTTGTTACCTAGAGGTAAAGAGAAAGATATTACATTCAACAATTTCCTAGTGAGAATAATATCATTGGCCACATGTCATAACATAGTAGATTCAATGACGGTCACTTAATTGTCACATTTGAGAATGTTAAAATAATTCTAATAAAGACGAACCAACAAAGAATAATAAGAGATTAAATCATCAATTTTATCACTATAATAAAGATCCCCAGAGTCCATAATCTCACCTTTAACTTGGGGTTGATTCTATAACATCTATATTTTACATATAACACCAACATATGAACATGATACATCTAGGTCATGTTTTCTCATACCTTAAGCTAAGAAAAATTAAAACCATATTAACATATAATCTATAAAAAGACACTATTGTGTGAATATTTATGTAGGGAGTAAACCATGCTAAATAATACTCATGCTATTCAATATATATTATATCAATTGGTAAGTTTTTTGGGGTATTGATATTAAGAGATAATAATGAAGAAGATCACATGAAATCATGGTTAAAATGATAATGAGGAAGATTAATTTCATTACACCACATTCCATGAAAACATGATGACCATGTAATGATTCCATCAAGGATAAATTGAATAAATAATAAAATAATGAAGTATCTAACTTAATTAGAAAAAGAAAACAACATTTCCATGTTCCATAATATTTCTCACACATCAAGGAATAAATATTTCTAAGAAACATCACCCTATTTGGTGATGTAGTGGTGAGAATATCCCTTTGAGAATTGGACATATATCTTATCTGATTGAGAAAGAAAGTGAAGATTTATCAAGTCATTCAACATCATGGTAAAATCATCACATTACATTGATGTTTATCTATATGAAATAGGTTTTCTTGTATATGAATCATGAACAAGATACCTATGTGACATACATTGAGAATTATTGAGAACTTATGGTGTTCTCTCAAAGACTACTTGACTTTCATATCCAAACTTCACTTGTGTAATTAAGAGAGGAAAACACATGCTTTCGAGACATAGTTTCAAGTTTTTTAATGACTGAGACTGAACAAGCACTATATTTTATGCACAAAGTGCATGAGATCACATAAAGATTATGAAGGTGCTAGTTGGAAGTATAAAAACCATCTTCATATGAAAATCACACAAGTGAAGACATTTTTATAATGTTGATAGTGTTATATAGCAGTGGTTTGAACTTATAATTGAAAAAAACTTAATTTTAGGAGCATTGTGGAGATTGATCAAAATTTTATTTATATCTAATTAAATTTAGTCACATAATGTAGCATCCCTAACCCAATTAGCCACCCAAACAATGCTATCAGACTATACTCTCAGGGAAGGATAATATAATACTAGTTTGATATATATATATATATATATATATATATATATATATATATATATATAACAAGCAGCGAAAAATTAAGACTCAGCAGACTCGAACCAGACCTGCTAATGGTAGAAGCACAGTCAATATTAGATGAATAATAGAAGTAATAAATAAAATACTATAGTGGAAAGAAACAGATCAGCATGCTAGCACTATTAATTATAGCCACTACCAAAACAAACAAGAAAACATGCATTTCATAACAGGCCATACATGTCAATATACAAAATAAGGTCATCAAAGGCTGACCATTACAAGTCATATATATATATAGCATGTTGATACAAAAAAGAAACTAAAACAGAAACTCCAACTAGGAATGATCTTAAGGTCTCATGCCAAACTCCATGTAACAACTACTAAGAGGCTGATCCCTTACCCGAACATAAATTCATAAAGTCTATACACATCTCAAAGTGCCTGTGTAGGGTGTGAGAACAATTCTCAGTAGGATACCATCCAGTGGTGCATGCATATCATATGTGTTTAAGAAAACATGCAATATAATTAAAAGTAAAGTAGCTCAATGCATTTAAAATAAATACAAACTCCACTGGTGCTCAACATCCACTAGGGAGGTGTCACCTGCTTCAGTCAGTTCTGGAATGTCAGAAGTAAAGAAATTACTTGGCCCATGTCCCAAGGTACCTCTAATTTCAAGCTCAGGCGAACCCTCAGGTTTCACCTCAAATCAAGTAACCTGGTACCTCGTTTCTCCTGACACCTTGTGTCTCAGTAAGTATTGATGTCCTAAAGGCATGCCCAAACCATTAGTATTCAGTCCCTCGAACCCCTACTCAAAGAACCCATCAGCTTGTATCTCAATGTCTAGAGGTAAAACAATATCTATCCTCAAATAATAACCAATTTCGGCTCATAGCACAATGTCCCAAGGAATGGTTATGTCTGTCCTCCAATAAAATCCAGGCCCACGACCTCAAGCATGGCAAGACTCAGCCCCCAACTGATAGCCTCAACGCTATCAACTGAAGGCTCCTCACCTTTCACATGGATTTCTACAGTAATCACCCCCAAAACCATTTCATAATACATGATATCGAGGGCCTCTACCCTCATGAGTCATCAAAACCACCTCATCAATGGAGTTATCCTATGTGCACATGACTCAATTCAGCACTTTGGCCATCACGAGTGAGTGAAAATCACCAAATAAATAACCTAAGCCACATCAACTAACACATCATTCCCCTATGACCATCTCACTCAAATCTAATAACCTTTTCATCCCAATATCACGGGCCATGCCCAACTTGACGGCCTCACCGCCTCAATCTGACATCCATGACGCCCAATCCTACGGTCAAAACCACCCAATCAATCCACGCCAATCCCAACCAATGATCATCATCACTCGGTCCTGATGGTCATGCCACCTCAATACCCCGATCCAATCTTGTCATGACCCCTTGGGTCCCAATATTTTATTATAAGCAATTATATATAAATATTTCACTTTCAATCAATAAGCAATTTAATAGAATTGAATTGCAATATCAAACTCAATATAAAAAGACAATTAAATTTAATATGATTGAATTGCATCATCTAAATAAACATAAAAATTTAATATAGAGGTCTTGAATGACTCTGATTTTAATAACCAAATCAAATAAATTTAAACAATTCAAAATAAATGAAATTGACACCCTAACCAATTTCCCCAAGGAGAGAAGGCATCTAACCCAACCTCGTTCAAGCAAAAAAAGGAATTGGGCATGCCCAACAAAATCCCATGGGTATCATGATCAAATTGATACAAATCAATAGATATAAATGGCTCTCGCTCAAAATACCCAAATGCACGTTGAAAGCCGAACCACCCAAAAAACCACAAAAACACAAATCAAGATATGCACCAACTACCTTGGACTCGTAGATGTAGGAACATCTGATATCAAGCTCCAATTCAAAGCGGATTGATAGAGATATGAGATTCCATCTTATTCCCTAAAAATGGGGCAAAACAACTCAAATGGATTTTGTGTTCTGCGAGGTGAAATAGAAATGAATAAGAGGATAGGGTGAGTTTATCCTTATCAATGCAGTTTTATAGCATCTAACAGATCTGAAATCGGAGCTTTGATGGAGGAGGTAGAGAAATCTAAAGGAGGATAATAGGAGGAGTGTTCCTATTGTGCAACACGTGACCAAGGGAGAAGAAAAGGGGAGGAAGGAAAAGAAATAAGAAAAAATAAAAACTAAAAAAAACCTTGTACAGGCCGCATGGTTTACTCACACAGTTTTTCAAACCGTGCACAAACCGCGTGAGCTATAGTGTTGAGATACTGCCCAAAAGGGATCCCTCGCATGGCTTGTGCATGGAAACTGTGCAGAAATCCTATGGAACAATTATAAAGAACCTCGCATGTTCGTGCACCTCACTCGCACAGTTTACCCAAATCGTGCGGTAGTTCAAAATGAGCTGCATGATTACCTAGAAGGGGTCGCACAGTTTACCCTAAAACGTGCACCCTGACCTATAATTCCAAAATAGTCCATTCGGTCTCTGATGCTCCCAAAACCAAACTAAAACACCTGATGCACTCTCCAAGCCTCTAAACTAACCCAAAAATATGATATAATGCTGATGGAACTCTCATAATTGAGTTATGATCTGTGATATAGAAAATGACATAGCCACTAATTGAAAAGTTTGGATCATGAGTGGTTCTCAAACCGACTCAAAACCCCAGGAGATTACACATAATATAGCTTTCCAATGAAGCTATATAGGTATAATTATAGGTTTGTAATAGAGGGTATATGTTTCACTAAATTAGTTAATGAGTTGTATGTGTAAATTATATATATGAGGATAATAATAGAAGAGAAAGAAACATTTGATAGAAATATTACAAGTAATTATAACATAAGAGGTCAGAAATAATAAGTTAATTAGGCATCAAAAAACCAAAATCCTAAAATAGTAAGCATAGAGAAAGAGACAAACCTTAAGATGTTAACACTATAAAATATATCAGGTCAAGAGAATGTAGTGGTGTATAATGTGCATGATATAATTTAAAGCAGCAGATATACCCAAGATAATTATAATATGGTAGTCATTATATCTTGAATTTCACACATATTTAAAGTATAACATTAAACTATAGTCAAAGGGTTATATGAGCAGCAAACTTATTGTGAAGTCTTGTTAATCATCTATGAAATCTCTCTTTCATGGAAGTGTCTTTGAAATTGAAATTTATGTGTGACATATTTGTAATTATTTGACAAGGAGTACAACACAATTATGATATTCATCAATGTGAATATATAACATATTATGAAATAACAAAACTAAAAAGTATTTGTAATATAGATTGTGAACTCTAAAGTCAACATCTCATGTATTTAACAAACCTGGATAAGGAACATCATCACACATTCTAGTTTAACATACATTGGACATGATTTCCCCCTTAAAATCAATAACATATTGCTCTTAAACATTTTTCCTATCATTTAGAAAACATTTTAAAGAATAACAAACTTACACTTTGGTAAAATAAGGTTTCAATATCACATATTTCATGTCAAGGTTAATTACCCAACCATTACCCATTTATTCTTCCTATATAACCATTTAAGGATTCATTTCCAGCTTCATTACATATAAATTCATCATGTAACTCACACCTTATAAATCCCAGTTAAGGAACATCACACATTATGGTTTAACATGCATTGGACATTCTTTCCCCCTTAAAATAAATGTCATGTTCCTATTAAACATTTTCCCTAGAATTTAGAAAACTATTTAAAGCATAAAAATTTAAATTATTGGGTGATTATTAAGTTGAGACCTTGATTAATATAGAAAATAAAAAGAATTAGAGGGACTTCTACACAGATCAGTGGGAGAATATCCAAGACCATGCCTTCAAGACTTGTACATGATTATAAAATTTCAAAGTCCTTTCATATTGTGTGTTTCAAGTAGACATAGTTGATGATATTGCTTACATATTTAGTAAAGGGGACTGCATGTATCTTCAAAAAAAAGTATGTATATTAAGTAAATGAAATTGCATGCATATTGAATATAAACTACACTTCCAGTATATGATAATGTAAGATAATGAAGACTTCAACACAAGAAATCCATAAGTATATTAATATAAACTGAAATATATACTACTATGTAAACAATAAAGTAATTGCAATGTCAGTACATGATAATGCAATTTAAACTTCAATACAAATTGTGGTAAAAAAAATTATTTTGATGGCGATATAAACAGGAATGTAAACTGCAATTTCGGTACAATATAAAATGTATTATAAATTACAATATAAACTATGATATAAACAAAAATATAAATAATAGTTTCAAATCATGATATAAATCATGCAAAGGGAAATTATGTTCTCCACCGTGAAACGACATGTATATTAATATAAACTGCAATATAAATGACATGTACATGATGTAGTTAATGATAATGCAGAAACATCATGTATATTAAGTGATTGAAATTTCATGAATAATGATTGTAAAGTGTAAATTAATGTATAAATTGCATGTATATATAGAAAATGAGACTTCATTTATTTTAAATAAATGAAACTACAAACATATTTAATATAAATTTCAATTTTAGTGCATGAAACTGCACACAGAAAGAAAATGTTTTGTAGACAAGGTAATGACATTGTTTCAAGAAAAAACTGTAAGTATATCCAGAAAATGAGACTGAATTCATTTGGAGAAACTTCATATATATTCAGAAAATGAAATTGCACACATATTAAAAATAAAATTCATTTTTAGTGCATAATACTAAATACAAAGTCACAAGATGGTATGTTTCATGTCGCAAGCATATTTAGTCCATTAATTGAATAATATTCATTACATTATTGTATTCATGTTGAATGCATTAAATAGTTTACACATAATCAATTATAATTTTTACAGTTATTTATATTACATTTAGCAACAAATTTTTTATGCTTTATATTACTATAATAATATTGAATTCCAAATGTCATGTTAATGCACAAATGATATTCATTATTGAAAATGCATGAAAGATATTCATTATTGACATCTTTTTAGGTCATTCAATGTCTTTTAAATAAGAAATTAGGAATGAGTTTTATAGTGAAAACGTTTAGGAGTAATTGTTTCACATAATAATAAAAATATTAGAAATATGAAAATAAAGAAATGACAATTTATGTGGATGGAATGTATTAAACAACATAAATGATCGTGTCTTAAAAAATAAATTAAGGTAAGTAATTAAAATATGGAATACCTTTGGAGCCTCACAAACCATGGATGTGGCCATTTTATATTAAATTTATAGAAACTAAAAGTGCATTATACATGTATAGAAACTTAAAGTGCATTTAATTGAAAAATACCCTGTATATTTATAGAAACTCATTATACTAAAAGAAAGGAACGATATGAAATAACCAATATGCATATACAAAACATCAATTTGGATATAAATGAAGACAAATTAATATATGAATGTACAAAATTATTAAACTTAAAGTGCATTATACATGAATTGAAACATAGTATAGTGAATAACCAGATACAATATGGTAATGAAGATAAAAAAATATTAAACAAACATTGCATTTTTCACTAAAATGAAAGTGAATTAAACTAAACATGCATAAACTGAAAGTTCATTACACATTTATAGAAATTTAAAGTGCATTACACTGAAAGTTAATTATACATGTATAAACTGAAAGTCCATTATTGGTGTTTAAAAATTCAAAGTGCATTACAATAAAATTGCATTTTACATGTATAAAATGAATGTTCATTAAACTGAAAGTGCAATATACATGCATGGAAAAGAACGGACTCCCTTCCCGTGAACACATGGCAACCAAAAAATTGGTCTCCCTTCTGAATTTCCAACAAGTGAAATATTTAGTAGGAAAAATACTTATACAAGCTCATGTCTTTCAAAAGTTACAAACAATCAACTACTAAAATCAAATTTGGAGGTAAACACAAGTAGAAAATCCAACATGAAAAATAATTTCTCTAAAAAAGCAATAATTTTAGAGTAACAAAGGGATCAAACACTATTCAATCAACACATTTTGATAAAGTGCCATTTCATGAATGTGATCCCAGATCTTGTCAAATAATTAAAAATAATAATTACACTATCCAAATATTTAACACAAAAGATAAAAATATATATATATATATACTAATATTTATGGAAATAATATTTCTTTTTTTAATTCACAATAAAAAATAATAATTTAAACCAAGGTTTGGTGATTAAGTTTCAAAGGAAAATACATTTTCCTTTTGATGCCTTACTAATCTTCTATGATACCTTGCTTCTTTTGAAGTCGATTTTGATTAAAAATTTATATATCACATCTTTGTAATATATTCATAAGGAGTCCAGTATAATTAAAGTATGCAATAATATTTGAAAGGGTAACTATATTGGAAATTCAATTTAAGTAATGAATATGGAAATCAATTCTATAAAATGGATGTGAAGTGGGAGAAATATTAATATAAAAACATATTTATCATAGTTTAGTGAATTGGAGATCATAATTAGGATAAATGTTTTATGTAGTCACTTAAAATAGAGATAGACCTTCTATTACAGTGGTAACACAAACATGAAGAGTTCCAGAAAAAACCTAGAGTTTTGGAAATGTGGATACACCTTTTATTGAAGTGGCGGCACAAACCAGTCATGGTGAGGAAAGATGAAGACCTATGAGGGTTATGGTTAATTGACATTATAGTAAAAGAAGTAATTGAACCTGTTAGGGTGAGGAAGAGCCAAAATTGAGAGAGAAGTCATGTCTAATTTTAGAATTCGGTATACCAAGAGATGAAGGTATTTATAAGAAGGAAGTTTTTCACAATGTAGAGAACCTGGGAAAGAGGAATACAAACATAGTAAGAAAAAATTGAATGAATAGGCGATCGATTCAAAACTTATTATGACTTCAATTTCTTGTGGAATATTTGATGCTGCGAGAAGGTTTTGAAATAGTCTATTGGGAAGTTGAGGTGATCCAATCCAAATTTTCTAGTGAGACAACAAAAGATAAGAGTTACATGAAACCCTAATTGAATGGGGGGATTAGAATCATGATTGAAGAGAGGTAGAGGCCACGTCAAATCCACGTCGGTAGGGAGGTGGGGAGGCTACGTCGAAGCCACATCAAGAGGGAGGTAGGGAGGATGTGTCAGTGGGGTAGTGAGTTGGCTGCATCAGAGTTTCATTAGAGGATGAGGATATTCGGTATTAGATCTATGGATCATGGGGCTCGATTGCGAAGAAAGGAAGCACTTATCGGGAGCATCTATAGAGGAGAGCTCAATCGTGGGGGGTTAGGGTGGAAGGCTCAATCAGGAGGGGTAAAATCATCCTGTATTATTAAGGTTTCAAATAAACTATGGTAGCATATAACCTATTTCTATGGTTTTAATTAAATATGGAAATAAGTGTGCGATAATAGGGAATTTTTCTAGTTGTGTAAAGTATATGATGTGTTCCATGTATCCCTCTTGAAAAAGTACATACCTGACCCATCACATGTACTGAATCCAAAGGTGATACCCTTAGAGAATTATCATTCATATGAGGAGTAATCGTTGAAGATTTTATATCATAGGGACAAGGTTCTATGAAACAATACAACTCACATGGTCAAAGTGGTGTGGCGTAACCACAAGTTTGAGGAAGCAACTTAGGAACCAGAAGATGCGATGAAACAGAAGTAACCACATCTATTTTAGTGTATGAATGAAATTTCAAGGGTGAAATTTTTGAAGGGGTAATAATGTAATGAACTGAACATTTATAAATGAAATTCCCTTTTTAAATTATTAAATTCCTTATTAGGATATTAAATTATAGAAAACACATAAAACACTTTAGTTATTTTAGACCGTTATAAGTTATTTCCTATCGGATTTAAAAGACTGTTAAGCATTATAACCATTGATAGTATAGTCATTATATAGTGATCATATGATTAGTGTATATATATATATATATATATATAAGGTTATAATAAATCCATTTAGCATAGGCAAAGGAAGCGATTACCTCAACTAGTATGATCATACCCTATGAATCCCGTTTATCGGAGCTTCTAAGGGAGATAACATCGCTAGGATTTTCCCTTGAATAAGACCAAGCTATGATTCAACAACTAGAGTATGAGCAAAACCATTTATAAGAGAAGTTCAAACTCATTGAAATCACAACCCAAAACCATGTTCGTCGAACCACCCCAAGAAAATTTCACCATCACGCACCTTACTCTTAGGGCATTTGCTAGTGTAATAAAGATCTATGTATCTATAACATAATAGTATAGATTCTTATATTTTTATTTTTAATAAATAATTATTATATTTATATTTTATTAATTTATAATTATTTTGATAAAAATTAGAATTTGATATGATGAAACGCAAATTATATTTTTGGGAAATATATAGTTTCAATCAAGACACTCTTTTGATGAATTCATAAATTTTTTAAACAAATTATATTTTAATAAAATATTATTATAAAATAATATTTATTAAATACAAATGATAATATAATTTTATGAAGTCGAATGTACTTTTTATAAGGGTCAGAAAACTGTTATTGTCAAAAAAGATCTTAGTTTGAATAAATGGAGATTTTTTATTTAAAAGTGTAAATTATAATATTTAGAGAATTATCTTGATGAAATTATTATTATTTTTTAAATCAGTACATCAAAATTATCCAACGATAAATTTTTCATAATTTTCTGAGACAATCGATTTTTTGGGTAATAATTAAATACGATATAATTATACAGTATGTATTGTGACATCATAAAATCCCAAAAAGTGATGTAATGAATACTATAAAGAGTATCAATGAATAAAATTATGTTTCCCCTTTAAAATAATGTGTTTTTGAAGTTATTTTATTAATTTTATAAACCCTTAACGAATCCTCTAAAACCTATATTATATTTTAAGGTTTTAAAATCAATTCTTTATAAACATGAATCACTTCCAGATCATCAAGGGTATTGTTTTAAGTATCTCGATTCTAAGATTTATAAAATAATGAAATCCACTCCTCTTTGGAAAAAATCATGAGATGGTTTGTGGTTTGAATTAATTTATCACATAGAGTCCAGAACCTAGGTTTAGAAATTAATAAATAATTCTCCTCACTTTTGCTATAAAAACTCACCCAACCTCTCATTCCCCTTTACTCAAAACTCATGGAGAAAAAAGTTTCTCTGTATTTTCCTCTCTAGATCCCTCCCATAGTGACCTAAGATCTTAAGAAGCTCCTCTCAAGCTTTAAGAAGCACCCTATCAAAGTAAGAGATCCTCTCCTCCTCTTTATTCAAACACCTTCTTTGTATAACGTCTTTTGATTCTCAATTTTTCATGTTCATATATGTTTTTACACATCTCTCTTACTATCCTTATGATTTCCAAGTGATGAGAGACCCCTTTCACTCTCATTAAACCCTTCCATGAATCTTTATGTATCCCCATTAACCTGTCAAAATTATCTTGTGGTTTTTCCATGCCAAACATTCATGTAATGAATACCCATCCCCATTTCCACTAAATGATATTCACCTAGATATACTTATTATTCACTAATTAGAGACTTCTATGTATGTTACCCACACTCCTCAATCGAGGGATTAAATGTGATGAAATATGGCCCTATGTTGAATAATCCATGCGACACACTTATGCATGTACATGATATGAATGCGACGGGTGGGTCCGGAATTATATAGTCTTCCAATGCATTGGGTAACGTTTTTATTTCATGAGATGTCATGTATGGTTCATGGGAGGTTATCCTAAGCATACCATGTTATGATGTCTCGGTGGTTAGCCTTGACTTCTTATGATGTCAAGTTTTATGTTGTTGTCACATTCTCATGTTGTCTTTGTGTTATCATCTTATATCATGCTTCAATGTTCAAGTTTATGATTTTCACCCCTCTAATGTTGCCTTAATATGCCTCTTGAATCACATGTACTATTTTAACTTACGCTATGCTTTGATTGTTCATTTACTGGGCTTTTTAGCTCACTCTTTTCTTAGAAGATCAAGGGAAGTTAAGAGCATCTTATGGAGTTTTTAGATAATGTTGATGTACCCATGTTTCAAGTTATTATGATTTGTACCTAATTATCCAAAGACACTAGGTCTCACGATCTTCTGATGTTGTATTAAGTTTATCTTTATATAACAAATCTTAAATTAAGGAGTTTTAAAATATAGGTTGTCATCCTCTAAAAATTCCAAAAAACAAGGGTCGTTACATTGCGTCTATAACGACCATTGTGAGGTTATAGGCCTAGTGCTAACAATAACAATAATGATTCTCTCATTTGGTCCCCACCACATGCCTAAAATTTTAAACCATGAAACCTCATCCTTGAGTGAAAATTTCCAGACTTAGCAAAATTGTGCAATTTAATTTTTCATTTAGAAGGTGTTTAATAGATATTTTCATTTCACTAGAATTCCTAGAACCACTGACATCAAAACTTCACATTTGACCTCGTTTCTTTGACTGAAAACTTTTATCAACTCAAGTTTTTCACATGATCATCCATGTGCTCAATGACCTAATTTAAAAGTTTATAGGGATACTCAAATATTTAACTAATTCTTCTATATCAAAACGAGATTCAATACAAATCTAGTGAGGTTTAAAAACTACTACCCCTGTAACAAAATATTGAAAAATAAACTTTTTCGAGTTAATTGAAAAGTTCAAGTAATGATGTTTAAGTTGCATTTGGACAATTCCCAATGTACCGGAGACATGTTAAAACTCATGCCAATGGGTCTTGTATGTGCGTGTGTTTAGAATGGTGTGAGTGATCCGCCATGGATGCCAAGCTATATTTGAGAATTTTTGTTGAATTAAATGAAATGACCATTGATAAAACAAACAATCATTACTTAAACGAAATGGGAAGAAATATGATTGAATGTTTCAAACTTTTGAAGGTTTTATCGTGGAATAAAACAATCGTACTTAAAAATTATTTTGAATTTTAGTAAAAAAATGAATGAAATGACACGACTGCATGAAGAGTAAAAAAATGCATCCTTGCCATTCTTATTCGTTTTACTTCTTTTGGTTTAATATTTTTGTAAACTTAATTTATCTTTAAATCCATACAATCATTGATAATCCAATTTTAAGAATGTCCACAAATGTCAAGCTTATTTTCCTACCACATCTAAAAGTCATCTAAAACAAGCATAGCATCACAGGTTACACATAAATTGAGAGACACTGTGACACTGCAAGTTTCATTAAACAAAGAATGACTTAGATGGAGGGTAATGATTTTATTTGATTCACATGAAAATCCAATCCAATGGTTTGGATAATCAAAATACATCTTTGGAAAATTTAAAACCAGAGTAAATTAAAATGGAAATTAACATTTATGGACCATCATATTATACAAGGGCTTTTTGGTAACTTCATTTAGGCAGCCATTTCATGGCTCGTTCTAGGGTTTCTTCATTTAAAGGGTCTCGAGCGGGCATCCTCCTCTGCTCCGGGGCTTCCCCATACAACGAGAACCGGACTCCGCCGTGTGGTGTTATTTGGCCATGGTTCTCAAGTACGTTTATTCTATTTTAGATTATCTTAGTAATTTTTTTCTCTATAGTTGCGTTGATTTCGGTACTCGTATCATGTATTCCATCGAATTCAATTTATCTGATGCGTGTGAAGTTTTTATTTTCGGGTTAAGCGTAGACTTAAGCTGTCTAAGAATCCCTGCCAACTACTTCGGTGGTGTTAAGATTTCTATTCATTTTTCGTATTTGTCGTCACCTGATTATTTCTTATATTACACCCCTTTTGGATGCGGACGCAAATGATGACCATGAGGATTTAGTTTCTCGTCCGTTGATGCACATATGAACTTTCTGTTTTTTGGTCTATTAGATCGGATCTTCCTCAACACTGGGCGATGGTGCCCTTCTCGCGATATTATCCACGTTTAATAATGTTGGATCTGAATTTCTTAACGGGTGGTTTGATAATTAACCTCAAGCTAATTAAAAATGCATTTGTTCCATCTGAAAAGATTAAAAGTTCACAATTGAAATCCTTGTGCATTTGTTTCTTCTTTTATAAGAGGGTTTCAAAATTGAACTTGGGTGGGCTAAAACTGATATTTTTTTAATCGAAGGCCTCAAGAGGGTTGAACAGTATGGTGAAGTGGATCTTGATAGTATTTCCCTCTACCGAATTGTCCCTGAGTTTTGTATTCCTACCATGACATCGATTCAGAGAAGTCAGCAAGGCAGCTATTAATCATATTAGGGGTATCTTTTAGAAGATTGACATACAAAATGCTTAATGTTGGACATACTAGAGATGGTGCCTTTTTTTCACAGTGGAATATTTACTCTTAGAATGTGTTCAGGAATGATATACCATTGCACATGCTTTGATGATAAAACCAATAATGTTTTTTTTTTACCTTAGGATGTTTTTTCGGTCCACTAATTGTTTGGTTTCTTGAAGTTTTGGTTCTTATGTTTTTATCTCAGGACTGAACTTTGCCGCTTCAGTGGTGCAAAGATATACCCTGGCAGGGGTATCCGATTTGTCAGATCTGATTCTCAGGTACTGCATTGAGTTCAATTAATGTGCTTTCTTGATGGCCATATTTTTGTTTTTGCGTTGCATTATCTTACATTATGTTTTTTGGAGGCGAGGGGTGGGGAAGGTTTTTCATTAACCAAATTCCCTTTTGGTTGAAATATTTTAGAGGGAAGGGGAAGGCAGGGAAATTCAGTATCCTGCTTGGTTCATAAATTTGTTTGGGGAAGGGAAAATAAGGAAACCAACTGATTTGAAGGAGAAGGAAAACAAATTAAAATTATCTCTAAACATGAATCAGCTTACCTCCTCTGCCCCTGCAAACCTGATTAGGATATGTTATTTTATCTCCCCTCCCCTTCCCTCCAACCAAAGTAAATTATTTTCTTGTCACTCCCCTCCCTTGCAGGCCAGGTTAGGAGATGTTATTTTATTTTCCCTCTGCTCCCCTCCATTGAATCCTTTCCTTCCCCTCCCTTGCCCCCATGTTGAACTGAATACTGTTAATTTATTGTTATTGTTTTTATTTCATTGTGTACTGCTGTTGTTCTTTTTCTGGAAAAAACTTTTTAATGAAGCAAGGTTATTGATTTCTGTTCTGCAGTAACAGTTTGACTTGATGGCTGTTTAATCAGGTATTCCTGTTTGCAAATTCCAAATGCAAGAGGTATTTCCACAACCGGCTGAAGCCTTCAAAGCTTACCTGGACTGCCATGTATAGAAAGCAACATAAGAAAGTGAGAAATTACTTTCCTATCTCTGATCATTGTTTAAAAGACCTTTTTCCATGTTAGGAAACCAAGGGTTGGATTTGGTTAATGTAAACATTTTCTGTTTTAAGTTTCTAAAAATGTATTCGATCATGTAACCTAAGCTCTCTGTTTTCCATTGCAATTTATAGGATGTTTCTGCTGAAGCTGTAAAGAAGCGGCGTCGTGCAACCAAGAAGCCGTACTCCAGGTCCATTGTTGGCGCTACATTAGAGGTGATCCAGAAGAAGCGAGCTGAAAAACCCGAAATCCGCAATGCTGCCCGTGAAGCTGCCCTTCGGTTTGTTTTTATTTACCCTGTTCTAGTGTCATGTGCTTCTGTAAGAAAGTTTCCAAATTGCTTAGGGTCTGTTTGTCAACTCTTATTGAAAGCAGCTGATACCAGTTGTTGATTTGTATGTGTATTGAGAAAGGGCAGTATTTTTTGCAGGGAGATTAAGGAAAGGATAAAGAAAACTAAGGATGAAAAGAAAGCAAAGAAGGTAGAGGTGTTGTCGAAATCTCAGAAGGGCGGTAGGGCTAGCGCTCCGAAGAGCGGTCCTGGTATGAAGAGTGGCCCCAAACTTGGAGGCGGAGGCGGGAAGCGCTGAGATCTGGCCTCACAGCCTCATTCCTTGTTTGGTTTGTTTTTCTTAATTAGTTTTTGCTGTTGAAATTATTATTTTTTAAGTTGTATTTCTAAAGTTCAAGCTGCTAATTTTTTGCCTAACAGCTTCTTGCATCCTTTGTTTAAATGATTTCACAAATGATTTTAAGGCTTTGATTGAGGCTAAACATTGAAAATTAATTAAAATTTTCATTATGGGGGGTTGATTAGACAAAGGTGTGACTTTGAGGGAAATCTAGGGATACCAATTTCTCTAAAGGGTCCTACCCTTTGATATTAAAGAGAAGAAAAGCTGTCAACATTGATGGTGAGAGTTTCACTCGGGTGGGATTCAAACATTCTAGAAGACATGAACATTACTGGATTCAACAACATATGACCAACCCTAGTTCAACCAAGGAAACTCCCTCATATAAGGAATAATCTAAGAAAATCAAATTTTCTTGATTCTGGGTATGTCCTCTTTCTTTTAATGTTTTTTTCCTTTTGTTTATGAGGATGAAACCCATTTTATTTGGACCCCTTACCTAATGTAATTGGGTATTCTCTTGGCCCTAAATGAGTTTTTTAATGACAATTCCCACCTTAGGGTATACGAATGAGTTGGGATACTATATTTTTTATTTTGGTAACTTGCATGCTATGGTCACCAATCATTATGAACATACTAAATGGGCATTGGATGGAATTTGTGGATCACTTGTGCTAATGCTAAAAAATTAGAGGTAAAATGACTTTGAAGCATGGTGGATTTAATTGGAGTTTCCAAGGAATCCGAATAAGGGGACAACTAACAAACCGCCTCGTGGTGTGTTGAAACAATATGGTTTTGTGCACCAAGTAGGGGATTGTGGTATGTTGAGTAGAATAAAACACTATTCCATGTTTATAAACATGGAAACTATTCCATGATTATAAACATGGTTTAAATGAAGCCTTTTTTTTTTGTAGGTATTTCTATTTCAGTGCATCAATTTACTTTGTATGAATCTCGTTGAACTAGAAAACATTTTCATGTATAAAACTTCATGGTTTGTGTGCCTCAAATTGAAAGTCATTTGTGAAGCCATTTTTTAGTAGAAGGCAGAACAACTTAGTGGCGTGATACCATTTTCTTGAGGAGCTTAACTACCCCCCATCCATATAACACCATGATGAGGTAAAACAAACCGTTGTTGAAGGTATTTTTTATGAAACTTCAGAAATGATCCCTATGTATAAGGGGAGAAAGGGAAAATCATGTTATGGGATAGGATGAAGTGTGAAACACCATTGGGAAGGTTATAACTTCGTTTTATGTGACTGTTGTGTTGACATGGTAGATAACTCAGTAAGAAGAGGAAGCTAATGTCATTTTGTTAGATCGCACATCATTTTTCTTGAAATCGGTTGTTTTTTTTCCGATGCTAATCATTTGAAGTGACGATTATGTGAGATTTGGGTTGATTGAGAGAAACTATGGTGCGTTGACGGTTGAGGAAGATATCATGCATGTTTTGGTGGGTCTTGTTTGAGTCTACTTTGTCTTTGGGCTACATTTGTTGTTATCGGTTGTCAATGAAATAAAAAAATTTCATTGATGTCAATATATTGAAGAAGTTATAAAGAATGGTGACAAGATCGATTGAAGCATCTAAGTTTGGTAACAAATGTGAATGTTGCAGATGAATGGATGAAGAAAGAAAATAACGAAGTCTTATTATCCTTGGGATGACATATTGTTTGCAACAATGAAGAAGAGTTAAAGGTCATACAAAGTATTATTTATTTTGCATGATGATTAATTGAGAAGGCCATGCAAAATAAGATTTTGTATGAGGAATTGTTGAGAAGTTGAGAATTTGGGTTGGCATTGTATGGGGAATTTTAACTCTCTTTATAGTAGAGTATTAAAAAATGGGGCCAACCTTAGGCCAACCACATAAACGCGCAGGAGGGCATGTGTAGGGAGGCGTGACCTGTGAAGCCTGATGTGTGTGGCGTGGTTCTGGGAGTGGACCTTAGGCTACTCGTTGAGTCGTTGAAGGAACACATAGTTATAAATAGAAGCGCTCAATCGAGCAGAAAGTCAATGTTGGACGAGAACGCACAACCATTGTTCATGCGTTAAAAATGTTATGCAAATAATGTTGGTTGCTTGATCAAATCAATCTGGATCGTTTGATTGCCGCGAGCGATCTTAATTCTTACAAATTCTGTATGTCGTGAAGGTGTCGTTGCTAAGCTCGAGTTTATAATGCCATCTTAGCATAAAAATGATTTGAATCTTCATGAATGGTTTTTGGGATGCGCATACGACCAGGAGTTTGAAGAAAATGCTACTGCCATGCAATAAAGTAGCATATGGAAACCTACATAAGGGTAATTTACATGTAAGGGTAATTGCGTAATGGTAGAGGCGAGGCTCGTATGAGAAAAGATGACTTGATTTTCGATGTCACAAAGATTAAGAAGGAAACACACGTTGAATATTTGAATGTTAGGATATGAGGTATTAAAATCATCATCAACACGACATATTTTTCCGGCTTCTAAGTCTGTGAATGAATGAAGGAGAGACAATGATCCTTGCTTTTAAATATCGAGGGTGGGACGAGCCTTCGGTTGCTGCTGCCATTCTCTGAGGCACTCTTATTCCAGAGAGAAACAGAGCACCGCGAAATCTTTGTTTTGTGAAGAGCAGTTCCGCTCTTTTGCGAAGGAGATTCCGCGACCTCTTGACTTGCGACAGTCGCACTCTAAGTGTTTTGCGATGAAATCGAGATACCGTGCACTTGAGTTTATAACGTGCACACTCTAAGTGTTTTGCGATGAAATCGAGATACCGTGCACTTGAGTTTATAACGTGCACACTGTTGCACACAAGAAAGAAAGAAGAGGTCGAGCATTCACTTTGTGCAAAGGAGATGAGATATATTGTTCACTTATTTGCACGATCAAGAACCCATTCAGGTTAATGTTGGGAAGAGAGTGTATGCATAAGCTTGTGAAGATAACCGAAATTAAACAAACCTTGATAGAAAACACATAAAATTATATGAATAAAATTATATGTGTCAGGGTTTATGAAGACATAGGACATGCAAGTTGTACCAGACAGAATGATCAAAGGTCTTTACAAAGTTTTCGTAAGGATATAAATTATGACGATGTTGAGTTGAACATTCATTGTTCCAAAAACATGAAGGAAATTTGTGATTTTACTAAGATTTAAAGAAGTTTCGTAAGAAGAGGCGCCGAACAAAGCAGAGGGTACTAGACGAAGCGAAAGCACTGGACAAAGCAACAATGCATTGGTTGAAGGAAATAAGAAGGAACCAACCATATATTGGACGAAGTTCCCTTATTAGGGGGCGATTAAAAGGAGAATGATCAGACGTACATTTACCAGATTGAACAAAAGGTATCAAACAGAGCAGTAACACCAAACGAATCGGTACCAGACGATTAAGGAGAAGAAAGGGTCGACCAGATACTGGACATAACTTTTATTATCATTTGGTATCAGACAAACGGGGTGAAGAAGAGCCAGACTGTCACTGGACGAACCATCATCGGATGACCGTCATCGGACAGACAAGATCAGACAGATAATCTCTGGATGAATCTTCAATTTGCAGTTGTGAAGAAGAAGAGTTACTTGTACGATGTTGTGCCAGTAAGAAAAGAGGGAAAAGAAGATCAAAGCATCACTCTGACATCCATCAGAAGTCTTAATAGGTGGAAGACTTTCTTGTTTTTTAAAAGTATCTATTGAAGAAGTTAGAGAAAGTATCTATTGAAGAAGTTAGAGATTATCTACAAAGGTGGTATAAAGAATCAGCGAGGAGTTGTAGTTGGACAATGTCATCACCAGTTTAGGGATTCAGAATTATTTCCACCCTCCTTACTAAAGTATAGGGAACCACACTTAGGTTAATGATTGTTTTCGAGCCACACCATTGTATTTGGTATCTCATTATACGAATGAATATTATTTTAATATTCAATGTTTGTTTAATATTTGTGAGAATATCGAGTCGAGTTAATAATTCAATTTTATCACGTAATATATTTATTATATTAAAAGAAAGTGATAAAAATATAAATGATATTTATGACTCAATAAAACAATCATAAAATATCATTTATAGTGAGTAATAAATATCGGGGATCAGGGACTCTTTCAGGCATTTATTTCAGAATCTCACTAAATAAAGGTTGATAGGCTCTCACATGATGTACTATTTACTGTGAGTTTATGAGTCTTTCTCTCCTCTCCTGCGTCCTAGAGATAGGAGCTCTCGTTCCAAGTGATCGATCACAGTTCTTCACAAATCGATGAAATGACACATCGATAATCGTTGGGACATCGAAAGTGTCATCATATTTTTGTGCTAGCACATGAAATTTGATGTTCGACGCCCCCACAGACTTTCGAAGTGCATGTTGACGATCTAGAGGGAATCCACGTCGGTTCCTTCGAGCAACGATTGCTAACGACGAGCGGATGTCGAGCACGACTTCAGATCAAGAGGTACATTTATATTTATTTTTGTGCTTAAAATTTATCACGTAGGATCCTTGGACCTTTACCGGGGGTGCACGTTCCGATATCTTCAATTAGTATCAGAGTAGTGTGAAAATTTTAAGCAAAGAAAAAGAATTAAATTTGCATTAAATTTTAAAGAGGGTGTAGTTTCGGTTCCATCCCTGCAGACGACGATTCAATTCAACATCAGATGACCAAGTTGTGGCCATATGAAGTTTTTAATACAGATTGAAATCAAAATTTTGTTGGTATTTTTTGAAGAACGTATATATATAAATATATGTTATTATTCTACTCGAAGGCAGCGGTGTGAGTGTTTTCCAGTAAACCCTAACTCTAGCCAGTTTCTGGTGGTCGGAATAATGTTTTCTAGCCGGAGGGTTTCCCACACGCTTGTGGAAATATTTGACAAATAATATTAAAAAATACAAGCCTAATATAGGTTTTTGATTATTTGACAAAAGACAAAAACAATTTAAAAAATTCAAGTGGGCAGGGGCATAGCCACCAAAAACAATTTTAAAAAAGGTCATATTAGATGCATCTCTCAAGAAGCTTTTTTTTAAAAAAAGGGGTTAACATTGTCGAGCACCATCGCACCCCTGTGGCCTTCTCCTGTGGCGCACCCCTCCTGACAATGAAACCATTGGCCGACCCTCTCGGCAAACGTCACGCGTTCGGTCACCTTCTCCTGTAGCGCACCCCTCCTGACAACAAAACCATTGGCCGACCCTCCCGACAAACGTCACGCGTTCGGTCACCGACGTCCCGACCGACCGCTTGGTCCCGCCGCCCTGGTCGCGCGATCCCATGTCGCTGTTGGACCCCCTTGTCACGACCCCTCGTTGTTGTAGAAATGCCAGGAGTCACACGACATAGGTTTGTAGATGAAGAAAAGACAAAAATAAAGATGAACACAGACACAATGATTTACGTGGTTCAAGAATAATCCCTACGTCCATAGAGAGATAGAATTTCACTAAGATGCAAAGACACAGTTATAAGGAGAATATCAGTGTTTCACCACACAAAAACTCTAGCTCGAAATGAGCTAATAAAGAGGACGAAACACTGTTCCACCAACTGCACAAAAAGTCCGCTGAGCTACAGTGAAGTGGCTGGAAGTCCGCACTGTTACAGTGCTGCGACCACCCAAGTCCAAGTTGCTACAGTGGTCGGTGGCTAGAAGTCCGTGGAGCTACAATATCGCTGTCTCCAAAGCCCTAGCTGCTACATTAGTTGTGCCAAAGTCCGCACTGCTACAGTGCCCCATCGATGTCGTTCGGTCAGCTCTGCTATAATTGGTCGGAGTTGCTACAGTGCCCCCCAAATTTGGTCTGGGAGCGTTTGGCCCCCGCACCCCCGGAGTAGGGGCGCGTTGCCCCCTGCAATCCCCAACGAGCTCACCGCGAAGCTCGACTCGCGAGAGTTGCGACCTGGTGTGCAGTACGAGCCACTAGCATTTGACCCAACATCATCCAAACGGATCAGGCTACATCAATCCAACACATGCCAGATCTGGTTGCCTCCCTTCGTTGGCGAAACTCACAACCTCCCTTGGCGCCCCCCCCTCGTGTTCGATCGACCTCCACCGATACCACCGACCTCAGCCTTTCCCTGTGTGCGGTCACCCGTCGAGTGACCTCCACCCGAGTCCCATTGGCCAAACCGCACCGCCCCACGTCACACAACCTTTCGTGCCATTCGACTCTCGACATCGTCGACTTCTCATAGCCCGACGCTCCTCTCGTCTCGTTCGACTCTCGCGGGTCTGTCGCGAACCCCGACCAACCCTACCAGTTTGGCCGCATCGCCTGCCTCCAAACCTCGACCTCCCCTGTCGTGCTTCCTACCGCCACCATCCATCCTGATTTCGGGCGACTCCCGCAGCTCGGGCGCCAATTGCGGGCCGATCGGGTTCTAAGTCGGGTTGGCCCGACTCAGGACAAGGCGCGTTGGGCCCTGTTCGGCCCGTCCGACCTATCTTGGGTCAAGTAAAAGCCCAAAACCCTTTTCCAGGGTTTTTTGGGCTGCGCGGGGGCCTGAGAATAAAATAAAAAATATAATTAATTTAAAAGTAATGTTTCAAAATTAAGTTAAATTTTGGAATATAATTAAATTAATTAATGGGATCGAATGACATAAATTTTTGGATTAAAAATAAGAATGAATTATTTTAATTTATTAAAATCACCATCAAGATTAATATTGTTTATACATTTAATTTATTTACACGAGTTAATGCGTACCGACTGATCAATAATTCATAGACCAACCAATGCATGTATGATATGTTGGATTGGTGTAGCTTGATCCGGTTGGCCGGATGCTTGTGGCCCGCAACTGTCGGGGGTCGAGCTCCGCGGTGAGCTCGTTGGGGGTTGCAGGGGGCAACGCGCCCCCTGCTCCGGGGGTCGAAGGCCCCCGACACAATTTTTTCGGTACTGTAGCATCTCTGACCACTGTAGCAGAGCTGACCGACACCGACATACACTGTAACAGTGCGAACTTCGGAGTCAACTATACTATAGCCTTTTGACTTGGGTGACCACCTTTCACTGTAGCGACGCAGACTTCTTGTGCGGTTGGTGGAACAATGATCGTCTTGCTCTCCATTTGTAGCCCATTTTTAGGCTAGGGTTTGTGATCGGAAAAACTGTGTAATTGTGCTCCTGAATTATAGTGGATATTCTGCCTCTCCGTGGACGTAGGGATTATTCCCGAACCACGTAAATCTTTGTGTTCTTGTTTTTTTTCCTTTTACTCTTCAGTTTTTTCGTTGTTTCTGTCGTTGCAACTCCCGGCATTTTTGCAACATGATATTCGTTCAATTATTTAATTAATTATTGAAATGCATGGGTTGTAACGATTATTTTATAATTGATGATCTACTTATCGTCTTTTGCGTCATTATATGTATAAGGGTTTGTGTTTCCAGATAAAAAATATTTATCTTTATTCTTTATTCCTGAGATCTCATTGCCTGTGTGCGAGTATTGTTGTATAATGACGGGGACGATAAGTGACGTAGTTCGTGCTGAGATTTGGTGGCGTGCCGGACAGGAGGTTGACACATTAGATGGGTGAGCATTGCAACTTGAGTCGCACACGTAGCGACTTAAGGAGTTACCCTTAGGGTCTAGGTTGACCCATTATTCAATGGATCAACTATTAGTACCAGTTCATGATCATGTTGTTTACTTTTGTTTATGCATGGTTTATTATTTTATGTATGTGTAGTTTTTACGCGTGATTACATAAAATAATAAGTAAGCATGCACAGATAAAATGAACATGTCACGAGATGAATGTTTTCTATTTACTGTATTGTCAAGTTGTGAGTGTCATCACATAGTACACGCATATCAGATAGAAAATGATTTCATTTATCGAAAAATAAAAAAACCTTAAAAAAATATTAAGTTGCAAACGCATTCCGTTGTTTGAATTTGAACAAAATCGGGTGTACTGGGTGCTCATTAGCCCTGGTTGAGGGTGCCTCCTTCTATCGGGGAGTTCTTATGAGAGCGATGAGTTGACTTAACTAAAGATGACAGCAAAGTAGTCATAGCTAGCTTATTGCATCTTTAGAGTCAAAACTTTGAGTAAATCAAGTCTATGATTTTAGAACTCGAGACTTCACTCAACAGATCAAGGAGCCGCGAGTTAATGTTGTTCGCCAGTCAAACAACTACCTTTAAACTCTTAGAGTAGTGGTGTAGCCATAACTTGGACTATGAGGAGAGGTTTCAGAGATCTTTTCCACTAGAATAATCTAGCGACTGAGTGTTCCGAATCTAGTAGCGAGAGCTACTAGAGTTCAATAAAATAATGGGAGACATTTAATGATTTAATCGGTAATGTCTAATCGACAATCAAGATAAAAGTACTAATCTGGTAGTTTTTATTTTTGTAGAACAAATGACAAGTAATACCACAAGTTCACTGCGATTTATTTTGGACAAAGAGCATGTCCTTACTGGCATGAGTTTCCAAAGAGTAGTACAAACGCTTGCTCAAAATACTACGATATAGGAGATTCAAGGTGCTGAAGTCCCCACTACCTGTTTAGCCATCTCAGGAAGCGATGGTGTAAAAGATGCTTACATGAGACTCATGTATGAAACATTTGATGTTTGCATCATAATGTTATCATCAATGTATGATATGAGTTGTGGATACAACATTAGGAACATGAATGATTTCACATGTTGTCTCATCTCCGAGAAGCTTGCGAGGAGAAAGTGAAACAAGATATGAATGAGGTAATGTTTACATTGGATACGTGTAAATTGAAAGATGGATCACGATCTTTTAATTCATCCCTTGTATCTTTTCACTCATTTACTCCAATTTCGTTTAAGATTACAAAACGAACAGTATGAAAAAAAATGCTTCATTACCTTTTGGGTAAGGTTGGTCAAATTGATAAGAACTTAAAGAAAACTTAATATTTAGTTCTTATGGTGAACAAGTTTAAAGGGAAGGTGAAAAAGCTAATGATAAGTGTAATGTTGAAAACACCTTCACAATGTCCTTCAAAGAAAAGAGGAAAGACATTATACAAGAGGTTATTTGCTTTGCATGTCACAAGATAAGTCTATGGAAGTTTAAATGCTATGAACTTAACCAAAGAAGTAAGTAGTCGCTTCTTCTTCAAGTATATTAATCATTGTATGTGATGTTTCTATCATACTTCTTGGGTATTGAATACAATATGCCTATCACACATGTGTATTTAAATACAGTAGCCAAGCAAGAAAAGAAACATTCCAAGAAGTAAGGTAATTTCTCCAAGTGACTGAGAAAGAGTGATTCTTAAGTCAAAACTGTGAGAAGTACACAACTTCCATGATTAATGATTGTAGTTAAACTTTTATTGAATATAACCAAAACATTTATCTCACGTGTCCAATGGAAATAAGGGGACATTATTCCAGTTTTGGAATGAATGTTGTTTATGGTGTTTTATACTCAATCATTGAGAATAACCGATGAATATAAAATGTAAGACACAATTATACACCCAGTATGGTTTTATACTCTTCAGAGTTAAAGACCTTAGGTACTATCGACACTTATACTTATTTAGTTTTGAACAAAGAAACCTTTGAAAATAAAGGTAAGCCACAAAGTTTTTGGAATTAGGTCAGCTAGAGAGCGTGAACTTTTCCAAGGAGTTAGAGATAAATTTATATACTTCATAAGACTCCTTAATGTATTTTAAGGAATGCAAATGTGAAGTATGATATATGCATGGTTAAAAGACGTGTTACTTCGAGCATGTGTGCTGAATAATATCTTGACCAAACATTCATCGATCATTATAATGTAGCGTTGAGTAATTCCTAAACACACATTACCTTATCTACATCAAATTTGTGATGCTAATACGGAGGATCGATGGTGAGTCTTACATGTTAACATCGATCAATAAAATTTAGCATGGAGTAATTCTTAAACGCACATTTCCTTATACACATCAGAGCCATGATGTAAGTAAAAAGAGTATCAATGTTAAGACTCATATGCATTGTAGAAACTTCCATAGTTTTTGAGACATGCATCGCAAATAGCGACATTATCCCATAATCATATGCTGGCTATAATGGCAAATGGATATCATATGGGTTATAATATGATATAAATTCATTATATCATAAGAACATGCGTTTAGATGCAAAATTCAAGGATATAAGCAAACTTGCATCAAGAGAAACACGATGTGCATTTATAGTATTATCCTAAAGGTTTCTAAGGATATTACAAAAATCCTTGGGTTATAAAAGTGATAGTCAAGTAATAAACTATATTTCTATAAAAGGACGCACATCTATATTTGTGATAGTGGGAGCAAGATTGACTTGGATCTAGTCAATGGAGGAGATGCAGAAGTGGCTGGCATAGGAACAAGTTCCAAATGAGCATGTGGAAAAGTAATGTTCCAGAGACATATGCTGCGTAGGAAGTATGAAACCATCAACCATAGTGATGGTTTTATATTCACCGCGGTCGATGATACATTATTCATTAAGAATAATGAATCCTATAGGTAAGCAATATATGGTAATTAACTAAGATTGACAAGTTCAATTACAATTCAACAATGAATTCAATGTATCAATTTACATGGGTTTATTATTTTGAATACCGTAGTGAGTATTCAAGCGTGTCTATACATGGGTGGTACAAGCGTGGTACCAATAAGGCTTGATTCGTAATACCAAGTCGATATGCCTAAATCCACTAGAATTTTACCTGTCATAGCTACTATCTGTGATCATTAAATTGGACATTGGATGTCAAGATCACCAATCTTGGAAGGCGTCTATATGGCGCAACCATAAATGGTTGGTGACACTATAGAATGCCAACAAGGGGTTCAAGTTACTGAAATCTAGTATTGGATTGAAGTAAGCGACAAGATCATAGAATATTCATTCAGAATGTTTTTTCCACGTGTCTAAAAAAGGCTAGTGGAAGTGCCCCTATTTTCCAAGTAAAATATGTTTGATAACATATGGAAAATAGTCATTGTTCTTCTAGTTATTTAAGTCCAGAATGAAAGAAACTCTCAAAAAATTGGCTTTAAGTAGCAACCTATGTTCTAGGAAATGTGATCTACTGAGGTAGATCTAACAGTTTCTTAGACTAAGTCAAAGTACATATACTGACAAGGTATTGAAAATATAGGTTATAACAATTTGAGAGAGAATTGTTACCAATGTCACATGACATAAATCTCTCCAAGAAGACATGTATGGAGCATAAGAGGAGATTAATGTGTTGAGTTGAAATTCCATACACTTTTGTGATGAAACAAACACATTTTCCATGCTATGTACTAGATATGATATTGCCAACATATACTTTATGATAGAAAAATATCAGTATAATCCAGGAGAACTGCATGAGAAGCATTCAGAACTATCCAAATGTACTTGAGAAAGTATGAGTGACATATACCTGGTACTTGGAGAGGAAGAGACACTAGTTTTGAGGGGACACAAACTAGTCTTTCTATGGATCAATATGATCTAATATCGCAGTTAGGCCATGGTAATGAGTAAGAGAAGCTCTTTAAATCCACTGGTAGCCATATCTACAAATATCGAGTACATTGCGACTTTTGATCCAGCTAAAGAAGAAGTGTAATATACACAATGATTTGTTCCAGTTCTTGGAATCACACCTAGTAATTAAAGCTTTATCATAATATAAATTATGATAATTCTACTACTGATACTAGTCAAGATATCAAGCTTTGACAGTGGAAAAAAGGAATACACTCAGGGATATCATCTCTTGAGGAGCTTAACTTAAGGAGGTGAAGTCACAGATAATCACACAGTAGAGACTTGACATGCCCATGACTAAAGTCATAACTCAGTAGAAACGTGATCTTATCATGTGAGAGCTAACAAGATTTGTTAGCAAGTTGGCTCTAGTGTAAGTGAGAGTGTTGAAATAGTTGGTGCCCTAGACCCAATTTGAACAATACTTTTCGATTACCATATCTTGTATACAGTGAGTTATACATGATGTATGTTTACCATAATAGTGTTGATATTTCTGTGTCTACTATTCACATGGTAATGTCCATAGATTATTGTATCAAAAGGTTATATCAGTTTCCAAGCTATAATGAGAACCTCGAGATATTATGACATTAATCTTAAACAAATGCTCTATGACCTAGATACATTATACTGAACGGACACAGTTGATGTTTGACCATCAGGTGCTGGGAGCTCATAAGCATTGAGACTTCTCATAAAATCCGCACTTAGTGATCTTGAGTAGATGTGATCATGAGGACTGACCCGCTAATAGGAACACAACATATTTCAAGTGTCATTCGTAGTTCTTATCTGCGAACACATGTAATATTCTCTTAATTTGAGATTATTATCAATGTATACCATTTGATCACGTACTTTGATGCAAAACAAAAACTATGACATTGAATTCGTAGTGAGGTAACTTGTGTTGGATGTGTCATTGGTGAGATAACATTGATTGAATAACCAAAAAAGAATTTGTCGCTTCTGATGGAAAGAGATATCTTGGGCCTAGTTGATCAGGATGATAATACCTTCACTAAATCCATGAACATGATAAAAGAAGGTAAGTCTATCCAGAGAGGTTAATGAATAATAAAGCAAGAAAGGATGATGACACAAGTGCGTGCCATTCTTTATGAGATATCGCGAGACAAAGAGATTATATTACACAACATGCGTTCTTAGGAAGACTGTCGTTGCTATGACTACTCCTTATCTCTTTAGGGGTCTTAACGAGTTGCTAGACCCCACTTCTGATTTGTGAATATTATTCACTGCTATTGAGATAAGAGCATAGAGATTCATACACCAAGCATATTCAAAAGTCCACCCTATTCTGATGAATACGAGTATAGGACATGGTGAGCCCTGCCACGATGTTCGGGAGATGTTCAAGAATATACGATTGTCAAAGAATAAATAAATTCATATTATTTGAGTTTAGAATAATTGACATTGAATTTATTAATTTAATGTATTTACAAGTATTAAAATAAATAAATGGAAAATATTACGCAAACAGATAATATTTTAATATTCAAGATCCATTTAATATTTACAGGAATATCGAGTTAATTTAATGGTTTGATTTTATCACGTAATATATTTATTATGTTATAAGAAAGCGATAAAAATATAAATGATATTTATGACTCAGTAAAACAGTCATAAAACACTGTTTATAGTGAGTAATAAATATTCAGGGGCTAAAGATTCTTTTTCGAGTATTTTAATCTCACTATATAAAGGAGGAGAGACTCTCACATGACATACTATTTACTGTGAGTTTATGAGAGTCTCTCTCTCCTCTCCTGATTCCTAGAGAGAGGAGCTCTCATTCCCAGCGCTCGATCACAATTATTTTTTACAGATTGATGGAATGATATATAGGTGATCGTCGGGACGTCAAAGATGTCATATTTCCACGCTAGCACCCAGAATTCAACGATCAATGCTCCCACAGACTTTTGAAGCGCATGTGGACGATCTAGGGGAAATTGTCTTCGGTTCCTTTGAGCAACAATCATCGGTGACGAGTAGATGTCGAGCATGAATTCAGATCAAAAGAGGTAAATTTTGATTTATTTTTGTGCTTATAATTCATCACATGGGATCCTCGAGCCTTTATAGGGGCTACGTTTCGCAGGTGAATTTTTTTAAATCTCAAACCCATCTACTTTTGTTGCACGTCCTGGTACCTTCACAACATTCCTACATCAAGTGAGTCAAGAATGTTAAGTGATCATGAGGAGCGTTAAAATTATTGTACAAACTATCTTCAAGAAGAAGAGCCTAACATAAGTGGTGATGATGATCAATCTACAACTTCTCAAGATATATCAGTTAGTGGATTGAGAGATATTCTACATTGCATTCCCAAAGAAACAATCTTTTGTTTGTGGAGTCTTTCAAAGTATGCAGGAAGAGACCACCCAACTAAAAGAAGAATCAGATAATATAGAGAATGGCTTTGTAATAAAAAAGCCTAGCATGTTTAAAGCTCTCCATACAAGTTGGAGCCTTTGAAGCAAGAAAGGTGGTGCTTGAAATAAGTTTCTCAAAATTTGAAAGCAAATGACTCAAGGTAGTTGAAGAGAATGATGGAGTCAAAGAAGACTCTAGATGAAAAGATCCATGCACTTGAAGAAAAGTTGAAAAATAACATTAATGTCACAGATTTGTAATTGGAAGTAAAATCCAAGAAAATCAAGGAACCTGACTCTTTGTTACAAAACAAAGTTAAGCAGCATGAAGAGGAAGTTGAAAGAGTAAAGAAGGTTTGTGAAGAAAAATTGATTATGATTGAAGACAAAAAAACACTCTCAATATAAATTGTCTAGAATTAGAAGTTAAGTCATCCGATCTTTAGAAGACACATATTGAGACTTCACAAAAGAAGGAAAAAGATGCTGCTACACAACATATATGAATTGAGAGACTACCGCATGAAATCATATGTGAACCATGACAACATTTAAGATGTCACGATATAAAAATCTGAGAGATAAGTAAACAAAGACCGAAACACATGAAATAGATCATGTTGTCAAATGATCAACCATCCATTGACTTTATCTATACCAAAGAAGTGTGCTTATAATTGATACAAAATTTATACATAAATAATAATAAACAATATTTTTTTATTAATACTAATTAATAAAATTAAAACTAACTAGATTTGAATTTTTATATAATCACTTGATGGAATTTAATTGATTCAAAACCTTTTATGTTTATGGGACATGATATAAAACACTAATAAATCAATTCTCATCTCTTCTCATATGATTGTCACTTCACTTCTGTCAAATGAAGAGTATGATATTTTAGTTCCATGGAAAGTCAGATTTATAACATGTATCTCTTCTATGTTTTACTTAGATAAAACACATGATTAGGGGATACATAGGAAAAATCTATTTTCCTATGAAATAAAAATTTTGGACTTTTCATTTGATAAAATGGAATTGACTCATGAGTAGGTAAATTTAATTTGCAAAGATATAATAATAAGGGTTTTCAAGGAAAAAGTGACATTGCAACTCCTGTTGTCTATAAAAAAAGATCAACAAACCTATAAGAATGAAACAACAAATTGGTTAAAAATAGATAACACAAAAGATAAAAAACATACCACAAAGTGAGATAAAAAATTAGGACAAATATAAATTATAATTTTAAAAATTTATTTTGAACCATTTTGAGCAAATCACATCATATAAGTTTGTTTGCTTGATTTATATTGTATGATATGCATTTGGGCCTTAAAACAATGGTTATAATTCTAAAAATGAACTTTGAATAATTTTAGAAAAATCACACATCAAATTGACACCAGTTTAGTTTTTATAGGTCACAAGTGAATTGGCGATTGTTATCCTAATTTTTTACAAAAATCCAAGCAAGTGTGCTTCACTTTGATCATTTGATGTGCTTATAAAGTATAAAAGTTTTTTAATTATAATTTTTTTTAAATCATTTAGGGAAAATCACACGTCAAATTGATATATTATTTGTTCCTACATGACACACATTAATTGATTGTCATTCTCCCAACATTTCATGATAATAAGAGCATTTTTGCTTGATTTAGATTGTATGTTGTGCGCTTTGAACTTTAAAGAGATATAATTCTGAAAATGCACTCCAAATCATTTCACGCAAATCACATGTTGAATTGATCTGCATTTTGTTCATAAAGGTAATAAACGAATCAATGATTGTTGTTTTACATTTTTGTAACACCTCAAGCTTCCACAATACATTTCCCTTTGAATAATGCAATAGCTTGCATTGTACCCAACTTCAAGATTCTAACACACCACAACCAATCAAACTAACCGTTATGAATAATAATACTAACCTTTTGAAATTGTATACATTTTATCTTTCAAAATGGACTTCATTTTTGGATTCGTAATATCGAAATTAGCTTAGGGTGAATTTTTGGTTCTTTTTTGATAACTTTCATATTTTGATGAATAGTGAAAATTACTAAATTTTAATTAAAAACAACTTTTTTAATCAAAACAATTAATAGTGATAAATTATGAATTTTAGTGGTTTTAAAGTATTTTTAGAATACATTTTTACCATTTAATACAATTTTGGTCATTGGATGTAATTTCACATTTGAACCGGACATAAACACGTGTCAATCTTTTGATAGTTATTATTTCTTAAAAACACGCTTTTTGTTTTGACAGCGTGAATTAATTTTAAATTAATTTCTGCCACTCCTGTGTTTTGAATTTGGAAAAATGGATTTCATATTTGGAATTAGGATTTCCAAATTGTGTAAATAGGTAACTCTTATTTTTAGACATTTTGAATAATTACTTCGGTAAATATTTTATTTACCATGGTTAAAGGGTAAATCCGGTAAATAAGGGTAAAAAAATAATCTTATAATAATATTAATTTACCCTAAAATGTGTCCTAACCCTATTGGTTGATACATGTCCGACCATGGACATCTTTGGGTCGATTTTGGGACCCCATGGATCCACTTGTAAGTGATAATGACACTTTATATTAATTAAGTTAAAGTAAATACAAAAATGACATAAGCATATATCTTATAGCAAAATAATTTTTACATAGGGTTATATATATTATATTTTCAACTATAAATATTAATTAGAAAGATAAAAAGATTTCCTACATAATGATATTTTATTTATAATTTTTAGACATTGAATAATTAAATATATTTATGACACAATAATGATGCAGTATTTTCCTTATTAATGAAAGAATCAAATAATTGGTATTATAAATGTTAAAATAAATATAATTTGAAATTTTTGATGACATCCATGAATTTTATTGGTTAATATGACATGTTAATATTGATTAAATGAATTTTGTTCGAATTAATAAAGTTGTTAAGACTTTAACAAAAATCAATTATTGAATAGTGTCAAAATTGACATAAATGAGTTTTTAAAACAAATATTATATTATTAATTGATATTCTATTCCTAAAAATCTAAGGATCGGCCACAAGACTTATATAATGATAGGTGTATTATTAATGGACCACTTGGAGGTTGCTTGGAAGTTTATAGTAAGTTTATTAACCATATAATATAAAAATACAATGTGACATAGTTAATGTCAAACTAATTAACTAAGAGTTAAAATTAAAAGATAAGGTTAATAAAGTGAACCAAACCTGTGTAAAACCTATTGGTTGAGTTGTTTCCAACCTATCCCCACCTTATACTTTAAATAATCCACTTTGGAGCCATTAGAAACCGAATATGAATTTATTATAAAATAATATTTCTAGCTTTTTCCAAGGCGCCCCTCACCCCTCTTGTATATGTGATATACCATCCAATTATATATTATTCTAATATCAAAATAATGATATTGCCGCTCGTGCGTACGTACGGATTACCGTCTCCAAGAACGCGATGAGATTCATTCCCCATCATATATATTCAAGACTAAATTTCATTTGATGATTAAAAATAATGTTTAGAGACATTATATCATTCTGTATATGAATAAGATACATTCCATCCATAAAAAATATGGCTCACATAACAAATAATATAAAGGAAAACGAATCCGTTAACACCCGAAAGGATGATAATACTAAGATATTATTAACAAATCAATGTTAAAAGATCATATATGATATCATATTAATGTATATAATTCTTGTATAATTCAATAACAATTATTTTACTATTATACAGGAGGTTAACCTACCCTCAACCAAGGAAAAGGTACAAAGTAAGGGTTTCTTATCTCACTTTTAATTCCGTGAGATTTCCATTGTTCACCAGTTATTTATTGCAAGTGGTGTGTGTACTGCCCATGATTTTATTCATTGTGTAATATACTTTAATTTATGGATATTTTTATCAACATTGTATGTTCCTTCTTTCATAGATGTATGTTTCGTAATTTACCAAATCGATAAGGGAATTTGAAATTTCAATTTCCGCTCATTCGGCTTTACGCATACTTCATTGATTATTTTAAACCAATATTATGTGTGGAATCACTATTCATTTTCTTATGTCATAATTTCCACTCCCCTTTCTGTAGATATACTTTTGATACACATAATCACTCCATTGATAAATTCTCAAGTCATCGATATGAACTTGATATGAGTAATTTTAACTCAATCTCCATTTGTTGAGTTAAGCATCCAATTCATTGGTGTTGTTTTTACAAGAATATGTGTGGATGTACTCTGATTGATTTACACTGAATATCCAATCAGATTGACTGTATTTATATTTTTCACACATAATTATGTTTTTAATTTATCCCTAACTTAAGGATATGGTCTTTATAAAAGATTTCATCACAATTTACCTTCCATTGAGACTTCTTTGTTGTTATACACCAAATCACTTTTATATGGTGTATATAATGTACTTTGACATAATATATCATGAATCCCTTTATTCTCATGATATTACAAAGTTTTGATTACCTCAATTATTTTTATTCAAGTGTCTCTCTTTTGGTTAGAAACTCTAACTAGAATATCATTTTTAAATGTTTTAAAGATTTATTATTCTAAATCATTCTCATTAATGTCCATGTTTTAAAAATGGTTTTAAGAATTTATTTATATGGACATTAAAGTTTTAAAATTAAAATTCCTTTTAAAAGTTTCAAAGCGGTATGAGACACTTTGATTCAAAAATCTATTTTTAAATGGATTCTTGACAAATAGTGCGACTTTTAAATGTGTTCAAGTAAAATGGGATATTTCTCTCATATAATTTTGATAGTTATTTTCATCTATGTCAATATCCTTCATTATTATCGATTGAAGTTAATCTGTTACAATACAATCTTCTATATTTTATTGAATGAGTTATGTTTGACTGTGGATGTGCTATTTTTATACCATTCATGGTTTATGGAGAAAGTATTGACATTTCGTATGCTAGTTTTAATACGAATGTTTATGTTATGTTTAAACCTATTCATATGAGGAATGTATTGGACTCAGTAAGTGACGGGTGGAGCCTGCTATAACTCCTTGATGCATCGGTAGGTCTAATGAGACGAACTAGTGTCTTGGCACAAGACCTTGACAAAATCTTATTTGTAGTCTTGGCACAAGGCCTTGACTATGTGGTTATGATAGTCTGACATTATGGATTCCATCATTATGAAAGTTGTTATTGATATTTCATGTGATTATTCGACTAGGAGAATATCCATGTGAATAAGTAAATGACATTATTTCATTTTAGTTTTTCCATATTATGCTGAAGTTCAAGTTTAAAAGGATTTTGTTTTAGTTATACATTGCCTTAAATGTTTATGATTATTTATGAAAGTTTCCACTATATTGTTATCCTTACTGAGCATTTGAGGTCACCCCTTTCTATGTTTTATTTTTCCCAGGATGTGAAGAATTATTTTATGACTTACCTCCAGGGATAGTCTGAGGGGATATGAGTGTGGTCTATGGAAACAATGTTGTTGTATTTTTTCATTTTATGATGTAATGTAAACCTTATAAATGTATCTATTACTTCCAAGGATACTAAACTAATCGATCTTTCGAGACTTGATCTTTTGTGATCATGCCAATGTTATGTAATAATGCACCGACTCTGGGATTCTGGGGTCAGGGCGTTACAGTTGGTATCAGAGGAAGTTTAGTAAAAACCTTGGAAGCTAGATTTAGATAAACTCTGATTAGAGCACATAGCCCTAAGAAATACTTTGAGGATTAGTATAGAAGAAATTATTAGAATTTTGGTATTGTATAGATTTTGTGAGTTTTCCAAGCAATATATCCCTATCAGGATACGAGTAGGTAGAGGCGGCTCTGGCACAGATGTACCTAGGGGTAAAACCCAAAAACACCACTTTGAGCTAGACTCGAATGAGAACTGGTGCATGACAACGGGCCTTGCTGCACTATTGGTTACGACACTCCCGGGTGATATGCTTAGGATAATTTACATTTTCTTTACAAACCGATTTGAAGTATTTTAATATAAGATGAGAATAAACGACCTTGGTTAATTTTAAGGTGTTTCAAATTGAAAATATGGTGTCATGATATTTTCTAAATGATTTTATGACTACTATTACTCACACCATGATTTTTGGTTTTAGTCAATGGATAGATTCCAAGGAAGTCATAGTAACCTTGAGAATGATGTACAAGGTAGGAAAACTGGTGGAAATGAGAAATGAAATGGAATGTGGATAGGCGTAAAGGATATTGTCTTCATGCCGAATCAGTTTTCCAAAAATATGATCAACAACATATATATTAACCAACTCCTAGACTCAACAAAGAAGAGAAAGACAGTGAATGATAAGAGCTCCAACTGTGGAGACCATGGAGAGAAGAAAGCTCAATTTCCGTCATGCAAGAAATGTGGAAGGAGACACCCAGGAAAGTGTCTCAATGGAACAAAGAAATGCTTTACGTGTGGGAAAGAAGGACATAAAGTAAAGAATTGCCGAGGAAAAATGAAGAGTACTATGGAAGAAAATAAAAATGATCCTAGGATTACAATTACGGTCATTTGTCGTAAATGTAAGGGACCTTGGAATCACCCAATTCAATGCCCTATTCTATAGGATAACCTCTTGGTCAAGGAAGAACCCATGTGGAAATAAATGGATAGAAAAATGTTTAAAGGTATTAATGCTCTTTGTTGTTGAGATTACTTTGGATGAATTTTATCTTATATGTGTAACGCTGTAATTTATCATGTGAAAATGATATTTGAGGAAGAATTATCTTTTCTTTTGTGGATATAGTTATAAATAACCATTTGGTTTTATATGATCCTTGAATTTGAGGAAATTACAAGTTATTATATTTTGGGATAAAATTGCAAGGTATGAGATAACATTTGTGGTTAAATTATGTTATGGTTATTTTGATGAATATCTCATTTTAGTAATGTTATAAAATGTAGTTTTTGAAAAATGAAAACACGCAGACCGTGTGACAACCCATCGCGTCGGACAAAGTTGTGGGAATCGAACCCACAATCAAAGTGCGATTGGGATTTATCGCCTACCACTGGACTACGTGAAGTCCCTAGTTAGTGTGACTAATTATTTTTAGTTAAATGATTTTATTGATCAATAATAAGTTGATTTGAGATCTTATGTCTTAAAAAATGAATACCCTTAGTATAGGAAAATGATTTGGTGATTAAGTGATAAATGTTATTTTGGAAGATGTTCGCTTTGTTGGGAACACTATATGCCCAATGAAAATAGAATACTATGAGATTTTATTTGAGGAGTAATGGTGGATTTTTATCTATGTCTTTATTGTGGATTTATAGTGATTTTGGTTATTTATGGAAATGATTAACCTATAATAGAGAATATGTGATTAGGTTAATTACTTTTAAGTATGCGACTTTAAGAGTAGTTGATGTCATTTGGAGATACAATTTAACGTGGAAGACTATAGAACCAAATTCTTCTAAGTTTTGGGTTTCAATATTAGTTTGGATTATATTGAAGGATTTTAAGGACAATAGTTTATTGAATGGTATTTATTTAACTTTGGGGTATTGTTGGTTTAATTTTAGAAATTAAGATTAGTGTTTCTTTCTCTAATGGAATATCCTTTTGGGGGATCATCAGATCTTATACTAACCATTTTTGTTTTTATTAATCTCTAAATACAAGGTAAATATATTTTTTATCCTTCGTGGATCATGTGATTCTATAGAAGTTTATTCTAGCTCTTCCAGTGTGACCAAGTCTTCTTGAATACTCATCGTTTAAAAAAAATGAGTCAGTGGTAGAAATTTATTAAAGAATGAAACTCTACTTAAAAAGTAAGTATATCTCTTTATGTTCTTAGTCAATCTCATAAATGAATTCCTCATCTTTATGTAATGTGACTTAAAAATAAAAAAATAAAAATGTTGTCTGTTTACTTTTCCTACTGGGAAACTAATGACCGTTTGTCCCATCACAAGTTTGTGGTTTTCTTGTTGTTAACTTTCTCCTGATCATGTTTTCTATCCCTCTCCAGCAGAACTTGACACTTAGTTTATCATACATATCCATGTTTTTCTACATGGAATCCTAGTATAGGTTATCTCGGGAGACCTTTGTACTTCTCTTTCTTTCTTTTAAAATGATAGTTTTATTGACTCTTTTTCTGATGTGGGACTTTCCATTATATTACAAAGACCAATTTTAAGAATTGTGAGGACGCAGTTTATTGAAGGAGGGGAGGATGTAACACCCCAAGCTTCCACGATACGTTTCCCTTTGAATAATGCAATAACTTGCATTGTACGCGACTTCGAGATTCTAACACACCACAACCAATCAAACTAGCCGTTATGAATTGTAATACTCACTTTTTGAAATTTTATACATTTTATCTTTCAAAATGGACTTCATTTTTGGATTCATAATATCGAAATTATCTTAGGGTGAATTTTTGGTACTTTTCAGATAACTTTCATATTTTGATGAATAGTGAAAATTACTAAATTTTAATTAAAAACAACTTTTTTAATTGAAATAATTAATAGTGATAAATTATGAATTTTAGTGGTTTTAAAGTATATTTAGAATATATTTTTACCATTTAATAGAATTTTGGTCATTGTACGTAATTTCACATTTAAACCAAACATAAATAAGTGTCAATCTTTTGATAGTTATTATTTTTTTAAAAACACGCCTTTTGTTTTGACAGCGGGAATTAATTTTAAATTAATTTCCGCCACTTCTGTATTTTGAATTTGGAAAAATGGATTCCATATTTGGAATCAGGATTTCCAAATTGTGTAAATAGTCAACTCTTATTTTTAGACATTTTGAATAATTACTTCGGTAAATATTTTATTTACCATGGTTAAAGGGTAAATCTGGTAAATAAGGGTAAAAAAATAATATTATAATAATATTAATTTATCCTAAAACGTGTCCTACCCCTATTGGTTGATACATGTCGGACCATGGGTATCTTTGGGTCAATTTTGGGACCTCATGGATCCACTTGTAAGTGATAATGACACTTTATATTAATTAAGTTAAAGTAAATAAAAAAATGACATAAGCATATATCTTATAGCAAAAATTTTTTACATAGGGTTATATATGTTATATTTTAGACTATAAATATTAATTAGAAAGATAAAAAGATTTCATACATAATGGTATTTTATTTATAATTTTTAGACATTGAATAATTAAATATATTTATGACACAATAATGATGCAATATTTTCCTTATTAATGAAAAAATCAAATAATTGGTATTATAAATGTTAAAATAAATATAATTTGAAAGTTTTGATGACATCCACAAATTTTATTGGTTAATATGAAATGTTAGTATTGATTAAATAATTTTTTTTTCGAATTAATAAAGTTGTTAAGACTTTAACAAAAATCAATTATTGAATAGTGTCAAAATTGACATAAATGAGTTTTTAAAACAAATATTATATTATTAATTGATATTCTATTCCTAAAAATCTAAGTATTGGCCACAAGAATTATATAATGATATGTGTATTATTAATGGACCACTTGGAGGTCATTTGGAAGTTTATAGTAAGTTTATTAACCATATAATATAAAAATACAAAGTGACATGGTTAATGTCAAACTAATTAACTAAGAGTTAAAACTAAAAGATAAGGTTAATAAAGTGACCCAAACCTATCTAAAACCTATTGGTTGAGTTGTTTCCAACCTATACCCACCTTATACTTTAAATAATCCACTTTGGATCCATTAGAAACCGAATATGAATTTATTATAAAATAATATTTCTAGCTTTTCCCAAGGTGCCCCTCACCCCTCTTATAAAAGGGAACTCTCCCTTCTCTCAAATTCATACCCTCAAAGCCTTTTGGTTCAGCCAAACCCTGCCCAAATATTCTCTCAACTTCCCTCACTTCATCATAGAGGCCCTCCTTTGGTCATAAATCCAACTTAAGGAGCCCTTTTGATCAAATTAGAAGGAAGAACCCGAAGAAGAGGTAATGATTTCACCACCCTCTTTCAAGTTCCTTTCTTCTTCCAATTCTTCTTTCTTTGTTATTTTCATTCTGAAATAATAAATCCAGTATCTTCTATATAATGTGATGTTATTATAAATATGGTACAACCATATTCAGTATTCTATCCATCCTTTGAATGACATGTCACCAAACGTGCGTACGTACGGCCTACCGTCTCCACGTCGTGGTGTAATTGTTATTCAATATATTATTATTTGGATGAGTATAATATTGATGTGTAATTCATGTAAATAATAAATATAACATGATAATGATTATGTATATATGATATACCATCTAATTATATATTATTTTAATATCAAAAGAATGATATTGACGCTCGTGCGTACGTACGAATTACCGTCTCCACAAACGCAATGAGATTCATTCCCATTATATCCATTCAAGACTAAATTTCATTTTATGATTAAAAATAATGTTTAGAGACATTATATCATTCTGGATATGAATAAGATACATCCCATCCATAAAAAATATGGCTCACATAACAAATAATATAAAGTAAAACGAATCCGTTAACACCAGAAACGACGATAATATTAAGATATTATTAACAAATCAATGTTAAAAGATCATATTGTTGTACCTCTCAAACCCCTCGAGGTTTAATTTTCATGATCACAATCACCCTCTTATGTTTCTAACATTGTTTCAAGTGTTTTTGATTGATAGGAATCAAATCAGGTGGCCAAGGAATTGGGCCAAGATAGAAAGAAGGCAGAACTGGTCTGAAATCCAGACCACCGGCCAGCCGGTGGCACACCAGCGGCCAGCCGGTGGCACCTGCACTCAGAGGGAAGCCACTGCCTCCACACCGGCCAACCGGTGGCCTTGTACCGGCCAGCCGGTGGTACCAAGCCCCAATAGTGAAGGCTACTGCCTCACCACCGGCCAGCCGGTGGCTCTGGCACCGGTCAGCCGGTGGTGCCTGGAAAAGAAGGATCAGCCTCTGCCAAGGCACCGGCCAGCCGGTGGCCCTGCACCGGCCAGCCGGTGGACACAGTCAAACTAGCCGTTGGGCTGTTGACCAGCCTGTCCACTTGGCTCCCAACGGCTCTTTTAGCCTCTCCAACGGCTCCGAAGCCTCCCCAAGGGTTCCTAGCCTATAAATAAAGGCCAAGGAAGCCCCGGACACCCACCGGAACTATTGTGAAGCCTACGGACACATTTCTCATCATTTGGCGAACCTCCGGCGGACTTCCTCCAAGGAACCCCAAGAGCTCCAACAACTTCCACATCCAAGGAGCTCCACTCAAGAAGCTTGGGAGAGCACGCTCATCAACTCCATCATCCATTTGCGCCCGAGTCTTCCCAATTACGGGTTTTATTGCATTTATTTATTTTGAGCTTAAAATTGGGTTTGTGCCTACAAACCCCAACCCTTTTCTCAACCTCCCTTTCTTTTGGGTTTCACATCACCACTAAGGTGTGAAAAGGTTGACAAGCCTTACCTTGTAAAAGGCTTGAGATCGGTGAGCTAGTCTTCACCCGTAAAAAGACTAGTGGGTTATTGCTTAACCATTAAAAGCATTGGGTTCTTGCTAAACCAATAAAAGCAAGCTGTAATAGGTCCTAGTGCTACCTCAAAGCCTAGTGGGTTTCTTGCTAAAACCATTGAAAAGCAAGCGGTAGAATCTCTCAACGGTTAAGTTGGGAGCGGAGACGTAGGCCGGGTTTTGGCCGAACTCCGTTATCAATTTGCGTGTCTTGCCTCTTTATTTCCGCTGCATTTATACTTTGATTTTTAATCTGTCTATCAATTTTTTAAAAGGCAATTCACCCCCCTCTTGCCATCATTCCCCGTGTTTTTACGAACCAACAATTGGTATCAGAGGGGTAATTTGAATAATTCCCTAAAACGGTTTCAAATTAAAGATCCTATTTCTTTTTGATGGCATCAACCTCTTTCGCCCCCGAGGGACTCTCATTGGGTCGGGCTCCATTTTTTGATGGGACCGACTACAATTATTGGAAAACTCGCATGACTACTTTCCTTAGAAGCATAGGTTATCCCATATATAAAATTGTCATGCATGGTTACACTCTTTCTACTCCCGACGAATCCAAATGGACCCCCGCCGATATAAAGAATTTTGAGCTTGATGGCAAAGCCATGAACGCTCTTCATTGCGGGTTAGACCGAAATGAATTCAATCGAGTGTCTACATGCACCTCCGCACATGAAATCTGGAAACTTTTGGAGGTTACCCATGAGGGGACCAACAAAGTAAAGGATACTCGATTGGACATGTACCGTCAGGATTTTGAGTCTTTTTCTATGCACCCAAATGAATCTATTTCTGAAATGTTTACTAGATTTACTGACGTGTGCAATGGGAGAAAGTCCCTTGGTGATGATGTTTCCGTAGAAACGATGGTTAAAAAAATCTTATGGGTCCTTCCGAGCTCATGGGCACCAAAGGTGACGGCGATCCAAGAAGCTAAGGACGTCAAAAATATGCCGGTAGAGGAGCTCATCGGATCCCTAATGACATATGAGATCACAATGAGGAGGCAAGCTCAAAAGGAGGGCACACCAATCAAGACACCAAAGAACATCGCCCTCAAGGTACAAAAAGAAGTAAGCTCCTCCTCATCCTCATCTTCCTCATCTTCATCTTCTTCAAACGGCGACTCGGAAATGGAGAATCTCGCCCGCCAAATGCAAAAATTCATGAAGAAGCACAAGAAGAAGAAATCTCGCAAGGCGCGAAAGCAAGAACCCACTGCAAGATCCGAGCCCAAGGTGAAATGCTACGGGTGCGGCGAAAAGGGCCATTACAAGCCCGATTGCCCACTCAACAAGAAACGGGCCACGCACAAGGAGAAAGGAAAGAAAAAAGTCCTCAAGGCCACATGGAGTGACTCCTCATCATCCTCCTCCTCCTCCTCAAGTGACCAAGGTACAAAATGCCTAATGGCATTCCATGAGGTAACATCTTCCGATTCCTCTTCCTCATGTTCTTCAAATTCCAATTCTTTAAATCATCTTTCTTATGAAGAACTCTCATTTGCTAGAGACCAATTAGAAAAAGGTTTTCATGAACTCTCTTCTAAATTTGTCACGTTGAAAAAGTCTTTCAAAAAACTTTCCTCCGAAAAAGACCAACTTCTCAAAGAGAAGGAGGAACTCACCCTCAAAATCCAAAATTTTCCAAATGTTGATTCTATGGAATCAACCATCAAAGACCTTAGAGAGACCCTAGCCAAGTTCACCCAAGGTGAACAAAATTTGAAAAATATACTTGGTTCCCAACGTATATCCCGAACCACCAATGGACTTGGCTATACCAACCGAGCCTCCTCCTCCCATGCTCAAACTGTTTTTGTAAGGGGGAGCTCCGATTACAAATTTTGTAATTATTGCAAGAAAACCGGGCACCTCATTTATGAGTGTAATTGTAAAAATGCCCGTTATGGCCAACCCAAATCGATTTTTTATTCAGATGAATTTTATAGGAGAAGACCCGCCATGAGACAAGTTTGGATTGAAAAATCCCTTCTTGCGAGTCTCTCCGGGCCTAAAATCATTTCTTTTCAAAATCCCTCTCCCCGGTGATTTGTTGTTTTTATTTAGGGGGAGTCAGGATTGTTTAAGCTTTTCAATTTCAAAACTTTTTATTCAAACCTTCAATTCCAACATTTGGTTTCAAATTTTCAATTTTCAAAAGTCTTTTTTTTTTTCAAAACTTTCAATTCAAACTGTTATTCATTTTTTGATTCAAATCTTTTCAAATTTCAAAAATTTCAATTGATTTTTCAATTCTCAAATCTTGTTTTTCAAATCTTTTCCCTCAATCAAGTTTTATGCCCCACACTATTTTGATAATCACAAAGGGGGAGAAATTTCTTGATTGATTGGGGGAGAATCCTTTTCATCTTGCTTAGCATTTCCTTTCAATTTCAGTATTTTACATTAATTGTTTTGGTGATTGTGATCATCAAAATAGGGGGAGATTGTTGTACCTCTCAAACCCCTCGAGGTTTAATTTTCATGATCACAATCACCCTCTTATGTTTCTAACATTGTTTCAAGTGTTTTTGATTGATAGGAATCAAATCAGGTGGCCAAGGAATTGGGCCAAGATAGAAAGAAGGCAGAACTGGTCTGAAATCCAGACCACCGGCCAGCCGGTGGCACACCAGCGGCCAGCCGGTGGCACCTGCACTCAGAGGGAAGCCACTGCCTCCACACCGGCCAACCGGTGGCCTTGTACCGGCCAGCCGGTGGTACCAAGCTCCAATAGTGAAGGCTACTGCCTCACCACCGGCCAGCCGGTGGCTCTGGCACCGGTCAGCCGGTGGTGCCTGGAAAAGAAGGATCAGCCTCTGCCAAGGCACCGGCCAGCCGGTGGCCCTGCACCGGCCAGCCGGTGGACACAGTCAAACTAGCCGTTGGGCTGTTGACCAGCCTGTCCACTTGGCTCCCAACGGCTCTTTTAGCCTCTCCAACGGCTCCGAAGCCTCCCCAAGGGTTCCTAGCCTATAAATAAAGGCCAAGGAAGCCCCGGACACCCACCGGAACTATTGTGAAGCCTACGGACACATTTCTCATCATTTGGCGAACCTCCGGCGGACTTCCTCCAAGGAACCCCAAGAGCTCCAACAACTTCCACATCCAAGGAGCTCCACTCAAGAAGCTTGGGAGAGCACGCTCATCAACTCCATCATCCATTGGCGCCCGAGTCTTCCCAATTACGGGTTTTATTGCATTTATTTATTTTGAGCTTAAAATTGGGTTTGTGCCTACAAACCCCAACCCTTTTCTCAACCTCCCTTTCTTTTGGGTTTCACATCACCACTAAGGTGTGAAAAGGTTGACAAGCCTTACCTTGTAAAAGGCTTGAGATCGGTGAGCTAGTCTTCACCCGTAAAAAGACTAGTGGGTTATTGCTTAACCATTAAAAGCATTGGGTTCTTGCTAAACCAATAAAAGCAAGCTGTAATAGGTCCTAGTGCTACCTCAAAGCCTAGTGGGTTTCTTGCTAAAACCATTGAAAAGCAAGCGGTAGAATCTCTCAACGGTTAAGTTGGGAGCGGAGACGTAGGCCGGGTTTTGGCCGAACTCCGTTATCAATTTGCGTGTCTTGCCTCTTTATTTCCGCTGCATTTATACTTTGATTTTTAATCTGTCTATCAATTTTTTAAAAGGCAATTCACCCCCCTCTTGCCATCATTCCCCGTGTTTTTAATTGGGCCAAGATAGAAAGAAGGCAGAACTGGTCTGAAATCCAGACCACCGGCCAGCCGGTGGCACACCAGCGGCCAGCCGGTGGCACCTGCACTCAGAGGGAAGCCACTGCCTCCACACCGGCCAACCGGTGGCCTTGTACCGGCCAGCCGGTGGTACCAAGCCCCAATAGTGAAGGCTACTGCCTCACCACCGGCCAGCCGGTGGCTCTGGCACCGGTCAGCCGGTGGTGCCTGGAAAAGAAGGATCAGCCTCTGCCAAGGCACCGGCCAGCCGGTGGCCCTGCACCGGCCAGCCGGTGGACACAGTCAAACTAGCCGTTGGGCTGTTGACCAGCCTGTCCACTTGGCTCCCAACGGCTCTTTTAGCCTCTCCAACGGCTCCGAAGCCTCCCCAAGGGTTCCTAGCCTATAAATAAAGGCCAAGGAAGCCCCGGACACCCACCGGAACTATTGTGAAGCCTACGGACACATTTCTCATCATTTGGCGAACCTCCGGCGGACTTCCTCCAAGGAACCCCAAGAGCTCCAACAACTTCCACATCCAAGGAGCTCCACTCAAGAAGCTTGGGAGAGCACGCTCATCAACTCCATCATCCATTGGCGCCCGAGTCTTCCCAATTACGGGTTTTATTGCATTTATTTATTTTGAGCTTAAAATTGGGTTTGTGCCTACAAACCCCAACCCTTTTCTCAACCTCCCTTTCTTTTGGGTTTCACATCACCACTAAGGTGTGAAAAGGTTGACAAGCCTTACCTTGTAAAAGGCTTGAGATCGGTGAGCTAGTCTTCACCCGTAAAAAGACTAGTGGGTTATTGCTTAACCATTAAAAGCATTGGGTTCTTGCTAAACCAATAAAAGCAAGCTGTAATAGGTCCTAGTGCTACCTCAAAGCCTAGTGGGTTTCTTGCTAAAACCATTGAAAAGCAAGCGGTAGAATCTCTCAACGGTTAAGTTGGGAGCGGAGACGTAGGCCGGGTTTTGGCCGAACTCCGTTATCAATTTGCGTGTCTTGCCTCTTTATTTCCGCTGCATTTATACTTTGATTTTTAATCTGTCTATCAATTTTTTAAAAGGCAATTCACCCCCCTCTTGCCATCATTCCCCGTGTTTTTACGAACCAACACATATATGATATCATATTAATGTATATGATTCTTTTATAATTCAATAACAATTATTTCACCATTATAAAGGAGGTTAAACTACCCTCGACCAAGGAAAAAGTACAAAGTAAGAGGTTTATTATCTCACTTTTAATTCCGTGAGATTTCCATTGTTCACCACTTATTTATTGCATGTGGTGTGTGTACTACCCATGATTGTATTCATTGTGTAATATAATTTAATTTATGGATATTTTCATCATCATTGTATGATCTTTATTTCATGGGTGTATGTTGCATAATTTACCAAATCGATACGGGAATTTAAAATTTCAATTTCCGCTCATTCGGCTTTACGTATACTTCAATGATTATTTTACTCCAAGATTACGTGTGGAATCACTATTCATTTTCTTATGTCATAATTTCCACTCCCCTTTATGTGGATATACTTTTGATACACATAATCACTCTATTGATAAATTCTTAAGTCATCGATATGAACTTGATAAGAGTAATTTTAACTCAATCTCCATTTGTTGAGTTAAGCATCCAATTCATTGGTGTTGTTTTTACAAGAATATGTGTGAATGTCCTCTGATTGATTTACACTGAATATCCAATCACATTGAGTGTATTTATATTTTTCACACATAATTATGTCGTTCATTTATCCCTAACCTAAAGATACGGTCTTTATAAAAGATTTCATCTCAATTTACCTTCCATTGAGACTTTTTTGTTGTTATACACCAAATCACTTTATATGGTGTATATAATGTACTATGACATAGTATATCATGAATCCATTTATTATCATGATATTACAAAGTTTTGATTACCTCAATTATTTATATTCAAGTGTCTCTCTTTTGGTTAGAAACTCTAACTAGAATATCATTTTTAAATGTTTTAAAGATTTATTATTCTAAATATTTCTCATTAATGTTCATGTTTTAAAAATGGTTTTAAGAATTTATTTATATGGACATTAAAGTTTTAAAATTAAAATTCCTTTTAAAAGTTTCAAAGTGGTATGAGACACTTTGATTCAAAAATCTATTTTTTAAATGGCTTCTTGAAAAATAGTGTGACTTTTAAATGTGTTCAAGTAAAAGGGGATATTTATCTCATATAGTTTTGATAGTTATTTTCATCTATGTCAACATCCTTTATTATTCTTGATTGAGGTTAATCTGTTACATTACAATCTTCCATATTGTATTGAATGAGTTATGTTTGACTGTGGATGTTCTATTTTTATACCATTCATGGTTTATAGAGAAAGTATTGACATTTTGTATGATAGTTTTAATACAAATGTTTATGTTATGCTTAAACCTATTCATATGAGGAATGCATTGGACTGAGTAAGTGACGGGTGGAGCCCACTATAGCTCCTCGATGCATCGGTAGGTCTCATGAGACAGACTAGTGTCTTGGCACAAGGCCTTGACAAAATCTTATTTGTAGTCTTGGCACGAGGCCTTGACTATGTGGTTATGATAGTCTGACATTATGCATTCCATCATTATGAAAGTTGTTATTATTATTACATGTGATTATTAGACTAGTAGAATATCCATGTGAATAAGTAAATGAAATTATTTCATTTTATTTTTTCCATATTATGCTGAAGTTCAAGTTTAAAAGGCTTTTGTTTTAGTTATACATTACCTTAAATGTTTATGCTTATTTATGAAAGTTTCCTCTATATTGTTATCCTTACTGAGCATCTGAGCTCACCCCTTTCTATGTTTTATTTTTCCCAGGATGTGAAGAAGTATTTTATGACTTACCTACAGGGATAGTCTGAGGGGATATGAGTGTGGTCTATGGAAACAATGTTGTTGTAGTTTTTCATTTTATGATGTAATGTAAACCTTATAGATGTATCTAGAACTTCCAAGGCTACTAAACTAATTGGTCTTTTGAGACTTGATCTTTTGTGATCATGCCAATGTTATGTAATAATGCAATGACTCTGAGATTCTGGGGTCAGGGCGTTACAGTTGGTATCAGAGTAAGTTTAGTACAAACCTTGGAAGCTAGATTTAGATAAACTCTGATTAGAGCACATAACCCTAAGAAAGACTTTGAGGATTAGTATAGAAGAACTTCCTTGAATTTTGGTATTGTATAGATTTTGTGAGTTTTCCAAGAAATACATCCATTTCAGGATACGAGCAGGTAGAGGCGGATCTGACATAGATATACCTAGGGGTAAAACCCAAAAACACCGCTTTGAGCTAGACTCGAACAGGAACTGGTGCACGACAACGGGCCTTGATGCACTCTTGGTTATGACACTCCCAGGGGATATGCTTAGGATAATTTACATTTTCTTTACAAACTGATTTGAAGTATTTTAATATAAGATGAGAATAAATGACCTTAGTTAATTTTAAGGTGTTTCAAATTGAAAATATGGTGTCATGATATTTTATAAATGATTTTATGACTACTATTACTCACACCATGATTTCTGGTTTTATTCAATGGCTGGATTCCAAGGAAGTCATAGTAACCTTGAGAATGATGTACAAGGTGGGAACATTGGTGGAAATGAGAAACGAAATGGAATGTAGATAGGCGTAAAGGATATTGTCTTCATGCCGAATCAGTTTTCCAAAAATATGATCAACAACATATATATCAACCAACTCCTAGACTCAACAAAGAAGAGAAAGGCAGTGAATGATAAGAGTTCCAGCTGTGGAGACCATGGAGAGAAGAAATCTCAATTTCCATCATGTAAGAAATGTGGAAGGAGACACCCAGGAAAGTGTCTCAATGGAACAAAGAAATGATTTACGTGTGGGAAAGAAGGACATAAAGTAAAGAATTATCGAGGAAAAATGAAGAGTACTATGGAAGAAAATAAAAATGATCCTAGGATTCCAATTACGGTCATTTTTCGTAAATGTAAGGGACCTTGGCATCACCCAATTCAATGCCCTATTCTATAGGATAACCTCTTGGTCAAGGAAGAACCCATGTGGAAATAAATGGATAGAAAAATGTTTAAAGGTATTAATGCTCTTTGTTGTTGATATTACTTTGGATGAATTTTATCTTATATGTGTAACCCTGTAATTTATCATGTGAAAATGATATTTGAGGAAGAATTATCTTTTCTTTTTTGGATATAGTTATAAATAACCATTTGGTTTTATATGATCCTTGAATTTGAGGAAATTACAAGTTATTATATTTTGGTTTAAAATTGTAAGGTATGAGATAACATTTGTGGTTAAATTATGTTATGGTTATTTTGAGGAATTTATCTCATTTTGATAATGTTATAAAATATAGTTTTTGAAAAAGGACAACACGCAGACCGTGTAACAACCCGTCGCGTCGGAAAAAGCTGTGGGGAATCGAACCCACAACCAAAGTGCGATTGGGATTTATCACCTACCACTAGACTACGTGAAGCCCCTGGTTAGTGTGACTAATTATTTTTAGTTAAATGATTTTATTGATCAATAATAAGTTGATTTGGGATCTTATGTCTTAAAAAATGAATACCCTTAGTATAGTAAAATGATTTGGTGATTAAGTGATAAATGTTATTTTGGAAGATGTTGGCTTTGTTGGGAACACTATATGCCCAATGAAAATAGAATACTATGAGATTTCATTTGAGGAGTAATGGTGGATTTTTATCTATGTATTTATTGTGTATTTATAGTGATTTGGGTTATTTATGTAAATGATTAACCTATAATAGAGAATATGTGATTAGGTTAATTACTTTTAAGTATGCGACTTTAAGAGTAGTTGATGTCATTTGGAGATACAATTTAACGTGGAAGACCGCACAACCAAATTATTCTAAGTTTTGGGTTTCAATATTAGTTTGGATTATATTGAAGGATTTTAAGGACAATAGTTTATTAAATGGTATTTATTTAACTTTGGGGTATTGTTGGTTTAATTTTAGAAATTAAGATTAGTGTTTCTTTCTCTAATAGAATATCCTTTTAGGGGATCATCAGATATTATACTAACCATTTTGGTTTTGAATAATCTCTAAATAAAAGGTAAATATATTGTTTATCCTTCGTGGATCATGTGATTCTATAGAAGTTTATTCTAGCTCTTCCAGTGTGACCAAGTCTTTTTGAATACTCATCGTTTAAAAAAAATGAATCAGTGGTAGAAATTTATTAAAGAATGAAAATCTACTTAAAAAGTAAGTATATCTATTTATGTTCTTAGTTAATATCATAAATTAATTCCTCATCTTTATGTAATGTGACTTAAAAATAAAAAAATAAAAATGTTGTCCGTTTACTTTTCCTACTGGGAAACTAATGACCGTTTGTCCCATCACAATTTTGTGGTTTTCTTATTGTTAATTTTCTCCTGATCATGTTTTATATCCCTCTCCATCAGAACTTGACACTTAGTTTATCATTCATATCCATGTTTTTCTACATGGAATCCTAGTATAGGTTATCTGAGGCGACCTTTGTACTTCTCTTTCTTTCTTTTAAAGTGATAGTTTTAGTGACTCTTTTTCCGATGTGAGACTTTCCATTATATTATAAAGACCAATTTTAAAAATTGCGAGGACACAATTTATTGAATGAGGGGAGGATGTAACACCCCAAGCTTCCACGGTACGTTTCCCTTTGAATAATGCAATCGCTTGCATTGTACGCGACTTTGAGATTATAACACACCATAACCAATCAAACTAGCCGTTATGAATAGTAATACCCACTTTTTGAAATTTTATACATTTTACCTTTCAAAATGGACTTCATTTTTGGATTTGGAATATCGAAATTAGCTTAGGTTGAATTTTTGGTACTTTTCTGATAACTTTCATATTTTGATGAATAGTGAAAATTACTAAATTTTAATTAAAAACAACTTTTTTAATCGAAATAATTAATAGTGATAAATTATGAATTTTAGTGGTTTTTAAAGTATATTTAGAATATATTTTTACCATTTAATACAATTTTGGTCATTGGACGTAATTTCACATTTAAACCGAACATAAAAAAGTGTCAATCTTTTGATAGTTATTATTTTTTAAAAACACGCTTTTTGTTTTCACAACGGGAATTAATTTTAAATTAATTTCTGCCACTCCTGTGTTTTGAATTTGGAAAAATGGATTTCATATTTGGAATTAGGATTTCCAAATTGTGTAAATAGGTAACTCTTATTTTTAGACATTTTGAATAATTACTTCGGTAAATATTTTATTTACCATGGTTAAAGGGTAAATCCGGTAAATAAGGGTAAAAAAATAATCTTATAATAATATTAATTTACCCTAAAATTTGTAATAACCCTATTGGTTGATACATGTCCGACCATGGGCATCTTTGGGTCGATTTTGGGACCCCATGGATCCACTTTTAAGTGATAATGACACTTTATATCAATTAAGTTAAAGTAAATACAAAAATGACATAAACATATATCTTATAGAAAAACAATTTTTACATAGGGTTATATATGTTATATTTTCAACTATAAATATTCATTATAAATATAAAAATATTTCCTACATAATGGTATTTTATTTATAATTTTTAGACATTGAATAATTAAATATATTTATGACACAATAATGATGGAGTATTTTCCTTATTAATGAAAGAATCAAATAATTGGTATTATAAATGTTAAAATAAATATAATTTGAAAGTTTTTATGACATCCACGAATTTTATTGGTTAATATTACATGTTAATATTGATTAAATGAATTTGGTTCGAATTAATAAAGTTGTTAAGACTAACAAAAATCAATTATTGAATAGTGTCAAAATTGACATAAATGAGTTTTTAAAACAAATATAATATTATTAATTGATATTATGTTCCTAAAAATATAAGGATCGACCACATGAATTATATAATGATAGGTGTATTATTAATGGACCACTTGGAGGTCTCTTGGAATTTTATAATAAGTTTATTAACCATATAATATAAAAATACAAAGTGACATGGTTAGTGTCAAACTAATTAACTAAGAGTTAAAACTAAAAGATAAGGTTAATAAAGTGGCCCAAACCTATCTAAAACCTATTGGTTGAGTTTTTTTCGACCTATCGACACCTTATACTTTAAATAATCCACTTTGGAGCCATTAGAAACCGAATATGAATTTATTATAAAATAATATTTCTAGCTTTTCCTAAGGTGCCCCTCACCCCTCTTATAAAAGGGAACTCCCCCTTCTCTCAAATTCATACCCTAAAAGCCTTTTGGTTCGGCCAAACCCTACCCAAATATTCTCTCAACTTCCCTCAATTCATCCTAGAGGCCCTCCTTCAGTCAGAAAGCCAACTTAAGGAGCCCTTTTGATCAAATCAAAAGGAAGAACCCAAAGAAGTGGTAATGATTTCACCACCCTCTTTCAAGTTCCTTTCTTCTTCCACTTATTATTTCTTTGTTATTTCCATTCTAAAATAATAACTACAATATCTTATATATACTGTGATGTTATTATAAATATGGTACAACCATATTCAGTATTCTATCCATCCTTTGAATGACATGTCACCATACGTGCGTACGTACGACCTACCATCTCCACGTCGTGGTGTAATTGTTATTCAATATATTATTATTTGGATGGGTATAATAATGATGCGTAATTCATGTAAATAATAAATATAACATGATAATAATTCTGTATATATGATATAACATCCAATTATATATTATTTTAATATCAAAATAATGATATTGTCGCTCGTGCGTACGTACGAATTACCGTCTCCACGAACGCGATGAGATTCATTCCCCATCATATCCATTCAAGACTAAATTTCATTTGATGATTAAAAATAATGTTTAGAGACATTATATCATTCTGTATATGAATAAGATACATCCCATCCATAACAAATATGGCTCACATAACAAATAATATAAAGGAAAATGAATCCGTTAACACCCGAAACGACGATAATACTAAGATATTATTAAAAAATAAATGTTAAAAGATCATATATGATATCATATTAATGTATATTATTCTTATATAATTAAATAAAAATTATTTCACCATTATACCGGAGGTTAACCTACCCTCGACCAAGGAAAAAGTACAAAGGGGTTTCTTATCTCACTTTTAATTCCATGAGATTTCCATTGTTCACCACTTATTTATTTCATGTGGTGTGTGTACTACCCATGATTGTATTCATTGTGTAATATAATTTAATTTATAGATATTTTCATCATCATTTTATGATCCTTCTTTCATGGGTGTATGTTTTGTAATTTACCAAATCGATAAGGGAATTTGAAATTTCAATTTTCGTTCATTCAACTTTACGCATACTTCATTGATTATTTTACTCCAAGATTATGTGTGGAATCACTATTAATTTTCTTATATCTTAATTTCCACTCCCCTTTCTGTGGATATACTTTTTATACACATAATCACTCCATTGATAAATTCTCAAGTCATCGATATGAACTTGATAAGAGTAATTTTAACTCAATCGCCATTTGTGGAGTTAAGCATCCAATTCATTGGTGTTGTTTTTACAAGAATATGTGTGAATGTCCTATGATTGATTTACACTGAATATCCAATCATATTGAGCATATTTATATTTTTCACACATAATTATGTTGTTCATTTATCCCTAACCTAAGGATACGGTCTTTTTAAAAGATTTCATCTCAATTTACCTTCCATTGAAACTTCTTTGTTGTTATACACCAAATCACTTTTATATGGTGTATATAATGTACTTTGACATAGTATATCATGAATCCCTTTATTCTCATGATATTACAAAGTTTTGATTACCTCAATTATTTATATTCAAGTGTCTCTCTTTTGGTTAGAAACTCTAACTAGAATATCATTTTTAAATGTTTTAAAGATTTATTATTCTAAATCTTTCTCATTAATGTCCATGTTTTAAAAATGGTTTTAAGAATTTATTTATATGGACATTAAAGTTTTAAAATTAAAATTACTTTTAGAATTTTCAAAGCGGTATGAGAAACTTTGATTCAAAAATCTATTTTAAATGGCTTCTTGACAAATAGTGTGACTTTTAAATGTGTTCAAGTAAAAGGGGATATTTCTCTCATATAGTTTTGATAGTTATTTTCATCTATGTCAATATCCTTAATTATTCTCTATTGAGGTTAATCTATTACAATAAAATCTTCCATGTTGTGTTGAATGAGTTATGTTTGACTGTGGATGTGCTATTTTTATACCATTCATGGTTTATGGAGAAATTATTGACATTTCGTATGATAGTTTTAATAAGAATATTTATGTTATGTTTAAACCTATTTATATGAGGAATGCATTGGACTTAGTGAGTGAAGGGTGGAGCCCACTATAGCTCCTCGATGCATCGGTAGGTCTCATGAGACAAACTAGTGTCTTGGCATAAGGCATTGACAAAATCTTATTTGCAGTCTTGGCACGAGACCTTGAATATGTGGTTATGATAGTCTGATATTGTGCATTCCATCATTATGAAAGTTGTTATTGATATTGCATGTGATTATTCGACTAGCAGAATATCCATGTGAATAAGTAAATGACATTATTTCATTTTATTTTTTCCATATTATGCTGAAATTCAAGTTTAAAAGGATTTTGTTTTAGTTATACATTGCCTTAAATGTTTATGCTTATTTATTAAAGTTTCCACTATATTGTTATCCTTACCGAGCATCTGAGCTCACCCCTTTCTATGTTTTATTTTTCCCAGGATGTGAAGAAGTATTTTATGACTTACCTACAGGGATAGTCTGAGGGGATATGAGTGTGGTATATGGAAACAATGTTGTTGTAGTTTTTCATTTTATGATGTAATGTAAACCTTATAAATGTATCTATTACTTCCAAGGCTACTAAACTAGTCGGTCTTTCGAGACTTGATCTTTTGTGATCTTGCCAGTGTTCTGTAATAATGCACTGACTCTGGGCTTCTAGGGTCGGGGTGTTACAATTTTGATATAAATACAAGTTCATTTTCTCAGTTTTCATCATTTGACACATTTATAAAACTTAACAGGCTAATAGTTTTAAAAATAAACTTTGGTCCATTCTAGGAAAATTGAACATCGAATGAGTTGGTTTGCTCACAAATAATTCAACAATGGATTTTCTAAATTTTTAAAGTAATTCAATCTCAATTACCTGATTTTTATCATTTGATGCATGTTTATAGGACTTACAAAACACTTATAATTGTAAAAATATATTTTGGATTATTCTAAGAAAACCACATGTCAAATTTATTCATGGTTTGTAACAAATGAATTAAACACCATTGTCTTAATTTTTTTGCAATAACCTAAGCTTGATTTCTCTTTTTGTTTGTTTGATGCACATTTATAAAACTAATAAAACACTTATAATTATAAAGGAATACTTTTGGATCATTCTAGGATAATTACACATCAAATTAATGTGAGATTTTTTTCTATATATCACAAATGAATCGATGTTTGTAGTACTGAACTTTTGCAACAATTTGAGATCATTTTCTCGGTTTTGATCATTTGATGCACATTTGTAGATATAACATCATAGATTTTTCATGTACTATTTTTAGATATTATATGTATTGATTTTGAGACCAGATCCTAAGACGATGTGTGATTTCGAGACTCGGTGTGTCTGAAATAATTGTTTGAAAAATATTAAACCTTTTAATAGCACTCATGCACGGTTTTACTGAAAAAGTGGAATAACTCTTAAATGGGTGCCCAGATCAGAAATCTGAGGGAACCGTTGAGCTCAAAATGATGGCTTTACCCTAGGCGCGACCTAATTTTGGTTGGTGCGGGTTATCTGTAGAAAAATTCACAAAGGACGTAACTTTAAATAAAATAATTAAATAAGATTATTTTATTTTTTTAAATCCCAATAACTTATGAATGGTGACTCATATTGGAAATACAACACCACTGTTGAGTTCATAATGTGGTATTTTTTTTAGGCGTGACTTAACTTTAGTTGGTGAAGGTCGTTTGTGAAAAAGTTGTCGTGGGACGTAACAAGAATAAAATAATTTAATAAAAATTATTTTTTTGACGCAGCAGCTGAAAATATTTAAAAATATTGTTAAGGAAAATTTCCAAGGTGAGTCGCATAACCCCAAAAACCATGGAGAACCGTTGGAGAGAGCTTTGAGGATTATCTCTTAGGCGACAATGATAGAACGTGGATCAACGACCGACACACCTTGGATTTGACAAACCTTGCCAACGTTGACAACAACGCTTCATGCTTCATTAGAGATCAAACTAAATCGAGGTAGGGTGGTTTTTTCTTTGTGGTTTCCCATTCTTGATTTTCACAATGAATGTGGGCCAATCCATGAACAGATTGATCCATGGTTTGATCGTTGTAGGATGATTTATAATTGCGGGGATTATTTTGGGAGTTTCTTGATTTGGTTCTTCGTACTTCATTATAATGAGAATGAATTGAGACCGACATGAACAAAGGCTGAGGTTCATTCCTTAGGGTGTTCTTTGTGCCTTTTCTCCCCCTGTTCTTCAATTTTGGATCCTTGTGGACACGGTTTGACATTGTCGGGTGGCTCCAAACATGATCAGACCCCTAGATTGGAGGAAAATTGACAACAGATGCCAGATCTGTGTAGATCGGGACCCAATGAGCTCAGATCTACAACCGTTTTGATTTTTGGGCATCAGAGGAGGCGCGATGGTCTGTGAAAGGGACCACCAGCGAATGACGATGGCACACAGCGACAAAGTTGCATGCGGAGGCTGCGCCAGCGGGGCTAGTGGAGGCGGGCCATGGCCTAAGACGAACGGGTCGGACCCAGGGCGATTGAGTTAGAGCCGGGGTGACTGGGTCAGATCCGGGCCACAGTCGACCGTGGGCCATGATAGCTCCAGCTTCCGTATGGCCACGATAGCTGGGGGCAGTTGACCGCGATGGCCGCGGGGCGGCCAGTCTGGGCCGTCGACCACGACGATCGGGGGACCGACCGAACGGTTAGTCCATGGGCCTAGTAACCCCACTTTAAAACTTCAAGCTGTGATAAATTTCAAATGGTATGTCCGTTTGACGAGCCATCTACAACATTGAGACCCTAACGACGAGACAAAAATTTTGGGTTAAGTGGTGAGTTTTTAGTTTGGACCAGTATAGGTTGAGATCATTCCCTTGGTCCTTTTCTCAAGGGTTATATACGAAATTACATCCACATAATTTAATTGTAATCCTCTATAGAGGCTGAGTCCTAGATAGAGTATAGTATCCCTATGTGGGGCTAGAGTGTGATCCTCTATCACCCCTAGTGGATTTTTTGTGGAATCGATGTAACCACTAAAAGCAGGGCGTTGGTCCTCCATCTAGAGGGCCACATTAGTAGGGTTAGTGGTATTCCCCAGTGTGTTTGGGCTGGATCCCCTCTCTACGTATCATAGTATTCCTTGACCAATACATTCTCTTTGGGTGGGGCCCAAATGAGCTAGACCTCTTCATGAGTGTCTCTGATGATATCATGGCTCGAGGAGTGAGTTCTCCCAGAATGAGCATGTTTCGAGCAGAATCCTGGGGATGATAATTGGTTGTGGCTTACCTCTAGACTTTGTGTCTTGGTTTGAGTATATATGGATATCCTTGATATATGTGCTTTAGACATATACATGTGTAGAGCTAATTGTATATTCCTGTGTGGTAATCCTGTGTGGTATTCCTATGTGATAATCTTGTGTGGTAATTTTGTGTGGTAATCCTTTGTGGTGATCCTGTGTGGTATTCTTGTGAGGTAATCCTGTGTGGTATTCTCATGTGGTAGTCATATGTGGTAATCCTTTGTGGTAATCCTGTGTGGTATCCAATTGTGGCAATCCTGTGTAGTAATCCTGTGTGGTATTCCTTTGTGTTAGTCCTTTGTGGTAATCCTATGTGGTATTCCTTTTTGGTAATTCTTTTTGGTATCCCTTTATGGTAATCCTGTGTGGTATTCCTTCATGGTAATCCTGTGTGGTATTCCTTTATGGTATTCCTTCATGGTAATCCTATGTGGTTTTACTTTGTGGTATTACTTTGCAGTATTCCTTTGTGTTATTCCTTTGTGGTATTACCTTGTGGTTTCAGGGTGTCGTACTAGGTATTGTTATACTCAGCCCAGCATGGGCTTTGCCCGCACATGTCATGTCTTGTGCAGACGATCAACCTTTTGATGAAGTGCTAGGCAAACCAGGACCAGGCAATGCTTAGCAAGGACAGACAAATCAAGGTGTGTTCCTGCGGTTTAGACAGCAGTCCCATTACCTCTTTTCTTACAGGTTGGACTTGTTTTACAAACTCTTTATGTTGGGCTTGTATTTGGCCCTGTTTACTTTCCAGTACTTTTACTATTGTACTATGTTGTGATATTTTAGTGGTATGCATGCATTGTTTTCTTAGTGTTTTTCTATTTCATCATTTTGTGGCTTGGAGATGTGTGCATGTGTACAAGTACTTAGAATAATGCTTCTCATTTGTGGGATATGCCTACTCAGTGCTAGTCACCAGCCCCTGGCCTATTGAAGGCGGGATTGAGGTAGTCACGACATGAGCCCCTCTAGGACGAGTCATGATAATAGAACTCAAGAATTTTATATCTAAAAATTCATTTGAATCATTTTGAACACATTGAACATTTGATTGATGTGTGATTTGTTCATATAGGTCACAAATCAATTAATGATTTCTGCCTTAAAATTTTCCGGCAATTTGCGCTTGTTTGTTTAGTTTGATCATTTGACGTATGTTTATAGAATTTACTAAACACTTTTTTTAATTTTTTACATGCCATATATACACAGGTCCATTAAAAAACATTTATAATTTTAAAAAATACACTTTGAATTATTTTATGAGAATTAGACATTGCATTATATGCGATTTGTTCCTACAACTCATAAATGAATTAAAAATCATTGTTGTAAAATTTTATGATAATCCAAGTTTTTTTGATTGTTTTTTTATCATTTGATTCATATTTATAGAGCATAAATTACATTGAATTGTAAAAATGCATATTGAATTATTCCAATCATATAACACATTAGATTGATATTAGGTTTGTTCCTACATATTATGAACAAATCAATAATTGTTATTCTAAAATTTCATGATAATCTGAGATCTTTTAGTTAATTATAATTCTAGACATTATTGGGAGTGTGAGTTAAATTTTATGGTGGAGCATATTAAGATCATAAAAAGGAGCAAAAATTTGGTGGACTTAATTCTGATGAACTGATGGGTGATGGAGCGACAATGGATGGCATCAATTCATCAGATGTTCAGTTATATGATAACCAAAGGGTGAAACGACTCAGTTCACATGAAAATAAGATTACCAATAGATGCGTTGGACTTTATATCCAGTGATATCAATAGAAGGGGAATAATATACTGAAATAGCTAGTTAAGGTTGTGGGAGTCTTCGACCACACAAAGGCTCATCTGTGAAGGTTGGTTGAGGTGGATGGGTGCCCGGGAAGATCGATTGGCAGTGGTGACCGAAATCACCAGCTGGATTACTCTATTTAAGAAAAGTGTAATCACATTTGATATTTATATTTATATGGGGGAAATGGGTTAAATTACATAGAAAACCATGAAACACACAAGTGCAGGAAAGTACTTGATGAAGCCCGAACTCGAGACCTTTCCAAAACCCAAGGGAAGCTACCACCAAGCTTCAACCTAACCCTATAATCACATTTACTGTATAATACATAGAATGTGTTTGATAAAGACACTTAAACATTTTAATATTATTTACTTACTTGGTGATAGTAAAAAAACATTCTCATATGGATCAGAACACAATTCTGAATCACATAATTCTTGTTGTTCATGCGTCTTTTGTTTTCTTTTGATCATTGCATTTATTAATCTTTATTTTGTTCTTTGAGTGGTTTTACGTTGCGGTGTGGTGGCTTGGGTGTGGCTGTCTTCCATGTTTTGGGTTTCATAACGTGGGGTTCATTCTAGAGCTTTTGCTTCTACACATGAAGTTTTGATGGAGTATCTTTTGATGAGTTTACCAGAAGGCGTTCGTGGACCCAAACAGTGGTATCAAAGCTTAAGTTTGGAGTAATTATAGAGGAATAGAATATGATGAATGTGTTTTAGAGCTCAGTTCTATATCATCATTCTTTCCTTTTCCTTATAGGAGAATAATGGTTTACAGTTCCTTAGATCTCATCTTATATTCACTGGAAGTAGTGGGAGTTCACAAGTTCTAAAGTAATGACGTTTGATGAGAGTAAGGTTCAAGTGGAGAAGTTCAACATAATGAATTTTGGGTTCTGGAAGATACAAGTAGAGGATTTCCTTCTACAAACAAACCACGATCTTTCATTGACTGGAGCTAAGCCGGAAGCGATGAAAGTGGAAGAATGAGAGATTCTAGATGAGAAATAACTTAGGTTAATGAAAGTTTCATTTTCTTAGAATGTGGTGTATAGAATCCGAGAAGTAAAGAAAGCATCAAAACTCATGAAGACCTTAGATGAAATGTATGAGAAGTCATCACTAATGAAAAAAGTGTTCTTTCTATGCAGATTATTTGGCATGTGAATATTGGAAGGATGATCTTCTGTTGATCACATAAACGACTTAAAAATCATTCAAATTCAGCTGGATTCAGTAAAGGTAACCTTCAGAGACCTGGTTTGGGTATTGTTGTAACTCTCTTTGATCCTGGAGTCATGAGATGTGTTGGTGAACATTTGAGTAATTTTAGCGGAAAGGAAGACTTGAAGTTCACAGATGTTTGTGATCTGATCTTGAATAAGGATATTAATTGAGAGGAGATTTAGGTATCTTTTGGTAACATATACAACACAGAGGGAAGAGGATGTACTGCTGGATGAAAAAATCACTGAAAAGGGAAAGGGAGGAGCCGAAGTAGGAGTGGTATGATGCTCCCCTATTCTGACATTGTTGGAGGGAAGACCACCTAAAGAAATATTGAAGTTAATGGAGGGAGAACTTTAGAAAATATGCCTATGGTAGTGGATCTTCCAATCCCACAATGGAAGATAGGAGTGTTTTTCTCCTAAGTACCGCTAATATATTGGGGTCTTGGATGATATACTATAGAGCTTCATTCCATGCTACATCCAAGAGAGGGATCATAGAGAACTATACCTCTAGTAGGTATGGAAAGGTTCATATCATGGACAAAAATTCTATTAAGATAGTGAGGGTTTTGATCCAAACTAGTAAAAGAAGAATACTGGAGTTGATGGATGTATAAAATTTTCTAGGCCTCTGGAAGAATCTAATTTCCATTGGGAAATTGAATGATGTAGGTTTCAATACAATGTTCGTAGATGGTACGTGGAATATTTAATGTGGAGCCATGATTATCAGAAGAGGAGTGAAGTAAATGTCACTCTATCTCATAGGTTCACCAAAAGGATCATTTGATGAAGGATAGTTAACTTTAGCGAAGTTATAGAATGATCGCCTTGGTCATATCAGTGAGAAGGGGATGAAAATCCTTGTTTCCAAAGGGTTACTCAAGGTCGAAAGCACGAAGTATGGAATATGAAAGGATTGCATATGTCATGACCCCTCCCCCTAAAGAGTACCCCTCCTGGTCCAAAAATGAGGAAATGAGGATAATGACTGCCTAAATTCCACCTCCAGTAGGCCACGAGTTAGTGAAAAGCACCAAGGGTATAATAAACATATAAATAAAATGCATTAACCTCTAAGAGAACATGTAGAAAAGAGAGATAAGATAGATACACCAATCAAATCCTGCTCATAAAGATAAAAGATAACCCAAGTGCATACATGTAATGACATACAAAACTAAAGCAACCGGAAAAGAAAAATATAAGTGCCAAAAGGTAAACTCGACAATGATCATGAAGCCTAAACAACTCCTGCAAAACCACAAGTTAGTAAAATGTAGCTCGATCTCCAAACTACTCCTACTGATCTGAAAAAAAAGTTTATATATATGTAGGTTGAGAATAACATCTATTCTCAGTAGGTTCGTTTCCATTTACTCTCATGAAAAAGATAAAGAAAGTATATTAAAGCCTAGTAAACAACAAGTGAAACTAACTCATCACCTAAACATGAATACTAAGTCACCAAACTCACAATGACTATCTCTCACCAAGTATCATATACAAGAGATCATATATTATAGTAATGAAACAAAAAGGGTATCCCACTACTACTTCCCCACTGGTTTTCCACTTTGACCCAACATTGTATGTCCTTAAACATCTCTCTCCAAAAGAAGTTAGGTCAAAGACACCTGGGCTGAAGTATCATAACATGCATCTCGTTCATCACATCATCTCATCATCCCATGCCACATCTCTATAGGCACCAAGTAATTTCCAGGAGCCACCATATCCTGTATGGCGTATATCATACATCGAGTATTATACCTCAATCCATCATAAAACATACACTGAGTAAGATACCTTAAACCATCACAACCCATACACTGAGTAAGATAGATCAAGCCATCACAACCCATACACATCATACCTATAATAATCCTTAGGATACTATATCTAGAGATATATGTGTGTGAAATAACCAAAAGCCATGAAAAACCTCTACACACATATATGGGAAAGTAACCACCATGCATACTACCAAGAGATGAGAGCGAGGCCAAAGGGGGGTAGTCGACCATCCATCCCTTTCTAACCTATATGTTTATGAAAACCCCCTCCCAGATTCCACTAGGTGCTAGTCTCCCTACCAACATGGGTGGGGTAGTATATGAAATTAAAAAAACAAAAAGGATATAATATAGATTACAACCATATTATGAGCATTAACCTTGTCCTAAGATCAACTGAAACTATCATCACTCATACACTTGGATGCTACTGTTAGGGACTAGATATCCTATAAACACAAACACACATTTAAGGAGATACATTAAACTACTTAATTTCTTTTTACAATTATCCTTTTGTTAATTAATTAATTATATAATAATTAATATTATTTCAAACTAAATTTCATTAACCAACAAATTAAATTCCATTCCCTCCAGGCATAAACCAATAGAGTCCAAGGTTTCTAGAGAGTATCATCATTGGCATTCCAAGAACCAACCCCATAGGTTAAACATTTATTAAACATTATTATCATTTAATAATTCCAGGCACTCTAGGAAACATCTTAAGCTACCAAAAAAGGAGAGATGGAACCATGCACATCAAAATGCCTTAATTAGTGGGGAAAGGAATGAAGATAAACAAGAAACTTGACCATCTAACCTTTAAACAGATTTAACAAGAAAGAATCCTAGATTTAAGCACAATAATGGGTAAGACTATCTTCAACCCATTCCGGTGACACCCCCAACATCAACATGCATATCACCACACATCTCGCCGTCACATGCATCAACTACTACTACAACCTCGGGCCTCCCTGCCCATATCTCCTCAGCCATCTCATATGCACATCACATCGCACAACAAGGCTCACATCTAGAGAAACACATAAGGAAACAACCAACCAACAAGTTTAATAGGGAAACTAGTCCATAAAACAATGCATCCATCCTCTATATGAAAACGGTCTCTCACGACCCCAACATAAGGCATTTAGCCTTCATAAGAAAATAGGAAACCTTGGCCTCAAACATTTATCTTTTTTAAACAACTGGTTCTTATTCCATATATAATTAACCGATTTAATTATTACAGGTTACAACTATGGGTAACCTAGGACATCATCTATAACAAACTATTAAATTACTTAAACATGATTCCTAGCATTTTCCAACTTTAACAAGTTTTAAAGAATAAAAATTCTCATTTAACATGGACTTTTTATCTTATAAACTTTAAAAAACATACTGACTTTATGTTCTTTAGTCATTTCCATTAACTCATGGAAGAACAAATACAATAATTAAACATGCATTTAGCATCAAACTGATTTCCATCAAATTATAAGAATCTAAGGATTCATTAAAAATTCCTATTCTTTAATTTATTTAGCCAACCAAAAAATTATTACTAGCTTTATGTTATTATCCAATATCATCTGATATGCTAAACCAAGCATAACACACATGCTAATAAGCATAATGTAGATACCACACTATCTAACAAATCAAGAGGAAAAACATTATCATGATGGAAGAACATGCGATCACTAGCCATAATGAATTTCATTATTTAATCTGGTTGAATATTTATTAGGTAAATTCCACTACCATCCAAAGGGTTAAACCATGGTCAATTTGCAATTTCATGTAAATAAAAGGAGAAGAAATGAATCCACTACCCAAACTTCCAACGTTCTTAAAATGGAAACAGAATACCAATGCAGATCTATGATCACCTCTCTCATAAGGAAACTATGATCTCCCAAGGACGTTATTCCATAGACACATCGAAAAATGACAAAGGAAAATCCATTAAAATGATGAAGATCAAATACAGTAGCATAAGTAGTTGGGGGCTTGCCTGAGTGGTAAAGGCTCCATGTAATCCTACATCAGATCCAGGTTCAAATCTGGGTGGGAGAAAATTTCCACTGGTAGGTGGTGATGCAGGCATGACACTGGCAGGTGGTGACACAAACATGATGCAGACAGATGGTGATGTATGCATGATGCGGACATGACGTTGTACTGGGCTTTCAGGCCATTTTGTGGGACTTTGGGCTATGTAATGGGATTCATGCCCACTGGGCCTTCGGGCCATGTACTAAATAAATAAGGCTTGATGGATGAGTTATCTCTAAAAAAATACAGTAGCATAACAAGAAGAATGGGAGGAAAATAAGATTTAATAAAAGAGAAACCATATGAAAAGGGGAAGAACTTACCAAAAACCATCACATATTGATCTCTATAATTCGGGGCTTAATAACAATTTAAAGGGGCTTAAAAGGATTTCTTAAAACACTCTAGGGTGCCTAGGGTTCAAGTGGAATAGATGGGAGAAAAGTGGGTTCAAGGGCCTTAGAGGTATTTATAGGTAGACTGCTTTTTATAAGACCATGAGGAAATCCCTAGGACCATGCCACAACATTATTGAAAAATAGGAGGACTATGGCATAATGGAAGGAGACCACATCACAACCCCTGAGTCAAATCTGTGTCTGAGGAACACCACATAGATCCATCCAGATCCTATTTTCACAAAGGGAGGCACTATAATGCATCCTACAGTCCACAATGCAATCACCCCCGATTTGGAAGAACTATTCAAAACCCCTATGCTTCAACCTCGTCACTCCACTCCATAATGCTCGACCATTGGGAAGGGCCTATGCCGAAACCTAAAGCCGATGGAGTAAGAACCCCCATTTTGGAAGTAACTCTAAAAAATCCCATTCTCAGGACCCTACACCATAGCCATTCCCATTATTCCATAGTGGTCCACCCTCTATAGTGAAACCTCAAGCTCCATGCCATAGAATCCTCTGTTAAGTTGATTTTTCAGCTTAACTTGCCTATCTTCCCTCGAAATACCTTGGAACCTCCTCTGAGTGCCTTCAACACCCAAAAATAACAAAGGTAAGGGTTACCAGGATCTGGTCCCTTACCTCATATACCTCTCAAATCATTCTCATCCTATAGAATTTAAAAACCAAACCCAGAGAGAAAAAAGGGGAAAAGGTTGTTTGAACAACTGCCCTATGAGATACCTCTCAATAATCTCACCAACATAGGAGCTAAACCACCCCACTTAGAGGAAAGATGTGGAAAACCATGTACCAGTAACAACCAACTCCTAAATTCTCTCATGGGGGGATAACTCTCAAATAAGAGCAAGGTTACCAACAAATCAATAAGAGGAAACCATATCATAAACCAGAAAAGGTCAACATCTACAGACAAGAAAAGTTATAAGTGAAGATCTAAACAACAAAAAACTCGGGGTATTGAGCGCACATTTGCAAATCACGTTCCCAAGTGCTCTCCTCCACCCTACCATGTCACCATAAGACATGAAACAAGGGAATGACACACCCCTGAAACACATTATCTTGGTGGTCCTGGATATCCACAGGCTGTTCCTTGAAGGCAATACCTTCATCAATGTCAATTTCACCCCCATCAATGATGTGAGAGTGTTTATGAAGATAACAGAGAATATGTGACATATGAAATACATCATGTATCTGGCTCATCTATGGGGAAATTTCTATTTGATATACTATGAATCCAACTCAAGAAAACACCTCAAAAGTTCCAACAAACTGGGGAGAAAGATTACTCACACTACTTAACCTTTGCCACCCACAAAAAGGAGTCACCTTTAGGAACACATGATCTCCAATGTCAAACTTCAGAGGTCACCTCCTATGATTGACATGGTATTTTTGATGATATTGTGCCGCCTTCATCATCTCTCTAATCACCTAAACCATATCTATCATACTTTGTACTAGTTATGACCTGAGAATTGATGACTCTCTAACCCCAGTCTATAAAAATGGAGAATGGAAAGGTAGGCCGTATAAATCTTCAAAAAATGCTATACCAATTATGGAGTAAAAACTATTATTGTAAGAAAACTTGACCAAAGGTAGGTGTCTCATCCATAAACCTCTAAAATCTAGGACATAATAACACAACATATATTTAAGAGTCTGGATAGTCTGCTGTGTCTGACTATCCATCTACAAATGAAAAGAAGTTCTAAGTCATTATTGAGATCCAAAATCATGCTAGAGGCCTCTCCAAAACCTGGAGATAAAACAAGGATCATGATCATAGATGATCATCCTCAGGACTCCATGGAGTCTCACCACCTCCTCTAGATACTGCCTTGAAAAAACCTCCACTGATCTCAACTCCTTGATTGCTATAAAGTGGAATGATTTCATCAAATGATACACTACTACCCATATAACATCAAATCCTCCTTGAACTTTAGGTAAAATAGTAATACAGTCCATCAAGATATCCTTCCACTTTCACTGAGGAAAATCTAATGGTTGGAGAAAACCACAAGGAATATAGAGCTTGGCCTTCAACTTATGGAAAACCAAATATAGAGACACTAACTCTACAACTACATGCTTCAACCTAGTCCACCAAAACTAACCTCTTAGAGCTTGGTATATATTTTCCACACTAGGATGTACCACCAAGGGTGAGATGTGGAACTCATGGAGAACCACCTCACACATCTCCAAAGTTAAGAAAAGATTACATTAGAAAAACACTTGATGCTGTTCATACTCAGATCAACCATCAAGGGTGTCACCAAAGATAACTCAGTCTCTCCAGACCCCTACCTTATAATCCCCTAGTTGGGACTCCTCCACCTATTACATCAAATATGACTGCACTGTCATCTGAAAAATTCAACCTTTTCCATGAGCCTCTCCCAAATCAAGATGCATCACTGAGAGATCTTCCATCACTCTTCAAGAATCTCCAGATTCATGTACGACATCACTATGTGACATCCTTCTCAATGTATCTACCAACACATTTCCCTTTCTCGGTGTATACGATATATTGAAATCATAATCCTATAATAATTACATCCACCATTCTTGTCGCAAGTTCAAGTTACATAGAGAGTAGACATACCTCAAGATCCTATGATCAGTAAAAACCATAAAACACTCTTCGATGAGGTAATTTCTCCACAACTTCAAGGGAAACACAACAACTTCCAACTTGTGATCATGGGTGGCATAATTATGATTATGGGAATGTAACTGTTGATACCCATAAAAAACAACCAATATCTACTTATTTTGAATGTATAAAAACCTAAGGTGAGAAGCATCATAGAAATCCTCGAATTGAACTCCCTATACTGGAAAACAAAGGACTGGAGCATTGAAAAAATTCTCTTTTAGGTACTCATAAACTATATGACATTAATCAGTCCAGAAGAATGCGTGACACTTTCTAGTCAAGGATATTAGATGAGTCACAACCTAATATAAATAAGCTACTAACCTCCTATAATAACTTACAAGACCAAGAAAACTTTGCAATTGTACAAAGGTCTTTGGGGTTACCCAAGAAACAACTGCCTCTATCTTCGAAGGACCCAAAACTACTCCTTGTTGGGACACGAAATTACCCAAGAAATGAACTTCAAAATCCTATAAATCACACTTTGACAACTTATTAAATAGATACTGAGGATGAATAACTCCTAAAATGGCACACAGATTCTCTATATGCGCTTCCTCAGACATAGAGTACACAAGGATTTCATTGATGAAAACTACCATGTACTAATCTAGGAACTCTATGAACACCACATTCATTAAACCCATGAACATAGCTAGAGTTTTCATCACACTGAACAACATCACAAAGAACTCATAATTCCCATAAAAACATCAAAAAATGGTCTTTGAAATATTCTTATCTTTCACCCTCATACAATGATATCCTTTCCACATATCGATATTCAAGAACCAACTTTCTCCTTTTAGCTGATTGAATAAATCATCAATCTGTGGAAATAGGATAGAGGTTCTTCATCATCACCTGGTTTAAGCGATGATAATTGAAATAGATGTGTAAACTACCGTTGAACTTATTCATGAACAAAAATAGTGCACCCTAGGGTGACACACTTGACTAAACAAAACCTTGCTACAACAGATCATCAAGATGTACCCGTAACTATCACAACTCAGAAGGAACCATCTTATATAGAGACATCAAGATAAGAGAAATTCCTGGCTGTAGCTCGATCCCAAACTCAATCTCCCATTGAGGGGGTAATTCCACAATCTCCTCAGTAAAAACATCAGCGTATGCTTCTAGAACCCTAAGAAACACCATCAGATTAACCTCTGATGAACTCAACATAAACTCATCCATCATGGATGGTGAGGAAAAAACACATCTTTGACCTATCCGATGGCCTCTCTTGCCAATGAACACTGCAAGTTCACCATCAACACCATAGAACACAACTTCCCTCATGAAGAAATCCACAATATACTGCACTGAAGAAAACCAAACCATACCAAGGATGATGTCACATGGACATATCTATAAACATAGGAAGTCTCCCCAAGAGTGGTGCTTCCCCAACACCAGCTTACAATCTCTACATACTTCATACAGATGAGATCGACCTCCAAATGACATAGTCAATGCCAAGAGAACTGGAAGTATATCAACTTCAAGTCCCAAATCATGGACTAGGGAAGGTGATATGAAGAAGTGTGAAGCCCCCAAATCAAACAAAACATGCACCCATGTAGAAAACAAGAATAGGGTACCTCAAATGATGCTTGACTCTTCCCGATGTTAGAAATGATAGAGCATGAAGCTAACCACGACCTGCTTCACAAACTCTCTATCCCTAATGATGACTACCTCTATGGACTCACTCTACTCTATGAGTATGAGGAACATATTAGGGATTCCCTATACCAGTCCCATCTTCTCTCTTCTGATCCCAATCTAGAGAATCCTATTGCTACTATCTCGGATGAAACTACCTCAATGGAGGAACCTAAAGTCAAACACTTAGTGAATGTTTTATTCTCAGATCTTTTAGACAATATCTCTAGTGATGACCTCAACCACCACATGGAAAAAAAATTTGATTCCTTGGAAAAGGCTATAGATCCACCACCCCTAGAGAAATGAGATGATGAGGGCTAGGGCATACCCCCAGCTGACTGAAAATTCTTATGTCTAGGAAACTAGGAACCCAGACCATAAGTCTATTTCATAATGAATATTGATGAATTACTTCTCATGATGATATAGTTTTATCCAGTATCCTCTCAATAATCTCTTCTCTTACCGACTCCTCAAAATATGTCAACAACATGAATGGGGTGACCTGGCACTGGATATCTGGACGCAAAGCCTCCTCGAAATGCCTCACCCCAACCTCCTAATCTGGAAATAGGTATAAAGCATGTTAGAGAAGGTTCCTAAAATGGATCCTGAATTCCCACACACTGGAACTCCCTTGTCCAAGGGTAAGAAACTCCTAGTGACTAGACACCTTTGTGGTCAAAGAAAGAAACTCTGCTCATAAATGTTCCTTGAACTTCTCCCATGCAACCTCTAACTCAATATCCTCGAGGAACAAGATCCACCACTACCTACCTACTCCATGCATCATCATCATAACTAATGAAACATAGTGCTCCTTCTATGCATGGATGAACTAAAATCTATCTCAACCTCCTAAAACCAATACTCTGTGACCGAGTTTGAAACAGATTCGTTATACATCTATAGAATCTAGTGCCGAAACTCTCGAGTGTCCTCCTCCAAGTGTCATGGTCATTAACCTATACTCTACAACAATCTGTTGGAACATCCTTCTAAACATCTTTGATGTAAACTTGATAAGGATGCTGACCTGGATCCATGCTTGTAAGAAGAAAAAACAGTTAGATACTACTAAACTTGGAATATGGAATACTTAAGATTAATTAATTTTTTAAGGTTCAACCTAGTCCCAAGGTCAACCCATTTCAAACAAAGGTGCAAAGAATAATGATGCATGATCCTTTCCTAGGTCTCTACCCTGCAACTAGTATCACTTTTTCCCAGCAGGCTTAGTAAATTTAAAGGTCTATGCATCATATCATAGGGGGCCCTAAATACCCATGTTTCAACCGGTCTTCCATGTTTACATTGCTTATTAAACTTATCTAACACCATTTCCTACCAAACCATGAAGTACTTACTTGTTCCTAACTCAAAACTCTATCCTATCCCTCAACCTGAAACTTTGATACCACTCTGTCATGACCCCCTCCCCCCAAAGAGTACCTCTTCTGGTCTAAAAATGAGGAAAGGAGGATAGAAACTTCCCAAAGCCCACCTCTAACATGCCACAAGTTGGCGAAAAGTACCAGGGGTATAATGAACATACAAATGAGAGAAATTACCCTCTAAGAGAACATGTAAAAGAGAGAGATAAGACAGATACACCAATCAAATCCTACTCATAAAGATAAAAGATATCCTAAGTGCATACATGTGATGACATACAAAAATAAAGAAACTAGAATGGAAAACTACAAGTACCAAAAGGTAAACTCGACAACAACCACAAACCTAAACAACTCCTGAAAAACCATGAGCTAGTAAAATATTTCCTGTTATCTAACCTGATCATGCTGACCTAAAAAACACTTTATATATACGTAGGGTGAGCATAATGGGTATACTTAGTAGGATCCTCCCTAAAGCCTCTTGTACAAAAGATAAAGAAAGTATACTAAATCCTAGTGAACAACAAGTGAAACTAACTTGTCACCTAAACAGACATACTATGTTCCTAGCCTCACCATAGCTATATCTCACTAAGTATCAAATAGAAGATATCATATATTATATCAATGAAATAAAAAGGGTACCACACTGCTACTTCCCCACAATTTTTCCACTTTTTCCCCCAACGTAATACATTCTAAGGAATTTATCTCCAAAAGAATCCAACCTAAAGAAACCTAAGCTCAAGTTTCATAACATGAATATCATGCATCACACCATCTCATTATCCAATGCCACATCTCTATATAGTAACCAAGTATTTTACAAGATCCACCATAGCTTGTATGACATGGATCATACAACGGGTATTATACCTCAAGAAATTATATCCCATACATCGAGTAAGGTACCTAAAGACATTACAATCCATACATTACCTATCTATAATAATCCTTAGGATAAAATATCCGGAGATACATTTTTGTAAAATAAGAAAAAGATATTACAACCCTTTACATACATATATGGGAAAGTAACCACCATGCATACCATCACATAATATTACTAATAGAAGAGTGCGGGACTAGAGTGGGGTAGTGAGCCATCCATCCCTCACCAACCTAGATGTTAGGGAAAACAACCTCCCAGAGTCCATTGGGTGTCAGTCTCCCTACTTACATGGGTGTGTTAGTGTATGAAATCACCAAAGAAAAAGATATAATATAGATCACAACCACACTATGAGCATTAACCTAGTCCTAAGCTTAACTGCAACTATCATCGCTCAGACACTCGATTTCGACTGATAGGGACTAGATATCCTATAAGCACACAAGCATTTAAGGAGTTTCATTAAATAAATTCTTTCCTTTTTATAGTTATCCTTTCTTTAATTAATTCATCATCCATTAATTATCATTATTCCAAACTATATTTTATTAACCAACAAAGTGAAGCCCATGACCTCCAAGAATAAACCAAACAAGTCCACAGTTTCTCAAGAGTATCATCATTTACATTCCAAACACCAACCCCATGGGTTAAAAATTTATTAAACATTTTTATCATTTCATAATTCCAAGTACTCTAGGAAACATCTTAAGCTACCACAAAAAGAGAGATTCAACCAAACACATCCAACTACCTCATGTAGTGGGGAAATAAATATAGATAAACAAGAAAATTGGACATCCAAACTTTAAATATATTTAACAAGAAAGCATCCAAACATTAAGAACAATAATAGGTAAGCCCAAATTCAACTCATTCCATCATCCTAGTGCTATCCTCGACACCAACATGCATATCACTATGCATATCTCCGCAAAAGTGTCAACTGCTGCCACAACCTTCGGACCACCTGCCCATATCTCCTCATCCATCCCAGGAACACATCACATCATATTGTAAGAATCATATCTAGAGTAACACACAAGATAAAAAACAACCAACAAGGTTAATAGGGAAACTTGGACCTAAAACAAGGCATCTAGCCTCCACATACAAATGGGATCTCACGACCACAACACAAGACATTTAGCCTTCATAAGAAAACGAACAACCTTGGACCCAAACATTTATCTTTATCAAAAAAAATTGTTCTTATTCCATATTGGGTTGAGCAATTCAATTATTATAGGTTACAAATATGGTTAACCTAAGCCATCAACTATAATAAGCTATTATATTATTTAAACATGCTTCCTAGCATTTTCTAGATTTAACAAGCTTTAAATAATAAGAGTTATCATTTAACATGGCTTTTTTATCTTATCAAATTTAATAAGATTTTCTTCTTAACATTCTTTATCCATTTCCATTAAGTTATAGAATAAAAATACAACAATTAAACATGAATTTAGCATAAAATTTATTTCCATAAAATTATATGAATCTAAGGATTCATTAAACATAATCCTTATTTAATTTATTTATCCAACCAAAAAGTTATTACTGAATTTAAATTATAATCCAATTTCATTAGACACACTAGACCAAACATAACACACATTCTAACAAGCATAACGTAGAAAACACACTATCTAAAAAATCAAGAGGCAAACCGTTATCATGGTGGAAGAACATGTGATCACTAGCCATAACCAATTTCATTATTTAATCTTGTTTAATATTTTTTAGTTTAATTATACTACCATATAAATGGATAAAACATGGTCAATTTGCGATTTCATGTAAATAAAATGAGAAAAAACAAATCCCTTACCTCAAACTTCTGACGTTCTTTAAATAGAAACAAAATGCTAATGTGGATCTCCAATCAAATCTCCTACAAGGAAACTATGATCTCCTAAGAATTTCGTTCCATGAACACATTGAAAAATGAAAAGGGAACTCCATTTGGAAGATGAAGATCAAATGCCATAGCATGATAAGAATAATGGGAGGAAAACAATATTAAATGAAGGAGAAATTGCAAGAAAAGGGGAATAACCTACCTCAAATCACCACATATCAATATCTAGAAGTCGGGGCTTAATCCTGATCAAAAGGGGATTCAAAGGATTTTAAAAAGAACTCTAGGGTTCCTAGGGTTCCAGTGGAAGAGATAGAAAAAAGTGTATTTGAGGTCTTTAGGTGTATTTATAGGCATGCTTCTTTTAATAGGACCATGACGTAACCCCTAAGACCATGCTGCAACACTATTGAACAATAGGAGGACTACAATGCATTGGAAGGAGACTATGCCATAATCCCCTTGGTTAAAGCGTGTGTTTGAGGAACCCGACATAGATCCAGCCATATCTTATTTTCCTGGGGGGAGGGAATATAGCGTAACCTATAGTCCATGGCGCAACCACCCCCAATTTGGTAGAACTACCCAAAACCCCTACACCACAACCTCCTTACTCTACATCATAGTGCTCTACCAATGAGAAGGGCCTACACTACTATCTATAACCCACGATGCAACCACCCCCATTTTTGTAGTAGATTTGAAAATCCCATTATTGGGACCCTAAGATGCAACCATCCACCTTGTATGGTGTAGCCTCAAGATCTATGTTGCAGAACACATTATTAATATGTTTTTAATCTTAAATACCCTATCTTCCCTCCAAAAACCTTGGAAACTCTTAGGGTGCCTCCTACCAGAATCTTTTCCCTTACAAATTCTCTAGAAAATAGTGGAATGCATCTTTCCGAACATATGGGAAAACACCAAAGAATCAGAAATTAGAGTTGGTTCACATGGATGTTTGGGGGATGACACCAACGCGTTCTTAAGAAGGATCACTTTTATATGTGACCTTTATTGATGATTCCACAAAAAAAGTTTGGGTGTACTTTATATGGAACAAGTCTAAGGTGTTTGATACTTTCATCAGATGGAGGGATATGGTTGAAAAAAAGGATAAATGAAAATTAAAGTTTCTACTGATAGATAATGGCGGAGAGTATGGAAGTTGGGAGTTCCAGAGGTTCTATTGGTGGAAGGGGATTCATTTTGAGAAGAAAGTTCCATGAAAACCAAAACAAAATAGAGTTTTAGATAGGATGAATGATATTGGATAAGGTAAGGAGTATATGAATTCATATCGGGTTCCCCAATGTGTTTTGGGAAGAAGATGCGAATTTTACTAAATACTTAAGCAATCACAGTCCATCATCATGAATTGGACATCAACCTCTAGAGATATGTTGGTTTGGAATAAAAGTTGATTTAAACCACCTCTAATTATTTAAAGAACCCACCTATGTCCATGTTGATGCTAAAGAATGAGACAAGCTAGAAGATAAGTCTTGAGTGTGTTACTTTATAGGATATTGAGATGAAGAGTTTGGATTTTTTCTTTAGGGTAATGAATCTCAGAAATTCCTTAGAATCCAAAATGATATCTTCAATGAAGTGATCCTATGGAAGTATTTAAACCATGTAAGAAATTATAATGGGGGAAAAATTAGCATCGAAAGTTGAGTTTTACTAGATAGACCACTGAAATTTACTAAATTTTTAGACAATTCAATGAGAATGTCAAGATCAAAATCACCAGTCCATTCAAAGGAGTTATCATAAGAAAAGGGTTAAATTATAATGGTGTTTCCCATTATAGATGTACTAGATATTGTAAGGAATACTGAAGCTCGGGTGCTAAAATTCAATGCTCTGAAAGTTACAATATAGTAAGAGGATCAGCTATAGGGATAATTACAAAGATCTACCAAGGAGAGACACCAAGTGTAAATTTTTTATGATAATTTTCATTTCTTACTTCAAATGAACAATGGAGAGCATGATATTACAGAGTAGGGAAGAAGTTTAAAGGACCTTGAATAGTGAGAGTTGGATATGAAGGATAAAACTAATTCCCTCTATGTATCTGAAACCTTTGAGCAGATGGAGAGACCCACTAGGAATAATATTCTTAAAACAAACGAGTTTATAGGTTGAAGGAAGAGGCATATGGTAGAAGGAGGTACAAGTCCAAGGCAGTTTTAAAGGCATTTCAATAATTGCAAGTTGTGGATTTCTTAGGAATGTTTTCACCAATAGTTAAGAACACAACTATTCAAATGATGTTGAGTTTGGTTGCATTAAAAGGAATTCATTTAGAATAGTTGGGTGTGGAGACAAAATTTCTCCATGGGGACATAGATGAAGAAATTTTCATGGAGCATCCAATTTTTTTTGCAGTTCACCTGAACCATGAACTTGTGTATAAGATCAAATGCAACCTTTATAGTTTGAAGAAAATACCAAGGTGTTGGAATAATAAGTTCAATGAATTCATGAAGTGATAAAAGTTCATCCAGAGAAATGTTGATCACTTCTATCACTTGAAGGAGTTTGGTGATGGGAGTTTTATAATCCTACTTCTCTACATCAATAACATGTTGATCAAAAGTCTTAAAAGGAAAGAATTTATGATATGGAGTATGAGTTGTCAGGAAGTTTCAAGAAGAAGGACCATGGTTTAGAGAAGCTGATTTTGTGGATGAGGATCATGAGGGACTGAAGTTTTGATAAACTTTACTTGACTTAAGAGGACTACATCCAGAAAATTTTAGAGCACTTTAGAATGATGAAGTAAAAAATAATTTCCACACCATTGGAAATACAGTTTGATCTTAGAAAATAGAAATAACTATGAATGAAAGATGAGGTCGAGTTCATGGTGAAAGTTTCATATGCATCAACTATTGGAAGTCTAATTTATACTATGACATGCACTCATTTGGACATTGCGCAAGTAGTGGGAGTCATCAGTAGGTTTATGAAAAACCCCAAAAGAGAGAACCAAGATGTCATGAAGTGGAATCTCCAATATTTGAAGGGTTATAGAGGATTAAAACTTTTCTTCAGAACATATGAGTGTTTTAAGGGATTTACTAACTCAGACTTTGGTAGAGATTTAGACACATAGAAGAGCACCTTCAGTTATGTGTTTACTTTTAGAAGGGGCGACGTAGTGCGAGGGTTTTCTCTCCCGGCGCCACCTCCTAGTTTCACCCCGGTCAGGCTCCGCTTCCTCCCCATCCTTGTTTGTGGTTCACGGCGGGGACTTCCTTAGCTCGGTTTCCATGACGATGCGCTTGATTCAGCCTTCTTTCACGGCGGTGCAGGTGTCGAACGATCGAGTCCCAGAGTCCGAGGGTTGAGGGAGTCTTACCGTTCGTGGTCGCAGGCATCTGGTGAGGGGCGTGGCTTCCGGGGGTCTGAAGGTTGGTGGCGCTGGGTTTCGGTACTAGATCTGGTTTTTACTGGGTCATTTTCCGGTTTTGCCGCAGTTTTTGATGTTCATGCGTCTTCGAGAGCATGGGTTGATTCTGTTCCTCTTTGTTTCGAGGATGATGTTTTTTTTGTGAGTGGAAGTTTCCGTATGTTGTGATTTCTTCGGCCTCCACCGATGATCTGGTGTGAGCCGCTGATTTGGGTTCGTGATGCGCATCCGTTGCGTTTGATTTTCTGGTTCAGTGATTGTCTGTGGTGCGGGGGATGTTCTCGTGGTTTCTTGGTTTGTGTCTGCGACGACAGGTTCCTGATGGCAGTGATGGTGAAGATGACGGGTTCTCGATGGCGGTGATGGTGACGATGACGATGGACGCCGGTGAAGCTCGCCGACGATCTGGTGTTGATACAATCATGGCGCGTCAGTCAGTGAAGGCTCGCGGCTCATGGTGTCAGGCGTGCGGCTCGAGGATATGATGGCGGTCGAGGTGTGGAACGCGACTTTTGATGGAAAGTTGGGTTTGTATTTGAAATTTGAAATCTACTTGTTGGGTCCGTCTGTACGGGTACCGGGAACCCCAAAACCGGCTTCTAAAAATGGGGAAAAAAATGTTTTGGCGCGGTGTTTACTTTTAGTAGAATGATAATGAGTTGGATATTGAATCTTCCACCAGTGGTTACACTCTTGAAAATAGAAGTAAAGTACATCACTTTGATGAATATAAAAGAGTTTATGTGTTTTAATGGGTTTATCAGAGGATCTTGGAAAAGAATTGAAAGTTGGGATGCTGTTTTGTGATTCATAGAGTGTGATTCACTTGTCCAAAAATATGATGTTTCATTATTGGACAAAACAAATTCAACTAAAGTACCAATTCATCCAAAAGTTGTTGGAATTCATAATATTAGACATACAAAATATTGAATTCATTTGAAATCCGGTGGACATTTTGATAAAAGTAGTTTCCAAGGAAGTGATGGGTTGGTACTTCACCTCGGTTAGACTTGGGTGATTGGTCACTATGGTCGGGGAACTATGTTGCTGGCTTAAAAAAATCAAGGAATAAGTCTGTAGAAGCTGGTGGAGGACTTAGTCTTAGTGAATCATTTAAATGAATCTCAAGTGGGAGATTGATGGTAGTGAGAGAAACATTTTCTAGAAAAATAAATTAAGATCATTATGAGGAGATAAAATCCGATGGACTTGATCCCAATGTATGGATGGGCGATAGAGCTACAATGGCTGGCATCAATTTGATAGATGTTTAGATGGATGATATTTAGAGGGTGAAATAAATTAGTTCACTAGAAAATTAGAACATCAGTAGATGCACTGTACTTTATATCTAGAGATATCATTGCAAGTGGAATAGTGCACTAATAGAGCCAATTAATGTGGTGGGAGTCTTTGACTACACAAAGGATCATTCGTGAAGTTCACAACTATAGTGGGAAGATACCTGGGAAGGTCGGTTGGTAGTGGTGACCAGAAGCACCCATTATATTACTTATTTTAAGAAAAGTGTAATCAAATTTGATGTATGACACTATGAGTGAGTTTGAGAGAGACACATGAACATTATAATCTTCTTTACTTCAATATATTAAATTGGTACTCCCTTGTGGATTATGATATAAGTCTGAACCATTTAATCATTTTTATTCTTATGCCTTTTGTTTTCTTTCGATCATTGAATCCATGAATCTTGTTTGTGATCTTATGGTGGGTTTATGTTGCGATGTGGTGGATTGGGTACTGCTATTTTCCAAGTTTCTCCCATTGTAACATGGGGTTGATTTCATAGATTTTTCCTCCACACGTGAAGTTCTAGTGGAATATCTTATGGTGAGTTTACCAAAATGTGGTTGTGGACCCAACAAAAAAATCGTATGTCAGATTGATGTATGAATTATTCCTATTAGTTTCAAATGAATTGATGAACATTTTCTAAAAAATTATGACAATTCAAGCTTATTTTCTTTATTTTGATCATTTGACACACATTTTTAACTTGACAAAGAGTAATAATTTTAAAAATTTATTTTTATATTATTTGTTGGAAAAGAGAAAAAATCCCAAAAGAATGAAATAATTACCAACTTAAAAATAAAAAAATATATTATTCATAATTAAAAAAACACTTTAAGTTAAATTATAGAATAAAAATAATTAAATAAGTGATAGAAAAACACATCTATATGATGTTTGGAAACATTCTGATACCGTGTAATCTATCCACTCATACCTAAAAGAATTTATATTATCTTATGAATATGATTTATCAATAATATTAACATATTATTGAAAATATATTTATAAAAAAATTATTAATAAATATTTTAAATATATATATATATATATATATTAAAAAATAGACACATTATAAATACCTTCTAGGGATGTTAGTTTTATTATGGAATACAAGATCTTTAATAACTTTATAGACATAATAGATAGAATCAGTCATTAGTTTATTTTGGACATTGTGAAAACTTATAAAAATATAATATTTTTTTTGATATATGGTCTAATAGTGAAATATTAATATATATACCTTAACAGATATCCATATATAGAAAATCCATTAGTTTCTTTTTTATAAAGCATCCTCATACTATGTATTGTTCAATATATTAGCATAACACTAACCAATAAAATAAGCATGTTATTACCTATTATAAAACATGTAATTGAAATATTGTATATAAATGTGGTCAATCCATGATCCAATAACGTCTTTTTTTATAAGTATAACAATTATAGTTTATAATTAATTCTAAGTTTGTTTTAAGTTTAGTTTTTACTTTTTAAGTGTCCTATAATAAAGGGAAATCACTAATTTCATTGGAGGTTTATGAAAAATTAGAGTGAATGGAAGCTATGTTACAACCATATACTGTTCCATAGCCAACACATCTTGTGTTAGAATCTAAGACTATGAACTTAATGTGGTGTATAAGTGTTGTGATCCCTTATTTCTTTAAATAAATGGTTTGACTATCACTTTTTGATTTTTATGTTTCATTGACCTGAATCAAATGTATAACATCTTGTACATATATATTTTCTTGTATGTTTTTACTTAATATAATGGATGAAACATTGCAGAGATCTGGTAAATTTGGGTTCGAGTGGGGAAGATGAAGAATCATAAAAAAGAAACTATGTTAGAATCTAATGCTATACCAAGTGTTATCTTAACACAATGTCAACACAACACATCAAATGTTGTTGTTTTAGAGGTTGAGCTAAGAAAAATTTTGTTTATCAATGAATCCTTAAGTGTTAACACATAAAATGATAGTGTGGTCATAGTTCAAATAAGTTGATGCACACTATGTTAGATAAAAATTCTATTCTAAGGAGTTGTGTAAGAAAACATTACTACATGAACACACCATGGAGAATTTATATGGGATAATGAATCCAAGACAATGGATTATCAATATTATCAATGTGACAAGCATGGAACACCAACGCCTTATCAACAATCATTGTGAGACAATGTCAAGTGATGATTGCAGTTATAAGAAGTTAACGCAAACTACGTTATCAAGCGAATTCACTGTAAGGTACTAACACATGTTACAAAATTACTAATATATTTTTAAGTTGTTTATCAAGACAACATCATAGAAACAACACAATGTAAACTAATGATATGAGAATAAAACTTCATTAAACACACTAATGACTAAATCATTATTTGGAAACCATGGGGAATGAACCATTGATTCAAGAACTTGGAAAAATTATAATTTAAGTTGGAAGACCATTGAAGATATTTTTTTATAAATGATAAGGGAGGAAACCATATTAGTAATGACTGAATTGTGATTTGAGATCACTAGTTCTATGTCGCTGAATTCCCTTTTCATTTATATCATACTAAAACAACTTTTCTATGTGATTGTGTTGCTACAATCGATTGGGATTCACTGTTATAATATGGTTTTTATTATTTTGAGATTGTATTTTCATATCTTTATTAGCTGGTATTTACTTATAATTGGTTCATTCCTTTCCCAAAAAAAAAACAAGTATTGTATTGGTTATACCTCCATAAACGGTACATCCCTTTTAATTTAGTTCTACTACCTGACCAAAAATCATGAATTGTAATTGGTTATTCCTCCATTAGATAAGGAAGTTTTAATTAGGTTGCGAATCCCTTAGAAAATTTATTTTTAGTGTGACACACACTTCTCAAGGAGTAAAGAGACTGTGAAGAGTAGACATATGATTGTTAGATCTAAACTACTGTAAAAATATCCATGTTTTTATTTTATTTTTTTCCTTTAAATTTTTATTTCTGTTAATTCACCCACCTATTGAACCCTAACTATGAAATCATTTGGATAAACAATGGGCATCAGAGTACTTGGATATTTTGGGTTTATTTGTTTTGATTGGCCATATTCTAGTCTCTAAAATTTCTAAGGAAAAGAAATTTATTTCATGGATGGTCAAGAAAAAAATGGTTGGATTTCATAGAATCCACCATATTCTGATAAAAACGATTTTGGATATTGGCAGATAAGAATGGAAGCATACATAAATAATCAAAGCATTGGAAATTAAACTTCAATGGTTAAACCATACAAACTGCCTGAGGTAGATCTTGAAACACTTACTGGTAATGATACAACTATGTATATTCTTAACTATAAGATATAGAATATTATTTATTATTCTATTAGTCACAATCTGTTTATTCATACATCATCTTGTAAGATAATATACAATATTTAGATGATTTTTCAACTAGATCACTATGACATTGATAAGTTGAAGATAAAAAAAATAAGATGCTATGAGATGAGTACTGAGACATAAATATGGGAGAAAATGAAACTATAAATCAAATGTTTGACAAGAATTATAAATAGTATAAGCACATTGAGAAATACATTGGATAATTATATCTTGATAGAGAGAGTTATTAGATCTTTTCCAAAGAAATTTCATGCTAAGAAGGTTTCCATATATGAAAGTATGAATTTTAATGACTATACATTGGATGAGATGATTTGATCCTCAATACAATATGAGTTAGTGTTGAAGAAAATTATTGAGGAGGAAATTAACAAGAAGGAATTTATTTATTTTATATCTAAAAATGTTGTTTCTATTGAATCTTTAGATTGCAACACACATGAAAGTGGTAAAGATGAGTTGGAATTGATAGTTAAAGGTGCGTAAAAATACATGAAGAAAAAGGGAGGTTATAGAAAGAATCCTAGAAGGTTCAATAAAAGGGATGACTGTAAAGGAAACAAGAAAGGTAATTCTAATTCCAATTTTAATTCTTTATATTACTGTGAAAATTAGGGAATAAAAAAATGAAAAATGGAAAGAAAATTGAACATAGCTATTTATGTTGTTTGATCAGAATACCCTACATCCACAGAGGGGACAAAAATTTAATATTTTTGGGGGAGTGATACAAGGAATTTGGTACAAAATAATAATACACATATTCTAACATCCATGTACATTTTAATGATAGGAAAATAAGTGTGTAATAAATTTCCGAGTTAAAAAATGGATTTCTAGGTGAAATAAATTTCTAGCTCTTTCTCATGCACATAAAAGAAAAAAGTTTACTTACACATGTACATGAAAATCCCCTATGAAAATTTATTTCCATGACCCCATGTGAAACTAGAATTTTTGAATCCTCATTTCACATCAACCTTGTGGAACTAGAGCTCGATGTATAGTCTGGACCATATTAAATTAGGTTCCACGTATCTCAACTGTAACACCCTGACCCCTCTAGACTGGAGCCGGTGAATTACTTGTTATATTTTCATGGTTAGAGGGAATACAAATCCAAAAGGAATGATCAGTTTAGTAGTCTTGAAGAAACTATATGCATAGATGTAACTCAAATTTCATTGGAAAAGGTTACAAAATAAAATACATAAAAAAAACTAAAAACTGCATCCATAGAGATCAATAAATAGTCTCCTCTTCATAACCTGTTGAAGGTAAACAAATAAAATGGGTGAGATATAATGCTCAGTAAAGGATAAAAATGGCAGAAGAATGAATAAATAATAACTGAATTGTAAACAATTTTACATAATCAATATGACATGGTGAATAGATGAAAAACTCATGCCATTAATAAACTGAGAATGAGACTACATCCATAGATTCTTTCATAGTGAAAACCTCATGGATAATAATAAATGATAATGAATAAATATAATTCTTATTAATTGGACACCATGTATCTGGCACATTGTAACGTCCTGACCTGGCCAGCCACCTGAATAGTGCTGAGCGGGTCGGGTGTCACTACCTTAGGTGCACCTCCCCTGAATGCCAAATGCTGCCGACTAGCAGCGAGGGTCTGAATAGGTATAGTGGGGAGGCTATACCCTCTCGGAGGATCATAGTAAGGGTACTGGTCCGAGTATAACAGTAAAGATGCAGCGGAAAGAAAGACACAGCAGACTCGAACCAGACCCGCAGAGCGGAAGCATATCCAATATCAACAAACAGTGGAAGCAATATAGGAAAAAACTACAGCGGAAAGTAAACAGAACAACATGCTGATAACATGTAACTACCAATGACAGTAAAACATAAATCCAAAGCAGGTCAACAGACAAAAGGGCGCCAATGTCTAACCAACAGTAGCTACAACAAGTAAGCATGCTGATACAGAAAAGTAAACACAACAAGTAAACCCCAGCTAGGCATGACCTCAAGGTCTGTACCATCTCCATGAAACAACTAACGTAACCCAGCTCCTGAAGCTGGCTCCTTTCCTGCACGTAAATCCATGAAGTCTGCACTCGTCCCGAAGGGCCCGTGCAGGGTGTGAGACAAATCTCAGTAGGATACCACCCAACGGTGCGTACCAAATATATGTGTTTAAGTAGTCATGCATTTACCAGGAAAGCAGTAATCGGTACAATGAAAAAATAAATAAAAACTCCACTAGTGCTCAACAGCCACCATGGAGTGTCACCTGCTTCGGCCAACGCTGGAATCTCTGTCGTGTAACCCGGCACCGTGTGCCACCTAACACCTCGTGTCTCAAGTACCGACGTCCTAAAGGCACGCCCCAAATAGTAACCCATCACCAAGTGACTCCTGACACCTCGTGTCTCAAGTACCGATGTCCCGAAGGCACGCCCACAAATAGTAACCCGACACCATGTGCCTCCTGACACACCGTGTCTCAAGTACCAATGTCCCGAAGGCACGCCCACAAATAGTAACCCGACACCATGTGCCTCATGAAACCTCGTGTCTCAAGTACCGACATCCCGAAGGCACACCCATTTCCTGAAGGCTCCTCACCTCCCACGTGGCTTTCTATGACAATCACCCCCAACCAAAAATACCTAACCGCAACTACGGGGGCCTCTACCCACACGAGTGGTCAAAACCACCTCATCACGGAGTATCTCTGTGTGCACACTACTCAAAGTCCCGGTGAGCGGTAATCACCCAAATAGTCCTAAGCCACCAAAACATCTGACACCTCGTGTCCCTACGACCATGTAGCTCAAGTCCGATGGCATCGCCACCCTATTATCTCGGGCCATGCCCAACTTGACAGTCGTACTGCCTCAAAACGACGTCCATGACGCCCAATCCCGTGGTCAAACCACCCAAAGTAACCCGGGAAAAGCCCCAACCTGTGATTAGCATCACTCAAACGTAATCGGGCCAAGCCCAACACAACCCAAAGGGGTCCAACAGATGCAATTCAGCAATTGCATATATAACATGTTTAAACAGAAAAACATAAACCAAGAAAAACAAACTAAACAGTTGAATTGCACTATACCAGGTGCTGTCCCATACCAGCACTGAGGTCTTAAATGCCTCCAATAATTATAACAGGCTTAAATAATTTAAACTAACAGTTTAACACAATAATATTGCAATTAAAACCATTTTGGCATTCCCCGACCAAAATGCCCCGATGTGCCACGACCCCTCACCTGGCCCCGCTCATGAAAACTGGTAAGCGGGCATACCCAAAGGCATCCCAGAGGTCCCATAAACAATACAGTATGAAAAAGTAGATAAAACGGGTCCTTCTCAAAAATACCCAAAAACACGCCGAAGCCGCATCACCCAAACAACCACGAAAACACAAAATGATGTATGCACCACCTACCTGAGACTCGCACGATGCTACTCCTTAGGTAACACCCGCCAATTTAGTGTAAAATGCGGTAAATATACAAAATATTCAAAACCTCTCAAAGGGATATAACTTGTTCTATAACGAAAATCAGACAAAATGGCCAAAGGGGAATTGAGGCCTTACTGAGGGGGTTCCAACGCACTAATCAGCGATTGAAACGGGTCTCAGACGGACGATCGGGAGGAGAAATGGAATTCGGTCGGCCTGGTTCGTGTATCTGGGTGGAGGAGGGGTGTTCTGCCTAAAAAACGAGGCTACTACCCATTTTAAGTGAAAAAAGAAAGTACACGGTGTGTACTTTGGAACTACACGCCGTGTATAGTTCATTTAACTGTTCATAAGACGGAAATATTCCACCAACTTACTTTCTGAACCTGCCGACATGAGTACATGGCGTGTACCTCTAGGTACATGGCGTGTACTAGGTTCCTCTTCCCTTACTCGCCGACTTACCCAAATTCCATGTATATTCCTCATACACGGCCCGACTACACGGCGTGTCCAAAGTGAACACGACGTGTACCTAGTTCTTACCCCACCAACAGCCTATACGCCATGTATGGATTCACACGGTCGGCGGTCTACACGGCCTGTTCAAAACTACACGCCGTGTAGTAAGAAAACTCTACACGGTCACCCGCACGGCATGTAATTGGAGAGTACATGGTCGGCCACTCGCCTATACATACACGGCGTGTACTTAAAGTACATGGCGTGTAGTCTGGAAATTTCCAGAAACTTCCTATTTAATCAAGTTTCCTCAGAAACAAGTCAAAAATTTAAACAGGGTCAGGATTTTGACCCGTTCTAAAAACTCGGGTTCTTACAAACTCCCCACCTTAACATAGCTCGTCCCCGAGATACCAAACGAAACCAGGAGATGGCACCGAACATGCCCACCCCAGTTAAACAACCCGGACTACCCCGGTCTCAAAGGTTCCGGCCAAATTCCTCAAGGGGGGGCTCCCCACCTTAGGAATTTCCTTACCTGGTCTCAACCCAACAAACGTAAAACAAACAGGGTTTACTAACCTGTTTTCTGAAAGAAAACTCCTCCCATGACGCATCGTCACCCCTGCACCTCATTGGTGCTCCTGTGTCACTTTCGACACCCAAAGTATCCCACACCGCATCGGTGTCCACCTCCATGAGGTCCTGGTGCCTAGAACCTCGAGTAACCCGCATCCACGATGCCCCGATTCCCATGACACCTCAAGTAACCTGCATCCACGATGCCCCGATGCCCATGACACCTCAAGTAACCCGCATCCACGATGCCTCGATGCCCACGACACCTCATGCATATATATATATATAAATATATATATATCACGCACCCGAGATGGTGCCAACCCACTTACTAGCATCTAGTTAGTCCACAAAGATCCTGTGCACCTCGTGCACTCAAAACAGACATACCTCTACAGGTCATGCCAAAAAGGAAACATGGAGATCATGGTTACACCGTGGTGTACCTCTAACTGTCATCGGCTCACCGGCCTGCTCAGCCTCTGGCAGCTCCATGGCATGCACCTGGCCTGAAACACGGATGCTTGACGCCTGACCTCCTTGCGGTGCTGCTCCAGTCACCAGCCACTAACCCCTGAGCTGGGTCCCACTGTCTCTGTCACGGCCTTCGCGCACAACTGAACCTCGACTACCCTCTCCGGGTACCGAACCTGAACCAACTCCAGACGCTGCAGTCTGTCCTGGTCCCTGCCTGCCGGAAATATGAGAAGGCTGCCTGCAAAACCTCTCCAGATGCCCGTCCTGTCCACATGCCCGACATTCCTTCGGAGGCCTACTGCACTGAGCCTGAACATGTCCCGACTTCCCACACTGGAAAAAAACCACTGAAGAACTACCACGAGGTGGTCTAGCTGAATCCCCAGCCTGACTGCCCTACTGGAACTCATCCTGCCCTCGCTTCCTGCTGTCTAAACCATTAGCTGAAACTGTCATCCTGCCCAAGCAAGATTTCTCCCTCTTGTTTCCCTCAGCTATAAGCGCCTGATTCACTACCTCAGAGAAAGAACCCAGCCTGAAAATGTTCACCTGGACCCGAATGGCGTGTCGCAAGCCATCCTCGAAGCGCCTCACCCTAGCTGCATCATCGCTCACCATACCAGGTGCAAAGTGAGACTGTGAAAGTAGCTGCGTAGTCCATGACGAACATGTCCTCCCGCTGAAGACTCAAGAACTCCCGATCTCTCTCTGCCCTCAGTGTCTCCGAGTAGAAGTGCTCAAAGAACCTTCCCTCAAAGTCCTGCCATGCCAGTCCCTCGTGTCTACGAGCCTGAACCTATACGTCCCACCAACGCTTCGCCGGTCCTCTCAGCATGTACGTCGCCAGCTTGACCCTACGCCCTGGAGGCGTCTCGAGCTGCTCGAAAATCATCTGTATACTCTCTATCCAGTTCTCAGCTGCCTACGGACCACCCTCTCCCTGAAAAAGTGGTGGGTGCTGCGACTGGAACTGCCGCATCAGATACGCCATAGAAGGCTCTGCACCCTGAATGCCACTGTCCATCCCCTACAAGACGCGTGCCAGGATCGATCAGAGCTACTCGTCGAGCCACAGCCTGAACGATGCCAAACCCGGATACTGTCCTGCCTGCAGTGGATCCTAAACCTGATCCTGTCCCTGAGCCTGCACCTGCAGCTCGTGCTCTGCCTATACCGAATTCTGAACCTAATCCTGCGGCACTGTACCATCTCCTACCTAAGGCACCATCGATCCGTGAAGGAGTAACCTGTTGAATACCATAAATGGTCAGACAACCCATATATATATATAACCATATATTCTACGTAGATAAGGAAAGCAGTAAAAGGCAGTGCATAACAACTACCCTTACTGCCCCTCACCGCAACCCATGCCCCATGACATCCTGGCCTCATGGTCTCCTTACCCGCCCTTAACAGAGCCAAGTATCGATAGTACCTCGGGCCATGCCCGTCCCAACAACTCATGTTGCCTCAAAACGGCGACCGAGTCACCCAATCCTGACAGTTACATTGCCTCAGTCACAGTACCTGCCTGCTCTCATAAGAGTCAGACCCAAAACCTTGCCACATGCAATTATACAAAAAAAAAATAAAGCATGGCATACAAATTGCAACAACTAGCAATTCTATCAGGAATTTCACCATTTTTACATTTAAAAGCAGATAAATCATGGAAATTGATTTATTTTATTCACATGGTATTATCACTTCACAAAGAATACGTGCAATTATGAAATTGAAATACCCTAGAAATGTGCCTATCAAAATCCAAGCAACAAGCCTTTCCATACCAGGCCAAGGTCCAATTCTCCCTTACCACACCGGGTCAAGGGTCACATATCAAAATGAAGAACATCACACACCAAGTGATCCACCGAGGTAGAAATCGTATAAACCGTAATCTGAGAAAAAGCAAACAGTAATTCCCACCCATGGCAACTAGGTCCATCCCTCGTACCTAAGGCTGCAGGCACCCAAGCACAAGCTAAAAAACCCAGTCCCAGTAACCACAACTTATCTCCAGTCTACCATATCCCAAATAGTAAAACTAGCAGAAATAAAAAGAGAAGTCTCAATCTCATTAGTAGCCAGAAAAACACTGATACTAAATCCTTGTCAAGAACTCCTCTGATACCACTTTGTAACATCCCGACTCGGCCAACCACCCGAATAGTGCTGAGCGGGTCGGGTGTCAATACCTTAGGCGCACCTCCCCTGAACGCCAAAGGCTGCCGACTAGCAGCGAGGGTCTGAATAGGTATAGTGGGGAGGATATAACCTCTTGGAGGATCATAGTAAGGGTACTGGTCTGAGTATAACAGTAAAGATGCAGCGGAAAGAAAGACTCAGCAGACTCGAACCAGACCCACAGAGTGGAAGCATATCCAATATCAACAAACAGCGGAAGCAATATAGGAAACAACTGCAGCGGAAAGTAAACAAAATAGCATGCTGATAACATGTAACTACTACTGATAGTAAAACATTCATCCAAAGCAGGTCAAGAGACAAAAGGGTGCCAATGGCTAACCAACAGTAGATACAACAAGTAAGCATGCTGATACAGAAAAGTAAACACAACAAGTAAACCCCAGCTAGGCATGACCTCAAGGTCTGTACCATCTCCATGCAACAACTAACGTAACCCAGCTCCTGAAGCTGGCCCCTTTACTGCACGTAAATCCATGAAGTCTACACACATCCTGAAGGGCTCGTGCAGGGTGTGAGACAAATCTCAGTAGGATACCAACCAACGGTGCGTACCAAATATATGTGTTTAAGCAGTCATGAATTTACCAGGAAAGCAGTAATCAGTACAATGAAAAAATAAATACAAACTCCACTAGTGCTCAAAAACCACCATGGAGTGTCACCTGCTTCGGCCAACTCTGGAATCTCTGTCATGTAACCCGACACCGTGTGCCACCTGACACCTCGTGTCTCAAGTACCGACGTCCCGAAGGCACGCCCCAAATAGTAACCTGGCACCAAGTTCCTCCTGACACCTCGTGTCTCAAGTACCGACGTCCTGAAGGCACACCCACAAATAGTAACCCGGCACCATGTGCCTCCTGACACCCCGTGTCTCAAGTACCGACGTCCCAAAGGCACGCTCATAAATAGTAACCCGGCACCATGTGCCTCCTGACACCTCGTGTCTCAAGTACCGACGTCCCAAAGGCACGCCCATTTCTTGAGGGCTCCTCACCTCCCACGTGGCTTTCTACGGCAAGCACCCCCAACCAAAAATACCTAACCGCAACTATGGGGGCCTCTACCCACACAAGTGGTCAAAACCACCTCATCACGGAGTATCTCTATGTGCACACTACTCAAAGTCCCGGTGAGCGGTAATCACCAAAATAGTACTAAGCCACCAAAACATCTGACACCTCGTGTCCTTGCGACCTTGTCTCTCAAGTCCGATGGCATCGCCACCCTAGTATCCCGGGCCATGCCCAACCTGGCAGTCGTACTGCCTCAAACCGACGTCCATGACTCCCAATCCCGTGGTCAAACCACCCAAAGTAACCCGGGAAAATCCCCAACCTATGATCATCATCACTCAAACGTAATCGGGCCAAGCCCAACACAACCCAAAGGGGTCCAGCAGATGCAATTCAGCAATTGCATATATAACATGTTTAAACAAAAAAACATAAACCAGGCAAAACAAACTAAATAGTTGAATTTCACTATACCAGGTGCTGTCCCATACCAACACTGAGGTCTTAAATGCCTCCAATAATTATAACAGACTTAAATAATTTAAACTAATAGTTTAACACAATAATATTGCAATTAAAACCATTTTGGTGTTCCCCGACCAAAATTCCCCGATGAGCCACGTCCCCTCACCCGGCCCCGCTCATGCAAACTGGTAACCGGGCATACCCAAAGGCATCCCAGAGGTCCCATAAACAATACAGTATGAAAAAGAAGATAAAACGGGTCCTGCTAAAAAATACCCGAAAACGCGCCGAAGCCGCGTCACCCAAACAACCACGAAAACACAAAATGAGGTATGCACCACTTACCAGAGACTCGCACGATGCTACTCCTTCGGTAACACCCGCCAATTCGGTCTAAAACGCGGTAAATATACAAAAGATTCAAAACCTCTCAAAGGGATATAACTCGTTCTATAACTAAAATCAGACAAAACGACCAAAGAGGAATCGAGGCCTTACCGAGGGGGTTCCAATGCACTAATCAGTGATCGAAACGGGTCTCGGACGGACGATCGGGAGGAGAAATGGGGTTCGGCCGGCTTGGTTCATGTATCCGGGTAGAGGAGGGGTGTTCTGCCTAAAAAACGAGGCTACTGCCCGTTTTAAGAGAAAAAATAAAGTACACGGAGTGTACTTTGGAACTACACGCCGTGTATGGTTCATTTAACTGTTCATAAGACGGAAAGATTCCACCTACTTACTTTCCGAACCATCCGACATGAGTACACGGCGTGTACCTCTGGGTACACGGCGTGTACTAGGTTCCTCTTCCCTTCCTCGCCGACTTTCCTACACGCCATGTATATTCCTCATACACGGCCCCACTACACGGCGTGTCCAAAGGGAACACAGCGTGTCCCTGGTTCTTACCCAGCCTACGGCCTATACGCCATGTATGGCTTCACACGGTCAGCGGTCTACACGACGTGTTCAAAACTACACGCCGTGTAGTAAGAAAACTCTACACAGTCACCAGCACGACATGTACTTGGCGAGTACACGGTCGGCCACTCGCCTTGACATACACGACGTGTACTTAAAGTACACGGCGTGTAGTCTAGAAATTTCCAGAAACTTCCCATTTAATCCAGTTTCCTCGGAAACAAGTCAAAAATTTAAACAGGGTCGGGATTTTGACCCGTTCTAAAAACCTGGGTTCTTACACACATGATACCATAATACCGTTAAAAATGGTTTAGTTCTGTGGGTAGAAACCCGTATGATTTTTTGGAAACAAACTCAAAGGGTTTGTCGCCAACTGATTTGTCCCATGAGACCTATCGATGCATCGAGGGGATGTAGCGGGCCCCACCCTTAGTTGCATGTCCAAATCATTCTTTATACATAGATTCAACACAAGAGCAATATGCCTTTACATTATTAATATAGAATAGAGGATAGAGATTCATCAATATTTCCACAGTTAAAACAAAATTCAAAATAAATACCATTTTTAAAATGGTATACGACTTAGACAATAATCATATCCATGATATAAGAATATGGACATTTAAATGGAATATAATTTCAATTGAAAAGTGATCTCAAATGGGCAGTAGGTACAACACATAAGAAAGAGTAGGTGCACAATACTAAGTAAGTCACAATGAAGTAAAAATTGAGACAAAGCTCGTTACCATGTTATAATCAATTGATTCGTATGCCCAAAATTTAATAACCACAAAATTAATCAAAGAATACCATGAATATAAATAGAATCATGATAATATATATCAAATGGCAGTACACCTATACCACATATAAGAAATAATAGGCGAACAATGGAAATCCCACAGAATTGAAAGTGAGATGCCCCAAATGGCCCAAAGGCCTTCTTTTTTATTTTATTATGGATACTCTCCCTTTTAAGGGTTGAAGTGGAACCCGTACATGACCCGTAGGCCCAAGGCACAAGGCCCGACTGACTCGCAATACAAAACCCCTTACAAACATTTCGGCATGGTAACGAGTGTTCTTGCGAGGGATTAATGAGAGGTAAAAAAGTATAATATTATTTATATATCATAAGGGAAGTATGAGGGAGGTGTGAAAACATACCCCATCATTAGGTATTAAAAATAAAAGAGCACAACATAGGGGTGATTCTTGAACAAAAGTGAGAGAGAGGATCCCTTACCTTAAATACGTTGGTGTTCTCCACTTTCTATTAAGGACCTGAATAAACAAATTAGGTTTATTAATTAATAATTTCAGAACCTATTCTATATTTAATTCGTTTAGTATAATCATTTTAAGTTCATTTATAACCATTTTGATTGGTTATGAGGTTCAATTTCATTGTTTGAGCTCATTTGTTTACTTAGTTTTAATGACTGGTTCACTTATATTCATGTTTAGATAAACATGTAAGATGAAAGTGGTTGCCCATAATTGAATTTATATTCTCTTAGTGAAAATCCAGGAGATTACATGGTTTTAAATTTAATTTGGTTACTTGGAGTGAAGTCGAATTATTATATAAAACCATAGTGAGAACCGTTTTTGTTAATCGATGGGTTTGATTACAAAGAACATGTTTTGCTTTATAACTTAATACCATTTGTACAAAAGGATTACAAAAGAAAAAATAGGATATATTATATATATAATAATCCGGTTCAACCATAACACAAATGGTTTCATGACCAGAATTAAAGATAATAATAGAAATTGATAAACCGTTGTCCTTGAATGTGCTAAATTAGCACATCTCAAACAGTGCATTCATTTCTTTCAAATAAAAGGTGGGGAAAGGAGAGAAGATAATGAAATATCCCATTAGCATAAAAAAATTCCAATACATGTATGTTACTAGATTTATCATACTATTTGGGTGAATGGAGGTGAGTAAAGAAACAAAAAGACAAGAACTTAAAAGAAAAGAAAGAATTGGAAAGAGGAATTTACCTCTTGAGACTTCCTCCTTTGAGAACCTCTTAAGGGGAGAGGTTTTGGTATTTTGAAGAGGATAGGGGATTTTAGACGTGGGGGAGGAGCTTGGGGAGAGATTTGGGTAGAATATTGGCATGACACAAGGCTTGAGAGGAGTGAAGAGAAGAGGGAGTGAGGGGGGGGGTTATAGTGGAGGAGAGGAGGGTTTTCATAATTTTTTAATCATTAGTTTATTAGTTCTTCAAAAGATAAGGAATAATAAGTATTCCATGACCAAGAATAGTAATAAATGCATGTGAATTTGAACTAATTGGTCTTACATCAGTAGATCATCATCAATGAATCAATAAATCCCTTATTTAGCATTTATCGTAAATTATCGCATATTACTATTCATAAAAAATTCAAGTATTTCAAAAAAATCCCAAAAATTCACCACAACCATTTTTTAACATGTAGAATCCAAAAATGAAGTCCATTTTTTTAAAATAATTTTCTAAATATGATTATTTTAATATTTAATTAAAATAATTATTTAATCCAAAAATATAAACACTTAAATTATTCATCTTCATTTTTAAGGTGCCTAAATTTATTTATATATTCATGGGTGTGGATACCATTCATAAGAGTCATATTACTATTCATAAGGGTAAGTTACTATTCATAAGGGTAGGTTACTATTCATAAGGGTATGTTACTATTCACCAAAAATTAAGTTAATTCTATCAGACTCTAAATTTCAACCTAAACACAACCGTGTATGTTAGATTTTCAAAATTCAAAACACACAATTGGAAAATTTAAGTTCAATGGCTAGGATATGAATATCTCCTAAATAACCAAGTGTTGTTTCAAAGAAACTCAGTACTTTATGAAATATAGGCTATGACTTGAATGTATTTAAGATAAAAATACCATAAAATGTTTGGGGTGCTACATTATTCCCTCCTTCAGAAATTTCGTCCTCAAAATTTTTCATTTATAAAGCCCACAAAAAAGATGTGGTGGTTCTTCTTCATAACTTCCTCAAGTTCCCTCCCATGTTTCCTCCATATTCTGGTTTTTCCAAAGAACCTTTACTAGACAATTCATCTAATTTCTCAATACCTGCTCTCTTGTGTCGAGGATCCTGATAGGTTCTTCACAGTATGAAAAATCCAGTTCCAGTTCTATTTCTTCATAGGTGAGTACATGCATTGGGTCTGTCATGTATTTCTTCAACAATGACACATGGAACACATCATAAACTTTGGAGAGACTTGGATACATTGCTAAATGGTAATATACAACTCCGATTATTTCCAAAATTTCAAATGTTCTGATGTACCTAGGGCTCAATTTCCCTTTCTTACCAAACCTTAAGACACCCTTCCATGGAGATAGTTTCAGAAAGACATAATCTTCCACTTGTAATTCCAAATCCTTTCTTCGGTTGGTAGTATAACTATTCTACCTACTTTGGGCTACTTTAATATGGGCTTGAATTGTCTTCACCTTTTCCATGGTCTCTTCAATAAGTTCTGGGCCTTTAATTTTCCTCTCACCAATTTAGTCCCAACAAGTTGGAGTTCGACATCTCTTTCTATACAATGCTTCATATAAGGCCATTTGAATACTAGAATGGAAACTATTGTTGTAGTAAAATTCCACCAATGGAAAGTATTGATCCCACATACCTTGTAAGTCAAGAGAGTATGATATCAGCATGTCTTCCAGAGTTTGAATAGTCTTTTCAGACTATCCGTTGGTTTGGGGGTGATAAGCAGTACTCATATGAAGCTAAGTATTCAAAGCCTTCTGGAGACTTTTCTAGAATTTTTATGTAAACCAGGGATCTCGATTGGACACAATTGATAGAGGTGCACCATGAATTCTTAAAACTTCATTAATATAAAGTCTTTGCAGGTTCTCAAGTGGTAAATCTTATCTTATAGGAAGCAAATGCGCTAATTTTGTGAGACGATCAACAATTACCCATATTGCATCATTCCTTCTAGGTGTCCTCGGTAGTCCGGTGATAAAATACATCGTAATATTATCCCACTTCCACATAGGAATAGGTATAGGTGGCATCACTCCTCTGGGATGTTGTCTCTCTACCTTCACTTGTTGACAAATTAGACACCTTGACACGTAGTCAGCAATTTCCCGCTTCATATTATCCCACCAAAAATATTCCTTTAGATATCTATACATCTTTGTGCTACCTAGGTGTATAGAGAAATTTGAGCTATGAGCATCGTCTAATAGTTCCCTTTTTATCTTAGGTACTGATGGAATGCATAACCTATTCCCAAATTTTAGAACTCCTTCTTCATACATGAAGTATTCCAATATCCCATCCTTGACAACATTAATTTTCTTATGCAGAATCTCATCATTAGATTGAGAGATTTTTATCTTATCTAATAAAGATGGTTTCACAATCATTTGAAATAGGAAAGATGTTTCCCCTTCCTTAACAATTCCCATATCCATATTCAGTAGATCCATGAATATAAGATCTCTTTCAATACTCATTTGGGTCAAGAGTCCATGATCTTTCCTACTTAATGCATCTTCCACCTCATTTTCCTTTCTTGGGTGGTAGTGTATTGAAAAATTGTAATCTTTGAGTAACTCTAGACATATCATTTTCCTCATGTTGAGTTCTTTTTATGTGAAAATTTATTTCAAACTCTTTTGGTCCATATAAATCTCACATATTTCTCTGTAGAGATAATGTCTTCATATTTTCAGAGAAAAGATTATGGCTGCTAACTCAAGATCATGAGTTGGATAATTTTGCTCATGAGTCTTCAACTATCTTGATGCATAAGCAATAACTTGATCATTTTGCGTAAGGATTCAACTCAATCCATTCTTTGATGTATCACTGTATATCACAAATCCCTCATTTTTAGATAGAAGATTCAAAATTGAAGCATTGACCAATATTATTTTCAATTCTTCGAAGCATTTTGTACATTATTTTTTCCACACAAACTTAACTTCTTTACGTGTGAGATTGGTTAGCGGGTTAGCCAGTCGGGAAAAATTCTGAACGAAATGCTGATAGTAACCTGCTAAGCCAATAAAACTGCATGCCTCGATTATGTTTTTTGGAAAGGGCCAATCTTGGATTGCCTTTTTCTTTGCAAGATCAAATAGAATTCCATCCTTAGAGACAATATGGACTAGAAAAGAAACTGATTGAAGCCATAATTCACACTTACTAAACTTCCTATATAATTCATTTCTTCTAAGAGTTTTCAGAATAATCCGTAAGTGATCCTCATGGTATTCATAACTTTTTGAGCACGCCAGGATATCATCGATGAATACCACAACAAAGTTATCAATATATTTCTTGAAAAATCTATTCATTAAATCCATGAAAATAGAGGGTGAATTAGTCAGTCCAAAAGACATCACTGTAAACTCATAATGCCCATACCTGGTTTGAAATGCTATCTTAGTAATATCTTCCTTCCTCACACGTATCTGATGATATCCGGATCAAAGTTAAATCTTCGAAAAGTATTGAGATCCATGAAGTTGATCAAATAAATCATCAATATGAGGCAGAGGATACTTATTATTTATTGTAATAGCGTTGATTTCCCTATAATCAATGCATAGACTCATGGATCCATCTTTCTTCTTTACAAATAGGTCCGGGGATCCCCATAGAGAAACACTAGGTCGAATAAATCCTTTGTCACTCAACTCCTCTAGTTGTTTCTTTAGCTCTAATAACTCCACAATGGCCATTCTATAGGGGGTCTTTGATATAGGTCTTGCACCAGGAATTAAGTCAATGGAAAACTCAATTTACCACTCTGGAGGATGTCCAGATAAATCCTCTGGAAATACATAAATGTATTCTTTCACTATATACACATCTTTAATTTTAAGATTTCTTTCCTCACCCAAAGATATTGGGTTCTCTTCCTCTCTAAGAATTTCATTCAATAGAGCTATTGGGGGTGGGTCTAGATAAGAATCATATGGAGAGGTCTCTTCTATAAAGATAAGATATTCTACACCATTTTAAAAAATTGTAACTTCCTTTTTCTTGTAATAAATATTCGTATCATAGTTTGATATCCAATTCGTATCGATAATTATATCAAAGTCAGTCATTGGTATGATGATAAGGTTAGAAACTAAAGAACATTTATGTGTCATGAGGGGGACTAGTTGACATGCCTTTATTGCAATGATGCATCCCTTAGAAGTTTTGAATGATAACTACTTTATTAAATCAAATTGGACATGTCTAATTTTCTTGGAAAACTAGGAAGATATAAATGAATTAAATGATCCAGAATTAAATAAATTGTTGGATAAGTTTGAGGAAACAATTAAAGTACCTTCCACCACATCATTAGGAACTTCAACCTCTATGGTTGTAATCACATAAGCTCTCCCTTTCTCTCTTGGCCTTTTCTTAGGAAAGTTTCCCTAGTGTTTAGGACACTCATTTGCATAGTGTCCCATATCTCTACAATTGTAGCATTGAAAATCATCAAATTGTTTCTTCCCCTTGCATTCATTATATAGATGACCATTTTCTCCACACTTATAGCAGACTCCCTTGCCTTTTAAGCATTTCCCGAGATGATTCTTTCCATAGTTATCGCATAATAATAATTTCTTCATTCCCTTGTTATTATTTGGTGCTTTACCTTTCCCTTGGTTATTAGAGTACCACTTTTTATCTTGGTTTCCCTTGAACAAATTTGATCTATAAAATTCCTTCTCTATTTTGATGTCACTTGATACAATTTCATCATATGATGAAAATGTTTTAGAAGTCGGTTCCCTTTAAAGACTTGGCTTAAGACCTTCAAATAAATGATCAATCTTGTCTACCGAGTCACGTACATAATCTACAACATACCTAGATAGCCTTGTGAAGGTATCCTCATACTCTGCAACAATGTCTTCTTCCCTTTGCTTTAAGCCAAGGAATTTCCTCTTCATTTCGGTTCATTGATCATGAGGGAAATATTTTTTGAAGAATATTTCCTTAAAAGTCATCCATTCCATATCTTCTATTTCTTCTTCCTCCGTGGTATTCTGAATCAAGGACCACCATTGATCAGTGTCTCCCTTGAGAAAATATACTGCCATTACTACCTTTTCATTTTCATTGCATCTTAATGCCATGAATATATTTTCAAGGGACTTAATCCATTGCTCAAAAACCATTGGATTAGTAGTCCCACTGAAATATGGGGGCTTCTACCACATGAAATGATCCAACACAGGTGTGGAATGGTTATTCATCACAACCCGAGTAAGTTGTTCCAATACGGTTATGATCTGATCTGCTCCAACATTTATTATGTTGACTTGCTCAGTGGGGAGATCCCTACATTGCCCATGAGTATTGATTCCCCTTATTCCATTATACACCATTTCTAAATAATGGAACACACTAGATTAGGGTATGAATCATAATGTATAATCTTAACTTAACAAAATACTTAGCATAAATTGAGATCCTACACATGGTTAATACCATAATCAGAAAAATGGTTTCTTTAAGGAATAATTTACATTTCAATCATTCATAATAGATTGTAAAGAAAATATGAATTATCCTAAGCATATCCCCAAAGAGTGTCGTAACCAAGAGTGTAGAAAGACCCATTGTCATGTACCAGGATACCCTGGGTCAAGTTCGAAACTCCTTGTCAGAGCTTTCACACTTAGCTACATCTGTGATAAAGCCACCTCTACCTGCTTGTATCCAGATATGGATGTATTGTTTGAAAGATACACATAATCTTTTCCTTACCAAAATACCGGGACATTATTTTATTTTTGTCCTCAAATACTACCTTAGGTATTTGTTCCCAAATCTTTGTTTTCTAATCTAGTTTCCAAGTTTTCTACTAAACTTCCTCTGATACCAACTGTAACACCCCGATCCCTCTAGATTGGATCCAATGCATTACTTTTTATATTTTCATGGTTAGAAGGAATGAAAATATCTAAGGAATAATCAGTTTAGTAGTCTTTAAGAAACTATATGCATATATGTAACTCAAATTTCATTGGAAAAGGTTACAAAATACAATACATAACAAAAACTAAAAACTGCATCCACAGAGCTCAATAAATAGTCTCCTCTTCATAACCTATTGAAGGTAAAAAAATGAAAGGGGTGAGATCTAATGATCATTAAGGGTTAAAAATGGAATAATCATGAATCAATAATAACTAAATTTTAAACAATTTGACATAATCAATATGGCATGGTGAATACATGAAAAACTCATGCCATTAATAAACTGAAAATGAAACTGCATCCATAGATTTTGTCATAGTGAAAACCTCATGGATAGTAATAACTAATAATAAATAAAGATAATTATTATTAATTGGACATCATGTATCTGGCACATGATACTATAATACTATTAAAAATGGTTTAGTTTTGTGGGTAGAAACCCGCCTGATTTTTTGGAAACAAACTCGAAGGGTTTGTCTCCAACTGATTTGTCCCATGAGACCTATCGATGCATCGAGGGGCTGTAGCAGGCTACACCCTCCACTGCATGTCAAAATTATTATTTATACATATATTCAATACAAGAGAAATATGCATTTTATATTATCCGTATAGAATAGAGGATACATATTCATCAATATTTCCATAGTCAAAACAACATTCAAAATAAATACTGTATGTAAAATGGTATAAGGCTTAGACAATAATCATATAAATGATATGAGAATATGGAAATTTAAATAGAATATAATTTCAATTGAAAAGTGATCTCAAATGGGTAGTAGGTACACCACATAAGAAAGAGTAGGTGCACAATACTAAGCAAGTCACAATGAAGTGAAAATTGAGACAAAGCTCGTTACCACGTTGTAATCAATTGAGTCGTATGACCAAAAGTTAATAACCACAAAATTAATCATATAATACCATGAATATAAAGAGAATCATGATAATATATATCAAATTTCATTACACCTATACCACATATAAGAAATAATAGGCGAACAATGGAAATCCCATAGAATTGAAAGTGAGATGAGAAAACCCATTACAAACATTTCAGCATGGTAATGAGTGTTATTGTGAGGGATTAATGAGAGGTAAAGGGGTATAAAATTATTTATATATCATAAGGGTAGTATAAGGGAGGTTTTAAAACATACCCCATCAATAGGTATTAAAAATAAGAGCATAGCATGGGGGAGATTCTTGAACAAAAGTGAGAGAGAGGATCCCTTACCTTAAATCCGTTGGTGTTCTCCACTTTCTATTAAGGACCTGAATAAACAAATTAGGTTTATTAATTAATAATTATATAACCTATTCTATATTTAATTGGTTTAGTATAATCATTTTAAGTTCATTTATAACTATTTTTATTGGTTATGAGGTTCAATTTCATTGTTCGAGCTCGTTTGTTTACTTGGTTTTAATGTCCTGTTCGCTTATATTCATGTTTGGATAAAACTATAAGATGAAATTGGTTGTACATAATTGAATTTATATTATCTTAGTGTACATCTAGGATATTACATGGTTTTAAATTTAATTTTTTTACTTGGAGTGAAGTTGAATTATTATATAAAACCATAGTGACAACCGTTTTTGTTAATCGGTGGGTTTGATTACAAAGAACATGTTTTGATTTATAACTTAATACCATTTGTACAAAAGGATTATAAAACCAAAAATAGGATATATTACATATATAATAATCTGGTTCAACCACAACACAAATGGTTTCATGACCAGAATTAAAGATAATAATAGAAATTGATAAACCGTTGTCCTTGAATGTGCTAAATTGACACATCTCAAACAGTGCTTTTATTTCTTTCAAATAAAAGGTGGGGAAAGGAGAGAAGATAATGAAATATACCATTAGAATAAAAACATTCCAGTACATGTATGTTACTGGAGTTATCATACTATTTGGGTGAATGGAGGTGAGAAAAGAAACAAAAAGACAAGAACTTAAAAGAAAAGAAGGAATTTGAAAGAGGAATTTACCTCTCGAGAATTCCTCCTTTGAGAACCTCTTAAGGGGAGAGGTTTTGGTATTTTGAAGAGGATAGGGGATTTTGGAAGTGGGGGAGGATATTGGGGAGATTCATGCTCAAATTTACCCAAGAGATGAAGGTAGAACGGTCCTTGTAGTTTAGCTTGAGTTATCGAATCCTTAGAGACCTAAGAAGAAACCTATAGACACATACATTATATGGAATGTTTTTGGATATTAAGTGGCCAATTTGGGTTGATTTTATATGGTTTTAAAGTATAACTAAAATATTTAAGTGAATTAAATTTAAAAGAGTGAGTTGATCCTAGGTTGTCACTTGGGGTGGATTGGGCGTATTTCCTTTTCAATGATTTCAATTTCTTATATTTGAGATAGGTTCATTTAAGAAGATAAAACAACATCATAACTTACTGGTTTAATTCATACACCCTTTAATACTAATCACCTATACACTTGAAGGATTAAAGTTTTGATCACTTCAAGGTAAATGTTCGTATTACCACATGAAGTGTGTGGCCTTAAATTCAACAAGGATGATGAAGTTTAAAAATCATCAAATAAAAATCTCAATTAAAGAAGTGATTATACATTAATGGGGTGATAAATAACATCCAATCCAGCCCATTTATACTACCTTGGATCAACCCATAATTGTTTTATCCCTCCATTGATGCTATGGTTTCAATGGAAGTGGGAAGTAGACTCATGAGGGAGGAATTGAAGAAGTAAAGAAAACAATAAAAAGAAAATGATCACTCCACCGTTGTGTGAATAATTTCACAAGGTTTAGTGTGAATAAATTCACACCTTGAACCAACAGTATCAAAGTTATATGAATAAAAATAGAATAAGAGAAAAATAAGATATTTTATTAAGAAACTAATGTGAATTGAACAACTTACATGTGAAAGACAAACTTAAGACAACAAAATCACATCATAACATGACAATTGAACAAAGAACCAAATATCCTCAACTCATCAATCACCTCTACCTTAAATAGTAATTTTTGAAGCCTTGGGTCTAGACTTCAATAGTCCAAGTCTCCTAAATTAATTTTGGTAGGCCATAGGTGGGTGGAAAGTTTAGGGAGAGTTCATTTTTCCACCCTTGACCCGAGGTGGCCTCCAGCTTTCATCCACCGAACAGACGCGCTTGGAAGACCTTCTAGATGGCCGAATCAGAGTGGGACATAGAACACGAAAATGGATCCTCGGATGTCTCCTAACAGCCTGTAAAATTTGGGCCCATTTTGAGTTTTATATTTGGAGATTTGATTATATTAATGGGATGTTTTTCTGGGCCAGAGAATATGGCCCATAATTTTATCTCTAACTTGGTGCCTAAATGACCACAATGGAGGCCAAATTAGCACTGGATCTTGCATAATGATTTGTTCCTATATATATATATATTCTATAATCAAAAGAAATTTGGGTTTCATTGGGTTTTTATGTTGGGCCCCGCATTCTCATCAGTGGGCTGATGTCCAATCTGACTTCTCCAGAATTGTTTCCTTTCATCACAAAATATCTCCATCTTATTCCATGAATTATCCATTGATCCCTAAATGAAACATGATAATATTGAAGTGTAGATAAATTTTCCAAAATATAAAATTGAAATATGGATAATTATATTCCTTAAAATAAGATGAATCATTGGGTAATTTAAATGATGTTAAAAAATGTACCACATAATAGTGTATTTTAAGAAGGTATTACAATCATAATGTGAAATGATGTTCAAAGTGTAAAATGCACTAAAATTATGTTTATGAATAATAAATAACATGAATATTATATATATTAACAATTAAAATTAGCCTCATTTAGTGGCTAATCACACCCCCAACTTGAGTTTTTTTAGTCCCGAGCAAAATATATCTCAACAATATGAAATTCGAATTCCCTTTTCCAAAAAAATTTTAATACACAATGATCACCAAAAACCCTTATAACAAAAAATCATGAAACCCATAAAAATATTTTAATACATGATATTTTCATAAGCATATCTGAATCCCAAGCCCATTCCTTTGTTCAAATTCATTTCCATATTTCATCCAATATCAATTAAGTATGAGGATGTGTTGTGTATTAAAATAGATATGGGGGTTCATCTTTATTCAACGGGGAAATGATGGAAGAGCTAGGTGGAATAACATTTCAATATTAAGATGAGTATTCATTTTTTTATTATTTTTTTATTATTTTTGTTTTTTTTTCAATTTTTACATTGTAATTGATGTTGCACTCAAAAGAGTAAACCCCTGTAGCGAGACTTTTCCGATGACTCCCAGGCTCAAAGAAATTAGGGAACCAAGTGAATCCTACATACTTGGGAATTATCTCGAGTTAATTCAGTCAAAAAAAAATTCAAATTACCAAAAATAGAGATAAAATTACTAACTCTAGGCCAGACAACTATGGAGTCACGATCCCCAAGTGCCGAAAGCCACGCATTAGGTCATTTCATTGCTCTATGAATAATTTTTTTTAATTTTTTTTTGAATACTCATATTAAACTAAAATTATCACCAAACCTATGATATTTATTTGGGGGACCCCATGAACTCAAACTAATACCACAATATCCAAAGTACGTGCATTGTGATCTTTTTTTTTATTTGGATGAAAATATAAATGATGAAATATCACATTGGACAACCACACTTTACAAAATCTATGCTTATGAAATTATACAATGATTAAAATAAAAATCAAGGAATTATAAATTATTTTATATTCATTTTCAAAGTGTGAAATGTGTATTACCATGTTCAAAGTTAAAGGAATTTTTCCTTCCATTTAATTTTTTTTTTCAAATCATTTTTTTCCATAAAAGATTTTTTTTTATTTCATCTCCCCCCAACTTAAAACAACATTGTCCCCAGTGTTTGAAGAAAAGAAAATTTAGGAGTAGAGGCAGATAATGGAAGTTCAAAAAGGAAATTGAAAATGAGGATCATGGAATGAAGTCACCTTGTGGTTGAAGTTGAAATTCTTGCTGCTCTCTTTTAATCCCTTGATATCCATGTCACTTGCAGAGTTCCCTAATAGAAAAAGGAAAAAGGAAAAAAAAAACAAAACAAAACAACATATATATATATATAATAAATAAATTAAAATATAAGTATATATATAAAAATTATAGAATAAGGAAGCACAAAAAGTCACAGGTCAGTGGTAAGCGTGCGCCCCTGTCTCCCTTCGGTCCCAGGTTCGAATCCCTACGGCTTCACCGGTTATGATAGGGTTTGACCCACGACCCACAATGTGTCCCTTTTTATTATTAGTATTATATTTTTATTTATTTTTTGTATTTTTATTTTAACCTAAAAAACATTAAAATAAAATAAACTGATGATACATTGTCTTCTTTTTAAATTTCTGGGTAAGGCATTACTTAAGGATCACACCATGTGACACAGATGAATATGGTGCTCCCCTTTCATACCCATCCATACTCATAATAGAAGAACAGGTCAATAGTCTATTTTTTTTAAATATAAAAATGATTAATTAATCCTATTTAAAATATAAATTTTATTAAAACAACAAAATGATAGGAAACTTGAAAACCATGGGTTTCCTCCCATGCAGCGCTTTGTTTAACATCGTTAGCCCAACATGGACCCTAAATCTATTAATTTTTTCTTGGTTCATAGGTTGGCTCAGTTAACTCTACCTCTATTTCCTGTTTATTGAATGATTCAATGAATGGTTTTAACCATTGACCATTAACCATGAAAATGTAACCACTTATGGGATCTTGAATCTCTACTGCCCCATGGGGGTATACATGATGCACTATGAAAGGACCTGACCATCTAGACCTTAACTTTCCCAGGTGTAAATGAAGTTTTTAACTATACAAGTGCACAAGTTTTCCCGGTTCAAAATGTTTGACCTTGATATTCCTACATTGGTATGCTTGAACTCTAGCTTTATTGATCCTTGAATTTTTATAAGCCTCCATCCTTATTTCCTCTAGTTCATTGAGATCTAATTTCCTTTTTGTTTCAGCCAATGAGAGGTCATAATCCATTTTCTTAATTGCCCAAAAGGCCTTACGCTAAATTTAACCAGGTAAATGTCATGCTTTTCCATAAACCAACCTATATGGTGACATTCCTAGGATGGTTTTGTATGCTGTACGATATGCCCAAAGAGTATCCAAGAGTTTCTCAGACCAATCTTTCCTAGAAGGATTGAAAGTTTTCTCAAGAATTTGTTTGATTTCACGATTGGATAACTCAACTTGGCCATTGGTATGTGGGTGGTAAGCAGTGTACACTTTGTGAGAAATTACATATTTTTCCATGAGTTATGAGAATGGACGATTGTAAAAATGAGTTCCATGATCACTAATGATAGCCCTAGGAATTCTAAATCTAGAGAAGATGTTTTCCTTGAGAAATCTAATCACAGTTTGATGATCATTAGATTTTGTGGGAATGGCCTCAACCCATTTTGAGACATAATCAATAGCTAAGAGAATGTAAAGATATCCCCTAGAGTTTGGGAAGGGACCCATGAAATCAATTCCCCAACAGTCAAAGATTTCAACCACTAAAATGGGAGTGAGTGGCATTTGATTCCTTTTTGTGATGGACCCTACTTGTTGACACCTAGGACATCTTTGACAAAATGTGTTGGAGTACCTTGAGAGGGGGGCCCAGAAGAGACCACATTGAAGAATCTTAGCATATGTTTTCTTAGAGGAAAAGTGACCTCCACATGCCTCACTATGACAGAATTTAAGGATGGACTTTTGTTCAGATTCTGGGACACACCTCCTAATGACTTGGTCAGGGCAGAACTTATAGAGGTATGGATCATCAAACACATAGTTTCTAACATCATAAAGGAATTTCCTTCGAGCTTGAGTCCCTAAGAATTTTGGAATGACTCCTATAACTAAGAAATTGGCTATGTCGGCATACCAAGGGCAGTCACTCACAGAGTATAGGTGTTCATCAGGAAATGAATCAGACACAAAAAGGTGATTTGAGTTTTCTTTAAATTCCATCCTAGAGAGGTGATCAGCTAAAACATTTTCAACGCCCGTTTTATCCTTGATTTTGAGGTCAAATTCTTGTAAGAGAAGGACCCACCTAATCAGTCTAGCCTTAGCAACTTGTTTTTGGAAGAGGTATTTTAGTGCAGAATGGTCAGTGAACACAGTGATGGGAGATCCTAAAAGGCAGGACCTAAACTTATATAAAGAAAACACAATAGCAAGTAACTCCTTCTCAGTAGTGGTTTAGTTGATTTGGGCATCATTTAAGGATTTTCTTGCATAATCAATGACATAAGGCATTTTATCACAACGTTGTCCTAACATATCTCCAATAGCAAAGTCACTGGAATCACACATAAGTTCGAAAGGAAGGTTCCAATTTGAAGATTTCATAATGGGAGGGGATGTGAGAGAGGATTTGAGGGTTGAGAATGTACCCTCACATCTTTCTGTCCAAACAAATGGAGCATCCTTTATTAGGAGAGAAAAAAGGGGATGGGAGATTGAACTAAAGTCCTAGATTAATCTTCTATAGAAACTAGAATGTCCTAAGAAAGTCCTCACTTCCTTGACAGTTTTGGGTGATTTAAGGTGACAAATAATGTCAACCTTGTCTTTATCAACTTCAATCCCCCTACCTGAGACTAGATAGCCTAGAACTAGTCCCTCTTTAACTATGAAATGGAATTTTTCCCAGTTTAGGACCAGATTTTTTTCTTCACATCTTGACAAGACTCTCTCTACATTCTGCAGACATCCCTCAAATGTATCCCCAAACACAGAGAATTCATCCATGAAGACCTCTAGAAAATCCCCTACCATGTTTGAGAAGATTCCCATCATGCACTGTTGGAAGGTTCCAGGGGAATTGCATAACCCAAAGGGCATGCGTTTGAAAGCAAAGGTTCCGAATGGACATGTGAATATAGTCTTCCCTTGATCTTCTAGGGAGACCTCAATTTGATTATACCCTGAGTACCCACCTAAGAAACAGTAGAAGGCATGAACTGCCACTCTCTCAAGGACTTGGTCAATGAATGGTAAGGGGAAATGGTCCTTCTTGGTGAATGATTTTAGCTTCTTATAGTTAATGAAGACCCTCCATCCACTACTCACCATTGTTGGAAGAATCTCTCCATCCTCATTGGTTATCACTATGATTCCATCCTTTTTTGGAACCAATTGGATTGGACTCACCCATTCACTCTCAGCTATGGGATATATGATACCAGCTTTTAACAATTTCAGAAGTTCTTTCCTTACTACCTCCATGAGATTAGGATTGATTCACTGTTGAGGTTGACAACATGGATTTGAATCAGATTCCAGAACAATCCTATGAGTCCCAACAAGTGGGATAATCCTAGGAATATCATACTGGGTCCAACCAATGGATTTTTTATGTTTTCTAAGGACATATAGAAGCATCCTCTCATGATTGGCTTCAAGAGAAGAATAAATGACAATAAGATGTGTTTGATTGTCCCCTAGGAAAGTATACTTGAGTGAAACAGGAAGTTCCTTCAATTCAAGATCAGGTTGGTTCATAATTTCAGCAGAATATTGGGACATTGGATCAAGATCAATTTTATTTCCTAAAGTTTTAGATAGGATTGATTCCCCACATGTAGAAGTTTCAGCTACTATATTGGCTTGATCAGATTTAGGGAAGAAAGTTGGAGTGGTCTCCATGAAAGTGGTTTCTTGAAAGGTTTCACTAACTGTTGGACATAATACTTCATCATAAGATAAATTTGAAAATTATTCAAGCCAAGGAGATAAACTTTCTTCATATGAACAAAGGAAATCAATCTCATCCTGACTTAAACATTCATAAAAAATTCCTTGATGTTCTATGGATTCATTATCAATGCTTCCTATCATGTTTAATTCATGAATTTCCTAGTCATCCCCTATTTGTGAGCTTTCATTATAGATGTTCAAGTCTAGACTCATGTTTCCAAAGGTGATGGTCATGTTCCCATTTCAGACTCGGATAACAGAGTTGATTGTTGCAAGGAAGGGACGACCAAGGATAATTGGGGTTTGTTCCTTATTTCCTAAGTTTGGATGGTTGTCAAGGACAATGAAGTAAGAAGGGTAGATGAAGTTTTCAACCTTTACCATAACGTCCTTTAAAATCCCCTTTGGAACCCTAATGATACGATCAACAAGTTGAAGTGTGATAGATGTGGGTTGGAGTACTTCTAGGCCTAACTGACAGTACACAGCATAGGGAATGAGATTAACACTAGCACCTAGGTCACACAAGGCCTTGACAACTTTGCTCTCTCATAGTTCAACATTGATGTAAGGGCAACCAGGGTCTTTCAACTTAGGAGGAATGGTCCCTTGAATGGTGGTACTCACATTATTAGCCAAAAGGACATGGTTTTTATGTGAAAATTTTATTTTAAAAGTGCACAAGTCCTTAAGGTACTTTGATTAGGAAGGTATGTTTTGGATGACATCGAGAAGGGGAATGTTCAACTTGACTTGTGAGAATATTTACCTCAATGTTTCACTCAATTTAGGTTTGGTTTTCCCCCTCATGCATTGAGGAAATGGTGTAGGTTGTGGGGCTGTTTTTTGAAGAGTTGTTTCTTTGACAATGTTATCATGCTTTTCAGTTTGATCATTTGGTTCATTTGAATTTTCATCCAAGTTTGAATCTTCAGGTGGGTTTTGAATTAGTTGTTTATGTTTCTCAATTGATTTCCCACTTCTTAAAACAATCATAGTCTTTAGTTGTTCATGAGTTGTTTGAGTACAACTTGACTCTCCCCTTGAAGTTGAGGATGGAACCTCCTGAGTAGGCATGGGTGCCTTTCCAGTTTTTATGGTTTGAAGTTCTTGTTTAAGGGAAGAGACTTCCGAGTTCATCCTTTCCCTTTTTTTGCACAGTTTTTCTAGTAGTCTTTGTGGAATAGTTTGGGTTGGTGCTTGAGAATATTGGTTTATCCTGGGGGGATATTTTGTAGGTGGGATGGTTTGTTGAAAATGGACCAGTGGCTATTGGTATTGGATAGGTTGGGTTTGGAACTATTTATGGGTTTGGTAGTTCAGATGGGGGTAAGGATTTTTTCCCTGTGGTTGACTATGTTGTCGGTTATCTTTCCAGCGGAAGCCTGGGTGGTCATTATACCTTGGGTTGAAGTTGTTTTGGAATTGAGGCTTTTTAAAGTTTAAAGCATTTACTTCCACTAGGGGTCCTCCTAAAAGAACATACTTTATGGATGGAATGGTTGGGCAGTTGTCTGTCTTATGGTCTTGTTTGTCACAAATTGTACAAACAGGGTCAACAGTTTGGATTTCATGGACTTTCCTAAGGTCTATCTCTTCAACCTTCCTAGAGAGTGTTGCGAGTTTATCCCTAAGACTTTACTATTATCTAAGTGTATGAATTACAGTAGTTCTTTGTGGATTTTCAAAATAATGTGAAGTTCCCCATGTTTGGTTTTGTTCAGAAAGGCTTTCTAGATACTCGTAAGCATCATTTGGGGCTTTATTTTTAAAGGTTCCATTACACATCATGTCAATGAATTGTTTGTTCCCCGGACCCAAACCTTCATAGAAAATTTTCACTTGTTTAGGAATAGAAAAAACATGGTGTGGAACCATGTTTAGAGTGTCTTTGAACCACTCCCATGTTTCATAGAATGACTCTCCCTCTTTTTCAAAAAAGTTTTGGATACTCTTTTTAAGTGCAATTGTTTTGTGGTGGGGAAAGTATTTTTTGTAGAATTATCTTTGTAGTTGGTCCCAAGAGTTTATGGATGATGGTGTCAAATTTTTTAGCCAATTTTTAGCTCGATACTTTAAAGAAAAAGGAAATATCCTCATCTTAGCTGATTCTAGTTGATGTGGGGGACACATGGTTTCTACAATGTCATTGAATTCATTAATGTGAAGGTAGGGCATCTCAGACTCCATTCCATGGAATGTGGGAAAATGGTTTAGGACATGGGATTTAAAGATGTAGTTGGAATATCCTAGGGAGTTGTGTCTAATTCATGAGGGGGAAATGGTCTAGGAAGGTGTGAGTTAGTCATTCATGGTTTGATCAATTGCATTCCCTAAGTTCGGGGCTGCCTCATTTGGGTTTCCATTTTGGTTTCCACCCGGGTTTATGAGTTGGTTTCTTTGAAGACCTTCCATTGAAATAGGCTCAATTTTGGACTCTAGAGTATTAGTAAGATTAGGATCTAATGGAAAGATTTCCCTTACTGTACTTGACTCCCCAACCTCAGGACTATCCACCCTAACTAGACGGTTTTATTGATCACGGGTGTAGGCAGACATGCGCCAAAAGAAAAAAAATGAGAAAGGGACAAGATAAGATAATTTGGATGAGAAAAGAAGAAATGGGGGAGAATATAATGGGTGTTTGGATGACTTACTTGGGTCCCTGACAACGGTGCCAAAATTTTATTCACGCTCAAATTTACCCAAGAGATGAAGGTATAACAATCCTTGTAGTTTAGCTTGGGTTATCGAATCCTCAGAGTCCTAAGAAGAAACCTATAGACATGTACATTCTATGGACTGTTTTTGGATATGAAGTGGCCAACTTGGGTTGATTTTATATGGTTTTAAAGGATAAATAAAATATTTAAGTGAATTCAATTTAAAAGAGTGAGTTGATCCTAGGTTGTCACTTGGGGTGGATTGGACGTATTTCCTTTTCAATGATTTCAATTTCTTATATTTGAGATGGGTTCATTTAAGAAGATAAAACAAAATCATCACTTACTGGTTTAATTCCTACACCCTTTAATACTAATCACCTATACACTTGAAGGATCAAAGTTTTGAGCACTTCAAGGTAAAGGTTCGTATTAGCACATGAAGTGTGTGGCCTTAAATTCAACAAGGATGATGGAGTTTAAAAATCATCAAATAAAAATCTCAATTAAAGAAGTGATTATACATTAATGGGGTGATAAATAACATCCCATCCAACCCATTGATACTACCTTGGATTAACCCATAAGTGGGTTAGCCCTCCATTGATGCTATGGTTTCAATGGAAGCGGGAAGTAGACTCATGAGGGAGGAATTGAAGAAGTAAAGAAAACAATAAAAAGAAAATGATCACTCCACCATTGTGTGAATAATTTCACAGGTTTTAGTGTGAATAAATTCCCACATTGAACCAATGGTATCAAAGTGATATGAAGAAAAACAGAATAAGAGGAAAATAATATATTTTATTAAGAAACTAAAGTTAATTTAACAACTTACACGTGAAAGACAAACTTGAGAAAACAAAATCGCAGCATAACATTATAATTGAACAAAGCATCAAAGATCCTCAACTCCTTCACCACCTCTACCTAAAATAGGAATTTTTGAATCCTTGTGTTGATCCTTAAATAGTCCAAGTATCCTCAATTAATTTTGGTAGGCAATAGGTGGGTGGAAAGTTGAGGGAGAGTTGATTTTTTGACCCTTCACCTGAGGTGGCATCTAACTTTCATCCACCGAACAGACGCACTTGGAAGACCTTCTAGATTTCCGAATTAGAGTGGGACATAAAATAAGAAAATGGATCCCCGGACGTATCCTAATATCCTTTAAAATTTGGGCCCATTAAGAGTTTTAGATTCAGATTTATGATTAGATTAGTGGGCTGTTTTTCTGGGCCGTAGAATATAACCCAGAATTTTATCTCTAACTTGGGCCACCTAAATGACCACAATGGAGGCTGAATTATCACTAACTCCTAAAGAATGATTTTTTCCTATATATATATTCTATCATACCAAGAAATTTGGGTTTAATTCGGTTTTTATGTTGGGCACCACATTCTCATTAGTGGGATGGTGTCCAATCCGACTTCTCTAGAATTGTTTCCTTTCATCACAAAATATCCCCATCTTCTTCCATGAATTCTCCATTGATCCCAAAATGAAACATGATAATATTGAATTTTAGATCAATTTCCCAAAATATTAAATTGAAATATGGATAATTATACTCCTTAAAATCTGATGAATCATTGGGTACTTTAAATGATGTTAAAAAATGTACCACATAATAGTGCATTTTAAGAAGGTATTACAATCACAATGTGAAATGATGTTCAAAGTGTAAAATGCACTAAAATTATGTTTATGAATAATAAATAAAATGAATATTATATATATTAACAATGAATATTAGCCTCATTTAGTGGCTAATCACACCCCCAACTTGAGTTTTGCTAGTCCTGAGCAAAATATATCTCAACAATATGAAATTCGAATTCCCTTTTCCAAAAACATTTTAATACACAATGATCACCAAAAACCCTTATACCAAAAAATCATGATACCCATAAAAATATTTTAATACATGATATTTTCATAAGTAGATCCCAATCCCAATCCCATTCCTTTGTTCAAATTCATTGCCATATTTCATCCAATATCAATTAAGTATGAGGATGTGTTGTGTATCACAATAGATATGGGGGTTCATATTTATTCAAGGGGTAAATGATGGAAGAGATAGGTGGAATCACATTTCAATATTAAGATGAATATTCATTTTTTTATTGTATTATTATTATTTTTGTTTTTTTTCAATTTTTCCATGGTAATTGAAGTTGCACTCAAAAGAGTCAACCCCTGTAGCGAGACTTTGCCGATGACTCCGAGGCTCAAAGAACTTAGGGTACCAAGTGAAGCCCACATACTCAGGCATCATATCAAGTTAACTCAGTCAAAAAAAATTCAAATTACCAAAAATAGAGATAAAATTACTAACTCTGGGCCAGACAACTATGGAGTCACGATCCCCAAGTGCCGAAATCCACACATTAGGTCATTTCATTTCTCTACGCGCAATTTTTTTTTTAATTTTTTTGAATACTCATATTAAAATAAAATTCTCACCAAACCTATGATATTTATTTAGGGGACCCCATGAACTCAAAATAATACCCCACTATCCAATGGACGTGCATTGTGATCTTTTTTTTACTTGGTTGAAAATTTAAACAATGAAATATCACATTGGACAACCACACTTTCCAAAATCTATGCTCATGAAATTATACAAGGATTAAAATCAGAATCAGGGCATGAAAAATTATTTTATATTCAGTTTCAAAGTGTGCAATGTGTATTACCATGTTCAAAGTTACATGAATTTTTCCTTCCATTTACAATTTTTTTTTCAAATCATTTTTTTCCACAAAAGTAATTTTTTTATTTCATCTGCCCCAACTTAAAACAACACTATCCCCAGTGTTTGAAGAAATGAAAATTTAGAATGAGTAGAGGCAGATAATGGAAGTTAAAAAAGGAAATTGAAAATGAGGATCATGGAATGAATTCACCTTGTGGTTGAAGTTGAAATTCTAGCTGCTTGCTTTTAATCCTTTGATATCCATATCACTTGCAGAGTTACCTAGTAGAAAAAAAAACAAAAAAAAAACAAAAAAAAAATATATATATATTTATATAATACATAAAGTAAAATATATTTATATATATATAAATTATAGAATAAGGAAGCACAAAAAGCCATAGGTCAGTGGTAAGTGTGCGCCCCTATCTCCCTTCGGTCCCGGGTTCGAATCCCTGCGGCTTCGCCGGATGTGACGGGGTTTGACCCACGACCCACGAAATGTCCCTTTTTATTATTAGTATTATATTTTTTTTTTATTTTTATTTTAACCTACAAAAAAATTAAAATAAAATAAACTAATGATACATTGTCTTATTTTTAAATTTCTGGGTAAGACATTACTCAAGGATCACACCACGTGACACGGATGAATATGGTTCTCCCCTTTCATACCCATCCATACTCATAATAGAAGAATAGGTCAACGGTCTATTTTTTTTAAATATAAAAATGATTAATTAATCCTATTTAAAATATAAATTTTATTAAAACAACAAAATGATAGGAAACTTGAAAACCATGGGTTGCCTCCCATGCAGCGCTTTTTTTAACATCTTTAGCCCAACATGGACCCTAAATCTATCAATTTTTTCCTGGTTAATAGGTTGGCTCAGTTAACTCAACCTCTATTTCCTGTTTATTGAATGATTCAATGAATGGTTTTAACCATTGACCATTGACCTTGAAAATGTAACCACTTGTGGGATCTTGAATCTCTACTGCCCCATGGGGGTATACATGATGCACTATGAAAGGACCTGACCATCTAGACCTTAACTTTCCTGGGTGTAAATGAAGTTTTGAACTATACAAGAGCACAAGTTTTCCCGGTTCAAAATGTTTGGCCTTTATATTCCTAGATTGTTAGGCTTGAACTCTAGCTTTATTGATCCTTGAATTTTCATAAGCCTCCATCCTTAGTTCCTCTAGTTCATTGAGATCTAATTTTCTTTTTGTTCCGACAAATGAGAGGTCATAATCCATTTTCTTAATTGCTCAAAAGGCCTTAAGATCAATTTCAATAGGTAAATGTCATGATTTTCCATAAACCAACCTATATGGTGACATTACCAGGATGGTTTTGTATATTGTATGATATAACCAAAGAGCATCCAAGAGTTTCTCAGACCAATCTTTCCTAGAAGGATTAATAGTTTTCTCAAGAATTTTTTTGATTAAATGATTGGCTAACTCAGCTTGACCATTGGTCTATGGGTGGTAAGAAGTGGACACTTTGTGATAAATTCCATATTTTTCCATGAGTGATGAGAATGGACGATTGAAAAAATGAGTTCCACGATCACTAATGATAGCCCTAGGAATTCCAAATCTAGAGAATATATTTTTCTTGAGAAATCTAATCACAGTTTGATGATCATTAGATTTTGTGGGAATGGCCTCAACCCATTTTGAGACATAATCAATAGCTTAGAGAATGTAAAGATATCCCCTGGAGTTTGGGAAGGGACCCATGAAATCAATTCCCCAACAGTCAAAGATTTCAACCACTAAAATGGGAGTGAGTGGCATTTGATTCCTTTTTGTGATGGACCCTACTTTTTGAAACCTAGGACACCTTTGAAAAAATGTGTAGGAGTCCCTTGAGAGGGTGGGCCAGAAGAGACCACATTGAACAATCTTATCAGATGTTTTCTTAGAGGAAAAGTGACCTCCACATGCCTCACTATGACAGAATTTAAGGATGGACACTTGTTCAGATTCTAGGACACACCTCCTAATGACTTGTTCAGAGCAGAACTTATAGAGGTATGGATCATAAAACACATAGTGTCTAACATCATAAAGGAATTTCCTTCGAGCTTGAGTCCCTAAGAATTTTGGAATGACTCCTCTAACTAAGAAATTGGCTATGTTAGAATACCAAGGGAAGTCACTCACAAAGTATAGGTGTTCATCAGAAAATGAATCAGACACAGAAAGGTGATTTGAGTTGTCTTTCAATTCCATCCTAGAGAGGTGATCAAATACAAAATTTTCAACACCCTTTTTATCCTTGATTATGAGGTCAAATTATTTTAAGAGAAGGACCCACCTAATCAGTCTAGCCTTAGCATCTTGTTTTTGGAAGATGTATTTTAGTGCAGAATGGTCAGTGAACACAGTGATGGGGGATCCTAAGAGGTATGACCTAAACTTATATAAAGCAAACACAATAGAAAGTAACTCCTTCTCAGTAGTGGTGTAGTTGATTTGGGCATCATTTAAGGATTTGCTTGCATAAGCAATGACATAAGGAGTTTTATCACAACATTTTCCTAATACAGCTCCAACAACAAAGTCACTATCATCACACATAAGTTCAAAAGGAAGGTTCCAATTTGGAGATTTCATAATGGGAGGAGAGGTGAGAGAGGATTTGAGGGTTGAGAATGAACCCTCACAGCTTTCTGTCCAAACAAATGGATCATCCTTTACCAGTAGATCACAAAGGGGATAGGAGATTGAACTAAAGTCCTTGATGAATCTTCTATAGAAACCAGCATGTACTAAGAAAGACCATACTTACTTGAAAGTTTTGGGTGATGGAAGGTGACATATAATGTCAACCTTGGCTTTATCAACTTCAATCCCACTAACTAAGACCAGATGGCCTAGAACTATTCCCTCTTTAACCATGAAATGGCATTTTTCCCAGTTTAGGACTATATTTTTTTCTTCACATCTTGAAAAGACTCTCTCCATATTCTGTAGACATCCCTCAAATGTATCCCCAAACACAGAGAAGTCATCCATGAAGACCTATAGAAAATCCCCTACCATGTCTGAGAAGATTCCCATCATGCACCGTTGGAAGGTTCTAGGGGCATTTCATAACCTGAAGGGCATGCATTTGAAATAAAAGGTTCCGAATGGACATGTGAATTTAGTCTTCCCTTGATCTTCTTGGGAGACCTCAATTTGATTATACCCTGAGTACCCATCTAAGAAACAGTAAAAGGCATGAACTTCCACTCTCTCAAGGACTTGGTCAATGAATGGTAAGGGGAAATGGTCCTTCTTGGTGAATGAGTTTAGCTTCCTATAGTCAATGCAGACCCTCCATCCACTAATCACCCTTGTTGGAAGAATCTCTCCATCCTCATTGGTTATCATTGTGATTCTAGCCTTTTTTTTGGAACCACTTGGATTGGGCTCACCCATTCAGTCTCAACTATGGGATATATGATACCATCTTTTAACAATTTCAGAAGTTCTTTCCTTACTACCTCCATGAGATTAGGATTGAGTCGCCATTGAGGTTGACGACATGGCTTTGAATCAGATTCCAGAACAATCCTATGAGTCCCAACAAGTGGGATAATACCGGGAATATTAGACAAGGTCCAACCAATGGCTTTTTTATGTTTCATAAGGACATCTAGAAGCATCCTCTCATGATTGGCTTCAATAGAATAAGAAATGAAAATAGGATGTGTTTGACTGTCCCCTAGGAAAGCATACTTGAGTGTAGCAGGAAGTTTGTTCAATTAAAGATCAGGTTGGTTCATAATTTCAGCAGAATATTGGGACATTGGATCAAGATAAATTTTATTTCCTAAAGTTTTAGATAGTATTGATTCCCCACATTTAGAAGTTTCAGCTACTAGATTGGCTTGATCATATTTAGGGAAGGAAGTTGGAGTGGTCTCCATGAAAGTGGTTTCTTGAAAGGTTTCACTAATTGTTGGACCTAAGACTTCATCATTATAGCAATTTGAAAATGATTCAAGCCAAGGAGATAAACTTCCTTCATATGAACAAAGGAAATCAATCTCATCCTGACTTAAACATTCATCAAATATTCCTTGATGTTCTATGGATTCATTATCAATGCTTCCTATAATGTTTACTTCATGAATGTCCTCGTCATCCCCTATTTGTGAGCTTTCATTATATATTTTCAAGTCTAGAATCTTGTTTCCAAAGTTGATGGTCATGTTCCCATTTCGGACTCGGATAACAGAGTTGATTGTTTCAAGGAAGGGACGACCAAGGATAATTGGGGTTTGTTCTTTATTTCCTAAGTTTGGATGGTTGTCAAGGACAATGAAGTCAGCAGGGTAGATGAAGTTTTCAACCTTTACCAGAATGTCCTTTAAAATCCCCTTTGGAACCCTAATGCTATGATCCGTAAGTTGAAGTGTGATGGATGTGGGTTGGAGTTCTTCTAGGCTTAACTAGCAGTACACATCATAGGGAATGAGATTGACACTAGCACCTAGGTCACACAAGGCCTTGACAAATTTTCTCTCTCCTAGTTCAACATTGATTTAAGGGCAACCTAGGTCTTTCAAATTAGGAGGAATGGTCCCTTGAATGGTGGTACTCACATTAACATCCAAAAGGACTTGGTTTTTATGTGAAAATTTTCTTTTAAAAGTGCACAAGTCCTTAAGGTACTTTGAGTAGGAAGGTATGGTTTGGATTGCATCGAGAAGGGGAATGTTCAACTTGACTTGTGAGAAGATTTCCCTCAATTTTTCACTCAATTCAGGCTTGGTTTTACCCCTCATGCGTTGAGGAAATGGTGCAGGTTGTGGGGTTGTTTGTTGAAGAGGTGTTTCTTTGACAATGTTATCGCGATTTTCATTTTGATAATTTGGTTAATTTGAATATTCATCCAAGTTTGAATCTTCAGGTGGGTTCTGAATTAGTTGTTCAAGTTTCTTAATTGATTTCCCACTTATTAAAACAGTCACAACCTTTAGTTGTTCATGAGTTGTTTGAGTACAACTTGACTCTCCCCTTGAAGTTGAGGATGGCACCTCCTGAGTAGGAATGGGTTCCTTTCCAGTTTTGATGGTTTGAAGTTTTTGTTTAAGGGAAGAGACTTCCGAGTTTATCCTTTCCATTTGTTTTCACAGTTGTTCTAGTAGGCTTTGTGGAATAGTTTAGGTTGGTGCTTGAGAAGATTGGTTTATCCCGAGGGGATATTTTGGAGGTGGGATGGTTTGTTGAAAATGGACCGGTGGCTGTTGGTATTGGATAGGTTGGGTTTTGGAACTGTTTATGGGTTTGGTAGTCCTGATGGGGGTAAGGATTTTGTACCTGTGGTTGGCTATGTTGTTGGCTATCTTTCCAGCAGAAGCCTGGGTGGTCATTATACCTTGTGTTGAAGTTGTTTTAGTATTGAGGATTTTGAAAGTTTAAATAATTTACTTCTACTGGGGGTCCTCCTAAAAGAACATCCTTGATGGATGAAATGGTTGGGCAGTTTTCTATCTTATGGTCTTGTTTTTCACAAATTGGGAAAAAAGGGTCAACAGTTTGGATTTCATGGACTTTCCTAAGGTCTATCTCTTCAACCTTCATAGAGAGTTCTGTGAGTTTAGCCCTAAGACTTTCCTCTTATCTAAGTGTATGAATTCCAGTAGTTCTTTATGGATTTTCAGAATAAGGTGAAGTTCCCCATGTTTGGTTTTGTTCAGAAAGTCTTTCTAGATACTTATATACATCATTTGGGGATTTTTTTAAAGGTTCCATTACACATCATGTCAATGAATTGTTTGTTCCCCGGACCCAACCCTTCATAGAAAATTATCACTTGTTCAAGAATAGAAAAACCAAGGTGTGGAACCATGTTTAGAGTGTCTTTGAACCTCTCCCATGTTTTATAGAATGACTCTCCCTCTTTTTCAAAAAATTTTTGGATACTCTTTTTAAGTGAAATTGTTTTGTGGTGGGGAAAGTATTTTTTGTAGAATTCTCTTTGTAGTTGGTCCCAAGATTTTATGGATGATGGTATCAAATTGTTTAGCCAATTTTTAGCTCGATCCTTTAATGAAAAAGGAAATATCCTCATCTTAGCTGATTCTAGTTGATGTGGGGGACACATGGTTTCTACAATGTCATTGAATTCCTTAATGTGAAGGTAGGGCATCTCGGACTCCATTCCATGGAATGTGGGAAGATGGTTTAGGACATGGATTTTAAAGATGTAGTTGGAATATCCTAGGGATTTGTGTCTAATTAATGAGGGGGAATTGGTCTAGGAAGGTGTGAGGTAGTCATTCATGGTTTGATCAATTGCATTACCCAAGTTTGGGGCTGCCTCATTTGGGTTTCCGTTTTGGTTTCCACCTGGGTTTATGAGTTGGTTTCTTTGAATACCTTCCATTGAAATAGGCTCAATTTTGGAATCTGGAGTATTAGGAAGATTAGGATCTAATGTAAAGAGTTCTCTTGGTGTACTTGACTCCCCAACCCCAGGACTATCCACCCTAACTAGACGATTTGATTGATCGCGGGTGTAGGCGGACATGCTCCAAAAGAAAAAAAATGAGAAAGGGACAAGATAAGAGAATTTGGATGAGAAAAGAAGAAATGGGGGAGAATAGAATGTGTGTTTATATGAATAACTTGGGTCCCCAACAAAGATGCCAAAATTTGATTCACGCTCAAATTTGCCCAAGAGATGAAGGTAGAACGGTCCTTGTAGTTTAGCGTGGGTTATCGAATCCTCAGAGACCTAAGAAGAAACCTATAGACACGTACATTCTATGGACTATTTTTGGCTATGAAGTGGCCAACTTGGGTTTATTTTATATGGTTTTAAAGGATAACTAAAATATTTAAGTGAATTCAATTTAAAAGAGTGAGTTGATCCTAGGTTTTCACTTGGGGTGGATTGGACGTATTTCCTTTTCAATGATTTCAATTTCTTATATTTGAGATGAGTTCATTTAAGAAAATAAAACAACATCATCACGTACTGGTTTAATTCCCAAACCCTTTAATACTAATCACCTATACACTTTAAGGATCAAAGTTTTGAGCACTTCAAGGTAAATGTTCGTATTAGCACATGAAGTGTGTGGCCTTAAATTCAACAAGGACGACGGAGTTTAAAAATCATCAAATAAAAATCTCAATTAAAGAAGTGATTATACATTAATGGGGTGATAAATAACATCTAATCCGGCCAATTTATACTCCCTTGGATCAACCCATAAGTGGTTTATCCCTCCATTGATCCTATGGTTTCAATGGAAGCGGGAAGTAGACTCATGAGGGAGGAATTGAAGAAGTAAAGAAAACAATAAAAAGAAAATGATCACTCCACCGTTGTGTGAATAATTTCACAAGGTTTAGTGTGAATAAATTCACAACTTGAACCAATGGTATCAAATTGATATGAAGAACAACATAATAAGAGTAAAATAAGATATTTTATTAAGAAACTAAAGTGAATTGAACAACTTACATGTGAAAGACAAACTTGAGACAACAAAATCACAGCATAACATTACAATTGAACAAAGCACCAAAGATACTCAACTTCTCCACCACCTCTACCTTAAATAGGAATTTTTGAAGCCTTGAGTCGATCCTTAAATAGTAAAAGTCTCGTCAATTAATTTTGGTAGGCCATAGGTGGGTGGAAAGTTGAGATAGAGTTGATTTTTCCACCCTTGACCCGAGGTGGCATCCAGCTTTCATTCACCGAACAGACGCGCTTGGAAGTCCTTCTATATGGTAGAATAAGAGTGGAAAATAGAAGAATAAAATGTATCCACAGATGTATCCTAACCGCCTGTAAAATTTGGGCCCATTTGGAGTTGTATATTAGGATATATGGTTATATTAGTGGGATGTTTTTCTGGACCGCAGAATATGGCCCAGAATTTTTCTCTAACTTGGGCCGCCTAAATGACCATAATGGAGGCCGAATTAGCACTATATCTTGAAGAATGATTTGTTCCTATATATGTATTATAGAATCCATAGAAATTTGGGCTTCATTGGGTTTTTATGTTGGGACCCACAGTCTCATCAGTGGGATGGTGTCCAATCTGACTTCTCCAGAATTGTTTCCTTTCATCACAAAATATCCCCATCTTCTTCCATGAATTCTCCATTGATACCTAAATGAAACATGATCATATTGAAGTGTAGATAAATTTACCAAAATATAAAATTGAAATATGGATAATTATATTCCTTAAAATCAGATGAATCATTGGGTACTTTAAATGATGTTCAAAAATGTACCACATAATAGTGCATTTTAAGAAGGTATTACAATCATAACATGAAATGATGTTCAAAGTGTAAAATTCACTAAAATGGTGTTTATGAATAATAAATAACATGAATATTATATATATTAACAATTAATATTAGCCTAATTTAGTGTCTAATCAATTTTTAGGGTACAAGGCTTGAGAGGAGTGAAGAGAAGTGGGAGTGAGGGGGTGTTTTATAGTGGAGGCGAGGAGGGTTTTCATAATTTTTTAATCATTAGTTTATTATTTCTTTACAAGACAAGGAATATTAAGTATTACATGACCAAGAACAATAATAAATTCATGTGACTTAGAACCAATTGGTCTTACATCAGCAGATCATCATCAATGACTCAATAAATCCTTTATTTAGCATTTATCGTAAATTATCGCATTTTTCTATTCATAAAATTCAAGTATTTCAGAAAAATACCAAAAATTTACCCTGACCATTTTTTGATGTGTAGAATCTAAAAATGAAGTCATTTTTTCAAAAATTATTTTCTAATTATTATTATTTTAATATTTAATTAAAATCGTTATTTAATTGAAAAATATAAACACTTAAATTATTAATCTTCATTTTTAAGGTTCCTAAATTTATTTATACATTCATGGGTGAGGATACCATTCATAAGAGTCATATTAATATTCATAAGGGTATGTTACTATTCATAAGGTTTTGTTACTATTCACCAAAAATTAAGTTAATTCAATCAGACTCTAAATATCATCCTAAACACAACCGTGTATGTCAGATTTTCAAAATTCAAAACACACAAGTGGAAAATTTAAGTTCAATGGCTTGGATATGACTATCTCCTAAATAACCAAGTTTTTTTTCAAAGAAACTTAGTGATTTATGAAATATCAGCTATGACTCGTATGTATTTAAGAGAAACATACCATAAAATGTTTGGGGTGCTACATCAACATTATCATATATGGAGACTGATTCTAGATACACTATTCTCCAATAATCCTATCTTCTTATAGTCATCATTACATTTCTCCCCTCACAAATTTATCATCTCTAAAGTATAATTATTACACACTAATTCCTCAATTTATCAATTACCATTACTTTCACTATCATGTCAGCTGTATTCAGGATTCTAGGAATCTTTCTCAAATGTAAAGATACATCCTTTAATAATCCTATGATGAAATGATATTTTAGATTAATATGCTTTATCCTGGAATGAAATACCAGATTATTTACAAGATTAATCACACTTTGGCTATTAGAATACAATAAATTCACTCCTTTATACCCATTTAATTACTTCAACAAACTCCTCAGCCATATTATGTCCTTACTTGCTTCAGTAATAACATATTTTCCCTTTGTAGCATACAATGCCACAATATTATATAATTATAACACCCAACTAATAGCTATGAATATATAGGTATAAACATATCCTATAGTACTCTTTATGAAATTATCATCACCACCCAAGTATGAATCAACATATCCCTATAAATGAATTCCTGCCTTGAAACACCAATACATATCCTTACTCCCCTTCAAGTATGTCAACACCCACTTCACAACCTTCAAATGTTGTCTTCCTATATTTTCCATGTACCCAATGACAAATCTCATTGCATGTGTTATGTCAGGTTGAGTAAAAACCATGACATACATAAAAATCCCTACTGCTGCTGTATAAGGTATTTTTTTCATGTTGTTCATTACTCATCTTCGGTGATGCTCCTCTGGTAACTTGAAGCGACTCTCAATATAAATAGAAATTGGGTTTTCCTCCAGCATGTTGAACTTTCTCAAAACATTCTCCACATATGATGGTTATGATAGCTTCATGGTTCTAGTAACATAATCTCACATGATCCTCAACCCAAGAATCTTTTTCACCTCACCAAGATCCTTCATTTCAAATTATATTAATAATTACATCTTCAAATCATTGATCATTTTATCATAATCCCCTAAAATGCAAATATAATCCACATATAATAATAGTATGATATAAAAATTACTAAAAGATTTGAAATAGAAACACTAATCTATGCCACATATCTTGTAGTCATTCTTTCCCATGAATGAATCTAATTTCTGATTCAATATCCTTGGCACCTTCTTTATCCCATATGGACTCTTGTAAGCCTATAAACAAGACACACCTTTCCATAATCAAAAAAACCTTCTAGTTACACCACACACACACACAAATCCTTCTCTAAGTCTCCATAAAGGAATATAGTCTTTACATACATCTACTATAAATATAATCCCTCCGTAGCTATAGTGCTAAAAAAACTCTAATAATGGTTAGCTTAACAACATGAGATTTTTTTTAGTACAATACACACCCTCCTTTTATTGGAATTCCTTCACAACCATAATTTCATTATAAATTATTCTACTGTTATGTTCTTCCTTGACATGGTATACCCATTTGTTATATAATTTCTTATTTCCTTTTGGAAAAGTATAAAATTCTCCAGTTTTATTAGCATTAAATGATGAAATTTTAACCTTCATTATTAGATCCCACTTACTTAAATCATTCACCTATATTTCTTCTTTATAACACTTGGTTTCTCCACTAACAGTCAATATAAAAAAATATTCATGTCTTTTTACTAACATACATACCCTTGTTAACCTCTTAAGAGGTATCTTCAAACCATGTTTCTCCAGCCGATTCTTAGTCTACACAATCTTCTCATGAGATAAGGGTTCCTTTCTCGCACTATCAGATTCAATAACATGTCTATCCTTATAAAAAATATTTTCATGAAATATTACATTCTATCTTCTAATTTTTTTTATTTTCATCATCCTAGAAGTGGTAACCAAACCATCCATTTCCATATTGAATGAAATAACATTTATGGCACTTAGCATCCAACTTCTCCCTAAAAGCTGATTCAATATGAATATAATATAGATAATAAAATACTTTCAATGTTAAATATTTAACTTCTTTCCTATATATACTTCCTTAGGTATTTCTTCTCCCAATGGCACAGATGGACAACGATTTATCAGGTATGCTTCCATGTTAACAGCTTCAGCCTGAAAAACCTTGGGTAATCTAGACAGAAGCCTCATAATCTTGGAACTTTCAACACAAGTTCAATTCATGTTCTATACCACACCCTTTTTATAGGTGTTCTTAGAGTCACATTTTCCACATTAATTCTATTATTCACACAAAAATATTTAAACTTCTTCCCCCCATACTCTCCACTATTGTCGGATCTCAAACACTTCACCTTCATCCCTATTTCATTCTCTCAATACTCTTACATTTATGAAATATAGGAAAAACATAAAACTTATTTTTTATAAAATAAAACCCTACCTTTTGTGTTGATTCCTAAATGAATGTCAAATAATAAAGTGACCCAACAAGAAAATGTACAGGCATAGGTCCCTATACATAAGAATGTATCGAATCCAGTTTTCTTTCCTTCAATTATCTTCCTCTTTTATAAATGAAAATTTACTCTTCTTTCAGAGAATACGATACTTATAGAATATACTGTCCATCTATTTCATATCTGGTAGCATTCCATTCACTATAACAACCTTCATTCCCTTCTCACTCATTTGAACCAACATATAATTCCATGATTTTAAATCTATTTATGAATTCAAAGAAGTTACCATATAACTAGATTCATCAATCTTGTAAAGTGTTCCATTATTCTCTAACCATACTATAACCAAAACACCTTTTGTGATTTTCTATCACCCCTTCACAAATGTGGCACAATATGCATTATCACCAAGTTGTCTAATGGATATTAATTTTTTTGAAGTTATATCTAGCATTATTCAACATTAAAAAATTTACATTTTGGGTTTTAATTTTCACATCACCTTTTCCAAAAAAATTAATAAGTCTATCATCAATGAGATATACCTTTCCAAAATATCATGGAACTAAATTTTTTAAAAATTCCGTCACTATGATTGAGTTGAAAGAAGCACTCGAGTATAATATCCAAAACTCTATTAGATTTTCAACACTAAGAACTAGTGCATCATCAAAGAATTCCGAAGTATTATTCATTGTCTCAATACTTGAAGCCTTTTTTCACATCTTATAGTTCTTATTTACAAGTCTCTTCTTCCCAAAAACTCCCACACGTGGGACCTTTCCCTTTGGATTTATCCTAGATCCACCTTCTTGATTTTGACCCACATCTTGAGTTTCCCTGATTTTATGATCTATGTAACACATTGATATTTTGGTATATATTTTGTTAAATAAATACTTTGTTTAATATCTTTCTCTACACGCAACACCAAACTAAAATAATCCATGACATATTTATTATTAATAAAATTTAAGAATAATTAATCCTCTAGTAAATAAAAATATATTTAATAATTAAAAATTATTACATTTAAATGATATATAATTAATATTATTTAATATATAAAAAGATTTTCCATTTTCAAATAAATATTTAATGTATTAATAAATTAAAATCGATCACTTTTAATAGAATATTTTGATTATATAATATTTCAATATATTAACTAACATATTTATTAGGTCAGAGAAATGGTAATTGGGGGGTGTGGGTGAATTTCCTTTTTAAAAAGTAAAATGAATAAATAAATCGATGCTATAAAAAAAATGATGATTCAAATCAATAAATCAATATAATCAAAGTAAATTTTAGAAAAAATTGAAATAAGACAATAAAGAGAAAGTGATGTACAAAATAAACAGACACAGAACAATTTTATAAAAGATTTATATAATAGAACAAAAATGAACCCCTATGTATCCTACCCTCAAGAATTATTGAGAGGGTATATAACCCCTTGATTTTAATGGGAATAAAAAACAAAATAAGTCCCTTGATTTTGAATGTAAAAGAAAGAAACTAAGAAACCTTGGTTTTAACAGGAATCAAGAACCAAACAAAGAATCCATTAATTTTGAATAAAAATGGAAAGAAACCAAAAAACCCTTGGTTTTAATGGGAACTAAGAAACAATGAGAGATTTAGGGTTAAAAGAGATGGTTTTCCTTTTTTGAAAACCCATTACAAGGTAGTCTCAACTATCACTAAAGATAAGAAGGTGATAAGAGGCGAGAGAGAGAAAAATTATAATTACGATCCAAGGAGTTATACAACAAATAATAAAGATTTAAGATAAGAAAGAATAAGAAGGTACAATGAAATAATAGATAAAATGAATCTTGAAGGCACTTGAAGAAATTAGTTGAAGCTTGTGCCACCTTGGGTTGTGACATTAAATAAGATATTCAATTCCCACAGATGATTATTACTTGAACTTCTTTTGGGATTTAAGGAGAAAGGATGGAACTTTAAAGAACTTGGGGATTAAGGATCTTTTTAAGAATGAGGAATGTTTCACTTGATGCGCACGATAATTTTAAAAATAATAAAGCCTCTCTAAGCCTACTTTTATAGCCTCCAAGGTTTCTTAGGGTCTAGTGAATCAAGATAATGTGATTAAGACCCAAAAAGAAACTTTTTTACTACCATAAATACTACCTCAGACTAGTATTCTTGGCGCCACTAGATACCTAATAGCATCTATCAAGTAGCTGGTGGGATGATTGAAAACAAATGCTTCTGGACATCTCTTACCGGCTAACCAGTGCACTTACACTAGCTCGTTGGAGGACTCCTGCTATCTGAGAGTGGTCTTACCATGCCACTGGTTATCTGGTGGCACTGCACCAAGTAGTTGGTGCTTCCCTGCTGTAATATAAGTAAAAGAGGCCCTTTTAACTTGATTTGAACATGTTTTTAGTCTATATGCCTTCTCGCCTTTAATATTCAATAGAAAAAACCAAAATACACTTTAAACAACATGAAACAAGTTAGAACAACAAGGGAGTGTTTATTATCATTAAAAAAATAATGATATGAGGCACAACAATCTCTCCCTTTTTGATGATCACAAACACTTCATATTAAAATCAATAAGAGGAAGAGGGAAAAGTTAAAATGAAGGAGTTTACTAAATAAATGTGAAACCATGCCCCCCTTTTACATTTTGAAATTAAGTTCACCCCCTTGATGAAAGACCATTTTAAACTAACATTATTTTATCTTTTACTTCCATAAAAAATTCCCTCCTTCATGATTATCAGAAAATAAGTTTCAAAGCAAGAATGTTAGAGAATAAAAATAATATAAAAATATGACAATTAAACTCAATAATACATTGGATAATAAAAAATAATCTAGACAAAATCAATCATGAATAAAAAATTCCTTCAAAAAAACTTTTGAAAATAAGTATTCTTGAACCATGTATAAATATTTTCAAAGAATTAAGAAAATATTTTCAACAAATTAAAAGATCATTCCAAAAAATAGAATATTTAAAAACATGATTTTGAGAATAGAAAATTAAGACATATAATTTAAATCATTATTGGATAAGAGAGAGGAGAAAAATAAAAATTTAAAATACCCCCCTTAAGTAAAACAAATAAAACATATAAAAACTAGATACTTCCTAGATTTTATTTTAGATCTCAACCCTATGGATTTTCTTTTTTACAGTAACCTTATTTGATTTGGATCATCATTTAGTTGCATAGACACCATATGATTGATCAATTAAGTTCCATGATGAATCCCTATAATATATAAAAAAATATTTCCTTTTGGTACCCTACATGGTCTGAAAATGTTAGCATAAGATGATTTGGGAAAGGAAACAAATTTAATTATACAAACAAGTGTAAGTAAAGGTTCAGGAGCTCAAATTTACTTATATTTTTGAGAAATATTATAATAAAGATGTATATTTAGGCCTTCCATATATAAAATATTTTCAATAACATTTTTATATAATATGGACATATTTATGATAATATTTCAAAATTTATTATGATAAAAACTATTTGAAATGAAGTTAGTGGGTTTTGAAGAAGTATCATTATAATTTGACAAATCAAAATGATTGTTTCTTTTAACATATTGAGAACCAAGGATCGTATTAAGATATTTTTTACCTTGAGTGAATTATTAAAGATAATTTTTGAGATCTTTGATTTAATTTTAAAAAATTCAACACCAAGTTAATTTTTTAGTTTCAAAATAAAATCATATTTTTCTTTTAAAAGAAGACCTTTTTCTTAAACCACTTGCTTATACTTCTTTTAAAGACATAAATATAAAGAATCAATTTGAAGATAACAATTTTTTAGTTTATCACAAGTGTATTCTATTTCTTTATAACTTAAGAGTTTTGAAGAAGAAGAAGCACATAGAGAATATGTGGTAGAATAAGAGTGAGACATTAGAGTATTAACCTCGTTACCTTCCTTGATATATGCCATGAGGAATTTTGTACATTCATCACTTGATGAGGATGAATCACTCCAAGACAAAAAAATTCTTTCTTACTTACCTTTATTCTTATATTTTAACCTATTTTTGAAGATTGGAAAATTCTGTATTATATGAACCTTTTTGTTTCACTCATAGCACATCACTTCTAGAACTTCAATAAAATCTCTGTTTTTGGAATGTCATGATGATTTCTTCTTATTTAAGAGTTTATACAATTTTTTGATAATTTTTTCAAGTTCTCAATTATCAAAGTCACTTTAATATGAATCATCATCATAAATTGTTTTAAAATCAATTTTCTTCTTGGTTTCCTCAACCTCCATTGCTTCTTTAACTGCTTGGATTTCATCATTATTTCATATGCCATTATGGAGATGATGAATTCTTGAACCACAATAGTTTTTATATCAATGGATTATTAGATCATTGTGAATTTTTGATCCCATGAACTAAGTAAAACCCATATCATTTTCTTCAAAAAATATTTATGTGGACAAGTCATCACTGAGAGATTTTATACTATTTAAAATGTTAGTGAAATGAGTAAACATGAAAGTAATAGATTCATTTTCATGCATGGAGAAAATTTTGAAATATTGATGATACATATCTAATATAGCTTTATTTACTTTATTCGTGCCTTAATGTGTGATTTATAATAATTTACATATTTCATAAGACATTTTATAAGAAGAAACATGATTGAACTCATTACATTCAAGACTAAAATGTAAATAATTCATAGCTTTTCCATCTAATTCAAAAGATGAAATGTCTTGGGGAGTCCATTTATCTTTCAGTTCAGTTATATAAGTATAAACTTTCATTAATATTTTCTAAATAGTATATATAATATATCTAAGAAAAATAGACATGTGAATTTTCTAATATGAACAATCCACACCATAAAAAACTGGATCATGTGAATAAGAATGAGATTCCATAAAAAATAATACTTTGAAATTTATAAAGATTTTGAATGTTTTTTTTTGAAAATGATAATTTAAAATAAAAATAATGGTCTCCTTTGATACCAATTATTGGTATCAAGGTAAAAATATTTTCAAAAAGAGTTTTTGAAATAAGGTCAAATACACCCTTTGATACTAATTATTGGGTTGGAGAAATGGAAAGAGGGGGTGAATTTACTTTTAAAAAAATAATATGAGTAAATAAATTGATGCTATAAATGAAATTATGATGTAAAGTAAGAAATCAAAATAATAAAAGTAAAGCATAGTGGAAATTAAAACAAGTCAATAAAGAGAAAGTGATGTGGAAAATAAATTTAAAGACACACTTTGATAATAGAGTTCGATAATAACACATAAAGGTTCCCCTACATCTCATCCACTCAATAATTATTGAGAGGGTATTTAACCACTTTATTTTAATAGGAATCAAGAAATAAAAAAGTACCTTTATTTTTAATAGAAAAATAAGGAAACCAAGAATCAAACAAAGAATCCTATATTTTGAATAGAAAAATAAAGAAACCAAATGAACCCTTAGTTTTAATGGGAACCAAGAACCAATGAGAGATAGAGGGATAAAGGAGGTGGTTTTACTTTCTAGAAAACCTATTGCAATTAAGTCTCAAATCTCACTAAAGATAAGTAGGTGATAGGAGGAGGAGATATAGAGAAATTACAATTTAGTGACAAGGGGTTATACAAAAAAGAATACAGGATCAAGAGAAGAAATAATAAGAAGGCAAGAAGAAATAATAAATAAAATAAATATTGAAGGTGAACGAATAAAGTCGTTGAATCTTGTTCCACATTTGTTTGTTACTTTTAAGCAAACATTCAATTCCTATGGATGATGATCGTTTTAACTTCTTTGGAAATTAAAGGATAAAGGATGGAACTTTGAATCACTTAAGGATTAAGGAACAATTGAAGAAAGAGGAGCGTTTCATTTGACGCACATGAAAATTGTATGGAGAATAAATCCTCCCCAAGCCTCCCTTTATAGCCTCCAAGGATGACCAGGGTCTAATGAAATCGATCTAAGGAAATTAAGATCCAAAATAGATACTTTTTGACTGTCATAAATGCTCCCTTTGACTATCAGTCCTGATGCCACTAGATACCTGATATCTGCCATCAGGTAGCTGTTGGGTTGCCTGGAAGTAGCTTCTTCTAAAAATCTACCACTAGATAGCTGGTGGAATCCTTCTAGATGAGAGTATTATTAAAATTCCACCATCTATCCGGTGGCACTACATCGGGTAGCCGGTTCTACCCTACTGCAACATTAGTAGAAGAAACCCTTTGAATAAAATTTGAAGTTGTCTTTAGGCTGGATGCCTTTCTGCCATTAAACTTTTATAGAAACAACCAAAATACACTTGAAACAACATGAAAAAATTTATAAAAACAATGGATTGTTTTTTATCATTAAAAAAATTATGCTATGAGGTACAAATATTAATATTATTGAGTTAGGAATTGGCATGAGATAGTACTAAGAACACTTACTATTTAAAAAGGTCATTTTTCAGTAAAAGCACTTTTCTTTATACTTTCATTTATGATAAATTTATAAATTTTATAATTTTAATTATAGAAAAATAAATCTCTTTTTGAATTCCACATATCAATATTATCCTAAGGTGAATTTTTGAAATTTTTATAAAATAATTAATTTTTAAATGAATAGTGAAAATATTGTTTTTACCAAAAATGTAACATTATAAGCAAGAAATAGAAGTTTATAAAATATTTTATCTGGTAATAGTTTTATTTAATAATTAAAACTATATATTTTAAAATTACCATGTTAAACTTATAAAACCTGTGATTAACATTTTAGTTACATAAGTAATATTTTCTAATAAAAATGTTTTTGGTATTTTCTTTTAATTAAATAATATTTTGGTAAATTTTGGTTTTGGATTGATTTTAAAAACACATAAGATTTATTTTATTTATAATAAACCAATTTATATCATTATAATAAAATAAATTGATAATTTTCTCCCACACATAAATTTTAACCTTAAAAATACACTTTCTAAAAATAGGTTTTTACGCGTTACATATGCCAATGTTAATTTTTTTTCCTTATATATAGAAATTTTATATGATAAAATGGATTTCATATTTTTATTTAGTAGGTATAAATTATTTAATTAGTTAATCTTTAGTAATTTGAAGTAAATTATATATGTAGAAACTAATTACCGTAGTAAAATATAAAATAGTAAAAGTAATAAATCAAGGGGTAAAGGGCTTGAAACATGTTATAAACTTGTTTAAAATTGAGTAGATGAGATATAATCAAAATAATATCATCCTATAATCCATAATTTTTTATTTTGGATCCACTTGACATGTGAAACACATGGTCTCTTTATATTAAGTTGGAATATTTACAAAAATTACATTCTCACCACTAATAAAAGGGGTCTCTCACCACCCATTCAAGAACACTAAAAGAATTTGGTTTCCACATGAAACTATACCCATTATAATTAATTTACAACCATATTCCTTTTACTTGATGCTATTTTCATAATATATTTAATTAAGTCCTTGATTTCCAAGGATTCTTCCAAATGAATGCCTAATTTCTCAACGCAAGTGATTTATTTTCTTAAAATTAATTTATTTTATTTCTCACCTTCCAAATATAATTTTATAATTATTATATTATTAAATTAGTGTTTTTTATATACTTAATGTTATTATTCTAATGTAATAATTATTAATCAACATTTCCCTTTTCTATTGAAAAAAATGAAATTATCCTTTGTGCATTGTGTAGACCACCGCCTCCACGAAGCGACGTCTTCCATTTTTACCACAATATCTATTCATTGCTTATAAAAGTTAAATTTAGGAAAAAATGTGAAATATATAATATAATTATTATTATTAATATATTAATTATAATTCACCTTCTTTCCTTCTCATTCTTTGAGAAACAAAAATGTTAACCGTGTGTTGTGCGGACTACCACCTCCACGAAGTAACGTATCTCAATTTTCATCTAGATTATTTATTTTTTGTTAAAAAATCTTCAAATATGATTCACCATATTAAAATTATCTAAATAATATCCTTATGATTATGTAATAATGATATTATTAAAAAGAAAATCACTTTCATAATCACAATCATCCATTAATTATAATATGTTCATGTTTGGGCTGGTCTAACCACCTACTTGAACCATGCTATAAAATAATATCATAGATAAATATGGGAACATAATTAATGATAATATATGATATAAATAATCAAATAATTTTTTTTTTCTATAATGGTAAAATTAATATTAAACTCATTAATTAAGATACCAATGTCTGTTAATTAAAAAATCATTGAAACATTCTCATCACCAATTTCATCTTTAAGGGCTGCAACAAAAAATCTAATAGAATGAAATTATAAAATTATAAATAATTATAAAAAATAAATTTCAGTATCTTATATGATATGAAAATTATGAACTTTGGGAGAATAATTAATAGCAACACCACTATTATGAAACCAGTTCAAAACGATCAAGATAACTCACACCTCGTATTAAAAATAGATAATAACCAACTAATATAAATATAGGGAATAATTGTAAATAAAGATATAAAAGTTTATATACATGAATAATATTAATATATATGTTATTAATATGGTTATGTTTTTTATACATGAGGTTAGAGTATGATCAACTAAGCAGGAATTCAAAGTAAGGGTTACTTATCTCAATTTTCACCCCTTGAGATATATTTCTTATTATACATCATGTTTTATTTGGAGTAGTGTATTTAATAATGAATTAATTTATTTTAAAAAATTTATTTTATTCATGGTTTTTTAATATCCATATCATATTCTCTCTTTAAATGAATTTTAATTTTAAAGATACCAATGTTGTAAGGATTTTTTTTAACTCAACTCCCTCTGTTGAGTTATGATGCTTCCTATTGAACTTATTTTTTTCAAGATTAGTTTATTTCACTTTAAGAGTTTATTTCATGGTACTTTCTATTTCACTCTAGTGAAAAATAACCTTTTAATTAAGACATTTTACCTTGCTAAAATTTCATTCCTAAAAAGTATATCATTGTTGAGAATAATTCTCAACCTATTTAATGGTGATTTCTCCTTATTGACTATATTTATCTGTCCTACCAATGTTTTAATTTATAATAAAAAACCTAAATATGTTTCATATCATGTGAACTGTATATTTTCCTTCCACTTTTTTAAAATGAATTTTTGTTACTTGTTTTACGATGTGAGTTTCTAACAAAGATATTTCAAAATATTTCAAAATGTTTTCCATCCTTTCAAATGTTTTATCTTCCACCCCACATTTATTTTAATAAACTTTATGTCTTTTCAAGGATATATTATTGAATATTCTTTTTCAAAGGTAAATGTGTTTCAAAATTTTCACTTAACCTTTTTAAAAATATATTTTAATTTGACCTGTAACTTTTCCTTTTTATGAATGTCTTCTAAAATCTCTTTTTAACATTAATCCGCATGAATACATATTTTCACCACCTTTGTTTCTTTATGTGAAACATTATATCTACGTTTTCATTATTTCTAAAAGAAATTATTTTCTCCTAAATTTATTAAATATTTATTTTAAAATGATTTTAAAAGATCAAGGATATTTCTTATTTCCAATGTGATTTTTCTAAAACTCTTGAAAATTATTTTTCATTTAATTCATTGTTCTTTGGAATATCTTATACTTGATTGAGGGTATTTTCAAATAATTAAATACACATTATTTATCTTTATAGATTATGTAATTTCCTTCTCTATTGGAGGAATGATCCATTACTACCTTTATCTTTCCTAATTATCCACTATGTATAAATATAAGCTATATTCCATTGTTTTTATTCTATGAACACTCTACATGTCCCTCCTATGATTGAAGGGTGTTAACCTAGATTATATATATAGATTTATTAAGTAAATTATTGGCTTAAACATGCACCCTTTATCTATATAGTGTAAATACCATATTCTTTATAATCTCGATTGAATGATATTTACCTAAAAAGTTATTGAATATCTTTGGATACCTATTTATTTTCCATGGGTATATCATGTTATGATTATTGATGGAATTATGAATGTTTTTTTATGTGTTTCCATTTTAAAATGATATAAAACCCATTTTATTTCCTTGGTTTCTTTATGATATGATGACGATTTCTTTTTTGTGGCACACATATGTATGGATAATTATGAGTGAGGTTCTATATCATTCTATAATTCATTGGATTAAGTTTATGTATCATGATCTCAAAAGGGTACACATGAGGATTTATCCCAAGACAAAGGGTATACGAGAGGATTTATCCCAGGAAAAAGGGTACACAAGTGGATTTATCACAGGCCAAGGGGAATATGAGAGCTTTCATCCCAAGCCTAAGGACATACGAGAGGATTATCCCAAACCCAAGAAGGTACATAGGTAGTTAAAACAAGACTACTATGTGATGAATGTATTGGTAGATAGACTTGTCATATGGTTTCTACGCTTATGTTTATTCCATAGTTATATTCTTATTTTATTGAATATATTATTCTCTCATGTATTATACTTATTGAATCATGTTTTCACACTCTTTTGATTCATGTATTATGTTATGACAATCCTTATTCCATGATTTATGATATACCATTTTTTGAGTATAACTTTATTATGTATCCTAATTATAACCATATTTTCTTCTTATTCTCTTTTATAATTTTTGATTGTTATCACTTATGTTTACCCTAACTGAGTATCTCAGGCCACCCATTCCTTATGTTTCTATTTACCCAAGTTATGAAGAAAATTAATACATAAGATATGTCTAGAAGATTATATCGTGTGGAGGATTTATGGGTGATGTTTAAAGCTTGTTATGGATTAATTATTTGTTTATATAGTGAAAAAAATATTCATTTAATGCTAATAACATGGGTTTTACAAGTTAAATATTTTTCAAAACTCTCTAAAACTCTAAACCTAAAAAGTCCATTGAAATTTAAATGTTACATTATTTTTGAAATATATTTTAATTAAGGATGTGTATCAAAGTTAGTGTGTAAAGTATATTGTTTTATCACTCGATCTAGGAGTTCAGGTCTAGGGTACCTTAATTGGAATCATAGGTGGGTTTATATAACTTTATAGGTTATGATGTTATCAATTGAAGATAAAATAAGAGTTATAATGGTCATTAAGGATTGATAGTTTAAGGTTGATTGTAGTTTCAAAGGTATAGATAAACCCTCAAGTTTGATTTACTAAATATTTTATGTTTGTTAGGAATTAGTACAAGATATATTTAGAGAAAACCTTATGAATAAGTATAACTATAAAATAACATCCTGATATTTTGGTAGGTAGAGATTATGTGGTTATATTGGTAATAAAATCCCTATTTTTATACTACAAGTGGATGTAGGCTTTGAAAACAATATACATAGGGGTAATAACCCTATAAAGGGCATGTTGGGTATTAATTCAATCATCATATGGTGCATGAAAAATGGGACTAACTACATACCTACTTTGGAACTCTCAAGGGATATGATTTGGTTAATTTACATTATTTTTACAAACCATTATGAAATATTTATTTCATAAATACTTTGGTGGGTTAGGTTAATAATTATGAGATAAAACAACTTAAAGAAACCTATATTGAAATAATAGTGATCCTAGTTGTACTAAAATAATTATGGACTAACATGATGGTTATGTAAAATGATATATATTGAGATTAAATTTTCTTGAAGTCATTTATGATATTTACATTATGATGTTATTATTTATCACTCATGATTAAAACTTTTTGTTTTATAAATTGATGTATATAAGAGGAACCAAGTTAATAATAAATGTGATTAAAAATGTGGTAATTGTCTAATTGAGAAAAAAATGGGATAAAATATGGATTTGAAAATATTACGGTTATTCTCACCCAACTATCTCGAGTTTTGATTAATAACTTGAGTCTTTCCAGAAATATGAGCACAAAAAAAAATAGAAGAATCAAGTTTCATAAAATATCAATTGAAAAATATAATCAAGGAAAGAATATTAAACTTACTACGTGTCAAAAATGTGGGAAGAAGAACTCAAGGGAATATCTCAAAGGAACAAGAAAATGTTTCAAGTGTGGAAGGATTGACCATCAAGCTCATGATTATCAAATAGAGATGAAGAGGTCATCAAATATAATGGAAGGTGTTGGAGAACAAACTAAAACACCATCCACACATCAACACTTTAAATACAAGGAATTTGGGTATTATGCAAATCGATGCCCTAATCTAAGGATAGACAAGGATTATAGGTATCAACAACCTCCTAAACCAAGGGAATAAGGGAAAGACTATCCAATCACAACTATTAAATTGGATCATGATAATTAATGTAAACTTATCCTCCAATATATATTTGTTTATGAATTATTTTGATTATGATCTATGGAATCTATGGATTTTTCTAAGAACATTAAATCACCATCTCGATGATTTGATTATCGAAGAAAAATTCATATTATAATTTACCCCAAGTTAAATTTTATATTAATGTGCCTCATGAAAATATTTTTACCCTTAATTTAGATTAATTCAATGTTATTTTGTAAATATATTGGATATGTCTACCTAGAGTCAATAATAATCAATAAAATACTGAAATCACATTTTCTATTTCAAACAAACCTATGATCATCTATTAATGAAAGGATGAATACAAGATCTCTTATAAAACTAATTCTATTATAGGAGTTATGATACATAATCATAAGAGATATTTAGATCAAACTAGTTGTGAAAAACCCAATATTAGGATTGACCTATTCTAAGGTAAAATGATATATTTCATAACTTTGTTGATAACACTTTAGAAATTATCTCATGAGTCACGTCTATACCTTAGTTACCCTCAGTTAGTTTCACTAGTAAATGATAATTAAATTATTAGGAAAAAATTTATTTATGGGGGGGATGTAATACCATGATATTTTGAATATTTATTATTAATTTTTTTAATAATAATAAAACCTCTAGTAAATAAAAAGATATTTACAAATTAATATGCTTATATCTAGAGGATATATAATTAATATGATTTAATATATGAAAGTATTTTCTATTATCAAATAACTATTTAATGTATTAATAAATTAAAATATATTTCTTTTAGAATATTATTTTGATAATATATATTATTTCAATATATTAGCTAACCTATTAACATAATTGAGTTAGGAATTGGTTAAAAAGATCACTTTTCAATAAAAGAAATTTTATTTACATTTTCATTTAAAAGATAAATTTATATATTTTTTAATTTTATAAAATTAACTTCATTTTTGAATTCCACATATTAATATTATTCTAAGGTGAATTTTTGAGATTTTTCTAAAATAATTGATGTTTAGGTTAATAATGAAAATACCATTTTTATCAAAATTTTAACATTATAAAAAAGACCTAGAAGTGTATAAAACCTTTTAATTTTTCATATATTTATTTAATAAGTTAACCTACACATTTTAAAAAATAATACGTTTAAGAGAAATATATCCAATTTCTGGAGATGCCGCCGTTGAGAGCTTCGCCTTCGTGATGCCCTAGCTTCATGCCGCCGAGATCTGCTCCCCCCTCCCTATCGGAGGGGGGAGTTTCGCGCCGGTTGCTGCCTACTAGGGAGGATGTTAGCCCTTCAATGCCTTTCCCTAAGATTTCACTTGCCCCGAAAGTGCCAAGTCTATTCCGGGAGGCGCCCCAGCTATCTCTTCTTACATCGGAGGTTAATAGCACTACAGATCTATGTAAGTTCACTTTGGTGGCCCGATTTCGTCCCCAAAGGCCCTCGGTGGAGGAGTTTGCGCAGTTCGTCTCCAAATATTGGGTGTTTCGTGAGAATGTGGTCGTCGGTTTGCTTGATAAGCGGCACCTCATGGTTCGTTTTAGCTCGGAGGAGGACATGATAGTTTCCTGGTCAAGCTCTTTAAGAAGGTGTGGTGCTTCTTTCTTTTATTTCTTCCGTTGGAGCTTTGAGTTTCATATGAAGCACGACCCTTCCTTGATCGCGACATGGGTAAGCCTCCCCGACCTTCCTCTTTCCTTTCAAAATCCCTCAATTCTTTGTGCAATTGGTAACATGGTTGGCTGATTTCTTTGTTCTAATCAATGAACGGAATCTGTGTCTCATCCAATTTGCCCGAGGATTTGCGTCGAAGTTGATGTCGCGAGGCCTCCAGTGCGCTGTGTGTGGATTACTGATGAGCAGGAGTTTCATTGGAGGCAGGAGGTTGTTTTCGAGTCATGGATGAAGTTCTGTGTGCACTGCCAGAGGTTTGGGAATACGGAATCTGTTTGCCGTAATGGAGGGAGGAGTGATGGACCGCGGGTGATGAAAGGGCTGTGTGAAGAAGGATGTGCTGTCAGTAGTGTGTTGCGGCCGGCTCAATAGGTAGTGAGGCATGGATGTGAAGATGTTGTCATGAGTGCCGATGTTTCACCTGAGGTGTGCTTCATGGCCGAAGGTGGTTCTGGAGAGGGTGGCCGGAAGGATGCCCCTTGTAGTGAGGATCTCCTGGTTGACGCTGGACCAAAACTGGCATGTGGTGTGAAGGAAATTCAGACAACCTTGAACCCATCGGTGTTGCAAGTGTTTGACAGGTTGAAACATGATCTTGCAGTGGAGTCTCGGCCTACTACGGAGGGGAGTTCTTGTCATCTATAGGAGAGGGTTTTGCGTTGTTTTGCAGGTGTTGAGGAGGAGGTTTTGTAGAAGGGTGCTACTGAGGTAAATAAATGCAATTCTTTGGAATTGCTGGACATTCAGGAGGGGAATACTGGTCTTGTTGTGGTGGAGGAGCAGCAAGAACCAGGCGCTTTGTAGGGGACCCATTTGCAGGAGGTGGCTTGCAACTCAGTGCAGCCAGAGTTAGTGTTTGGTTCTGTTTTGGGTCCGGATGCCCATGTTTTGGGGGCTTTGGAGGTTTGTATTCCAGAAAGGCTGGTTGGGGATAATGGGGGTGTGGAGATCATGATCTCCACTGGTAACAGTTTTACAGAATTGGAAAATGAGGAGCTACTGCATGATAAGGAATCTGATGTGGGGCAGGAAACTGGTCTTTTGAAGAATACGGTTGATTCCCTGGAGGTTGAAAATGGGGGAGGTGTGATGGACGTGGTGGATCAACCACAATGTCTTTCTATTTCTGCCAACAGTCTGGGCAAGAAGGATTGTGGTTTGGAAGCTGGCTTTCAAGATGTGAAAATACTCGGAGGATGGGGTGATATCTCAGAGAGTGACAGGGAAGAGGCCAGTGGGGTGGTACGACCTTCTTACAGTAATGCTGTTTAGGGAGCAAGGATGAAAGAGCAAGAGGATGTCAGTGCTAAGACCGCCCCACCACAGAGAAGAGTGAAGAAGGACTATTCTTATCTTCCAAGGCCAGTGTCCACTAGATCTTCTTCCAGGAGGGACAGTTGGGCTATGCAGTCTTCAAATGAATTTCTCACCTTGGAGAAGTTGAATCTTATAAGGAAATATGCCAAGGTTCTTAAGCACTATGAAAGCTCGGAGTGGGAGACAGATAAAGCAGAGGACTTAATCTTCAAAGGGGGGGGGGGGTGACGAGTATAAATTCGATGATATGTAGTTGTTCAGGACCTCTTGTAACTACTTTGCTTTTCTTTTATTAATAAATGGTCAGAGGCTTGCCTCTGGCTGAGCGTTTCTAGGTAATATGTTTAATTTAAAAACCTATGATCAATATTATTGTAACTTAAGTAATATTTTCCAATAAAAAATATTTTTGGTATTTTCTTTTAATTAAATAATATTTTTGTAAAATTTGGTTTTATATTGATTTTAAAACGAATTTTATTTATTTATTTTATAATAAACCAATTTATATCATTATAATCAAATAAGTTTTTAATTGTATCTTACACATAAATTTTAATCTTAAAAATACACTTTTTCTAAAAATGAGTTTTTATGTGTTACATGCAGTAATGTTAAAATTAATTTTTATTAAATATATAAATTTTATATGATTAAATTTATTTCATATTTTTAATCAGTAGTTAAAAATTATATAATGAGGTCTATTTTATTTTTATACATTAAAAGTAAATTACTTAGGAAAAAACTAGTTACCACATTAAAATAAAAAATAGTAAAAGTAATAAATCAAGGGGTAAAAGGATTTAAATATGATAAAAAATGTTTCTAATTGAGTGGTTGATATATTATCAACCTTATCTCATCCTAAAATTCAATATTTCCAATTTTTGGAGCCACTTGACATGTGAAACATGTTCACCCTTTATATTAAGTTGAAATATTTACCAAAATGCCATTCTAACCACTTATAAAAGGGGCCTCTCACTAGCCATTCAAGTCCACTCAAATAATTGAATTTACACATAAAAATATTAAAATTATTATTAATTTATAACTCTCTTACTTGTACTTGAGTCTCTGGTTACAAGTGATTGTTTTAAGACCTCCATTTCTCATATGAGTACTTTCTTTTCCTAAACTTCATTTATTTTATTTCTTAACATAAAAATATAATTTTATAATTCCTATATAATGAAATAAATATTTTTTGTATATTTAATGCTATTATTCTAATGTAATAACTATTAACCACATTTCCCCTTTTCTATTAATAAAAACGAAACTGTCATTTGTGCATTGTGCGGACCACTGTCACCATAAAGCGACATCTTCTGTCTTTCACTGCCACCTCTATCCACCAATTATAAAAGTGAAATTGAGAAATAAATTTTAAATATATAATATAATTATTATTATGAAGATATAAATTATAATTCATCTTATTTTCTTCTCATTATTTGAGAAATGAAAACATTAACCGTGCGTTGTGCGGACTACTCCCTCCATGAAGTAACGTATCTCATTTTTCATCTAGTTTATTTATTATTTTTTAAAATATCTTTAAATTTGATTCACCACCTTAAAATTATCTAAATAATTTCATTATGCTTTTATAATAATGATATTATTCCAAAATAAACCACTTTCATAATCATAATAATCCATTAATTATGGTATGTTCATGTCTGGGTTGGTCTAACCACCTACTTGAACCATGCTATAAAATAATATCATGTATGGATATGAGAAAATAGTTATTTATAATATATAATATAAATAATTAAAAAATATTTTATTTTGGACATGCAATTTTAAATTAATATTAAACTCATTAATTAAGATACCAATATTCATTCGCTAAAAAATCACTGAAACATGCTCATTGCCGATTTTATCTTTAAAGATCATAACAAAAAATACAATAGAATGAAATCATAAAAGTATAAATAATTAAAAAAAATAAATTATAGCACCTTTTTTGATATTGGAATGATTAACTTTGTAATAATATTGAATAATAAGACCTTTATTAAGAAACTAGTTCAAAATGATCAAAATTACTCACACCCGATATTGAAAATAGAAAATAACTATCTAATATAAATGTAGAGAATAATTGTAAATGAAGTTAATAAAAGTTTATATAAATGAATAGGTTTATAATAAATGTTATTAATATGGTTATGTTTATTATGAAGGAGGTTATAGTGTGATTAACTAAGTGAGAATTCAAGGTAAGGGTTTCTTATCTCAATTTTCACCCCTTGAGACATATTTATTATTATACACCATGTTTTCTTTAGAATTGTGTACATAATACTTAATGAATTTACTTTAACATATTTATTTTATTCATGAGGTGTGAATATGCATATCATGTCCTCTCTTTAAATTGATTTTAATTCTAAATATACCAAATTTTTAAGGGTTTTTGTCAACTAAAATCCCTTTATTGAGTTATAATGTTTCTTTTTGAACTTATTTCTTACAAGTTTGGTTTCTTAAACCATAAGATTCTGTTTAATGGTACTTTCTCTTACACTCTAGTGTAAAATAACCTTTTAATTTAGATGTTTTACCTTAATAAATTTTCATTCCCCAAAATTATATCATTGCTCTTTAATGACGATTTCCCCTCCTTGTCTATATTTTACTTTTCTAAAAATGTTATAATTTAATATTGGAAAACTAATTATGTTTTATATCATGTTATATATATATATATTATTTATTCCATTTTAAAAAGGAATTTTTGTTATTCTTTTTATGATGTGTGTTTTCAACAAAGATATTTCAAAATATTTTAAAAAATATTTACATCCTTTCAAATGTTTTATCTTACACAACGCATTTATTATGACAAAATTTATGTATTTTAAAAGACCTATTATTAAAGTTTATTTTTAGAGGTTTATTTTTTCAAATTTTTCACTTTATATTTTTTAAAATATCTTTTTAAAGTGACCCATAACTTAATCTTTTTATGAATTTCTTCTAAAATCTCTTTTTATTTTTTTTTTCATGTGAACAGATTTTATCCTCCATTTGTTATTTTAAATGAAACTTTATCTATAAATTTTCATGGTTTCTAAAATAAATTATTTTCTCCTAGATTTATAAAATATTTATTTTAAAATTATTTAAAAATATCAAGGATATTTATTATTTCTAATTTTTTTCTAAAACTCCTAAAAAATATTTTTCATATAAGTCATTGTTCTTTAACATATCTTATACTTGATTAAGGAATTTTTTAAAATAATTTAGTCCAACTTATTTATTTATATATATTATATAATATCCTTATCTTTTGGAGTAAAGATCTATTACTACCTTTTTCTTACCTAATCATCTGCTATGTATAAATATGAGCTATGTTCCAATGTTTTTTCTTTATGAACAATCTATATTTAGTTACTCTAATTGAAGGGTGTTTACTTATATTCTATAAGTAAATTTATTGGAGAAATTATTGAATTAATTGTATAACATTTATCTATATGGTGTAAATACTATATGCTCTATTATCTTGATTAAATGGAATTTACCTAGAAAGTTAATGATTATTTTTGGATACCTATTTATTTTATGTGGGTATATCATGTTATTAGTTTTGATGGAATTTTTAATGTTTTACTCACGTGTTTCCATTTAAAATGGATATGAAACACATTTTATTTCCTTGGATTGTTTATGATATGATGGTGATTTATTTTATGTAGAACACATATGTATGGATGATGATGAGTGGGGTCCTATATCATAAACCAATAAATTGATTTAAGTTTATATATCATGAGATAAAAAGGGTATATAATATGATTTATCCCAATATAAAGGGTACATAAGAGGATTTATCCCAATCCAAATGGTACACGAGAGGATTTATCTCTAGACAAAGGGGTACAAAAGAGGTTTTATCCCAAGTCTGAGGGTACAAATGAGGATTATTTCAAGACCAAGAAGGTACATAGGCGGTTATACCAAGACTACTATGTGACAAATTTATTAGTTGGTAGCCTTTACATATGGTTTCTATTCTTATTTTTATGCAATTGTTTTTTGTTTATTCTCTTGACTATATTATTCTCTCATGGATCATGTTTGTTAACTCATGTTTCCACACTCTTTTTATTCATGTATTATGTTATTCCAATCCTTATTCCATAATTTATGATATATTCTTTATTGGGTATAACTTTATTATATATCCTGATTATACCCATTTTCTTATCTTATTCTCTATTATGATCTTTGATTGTTATCGCTTATTTTTACCCCTATTAAGCATCTGAGGTCACCCATTTCTTATGTTTTAATTTCATTAGGTTACGAGGAAAAATAACATGTAATATTTGTATAGAATATTATCTTGCGTGGAGTATTTTTGGGAGATGTTAAAGGATTTTTAGGGATTAAGAATTTTCTTATATAGTGAGAAAAATGTCCATTTTATATAGAGAACATGGGTTCTATAAGTTAAATATTTGTCTTTACTCTCTAAAAATACAAACCAAAAAGGTCATTGGAATGTAAATTCTACATTATTTGTGAAATATATTGAAATTAAGGATGTGTATCAAATCCAATGTATAAAGTATATTATTTTTAGCACCAGATTTGGGAGTATGGGTATGAGGCACCTCAATTTACTCCTTCCTTCAACATTAATTACATTTATAGATAATTTTTATAATTATATTCTATAGTATATTCATTAAGGATTATATGATAGTATTTATTTAATTTCAATTTATAATATCCACAAGAACTACTCACTGATGCAATAATCACATATTTTCTTTACAGTAGTGATGATAGGAGAAGAAACACATTCATTTAATCTAAAAAATTCAATATGTACCAAACTCAAATTGATTGAAATAATATTAAATTAATTAATATGATATATGATTGAATTAAATTCAACATTATTTTAGTTGAACAAACCTTTTATCAAGAATAATTTGTTCGATGTTGAAGTATTTTCATACAGATTGAAAAAGTCATCATCAAACCCATTGTTTCCATATCCACCTTGATATTGTATGGAACATTTTTAAAATGTATAGTGTATGATTCTTAGGGATTTTCTATCCAAAAATTCCCAATCTACATTTGGCATTGTTGCTGGTTCCCCCCAGTTAGTCGTAGGTGCATCTTTTTTTGATATAGATAATATTCAGTCTATATCTTCTAGAACACAAACTCATTTACATAAATGTGATCAATCTTAAACTTTACATCATTTAATTATATTGTTCACGAAAAATTTATGGACACTGAACCTAAAAACAGGCCTTGACACCACTTGTTATGGAAATTAGAGAATAAAAAATAAAAAATTTGAAAGAAAATAAAACACAACAATTCACATGACTCGAGAAGTGTATCCTATATCAATGTAGGGGAGCATCATTTCACTATTTTTGTTAAATAGGAACTAATAACTTACTATAATAGAGAAACACACATATTATAGTATCTAAGTAAATTTTAATGATAATAGAATTAGCACGTAATAAGTTTCTGAGTTGAAAAATGGATTTTATATGAAATAAATTTCTAGTTCCACCACATGCACATAAATGTGAAATGTTTAATTCCATGTGTCTATGTACATCCTATGTGAAAATTTATTTTTGAGTCTCCATGTGAACCCTATATAAAACTATAATTTATGAATCTATGTTCCAAAACAACCCCATGGAATTAGGGCTCGATGTATAGTCTGGATCACATCAAAAAATCTCCACATATGTAAATACATATATCAGTTGTTTGAAATGAAATAATAAATTTCATATAAAACTAGACTTCCCATGGTTTAAAAATGAAAGAAACTATAATAACTATAAGAAAAATTAGAAATAAAAAATGAAGGTAGTATTGAGTTGTAGTGAAGGTACTTATTCAAGCTATTATTCTAAAAAATAAAAGGATTCAATAAATCTATGTCTGCCGGAAAGTGAAAAAAAGGTCAATGATTCTAGTGGTGATTCAAATTTTGATTATAACTATGATTCTTGAAATAAATAAGAATAATTTAGAGGATTTGAATGAAATGGTTGATAAAATGAAAAATAATATTGTTAATATTGACACGACCTAACCCACCAGGACTCCACCCAGGTTAGTGGTAAGCTAAGTGTGCCGCCCCAAGCCTATATCTAATATGTTAGGGGCTGGTGACTAGAAATGAGTAGACATATCAAGAAATATGGAAAACCTTATTGTATATTAACCTATAATAAAAATATATCTCTAATGCATAAAATAACTAGAGATGCTAGAATAATATATATATGACTGATCAGTATACAACACATGCACGAGACATCAAATTCAAGCAAAATGCCACATAATAAAATACCAAAGTATCTATAAATTTTATAAGACTTTGAATCTGACAGGAATAAGAAACTATAAATATCTTCCACACTAAATGTACTCTTTGAATGATCTCTATCTATAATAGTCACTACCACCATCATGGACCACCATGCTTCACCATGTGTTTCCAAAAATCTTCATGCATTAGATCTATGTATACCAAGAACATCAATGGACTATGCATCACCTTCGTAGACATAACACATGTGGGAACAAGTAGGGGTGAGTATAAACATACTCATTAGGATATCCCAAAACCACAATGATAAGATGAATTAATAAATCAATAAGTCAGATCATACTTCTAGTATGAGAGGGTGACCGAGAGTAAGATAAAAAAAATATCTTGATATACTCTACCATTATAAGTCTCAAGGAAATAGATAATTCTCAATAATATTAGGTCCAATCCTAAAATGTTTCACCATATGATTAACTAAGAATTAATAGAGAGAAAAAAATCCCACAAAGTTTAAATTCAATAGCCTACTTGTATGTTTCATCTTGAAAGAAACCTAGGGGTGTATGAGGAGTCATAAGGCTTGAATTATCTGATATACTCATCATTTATTACACATTTTTATTAGAATATACTCAGGGGAATCCACTCCTTTCCGAGGTACGCACATCAGTTGAGGGAATAATAAACCTTACTGTTCACTATATCCCACCACCATTTTAGAAACCCATAAGATAACCCACACTATGATTAATGATAAGTGTAATTAAAAGGATCACTAAACCCAAATCTCATAGCCACCCAACTATTCTTTAAAAGATAGGAAATATTACATAATAAAAATTCCCAATCCTTATATCCAAACTACATGAGAAACAACATGCAACCCTAAGTATCCAAACTACCCAAATCATGTAACCTAAATAACCTCTCTAGAATCCCAAAATAAGACAAAAAAATCCTCAAATAACATACAATCAATGTGAGTATGATATGGTAGGAGAGATTATAACACAAAAAATGATAGGAGCACACAATATATGAGAGTAGAACATAAAAAATGAGAGTTCCACACAACAACTAAGATTATCACACAATAAATGAGAGTAGAATATAATATCAGATAGTGAGGCACTTAACCCCCAAACACTCCATTTTTCATTCCTAAACCTCATCATTGGAGATATGGAGCTAAATAATAAAAATTACTCTTTCCACATAAATGAACTAGGATGTTCAAATGAAACATACCATTTCAATCTACATGGAAGGACACTTAGAATAAGATATTTTTTTCACTAAATGGACACCCAATGAAATTTTCATGAAAAAACCCCACATAGTGAAAATGAACCATGTTGCAGCCCTAAGTGCATCACATGGAACACTAAATATGGGGAGGTTATTACTTACTAAAATTATAGTGTCTATACATGCTGAATAATTCCCATCCCCTGAGTTGGGTTGATCAGACCTGATCCTGCTGCGACACCAACTCAGACCCGACCCAACTTCAGTGCCTATTCAGACACTACATCCCCACTGACCACATGGTTGGGGAGGTTCTGTCCAATATTGGGGGATCATATAGATACAAGGAGAACCCTAGTCTCTCCCACATCTCTTCATTTATTGATGAGATTACTTGAGTGTCTATCATCACCCCACCACTGGCCACCAATGTGGCCGGATCACGCCATGCCATAGTTGCCTCAACCATGACCACCTCTTCCAATGATACCTTTCCCACACTATGGCCACTACCTTTCGACATCACCTATTCTATTCTTAAACCTTCCTCTATCCATACCTTTCAATTTCACTACCCACATCATGTCTCACCGCTATTCGCACAATGCCATGACACATCCATCACCACTGATCCATGCCTCCACTACCTTCTCAATCCATCACTATTATTGGAACTACCATGTGAATATGACCGCATATTAGGTTTTAATAACTGAAATAATGACCATGGAAAAGGTCAGTGATGAATGATATAGAAAGAAAATCTAGGATGGGGGGAAAGAATCAGTGGCAACTGTATTTATGACCACCCAAGGACTCGTTTGTGAGGTATATGTTGACAGAAAAAAGGATTAATATACTATAACAATAACCAAAGAATGAATTATCATTTTTTACAAAAAATTTAAAATAATATGGTATTCAATTATTAATAATTTACTATGAATAAAATTTTTATTATAATAAACCGACGAGTGATAAATCACAATCCAAGAGATTATAAACAATTTCCAACAAATAGATTGCAAGAAGAACAAAGAAAATCTAGGTATAAAATCCCTACCTTAGGTTTAGATTAATTTCTAGTAAAGAATGAATATGTATCACGTGACATCAATGATCCCAATGATGAATTCCATTGAATAAGTTTACTCCTAATCCCTATAGACCTTCAGATCTCCCTCGATCTACTTTACTCTCCCCTCTCTAATTATAGGATTTATGGAAGATAAATATAGAATTATATAAAAATAGGTTTGAATAGATAAAACCTAGGTTTTATGGTATTTTATTAAAATAACTACCACCTAGTTTAGTTCCATAAATTACAAAATAAAATTTAAATTATAGTGATTTTAGGGTAAACCTACCATTCCAAACTCAATGGTAGTCTCAAATTTCTTATTAAATGCTTTGTTTTGAAGGAAAAGAATTATTACTATGAGAACATATGTGCATATTAAAAATAATATATTTTATTTTATATATTATTATCAAGTTTCCATAATTCCCACAAATCCATGTCAGATCAGCTACCCATATCAAAAATTATATTAGATTTTTTTAATGGTTTGGATCCTGAAAATTTAGGTCACAACATCCTCCCCACATTTAAAAATTTTCATCCTAAAAAAGTAACAACTAAGGATTCTTAATAAGGATCTCAAAAATCTACCTTATGAAAAATGACCACCTTTGTATACACTTACTTCATCTTCAAAGGTCCAAACTTTAAACTAAATTGGTACTCAACTACACAAGAATGGAATATCCTCTTTCATCACCAAGGTTATGTGTTCCATCTCATCTTGAAACATGACCTCAATTGAAATGAATATCTTCTCCTAGTGAGTCTTTCCAGATCTATACAACCAAAACCTTTTCTCACCTAAAATTCATCCACCCTAATGGAATGTATTGAGACCACAAACCATCAACACACATCTCAAAATTCTCTATCAACAAGGTTATCACTAATGGAAGCACTCTATTTCCCATATTTAAAGAGTGTTATTGATGGATATTGTTTATGGGTTAAATGGGATCATCTTATGAACATTGGAAGTGGATAAAACATATGAAACAACCCAATCTATCTTTAATAGAATCAACATTCATGGAAGGAATAACACAGGGATCATATCAATTATATATTCATCCTTGAGGATATTAATTAAATAAAGAGTATCGATCACATTGGGTAGCATCTCATACAACCATACATTACTTCCTATTGGTGTTATTCATTGAAAACTTCAATAAATGTGAAATCCATAAATGAATCATCTAATGATTTATAATAGATGAAAATTAGGGTGGTGAGTTACATGCACATTATAATCATATAGTATGCCTATCATGATCTAAAATTGAGGAAAATGTACTCATCTCATGAATTTTTATGATACAATCATATCATATACTATGATATTCAATACATTAATTTAATATCTATTGATATTGGTATATCATAGAATATGATATACCCTTATTAAAGTGAACATCAAACAATTTCCCAATTTCACTAAAATCACCAATGGAATTCATGAAAAACTTCAAAAATCTTTATGAATATGTATAAAAATATTTTGGATACATTTTATAAAACTCTATTTATTTTGGAACAAATGATTTGTTGAAAACTTAATACTTATCTAAATTCTTAACTATGTGACCCTGTGTGATTTAATAGCATTGAAAAAATAGAAAATCCCTATTTAATAGATGTAAATAAAGAGTGGAATCTAACAGAGCATCGGTACTACTCAAGATACTAAGGGGTTTGGTGTGATCTCCATAAAACATACTCATATCTCATATTAACACGTCCACTATAATATGTATCATATACACTGTATTCATACTTATATAATCAATTTATCGATGATATAAAGTGACCACTAGACATAAAACAATATCAATATAGTATAGGCCATCTCAAAATTTCTCAATTCTTTGAAAAATACCAACATGGTTGATGAATACATCACATGTTATTCATATAATAGATGAGAACATCACATTTCCCTCATTAAAGTATCCAAACACATCATATGTGACTCAAAAAACCATGTTCATGATTTTTTATGGTCTAATTAAATTAATGGAAAAATATATTTCCTCATCATATGAGCAAATAAATATCATATTTGTTGAGATATAACTAATGATATGATAAAAAATACAAACCACCCCTGATTAGATAAGCTTCAAGGCTTGTGTAAGAAAGGTATAAAAGTATGGAGGTTATCATGCTAGGTATTTTTCCAAACTCATATAAAAGGATTGATAATAATCATACACCCCTAAGTATATCAAGGAATATATGAAATTCTATGTGATATAATTTATTGAGTCAAACCAAATAATAAGTCTCCACTTATTATCTCATGAGTTCACTACTCATGATAATCTTAACATATCATCATAACCCATAACACTCCATGATTATCATCGATTATGGATAACTCAAAGTAATAATTTTATGGGATAATATAATTCCACCATTCATATAAAGTAAATTTTAACATAAATAAATTAATGGTAAGTAGAGATTGATTTTTATTATAAAATCATGATACATTATTAAACAATTACATCAATCTATTATGCATCATATACCAATAGATTCTACATAGCCCTTATACTTTTGTTTCACTAATAGTTTTATCAAAATATGTGCTAAATTTTCACCTGTATCCACCCAATAGATCCTAAAATTACCCCTCTCAATGATCTATCTTATAAGATGATATTTGTGAAGTATATACTTGGACCTTTGGTGAGACCGAGGTTCCTTGTCACAGGCAATGGATTTATTGTTGTCATAATAAATTTAAATTTCTCCTTTAATTCTAATAACTACATCTAGTTTAGAAATGAAATTTCTAATCCAAATATCTTCCTTTACATCATCTGATACAATAATGCACTCTACCACTATCATCAAGTCTTCTAGAGAAGCTTGTTTGGAACTCTTCCAACTGATTGCTCCACCATTTAGGAAGAAAATGATATCAAATTGAGATCTCATACCAACTTTTTCATATTAGAAACTAGCATCACTATAACCCTTTACATTTATATCATCATCTTATCCAAAGAATAATAACATATCCTTAGTTATTCTCAAGTACTTAAGTATTATCATATCAAAAATCCAATGAATCTAACTAAGATTGGATTGGTATATAATATTTATTCTAAGATAATAGGTGGTATCAGGTAGAGTACACAAAATTACATACATGATATATCCTACAATAGATACATAGGGGATTCTATCCATCATTTCTAACTAATTAGAAGGATCCTAAATTTTAATAAGATTCAAGCTAGGAAACATTAATAAATACCCCCTTTTTGAGTTCTCTATGATAAAGATCTTTATCAATTTACCAATATATTTGTCCCAACTAATTCTACTAAACTTCTTATATCTATCTCTATAAATCTTCATATCCAGTATATAGGCCGATTTACCCATGTATTTCATAGAGAAGCATTTTTTACTATATATTTACAGAATGTAAAGTTAGGATTCCATTTATGATAAGAATTATAACATCCAAATTGATAATAGACAATATTTTTGATATTTTAATTTTTTTTAAATGAAAACTAACCCCAAAATTGAGATATGACTTGGGAAATCATTACATTTTTTGTACTTAGGTGAATCTGGGATTTAATTTCTAAATAGATTAATTTTTTTATTATTTTATTCATTTTGGAATTAATGGTAGAATCCATACATTTATTTTCAATCTTGGGTATAAAAAATTTAAAGTATTTTAATTTAGGTGTTCATGGTTTTAAATTAATTACGAGTTTTCTGGACAAAGCCTACAATAATTCTATTGTGTTTTCATGACTTGCAGATTCTGAGGAAAATTAAAAAAACAGACAAGCCTCTAATTTGTGATACATTGGATAGAAGTTAATAATATTTTCCCTATGGAGTTACGTGTATATCTTTAGAAATGAGTATGACTTCATAAATTCTTATGACTTTAGTATCTCATCAAACTTCACAACCATCTCATAAGACTATTGCGACCATGTGAATGACTTCCCTTAGCTATTTCATACTTTGGATGGTCTGAGCATATGAATTTGGACCCCATGTTATAGTTTTCTCTAGTTCCCATATAGGAATTAGATGTTGTAATAATTAAGATTATCCCATAAGACTTATTCACTACTCATAACTTGGGAAATTTTTAAAAATATAAAAATACTAAAAATAGAAAAGTGGCATGACCTAAAAAAATCCATTTTGATTTATTAATATATATCATGGATATCTATAAAAATTGAACCAAATGGAATTAATCTAGTTGAAGAGTAAGGATAATGATTTTAGGAAGGAATTTCAATCCAGAGGAAGATTTGAGTTAAACCCAACTGAAGAAATATTCACCCTTGGTTGTATATGTAGAGATGATCCAAAGAAGAAAAAATTCACCACTTGCAAGGCTGAAAAACTATGAGAATAGAGAATAATACTGGATGATGTTTATAAATTTTATCCCCTGACCATTTTTTAAAGGATATTCAAGACCTTGGATTCATCCATGGATTGATTTTATTTTTTAATTTCTATATTTAATTTTTAATTCAGTATTTCTGTTCTTTATCTGCTATTATGTGTTCTCTTCTTCACCATTTCTTTATGTTTCTCAACCCCTATGATATTCCAGTGATTTCATAATTCAATATTATAGAGAACTAAACAATTTTTATTGGTTTAATGAGATTCATAATAGACACTCTAGAATTTATACATTTAAATTTCTAAAATCTATTCACCAGTTCTATGTAGTAGTAAAGGTAATGAGTGAGGATGGATATCACAACACCCTCTCCCATCAACACCGCTACATTCTTCCAAATTATTGATCTTAAAAGATTTCATACAATCAGGTCACAATTCATACTAGTGGATTTGTGTGTTTTGAGTGGATGAATGGTGTGTGATTTCTTCTAGGTTGAAGGTTCATTCACTCAGTTAATTAGTGATCCTACCCAATCACAAAGGAGAATAGATGAGATTATTGGTTTGTTTGAGGATAATTGAATAGGTTAGTAATTTTATACATAAGAAAATAGTGGGGGCGGGGGGTAATTATAAAACTGGTATTAAGTTTTATTAGTGGGTTAAGTTCTTTATAACAAATTAAAGTGATGATATATGTTACAACCCAAGATTTTATGATATATTTCTCTTCAAATAAATTTAATTTCTTTAATAGTTTGTGATACACACATACTCAAGTCTAAATGAACCATAATATAGTATACTATTATAACCTAGACATCAAATTAGTGGAGTGAATATAAATAACCACATTTTTATAATTATGTATAAATATTTTATATAAAGAAAATATATTGATAAATAAGTACTCTATTTTTAGTAAAGTATTTATATGCTTCAAAAATACATTTTCCTCAAAAATAGAGTTTATTGCTTTTTATAAGTAAATAATATAATTAATTTGTCCACTTTTAGAAAATATATTTGAAAAAATAAACTTAAATTTTTAAATCATCATGTAAAAATTATTTTAGAGTGAAATTTTGAGAATTTTCTAAAATGATTTTTTTCAATGAATATTGAAAAATAATGTTTTTTATTGAATATTTTATTTTCATTTCAAGAATTTAAAAAGTTTCATTTTGTTTAAAAATTATTTAAAAAGTAATATTAGTTTATTTATATTATTATTAATCCAATTAATTTCATTAAAGTCAATTTTATGTTAGATTTTGGTATAAAAACTTTTTATACTTAATAAAACATTTTTTATGGAAAACTGCTTTTCATCGCATTTTATGGGTTTAATTTTAAATTAAATTCTACAATTTATGTGAATTGAATTTGATAAAATAGATTATATATTTTTAATCATCATGTAAAATTTTGTTAATGAGGCCACTTTCATTTTTTGTCATGATGAATAGTAAAAAAGAAAAAATTTGTCAACCTAGTTAAGGTTAAAACGAGTTTACCAGGGGGATAAAAAAAGATATAATGGTAATTTTACCAATTAAACTTGTTTTTTATGGTCATATTTCAACCTAATACTATAAAAATTTCAAATATATGACCATTTCGAAGTATTTTTCTCAAGTATGGTGTTATTATATTTTAATTTTTAATAAATTCCAAGTTTGTCCTCTCCCCCACTTATATAAGGACACCCCTCCTTTCTCTTATTTACACAAATCTGAGCCATATATCTCAATAAAAACCTACCCAATTCTATTATAAAATTCATTATCTATTAATTATAGGTTTTTGTATTCTCAAAAGGTCATTCCAAGGATCATTAAGAAAGGATCTAAAGGAGGACAACTAAAGGTGAGGTAATCATCCTATCCGAACTATTTCAAATTATTTATTTTTATACCTCCTATAAATCTATGGTATTTATAATAAAATAATAAATTTAGTACTATAAATATATTTAAATTTTATTATGAATGTGGTACTTCCATTATTCACCCTATTTTTCATCAAATGTGAAGTGAAAGTATCGATCACATGTACATGTAAACTAACACCTTCACATAGCGATACAATTCATTTTCAATATCCATATTTCATGGATGGTTATTATGACGATTTTAATGTTTATATATTATATTTATGAAAAAAAATTTCTTCTAGAATTACAATATCATATCTAACTTCTTACCTTCCAATCCCTTGGAAAACAACAATGTCACTCGTGCGTACGTGTGGACTACCACCTCCATAAAGCGATGTGATTTGTTTTTCATTTCCAATTTACATGAATGATAATAAAGATAGATTTAATGAATATATATGATATAATAAGGATTAAAAAAAGTTGGATTATTATTTATATTTCTTTTATTCCATCTATTGAAAAGTGAAAATAGTGTTCATGCGTATGTAAGTCATACTGTCTTCACGATCGATGTAATTAATTTTTCTATCTCTATGTTTTACAGATGAATATATATCTATATATAATGAATATATATTATATTTATATCATGATTAAAATCATTTATATTATTTAACCATGATCAATGTACAAGTATTGTAACTACCAAACTGAAATTCTCATGAAAAACGAAATAATTAACACCTGAAAATAATGATTTTAATAAGGAATTGTTAATAAATGGGTGTTGGAATATTATAAGTGGATAATATATGATATTATAAGTACTAAATTATTTTTTATAGAATTATAATAAATTTAAATTTATTATATAGGAGGTTAGATAACTTTCTAATCAAGTCGAACATGAGGTAAGATATTTATGTTACAATCTCATTATTTATCGGGATTGTTTATGATTATGTTTATGATGATTAAATACCATGAATGCTCAATAAATTACCAAAATGGGAAAGAAAACTAGGTTTATGATTATTTGAGTTAAAAGGATCATTATATATTATTTATGACAAGGATAAAAAAGATATAATATTTCTAGATTTGTAAAGGATGGATCTAGAAATCTTGAATGAAGGGAAAATAATATTATCTTACTAAAATGAGTGTTCAAACATCTATCTATTTGATGATTAGAGTGGTGAAAAAGGAAGATTTATAACTATAAAATAAGGTGATAAATTTTCCCAAGTTCAACAGTTATTTTTATATAATGATAAGGTTTAGGAACGATGTATTTGTTCAGTCCATACCAGATCTGAAGGATCTGTTGGATGTAGCTCACAATTCATCATTATCTATTCATCCAAGAAGCAAGAAGATGTATAGAGATATAAAATAGTATTTATAGTGGAACAATATGAAAAAAGATATTATAGATTATACATCTTGATGATTAATATGTCATCACGATAAGGCTAAGAGATAGAAGTCTAAGGGGGATGTTACAACTATTACCCGCACCGAAATGAAAATGGGAAAACATCACCATGGATTTTATCATCGAACTCCCCCCAAAGTCTAAAGGATATAATTCTTTTTGGGTTGTAGTAGATCACATTATGAAGTCAATAAAATTTATTTATATCTGGTAATATTTATCTCTTGATTATATTTCCATAATATACATTAAATAATCAGTAAGGTTGCATGGAGTACCACATTCTATTATATCTAATCATGATTTGAGGTTTACCTTGAAATTCTAGTGAAGTATTCAGAAATATCGGGATTTAGAGTTATTTTTTGGTATTTAATTTAATCCTTATATAAATGATTAGTCTGAGAGAACCATTCAAATCCCAGAGGATATATTGAGGTCATATTCTATGGATTTCAAAGGTGGTTGGGATCAACACCTTCCTCTCGTCAAATTCTCTTATAACAATAAATTTATCTTGAGCATTAATATAACTAATTATGAATCCCTATATAAAAATAATTTTAGAAATCTAAAATTATGTGATGAATTTGGATAAATAAATATATTAGGACTTGAGTTAGCTGATTAAATGGTAGATAAAGCCAGTTCTATTCAATAACACATTAAGGCAGCTCAAGTGGAGAGAAAAGTTATGTTAACAATCATCAGAAAAATACGGAATTCAAAGTTTTTGAGAAGGTATTCCTATGAATTTATCCATGTAATATGGTTATGAGATTATAAAATAATTGAAATATAATCTATAGGTATATTTTACCCTTCAAGATTCTTGATCGAGTAGGGATGGTAGAATATCACTTAGCATTTCCACCGAACCTCTCTCATGTTCATGATGTATTCCATGTATATATCTTGAGGATGTACATACCTAATCCAATACATATACTAAAATCAAAGGTTGTATAGATAAATTATGATCTTTCCTATGAATAATAACCTATATAAATCTTGGATCATATAGATAAATTGCTATGGAACAAAACTAATCACACTACTGGAAATACAGTCTTTCCCAACGGTTCTGAACCGTTGGGAAAGGATGTAGAATCATTGGTATATGTTATACCAATGGTTCTGCAAACTATAGAAAAGTAAGCCGTTGGGAAAGCTTTTCCCAATGGTTTACTGTGAACCGTTGGTATAGGGTGGGGAAAGCCTAACCTATCCCAACGGTTGTGCCAAACCGTTGGGATAGTTTTTCCCAACGGTTTAGCTTGAACCGTTGGGAAATCCCAAGGATTCTACTCTTTACCAACAGTTTATAAACCGTTGGTAAAGGATTTTTACCAACGGTTCATTGAACCATTGGTAAAAAAAGCATCAGAGATGCTATGCCAATGGTTTGAAACTGTTGGCATAACCTATACTGTACAAATTTCACAACAGCCTGCAATTTGCACAGCAGCTCTACAATTTGTACAGCAGGCCTCATTTTGTGCATTCCCTCCCATTTTCAATCTAATTATTGTACCTGAAATAAACTAACACATACACATACAATTATTTTACCTTCAATAACCAACTAACACATACATATAGAAAACAAATTCATACACATTTAACATATAATGCATCCTATAACTATACACATCCATAATTAAATTAGAATTCATAACGTAATTATAAACATACATAATTCATTTAGAATTCAATTTAAAATTTATATGAAAATTATATGTGGAATCCAGAATTCAATTCATTATTTGATCGGTTTTTTGTATACTATATATTTTTACCTGAAATGATGTCCATTTTAAACAAAATACATACAAATGGAGTGATACAGGTCACACCATGCCTCGGATTGAGGCGAGGTTAACTCGTACATGTCAAAAATGACCTATAGATCGTTGTCCTAAAGTATTAACATATTCCAAAAGCGTTTTCTCAGTTTTCCGTACGTCAGTTGATGTTTTTCACTTAAAATGATGTCTTTTTGAAACAAAAGACAAACACTTTGAGTGGTGTTGGCCACACCGCGTCTCAGATTAAGGCGGGGTTGATTCGTGCACGTCACATATGACCCATGGATCGTTCTCCTAAAGTTTCAATGGAAACCGAATGTGTTTGGTCAGTTTTCCGTATATACTTAAAATGTTGTCAATTTTAAACAAAAGAGAGACACTTAGACTGATCCCGGCCACTAAGCGACTCAGATTGAGCCCGAGTTAGCTTTTACAGGTCACATATGACCCATGAATCGTTGTGATAAATTATCAACAGATTCCGAATACGTTTGGTCAGTTTTTCGTATGCCAGTTGTTCTTTTCACTTATAATCCTGTCCATTTTAAACAAAAGAGACATAGTTAGAGTGGTGTCGGCCAAACCGTGCCTCGGATTGAGACAGGGTTGACTCGTACATGTCACATATGACCCATGTATCATTGTGCTAAAGTATCGACACAATCTGAATGCGTTTGGTCAGTTTTTCGTATGCCAGTTGATGTTTTTCACTTAAAATGACGTCCTTTTGAAACAAAAGACAGACACTTTGAGTGATGGTGGCCACACCGCGCCTCGGATTGCGGCGGGGTTGACTTGTACACGTCAAAAATGACCCATGTATCGTTCTCCTAAAGTTTAAATGGAAACCTAATATGTTTGGTCGGTTTTCCGTATGTACTTAAAATGTTGTCCATTTTAAACAAAAGGGAGCCACTTAGAGTGATCCCGGACACATCGTGCCTCAAATTGAGCCCGGGTTGACTCGTACACGTCAAATATGACCCATGGGTCATTGACCTTAAGTATCAACACAATTCGAATGCGTTTGGTCAGTTTTTCGTATGTCAGTTGTTCCTTTCACTTATAATCCTGTCCATTTTAAACAAAAGAGAGACACTGTGAATAGTGTTGGCCACACCGTGCCTCAAATTGAGACGGGGTTGACTCGTACACATCACATATGACTCATGGATCATTTTCCTAAATCATCAACACATTTTGAATGTGTTTGGTTAGTTTTTCGTATGCCAGTTGATCTTTTCACTTATAATCCTGTCTATTTAAAAAAAAGAGAGACACTATGAATAATGTCAGCCACACCGCACCTCGGATTGAGGCGGGGTTGACTCGTACACGTCACATATGATCCATGGATCGTTGTGCTAAAGTATCAACACAATCAGAATCCGTTTGTTCGGTTTTCCGTATGTACTTAAAATGTTGTCCATTTTAAACAAAAGAGAGCCACTTAGAGTGATTCCGGCCGCACCGTGCCTCATATTAAGGCTAGGTTGACTCATACACATCACATATGACCCATGGATAATTTTACTAAAGAATAAACACATTTAGAATGAGTTTGGTTAGTTTTCCATATGTCAGTTGTTCTTTTCACTTATAATCCTGTCCATTTTAAACAAAATACATACACAAGGAGTGATCCCACCACACCATGCCTTGTATTGAGGCGAGGTTAACTCGTACATGTCACAAATGACCCATCGATCATTGTCTTAAAGTATCAACATATTCCGAAAGAGTTTTCTCGGTTTTCCGTATGCCAGTTGATGTTTTTCAATTAGAATGATGTCCTTTTGAACAAAAGACAGACACTTTGAGTGGTGTCGGCCACACCGCATCTCATATTGAGGTAGGGTTGATTTATACATGTCACATATGACCCATGGATCGTTCTCCTAAAGTTTCAACAGAAACCGAATGCATTTGGTCGGTTTTCCGTATGTACTTAAAATGGTGTCCATTTTAAAAAAAAGAGAGACACTTAGACTGATCCCGACCACACCATGACTCGGATTGAGCCCAGATTGGCTCGTACATGTCACATATGACCCATGGATCGTTATCCTAAAGTTTCAACGGAAACCGAACGTGTTTAGTCAGTTTTCTGTATTTACTTAAAATGTTGTCCATTTTAAACAAAAGAGAGCCACTTAGAGTGATTTTGACCACAACATGCCTCAGATTAAGGTGGGGTTGACTCATACACGTCACATATGACCCGTGGATCGTTTTCCTAAAGCATCAACACATTTCAAATATGTTTGGTCAGTTTTGCATATGTCAGTTGTTCTTTTCAGTTATAATCCTGTCCATTTTAAACAAAAGAGAGACACTGTGAATGGTGTCGGCCACACCGCGCCTCGGATTGAGGTGGGGTTGACTCGTACTCGTCACATATGACCCATGGATCGTTTTGATAAAGTATAGACACAATCCGAATGTGTTTGGTCAGTTTTTCGTATGCCAGTTGATGTTTTTCAATTAAAATGACGTCCTTTTGAAACAAAAGACAGACTCTTTGAGTGGTTCCGGCCACACCGCATCTCAGATTAAGGAGGGGTTGATTCGTACACGTCACATATGACCCATGAATCATTCTCCTAAAGTTTCAACAGAAACCGAATGCATTTGGTCGGTTTTCCGTATGTACTTAAAATGTTGTCCATTTTAAACAAAAGAGAGCCACTTAGAGTGATTCCGGCCACACCATGGATTAGATTAAGGCGAGGTAGACTCGTAAACATCATATATGATCCATGTATCGTTGTGATAAAGTATCGACACAATCCGAATGCGTTTGGTTGGTTTTCCGTATGCCAGTTGATGTTTTTCACTTAAAATGACATCCTTTTGAAACAAAAGACAAACACTTTGAGTGGTGGCAGCCACACCGCCCCTCAGATTGAGGCGGGGTTGACTCGTACACGTCACATATGAACAATGGATCATTGTTCTAAAGTATCGACACAATCCGAATGTGTGTGGTCAGTTTTTCGTATGCCAGTTGATGTTTTTCAATTAAAATGACGTCCTTTTGAAACAAAAGACAGACACTTTGAGTGGTGCCAGCCACACCACATCTCAGATTGAAGCGGGGTTTATTCGTACATGTCACATATGACCCATGAATCGTTCTACTAAAGTTTCAACAGAAACCGAATGCGTTTGGTCGGTTTTCCATATGTACTTAAAATGTTGTCCATTTTAAACAAAAGAGAGCCACTTAGAGTGATTCCGGACACACCGTGCCTCAGATTAAGGAAGGGTTGACTTGTAAACGTCACATATGACCCATGGATCATTGTGCTAAAGTATCGACACAATCTGAATGCATTTGGTTGGTTTTCCATTTGCCAGTTGATGTTTTTCACTTAAAATGACGTCCTTTTGAAACAAAAGACAGACACTTTGAGTGGTGGCGGCCACATCGTGCCTCGGATTGAGGCGGGGTTGAATTGTACAGATCACATATGACCCATGGATCGTTGTGCTAAAGTATCAACACAATCCGAATGTGTTTGGTCGGTTTTCCGTATGCCAGTTGATGTTTTTCAATTAAAATGACGTCCTTTTGAAACAAAAGACAGACACTTTGAGTGGTGTCGGCCACACCAAGTCTCATATTGAGGAAGGGTTGATTTTTACACATCACATATGACCCATGAATCGTTATCCTGAAGTTTCACTGGAAACCGAATGCGTTTGGTCGGTTTTCCGTATGTACTTAAAATGTTGTCCATTTTAAACAAAAGAGATCCACTTAGAGTGATTCTGGCCACACCGTGCCTCATATTAAGGCGAGGTTGTATCTTACACGTCACATATGACTCATGGATCATTTTTCTAAAGTATCGACACAATCCGAATGCGTTTGGTCAGTTTTCCGTATGCCAGTGGATGTTTTTCACTTAAAATGACGTCCTTTTGAAACAAAAGACATAAACTTTGAGTGGTGGCGGCCACATCACACCTCGGCTTTTGGTGGGGTTGACTTGTAAACGTCACATATGACCCATGGATTGTTGTACTAAAGTATCGACACAATCTGAATGCGTTTGGTCGGTTTTCCGTATGCCAGTTGATGTTTTTCAATTAAAATGACGTCCTTTTGAAAGAGAAGATAGAAAATTTGAGTGGTTTCGGCCACACCGTGTCTCATATTGAGGTGGCGTTGATTCTTACACGTCACATATGACCCATGAATCGTTCTCCTAAAATTTAAATGGAAACCGAATGCGTTTGGTCGGTTTTCCGTATGTACTTAAAATGTTGTCCATTTTAAACAAAAGAGAGACACTTAGAGTGATTCCGGCCACACCGTGCCTCAGATTAAGGCGGGGTTGACTCGTACACGTCACATATGACCCATTGATTGTTGTGCTAAAGTATTGACACAATTCTAATGCGTTTGGTTGTTTTTTCGTATGCCAATTGATGTTTTTCACTTAAAATGACGTCCTTTTGAAACAAAAGACAGGAACTTTGAGTGGTGGCAGCCACACTGCGGCTTGGATTGAAGCAGGGTTGACTCGTACACATCACATATGACCCATGGATCATTGTGATAAAGTATAGACACAATCCAAATACGTTTGGTCGGTTTTCCGTATGCCAGTTGATGTTTTTCACTTAAAATGACGTCCTTTTGAAACAAAAGACAGACACTTTGAGTGGTACCGGCCACACCGCATCTCAGATTGAGGCGGGGTTAACTCGTACACGTCACATATGAACCATGAATCGTTCTCCTAAAGTTTCAATGGAAACCGAATGCGTTTAGTCTGTTTTCCATATGTACTTAAAATGTTGTCCATTTTAAACAAAAGAGAGCCACTTAGAGTGATTCTGGCCACAATGTGCCTTAGATTAAGGCGGGGTTGACTCGTACATGTCACATATGACCGATGGATCGTTGTGATAAAGTATTGACACAATACGAATGCGTTTGGTCAGTTTTCCGTATGCCAATTGATGTTTTTCCTTAAAATGACGTCCTTTTGAAACAAAAGACAGACACTTTGAGTGGTGCTGGCCATACTGCGTCTCATATTGAGGCGGGGTTGACTCATACACGTCACATATAACCCATGAATCATTCTCCTAAAGTTTAAACAGAAACCAAATGCGTTTGGTCGGTTTTCCGTATGCCAGTTGATGTTTTTCAATTAAAATGACGTCCTTTTGAAACAGAAGACAGACACTTTGAGTGGTGCCGGCCACACCGAGTCTCAGATTGAGGTGGGGTTGATTCGTACACATCACATATGACCCATGGATCGTTCTCCTAAAGTTTCAATGGAAACCGAATGCGTTTGGTCGGTTTTCCGTATGTGCTTAAAATGTTATCCATTTTATGAGAATCCTCATGTGTCTATTAGTGGAATGGTATTTACTTAAAATCTTGTGGACATTCATATAAAATATTTTTATATCATTCTTAGTATGGATTAGATTTTAGTTTATCATGCTATGAAACATTTCGGAGCTAACAATGTCATTCCCAATGAATAAATCTCTTCTATAACATACCAAGACTCTATGATATTGATTAGATGTGTAAATGTGATTTACATTGATTATCATGATGAAAATAAATAAAATATATATTATAGATTTTCTAGTATTAAATGAAATCAAGGAGGGTGGGGAGGCTATCCTGCGGGGTTGTCCGGGGGGCTGTTCGGTGGGTGTCCGGGGGGCTGTCCGGGGGGTGTTTGGGGGGTTGTCTGGGGTCCAAGGAGGAGGGTGGGGGGGATGTCCGGGGTCCAGGGAGGAGGGTGGGGGGCTGTTCGGGGGGCTGTCTGGGGGCTGTCCGGGGGGTGTTCGGGGGGTTGTCCAGGGTCCAAGGAAGAGGGTGGGGGGGCTGTCCGGGGTCCAGGGAGGAGGGTGGGGGAGGGGGACTGTTCAGGGGACTGTCCAGGGGCTGTCCGGGGGGTGTTCGGGGGGTTGTCCAGGGTCCAAGGAAGAGGGTGGGGGGGCTGTCCGGGGGGCTGTCTGGGGTCCAGGGAGGAGGGTGGGGGGGCTGTCTGGGGGGCTGTCCGGGGGGCTGTTCGGGGGCTGTCCGGGGGGGGGGGGGGTGTCCGGGGTCTAAGGAGGATGGTGGGGGTTTGTCCAGGGTCCGGGAAGGAGGGGGGTTCCCAAACACACAACCACTAAAAGACAACAACATCCATAAAAACAGATAATATATAAAAATAAATCAACTCCTATACTATACTATGAGTCTAGATAAAACCAACAACTAGAATAGATTAAATATAAAATCTCAGTAATATTAGTAAAAAATGTAATGGATCAATTTTTCCCACATCACCATCACCATCATCACCATCATCATCACCCTCATCCTCATCCCCATCATCGTCCTCGCCCTCCTCAGCGCCCTCCTCCTCGCCCTCACCACCCGCCTCGCCCTCCTCCTCTCCCTCCTCTTTCGCATCAGGCTCCTCTCTATTATCATCGTAAAGATGGACATCGTCCTGACCACCAATAGAACTGCCACCCGGTGCACCATATATAGAACGTATCGACGACATATATTCATCAAAAGATAGGCTGGCCTCTGCTGGAAGTGTTGGACGTAAAACTTCAATAAATTTCATAAATGCACTGTTTGCCCTAGCAGATTGTTCTACCGTCTCTATGGACCTTTTCTCAGCCTGTTATGCCTGTTCCCTAACTTTCTGCAGCTCGGTGGCACTACAACTCGTACCTGAGGAGGACCAATACCTCGTCGGGGCTATCCTAGGTCGGCAGCGTACTCTGCCAGAATGCTCCTCTCCCAACACCTGATGTAAGTGATCTGTTGGCCCAAAATTGTCTAGTTCTTGGGAATCAAGGGCCTCTAAATCATCCTGTTACAAATATAAATATATCATTAAGTTACAAAATAGATATTAAAATATAAATTCAAAAGATTAAAACTTACAATCTGCTGCTGAGTCGCTTCGTTGACGACACTTCCATCCTTTTTCCGTTTACTCGAGAAAAACAGTTTTGCTTGAGGCACACATCCTTCAATATTTTGTATTTTCCTCTACAATGACATTGAAAACTAAAGTTATATGAAAACTTTATCAAACTATTAAATAATTGAGGAAACAAAAGAAAGTGTAAGTCGTAAAGAAAACTTATAAACAGTTGTCATACATGCTTCCTCTCATGATCAGGCATCGTAGTGCGTACCAGTGTGTGGAGGTATTTTTTTGCATCAATGTTCTTTTTATTTTTTCCAGATGATTCCTAAATAAAATTAAAAAATTCAATATATAGTATTAATGAAAAACATGAAAGTTATTATTTAAATAACTCAAATTTTATTAATACCTTAAACTGGGTACTCTTCCAATGAGTAATCATCTGACGATACTGCTCTATAGGACAATCATCCACCACTGGTACCACCTCTAACTTAGTGCCAACTCTATAAACCTATCCAATATACAACTCATGCTTGTAGGCTCTCCAAAGCTCGACTAAATCCTTTAGACGTTCCGGTCGTGCACCCTCACCATCGAGAAAATTAAATCGAAGCTGGCATCAAAATATTAATTCATATAAATACAAAAATAATTCATGGCATTAAATAGAAAAGATTTTTTTACCCATATCTCTACCCAAGCTCTATCCTTGACCTCATGTGGCAAATGTCTCCATGATAGCGGGATGACGGGAATGATGTCAGAGTATTTGGCAAGCGTCGCAAAAAAACTCTGACATTGCTGCCCTGTTTTCTCAACCATTTGGTTTTCTTCATTATAATCCACCATAACCTGTGTGCGGAGGTTCCACACCGAATGCATGTGTGTACGCCCCTGCCCACGCCTCCTGTCAGTAGATGTATCTGTCATGAAAGAAAAACAAATATTTTATCAAAACATGTTATAATGAAAATAAATATTGCTATAAAAATTTGTTAGGGTTCTATAAATATACCTGTTCCGGTCTGATCACTGAGCGCCGCTAGATCCACAGAAACTGATGGAACACCCTGTGGTGGAATAGGAGTCGAATACGATGGAATATAGAAGCTCGGAGAGACATAAGTAGAAGGAAAAGAAGATGGGACAACTGTCTGACCAGATGCTGACTGGGGAGTGGGAATCATCATGGGATGTGAAAATGATGGGCCAGAAGATGCAGAAGGTAGAGAAAACATGGGAGGCCTAAATATCCCGTGTGTCCCTAATGACACACCGGGATCAGAATGTGGGAAGGATGACATTTCAGTGGGAGGGGCAGGGTCTAGTCGGGTACGCGCAACTGCTCGTCCACCTCTCGTACGAACCCTCCTTGTACCACCGGCCTGAGTACTAGGACCAGTACTAGGCTCCTCATCGAATAAATGTCGATGTATAGGTGGATCCTACAAAAATGTTTACAAAAAAATTAATCACATGACATTATATATTCTTTAAATATATCAATTTGAAATAAAGTACTCACTACAGGCACTAATGATGGAATTCCCAACTCCGTCATTCGACGATTGTTCTCCACAATTTTTTTTCCTTAGTCTCTCTTCAATTGGCTTCATTTCCTTCTTTTGAAAACAAATATGTAATTAATTATAACAAGGAAACTAATGTGTAACCCAAAAAACTAAATATATGAGGGAATAGGGGGATTCATTGGTAATTTAGCTATAAATTGTTTTAGAAGAGCTTGAATGGATTTAATAAATCATACAAGTTGTAATGTTCACCAAGTTAGAAATATTGTTTGACTATGTTTGAATACATTTCAATTCCAAATTAGAAAATGTAATTCAAATAAAACTGAAACTAATAAACATTGAAAATTCACATAACGGTCAAGTCAACTATCAATTGTTTTAGAAGAGCTTGAATGGATTTAATAAATCATACAAGTTGTAATGTTTACCAAGTTAGAAATATTGTTTGACTATGTTTAAATACAGTTCAATTCCAAATTAGAAAATGCAATTCAAATAAAACTGCAACCAATAAACATTGAAAATTCACATAACGATCAAGTTAGCTATCAATTGTTTTAGAAGAGATTAAATGGATTTAATAAATCATACAAGTTGTAATGTTCACCAAGTTAGAAATATTGTTTGACTATGTTTGAATACAGTTCAATTCCAAATTAGAAAATGCAATTCAAATAAAACTACAACCAATAAACATTGAAAATTCACATAACAGTCAAGTAAACTAAAACATATTTGTGATCAATACTAAATAAATTTGAATATTACCAACCTTCACAACCCAAATCGAGGTAAACCAAAATAATTGAGAACATGGATGAATGATTCTATATATTTTAAACCACAACTTCAGGTTCACAATCAACTCTGAAAATTGAGCTATTGGAGTCATCAAAATAAATAAATGGATTGGTTCCAATGGCACTAGGGATGTGCCACATTTTATACAATCATTTACTTCAGCGGTTTCCTCCCAGAATAAACTGCAATATTTCGGGCAAGCATGGATTTTATTTCTTGAAAATTCAAGTTCCTCAACTAACTTCCATGCCATATAGTGGTTTGAGGGAATATCTGCATCATCTGGAAGTAAATCCTTCAAGAGGGTAAGAATGTAATCGATTTCTATATTAGAAATCCCATACATAGTTTTTCCAGGAAACAATCAGATTAAAAATTCCAGCTTTTTCATTTTATCGCATTGTCGATATACTGGAGTCGTGGCAGCATCATTAAATTTTTTCACCCTATCAATTTCATCATTTTCACTAGATGCATCAGCTTTCCTCATATCGAAGTCTTCTTGAGTTGAAATCCTTTATTTTTCATGATGATGAATAAACGGAAACTAATCATTTAACAAATTCTCTATTCCAGTCCTTTCATTTCTATCATCACAAATTTGAGATTTCATTTTCTCCCCCATTGTGATACCACACAAAGTAGTTTTCTTGAAAAACATTTTTGGTTATGTGGTAACTGACTTCTTCACATCTCAACCAAGGTCTACCAACACAATTGGAACATGGGCAGTGTATGCGACCACTATCTGAAGCATTGTGAAATGAAAAATCTATAAATCTCTCCAAATTGTTTTGAAAATATCTTGAGATCCGATCGGTTTCATACATCCAACTTCTGTCCATTCTGTAAAAAGAATTTATATAAGCAATTTTGTTATAAAAAATTCAATAGGATTGAACTTTAATAGAAAATATCTTTCAAAATCCATTTTAAATAATAAAATCTATTTGATCATTTTTAACAAATATTTGGAGTATTCTCAAGGAACCCCATTTGGAAAAGTCACATTAAATGCCCAATTTCCACGCCAAACCATTGAAAAAAATTAACATGAGATAATCATCGACTAAAAATAAATTAAATGGAAATTAAAAAAACAAAAACCAAATGTGATATAGAATTTAATGTTAAGTTAGGGGAAATGAGATTAAATAGAGACAACAACATCATAAATGGTTCAAATATCATAACTTTTGATTAAAACCACCCATAATAGGAATGGGAATGCATCATACACCTAATCCCTAATAAAAAAACCAAATCTCTAATTAAAACATTGAATTTAGGGTTTCCACCCCACTTGGACAGCCCTACCCCCACCCCACTTGGACAACCCAACACTCCCTACCCCACGTGGACATCCCTACCCCCCCCCCCCCCACCATACCTGGACACCCCTACCCCCCACAACCCACTTGGAAAACCCATCCACTCCCCACCCCACCTGGACAGGCCTACCCTCACCCCACTTGGACAACCCATCCCCCCACCCTACCTAGACAGCCCCTCACCCACCCCACCTGCACACCCTCCCCACCCCACTTGGACAACCCTGCCTGGACACCCTCCCCCACCTAACCTTCACACCTTCCCCCACCCCAAACAGCCCTACCCCCACCCCATTTGGACAACCCAGCCCCCTCCCCCACCCTACCTAGACAGCCCCCTCCCCCACCCTACCTAGACAGCCCCTCCCCCACCCCAAACAACCCCTCCCCCACCCCATTTGGACAACCCATCCCCCTCCCCAACCCTACCTAGATATCCCCCTACCCCACCCTACCTAGACAACCCCTCCCCCACCCCAAACAGCCCTACCCCCACCCCATTTAGACAACCCAGCTCCCTCTCCCACCCTACCTAGACAGCCCCCTCCCCCACCCTACCTAGAAAGCCCCTCCCCCACCCCAAAAACCCCTCCCCCACCCCATTTGGACAACCCATCCACCTCCCCAACCCTACCTAGATATCCCCCTACCCCACCCTACCTAGACAACCCCTCCCCCACCCCAAACAGCCCTACCCCCACCCCATTTGGACAACCCAGCCCCCTCCCCCACCCTACCTAGACAGCCCCCTCCCCCACCCTACCTAGACAGCCCCTCCCCCACCCCAAACAACCCTACCCCCACCCCATTTGGACAACCCAGCCCCCTCCCCACCCTACCTAGACAGCCCCTCCCCCACCCCACTTGGATAGCCCTCGACATCCTCCCCCACCCCATCTGCACACCCTCCCCCACATCAAATTGAAACATAAATTCATCCAAATAAAAATCCAATTTTCAACTAAAATAAATTCCACAAAAAGTACCATATCACCACACTAAACAAACCCTTTACCATTTTTTAAGTTGAGAAAAAAAACATAAAACAAATCCAAGGGTTCCGTAGACAGAAACCCTAATTTAGCCTAAATCAAAACATCAAACACCAAAAAAATTGAGAAATAACGCTAAAAATAAGGTAACACTTACTAATTTGAAGTGTGAAATAAGATTTTGTTTGATTAAAGATGGATATTGGGTGGAAAGAGTGTCGCGGACGAGAAGAATTCAGGAGATCGATTAGGTTCTGTCTGCAATCGGTCTGCAATCGGGCTGGGTGGGGGTTCGACTGGTCTGTATTTAGGGGAAATCTTTCCCAACGGTTTTTAAAAACCGTTAGGAAAGATAGAGTTTTCCCAACGGTTTCATTAAACCGTTGGGAAAACTGATTTTCCCCATCTTTCCCAATGGTTTGATGAAATCGTTGGGAAAACTAATTTTCTTCCAATATTTCCCAACGGTTTCATCAAACCGTTGGGGAAAAATCAATTTTTATAGATCAATACCAATGGTTAATGCAAACTGTTGGTAAATATCACCTATACCAATGGTTCAAAAGAACCGTTGGTATACAACTTTTGGGAAAACCATGATTTCCAGTAGTTTCACCTGATTAAGGTTCTTTAGAGGAATCAAAAATACAAAGAAGCTATATGGGAACTTAAGAATGTGATCAAATAGATATATCCTCATTTATTTGTATCAAATTTATGTGATTTTGAGGGAGAAATTTATTTTAAGTGGGGTATAATGAAACAACATGAGATTTTATGATATATTTCTCTTTAAATAAACTTAATTTCTTCAATAGCTTGCGATACATGCAAACCCGAGTCTAAATGAACTATAATATAGTATATCATTATAAATTGACTATTAAATTGGTGGAGTGAATAGAAATAAGAAAAATTTTAAAATTATGCAAATATTTTATATAAAGTAAATATACTTATAAATAAGTAATCAAGTTTTAGTAAAGTCTTTATATGCTTTAAAAATACATTTTTTCTCAAAAATCATTTTTATTGATTTTTATGAGAAAATAATATTATTAAATATTGAAACTTTTAGAAAATTTATTTTAAAAAATAAATACTTTTTTAAATTATCATGTAAAAATTAACTTAGAGTGATCTTGTGAAAATTTTCTGAAAATATTGATTTTATTCAATTAGTAGTGAAAAATACTATTTTTATTGAAAAATGTATTTTCAGTACAAGAATTTACAAATGAAATTTTGTTTTAAAATGATTTAAAAAGTAAAATTAGTTCATTTATATTATTATAAATCCAATTAAGGTCATTAGAATTAATTTTATGTTGTATTTTGGTATAAAACATTTTTATACTTAAGAAAACATTGTTTTATTGAAAAACTGCTTTTTATCGTGTTTTAGGGGTTTAATTTTAAATAAAATTCTACCACTTATATAAATTGAATTTTATAAAATTTATTCTATATTTTGAATCATAATGTAAAAAAATTTTAATGAGACCACTTCCATATTTTTTCATGATAAATAGTAAAAACAGTAAGAATTTTTCACTGCGGTTAAGGATAAAACATGTTTATCAGGGGGAAGGTGGTGGTAGTTAAACCAAGAGATATGAGTAATTTTTCTAATTAAAATTTTCTAAATACTATTTTATATCCATATTTTTACCTTATAAAATTCAAAATTATAATTTATATCCATTTATAATCATCTTTCTTGAGTAATACATTATTATATTTTAATCTTTTAAAAAATTACAACTGTGTCCTCTCCCCCAGTTATAAAAGGACACCCATCTTTTCTCTTCTTTACAAAAATTTAAGCCAAATAAATCTACAAAAACCTAAAAAATTGTAGAGACCCCAAACCTGACGTACATGGACATTACATTACTTTTTCAGAATACTTAATACATGACAAAAACAGACACCCAAAGACCGTATTAGTTTACTATCTTTGGAAACTCGGAACGTAATCTTCTAATCATGGTGAAATATCTTCAACATATCCCATAAAGATCTTCCCCTTTGGTTTTATTACCGAAAAACTTTATTTATATCCTGGGGAAAATAAAACATAAAAAGGGTGAGCTAAAATGCTCAGTAAGGGAAATCATAGAAAATATAAAACAATCCATAAACATTTGAATACAAAAACTTGAACTTAAAATCTAAACATCAAAATCTTGAGCAAAGACATAAATACTGGAAGTACGTAAGGAAAATATCATAAAGGAACATCAATCATGATAAAATAGCATGGGGATAAAACATGTGATTTTGGAAACTATTAAGAACATGATATGATTTCCATAGTAGCCAAGACATTGCTGCCATGAACATCTTAGTGGACAAAGTCCCTTTCTGAATCGAGTTCACTCCTCGTTTCAGTCCTGTAACACTGAACCGGATTAACTTACCATTCCATCCATGTCTATCTCATGAGATATAAATCTTTACCCAATGCATTTGAGGGAGATATAGGTCCCACCCATCTCATAATGAAATCATTCTTACTTGTTCCACAACATAAACATAAATCATTCATCACAACCCAAAGAATAAAATGGGTTTCATAAACATCATCCCATCATAACATAATCCATATAAAACAAATGGATATAATTTCATCATAAGAAAAGTTAAACCATGTATATCATAGAGAAATTATACTTGAAACATACACATATGAAATAATTTCATCTTGGATGGAAAATGGTTTTGATAAAACACTTGAAATGAATTCTTGAGGAAAATATCCTTTCTTCTTCAAAATCATTTTCTTTTCACAAAATGCCATGAAATTTAAAAATAAAAGGGTTTTGTTGAAAATAATCATGCAATATTGTAGAGGAATCTTCATGAAAATGAGGCGTTATGAAACCGTAAAAATCCATTGACGCCGTATAAGTTAAAAAAAACATTCTCCTCATACTTTTGTCGGAAAAGTCAAAAAGTTCCTCGTGTGGTAAATAAAAGTAAGATTACTTTCATAACATGTGGTAAAATTTCAAAATGGGTAAAAGGGACATTAAACATACATGAAAACAATTTTATAAAATAGGGACATGGATGATAATAAAAACCTCAGTAAATACTTACGAATAAACAATCTCGGATAAGAGTGAGATTGGAATGGTTATCCCTTACCTTATGTCCGATATGATTCGTATGTATCCGAACCTCCTGTATAATGATTTAAAAAATGTCATTGACTTATTACAGAATCATATTCATTGTTATGATATCATATATGGTTTACTTATGACTTAATATTACCCGTTCTTTTGTAAATTCTATGTAAAAGTAGCGATTTGGGTAAAATCGTTTCATTTATTGTACGTGTTTCGACTTGTTGTTCTTAATATTATTACTTATATCCTGATTTACTTAATTAAATAATTTAAAACATTATTTATATATAATATATATTCATCATATACATATATATATGATATATCAATAAATGGAATGAAATACACCGTTCATGGAGACGGTAGGCCGTACGTACGCATGAACGCTGTTTTCGTTTCCTTATTAAATTGAATGGAATTAAGTAGATGACACACACATATATATATATATATATACATAAATACAGTATCATTATTATGTTATATATTTCATTATTATTCATTATATATACTTTATAATCATTCAATAATGGTTAACATGGAGAATGAATCTCATCGCGTCGTGGAGACGGTAATCCGTACGTACGCACGAGCGATGATATCGCTGACATATTTATTGAATGGAATTGTAGTGGATGATATAATAAATTATAATAAGTATGATGTTATAATAATAATATATATTTATTCTTTACACCATTATACCCATCCAAGTAAGGTGGTGGTGGAAAAACTGATTACACCACAGCGTGGAGACGGTATTCCGTACGTACGCACGCGCGGTGATTTCGTTTTCCGTAGGATGGATAGAAGGTGAAATAGGGTTGTTTAATATTTATAATAATATATCAGTATATAAGTAATACTTATGTTATTACTTTATAATGAGACAACTAAATAAGAAGAAGTAGAAGAAGAAAGAAACTCGAGAGAATCAGAAGAAGAGATTACCTCTTCTTCGACGCACCTCCTTTAAGCTTCCTATTAAGGAAGTAGATTTGGTATTTTGAGAAGACCAGAACCTCTATAATGTTTCTAGGAAAGTGGAGAAGAGAAATGGTCAGGGGTTTTCTGATCTTCAAGGCTAAAAAGGGTGTGAAGATAAGAGGGAAGGGGTGCCCTTTTTATAAGGGAGGAGAGGGGCACCTTTGAAAAAACTTAAAATATTATTTTATTATAAAGTCATATTCGGTTTTTAATAGCTCCAAATTGATTTATTTCGAATCTAAGGTGGGTATGGGTCTAAATACTTACAACCAATAGGTTTTAGACAAGTTTAGGTTACAATTTTAACCTTATCTTTTAGATTTAACTCTAAGTTAAATAATTTAACTTTTACCGTGTCTTCTTGTTTTCTTAAAATTTATGGTTAATAAACATACTATAACAAGACAAAAGAACCCCAAGTGATTCATTATTAATATATATAACCTTATCTAAGTCATTTGGCAGAACCTTATATTTTTAGGAATAAAATAACAATTAATAATACAATATTTGTTTTAAAAACTATTTTATGTCAAATTTGACACTATTTGGTAATTGATTTTTTTGAAAATCATAACATCATGATTAGTTAAAAAAAAGTTAATTAAATCAATAATAACATGTAATATTAACCTATAAAATTAATGTAATTTGTAAAAAGTCTCAAATTACATTTATTTGGGTATTTATAACATCACTTATGTTAATATTTCACTAATAAGGTAGTTACTGCATCATCATTGTGTCATAAATAAATTAACTTATTTAATTTCTAAAAATTACAAATAAAATACCATTAGTTAGGAAATCTTGTTAGATTTCTAATGAATATTTATATTCTAATTTATCTTATTTATAACCCTATAGTAAAAATGTTTTAGTTATTAAACTTTGATTTTAACTATTTTAACTCTTCTTTAAATAAAATAATAATAAATGTCCTAATCTAATCCAAGTGGACCTAAAGGGAAATATTTTATTCCTAAGGTTGTTTTTGGTCTAATTACACTTATCCAATAGAATTAGGACATGTGTTAGGGTAATAATAATATCATTTTTACCCTTAATTACCCTATTTACTTTTAACCGTGGTAAATAAAAGTAAAAAGTTACTATTCACCAAAAATTATTTTTATCTTATTGAACCAAATTTTACTCCTTGATATTAACCGCGTCTCTCAGATTTTCAAAATTCCACTCACAAAAGTGGTAAAATTATTTTTTATGTAAATTTGCAAAAAGCTCCTAGGAGGTAGGTAAAGACGGTGGAAAGTTTAATAAAATTTTTATATATCTCAAATTATTATAAAATGACTCAAATGAATAACATTGAACTTATATAGGTATTATGTATCAATTTTTACCTAAAATAAATTTAAATAAAATAAATAATTATTTAAATAAAAAAGTCGGTTTTTAAATAGTAACCCAGTGTTTTCACTATTCATCAAAAATTGAAAGTTTTCAGAAAAATAACAAAAATTCACCCTAGGCTAATTTCGATATTCCGAATCCAAAAATGAAGTTCATTTTGAAAGATATAATTTATAAAATTTTAAAAATTGGGTATTACTATTCAAAATGGCTAGTTTGTATAATATTTTAATAACATATTGTTGTTTAGTGAAACTCGATATTGCGTACAACACACGCTATCGTGAAAGGTCATGATTGTGTGTAATGTAAGCCAAGTAAGGGTTGCGTGTAGTGAAAGACTCCTTTGTTGTTGCGTATAACAGAATCCAACCATATTTCATTTATACATTGAATATATATATATATATACACTCAATGTTGCGTAGAATAACTACTATAAAACGAACTTGAAATTGTGTGTAACATGATCCAAGAATAGTTTTGCGTATACTGAAATCTAATATGGTTTTGCGTATAGCGCAAGATAATCTTGGTGTAGCGTACAACAAAAGACATAAAAAAAATTAAAAAGAATAATTCTCATAAAATCTCGGGTTGTTACATTCTACCCCCCTTAAAAAGAATTTCTCCCTCAAAATTCATCAGGGTTATAAATGGTTTTCTACTTGAAAACTTCTTTAATTGAAACCCACATCATAAAATGAAATACCAAAACTTAACTTTAAAAACAAAAGTATGAAATGTAACGGTTATCCAAATTAACTAATCACTGTATTTCCACATAGGAGAACATAGGTGAAAATATGGATATGGAAGAGAAATCTAACCATCAAGTTCTGATGGAGAGTGGTAGAGAACATGGCTATGAAAAATCCAACAATCACAAAGACATAAATTTGTGATGATCTAAGGTACCATCTGATTCATCGTATATGAGGACACTAGGACAACATTTTTGGTTTTCAAGATCATTTCCCTAAAGTTGAAGAATTAGAATAAATAATTACTTTATTTCGGTAAAATTTCACCATTGTTCATGCCTTGTACAATTTCCACTTCATCTCTTAAAGAAATGAAGTTGAATTTGTCATTCTTAAAGTGTTAGAAGATCATGTGATAGAATGATGGGTCATTCCATCTAACTCAAACAAAAGGTTAGCAAAAGTTATAAGTCCATCTTATGGTGAGATTAATCGTATATGGTTCCAAAAATGGACTTATACTTCATCTATCATAGTGCTTAATAAAATAAAACTAGTTTCTACTAACCAGGGACTTCCTGTAGGCCTGTGGTATGCAATAAAGGCCTGCCACACTTTGGTTGTGGGTTTGATTCCCACAGCCTTGTCCGACGTGACGGGTTGTCGCTCGTCCTATGAGTTGTCCTTTTTCTAAAAATATACTATTATAACATTCCAGAAATAATATCTAAAAACAAGTTCTATCCTTAAAAAATACTATATGATGTCTTACATAATCCATTACAATTTTTAGGCTTATCCAAAATACATCTGTCCAATCTCATAGTATAAAGAAAACAATTACTGAAAAGGTCACATAACAAGCACGTGGATACCATCGTTTATCCCCCATATATGATAAGATATATCTTGTTGGTCAAATTCCAAACATGTGAATACCTTAATCATGTATTCTTTTGAAAAATGTATACACATTGAACCTTAGTGAAAACATGAATGTAGTTAAAAGTTAACTCTTTCCACATACCAAAATCCCAAAAATTCTATATACTCAAACCATGATATCACTTAGTCCTTATATCAATCATGAGATCATGAATACTATCAAAAATATTATTTTATCCTTATCCATTCATTATGTGCATATCATCTTCTTTCCAAAAATATCTGAATAACCTTTCATGGTTACTAGTACCATTCAACATATACTTTCAAATACTTTAGGAAAAACAATAGTGTAACAATCCTTAGATGATTCTTTATTCCATAGTACCATTAACTATACAACATAACTCTTGATAAACATATATCATTATATTACCTTCTTAAACCATTGACCAAGCTTCAACACTTATTTCATCTCATATATCATTTTTAGTCTCCTCATCATCATCCACATAAATACTACCCATACGACCATGTTAATTCTCTTCATGAGATTTTCCCTTAGGGAATTGGTTTGCATAATGCCCATAAATTCCACATTTAAAACATCTAATCATTGTTGATGTCATAGCAATACCATTATCCTTCTCCATAGTGTTAACTGAACCTTTTCCTTTGCACTTACTGCATTTTTGCCCTTTTTTTCCGCACCCAAAGCATCTTACAGTTCCTTTAAAACATTCTCTTTTATGCCTCTTCCCACATGATTTACATGAGAAAAATTTAACTTTCTTTCCTCTATGATCATCATGAAACTCCATCTTTCTCTTATTATCTGAGTCAAGAAACTTACCAAAGTTGAGATTATTGATCATATTATGAGATTTCTAATTAGGCATAATAACGATGTTTGGACTTCCAAATCCCGTTTCATTTGGTTTCTCATGAAGAATATCATTCCATTATCTATCATATCCTCTATTATCGTGAATTTTCATGTTTCCAGCCATTTTCTAAAACCCAAAAAGAATAGTGTGAGAGGAAAAAATCATTCTAGGGAAAAAAACATAATAAAGGGGGAGTACCGTCAATATCTAACATCTTAGGTTAAATTATAATATCGTTACTGTAATTCTAGGACTATAACCTATACGTATACTTATCCTTAGGGACATCCCTAGACATACCTTAGAACTATTTCTAGGGATTTCACTAAAGTTTTCGCATCCTAGTTTACAAAGGTTAACTAAACCTTCGCTCTGATACCAACTATAGAGACCCCAAACCCGACGTACATGGACAATACATTACTTTTTCGGAATACTTAATACATGACAAAAACAGATTCCCAAAGACCGTATTAGTTTAGTGTCTTTAGAAACTCGGAACGTAATCTTCTAATCATGGTGAAATATATTCAACATCTCCCATAAAGATCTTCCCCTTTGGTTTTCTTACCTAAAAAATTTCTTTATATCCTGGGGAAAAGAAAACATAAAAAGGGTGAGCTCAAATGATCAGTAAGGGAAAGCATAGAGAACATAAAACAATCCATAAACATTTGAATACAAAAACTTGAACTTAAAATCTAAACATCAAAATCTTGAGTAAAGACATAAATCTTGGAAGTACGTAAGTCTAATATCATAAAGGAACATCAATCATGATAAAATATCATGGGGATAAAACATGTGATTGTGGAAACCATTAAACACATGATATTATTTCCATATTAGCCAAGGCATTGCTGCCATGACCATCTTAGTGGACAAAGTACCTTTCTGAATCGATTTCACTCCTCATTTCAGTCCTGTAACACTGAACCTGATTAACTTACCGTTCCAGCCATGTCTATCTCATGAGATATAAATCTTTACCCAATGCATTGTATGGAGATATATGTCCCACCCATATCATAATGAAATCATTATTACTTGGGCTACAACATAAACATAAATCATTCATCATAACCCAAAGAATAAAATGGGTTTCATAAACATCATCCCATCATAACATAATCCATATAAAACAAATGGATATCATTTCATCATAAGAAAAGTGAAACCATGTAAATAATAGAGACATTATACTTGAAATATACACATATGAAATAATTTCATCTTGGATGGAAAATGTTTTTGATAAAACACTTGAAATGAATTCTTGAGAAAAATATCCTTTCTTCTTCAAAATCATTTTATTTTCACAAAATGCCATGAAATTTTAAAAGAAAAGGGTTTTTTTTGAAAATAATCATACAATATTTTAGAGTAAGATTCATGAAAATGAGGTGTTATGAAACCGTAAAAATATTTTCACGCTGTATAAGTTAAAAAAAACATTCTCCTCGTACTTTTGTCGGAAAAGTCAAAAAGTTCCTCGTGTAGTAAACAAAAGTAATATTCCTTTCATAACATGTGGTAAAATTTAATAATGGTTAAAAATTCCATTAAACATACATGAAAACATTTTTAGAAAATAGGGACATGGATGATAACAAAAACCCCAGTAAATACTTACGAATAAATAATATCGGATAAGAGTGAGATTGGAATAGTTATCCCTTACCTTATGTCTGATATGCTTCGTATGTATCCGAATCTCCTGTATAATGATTTAAAGAATGTCATTGACTTATTACAAAATCATATTCATTTTTATGATATCATATATGGTTTACTTATGACTTTATATTACCCGTTCTTTTGTAAATTCGACGTAAAAGCAACGATTTGGGTAAAATCATTTCATTTATTGTGCGTGTTTTGACTTGTTTTTATTAATATTATTACTTATATCCTGATTTACTTAATTCCATAATGTAAAAAGTGATTTATATATAATATATATTCAGCATATACATATATATATGATAGATCGATATATGGAATGAAATACACCGTTCATGGAGACGGTAGGTCGTACGTACGCATGAACGCTGTTTTCGTTTCCTTATTGAATTGAATGGAATTAAGTAGATGACATAAATATATATATACATAAATCAAGTATCATTATTATGTCATATATTTCATTATTATTCATTATATATACTTTATAATCACTCATGAATGGTTAACATGGAGAATGAATCTCATCGCGTCGTGGAGACGGTAATCCGTACGTACGCACGAGCGATGATATCGTTCCCATATTTATTGATTGGAATTGGAGTGGATGATATAATACATTAGAATAAGTATGATGTTATAATAATAATATATAATTATTCTTTACACCATTATACCCATCCATGTAAGGTGGTAGTGGAAAAACTAATTACACCACAGCGTGGAGACGGTATTCTGTACGTACGTACGCGCGATGATTTCATTTTCCGTAGGATGGATAGAAGGTGAAATAGAGCTGTTTCATATTTATAATAACATATAAGTATATAATTAATACTGATGTTATTACTTTATAATGAGACAACTAAATAAGAATAAGTATAAGAAGAAAGAAACTTGAGAGAATCGGAAGAAGAGATTACCTCTTCTTCGACACACCTCATTAAGATTCCTATTAAGGAAGTAGAGTTGGTTTTTTGAGAAGACCAGAACCTCTAGAATGTTTCTAGGGAAGTTTAGAAGAGAAATGTTCAGGGGTTGGCCGAGCTTCAAGGCTCAAAAGGGTGTGAAGAGAAGAGGGAAGGGGTGCCCTTTTTATAAGGGAGGAGAGGGGTACCTTTGAAAAAACTTAAAATATTATTTTATTATAAAGTCATATTCGGTTTTTAATAGCTCAAAATTGATTTATTTCGAAGATAAGGTGGGTATGGGTCAAAATAATTTAAACTAACAGGTTTTAGAAAAGTTTAGGTTACTATTTTAACCTTATCTTTTAGATTTAACTCTAAGTTAAATAATTTAACTTTTACTGTGTCTTCTTGTTTGCTTACACTATATGGTTAATAAACTTACTATAACAAGCCAAACGAACCCCAAGTGGTTAATTATTAATATATATAACCTTATCTAAGTCATTTGGCCGAAACTTATATTTTTATGAATAAAATAACAATTAATAATATAATATTTGTTTTAAAAACTATTTTATGTCAATTTTGACACTATTTGGTAATTGATTTTTGTGAAAATCATAACAGAATGATTAGTTAGAAAAAAGTTAAATAAATCAATAATAACATGTCCTATTAACCTATAAAATTAGTGGAATTTGTAAAAAGTCTCAAATTACATTTATTTGGGTATTTATAACATCAATTATTTTAATATTTCATTAATAAGGTAATTACTGCATCATCATTGTGTCATAAATAAATTAACTTATTTAATGTCTAAAAATTACAAATAAAATACCATTAGGTATAAAATATTTTTATCTTTCTAATGAATATTTATAGTCTAATTTATCTTATTTATAACCCTATATTAAAAATGTTTTAGTTATTAAACTTTGATTTTAACTATTTTAACTCTTCTTTAAATAAAATAATAATAAATGTCCTAATCTAATCCAAGTAGACCTAAAGGGAAATATTTTATTCATAAGGTTGTTTTTGTTCAAATTACACTCATCTAATTGAATTAGGACATGTGTTAGGGTAATAATAATATCATTTTACCCTTAATTACCCTATTTACTTTTAACCGTGGTAAATAAAAGTAAAAAGTTACTATTCACCAAAAATTATTTTTATCTTATTGAACCACATTTTACACCTTGATATTAACAATGTCTTTCAGATTTTCGAAATTCCACTCACAGAAGAGGTAAAATTAAGTTTTATGTAAATTTTCAAAAAGCTCCTTGGAGGTAGGTAAAAGACGGTGGAAAGTTCAATAAAATTTTTATATATATCTAAAATTATTATAAAATGACTCCAATTAATCACATTTAACTTATATAGGTATTATATATCAATTTTTACCTAAAATAAATTTAAATAAAATAAATATTTATTTAAATAAAAAAGTCGGTTTTTAAATAGTAACCCAGTGTTTTCACTATTCATCAAAAATTGAAAGTTTTCAGAAAAATAACAAAAATTCACCCTAGGATAATTTCGATATTCCGAATCCAAAAATAAAGTTCATTTTGAAAGATAAAATTTATAAAATTTTAAAAATTGGGTATTACTATTCATAATGGCTAGTTTGTATAATATTTTAATAACATATCGTTGTTTAGTGAAACTCGGTGTTGCGTACAACACACGCTATCGTGAAAGGTTGTGATTGCGTGTAATGTAAGCCAAGTTAGGGTTACGTGTAGTGAAAGACTCATTTTTTGTTGTGTATAACAGAATCCAACCATATTTTATTTATACATTGAATATATATATATATATACACTCAATGTTGCGTATAATAACTACTATCCAACGAACTTGAAATTGTGTGTAACACGATCCAAGAATAGTGTTGCGTATACTGCAAGCTAATACGGTGTTGTGTATAGCGCAAGATAATCTTGGTGTAGTGTACAATAAAAGACATCAAAGAAATTAAAAAGAATAATTCTCATAAAATCTCAGGTTGTTACTAAAATTCTATTCTCAACTTGACTATACATGATTTATATGTTCTAGTCTTCTTAAAATACCATTCCAAGGATCCTTAATAAATGATCTAAAGGAGGCCAACCGATGAATAAGTAATCATCCTACCTGAACTATTTCAAATTATTTATTCTTATAACTCCTTTAAATCTATAGTATTCATAATAAAAAAAATAAATTAATTATCCTAAATATAATTAAATTTTATTATGATTTTTTAACCACCTTTATTCACCCTCTTTTATATCAAATGAGAAGTGAAAGTATTGCTTGTGCGTATGTGTGAACTACCGCCACCATGTAGCGATACAATTAATTTTCCACAACCATCATTAATGGATTGTTATTATTATGGGTTTAATATTTATATATGATATTTATGATATAATTATTATTCTGGAATTATAATATCATATCAACATTCTTACTTTCCAATCCATTGGAAAATGATAACGCCACTCATGCGTATGTGTGGACTACCACCTCCATGAAGCGATGTGAATCATTTTTCATTTATTCTTCACATAGATGGTAATAAGGATATATTTAATTAATATATATGATATATATGATATAATAATTATTATATAAATTTTAGTTAATATTTATCTTTTTTTGTTCTATTCACTAAAAAGTAAAAACAACATTCATGCGTACATGCGATCTACTATCTCCATGAACGATGTAATTCATTTTTCTATATCTAACTTTTATGGATGAATAAATATATATATATATATATAATAATAATAAATATATATGATATTTATATCATGATTAAAATTATTGAGATGATGGAACCATGATAAAAGTACAAATATTGGAACCACCGAACCAAAATTCTTATGAAAAATGAAACAGCCAACATCCGAAAATGATGATTTTATAAGGAATTATTAATAAATGATTTTTTAAATGTTCTAAGTGGATAATATATGATATTATACGTATTTAAATTACTCTATCATATAATTATAATAAATTCAAATTTACTATACAATAGATTATAGGGATTTCGAATCACATCAAACTTGAGGTAAGAGATTTATGTTACAATCTCATTGTTTATCAAGATTGTTCATGATTAAGTTTACGATGATAAAATTTTATGACATATATATCAAGAAACAAATAAATTTTATTATACTATGGTTATTTATAGTGATTAATTTTTTTCCTTTAATTTTATTATTTTTTAAAACTGAAGAGATTAAATGATTTTTTTAAAGGAAAACCAAATTTATTTATATATTTGATCAAAAATCATTTTTCTTCCATATCTATGTTTTATAAAATGTTTTTTTAGAATGGTTTTACTAACATACAATTATTTTTTAAAGTTATTTTTACCCATGTTTTAATTTTTACAAAAAAATTTAAATGTAATCTTGTTTTCATTTTTCAAATGTGGTACTTTTGACTTTTATTAAAAATGTGAAAGGAATCACTATTTTTACATAAAAAATATGAAAAAAATTTCCTATCATCATGACCATTCAATTATCTAGAGATTCCTTAAAAATTTTATATAGTTATTTTCAAATAAAGTGTTTTCCATAATATTTTTTAAAATTTAGATTTTAAAGAATTTATTTCAAAATGAAAATGGTATTTTACTAAAGAAATATTATAGTGGTCTTTTGAAGAAATTTTTTATTTATGATGACATACTTTGATGATACTTATACATTAATAGGGATATGATATAAGGATACTATCATTATTCTTTCTCTATATGGTTTATGATTATGGTTATGAGATGTTTATGAAACCTATTTATTTTTTATGGGTTATGTTATAATGAAATATTGAAATGTTTATGAAACACATTTCTTTTCCATGGGTTATTAAATATGAATAATGTATTATGATATTATGGAACACATGTGAATAGATTATGATTATGTGATTTGTGGGCCCAAAATTATATATCCCTCTAATTAATTGGGTAAATATTGATATCTCATGAGATTATTAGGATGGGAATAAGGAGAGAACCTAGTTTAATAAGGGAATATATCCACTATTGTAGTCTTGGGAGTGAACCTTGACTAAGGATATAATAGAATTTATAGTTAACCCAATCTAATATGATAGTCTTAGAGGTGAGTCTTAATTAAGAAAATGATTTTTTATGATTATGTGTATACCATAAACTGATGTCTTTCACCAATGTTATCTTCTCATGGATTATATTATTTGATTCATTTATCATTTATGTCTTATCAAATACCAATATTTATTCTATGAATCAAGATTATGATATATGATATGTTGGGTATAGTTTTCAAATTTTAAACACATCTTATCATACCCTTATGCTCATGTTATATTTGAGTGATCATTGATATCTCCCTTATTTACCCTTACTTAACATCTAATATAACCCTTTATTATGTTTCCTTTCCCTAGGTTATGAAGAAAGGTTTTATGTATGATATGTATAAGAAGGGAAATTTTATGAAGAAATTTTTGCGATATAATGTAAATATATTATAATTTTTTTGTATCCAAGTTTAAAAAAACATTAAACCTATAAAATTATATCACGAATCATAATGTTATGCATTGAATATTCATATAATAAAATATTTATCTATGAAAAGTATGGGTCTCAATAATAGAACCCATTGGAATTAAAACTAGGACTATATTCATTTCCTTATGACTCTTTGTGTGTTTCATACATTCCTTTTTTTAAAACCAAAAAACCAAAAAAACCTCCTATTTGTGTGCTATTTTGAAAAATATATGAAAAAAATAATAATAAGTGTAATAATATTGAATCTCCAGGCCTTTCTCCTTGAGAGACAAACCCATGTTCAATTTTTTAATGTATAGGGGATTTCAAATTCTACTTTGGAAACCCTACACAATGATGCACCGTCACAAATACAATATTAGAAAAATTAAAACACTCCCTATAAACTTCTTATATAAACAAGACTCATGCACATTTTTTATGTAACCAAAATATTTGATTTAATCATCAAACTGGATATTCCAACTTTTAAAAGATTGATTCTATCTATAAATGGACTATTTTAAATTACAAACCTTATCCGACTCATTTGACACTTTAAAACAATATGGTTGTATCATATACATCCTTGGATAAATTTCCATTAATTAAAGTGGTTTTGACATCCATTATATATATATATGATAATCAAAATGTGATGTTATAAAAACAATAGATTAATGGATTTTATCATCTCTTTAGGTGAAAAAGTTTCTTTATAGTAAATGCCATGAATTTTCTTATAACCCACCAAAAATGATTTATTAGTAGAAACTCTAATATCCATGTCAGTTTTCTTACAAAAAATACACTTTCACCAATGGGTATCACCCCTCATATCACCCCTCTATAAGTATCCACCAAGTTATACACCTGGTTAGTGTATATAAAGTCCATTTATGATTCCATATATTTTAAACATGTATTTGAATAAAATATCTCTATTACCTCCTTGTAGATAGTAGGTTAATATCCTATGAACATTAAAACATAATCATATTACACAATAAATACATATATCTTCAGTTCCTAATGAATCGTACCTGGCCTCAATGGTTCTTGTGTAACTCGAGTCAGTTCTTTTTCTATAACTCTTTGTAGAACTAGCTCAACTTTCATCTTTAGAAAACTTCCTGTTTTTTGGTCTTGAACTTATCCATGTTTAACTTTTCTCCCACAAAATATTTAATCAACATATTCCTTCTTAATGAATATGGTAAACTAGGAAATATAATCTTCTTTATTAGTATGATTATATAAATAATATCCTATAGTTTCCTTCGGATAACTAATAAATAAGAATTTTTTAGTCTTAGGTTCAATTTTATCAGAATCCAAACATTATACGTATTCTTCATAATCACAAATCTTCATAAAATATAACCTAGTATTATTCCTATACCATATATCATATAATGTATTTATGGATGATTTATATGGAACATAGTTAAGTAGGAATGCAACGGTCTTTATAGAATAACCCTATAATGAAATAGGTTATTCACACTAACTCATCATTAATCAAACCATGTCTAACAGGGTAAGATTCCTCCTCTCAGACATGCCATTCCATTGTGGCATTCAAATAAGAGTGATTTGTGAAATAATTCCACAATATCTCAAATTATCAGTGAATTCCTAACTCAATTTTTAATAAATTTAACCTTTATAAATGAAATTCCCTTTTAAACGAATAAGATCCTTATTTATGTAATGAAAATATAGAAAACACATACACTTCTTTGGTTATATTGGACCATTATAATTTATATACTATTGGATTAAAAACATCGTTGAGCATTATAACTATTTATAATATAGTAATTGAATGATTATAATATTATTAGTATATATTAAGGGTTTTGATAAAGTCCTATTGACCCAGAAAAAAGAAGAGATGACCTCAACAAGTAGGATCATTCCCCATGAAGCCCATTTATCAAAGCTTATAAGGTAGATAACATCACTAGGATTTTACCATGAACAAGATCAATACGAGATCTAATAACAAAGAATGAGAGAAAAATTTTATGGGAGAAGTTCAAGCTCATCGAGATCAAAACCCAAACTATGTTCACTAAACCACCCCATGAGAATCTCATCATCATGCACCTTACCCTTAGGAAGTTCATTGGTGTAATAAGGGGGTATGTATATTGAACCTATTAAAATTGATATGTATATTTTATTTTCAATAAAATAATGATTATATTTATTCCTTTTTTTTTTACTTTATTAATGATTAATTTTTTTTTATTTTGTAAAAAAAAACATTTTTTGATAAAAATTAGATTTTGAAATGATAAAAAATAAATTGCATTTTGGGTAACATATAGTTTCAATCAAGATACTCTTTTTGATTAATTAAATATTTTTTGAAATACATAAAATTTTAATAAAATATTATTATTGATAGTATATATTAAATATAAATGATAATATAATTTTATGAAGTAAAAATGCAATTTTTATAAGGGTAAGAAAACGTTTTTTGTAAAAAAACCCAATATTTTTTAATAAATTTTTATTTTTAAATTTAAAAGTGTAATTTATCATATTTAAATAACTATTTTGATAAAATAAATATTATTTTTGGAATAATAATTTCAAAATTATCCAACATTTTTTATTTTTTTGTAATTTTCTGAGACAGTTGATTTTTTTGGTAAAAATAAAAAATGGTATAAATATACAGTATGTATTATGACATCATAATAACATAAAAGTAATTTAATATATGGAATAAAATAAATGAAAGACCATATCTATATTTCCCCTTTAAAATAATGTGTATTTTATGATATTTTATTATTTTTATAAACCCTTTATTAATCCTCCAAAACATATATTATAAATTAAGGTTTAAAATCAATTCTTTATGAACATGACTCACTTTCACATCACCAAGGGTAATATTTTAATGATTATAGTTCTTAGAATTATAAAATAATAAAAATAACTCCTATTTGGTAGAAAACATGGTCAAATACCATGGTAATGTTTGTGTTTTTGATTACTTTTTTATATAGAGTCCAATACCTATGTTTGGAAAATAATAAAGAACTCCCCTATATTTTCCTATATAAACCCACCAAAAATTTTATTCCACCTCACTAAAAACATTTATATAATGAATATAATCTTCTATTTACTCTCAATATTTCCACCAAGGTGCCTCAAATTTCTCAATAATCTCATCTAAATATTTTGGAAACACCCTCTCAAGGTAAGGGATCCTCTTCTTCCCCTCTTTATCCAAACATCTTCTTTATGTAATGCATTTTGTCTTCTAATTAATATTGATGGGATATAATTTTTTAAATCCCTATTACCAATATTATTATTTATAAATTATTATTTACCCCTTTCACTCTCATTAATACCTCCTATGATTTATTATGTATCCCCATTATGCTATCGAAATTATCCTGTGATTTTTCCATGCCAAACTTTTATTCAAGCATCCTTTTGTCTTATAAATTTTAATTCCCAATTTTTCATGTTTAATTTTTTTATTACATATCCCTATTAATTAAATTATTATTTACATGGGAATATATACCCATTTAACTCTCATTAATCCCACCAATGATTGATTATGTACCCCAATTATACTGCCGAAATTATCATTTGACTTTTTTATGCCAAACCTTTATATTGTGAATACCATCTACATTTACACTTAAGGGTATTAAAATCTAAATTCCTATAATTATTTTTTGTGGGAATTACATATATGTATTCTAAACTCCGTAATTGTGTAAATAAATATGATGAAATATGATCTTATGTTGAACAATCTATGTGACACACTTATGCATGTAGATGATATGAAAGCAATAGGTGCACCCAAAATTATATTGCACTACAATGCATTGGGTAATGTTTTAGTCACTTGAAATGTCATTTATGGGATTAAGGAATAAAACTAATCTCTGATGAGACTTTTTCCAACATGTTATGATGTCTTGGTGGTTAGCCTTGACCTATGTTTATGATGTCATGTTTAATGTTATTGCCACATTCCCATGTTACCTTTATGTTATCATCATATATCATGCTTTGATGAACATGTTTACGATTATCAACCATTTTATTTCCCATTGAAATTATTATTGACTAAAATGTAATACTTTTATTATGTTATGAATTTTTTATTCCCTTACTGGGATTTATAGACCACCCCTTTCTTATGTATGTCCCCAGGTTATCCTGTGCAGTTGTAAAAACTATGTAATTTTCGAGCATGTTAAGGAATTTTTCAATATTTTTTTTGTATCCATGTTAAAATTTGATATTCTATGTACTTAATTTTCAAATATACTAGTATTATCAATCTTTTGGGTTGTAATAAGTGTTATTTTATGTAATAAATCATCAAATGAATTGTATTAAATACAAGGGTTTCATAAAATTATTCACCACACTGATATGATTGGAGAATATTAATACCATTTCCTAATTGATTTTATACATATTTTGAAAACTCTTTTATCTTTTGAAAAGTTTCATACTTTTTTATCATCAGAAAAACATAACTATAGATACTAAAGTCATCAGTAAAAGTGATGAAGAAATTAAAACCACAACTTTCTTGAGTACTCATAGGTCAATAATAATCACTATGTATGAGATCCAAGATCATAATATCCCTTTAACCTTTTCTACTAAAATGTGAATTGGAAATTTTTCCTAATAAATAAGATTCACTTATATCAAATGATTCATAATCGAATGATTCTAAAAATACATCTATGTAGAGTATTTGGATTCATTTCTCATTTATATGTCTAAAACAATAATTCCAAAGGTAGGCAGGATGAGGATAAACCATGACCATTTTATTATAAATGATATAGATTGGATTATATATATCTAAATTTTTTAAAATTTTTACCATATTCTCAATACCATACAACATTTCATTTATATATATAGAAAAACTCTTATTTTTAATAGTGAATCAAAATCCTTTCTTGTCTAAAAAAGAAACAAAAATCAAACTTCAGTTTATTATAAAAATATAATAACAATTATCTAATTCCTATACTAATCCAATAGGTAAAATAATATCATAATTTCAAACTTACAATGTAATAAATATTACTTTTTTTACTCACACAAATAAATACTTAATCCTTTTTAAATTACCTTATATATATATTCCTATTTTTTCGAACACAAATATGTGATACACATCCAATATATAATACCCTTGGGTCATAGTTGGTGGAATTGGCCTCTATAACATTCATATTCAGATGATCAGAATTATTCTCTTAAAGAACACTTCTCAACCATAGATACTAATATAGAACTGTATTATAGGTCATGCCTATAGGGTATCTCAAAATGATTATCATGGATCCATACTCTACAATAATGACATATCTATGAAATATTATCATATTTTATATCTTTTCATCAATGAATTTTAATGAAATTACTCCCAATAAAAATGATGAACCCACACATATTATCTATTTAGCACACTAAGATCTATGTTTCACTAAGTAACAAGTCTGCTATGGAGTTCATCTCACCACTTAGTTATTTAGGTAGGGAATCATCCCAATCAAAATAATTATGATTCTTGGATAGTTGTGTGGGAAACCCTTTTTCCAGATCCATCATATGGATAAAATCAACTCCATTACTTATATATCCTAAATATTAGGGATGTCTAGTTAAATGTAACTCAAATATCAAAATGGGATTTGGTTACCTAACTTCTAGGGTTATAAATTTCTACTGTTCCTTACACATAATAATCCATGGGCACCATACTATGGAAAAACATTCATGATTGGATGACTGAGGTATTGATATGTGATGCATTGAAAGGAATCTCACACTTATCATTTAAGGGGTTTTGTTTTTAAAAGTATCATCAATTTAGTATGCATCACATATATATTAAACCCATTGAATCTCATGAAATAATTATTATCTCACATTTTATTCCTTTGTGTATGTATTCTTCTAATTATTTAGTTTTGGAATATATATTTCACCCACTAAATTAATGTGATGTGTAACTCTTAAAAAAACCCATAAGTTTCTATTACTAACCCAAAAAATAGAATTTAAAAATATTCATACACATCCAAATTCATATCATTTATAAGGTATATAAAATATTCATGCAATGTCTTAGAGTTATATGATATTGAAAATATCCACATGAGTAACGAGAGAGTGAAAAATAACAAATCCTCACCTTTATAGAATAAGGAATAAGTCTCAAGTCCATTAGGAAGTCTGATCCAAAATTCTTATCCTTGGGGAGACTTTATTAAATAGATAATACAATTCACAATAAATCTAAAACCTTATATGAATAAACTATATTCAAAAATTAAATTCAATATCATAACTTCAATTCCAAATTGAGGTCATGGTATATGAAAACTAAATCTTATGATACCATTCCCAGTATGTAATTCAATGCTTGAAAATATACTAGAATAAATTTATCACATAAATAAATCATACAAAATATTCATAATTAATAAAAAAAATTATAAACATAAATATTTTTAAGGAATATAACAAATGATTAACACTTTATTTATTTTTCCATAAATGAGATATCAATATCAACTTTTCATATTTTATTTAGGAATGAAAAATATCATTTTTCATCGATTAACACTTATAATTTATAAATATTTCATAAATCATAAGTAAGTTTATCAAAATATAAATTTTTAGAATTTTTTTATCTATGAATAATTTTATGACTGATATAGGTGAGAAATCATGTGTGAACTAATAATATTCTATGATATAACTCTAATCATATTCTATTATTACAATCACCGAATATGACTGGTTTGATCGTAAAGCTCTTATCATATTTAATGATAGAGGCAATATCATATTTACACTATGATACCCCATTTTTAAAAAATATAGTATTGAATTATATTTTATGATATCATATATCATATGATACAATATAGTTTAAATATTTTAATTTTCTATATATCATACCTTACAATATATTCTAGTCATACATTACGACTAAGAAAATTAGAAAAAAATATAACATATAATATTTTAAGATATGGGTCAAGAACTTTATTATGATTAATGTTTTGAAAAATTAATATAATTACACATTAATCTCTTAAAGTAAAAGGCTCTAATACCATTTATGGGTTTATGGGGTTCATCTTATGATCATTAGAAGAGAAAAAACCCATGATACAACCTGATCTATCTTTAATAGAATTAAAATGCATGGAATTGGAGACCAAAACTAGGTGTGGTGTACCTATAACACTAATTAATCCATTTTTTACTCTTCATTGTCTGCTCAATTAAGATCACCTAAGTAGAAAATGAAATCTCCCTACCTCTATAAGTGGTACACCAACCTTGAATATACTATCGCATCACAAGGACTCCCAATAACTGAAGGGGTGCTAGAAACTTCACTGAGTGATAAAAAATTATTAATAAATAATATATCTTTTATTATATTTCAAGAATAAAATTGGTACAATAATAAGAGGGATTCTATCATTCTACCTTTTTATTACATAAATTTTCATTACATTTTACAAATAGAGGATCTTTAAAGTCTAGTGTCTTGGAAATCAGGAACATAATACATGAAAACAAAAAAATTCTTCTAATACAATTATAATGCTTCATAATAGTTTCATCCTAAGTACAATTACTGCATCTCATAACCTGGAGACATATATCAAAGTAAAGGGTGAGCAGAAGGCCCAGTAAGGGTAAATAAGGAAAACAATTTACTTGTGATATCAATAAATTTACATAAAGACATGAGCAATGGAAAAATAGGAATATCATAATAAAAAGAACATGAATCCTAAATTGAATATATGGATACAAAATTTATTTTATACATTCATGAACATATCACCAAGGTCCATTCCCAAGGTGTCATAAAATTTACCAAGGTTATTCACTAAGGTATCATAAAACTTTTCATCTCTAGAGATTAATTTATTTAACCAATGCATTGGAGTGCTATAAGTTTTCACCCTTAATATGTATTTATTTTTATGTGATACACATATATCATAATCAAACATTTCATAAATAACCCAAAAATAATAAAAGAAATGGGTTTCACATCAAAATCATGACATTTTAAAAAGTACTTAAAAACAATATCATTATGTCATTTATAACCCATGGAAAGGGAATAAGGATTTTATGTATGTTAATTAAAGAATAAAATATATAATTTTTATGTATTTATGAATACCCCTGGAAATTAAATAGGTTTGGGTATTCACATAAATAAAATAAGAGAATTTATTGAGAAAAAGAGAGAGATTTTGAGAGGAAAATTCTACAGCATAACGACTATATAACATGGTTTTAGAAAACATTAAAAAGAGAGTGGAAAAGGGTCACCCACTAAAAAATAACTCATAATATAGTATAGTTACAGAATAAAAAATAAATAAGATAATTTTATGGATATTTTAATGATATACCACATGAAAAGGAAACTTGAAAGAAAGGAGAGGATGTGATTTCTTTTACAAAAATTCGGCAGCCTAACGACGTCACTTAAAAATTCATAAAATCAGTTGATGAGAGTGGAAAGGGTATCTCATAATTTGGACATAAAATTTAATGAAATAAGGATATATAAGAACATACCCCAACATAATAAAATGGAAACTATAAGACATAACATAAAAGAAGTCATGACTAAAAGAGGAGGGTGAAAGGTTCCCTTACCTTGAAGAGAAACTTCAAAAACTTAAAGGTTGGGACCTTGGTGGGCTTGAGGGAACCTTGGGAGGAGTAATTAGGAGGTAAAAAGTCCATATACTTTTTGAGGAATTTTTAATGAAATTAATGAAGGAATGGGTTGGTATTTATAGCAAAAATGATGGAATATTTTATAAATTTCCAAGGGACACCTCATTAGTGGTATTTGAAAAACCATGGGCTTGCCCATGGTATTGGCCCCTTGGGACACCTGATAAAATATATTATTGTACAAAAGTCGACCAGAATTATTACATCATTATTACATCATTAATGATGTCATTAAACACACCGAAACTCAAAACTGTATTTTTTACGATTCACCGAAAAACAAAAATTTTTATAAAAATATCATAAATTCACCATAACCTAAAATCGATGCTATATTAACTCCATTTTATGAAAATAATTTTATAATTATGAGATATTTAATTTTTAAATAAAAACACTATTTCCCTGAAAAAAATACTAATACTTAACTAATAATTTTTGAAATTGTTATTTACTTATGCTATTATATCACATTACCAATCAAGATGCCTACATTATATTTATACTTTATTAAATGAGGTTATTATTCCATTGGTCACATTACTATTCATAAGAGTAATATTACTATTCATAATTTACTATTCACCAAAAATTAAGTCGATCTTATTAGAATCAAAAAATTTTACTGATCACAAATGCAAAATACCATTTTTTGAAAATCATTTCACATTATTAACTATTTAAAGTATAAAAAAATATTTTAAAATACCCTTTTTCCAATATTCATCAATAATATAGAACTTCTATAAATTCATCCTATATTTATCTGGATATTTGAAATTCAAAATTTTTACCATAATAAGAAATAATTATTTTATTTATACAAAAAGATTACACAAAGTAACTAAGGCCTAGTTACATACCCCCTTATAACACCTACATAGGACCTAAGAGTAAGGTGTTCTATGGTGATAGAATTTTGGGGTGGCTCAGACAACATTGCCTGAGTGGTGATTTCTATCAGCTTGAACTTCTCTCGTAAGTGATTCCGTTCAATCTTAACATGCTGAAGTTCAGCTTGGGCTTGGTCCAGAGCAAAACCTAGTGATGCTACCTCCTTCCTAAGCTCCGAAAGATGGAATTCATATGGCTCGAGTCTATTGGATGAGGCCATTGAATCTTCTTTATGTATTAATTAACCATGATCATTTGTATTTATAAACAATAATCATAATGTTAAGAGTATAGTTTCCAACAGTCATATTGACCAACTGTCATATAACAGTCGAAACCCAACATTCTAATTTTAATTATAATCACTTCATCAATTAAAAGGATATAGTTTTTTTGAGTACACACAAAATTAGGAAACAAATATTATTCAAAAGTTTGGGTCTTTACAAGGATTGTATCCCTTATATAGCTATCTTTTAGGCTATTCATTAAATGAAGTGTGTTGATTGTATCAGGTATTATCTCATGAACTCATACATTAATTCCCATTGATGTTATTCATTGAACACTTAAATGAATTAAAAATCCATATATAAATCATATCATGATTCATAAATAATGAAAATAATGAGGGAGGGGATTTTAATTCTTGTAGAAATCATATCATATGCCAATATTACTATATGATTGAGTCAAACAAATTCATCCAATGTATCTTTATAATACAATAATATCATATCCTATGATATTAATTTCATGAATATCATAGATAGTGAAATGGGACCATGAAAGTTTCTTTGTAATCTCCTTCCCACAAGATATAAGCACCAGTATTTGTAGCTTATAGAATAAAGGCTATATGGGCCTTCTTCCTCAATATCTTTGCAAACATCCATGGGAATCCTCAACCTACATCTCAATCTCTATTAGGTTTTTATCCACTATTGATGATATAATAGTCATGTCATCACTTATCTTTCATGAAATATTCCATTGGGAACATCATAAACAATACCAAAATCATCAAATTTCTCAACACCACACCATTTCCCAATAGGTGGCCCAATCCACCACATTCCAAAGTGGATGTCTTGACTATTCAGATGACCCTGGTATATTAGATTCAATTCCCAAGATAACACATATGAAAACTTGAGTGACCAAGACCCATATCCTCCAGATAAAACCTCCTCCTCCACTGGATAACAAGAGTTGTCATGGGATGGGTACCTCTACAAAGGACCCACTAGAAATACCACACTAAAGGTGGTGCTCCACTTGGGTGGTCCTTGATCTATATTTTCACCATGGAATTAAATATTAAAATCATTGGTAAAAAACTATCCATCAAGTGGAGTGGATTACATGATGACCACCTTCAAGAAAAACCCTAACGTCCATATCTTGAGATGAGTATGAGGCCACAACTATTGACTAAATGTGAGAAAAATATCCCTGTCCATGAAAAAATCAACTTCCATGGTATTAACTTCATGAATAATAATACTACCCCATGAATCCAAATCTCAAACTCTGAGAGTTTAATTCACAACTAGTACTCTCACAGTAAGACTAGGGAAAATTCCTTGAACACCTAATATGCTCATCCATGAATTGATAAAAGTAATTATTTAGTCCCTATGATCATTAAATTACACAAGGGTGTTCATCATTCCACTCGACCATTACATAAAACTTTATCTTTAGAATAAAAGTCGATGTATACATCGATATACCATTAAGGGAAAATAATGGGTTACCTATAAAAATCATTCATGGATTTCTCTATACTCAAAAGAATTTAATTCTCATCTATTCACTTAGTAAATAAATCTATTTTTACCATAACAGTATTTGTAAAATAAAACTTCTTGAGGTTGGGCTCTATTCACTACACCTGAGGGGATCCCACTCACTTTTGAGGGTGGTCCCTTTCTCAATTACTAAACTAGGTGACACCCACTATGTCACAGTGTTATTAATTAATTAATTAATTTTACATTGTTGTGGGTTACTTGGAATTTCAAGTCTAAATTTTAAAATTGTTAATGAATAGGTGTTGTGAATAGTTCACACATGGTTAAGAGTAACCGTGCGCTGACCGTGTGATAAAACACTATTTTATTGAATATTTTATTGATAATAAATGATATAATTTCCTCAAATTGTGTTAAATATGTTTAATTAGAAAGTATTTGGGATTAGATCATTCATTTGAATATTTGATTAAAATTCCAGTTTTACCCTTTATAGTTCATTGTAGTATTTCGAATATACATATTTGTATATTTATTATTTGAATTTGAAATTTTGTAACAATGTTACTAACTTAATTATATACAACATTTATTCAGGACACTAGAGCTAAAAAGTGCATTTGGTTGTTGACAATGGGACATGAAGTCAAAGTTGGTCTGGACACTCCAGAATGGAGAAGATTCTGTATTTTGGCCATAAATCCTTCATATGTTACTGGATTAAGCCCAAATTTTGAGATAAGATAGAGGATCCATATCCTCACATTTTATCCGTCTAGAAGGCCGGCCAATTCACGTGTTTTGGTGGTCAAATGGGCGGTTAAAGTTGGAATAAAATATTTGGACGAGATTCCCCATTCACACTTGAAACCACTTTGAGCCTAGCCTCCCCACCACTCTATAAATTGGTGTTTTTATCATTTGGTGGGGTTTGGATTTGCTTTGGGAAGTTTAGGGAAGAGGAGAAGTGGATCCAATCCAATTATCCAACCATTTAAATAAGTCTAGCTCTTAAAGCAAGGATCCCTTCAACGAAGCCTTCTTCTTCTCCTTCATGTTGTAATGATTTTGTTTGTGTAATAAACTTCTTTGTTCTTCTTTTATTTCTTCTATTTTCTTCTGTTTTGTTTAAATTTATTCTTCTCTTAATATTCCTCTTTGGGCTTAAATTCTTTAGTAGAAGAGTTATTGGGTTATACACATTATAAACCTTTGCACATGCAAAACGCTTCTACGATGATTACGCCACCCATGGAAGAGTAGTTTTTTAGTAATCGATCTATCTTCTAACCTCTTCATTTAATTATTTTTAATAAATGAGATACTGTAATTCACATAATATGATCCATGAATTGTGTTTTCAAATTACAAGAAACTAAGCAAGCAATTGAACAATTAACACAAAAACACGCGAGGTCGGGATTTTGTGTAAATTGTGAGAGCGTAATCTTAATCGGTAATACAAGACCACACGTGATAAATTTGTAGAGTTCAAATATAATCACTAAACACAATTCATACTCATTTACATAATGGATATGTGCTCTAATTAACCACTTACCATAATCTATCCTTAGAACAACAATCAAAGCAGGGTGCTGCAATTGCGTGTTCTGAAGCTAGACTAGGGCTTAAGTAATTTAATCTTTGTGGTTAAGTTAACTCTCGTAGGGTTCGAGGGATAACAAATTAGGGGATCATAATTAAGTGAATATTTATTTAAATGAAAATGATTAATAAGTTAATGAAGAGGTATAGTTAGATCTATTAAGCCTTTTAAAATATATTTCTAAAACAACATCTTCTTGTTGTGTCATTTTAATCGAAATTCATTTCAAAACTAAAAACAAAAAAATATACAATCTTCTTCCAGAAAACTTCTTCTAGATTCATAAAATATAAAAAAAAACCCAATCCTTTAATTAGTGTTTTTATTTTATTCTCTTTTATTTTATTTTTAGAATACCTTTAATAAGTTTTTAAATTCACTTCCTCCTTTGAGAGATGACCTTGGTCAGCCACTCTACTGCACCTAAGTACCCCAAAATCACATTAATCATTTGAGGGTGCCCATGACAGCGATCTTTCAAATTGGCACCGTTTTCGGGGAGGCAAGTAATTTATTCAACCATTTAGAGGTATTTCTTTTATTTTTCATTTTTTTATTTTCTTGACCTCTCTCTTTCATCTTTCCACTTTCTCAAGTTTTCCTTTTTTTTCATCCTCTTCTTTTATTTTTGGACCATCAAATAAAATTCTCATTTTTATTTTACTATGGTCCACTTTCTTTCTTTTCATTTTTATTTGATTTATGACACGAACTAATCCCAAAAATCTCTTAGATCTTGACCCTGAGATTGAACGCAACCTTTGGGCACGAATCAGACATTCTCAATCTACAGGAAGTTTCAATATTCAACTAGTTGGTGAATTCCTCTCTTCTGGAAACATTGGAATTGGAAGTTATTCAAATTCAAACATAAAAGAAGAACCAATGGCTGTAAATAATGGAAATGAACTTAATAGAACCATTCGAGAATTGGTTGCACCTGATATTAACTGTCAACCGAATTGTATTGCATACCCGAATCTCGAATCAGACTTTGAGTTAAAATCTGGATTAATTCACCTTCTTCCAAAGTTTTATGGCTTATCTGGTGAGGATCCCAACAAACACCTTAAAGAATTTAATGTGGTTTGATCAACTTTAAAACTAATAAATGTTTCTAAAGATAAAATCAAATTAAGATCATTCCCATTCTCATTTGATGGAGCTGCAAAAGATTGGATGTATTATTTGCAACCTGAAGATGTAACATGTTGGAATGATTTGAAAAGTCTTTTCTTGCAAAGATTTTTTCCAGCATCAAGGACCACATCCATTTGAAAGGAGATATCGGGGATCAAGCAAGCACAAGGGGAGTCAATGTATGAGTATTGGGATCAATTAAAGAAGTTGTGTGCAAGCTTCCCACATCACCAAATTAGTGAGTAATTACTCATTCAGTACTTTTATGAAGGACTCACACCTATGGAGAGAAGCATGGTGGATGCTACTGCTGGAGGAGCATTGGTGGACAAGACACCAGTAGCTGCACGAGCATTGATTGACAAAATGGCCCAAAACTCCCAACAATTTGGCGATAGAGGTACACCACATGTCAGGGGAGTACATCAGGTAAGTCCTTCTTCTCTTGAAAGTAATTTGATTGATACAAAGTTGGAAGAATTGACCACTTTGGTGAGGCATATTTCTTTGGCTCAAAAGACATCCCAACCCATTCCTTCAAGGCATTGTGGTATTTGCACTGAGACAAGCCATCCAACAGACTGTTGCCCACAACTACAAGAGACAGAGGATTGTGCAGCAGTATTCCCTGGGATACCATTTCAGCAGCAGCAACAACCATATCCCCAAAAGAAGTTTGATTTATTTGCTCCAACATACAACCAAGGGTGGAAGGATCAATCAGACATGAGGTATGGATCTGGACAACAACAAAGTCCCCCTTTTCAACAAAACTTCCAGCAGCCTCCGCCTTACCAGCAGGGTTTCTAACAACCCCAAAGGAGATTTAAATCTCAAACATCAACAAGCCAACAATAAGGGAATCCCCCACCTAAGGTAGATTCTAACACTGATGATATTTTGAAGAAAATTGTTCTTAATCAACAGAATGAACTGAAGAGTCAAGGTTCGGAGTTGAGGGAGTTGAAGACTCAAATGAGCCAGATTGCCACCACCCTCCATGAACTTGTGAGTAAGAATTCTAGAAATATACCTTTCCAACCCACTCCAAATCCAAAGGGTAATGTCAGTGTCATCGCATTGAGAAGTGGGAAGAAAATGAACAATACATCTGTACCTACCATTCCACCGGGATTCACCTCAACTCCGGAGAATCCGCATTCCAAACCAACTGATGAGAAATCCAAGGAGAAAGATAAAGGTAAGAAAAAGATTGATGATTTTCCTCCTAAACCCCTTCCTTTTCCCAACAGGGTTGTTCAAACCAAGAAGATGGATGAAGAAGCAATGCAAAAGGAGGTTTTGGATACATTCAAGCGTGTGGAGATCAAAATTACTCTACTTGAAGCCATTAACCAAATCCCAAGGTATGCCAAATTCTTAAAAGAACTCTGAACCAATCAAAGAGGGCTCAAGGGAAATGAGAGGATCAACCTTGGAAGGAATGTCTCAACACTCATTACACCAACTCTAGCAATGACAACAAAGTGCAAGGATCCCAGGACATTCACTATCCCATGTACCATAGGGGAGTTTCACTTCTCTGATGCTCTTTGTGATTTAGGAGCTTTAATAAATGTGATTCCTCACTCTGTATTCTCTTCCTTGCAGGTTGGTGAGTTGAAGCCAACACGAGTAGTGGTGCAGTTGGAAAATAGAGCTACAACATATCCAGCGGGAGTTCTTGAGGATGTACTTGTCTGGGTAAGAGAAATGACCTTTCCAGCAGACTTCTAGGTTCTTAACATGGAGGATGATCAGGTAAGTTCTCATGCCCCCATTATCTTAGGTAGGCCCTTCCTCAAAACTGAAAAAAATATCATAAATGTCAATGACGGTACACTTTCCATGGAGTTTGGAGATGAAGTTGTGATATTTAATGTTATGGATTCCATGTAGTACCCCTCAGAGGACCATTCTGTTTTTGTTATCTCCCATTTTGAACCACCAAATGAAAACTCTATAGAATTTGATTGTCCTATTCTTAGGGAGATTATGAGTATTGGTTCGAGTTTTATGTCTAAGAGCACTTCCACACATGTTGCTGATACACAATCCTCTCTTGGATTTGATTTTGATGTGGATTCATATTCTGATTTTGATCATGTTAACTCTGATTATGACATGGATGTTGAGTATGATGATGGATTTGATGCTTTATTCTCTGATTTTGATGATGTCTATTCTGATACTGATGCTCTTTGTGCACATATTTCAGTTCCTTCAATGTATCCATCCATACTACACCCTCCTTCATTAGAACTCAAGCCATTGCCACCAAATCTGAAATACTCATACTTGTTGAGTGGTGAGAGATTACCTGTTATCATTGCTAATAATCTCCCTTTTGAGCATGAAGAAAAGCTTTTGAATATTTTAAGGGAGAACATCAGGGCGATTGGGTGGACCTTGGATGACATATCAGGTATTAGACCCTCCATTTTCATGCATAGGGTTCTCTTGGAGGATGAGGCTAAACCGGTGAGATAGCCACAAAGGAGACTCAATCCCACCCTCCTGGAAGTTGTTAAAAAAGAAGTTGAGAAATTAATCGAGGTAGGTATAATCTATCCCATTTTAGATTCTCATTGGGTAAGTCCTATTCAGGTTGTGCCTAAGAAAAGTGGTGTTACTGTTGTTAAAAATGAGAAAGATGAGTTAGTTCCAATGAGGGTGCAAAACAGTTGGCGTGTGTGTATTGATTATAGGAAAATAAATCAATCCACTCGCAAGGACCATTTCCCCCTCTCGTTTATTGATCAGATTCTTGAGATACTAGCTGGGAAGACACACTATTGTTTCTTGGATGGATTTTCTGGATATTTTCAGGTTCCTATAGCTCCGGAGGACTAGGAGAAGACGAAATTCACCTTCCCATTCAGTACCTTTGCTTACCGAAGGATGACATTTGGACTTTGCAATGCCCCAGGTACCTTCCAGAGATGCATGGTGAGTATTTTTTCTGATTTTATTGAGACTTTCATGGAGGTATTTATGGATGATTTTACAGTGTATGGGTCTTCATTTGATGAATTTCTAAGTAGTTTGGGAAAGGTGTTGAATCGTTGTATTGAGAAGAATCTGGTCCTAAACTTTGAAAAGTGTCATTTTATGGTAGAGCATGTCATTATCTTAGGGCATGTAGTGTCAAAACATGGGATAGAGGTTGATAGATCTAAGGTAGAAATTATTTCATCCTTACCCTATCCTTCATGTGTGCGTGATGTTAGATCTTTCCTAGGGCATGCAGGATTTTATCGGCGCTTCATCAAAGATTTTAGTAAGATCGCTCTTCCTATGTCACGATTACTTCAAAAAGATTCTGATTTTGTGTTTGACGATTCTTGTAGGACTTCCTTTTATGAGCTAAAGAAGGGTATGGCCACTCCACCTATCATACAACCCCCACAATGGGAGATTCCTTTTGAGATTATGTGTGACGCATCCAACTTCGTGGTTGGAGCGGTCTTATCTCAGAGGGTGGAGGGATGTTCACATGTTATCGCCTATGCATCGAGGACACTTGATTCAGCCCAATAAAATTACACAACCATAGAAAAGGAGTTTCTTGCTATCATATTTTCTTTAGATAAATTCCGTTCATATTTATTGGGCTCTAAAGTAGTTGTTTTTTCTGACCATACAGCTTTGAGGTACCTCCTAAAGAATCCAGATGCAAAGCCACGACTTATCCATTGGATGGTCCTTCTTCAGGAATTTGATATTGAGATAAAGGAAAAGAAGGGATCAGAGAATTTGGTGGTAGACCACATTAGTAGGCTTACTCACACACTAGAGGATGACATCTTGGACCAGGTACCACTTCGGGACACTTTCCCCGATGAGAATCTCTATACCATCTTAGGTACGCATCCTTGGTATGCTGATTTAGTTAATTACATTATTTCCTCTGAAATCCCAGAAAATTTGAAGAAGCATCAAGTCCAAAAATTAAAAAGTGTGTCTAGGTATTATGTGTGGGATGATCCTTATCACTGGCGCATGTGTAGTGACCAAGTCATTAGGAGGTGTGCTCCCGATCATGAGTTTGAGTCTGTTTTGCATTTCTGTCATAAAATTGCTTGTGGTGGACACTTTGAACCCCAACGGATAGCTAGGAAGGTTTTGGACTCTGGATTATATTTTCCTAGCTTGTTCCATGATGCCCATGTGTTTTGTAAGTCATGCCCTCGTTGCCAACACACTGGGAATATTTCTAGGAGACATGAGATGCCCCAACAACCCATACTATTCTGTGATATTTTTTATGTATGGGGCATTGATTTTATGGGTCCTTTTCCGAGTTCATTTGGATTTTTGTATATTTTGGTTTCTGTTGATTATGTGAGTAAATGGGTGGAGGCCAAGGCCACCAGGACTGACGATTCTCATGTTGTTGTGGACTTTGTCAAAGCACAGATTTTTTGCAGGTTTGGAGTACCAAAGGACATCATCAGTGACCAAGGGACACACTTTTGCAATATTAATTTTTCTTCCCTCTTTTGGAAGTATGGGGTGACACACAAAACATCAACACCATACCACCCCCAAACAAATAGCCAGGCTGAGGTTTCAAATCGTGAGCTGAAACAAATATTAGAGAAAACCGTGCAGCTAAATAGGAAGGATTGGAGCAAGTGCTTGGATGATGCATTGTGGGCTTATAGGAAAACATACAATACACCCATTGGTATGTCCCCATTTAGGATTGTTTTTGGGAAAGCGTTTCATCTCCCAGTGGAAGTCGAGCATCGGGCATATTGGGCTATAAAGAAATGCAACATGGATTTGGCCCAAGCTGGAATTCAAAGGAAGTTGAAAATTCAAGAGCTTGAGGAGATTCAACTATCATCATATGAGAACTCAAGGCTCTATAAGGAAAGATCAAAAGCATCTCATGATATAATGATCCAACAAAGGGAGTTTCATGTTGGAGAGAAAGTCCTTCTCTACAGTTCACGACTGAAGCTGATGCCTGGTAAGTTGCGTTCCAGATGGTTAGGTCCTTATATTGTATCTAATTTTTTTCCCTATGGTGTAGTGGAGATCACACAAGAGGACACTGTAAGGAGATTTACACTCAATGGGAAATGTTTTAAGAGATAAATTGAGGGACATCCTACTGATGTAGTGGATTTTATCACACTGCATGACCCTATCATCACTTGATCACATCAAGCTGTTTCTAACCCTTTCACTTTTATATTATTTGTCCTATTTAAAAATTCTGCATTTCATGTGCATATATCATCTCATAGGTTCACATTGAGGACAATTCAATATTTTAAGTGTGGGGGAGGGAACCTTTTAGTTTATTAATTTCAATTTTTTTCCTATTTAAAAAAAACAAACAAAAAAATTGTGTGTGTTTTTTCAAATTTTGTGTGTTTATTTTTTCAATTTTCTTTGTGTTTTTGAAATTTTTGAGCTAAAATGATTCTCATCACAATTTTGAAATGCATATCAATGAGTGAGACAATTTATCCCATGAAACTGATCTTAAATGAATGCTTAAAATGACTTTGTTTCAAGTTAAAATATTTAGTAATTTCATGAAAAGTACACTGGATTTTGAATCCCATGCCATATCTCACTGTCTTTATATTTGAAATCAATTTCCTGTGAGGCTTCTGAAACATTATTTTCATATTCTTTACATTCACCTCAATTATTGAGAGAACCAAACCATGCTTGATTTAACCATAATTTTATCTATTCCTGTCAAAACTTGAGGGTTTGAGGTACTTATGTTTAAATGATTGAGGCATTTGTTTGGTATTAAAGCCCCTACTTCAAAGAATATTTTTTTTTTCATATAATGGCCTACCTTGAACATTTAATCCTTTTATCCCTTAGAATCCATGCACATCCTATTAGGTTATCCACATTACAAGCCAATTTTCCCTATCTAACCAACTCTTGAAGTGAAATTTCATAATCTAGTTGAGCTTAAGTGTGGGGGAATCTATCTTGTGTTGTGCCACCACATTCTGTGATACTTTGGGTAGAAAATTAAATTCTGAAGAGATGTGTTTTCTACTGAAGAAAGTCATTATATTGAAAGCTGTGCCTTTTCTGGAGCTTTCATGACAAGTGAAGCTGTGCCTTTTCTGGAGCTTCTAATTGAGGTGGAAAGTTGTGCCCATCTGGAGCTTTCAAGAAAATCATGTTTGAGAAGATTGGAATTTTTGATGCTGAAATGAGGAATGGTATAAAACTTTCATGACTTTTAATTATGATGGAGCTAAATTGATACTATGGGGATTGAGGAGAAGACCATATTTAAGTGAAAATTAGATTAATGCAATTTTGCTTCAAAAAGAGTCAAGCCCTCCTCATTCAGCCTCAGAGTTTTTCACATCTTAATCCTACCAATCGAAATCCACAGAACAACCCTGAAAAGTCCTCATGATAAAAATATGTCCTTGACTCACATCAGGTAGTGATGTAGGAATTTATCAAGCCTATGGTGACCCTTGTATGAGTTTGGATGAGAAAGACATTGCAAAACAAAATTGATATTTGAGTGATGAGAGAAAATTCAAGAGAGGTAAGTGTTTTGGGCATGGGAGGATAAATAAATTGGAAATATATTGAATGATATAAATTAAGAACTTGAAATAATGGTTTTTTATGAGGCATGATATCTTTTGTTTCTTAGTGTGTAATTGTTTGATCTCAAGGATATGTGTTTTAAAATTGGTTTTGATTTGATATTAATGTTTACTTGATATGAGGTTTTGCTCAGGAGTGCAAAAGGGTAAGTGTGGGGGAGTTGATAAAACACTATTTTATTGAATATTTTATTGATAATAAATGATATAATTTCCTCACATTGTGTTAAATATGTTTAATTAGAAAGTATTTGGGATTAGATCATTCATTTGAATATTTGATGAAAATTCCAGTTTTACCCTTTATAGTTCACTGTAGTATTTCAAAGATAAATATTTTTATATTTATTATTTGAATTTGAAATTTTTTAACAGTGTTCCTAACTTAATTATAGACAACATATATTCAGTAAACTAGAGCTAAAAAGTAAATTTGGTTGTTGAAAATGGGCCATGAAGTTAAAGTTGGTCTGGACTCGCCAGAATGGATAATCTTCTGTATTTCGGCCATAACTCCTTCATATGGGCCTGGATTAAGCCCAAATTTGGAGAGGAGATAGAGGACACATATAATCACATTTTATACTTCTGTAAGGTCGGCCAATTCACGCTTTTTGGTGGTAAAATGGGCGGTTCAAGTTGGCATAAAATATTTGTCCGAGATTCCCCATTCACACTTGAAACCACTTTGAACCTAGCCTCCCCACCACTCTATAAATTGTTGTTTTTCTCATTTGGTGGGGTTTGGACGTGATTTTGGAAGTTTAGGGAAGATTATAAGTGGATAAAATCCAATTATCCAACCATTTCAATAATGGTAGCTCTTGAAGCAAGGATCCCTTCAACGAAGCCTTCTTCTTCTCCTTCATGTTGTAATGATTTTGTTTGTGTAATAAACTTATTTGTTCTTCTTTTATTTCTTCTCTTTTCTTCTATTTTGTTTAAATTTCTTCTTATATTAATCTTCCTCTTTGTTATGGAATCTTGAGTAGAAGCGTTATTGGGTTATACCCATTATAAACCTTTGCACATGCAAAATGCTTCTACGATGATTACGCCACCCCTGGAAGAGTAGTCTTTTAGTAATCGATATATCTTCTACCCTCTTAATTTAATTATTTTGAATCCATGAGATACTATAATTCACATAATATGATCCATGAATTGTGTTTTTAAATTACAAAAAACTAAGCAATCAATTTAACAATTAACACAAAAACACGTGAGGTCGGGATTTTGTGTAAATTGTGAGAGCGTAATCTTAATCGGTAATACAAGACCACACGGGATAAATTTGTAGAGTTAAAATATAATCACTAAACACAATTCATCCTCATTTCCCGAATGGATATGTGCTCTAATTAACCGCTGACCATAATCTATCCTTATAACAACAATCAAAGCAGGGTGCTGCGATTGCGTGTTCTGATGCTAGCCTAGGGTTTAAGTAATTTAATCTTTGTGGTTAAGTTAACTATCGTAGGGTTCGAGGGATAAAAAATTAGGGTATCATAATTAAGTGGATATTGATTTAAATGATAATTATTAATAAGTGAATGAAGAGGTATAGTTAGATCGATTACACCTTTTAAAATAGATTTCTAAAACAACATCTTCTTGTTGTGTCATTTTAATCGAAATTCATTTCAAAACTAAAAACAAAAAAATATACAATCTTCTTCCAGAAAAATTATTCTAGATTCATAAACTATAAAAAAACCCCAATCCTTTAAGTAGTATTTTTATTTTATTCTCTTTTATTTTATTTTTAGAATACCTTTAATAAGTTGTTAAATTCACTTCCTCCTTTGAGAGACGACCTTGGTCAGCCACTCTGCTGCACCTAAGTACCCCAAAATGACATTAATCATTTGAGGGCACCCACGACAGCACTCTTTCACCTTGCATGAGGGGTTTGTCCTTGATAAAGATGATTTTCATGGTTTAAGCATGATTAGCTCAACTTTGAGACTTTACTAAGGGCAACCATGTGGATACCTCATTCTTTCCCTGTAGAAAAAATTGTTGGCTATAGTTTATAAAACTGTATGCATAAACTGTGCGCCTTTTCTAATTTTTTTTAATTTTTATTTCCTTTTTCCTTTTTTTTTCCTTTTTTCCTATATCATTTATTTCTTTCCCTTTATCATATTTCCTCCATTTCACATGACCAGAACCCCTACCTACCTCCATTCCATGCAACACCCCATCTTCTAATCTCCCATCTCCATGCCATTTACACTGTATTTATTCTAGATTTAGGGTTGATTATTTATGGTAAGGTCTTTGTTCCCACCTTCTCCCTTAATCTAGTGTTTATATCTCTCCCATCACCCTTCCTTTCTCAGCCAAACCCCAGGTCAAGGGGTTGACCTATTTTTTGTAATTTATTCATTTCTAGGGTATGAGATGTGTCTCTCGGGTTGGATTATTATGTTCTTAATCATCTACTTCTAAAGGTAATGCATTTCAGATCATTTTGCCTTTCACACTTCCATTTTGAGGTAGGTTTCTCTATGTAACTCCCTTTCATTACATTTAATAAATTTATTGGTGTGTTTTAAATGTTTTTTGTGAAATTATAATTATTTTTTATGTGGTAGTAGGCTTTTTTGGTGTTCCAATTGGATTTTGCGCTTGGAATGGGCCTAGAATGCATGAAAAGTGATTTCAAAATTTCCTAAAAGGATGTTTAAAAATATTTCAAGAATTTTTAATAATTTCTTGTGAAATGAAAAGGTTACATCATTATTGTTTTGATTTTAAAGTGGTCTTCCAAAGTTTAAACAACTTGGCATGGACCTTAGTCGCATGCCAAGTGTTGGATTAAAAGCCCATTTGAATTTTATACAAGGATTTGGATATTTTTAAATAATGTATTTAAATCTAGTCTTCCATTTGAAATGGGTGTTCTTGTTTTTAAAAAAATGTTTTATAAAAAATGGGGAGGGGTGGGGTTGCATCTTTTTAAAATGAAATGGAGATTCCTTTGAGTGGTTTGGTTGTGTTTTGGTTTAGATTGTGATTTTTCCTTGGATTTATATTTGGCTTCCAAATTCTCTTCACTTTTAAATGAAACTTATATACATATACATATATGAATATATATATATATATGGGTATCAAGTTTTTACATATTCACACAAGGTTGTGTGTATATGTACAATGGAGAAAGGGATATTTATATATATATTAAGGTGCATATGTGCATAAGTGTCCAAGGTGACTTAGAAAATTAAAATATTGGGTTGAAAATGGATTTTCAAATTTTTATACTATAAGTGATAAGTGAAAGGAACGGTTGAAACTTTGTAAATTTTTGTTTTATTTCTTTATTTTTTCCCTTATTGAACCCCTTGTATTTTTTAATGCTGTTTATGTATATCCATGTGATGGATACTTGAATTTTAATTCATAATGTTATTATGGATTGGGGACCTTATTAAGGGAAATGTGTGAGGTGGGAAGGATATGATTATGATGTTAGAATTTAGACCTTGTGGTTATCATGAGTTGATGTTTGATTTTAAAGTGAAAAACCTCCATAGTTATTCTATGAGGGACCCTAGTCTATTAAGTGGGAAGTTATGGGATGGTTCTAGGCTAGTTAAGATTAAACACTGGCTAGTTACCCTTAGTTGTACGTGATACCTAGATAGTAGTAGAGTCGCTAATGAGACCAGGTTAGAGTGATTTAGTTGATGGGATGAATGACTGTTAACCTACCATAATTTGGTCCACCTTTGTGTGTCCTGTACTTGTACCATTAGTCCTTGTGGTGTTTACTCATGATATGTATGGTGTGTTATGACTTATTTATTTTATGTTGAGAATGTGAGTTTTTTACTTGTTATATTATATATGTCTTACATTTTGGTTCTTTTATGATTAAGATTTGACATTATATATTTTGCTTTGTGATGGAATTATTTATTCTTATGAATTATATTAAATCCCCTTGTGTTTGTGTTTTGAATTACTTTCAAATGTGTTGTTTTATAAATTGTTAGAAAATAATATTTTAAAAAAGGAAATGGTTTTTATTTCTTTAAGAGTTTAAATGAATGGGTTTTCCCTAATATTGTTTATGGAAATGAGATTTTTATGACAGTTTGAAAAATGGAAAAAATGTTTTTGTTTATTTATTCATTTTAAAAGTTTAATTTAAAACATTTTATTATCGTTAATTTTATTTTTTAAGAAGGGGTACTGGTTTAAAAGGGTGAATGTGATTTGATTTGATAAAACATGTGAAAACCTAATTTAAAATTTATGTTCAAACTAGTAATTTATAAAATACTTTACTAATGTGTTTCTATAGTTTCAGCAAGTAGTGGTGGCCTACCGAGTGCTTATGCGATCATGCCTATATTATCATTTCAATTGCAGGTTCTTGACTCAGTTTCCTAGATACTATTGAGAGCATTGATACTTTGAGGTTAGTCTTTATTTTATTTCATTCAACCAGTTGTACACATTACTAAATTTTGTAGGACCTACCTTTATATTCCTAGAATGCCAGAAAAGTTTCCCTTTATTTTATTTGAAAAATTAGGATTTTTATACTTTATATGGTTTTAGGTGTAGTGATATTCTGGTGTATGAGGATAGGTATTTTATGGGGATATTTTCCTTGCATGAGAGGGAGACTAAGGTGGGGAGGGTTGTTTTTGTTGATCGTTTATGTTTACTACTTTACTTATCATTTATCTTGTTTATTTATTCTCTTTTTGTTTCAGTGTGTATATATAATATATGGAAAATTCATGTTGGATTTTTATTATTTTCCTACTACTATATTTTACTTATATTATTGGAAAAAAATCGTAAGACTGTTCCAATGATTCCCAAAAACTAGTTGTTTACTAATGGGGATTAATAACTCCCTTTGGGCCAATGAAAGGTCAGTTTGGGAATTTATTAGAGGGATGAACCACACAGATTCATTGCAAATAGTATCAAATATTAGGTTCCTCTTTTCTATAGGATCCTAATCCTTTTTAATTCCCTTTATTATTTGGGGTTTCAAGGTAATATTGTGTAAGAATTTATCATTAGAACTTGGGAGGTAGGTATTGGGAGAGTCTTTCAAGATCTTTCCTTCCCTAATCATCAAGTTTCCATAGGAATTTGGTTGAATTTTGAGTTCATATTTTGTTATATTACAGTTTTATGCCTATGGATGTGGTGTTTTGATCCTAATCAGTATGGATTGAATTTTCTTTAGGATATTATGATATATTTTGTATGGTGAGGAAGAATGAATTTAAGACATAAGGTTGGTTCATTAGTTCTGAAAAACCATACGACAACAAAATGATTGATTCTAGACATTCTTTAGGAACCATTTCACTCTTGGCATATGGCCATCAACCATGTGGCCAAGTTAGGAGTAGTTCCTAATCCTAGTTGTTTTTCAATTTAGAATGCTTGAACCTTAGATTTCCTGTGTGTTAGGATAATGGGATAAGAGTAATGGCCGGTCTTGTGATATGTTGGAATATTTGGATTTATTTTGTGGATTGTGTTATAACATTATTTTTTCTATTTTTCATGTGATGTGAAATTCATTTGTGTAGGTGAAAAATGGATTTCTAAGAAAATGTGTTTCAGTTCTAAGATAAGGCCTTGGAATTGTCTGAAAAGTGAACTTGATTTCCTAAAATGTTGTGAAATAGTTAATTTCAATTTGAAATTTGGAATTTTTTTACATGTGTTTTCTTCTTTTAATTCAAGTACATGATGTTTTAAAATATAGATTTCCTATTTTTTTAGTAAACTGATGTTTTCCAAATTTAATTTTTACCTTAGTGTGTGTATTTCAAAAGAGTAAAGGTTTTAATAACTATTTCTAATGAGAAGTGTGAGTTTTATTTTGAAACATAATTTTTTTTATTTTAGATACAATTTGTTTTGTTTTGAAACTAGTTTTGAAAATGTTATAAAATTAATCAAGTAATGTAAAGACTTTTGGTTTGAATTGTAAATTGGTTTCTGTTTGGATTTGAATGAAAGAGGTCCCAATTTTAATGGTACCTTGGTTTTCAAGATGAAATTTTTGTAAAACCTTGCTTATTTTAGTGATTCATGCGTTTTTTGTCCCTTGTGTGTTTTGGGATAACTTGGTGTGGTTTTAGATACATGAACATAGAAGGGTATATATCTCATGTTGTTTGATATAAGCCTCCCATAAAGGTATAGTGTGAAAGTAGAGCATTTACTTTAGGGTTCTTCCTCCTCTAGTTTAACACTTCCTAGGATCCTAATAGATAAGTAGGTGTGGTTTTCTTGTCAGATTGATATTCTTTAGTTTTAATTAAGAAAAATTTTCTCTAATGGTTCTTTATATATTTTGGGTTTAGTGGTTTAGATAGATGAATTTATTTTGATGGATGGATCAGTGAGGATCAGTTCTTCTTGGAGTCTCCTGTGTGAGCTCTTGTTTGAGGTTCATTAGATGAGTGGTCATAATTTGATGTATCCTTTGGGTATTTGGTCGTATCTATTTTTAATGACTATATTTTTGGGATTTATACTCATTGAGATTAAATCAACTTATTCTTTGGGAGTTTTTTGTTCCTATTATATTGAAGTTGTTATTGCCCTTATATATTGTAGACCATGATCCAGTTCCTTGTGGGAATTTTTGATTTTGTTTCCTTAGATAGGGAAAGAACCTGGGGTGAATGTATAGATACTTGGGGTGTAATTTTATTATTGAATAGTCTGGGTATTCCATTGTACTGTGCTTTCTATCAAAGTTACCATGGTATGATGTTCCGAGTAGTTGGATTTAAAACACCCTAGTATGCTAGATACGACCTTTAGGTTAGATCCTTGTCATTTCTCATTAAGGCACATTTTGTTTTTTCAAGATCCTTAATTTTGTGACTTAGTTTTAGCGATCTAGTTTATTTTTAGCTTGGGATATTTCTTGGATAGTGCCCTCTTTGTGATTTTGGATTGGTTGGCTTTGGTCAGGGGAGCTTCGCAAGTTCCCTTTGGAGATTTCAGGAATGTGGTTTCTCGGTAGCATCCTCTTATTTCATGGAAATAGGTTTTTGGTTGTTCCGCCATTTTATTTCATTTATAAATGTTTGGGATACCGATGTTTAGTCTATAATTCATTATATCCTTCTCATGATCAGTTGATGATTGGTTTTTTTGAGTATTTCTCTATCTCTTGGAAGAGTTTCCTTAGCAATTCGTTCCCTTTTTTACATCTACTTTGACATGAGAATGTATATGGGAAAAAGTGGTATGGTGGGGATTTTGTAACAAATTCCATGTCATGATGGTATTAATTAATTAATTAATTTTATTCCATTGTGGGTTCCCAATAATTTAATGCTGAAATTTTAAATTTTTTAAAGGAATAGGTGATATGCATTGTGTGCGCATAGTTAGGAGTAACCGTGTACCAACCATGCATGAGGGGACTATCCTTGATAGAGATGATTCACATGATTATCTCAACCATGTGAATTTCCTAGGGGTAACTGTGTTGGTTACCCATGATTTTCTAGTAGGGACAACATGGTTTTCATATAGTTTAGAAAACCATGTGCCTAAACCATGCACCATGTCCAGATTTTAAATATTAAAATTTTATTTCTGTATTTATTTTTTTTATTTTTTCCTCTCTATTTTATTTATTTCCCCATATACCCTTTACTCTATGTCGTGTGATCAACCCCCCTCATTACCTCCATTCCACATGCCACCCTCTTCAGAGCTCACCTCTCCACACTTCTTACACCAGATTTATTTTGGATTCAAGGTTTATTCTCCAAGGTAAGGTCTTTGCTTCCATCCTTCTCCCTTCTCTTGTTGTTTTTCTATCTCTAGTCACCCTCATAGCTCGGAAAATCCCTAGTTCAATGGGTTGACCTAATTTTTTATAATTTCTTCATTTCTAGGGTATTTTATGGGTCACTCAGGCTGGCTTCTTACGTGCTTTGGCATCCACCATCGAAGGTTATTCATTTCAGACCATTTTATCTCACCTGTTACTATTTTGAGGTAGGTTTATCTATGAACCCCTTTCCTTACATTTTATAAGTTGGGGGGGGGGGGGGTTATAAATTATTTTTGTGAAATTATATATTTTTTGTATGACATAGTATCTCACACCTGATTTTCAACTTTACTTTGTTTCCAACTCAGATCGGGGTTCGAGTGAGACCCTCTTTAAAATTTTGAGTTTCATTAAGAAAAATACATGTTTTAGTTTTGGTGGCGTCTGACACACGGGCTGAGCATGGTTGGGATACCGTGCGGCTATGCCTTGGTTACCGCGCAAACTTCCTAGTTTTCAAAATAAATTAAAATTTTAAAAGAATAATAAAATGAAGTTAAAATGTGTGTTAAAAATAAAGTAAAGAAATCGAGCGTTTTAAGCATAATAATAAAAGAATAATAAAATAAAGTTAAAATTTGTGTTAAAAATAAAGTAAAGCAATCGCTTTTTTTTGGATAACAATATTTTTTTATTATTTGTTTTTTATTATTCTTTATTATTATTATTAATTTTTTTATTAAAGTTATTACTATTAGAAATGAAATAATGTTCATTATTGTTATTTTTTAATGTGTTGTTAATATTATCATGGTTTTTGTTATTATTATTATTATTAAGAAGTATATTATTATTATTTTTATTATATAGTTTGGTGTGCAGGCACTGCACGGTTAGCGGATCGTGTGGTCGGACTAGGTACCTATGCAATAACTTCTGGAGGGGACATAAGCTCTCACACAACTCTCACACGACCGCTTGATCTGCGCGCGGGCCACTCAGCTTCCCAATACCAAATAAATAAAATATAATGAAATAAAGTGAGGAATCCATATTTGAAATGAATTGAGGAAAATTTTTTAATGGTAATAATAATATTATTGTTGTTGTGAATGATAATAATATTATTATTAATTTTTTTTCTTATTTCTTTTTTTGTAATTATTAAATTTTTAATGATTTTTAAAAAATTTCATTATCTTCCTATCATTAAAATTTTCATAATAAATTGTATTAAGATTTTTATGAACTGCACGGGGTAACTGTTTGGTTTCTAGACACTTTAAATAAATAAGAAGTTTAATGAAAAATAAATTAATTTCAGTAGGTGTTTTACATTTGCAGAAAATAATAATAATTTTTAATTAAATTATTATTGTTATAATTATTATTAATTTTATTATAGATATTATAATTAAAATTAATATTAGTTATTATTGTTATTTAGAATCTTTATTATTATCATTACTATAAAGAAATATCGTTATTATTATTATCAAGTTAATCATATTATTAAGTTACTATTATGTTATTAGTAATATTATTAAAATAGTTATATTATTCTTTTTTAGGGTTTCAATATACCCTATCCTCCCCATTCCCTCAACCTAGGTAGCCACATCTCCCCTAAAGGTAGCGCGCGTGACTCCCCTCCACCTGCTCGACCCGCAACACACCTCCCATGTGCATCCACCCTCAATCTCTGGTGAACTCGACTCTGGCGAACCCAGCTCGCGCTCCTCCTTGCCACTGCATCTCCACCCAGATTCGCCTCACCATAAAAATACCGTCTGTCCACCGTACACCCTCCTAGCCGAGCCGTGCCCCTGTCTGAAATCCCTCCCTTTTAAAGCGCATCTTTGGAAAACCTGAACCGCGGTGCACTCCCTGTTGCCGGCGCCACCTCCCCTTACCGGTCTCCTCTCTGGTGGCTCTGTTGTCATCGGTGCTCCATCCTCCAACAACGGTTCTCCCCCTTTCACTAGTGGTTCTTTGTTTTGGGTTTCTCCCTTGACAGTGTTTTGGTTTGATCAAACTATAAATGTTAGTGTTAAATTTCTAGGGTTAGATCCTTAATGTTTAGGTTTGAATTTGATTGCACTAAGTTAATTTTATCCTTTCAAAGGTGTGGTTGAGGTGCGTCAAATACTTTGCACCAGATTTCAAGTTTTTTTTTCAATTGAGGTAGGTTCTCCCCCATGCACTTTCCCCTTTTAATTTAAGAAACTCTAATTTCATGCTTTTATAACTTCATATACATGCTAAATATTTTTTTGAAACCTTATGATTAGTTTTTTGGTATGCGGTCGATGCTTGAAGTAATGTTCTTGTTGTGCAATTAATTTTAAAGTAGTTTTTTGTGTAAAATTGGGTGTGTTTTGGTGTAGAACTTTTTGTGCCTATTTTTTATGTTTTGAAAATTGATTCAAACATTTATTAAATTGTTAGTGTAGTGAAAAATTTGAAAATGAGTGTTTCTGGGGTGCGTTTTATTTTAAAAATAGATTTTCACGAATGGCATGCTTTGTCATTTTTTGAACACTGGGTGTTTTATAAACATGGTCAGTAATGTTAAAAAAAATTAAAAAAATTAAATAACATTTTAGAATGAAAATTGGTGTTTATATTTTGTTGAGTGTTAAATTAAAATTGTTTTATTAAACTTTGCATGCTTCACACGTGGTTAGTTTCCCGTTTGAATTTTAAGAGTTAAATGTGATATTAAATGAATTGTTGGGGTTTCCAAATGTATCAGAAGTGTGAAAAATAATGTTTTGGTTTCTTTTTCTGGTATTCCAAGTAGTTTGTATTTTATAAAAAAAGCGTGTATTGTATTTTAGCATGTTTTGGCATTTTTATTAAAATGGTCATGTCTTGAGTGTGTAATCTGAGTATATTAAAAAAAGAGTTTATCGATGTTTTTATGTGATTAATGGTGTGTTTACACCTCTTTTGGAAATGTGGAAATTCTACCTTTGATAAAAGTGGGTTTTGTGAATAGTGTTTAAAGGCTCGTTTGGCATTTTTCTTGTAAAAATGGCATTTTCATGTGAAAAGTTTATTTGATATCATGTGGAACTTAATTGAGCACTAAAGGGAAACCCGAGTATCTAGGTGGGTGGACATGTACTAGTATACTAGTGATTCAGAGTGGTTTCATCTATGTTTCATGTAACAATTTTGACGATGAAAACACTAACTAAACTATTATGATGATGTTGGGGATCGCTAGGTTATGAGTATTTTATGTACTAATGTCTCATGCATGAGCACATATATTATTTAAGGTTACTTTTCACCGAGATATGAGATACCTGGGGACCATAGCTGGCTAGTTCTTAGGGGTGTTGTCATGACTTGTGCTCATTGAATATTTTACACTCACTGTCGGCATACAGTGTGTTTGGTTGGTAAATTTATTAGTGTATGTGTTTTATTTAAAAGTGTACATTCTTTAAAGTAGCCCTATGGAAAACTGTTTTCACTTTGAAGTTGCATCTCTTTGAAATTGGTTACAAGTGTTTCCTGTTTATGAAAACTTTCAAGCATTTTATTTTATAATGTTCATAGCATGGAACCTTGTTTGGAAAATATAATTTTATATATTTTATTTCAAACTTGAAATTGAATTTTCTTTTATTTTAATGGAAGTGCATTGGGAATAGAAGATCAGGCTAACCTACTGAGTTTTAATACTCACACCTATAGTCTTCTTCTATTTTCAGACCTTATGTAGGTTTCATCTTGAGTTTGATCTTCTTGGGAAACATGTGATATTTTTGTTGGAGAGTGACCATCAGGGTCACATGGAGTTAGTTTGGATGACAGGTTCGGTCAGTTAGTTTTGTTGTTCAATTGTGTCATTCAGTTTGTTATATAAATGATGTTCAACTCAATTTTTATATGAATGTATATTGGGTTGTCTATTTCTTTCCATTGTTTGTTTATTTGTATATATTTGGGAGAAATCATTCCCTATCACTCTTCTAATTCCCTCGGTTATTTTCTCCATCCCAAGAGGATCAGGAACGCCTCTCAGGACTTGTCGCGGAGCGGTCTGGGTGACCGGTTCAAGGTCGACTTAGGCTAGTTCATGAAAAAATGGTATCAGAGCAGATCGGCTCTTTAGTGGACCTTGATTTTTGGACTGCCCATTGTTATTTGGGGATGTCAAGGTAGGAGTAGGATTGTCAGGATTCAATGCGTAATAATGGGAAGAACATCATAAACCCTTTCTTATTACGAACATCAGGTTACCATGGTATTTCTGGGTTTGTTGGTGTTATTTGATTCTTGTGAATTGTTTTATATTGGGAAATGAAAAGGGAGTTGGGAAAGTAGCCTCTGTGAGCTCACATGGCCTGGCAATTCATGTGGGGCTAGGGAAATTTCCCTAGAGTGTTCTCTGTGATGGTCGCATGACTGACATATGGCCGCCAACCATGTGTTTGAGTCACCCACCGACACTAGTTCCCCCCTTGTGGATCATTTAGTATTTCCTTAATTTTGAAAGTTGTTTTAAAAAGATATGCTTTGGACAATGGACCAATTCAGTCGGGTCCTTGGTTTCTTCTTGCTGGCTAGAGTGCACCCCCATGAGGAATAAACACTTGTTCATAATGTGGTCATGGGTGACCTCCCCAGTGGTGAACCCTCCAATTGATCAGTGAAGAGATTTCCATCTTGGAATTTGGAACTTGAATCTAACTATTTCTCTTTTTAGTTGAGAAGATCCTCTTGCAGTGGAAGCGTGGTGGTGAGTTTGGTCATAAGAGGCTATTATGGAAATTTGTAACAATTGTGTGTTGTTTGGGACCTTGGTTAAGATCCCATTCTCCATAATGTTTCTCTCAGTTGTAGAGGTCATGTTCAGTGAATTCGGTCAGTGTTGCATTCTATTTTGAATGCAAAGGTGGATATTGTGGCATAATAAGGAGAATTGTCATTCAAGGGTTTCTAAAGCTTGACTACGAGGTATGAGATGATTCAAACATTAGAAATCCAACCACAGTTCCTGAAGTGAAGATAGTTTGTAGTCAAGAACCCCCCCCAAGGGTGTAAAGGAACTTAGTCTAATGTATGTCTTCTGTTTGGTTTGGAGTTTCTCTAATCGGGTCCCTTGTAGTGGGGGATTTGGTGTACAAGAAGCCCCAATGATTTCCCTGTCGATCTGTGCTAATCAGTCAAGATGGTCATTTCTTATGGTGGGGAGACCCATAGTGGGTCTCGCAGAGTTACCACTGAAGTAGTCATGATTTAGCCTATTTCTTATGTTGGGGAGTCCGTTTGGACCTCCCCATGACAATATCTTAGTTCCATCCCTGGTATCAGTTAGTAGTGGATAGTCTTGAGCAGAACCACCTAATTATATATTCTCCTTTTGATTAAAAGGTTGGTATGTAAGGGTTCCAGCATTGATTGGAGTAAGGCTTTAATAGGTACTCGTTGGATGTGGTTTAAGATCATTTTTTGGGTTTGAGATGATGTTGTGTTCTAAGGTTGAATTAAGGGTGGAGAAAATGGTTGAGTTATATTTGATGGATTTTAAGGTGTACGTATGTTAAAGTTGGATTTAGTGTTGTGAAGGTTTTGTATCTTTATAGATAAATTAGTTGTAGGTGTTTAAAGATTTGGGGGTGGGTGTCACTTAGCGGGGAGTCCATTTTGGTCTCCTGAGTCCTTGTTAGCCTTTCTCTCACTAGGGATGTTTTTGTGATCTCTTCATATATCATTCTTTGGGAATCTCCTTGAACTATAAAGGAAAACTGGTTGTTGTTTTAGGGTTCAGCCTTGGTATATATTTTTGAGGGAGGAATGTGTTATATTGGGGAGAATTGTCACACCTGAGTTTCAACTTTACTTTGGTTACGACTCGGGTCGGGGTTTAGGTGAGACCCTCCAACGTATCACGACTTGAAAACGGGGGCTTCTCTGTAGTTGTAGATCCGAAATCTCTTCAGCAAAGAATTTCCCTCTATAAGTTTTTGATCCTTAGACATGTTATTTATTCAAAGGGGGATAATCCATGGTCTTATGATGACATCAAGAAAAGAGTCTCCCACTGCTGGGGTAATCGTGATTGGATGTTAATACCTATTGGGTGGGTATTTTTTCATATCATTCTTCAATATGAGGATGCCTTGAATACTGTGTCGAATATTTGAAATCTACAATTGAAACCTGGCTTTCTGCAGCTATCTGAATGGGATGTAAACTTCAATCCCTTTAAAATTAAGCAAACGAATGCACAGATATGGGTGTGGTTGCATGGTCTGAACTAGGTTTATTGGCACCCAAAGATTCTGAATGATCTTGCATCGTGTATTAGCGCCCCAATCAGAATAGATCATCAAACCATGGAGGGAGAATTGGGGTTCTTTGCTCAGATGTTAGTTGATGTGAACTTGGAAATCAAGAGACCGGAGAGCATCTCTTTTATTGCTTGTCGGAGTAGATCATAAATTCGGGTGGAGTATGAGAATGTTCCATCATTTTGTGATGTTTGTAAAATGGTGGGTCATTTGGTTTCAAATTGAAGGGTACTTATAAAATAGGTTGTTGTTCCTAAAGAGATGGAATGGACTGAAGTCAATAAGAGTAAGAAATCTAAAAATGTGCCTCTTGAAGAGAAGGGTGTCCTAGGGGATCAGGCTGGACCTTCCCAAATTCCTTTTAACTCTCAATTGGATCCTAATCAGGCTCTAGATTCCAAGAAGGCACAACATCATGTGAATTCTAAGCCTGTAACATCTACCCCTATGAAGCAAACATAGGAAGAAATGGTGGTGGAGGAGGAAGCTCAAGAGGATGACCATGTAAGAAATACTCCCTCTGAATAGGGAATTAAGGAGGAGGAGGATTTGGAATTAGTAATATACAAGGATATTTATAAAATGATATTTGATCTTCAGGAGAAAATGGAAGATGAATTCACTTATATAGAGTTATGAAATGACATCAATGACCCGGTTTGGTCAATGAGGGATAATGACACCTCAAATGTTGATTCTATAATCAGCACCTCAAATATGGCAGACTTCATGAGAGGTTCAACATCTTCTGATAAAAGTCCATCTGAGAATATGATTTCTGGAAGGTTAAACAGTTCAATAGGGACTTAGGTATAGGGAGTAGATTGTTACATTCCAATGGAGCAAGCTGTTACAACTAGTTTGCATGATAACAGTTCGGGGTAGGAGGAATCCAAGTCTCTTAATGCCTCTAAGGAGTTGTCTGGGATTCAGGAAGATCAGTCCATCACTGGGCATATAAATGAAGGTTGTTCTATTCTAATTGAGAAAATTGTTACTTCCAGTTTACATGAAAACATTCTGAGGCTTGAGGAATCAAAGTCTTCCAATGCACCCAGGGAGTTATCTGAGACCCCGACAGATCAGTCCTTCACTGGTCAGTTTAAAGGAGTTGTCTGTTCCATTCCAATAGAGAAGGCTGCTTCAATAATACTACATGAGAATAGGCCAGGGCATGAGGAATTCAATCCTGCCTCTATCAGTATCTCAAATCAGGATACCCAGATAGGTCTGGTTAATCCTTAGTCCAAAGGGAAGGGCATACAGTCCAACAATGTTGATATTAGTGATCTACTGTCTCCTCCTCCCAAGAATAAGGCTGAAATACCACCAAAAAAACTGGAAGGTATTAATATTAGGGGTTCAAATCCTAACTCCAGATTTAAATGAAGATTATGTTCTAGAATTTTCAAGGTTTGGGTTATATGGAGACATGTCGATCCATTATTTTATTTATTCAGCAGCACAAACCAGTCCTTATAGGTCTGTCTGAGCCCAAAAAAATCTTCTCCTCTGGTATTTCTAAATTGGAGATTTTGGGGTTCCACCTTGTTGAAACCAATAGGTGTTTATCAGATGTCAAGAGTCTATGGGTGATGGCCCATAATTCAATACGCAACACCTCCATTGTTATATCTAGTGATCAGCATGTCACTTGCTCGATCTCTTATCTTGGTTCCCAATTTACCTGCTCCCTCATTTATGCCCATAATAGATATCAGGATCGTAGGAATCTGTGGATGGATATAGCTTCTCTCAAATCTACCATCTCTATTACTTGGTTAATTTGGGGGGACTTTAATGCAATTTTGAATCCAGATGAAAAAATGGGAGTGGCAAACAACTCAATCTATTCCAGGGAATTCAGATCATGTATTGATCAAAATGATTTGATTGAGATTAATCTGGTAGGTTCCAAATATACCTGGTATAGGAGGCACTTGAACAACTTTGTGGATAGTAAGATTGATAGGTCCTTTGTTAATGGGGCCTCATTGGACACATGGGGTACCATATCATGCTCAACACTGTCCAAACTCAATTCTGATCACCACCCCATCTTGGTAGATCTTACTGAGAAGGAAGACAGACACCCTTTTCCTTTCAGGTTCAACAAATCTTGGGTCACTCATCCAGAATGCAAGGCCATTGTTCATAGCACTTGGATCTCTGTGAATTATAGGGATTATGCCTTTGCCTGTATCACTAAACTTAAAATCCTAAATAGGAACTTAAGAATGTGGAGCAAAGATCTCTTCAGCTCCCTTGACTTTGATATCTCTTCTCTTGAAGATTCTCTTCAAAAGGTTCAATAACTTAACACCAATAGTGATTTCTCTGATGGAATTACAATGTAAGTTGAGTTGTCTCTTAAATTGAACAATCTTCTTGATATGAAAGATGCACTACAAAGGGAATCCTTTAGAGACAAGTGGTTAAAGGATGGTGACAGAAACACAAAATTCTTCAACTCTCTTCAAAAAATCAGGAAAGTCTCCAAGCCTCTTTCATTGATTAATAATGGGGATAGCCTCATTGATAATAGAGTGGATCTAGCAGAGCATGTCACATCCTATTTTAAGAATCTTTTCAATGGCCCCCGATCCACAATTGATCCTATGGATGGGGTGATTCTGAGAATGGTGAATTAAGAAGAAAATTCCACTCTCACTATTGTACTTCTTGACCCTAAGATTAAGGAGCCTGTCTTTAGCCTCAAACCTGATAGATTACCTGGTTCGGATGGTTTTGGTAACTTCTTATTTCAAACCTTTTGGGATCTCATTAGTTCTGATGTTTGCAGGTTAATTATTCACTTTTTCAGAGGTGGATCTCTTCCTAGAGGTTTGAATTCTCAGTTTCTTTCTCTCATTCTGAAAGAGGATAATGCTAATGAAATTCATCTCTTTAGGTCAGTTTCTCTGGTTAACATAGTTTATAAAATCATTTGAAAAATCCTTTCCAATAGGCTTTCCTTCATTGCCTGCAAAATTGTTTTTGCAAATCAGTTTGGATTCATCAAAGGAAGATCAATCCAAGATTTTCTTATCACTGCCTCGGAGTGTGTTAATCTTCTTAAAAACCCATCAGAGGTGGAAATATTTCTCTCAAATTGGATGTTAAGAAATATTTCGATACAATGGATTGGGGTTTTATATGAAATATCCTTGTCATGTATGGGTTTGATGATGTTTTCGTTACTTGGGTAAAAACCATATTAAGTTCTTCTTGTAATTTAGTTCTTATAAATGGATCTCCTGAAGGATATTTTGATTGTTCAAGGGGTGTTAGGCAGGGTGATCCATTATCAGCCATCCTTTTTTCTATTGCCGAGGATTATCTCAGCAGGATTCTTTCTATCATGTCTATAAATGGTAAACTAGAGTCTATTCATGCTGGAAGGGGGGTTGTTGCTCCCTCTCATCTTCTATATGATGATTATATAATTCTTTTCACACAAGGGGATAAGGGAAATATCAATAATATAAAGAAATCCCTTCTGCACTATGAATTGGTTTCTGGAAAAGTGGTTAGCCGGAGAAAGTCCTTTGTTTATTTTGGAAGTGTCTTCTCATCGATCAGGAAAAATGATATCATTATAGAATTGGGCATTCATGAGGGACATCTCTCCTTAACCTATTTGGGAGTTCCCATGTTCTGGGGGAGACCAAAGGTTTTTCATTTCTCTAGCATTGTTAGCATGAGTAAAAGACAACTTTCCACATGGAAGGGAAAATCTTTATCCATGGCTGGTAGGGATTTCCTGGTAAAATCAATCATCATATTCAAATTTGTGTACTCTTTTATGATGTATAAATGTTCGATTTCTTTAATCAAGAGCATCAATACTTTTATTAAGAATTTTGTTTGGAGTGATAGTATTTTGGAAAGGAGGTTGGAAATGGTTCCTTGGAATGATGTTTGCAAGTCACATGATGAGGGTGGTTTGGGCATCAAGAATCTTTTGGGTTTCAATGACTCTTTGCAGGCTAGATATATATGGAAGCTTATGAATATTCAATCTGAGGCTACTAGTTTTCTTTGGGATAGGTTTATCCATTGGCTCAAGACTGGTAATTTTAATTATGTCAACTCTTCAGTGTGGCCTACCTTTAAGATTTTTTTTTCAAAAATTGATATTGACTCTCAGTGGCTCGTATCCAAGAATTCCTCTCTTCATTTTTTGAAATTCAATTGGACTGGGAATCATCTAATTGACTTGGTCCTGGAGGGGGATTCAAACCTGGATTTTGATTTGTCTATCAAGGATCATCTTGGTAACATGGATAATCTTCCAGATTACATCACTTGGATTGTGAATGATTATTGTTGGTACCCTAGGGGTGATTTTTGGGCTTGGGATCCTGCATTCAATAGAATTTTCACCTCCAAAGGATTTTATAATCACTCTATTGGTAGTTCAATTGACTTGAAATGGATTGGTAACCAGTAGAGAAAGTTTTTAAGGCCATCCAGGTCTATTCTTTCATGGAGGTTGTGTAACATCCCAAGTAAGTAAAGAATAAAATATTTTAATATCTATGTCTATTTATGAATTAGATAGTTTTTAGAGGCTTAAAATGAGAATAAATCCAATCTTAGGCATAGAATACTCTAATATTTATAAAAGACTGTTTTACTGCCTTTTGATGGAAAACCATTTTTAAATCTAACTTTTGACACTTTTATAAGCTTTATTTTTTAAAATAAACTTATTATTTAGAATTGGAAAATTGAAATTTACTTTGGATAAATTTTTTCTATTTTCTGACAACGTTAATTTTTTAATGAATAGTGAAAAATACTGCATTTTACTTCAAAAATGCTTTTTCATCTAATTTAATTATATGGATAGATTATCTTTTTAATGGGTTTTAAAGTGTAATTAGAATATATTTTTACCATTTAATCCAATGGTGTTCATTAGAATTAATTTCACTTTGAAATTGGACATAATCAATTGTCAATCTTTTGATATATATTGTTTTTTAAAAACACGCTATTTATTTTGACAATGGGAATTATTTTTAAATTAATTACTTCAATTTATATGTTTTTAATTTGGTAAAATGGATTCCATATTTGGAATCATAAGTTCCAAATTATGTAATTAAGACTCTTTTGTTTTTTGGACATTATGAATAGTACCGACGGTAATTATCTTTAATTATCGTGATTAATTAGTAATCGGGTAGCTAAGGGTAATAAAATAATATCATAATAATATAAAATGACCCCAAAATGTGTCCACATCCTCTTTTTTGAGTCATTTCCTACCATGGGAAGATTTTTACCTAACTTGAGGGCACATGGAGTTACATGGGTGTAATAGTGACATTTATGACATTATTTTTAAAAAGAAGAGAAATATAACAAATGTTTGTATATCCTATGTAATACAATTTTAATTTTGTTTACATAAATGATCTCTTAGAATATAAATATTCATTGGAAATATAAAAATATTTCCTACATCATGATATTTTTTTATAATTTTTATACATTAAATAAATAAATTTATTTATGACACCATGATGACGCAGTGATTACCTCATTAATGAACGATTTAAATAAAATGAAAAGATAATGTAAAATATAAGACTTAAACTTGTATAAAAACTATTCTATGGGTGGATTTATAACCCTTATCATCTTATCCTCGAAATATAGCATTTTGGGACCTTTAAAATCCGAAAACCATTTTATAATAAAGTAACATTTCAAGACTTTCCAAAAGTGACCCTCCTCCCTCTTATAAAAGTCTCTCACCTCTACCCCCTTACCCACACCTCTAAAGACCTTGTCTCATCCAACCTATACTCATATTATCTCTCAAAATCACTCTCTTACTCCTAAAAGCCTCAATTTGGGCAGAAGTCTTTCCAAGGAAGCCTTTGGCTCAAACCAAAAAGAGTTACCCGATTTAGAGGTAATGTCATCTCTCGAGTTTATTTCTTTTGTTTTCCTTCTTCACTCACCACTATCTTCTTATTATTTGACCCCATAATAAAAAAATTATCCTCAATATACTAGGATGTTCTTATGATGAGGATTATACCTACACTTACACACACATCCGTCTAATGGTTAAAGAACATACTGTTTCCGTGGATGGCGAATTACTGCCTCACGAAACAATGATTGTTCAATATTTACCTACCACCTCTCATGGTGGCCATTATGATGGAACTATATTTATACATGATATATATTATATTTATTTCTCCTTTATTCTTCTGTATTTTATATTTAAAACATACCTTTATGCTTTGCATGTTGTGCAAATGCGATAATTTTGTCTGAGGAAGTGTGGACTACCGCCCCCTCAAGTGATGTGACTCATTCATGCCAAACATGGAATTTATAAAGAATTTAATTAATGAAATTATGTTACCCATATAACATATATATTATACTGGAATTATAATATATATATGTCTTATTTAGTTTTAATTCCTTTAATATGACAAAGAAATGAAAGTAGCGTTCATGCGTACGTATGACCTACCGTCTGCATGAACGGTGCATTTAATTTTTTATCAACAAATGTTATAGAATAGTATAAAATGAATATATATTTGATATATATGATATTTAAATCATTAATACCATTCTGGAGATTATGTACTTATAACTACATGGGCAATTATTTTCAAACAAGTTCATTTTTGACTCATGTACCGAACATCGACAAAACGTATGATATGAACTCACATAATTAACTAATTATTATAACATGATAATAGTTGATATGAATTGAATAATAAACTTTAAAGGAAGTCCTTAATAAATTATAAATTGACCAAAGTTTATTATTCAGGAATATAAAGAAAAGAACAAGACAAGTCGGACTTGAGGTAAGGGACTTCGTCTCAATCTCTTTTCGTTGAGGCATACTTCAATTTATATACGAACTTATTTTATTAGTTGTATAATAAACCCTTTTGACTTTTAATTTCATTCAAAAGGAATTTTTTTAAAAGAAGAGTTTTACTAAATGACAAAAGGGAATGTTTTTGTCTTCTGTATGCGGCGACAACGACTTCTCCACCGCCGTGACCATTATTTGAGTTTCGGCTTCCTCTACAAGCCATAATTTTTTTAAATGAAAAATAAATACCTTGTTTTACATTATTTTGGTATTGAAAATAGTTTTGATAATTTTTTGATTATATCAATGTGTTGTATTAATATCTTGTGATTGAAATGTGGAAATGTTATGTTTACTTTATGCATGTTTTATGTGATACGATTATGTTATGGTTCTTGGGAATTGTTTATGAAGACAGGTGGTTCTGTGATAAACTAAGGGTGGGTGAGCCTGAGATATCTCTCCAATGCATTAGGTAACACGGAGTTAAACACTAAGGTTTCTCCAAAGAGATTTAGGGAATATACTGTGATGGGTATTCCAAACGTAACCATGAGGGTTACTCCCTACATAAGAATATTATAAATGCCTCAAATTACCTTTATGTATTATGATTTCTATGATTTATTCATAAATATTATGATTTCATGAGGTATGTTAAAGTAATTATGTTTTATGAGTAAAGTAAGATTTCATTGATTCTTATGTATACATGGACTAATGTTCTTTCCATATTTTTATCTCCCTTACTGAGCTTTTTATGCTCATCCCAAGTTTTTGAAATGTTTTTCACAGGTCAAGGGAAAAGTACATGATGTGATGATAGTGTCGAGGAAGTGTCAAGAAAGAAACCATGTTTTATTTTAAATATGTTTCGTTTGGTGGAAAAAAATGAATATTGTCTTTGATTTAACCACCTTGTTTAAATGTGGAATGTAATTCATGATTTATGATATAATTCTCCAAAACTCTAAACCTGAAAATATCCTCAATGTGAATTCTTTAAATAACCCAAGATAAAGTAATGTTTAAGGCTGGAGCATTATAGTTGGTATCAAAGGTCAGTTTAGATAACTTTAGGAGTTATAATTCTATTAAATGATTATCCAAAAATATTTTTTTACATTATGGTCAAATTGAAATGATATATAATTTGACGATTACCATGTTTCTTCATCTATGACATGTTTGTTCAGAATAGTTTTCTGTAGAGGAAATAGGGAAGCAGTGCAAGGAAGGTATACAGAAGGAAATGACCTTCCAAATCAGCATCTTGAGATGGTCGGAATTGGAACTGAACAGTTTTTTGCAGTAATAGAGCAGTTGACTCAAGTGATAAATGGTGGTGGTATCCATGCATGAGATCAGTCAGATCAACCGCAGAGGAACATGTCAGTGGTGGAACATTTCATGAGGCAACATCCCCCACCATTCAGAGGATCATCTGACCCTGTCCTAGCTTAAGGGTGTATTAAAGCACTGGAGAAGATTTTCCATGTCATGGGGTGTTCAGACAATCAAAAGGTTAGTCTTGCTGTTTACCGTTTGGTGGGTGAAGCAGATCAGTGGTGGTCGATGGTTAAAAATATCAGGGACGCTGATGATATTGATTCTCTTGACTGGGATGAATTCAAAGGTATGTTTCTTGAGAAATATTTTCCTAAGTATGTTCGACTTAGGATATAAAAACAATTCTTGTAATTGAGGAAAGAGGACGACTCAGTGGATTATTATAAAGAAAAGTTCACTCGATTGGAAAGGTATGCTCCAAATTTTATCTAAGACCTTGATAGTGAAATAAATCATTTTTACTCAGTATTAAAGCCAAAATATCGAAGGGAATTTGCTTCTCGTGAGTTTAAAAGTTATGAAAAGATTGTTCTATGTGCTGATACAGTGGAAATGGAGTTTTCCGATGATCAAGTGTTCTATGAAAACCAATAGAAGAAGAGACTGAGGTGGTAGGAGAATGGGAAGAATCCTTCAAAAAGGTTTGATGGTAAGAAAAATAAGTTTGTAATTTGTGATAAATGTGGTAAAAACATGCTGGGGAATGACTTTTGAATTCTGGAAAGTGCTTCTGATGTGGTAAGATGGGACATAAGGCTCGTGATTGCACTGGAAAATATCAGGGTAATGGTAAGACCAAATTTGATTTATAGTTAGTGAAATGTTTCAAGTGCAATGAGATGGGTCATTATGCAAACGAGTGTTCGATAAAGAGATCGAATGATGGGAAGTAGTCAGAATACAATCAGAAAGGTGTGGTGAAATCCTTTGTAACTACTTCAGTAGATGTTGGGACATCAAATAAAGTGGTATCAGGTTCTTTGTTTTTTTTCATATTATTCCAATGTGTTTTTTGATTCAGGGTATACACATTCTTTCACCTCTGAAAAATTTTCTAGTAAATTGGAAATTACAACTCAAGAAATGACTCCTGAACTTGTGGTAAAAACACCTGTGTGGAAATGTTGAGGAAAAAAAATTTATAAGAATCTTCCTATCCTTATCCGTGGAAAGAACCTACTTGAAAACCATATTGTTTTACCTCTGGTAGAGTTTGATGTTATCATGAGTATGGATTTACTCTCTATTTACCATGCTAAGATTGACTGTAGAGCTAAAGAAGTTTTTTTTTCAGAAAGACTTTCAGTTTGTGTACAAGAATGAACCCTTACTATTGATAACATATCAAGAGGCTGAGAAACTTGTAAAATATGGAAATAAATGTTACCTTGCACATATTGTTGAAAATAAAGGAACCATTCAGATTAATGATGTGTCGGTGGTAAATGAGTATCCTGATGTTTTTCCTGATGAGTTTCCTGGAATAATACCAGATTAGGAAGTTGAATTTACTATTGACTTAGTTCCTAATGCTAAGCCTATTTCAAAACCCCCTTATTGAATGGATCAAATTGAACTTTTAGAGTTGAAGGATCAATTTCAAGATTTATTAGAGAAAGGTTTCATTTGACCTAGAACATCACCATGTGGTGATCCTATCTTATTTGTTAAAAAGAAAGATGGTTCAATGAGACTTTTCATTGATTATAGAGCCTTGAATAACATCATTGTTAAGAACAAATATCCTTTGCCTCATATCGATGATTTGTTTGATCAGATCTAGGGAGCTCAATATTTTTCAAAGATTGAATTGAGATCGGGGTACCATCAGTTGAAGGTAAAGGAAGCAGATATTCCGAAGACCGCGTTTCGTACAAGATATGGCCATTATTAATTTTTAGTTATGCCTTTTGGGTTAACCAATACACCTGCTGTATTCATGGACCTTATGAATAAAATTTTCCATGAGTTCTTGGATATGTTTGTGGTTGTTTTCATTGATTATATTTTGGTGTTTTCTAAAATTAAATAGGATCATGAAAGTCATTTAAGGGTTATTTATCAAACCTTAAAAGAAAATAAATTGTATGGGAAATTCAACAAGTGTGAGTTTTGGTTGCAACAAATTTCTTTCCTTGGTCACATTGTTTCTAAATATGGAATAACTATTGATCCTACCAAAACAAAGGTTGTTTAAGAATGGCTAAGACCCAAAAATGTAACTAAGATTTTTAGTTTTCTTGGTTTGGAAGGCTATTACCGAATGTTTGTTAAAAAATTTTCACGGTTGTCCAACCCATTGACTAAGCTAACTCGGAAGGGTGTTAAGTTTATCTGGACAAAATAATGTGATGATTGTTTTTAGGAATTGAAAAGAATATTGGTGAATGATTCAGTATTGTAACTACCTTCTAGGAATGGTGAGTTTGTTATCTAGAGTGATGATTCATTGAAAGGACTTGGTTGCGTCCTAATGCAGAATGATCAGGTAATTGCTTATGCTTCAAATCAGTTGAAAACTCATGAGATAAATTACCCTACACATGATTTGGAATTATCTACTGTTGTTTTCACTTTAAAAATTTGGAGGCATCATTTTTATAGTGTAAAGTGTAAAATATATACTGATCAAAAAAGTTTAAAGTATATATTCACTCAGAAAGAATTGAACATGAGACAGAGGAGATAGATAGAATTAATCAAGGATTATGACTTCACGATTCACTACCACCCAGGAAAAGAAAATAAAGTGGAGGATGTTTTGATTCGAAAAAGTAATGCTTTATTAACCATGTTACGTTTAGAATATGATCCTTTGGTTAAGGATTTGATGAATTTTGGCTTGGAAGTTGTTGGTGTAGGAAATTCTTCTGTTTTGTTTCAGGTATCAGTGAAATCTTCTCTATCACACAGAATTAAGCAAGCACAGAAGCAAGACAGTGAGTTGCAGAAAAAGGTAGAGCTGGTTCAGAAGGGTATGTTACCTGAATTCAAAATTGATAATTATTTTTTTTGAGATTTTGGAAGAGATTGCGTGTGCCTTATGATTCACAGTTGAATAGATATTTTTTATGTGAAGCTCATAGTTCTCCATTTTCAATTCATCATGGAAGTACTAAGATGTACAGAGATCTGTGGGAGTATTAATGGTGGGATGAAATGAAAAGTGATATTGCCGATTTTACTGTGAAGTGTTTGACTTGTCAACAAGTTAAAGAAGAGTAGCAGTTATCAAAAGGGATGATTCATCCCTTACCAGTGCCAGACTGTAAATGAGAGAATATATCCATGGACTTCGTTGTGGGATTACTGAAGACACCTCGAGGTAATAATGCAATCTATGTTATTGTTGATCATTTGACTAAATCTGCTCATTTATTTTCTATATGAGATACTTTTTACCTAGATCAGATTTCTCGATTGTATCTTAAAGAGATATTCAGGTTACATGGAGTTCCCCTCTCCATTGTATCTGATCGTGATCCCAGATTCACTTCTAACTTTTGGAAAGTCCTTCAGAAGTCGTTGGGTACTGAATTAAATTTTAGTACAGCTTTTCATCCTCAATCAGATGGGAAGTCAAAATGAACAATTCAAAATTTGGAGGATATGATACGTGCTTTTTTGATGGATTATCAGGGAAGTTGGGACCAACATCTTTCATTGGTTGAGTTTTCTTATAATAACAGTTTTCATTCCAGTATACAGATGGCACCATTTGAGGCGTTATATGGGAAGCGGTGTCAAACCCTAGCTTTTTGGGATGAAGTGGGTGAAAGGAAGTTGATGGGACCGGAATTGGTAGAAGAGATGGCAGAAAAAGTTAATCTAATAGAGAAACACATGAGAATAGCTCAGAGTACGCAGAAAAGTTATGCGGACAACAGGAGGAAGGATCTCTATTTTGAGGTAGGTGATCATGTATTCCTCAAAGTTTTACCATGGAAAAGTGTGATGCGATTTGGTAAGAAAAGAAAGCTGAGTCCAAGGTTCATTGGACCATATGAAATTCTAGATAGAGTTGGATCAGTTTCATACCGAGTGGCTTTACTTCCGAGTTTATCTTAGGTGCACAATGTTTTTCATGTTTCAATGTTAAGGAAGTACATGCCAGATCCATCTCATGTTTTGAGTCCAGAGGTAGTTCAGTTGGAAGAGAATCTATCTTATGAGGAAAAAACGGTCTAGATTCTTGACCACATAGAGAAAGTATTGTGGAATAATGTTATTCATCAAGTAAAGTTTCTATGGAAAAACCATATAGTTGAAGAGGCAACATGAGAATCTGAAAATGCAATGAGGGATAAATACCCCCACTTATTCGATAAGTAAATAAATTGAAGGGACGCAATTTACTAAAGGGGGGAAGGATGTAACATCACAAGTAAGTAAAGAATAATATATTTTCATATCTATGTCTATTTATGAATTAGATAGTGTTTTAGAGGCTTAAAATGAGAATAAATCTAATCCTAGGCATAGAATACTCTAATATTTTTAAAAGATTGTTTTACCGCCTTTTGATGGAAAACTATTTTTAAATCTAACTTTTGACACTTTTATAAGCTATATTTTTCAAAATAAACTTATTCTTTAGAATTGAGACATTAAAATTTACTTTGGATAAAGTTTTGGTATTTTTCGGACAATGTTCATTTTTTAATGAATAGTGAAAAATACTGCATTTTACTTCAAAACTTCTTTTTCATATAATTTAATTATATGGTTAGATTATCTTTTTAATTGGTTTTAAAGTTTAATTATAATATATTTTTACCATTTAATCCAATGGTTCTCATTATAATTAATTTTATTTTGAAATTGGACATAAAAAATTGTCAATCTTTTGATAGATATTGTTTTTAAAAACACGCTATTTGTTTTGACAACGAGAATTATTTTTAAATTAATTACTGAAATTTTTGTGTTTGTAATTTGGTAAAATGGATTCCATATTTGGAATCATAAAGTCTAAATTATTTAATTAAGACTCTTTTGTTTTTGGACATTTTGAATAGTAACGACGATAATTATCTTTAATTATCGTGATTAATTAGTAATCGGGTAGTTAAGGGTAATAAAATAATATCATAATAATATAAAATTACCCCAAAATGTGTCCACATCATCTTTTTTGATTCATGGACGACCATGGTATGAGTTCTACCAAACTTGAGGTCCCATGGAGTCACATGGGTGTAATAGTGACATTTATGACATTATTTTTAAAAAGAAGAGAAATATAACAAAGGTTTGTATATCCTAAGTAAACCAATTTTAATTTTGTTTACTTAAATTATATCTTAGACTATAAATAGTAATTGAAAAGATAAAAAGATTTCCTACATCATGATATTTTTTTTATAATTTTTAGACATTAAATAAATAAATTTATTTATGACACCATGATGATGCAGTGATTACCTCATTAATGAACGATTTAAATAAAATGAAAAGATAAGGTAAAATATAAGACTTAAACTTTTCTAAAACCTATTGTATGGGTGTATTTAGAACCCTTATCACCTTATCCTCTAAATATATCATTGTGAGACCTTTAAAATCCAAAAACCATTTTATAATAAAGTAACTTTTCAAGACTTTCCAAAAGTGACCCTCCTCCCTCTTATAAAAGGCCTCCACTTATACCCCCTTACCCACACCTATCAAGCCCTTGGATCATCCAACCTCTGATCATATTATCTCTACACATCCCTCTATTACTCTTAGAATCCTCACTTTTTGCAGAAGTCATTCCAAGGAAGCCTTTGTCTCAAATCAAAAAGAGTTACCCGATTTAGAGGTAATGTCTTCTCTCGAGTTTCTTTCTATTATTTTCCTTATTAACTCACCACTATCTTATTCTTATTTGATCACATGATAACACTAATATCCTCAATATACTAGGATTTTGTTATGAAAATGATTCTACCTACAACACACCTTCGTCTAATGGTTAAAGAACAAACTGTTTCTGTGGGTGGCGAATTACTGCCTCATGAAATGATGATTGTTCAATCTTCTTTTAACACCTCTCATGGTGTCCATTATGATGGAAATGTATTTATATATGATATATATTATTTTTAGGTTTTCTTTATTCTTTTTTATTTTTTTATATACAACAAACCTTTATGGTTTCCATTATGTGTAAACACGATAATTTCATTTGAGGAAGTGCGGACTACCGCCCCCTAAAAGTGATATGACTCGTTCATACCATATTTGGTATGTATAAAGGATAGGTTTAATGATATTATATATGATAAAATACTGGAATTATAATACTACTATGTATCATTATGTTTTAATTCCATTAAATATGAAATAGAAATGGAAGTAGCATTCATGAGTACGTACGACTTACCGTCTCCATGAACTGTGCATTTCATTTCTTACCTCTAAATGTTATGTACTATTATAAATACATATATATGATAGATATATATGATATATATGATATCCAAATCATGAATATAATTCTGGATATAATGAACCTTTGACCACATGAAAAACATGTAATTATAAGAAGTCCATTTTTGACTTAAGTACCAAATATCGAAAAAACAAACATTATTAACTTAAATGATTAAATAATGTTTATAACATGGAAATAAGTGATATAAAAGGAATAATAAACTTTAAAAAGGTTCTTAAGAAAGTATAAATTAACTTTAGTTTATTATTCATGAGATTAAAGAACGATCGAGTCAAGTCGGACACGAGGTAAGGGATTACTTATCTCACTTTTAATTCCGTGAGATTTCCATTGTTCGCCACTTATTTGTTGCATGTGGTGTATTTTTTACTGAAATTTCATATATATTATCATGATTATATTTATATTTATGGTATTATGTGATTAAATTTGTGTTTATTATCTTTTGGTCATACGACTCGATTGATTACAATGAGGTAATGGGGTTTTATCTCACTTTTTATTCCCATGAGATTCATGCTACATTTGCCACTATTTACTTTTGTGTGGTGTATGTACTGACCATGATTGTATTATTTGTGTAATATAATTTAATTTATGGGTATTTACATCTTCATTGTATGATCCTTCTTTCATGGGGAGTACGTTTCGAAATTTACCCAAATCGGTAAGGGAACCTTTCACCCTCCTCTTTTTAAAAGGCTTCTCTTTGTTAGGTCTTTTAATTTACATATTATTATATTGGGATATGTTATTATATATCCTTATTGATATAAATTTTATGTCCAATTGATGAGATACCATTTTTATCTCTCATCAACTCATTTTCTTAGTTTTAAAGTGACATCGTTAGGCTGTCAAATTTCTGTAAGGGGACTTCTTAACCCAATTTCAATTCTTTGGGTTAAACCTCTACTCCTTGATTATGTCATGATATGAATATGTGTGGATGAACTCTGATTGTTTTACACTTAATATCCACTTATATTGAGTGTATTTATATTTTTCACACATAATTATGTAATTGATTTATCCTTAATCTAATGATACCGTCTTTGTATGGGACTTCGTCTCAATCTCCTTTCATTGAGGAATCTTTTGATTTCTACACGACTTTATTTTATACATTGCATAAAAGCCTTTTCACTTTTCATTTCATTCAAAAGGAATATTTTTCTACGAATCATTTTACAAAAAAACAGAAAGGAATGTTTCTTTTAACGTACGCGGTGACAACGACCTTTCTGCCGCCGCGAGTATTATTTGATCTTTGGCTTCCTCAACAAGCCATAATGTTTAAAAAAAATACCGTATAATCTATTATGTATTTTGGTACTGAAAATTGTTTTGATAATGGATTTGTTATGTGAATATATTTAAGTGATATATTTTGATTGAAATGTGGAAATGTTTTCTTTCCTTTATATTTGTTTTATATCTTTTGATTTTATAATGGTACTTGGACATTTGATGGGTGGTTATGTGATAAACCAAATAACAGGTGGTACTATGAGTACCAGGATGGGTGGTTACATTATAACCTCCAATGAATTGGGTATGAAAGTCGGCTGTATAGCTATTCCATTTAGTGACATGTGTGGAAGTCGACCGTATGGTTATTCCATTTAAGTAAGTTTATGTTCCAATTTACCTTTATATGTTATGTGTTCTTTATATGGGTAATATTTTGTTTACAAAAGGGTAAGTAGTGATCTTTTATTTAGTGAAGAGTATTTACTACTTCATAAAGGTGAAAAGTATTACTTATGTTAATTTATTCATGGTTTACTTGTTGTTTTGAAAAACTAATAGCTTCCTTCTTTGTGTATTCCTTACTGAGCTTTTTATGCTCATCCCAAGTTTTTGAAATGTTTTTCATAGGACATAAAGTAGAATAGGGTCAAGGATACGATCAAGTAAATGTCATGCTGTCTAAAACATGGAACTAGACATGACTCTTTTGTTCAAGAGTTTTTATTTTATGAAAAAAATGGAAACTGAGTAGAAGTGTCTACTTTGTAACTTTTGAGATGTAATAGTTATGGCCTAATTCTCTAAAAATCTAAACCTATAAATATCCCCAATGTGAATTATTCATTTAATTCAAGATTAAGTAAAGTTTTAAGGATGAGTCCTTATAGTCAGCATACAATGTGTTTGGTTGGTAAATTCAGCAGTGTGTGTTTTATTTAAAAGTGTACATTATTTAAAACATTCCTCTAGAAAACTATTTTCATTTTGAAGTTTCATCTCTTTGAAATTGGTTACAATCATTTCCCGTTTATAAAAACTTGCAAGTATTTTATTTTATAATGTTCATAGCATGGAACCTTTTTTGGAAAACATACTTTTATATATTGTATTTCAAACTTTAAATTGATGTTTCTTTTATTTTAATATAAGTGAATTGGGAATAGAATATCATGCTAACCTATTGAGTTTTAATACTCATGCCTATATTCTTCTTCTATTTTTATCCCTTGTGCAAGTTTTAGCTTGAGTTTGATCACCTTGGGTGACGTGTGATCTTTGTATTGGAGAGTGACTAGTGGGGTCACATGGAGTTAGTTTGGATGACAAGTTCGGTCGGTTAGTTTAGACCAATGTTAATTTTTTATTATTTTCCAAACACTTTTAAGGGGAAGTGAGAACCCTAACATCTTACAAGTTTCATCACCAAATGACATGATAGATTTGTTGAAAAACAGTTTGAGTTGGTTGGAACTAATCTCCCTAAACAATATCCAGGGGATTGAATTTACCTGGAAGTCAGGGTAGTCATTTAAGGTGCATTCATATAGATGATACATGTTGTCCCGTGATTGTCTGTATTCCTCCTTGTTGATATTCCCCATGTTGTGTCCTCTAAGAAAAATATGGCCCTGCTTATCAATCCATTCACTTTGCTCTTTGGTAGTGGTCACCTGAAGCGGTCTCATCTTCTTTGACGCCTTAATATCCAGATCGTCCTCTACCATTTCATCTGAATGCATTAGAAGGTCCATGTGTTCCAACACCGATGAAACCTGTCACTGAGGGTCTTCATTGGAGCCTGCATCGTGTTGCTGCCTAGGATCAAGCAACCCCTTATCACCCGTGAGAATGACAGGAGCTACAGCCTTGTCTCTTGCATCCACCCGATCCTTGGAGATGTCGGTCCCCTCATGCTTGTCAGAACCTTTGTGTTTGTTTGAGGGGGTGGAGTCACCAATTGTAGGATAATTCGGAGGCAAATTACCCTTGTATGTGGATCTCGTAACTGGAGGACTCAGTAGATTGGAATAATCCTTTCTACGTCATGCCCTCTAGTTGTTTATAATGAAGCTGTCTGAGTCCATAATTTTGTTCTTTCGCTTCCGCGATGAGGATCTAATGTAGTCCTTATCTATGAACCGTTCCTTAGACTCTGTAGAGTCCAAGGCCTCATCCATTTCCTCTTGAGATGCTTCCATAAACACCAAGGGGTCTTCTCTGTTATCCATCCCTTCTACTTCATCATTAACATGGAAATACTCTTCTCCTAAAACTGCAAACCGGTTTTGAGAATACGAAGTCGAATCCCCAGATTTAAGCTTCTCCGCATAGGAAATTATAGCCTTCGTGACTTGATTTGGTTTTTATAAAGATCCTTTCTGTTCTAATCCTCAACCCATGAATTGGAATACTGCTGATTTGTCCTCCAGATCTAGACACTGGGAAGCCTCTCTAGTGTCTTGATCTGCACTGATATCCTCAGCCGACACTGCTCCATTGGTTGTGGTTGAAGGGGCCATTTGCAATGCCAAGGGAGTGGCCAGATGGGCTACCCTCTCATCCTGACCATCCCTTACAACAACAAAGTATGAAGTACATGCAACACCTTGATCAAGTCTCAACTCACTGAGCCACTGGCCACCCACATTATCCTGATGCAGCCCAGCCTCCATCCGAGGGGATTCAGCACTAAATGTTTTAACTGGTGTACCTCCACGACTATTCTCAGTTATGACTGAGGTGCAAGATGCACGACATACTTTTTCCAGATGTCCAAAACGACAGCAGGGTAGACAATAATTGAACCAATTTTCAAAAACCACGGATTGGAGATAACACAGTTCATTACTTACCTCAATCCAGACAACTTCAACTGGAGGCTTTCAGATGTCCACCTCCACAAAAATTTGGGGAGCAATGGGATGGAATAAGGATCTCGAACGTTCTTCAAATGCTAGGAATATTCCCATGAGGCTACCTAGAATCTAGAGAATCGTAGGGTTTTGGAATGGAAGTGGAATACCCGAGAAGTATTGAAAAATCGTCGAGAGTCACAATGACAGAAACGAGAAAATGAAAGGAAATGAAGAAGAAAGGAAACAACGAGAACACAATGATTTATGTGGTTCAGGAATAATCCCTACATCCACGAGAGAGGCATAACTTCCTTATATCGGGAGCACAAAATTACAGAGGGTTTTTTAGTAGTAACCCTAGCCCAAAAATGGGCTATAAAATGGAGAAGATGGTCACTGTTCCAAAAAGTAAGTCCATATTGCTACAGTGAACGATGACCACTTTTGTAAAAAGTGATACAGTATTGTTGACTTTGAAGTATGCACTGCTACAGTGCCTGTCGGTGTCAGTCGCTCAACAATAGTTGCGGGCCACAAGAATTCGGACCAAATGGATAGGGCTACACCAATCCAACAATCTCCCACTTGGAGCCTTATCTGTTGTACTATTATGCTTTGATGCAACTGATGAAGACAAATTACTTTATCTGAGTTCTTCCTCTTCTTCACTAACCAGTGGTGTGCTTTCCATTCACATATTCATGAAAAATACAATCTGTTTTCCTCTTGTGCTCCCATCAGGTCCTCCATTGTTCTGCCTCTCATCCTTCGTTCATCAGTAGAGACCAACAGAGGCACGACAGTGCCTCAACTTCTGTATCACCATAGGCTTTTTCAACATGTCTGCCAGATTGTTAGTTCCAAAAATCTTCTAAAAAGTCAGTAACCCATCCTGTATCAAACCTCTGATGAAATTTTACTTCAACTGAATGTGCTTTATCTGGGTATGAAACACTGGGTTCTTTGCATGATGTATAGAACTCTGATTGTCATAGTGCAATACATTCTCCTCTCGTTTTATTCTCAATTCATCCAAGAAGTTCTTCAGACAAACCATCTCTTTCCCAACTTCTGTTACAACAATGTATTCTGCCTCTGTGGTGGATAAATCCACCACCTTCTACAATTGTGATATCCAACTTACCGTAGTTCCTCTACAGGTAAAAACATAACCCGTGGTACTCCTCCTGCTATCGACATCGCCTCCAAGGTCAGCATCCTCATACCCCTGCAATGAATTTTCTTTCCCAAAGCACAGAGATACCTCCTTGTTTCCCTTTAAATACCTCAGCATCCACTTCACCACTTCCCAATGTTGCTTTCCAGGGTCATCCATATACCTATTCACAACTCCCACTGTATGAGCGATGTCAGGTCGAGTACACACCATGACATACATCAGGCTTCCAACAGCTGATGCATATGGAACTTTTTCCATGTACTCCACCTCTTCTTCCGTCTTCGGTGATTGCTCTTTTGATAGTTTTAAATGGCTCTCCAGGGGAATGGAGACTGCCTTTGCTTTCATCATATTGAATCTTCTCAAGACCTTCCCAATGTAATCAGCTTGTGACAACCTTAATGTTCCAGATGTGCAGTCTCTTTTGATCTTCATCCCCAGAATCTTTCCAGATTCTCCAAGATATTTCATTTCAAACTCCTCATCTAACTTCCCTTTCAGCTCATTAATCCTCTACATACATGATCCTGCAATAAGCATGTCATCCACATATAGAAGTAATATAATGTATTCATCACCAAAGGACTTGATGTAGAAAAATTGATCCATTCCACATTATTTATATTCATTTTTAGACATAAATGAATCAAACTTCTTGTTCCACTACCTTGGTGCCTGCTTCAATACATATAAGCTCTTCTGGAGTTTGCACACCAGGTCTTCCTTTCTAGATTCTACGTATCCCTCTAGCTACTGCATGTAGATATATTCCTCCAAATCTCCATGAAGGAAAGCAGTATTTACATCAAGCTTCTCAAGGTGCAATTCCTCTAATGCCACAATGATGAGAACCAACCAGATGGTGGTAAGATTCACTACTGGTGAGAAAATTTCTGTGAAATCCACTCCATCCTTCTGTTGGAATCCTTTCACCACCAGCCTTGCCTTGAAGATCCTATTTCTATAATGTTCTTCCTTAACCCGGTAGTCCCACTTGTTATGCAATGCTTTCTTTCCTGTTGGAAAAGGTGTCATCTCCCAAGTGTTGTTGTCATGCAATGAGGAAATATCCTCCTTCATAGCCAAATCCCACTTGCTCGACTCCTTCAGCTGCATTGCCTCTTCAAAGCATTATGGTTCTCCACTACCAGTCAATAATAGATAATGCAGGGATGGTGAATAACTCTGCACATGCCTTCTCACCCTTGATGATCTCCTCAACTCCACTGGAGTAGTAGGTTCCACCGGTTCAGATCTCTCAAGCTCAGATACACCTTCAAGCTGCACTTTCTCTTTGCACTCTGATTCAATGTTCCCATTTTCATCTTCAGCTACATGAAGACCTTTGTACATGACACCTTCATTGAATACCACGTTCTGGATCCTGATGACCATCTTCTTGTGATCATCCCAAAAGTGGTAACCAAACTCATCAGCACCATAACCAATAAAGAAACATATCTTGGACTTAGCATCAATCTTTTCCATTGAGTTATAATCAATGTTTACATAAGACAAACTTCCAAAGACTATTAAATGTGAGAGTTTTACCTCTTTACCAGACTGGAGCTACTTGGGTAGAAGTTCTCCCATTGGAACAGATGGACTCCTATTGATTAGATACACTACCATGTTCACTGAATAGCCCAGAAGGTTTTAGGAAACCCTGAGTGTAACCTCATAATTCTGGAACATTCATTCAACATCCTATTCATCCTCTCCACCACACCATTCTGCTGTGGTGTTCCTGAGATATTCTTCTCCTACCAAATTCCATTATCAGAATAGAATTCTATGAATTCCTGACTGCCATACTCTACACAGTTGTCAGACCTCAAGCATTTAAGCTTAGCTCTTGACTCATTCTCCACTACGACCTTCCACTTCTGAAACATTTTAAACACATCATATTTACTTTTTAGAAAGTAAACCCATACCTACCTTGTTGAGTAATAGATGAATGTCACATAGTATTGTGACCCTCCAAGGGAATGTACCGATGCAGGCCCCCAAACATCAGTGTGTACCAGGTCCAGCTTCCCATCCTTTGGTGTTCTCCCTTCTTTTACAAAAGACACCTACTTCTACTTTCTAAAGATACAATCTTCACATAGGCCAACTTCCACCGACTTCAGCTCCGGTAGCAGCCCTTTTGTTTCCAGAACCTTCATCCGCTTCTCACTCATGTGGCCTAGCCTGTTGTGTCACAGTTGTGAATCTCCTACAACTTTGAGTGATGCAGCCATGTCTATGCAAGTTTTTGTCATGTTGTATAAAGTACCATTATTTTCTCCCTGATCTATGACCATAGATCCTCAGGTGATCTTCCATAAACCACCGTTGAATTTGGTACTCAACCCTACATCATCTAGTTTTCCAATAGAAATGAGGTTTCTCCTCAATACAGGGATATACCTCACATTTTCCAGAACCAGCAGACTCCCATTGTTGGTCTTGATTCATGCATCTCCTTTCCCCACAATCTTCAAGGGCTCATCATCAGCAAGATGTACCTTGCCAAAATTTCTAGAAACATTGTTTTCCAAAAATCCCTTCTCCGATGTAGAATGGAAAGACGCCCCAGAGTCTAAACTCCAAGACTCCATTGGGTTGTCCATGCTCAACAGCAGCACGTCATCAATTCCTTCAGCTGTCGTGTTTTCTCCACTGGTTTTAGGGACCTTTTGATTTTCTATGAACTCCTTCTTGACATTTCCTTTCTTCCCGCAAGTCCAGCTGGTTGGACCAGGCTCGTTTTCCTTGTCTCTGCTCTTTCCTCTTGACTTCGATCATCCTCTGTGATTGTCCCGCTGCACATATCTTCCTCTTCCTTCAATATTTAGAGAAGAACCAGAGAATCTGCCTGATTCTATTCTTCACATATCCTCACTAAGGATCAGGTCTCATACATCTTTCAGAGCCAACTTCGTATTTCCCAAAGTACTGCTCACAACAGTTACAATTGGTTCACAACTATCAGGTAAAGAAGATAGTAAAAACAACACACATACCTCATCACCAAGATCAATGTCCACCGATGTCAATTGACTTATGATGGTATTGAATTCGTTGATATGATCTGCGACAACTCTCCCTTCAACTATTTTCAAGTAGAACAGCCGTCACATCAAGTGTACCTTGTTAGCTATAGAAGGCTTCTAGTACATATATGTGAGAGCTTTCATCAGTCCAATAGTCGTCTTCTCTTTTCTGATGTTGAACTCCATGTTTTTGGCCAACTTCAGGTGTACAACACCCAGAACCTGTCGATCCAGTAGCTCCCACTCTGACTGCTCCATGTCCATTGGCTTCACACCCAGAAGCGGCAAGTACATCTTTTTTTGATAAATATAATCCTCGATCTGAATCCTCCAGAAACAGAAATCAGTTCCATCAAAGTGATCGATCTTCACTTTACCTTCATCCATAGCTATCGTTGGAGAATTCCTAACCTTCCTCTAATACCAGTTGTTGTGAAATCGTCGGGAGTCACAATGACAGAAATGAGAAAATGAAAGGAAATTCATAAGAAAGGAAACAATGAGAACACAATGATTTACGTGGTTCGGGAATAATCCCTACATCCACGGGAAAGGTAGAACTTCACTATATCGGGATCAAAAAATTACAGAGGGTTTTTCAGTAGTAACCCTCACCCAAAATGGGATATAAAATGGAGAAGACGATCAATGTTTTGAAAAGTAAGTCCGTGTTGCTACAGTGAACGACGACCACTTTTGTCAAAATTGATACAATAATGTTGACTCTGAAGTCTGCACTACTATAGTTCCTATCGGTGTCGGTCGGTCAGCGACAGTTGTGGGCCACAAGCATTCGGCCGAAACAGATTGGGATACACCAATCCAACAGGAAGCTGACCCAAATCGCTGTAAGGGGAAGATCCCATCTTCAGTGAAACTCGTAGCTCCATCTGAGTAGGAAGAAGTGGAAACCATCACAAGATCTTCTCCCTTTTGACCACGCTGTGGAAAGATCAACATCAGAGGAGAACCACAAGAGAAAATGACTCGGATCCAACAGGCCGACTGCGATGTGTCCTTGTAGGGGCCACATTTTGTTGACAAACCTATCGAACCTATCGAGCGACGAACTACACTGACCGAAGAGAGCCACCAGGGATAGCCCATGAAGCGCTGATGCCACAGTAAACTCTTGTAAGAATAACAGAAGGGAGGGAGACCCACGGTGGAGATTGGGGACTTTAAAAAAAAGGCAGTTATGGGGAAAATCAGGGAGGGAGGCATGGTCTGTGAAGGGAGAGAAGGGCGGTTTCAAGGCAGGGTTGGGCGGATCGGCCATCGCCGCCACCTGAGGGTGACGCCGTCGTGCCTAGGGTTCCATGGGAGGATCTCGAGCGAGAGCTATCACATCCCCTTTTTTTTTGGTCGGTTAGTTGTGTTGTTCAATTGTATCATTCAGTTTTTTGTATAAATAATGTTCAGATCAATTTTTATATGAATGTATATTGGGCTATTCATTTCTTTCCTTTGTTTGTTTAATTGTTTATATTTGGAATAAATCATTACCTTGTCACTCTTCTGATGCCCTCTTCACTTTTCACTATCCCAGTAGGATTGAGAAAGCCTCTCAAGACTTGTCATGGAGCAGTTCAGGTGACCCGTTCAGGGTTTACCTGGGATGGTCCATGACATAGTAGGCTTTTTTATGTATTACAATTGGATTTTCCACTTGACATGGGCCTAGGATGCATTCCAAGTGATTGAAAATTTTCTTGAAGGGCTCTTTAAAATTGTTTCAATCATTTGGAATATTTTATTATGAAATTAAAAGGGTAAAAAAATATGTTTTTAGTTTTAAGTGGTCTTCCAAATGTTAAAACACTTGGCATGGACCTTGGTTGCATGAAAAGTTTTGGATTAAATGTCTGTTTGGATTTGATAAATGTATTCAAATATTTTTAAAAAATGTATTTAAAGTTTTTATTCCTTTTGAAATGGGATTTATTATTTTTAAAGGCTTTTTTGATAATAAATGGGGGGGGTTCCCCTTTTAAAATGAAATGAAGAATCTTTTGAGTTTTTTGGTGTAGATTGTGATTTTCCATTGGATTTATATTTTGTTTCCAAATTTTCTTCACTTTTAAATGTGACTTATATACATATACATGTATGAATATATATATGGGTAGCCTCTTTGTACATATTCTCAAAAGGCAGTGTGTATATGTACATTTGAGAAAAGGGTATTTATATATATATTGAGTTGTATATTTTTATAAGTGTACAAGGTGACTTAGAAGTTTAAAATATTATATTTAAAATGGGTTTTCAAATGTGTATACCATAATTTAATATTGAAATTATTTTTTGGAACTTTTTGAAGTGTTGTTTGATTGGTTGATTTTTTCCCTTATTGAGCCTCGTTGCATTTGTTGATAATGTTTATGCATATCCATGTGATGGATACTTGTATTTTGATTCATGATGTACTTATGGACTGGGTTTATCATTAAGGGAAATATGGGAGGCAATAAGGATGTGATTGTGATGTTAGATTATGGGATTTTTTGTTGTCATAAGATGATGTTTGATTTTAAAGTGGCCCACCTACTTAGTTATTCCATGAGGGAACCTAGGATACTAACTGGAAAGTCATGGGATGTTGCTAAGATAGTTGAGATTGCATACTGGATAGTATCCCCTAGTTGTACACTATACCCAGCTAGTAGGAGGCTCACCAATTAAATTAGGTTAGAGTGATTTGGTTAATGGAATGTGTGGCCATTAACTTTCTGGTAGTTGGTCTACCTTTATGTGTCATATACTTATCCCATGAGTCCCTATGGTGTTAACTCATGATATGTATGATATGTTATGAATTATTTATTATATTCTAATCATGTGAGTCACTTATTATATTATGCATGTGTTGGCATGTTGGTTCTTTTATGATTGAGCTTTGACATTATATGGTTCACTTTTTTATGGCATTGTTACTTCTTATGACTTTTATGGAATCCAATTATGTGCGTGTTTTGGATCACTTTCAAATGTTTCATTTTATACATTTTTTTAAATTAATATTTTAAAAAGGTAAATAGTTTTTATTTATTTAAGAGTTTAAAGTAATGGGTTTTCCTTAATTTTTTTATGGAAATGGGATTTTTATGAGAGGTGGAAAAGGGGGAAAAGTGTTTTGGTTTTTTTATTTATTTTAAAAGTTTTATTTAAATTTTTTTAATATACTTGTTTTTATTTTATTAAAATTTGTAGTGGTTTGAAATGGGGAATACAGTTTTATTTGATAAAACATTTGAAAACCTAATTTATACTTTATGTTCAAACTAGAAATTTATAAACTATTTAACTGAGGGATTTCTATAGTTTTAAAGGGTAGAGGTGGCCTACTAAGTGATTATGTGATCATGCCTATATTATCATTTTATTTATAGGTTACTAAATCAACTTCTTGGACACTCTTGAGAGTGTTGATCCTTTGATTTTAATATTTAATTTATTAAATTTGGCCAGGTGTGCACATTACCTATTTTTGGAAGGTCCTACATTTACTTTCCTAGAATGCTCGAAAATTTTCCCATTACTTAATTTTATTTAGATAATTAGGATTTTACTAATTTATATGGTTGGAGGTGTAGTGATATTCTGGTGGATAAGGATAAGCATTTGGTTGGAGTCTTTTATTTGTAGGAGTGGGTGACCGGGGTGGTGAGGGAGGTTTTTGGTAGTTGTTACTATTTAATGTTTTCCTTATCATCTATCTTGTTTATTTCTTCCCTTTTTTTTAGTGTTAATGTTCAATATATAGATAGTTCATGCTATATATTTATCATATTATTTATTCTATATTTTACGCTAATTATTGGGTGAAACCATTCCCAAGTATGTTCCTGTGATGCCCAAGCACTAGTTGCAAGCCCGTGGGGATTGAGAATGCCCTTTGGGCCAATGGAAACCCAGTAAAGGAATTAGTTAGAGGGATGATCCAGAATGATTCATTACAAACTATGCCTCATGAAACAACACTATCATTGGTAACCAATCCATACTGAGGTAGGTTCCACTACATCTCTTCTCTAATTCATCTTAGGGTTAAGCAGTCGCTTGTAGTTTAGCTTGGGTTGTCAATCCTCAGAGACTTAAGAAGTAACCTACTGACACGTACATTATATGGAATTTTTTTGGATATAAAGTGGCCAACTTGTGTTGGTTTTATATGATTTTAAATTAAATCTAATAGAATTAATTGAATTCAATTTAAAATAATGAGTGGATCCTAGGTTATCACTTGGGGTGAATTTGATGCATTCATTTTTCAACTATTTCAATTTCTTATATTTGATATGGGTTCATTTAATAAGATCCAACAACATCATAACTTCCTGGTTTAATACCTGAAAAACCTAATTCTAATAAAATATACACTTGGAGGATCAAAGTTTTGAGCACTCCAAGGTAAAGGTTCGTATTAGCACTTGAAGTGTGCAACCTTAAAATTCAAAAAGGACGAAGAAGTTTTAAAATCATCAAATGAAATTATCAATTAAAAGAATTGATTAGACATTAATGGAGTGAGAAATAACATCCAATCCAGCCCCTTTCTAATCCTTTTGATCAACCCATAAGTTGTTTATCCTTCTATTGATTCTATGGTTTCAATGGAAGTGGGAAGTAGACTCATGAGGGAGGAATTGAAGAAGTAAAAACAGACAATGAAATAATGATCACTCCATCGTTGTGTGATAATTTCACAAGTTTTGGTGTGAAAAAATTCACACCTTGATCCAATTATATCAAATTTATATTAATAAGAACATAATAATAGGATAATAATAACTTTTATTAAGAAACTAAGATGAATTAGAACAACTTACATGTGAAAGACAAACTTGAGACAACAAAAACACATCATAACATTACAATTAAAGAAAACACTAAAGATGATAAAATCCTCCACCACCACTAACTTAAATAGGAATTTTAAGAGGCTTGGGTTTATCATCAAATATTCCAAGTCTTCCCACTTGAGTATGGTAGGCCTAGGGTGGTGAAATTTATTGGAATTTAGACTTTTCCACCTTTGAACCGAAATGACATCCAGCTTGCATTCACAAAATAGAAGTTCCTAAATGAGCTTCTATATGGTAGAATTGGAGTGGTAAATAGAAGAATAAAATGAATATCCGGATGTACCCTAACTGTATGTAAAGTTTCAGACCAAAATAGTTTACAGTTTATGAGATATGTGTAAAATGGTGGGCTGTTTTTCTGGGACGCAAAATCTGGACCAGAATTTTATCTCCAACTTGGGCTACCTGGAACCCCATTAAAACATCTGAATGAGCTCTTTTAACTGTTGGATGAAATGTTTCCCATGATTTCCTCTATCTCCAGTTAATTTTTTAGAATCATTGGGCTTGGATAAAATAATAATTCGACTCAAGAGGTTGATAAGATAAAAAATTTTACTTTCACATGTAAATCATCAAATTCTAAGGAGGATGAGATGCTTAATGCTGAGATTGAAAGCTTGAATGTGGGGTTTTGAAAATATTATTCAAGGAAGAGATAATTATTAAAATATTATATAATTATAGAAAATAAATCAGAATAGATATGGTATTAGTTATAATAGACACTTTCCCATGATGTATAGGATCTTCTTTGTGAATATTTCTAAAGATAAAGTTTAATATTATACCTATATTAGATGAAAAATATAGGTTCACAGTGATAGTGAATTTAATCTTAGACACCCACAATACTTGGGACCTACCAAAACATTTGAGTTTAAATCTCTTTATGATAATTTCCATTTTATTTATATTATTAAATATTTATAGGCATCAAAAGGTAGTATGGCTAATCCAATTAGACCCAAACTACAATGGGTAACAAAACTATCTATTGTTTGATATTTTAAGAAAACAATCCTTTAAAGTCTCATGAAGGAAACATGGTACACATTCTATGGGTTTTTAAGGTACATGGATAGATATCCATAAAATTTCAAGTCCTTTAGTAGATGTGATGGAGACACTGTCGCTTTTGGGACAATTCTAAAGGTAAGGTAAAAGGTTTAAATGAATTCATATTTTCAGATTATACTATTATTAATAGATTATTATATGTTGGATTCTTAAAACAAAACTTAATTAGAATATATTAATTATGTGATTATGGAATACATATTAAATTAAAAAATGATAAATGATTTGTTGTTAGGAATGATTCTATTTTGTTTTTTTCTAACTATAATGATAATGTTCATACCATTAACCTTAATGATATAAAATGGTAACATGTAAGGTGTTTGAATTATTTATATTCAATAAAATATTCTTGAATAAAAGTACTGTGCATTTCAATTTCATAGTTTTACACAAGCTGGTTAATCATCAAAGAGTTTTGTAGCTGGTTGAGCTAAAGGTGGAAAGGAATCAATTTTGCGATCCTCGTATAAAGAGAAAACAACATAATTATTCTTTTAATTTGATCAAGAAAGTGAATAATAGAAATAAAATCTAGTTGGTACATATTTATTTGTTTAGGAAAATATATATTAGTATTCTTGGAGGGAAAAAGTACATATTTTTTATAATGGACGACTTCACCCAATTTTCTTTGGTATATAACTTGGATTATAAAAGTGAAACTCTTTCTCTGTTTATAACCTACTAAAATATTGTACAAAATGAAAATGGTTATATGATTGTCTCAATCAGAAGTGATCATAGAGTTAAGTTCTTGAATCAGAAGTTTGAAAAGTTTTGGGAATTGAATGAATATTCTCACAATTTCTCAGCACCATGAAATCCATAATAAAGTAGAGTATTAGAGAGAAGAAAAATGAAAAATAATGGAATGGTACAAATTTTTATTAATCAATATCTATTACTAAAGTATATATGAAAAAATTATATAAAAAAATTCCTTTATATCTTAAACATAATTTTCCCAAGACCAATTCTAAAGAAATAACCTTATGATATTTGGAAAATAAAGAAGTTGAAAGTATGATATTTTAGAGTTCTAGGGTGTAAATTATTCATTCTCAACCCCATAAATAATTTGGATAAGTTCAATGATAAATAAAATAAAGGTACATTGATAATCTATTCTAATCATATTATAACTTATAGAGTTAAAAAACCATGGTAGTGGATGTAATGTCCCTAATCCAGACTAACTAAACAATAATAGACCAATGGTTCCATGTGAACTTAGGCATGCCTCCCCACACACTAGTGATTTATAACTAAAAACAAGAGTCTAATGAACCATGTGGAGAGACAATATCCTCTAGTATCATTAAAATATCAATAATTAAATACCCAAACATCCATAATAGGTATAATATCAAAGCACATCCCATGAATTTACAATAGAAAGCATACAATGAATAAACATATACCACCATGCTATAAAAAAATGAGCACATGCTGGAAGTTATTAATACAATAGTGTATGATCTCAAATCAACTAATTATATATAGAAAAAAATAAAACTAAAAATAATCAAGGGAGACAATACTGTAGTTGAACTCACCTCAGACCTTTCTCCATACTCTTATATAGTCCTATGGATCATCCACTTTGTAATGACAGACTCTTTGACCAAGGAACATATCATTAGTTTTTCTTTTTGAATGTCTTGAATGGTCCTAGTGAAGTCTGTTAATCAAGATAAGGAGGTTATGGAAGCATCTGGGGCACTTTTGGAGCCGGAAGCTCTGAAAAATGGGAAAATAGGATGGGCCACATGGTTAGAAGAAACCGTGTGGGCCTAGACACACGACTGTGTGACCTGCTGTAGAGAGTTGCAGAGGTTGTAGAATAGTTTTTCATGGTCTGTGCACGGTCTGCGAAACCATGCGTAGAGACCATGTAGGCTTCCTATAAAGGGATAGAGCCTTGCGCATGATTTCCTAAACCGTGCATATAAACCATGTGATCCAGATTTTAGGAAAAAAATTACCATTTGGCCCAAATTCCTTTTTAGTTCTAATTTCATTTTCTTCTCCCTTATGTTCATAGTATCATACCACGTTCCTCCTTGAGATCTCAAATACTTTATCCCTTAATCTATTGCTACGCCTTCATCCGGTGTCTGATATTTATTCCGTTAGTGGTGTTGGATCCCTTGAGGTAAGGATAACCTTACATACCCCTTCTTCCTCAATTAATCTCCCCATCAGTTGTGCTATTTAGATGCAGGCTCATTTACCCTGTTTTTAGGGCATTGTAGAAAGATCTAATCTACTCCAACCTAATCTGAATATGTGGCTAATACTCAGGGAGTCATCATCTACAGCCCTAAGGTAGGTGGTCACTTAGTTTTCTTCTTGATTTTTGGCCGTTTCATATTTAATCTTGTTGTGCTGGGATTTTTCCTTTGCCGAGATCCCCTATAGTGTTTATTTATTAATTTCTAATTGAACCTAATGTGTGTACATAGGTTAATTGACTCATTTTAGGGGTTTTGTTATCTCCCTTGCTCTATATGGACTCCTAAGGGGTGTTCCACCTAACTTTGTCATTTTAGGATGATTTTACCAAATTGATGAATTATGGTTTATGATTCTAGGCTTGGTTTTAAACCGAATTGAACGATTTCCCATATGTATTTTACTTATATAAATGTTTATAAATAATGATTTTCCTCCTTTTAATTGGAACTGCAAAATTGACCATGTGAGTATTTGACTTAACACTTGAGCCTTGACACCTTACCTTGGAATTAAATTTCCATGTGAGGCAATTTATATAGGTTGGCTAGGATGAGATGGCCTAAAACTAAAGGATGAATTGATATCAAATGAAATGTATTCAAGAGATAGAATGTAATTTAACTTGACTTGAGTTATTTATGAAGGATTTTTGTATTAGTTTGCTTGTTTTAATTGAAATATTGTAAGATGTTTTGCCTTAAATTATATAATGTAAAGTTTATGTCTTATGGGTGTTGACCCAAGGACTGTGAGATACTTGAGGTATAGAAGACTATGTGAGATTTTAGCTATGGAACTAAGGACCGTGAGAGCCTTGAGGTAGGGAAGAACACGAGAGATCCTTCATGTATTTCCAAGACCCCATGAGAGCTCTTGGAGTTGTGCCAGGGGTTAGACCGTCCCTGGTATTGGATGTCCAAGAGCTACATATGGATCCACACCAACATATATCTATATATATATATATACCTATATACACTATATAAATATATATATGTATAGTGACTTGGTCAGACTTACCATCCTTGAGCTAAAGGAGGTAGACCCACCATGTGTCCTTTATGACTCTGAGTGGGATGTTATTTATTAATTCTAAATTGTTTACTTTTTCTATTACCTACACAATTTTTTACTTATCAGCACCTAATTTGATTACAAATAGAAACCATTGGTGGTGGACTAATGATATTTATCTCACATCCTATTCGGGCTGCCTTTAACACCCGAGCAGATTGTTTTCCTGCAGGTATGGATAAGGGAAAGCATCAATTTTCTGGATGTTGATCATTTCTGTTTAGATGGATATTAGGAGCAGAGGACTGGGCTTAGGCTCGAGATTCTATGGAGTATCTTTTGGTTTCTATATAATTTTGTATCGTGTACTTGTATGTCTATTTCTTGCATTTTTTCCCCTTTTTGTACTCGCATGCCATGCATGCATACTTGTATCAGACACTACCTTCAAGGTCCTGCTATTTTATTTATCAGTTTTCCGCTGTTTATTTATTATTTATTTTGATTATGCTTATGATATTTTATGATTATATTAAAATAATGTGTACTCTAACATGGGGGGTACAGTCTCCCTACTTTACCATTAAAACCCCCGTTACTAGTCGGCAGCCCCTGGCTTATGGGGAGACACGCCAGGGGTCATGTGGCCAACAGGGCCCTGGGCACGGGTTACTTGGTAGCCGAGTCCAGGACATCACAAAGTAGTATAAAAGGTGTTTCCTTTATTTATTTACTATTTGGTGATGATATATTAGAGATTAGGAATTCCCAAGACTTTGTCACAAGCCGTGCTTGGGCGTCATGAACCCATGTACATGGTATAGACCAAGTTTATTAAATTATTTTTGTCATTGATTTTTCTATTACTATTGATATCATTTCACTATTGGGTGCTTATAATGATTTATGATATTATCTATATTGATGATATTGTAATTGTGATTTCATTTCTTAATTCGATGAAATGAGGGTTATGTGATAGAACATGCATAATGACAAGCACAATATGAATATGCGATGCATTTTACCATGTCACGTTTAATTTTTCAGCGCGTATTATCTGTTACATATTGTTGTGGCTTGTATTACATATATGCAATTTTGGTGACCCTTTTATGTAGGATTTGGGTCATTCTATGGTATGTGTTAGTGGGTTACACTCTTTGATTCATAAGGTGTATGTGCCTTTATGGATTTGAAAATGGCATTCCAACTAGCTCAACCATTTGGGGAATGATATAATCACATGTATATGCACAATTTACATTCTGTTCTAACATCTAGTCCTGGATTTAGAAGCAAGAAGAAAGGCATGTTTTTTCTCATAGGAAGGATTTAGTACCTGTCCTATTTTCTTAAATGTCATCTTCTAAATTTATTCTTTTTTTCTTCTGAGATGTTTGTTTTGAATTGTAGCATTATTACTCCATGAATTCCTTGAGTCACAAACCCTGAAAGTGGTTATTATTATGTACCTAAGGTGGTAGGCCTGATCCACCAGTTGTCCTTCCAGATGATCCACCTGTGGTCCCACCTCCTATACCTGAATTGGGCGCTGACGCCTAGTTTCGAGAAGGCTTCTTGTGTATGATGAAAAATATGCAAGGTGGAGTGCGACCTGACCCGAACATGGTAGAGTTGACTCACGAGTTTCAGCACCAACATCCTCGAAATTTCTCAAGGGATGGAGGACCAATTTCTATAAAGTCATGGATTTAGGCGACCCTATATATCTTCAAGCACCCAAAGAGGACTCCATAGTGAAGGGTAAATCTAGTTAATTACATGTTACATGACTCATTCAAGAGGTGGTGGGATGTCATCACTCATACATACCAGAATAGAGAGATTGTTTGGGATGAATTCCAAACTATCTTCTATGAATTATTATTTCCTTAGACTCTAAAGGCTGATAGAGCTAGGGAGTTTATGAATCTGTAATAGGGGTCTATATCAGTTATGGATTAATCGTCCTTTTTCACTGAGCTACAGCATTTCGCTCCCTCTCTAGCCGCTGATGAACTTATGGATACTAAGCGATTTGAGGATGGGATGTGTTACACCATCTAGTCACAGGTCAATGTTTTTAGGCTAATGACTATTTCAGAAATCTTTAACCAGACCATAATTATAGAGCCGAATATGAGAGATTCTAAGGGTGAAATCTAGGGAATTTCACCACCTAAGGCTTCTAGTGAATCTTCTTCTAGGTGAAAATGACACTTTGAGTTTTCTCATAGAGAGAGAAGCAGTCAGGATCCTACCGTTGATAGCTACCATGCCTCTCATCAGTGTGGAAGGGAAGGGAAATTCAAAGCGTAGTGTCTACAAGATCCAGTAGAGTGTAGAGGCTGCGGCAGGATGGTCCATATTCAACATTTCTGAAAAACTTTTATGATAACACCTAACAAGAAAGGATCAACACCTACTCTTAATCCAGGAGTGGGTTTGATGGGATCACAATAGTCAGGAAGTTGGAACACCATCAAATGACAAGGTTGAGGTGGCAGTTGAAGCAGAGGCAACCAGACTTATGATTCTCAGTGCCAGCAAGGCAGGCCTACTCAGGGAGGACATACCATAATTCAAGGCCATGATACATTCCAGTTACATGTAGTTCATTCTACGCTAAAGGAGCAGAGCACTGGACCGTCTACTGTATGAGGTACTATTCTAGTAGCCTCCACTTTAGTATCTGCTTTGTTTGATACATGTACTTCTCACTCATTTATATCTCATGCTATCACTGTGATTTTGGGGCTCGACGTTGAGTACTATCTTGGTGTCATGATGCTAGATACACCCTTAGGTATCCATTTAGAGGTTTTTCTCCTTTTTTAGAACTATACCCTTGAGATAGGTGGTTACCTTTTTGAATAGAACCTCTACATTTTCGATATGACATGTTTCAATGTAATCCTTGATATGGACTGGTTAGTTCCCTATAAATCTCATATTGATTTCTATCATCAGAGGGTAACATTTGCATCACCAATGGGAATTACGCATGTGAATAAGGGAGAATGGGATATTTTTGCGACACAAGAAGGAACCAAAAAAGCAAAGGCTGGGTAGTGTTACGACACAAGTTTCTAGTATTTACCTCAATGATCAAGGGTTGAAACTCATAGTTTTTCCTCCTGTAGTAGAGTGCTTCAAAGATTTTTTTCCATAAAAATTATCTGGTCTACCTATGGTATGATAGGTAGATTTTACTATTGAATTTGTTCCAGTAGCAGCACTCGTGACCATTCCTCCATATAGGATAGAACCTAAGGATATTTTGGAGAAAAAGACTCAATTGGAGGGTCTAGAGGTGAAAGGTTATATATGCCCCAATACTTCTCCTTGAGGTTCACCTATACTATTTTCGAAGAAGGTGGATGGTACCCTTAAGTTTTGAGTGGATTACCGCCGGTTAAATTAGATGATTATCAAGAACTGATATCATTTTCCTAGAATAGATGAACTCTTTGATCAGCTTTGAGGAGAAAAGGTGTTTTCAAAGATATATTTAAGGTCGGGATATCATTAGGTGTGGGTTAGGACCTCATACATACCTCGTACAACTTTTAGGAGTATGTATGGTCTCTATGAGTACCTGGTTATGCTGTTTGGACTCATGAACGCACCTTCTGTCTTTATGGATCTTATGAATTGGGTGTTCCAACTGTATCTAGATTCATTTTTGGTTGTCTTCATAGATGATATCTTGGTGTATTATCGTTCAAAACAGAACAATGAAAATCATCTTGAGATAATGTTGAATATGCTGAGAGAGAATCATATCTATGCTAAGCTCAATAAATTCCACTTTTGGTTTGATAAAGTTCACTTACTGGGTCATATTATTTCAGATTCAGGAGTTTCTGTTGACCAAGAGAAAGTGAGGTATATGGTTTATTAGGAGAAGATCAAGAACATCTTTGATATTTAGAGTTTATTGGGGATTACTAGATACTATAGATTCTTTATTCAACATTTCACATGCCTTACAGCACCGCTTACATGTTTGACAAAAAGTGAGTGAAATTCGAATGGTCAGAATCTTGTGAAGCAGCCTTTTAGGAGTTGAAGGGAAGACTTACTTCAGTGCTGATATAAATTAATATAGAGCTAGGTAGGTCTTATAAGTCTATTGTGCTGCATCTGGAATCAAGCTTGGAGATGTTCTAATGCAGTACAAGTGAGTCATTTCATATGGTTCTCGTCAGTTGAAGCCTCACGAGTGAAATTACCTGACTCACAACCTCGATCTCACTATAGTTGTTCATGCCTTACGTTGTTGGAGACACTATTTATTGGGAGAGAATTTTATGGTGTTCACAAAACAAAAAAGACTCAAATACATATTCACTTAGTAGGATATGAATCTTAGGCAGTGTAAGTGGGTTGAGTACTTATAATCGTTTGATTTTGAACTTTCCTACACTCCAGGTAAATGGAATTCAGTAGCTGATGATCTGAGCCGAAAGATTTAGACACAAGAAGTTCATGATTATAGTGATGAATGGAAGCTTATGGACTTATTCTCAGAGATGCATGTTGCAGTTCAAGAGGACCATGTTCAGACTATCCTCTCATCCTTAGCAGTGACATCTACTATTCTGGAATGAGTAATGTCAAGACAGCTATATGATCCTGAAGGCCTTGTCCTACGGGAGACTTTCTTGGATTATGACACATCTTCTAGCTGTAAAGTTGATAGGGATGATACTATTATATTCCGTGGGTGTGTATGAGTCCCAAAAGACATTAGAGAGAAGCTTATGAGGGATTTCCACACCTCAGCATGGGTGGTTCACCCTGGTGTCACCAAAATGTACTGGTATCTACAACGTTAGTATTAGTGGCCCAACATGAAACATGATATAGATGATTTCATTACGTGATTCTCCAACTATCAGTAGGTGAATGCAGAACACCAGTGTATGATAGGGCTTCTACAACTGTTTTTCATTCCTGAGTGGAAATGAGATGATATTTCGACGGACTTCATGACTGGTTTACCCAGACCACCTCATGTAAATGATGCAGTGTGGGTTTTCATTGATCATATGATGACGGTCAAACAATTTTTACCTATGCAAGAGACCTTTTCAGTTGATGAGCTGGGAATACTGTACGTTAAGGTGGCGGTACATCTTTATGGAGCACCTCATTCTATTGTGTTAGGTACCGAGACGACGCAACGGAAGCCTGTGGGTTGGGAATTTAAAATTTTCTACATCACTGGAGTGACATAACCCTATCAAATCTGGTGATCTTATCCTGATTTGGTCCGAGGATCTTGCAGGTTTTAAACAGAGCACAAAAATTAAACTGAACATGTACCTAGTTCAGAATTGACGTGTGTAAGTCAGCCGTAGCACGCCGATGATCATTTCTCAAAGACTCTGACATCGAAGCCCTCTATATCGTCCACACACGCATCTCGAATCTTCTCATGCACTGTTCATCAAGATCCGGGTGCTAGCGCGGATCTTCGACGCTCACTTCAGCGCAACGATGATCACTACAAAGGAAGAAGCTTCAATCCGAGATGGATGAACTTGAAGATATTCCTTCACTTGAGAGACTCTCTCTCTAGATTCCAGGAGGAGAGGGAAGATCTGAGTCTCAACACATGAATAGTTAACATGGGAGATCCTCTCCCTCACTTATATAGGGAGTGTTTAAAACAGGCGGTGTGGATTCCCAACCCCCGTGTAATAGATGTCTGTTATATAAGTGTTATAAATAATTATTTATGACAAATAAAATTATTCCATAAATAATATTTATATTTTATCACTTACTTGTAATATATAAATATATTACATGATAAATTTGAGTCTTTAACTCAACTCACACATTCTTCTAATATTAAACGAACCTAGGATATTAAAATCCATTCGAATAATATTAATACTTGTATTTATTATATAACTTGTAAATACGTGTTATAAATAAATTCAATGAATTATTCTAAACTTGAATAATTAATGAATTTATTTATTCTTTTGTGATCCATAGAACTTGGATAGTGCTCGAACCCTTTGGCTGGGCCCACCAAGTTCTATATTCCAATTCCTAGAATAGGGAAGATTCTCAAGGCGCTATTGTGTGTGACCCTCTAGGCCCTTACCTCAATACCAGTGAATAATATCCACAGACCTAGAGTGGGGTCTAGCAACCCATCGAGGCCCCTATAGAGATAATACAAAGTCAAAGCAATGACTGCCTTCTTACGAACATGGTCCGTGTAATATAATCTCTTCGTCATCGATATCTCAATAAAGCAGAATGCATATTAGTGTCATCATTATTTATTTTTCTTTATTTTATTTGTTGATTTGTTCATAAATTCTTACATTCCACTACCATGGACATGGATTTAATGAAGGTGTAGCCATTCTAATCAACCAGGCCCGAAATATCTCTTCCTGAACTCGGAAGCGAAAAATCCTTTCTCGATCATTCAATCGATGTCATGCCATTAATGACGTACCCGATACAAACTACCTCTCCATGACTTTGTTGTCATGGTTTTCACCTTTCATAAAATGTACGTAATTGAATGACATCCATTGAAAATGATCTCAAGTCTAAAGACCATTACACATGTCTGTAGATAGGAACGACCAATGACACCTAAAACATGTGGTGTTCCTATTATGCGGGTTTGTCCCCATGATCTCAACAACTAGAGATCATAAAGTGAGAACTTCATGAGAATAAGCCTCAATGATTATGAGCCCCCAACACCTTATGGTCACACATCATCTGTGTCCTTTCAGAATGATGTAACTGGACCATAGGACGTTACTTTAAGATTACTGTCATGGAATCTCAGATTTCTCATTATAGCCTGGGATCTACTATAACCATTTGATGTGATAGGTAATCTAAGTAAATTGCCATAAACAAATTGGATTTAGAGGTATCTATACTATTATGGCAAGATAAACACATGTATTATAACAAACTGAATACATTTAGTGATAATCAAAGTACAAAACAAGTTGGGTCTAGGGCACCCACTTTCAACACTCCCACTTGCACTAGAGCCAACTGCTAACAGGTTTCAATCTGCTAGCTCTCACATATGAATCATGCTTCTACTAATAAATGTCTTTAGTCAGGGGGTCTGCCAAGTTGTCCTCTGTGGCTACTCTGCTAATGGTCACTTCACCTCTTTTAGTAAAATCCCTCAAGAGATGAAACTTCCGAAGAATATGCTTTGTTATCTGGTGAGACCTGGGCTCCTTGGAAAGCACCACTACAGCAGTATTATAACAATATATTGGTACAAGGTCTGCACTGCTAGGTACAACACCAATGTCTAAGATAAAGCTACGTATTCATACTACTTCCTTTGCTACATCAGAAGCTGCAATATATTCAAACTCTGCTGTAAAATTAGCAACCATAGCTTGCTTCAAGCTTCTGCAGCTCACTGCACCACCATTCAGGAAAAAGATGTAGCCTAACTTCAATTTCATATCATCATTATCTATCTGGAAACTATCATTAGTGTATCCCCTCAAAACTAGTTCCTCTTCTCCTCCATATACTAGGAACATATCCTTAGTATGCCTCAAGTACTTTAGGATAGTTTTAACAGCTGTCAAATGCAACTCTCCTGGATTGAATTGATATCTACCCACCATTATTAAAGAAAATGAGACATCAAACCTAGTATATAGCATGTCATACATGATAGAACCCACTGTCGAAGCATAAGGGACTCTACTCATTCTATCAATCTCCTCCTATGTTTGTGGATACTTTTTCTTGGAGAGATTTACACCATGTGACACATGTAATAATCCTCTCTTGGATTATTCCATACTGTACCTTTTGAGTACCTTGTCAATATATGTACTTTGACTTAGCCCAAGAAGCCTTTGAGATCAATCTCGATAGATCTTTATCCCTAGAATGTAGACTGTTTCACCTAAGTCTTTCATGGAGAAGCATTCATTTAACCAATTCTTAACAGACCTTAATACTTGCACCTCGTTTCCCATAATTAATATGTCATCCACATATAATACTAGGAAAACAATGGAATTCCCTTCAACCTTTTTATAGACAGAAGTCTCGCTTTCATTTTTTACAAAACCAAAATCTCTTATGGCCTCATCAAAACGAACATTTCATGATCTTGATGCCTGCTTCAATCCATAAATGGATCTCTACAGCTTGCATACTTTATTGGAATTCTTTGACTTGACAAACCCTTCGGGTTGATTCATATAGACGTCTTCGACCAACTTCCCATTTAGAAAAGCAGTTTTGACATCCATCTTCCAAATTTCATAATCATGAAAGGATGCTATTGCAAGAAATATTATGATGGATTTAAGCATTACTACTGGTGAGAAGGTTTCATTATAGTCAATACCTTGATGTTTTCTGAAACCCTTTGAAACCAGACTTTCTTTGAAGGTATTAATATCACCACCCATGTCAAGCTTCTTATTGAATACCCATTTTCATCCAATGTGCTTTACATTAGCTGGAGGGTCTACCAAAATCCAAACTTGATTTTGGTACATGGACTCCATCTCATAATTCATGGCTTCTGGACATTTAGCAGCTTCTTTTCCTTCTAATGCTTCCCTGTAGGTTAGAGGTTCATCATCCTAAAGGACTAATGTGTCACCTGACTTGGTGATAAGAAAACTATAACGCTCTAGTTCTATAACCTCTCGCGTAGACCTATGCAGTATCTGTGTCTTAGGAACAACTTCTTCTTCCAATTGTTCTTGTGGAGATTGTTCCTCAACCAACTCTTGTGCATCTGGAGCATTAACTTAATCAAAATCAATCTTGATCCTACTATTTCCAATAGAAATGTGTTCCCTTTCTAGAAAAGTGGCATATCTTGCCACAATGACTTTTCCCTCTAAAGGGTTATATAGGTAGTATCCTCTAGTTTCCTTAGGACAACCTATAAAGATGCACTTAGTGCTTCTAGATGCTAATTTGTCACTTGGTAAAGTCTTGACAAATGCCTCTCACCCCCATACATGAATGTGTGTCAGGTTAGGTTTCTTTCCATACCATAACTGATATAGAATCCCATCTGTAGCTTTAGTTGGTACTTGGTTAAAGGTATATGTTGTTATCTGCAAGGCGTATCCCCAAAAGGATAATGGAAGGGTTGCATGACTCATCATTGATCTGACCATGCCAAGAAAGTTCCTATTCCTCCTTTCACTAACACCATTACATTGTGGTGTATAAGAAGGATTGAGTTGGGATACTATCCCACACTCCTTCAAGTGATCAATGATATCTTGGTTAAGATATTCTCCGCCTCAGTCTGAGCGAAGTGCTTTTATCTTCTTACCAAGTTGGTTTTCTACTTTATTTTGGTATTACTTAAATATCCAAAAGTAATCTTATTTATACCGCATTAAGTAGATATAACCATACCTACTATAGTCATCGGTAAAAGTAATAAAGTATAGAAAACCACCCCTTGACTCTACTGGAAATGGACCACATGCATCAGTATGTATTAATTCCAACACTATATTGGATATTTCTCCCTTTCCTAAGAAATGTTCTTTAATCATCTTTCCTTGTAAACAAGCTTGACATACATATAAGGGTTCTAACTGTACCGAGTCTAGATACCCTTCTTGATGCAATTTTTGTAATCGCTTCTTGTTTATATGACCAATCCTGAAGTGCCATAGGCGGGTGTTATTTGAGTCATGTTGTCTGTTTTTTTCATTGATTTCCATTACCAAGTTCTCTAGTTCTAGCATATATAAACCATTGTTAAGATGTGACATACCCTAACATATGTTATCCCTATAAAAGAGACAACATTTATTTCCAAACTTGAAATAAAAACCCATAGTGTCTAGACTCGACATAGAGATAATGTTTATGGTAACAGAAGGTACATAATAGCAATTGTTTAAAACTAGAACCAAACTAGTTGGCAAGGTTAAGTGATAGTCTCCCACTGCCAAGGTTGTCAGACTTCCACCATTTGCATCTCAGAGATCCACTTGACCTTTTGAAATCTTCTTGAACCTACTTGGTTCCTGTATATGAATACAAATTTGTGATCCACATGCCGTATCCAATACCCAACTTGTAGATAAAGATAGATTGTATTCAATGACAAAAATACCTGAAGTAGAAGCATCAGTTTGCTTCTTCTTCCTATCTCTGAAATTATTCTTCCAGTGGCCTTTCTTGGCACATCCAAAGAAGACAGCTTCCTGCTCATTACTTTGCCTCTGAATCTTTGGCTTCTTTGCAGGACAATGCATTGGTGTCTTAGGCCTTGACTTGGCCTTAGACCCCTTTTCCTTGCCCTTGTTTCTCTTGTTCACCATACAGACAGATGAATTGGTATTTATCATATCCTTATCAGCTTGGTGAACTAAATCCAAAAGGTCTGGGAGCAACTTTGTCATATCATTCATAGTATAATTGACAATAAAAGTTGGGAATCTTGACGGTAAAGATGCAAGAATGATATCCACTACTAGTTCTTAGTTCATTTTGAACCCAAGGGCTTCAAGCCTCTCAATATACCCAATAATCTTGAGTACATGAGGACCAGCGTGGTTCCCTTCTAATAGCATGCACTTATAAAGTTCACTTGAGATCTCATACCTTTCTTGCCTGTCCCTCTCCTCATAAAGTTCTTGGAGATGTGAAAGCATCTTTTAGGCTTCCTCATCCTCAGGCATTTTTTGCAATTGGATGGCCATGGATTACAAAATGATGCATTGTACATCAAGTGCATCGTCTACATGATTTCTCCATTTATCTTTTTTCACTTTACTTGCTCCCTGAGGAGGCTTAGCAAGAATTGGGGATTCTATCACATATAACTTCCTTTCTTGGCGTAGTACTATGCGCAAGCACCTATACCACTCCTAGTAGTTATTGCCAGTCAGGATATTTTCTTTATACAAGATCGATCGTAGTGATAAAGTACTTGTGGTGTTGGTGATTTCCATTTTGAATCTACATCAGATAAAAATTTAGCAGTTAGTACTTTGTCTTGATTACTTTTCGACATTTATGATTAATAAATTATTATATCATTTTAATGTCTCTCACTATTTTAGCAAACCCTAATAGCCCTCACTATTAGATTCAGAATACTCCATCGCTTGAAAATTCTAGTGGCAAGGATCCCCGAAACCTCCCTCGTAGTCTACAAGCTAGGGCTATGCCACTACTTGGAGGGTTTCAAGGTAGGCACTAGACTGGCCAACCACCTATTCTTGTGGTTCCTTGTGTTGTTGAGTAAAGTCCCAATATTTGGAATCTGAACTTGATTCCCTCAACATCTTGCCTCTAAATTGATAACAAGTTAGCTAAGGCTAATCCTTGAGTAATCACTTTAGTTAAGTCGACCCATTTCTCTCATGAAAACACCCCAGTAGTAAGAGGCACTCTCAACTATGGCTGACGAGCACCCCAAACACCTGGTTTTGTTTAGATGGGAGAAATTTAAGGCTTTTAGACTTAATTTATCTTTGAGGGATTTTTATATTTATTTATTGATGAATATAATCTTTTTCTATTTATTATGTTCAAACTGGGTTATCACACTCACAACTGAACATGCAATAGAATATAATTCGTCACATATTTATGCATTTTATCTTGTTTACTATTCTATGTGATCACGCAATAATCATGCAGACGAATAAAATAATAAACTATACATAAAGTAAATCATGCGATCCGACTGGTCTTGAGAATTATATAAAGATCGATCCATAACGGATAAATCTTGACCTAGGGGAATCCATACCTGAGTCATGGCTTGACTCACGTCACAGATTTCCTAGTGTAATGTGCTTGGATCCCGTCTGGTATACCACCTCGTCTTGGCGGGGTCTGCGTTTTGGATCATCATTTAATTAAAAATATACTCGCACGCAGACGAGGGGGTCTAGGGGTACAAAATACATCTTGTGCATTGGACACATAGTCCCTTATACATATTTGAAATTAAAAGGATGATTCGTAGACCGTCATTTATCTAATTAATTATTACAAACATCGAACACATTGAATAAATAATTAAATAAATAAATAAATACCAGACATGCACAATTTAGTCGCTTGATCAAGACCAGTCGGGGTAAAATATGCGCAAGAAAATTAAATTTAAAAAAATTAAAATAACGTGAGGGTGTTCTAATAAATTAAATTAATTTGATTAAATTTAAATAATTTATTTTATCAGTTTCATTTGTTTAATTTAATTTTAATTCTAAAAATTAAATTAAACCATTAATTTAATTTGAATCTTAAATTAAATTAATATTTCGGATTAATATAATTCAAACCCCAAAATTAATTCTAATTAATTCTATTTAAAAACTAAATTAATTAAAATTAATTTAAATCAGGGTTACCTCTAACCGGGGAGGAGTCCGACAGGACTCCGAACTGCCGTGGGGTCTCGTCCTGGAGTAGGGCCAATTACGGCATTACCGCATCTTGACCACAACGTGACCGCGGCGTGACCGCGGCGTGACCGTTTTGTGACCGCGGCGTGACCGCTTGGTCCAGCGACTCCCGTGGCGGCAAAAACTTTCGACGATGTTTGAAGGGAGCGGGAGGAGGTTGGGAAGCATATCGGCCAGCCGCATGGACGACGGCCCACTGCTTCGGCGAGCTGGCGAGGCGGAGTCCCAGTCCGGCACAGCCTGGACCGGCCTGGCCAGGACCGACAATGGATAGGGAGGTTTTTTCCGGCAGATCCTTGGGTGGCACGGGCAGGTGGCCCGGCGGGGTCTAGGCGGCACGAGCAGGTAGCCCGGCGGGGCTCGGGGCGGCGCGAGCAGGTAGCTCGGCGGGGTCGGGGTGGCACGAGCAGGCGGGAAGGGGACCGGTGGGCTTGGTCCGAGGCGGCGCGGTGCAGCCGGGGAGGAGGTCTGGTGGCCAGGCAGTCCGACATGTAGAGGGGAGGTGACTTAAGGAAGTCTGGAACCGGCTAGGGTTTCACCCTAGGGTGCGGATCTTTGTGCGCCGCAAGAGAGGGGGGAAGACCCACTTGGGTCTTCCTTTTTTTTAAATTTTTTTTCCTTAGACAAAAATTCCATCCCCCCTTTTTTAAAATAAAGGGAAGAAGACCCCATTTTGGGGTCTTGGTCTTCCCTTAATATTTTTTTATTTTTTAAAAAAAAACAAGAAGACCCCATTTTGGGGTCTTGGTCTCCATCCTTTTTTTATTATGAAAAAATATTTTCCACACACCTTTCTGGAAAATATTTTATAATAAAAAAATTTATAATAAAATATTATATTATATTTTATAATAATAAAATATTATATTTAATTTTATCTCAATTATGATTGAGATTAACATCAAATGAATGAAAAATAAATCACGATGTCGATCTGATTAAAAATTTTCAATGATTGCAGCTTGATCATTTGAAAATGAAACGATGCGTGGTCAGATCTAAATGAACCATTTTAACACCCCGCACTTAAATTCAATGTATCTTAATTTTTTTGACTTAGAAAAACCTTGTGATTGCTCTGATACCACTATTAGGTACTAAGACAACGCAATAGAAGCTAGTGGGCTAGGAATTTGAAATTTTCTACATCACTGGAGTGACATAACAATGTCAACTCTGGTGATCTAGTCCTCGTTTGGTCTGAGGATCTTGCAAGGTTTAAACAGAGCACAAAAATTAAACTGAACATGTACCTAGTTCAGAATTGACATGTGCAAGCCTGCCGCAGGACGCCGACGATCGTTTCTCGAAGACTCCGACGTCGAATCCCTCTAGATCTTCCACACACGCCTCTCGAATCTTCTTGCGCTCCATTAGTCAAAATCCGTGTGCTAGCACGGATCTTCGATGCTCACTTCAGCACAGTGACGATCACCGCAAAGGAAGAAGCTTCAATCCAAGATGGATGAACTTGAAGATCTTCCTTCACTTAAGAGACTCTCTCTCTAGATTCCAAGAGGAGAGGGAAGCTCTAAATCTCAACACATGAATAGTTAACATGGGAGATCCTCTCTCTCACTTATATAGGGAGTGTTTAAAACACGCGGTATGGATTCCTGGCCCCCGTGTAATAGACATCTACTATATAAGTGTTATAAATAATTATTTATGAAAAATAAGATTATTCCATAAATAATATTTATAATTTATCACTTGTAATATATAAATATATTACGTGATAAATTTGAGTCTTTAACTCGACTCACACCTCCTACTAATATTAAACGAACCTAGGATATTTAAATCCATTCGAATAATATTAATACTTGTATTTACTATATAACTTGTAAATACATGTTATAAATAAATTCAACGAATTATTCTAAACTTGAATAATTAATGAATTTATTTATTCTTTGGTGATCCATAGAACTTGGATAGTGCTCGGACCCTTTGGCGGGGCCCACCAAGTTCTATATTCCTATTCGCAGAAAAGGGAAGATTCTCAAGGCGCTATTGTGTGTGACCCTCTAGGCCCTTACCTTAATAGAATTGAACAATATATACCAACCTAGAATGGGGTCTAGCAACCCATCGAGGCCCCTATAAAGATAAGGCAAAGTCAAAGCAATCACTGCCTTCCAACGAATACGGTTCGTGTAATATAATATCTTCATCATCGATATCTCAATAAAGCAGAATGCATACTAGTGTCATCATTTTTTATTTTTCTTTATTTTATTTGTTGATTGGTCTGGACAATATTACCTTCCACTACCATGGCCATGGATTTAATGAAGGTGCAACCATCCTAATCAACCTGGCCTGAGATATCTCTTGTTGAACTCGGAAGCGACAAATCCTTTCTCGATCATTCAATCAATTCCATTCCATTAATGACGTACCTGATATGAACTACCTCGCCACGACTTTGTCTCCATGGTTTTTACCTTGCATCAAATGTATGTAATTAAATGACATCCATTGACAATGATCTCAAGTCTAAAGAACATTACACATGTCCCTAGATAGGAATGACCAATGACACCTAAAATATGTGGTGTTCCTATTATGCGGGTCTGTCCTTATGATCTCAACTACTAGAAATCATCAAGTGCGAACTTCATGAGAAGAAGTCTCAATGCTTATGATCCCCCAGCACCTGATGGTCACATATCATCTGTGTTCTTTAAGAATGATGTAATTGGACCATAGGACGTTACTTTAAGATTACTGTCATGGAATCTCAGGGTTCTCATTATATTTTGGGATCTACTATAACCCTTTGATGCGAAAAGTAATTTAAATACATTGACATAAAAAAAGTGGATGAAAAGGTATCTACACTATTATGGAAAGATAAACACATGTATTATAAAAAACTGAATACATGTAGAGATAATCAAAGTACAAAACAAGTTGGGTCTAGGGAACCCACTTTCAACATATTGTTTCTAACAAAGATGCTCATTTTATGTCACAGTTCTAGCAGAGATTGTAGAAGGAATTGGGTATGTAGGTACTTTTGAGAAAGACCTAACACCATTAGACTGATGGTCAGATGGAGCATAGATTTTAGGTACTTGAGAATATTCTCCATGTGTGTGTTCTTGACTTTGGGGGTTCCTCGGAGAAACACATTCCCCTCTTTGAGTTTGTTTATAACAACAGCTTGCAGTCTACCATTGAGATAGGTACCTATGAGGCCTTGTATAGAAGGCATTGTCACTCACCTCTATGCTTGTTGGAGGCAAGGGAAGCAGATATCCTTGGGCCTTGTCTTGTATAGGAGACTTCAGAGTAGGTCTAGCTGATTCAGAAGCATATGTTGATAGCTCAGTCCAGATAGAAGTCTTATGCCAAAAATCACCGAAGACCTCTTGAGTTCGAGGTCGACATCCAGGTTTTCTTGAAATTATCTCATAGGTTAGGGCATAGACGTATTCAGAAGAAGGGTAAGCTATCACCGATATTCATTGGACCCTTCGAGGTTGTGAAGTGGATTATACCAGTGGCTTACTAGTTGGAACTTCCTCTAAGATATCAGTCCATGTATGATGCCTTTCATGTATCTCAGCTTTTCCAGTATAATATAGACCCATCCCATGTCTTTTATCCTGATGAGATTGAGCTAGATATGGATGCATCCTTTAAGTATTATCTAGTTCTTATTGTTTATTAGAGCATGAAGACACTCTGAGGTAGGTCCATTCCTATTGTACGAGTGTTATGGAAACATGGTTGGGTATAAGATGAGACCTGAGATAGGGAAGCTGGTGTACGATCACAGTGGCTGGAACTCTTTACTGACAATATATATTTATCCTCAAATGGAAAACTCAAGGATTCCATATTTAGAATCATAAGGTCCAAATTATGTAATTAAGACTCTTGTTTTTGGACATTATGAATAGTAACGATGGTAATTATCTTTAATTATCGTGATTAATTAGTAATCAGGTAGTTAAGAGAAATAAAATAATATCATAATAATATAAAATGACCCCAAAATGTGTCCAGATCCTCTTTTCTTAGTCATGGCCGACCATGGGAAGCTTTTTACCGAACTTGAGGGCCCATGGAGTCACATGGGTGTAATAGTGACATTTATGACATTATTTTTAAAAAGAAGAGAAATATAACAAAGGTTTGTATATCCTAAGTAAAACAATTTTAATTTTGTTTACATAAATTATCTCTTAGACTATAAATAGTTATTGGAAATATAAAAATATTTCCTACATCATGATATTTTTTTTATAATTTTTAGACATTAAATAAAAAAATTTATTTATGACACCATGATGATGCAGTGATTACCTCATTAATGAACGATTTAAATAAAATGAAAAGATAAGGTAAAATCTAAGACTTACACTTGTCTAAAACATATTTAATGGGTGTATTTAGAACCCTTATCACTGTATCCTCTAAATATATCATTTTTGGACCTTTAAAATCTGAAAACCATTTTATAATAAAGTAACATTTCAAGACATTCCAAAAGTGACCATCCTCCCTCTTATAAAATTACCCCACCTCTACACCCTTATACCCACACCTATCAAGCTCTTGTATCGTCCAAACTTTGCTCATATTATCTCTCCACATCCCTCTCTTACTCCTAGAAGATTCACTTTGGGAAGAAGTCTTTCCAAGGAAGCCTTTGGCTCAAACCAAAAAGAGTTACCCGATTTAGAGGTAATGTCTTTTCTTGAGTTTCTTTCTTTTATTTTCCTTCTTCACTCACCACTATATTCTTATTATTTGACCCCATAATAAATCAAGTATACTCAATATACTAGTATGTTGTTATGATAAGGATTCTACCTACACTTACACACACCTCCATCTAATGATTAAAGAACATACTGTTTCTGTGGATGACGAATTACTGCTTCACAAAACGATGATTGTTCAATCTTTCACTACCACCTATCATGGTGGCCATTATGATGGAACTATATTTATATATGATATATATTAAATTTATGTCCCCTCTATGCTTCTATATTTTATATTAAAAACATACCTTTATGCTTTTCATGTTGTGCAAATGCGATAATTTCATCTGAGGAAGTGTGGACTACCGCCCCCTCAAGTGATGTGACTCATTCATGACAAACATGGAATTTATAAAGAATGTAATTAATGAACCTATTTCACCTATATAAAATATATATTATACTGGAATTATAATATATATATATGTCTCAATTAGTTTTAATTCCTTTAATATGACCAAGAAATGAAAGTAGCGTTCATGTGTACGTACGACCTACTGTCTCCATGAATGAGGCATTTAATTTTTTATATCAAAATGTTATGGAATAGTATAAAATTAATATATACTAGATATAAATGATATTTAAATAATTAATACCATTCTTGAGATGATGTGCTTATAACTATATGGGAAATTCTTTTCAAACAAGTTCATTTTTGACTCATGTACCGAACATCGACAAAACGTATGATATGAACTCACATAATTAACTAATTATTAAAACATGATAATATGTGATATGAATTGAATAATAAACTTTAAATGAATTACTTAAGCAATTATAAATTGACCAAAGTTTATTATTCAGTAATATAAAGAAATGAACCAGAAAATCGGACTTGAGGTAAGGGACTTCATCTCAATCTCCTTTCATTGAGGCATACTTCAATTTATATATGACCTTATTTTATTAGTTGTATAATAAACCCTTTTGACTTTTAATTTCATTAAAAAGGAATATTTTTACACTAAGAGTTTTACTAAAAAACAAAAGGGAATGTTTTTGTCTTTCATATGTGGCAACAACGACTTCTCCACCGCCGTGTCCATTATTTGAGTTTCAGCTTCCTCTACAAGCCATAATTTTTTTAAATGAAAAATAAATACCATGTTTTAATTTATTTTGGAATTTAAAATGGTTTTGATAATGTTTTGATTGTATCAATGTGTTGTATTGATATCTTGTGATTGAAATGTGGAAATGTTATGTTTCCTTTATGCATGTTTTATGTGATACGATTATGTTATGGTTCTTGGGAATTGTTTATGAAGACGGGTGGTTCCATGATAAAATAAGGGTGGGTGATCCCGAGATAGCTCTCCAACGCATTGGGTAATGCAAATGAGTTAAATGCTAAGGTTTCTCCGAAGAGATTTAGGGAATATACTGTGATGGGTATTCCAAACGTAACCATGAGGGTTACTCCCTACGTAAGAATGTTATGAATGCCTCAAGTTACCTTTATGTATTATGATTTCTATGATTTATTCATAAATCTTATGATTTCATGAGATATGTTAAATTACTTATGTTTTATGAGTAAAGTAAGATTTCATTGATTCTTATGTATACATGGAATAATGTTCTTTCAATATTTTTATATCCCTTACTGAGCTTTTTATGATCATCCCAAGTTTTTGAAATGTTTTTCACAGGTCAAGGAAAAAGTACATGATGTGATGATAGTGTCGAGAAAGTGTCAAGAATGAAACTATGTTTTATTTTAAATATGTTTCTTTTGGTGGAAAAAATGAATAATTTATTTGATGTAACCACCTTGTTTAAATGTGGAATGTAATGCATGATTTATGATCTAATTCTCTAAAACTCTAAACCTGAAAAGATCCTCAATGTGAATTCTTGAAATAACCCAAGATTAAGTAATGTTTAAGTCTGGGGCCTTATAGTTGGTATCAAAAGTCGGTTTAGATAACTTTAAAAGTTAGAATTCTATTAAATGATTATCCAAAAATATATTTTTTACATTATGGTCAAATAGAAATTATATAGAATTTGAAGATTACCATGTTTATTTATCTAAGACATGTTTGTTCAGAATGGTTTTCCATAGAGGAAATAGGGAAGAAGTTCTAGGAAGGCATATAGAAGGAAATAACCTTCTAAATCAGCATCTTGAGATGGTAGGAATTGGAACTGAATAGTTTGTTGCAGTAATGGCGCAGTTGACTCAAGCGATAAATGGTGGTGGTATCCATGCACGAGATCAGTCAGATCAACCGCAGAGGAACATGTCAGTGGTGGAACATTTCATGAGGCAACATCCCCCATCATTCAGAGGATCATCTGACCCTGTGCTAGCTGAAGGGTGGATTAAAGGACTAGAGAAGATTTTCGATGTCATGGGGCGTTCAGACAATCAAAAGGTCAGTCTTTCTATTTACCGTTTGGAGGGTGAATCAGATCAGTGGTGGTCGATGGTTAAAAATATCAAAGACGCTGATGAGATTGATGATCTTGACTAGGATGAATTCAAAGGTATGTTTCTTGAGAAATATTTTCCTAAGGCTGTTCGACTTAGGATGGAAAAACAATTCTTGGAATTGAGGCAAGAGGATGACTCAATGGCTGCTTATGAAGAAAAGTTCACTCGATTGGCAAGGTATGCTCCAAATTTTATCTGATACCTTAATAGTAAAATCAATCATTTTTACTCAGGATTAAATCCAAAATATCTAAGGGCATTATCTTCTCGTGAGTTTAAATGTTATGAAAAACTTGTTCGATGTGCCGATAAGGTGGAAATGGAGTTTGCCGATGATCAAGTGTTCTATGGAAACCAACAGAAGAAGAGACTGTGGTGGCAGGAGAAAGGGAAGAATCCTTCAAAAAGGTTTGATGGTAAGAAAACTAAGTTTGTAGTTTGTGATAAATGAGTTAAAAAACATGATGGGGAATGCCTTTTGAATTCTGGAAAGTGCTTCCAATGTGGTAAGATGGGACATAAGGCTCATGATTGCACTGAAAAATATCAGGGTAATGGTAAGACCAAATTTGATTTACAGTTAGTAAAATGTTTCAAGTGCAATTAGATGGGTCATTATGAAAACAAGTGTTCGACAAAGAGCTCGAATGATGGGAAGTAGTCAGACTACAAGCAAAAAGGTGTGGTGAAATCCTTTGCAACTACTTCAGCAGATGTTGGGCCATAAAATGAATTGGTGTCAGGTAATTTGTTTGTTTTTTCAGATTATTCCAATTGTTTGATTCAGGGTCTACACATTCTTTCATCTCGAAAAAATTTTCCAATAAATTGGGAATTTCATCTCAAGAAATGACTCCTAAACTTGTGGTGAAAACACCTGGGGGAAATTTTGAGACAAAAAGAATTTATAAGAATCTTTCTATCCTTATCCGTGGAAAGAACCTACTTGAAAACCTTATTATTTTAGCTCTGGTAGAGTTTGATGTTATCCTAGGTATGGATTGGCTCTCTGTTTACCATGCTAAGATTGAATATAAAGCTAAAGAAGTTTCTTTTCATAAAGACTTTCAGTTTGTGTACAAGAATGAACCCTTACTATTGATAACATATCAAGAGGCTGAGAAACTTGTAAAAGATGGAAATGAATGTTACCTTTCACATATTGTTGAAAATAAAGGAACCATTCAGATTAATGATGTGCCAGTGGTAAATGAGTATCCTGATGTTTTTCCTGATGAGTTGTCTGGAATAATACTAGATTGAGAAGTTGAATTTACTGTTGACTTAGTTCCTGATGCTAATCCAATTTCAAAACCCCCTTATCGAATAGATCAAATTGAACTTTTAGAGTTAAAGGAGTAATTGCAAGATTTATTATAGAAAGGTTTCATTCAACCTAGCACATCACCATGGAGTGCTCCTGTCTTATTTTTTAAAAATAAAGATGGTTCAATGATATTTTTCATTGATTATAGATCCTTGAATAACATCACTATTAAGAACAAATGTCCTTTGCCTCATATTGATGATTTGTTTGATCATATCTAGGGAGCTCAGTATTTTTCAAAGATTGACTTGAGATCGGGGTACCATCAGTTGAAGGTAAATGAAGCAGATATTCTGAAGACCATGTTTCGTACAAGATATGGCCATTATGAGTTTGTAGTTATGCCTTTTGGGTTAACCAATGTACTTGTTGTATTCATGGACCTTATGAATAGAATTTTCCATGAGTTCTTGGATAAGTTTGTGGTTGTTTTCATTGATGATATTTTTCTATTTTCTAAAAGTAAATAGGATCATGAAAGTCATTTAAGGTTTATTTTGAAAACCTTAAAATAAAAGAAATTGTATGATAAATCTGCAAGTGTGAGTTTTGGTTGCAAAAAATTTCTTTCCTTGATCACATTGTTTCTAAAGATGGAATAACTGTTGATCCTGTAAAAACAAAGGTTGTTGAAGAATGGACAAGACCCACAAATGTAACCGATATTCGTAGTTTTCTTGGTTTGGCAGGCTATTAACGAAGGTTTGTTAAAAAATTTGCACGGTTGTCCATCCCATTAACTAAGCTAACTCAGAAGGGTGTTAAGTTTATATATACAAAAGAATGTGATGATTGTTTTTAGGAATTGAAAAGAAGATTGGTGAATGCTCCAGTATTGGAAATACCTTCTAGGAATGGTGAGTTTGTTATCTACAGTGATGCTTCATTGAAAGGACTTGGTTGCGTCCTAATACAGAATGATCAGGTAATAGCTTATGCTTCACGTTAGTTGAAAACTCATGAGATAAATTACCTTACACATGATTTGGAATTAGCTGCTGTTGTTTTCGCTTTAAAAATTTGGAGGCATCATTTTTATGGTGTAAAGTGTGAAATATATACTGATCATAAAAGTTTAAAGTATATATTCACTTAGAAATAATTTAACATGAGATAGAGGAGATGGCTAGAATTAATAAAGGATTATGATTGCACGATTCACTTCCACCCAGTAAAATAAAATAAAGTGGCAGATGCTTTGAGTCAAAAAAGTAATGCTTCATTAACAATGTTACGTTTGGAATGTGATCCTATCATTAAGTATTTGATGAATTTTGTCTTGGAAGTTGTTGGTACATGAAATTATTCTGTTTTGTTTCAGGTATCAGTGAAATCTTCTCTATCAGACAGAATTAAGCAAGCACAGAAGTAAGACAGTGAGTTGTAGAAAAAGGTAAAGATGGTTTAGAAGGGTATGTTACCTAAATTCAACATTGATAATGATTTTGTTTTGAGATTTGGGAAGAGATTGTGTGTTCCTTATGATTCACAGTTGAAGAGAGAGTTGTTATGTAAAGATCATAGTTCTCCATTTTTAGTTCATCCTAGCAGTACTAAGATGTACAGAGATCTGTGGGAGTATTACTGGTGGGATGGAATGAAAAGAGATATTGCTAATTTTACTGTGAAGTGTTTTACTTGTCAACAAGTTAAAGAAGAGTAGCAGTTATCGAAAGGGATGCTTCATCCCTTACCAGTGCCAGAGTGTAAATGAGAGAATATATCCAAGGACTTCGTTGTGGGATTACCAAAGACACATCGAGGTAATAATGCAATTTGGGTTATTTTTGATCTTTTGACTAAATCTTCGCATTTCCTTGCTATACGAGATAATTTTTCCCTATATCAACTTTCTCAATTGTATCTGAAAGAGATAGTAAGGTTACACGGAGTTCTCCTCTCCATTGTATCTGATCATGATCCTAGGTTCACTTCTAACTTTTGTAAAGGCCTTCAGAAGTCGTTGGGTACTGAATTAAATTTTAGTACAGCTTTTCATCCTCAATCATATGGGAAGTTAGAACGAACAATTCAGACTTTGGAGGATATGATATGTGCTTGTTCTATGGATTATTAGGGAAGTTGGGACCAACATCTTTCATTGGTTGAGTTTTCTTATAATAACAGTTTTCATTCCATTATACATATGGCACCATTTGAGGCGTTATATGGGAAGCGGTGTCGAACCCCAGCCTTTTGAGATGAAGTGGGTGAAAGGAAGTTGATAGGACCATAATTGGTAGAAAAGATGGCAAAAAAAATTCAGCTGATACAGAAACACATGAGAACAGCTCAGAGAAGGCAGAAAAGTTATGTGAACAACAGGAGGAAGGATCTCTCTTTTGAGGTAGGTGATCATGTCTTCCTCAAAGTCACCATGGAAAAGTGTGATGCGATTTGGTAAGGAAGGAAATATGAGACCAAGGTTCATTGGACCATATGAAATTATGGAGAGAGTTGGATCAGTTTCATAACGAGTGGATTTACCTCCGATTTTATCTCAGGTACACAATGTTTTTCATATTTCAATGTTAAGGAAGTACATGCCAAATCCATCTCATGTTTTGAGTCCAAAGGTAGTTCAGCTGGAAGAGAATCTATCTTATGAGGAAAAACCGGTCCAGATTCTTGACCACATAGAGAAAGTGTTGAAAAATAAGGTGATTCATCAAGTAAAGGTTCTATGGAAAAACCATATATTTTAAAAGGCAACATGGGAATCTAAAAATGCAATGAGGGATAAATGCCCCCACTTATTTGATAAGTAAATAAATTGCGGGGACGCAATTTCCTAAAAGGGGGAAGGATGTAACATCCCAAGTAAGTAAAGAATAACATATTTTCATATTTATGTCTATTTATGAATTAGATAGTGTTTTAGAGGCTTAAAATGAGAATAAATCCAATCTTAGGCATAGAATACTCTAATATTTTTAAAAGATTGTTTTACCGCCTTTTGATGGAAAACCATTTTTAAATCTAACTTTTGACACTTTTATAATATCTATTTGTAAAAATAAACTTATTATTTAGAATTGTTACATTGAAATTTACTTTGGATAAATTTTTGGTATTTTTCAGACAACGTTCATTTTTTAACGAATAGTGAAAAATACTGCATTATACTTCAAAACTGCTTTTTCATCTGATTTAATTATATGGTTAGATTATATTTATAATTTCTTTTAAAGTGTAATTAGAATATATTTTTACCATTTAATCCAATGGTGGTCATTATAATTAATTTAAATTTTAAATTGGACATAAACAATTGTCAATCTTTTGATAGATATTGTTTTTAAAAACACGCTATTTGTTTTGACAACGGGAATTATTTTTAAATTAATTACTGAAATTTCTATGTTTTGAATTTGGTAAAATTGATTCCATATTTGGAATCATAAGGGCCAAATTATGTAATTAAGACTCTTTTGTTTTTGGATATTATGAATAGTAACGACGGTAACTATCTTTAATTATCGTGATTAATTAATAATCATGTAGTTAAGGGTAATAAAATAATATCATAATAATATAAAATGACCCCAAAATGTGTCCACATCCTATTTTTTGAGTCATGGTCGACCATGGGAATATTTTTTCCAAACTTGAGGGCCCATGGAGTCACATGGGTGTAATAGTGACATTTATGACATTATTTTTAAAAAGAAGAGAAATATAACAAAGGTTTGTATATCCTAAGTAAAACAATTTTAATTTTGTTTACATAAATTATATCTTAGACTATAAATAGTCATTGGAAATCTAAAAAGATTTCATACATCATTATATTTGTTTTATAATTTTTAGACATTAAATAAATAAATTTATTTATGACACCATGATGATGCAGTGATTACCTCATTAATGAACGATTTAAATAAAATGAAAATATAAGGTAAAATATAAGACTTACACTTGTCTAAAACCTATTGTATGGATGTATTTATAACCCTTATCACCTTATCCTCTAAATATATCATTTTGGGACCTTTAAAATCCAAAAACCATTTTATAATAAAGTAACATTTCAAGACTTTCCAAAAGTGACCCTCCTCCCTCTTATAAAAGGCCCCCACCTATACACCCTTACCCACACCTCTCAAGCCCTTGGATCGTCGAAAATATACTCATATTATCTCTAAAAATCCCTCTCTTACTCCTATAATCCTCACTTTGGGCAGAAGTCTTTACAAGGAAGCCTTTGGCTCAAATCAAAAAGAGTTACACGATTTAGAGGTAATGTCTTCTCTCGAGTTTCTTTCTTTTATTTTCCTTCTTCACTCACCACTATCTTTATATTATTTTATCCCATAATAACACCAATATTATCAATATACAAGTATGTTTTTATGAAAAGTATTCTATCAACACTTACACTCACCTCCGTCTAATGGTTAAAGAACATACTGTTTCTGTGGGTGGCGAATTACTGCCTCACGAAATGATGATTGTTCAATATTATTTTAACACCTCTCATGGTGGCCATTATAATGGAAATGTATTTATATATGATATATATTATTTTTATTTTTTCTTTATTCTTTTTTATTTTTTTATATATATCAAACATTTATGGTTTCCATTATGTGTAAACACGATAATTTCATTTGAGGAAGTACGGAATACCACCCCCTCAAAGTGATACGACTCTTTCATACCATATGTGGTATGTATAAAGGATAGGTTTAATGATATTATATATGATACAATACTAGAATTATAATACTACTATGTATCATTATGTTTTAATTCCATTAAATATGAAATAGAAATGGAAGTAGCGTTCATGCGTACGTACGACTTACCATCTCCATGAATGGTGCATTTCATTTCTTACCTATAAATGTTATGTAATATTATAAATACATGTATATGCTGGATATATTTGATATATATGATATCCAAATCATTAATATCATTCTGGATATAATGAAACTTTGACCACAGGAACAACATGTAATTATAAGAAGTCCATTTTTGACTTAAGTACCAAATATCGACAAAACGAACATTATTAACTTAAATGATTACATAATGTTTATAACATGTAAATAAGTGATATAAAATGAATAATAAACTTTAAAAAGGTTCTGAAGCAATTATAAATTAACTTTAGTTTATTTTTCAGGAGATTAAAGAACGATCGAGTCAAGTCGGACACGAGGTAAAGGATTACTTATCTCACTTTTAATTCCGTGAGATTTCCATTGTTCGCCACTTATTTGTTGAATGTGGTGTATTTTGTACTGGAATTTAATATATATTATCATGATTCTATTTATATTCATTTTATTATGTGATTCAATTGGTGTTTATTATCTTTTGGTCATACGACTCAATTGATTACAACGCGATAAGGGGTTTTTATCTCACTTTTTATTCCCATGAGATTCATGCTACATTTTCCACTATTTAATTTTGTGTGGTGTATGTACTTACCATGATTGTATTCTTTGTGTAATATACTTTAATTTATGGGTATTTACATCTTCATTTTATGGTCCTTCTTTCATGGGGAGTACGTTTCGAAAGTTACCCAAATCGGTAAGGGAACCTTTCACCCTCCTCTTTTTAAAAGGATTCTCTTTGTTAGGTCTTTTAATTTACATCTTATTATGTTGGGATATGTTCTTATATATCCTTATTGCTGTAAATTTTTCGTCCAAGTGATGATATACCCTTTTTATCTCTCATCAACTCATTTTCTGAGTTTTAAAGTGACGTCGTTAGGCTGTCAAATTTCTGTAAGGGGACTTCTTAACCCAATTTCAATTATTTGGGTTAAACCTATACTCCTTGATTATGTCATGATATGAATATGTGTGGATGAACTATTATTGTTTTAAACTTAATATCCACTTATATTGGGTGTATTTATATTTTTCACACATAATTATGTAATTGATTTATCCTTAATCTAAGGATACCATCTTTGTATGGGACTTCGTCTCAATATCCTTTCATTGAGGCATATTTTGATTTCTACATGACTTTATTTTATATGATGCATAAAACACTTTGGAATTTTCATTTCATTCAAAGGGAATATTTTTCTACGAAGCATTTTATTAAAAAACAAAAAGAAATTTTTCTTTTAACGTATGCGGTGACAATGACCTTTCTACCGCCGCGAGTATTATTTTATCTTTGGCTTCCTCAACTAGTCATGATGTTTTTTAAAAGAAAATAAATACCATATACTCTATTATGTATTTTGGTATTGAAAATGGTTTTGATAATGTATTTGTTATTTCAATATATTTAAGTGATATATTGTGATTGAAATGTGGAAATGTTTTCTTTCCTTTATATTTGTTTTATGTCTTATGATTTTATAATGGTACTTGAACATTTGACAGGTGGTTACATGATAAACCAAATGACGGGTGGTGTTGTGAATACCAGGACGGGTGGTTACGTTATAACCTCCAATGCATTGGGTATGGAAGTCAGCTGTATGGCTATTCCATTTAGTGACATTTGTGGAAGTCGACCGTATGGTTATTCCATTTAAGTAAGTTTATGTTCCAAGTTACCTTTATATGTTATGTGTTCCTTATATGGGTAATATTTTGTTTACAAAAGGGTAAGTAGTGATCTTTTATTTAGTGAAGAGTATTTACTACTTCATAAAGGTGAAAAGTATTACTTATGTTAAAGTATTCATGGTTTACTTGTTGTTTTGAAAAACTAATAGATTCCTTCTTTGTGTATTCCTTACTGAGCTTTTTATACTCATACCATGTTTTTGAAATGTTTTTCACAGGACATAAAGTGGAATAGGGTCAAGGATGGGATCAAGGAAATGTCATTCTATCTAAAACATGGAACTAGACATGACTCTTTTGTTCAAGAGTTTTTATTTTATGAAAAAAAGGAAACTGAGTAGAAGTGTATACTTTGTAACTATTGAGATGTAATAGTTATGCCCTAATTCTCTAAAACTCTAAAACTGAAAAGATCCTCAATGTGAATTATTCATTTAATTCAAGATTAAGTAAAGTTTTAAGGTCGGGTCATTATAGTCAGCATACAATGTGTTTGGTTGGTAAATTCAGCAGCGTGTGTTTTATTTAAAAGTGTACATTATTTAAAACATTCCTCTGGAAAACTATTTTCATTTTGAAGTTTCATCTCTTTGAAATTGGTTACAAGCTTTTCATGTTTATGAAAACTTGCAAGTATTTTATTTTATAACGTTCATAACATGGAACCTTGTTTGGAAAACATACTTTTATATATTTTATTTCAAACTTGAAATTGATGTTTCTTGTATTTTAATATAAGTGCATTGGGAATAGAATATCATGTTAACCTACTGAGTTTTAATACTCATGCCTATAGTCTTATTCTATTTTTATCCCTTGTGCAAGTTTTATCTTGATTTCAATCACCTTGGGTGACGTGTAATCTTTTTTTTGGAGAGTGACTAGAAAGGTCACATAAAGTTAGTTTGGACGACAAGTTCGGTCGGTTAGTTTAGACCAACGTTAATTTTTTTTTATTTTCCAAACACTTTTAGGGGGAAGTGAGAACCCTCACATCTTACAAGTTTTATCACCAAATGACAGGATAGATTTGTTGAAAAACAGTTTGAGTTGGTTGGAACTAATCTCCCTAAACAATATCCAGGGGATAGAATTTACCTGGAAGTCAGGGTAGTCCTTTAAGGTGATTTCATATAGATGATCCATGTTGTCCCGTGCTTGTCAGTATTCCTCCTTGTTGATCTTCCCCATGTTGTTTCCTCTAAGCAAAATATGATCCTACTTATCAATCCATTCACTTTTCTCTTTGGTAGTGGTCACCTGAAGCGGTCTCATCTTCTTTGATGCCTTAATATCCAGATCATCCTCTACCGTTTCATCTGAATGCATTAGAAGGTCCATGTGTTCCAACACTGATGACACCTATCGCTGAGGGTCTTCATTGGAGCCTGCATCGCGCTGCTTCCCAGGATCAAGCAACCCCTTATCACCTATGATAATGACAGGATCTGCATCCTTGTCTCCTGCATCCACCCAGTCCTTGGAGATGTCCCCCCCCTTATGCTTGTCAGAAACTTTGTGTTTGTTTAAGGGGGTGGAGTCACCAATTGTAGGATCATTCGGAGGAAACTTACCCTTGTATGTGGATCTCATAACTGGAGGGCTCAGTAGATTGGAATAATACTTTCTACGTAGCGCCCTCTGGTTGTTCATAATGAAGTTGTCTGAGTCCATAATTTTGTTCTTTCACTTCCGCGATGAGGATCTAATGTAGTCCTTCTCTATGACCCGTTCCTTAGACTCAGCAGAGTCAAAGGCCTCATCCATTTCCTCTTGAGATACTTCCATAAACACCAAGGGGTCCTCTCTGTTATCCATCCCTTCTACTTCCTCATTAACATGGAAATCCTCTTCCCCTAAAACTGCAAACCGGTTTTGAGAATACGAAGTTGAATCCCCAGATTTAATCTTCTCCGCATAGGAAATTACGACCTTCGCGACCTACTTTGGTTTTTATAAAGATCCTGTCTGTTTTAATCCTTGACCCATGAATTGGAATGATGCTGAGTTGTCCTCCAGATCCAGACACTAGGAAGCCTCTCTATTGTCTTGATCTGCACAGATAGCCTCAGCCGACGCAGCTCCATTGGTTGTGGTTGAAGGGGCCATCTGCAATTCCAGGGGAGTGGCCAGATGGGCTAACCTCTCATCCTGACCATCCCTTACAACAACAAATTCCGAAGTACATGCAACTCCTTGATCAAGTCTCAACTCCACGAGCCGCTAGCCACCCGCATTATCCTGATGCAGCCCAGCCTCCATCTAAGGGGATTCATCACTAAATGTTTGAATTGGTGTACCTCCACGACCATTCTTGGTTAGGAATGAGGTGCAAGATGCATGACATACTTTTTCCAGATGTCCAAAACGATGGCAGGGAAGACAATAATCGAAAAAAATTTCAAAAACCACAGATTGGAGATAACACGGTTCATTACTTACCGCAATCCAGAAAACTTAAACTGGAGGCTTTGAGATGTCCACCTCCACACAAATTCGGGGAGAAATGGGATGACATAAGGATCTAGAATGTTCATCAAAGTCTAGGAATCTTCCCACAAGGTTACCTAGCATCCAGATAATCATAGGGTTTTGGAATGAAAGTGGAAGACCCGAGAAGTGTTGTGAAATCGTCAGGAGTCACAATGACAGAAACGAGAAAATGAAAGGAAATGCAGAAGAAAGGAAACAACGAGAACACAATGATTTACGTGGTTTGGGAATAATCCCTATGTCCACAGGAGAGGCAGAACTTCATTATATCGGGAGAAAAAAATTACATAGGGTTTTTCTATAGTAAACCTAGCCCGAAAATGGGCTATAAAATAAAGAAGATGATCATTGTTCCGAAAAGTAAGTCTTTGTTGCTACAGTGAACGACAACCACTTTTGTCAAAAGTGCTACAGTACTGTTGACTTCGAACTCCGCACTACTATAGTGCCTGTTGGTGTCGTTCGGTCAGCGAAAGTTGTGGGACACAAGCATTCGGCCCAAACAGATCAGGCTGCACCAATCCAACAATCTCCCACTTGGAGCCTGATCCACTGCACTGCTATGCTTCGATGCAACTGATGAAGACAACTTACTTAATATGAGTTCTTCCTATTATTCACTCACCAGTGGCGTGCTTTCCATTCATATATTCATGAAAAATACAAATTGTTTTCCTCTTGTGCTCCTATCAGGTCTTCCATTGTTCTGTCTCTCATCCTCTGTTCATTAGTTGAGGCACAACAGTGCCTCAACTTCTGTATCACCATAGGCTTTGTCAACATGTCTGTCGGATTTTTGGTTCCACAAATCTTATGCAAAGTCTGCAAACCATCCTGTTTCAAACCTCTGATGAAATGGTACTTCAACTGAATGTGCTTCATACGGGCATGAAACACTGGGTTCTTTGCAAGATGTATAGCACTATGATTTTCATAGTGCAATACATTCTCCTCTCGCTTTCTTCCCAATTCATCCAAGAAGTTATTCATCCAAACCATCTCTTTCCCAGCTTCTGTTATAGCAATGTATTCTGCCTCTGTGGTGGATAAAGCCACCACCTTCTGCAATTTTGATATCCAACTTACCGCAGTTCCTCCACAGGTAAAAACATAACCCATGGTACTCCTCCTGCTGTCGACATCGCCTCCAAGGTTAGCATCCACATACCCCTGCAATGAATTTTCTTTCCCAAAGCACAGAGATACCTCCTTTCTTCCCTTCAAATACATCAGCATCCACTTCACTTCTTCCCAATGTTGATTTCCAGGGTTATCCATATACCTGATCACAACTCCCACTGTATGAGTGATGTGAGGTCGAGTACACACCATGGCATACATTAGGCTTCCAACAGCTAATGCATATGGAACTTTTTCCATGTACTCAACCTCTTCTGTCATCTTCGGTGATTTCTCCTTTGATAGTTTGAAATGGATCGCCAGGGGAATAGAGACTTCCTTTGCTTCCATAATAATGAATCTTCTCAAGACCTTCCCAATTTAATCAGCCTGTGACAACATTAATTTTCCAGTTGTGCGGTCTCTTTTGATCTTCATCCCCAGAATATTGCCAGCTTCTCCAAGATCTTTCATTTCAAACTCCTCAGCCAACTACCCTTTCATCTCATTAATCCTCTGCATACATGATCCTGCAATAAGCATGTCATCCACATATAGAAGAAATATAATGTATTCATCACCAAAGGACTTGATGTAGAAACATTGATCAGTGCCACATCGTTTATATTCATTTTTAGACATAAATGAATCAAACTTCTTGTTCCACTACCTTGGTGCCTACTTAAATCCATATAAGCTCTTCTGGAGTTAGCACACCAGGTCTTCATTTCCAGATTATACATATCCCTCTGGATTTTTCATGTAGATATCTTCCTCTAAATCTCCATGAAGGAAATCAGTCTTGACATCAAGCTGCTCAAGGTGCAAGTCCTCTGACGCCACAATGCTGAGAACCACCTGGATGGTGGTAAGCTTCACTACTGGTGAGAAATTTCTGTGAAATATACTCCATCCTTCTGTTGGAAGCCTTTCACCACTAGTCTTGCCTTGAACCTCCTCTTTCCATCATGTTCTTCCTTAACCCGGTAGACCCACTTGTTCTGCAATGCTTTCTTTCCTGTTGGCAAAGGTGTCAGCTCTCAAGTGTTGTTGTCATGCAATGAGGAAATCTCCTCCATCATAGCCAGCTCCCACTTGCTTGACTCCTTTAGCTGCATTGCCTCTTCAAATCATTCTGGTTCTCCACCACCAGTCAATAATAGATAATGTAGGGATGGTGAATACCTCTACATAGGCCTTCTCACCCTTCATGATCTCCTCAACTCCACTAGAGTAGTAGGTTCCACCGGTTAGGATCTCTCAAGCTCAGATACACCTTCAAGATCCACTTGCTCTTTACACTATGATTCAATGTTCCCATTTTCATCTTCAGCTACATGAAGACCTTTGTACATGACACCTTCATTGAATACCACATTCTGGATCCTAATGACCATCTTCTTGTGATCATCCCAAAAGCGGTAACCAAACTCATCAGCACCATATCCAATAAATAAACATGGCTTGGACTTAGCATCAAGCTTGTCCCTTGAGTTAGAATCAATGTGTACATAAGCCAAAGTGCCAAAGACTCTTCAATGTGAGAGTTTTACCTCCTTAACAGATCATATCTCTTTGGGTATACGTTCTCCCATTGGCACAGATTGACTCCTATTGATCAGATACGCTGCCATGTTCACTGCATCAGCCCAGAAGGTTTTAGGAAACCCTGAGTGTAACGTCATACTTTTGGCATGTTCATTCAATGTCCTATTCATCCTATATGCCACACCATTCTGTTGTGGTGTTCTTGGTATAGTCTTCTCCCACTGAATTCCATTATCATAATAGAATTCTATGAATTCCTGACTGCCATACTATCCACCGTTTTTAGACCTCAAGCATTTCAGCTTAGCTCCTAACTCATTCTCCACCACGAACTTCCACTTCTGAAACATTTTAAACACATCATATTTACTTTTCAGAAAGTAAACCCATACCTACCTTGTTGAGTCATCAATGAATGTCACATAGTATTGTGACCCTACAAGGGAATGTACCGGTGCAGGCCCCCAAACATTAGTGTTTACCAGGTTCAGCTTCCTAGCCTTTGGTGTTCTACCTCCTTTCTCAAAAGACACCTTCTTTTGATTTCTGAAGATAAAATCTTCACATAAGCCAACTTCCACCGACTTCAGATCTAGTACAAGCCCTTTTTTTTTCAGCACCTTCATCCTCTTCTCACTCATGTGGCCTAGCCTGTTGTGCCACAGTTGTGAATCTTCTATAACTTTGAGTGATGCAGCCATGTCTATGCAAGTTTATATCATGTTGTATAAAGTACCATTCTTTGCTCCCCGAGCTATGACCATAGATCCTCAGGTGATCTTCCATGCACCACCGGTAAATGTGGTACTCAACCCTGCATTATATAGTTGTCCAACAGAAATAAGGTTTCTCCTCAATCCAGGGATATACCTCACGTTTTCCAAAACCAATAGACTCCCACTGTTGGTCTTGATTCGTGCATCTCCTTTCCCCACAATCTGCAAGGGCTCATCATCAGTAAGATGTACCTTGCCAAAATTTCCAGAAACGTAGTTTTTTAGAAATCCCTTCTCCAATGTAGAATGTAAAGATGCCCCATAGTCTAAAATCCAAGACTCCATTGGGCTTTCCACGCTCAACAGCATCACGTCATCAGTTCCTTTAGCTACCATGTTTGCTCCACTGGTTTCAGGGCCCTTTCAATTTTCTATGCACTCCTCTTGACATGTCCTTTCTTCCCTCAAGTCCAGAAGGTTGGACCAGGCCCCTTTTCCTTGTCTTTTCTCTTTCCTCTTGACTTCGATTGTTCTCTGCGATTGTCCCGCTGCACATATCTTCCTCTTCCTTCAACGTTTAGAGAAGAACCATAGAATCAGGCTGATTCTCTTATTCGCATATCCTCACCGAGGATCTGGTCTTGTACATCTTTCAGAGCCAACTTTGTATTCCCCTAAGTACTGCTCACAGCTATTACAGTTGATTCCCAACTATCAGGTAACGAAGATAGTGAAACCAGTGCACATACCTCATCACCAAGATCAATGTCCACCGATGTCAACTAACTTATAATGGTATTGAATTTATTGATATGATCTGTGACAACTCTCCCTTTAACCATTTTCAGGTAGAACAGTCGTCACATCAATTGTACCTTGTTAGCTGTAGAAGGATTCTCGTACATATTTGTGAGAGCTTTCATCAGTCCAATCTTCATCTTCTCTTCTCTGATGTTGAACTCCAAGTTTTTGGCCAACGTCAGGCGCACAAAACCCAGAACCTGTCGATCCAGTAGCTCCCACTCCGACTGCTCCATGTCCATTGGCTTCACACACAGAAGCGGCAAGTGTATCTTTTTTGAAAAAGATAATCCCCATTCTGCATCCTCCAGAAACTGAAATAAGTTCCATAAAAGTGATCAATATTCACTTTTCCTTCATCCATAGCCATCGTTGGAGAATTCCAAACCTTCCTCTGATACCAGTTGTTGCGAAATCATCGAGAGTCACAATGATAGAAACAAGAAAATGAAAGGAAATGCAGAAGAAAGGAAACAATGAGAACACAATAATTTACATGGTTCGGGAATAATCCCTACGTCTATGGGAGAGGAATAACTTCACTATATTGAGATCCCAAAATTACAGAGGGTTTTTCAGTAGTAACTCTAGCCCGAAAATGGGCTATAAAATGGAGAATATGATCATTGTTCCGAAAAGTAAGTCCACGTTGCTATAGTGAATGACGATCGCTTTTGTCAAAAGTGCTACAATACTGTTGACTCCAAAGTCCGTAATACTACAGTGCCTGTCGGTGTCCGTCGGTCTGCGATAGTTGCGGGCCACAATCCTTTGGCCGAAACGGATCGGGTTATACCAATCCAACAGGAAGCTGACCCAAATCACTACAAGGGGAAGATCCCATCTCCAGTGAATCTCATATCTCCATCTGAGTAGGAAGAAGTGGAAACCATCACAAGATCTTCTCCCTTTTGACCACGTTGTGGAAATATCAACATTAGAGGAGAACCGTAGGAGAAAATGACTCGGATCCAACAGGCCGACTATGATGCGTCCTTGTAGGGGCCACATTTCATTGACAAACCTATTGAACCTGTCAAGCGATGACCTACGCTGACCAAAGTGAGCCACCAGGGATAGCCCATGAAGTGATGATGCCTTAGTGAACTCCTATAAGGATAACAGAAGGGAGGGAGACCCACAGTGGATATTGAGGACTTTTGGGAAAAGGCGGATAGGGGGAAAATCAGGGAGGGAGGTAGGGTCTTTGAAGGGAGAGAAGGTCTCTTTCAAGGCAGGGTCGAGCGGATCAGCCATCGCCGCTACCTGAGGGTGATGCCGCCGCGCCTAGGGTTCCATGGGAGGAGCTTGAGCGGGAGCTATAACGTCCCCTTTTTTCGGTCGGTTAGTTGTGTTGTTAAATTTTATCATTCAGTTTTTTGTATAAATAATGTTCAGCTCAATTTTTATATGAATGTATATTGGGTTTTCCATTTCTTTCCTTTGTTTGTTTAATTGTTCATATTTGGAAGAAATCATTACCTTGTCACTCTTTTTATGCCCTCGTCACTTTTCACCATCCCGGGAGGATCGGGAAAGCCTCTCAAGACTTGTCATGGAGCGGTTCGGGTGACTGGTTCAGAGTTGACCTGGGATGGTTCATGACATAGTAGGCTTTTTTTGTATTAAAATTGGATTTTCCACTTGACATGGGCCTAGGATGCATTCCAAGTGATTGAAAAATTTCTTGAAGGGCTCTTTAAAATTGTTTCAATCATTTGGAATATTTTATTATGAAATTAAAAGGGTCAAAAATATCTATTTTTAGTTTTGATTGGTCCTCCAAATGTTAAAACACTTGGCATGGACCTTGGTTGCATGCCAAGTTTTGGATTAAATGTCTGTTTGGATTTGATAAATGTATTCAGATATTTTTTTAAAATGTATTTTAAGTTGTTATTCCTTTTGAAATAGGGTTTCTTGTTTTTAAAGGCTTTTTTTATAATAAATGGGGGGGTCCCCCTTTTAAAATGAAATGAAGACTCTTTTGAGTTTTTTGGTGTAGATTGTGATTTTCCATTGGATTTATATTTTGTTTCTAAATACTCTTCACTTTTAAATGTGACTTATATACATATACATGTATGAATATATATATGGGTAGCCTCTTGGTACATATTCTCAAAAGGCAGTGTGTATATGTACATTTGAGTAAAGGGTATTTATATATATATTGAGGTGTATATTTGCATAAGTGTACAAGGTGACTTAGAAGTTTAAAATCTTAGATTTCAAATGGGTTTTAAAATGTGTATACCATAAGTGAATATTGAAATTATTTTTTGGAACTTTTTGAAGTGTTGTTTTATTGGTTGATTTTTTCCCTTATTGAGCCCCGTTACATTTGTTGATAATTTTTATGCATATCCATGTGATGGATACTTGTATTGTGATTCATGATGTACTTATGGACTGGGTTTCTCATTAAGGGAAATATGGGAGGCAATAAGGATGTGATTGTTATGTTAGCCTATGGTATTTTTTGTTTTCATAAGACGATGTTTGATTTTAAAGTGGGCCACCTACTTAGTTATTCCATGAGGGAACCTAGGATATTAACTATAAATTCATGGGATGTTTCTAAGATAGTTGAGATTTTATACTAGATAGAATCCCCTAGTTGTACACTATACCTAGCTAGTAGGAGGCTCACCAATTAAATTAGGTTAGAGTGATTTGGTTAATGGAATGTGTGGCCATTAACTTTTTGGCAGTTGGTCTACATTTATGTGTCCAATACTTATCCCAGCAGTCCCTATGGTGTTAACTCATGATATATATGATATGTTATGAATTATTTATTATATTCTAATCATGTGAGTCACTTATTATATTATGCATGTGTTGGCATGTTGGTTCTTTTATGATTGAGCTTTGACATTATATGGTTCACTTTTTAATGGCATTGTTACTTCTTATGACTTTTATGGAATCCAATTATGTGAGTGTTTTGGATCACTTTCAAAAGTTTCATTTTATAAATGTTTCTAAATTAATATTTTAAAAAGGGAAATAGTTTTTATTTATTTAAGAGTTTAAAGGAATGGGTTTTCCTTAATTTTTTTTATGGAAATGGGATTTTTATTATAGGTGGAAAAAGGGGAAAAGTGTTTTGGTTTTTTTATTTATTTTAAAAGTTTAATTTAAAACATTTTAATATACTTGTTTTTATTTTATTAACATTTTTAGTGGTTTGAAATGGGGTATACAATTTTATTTGATAAAACATGTGAAAACCTAATTTATACTTTATATTCAAACTAGAAATTTATAAACTATTTTCCTGAGGGATTTCCATAGTTTTAAAGGGTAGTGGTGGCCTACTAAGTGCTTATGTGATCATGACTATATTATCATTTCATTTATAGGTTCCTAACTCAACTTCTTGGACACTCTTGAGAGTGTTGATCCTTTGAGTTTAGTATTTAATTTATTAAATTTGGTCAGGTGTTCACATTACCTGTTTTTGGAAGGTCCTACATTTACTTTCCTAGAATGCTCGAAAAGTTTCCCATTACTTAATTTTATTTAGCTAATTACGCTTTTACTACTTTATATGGTTGGAGTTGTATTGATATTCTGGTTGATAAGGATAGGCATTTGGTTGGAGTCTTTCATTTGTAGGAGTGGGAGACCGGGGTGGTGAGGGAGGTTTTTGGTGGTCGTTACTATTTAATGTTTTCCTTATCATCTATCTAGTTTATTTCTTCCCTTTTTGTTTCAGTGTTAATGTTCGATATATAGATAGGTCATGCTATATATTTTTCATATTATTGATTCTATATTTTACTCTAATTATTGGGTGAAACCATTCCCAAGTATGTTCCTGTGATGCCCAAGCACTAGTTGCAAGCCCGTGGGGATTGGGAATGCCCTTTGGGCGAATGGAAACCCAGTAAAGGAATTCGTTAGAGGGATGATCTAGAATGATTCATTACAAAATATGTATCATGACACAACACTAGAATTGTTAACCAATCTATACTGAGGTATGTTCCACAACATCTCTTCTCTAATTCATCTTAGGGTTAAGCGGTCACTTGTAGTTTAGCTTGAGTTGTCGAATCCCCAGAGACTTAAGAAGTAACCTACTGACATGTACATTATATAGAATTTTTTGGATATAAATTGGAAAACTTGTGTTGATTTTATATGGTTTTAAATTAAAGATAATAAACTTAATTTAATTCAATTTAAAATAATGATTGGATCCTAGGTTATCACTTGGGGTGGATTTGATGTATTCATTTTTCAACTATTTCAATTTTTTATATTTGAGATGGGTTCATTTAATAAGATCAAACAACATCATAACTTCCTGGTTTAATACCTTAACACCCTAATTCTAATAATATATACACTTGTAGGATCAAATTTTTGAGCACTCCAAGGTAAAGGTTCGTATTATCACTTGAAGTGTGCATCCTTAAAATTAAAAAAGGACGAAGATGTTTTAAAATAATCAAATGAAATTATCAATTAAAAGAATTGATAAGACATTAATGGAGTGAGAAATAATATCCAATCCAGCCCCTTTATACTCCTTTGGATCAACCCATAAGTGGGTTATCCCTCTATTGATTCTACGGTTTCAATAAAAGTGGGAAGTAGACTCATGAGGGATGAATTGAAGAAGTAAAAAAAAAGACAATGAAATAATGATCACTCCACCGTTGTGTGATAATTTCACAAGGTTTGGTGTGAATAAATTCACTCCTTGATCCAATTCTGTCAAATTTATATTAATAAGAACATAATAATAGGATAAGAATAACTTTTATTAAGAAAATAAGATGAATTAGAACAACTTACATGTGAAAGACAAACTTGAGACAACAAAAACACATCATAACATTACAATGAAAGAAAACACCAAAGATGATAAACTCCTCCACCACCACTGACTTAAATAGTAATTTTAAGAGGCTTGGGTTGATCCTCCAATAGTCCAAGTCTTCCCACTTGAGTATGGTAGGCCTAGGGTGGTGGAAAGTTTTTGGAATTTAGGCTTTTCCACCTTTGAACCGAAATGACATCCACCTTGAATAAACAAAATAGAAGTTCCTAAATGAGCTTCTAGATGGCAGAATTGGAGTGTTAAATAGAATAATAAAATGAATATCCGGATATAACCTAACTGGATGTAAAGTTTCAGACCAAAATAGTTTATGGTCTATGAGATATGTGTAAAATGGTGGGCTGTTTTTCTGGGCCGCAAAATCTAGACCAGAATTTTATCTCCAACTTGGGCCGCCTGGAACCCCATTAAAGCATCCGAATGAGCTCTTTTAACTGTTTTATGAAATTTTTCCCATGATTTCATCTATCTCCAGTTAAATTTTTAGAATCATTGGGATTGGATATTTTCCACTACAGTCTCTTTATTGGGATGCTTTCCAATTTACTTTTCCCAGAATTTATTTCCATGAAATCCCATTTTGGTGGTCTTCCAATGTGAATATTCAAGTAATCAAAGAGTATTAATTGTTCCCAATGTAATTTGGAACCTGAAAATTAAATATGAAAATAAAATAAAGATTACTGGGTATTTTATATAGTGTTAAAAAATGTACCATGTAATAGTGCATTTTAAGAAGGAATTACAATTATAATATGAAATAATGTTCAAAGTGTAAAATACACTAAAAATGGTGTTTATGATTAATAAATCACATTAATATTATAATATAAACAATAAATATTATCCTCTTTTATTAGATAATCAGAAGACCTATTTTTCCACTAAGGATATACTCACTTTACCATGGGGCTGAGTGAAAGACACTCACTATTGGTAGAAAATATCTAGTTGAAAAGGTTTTAGCTAGTGGTTACACTAAAATATCCATCTACTATACATATTATGAAAGAATGATAAATCAAAATTTTTATATCTAGTATGAGGTTCCATGAATATAGGACACAAATCATACTCTAAATTACATCTATTGATTCCTGACCATAATCATCTATCATACACATATTCATACAGTTCTAATTGTCTACACTCTATTCTTAATAGGAACTAACTAAAGGTGGTGATAATGAGAAGGTATCATAACATCATCCATTTATATTTTCTTATGCACCACCCATTTCTCAATTGAAATCTCTCCCTACTAGGCTACAACCTTTAATAGGAAAATCTCTAATTTTAGCATTGTCATTAATTTAGAGGTCTATACATGGAACTACTTAGTCTCTCTTTAGGAAAACATTATCTTGCTCCCAAATCTAGGTTGAATCCTCTCCATGAATCCTCAAATACCAATTCTTACTCAGGGGTCTCCAAAAAAGTGGTGTTGCGTGAATCCACAAACACTACTCGATAAATACTTCTTTAGTGTATCCACCCAAACCACCAAGTGAAAATAATTCCATTTTAAAACATATATCAGAAACACTTTATGAAGTTCCAAGCCTCAACACATACCCAAACATGGTTGAGCTTCCCTATATATGGTTTAAAATCCTCAGATAATACTCTATCCTAAATAAGGCTGAAACTCCAACCATGATTGAGTATCCCCATAATGGGTTCAAAGAAAACATCATCCATTAATGAATCACAATCCGGTGTAGGTATCTCAATGCAATAATCATTATCTAGTCAGTGAGAGTCTGAAATAAATGGAAATGAAAATATCAGGATCTAAACAAAACTATGTCACCCAAGGACCAGTTTTTTATCATAAAACCATGAGGTCTCTAATGTTGGAATGCACATAACCTATCCAACCTACATATAGTCTCATAAAACCTAGCAGGAACTACTATACGCTCTATAAGAAAATACACACTATGAACAAAGTGGAGATAAATTACCTTAGATCATGAGATGAGAATATCTCTCAAAAAAGTCTAAAAAGCCTCATTTATCACTAATAAAAGATGATAAGCTCAAAAATAGGCACAATATCATCATGACCCTACCACTCCACACTAACTGACTATTATTTGGTAGCACCCTTCTTTTGATAAGATGAACCCATAAGGGTTAGATCATATTGAGATGAGATAACACCTGAAGGACACGAGTGATCCTAAATACCACTATATGATGAATGAACCAAATTTCTTGCACCTTACAATGATTTTTCAGAGATATGGGTTGACCAATAGGTTATCAAAGTCCTATAGAAAAGATATGTAATCCACCACACCTATACTCTTCTCCTTAATATGATAATAAAACTCAAGACCCCCTTGACATCATTACCCTAAATACCCAAAAAATTCCTCACATGAATGTTAACTCCAAAATAAATCTATATGAATTGACTAATATGACATCATTGGGACCAATAGGGCCCCATATAGGCTAGTGGTAAGCCAAGTGTGCCACCCCAATCCTACATATAATAAGCTAGGGGCTGGTGGCTAGCACTGATTATTCATATCATACAACATGTGAAAACTTAGCCTACATCAACCTGTAATAAGCACATATCTCCAATGCATAAAATAACTGAAAACACCAAAAAAATGATCAAACTATATATAACAAGTTCATGATACATCAAATACAAGAAAATTTTCACATAGGAAAATACCAAAAAATTGTACATTCAACAAGCCTATTAACTCGACAGGTAGAAGACACTTCAAATATCCCCCGCATTAAATGTACTCCCTAGTTGATATAAAACCATAAAAATCCCCAAAAAATCATTAACTATCATGATTCATCATACATCACCAAGTTTCATCACACACCATCTTTGAAAAATCCATACCAGCTCCACATCCACCAATATCATCTTCAAATTGGGAATAACCTACACAGTAACAACACATGTGGGAAAAAATACATACATGGTTAAGTATAAATATACTCAGTAGGATACCTCTAAACCATAAAATAAAAAAGATAAAAAATTCATATCAAACCCCAAGTGCAAGGGGGTAACCGGAAGGAAGATAAGAAAATATACATATATGCTATACCACTAAGAAGTCCCAGGGACATAGATAAGTCTTGGTTATCTTAGATACAATCCCCAAAAATCATACCTCATGATAAATCAAGGATTATTAGAGATTTTGAAATCCAAAAATTTCTTAATTTAATAGCCCATCTATACATCGTATCTCGAAGGAAACTTAGGGGTTCTTGGGGAGTCACAAGTCTCAAAGTATCTGATCTGATTAGCCTTTATTCAACACTATTATTAAAATCCATTGAGTAAAATCCACATCTTGCTAAGGTATATGTAATATCTGAGAGAATACTTCACCTTACTTCTCACCATATCAATCTACCATTCTAGAAACCCAAATGAGAACTTGTATAAAGACTAATGATAGATTTCAATCAAGGGAGTACCAAACACTAATATCATTACCACCTAGATATTATTTCAGATATAAAACCTTATACATGGTAAAAATAGTCATTTATTATATCCTAGATACATGAGAAAACAATACACATCATTAAGTATCTAAACTACCCAAATCACACAACCCACATCACCTATCTAGACTGCAAAGGAGGACCCTTGTCCCGTTAATTAGCACACAAATGATGAGAGTAATATAAAATAGGTGGGAGGATCACATATTATATGAGGGTGGAACAAAATATATTAGATTAGTACACAATATATAAGATTATAAAATAATAGCTGAGAGCATCACACAATATCTGAGGGAGAGGTACTTGACCCCTGAATGCTTCATTCATCCTTCCCAAACCCCATCATCATCCCTATGAAGATAAATCCCAAAACTTCATATCTCTACCTAAAAATATACTTGGATGACCAAAAGGAATATACCATTTTTATTTACATGAAAAACACTTAGGATAAGCTATTTACTTTCCTGAAATGGAAATTGAATGGAAATTTCATAAAAAACACCCCACACAGTGAAAACATGCCACATGATGGCCTCCAGGAATGCCCCACTAGGTGGGTGGAACACATGAAAACTAAATCACATCCAACATAACTTTAGTGTCTGATTGAAAAATTTATCTACACCCACCACATGGTGTATAGAGTGTGGTCCTATCATGAGGGATCAGATGGCTAGGGGGTAAACCTTTTCACCCTCTACCTATTCATTTTGTGTTTCAATGAACTGAGTGGATAATTCCTCCCATACCTCAAGCTTCCACAATTTCCAAATATATCCATGCCATATATACCTCCACTGCAGCCATGCCTATCTTTTCAATGGATGTTGCCTCACCATTCATCGACCTACCACCATTCGTGCCTTTCCATCCCACTCCTTGAACTATGCCATACTTCCATCCTTATCACACTGTTTCACACCCCTCACTTCTAAATCATCTCTTCACTACCTCTTAAATTAATTACCATTCTCACCATGACCATATAAAGCTAACTACCTTTGTGACTTTCATTTTTGAACTTCTGACCATGAAGAAGGCCAGTGGTGAATGCTTTAGAAAGGAAAATTGGGGTGAGGGAAAGAATCAGTGGTTGGTGTGATTCTAACTACCCAATGATTCTCTCATGATGTAGATATAGAAAAAAATGAAGGTTTAAGATTTTTTAATGATATCCAATAATGGAATTATTTATTTCAACAAATAAAGAGAAAATACCATGGATTTCAATTATAATTTTTTTACTAAGAATAAATTTGTTAGTATAATAAATCAAAGATAGATAAATCACAAACCAAGGGATTCTAAAAAATTTTCAAAAAAATGATTACATAAAGAATGAGTTAAATCAAGTCATAAACCCCCTACCTTGGGTTTGGATCGATCACTAGTTAAGAACACATCCACATTGAGTGTCATTGATGATCTTGAGGTCAAATTCCATTGATGATGTTTTTTACTTGGTCCTATAGTTATCTAGATCTCCCTTGATCTCCTTCCCCATATCCCTCTCAAATTATAGTGTTTATGGTGACTAAACTTATAATTATAAAAAATAGGTTTAAATAGATAAACCATAGGTTTTTTGTATTTAATTTAAACACTTTCCACCAGGTTCAATTCTAGAAACTTCTAAAGTGTACTTAAAATTATAGTAGTACTAAGAAAAACCCAACATTATAGACTCAATGGAAAAAAAAGATTTTAGATTCAAGTTTTCATTTTGAAGTTGAATAATTATTCCCATGAACTCACATGTGTGAACTAAAAACATTATGTTATCTTTAATATATTATTATTGAGGTTTTCAATGCTTGAAACTCCATGATGGCTCAGTGAACCATATTAAAAATTCTATTAAAAACATGTTAAAGGTTAAAATTATAAAAATATAGGTTGCTAAAATATAAATTACTTATAAAATAAACTAAATATTAGTCATAAGAATGTGGTTGAATAAAATAATAATTCAACTCAAGAGGTTGAGAAGATAAGAAATTTTACTTTCACATGTAAATCATCAAATTCTAAGGAGGATGAGATGATTAATGCTGAGATTGAAAGATTGAATGTGGGGTTTTGAAAATTTTATTCAAGGAAGAGATAATTATTAAAATATTATGTAATTATAGAAAATAAATCAGAATAGAGATGGTATTAGTTATAATAGACACTTTCCCACGATGTATAAGATCTTCTTTGTGAATATTTTTAAATATAAAGTTTAATATTATACCTATATTAGATGAAAAATGTAGGTTCACAGTGATAGTGAATTTACTCTTAGACACCCACAATCCTTGGGACCTACCAACACATTTGAGTTTAAATATCTTTATGATAACGTCCCTTTTATTTCTATTATTAAATATTTATAGGCATAAAAAGGTAGTATGGATAATCCAATTAGACCCAAACTGGAATGGGTAAAAAAACTATCTATTGTTTGATATTTTAAGAAAAAATCCTTTAAAGTCTCATGAAGGAAACATGGTACATAGTCTATGGGTTTTTAAGGTACATGGATAGATATCCATAAAATTTAAAGTCCTTTAGTAGATGTGATGGAGACACTGTCACTTTTTGGGACAATTATAAATGTAAGGTAAAAGGTTTTAATGAAGTCATATTTTCAGATTATACTATTATTAATAGAGTGTTATATGTTGGAGTCTTAAAACAAAACTTAATTACAATATATTAATTATGTTTTTATGGAATACATATTAAATTAAAAAATGATAAATGATTTTTTGTTAGAAATGATTCTATTTTGTTTTTTTCTAACTATAAGGATAATGTGCATACCATTAAACTTAATGATCTGACATGGTAACATGTAAGGTGTTTGAATGATTTAGAGTCAATAAAATATTCTTAAATAAAAGTACTGTGCATTTCAATTTCATAGTTTTACACAAGCTGGTTAATCATCAAAGAGTTTTGTAGCTGGTTGAACTAAAGGTGGAAAGGAATCAATTTTTCAATCATTGTATAAAGAGAAAACAACATCATGATTCTTTTAAGTTGATCAAGAAAGTGAATAATATAAATAAAATCTATTTGGTACATATTGATTTGTTTAGGACAATATATATTACTATTCTTGGAGGGAAGAAGTACATATTTTTTATAATGGATGACTTCACCCAATTTGCTTTGGTATATAACTTGGCTTATAAAAGTGAAACTCTTTCTATGTTTATAGCCTACTACAATATTGTACAAAATGAAAATGGTTATATAATTGTCTCAATCAGAAGTGATCATAGAGTTAAGTTCTTAAATCGGAATTTTGAAAAGTTTTGGGAATTGAATGAATATTCTCACAATTTCTCAAAACCATAAAATCCATAATAAAATAGAGTATTAGAGATAAGAAACGTGAAAAATAATGGAATGGTACAAATTTTTATTAATTAATATCTATTCCTAAAGTATATATGGAAAAATTATAGAAAAAAAATTCTTTTATATCTTAAACATAATTTTCCCAAGACCAATTCTAAAGAAATAACCTTATGATATTTAGAAAATAAGGAAGTTGAAAGTAGGATATTTTAGAGTTCTAGGGTGTAAATTATTCATTCTCAACCCCATAAATAATTTGGATAAGTTCAATTCTAAATAAAATGAAGGTACATTTATAAGTTATTCTAATCATAGTATAACTTAGAGAGTTAAAAAAAACCATGGTAGTGGATGTAATGTCCCTAACCCAGACTAACTAAACAATAATAGACCAATGGTTTCATGTGGACTTAGGCATTCCTCCCCATACACTAGTGATTCCTAACTAAAAACAATAGTCTAATTAACCATGTGGAGAGACGATATCCTCTATTATCATTAAAATTTCAATAATTAAATAATCAAACATCCATAATAGGTATAATATCAAAGCACATCCCATGAATTTAAAATAGAAAGCATACAATGAATAAACATATACCACCATGCTATAAAAAAATGATCACATGCTGGAAGTTAGTAATACAATAGTGTATGATCTCTAATCAACTAATTATATATATATAAAAATAAAACTAAAAATAATCAAGGGAGATATTACCATAGTTGAACTCACCTTAGACCTTTCTCCATAACTCCTCTACAGTCCTATGGATAATCCACTTTGTAATGACCAACTCTTTGACCAAGGAACATATCATTATTTTTTCTTTTTTTAATGTCTTGAATGGTCCTAGATAAGTCTATTAATCAAGATAAGGAGTTTATGGAAGCGTCTAGGGAACTTTTGGAGCCCAAAGCTCTGAAAAAGGGGGAAATTGGCTGGGCCGCATGGTTAGGAGAAACCATGTGGGCCTAGACGCAAGACTGTGTGACCTGCTGCAGAGATTTGTTGAGGTTTTAGAATAGTTTTTCATGGTCTGCACACGTTCTGGGAAACCATGCGTAGAGACCAAGAAGGCTTGATGCAAGGGTATAGAACCTTGCGCATGATTTCCAAAACCGGGCATAGAAACCATGCGATCTAGATTTTAGGAAAAAAATTACCATTTGGCCCTAATTCCTTTTTAGTTATAATTTCATTTTCTTCTCCCTTATGCACATAGTAGCCTCCCACATTCCTCCTTAATATCTCAAAGTCCTTATCCATTAATCTATTGATACGCCATCATCCGATGTCTGATATTTATTCTGTCAGTGGCGTTGGATCCCTTGAGGTAAGGATAACATTACATACCCCTTCTTCCTCAATTAATCTCACCATCGGTTATGCTATTTAGATGCAGTCTCATTCACCCTGTTTTCAGGGAATTGTATGAAAACTCAAATCTACTCCAACTTAATCCGAATATGAGGCTAATACTCAGGGATTCATCGTCTACAGCCTTAAGGTAGGTGGTCACTTAGTTTTCCTTTTGAGTTTTTGTCGTTTCATATTTAATATTGTTGTGTCGGGATTTTTCCATTGTCGAGATCCCCTGTAGTGTTTATTTATTCATTTATAATATAACCTAGTGTGTGTACATTGGTTAATTGACTCATTTTAGGGGTTTTTTATCTCCCTTTATCTATATGGACTCCCAAGGGGTGTTCCACCTAACATTGTCATTTTAGGACGATTTTACCAAATTGATGAATTATGGTTTATGCTTCTAGGCTTGGTTTTAAATCGAATTGACTGATTTCCCATATGTATTTGACTTATATAAATGTGTATCAATGATGATTTTCCTCCTTTTAATTGGAATTGGAAAATTGACCATGTGAGTATTTGACTTGACACTTGAGCCTTGACACCTTACCTTGGAATTAAATTTCCATGTGAGGCAATTTGTATAGGTTGGCTAGGATGAGATGGACTAAACCTAAAGGATGAATTGATATCAAATGAAATGTATTCAAGAGATAGCATGGAATTCCTCTTGAATTGAGTTATTTATGAAGGATTTGTGCATTAGTTTTCTTGTTTTAATTGAAATGATGTAAGATGTTTTGCCTTACATTATATAATGTAAATGTTATGTCTTATGGGTTTGGACCCAAGTACTTTGAGATACTTGAGGTATGGAAGACTGTGTGAGATTTTAGCTATAGAAACAAGGACCGTGAGAGTCTTGAGTTAGGGAAGAACACGAGAGCTCCTTCATGTATTGCCAAGAGACCGTGAGAGCTCTTAGAGTTGGGCCAGGGGTTAGACCGTCCCTGGTATTGGATGTCTGAGAGTTACATCCGGATCCACACAAACATATATCTATATATATATATATATACCTATATACACTATATAAATATATATATGTATAGAGACTTGGTCAGACTTACTAGCCTTAATCTAAAGTAGGTAGACCCGTCATGTGTCCTTTATGAACCTGAGCGGGATGTTATTTTTTAATTCTGCATTGTTTACTTATACTTTTACCTACACAATTTTTACTTATGAACACCTAATCAGATTACAAATAGAAACTGTTGGTGGTGGACTACTGATATTTCTCTCACACCCTATTTGGGCCGCCTTCAACACCCGAGCAGATTGTTTTCCCACATGTATGGATAAGGGAAAGCATCACTTTTTTGGATGTTGATCATTTCTGTTTAGATGGAGCTTAGGAGCAGAGGACTGGGCTTAGGCTCGAGATGCTATGGAGTAGCTTTTTGTTTCTATATACTTTTTTATCTTGTACTTGTATGTATGTTTCTTGCATTTTGTTCCCTTTTTGTACTAGCATGCCATGCATGAATACTTGTATCAGACACTACCTTCGAGGTCCTTCTATTTTATTCATCAGTTTTCCATTGTTTACTTATTTTTTATTTTGACTATGCTCCCGCTATTGTATGATTCTATTAAAATAATATGTACTCTAACATGGGGGGTATAGCTTTTGGTTTCTATTACACTACTTGTATGATTCTACTAGTCGGCAGCCCCGGGATTATGGGGAGACGCGCCAGGGGTCATGTGGCCAACAGGGCCCAGGGCATGGGTTACTTGGTAGCTGAGTCTAGGACATCACAAAGTGGTATCAGAGGTTGTTACTTTATTTATTTACTATTTGGTGATGATATATTAGAGATTAGGAATGCCCAGGACTTGGTCACAAGTCGTGCTTGGGCGTCACGAACCCATGTACGTGGTAAGGATCAAGTTTCTTGAATTATTACTGTTATTGATTTTTCTATTACTATTGATATCATTTCAGCGTTGGGTGCTTATAATTATTTATGATATTATCTATATTGATGATATCAGAATTGTGATTTCATTTCTTAATTCGATGAAATGAGTGTTATGCAATATAACATGCATAACGACAAGCACAATATGAATAGGCAATGAATTTTTCCATGTCATATTTAATTTTTCAGTGCATATTATCTGTTACATATTTTTGTTCCTTGTATTACATATATGAAATTATGGTGACACTTTTATGTAGGATTTCGGTCATTCTATGGTATGTGTTAGTGGGTTACACTCTTTGATTCATAAGGTGTATGTGCCTTTATGGATTGGAAAATGGCATTCCAACTAGCTCAACCATTTTGGGAATGATATAATCGCATGTATAAGCAAAATTTAGATTTTTTTCTAACATCTAGTCCAGGATTTAGAAGCAAGAAGAAAGGCATGTTTTTTCTCATAAGAACGATTTAGTACCTGACCTATTTTCTTAAATGTCATCTTCTAAATTTCTTCTTTTTTTTCTTCTGAGATGTTTATTTGGCATTGTAGCATTATTACTCCATGATGTCCTTGAGTCACGCACCCTGAAAGTGGCGACTATTATGTCCCTAAGGTGGTAGGCCTGATCCACCAGTTTTCCTTCCAGATGAGGCACCTGTGGTCCAACCTCCTATACCTGAATTGGGCGCTGACGCCTAGTTTTGAGAAGGCTTCTTGTGTATGATGAAAAATATGCAAGGTGGAGTGCGACCTAACCCAAACATGGTAGAGTTGACTCACGAGTTTCAATAGTAGCATCCTCCAAATTTCGTTGGGGATGGAGGACCAATTGCTATAAAGTCATGGATTGAGGCGACCCTATATATCTTCAAGCCCCCAAAGATGCCTCTAGAACGAAGGGTAAAGCTAGTTACTTACATGTTACATGAATCAATCAAGAGGTGGTGGGATGTCATCACCCATACAGACCAGCATGGAGATATGGTTTGGGATGAATTCCAAATTGTCTTCTATGAATTATTCTTTCCTTAGACTCTGAAGGCTAATAGAGCTAGGGAGTTTATGAATTTGTAATAGGGTTCTATATCAGTTATGTATTAATCGTCTTGTTTCACTGAGCTGCAGCATTTAGCTCCCTCTCTAGTTGCTGATGAACTTATGGATAATAGGAGATTCGAGGATGGGATGTGTTACACCATCTAGTCATAGGTCAATGTTTTCAGGATGATGACTATTTCAGAAATATTCAACAAAGCCATAATTATAGAGCGGAATATGAGAGATTCTAAGGGTGCAATCTAGGGCATTTCGCCACCTAAGGCTTCTAGTGAATCATCTTCTAGGTGAAAACGACACTTTGAGTTTTCTCACAGAGAGAGAAGCAGTCAGGATCCTGCCATTATTAGCTACCATGCCTGTCATTAGTGTGGAAGGGAAGGAAACTTCAAATCATAGTGTCTGCAAGATCCAGTAGAGTGCAGAGGCTGCAGCAGGATGGGCCATATTCAACATTTCTGAAAAACTTTTATGATAGCACTTAACGATAAAGGATAGACATCTACTCCTCATCCAGGAGCGGGGTCGGTAGGATCACGATAGTCAGGTAGTTGGAACACTATCAAATGAAAAGGTTGAGGTGGTGATCGAGGCAGAGGAAACCAGACTTATGATTCTCAACGCCATTAGGGTAGGCCTACTCAGGGAGGAAAGGCTGTGATTCAAGGCCACGATACATGCTAGTTACATGTAGTTCAGTCTACGCTACAGGAGTAGAACACTGGGCCATCTACTGTATGAGGTACTATTCTAGTAGCCTCCACTTTAGTACTTTCTTTGTTTGATACATGTGTTTCTCACTCATTCATATATGATTCTATCACTATGATTTTGGGGCTCGACGTTGAGTACTATCTTGGTGTCATGATTCTAGATACACCCTTAGGTATCTATTTAGAGGGTGTTCACCTTTGTTAGAACTGTACCCTTGAGATAGGTGGTTTCCTTTTTGAATAGAACCTCTACATTCTTGATATGACATGTTTTGATGTAATCCTCAGGATGGACGAGTTAGTTCCCTACAAATCCCATATTGACTGCTATCATCGGAGGGTAACGTTTACATCACCAAAGGTAATTACGCATGTGCATAAGGGAGAATGGGATGTTTTTGTGACACGAGAAGGACCCAAAAAGAAAAGGCTGGGTAGTGTTATGACACAAGTTTCTAGTATTTACCTCAATGATCAGGGGTTGAAACTCATAGTTTTTCCTCCTGTAGTGGAGTGCTTCAGAGATGTTTTTCTAGAAAAATTATATGGTCTACCTCTGGTATGATAGGTAGAGTTTACTATTGAATTTGTTCTAGGAGCAGCACTCGTGACCATTCCTCCATATAGGATGGAACCTAAGGAGATTTTGGAGATAAAGACTCAATTGGAGGATCTGGAGGTGAAAGGTTATATACGCCCCAATACTTCTCCTTGAGGTTCACCTATCCTATTTTCCAAGAAGGCAGATGGTACCCTTAAGTTTTGAGTGGATTACCGCCAGTTAAATTAGCTGACTAGAAAGAACTGATATTCATTAACTAGAATAGATGAACTCTTTGATCAACTTTGAGGAGAAAAGGTGTTTTCAAAGATAGATTTGAGGTCGGGCTATCATTAGATGTGGGTTAGGACCTTATACATACCTCGTAAAACTTTTAGGAGTAAGTATGGTCTCTACGAGTACCTGGTTATGCTGTTTGGACTCATGAACGCACCTGCTGTCTTTATGGATCTTAGGAATTGGGTTTTCCACCCGTATCTAGATTCATTTCTAGTTGTCTTCATAGATGATATCTTGGTGTATTCTCATTATAAACACAACTATGAAAACCATCTTGAGATCAGGTTGAATACGCTGAGAGAGAATCATCTCTATGCTATGGTCAGTAAATTCCACTTTTGTTTTGATAAAGTCCACTTACTAGGTCATATTATTTCAGATTCAGAAGTTTCTGTTGATCAAGAGAAAGTGAGGTCTATGGTTTCTTGGGAGAAGATCAAGAATTTATTTGATATTCATAGTTTATTGGGGCTTACTAGATACTACAAACGCTTCATTCAACATTTCACATGCCTTACAACACCACTTACATGTTTGACGAAAAGGGCGTGAAATTCGAATGGTCGGAATCTTGTGAAGTAGCCTTTCAGGAGTTGAAGGGAAGAGTTACTATAGTGTTGATAATGATTATTCTAGAGCTAGGTAGGTCTTATAAGTCTATTGTTCTGCATCAGGCATCGAGCTTGGATATGTTCTGATGCAGTACAAGTGAGTCATTGCATATGGTTCTCGTCATTTGAAGCCTCACAAGTGAAATTACCCAACTCACAACCTCGAGCTCGCTGCAGTTGTTCATGCCTTACGCTGTTGGAGAAACTATTTATTGGGAGAGCATTTTGTGGTGTTCACAGACCAAAAAAGACTCAAATACATATTCACTTAGCAGGATATGAATTTTAGGTAGTGTAAGTGGGTTGAGTACCTATAATCGTTTGATTTTGAACTTTCCTATACTCCAGGTAAAGGGAATTCAGTAGTTGATGCTCTGAGCCGAAAGATTTAGAAACAAGAATTTTAGGAGTTTAATGATGAATGGAAGCTTATGGACTTATTCTTAGAGATTCATATTGAGGTTCAGGAGGACCATGTTCAGACTATCCTCTCATCCTTAGTAGTGACATCTACTATTCTGGAATGAGTAATGTCAAGACAGCTATATGATCCTGAAGGCCTTGTCCTATGAGAGAGTTTCTTGGATGATGACACATCTTCTAGCTGTAAAGTTGATATGGATGATACTATTATATTCCGTGGGTGTTTATGGGTCCCAAAAGACATCAGAGAGAAGATGATGAGGGATTTCCACACCTCAGCATGGGCGGTTCACCCTGGTGTCACCAAAATGTACCAAGATCTACAACGTTAGTATTAGTGGCCCAACATGAAACATGAGATAGATGATTTCATTACATGATGCTCCAACTATCAGTAGGTGAATGCGGAACACCAGTGTCCGATAGTGATTCTACAACTATTTTTCATTCTTGAGTGTAAATGAGATGATATTTCGACGGACTTCATGACTGGTTTACCCAGATCACCTCATGTAAATGATGTAGTGTGGGTTGTCCTTGATCATATTATGAAGGTCACACAATTTTTACCTATTCAAGAGACCTTTTTAGTTGATGAGCTGGGAAGACTGTATGTTAAGGTGGTGGTACATCTTTATGGAGCACCTCATTCTATTGTGTTAGGTACCGGGACGATGCAACAGAAGCCGGTGGGCTGGGAATTTAAAATTTTCTGCATCACCAGAGTGACATAACCCTGTCAACTCTGGTGGTCTTGTACCGGTTTGGTCTGAGGATCTCGCAAGGTTTAAACAGAGAAAAAGATTAAACTGAACATGTACCTAGTTTGGAATTGACGTGTGCAAGTCTTCCGTAGCACGCCGTGATCGTTGCTTGAAGACTCTGACGTCAAATCCCTCTAGATCATCCACACATGCCTCTCAAATCTGATCGCGCATTGTTTTTCAAGATTTGGGTGCTAGTGTGGATCTTCGACGCTCACTTCAGTGCAGCAACGATCACCGCAAAGGAAGAAGATTCAATCCAAGATGGATGAACTTGAAGATCTTCCTTCACTTGAGAGACTCTCTCTCTAGATTCTAGGAGGAGAGGGAATCTCTCAATCTCAACACATGAATAGTTAACATGGGAGAGCCTCTCTCTCACTTATATAGGGAGTGTTTAAAACACGCAGTATGGATTCCCGGCCCCTGTGTAATAGACGTCTGCTATATAAGTGTTATAAATAATTATTTATGGAAAATAAAATTATTCCATAAATAATATTTATATTTTATCACTCACTTGTAATATATAAATATATTACGTGATAAATTTATGTCTTTAACTCGACTCACACCTCCTGCTAATATTAAACAAACCTAGGATATTAAAATCCATTCGAATAATATTAATACTTGTATTTACTATATAACTTGTAAATACATGTTATAAATAAATTCAACGAATTATTCTAAACTTGAATAATTAATGAATTTATTTATTCTTTGGTGATCCATAGAACTTGGATAGTGCTCGGACCCTTTGTTAGGGCCCACCAAGTTCTATATTCCAATTCCCAGAAAAGGGCAGATTCTCAAAGTGCTATTGTGTGTGTCCCTCTAGGCCCTTACCTCAATAGTAGAGAATAATATTCACCAACCTAGAGAGGGGTATAGAAACCCATCAAGTCCCCTATAGAGATAAGAAAAAGTCAAAGAAATGACTGCCATCGTACGAACACGGTCATTGTAATATAATCTCTTCTTCATTGATATCTCAATAAAACAGAATGCATACTAGTGTCATCATTCTTTATTTTTCTTTATTTTATTTGTTGATTTGTTTAGACAGTCTTACCTTCCACTACCATGGCCATAGATTTAATGAAGGTGCAACCATCCTAATCAACCAGGCCTGAGATATCTCTTCCTGAACTCAGAAGAGAAAAATATTTTCTCGATCATTCAATCGATGCCATGCCATTAATGATGTACCCGATACAAACTACCTTGCCATGACTTTGTCGCCATGGTTTTTTCCTTGCATCAAATGTACGTAATTAAATTACATCTATTGAAAATGATCTAAAGTCTAAAGACCATTACACATGTCCGTAGATATAATGGACAATGACACCTAAAACATGTGGTGTTCCTATTATGCGGTCCTATCCTCATGATCTCAACTACTATAGATCATCAAGTGAGAACTTCATAAGAATAATTCTCAATGCTTATGAGCCCCCAACACTTGATGGTCACACATCATCTGTGTCCTTTCAGAATGATGTAACTGAACCATAGGATTTTACTTTAAGATTACTGTCATGGCATCTCAGGGTTCTCATTATAGCTTGGGATCTACTATAACCCTTTGATGTGACAGGTAATCTAAGGAAATTTCCATAAACAAAGTGGATGTAGATGTATCTACATTATTATGGAAAGATAAACACATGTATTATAACAAACTGAATACATGTAGCGGTAATCAAAGTACAAAACAAGTTGGGTCTAGGGCACCCACTTTCAACACTCCCACTTGCACTAGAGCCAACTGCTAATAGGTTTCAATCTGCTAGCTCTCACATGTGAATCATGCTTCTGCTGAGAAATGGATTTAGTCAGGGGGCCAGCCACATTGTCCTCTATGGCTACTCTACTAACTGTCACTTCACCTATTTGAGTAAAATCCCTAAAGAGATGAAACTTTATAAGAATATGCTTTGTTCTCTTGTGAGACATGGGATCCTTGGCAAGCACCACTGCAGCAGTATTATCACAATATACTGGTACAGGTTCTACACTACTAGGTACAACACCAATGTCTGAGATAAAGATGTGTATTCAGACTACTTCCTTTGTTGCATCAAAAGCTGCAATATATTCGGACTCTGCTGTAAAATTAGCAACCACAACTTGCTTCGAGCTTCTGCAGCTCACTGCACCACCATTCAGGAAAAAATGTAGCCTGACTGCGATTTCATATCATCATGATCTGTCTGGAAACTAGCATCAGTGTATCCCCTCACAACTAGTTCCTCATCTCCTCCATATACTAGAAACATATCCTTAGTATGCCTCAAGTACTTTAGGATAGTTTTAACAGCTATCCAATGCAACTCTCCTAGATTGGATTGATATCTACCCACCATGCTTAAAGAAAAGGCGACATCAAACCTAGTACATATCATGGAATACATGATAGAACCCACTGCCGAAGCATAAGAGACTCTACTCATTCTGTTAATCTCCTCTTGTGTTTGTGGACACATTTTCTTGGAGAGATTTACACCATGTGACATAGGTAACAATCCCGTCTTGGATTGTTCCATACTATACCTTTTGAGTACCTTGTCAATATATGTACTTTGACTTAGCCCAATAAGCCTTTGAGATCTATCTTGATAGATCTTGATCCCTAGAATATAGGCTGCTTAATCTAAGTATTTCATGGAGAAGCATTCATTTAACCAAGTCTTAACAGACTGTAAGACTTGCACCTCATTTCCTATAATTAATATGTCATCAAAATATAATACTAGGAAAATGATGGAATTCCCTTCAACCTTTTTATAGACACAAGGATCATTTTCATTTTTGAAAAAACCAAAATCTCTTATGGCCTCATCAAAATGAACATTCCATGATCTTGATGCCTACTTCAATCCATAAATGGATCTCTGCAGCTTGCATACTTTATGGGCATTCTTTGACTTGACAAACCCTTCGGGTTGAGTCATATAGACGTCTTCAACCAACTTCCAATTTAGAAAATCAGTTTTGATATCCATCTTCCAAATTTCATAATCATGAAAGGCTTCTATTGAAAGCAATATTCTGATGTATTTAAGCATTGCTACTGGTGAGAAGGTTTCATTATAGTCAATACCTTGATGTTGTATGAAACACTTTGCAACCAGTCTTGCTTTAAAGGTATTAACCTCACCATCCATGTCCATCTTCTTATTGAATACCCATTTTCATCCAATGAGCTTTACATCAGCTGGAGGGTCTACCAAAATCCAAACTTGATTTTGGTACATGGACTCCATCTCAGAATTCATGGCTTCTTTCCATTTAGCATCTTATTTTCCTTCTACTGCTTCCTTGTATGTTAGAGGTTCATCATCTTGAAGGACTAATGTGTCACCTGACTCGGTGATAAGAAAACCATAATGCTCTGGTTCTCTAACCTCTCTCATAGACCTATGCAGTATCTGTGTCTCAGGAACAACTTCTTCTTCCACTTGTTCTTGTAGATATTGTTCCTCTACCAATTCTTGTGCATCTGGAGCATTAACTTCATCGAAATCATTCTTTATTCCACTATTTCCAATAGAAATGTGTTACATTTCTATAAATGTGGTGTATCTTGCCACAATGACTTTTCTATATAAAGGGTTATATAGGTAGTATCCTCTAGTTTCCTTAGGATAACCTATAAAGATGCACTTAGTGCTTCTGGATGCTAATTTGTCACTTGGTAAGGTCTTGAAAAATGCCTCGCACCCCCATACATGAATGTGTGTTAGGTTAGGTTTCTTTCCATACCATAACTGATATGGAATCCCATCTGAAACTTTAGTTGGTACTCGGTTAAGGGTATATGTTGTTGTCTTCATGGCGTATCCCCAAAAGAATAATGGAAGGATTTCATGACTCATCATTGATCTGACCATGTCAAGCATGGTCCTATTCCTCCTTTCACTAACACCATTCCATTATGGTGTATAAGGAGGGGTGAGTCAGGATACTATCCCATACTCCTTCGAGTGATCAATGAAATCTTGGTTAAGATATTCTCTGCCTCGGTCTGAGTGAAGTGATTTTATCTTCTTACCAAGTTGGGTTTCTACTTCATTTTGGTATTACTTAAATATCAGAAAGGAATATGACTTATAGTTCATTAAGTAGATATAACCATACCTACTATATTCATCAGTAAAAGTAATGAAGTATAGAAAACCACCCCTTTCCTTTATTGAAAATGGACCACATACATCAGTATGTATTAATTCCATCACTACATTGGCTCTTTCTCCCTTTCCTGAGAAAGGTTCTTTGATCATATTTCCTTGTAAACAAGCTTGACATACATCTAAGGGTTCTAACTGTACTGAGTTTATATACCCTTCTTGATGTAATTTTCGTAATCGCTTCTCGTTTACATGACCAATCCTGAAGTGCCATAGGTGGGTGTTATTTGAGTCATGTTGGCTATTTTTTTCATTGATTTCCATTACTGAGTTCTCTAGTTCTAGTATATATAAACCATTGTTAAGATGTTACATACCATAACATATGTTATACCTATAAAAGAGACAACATATAAGGCCTCAGCCTTAAACATTACTTAATCTTGAGTTATTTCAAGAATACACGTTGAGGATCTTTTCAGGTTTATAGTTTTAGAGAATTAGATCATAAATCATGCATTACATTCCACATTCAAACAAATTGGTTACATAAAAGATAGTACTCATTTTTTCCATCAATTGAAACATATTTAAAAAAAACATGGATTCTTTCTTGACACTATCATCACATCATGTACCTTTCCCTTGACCTATGAAAAACATTTCAAAAACTTGGGATGAGCATAAAAATCTTAGTAAGGGATATAAAAGCACGAAATGAAAACATTAGTACATTTATGAAATCATACTTTACTCATAAAACATAATCATTTTAACATACCTCATAAAATCATGAATAAATCATAGAAATCATAAGACATAAAGTTAACTTGAGGCATTCATAACATTCTTACGTAGGGAGTAACCCTCATGGTTACGTTTGGAATACCCATCACAGTATATTCCCTAAATCTCTTCAGAGAAACCTTAGAGTTTAACTCCTTCACATTACCCAATGCATTAGGGAGCTATATCGGGTTCACCTGCCCTTAGTTTATCATGGAACCACCCGTCTTCATAAATAATGCCCAAGAACCATAACAAAATCGTATCACATAAAACATGAATAAATAAAACATAACATTTCCACATTTCAATCACATGATATCAATAACACATTGATATAATAAAAAAATTATCAAAATCATTTTTAATACCAAAATAAAAGAAAATTAAAACATGGTATTTATTTTTCATTAAAAAAAAGTTATGGCTTGTAGAGGAAGCCAAAACTCAAATAATGGTCACGGTGGCGGAGAAGTCGTTGTCGCCGCATATGTACGACAAAAAAAACATTCCTTTTGTCATTTAGTAAAACTCTTCATATAAAAAAGATTCCTTTTGAATAAATTTAAAAGTCAAAGGGGCTTATACACCGTATAAAAGAAGGTTGTGTATAAAACAAAATATGCCTCAATAAAAGGAGATTGAGACGAAGTCCCATACCTCGGGTCCGACTTGACTCGATCGCTCTTTAATCTCCTAAATAATAAACTTGAGTTAATTTCTACTTTCTTAAGAACATTTTTCAAGTTCATTATTACTTTTATATCACTTATTACCGTGTTAAGAACACAATGTAATTATTTAAGTTAATAACGGTTGTTTTGTCGATCCTTGGTACTTGAGTCAAAAATGGACTTCTTATAATTACATGTTGTTCATGTGGTAAAATATCCATTATATCCAGAATTTTATTCATGATTTAGATATCATATATATCATATATATCAAGTATTTATAATATTACATAACATTTAGAGGTAAGAAATGAAATGCACCGTTCATGGAGACGGTAAGTCGTACGTACGCATGAACGCTACTTTCATTTCTATTTTGTATTTTATGGAATGGAATCATAATTATATAAAGGTATATTATAATTCTAGTATAATATCATATATAATATCATTAACTCCATCCTTTATATGTCCCACATATGGCATTAAAGAATCAAATCACTTTGAGGGGGCGGTAGTCCGCACTTCCTAAAATGAAGATATCGCGTTTACCCATAATGGAAACCATAAAGGTATGCCATAAATGAAAAATACAGAAGCATAAGGAAAACATAAACATAATATATATCATATATAAATAGATTGACATCTTAATGGCCACCATAAAAGGTGTTAAAATAATATTGAACAATCATCATTTCGTGAGGCAGAAATTCGCCATCCACAGAAACAGTATGTTCCTTAACCATTAGATGAAGGTGTGTGTAATTTTAGATAGAATAATTTTCATAAAAACATCCTTGTATGTTTAATATACTAGTTTTGTTACAAAATAAAGGAATAAAAAGAGTCTAGGGGGTTGGATAATCAAAATAAAACAAAAGAACACAAGTGAAGACATTACCTTTAAATCGGGTAACTCCTCTTGGTTTGAAACAAAAGGGTTTCTTGAAGAGCTTTATACCTAAGGTAAGGCTTCTAGGATGAATAGAGGGATGTGTAGAGATAAAATGAGAATATCTTGTCCGAGACAATGGCTTTAGAGGTGTGGGTAAGGAGGTAGAGGTGGGGGCCTTTTATAAGAGGGAGGAGGGGCACTCTTGGAAAGACAAGAAATGTTACTCTATTTTAAAATGAGTTTCGAATTTAAAAGGTCCCACATTGATATATTTAGAGTATAAGGTGATAAGGGTTCTAAATATACTCATCCAATAGGTTTTTGAAAAGTTTAAGTCTTAGATTTTACATTATCTTTTCTTTTTATTTAAATTGTTCATTAATGAGATAATCACTGCATCATCATGATATCATAAATAAATTAATTTATTTAATGTCTAAAAATTATAAAAAAATACTATGATGTAGGAAATATTATTATATTTCAAATTAATATTTATAGTCTAAGATATCATTTACATAGACAAAACTAAAAATGTTTTACTCGGGTGATACATTCTTTAGTGATATTCTCCTTTCTTTAAAAATAAAATGATAAAGTGTCACTTTCACCCAAAAGTGATTCCATGGGGTCCCTAAGTTTGGAACAAGGTATCCCATGGTCGTCCATGACACAACCAGTGTCATTAGGACACATGTTGGGGTCATTTTTTATTATTATGATATTATTTTATTATCTTTAACTACCCGATTACTAATTAATCAAGTAATTAAAGATAATTATCGTCGTTACTATTCATAATGTCCAAAAACAAAAGAGTCTTAATTACATAATTTTTACCTTCTGATTCCAAATATGGAATCCATTTTACCAAATTATAAACATATAAATTTCAATAATTAATTTAAAAAATAATTCTCGTTGTCAAACCAAAAGCGGGTTTTTTTGAAACAATATCTATGAAAAGTTTGGCACTTGTTTATGACCAATTCCAAAGTGAAATTAATTATAATGAAAACCATTGGATTAAATGGTAAAAATATATTCTAATTAAACTTTAAAACCAATTAAAAAGATAATATAACCATATAATTAAATTAGATGAAAAAGCAGTTTTGATGTAAAATGCAGTATTTTTCACTATTCATTAAAAATGAACATTGTCAGAAAAATACCAAAAATTTATCCAAAGTAAATTTCAATGTCCCAATCATAAAGAATAAGTTTATTTTGAAAAATAGAGCTTATAAAATTTTCAAAAGTTTGATTTAAAAATTCTTTTCCATCAAAAGGCAGTAAAACAATCTTTTAAAAATATTTGTGTCTTCCATGCTTAAGATTGGATTTATTCATTTTAAGCCTCTAAAACACTATCTAATTCATAAATAGACATAGATAAGAATATATATTATTCATTACTTACTTGTGATGTTACATCCTTCCCCCCTTTAGAAAATTATTTCCCCGCAATTTATTTACTTATCGAATAAGTGGGGGTATTTATCCCTAATTGCATTTTCAGATTCCCATGTTGCCTCTTCAATCAAGTGGTTTTTCCACAAAACCTTTACTTGATGAATCACCTTATTCCGTAACACTTGCTCCCTATGGTCAAGGATTTGGACCGGTTGTTCCTCATAAGATAGATTCTCTTCCAGCTAAACTACCTCTGGACTCAAAACATGAGATGGATCTGGCATGTACTTCCTTAACATTGAAACATGAAAAACATTGTGTACCGGAGATAAACTCGGAGGTAAAGCCACTTGGTAAGCAACTGATCCAAATCTATCTAGAATTTCATATGGTCCAATGAACCTTGGACTCAGCTTTCCTTTCTTACCAAATTTCATCACACTTTTCCATGGTGATACTTTGAGAAAAACATGATCGCCTACCTCAAAAGAGAGATCCTTCCTCCTGTTGTCCGCATAACTTTTCTTCCTACACTGAGCTGTTCTCATGTGTTTCTGTATCAGCTGAACTTTTTCTACCAACTCTTCTACCAATTCTGGTCCCATCAAGTTCCTTTCACCCACTTCATCCCAAAAAGCTGGAGTTCGACACCGCTTCCCATATAATGCCTCAAATGGTGCCATCTGTATACTAGAATGAAAACTGTTATTATAAGAAAACTCAACCAAAGAAATATGTTGGCCCCAACTTCCCTGATAATCCATCGAACAAGCATGTATCATATCCTCCAAAGTCTAAATTGTTCATTCTAACTACCCATATGATTGAGGATGAAAAGTAGTACTAAAATTTAATTCAGTACCCAATGACTTCTGAAGGCCTTTCCAAAAGTTAGAAGTAAACTTGGGATCATGATCAGATACAATGGAGAGGGTAACTCCATGTAACCTGACTATATCTTTAAGATACAAACGAGAAAGTTGATCTAGGGAAAAATTATCTCGTATAGCAAGGAAATGAGCAGATTTAGTCAAGTGATGAACCATAACCCAGATTGCATTATTACCTCAAGGTGTCTTCGGAAATCCCACAACGAAGTCCATGGATATATTTTCCCATTTCCACTCTGGCACTGGTAAAGGTTGAAGAATCCATTTTGGTAACTTCCTCTCTGCTTTAACCTATTTACAAGTCAAACACTTCACAGTAAAATCAGCAATATCTATTTTCATTCTGTCCCACCAGTAATACTCCTGAAGATCTCTATACATATTAGTACTGCCTGGATGAACTGAAAACGGAGAACTATGAGCTTCACATAACAACTCTCTCTTCAACTGTGAATCACACAGCACACACAATCTCTTCCCAAATCTCAAAACACAATCATTATCAATGTTGAATTCAGGAAACTTACCCTTCTGAACCAGCTCTACCTTTTTCTGCAACTCACTGTCTTACTTATGTTCTTTCTTAATTCTTTCTGATAGAGAAGATTTCACTGATACCTGAAAAAAACATAAGGAAATCCTGCACCAACAACTTCTATGAAAAAGTCCATCAAATCCTTAACCAAAGGATCACGTTCCAAATGCAACATTGTTAATGAAGCATTACTTTTTTGACTCAAAGCATCAACCACTTTATTTTCTTTTCCCAGATGGTAATGAATTGTACAATCATAATCCTTGATTAATTCCAGCCATCTCCTCTGTCTCATGTTCAATTATTTATGAGTGAATATATACTATAAACTTTTGTGATCAGTATATATTTCACACTTTACACCATACAAATGATGCCTCCAAATTTTTAAAGTGAAAACAAAAGCAGCTAATTCCAAATCATGTGTAGGGTTATTTACCTCATGAGTTTTCAACTGAAGTGAAGCATAAGCACTTACCTGATCATTCTGCATTAGGATGCAACCAAGTCCTTTCAATGAAGAATCACTATAGATAACAAACTCACAATTCCTGGAAGATAGTGCCAAAACTAGAGCATTCATCAATCTTCTTTTCAGTTCCTGAAAACAATCATCACATTCTTTTGTCCAGATAAATTTAAGACCCTTCCAAGTTAGCTTAGTCATTGGACTAGATAACCGTGAAATTTTTTAAAAAAACCTTCAGTAATAGCCTGCCAAACCAAGAAAACTATGAACCTCAGTTACATTTGTGGGTCTTGGACATTCTTAAACAAACTTTGTTTTTGCAGGATCAACATTTATCCCATCTTTAGAAACAATGTGACCAAGGAAAAAAAAATTTTGCAACCAAAACTCACACTTGCTGAATTTCCCATACAATTTCTTTTCTTTTATGGTTTGAAAAATAACCCTTAAATGTTTTTCATGCTCCTCTTTACTTTTAGAAAACACCAAAATATCATCAATGAAAAAAACCACAAACTTATCCAAGAACTCATGGAAAATTCTATTCACAAGGTTCATGAATACAGCAGGTGCATTAGTTATCCCAAAAGGCATAACTACAAATTCATAATGTCCATATCTTGTACGAAACGCGGTCTTAGGAATATCTGCTTCTTTTACCTTCAACTGATGGTACCCCGATCTCAGGTCAATCTTTGAAAAATACTGATCTCCCTGGAGCTGATCAAACAAATCATCAATATGAGGTAAAGGATATTTGTTCTTAACAGTGATGTTATTCAAGGCTCTATAATCAATGCAAAGTCTCATTGAACCATCTTTCTTTTTAACAAATAAAATAGGAGCACCCCATGGTGATGTGCTAGGTCGAATGAAAAATTTCTCTAATAAATCTTGCAATTGCTCCTTAAACTCTAAAAGTTCAATTTGAACCATTCGATAAGGGGGTTTTGAAATTGGCTTAGCACCAGGAACTAAGTCAACAGTAAATTCAACTTCCTGATCTGGTATTATTCCAGGAAACTCATCAGTAAAAACATCAGGATACTCATTTACCACTGGTACATCATTAATATGAAAAGTTCCTTTGTTTTAAACAATATGTTCAAGGTAACATTCATTTCCATCTTTTACAAGTTTCTCAGCCTCTTGATATGTTATCAACATTAAGGGTTCATTCTTGTACACAAACTGAAAGTATTTCTGAAAATAAACTTCTTTAGCTCTACATTCAATCTTAGTATGGTAAATAGAGATCCAATCCATACCCAGGATAACATCAAACTCTACTAGAGGTAAAACAATAAGGTTTTCAAGTAGGTTCTTTCCACGGATAAGTATAGGAAGATTCTTATAAATTCTTTTTGCCTCAACATTTCCCCCAGGTGTTTTTACCACAAGTTCAGGAGTCATTTCCTGATATGGTATTCACATTTTTCTAGAAAAGTTTTCAGAGATGAAGGAATGTGTAGATCCTAAATCAAAAAACACACTGGCATAATCTGAAAAAACAAACAAAGTACCTGATACCACTTCATTTGATGGCCCAACATCTGCTGAAGTAGTTTCAAAGGATTTCACCACCCCTTTCTGCTTGTAGTCTATCTGCTTCCCATCACTCGAGATCTTTGTCGAACACTCATTTGCATAGTGACCCATCTCATTGCACTTAAAACATTTCACTAACTGTAAATCAAATTTGGTCTTACCATCACCCTGATCTTTTTCAGTGAAATCACGAGCCTTATGTCCCATCTTACCACATCGATAGCACTTTCCAGAATTCAGAAGACATTTCCTAGCATTCCTTTTACCACATTTATCACAAACTAGAAACTTAGTTTTCTTACCATCAGACCTTTTTGAATAATTCTTCCCTTTCTCCTACCACCTCAGTATCTTCTTCTGTTGGTTGTTATAGAACACTTGATCATCAGAAAACTCCATTTCCACCTTCTTAGCACATCAAAAAAGATTTTCATAACTCTTGAACTCACGATAAGCTAAAGCCCTTCGATATTTTGGCTTTAATCCTGAGTAAAAACGATTGATTTTACTATCAAGGTCTCGGATAAAATTTGGAGCATACCTTGCCAATCGAGTGAACCTTTCTTCATAAGAATCCACTGAGTCGTCCTCTTACCTCAATTATAAGAATTTTTTTTCCATCCTAAGTCGAACAGCCTTAGGAAAATACTTCTCAATAAACATACCTTTGAATTCATCCCAGTCGAGAGCATCAATCTCATCAGCGTCCCTGATATTTTTAACCATCGACCACCACTGATCTGCTTCACCCTCCAAATGGTAAATTGAAAGACTAAATTTTTGATTGTCTGAACACCCCATGACATCGAAAATCTTCTCAAGTGCTTTAATCCACCCTTCAGCTAGCACAGGGACAGATGATCCTCTGAATGATGGGGGATGTTGCCTCAGGAAATGTTCCACCACTGACATGTTCCTCTGTGATTGATCTGGCTAATCCCGTGCATGGATACCACCACCATTTATCGTTTGAGTCAATTGTGCCATTACTGCAACAAACTGTTCAGTTCCAATTCCGACTATCTCAGGATGCTGATTCGGAAGGTCATTTCCTTCTGTATGCCTTCCTAGCACTTCTTCCATGTTTCCTCTGCGGAAAACCATTCTGAACAAACATGTCTTAGATGAAGCAACATGGTAATCTTCAAATGCTATATCATTTCAATTTTACCATAAAAAAATATTTTTGGATAATCATTTAATAGAATTCTAACTCATAAAGCTATCTAAACTGACCTATGATACCAACTATAAGGCCCCAGCCTTAAACATTACTTAATCTTGAGTTATTTCAAGAATACACGTTGAGGATCTTTTCAGGTTTAGAGTTTTATAGAATTAGATCATAAATCATGCATTACATTCCACATTTAAACAAAGTGGTTACATAAAAGATAGTACTCATTTTTCCCATCAACGGAAACATATTTAAAATAAAACATGGATTCTTTCTTGACACTTCCTTGACATTATCATCACATCATGTACCTTTCCCTTGACCTGTGAAAAACATTTCAAAAACTTGGGATGAGCATAGAAAGCTCAGTAAGAGATATAAAAGCACGAAATGAAAACATTAGTCAATGTATGAAGTCATACTTTACTCATAAAACATAATAATTTTAACGTACCTCATCAAATCATGAATAAATCATAGAAATCATAAGACATAAAGGTAACTTGAGGCATTCATAACATTCTTACAGAGGAAGTAACCCTCATGGTTACGTTTGGAATACCCATCATAGTATATTCCCTAAATCTCTTCGGAGAAACCTTAGCGTTTAACTCCTTCACGTCACCCAATGAATTGGAGATCTATATCAGGCTCACCCGCCCTTAGTTTATCACGGAACCACCCGTCTTCATAAACAATGCCCAAGAACCATAACATAATCGTATCACATAAAACATGCATAAAGGAAACATAACATTTCCACATTTCAATCACAAGATATAAATAATACATTGATATAATAAAAACATTATCAAAACCATTTTCAATACCAAAATAAAATAAAAGTAAAACATGGTATTTATTTTTTATTAAAAAAAAGTTATGGCTTGTAGAGGAAGCTGAAACTCAAATAATGGTCACAGCGGCGGAGAAGTAATTGTCGCCGCATACGTATGACAAAAAAACATTCCTTTTATCATTTATTAAAACGCTTCGTATAAAAAATATTCCTTTTGAATAAATTTAAAAGTCAAAGGGGTTTATACACCGTATAAAATAAGGTTGTGTATAAAACAAAATATGCCTCAATGAAAGGAGATTGAGACGAAGTCCCTTACCTCGGGTCCGACTTGACTCAATCGCTCTTTAATATCCTGAATAATAATCTTGAGTTAATTTATACTTTCTTAAGAACTTTTTTCCAGTTCATTATTCCTTTTATATCACTTATTACCATGTTATGAACACTATGTAATTATTTAAGTTAATAACGGTCATTTTGTCGATCCTTGGTACTTGAGTAAAAAATGTACTTCTTATAATTACATGTTGTTCATGTGGTAAAATATCCATTATATCCAGAATTTTATTCATGATGTAGATATCATATATATCATATATATCCAGTATTTATAATATTACATAACATTTAGAGGTAAGAAATGAAATGCACCGTTCATGGAGACGGTAAGCCGTACGTACGCATGAATGCTACTTTATTTTCTATTTCGTATTTTATGGAATGGAATAATAATGATATAAAGGTATATTATAATTATATTATAATATCATATATAATATCATTAACTCCATCCTTTATACGTCCCACATATAGCATTAACGAATCAAATCACTTTGAGGGGGCGGTAGTCCGCACTTCCTAAAATGAAGATATCGCGTTTACCCATAATGGAAACCATAAAGGTATTCCATAAATGAATAATACAGAAGCATAAGAAAAAAATAAAAATAATATATATCATATATAAATATATTTACATCTTAATGGCCACCATGAAAGGTGTTAAAAGAATATTGAACAATCATCGTTTCGTGAGGCAGAAATTCGCCATCCACAGAAACAATATGTTCTTTAACCATTAGACGAAGGTGAGTGTAAGTGTAGCTCGAATACTTTTCATAACAACATACTAGTATGTTTAATATACTGGTGTTTTTACAAAATAATGGAATAAAAAGAGTCTATGGGGTTGGAGAAGAAAAATAAAACAAAAGAACACAAGTGAAGACATTACCTTTAAATCGGGTAACTCCTCTTGGTTTGAAACAAAAGGTTTTCTTGAAGAGCTTTCTGCCTAAGGTAAGGCTTCTAGGATGAATAGAGGGATGTGTAGAGATAAAATGAGTAGAGATTGGATGATCCAATGGCTTGAGAGGTGTGGGTAAGGAGGTAGAAGTGGGGGCCTTTTATAAGAGGGAGGAGGGGCACTCTTGGAAATCCAAGAAATGTTACTTTATTTTAAAATGAGTTTGAGATTTAAAAGGTCCCACATTGATATATTTTGAGGATAATGCGATAAGGGTTCTAAATATACTCATCCAATAGGTTTTTGACAAGTGTAAGTCTTATATTTTACATTATCTTTTCATTTTATTTAAATCGTTCATTAATGAGATAATCGCTGCATCATCATGATGTTATAAATATATTAATTTATTTAATGTCTAAAAATTATTAAAAAAATACTATGATGTAGTAAATATTATTATATTTACAATTAATATTTATAGTATAAGATATCATTTACACAGACAAAACTAAAAATGTTTTACTCGGGTGATACATTCTTTAGTGATATTCTCCTTTCTTTAAAAATAAAATGATAAAGTGTCACTTTCACCCAAAAATGATTCCATGGGGTCCCTAAGTTTGGAACAAGGCATACCATGGTCGGACATGATACAACCAGTAGCATTATGGCACATTTTGGGGTCATTTGTTATTATTATGATATTATTTTATTATCCTTAACTACTCGATTACTAATTAATCAAGATAATTAAAGATAATTACCGTCGTTACTATTGATAATGTCCAAAAAAAAGAGTCTTAATTACATAATTTGGAACTTATGATTCCAAATATGGAATTAATTTTACATAATTCAAAACATAGAAATTTCAATAATTAATTTAAAAAATAATTCTCGTTTTAAAACAAAAAGCGGGTTTTTTTGAAACAATATCTATGAAAATTTTGGCACTTGTTTATGCCCAATTCCAAAGTGAAATTCATTATAATGAAAACCATTGGATTAAATGGTAAAAATATATTCTAATTAAACTTTAAAACCAATTAAAAAGATAATCTAACCATATAATTAAATTAGATGAAAAATCAGTTTTGATGTAAAATGCAGTATTTTTCACTATTCGTTAAAAAATGAACATTGTCAGAAAAATACCAAAAATTTATCCAAAGTAAATTTCAATGTCCCAATCATAAAGAATAAGTTTATTTTTACAAATAGAGCTTATAAAATTGTCAAAATTTTGATTTAAAACTGGTTTTCCATCAAAAGGCAGTAAAATAATCTTTTAAAAATATTAGTGTATTCCATGCTTAAGATTGGATTTATTCTCATTTTAAGCCTCTAAAACACTATCTAATTCATAAATAGACATAGATAAGAATATATAGTATTCATTAATTACTTGGTATGTTACACAACATTTATTTCCAAACTTGAAATAAAAACCCATAGTGTCTAGACTCGATATAGAGATAATGTTTCTGGTAATAGAAGGTACATAATAGCAATTGTTTAAAACTAGAACTAAACAAGTTGGAAAGGTTAAGTGATAGTATCCCACTGCCAAGGCTGTCGGACTTGCACCATTTGATGCTTGGAGATCCAATTGACCTTTTGAAATCTCCTTGAACCTACTTGGTTCCTGTATATGAATAAAAATGTGTGAGACACATGTCGTATCCAATACCCAACTTGTAGATAAAGATAGATTGTAATCAATGACAAAAATACCTGAAGTAGAAGCATTAGTTTTATTCTTCTTCCCATCTCTACAATTCTTCTTCTAGTGACCTTTCTAGCCACATCCAAAGCTGACAGCTTCCTACTCATTACTTTGCCTCTGAATCTTTGGCTTCTTTGTAGGATGATGCATTGGTGTCTTAGGCCTTGACTTGGACTTAGATCCATTTTACTTTCCATTTTTTCCCTTGTTCACCAAAAGGAATAATGAATTGGTATTTTTTATATCATTATCAGTTTGGAGAACTAAATCCAAAAGGTTCGGGAGTGACTTTGTCATATCATTCATATTATAATTGACAATAAAAGTCGAGAATCTTGATGGTAAAGAGGCAGGAATGAGATCCACTACTAGTTCTTGGTTCAGTTTGAACTCAAGGGATTCAAGCCTCTCAATATACCCAATCATCTTGAGTACGTGAGGACCGAATTGGTTCCCTTCTTCTAGAATACACTTATAAAGCGCACTTGAGATCTCATACCTTTCTTTTCTGTCCCTCTCCTCATAAATTTCTTGGAGATGTGAAAACATCTTGTAGGAATCCTCATACTCATGCAATTTTTGCAATTTTCTGGACATGGATGACAACATGATGCATTGTACATTAGGTGCATCGTCTACATTATTTCTCTATTTATCTTTTTTCGCCTTACTTGCTCACTGAGGAGGCTCAGTAAAAAATGGGGATTCCAACACATATAACTTCTTTTCTTGGCGTAGTACTATGTTCAAGCTCCTGTACCACTCCTAGAAGTTATTGTCGGTCAGGATATTTTCTTTATCCAAGATCGATTTTAGTGATAAAGTACTTGTGGTGTTAGTGATTGTAATTTTGAATCTACATCAGATAAACATTTAGCAGTTAGTACTTTGTCTTGATTACTTTTTGACATTTATGATTAATAAATTATTATATCATTTTAATATCCACCACTGTTTTAGTGAACCCTAATAGCCCTCACTATTAGATTCGGAATACTCCATCGCTTGAAAATTCTAGTGGCAAGGATCCCCGAAACCTCCCTCGTAGTATACAAGTTAGGGATACGCCACTACTTGGAGGGTTTCAAGGTAGGCACTAGACTAGCCAACCACCTATTCTTGTGGTTCCTTGTGTTGTTGAGTAAAGTCCCAACTTTTGGAATCTGAACTTGATTCCCTCAAAATCTTGCCTCTAAAGTGATAACAAGTTAGCTAAGGCTAATCCTTGACTGCTCACTTTAGTTAATTCGACCCATTTCTTTCATGAAAACGCCTCAGTAGTAAGAGGCACTCTCAACTATGGCTGACGAGCACCCCAAACACCTGGTTTTATTTAGATGGGAGAAATGGAAGGCTTTTAGAATTAATATGTCTTTGAGGAATTTTTATATTTATTTATTGATAAATATAATCCTTTTCTATTTATTATGTTCAAATTGGGTTGTCACGCTCACAACTGAACATGAAATATAATATAATTTGTCACATATTTATGCATTTTATCTTGTTTACTATTCTATGTGATCACTCAATAATCATACAGACGCATAAAATAATAAACTATGCATAAAGTAAATCATGTGATCCGACTGGTCTTGAGAATTCTATAAATATCGATCCATAACGGATCAATCCTGACCTAGTGGCATCCATACCTGAGTCATGACTTGACTCACGTCACAGCTTGCCCAGTGTAATGCGCTTGGCTCCTTTCTGGTTTACCACCTCTTCTTGGCGGGGTCTGTGTTTTGGATCATCATTTAATTACAAATATACTCGCACGCAGGCGAGGGGGTATGGGGGTACAAAATACATCTTGTGCATTGGACACGTAGTCCCTTATACATATTTGAAATTAAAAGGATGATTCGAAGACCATCATTTATCTAATTAATTATTACAAACATCGCACACATTGAATAAATAATTGAATAAATAAATAAATACCAGACATGCACAGTTCAGTCGCTTGCTCAAGACCATTCAGGGTAAAATATGCTCAAGAAAATTAAATTGCAATAAATTTAAATAAGGTGAGGGTGTTCTAAAAAATTAAATGAATTTGATTAAATTCAAATAATTTATTTTATCAGTTTCATTTGTTTAATTTAATTTTAATTCTAAAAATTAAATTAAACCATTAATTTTATTTGATTCTTAAATTAAATTAATATTTCGAATTAATATAATTCAAACCCCAAAATTAATTCTAATTAATTCAATTTAAAAACTAAATTAATTAAAATTAATTTAAAGCAGGGTTACATCTAGCCGAGGAGGAGTCCAACAGGACTGCGAACTGTCACGGGGTGTTGTCCTAGAGCAGGTCCAATTAATGCATTACCACGGCTTGACCACGATGTGACCGCGGCGTGACCGCGGCGTGACCGCGGCGTGACCGCGGTGTGATCGCTCGGCCCAACAACTCTCGTGGCGGCATCAACTTTTGATGAGGTTTGAAGGGAGCGGGAGGAGGCTAGGAAGCATACCGACCAGCCGCATGGCCGACAGCCCGTTGCTTCGGCGAGCCGGTGGCCCAGTCTGGCATGGTCTGGACCGCGTGGTCGGGACTGATGACGGACGGTGCGGTTCGATCCGGCAGAGCCTGGGGCAGCACGGGCAGGTGGCCTGGTGGGGTCAAGGCGGCGCGAGCAGGCAGCCCAGCGGGGCTCGGGGCAGCGCGAGCAGGTAGCCCAGCGGGGTCAGGGCGGCGCGAGCAGGTGATAAGTGGACCAACAGGCTCGGTTCGAGGTGGCGCGGCATGTCCAGGGAGGAGGTCTAGTGGCCAGGCGGTCCGGCACATAGAGGGGAGGTAGCTCAAGGAGGTTTGGTGCCGGCTAGGGTTTCAACCTAGGGTATGGCTCCTTGTGCGCCGTGTGAGAGATGGGAAGACCCACTTGGGTCTTCATTTTTTTTTAATTTTTTTTCCTTAGACAAAAATGTCATCCCCCTTTTTCTTTAATAAAGGGAAGAAGACCCCATTTTGGGGTCTTGGTCTCCATCCCTTTTTTTTATTATGAAAAAATATTTTTCACACACCTTTGTGGAAAATATTAAAAAATTTTATAATAAAATATTATATTATATTTTATAATAATAAAATATTACATTTAATTTTATCTCAATTATGATTGAGATTAACATCAAATGAATGAAAAATAAACCACGATGTCGATCCGATTAAAATTTTTAAATGATCATAGCTTGATCATTTGAAAACGAAACGACGTGCGGTCAGATATGAATGAACTATTTTAACACCCCGCACTTAAATTCAATGCATCTTAATTTTTTTTTACTTAGAAAAACCTTGCGATCGCTCTGATACCACTGTTAGGTACTGGGACGACGCAGCGGAAGTCGTTGGGTTGGGAATTTAAAATTTTCTACATCACCGGAGTGACATAACCCTGTCAACTCTGGTGATCTTGTCCTGGTTCGGTTCGAGGATCTCACAAGGTTTAAACAGAGCATAAAAATTAAACTAAACATGTACCTAGTTCGGAATTGACGTGTGAAAGTTTGTCGCAGGATGCCAACGATCGTTTCTCGAAGACTCTGACATCGAAGCCCTCTAGATCGTCCACACATGCCTCTCGAATTTGCTCGTGTGTCGTTCGTCAAGATCTGGGTGCTAGCACGGATCTTCGATACTCACTTCAGCACAACGACAATCACCACAAACGAAGAAGCTTCAATCCGAGATGGATGAACTTGAAGATCTTCCTTCACTTGAGAGACTCTCTCTCTAGATTCCAGGAGGAGAGGGAATCTCTCAATCTCAACAGATGAATAGTTGACATGGGAGAGCCTCTCTCTCACTTATATAGAGAGTGTTTAAAACACACGGTATGGATTCCTGGCCCCCGTGTAATAGATGTCTGCTATATAAGTGTTATAAATAATTATTTATAACAAATAATATTATGCCATAAATAATATTTATAATTTATCACTTGTAATATATAAATATATTACGTGATAAATTTGAGTATTATACTCGATTCACACATCCTGCTAATATTAAACGAACCTAGGATATTTAAATCCATTAGAATAATATTAATACTTGTATTTACTATATAACTTGTAAATACATGTTATAAATAAATTCAAATAATTATTCTAAACTTGAATAATTAATGAATTTATTTATTCTTTGGTGATCCATAGAACTTGGATAGTGCTCGGACTCTTTGGTGGGGCCCAGCAAGTTCTATATTCCTATTCCCAGAATAGGGCAGATTCTCAAGGCACTATTGTGTGTGACCCTCTTGGCCCTTAACTTAATAGTAGTGAATAATATCCACCAACCTATATTGGGGTCTAGCAACCCATCGATGCCCGTATAAAGATAAGGCAAATTCAAAGAAACGCCTGCCTTCCTACGAACATGGTTCGTGTAATATAATCTCTTCTTCATCGATATCTCAATAAAGCAGAATGCATACTAGTGTCATCATTTTTTATTTTGCTTTATTTTATTTATTGATTTGTCTGGACGGTCTTACCTTCCACTACCATGGCCATGGATTTAATGAAGGTGCAACCATCCTAATCAACCAGGCCTGAGATATCTCTTCCTGAACTCAGAAGTGAAAAATCCTTTCTCGATCATTCAATCAATGTCATGCCATTAATGACATACCCGATATAAACTACCTCTCCATGACTTTGTCGCCATGGTTTTCACCTTACATCAAATGTACATAATTAAATGACATCCATTGACAATGATCTCAAGTCTAAAGACCATTACACATGTCCGTATATAGGAACGACCAATGACACCTAAAATATGTGGTGTTCCTATTATGCGGGTCTGTCCTCATGATCTCAACTACTAGATATCATCAAGTGCGAACTTCATGAGAAGTCTCAATGCTTATGAGCCCCCAAAACCTGATGGTCACACATCATCTGTGTCCTTTCAGAATGATGTAATTGGACCATAGGACCTTACTTTAAGATTACTATCATGGCATCTCAGGGTTCTCATTATAGTCTGGGATCCACTATAAACCTTTTATGCGACAAGTAATCTAAAGACATTTCCATAAACAAAGTGGATGCAAAGGTATCTACACTATTATAGAAGGATAAACACATGTATTATAACAAACTAAATACATGTAGTGATAATCAAAGTACAAAACAAGTTCGGTCTAGGGCACCCACTTTCAACATATTGTTTCAGATAGAGATTCTCATTTTACGTCACAGTTCTAGCAGAGGTTGTAGAAGGCATTGGGTATGTAGGTAATTTTGAGAAAGACCAAACACCCTTAGACTGATGGTCAGAAGAGCATAAAATTTAGGTACTTAAGGATATTCTCCACACGTGTGTTCTTGAATTTGGGGGTTCCTTGGAGAAACACATTCCCCTCTTCAAGTTTGTTTATAAAAACAGCTTCCAGTCTACTATTGGGATGGGTACCTATGAGGCCTTGTATAGAAGGCATTGTCGCTCACCTCTGTGCTTGTTGGGGGAAAGGGAAGTAGTTATCCTTGGGCCTTGTCTTGTGTAGGATACTTCAGAGCAGGTCTAGCTGATTCATAAGCGTATGTTGATAGCTTAGTCTAGAGAGAAATCTTATGCCAACAAGCACCGAAGAGCTCTTGAGTTCGAGGTCGATAGCTAGGTTTTCATGAAATTCTCTCCTAGGTTAGGGCATAGACGTATTCAGAAGAAGGGTAACCTATCACTGATATTCATTGGACCCTTCAAGGTTGTGAAGTGGATTAGACCAGTGGCTTACCAGTTGGAACTTCCTCTGAGATATCAGTCCATGCATGATTTCTTTCATGTATCTCAGATTTTCTAGTATTATGTAGACCCATCCCATGTCTTTTATCCTGATGAGACTGAGCTGGATATGGATGCATCCTTTAAGGATTATCCAGTTCTTATTGTTGATCAGAGCGTGAAGACACTCTGAGGTAGGTCTGTTCCTATTGTACGAGTGTTATGGAAACATGGTCCGGTATAAGATGAGACATGGGAGAGGGAAGCTGATGTACAATCATAGTGGCTGGAACTCTTTGCTGACAATATCTATTTATCCTCAAAATAAAAACTCAAGGATGAGTTTCTTTAAGGACGGGAGGTTGTAAAAACTAAATCTTTAACCAAGGTACATATCATTAGTTTTTCTTTTTAAATGTATTGAATGGTCCTACTGAAGTATGTTAATCAATATAAGGAGGTTATGGGAGCTTCCAGGGCACTTCCAAAGCTCGGATCTCTGAAAAAGGGGGAAACAGTATAGTCTGCATGGTTTGGAGAAACTGTGCGGGCTTAGATGAACGACTGTGCGACCTACTGTAGAGAGTAGAAGAAGTTTTAGAATCGTTTCTCATGTTTTTCATATAGTTTGGGAAACCATGCATATAGACCATGCATGCTTGCTGTAAGGGGACAAAACCTTGTGTACGTTTTTCACACAATTTTCCAAACCATACATAGAAACCGTGAAAGCCAGATTTTATGGAAAAAATTACCATTTTCCCCCTAATTCATTTTAATTTATAATTTCTTTTTCTTCTCCCTTATGTGAATAACAGCCTCCCACATTCCTCCTTGAGCTCTCAAAACCCTTATCCCTTCAATCTCTTGCTACTACTTCATCCGATGTCTGATCTTTAGTTTGTTGGTGTCTTTGGATCCCTTGAGGTAAGGCTAACCTTGCATTCCCCTTCTTCCTCACTTAATATCAGAATCAGTTTCACTATTTAGATGTAAGCTCATTCTCCCTATTTTTAGGACATTTGATGGAAAATTAGATCTACTCCAACCTACTCTAAATCTGAGGCTGATACTCATCGATTCATCATCTATGACCCTAAGCTAGGTGGTCACATAGTTTTCATTTTGACTTTTGGTCGTTTCGTATTTAATCTCATTGTGATGAGATTCATCCTTTTCCAAGATCCTTTATAGTGTTGATTCCTTAATGTATAATTGAACCTAGTTTGTGTACATAGGTTAATTGACTCATGTTTAGGGGTTCCTTTATCTCCCTTGTTATATATAGACTCCCAAGGGGTGTTCCATCTAACTTGGTCATTTTAGGCCAATTTTACCAAATTGATGAATTATGGGTTTTGCTTCCAAGATTGGTTTTAAATCAAATTGACCCATGTACCATGTGTATTTGAATTATATAAAGGTTTATCAATGATATTTTTCCTCCTTTGAATTGGAATTGTAAATTTGACCATGTGAGTATTTGACTTGAAACTTGAGACTTGACACCTTACCTAGGAATGGAATTGCCATGTGAGGCAATTTGTATAGGTTGTCTAGCATGAGATGGCCTAAACCTAAAGGTTGAATTGATATCAAATGAAATAGATTCAAGGGATGGCATGGCCTTTCCCTTTACTTGAGTTATTTATAAAGGCTTTGTATATTGGTTTTCTTGTTTTAATTTAAATGATGTAAGATGGTTTGCCTTGCATTATATAATGTAAATGTTATATATTATGGGTGTGGACCCAAGGACTATGAGATACTTGAGATATGGAAGACCGTGTGAGATTATAGATGTGTACCCAAGGATCCTGAGAGCCTTAAGGTATAGAAGACCATGAGAGATCCCTCATGTATTTCCAAGAGACCGTGAGAGCTCTTGGAGTTGGGCCGAGGGTTAGATTGTGAGAGCTACCCTGGTATTGGATGTCTGAGAGTTACATCCCAATCCACCCCAACATATTTCTACACACACACACACACACACCTATCTACACTATATATGTATGTATGGTGTCTTGTTCAGACTTATCCTTGAGTTGAAGTAGGTATACCCGCCATGTGTCCTTTAGAAACCTGAGATGGAGGTTATTTATTAATTCTACATTTTTTACTTTTGAGTTACCTGCACACTGTTTACTTATGAGCAGCTACTCGGATTACACATAGACACCATTGGTGGTGGCCTACTAAGATTTATCTCACACCCTATTCAGGATGCCTTCGACACCTGAGCAGATTGTTTTCCTGTAGGTATGGATAAGGGCAAGCATCACTCTTCTGGTTGTTGATCATTTTTTGTTTAGATGGAGATTAGGATCAGAGGATCGGGCTTTGGCTCAAGATTATATAGAGTAGATTTTGGTTTCTACTTAATTTTTTATCTTGTAATTGTATGCCTATTTCCTACATTTTGTTCCCTTTTTGTACTAGCATGACATGAATTCATACTTGTATCAGACACTGCCTACGAGGCCCTACTATTTTATTCTTCAATTTCATGTTGTTTACTTATTCTTTATTTTGATTATTATTTTCCTATTGTATGTTTCTATTACACCATTGTGTACTCTGACATGGGGGTAAAGTTTCCCCACTTTACCATTAAAACCCCCACTACTATTCGGTAGCCCCTGGATTATGGGGATATGTGCTAGGGGTCACGTGGCCAATCAGGGTCAGGGTAGAGGTTATGTGGTAGCCAGGTCCGGGATTCCACACACTTGTACTTGGTCCATTACCTAGAATTGAATGACAATCATCAATATGCACACAGAACAAAGTTCCCAAGAGTGGCGTGAGCATAAAACTCAGTAGGCCACCACTAGTATATTCAGTAATAAAACCAATATATATGTGCATGAATATACTAAAAGAAAAGTAAGTTGTAAAAATCATATCCATACACCTATCTGATCATTGGGAAGTCAAAATATCACTCTAATAGGTGACTTATACTTGATTCAATAAGTTATATAATGAAATGATACTTCTATAGTTTGAACACAACCTGAGTGTGAATGATATATCACCACTCACTTCACCACTATAGGAGAATGCACTATCTCCATGTCATAACACATATGTGAATGATGAATCAATTATACACTAGTTAAGGTGAATGATGTATCTTAGGTGAATGATATATCACTATCCATCATTAAGTGTGGAAAAATAACCACCAATAAACATGGATAATTAGGTATCTCCTGGTGAATGATGTATAACTATATAATAATAGGTAAAATGGTGTATCTTCAAGTGAATGATATATCCCCATAAAAAATAAGGTTGGTGAATTATGTATCACTAAGTGAAAAATTCATCTCCAATCCAACCATAAACAATGAGAAAATAGTGTTTCTCTAGGTAAATAATATATCACTATATTCATATCACTAGGGTCAATGATGTTTCTCTAGGGGAATTATGTTTCACTACACATCAAAAGGGAAACTGATATATAGTTAGGTGAATGAAGCATCACCTATCAATAAAAATGTGAATAAGGAAACCCTGAGTGAATGGGTTATCATCCATTAATAAAATGTGGTAAGTAAGAAATTTTTAGGTGAAAAAAGTATCTCCTATCAACCATTATGGTGAATGAGGAATCATTGGGCGAATGAGACATTGAAAATAAAAAATCTCCAAGGTAAATGGTATATCAACAAGCATTTATAAGGTGAATGATCTATTTTCAATTCATATGTCTTGAGGAAAATGATCTATCCCTAACCACATGCAAGGTGAATGATCCACCACCACAAGAATAATAATTTAATCAAATTATTAATCACTATTAACATTAGAATATCTATACATGTCATAGAAATTATGAACTAGTAATCACCCTAGGCATCAATACCAATGACCCTAATTCATTATAGGCTGCTCACACCATGATATAGTACACCTAGTACACATACATTCATTTCCCAACTTAGGATCTCATGCAATTACCCATCTCACAAGTGTATTTCAATAATAGTATTCATTAGACCCAATGATAACTCATCACTTAGCCTAAACATCATGTGATTTTCCTTCACCAAGGAACACTCAATAATGCTATACAGGGATCAGAATATACGCTTGTGACTAGGATACCCCTCGATTCCATTTCTTCAGTATCTCACCACTTTCTATGGCATCGTGGTCCTCAATGGCTACATGCTCAACATATAAAGATTTATGGACCTACTAAAATCTAGGTATTCTAACTAATCAATTAAAAGGAAAAGGGAACCTTGGTTCCAAACTAATTCATTCCTATATTCTTGCTTAATCATATATATCATATAACCAAATCTATAATAATTAAATAGACCCACCTCTATCTGCCGCCTTAGGTTATCACCACTTACCACTACACGACCCACCTAGGTCATGAGATCCATAACTCAAGGAATAGACACCTACCATGGTTCCATCTATTTCTAACCAATACCCTCACATGGGATAATTATCCATTTATGGCTAAAGCATAAATCCATAGCTTCCAAGGTATTACTAGCAGTCTAACTAAACACCCAATCCTTGCCTCTCATAAGGAAAACCACCTAAGACTCCCACTTAGCACACTTACACCCAATTAATCATGCCTAACATCCATTCAGTATATGAAAAAACATATATAGTGGTACTATTGGGAACCACCTACCTCAGTCATAGAGTTATTACCTCAAGAAGCACAAGGTGACTACATCCCAATCTTATCTAAGCTCATATCGGCCATCGATCACCTCCAGGGGGTCCTAGCTTCATCAAAAATCAACTTTAATTAATTATAAAACAATTGTAATTAATTAACATAATTAATTATAATTAATTTGATTATTCAAAACCTAGGGATAACTCACCAGGTGTATTAATGATGAAAACACTTCAATAAATAGATATAGGTCATTTCTATCACATCCTTAAGCCCACTAACAAGAAAATACCTAACAACCAACATCAATTCATATACCAAATATATCATAATTTTATGTAAAACCAAAATAAATTAAGGAATTGTATTACTGATAAAAAATGACTCGTAACAGTATACAATCACCCACCCTTGGCCTCCTATTGCACCTACATATGAAATTCCCATTATGGATGGATGAATTAAACACTCTTTGGTGAAATATGATCTAAAATACTTATCCCAAGACAGTGGATTCAATGTGGGAAAGTGAAGGATATAAGTGACCAAGAGTAAAAAAACCCACCTCAATTATAAAGGAAATCCACTATAAGATACCCAAATCCATGGAGGAAGAGGAGATAGAGAAGGTAAGTAAGGGAGATATATCCCCCCTTTATTCATCCGTCCCCATCCCATAAACCCATAAGGTTTTTAAAAATAAAAATTTTCCCCAAAATCACAAACCCAACCCCACTTAAAGTGGGGAGAAGAAATATCCACAAGAAATCTTTTGGGTTCCACTATAATTACAATTCCCATCAGGATATCATAGGGCTCCCACTGACCTTCTGGTGGGATAGCTAATGGCCACTTACATGGACACCAAAACTTTGATGGACTCCACTAGGGTTCTAGAGGCATGGTGTTGTATTCACTAAACTCTGCCTCATTTACATGATTTTTATAAATTTTCTTTGGGACCTTTCTTCCCAAACATACATCTCAAAAAAACCCATTTAAACTTTTTAAACATGTATATAAATTCCAATTATTGATCTAGATATAAAAATTAAAATCTGAATAAGCTCTAAGATCATTGGATCCCAACATTTATCTGACACCACAAACACCCACTAGGGTGGGTCATTACAACCTCTCCACCATAACACTTATCATCCCTCATAAGTCTCAATTTGAATCTCCCAAAACCATATCAATTAGTGAAATTGAATTCACATTCCAATTTCTAGTCTCTTATTTGCTATAGATGAGAAAACACTGCACTTAAACTAGTAAAACTACCAAAAATCTAGAAACCTCATACTATGGTCCACCAAATAGGTCAATAATTTCTTGAATGAAGTGGTTCCATAAACTCCCGAACTATTACTATATCAACTCAACCCCAGAAATCCCAAATTTGATGTTAGCTACCATTACATTAGCATGATTACAATGAATCAACTATATAAGGACCAATTGGTTTAGTAGTCTTGGTAAACCAAATTCATACATAAGTATTGTATTACAAATGAATACACAATTTATAACATAGTTTTTTTCTTCGAGGATAAATTTATTCCATCTACTATATCCTTTTTTATCTTTCTTAGAAAACATTAAGGAATCTTGGGGAAAGGAAACATAATAAGGGTGAGCTCAAATGATTAGTAAGAGTCAAGTATAGGGAAGCAATAAATAATAAATGAGCATAATAAATATGGTAAGGTAAATAACTGAACACCCATGATGTATAATCAATAAATTGAATGGATAAACAATATGGAAAAGTAATAATTAAAAACAAATTCAATCTAAATAACTAGATAAGGAAAAATCAATATGGAATGGAAAATAACTGAAACACGTGATGAAAAATCTCATGGATAAATAATAAATGAATCTAAATGAGTGAAATTACTAATTATTGGATGCCATGTTTCCTAGGTACATGGAATTATTACCATCAATACCTTTAAGAATATAGTTTAAACTAATCTGATTTGGAATCAAAATAAAAGGATTTTTCACCAACTAATTTCATCCCATGAGACTACTGATGCATCATGGGGCTTGAATTAACTGATCCCCAACCCATAGGGATTTCTTTAAAGGGTCCCAAAACCATGTATTTCATTTCTCGATCATTCCTCATATTGAATAAACAATATGACTTATCAAATATCTATATTGAATAAAGGATAAAAATTTATCAATATGCCCCCAAATAATTAAATAACTTTAAAAGTAAACACCATATAAAAAATGGTATATAGTTTAAGCAATGAACATATCCAAGAAAAATGATATGGATAATTATGGTAAACTTAATGTTCAATGATCATAGGAAATTAAATATTTAAAGGGAACTAAAAGGAATCAAGGAAGTGAATGTCAATAGTATCCTTGGCCAAATCAATAATAAACCATCCAAAGGAAGAATAAGGATGACATCAATAAAAAAATCCCAAGTGGAGTAAAAAATAAAGGGTCGATGTCATTGATGAATAAAAATACTATAAAAATATATTTAAAAAGTATTCTTGAGGAAAATATCCTTTTTATTTTGTTTTTTTTTTTGAAAATAATTTTCCTTGAAAATCACTTTTGAAAACATTTTTTTAAATTAACCATTTAAACTTTGAAAATTAATCTTTGAAGAAATAACAACGTGTAAATCCATACATGCCATATGAGGTAAAAAAGAAGATTCCTTTTGAATGGTAAAAATGTTAGAAAAATGTCTTGTTTAGAAAGTGATAAGAATATTTATTTTAAAAAATTGGGAAAAGAAAAAAATTCTAAAAATGTATTTAATAAATAATTTTGGAATGATTAAAAACATTTTTGAAAACATTTTTAGAAAATAGGGTTTTTAGAAGAAAACAGATTCTCTGACTAAAGAGAGAAATGAAGTCAGGTTTTCTTAAAAACATTTTAAGTAACAAAGAGTGAGAAATGGTACTATTATTTGATAAAGGTCATTAATAACCATAGGAGAAGAAAATAAAAGGGTTTATTAGACAATGATCACATAATTTCCTCTAATGGAAATTTAGGTGTATACTATCCCGAACAAAATGACATTGTAAAGTAAACCCTTGAAAAGATTATAATGTTGAAGTGAGAATAAATCAATGATTAGATTATGTGTATAAACAGTAAATATATATAAGGAAGTGGAAATACATAAATATATAGTACAAGTAATTATACACATAATCATATAATATTAATGAGAACATGGTAGTAGTATAACCCAATGAAAATAAATTGGGTTATGAAATTATTTTCGACTTGGTAACACTTAACTCAAATCCCCTTAGATGAAATAATTCAAATTGAAACTAAAAGTATCATGAAGAATGAATGAATCATGATATTCTATGAAAAATTAGAAATATTTTCACCATATATAATAAATTAGGCACACAACAATAAAGTTATTGTTTCAGGAGAAAGTTAGCAATCACAAAATGAAGTGAGATTACAAATATAATCATTAAAAAGGTCCTTGAGGAGAATAATCTTTAAACATTCCAAAGTGTTCGATGACACTTTGAAAATTTTGAATCATAAAATACATAAAGGAATAAAATAAAATTAAACTTATAATATCATGATAATAAAGTGATTTGTGATATAACATGTCAAAGGGTAGTATATACACCATATAAAAGAAATTAGGCGCACAACAACAAATAAGTCTCAATGGATTGTAAATTGAGATGAAACCCCTTACCTTGTGTTTTATTTTTGAGTGAAAGTCCTTTAACCTCATGTATAATGGTTTTAATGGTTTTACTATCTTATTGAAGAACCATATTCATCTTTATAATATCTTATTACCTATTTGATACCAATCTTTCATTATTTTCACTATTTCAGGTATTAATTACCTTGCCTTTTGAGTATGATTTGACTTGTTACTTGGTATTATTCTTATATAGACCATGATTTAATAATGTAAATGATATAAACCATGATTTAATTATATATATATATATATATTCAGTATATATGTTTTTAAAATAATCTATAATACTTGGAGATAAGAAATTAAAAGCATCGTTCATGGAGATGATAGGTCGTACCTACGCATGAATGCTACTTTAATTTCTTTATTTTATTAAAATAATGAATAGAAAATTATATATATGTATATTATAATTCCATTATCTTATCTATGTCACATATTTTACAAAGTTTTATTAAAACCATCCTTTATATATTCCATGTATAGTGTGAATAAATCAAATCGCTTTGTGGGGGCGGTAGTCCACACTTCCACAAATGATGTTATTATATTCCCACAAAATGAAGTGCATAAAGGTATGTATTATAAGAGAATTAAATAAGTGTAAAAGAATTATAAATATCATATATAACATATATAAATAGATTTTCCATCATATTTACCAACCATGAGAGGTGGTAAAAGAAAAATGAACAACTTCATTTCATGAGGCAATGGTTCTCCATACACAAGAACTGTAAGTTAGTTACCCATTAGATGGAAGTGTGTGTGAGTGTAGATTAAAAAAGTAACCTAAAAACATCTTATTATATTTATTATAATTTTTTTGTTATATAATCATGTAATAATAACAATTTAAATAGTGGAGAAAGAAATAAATCTAAAGAGCTCGAGGAAGGATGTTACCTCTTATCCGAGTAACTCCTTTTGGTTTGCCCCAAAGGGATTTCTTAGATGGATTTATAACCAATGTGAGAATTATAGGTTTAGGGGAGGGATTTTAAGGAGATATTTGGTCACATATTGGTTAATCCAAAGTGTCTTTAGGGGTGTGAGTAAGTGGGAGGGTTGAGTGCCTTTTTATAGTGGAGGAGTGGAACTCTTGTAAATTTTGGAAAAGGGAATTCCACCCATTTTTTTCCCATTTAAAGTGGCTAAAATAATGGATAAAATTATATAAAATTATTTATATGGACTAAATATTTCCATAAAATGTATTTTTGACAAGTTTATTAGTCATTTTGGCCCTTAATTTTAAGGTTTAGTCCCTTGTTAAGCTATTTTTTCTCTTAATCGTTGTAATTAATTTTAATCACTTTCACTAATATTTTTTAAAAAAAAATAATTTGAACTTATTAGAAATTATAAATTATTCTGATTATAAATGTGTAATCCATTTTAAAACTTCCAATCCCATAATTGGTATAAATTAATTTAAATTTAATCTCATAAATGTGACGATAATGTCAGTTTTTAAAGTAAAAATGTTCAAAAGTTTGCTAAGTTTTTATATCTAATTTCAAATTTAAATTGATTAAAATTACATAAATTGGTTTAAATGATATAAAATTTATCTAATTAAACTTTAAAACCAATAAAAAATATAACCTAACCTTATTAATATGTTATATGAAAAAGAAGTTTTAAATTAAAATTCAGTATTTTCACTATTCATCAAAATATGAAACTTCACAGAAAAATAAAAAAATTCAACCTTTAATAATTTTGATGTTTCAATTTAAAAAATTGAGTTTATTTTTACATGTAATATTTATAAAATTTCCAAAAAATTTATTTAAAATAGGTTCTCCAATAAAATACGGTAAAAGTGCCTTTATAAAAATATAGCTTTTTATGTGTAATATTGGAATTGTTCTCATCTCATGTCTATAAAATCAATTGGATTAATATAAAAAATATTTTATTAAATATATAACATATATATTTCATTAATATATTTCAATAATTATAATAAATTCAGTTTATTAGGATAAAATAACTTTATAAGCATAAAAATAGTTGTCTATAAAAATATTCCATTTATATTCAATTGGTTCTTATATTCATTTCTAATTAATTAGTAACCAATGAATTAACTTCATATTTCTATAAACCATATATTTTAATATTTTAGTTAATAATATTCATAACTATTAATTTAATATCTTAGTTTATATCATATTATATTAAGTAATAATATTTTAATAATATATTATTTTTTGGTAAAACTCGGTTTTGTGTGCAACAAAACTCATTGAAGAAAGTCATTGTTATGTGTGATGTATTCTAAATAAGTATCACATGAATTTCAATATATATCATGGATTAATTTAAAATATAAAATATATTATAAATTATCCAGATATTATATTCCCTTACGCGCTTGGTGTTTCATGTCATACACGCTATCGAATACAATGTTCTTAATTTATAATTTTGGGGCATTACATTCTCACCACCTTAATTAAATTGCATCCTCACATTTTAAAATTGATCTTGGTAATAGATTGTTTGATATTTCCTATTTTTAAATCTCACATCATGATAAGGGTTTTTAAATCATCCTCTAGAAAAGAGAGAATGGGAAGTACAAAGGTCACAAAGACTAAATTATAAACAGGCCTCTAAGTAGGTGAACATTAGTTTCAAGTAGAGATGTGTACATAGAGGAAAAGAATAAATATTTATTGTGGGTTATTGAGGTCATTAATAAAAAAAGTGAATAATAAATGGAAAGTTGATGGCATCAATGTCATAAATCTATGACGATTTATAAAACCATTGGTTCAAAAAAAATTAAGGTATTGGGGAAACATTTTTTTGGATAATTTTCATAATTATGAGTAATTATTTTACTACCTAAGAATATAAAGAAATATACATACTTTACATATTTCTATAAACACAATTTTAATCATTTATTTGTTCTTTTATCAATTTTCAATTCATCCATTACTTTAATAAATGGATATCTGAAAATTAACTTTAATGACCAAAGAAATAAAATTCACTTTTAATGTATCATAAGGAACATAAAATAGTGAAAAGTCTTTCCATTTGTCACTAACTATTATAAAAATCCAATATGGTTAATACATTAATCTATAAACCTAAAAAGTAACACTACTAGTTCATCATTAATATTTATTTATCAAATTATTTAACTAAAAACAATGAAATATTAGCTAGGAAATTGCATAGGTTAGTGGTTTACATTAAACCCTTATCATCCTTTGGTCATGGGTTCAATCCCCATGACCTTTCTAGACTTGATAGGTTGTCACCTGATATACTTGTTGTCCTTTTCTAAAACCAAATTAATATAATTTTCAAAATAAATATGATGTAAATACTTGAAATATGGTTAATCACTAAATAAACTTTTAACTAAGGATTTTAATGAAACCCTAATACATAAATACTTCATCCACTTGTTTCCAAATCGTTACTTCCTTCATCTAGATTTTATCCTCTATAATAGGGAATTCCCTAAAACAAAAAACCATAGTGTGAGCATCAATTATCATATCAGAGAAACCATATAATCATTTTAAGGTTTCTAAATATTAACACATTATTTTCAATCTAATACACCTAGGTTTAATCTAGGTAATTAATTCTCATTATTTATTCAAATACTTAAAAATGGTTTGTAAAGAAAATGTGAATTATCCTAAGAATATCCCCTAGAAGTGTCAAACTAGGTGCATAGTAAGACCCATTTTCATGTACTAGGTTACACTCAAGTCATGCCCAACACACCTTGTGAGAGTTGTTACCCCTAGCTACATTTTTTCCAAAAACACACCCACTTTTAGTATCCATACATGGATGTATTACTAGGAGTACTACACAATATCCATCTAACTGAAACTTTAGGATATTATTCAATACTTATCCTCAAAGTCTACCATAGGGTTATGTTCTATAATATATGTTTCAATAAATCTTGTTCCCAAGGTTGATACTAAAATTACTTTGATACCAACTATAGAAAACCGACCCGAGAAATCCTAGATCCAGTGTCAACTACCATTACATTGGCATGATTACAAGGAATCAATTCATGAAGGAATGATTAGTTTAGTAGTCTTAGTGAACTAGATACATACATAAGTATTGTATTAAAAATGAATAAAAAAATTACAACATAATTTTTTTTCTTTCAATGATAACTTTATTCCATCCATATATTTCTTAATAAACTTAAGGTAATATTGGGGAAAGGAATCATAATAAGGGTTAGATAAAATACTTTGTAAGGTTCAATTATAGCGGAAGAAATAATGAATCAATGAGCATAATAAATATATAAAGTTAAACAACTAAACACACATTCCATGTAATCAATAAATTAAATGGATAAAAAATATAGAAAGCTAATAACTGAAAACACATTCCATTCAAACAACTAGATAATGGAAAATAACTATGGAAAGGAAAATAACTAAAACACATGCCATTAAATCAATGAACTGAGAATGAAATGAATCCATAGATATGTCACCATAAAATCTAATAGATAAATAATAACTGAATTTAAATGAGGGAAATGAATAATTGTTGGACACCATGCTTCCTTGGTACATGGAACCATTACCTTCAAGACCTTTCGTAAGATGATTTAAACTACTCTGATTTGGAATCAAACTCAAAGGGTTTTTCTCTAACTGATTTCATCCTATGAAAGTACTGATGCATCAAGGGGTTTACATTAGTCGATCCCCAACACATAGGGATTGCATTAAACGGTCCCCAACCCATGTTTTTCATGTCCCAAGCATTCCTAATATCAAATAAACAATATGCCTTATCAAATATCTGTATTGAATAAAGGATATAGATTTATCAATATTTCCCCAAATAACTAAATAACTTTCAAATTAAACACCATATAAAAATGATAAACAGTTTAGGTAATGAACGTATCCATCAATTATCATAGAAAATTGAATATTTCAAGGGGACTAAAAGGAATCAAGTAAGTGAATGCCAATATTATACTTGGAAAAATCAATAATAAACTATCTATATGAATAATAAATATGGTATTAATACAAAAAATCCCAAGTAGAGTAGAAAATAACGGATTGTTATTTTTGATAAATAGAAATATTATAAAAATATCTTTTAAAAAAAATTTGAGGAAAATATCCTTTTTATTTTGAAAATCGTTTTATTTGAAAATCACTTTTGAAAAAAAATTCTTTAAAAAGTAACATTTTAAAATTGAAAAAGAAGTTTCGAAGAAATGAAGGTTTTGGGGTCCAGTTTTTGGTTCAGCTCTACAGATGGTGGTTTCAATGATTATTCCTTGTTTCTTCTTGGTTTTGGATGTTTTTTTTGGTGTTATTCCATGATGATGACGTTTCTTGGTGTTCTTCTCTTGGTGGTGGCTTTAATGGCTGGGTTCAGTGGCCATGGTGGTGGTGACATCTCACCACTGATGCCTTTTCTATTCCATTCTCTAATATGGATCCTATTTTACACCAAGATTCTCCTAATAAGTTTAGTATGGTGGTTCTAAAGGAGTTTTGGGATGTGAGTATCGAGCATTGGATGGAGTTTCAGGAGACACTTCTCTGTGGTGGCTTCATCTCTGTCCCTAGGATCCCTGAGGGTTTGTTCTTCATGATGGATTGTGGAGTAGATTATTTTGATGGTTTTGATGGTTTGTGGTGATTGCTTTTGGTTATATATTATTTTGGTGGTGATTTATCCCTTAATGATATTCATCGATGATGGTTTTGAGTTTGTGGTGCTCATTTTGTGTGTTTTTTGTTGAAGATGGTGATTTTCCAATGACGATATTGGACTCCGGTGGTAGTTCCTTGCCAATGATGTAATGTGATGATAGGCCCATTTACTATCAGGTTTCACGACAAAAATCAGTACATGGCCCAAGTTGATGATGCAATTTTATTTTTTAATTTTGAAAATTGAAAATTGAAGTTTGAATATGATTTTTTGTGGTTGAATGCATGGAAGTATGAAGTTTGTTGATTCCCACCTAACCAAAAAGTGGATTTTTAAAATAATAAAAAATATATTGGGATAATTATACACATAATAATAGAATATTAATGACGATGAGGTATTATTATAACTCAATGAAAAGAAATTGTGTTATGTAATCGTTTTCCACTTGGTGACTTTTAACTCAAATCCCCTTATATGAAATAATTCAGATTGAAACTAAAATATCATGAAGAATGAATGAATAATGATATTATATGATAAAGTGGAAGTATGTAAACCATATATAAGAAATTAGGTACATAAAAATTAAGTTATTGTTTTAATATAAAGTTAACAATCACAAAAGGAAGTGAGATTTCAAAGAAAATCATTAAAAATGTTCCCAAGGAGAATAATATTTAAACATTCAGAAGTGTCCCATACCACTTTGAAACATTTGAATCATAATAGACATGAAGTAATAAAATTAAATTAAACTTATAATATCATGAGAATAAATATATTCATGATATAATATGTCAAAGGGCAGTATATACACCATATAAAAGAAACCAGATTCATAACAACAAATAAGTCTCAATGGAATGTAAATTGAGACGAAATCCCTTAACTTGTGTTTAATTTTTGGGTGAACATCATTTAACCTCCTATATAATGGTTTTAATAGTTTTACTAAATTATTGAATACCAATATTCATATTTATAATATTTTATTACCTGTTTGATAACAATCTTTCATTATTTTCACTATTTCAGGTGTTAATTGCCTAGTATTTCGAGCATGTTTTTACATGTTACTTATTGTTATTATTATGTCAATCATGATTTCATCATATCTAGGATGAAAACCATTATGTAATTATATATATTAAGTATATATGTATTTATAATTATCTTTAATTTTTTGAGATAATAAATGAAATGCACCATTCATGGAGATAGTAGGTCGTACGTACGCATGAATGCTACTTTCATTTCTTTTTCATATTAAAAGAATGAAAATAAAATTATATATATGTATATTATAATTAAATTAGAATATATATTTCATATATTTTACATAGGTTTGTGAAAACCATCCTTTATACATTCCATGTAAAGTGTGAACGAATCACATCGCTCTGAGGGGGAGGTAGTCCACACTTCCACAAATGATGTTATCATATTCCCACAATATGGAGTGCATAAGGGTATATGTTATAAATGAATTAAATAAATATAAATAATATATAAATATAAATATAATATATATAAATATATTATACATCATAATTCCTAACCATGAGAGGCGGTAAGGGAAAAACAACCAACTTCATTTCGTGAGGTTGTAGTTCACCGTACACAAGAATGGTAAGTTCGTTACCCATTAGATGGAAGTGTGTATAAGTGTAGGTAAAAAAATTAATATAAAAAAATATAAGTATATAGATGATAATTGTGTTTTTATATAACAATAGAATAAAAATAATTGAAATAGTGAAGAAAGAAATAAAACTAAAGATCTCAAGGAAGGATGTTAACTATTATTCGGGTAACTCCTATTGGTTTGCACCAAAAGGATTACTTGGATGGATTTATGAATAAGGTGAGGATTATATGTTTAAAGGATGGATTTTTAGGATCTATTTGGTAAGATATTGGTCAAGAAAAATTTTATTGAGAGTTGTGAGGAAGTTTGAGGGTTGAGTGCATTTTTATAGTGGAGGAGTGACACTCTTGTAAATTTTGGAAGAGGGAATTCCACCCATGTATTTACCATTTCAAGTTGATCCAATAATGGAAAAAATTATATAAAAGGAATGATAGGTTTTAAATATGTGCATAATATGTATTTTGACCATTTTATAGTTCATTTTGTCCCTTAATTTTAAGATTTATCCCCTTGTTATGCTAATTTTTCTCTTAATCATTATAATTAATTTTAATCACTTTCACTATTTTTTGTCAAAAACTAAGTTGAAATTATTATAAATTATAAATTATGATGATTAAAAATAATAAATTTATTTTTCAAAATTAAAATCCCAAAATTGGTAGAAATTAATTTAAATTTATTCCCACAGACTGGACAACAATGCATATTTTTAAAGTAAAAACATTCAAAAAATTTCTAAGTTTTTATATCTAATTTCAAAGTGAAATTGATTAAAATTACCTAAATTGGTTTAAAGTTTATAAAATTTATCTAATTAAACTTTAAAACCAATAAAAAATAAAATTTATCCTTATTACTAAATTAGATGAAAAAAAGTTTTGAATTAAAATTCAGTATTTTTCACTATTCATGAAAAAAATGAATCTTCACAAAAAATAATAAAAATTATCCCTATACTAATTTTGATGTTTTTATTTCAATTTTTATTTTTATTTTTTACATATAATATTTATAAAAGTTCCAAAAATTGTATTTAAAATTGGTTTTCCATTAAAAGGTAGTAAAAGTGCCTTTAAAAAAATACAGTTTTTTATATGCAATACTAGGTTTGTTCTCATATTATGCCTATGAAATAAATTGAATGAATATCCAAAATATTTTATTGAATATATAACATATATATTTAATTAATGTAATTCAATAGTTTTAATTAATTCAATTTACTATGATAAAACATCTTTGTGGGCATAAAAATAATTTTCTATAAAAATATTCCCTTTATATTCAATTGTTTCTTATATTCATTTGTAATTAATTCATAACCAATGAATTCATTTAATATTTTTGTATAGAATATATTTTTATATTTTATTTAATCCTATTCATAACATCTAATTCAACTAAAAGTTTATATCATATTATATTAAATAATAATATTTTAGTAATATATTATTGTTTGGTAAAACTCAGTCTTGCATGTAATGAAAGTCATCAAGGAAATTCGTTATTGCACGCGACATACACTAAATCAGTATATTGTGCATTAAAATCTATATAATGGATTAATTTAAAATATTAAATATATTATAATGTCTTAGAATATTATAGTCCCTTACGTGCTTGGTATTTTATGTCATACACGCTATCGAATACAATATTCTTACTTTAGAATTTCTGGGTGTTACAATTACACTTGATCATGTATGAAATGCACTAACTGGTAACCCATTACACCAATTGAATTTAAAATAACCAAATATCTATGTATCATGGTGCCAAATAATTCTAAAAACTCTACAATGAAGCCCACTCTTAGTAGAGTTTGTAGATTCCCAATTATTTGGTTCCATACACCAATGATTGATGCCATTGGTCTTTAATATCCCATCAATTGATTGAATACATGAATGAGTTACACTAAACTATTATATTAAATCCCATATTCTCACCCCTGAGACCATACTCATAACATGAAGCCTTACTTCATCATACCAGTCATCATAATTTTCTCAAAGAACTAATATACCACAAACATAATCACCCTACCGATTAATTTAAAAAATTCATGACCAGTTATTCCATTGGAACATAACCCATAACTCACACACATCCATTACTAAACACACTAAATTTATCCAATCCTCATTAATTATACCAAATAGAGTTTATTTTTCAATTACTTTACATAATTCTTATTGGAAACCTATGACACATATATGGGTTCCTAAAGCACTAGTCACTAATATTACAGGACCCAAACAAGTATGGGTACCAAAATCTATTTTTATATGACTATTTTGTAGGAAAGATTCTTAAATAGATCTTGTAAAAGCTTATGGTACTTGGGCAGTGGGTGCTCAAGACACATGCCAGGAGACTATTCATGTTTCAAGAATTTAGTAAAAATTTATGGTGGACATGTCACCATTGGTGACAATGCCAAAGGAAAGATCATTGGCCTTGACCAAATCGGTAACTCTAACAGAGTTTTTGATTTCCAAAGTACATTTTGTAGATGGATTGAAATATAATATTCTTAGTATTTCACAACTGTGTGATGATGGATTTCATGTTAAATTAGAAAATGATGCTATCAATGTTTTCAATACTAAAAATGAATTAGTGATTTATGCATTAAGAAATGAAAATGTATATTCTGTTAACTTTGATTCTTTAGTCTCTCAAAATACATCATGTTTAAGTGTATTTCACAAAGAGTCTTGGCTTTGGCATAGGAGACTAGGACATTGTAATATTCACTCCCTTATAAATTTAACTAGAAAAAACTTAGTTAAAGACCTACCCAAACTTGAGTTTCCAAATGATAAAGTGTGTAATCATTGTCAAAAGGGAAAGCAACACAAAATTTCCTTCAAAAAAAATAAATAAGTGTCAAATTCTCAACCTATCAAACTGGTTCACATGGATTTGTTTAGACCGTCTAGAGTTTATAGCTTTAATGGGAAGCACTATGTTTATTTTATTGTAGATGAATTTTCTAGATATACTCGGACTTTCATTTTGACTCAAAAAAGTGAAGTCTTCTCTCATTTTATCAAATATTCCAAATCTGTAGAAAATATTAGTGGACATATAATTAAATCCTTAAGAAGTGATCATGGCTGTGAGTTTGAAAATCAAGAGTTTGAATCTTTTTGTTCTCAAAATGGATATGGTCATAATGATCTCGAACCTATTGAAGAACTTTATATCACTAGTCCTTAATTTTCTAAAGCTGTAAGAACACTTAAGAACCATCATTTAGATGTTATTGTAGGAGACTTAGATAAAGGAACTCAAACTATAGATTCTCTTAGAAATCAGGTTGAACATCAAGTCTTTTTTTCACAACTTGAACCTAAAAAAATTAATGATGCAATCAATGATGAATTTTGGGTGATGGCTATACAAGAAGAACATAATCAGTTTGAAAGAAACAATGCTTGGAAACTTTTTAATAGACCTAAAGACACATTTACTATAGGAACTAAATGGGTGTTCATAAATAAGGTAGATGAAGCCGGTAATATAGTTAGAAACAAGGCTATCTTGGTTGCACAGGGCTATAGTAAATAAGAAGGAATTGACTATGAAGTGACCTTTGCACCAGTATCTAGACTTGAAGCCATTAGAATTATTCTTGCTTATGCGGCACATCTGAATTTAAAACTATATCAAATAGATGTTAGATGTGCATTCCTAAATGGGTATATAGTTGGGGATTTCGTTATTGAGCAACCCCCTAGTTTTATAAATCCTTATTTTCCAAATCATATTTTTAAATTACCAAAAGATTTATATGGTTTAAAACAAGCTCCAAGGGCTTGGTATGATAGATTAAGTACTTTTCTTATTTCCAAAGGTTTTAAAAAAGGAATAAGTGATCCTACCCTTTTAATAAAACGAATTTCCTATGACGTTTTAGTAGTTAAAATTTATGTAGATGACATTAGCTTTGGATCTTCAAGAAATTATTTATGTATTGAATTTTCTAAAATGATGAAAAAAGAATTTGAAATGATTTTAATGGGTGAACTAAAATACTTTCTGGGATTTCATATCTTTCAAAATAATAATGGTATTATTTTAAATTAAAGAAAATATACTAGGATATTCTAAAATATTTTGGTTTGGATAGCACTAAAAGTAGTGACACTCCAATGAGTACTACTTGTAAGTTGGATCTAGATGAAGACGGAAAATATGTTGATCAAACCACATACATAGGGATGATTGGAATCTTACTCTACTTAACTACTAGATGACATGAAAATATGTTTAGTGTGTATATGTGTGCTCGTTTTCTAGCAAACCCTAAGGAATCCTATTTAAATGCTCTTAAGAGAATTTTTAAATACCTCAAGCCTACACCCAATATATGACTATTCAATCCCAGAGGACAATCATTTGAGTTAGTTAGTTATTCTGATGCTGACTTTGGTGGTTGTAAGTTGGATATAAAAAGAACATCTAGAACCTGTCACTTTCTAGGAAAGTCACTAGTATCATGGGGTAGTAAGAAACAAAACTCGATTGCATTATCTACTGCAGAAGATAAATACATAGCTTCTGGTTGTTTTTGTGCACCAATTTTGTGGATGAAACACATATTACTAGATTATGGATATCAATTATTTCATTTACTTATAAATTTTGACAATATAAGTGCTATTAACATATCAAAAAACCCTATTTCACACTCTAGAAATAAACATATTTATGTAAGTCATCACTTTTTGGAAGATCATTATCAAAAAGGTGATTTCACTTTGGAATTCATTGGAACTGAATATCAGCTCGCTAATTTATTCACCAAACCATTAAATTCTGAAAGAATATATTACATCATACATGAATTGGGAATGATAAATCTTAAGTAGTAAGTATACGGTTTCACAGCTTACTGTTTGAAAGTTTACGGTTTCATAAGTCATTGTCTTAAGATTATTATTTATCTCTAATAGTTATATAGTTTTATTGTCTTAAAATTTTCTATTTCATGTTTACGGTCTCACAGTTACTATCTCTCTGTTACTATCTGGAACTTTCTGTCTTAATCAATATGGTCACACAGTTTAGAAATCACACAGTTACGATCTCACTGTGAAAGCCTGTTACGGTCTCACCATGAAATCCAATTCCGGTCTCACTGTGAAAGTCGGTTATGGTATCACCGTAAAGATGCTTTATTGTTTTATTTATATATTATAACACGTATCATGGTAATTAATTATTGTGTTCTTTTACTTTCTTGCACTTTTGATTTTACGACGCTTGGTATCCCTAGATGATAAAAACTAAATAAGTTTCACTATTTCTTCACCTGAGCTATCTTCTCTCAAACCGTAATCCCTCTCTCAACACTTCATTTCTATCTCTATATCTATCCTTCAAACCCTTGTTGAAATCTAAGGATGAAATTCCCATATTCATCAACTCTTGAGAAGAAAATATCTAATAAGAATATGAAAATAGCACCAAAGTTATCACCCAAAGGTCCTTTGAATCCAAACCCGATGAATAGAGTAGTCGTTCTGGAAAAAGAAATTTTCCCCAAGTGGCTGATGTTAAGTAAGTCCTTATTATTGAAAGTACTAAAAGAGAAAGGGTGGTTGCATTGGTTCACAAAGGAGGATAGACCGATTTACCTGAAGCTAATTTCACAGTTTTATCTATTCGTTCAATTTTATTTTGATAAGTAAGATGATTTTGTTGTGAGAAGCTAGATAAATGGTCAAAGATGTACCTTTTATTCGAGGTTATGAGCTGAATTTCTAAGGATACCTCATGAGGGTATTTGTGAGGAATACTAGATAGGTCCTCATCCTTCAAGTGAGTTCTTTTTTTTGGAAGAAGCATTGGGAAGATTAACTAGAAATGAAACAAAGCGAAGAGAAATAGCTACTGAGCTAGATGGTGAAACCAGACTTCTATTTAAAATTGTTTAGAATTAGATTATCCCTAGAAAAGGTTATTTTCTTACACTCAAGTATCAAGAGGTATTTTTGATATATCTCATGAAAAATGGTTACAAGATTAACCTATGAAAATATGTTATACTCTATATGTGTGAGTTGATAAAGACAACCTCTAAGTCAACCTCCTTGTTCTACTCAAGGTTTATCTCAACTATGCTTCATACAAAATGGTTGGTTGGACTAGTTGAAGAAGCTATTAAGGACTATGAATTTTTTCATTCCAAAGTTACAGTCAAAAGAATTAAAATTAGTTGGAATCCATGGGGAAAATCATGGGTGGAAGATAATGATTGAGTCTATGAAAAATTAAACCTGGTTGGAAACTCTTCAAGACCTAAGGATATTTCTAATCCTAGTTTGGAACTAGATGAAATTGTTTTGTATTCCACTAAAGAAGAAGAAGAATAAGAGGTTGTTGTAACTACATGGGAAATTGTTCTGGATGAGAAAGATAGTGAACTTGTTCACCAAGACTTAACTGAGAAGGAAATTCATATTCCTGAAGAATTTGTTGACTGATGCACGCCTGTTGCAGGGCATGGACAAAAACAATTATATTTTTCCTAGTGCAGCACAGTGGCTGACCAGGGTCATCTCTCTTGAGGATCCTTCTCAATTTAGTTCACTTAATTTATCTAATTCACCTAATCTTCCTCTTTTGTGGTTTTTTTATTAAATGTAAGTGATGAAAATATTTTTTGGGTTATTGATTATTTAAAATAATGACATGTGAAGCAAGAATTATAAATTAATACTACGATGAAAGTCTAAACAGAATGAATTAATAAGAAAGAACTTGGTTTTGGAGTTCAGTCTTGATTCAATAATTATTTTCCTACATGTGTTTGATTTAGTTTGATAATTCAAACATGAAATCTCATGTTTGAATCACTATTATTTTCCATAATAGAAGTAGTTTGAGTCATATTTCATTGGGGACCTTCACCCAATTAGGGACATTCGCCTCGCCCAAGCATGCTACACAATTATACCCCAAACTTAATTAAACTTTAAATAAAATTCATGAAAACCTTGAACTCACCCCAAGCCAAGTCTCGTGATTATAATCTCATTTCCAAGAGTATGAGATTACTTGGTGGAGTTGGTGAAGGAAGAGAGAGTGTGTGTGTGTGAGAGAGAGAGAGAGAGAAAGGAAGAAAAGTGGGTGGAGAAACACAAAGGCACTGATTAATTAAACAAAAATTTATATTACAAATGAAAATAAAACTAAAATAAAACTAAAATGAAAATAAAATAAAAAGAAGAAATTAGGGGGTATGAGAGGATCAGCAGTGGACCATGCCCCGGTGGGATCCCTCCTTGGCTTTGGGTGTTGAGTTGATGATTTGAGAAGGAGGCGAGGGACTCCTTTTATAGGAAGCATTCGGTACTCTGAACGTTTGCATGTTGTTGGACCATTAAATGGTCAATTAACGCATGGAACCCTTATTACATGTTGTTCATAAATGTGTTGGTCATTCACCCTCCAAATTTCAGCACATTTGGACCCCGTATGAAGGAGTTAAGAATTTTTCATTGGAGGTTTATGTTTCTGGATGAAGCTTCCAAGAAGGTTCCTCCATAAGTATGTCATTCAATTTCTGCCTTAATGACTTCAAAACTCACCTAAAATTGTTTTAGATCCGACCATATCTATTATCGTGCTATCCCAGGTTGAAACACATCATTTGAATGTGTTTAGGCTGAGTTTGGGTTCTATTACTGTGGTGGGGTCCACGTTGTCCGCCTGAAAAAATTCACAAGTTCAATGAATTTTTAGGCCCTTTAGATGTACAAATCAGCTCTTGTTCCAGAAGAAAAAATAGGAGGAAATAAAATCAGAATTATAAAAAAAAATCACAGATTTTGGACATATATTTTAAGATAAATGACAAAAATACCTTTATGGTCAAAATCTGTCCAAAATCTAGAATTATTCACTTTTCTCAATTATGCTCATTTTCATTATAAAATTCAAATTACCCATTATTTTAATAAAACATGTAAATACATGGGGTTTATCATTGAAAAATATTAAAAAATACTCATTATTTGATCAAAAATATGCACGTAAATTTGCTCTGTCAAATACCCTCACACTTAAACCATGTTTGTCCTCAAGCACAAAATCTCGACATGGAAATCAGAGGACACCAATGTTATTAATATTGAAATTCCAATGCAATAAAATCAAACAATTTTAAATGTAAAATAAAACTTTCAAAAATATGCATAAAATATCAATTTAATTTCCCATTTTTCAAAGAAACAAATAATACACACACATTTTACTTTACCCCTTTGAAAATTGATGGAACTTCTCATTTCATTCATTCAAGCTCCTTGATTCATTTTTATTAAAAATTTCAAGTCATGATTTACCTCAATTTTGATTGTTTTATCTCATCAATCATGATACAATTCAAGTAGAGTTATGCGCATATCATGAGTACATTATTCTTATCCATAGGCTTGTAAATGAACTAATTTCTCCACTTTGTAAAGACAAAGACACATAAAATCATGAGGACTTTCAATAAAGGTTCAAATGAATCTGAAGATTAAGGTTGGAAGGATTTTATGCTTTAAAAATTAAGGCTCAAGGAGGAGTTTAAAATCTTAAGTACAATTCATGATATCAAAAGTAAAAGTGTAATGAAAATTTCCCCTTTAAAGTAGCAACACCCACTTCCAAAAACTCAAAGAAAATGTTATGATCAAATTATGAATAATGAATGATTTGTGCACCCTCTTGAATATATATTTTTTTAATTTTGTACTTTTTTTCATTTTTAAAAAAATATTATTAGATCAAACCTCAGATGCATCACCTAACCACATACGATCAGAAGATCGTCAGTCTAGAAAATGGTGATTTTTGGTTCTCTAAAATCACAACCCATTTTTCTATTTCTTTGGATATTTTTTGTCATTTTTTTGTCATTTTTTTCAATTCAAGAGGGGAAAAAATAGAGTATGATGAATGATTTCACAACATTTTACAATTCCAAAAATAACACCCCCACACTTCTTCTTAACAATGTGTATCATCTCATCCACCATGATTCCCTTTACCCCACACTTTAACATTAAAATATCATGAAAATACCAAGAGTAGGGTAGGAATGGATAAAAATGGATTGAAACATGGCTCATCCCTATAAAGGTCATTCATGGTCTCTATGGGCTTAAAGAAGGATTGATGTAAAGGTGGTGTTTTAAGGATAAGTGGCTTATGCCTCAATCATTTTAAATGTGTTTTTTCACAGTCATATCTTTGACAAGTTTCAATACAAGTTCTAGTCGATTACATGTCCCAAGATCACACAAGAAATATGCTCAAGAATAAATAGGAAGTACTTGGTATAGAAATAATCTCGGGAATGAGAAATATAACATTGGACAATCACTCATGGAATGAAGAATAATAATAAATCAATTCACATAAATTTCAGAAATTCAAATCCTGAAAGATGGTAGGGAAATTTCATTTACATGAATTAATTAATTCCTTCAAATCTTGAGTCATCATTTCAATATCTATGCTTCATATTTAAAAATTCAATTCTGTATTTGAATAATTTAATCATATAAACATTGAAATCTAAAACATGGCATCATTGGGTTCCTAAGAAACTCATGTCTCCTGATAAGTCGAGTAAAACATTAATTCAAGTGTGGGCATGAAATTTTATCTTTAAAGCTCAAAACATGTTGTGGACTTACATGTGGAGAGTTTAAAAGATAAAACACTAAAATTGAACTCCCTTTTTCCATGAAGTTTAGTCCTTCCCCTTCACTATCTGGGGATGCCTATTATGAACCTATAAAAGAAAACAACTCAATTAAGCATAAGGATCATGTCATTTATGCTCGAAAAAGATAGAGGGAGTGGGCTAAATTCTATAATACTTCCTAAGAAATGAAATTGAAATATAAATTCCTAGAAATCATGTAAAGATAAATCTTGGTATGATCCCCCAATTGGGCCTTGAATTTTTACTGCCTCTAGAGGGTAGTACCAGTTGTTATCCAAAGTCCATTGGATGATGAAGCTTCTTTGATTTGAACCACCACATGTGGATTTTCCCAACTTGTGCTTCATCCTTGTTATTGAGGGATGATCTATGGATAGACTACACCATAACCTCCCCCTTCACAATGAGGTATATCTTGCATGGTGGGGGTAGGATGAAGTATGTACCATCCTATTCCTAGGTTGCTACTTGTGCAACCTTATTATCTTCCAGTACTAGCTTCATGGGGGCTGCAAGAAGAGAATAATCTTGTTTGATTTTCTTAGGCTCAGCTACCTGGATCTCTTGATGGAGCTCCTCCAATGCATGTTCATTGAAATCAGGGAGCTCCATGTGTTCCTCAATAGGTGCATATCCACTGTATTCTTCATATTCCTCCAAGTCATAGAAAAGAATGTCTGATTCTGTATAATCAAAACAAGAGGAAGTGATGTACAAATCTGTTATAATAAAATCAGAAGAGATGGTGTCAATTAAAGGTTCTACTCCCTGAGTTTTTTCAGCTTCAATATCTGCCTCAGTGGTAAGTGCATCTTAGATTATGATGGTGGAAGTTGAAGGCAGGTAGTCGGGCTCCTCCACCTTGAGTTTGTCCTCAAGTTCATGGATGTCTTTTGTGAAATCTAGGAAGACTAGTGGCACTTTCTTCTTGGCATCAAATCTTTTTAAGTCTATTTGAAGTTCATCAACCATCGCCATCAAGTATTTCGGTGAGATCCATGTTGTAATGCCTCTTTGCACCTACTAGACCATTATCATCAGCGCATCATCTCTTCGTTGGAGGGCCTCCTCAGTGTAGTCATGTTCTTTCACCTGTGAGTAATTTTCAGTCCATGTAGAATAATAATCATTTGAATTCATCTTGGAAAGAATTTTTTTTTAAAAAAATGAAATCTAACTATGATATGAAAATAGGAAAAGTAAATGAATAACTGATTGGCTCCCCGAAAATGGTGCCAGTTTCGATGCACGCCTGTTTCGGGGCATGGAAAAAACAATTATATTTTTTCTATTGTAGCACAGTGGCTAACCAGGGTCGTCTCTCTTGAGGATCCTTCTCAATTTAGTTCACTTAATTTATCTAATTCACCTAATCTACCTCTTTTGTGGTTTTTTAATTAAATGTAAGTGATGAAAATATTTTTTGGGTTTTTGATTATTTAAAATAATGAAATGTGAAGCAATAATTCTAAATTAATACTACAATGCAAGTCTAAATAGAATGAATTAATAAGAAAGAACTTGGTTTTGGGGTTAAGTCTTGGATTCAATCATTATTTTCCTACATGTGTTTGATTTAGTTTGATAATTAAAACATGAAATCTCATGTTTGAATCACTATTATATTCCAGAATATAAGTAGTTTGAGTCTTATGTCATTGGGGACTGTCACCCAATCAGGGATATTCACCTCGCTCAAGCATGCTACTCAATTCTACCACAAACTTGATTAAACCTTAAATAAAATTCATGAAAACTTTGGCCTCAACCCGAGCCAAGTCTCGTGATTAGACTCTCATTTTTTAGAGTATGAGATTACTTGGTGGAGTGGTAGAAGTAAGAGAGTGTGTGTGTATGAGAGAGAGAGAGATACAAATGAATAAAAGTGGGTGGAGAAACACAAAGTCATTGATTAATTAAACTTAAATTAAAATTACAAATGAAAATAAAACTAAAATAAAACTAAAATGAAAATAAAATAAAAATAATAAATGAGGGGGGAATAGAGGATTAGAATAAGCCCATGCCCTGCTGGTATCCCTCCTTGGCTTTGGGTGTTGAGATGATAATTTGAGAAGGAGGCGAGAGCCTCCTTTTATAGGAAGCATTCTGTACTCTGAAAGATTGCACATTTTTGGACTAATAAATGGCCAATTCACGCGTGGACCCCTTCTTTAATGTTGTTCATAAATGTGTTGTACGTTCACCCTCCAAATGTCAGCACATTTGGACCCTGGATGAAGGGTTTATTAATTTTTCATTGGAGGTTTATGTTTCTGGATGAAGCTTCCAGGAATGTTCCTCCAAAAGTATGTCATTCAATGGCCACCTTAATGACTCCAAAACTCCCCCAAATTTGTTGTAGAGTCGTCCCTATATATCCTAGTGATATACCATGTGGAAAAACATAATTTTTATGTGTTTAGGATGAGTTTAGATTCCATTATGGTGGTGGGGTCCATGCTATCCCCCCGAAAAAATTTCCAACTTCAATGAATTTGTAGGCCCTTTAGATGGACAAATCAGCTCATGGTTCAGAAGACAAAATTGGAGGAAATAAAATCAGGATTCTAAAAAAAATTAATCAAAAAGTTTGGACATATATTTTATGATAAATGACAAAAATACCCTTGTGGTCAAAATCTTTCCAAAATCCAGAATTATGCACTTTTCTCAATTATGCTCATTTTCATTATAAAATTAAAATTACCCATTATTTTAATAAAATATATAAATACATGGGGTTTATCATTGAAAAACCGTAAAAAATAATCCTTATTTTATCAAAAATATTCACGTAAATTTTCTCTGTCACTGATCTGGAAGAACAGCCTCTTCTAAAGAAGAATATGTTGCTAAGGTAAGTGAAAAGGATGTTGTAGAAGAGCATATAGAAGAAGATCATTATTTTATGCAAGAATTTTCTTATGAGGTACATGTGGAGGAACAAGCTATTCCTGAAATTATCCCATCTTCTAAAGAGATAATGGATCAAGCCTTTCAGTTGGCTAGAAAGGAAATGGTTGAGGCTATTGAGGATGAAACCTTAGAATTAGATCAAGGATCTAAATCTATCGGTCCTGAGAAAGATGAACCTATTGAGGGGGAGAAATCCCCAAGTCTGTAAAGTTTTGAAGTGAAAAATCCAGTTGATCCAAGATCTGTAGATACATGGTATAAATTCCCTAGTTGTTTTGATGTGAATGATTCCAAGGAAGTCTTAGTTAAAGGTATAGATATGTTTACTATGTTTCAGTTGAAACTAGCATATGCTCCTGAAATTGTCTCTACAAAGAAACCTGAGCCTTTCTCAACTCCCAGTTCTGAACCTTCATAAGAACCTTCTACCATGGTAAGTAAGGATTATTTGAATGCTTTTGGAGCTACCCTCTGGGCTGGAGTTGAAAAGATCATGAATACCCAACCTACTCCTATAACCAACATGAGTGAAAAAATATGTTATCCTATAGTTGGAAAATATCATATGGAAGATTCATACCAATATGCTTCATGAGATTAAAGAGTTTAGAGTTGATAACAAACAACTCAGTGATGAAGTAAAGACTCTCAAAGGTATAGTTGAAGAAACATAGAGAGTGATGAACTCAAGAACAAAACCTGTTTCTCATCCTGTTAAGGATATTGGTAGTCAGATTCTAGAGGAAGTAGCCTACCTGATACAACCTAATATAACCTCCTTGGATGACAAGGTAGCTGAAAGAAACAAGAAAATTGTTCAAGAGATGATTGAGCTTGTTATTGGTCTTAAAAAGATGAGTGATGAGTATAAGGGTTGTCTCCAAAAAGTCCTAAATCAACTGAAGTCCCTTACTTCAGTTTTTACTACTTCTAGTGCCTCTAGACAATCATCTCAACCCTCTTTGGACACTGATCTACTCCGAACAACTGTTAAAGAAGAACTACAGTCTGTGCTCAATTGTTTTGACAAAGAGTCTCTATCTGAGGTTGTCAAGAACAATGATAGAGTTCTTGATATAGTGAGAATTAATTTAAAAATAGAAAATGATTTTCAAGAAGAGATTACTAAGAAGGTGGACATATAATTCAATAGGATCTTCTGGAAGCATGACATGACCAGCAATTTCAAATACCCTATAGATAACCTAAGAATCCCTCCTGTCACTCAATCTTTCAAAACTCAAGTCCAAAAGCTCAAATCTTTCACTAATTTATTGGAAAAGTTTATATAGAACAAAGATGACTTTGATAAATCCATGCAGTATGGTGGTGAGATTATTGCTGACTTCATCAAGCTTTTGAGACCTTATCTTCATGTAAAGATTACTATTATTGTAGATCCTACAGCTGCACCCCTGAGATCTGGTTTTCCTACCTTCTCATCCTATTCACTTATCTCAACTTCTATGTCTGTATCTCTGGCTCTGAGTCAAATCAGACTTGTTATCCTTGACCAGCAATTTCCTCGGTCTTCCACTGCACCTACCTTGTCCCCTTCTATTTTTTAAGGCATCCCATTACATTCTCTTTCAACTGGTTCACTCCCTTATTCCACTTCTACCTCTGCTCTTATGTCTTCTTCTGATGTTGCTACCAAGGGAAAAGAGAAGACAACCACTACTGAAGAAAAGTGACTACTATCTTTTGATAAGGATATTGTTTAATTTTTTTAACTACTATTTGTAATGACACTTTTTTATCTAATGCATTGTGAACTCTTCTTATCTGTACTCTTCATTACTTATTTACTATTTTTGATAATCCCAAAAGGGGGAGAAATATGTACTCTAAATGCACACTGAGGAAGAGGCACATTCACTAAAAATAGATCTCTCTCTCACATGATTTTTGATCATCAAAATGGGGGAGATTGTTGGCCTCCTCATGTTTTAATCATGTTTTAATGATCACAAATCCTATACATTCTGTAAAACTTGTTAATCCTATTTAATCTATCTAAAATCATGTGTACAGATGATTAGTTTCTTTGTGCATTAAATAATTATTGTAAACGATATTTTAGTTTGTGTTATAGTGGATTTCCTTGATAAATGATTGAGTCTAATACATTCTATGAATATCACTCTTTATGTCTGTGTACAGATATTTGTCTATGTCTGAGAAACCGTGAGTCGGCCACCTGTTATGTTATTCTAGAAAAGGACCCAGACACCGTGACTAGACATTGTGACCATCCGGACACCATGACCAGACACTGTGACCATCCAAACACTATGATTAGACACCATGACCATCCAGACACCGTAACCAGACACTATGACCATCAAGACACCGTGACCAAACACCGTGATTAGACACCACATATTTTCTACCGGTTCCTAATCTTTATATAACTATGCCATCATGACTATCTCATCACTCAAAGGCAAAGAAGGAGACAGTGTTTCAAGGAGACACCATTTCAAGGAGAAACTATTTTAAGGAGATGCCATTTAAAGGAGACACTAATTCAAGGATACATCGTTTCATGGAGACTCTGTTTCCCGATAGACTGTGACACTGTTTCATAATCTGTTTTTTCATTTTTCAATTTAATATCTAACGGTCATATTTGAAGCTTTTAAATTCACTTACATAATTAATTTTTCTTTATAGACATGTCACCTAATAGTATGAGGTAAGAGGTGCAGAATTTATGCATCATGTCAACTCCAACACATGAACCCCAAGAATAAAAGGGAAGTGCGGCCCAAAAACAAGTGTGTGCATGATAACGAAGAAGCACGAGAATTACTAAGAAAAACCGACACACAAAACTCAATAAATCTGAAGAACACACGAATCATTCACTATGATACCATTGATCAGAGTTGAGAACATCTTTTCAATACCAACTCCATGAATAATACGATCTAGATCTAACTGCAAACTAGATCACCATACATGTGATACTCTGTTTCTCGCAAGAGGACCAGATTCTTACATCTGTTTCATCCAAGAAGTACAAAGCTGCATAGAATAACACTCATAGAACTTCTAACCTCATCTCAAAATTTTTTCTATATTGTGTATTATTTTTAGCTTTCCAGCAGTGTGTCTGTGTGTGTATAAAAACATACACTATCTCATATATTAAACTGAAGGATACACGATATTTGTCCACTCAAATCTTTTTACACTTGCTTACTCCCATGGATAAGTGTGGAAGAGTTCCATGTGTGACCTGTTTTTTTATACCCATAAAGAACTATGGAAGATGTCATGTGACCCGGACAGTCCTGTCTATTGTTTTTTCCCCGATCTAGGGTGTAGATCACGTTTAATAATATAAAATTCTTGGTGGTAGGTGATCACCAAGTGGAGTGGATTAGGCCTTGGCTTGAGACTAAACCACTTGTTTTATATCCAATGTGTTATTTAATTTTGTTTTCCCTGTTTTACTGTATAATTTAGAAATCACTAAACATGATTTGATATTTAATCTTGGAAAGACATTATAATGGATTTGAATTATTAGAATAGCTTCAAAAGTAATGTTAATAATTGATATTATGATTACTGAGAATTAATCAATCTTTTGAGAAGTTATTTAAATAGTAAAACTTTCATAATCGTATTACTTTGATTAACAGGGCTGTATTTATTTGGGGACCTTTTTAAGAATACTTTTCAAACAAAAATTTTTATTCATACTCAATTCACCCCCTCTTGAGTACTCTAATCCAACCAAAAATATTGATTTAAAACCACAATATATGTTTTAGTTAATTCAATGTCATTAAATAATAATTATTAAAAAATATGTTTAAGAAATTCACTCAAAATATTTAAACATAAATATTCCAGAAATATATTGTATATGAATGCATGAAGAAATAGTAAATTAAAAAAATTATTTTACATAAAAATAACACAATTCACTTTTCTTAAATAAAATATATTTTAATTTTGGAAATCAATAAAATAATTGAAATTTTTTATATTAGTATACAGTTAGTAAAAAATAATGAGAAAAGGATACTCAAATTTTCAAAACAATAAAATTTTTACAGGTGGAAACATGCATCTGTAACAATTTAAATCAAAAAAACATGATCCATTACTGAAATAAAAAATTTATTCATCATTAAAAAAATAATTCATTATTAAAAAATTAATTCATCATTACTTATAAAAAAAATTATACATTTGAAAAAAATTACTCATTGTTAGTTATAAAATGTTAATTAACCATTAGAAAAAAATAATTCATCATTACCCAAAAAATAATAATTCACTATTACAAAAAAATAATTAATCCTTAAAAAAGAATTATACTTCATTAAATATAAAAAATTAATTCACCATTTAGAAAAAATATATTAACTTAAAAAATAGAATTAAAAAATTAATTCATCATTTGAAATAAAATTAATTCATCATTGGAAAAAAAATTAATTCATTGTTTGAAATAAAAAATTAATTCATTGTTTAAAAAAATATTGATGAATAGTGAATTATTCCTAGTACATGTTGAACATAGAAACCATTTTGATTTTTAAAGCTATGTAAACTACTAAATTTGAAGCTTTTACAGAATACTTAAATAGATATAATTTCCATATAATTCTAATGAATCAATAATATCTTAATTTTGATATGTATTTAATGATATACAATTAATATATTATAAAAACATGAAATATAAAATGCCAAAAAAATATAACAATGAACCAATATTTAAGGTATATAAAATAAATTTTTTATGTATCATATCGGTGAATTAAATGAAGAAAAAAATTCTAATATTTCTAATGAAATAAATGACAAGTTATTCCAGTTATAAATGAATGAGATAAAAAAGAAACAAAATGATTCTCAGTTTTGAAAAATTCAGAATTTCATATCTCTTTTATTATCATAGGATAAACGGTGTACCCCTTTAACTATAAAAATAGACATTAATTTATTCTAATAAATTTTGAAAAATGGGTTGTGTTTCACTTGGGACATGTTTTGAAAGAAACTGATCAATATAGTGTATATTATAATTTATAAACAGTTGAAAAGATTAATTCATTTAATACTGAAAATATTATTTGATAGAAAAAACATGAATCATGTTTAGGCTTAAATGTGAACATGTTAGATAATGAATTATACAATTTTTTAATTTAATAAAATTCATATTCACATGTTATATTTCAAATAAAATATCAAATAAAAAATATCACTAAAACACAATTTATAATTAATATAAATAGAGGATTTAAAAAATCAAATCAAATATTAAGATTTATTTATGTATTTAAAAACATAAAATAGTATGTAATCAAACAATATATAAATACATATATTCACATGCACAAACAACACTTTCAATAAAGACAACATCTAATATTTCTCCAATGGAATTCCCCCACATGTGAATCATAATTTTTGTAAGATATGGATTTAGTCATGGTTCTTTACATGTTATCATATATATCTACTCTACTAACTGCAACTTTCGCTCTCAGGGTAAATTCCAAAATGAGATGAAACTTCCTATATATATTATTTGTCCACTAGTATGTCCTAGGCTCTATGGAAAGTACCACTTAAGTAGTGTTTTCATAATAAACATGATCATGTTCTATACTATTGGGAACAATACAAATTTCCATGAAAAATATGGGTATCTATACTTCCTCCATAGCTACATTAGAATCCACTATATAATTATATTCTACTATATAATCAGAGACAAATGGTTTTTTTTATCTTCTCCATCACACAGCACTACCATTATGGAAAATTACATAGCATTACTACAACTTCATATCATTGTGATCTATCTTGAAATAAGTATTAGTATATCTTCTAAGTACTACTTCCTCATCTCCTCCATACATGAGGAATATATCCTTTGTATGAGTCATGCACATAATGATTAATATTACATCTTCCCAGTGCAACTCACCTGGATTATCATGATATCATCCCACTATTCTTAATGAAAAGGAAACAACAAACCTTTTATATAAAATTTCATACATGATATATCCAAATGTCAAGGTATAAGGGATTCTTCTCATTATTTTAATCTCCTCCTATGTTTATGTATAGATTCTATTAGATAAATTTATACCTTGTGACATTGAAAATAAACCCCTCTTGGATTATTCAATTATTTAGCTCTTGAGTATGTTTTCAATATATATAAATTGACTCAACCTGAGATTCCATTGAGATATATCTCGATAGATGTTCATCTCTATAATGTAGGATGGTTTGCATATGTATTCTGTGGAGAAGAACTCATTTAAGAAAGTATTAACTGACTGTAAGACATGAAATTTATTTCCAATACATAATATGGAATCAAAATATAATACTCTGAAAATTATGGAATTTATATTAACCATATTATATACACATGGATTTCCTTTGTTCATGAAGAAACCAAATTATCATTTGGCCTCATCAAAATGAACATTCCCTGATCGTGATGCCTACATCAACCCATATGTTGATCTCTATAGCTTTCACACATTATTGGCATTGATTGACTTCATAATCCCTTCAAGATGGGTAATATAGGTGTCATCAACAAACATTCCTTTTAGAAAATATTTTTTCACATACATTTTAAAAAATTAAAAATTAGGGAATGTTTCTATTACAATTAATATTCTAATGGATTTAAGAATTACTACTGGTGATAAGGTTTTTCTATAGTCTAATCCATAATGTTTCATGAAAACCATTTATATTAAAATTTCATAATATGTATTTTCCTTAACATCCATGTCCAAGTTTTTTTAATAAACATTTCATCATGAATGTATTTAAAACATTTGAAAGGTCTAAAAAAATCCAAACATGATTTTTTACTTGGAATCCATATCATAATGTGTGGAATCATTCTATTTAGAAATATCATTGGATTCCACTAATTCCTCATAGGTTAATGGTTCATCATTGTCATGGAATAATGTGTCACCTCATTCATGGATATTAAAATCATAATGATCTATTTCTTAAACCACTCAAGTTTACCTATGGAGTGATTTTGTCGCAAGAACATCTTTATCTTCAATAGTCACTTGTGGTGATTTTTCTCATACCCAATCTCATTAATATAGATAAAAACATCAAAGAAGTCAGTCTTACTCCCAATAATTTAATTACAAGGGTATCCCCTTCCTTGAAATGTGATGTTTCTTTCCATAGTAAATTTTATATCTTGAGGGTTATATTGGTAAAATCCATTGTTTTATATATCATAACCTATAAAAATTCGTTTTATAATTGAGGGTACTATTTTTTCACTCAGTATATTCCAAAAGAATGCCTCATATCCTAATATAAACATATGTGACAGTTGGGTTTTTTCCACACTAATACTCACAAGAAATAAAATATGTTACTTTTGATGGTACTTAGTTAACATAATATGAAACTATCTTCAACGCATATCCCATAGAGGATAATGGAAGAGTTTCCAGACTCATCATTGATCTGACCATGTCTAGTAAGGCCTGATTCACCCTTTTAATATCACAATTAAACTATGGTTTATTAGTAGGAGTGAATTGGGTTACTATCCCATGCTCTTTCATGTTATCTATTAATGTTTGGTTAATATACTATAGTCTCCATTTTGAGTGATGTTTTTAACATTCTTACCATAATAGTTTTATATTTCATGTTTTTATTCCTTAAATATCTGAAAGGAATATGTCCTATACCACATTAAGAACATATAACCATATATACTATAGTAAATAAAAAATATAATGAATAATTAAATCCCACCCCTTTTATCTACTTGAAACAGACCACATACATCAGCATGAATTAATTCCATTTATTCAATGGATCTTACTCCTTTCCAAGAGAAGGGTGATTTGGCCATTTTTAATTGTAAACAAGCATGAAATACATCTAGGGGATTCAAATTACCATAGTATAAATACCATTACTGATGTAATTTCTATAAATTCTACTCATTTACATGACCCAACCCAAGGTTTCATAGTAAGGTTTTATATGAGTCATGTTTGTTGGATTTGTTATTGATTCACATTAATGGGTTTTCAAGTTCATTTATAGTTAATCAATTATTATTATGTTCCATACCATAACATATTATATCCCTTTTAAAAAGAAATAATTTATATAATGAATTGAAATAAAATACCACTTTTTCTAGAATTGAAAAAGAGGCTATGTTTCCGATAACATAAAGTAGATAATAACATTTATTAAATACAATAGAAAACCCACTTAAAAAAGTCATATGATAATCGACACTTCCAATGTTTACATACTAGAACTATTTTCATTATGAATACCCACCTCACCTTGTTCAATATTCTTAAATCTACTTGGTTTCTATATATGAATAAAAATGTGTGAGGTATATGGTATTTCTAATAACTATTATGTAGATAATAAAAAATTGTATTCAATGACAAAAAAATACCTGAAGTAGATTTTTTCACTTGATTATTATTACTATCTATGTAGTTATTCTTCAAGGGGACATTAATTCCACACAGAAAGCAGACATACTCATACTAATTTCCCCCTCCATATCTTCGGCGTTTTCTTATAATAGTGCATAAGTTTATATGGCTTACCATTATCCTTAGACCTCTTTTCCTTACCCTTAATCCTCTTGTTCACTATAAGGACTAATGAATCAGTATTCATCATATCCTTATCTATATATTTAAGTAATTCTATTAGATTTGGGAAAAACCTTTCCCTAATATTCATATTTTAATTAACAACAAATGTAACGAATTTGGGCAGTAAAGAGGTAATAATGAGAATCACTGTTAGTTCTTGGTCCATCTAGAACAAAATGGAGTCAAGTCATTCAATGCACCATATTATATTGAGTATATGTGGTTCTTATTGATTCCCTTATACTATTCTACACCTAAATAGTGAACATAAAATATCATATCTTTATTTCCTAGAACTCTTATGATATATCTGCTAGAGATAAGTTAGTATTTTTATCTACCTTAGTCCTCATTCATTGTATATTTTTTACTAGACATAGAGTAAAACACGAAACACTTTACTTCTAGTGATTCTTCTATATGCTTATTATACATGTATTTATCTACCTCAACCCCTTCATAAGGAAGATCAGAAGGAAGCGAGGACTCTAGAATATAGAGCTTTCACTCTTGTTATAGCACTATGTGCAAGCATCCATTCCACTCCTACAAGTTTTAGTCGATCATGATATTTTCTTTATCTAGTATCAATTGTAGTGATAATGGTACAATGGTGTTGGTGAGTTCAATTTTTTATATTAAAAAAATAACATTATAAGTTTGTACTTTATGTTGATTATATTAAAAAAATAACATTAGAAGTTTGTACTTTATATTGATTACTGATTTTGATATTATTTATTAGTTAATTAAATAATTAAATATCTCTAATTATTTTATAAAACCTCAATAACCCTCACTACTAGATTCAAAATGTTTTTTTTTTGAAGTTTTTTAGTAGAAAGTATCGATAAAACCTCTCCTTATAGTTTACAATCATTATATACACCACTAATCAAAGAGTTTCATGGTATGATTTAGACTTGTCAAATACATTGAATCATGGTTTCCTGAACTATTTAGTAATGTCATAGATTATCATTATTGTAAACATTGATACTAATTACTGTAACTAAGGTGCACAATTGATGCTGGTGGATTATGAATTTAATAACATTCAACACCAATGTGACAAAAATCTATCACCTCTACAAATTTGTTCCCTTTTAAGGTCTGAGTATCTTGTGTGAATGATGGAAGCATAAAATTAAAATATATAGAGTAACTCATTTGAATCAAAGACCAATCAACATTATCTCAATTATAAAGTTCAATTCTCAGAGGATTTGAATGGAACCCTTCTATATCATCCACACACTCAATCAAAAATCAACATGCATGTCGATCTTTGGATTTTGAGTGCTAGCATGGAGCTCTGACGACTCTTCAGACGTTATAATAATCACCTCATTCTCGTCCCTTTAAACTGTGAAAGTGTCCATTGATAAAATGATCAGAAGGAAACATTCTATCTATAGTATATAGTGTTAGAGACATTATCTCAATTACAATTCAATTAATTGTACATATATTAACCTTCTCCTCTATTTATATAATGGATGGCCAAAATATCCAATAAGGGTTCCCTAACCCCATTATATCTAACAACCATTAAATAAAAAATAAATGAAATTTTATGATGAACTATCTACCTCATGAATATCATTTATATTCCATCACATAATTTTAATTTATAATAAATATATTAAAAAAATGTTCCATTTAATCAACTAGTAATTCCTATATAATTAAATGAACATTGAATATTAAAATAATATTTGTTCATATTATATCATTCCACATATTCAAATAATTAATATTTAATACATATAGTAAATAAATTAAATCCAATTATTATATACTCAAACAATAATTAGTTAATTTAATTTTTTGGTGATTCTTAATACATGGAAAACTCTCAGACTCCGTGGTAGGGCCCACCATGTCCTATACACATTTTCACCGAAATATGAAAAATTATTGAATATGATATTATGTGTTACCCTCTTGGCCCTTATCTCAATATTATTGAAGACTATTCATATACTAAGATCAGTGTTTGTAAACTTATCAGGGCACCTAAATAGCTCATTAATATCAATTAAAATGACAACAATCCAATTAGTACATACAATGTAATATCACACATATTTATTCAAGAAAAAATATCATTTATAATGTTTGGATCATTATATCCCCTTATTATAAAGTTTTTACTCTAAATTTAATCTCTTATTCTTGGTGGATAATAAATGATGGTACTTATTTTTCATTGTTTCCTTCTGATCCCATATAGCAGTATCATATTTAAAATTCCACCAGAAAACTTTGGAAAGTTGATTTTTTCTTTTTTGTACAGAATTATCTCTAAGATTTAATATCTTCAACAGATGATCTGCATATTTGAGTTCATTCTCCATTATTACCACCTCTAGATTCAATATATGAGTGGGGTCATTTATGTACTTCCTTTGGAGAGATACATAGAATACATCTTGAACATAATCCGAGTTTGGTAGAAGTTTAATCAGATATTCCACCAATCTTATTAAATTAAGGCTTTTTAAATTATTCAATGTGGCTAGAGTTAATATTTATCTTCAATATAAACCACAATAATCTCTTGCATGGGGATATTTGAAGGATAAAATTTTCTCTAACTCCAAACTCTACTATTCATTGAAAATTTTAAGAATATCTATTATACTAACTCTGAGAAGCCTTTATATATTTTTTGATGGATTAAACCTTCTATATCATTTATTTAATAAGATCAGTTCCAAGTAACTTTCATTCACCAACATCACCCCATCATGTATGATTTTTACATCTCTTACCCTATATATATTCATATAGATACATTTGAATAATCATGTGGAAGCTATTGATGTTTGATAACTCAACTAAATAGAGTTGTTGATACCATATTACTTTAAATTCCATTAATCTAGATCTCAATAGTTCTTCAGGTTTATGAATAGACCTTTTTGATTGTTCATCATTTGTGTGTGATTGGCCATATAGAAATTCAATTTTTAATTAGATCATGTTGAATAATTTACTATAATTTATATGTGAAATATGACCATGAGTTGAAATGATAAAATTTGGTACCCCAGCAAACCTCACCATTCCTTTAAATATATCATTTCTAGTTTTTCAAGAGATAAATTTTCTCGAATAATGATTAATTAGGATTTCATAGTGAGTTGATCCATTATAACCTATATCACATTTATTCATTTGTATTTATTTATGTGACCAATGATAAAGTACATGGTGATATTCTCCCATGTCCATGTGTGGGTGAAATGGTTACGTCACCCCCTTGGGCTTATGTCACATTAATTTAACTTGATTACATACCCACAAATTTGCAGTTTACTCAAAAATATCAATCATTATATTTTCCCCTAAAAAGTATTATCAAATATAAAAATACATCTTGAAACTTATAGGATGGTTGGAGAAAGATTTGATATGCATTTTATCCAATATCATTTTTTTATATTAGGTGATAAAGGTAAAATAAATTCTTGTTTGAAACTATATGATACTATCTTCATTGATGTGGAATTCATGAATCAACCCATTACTTCTTCCAAATTTTTTTGAAGCTCTAAATCAACATTGTAACCCTTTTTAGTCTTCCCTTATATAAATGGGTTCACAATCAATTGGGAAAGGTAGGATTTATTCCCTATTATTATTATTTTTAGAAATATCCTTTACATTTTCATGATGATATGGTCTTTTTCAATCCACAACATGGACATTTTGGTAGATTAATATATGATATGAGAATCAATTACCTCATTATAACTTTCAGGAAGGCAGTGAATTGAGAAATCATAGTCATTAATCATCTCCAACCATCTTCATTGACACGTGTGGATCTCCTTATATGGTAATATAATGTTTAAACTCTTTTGACCAATATATGTGTCACATTTCTAAATATAGGGTTTGGGAAAGCAAATATTCAAAGTTAATATCACAAATTATAACTTCAAATAATGCATTAGGTAGATATTCACATGGATCCTAAACATTCATTAGTCATAGGCTATCAGTTTCTCATTCCTCATGAGTACAAAACCCAATACATAAATTAATGAATCGTTGTATAAAACAAACCCTTATCCAATTGAGGGTTGTGTGTGATTAATAATAGTTATTATCCTCTTATGGATCTCCTCAAATATTTCCTCACATTATTCTGTTGAGAGATACCATGCCCATTTCTATGTTAACATTTTTTGTGGGCCATTCAATCATGAGAAAATTATCACGAATCATTCATAGTAGATAGCTAATCCAAGAAAACTATTGATTTTTAGAAAATTTTAGGGTCTCATACATTCCTTAATTTTCTTTTATTTTTGAAAGGTCTATATAAATTACCTCAATTTTGGTCATGTTACCCAATAATGTGACTTGCTACATCCAAATGTTGCACTTTCCAAACTTCTCAGAAATAATATTCTTTTTTAATGGTACTAAATAATCCATAAATACTCTTCATGTTCCCCATTTTTCTTGGAGTAAATTTTAATATAATTAATAAATAAAACTAAAATATTTTAAATATAGTATCTAAAGATTCTATTCATCAAATTCATGAAGATTTTATTGGAATTAGTATGACTGATCATAATCACTGTGAACTCATAGTGTCTGTATCTTTTATGGAATTATTTATTCTGAATATATTCCTTATTCATATTTCGTTGATGATAACCAAAATGAATATCCACCTATATGATTTATAAATCTCATCAATCTGGATTGATCCAATCATCAATAATTTACAGTGGATTCTTTTCAATTATTGAGATTTTTTTAACCTCCTGACAAACATTGAGCATCTGCATTGATCCATCCATTTTTATAGACAAATAGAAATGTTGTGTCCTAATGTGTTGCACTAGAGTGTATTAACCCATTGTACAAATGATCTTGTATCTTCTTCTTTAACTCCTCTATTTTGATCAAGGATATCATGTAAATTCTTTAAGAGATTTTGTTAACTAGGCGTATGATTTTTTTAGGTAAATATATCTCACATAAGTTTAGAATACCAAGAATCTATTCTTGAAATATATGAATATATTCCCTTATGAATTGAATTTACTCAGGTTTTCTAATATCCTATAAGAAAAACATTTTATAAGGATACTCTTTTTATTAACTATCAACACCCATACTATTGATTTATTTTGAGAAGGAGATTCATGGACTTACATGCCTCAATACAGGAGCATGGGATGATTTATAATATATATATATATATATATGTATATATAGATAAAATTTTGTAAATAGTTGATGTGATAACTATTAATTAGATATAATAAATCTCTAGTATAACATCTTGTTCCACCAAGGGAATTATTATTAGATTCAGTACAAGAATATACTCATAGATTATAATAGGAAATGATTCCAACACATGTGTTTAAATGATCAAACCTCTTGGTATTTTTATAGATTAATCAACATCAAGGTATCAGGTATGTTATTCAGCAGTTTTAGAAAACATGTATGATATAAGGGCATGTATAGAAAAATAATCAAATAAATGTTTTTCAATATTGTGTTAATATGAATTTTACCATCTATAATGAAATGTTTATGTTTCACAATATTAGTAATGATGAAAAAATAATTAAATTTCTCCCTTGGCATTGGTAGTTTTTGAAGCTGATTATCCTCAATGGATTCTAGTTTAGTGCACTAGATTTCATAGTTCTATTTCTCCTTACAGTTGAACTATTTAACCATGATTTATTCATTGTGGTACCTTATATACCTATATCAAATTATCCAGGTTATTCATATATCCTTAATATTCATGAATTTGGTGGACTTATATATTTCACATAAATAATTTCCTTATCACTTTGAAGAAATTACCATGATGCTTATTCCAACATTTATTTACCTCTATGTGGTTCAATATTCATTCCTCCTTTTTCTTTTGATCTACTAGATTAAAAGTAAATTCATTTCATCATACATTTATATCCATGATACCATTCATCAGACTACATTGCTACTTTGAGAGAAAATTGAACTACTTATTCATACCTCAGGAATTATTATATAGAAAGATCCATTTGAATCAATGGTTTCAAACCAATAATGAATATTTCTAATTTTTATTTAAAAAAATAAGATATATCATAAAAGGATTTTAAAATTTTACTTTTAATACCTGATATATTCACTTGAGTATCCACTAAATATATATAACTTCTTTCTCCATATTTGTTTGAACATTTTGAGGGAATAATTTTTAAGAAATGTATTCTTAAATTCTTCTCAATCTATTTATTATATTTTATATTTATATTTATATACTTTATCAACACCCATAATTGAAAAATCTATACATTTAAATGATATATTCAATGATTAAAATAATTTATATTAGTACAATATAGAACATTAATGATCTTATCCATTGAGTTAAACCTCAATTACATGAAAAGTGTATCAAAACATACATGAAACATCAATTTTAATTTCCATATAAAGACTCAATATAATTCTACACCTTGGTTGATGTTGGACATTCCACATGGTTTGGGTTATTATTCATAGCCTATGATAGCTGGGTAAGGATCTCCAAGAATTTTAAATTCCTCTTCCCATTGAATTTGGAATATTGTTTTCACAATCATTGCATTATTCCTCACATGGGGTTTTTTATCTTGTTTCCACTAGTTTCCATTATTTTTCTAAAATAGAGAAGGTTTGACCAAAATATATGTAAATGAACAATAAATACATAATTTATTTTCATGAAAAAATTAATTCTAAGATCATATCATGTCGGATCACTATCTTCATCATTTTAAGAAATAATTCTTCTAGGATAATGTAATTTAATATTTTTCCAAAATTAAGAGGAATAATTACATTATTTGTATATCCTCCATAATGGTTTATATAGTGATGTTTATTAACTATAGACTATTCACTATGTGTAAAAAACCAAGTGTGCAATAAAGCCACTTTATCATGCACCATGTACATGTTTAGTTATTACTGGAATATACCATTTAAGATTATTTCATATAGTTACATCAATATTATAGCCTTATCCACTTGTATTATTTAGATAGTAATTTTATTTTTGAAAACTAAAAAATAGAATACTTTACCAAAAAATCAAGATTTTCAACTATACATTGTCCTATCCGTATGGTTTTCACTAATGAATTATATTCATAATTCTTAAATTCTCTAAACTATTCTATAATACCATCTATATTTGACTATCTTTTTCTTTCATGAAAATTACATAATTAATAATATAAATAAAATAAAAGTAATACATTCTAGGATCAATAAGTTAAGTATTATCGGAAAATTATGTTCTTACATAAATTGCACATAATTAATCCTAAATAATAATTGGTTCCTAATTTATATCCCAAATAAATCTCTCATGTCATTATAAGTACATGTATCCAACTAGGGATAAAAATCAATGAAATGGGTGATCAAAAATCCATGTATGGTAAGGGATAACATATAAGTAACAAGAGAAAATGACTCAATTGTACATGTGTGAGCATAATAATAATAATCATATCATCATCCTGGGATCATCACTTCAAGCATGATAGAATCATTTGAAAAATTAATGGATGAGGAATATTCATAATACTGAAATGTCATTACATAGTTGTCAAATACCACACATAGTTGTGAAAAATTCTAATATCATGTTCATGCATAACATATGTAAGTAAATAATAGAATCATAATTTTGAACAAATATAGTTCCATATTTGATTCATAATACACATACTATCATGAAATATATCACATTCCATAATACTTTGTAGGGATTAATAATTTTTTTCATACCCTTCACATCAAAAAATACTAGTAATGAAGCATGCCATATAGACATAGAATATATAAAAATTATAGTCATGAAATAATCCCATGGATAATAATGGGTTTCAATATGGTTTTATAAAAAATATATCATGAATACCATTTTTGGGTTCCCAAATGAATAAGGGAAATCATATTTTTGTATAAAACATCATCATTCATTAGTAGAGAAGAAATAACTCAAGGGGAAGTCAAATCTATGTTTTTTTTAAATTAAAGTCTCTTTCAAAAACAATTTATGTGGTTTAAAAAAAATTTAACATTGAAAAAATATATGTTTCCACATAATTAAAAGGGAATTAATAGTGAGAGAAAATTTTGAGGACATTATTGGAACATCCAAAATAATAATTATTTCAAAAAGAAGATAACTAAAAAAGAAGAGTTTGGTTTGAGATTCCACTTGCCTTAAATCATGTTATGTTTCATCGTAGTTACACACCATGTATACTATATTTAGATTTTTTAACACATGAATATATTATTTAATTATATGAATTTATGTTACATTATATACCTTATAATTATTTGTGGTTATATTCTAATACTCATTGTTAAACATGAATTGTTTTAGTGTCACATTTTCATTAAATTGATCTATTTTATTTCAATTTCATTTTCTCAGTTCCATTTCATTTATAAAGAAGTAAAATTAATTTCATTAATATAATTTCATATTTATATAATATATAAAATTCATATCATCTATAAATGAATTTGGGGATAAGTAGAGAGTTGGAAATGACCTCATAGGGAGAAACTAACCATTGATGATGCATTGCCAAAAGAGAAGGAAGAGAAGTATGACATAAAATATGTTGAAAGTATAATAATTAAATTTGAATAAAATAACTAATAAAATATTAAAATAACACTAATATATTCATAGATTATTTGGGTTTAAATTTAATAGGGAAAAATAGTTGGAGAAGAGTAAAATTAGAGAAAATGTTGATGAAACCTTACATTCTTGAAAGTGTTCCTTACTTTCAACGACACTAAAATCATTGAATTATTGGATTTGAGTAGATCTAAGAAATATTCAAGGATTATAAGGGTATTAATAGTGGTAATTTGGGTAGATAATTTTATTTTTATATTATAATAGGGGTGGTTTTCCAAGGGTAGGGATATAAAGTTTTCAAAGTTGAGGATGTGGGATTTTTAAGTAATAATACTGAATAAATTATCATTCCCTTGGTAAAACATTTAATATTAGTAATTTTCCGTTATAAAATATATTTCATTAAAATAACATAATTTGGATACTTTTAATAATTTGAATTTATTAGTTTAATCCAATGTAAAGGAGAAAATGAAAAAAATACTTATCTAAAGTGAAAATTTTGACTTTTATACTTTGGAAATTAGTTTTTTGGTTTTTAAATAAATTTTACTATTTTTAAATGATTCATTTAAATTATTAAATTGATTTTAGGAATAAATAACATATTTAATCAATTTTATACCACCAATGATAGACCCAATAGAATATACCTCTCCAAAAACATAAATGTTATTGTTTTCATCTTGCATCAAAGTATGAGATAAATTGATACACATTTATAATGTTATTATGTCGAGAGAGTAATACACATGGTCATATATAGGAACATTAAATGACACCTGAAACATGTTGTGTTCTTTTTGGTTGGGTAGTCCTCAATATCTCTTCTAATTTAGATAACTATGTGTGAACATCATGATAAGATGACTCAATGATTATGAGACCCCAATGTTTAATATTTATCCACCATTCATGTCTTAATAGTATGATGTATCTAGTCTAGAGAATGTATATTTAATATTAATATAATTGCATCATGATATTCTCAGTACTTTTAAAAACTCCTATAACATTTTTATAGGATATGTAATATATGGACATTACTAAATATCAAGCACATGAAAATGAATTATTAAAGTCGTTATAAGATAAACACAAGCACATATCAGACTAGATAAATGTGATGGTAACAAAAATTACATCAAGGAGATGGGTTGAAGGAACCCCCTCTCAAAATAGTTTAAACATTAATCAAATATATTTTTCAAATTAATTTTTAAATAGTTGAAATAATTTCTAAAATAATGCAGTTTAATTTAAACAATTTAGATAAAATAATATAAAAAATAAGTTATATTAAATATAAAAAAAATTATTTCCACCTTATTTTTGTAATTTTGAAAAAATTGATGAATTATGCTCTATTTTTTATAAAAAAAACTTTTTTCTGAATTATAATTTAGACCATGTAATTTGAAATGGTATTTAATATTAGTGATATATATTTATATACATTTATTTAATTAAAGTTTCATAATGATTTTGGAAATTAATTTTTATGAATTTATGATTAATTAGTTTTTAAAAACCTTTATAAATTAATAAATATCATAAAATACCCTTTATTATGATTATAATTTTTTTTGAAACCATTTATATCTATTATTAATTGAAATATAAAAACCCAATTTTTCTTTTCTATCGTATTTATGAATATAAAATATTGTATTACACAATTAATGTACCCAGACTATTGAAATCCACATTATCACTTTATCAAGCATAAATTATGATTGATTAATATATTTTAATGTTATAAAAATTGTGTAGGTTCCATGTAATATTCATAATGTGTGGTAATGGTCTAATTAGAAATAACTCAATGCATGATAGTCTATATCATATTAATATTTTTGTTCTTGGATATTGTCACCTATAATAAGTGGAGTATAGGATTAATTCCACACATGTCATATAGATAGATTTCAGGTCTTGCAATATACCAAAAAAATATTTATCAGACACACATAGTTGTATCATACTTTATGATATTCCCTACATAATAATAACATAATTTATATCATTTTGTAAACCTATCACAATCTAAAGAAACTCATGTAACATTAACTCCCCGTGATCGGGAATCATTTTCAATGATTGGAATCGTTAGCATATTTATGATAAAATTATTAGTTGTAATTGGAATTAATTTTTTATCTTAACCTGATTCGTCTATATCCTACCATAAAATATATCAAAATCAATAAATATAATTGTATCACCTTCTATGATATCTCATATATATAAGATAGTTACATTATAGATATTGATATCATATATCATTTAATGATCTATGGCTCAATTTTTAGATCTTTTTTTTATATTCAATAAGATAGTTATATGATATCTTATATTATACATTTTAAACCTGGTTTTGAGAATCAAAACGAAATGGAATTTCTCTGATAACACTGATGAGTTTCATAGGATTCAATAGAACATGTTTATAACATCATATTAAATTAAAAATCCATAAACTGAGATATATCATTCTTGACTATCAAAATCATTCATAACTAAAATTGATAATGACATGTATACCATTACCTATAGATCACAACTAAAAAGGTGTTCATTCATATGTTTGATGAAGATACCATAGAGGAAACTAAGGGCCTCCCTCATCTATGGTTCATAAATGTGTTAGAGATGAGTGATCGGTCACATGGGTGTGATTATTTTTTCATCCAAGATAAACTAGTATCTATTGATGCTATGATATGAGAATAAAGAGAGTTCACACATATATGAGAAATTCTCTATAGAGTTCTCATTATAATCTTACAAACCATTTCCATAGTCTTCAACTTTTATATAATACCTTGTGAACTTTTCCTAATCCCCATTCATTTACAAAATGAATGTGTGAATTTCATACTATTATAATGATTTTTAACTCAATGAACATTCACATAACTCTTAAGTGAATTGATTCTCCACATGATAATGATAGCTAATATGGAAGAATAATTCAAATATTAACAGCTTAATATTCAACTAGTAATAGGATAATATAAAAATTATTCACAATACAACCATAATAACATATATTAAATGTAATGTTTTTTATATCATACTCTACGATATATCCTAGAATACATCATATGAAAATGGATTTGGGTCATATCTCCTTCTGTTGGATTATGGGTCTATTATTTTACATGTGTCCCACATATTACTTTATTGCCTTTTTAATCATTTTATACATAATTTAGAAATAAATGGTTTTAATTATAAACTATTTTAATTATGATTAACATTAGAAATATACTTTTATGTTTTTTAAAAAAATGAAATTTTCTGTGATTAAAATGATAATATTTTTTTCATTTTAAATTTAATTTATTTTTAAATGTATTTATTTTTAAATTTTACATTTAAATATTTTCTATTTAAAAATATTATTTAATTATTTAATTTAAAAAAAAATCATTCTAAATAATGATAATGAAAATTATAATGATATATAACTAAAGGGTTTTAAAATAAAATATTATATGGATGTAAAAACATATTGTTATCAAAAAAATTATTGAAACTGAAATTATATTACATACTTACCTATTAGGAGACATACAAGTTATAGGCATGTTGGAAGTAACACCCCTAGACTTCCTCCAATAGGATAAGGATGGTGAATAACACTAAGTAGGAATATCACACATATGGGTGGACATAGCTGAATGGATAGTTACAAATGTACACATATCCCCATTCACACCATAGTATTTGGGATGTAATCAACTAGAATAAATAAATTCATGAAAAACCTATAATATCAAACAACTGAGTATGAAAACACATATCAATTTAATGAGGCAAAATAGAAGACCAAGAACCTGTAAGTAGGTCCATCCCAGAAACAAGCAAGAATGTAATAATTAGTCTGTGAATAATCCTACGACCACATCCACCAAAATCATTCATGTACCACCTTCTCAAGGATACCCTATATATCCATAAAAGACATGTTTTATATATAATACATGGAATGTTATGGAAGATCCCATATAGGGGTGTATATATACATACCATGTAGGACACCCCGATATCACTTAGAAGAAAATCACATAAAATAGAAGTCTTAGCTCAAAAAGATAATCAAAAGGGAAAAGAATGTCAAAAACAATACATTCTCATAGATACACATCTTAGAGAGAATTATCACACTCATTAACATCCAAACAATATATAATTTTTGTCATCCAAATCAAGAGCCTTAAGAAATTCATGCAGTTAATCCCATCGAGATTACTAGAGTATCCATGAACCATTTATATTGGTGAAATAAAAACTCCATTTGAGAATCCTTATCCCATCTGAGCTTTATAGACTGGTGAAATACCAATCCACTGATAGAGGATTCCTTCCCCATGAGTGTGTTTTAAATAATTAATCTATTGTATTATGAAGTTAGAGGATCCAAAAACTCTTTTAATGTGTGTGTAATAATGACTATCTAAGGGGATAAAATTTGGAAAGGGTGAGATACCAACTCTACTTGGGAATAATGAGAGGAAAACTCCACACATGACTAAATTAGGAAAGTTCAAGGGGTTTTACATGATTTTTTGTACAGGTACATGATGTTTTTCCACATGTTGGCCCCATATCCATATTTATCCTATCCAAATAGAATTTCCTAGCCAAAATATATGTCCTATAGATGGTCCATATGATCTACCATGAAAATGGGGGTACATGACATATACTCCATTTAGTAGATATATATATTCCAAAAATATGAAAACCTTTCTGAGTATAGGTTACATTGTGTGTGAATGCGTCACATAGTTTTATAATCCTTAACTACAATTGAAACCCTAAAACCATATAAAAATGGACAATAGGCTATTTTTTCTTATGAAATACACATGGTCTAGTTGAGAAATTTTTAGAAACTCCTTTGTTGAATGTGTAACCTATCATCAATCCTCATATATTGATTATTTTGTGAATGAAAGATAGAATATTTTCTAATTGAATATATTATTATCAATGAAATTCAAAAAAAATTATTCTAGACACCATTTTTCATAAAATCCCATTAGATTTGGAACCCATAGAATGGTCATCATCCTGTAACCATAGCCTCATGAATCAACCATCAGATGATCATCCTCTAGATTTACATCATCATCATTAAACAATTTTTAGAAAACAATACACATTCTTGAACCTTCAAAAATATTCAATGGAACTAATAATCTATCAAAATAATTGGTTTCATTGAAATTTTTAAACCATCATCCAATCGAACATCAGTGATGAACACTTTTAAAAAAATAGAGAAATCCAAAAAACATATCAATAATGTAAAAATAAAGGTCATGTTCATAAAAGTTAATTTGATTAATGGAATTCAATGATATGAAGATGAAACATAATAATAAAAAGAAATTAATAATAATTTAATATTCAAGAATAAATTAATGTTTAACAAAGGCACTCCATGATTAACACTAATTTAATTCAAGATGAATTGATCCATGGTCACAACAATAATTATAATGTGGATAAACCCAAATAAAAATCCCTACCTCAAGAAGAAATCCAGCATTGATGAAGAAAAAATATTTTGGAAATGAAATCAACAAAATCTTTATAGTTATCATTCCCTCCATGATGCCCAATTATTTATTGGTGAAGAATATGTATTTGGGTTGTCATCTCCTACAATTCCATGATCCTAAATCATCTTTCAATGTTAATGACCACTAAAATATCTCTTTCAAACAATAAAACATTATCTAGGGTTAGTCATCTTACCCTAACTATCCATCATATATATATATATATGAAAAAACAATGTTAATAAGAATATTTAATAAATAAATGAATATTTTAATTAAATGTTTTTATTCTGTCCACTGACTGTGTATCATCCCAAAACATAATGTGAATGAAACCAATAACAAGCCTATGGAAAGGTTCATGATTCAGAGGCATCATGTAACACCCCACCCCTACCTCATTGGCTTGAGGAGACGGTGAGGGCTACTTGGCCTTAAGCAATGTTCCCAAGATGCCAATGGCTGGAAATGAATGTCAAGGGCTTCAAGATCAAGTTGGGGAATGATTTTCCCTTAAGACAAAACCAACCAAACCATCCACTATCAATCACTATATGATGCATGCACATTCAAACCCAAACATGTATTCCCAAAAGACAACCAAGTTGTTCCACAATGCAACCCAAATCCAATACAACCAACCATATCAGAGTACAAGAGGAAACTAAACAATAAACACTACAAGCCATGACACCACCACAGCTCGACACCAAGATCCAAGATCCAAGCTCCACCGAGACATCATAATGCACCACTAAAGGAGGGAGATGCCTTACCTTTTCCCATGTCACGGTACACAACATCTGCAAAGACACCAACGTGCCAAAGCAGGGGGTGAGTACTAAAACTCTTTAGGATTTCCCCAAATGACTTCCCTACACACGCCACTAGGATAAAACCACTAGCACATTTATATAAAACAGTTTATATAAATTAAATCACAAGTGAAACCCTTTCCATAAGACAAACATGCCCTTACCAAGCCATCACACCCAAACCAAGTAACCAAGGGAAAGCCAACCAGATATACCACAAAACATCTCATCATTTACACGTTATCACAACAACTTCCATATTGAAAAGCAATTCACAACAAACAACCAAAACGGTGGGACTTCCGCCGAACCCATTCACACCAAAACAATCAAAACAGTGGGACTTCTGCCCAACCTTTTCACCCATTCACAACTAGCGATACTTCCCGACCACTACTCATATGGTGGTTCTTTCGACCACTATCCATCCCCTTTTTATAGTGAGACTTCTTGCCCACCTTCATACAACATTTCAATCAAACCAAACCAAGCATAAACCCACCAAGGTCATAACAACATGCAATCAACCAATTCCATTTCATATCAATCCACTTCAATAAATCACCCATTTATTGAAAACCATTTTCCATGCCAAAAAACATTTCAATAAAACAACCCTTTTATTAAAAACCCCTTTACATCAATCATTTTCACAAATCAACCATATCATCCCATTTTAAAATCTTCATTTTAAAATCCACAAAAATGGAATTTCACCATAAAACACCCTTTTTCCCAAAAATCCCCAAAACATTAACCCAGGGATTTCCAACCAACTTCTCACAACAATTCACAATTAATTTTCAGAACAAAAATTAAATGTAACAAGGAACCACTAGTTCTAACCAAGTGGAGTTGAGAGAGAATCCACCTACCTTTAGGGTTCCCGAGAAATCGACCCACAAGCCACCGCACCTCAAATCCGGCGAATGTACCACCGAAACCTCTCTAGATCCCCTTTCCCTAACATCCACATGCCTTAATATTAACATCCAAGGCAACCACAACCCGATATAAACACAAAAACTGTAGATCTAGAAAACCACGAAAGAGAGGGATGTAGATCTAGCGGAAAACACAAGAGAAACAAGAGGAGAGACTTACCCAGGAGAAACCACCTTCAAACCGCCTTGAAACCCCTTTGAAACGCTTCCAAATTGAGTGGGAGAGCACCCTTAACCCCTGAGAACCCAAAATCCCAAGTGAGGATTGAGTGGGAGGAAGATTGGAGTGAAATAGGTTAAGCCCGAGGGAGCCCGGAACTTATAACCCTATTTTTAAGTGGTCTCACGGTTATCCCGCACGGTTTGAAAAAATGTGCGCTAACCGTGCGCACGCTACTACATCAGGAGAAAGGGTCCACATGGTTTCCTCACACGTCTTGGAAAACCGTGCGTAGGACGTGCAAATCCTACTATCTCCCTTGCACAGTTTTCTGGGGAATCCACACGGTTTCCACTAACCATGCTCAAACCATGCACCCCTTTAAAATCCTCCAAAATCATCCAAAACCATTCCAAACTCTCCCAACCTCTTCCCAACTCATCCCATTCACTTTAAACACATAAAAAATGCATAAAAAAGGCTATATACCTCAAACCGGGGGTGCTACATTCTCCCCACCATTAAACATTCCGTCCTTAGAAAGTAGTGAACCCGCCCTTTGCCGAAAGAGCTCGGGCCACTGCTCGACCATCTCTTTCTCCAGCTCCAAAGTCTCCTTTTGAATCTGACCATGTTGCCACAAAACATGAACTAAGCTGATGATTTTACCACGCAAGACTTTCTATTGCCTATCCAAAACCCACACTGGCACGTACACCAACAAAGAATCCAGTTCTAGCTCAACATGATCCCATCGAATCACATGGTCACGATCCGACTGATACTTTTTCAACTGCGACACATGAAACACATTGTGCACCGCACTGAACCTAGGTGTCCAAGACAAAAGATAATCCACCTCACCAACCTACACAAGAATCTCAAAAGGCCCAATATACCTCAAAGATAACTTTCCCTGCTTCCCAAACTGACGATGTCCCAACCTAGGAGAGATCCTCAAGAACACATGATTACTCACCTCATACGACAACGGACGTTGATGATGATCCACAGACAATTTCTGACGACTCTGACCCATCTCCATTCTCTTCCTGATCAACTTGATCTTCTCCGTCATCTCTTGGACAAGGCTCGGTCCAAACATCGAGGACTCACCCGTTTCCACCCAACATAGTGGAGAACAACATGACCGCCCATACAATGCTTCAAACGGGGCCATCTGTATGGATGCCTGATAACTGTTATTATACAAGAACTCAACCAATGACAAGTGCTCCTCCCATGAGGCACCAAAATCCATGATACAAGCCCGCAACATATCCTCCAGATTTTTTATCGTCCTCTCGGATTGACCATCCTTCTAAGGGTGATACGCCATACTCATTGTCAACTGTGTCCCCAGGGATTGCTGCAAGGATTTCCAGAAACAAGATGTAAATCTCGGATCTCTATCTGATACAATTGAAACTGGAACAACATGCCTCTTTACCACCTCCCGGATATAGATTTTGGACAGATCCTCCACCGTATGAGATTCACGAATCGGGATGAAATGGGCCGACTTCGTTAGCCGATCCACTATCACCCAAATGGCATCGTGCTTTTTGACTGTTCTTGGGAGACCTGTAACAAAATCCATTGCTATATGATCCCACTTCCAAAAAGGGATTGGTAAAGACTGCAACATTCCTTCTGGACTATGATTCTCTGCCTTGACCTGTTGATAAGTCAAGAATCTCGAAACAAACTCAGCCACACTTCTTTTCATACCAACCCACCAGAACTGTGCTTTCAACGCTTTATACATTTTCTGAATTCCAGGATGAACAGCCCACCTGGAATGATGATACACCCTAAGAAGATCCTTCTGACAAGCAACTGGTACAACCATCCGATTCCAAAAACACAAAACTGAATCTCCATTCAGTTTCTAACCGTCAATGGTCTCCCCACCATTGAGTCTCGACCCCATGGTCACACACTCAGAATCAGATATCTGTGCCTCTCTAACCAGGCCAACCAAGTCAGGAATCAACAAAATCAAAAAGAAGACCGCTCTATCGCCCTGGTCCTCACATTCCAACTGCATATCAGCTATAACCAACATCAACTGCCACTGGTCTCATGCCTGTTTCACCACCTGAGCATATGATTTTCTACTTAATGCATCCGCCACCGAATTTCCCTTACCCAGTGTGTACATCAAGTCAAAATCAAACATATGGAGATATTTCATCCATATCCTTTCCCTCAAGTTCAAATCCCTTTGTGAGAAAATGTGTTTTAAGCTCTTATGATCTTTATATACTGTGAATTTCTCACCGAAGAGATAATGACGCCATACTTTCAAATCATGGACCACTGCTGCCAACTCTAAATCATGATTTGGGTAGTTCTTCTCATGCACTCTCAACTTCTGTGAGCCATATGCAACCACATGATTCCCTTGAATGAGAACGCACCCCAAACCTGATCCCGATGCATCACAATACACCATGTACCCTTTTCCTGGTTCTGGAAAAACTAAGATTGGTGCTGATGTAATACAATCCTTTAGCTCTTAGAAACACTGCTGACACTGTTCATTCCACTAGAATGGAACATCCTTTCTTTTCAAAGCTGTCATCGGCAAAGCCAAACGTGAAAAATCACGAACAAAACACCGATAATACCCAACTAGACAAAGAAAACTCTGTATCTCAAACAAATTCTTTGGCGTTTTCCACGAGATAATAGCCTCTATCTTTTCTAGATCCACTGAAACACCCCTTTTAGAAATCACATGGCCAAGAAAACGAACTTCCTGCATCCAAAAGTCACACTTTGACAATTTGGCATACAACCGATGATCCCTCAAGATCCCCAGCACTATCGCCAAGTGCTTCTCATGCTCCACCCTTTTCTTTGAATACACCAGAATATCATCTACAAACACCACCACAAATGAATCCAGATATATCTGAAATATCTGATTCATCAATTCCATAAACACCGCTGGCGCATTCGTTAGACCAAAGGGCATAACCACATATTCATAATGTCCATATCTACTTCTGAAAGTTGTTTTAGGAATATCCTCCTTCCTCACCCGTAATTGATGATATCTCGACCTTAGGTCAATCTTGGAGAACCACCGGGCTCCCCTCAACTGGTCGAACAAATCATCAATTCGTGGAAGTGGATATGTATTCTTTATTATAACTTGGTTAAGTCTACGATAATCAACACAGAGCCTCAAAGTTCCATCCTCCTTTTTCACAAACAACACCGGCGCTACCCACAGAGACGTGCTAGGCTAGATAAACCCTTTGTTTTCTAACTCTTCCAACTGAATTTTCAATTCCTATAATTCAGCTGGTGCTGTCTAATAAGACAGAAGTGAGATAGGACTGGTCCTCGGAAAGAGATCAATCGTAAACTCCACTACTCTTATGAAAGGTAACCCATAGAATTATTTAGGAAAAACATCCATGAACTGATCCACCACTACCGGAGGAACACTCTGCTCAACACCCTCTACCGATTCCAACGAAAAAACCACCAACTGATATGATAAAGTACCCACTATTGGTGCCAACAAACCCATTACACCCTACCTTTCATGCCTCTCTCCTCTAAAGAGATGTCTAACACCATCATGTGTCGTAAAATCCATTGTTCATGCATCACAATCAATGTGAGACTTAAACACCACCATCCAATCCATTCCCAGGATTACATCATACCCATCCATCTCAAGCATTGAGAAATTCCACACTATCTCAACCACACCCACAATGATACAAAATTCTCTACACAAGAAGGCTCGACACTCTCTTTGACCCATAGGAGTTTGAAGTTTTAAAACCGAGGGCATCATTTCTACCCTTAAACCCAACAAATAAACCACACATGCAACAATAAAAGAGTGTGAAGCACCCGTATCAAACAACACTTGCATCAAGGTAGAATTTAAAAGAATAGTACCTCATACCATGGATAGTCCCGACTGATCATCCACCACAACCTTCTCAGCTCCAAACACATGTTTTCTTGCCACACTCTTCTCTTTATTGCCCTGCTAAGGAGTCTTGGTATTCCGACAATCACCATGACCCACTTTACTCTGTTGAAGAGGGGTGTGATGATGTCCTCGTCCAGTCGAAGCATACGACGTCTGTGATCCCTGAGGAGTGTCACACGCACCCGACCTTGGATAATTCCTATAATAACACTGTAGATGCCCCATCTGATTACAATTATGACATGCTCGAGGTTGTTTCGTACAATCCCGCTTGATGTGGCTCGTAGAACCACACTGAAAACATCTCAGCTTGCTCTGGGGCTTCGAAGGAAGATTTACTGATCCTACTGTCGGATTATATGCCATATTTCTGCCCTGAGAATAAGTGTCTCTCTTCCTCTTGAACCCAGTGTTAGAGTTCCCACTATTCCCCATGGGTACCACCATGATTCTCCCGCCCGGAGCTCCCAAGAGATCCCGCTCAGCCACCGAGGCTCTATTCAGCATCTCTATGTAATCATCTATACACAGTAACACTATCTTTGAATGAATTTCTTGACTTAATCCCGCTTCAAAGATCCGTGCCTTCAACGACGTGCTACCCACTACCTCGAGAGAAAACCTCACTAAGTTCATAAACTTAGCTGCATACTCTATCACAGACATAAGCTCTTTCTTCAAAATGAAGAAATCAGTCGTACGCTGAATTCTGAACGTATGTGGGTAGAATTGTTTACTAAACAATTCCTCAAAGCGTTCCCACATCATACCCTGGTCCGTCCCCGCTTGGACTACCAAATCCCACCACTGAAGGGCAAGATCTTCCAAGATATACATGGTCAACTTCACTTTTAACTCTATCGATGTTCCCAAGAACTCGAAGATCTTTTTCATTCTGTTCAACCATGCTTTTGCCCTCTCCGGCTCTGATTCACCCCTAAAGATGGGTGGATTATGCTTTTGAAGCTGAACCACATGATCCGCATGCCTTGGTTCATCCATTTTGTTTCCACTTTCCACAGCTTGGAAATCTTTCACTATGCTTTGCACTAGCTGCTGGTTCACCTAAGGCTCAGGTGCTACCACATTTTCAGCAGCCTCCTCCGGTTGGTCTCTACGACGCCTACCCGGTGCCATTTCTATAAATAGAAAACAAACAACAATGAGTCTCACTTCCGTAGACATCAAGAAATCCCATTTCAAATCACATTACCCAACACTTTCACAACAAGGATTTCCAGAAGTTAACATTTCCCATGTTTCACCATTTTGAAAATCATACCATTTTCAAAATATCAAATTTATTCACATTATTGTTTCACACAAAAACCATTTCTCAGTTCAACCCATAGATCATTATACCCCAATGAAATATGAATCCTAGTGGGAAGTCATTTCTACCATGCATTCCATGCTCATCTCGTTGGCTACACCCATGACCATGAGATTTCCAATGCCTATAAGTGTCTTCAAAACACTTATGTACCCAACTCCCCAGTAACTTGAATTTCAGCATAAAAGGGTTAGCTACTTCCTTTTATACTATACATTCCAAGTTCTAACGATACTACACCTTGCTACCATCCCGACTCAAGGAGTATACCACAACGAATGTCAACACCAAATTCGAGAATCAACTCCAAAGGACCGAACAAACTGATACCACTTGTAACACCCCTCCCCTACCTCATTGTCTTGAGGAGGCGGTGAGGGCTAATTAGACTTAAGCGACGTTCCCAAGATGCCAAAGGCTGGCAATGAATGTTGAAGGCTTCAAGATCAAGTTGGGGAATGATTTTACCTTAAGACAAAACCAACCAAACCATCAACTATCAATCACTATATGATGCATGCACATTCAAACCCAAACATGTATTCCCAAAAGAAAACCAAGTTGTTCCACAATGAAACCCAAAGCCAATACAACCAACCATATCAGAGTACAAGCAGAAACTAAACAACAAACACTACGAGCCATGACACCACCACAGCTCCACACCCATCTCCAAGCTCCAAGCTCCACCGAGACATCACAATGCACCACTAAAGGAGGGAGATGCCTTACCTTTTCCCACGCCATGGTACACAACATCTGCAAAGACACCAACGTGCCAAAGCAGGGGGTGAGTACTAAAACTTAGTAGGATTTCCCCAAATGACTACCCTACACATGCCACTGGGATAAAACCGTTAGCACATTTATATAAAACAGTTTATATAAATTAAATCACAAGTGCAACCCTTTTCATAAGCCAAACATGCCCTTACCAAGCCATCACACCCAAACCAAGCAACCAAGGGAAAGCCAACCAAACATGCCACAAACCATCTCATCATTTACATGTTAGCACAACAACTTCCATCTTGCAAAGCAATGCATAACAAACAACCAAAATGTTGGGACTTCCGCCCAACCTGTTCACCCATTCACACCAAAACAATCAAAATGGTGGGACTTCTGCCCAACCCATTCACCCATTCACAACTAGCGGTACTTCCCGACCACTAATCATATGGTGGTTCTTCTGACCACTATCCATCCCCTTTTTATAGTGAGATTTCCCACCCACCTTCATACAACATTTCAATCAAACCAAACCAAGCATAAACCCACCAAGGTCACAAAAACACGCAATCAACCAATTCTATTGCATATCAATCCACTTCAATAAATCACCCATTTATTGAAAACCATTTCCATGCCAAACAACATTTCAATAAAACAAACCTTTTATTGAAAACCCCTTTCCATCAATCATTTTCACAAATCAACCATATCATCCCATTTTAAAATCTTCATTTTAAAATCCACAAGAATGGAATTTCACCATAAAACACCCTTTTTCCCAAAAATCCCCAAAACATCACCCCAGGGATTTCCAACCAACTTCGCACAAAAATTCACAACTAATTTTCAGCACAAAAATTAAATGTAACAAAGAACCACTAGTTCTATCCAAGTGGAGTCGAGAGAGAAGCCACATACCTTTAGGGTTCCCGAGAAATCGACCCACAAGCCACCGTACCTCAAATCCAGCGAACACACCACTGAAACCTCTCTAGATCCCCTTTCCCTAACATCCACAAGCCTTAATATTAACATCCAAGGAAACCACAACCCTAGATCTACACACAACAAGTGTAGATCTAGAAAACCATGAAAGAGAGGGATGTAGATCTAAAGGAAAACACAAGAGAAACAAGAGGAGAGACTTACCCGGGAGAAACCACCTTCAAAACACATTGAAACCCCTTTGAAATGATTCCAAATCGAGTGGGAGAGCACCCTTAACCCCTGAGAACCCAAAATCCCGAGTGAGGCTCGAGTGGGAGGAAGATTGAAGTGAAATAGGTTAAGCCCGAGGGATCTTGGAACTTATAACCCTATTTTTAAGTGGCTGCACGGTTAGCCCGCACAGTTTGGAAAACCGTGCGCTAACCGTGCACACGCTACTGCCTTGGGAGCAAGGGTCTGCACGGTTTCCTCGCACGGTTTGGAAAACCATGTGTAGGCCGTGCGAAGCCTACTACCTCCTTTGTATGGTTTCCTGGGGAATCCGCACGGTTTCCACTAACCGTTCTCAAACCGTGCACCCCTTTAAAATCCTCCAAAATCATCCAAAACCATTCCAAACTCTCCCAACCTCTTCCCAACTCATCCCATGCACTTTAAACACATAAAAAATGCATAACAAAGGCCACATACCTCAAACTGGGGGTTCTACACATCATGGGTTACAATTTCCTTATATGAGACTCAATTAATTATATATGGAATAATAAATTCCTAATAAAAATATATTAGAATAAATTTAAATACAAAAGTAAGAGATCAAACGAACCCTGATGATCACACCAACTACAATCCAATTATCAAAGGATTTCCAAAAAATTAAAAGGTTCCATACCCAATAACCAATTTTGGTACATTATACCACCATTATATCATTCATCTCTAAAGGTAGATGTCACTAAAAATGTATGTAGAACTGTTCTTATATATGGTTCATACACTCCCATGAGATCCTCAAGATATCATATGCTACCACAGGATAGATGTTATAAATATCAATCATTCTCATAGGATCCATTACTTATGATATTCAATCACCACCTGGCATTCCACAATGGTTCATAGATCTTCAAAGTTCAGCTCAATCATATCAATAAAATATTTCGAATCATTCTTGTATCTTCTCGGTTTTGAATCATGGAATTTTTCGTGGGATGGGTCTAGCTATGGGGGTGAAACAATATATCTTTCAACCTTCCCCACCCTTTGTAGAATCTAGAATATAATAATGTACCTTGGAAATATAATCCCCCATCATCAAAATATCCATAAGAAACACCATGGTTAGAACGTGTAGAATATATGATCATCATCAAAAAAACTATAAGAGCCTCTAAATAATGTCTATATAAGGTGAATGAGGGCTCCATGCTATCCTCGACCAATCATGAATAAAGTGCACCTTCTCGGTTGTCAAATGCACGACATTTTGTTCAATGAGAGATGACTATCCCATATTATAACAATAAAATGGTGAACTAGAGGGTCTCCCATAAAGGGACTCAAATGAATCAATTAAAATAAATTAGTGATAGTTGTTGCTATTGAAAACTCTACCAATGTAAGATGGTTCTCCCATCTCTATCTGAAATCCAAAACAAAGATCATATAATATTTTTAAGGACATGAATGGTCTATTACATCTAGCCATTAGTATGTGGATGAAATGTCATAATCATACTCAAAAGAGTCTGAAAAACCTCATGTAAACCTATCAAAAAATATGACATAAATATGACTACATGGTCAAAGAAAATTGATGAATGTAATCTATGAAGTTGGATGATCTTCACGACATACAAGGAAAAAAGGATTTCTTACAAACACTTCTCTATGAAATATTGAATGTGTTACAACATAGATTCATCCTTCAATCAAAGATATATAATCATTATCTCTCACTGATCATGGAAGTGTTATCACAAAATCCATATATATTCAATCTCATTTACACTATGGAAGTTTGAGTGATTGAATCAAACCTACCAAAACCCAATTTGTAACCACTGCCTTTTAATTGATAAGTAATTGTTAGATGAACTTTGAAATAACTTCAAATCATTATTGGTATCTATATAATCCATTAAATACCATGATACATCCATACCAAACCAAAATATACCAATATGGGAGATGTATGAATCTCTCTCAGAACCTCCTCTTAAAGTGTGGTTTCTATCATAATTCTCTATTTGACGAGGATGTGATGTTCCCCCTATTTATAAATACATCAAGAACAATTGATTTGAATATTTTATCATGGAATACCTCCCAATCATAATAACCACGTTTTTTTCCATCACACAGTAGAGGAGAAGCAGGGTTATGTAATCACCTAACCCACTAGGATTCACATGATTAGGGGAAGGAAAAATCGATACAGCCCCAAAACTACATCCCAGAGGAATGGGTTGGGTCACAAGTGATGAGAGTTCATAATGTAAAGTGATTTCATAATTTAAAGTGGTAGGACATATCCAAATTTAACAAAATGTACACACCCAACCATCTCCATGAAAAGTTGCATAGGAATAATTAAAATATAAAGAATATAGAGTAAAACCATGCATGCAATAACATCTTGGGAAAACATCTGTGTATGATAGGATAAAACCAATGTGTAAAGGGTTAAAATACACAACCAACAAGAAATGAAATCATAACTTACCAACTAGAATAAAAGAATACTGATAGATCCTAAATTAGGATCACTAAGTTTGACCAATGAATGCAGTCAATACACCCAAGTATCACTATTCTCCATAGGTGTCACCACATATTTTCATATCATATACAAAATAGATGATATGTGAAGGAAAACCCATTCATGGTAGAGTATATAAATACCCAATGGGAAGACCCAAAACTACGATGGCAGAAATAAAGTGATACAACAATATTTATCAAATCCAAACTAAGAGTAAAATGAAACCCAATATATATGTGATCATAAAGAAAGAAAAATGAGGGAGAAAGGGTTTATCCATACATATAGCCCATTACATAGTTAATGAGTATACCAATAGCTTCAAACTTCCATCTAAAATTCCCATCAGCAAACAAGACCATAAAATAATCTATGTGTAGGGGGCTTCTCCTCCGAACTACAATCCAGTATCAAGGGATCCACAACTCCCATGGAGGCCAAACTCACTATCAGAACTAGAAATTAGAGGAGTAAATATATGTAGATATATTAAAAACACCTGTTTTAGGGGAGTACCATCTCTATCCTTATAAAGAGTATAGGGGCCTGCACCCTGGTGCATCATGGGAGTACCAACCTTAGCATTACTCCGATGATCCTGCCCTAATCACTACCATCATCAAGCATCACCTAAATATGAGTCACACTCATAACACCCCATATCATATTTCGAACACAACTATAAATGAAAACATCATGTTATACATAGAAAAACACTTAGAAAAGGCTACTCACCTTCCAAAAACAGATCCCAAAAGTTGATTTAAAAGGAATAGCTTCTGGAGGGAATAAAAAATTTGTATAGGGGTCCACAAGGAGTGTGGTCCCAACTTGTGTTCTGGCCATGTTCTCATATATAGATAGATTAGGAAGCCATGTAACACATCATGGTGTGTACTGGTGGTACACAACATGTCTCAATCACTCGGGGCATGCTCATGTGCTCATGGTCAAGAATGTGTACTTCATCTTATGCTTATATACTTGGTCATACCTGAGTATTGAGCCACACTTGCATACGTATAGTCCTGAAAATTTCATCCATGAGTAGCCAACTTATCTTAAAACATGGGGTCCAAGGCTTGTGTATTTGGCACACGACCTAGCTATGCAGGTAGGGTCACATGACATGTTGTCTTGGCCACACTATGTTTGATCCATAACTCAGCTGTAATCCCTAGTCACAATGGAAATAAAAGTAAATGGATTGTTCTCATCATAAAATAATATATTATAGTTTTTTTATTCTAGAAATATCAATTCCTTCATAATGTTTCTAGATCCTTGATCACCATCGTGAATCCTGCTGTCTGACTACTCAAAATCGAAGTGGACCATCTCTATCCATCAGTTCCAAAACATCGGTAGCCAAAAATTTGATTTCATTCTTCCAATGATGATCCTCTATATGACTCCTAACATCTGATATTTCCTTTATCCATTTGGATTCTATATTCATGAATCGTCACCTAAAAATCATCCGGACCCGGCCAAAAATCAACAATCTATAGGTCATGTGTAAAACTTTTGTCAATCTAGGGGTTCGATCATTCTCGGTTTCACATGGACCAAGTCTAATTGTGACCCTATATTCCAATAATGAATAACATGAAGAACATGTGTGGGAAATGAACATGAACAATGGTGAAACCATCATTTTCCAAGAAATCTCAACCAATGATCATGAAATTGGGATATCTAGGGTGATAAAATGGAATAAAAAATACAAAATTTATTGAACAATTTATTCTTCTAGGTTGGGATCATGTGAAAAATAGATAAATCATGGATAAAGAATAAAATATAAGAGTACGTGCTCAATATTGTCATCCAAATGGAATAAAACACAATTGGTGATACCTGACTCAATTTACGATCAATATTTGGTGAGGAACACATTCTCCGATGTTAAGGAATCCTTGAAACATTTACTACCTCTCAATCCACCGTGATATGATCTTATATCATCCTATGATGCGATCAACCAATGAAGAATTCTCATTTTCATCCTATTAAATCCTCCCAGTGTTATGCAGAAAAACCATGAGATTTTTAGTAATAGGATATTTAAAGGGGAAATCAGGTCATGGGAATTTAAAAAATATATATTTATTTAATTATTTATTTTAAATTAAATCACCTAATAATGGATTAATTCCACATAATTTCTAATACCAATTAACTTTAGGTCACAAATAGGGTAAAAACAACATTCTATAATCAACCACTATCTCAGATTTTAAATTTATAGCCCCTATCAATTAGAAACCAAAAAACACTAAAATTATTTATTCAAGTGAATTAAAATATATTAATATATTAATATACTTATTTCAGGGTCCCGAGACACTCAAACACTATGTGAACTCCAATGATAAGTCCACATAAATATATAAAAATATTCAATTGAAAAATACAATAAAAAACTTAATACATTATTCCATTCTTCATGTATTTTCACCCCAAAAAGAACAAGCTTAAAAATGTGGAGATACTAAATCCACATTTGACTCTCTCACTCCTAAAAAATATCCTATATGATCTGATGTTCCCAAAGAAAATGAACGAAGGGAATGGTCCATCAACACACGATCATATCATACCAATCCTTAATCATCACTTATTACTCAGTAAGGGTGTCTCTATCCTCATTGTCCACCTCATCCATTCAATTATCTTCATGTGGTCATGAATATATCTCCACAGCTGCGACACATGGAATAATTTATACACATGATCCAAATATTGGATAATTCAAGGTAGTGAGAATCCTTTCTAACTATCTGTATGATATCAAATGGCCTAATGAACCTCAAATATAATTTACCTCCCCAACCAAACACCACCAATCCTCATCATTGTGGGACTCTTAGGAAGAAATTACCTCCCTACTCAAACTAGAAGGGCCTACAATGTTGATCTACTTAATATTTCTATCCTCATTAGGATTTCACTATATTATTATGTATCACATGAACCACTTCCATTATCACCCACACCATCTCTTTCCCTAATAGTGATGTCTTGCTAGTATCAATCAAAAATAACGTTGACCTATACGTTATGATGTACATTTCCTCAAAATATTCCCATCCAATCGATGGGTGATAGCTATTTTTATAAGAAAACTATTCTAATAAAAAGTGACACTCTTAGATCTGATATATCTTCAACACACAAACTCTTCACATATCCTCTAACACATAGATAGGTCACTCATTCTACCCATCTATCTGGGGGTAAAACATTGTAGTCATCATCAGCAGGGTCCCAAAGGCCTCCTGTAAGACTCTCTAAAACCATGATGTAAACCATGCATCTTAGAAAAATACAATCATTAAGGGTACCCCATGATGCCAGATTCTCTCCCACACATAAAACTACGCAAAAATATCCATGTAAATCAAATCTCTAATTGAAATGAATTATAAAAAAAAATTGTGTCACTCATAAATAACTTGAATAACATTAGGGAATCTCATTTTTTATGGAATCACAATTATAAATTCCATAGATATTATATTCCACATCAACTCTTTGATCTCTAGAAGATGTGCCAGACCTATCAGAACATAGTTCTTATCCTACACCTTCTGAAATTTGAGACACCAAGAGATGAACATGGCTATGATGTAGTTCATTCCAAGCCACCAAAAATTCCATTAAAGGTACATGTATATCTTCACCGTAATGGGTTGTACGACCAATGTGGAAATATGAAACTACCTCATCGCATCCTCACATAATGTGTCTAGAACGATTGTTCTTTCCTAGAAATGGATTATATGATACCATCCATCAACAAATTCATCGGGTGCCTCTTCCAAGGATATCTGGTCATGTAAAACATCAGATTCAACATCTCTAAACCAAACCTCTCTAACACACTAAAGAGTCAGGGGTGTCACCACCATCGAATGAAGAATAGTTTCACACCACTCCACCACCGTGGTCGATTTTAAAGTATGAAGCATCTCAGAAACCTCCTCCACTAAGAAAGAATGATACTTCTTGATAAAGTAATGTACTACCACTTTTCCCTTCCCTAATGTGTAGATTATCTCAAATTCATAGTCTTTTAGAAAATCCAACAAAAACCTCTACCTCAGGTTAAAATTTCCAAGAGTAATAATATTCATTAGGATCTAATGGTATGTGTACCCAAAAATTATCTCTCCAAAAGGATAATGCCTCCACATATTTTGAGTGAATACTACCACTGATAACTCTAGGTTGTGAGAGGTGTGACTTTTCTCATGGGATCTCAATTTCCTTGAAAAATATGTGATAACTCCCTCCGTATACATCAACATGAAAATATTCCTAAATATAAAGTAATTATAAAAACATTACATACCCTGAAACCATCCTCTCATAGTCTCAAAATAGGATCACTAGTCAGACTTAGCCTCTACCCCTAAAATGATATATGAAACTTTTTGGTATTGGTAAACAACTTCCCATTCATTTTATTATAATTTTATGTGGCAGAAATACAAGGTAATTCCACCAATATCTTCCTGTAGTTTGCTAAAAGACCAATGAAAATACCCTCCTCCAATACAATCTTCTATGGATTCCATGAAAGAACTGAATCAATCATATCCTAGTACACATCTAAATCATCCCTTGACATTACATTCCATAGAATGTGAACCTCGTTGATTGAAAACCATCACTTTGAGTGGATACAATAATGATTTTAATCACTGAGTATGTCTAGGAATAATCTAAAATTATTTGTCTCCTCCTCCCAATAAAAAGTGTAAATTATTATATAATTAATGAATACAACCACAAATTAGTCTATATATGGATAAAATGTCTATTTCATCAAATCCAAAAACATTATGGGGGAATTCATCACATATAAAGGCATAACCATGCCATCTTAGTGTTCATAGAGACATCAGAATGCTGACATTGTAATATCATCATTGTGAATCCTCAATTTGGTAGTAGTCAAACTAGATATTAATCTTCAAGAACCAACTCAAACCTCACAAATGATCAAGGAGGTCATCATTCCTCGGTAAGGGGTACCATTTCTTTATCTATACCTAGTTTAAGTTATTATAATCAACTAAAATCCGTAAACTCATGTCAACATTTATCATTAAAAGAGCTGATGCTTGCTAGGAGGACACACCAGAGCTGATAAATCCCTCCTCTTGAAGGTCCTACAATTGTACCCTCAACTCATAGAGATCAATAGTGGGTATCCGATATGGAAAAGGAAATATTGGTGTGGCCCTGGGGCTAATGTCAATGATGACATCCATATCATTCCTCAGAGGTTATACTAGAATTCCCTCATGGGATAAATATATAAATACATACACCAAAAATGGAATCTAGGTTCAATAAGAGATCAATACAACAAGGTACAAACTAACCAATTGATGGGTGATGGGATGTATCTTACTGATTATAAGACCAACTCTCACAACCATGGGATCTATCTCACACATAAAGGATAATCTCATCCTATCTATTCAATGGAATCTAACCCATATATGAGGAGAGTCGATTAGGGAGTTTCCCATAGAAAACCAATTCATACCAAAGGTTAAATCATAAGGTTTACTTGTGAATACCAAGAGTCCCCATAAGAAAATATCTCCACCAAAAAACCTCCCACATTGTTGATGGGTATGTGATATCAATGAATCACACCCTATAAAAACCATAATACATAGTTGCTGGGATGATGTCTCATCTAGAAACTCCATCTCTTACAGTAGGTAAAATGTGATAAATGAATGACTCATTTTGTGTCTTCTAGTTCTAGGGAAAGATTAAAAATTACAAAAATTGTACCTCAAAACTTCTCATGTACAGGCTGGTCATATCCTTTTATATCTTGGAACTAACCATGGCTTATAATGCTAGCTCTTGGATCCTGATGTGAGTCACATGGTGTGGGTGGTGGATGTATATCATAACATCAAAATCCACCAGCAGATGCTCCCTACCAAATAACCATTAGCCACTCTATCGGTAGTTCCACCCTGGAGGCCACCCAGACCACACCTGGAAATCCTAGATCATGGTGCTTTCTCATTGATGGTGGTCTATATTTCTTCTTCATGTCCTAATTGGCCCGACATGATGGGAAATAAAATTATATTTGGCCACTCCCATCATAGGCATAACATCATCCCTCAAATAGATAGATGGATCCTCTATGTGATCCCTGATCCATAGACCCATGTGTTTGTGTATGAGAAAGAGAACTCTTCATATTTTGAGACCACAACATTTTAAACATATTAGATGCTACAAATGACTCACCCACATTATTTCCATCACCAATTCCAACCACCTGACATCCCAATAATATGAATCTCTTAATAACTAGAGGCCACTCTAGCAATCAATCATATATGAGAAGGCATAAACTGACCAAACTAGTACAAATGGATATTTGGATACACTTTTTGAACAAGGAACCTCTCACCATATCAAGGGAGTATCATGTGAGGTTAGTGAACCTCACATAATACTCAGAAACCATCATACCACCTTGATGAATCTCAAGTAGCTCCTGGATCCAAAATAATTGTAAGTATGGGATAATACAACTCATGATAAAGATTCTTGAAGTTAGACTATGATATCATTGTCTCATCATGGATCTAAATCACCAGAATCCACTAGTGCCCTGCTACTCCATTGGTAGACTAGCTGCCAGTGAAACTATTTGATCTGTCAAGGTTTGAACTCGGTTGAGGACCATAATAATAATTTATGAAAATCCATCTTTTTTTGGTGATCATGATCTCCATTGAACCTCAATGATCATTGATACTAGAACACTCATAGTACTCTAATCTTGTACACATCATCATCCTAAACTAATGGTTTTATCTCCTACTAAAAAGGTTAGGGTGATGGTCCATACCCGCATAGAGGAAGTACTCATGAGATGACCCTTGAACTATGGCCTTTTATCTCTTCTGATCATCATCATGACACCAAATTGGTAACCTAGATGGATTTCTTCCTAGATTAACCCTGAGTATGATCATGTCATACCATTTTATAATGAGAATAATCTTATGGGGAGATGACATAAGAAAAATATTCAAAGGAATCAACCCTATAAAATTCTTGTTCCATTGTTCCCAACAACTAATGTATCAGTATTATTATTCAATATATTGGTAGTCACGGTCTATGTGAATTGATATATTGGATGTCGCACCAATATATGGTCCTTAGGATAGATTCTATAGTTGAGAAAATTTGAAAATGTTTCCCTAAATCCCAATTAATTTCTCATATTGGGAAAAAACTACACACTTTCCCAATGGATTAACTTCTCTAATACCACTCTCTAGTGACCCAATACAATAAGGCCCTCCTGACTGGTGTAAGGCACAATCACAACAACCTCAAGACCACCTCAAATAGGTTGGGGTTAGTGAAAAGTGTTGAGAAGTTATAATTTTAAATAACATTACTTATCCTAATATATTTGTATGCATGCACCCAACAATCACTAAGAAACAATGTATATGAGTAATAAAAAGACTTAACATATCAAGTAAAATAATGCATGCAATAAACTCTAGGGAAAAAATCCAAGTATTGCAGGATATAACAAATGTGTAAAGATGAAAAAACATTCCCAACTAGAGATGATGACCCAACCTGAAAAAAAAATGGAATAAAAGAAAAATCAGAGAGCCCAAATCCTGATCTCTATATCTGAACACCGTATTCTCTCAATGCACCCAATTATAGCTAAGCTATACTAATGTCACATCTGATTTTCCTTCCATCTTTATACAGAATGAAATGTATGGTAAATACCATACATGGGAAACTTTATATATACCCAAAATGATTCCTGAAAAATATAAATTGGTAAAATAGAGTGATACAACAATATTTATCTCAAAACAAACAAAGAAAGAAAAAAAACATGATATAAATATATGTGTTTATAAACAGCCTTGAAAATAGAGAAAGGGTATCTACATTGCTAAAGCCTGGTCCATAGTTGATGAGTCTCCTTACATCTTGAAAACTCCATCTTTAATTCCCAACATAAAACACAACCTCAATAAAATCTGGGTGGACGGGCCTACTCCTCAATACATCTCTCTATAACCAGGGAGACACAACTTCCATGGATGATCTAATCACTATCAAAGCTCGATGATAATATATTACCACTATATAGATATATGAACTAATCCCAATGTGGGGGAGTTTCATATTAATCCATATAATGAGTATGGGGACCTATGCCATTGTACGACATGGGAGTATTGAACCTGGAATCACTCTAATGATCATGCCTTGATCACTACCATCATCAAACATCACCTAGAGAATCATCATGACCAGAATACCATTTATATTATCTCAAAAACACTATGTTGACAACCATCACATTTTATGATGATAAAAACATAGGATAGGATACTCATCAGTCAAAATCTAAGTCACAAAATAGGTTTACATGAGGAAGAAATTGTGAAGGGAACACATAGTGTTCATGTGGGTCCACAAGACTTATGACCCCACCATGTTTCATGGACATTTTCTCATAGGTAAATGTCTTGGGATTCTATGTCACACTAAACAACATGTATTTCTAGTACAAAGTGTGTCTCAGCAACTCAGGGCCTACCTGTGTGTAGTTGTTTGTGCTCGTGCACTTCAGGCCATGCATGTGAACCTGGCCATGTTTGTGTACTAATCTGTTCCAATGTATGTTTGGGCATGCACATGAACTCCCATAGTACATGTTATGTATTCCACTATGGGGTCCTAGGTGTGTTTAGATGGTAGAAAAGTTGGCTTCATAGGTAGGGTCACATGGAATGTGGGTGTAAAGACCCAAAAATTTCAAGGAAAATTTTTTCTTAAATACTTTGAAATTTTACGAGTCTGCAGTTTTTTATGGAACTTGATTATGAGGCCCAGTGTGCCCGGAATCAATTTATGAAGTTTTGTTCAGGTACGTTCAGTAAACGTACATGCGGGTTTTACTATCTTTTGAACCGGTGCTCGGAATTGAAATTTAAGGACACCGATGAACTCACAGCACCAGTATTCACTTAAGGGGACCTTTACCGCAGTTGCGTTTTATGCGGGTTGAAAGTTAATTTTTGGGGTTTAATAAAAAAAGTTAAATAAAATTGTTTTGAACAATTTTATTTATCTTGGGTAGTTAAATCCTACATGGGGAAGTTATTGGTGGGGCCTACACCCACATAACCTCCCATGTGAGGATATTTGTGAGGTGGGGCCCACACGAGCCCTAACCTTTCATCTCCCCATAACTCCCCTCAACTCCCTTAAAACCCCCTTGTTTAATTTTTGACAGCTCCCCCTTATTGAATGAGATCTCTTCACCTCCCTATCTCTCTCTCTTTAATATTTGCCAACACATTTTTATTTCAAACACTTCAATTAATTAATTTAAAGATTTTGAATTTTGAATTACATGTGTGAATAAAATAATAGCCTTAGCTACTATTTTAGTTTGGGCATTCATTGTGTTAGGAGGATTTTGGGGAGAGCTCTTGAGAAATAAAAGGAGAGAGTTCCTCTTTCATTGAAGAACATCGTCCTTCCAACGAAGAACCACTGAAGAATGACGATCATCTCCTTCAAACTTCGTCCAAGTCAAAGGAGAAGGAGCCACCAGCAAGGAACGTCGACGACACGCCATCCTCGATTCCTCTTTCCCCGACGTCAATGAGTTAACGTCATCTCCCCACGACTCTGTCTACGAACACACCTTATTTTCGAGGTAGGGGTTTGTACAATTTTAAATGAATAATTAGTACCCCGTTCTTTGTTGAATTTTCTGAATTGTCCATGGCTGATTGTTACCACCTAACGCAGAGGGCGTGGTCCGAACAAACACGGCCCGATGACCCTCCGTCGTTTCTTGTTTATTTAATTTGCAAAGGGAGGTGGTGGTGAATGGAGGCGGAGGCGAGCAAAGGCGGCGGCCGCGCGCCGGCCACGTGCGGAAGAACCGCGGCCCGCAACTGTGGGCTGCTCGGCCGACGAAGAACCAGCTGGCTAAAGCCGGCTGGACTGAAGAGACCGCGGTGCCACAAGGGACACCGCGCTGCGGAGAACTGCGGCCCGCGTTCCGTGGGCCGCTCGGCGGGGAACCAGCCAGCTCGTCAGCTGGCCGGGATGAAGGAGTCGCGACGCTAGGAGGGCGCCGCGCTGAAGGGACCGCGGCCCGCCCGTGTGGGTCGCTCGCGCCAGGAAGGTCGGCCGGTTGGGAGGGCGGCGCCGCCGGTTTGGGAAAGCGCCCCCCCCCCCCCCCCCCCCCCGGACCACTTAGCCACCCGGGCAGAGCCGCTCGGCCAGCCGGGTCACACCGCGCCGGGTCGGGTCGTGCCCCCTCGGGTCGGGCCGCGCGACTCATCGGGCTGGTCCGACCTTCTGCCGGGTCGGACCCACCAAAACTGGGTTGACCCGACCCGCCAGCCCACTGGGCTTAATGGGTCGGGCCCGTTTTCACTTAAACGTGAATAACTAGAAGATCGCGCGTCCGATCGACACGCCGTCTGCGGCACTGGGACCCTAGCGACGAAGCAGTAATTTTGCGATACTATAAGTGATTTTTGGAAGACTTTGGAAAATGGATGAGTTTGGAACGAGCGTATTTCCAACCGGGCCCCTGGAACGGAAAAGCCAATATCTCTCAGACCGGGCGTCCGATTGACGCACTGTTTGTCGCATTGGGTTCCTTTTGACGAGACGGAACTTCGGGGTACATCAACTCTAGACTTCGTGATAGTTGATGTGACAACCCCTTTGCTTGAGGAGCGGACCCTCCCAGAATTGAGCATGTTGTGTGTGGGAACCCTAGAGCTGGCTGCGACTGCGACGACTACCGTGCTGGGATCCTCCGTGGGTTCGACGATGATGACTACTGTACTTGGATCCTCCGTGGTTTCGGCAGCAATGACTACTATACTTGGATCCTCCATGGGTTTGGCAGCGATGACTATTATACTTGGATCCTCCATGGGTTCGGCAGCAACGACTACTATACTTGGATCCTCCGTGGGTTCGACAGCGATGACTTCTCTACTAGGATCCTACGTGGGTTCAGCAGAGGAGATGATTCAGAGGCTACATCTAATCATCTCCAGCCCTCTTAGTGAGTTGTATACCTGTGTGAGCTGAGTCTTGACTTTCAATCATTATCTTCGATGTGATTGACTTATTTCCTGTGTGGACTGGGTTGTTCTTGGGCTCGAGGGTTGGAGTCGTACTAGATTGAAGACTTAGGTATATGTATGGGCATATACCTAAGTAAGGTTGGTTGATGCATTGTGTTTTGTATCTTACTTCTTGTTTATCCTTAGTAGATATTGTGAGACCTTGCGGGTCTCAGGGTCCCTACTGAGTATCGTTATACTGACCCTTGCACGGGCTATGCCCGCACTACGTTGTGTTGGTTGCAGACGACAAACAACACTGATCGTGGTTGAGGCTTGTAGAGTTGGACGGTACCCGGAGGTGGACCACTTGGTGAGACGTACACGAAGCAGACAGACAGACCTGAGGTGCTGAAGAGACTATCTGTACCCACCCTTCAGGTGGGATTCCGGGAGGATGACTCGGTGGTTGTTGTTTTACTTTACTGCAGTTATACTAGACTTTTCAGTTGTACTGTAATTACTGTTGGGCTTGTATTTCCGGCCCCTTTCTTTTCAGCACTTACTTTTGTATACAGCTTTTACTTTGTGATTACTTCTATTGCGTACTCTGTTGTGTTTGTTTATTATATAAAGGCAATGCCTTCCCTTTTTATTAGGATTTACGCCTTTGGTGCTAGTCACGAGCCCCTGGCCTATGGAAGGCGGGCTTGGGGTAGTCACAGCACAGGCCCCAAGGACGGGTCGTGACAGTGGGCCTAGCCACATAACATTTTATCCTTAACATAACTAAAAATGCCTTTCTTCCATAGAAAAAGAAGTACAAGATTTGTGTTCATCTAAATTACATCATGTGTAGTATGATTCTTCATAGAAAGACTAGTTAAATCACATGTTTTCTAGATCCTTGCATGTCACCATAGATCTAGTCATATGAACACATGAAATCAAATAGGACCATCTCCAGTCATTGATTCTCGAACTCCAGTGGTGATTAATCTTCTTCGGTTCATCCATCAATGACCATTCAAACATCATATAGTGACTCAAATAATTATTTCTGATATACATCCCAGTACCATGTAGAATCACCCAATAATAATCCTGATCCATCTATATATCAGAAATATGGTCATAATGTGCACAACCACCATAAATATGAGTGTTCATTCACACTCAAACCCTCCCCAGGAATGTTGAATGAGGACCCAATTGTCCAATGATTAATTACTCAGTGAATAGGTAGGGAAAGGGAAAATTAAAAAATATGAAACCATCATTTCCCAATTATTATGAAAATAAGATATATAGGGTGATAATTTGAATAAATATATAAAATTTATTTGAGAATTTAATCTATTCAGACAAGCTCATGTGCAGACTATATAAATCAGTGATCAAGAGTAAAATATAAGACTTCTTGGTGAATATTTTAATTAAAAGTTTATAAACAACATAAAGGAGACCAATATTAATTTAAGATCGATCGTTGGTGAAGAACACATTCCCCAATAATGAGGAAGACCATATTCATTTTTTTCATTTGATCCACGATGATCTAATCTACCACCATCCTGTGATGTGATATTACTTTAAATAATTCTCATTTTACTTCTCTCAAATACTCCTTTGGTTATGTGGCCCAATATATTTGTTATAATGAGCTATTTAATGGGAAATTTGGTCCATTTTCAATTAAAATAAAATAAATGAACTAATTACTTATTTCAATTAAATGCACTCGGTAATGAATGATTGCCAAGGAATATCCCACACTGAACATCCTTAGGTCAGGCCTAGGGTAAAATTCATGTTCCAGAATGAATAGTGATATCATATTTTCTATCTAAGGTCTTAAACAATGGGAAAAACAATAACCATGAAATGATACATGTGATTTCATTATAATATATTAATATAATTCTTCCTGGGTATTAAGACACCCACACACTATGACGACTTCATGGATAAATCTTGAGACATATATAGAAATATTAAAAAAAAATCAAACAAAACAATAGTATTTATAGTTTAAATTGTCTAGAGTAGATATAAAACCCATTCCCCATTTATAAAGGATAACTATAATGAGCTCATCTACTTTGAAACATCACACAGTAGTTGGGAACATGGCTTCAAACAGAGAGAATGTAACACCAAATTTATTTTTCTAACCATTATTATTATTTTAATTTAAGATAACTCTACTGAATGATTTAATTGATACTCTTATTGTTATAATAAAAATATACCTGCCACTGATAACCTAGTGTTTCCAATAATTTTGGGAAAATACCATAGTTATCAGCTCTATGTCCTAGGTTGCATAGTTCTTCGCATAAGTTCTCAGCTTCCTAGACCCATAGGATATCACGGCCTACCTATGAGTCAACATGAAGATGATCCCAATTATAGATACATCAAAAAAAAATGCTTAAACCCTCTCTTATGAAAATACCTGAATGGGATTGCCCATTAACATTTATTGAAACTCATTAATGGGGTCTTTAAACTTCTATAAGTAGATAAATTACTGTACCTTTTGAGTAAATATAGTCATAGGATTCCCAATCCCAAAGAAACAAGGAATGGATTTCCTATTATAGTCATCCAACCCAAGAAATATCCACACCTATATCACACACTTCTATAAGTAGAATGAAATCACTAACATAATATTTATCATGTCCAAAACAAATCCATCCTCTAGAATTACGTGTCCTCGACTTTGGACCCCTCTAATCAGGAAGCTGTACTTATAGATTTTTTCATATAGATAATGATATCATGGTATGTATAGGACCATATTGAAATTATCTATATTCATGACCTCATATGTAGAGTAAATGATTATTTCATTAATAATTGCTAACATTAAGTAGTCATGGAAAGGATGAATGATCTGGTTCAAGATTCCCATGAAAAACAATCAACCATTTTTCATGACAAAGGAATAAATATGTACCTGAATTGACCATATAAAAATGTAAATACCAAAATAAACATTTCATACTAATGTATCTAAAACTAAACATAACCATGCATGAGGTCTTTCATTTAGAATCACCTCTCCCACTTCAAATGATCAAAGAGTTCAAAAATGATTACCAATAGATAAAAAACATCATGGTCATTTAGTTCAGATGATGATAATAAATTGAAAACCTCATGATCCCATTTTATTTTTGGAAAACTATATTTGATTTCCCTAGGGGTCACAGTATGTTAGATAAATTATTCTATTTAAATTTCATGCATATATACCCTTGAATATGAAATCTCTATGGGATCCCAATGTTATGTCACTCAAGATATAAGAGTTATCCTATGATGCAGGTTGATACCAATTTGACCCTATAGTTGAGGAGGTAACTGGGGTATTTCCATAGCATTGTAATATGAGTACTCCCCTGTTACCATAGGGAATTGAACATCATATGAGTTTTTTCCACCTAGTATAAAACTAGCCAATTGATGGGAGATTAACTGTAATATCTTGTACATAATCATTTCCATCTTTCCATGTAACTCCTTCCATATAGTAAAGGAAATGTTTTCTAGGATTTATCTTGTCAACCACATTATTTAATAGAAACGATAAATTAAGGGGTAGAATATGGATAAAAAATAATTTTGATAATGAAATCATATGGTCTCGTCATTATAACCAAAATTTCCCATGAGAAACTCTCTCCAACAGGGGAAAAATAACAATATTGATAGAAGAGTGTAGTCATATAATCTCCTCTAGTAAGAGTCATTATCCTAAAGGGTTGGGCTAGTGGCTCTAATGAAATAATATGTTCTCAAACAAGGGATAAGGATAGAAAATAATGGTTGACACTTGTGCCTATAAAATGTAAATATAAAGTATAGAAGACACAAATTGTAAATTAAATCTCACCAAGAGCCTTTTGGTCTTAAGCATCAAATTACTAAAATGGACATCATCCCCAAATTCTATCTCCTTGAGCCAAACAAGGACCAAAAAGAGGTGGTGGTGGTGATATTAAATCTTATCATAAACCCCTATTGTATCTCTCCCATCTTCTCTATCGTGAACACCTACATGTGGTTACTCCATGTCATGTTGTTGCCTCTGACTTCATGGCCAATCAACTATCATCCTATCTACCACTGCATGATGGAAAGGTTAATATAAGGTTATTTTACCTCACCCATCATTGTAATTTATTATCTCTCCCTTAGCACACTAAAACATCTTTATAAAGAATGGGTGGAAGGCCCATGGGTATGAGTCTTGACATGATAATGCTTTGCATGTTGTGACCTAAAATCCAAATGTTGTATATTAATTGTTGTAGACTCTTCTTCTGGATGATAATTTTTAATACCAATTTCATGAATCTACTAAGAAAAAAATATCTTAAATATCCAGATAAGTTACAACACCCCAATATAGGTGTGGAAGCAGAGGGAATCAAATTTGGCTGGAATGTTGTTATGAATCCCCCGCTCAAATGTGCTTTCCTAGAAACATGGATCGCATACCATGTCATGTGTGTATTATATGATTTCATTAAACCTTATTTCATACTCACCCACTAAAATTATTCCACGATGATTCTTGAGAATCTCCAAAAAGTTCAATGATCATATGGTCAATAGAAAATATTCCTCTTGAAAAAGGTTCCCAAACTCAGTACAAGGAAGAGTCACCTCATCATTGATTTTTTTACAATATCCATCATAGTCATAATGATCCATGTAAAATAAACCACCATTTTTTTATAAAGGGTATGGATGAGTTGAAATAATGAAACCATTGACCATGAACAGTCCTCTACTACCTGTGGGTCTAGATTACTCTAGAACCTAGAAGGTTTTTTCCTATGAAACACAAAATGAATTATCAGACAATGTGAATGATCATCCTAAACCATTGGAATGATTTTTTATCCCTAAAGTGGTAAAATTCCAACCTCCACTTCCAGAGGCAGGTTTACTCACTACATGATGGGTGGATGATCTATTCACTATCCACCCAGAGGGAACACCTTCTGAACATGGCCCTAAATTGAGGTGTCATCATTGAGTTGATCCTCATCCTAATCCTATCATATAATTTTAGCTAGATGTTTTTGTATTGGAATTTTGAAACATTCATGATATGCCACAGTCAAAATAGAATATTTTGGGAGATGACTCAGTAAGGACATAGAAACAATAACCCATATTTATATGATGGATGTAGCATAGTTTTCCCTTGAACCAATATATCGGTGAAAAACTTCATAAGTGAATTATTAGACTCCTTGTGTGTTAATATATAATCCCATGAACCACCACTGGGACCCCTACATTATGAAAAAAAACATGAGATACTTGAACACTATTTCCCCAAATCCCAAACAAATCCCACAACTATTTTATCTCAAAAACCCATACTAGGAATGCATAACCCCTATTTTACCATGTTTTCATATCTCAGCCTATGGGGGGGCACTTATGTTAGAATCATGCAATATGTGACATCCCTATCCCACCTTCAATACACCATTGGATAATGACTAACATTGAGTATACATATCACACATATGGTAGGCCTTATCTTAATTGACTTGTAAACACACACATGCATCTCTATACTCTCTATAGTAAAGAGGAATGTAAAGAAAAATATTAAATAATTGCATGTACGATGTATAATATTACATAAATAAGTATAGACTCTCATATTCAATATAAATATTTAAAATAAAGGACTAAGAACTAGTATTTCAGTCTAACTGGTCAATAAAATTGATGAAAATATAAGTGCATGACCACTAGTCTATAAATAATCCACCTACTGCAACCACCATGAGACTCTAAGAACCCCCTAAACCAGGTCCCCCTAGACTTTTGTTAAAAATATACTTTTCTATACAATACAAGACATGTGCAGGCTGGGCCTATGTAGGGGTAAGTATATGCATACCTAGTAGGACACCCAGAACAAAATCATAACAAATTGAAGAGCCTGATCAATACCATAATCATGAGGGAAAAGGAAAGGGGAAACTATTCTATGATCATATATGGATACACATCCCAAATTAAAGTGTCACACTCTAAGGTAGCCATAGAACTCAATTTTTTTTCTTCTCATTCTGATGTTTCATGAAAATAACATGGCCATTCCCTCAGATGATGCTAGAGGATCCCTTCCCCATTTATATGGGTAAAATAACATATCCATTTTTAGATCCTTATCCATACCAAGAACTTTTGATGGTTGAAATACAACTTCTATAATAGAGGATCATTTCCCAAAAAATTAGGGTGAAATATGAACTCTCTCTAGTTACATTTGTAGAGGATCTCAATCCCATGCTCATGTGGGTGAAATACCAACTCCAAGGAGGATCCTAGTCCCAATGGATGAGATTCTGAATATATCTATGAATAAAGAGAGGAATAATTCATTCATAACAAAATAATTCATGGGCATGGGGTCGTACATGTCTTATCCTAGAGGAATATGGAATTTGGACCCATGTAAACTAACTGGTCTTATTTTTTCCAATACATAAGGCATGTGTCATTTCAACTATATGGTATGTTAAGGGAACACATGATGTGTTATTTCGTTGGGTGAACTCAGCATGTATGTATTTTTGAATTTCTATGTACCACTAATGGTACATGGGGTGTCTCCCAACGCAAATGAAAAGTGTGGCCACTTGAGTTTCTCAGAATACACTCTCTTATGACACCTACATGGTAAATAATTTGGTTTATTTTGTGGTTTATTTATTCATTCATTCATTCATTGAATTTCTGAGTTTTGTTCAGTGAAAACCCCAATATTTTAGTAAGTGGTCCATAGAACACATTCAATATACATTTCCTCTAACCGTGCATCCAAACATAAAAGGGTGATGTTTTGGGAATACTAGTATTTTTAATTTCTTAAGAATGATCTTCCCAACCATGAAAGGACCTCGAGAAACAATGATATTTTTTTGGTGAGATAGTGGACCCTTCATGGTTGGTGCACATTTTTTCTGATCATGTAGTTAAACCATATAGTGTGTCTAGGTTATTAAAAAAATGTGAATTTTGACCATATTCCCCAAATAGATTAATCTTCCCGTAGCATCATTTTCCTCCCACTAATGAAAATCCTCTCCCAACACTATGTATGTTACTCATCCAATATTTTTGTGGATTCTTCATGGATTCCTGGAATTATAACTTAAAGAATTTCCTACTTCTTGATTATTTATCCTTTTCCCCCATTATAATTCATTGTTCTTCCATTTACATAGAGTAATAAAACACTAGATTTTTTGCAAATATGAGTTTTTTTTGGGTGTTTTTGAATGTTTCCTTGGGTTTTTGGTTTTTGATGACTTATATTATTCATTTCAACTGTTTTTCATTGAACACAACATGTTTCCATGTAGTTTAAAATAGGTTTCTCTATTTAATGAAAATTTTACATGGATTTCCCATGAATATTGATTTACCTAGTTTTTTTATTATTAAACTGAATTTAAATTATTTTATTAGTGATTTTTTATCCATGCGTGATTGATTTCATGATATGTTTAGGAAATTTTATGACATATAGTGGATTATTAATTGGAGTTACCTTATTTTCATTACATCTGTTTGTTAAAAAGTGTAAGAGAATTTATAGTTTTAAATGGGTTTGTAATGGGTTTTTATAAATGGTTTTACATTGATCAATGTTTTTTAATAAAATGAAAATAATATTTTATTAAGTTATATTTTGAAATTTATTATGTGATGGAACTTTTTGATGTTTATATGTTTGGAATCGAGTAACAGGTGGGAAAATTTTTGAGGGTATGTGGATGAATTAGAAAAGGAATGTGTTATCTAAGGGATGGAGGGAGCATTTAGGAGGAATACCAATGGAGATTCCAAAATTAGTCGTGTTGAAAAATAGAGCCCATGTAAATATGGATGGGCCCAAGGAAGAACAATAGAGTATTAAACATTTTGATTCCATGTCTATCTTGCTAAGAACATCTAATTTAAACTAATTCATACTAGACCCGTATGATTAGATCCCATGGTTCACATTACCTATACCCATTTTATTTTTATATTCCTTATCCATGATTGTAGTGCATTGATTTGTTGTTACATTTTATTCTCTTACCCATTTATTTGTGTTCCATTATTTGGTTATGTGATGGTTTTTATGACTATGATTTGGTTTATGCCATTTGCGGCTATAATAAGAATGTCTAAACTGATTATCATTATTTTCTATTATTTCAGCATTGTATCCCATACAAAAAATATATGGATATTTTATAGGAAAATCCAAATGGATTTCTAAAATATTGATTAATGTGATCTTGTTTTTAGTAGTGAACACAGTCATGATTTTTTTTAACATTATACTTATTAGATTGCCTGAAAAAGGGGCTTACATAAATTTATGGTTATATCCAAATGGGATTTTTGCATCACAATATGAATTTGACTTAGGGAATATAGATACCATGTTATATAGCACATGGTTAAGGGAAGGTGAAATATGTAGTTCAATGGCCCTTCTTGATTACAGACATACATGATTTTTCTAGGATACAGGAGATGTGCTCTCCTAGAGATCAGATCGTACGGTGTAGTTTTGGTGTTTCTTATGGTTGCAATTTTATGTATTTTTTCTTACGGTCTTCATACATATTTTGATTTTTGACAATGGATATCATGTATATATGAATTGTTTAAATGTTTTCTTGTAACGATGTTATGATATCCATTTATGGTCATGTTTTATTCACAATATAATATGTATTTTTCTATATTGGTTGATTTTTCAAACATTGATATTGTGTATTTCCATCTTATGGATGGGTAATATTGGTTTTTGAAATGAAAAACAATTTCCAAGTAATTTTTTTGTGATTTTCATGTCCTTTTTAGAAGCTTGTGGTGATTGGGAATGCACTTAAATTTTTGTGGCAGTCTGTCTCTGGTAACAGGTTTTATTGACCGAGGATGGTTCATTAAAAAATGTTATAATATTCCTCTTTTTATTTACTGATTAGTAATTGATAGAATATTGAATAGTCGATGCTCTAGAGGTAGGCATTAAATTATTTTTTGGATATCTCATTCTCATTGAAAGACTTGAGTTTCTTTGGACAATTGGGAGTTGTGTTTATAATTTGGACCTAGTTTTGGGGGTTTTTATGATACGTGATTTTTTAAATATTGTATATAAATTTCTAGAGGAACCCAAGAACAATTTTTATATATTTTAGTTTCAGGGAGAAACGGGGGTGGATAACAATGGTGAATGGTTAAGGCACACAGTTAGTAGTAACCATGTGAAGCATGTATAGTCAACTCTGAAATCATTTATTGCAATTTTCCTATTTTCACATTATTTTCCTTACCTTGTAACAAATGGTACATAGTGGAAAAATGTTAAATTTTTTTTGTTTTAACCCTTCTTCATTTGAACACATTTCTTATATTTATTCATTTTTTATTCCTCTTTTTATTTTTTCATGTGGTTTGATTGAATGTTATTGATATTTAATTATGTTTATATTGATTTGGAATCTCATGTATTGTATATAATGACTCTATAAAGGTACTATTATAGATGAATGGAGGGTGTTGAAGAGTATGTTAAATATGAGAGTCCTCTAGATGAACCGCTTTTAGTGGATTTATTAATCTATATGATTCAATATCTAGGCCAAGAGGGTGATAGTGGTCTAGAAACTGATATTGGACTAGAGTTGAATAAGAATAATCCATTGATCATAAATGGTGGAAAAGGTACCCTTTCACCTGAGGAATATATTGAAATGATCGACAATATCCTCAATTAACTAAAGAACATAGAGACATCAGAATTAGGCTTCACCAATTACAAGTTAGATAGACCAGGTAACAAATGGTGGAAATCATTTGTGTAATCAAGGGGCCATGTGGATATCATATAAGATACCATTAAAAAGGATATTGGTCATAATATTTATCCTACAACACTAAAGGTGTCGAAGGCCAATGATTTCATGATTTTGGATCAAGGAGACTAGTTAGTGATGGAGTATGGTACTATGTTTTTTGATTTAGTTCATTTTTCTTCTAATCTCCTCACTAATGACTATCTCAAGGTGATACTAAATGAAATTGTCTTGAAGGATGAAAATATATTTATGCTTTTACAGATTTTCATATGATCATATTCCATGATAGTGGGTAAATTTTCTATTATTGAGGTGGACTTTGTAATTAATACAAGATTTAATGGGATTCCTTCAGTACTGGGTTATTACTAGAGTTCTTCCTCTTGATAGAACAGGAAGAGGTGCGACCCTCCTCAGGGGAGTGGAATGGGTGCTCACTAGTCACAAGGTTTGGCCACACTCATATCTTCTAGGCATAATCATCTTGATTTATATCAATTTGGGTAGTCTAGGTATAACAGACCTAATTTCTCAGAGGCTCTGAGGATGTTCCACTGGTGTGGACATCTGGGTCATCTTAAGTGATTCTGCATGGATTCCATTTAGGGGAGTGTAGTAATTTATTATTTTTCTAATTTTTTGTTTGTGTATTAAAATGCTTCTAATTGTTCATGATATGACCCTAAGATTAGAGGATATTCTTATCCAGCTAGGAATTGCAAGGGTGGGTCTGAACTGAGACATTTTTACAAAGAAGATGTACAACCTGATAATCTAAATCTAGGATAGACATTGAGAGAGGTACATTTTTTATTAATTCTTTTATAGATTTATTTGTTACTTTCTATGGGTGATTACCCTTTAACTATATCGTTAAATATGATTGATGATTTTAGTGTGTAAGAATAATTGATTCAAATTTTGATGGATCTTCTTGCAACTTTGGGAAGGAGGAAGTAACCATGTTTCATGTGACCAGAGTTTCATGTTTTGGTTTTTGATGTGGAGTTCGTGTGGTACATAATAATGTTTCAAATGGATGTTTTTTATCTCATCATCAGTATATAATGTATGATCTATTTTTGATGTTGGATTGATTACAATCATCACTAGGAACATATTTTATCTCATGATGGGAGAACTCACATCTTTTAGGGTGATTGGGACGTGAGTAGGACTAGTTTCTTTGGATGTGGGATCAGTTTCATGTCATTTATCCATGTTTTTCATTGATTTCATGGAGTGTATTTTGTATGGTCATTTTACAATGGTTGTATACCGATACCCCAAGTTGCTTCTGGAGGATTTTTATAGGATTCCACCCTATTGAATGGTTGAGTTTAATATCTATATTCAGCTCAGGATGAGCCCCATCTCTTTTACATCATACTAGATGTCTAGTTTCTTGTTTATGTAGTTAAAGGTTCATTTGGAGGATCATGGGGGTTAAGGGTTTATCGCCCCTAGCGTTTCACCATAGGCATCGTTAGTGCTATATGAAAAGAAGGTAGATGGGATTCTCTGACATTTCATATAAAATCAAAAGTTGAATTTGGTTTTTTTTAAGAATAAATAAATTTATAACTAGAACTGATGAACATTTTGATCAACTGAAGGGACCTAATGGTTTTCAATGATTGGCCTATATTTTCGAAATGCTCAGTTGGGGGTTCCATAATGGCGATGTTCCTAAGACCAATTTCTAGAGATGTTATAGTAGTATTGAGTATCTGGTTTTTCCATTTATCCACACCAAGTATCCATAAATCATTATTTAAATGATAAAAGGTATATTTAATTGCTTTTTGTAATTTTTTTATTCATATCCATGTAGTATATATTGGTTTATTAAACGGTGAAGGAGGACCATGAAGACCATTTGAGTATTGTTTTGGAAATCTTTAAAGAGAATCTTCTGTTTTAAAAGTTTTCAATGTACATGTTCCTAATCAAATAGGTCATGTTTTTACTCTGTGATTTCTGAAAAAGGTTTTATATGGACCCCATGAAGATCAAAGTGGTTATGTATCCTAACCGATAGAGAACATCTTTTTGATTCATAACCTTTTTGGATTTGGTGGGTATTTCATCCATTTTATTTGGGGCTTCATGAGGATATATTCTCCCTGGAAATAGTTGACATGGAAAGGAGTGATGTTTGAGTTTATTGAGAAGTTCCAACATTATTTTTAGGTGTTATATTTTCATTTGAAATCATCTGCAATCGTGATTCTTCGTAATCCTAACAATGGATATTATAACACCTAGGTGTTTTTTGAAATATTTTATTCCAAATAAATTTATTCAGTTTGGTATTTTGCATTATAGAAAACACCGAGTTCATTTGAAATTATATGAAACATTTAGATTAGCTTTCATTTCTCATAACACGATGTTTATAATGTGTTACACACAACACCATATTTAGCCTACATTACATGCAACACTAAGATTAAACAAAATAAAACTTATTATTAAAACATTATTATTTAACATTATAGTTGTCAACTAGCCATTAGAATGATCAGTATGAATGGGATTAAAAAAGATGTGTAAATATGTGGTTTAAAAATGTATACAAACGATTTTTTTGTGACCAATTAATTTGGAATAAAAATATAAACTATAAGAAAATTAATGAAATATTATTCTGAATAACTGCTTTTACGAAACAATTTATGTATACCTCATCCCAATCAATTATTATATAATGAAAATAATTCCAAAACATAAAAAATAACCACAAAGAAGACCCCCGACCCCCGACCCCCGAATCCTAGAGCTAAGGAGGTCAGAAATAGTGAAGACCAAGAGCATCCACTCTAATCAAGTTGACCCCGTCAGGTTTCAAGCTAGCAAAAGTATGAAATCAAACATCCTATGGATCAGAAGCATCCTGAGAAGTCAGGTGGCCGGCAACCTTGTTGCCCTCTAAGTGTGAACCACTTTGATGTTGTTTCCAAGCATACAATGACACTTCCCGATGACATAAGAGATCGACCAGGGAGAAGCGACATGGTCAAGAAGGGGCTTGTGCACGAGAGATGAGTCAGTTTCCACTTCCGTGATGATCAGATCCTTCTTGCCGCATAAGGAGAGCCCCCTCCTCGCACCATTCCCTGAGCATATGAACCATCAGTGTTGAGTTTTAACCCCTTAGCAGGTGGGATCCAACGCACCCAGTTTCCTTTGATTCCACTGGCCATGTGCGCCTCCCGGGCCCTTGCTGAAAACTGAATGAGAGACGGTGCTTCCCTCCAGTTGAAAACAACCCTATGCGAGCCAGCCTTTCTGAGCCGCTCCCTCCAGAACCATGGTACCAACGATTCGGAAAGGGAAGACCATTCATGCTAGGAGTGAAGACCGCATTGAAATCCCCAAAACACGTCCATACCTCGCGGGCCCATTCACATTCAAAAAACAAGTGATCCGCGCTTTCCTCGCTGTATGATTTGCATCACACACATCTTGACGCCATGTAAACACCACACCTCTTGACGTTCTCCTCTGTCAGGATTGCTTTATTCCCAATTCTCCAAGTGAGGAAGTTGAATTTGGTAGGAATATCTTTAACCCATAGAACCGCATCCCATGTGTCCGCACTTGAATGAACCTGTTCCCTGAAAATCTGCCAAATTTCCTTTGACGTGAAGGACCCAGAGGGGGATGGGGTGAAGACGCAAGTGTCTGGATAAGAATTCATCTCAATGAGGTTGAAGAGAGCTTCTTGCTCCCTATCCAGAACCGCCGAGATAAAGGATGGAAAGAGCCTTGCCTTCCTGAAGGTAATGTTGGTGACAGGGCACCCTAGAAAACCAAAAATGACGCCACACTAGTTATGGTGCAAGAAGGATAAATCCCCTCTCCCCACAAGCCAGCGAGAATGTGGACGGAGAATGCAAAAGACATGACTAATCACCGTGTAGATGGACGAAGCATGGATTCCTGCTGAAGCCTGGTTCCCCAAGGAGTAGTTGTGGACGATCTTCCCCCATAAAGTGTGTTGTTCCAGGACACCCCATGCTAATCTAGCATGCAACCAAGCTTCAGACATTAATTCCACCTTCACGGACCGGCCTTGCCATCATGGTCCAGGAGGCCCAGTGCTTTTTTCCAATGCGAAACGAGCAAGGATTGTATAAATGTTTCAAATGACACCTTTTGGGTCTTTGATGGCTTCAAGATCATGCACCGGAGAAGCGAGAAGAACAATGTTAACCAGCATGATCCGTCCTCCGAAATACAGGTACATGTTTTTCCAGTTCAGCACTCTGTCGGTAATCTTGGTGAGAAGTTGGTCGAAGTCACTGATTCGAAATGAGCGCAGATGAAATGCGCGCTGAAGTGCACCAGATGTAGAAGTTACTCTTGTTTTTGTTGATGACCTGCCCACTCCAGTGACTATACTCCTCCAATACCTTTTTCAATCCTCTAAGAGATCTGCTTGAGGTAACGCAATGGGAAACGAGGGCCTCTCCAAACTCGATGATTTAAAGATGGAAATGGGATAGGCCAGCAGGAGACTTAAGGGGAACTCCTCTGGAGTTGGAACCCTGAATAGGTTTGCCGTGTTGGGTGAAGGTGAGCTAATTCCATCGGAAGGAGGTACTTATGAGGTTACAAGCCACAAAGGTAATATTTCTCAGGGAGGGAACATTGAAGAATTCAATGCTGAGATGGATTCTGACACAGGTACACACTCTACCGAGAGCAAGGAAGTGGGACAAGCGGACGACTACATTCGGTCCTCTGCCAGGAAGGGCAAGAAGGTCCTTATAGACTAAGAGGGCTTCATCCAGCATGTGAGGAGGTCGCGGACCCGGACAGACTACTCTCATTTACCCAAACCTCCAGTTACAAGATCTTCCAGCAAAGAGTCTCTCTCATGCAAAAAAAATCCCTAATTGTTGTGAAAACATCTGCGAAAAGGGGATTAGAAAAGGACCAGTCTGCTTTACAAAAGGAAGAAGAAGCATCTACTAGTAAAGAGGTTTTGGGGTCTCAGCCTGGCAGAGAAGCTGATTATGATCGGAAATTGGAGCCTTCTGTTGGAGTCAGGAAGGGCACTATCAAGGCGGAAGCTCCTGTTCCTCTAGACCCAATGTGTTCTGAGGGGCATGTTGCCCCAGTTCCTCCTGCTTTATCCATGCAATTGGATTCAACAGCTCAAGCCTCCAAGATTAACACACACTTCTCAGCTTCCCCCTAACTGGCTTCTTCAGAGGTCCTGGTGGAGGTTGATTAACTGGACCCGGTGGCCCCTGAAGGCCCGGATCTAAGCCTCTTCTCCTCCCCCCACACTTTTCTGAATAAATGCAGAAATACCTTTTTACTCAAGACCTGACATGGAAATATCATCTGGCACCATTGGGCCAGAGACCAGTTGTTTCATAAGAGGCAGAAAAGCTTGTGCAGGTATCAACTTTGTTTTTGTTCTACTTTAGTTTCTGGTTCTTTTCTTTGAATGGGTTTTCTTCGGTTGGTGTCCTTTTTGCATTCTGGATTTCCTTTATGGTTCTCACTCCTCCACAAAGTGGTTTATGAAAATTAAAAAGGGATTTGGATGGTATCGCCTGTGAACATGAGATGAGACACTACAGGGAGGATCCATTTTCTACGATATGGGAGGATAGCACCGGTAGAAAGACTATGGTGAATGAGACGGCTAAGCACGTCCTGGACAATAATGAACAGGCTTAGAGAGATAGGATCCCCCTGTCGTAGCCCGTGAGCAGCCTTGAAGAAGCCGTAAGATTTCCCCATGAATGTAACTAATAGCCAGAAGGAGCAAATGCAGCGGAACATGATATCAATATTCCCAATAGATAAACCCATACCTGCAAGAACCTTGTTGATGAAGCTCCACTCAACTCGGTTGAAGGCTTTTTTCATGTCGAGTTTGATAGTAATATTGGACCCACGAGTTTTGAAGTTCAGATCACGAATCATTTCTTGAGCTAGCACAATGGCCTCTTATATAGAGCGACCCTTAACAAAATCGAGTTGTCCCAACAACACCCACCGAGGTATATGAATGGCCAACCTGGAGTTAATTATGGTAGCCAGGATTTTATAAGGTACGTTGCACATGCTAATCGGTTTGTAGTGTATGATAGAATTGGGGTTCTTGGATTTAGGAAGGAGCACCATTGTAGTGGCACTGGAGACCCGAGGTAAGCTCCCTCCCCAAAAAAAGTCTTGCACTGCCTTCACTAAATCCTCTTTCAGAATGTCTCATGAAGATCTCTAGAAAGAGCTTGGAAAACCGTCTAGACCCGCAGGTCTCTCAGGGTTCAAAAGCATCATGGCAGTCTGAATCTCTTCCTCTACCGGTATTTCGTCTAGGTCTTCATTGTCCCTTGTCGAGACTGAATATGGAATAAAAATGAATAGGTCTTTCTCCTTATTGGGGTACCCATTTGGCATGCGATCATTGGGGCTAGCAAGCAGGTCATTGAAAAAGGTGATGGTCAGGCCGCCCACCAAGTCTCTGTCATCTATATAGGAACCATCCTCTAAGAGGATATTTGGTTTAATCAAGCGTCTCATCTCCTTGATGCAAGCTTGAAAATATGCAGTGTTCTTATCTCCCTCTTTAAGCCATTTAATCCTCGCCCCATCCCTAGCCTACCGTTCTTGTTTCAAAAGCATGTCCGCAAGAATGTCTTTTTTCCCCAAAAGATCCTCAAAAACCCATTCATCTCACACGTCTTCCAGGCTCCTCTTGAGATCCTCAAATGCCTTTATGGTGATCTCTAACTCATCATCCATAGGGTGGAGATCTTTCAACCATGCATGAAAACTCGCTTTTAGTCTCCTCACCTTGTTATGAAATGAAATCCACGTGTGCCCCTGGATCGGCATATTCCAAGAGTTACGAATAAGGTCCTGGTAACCGGGTTTACTGGCCCACAATTGGCTGAAGTAGAAGTGTTTGTGGCGGTCTTGCTCCAAGTCCAGAGAGATCAGGAGAGGGGAGTGGTCAGAAACACCACGAACCAAATGACTAACCTTAGAGCTGGAGAAGGTCGAGATGGCTTGCATGTTGCCTAGACACCTATCATGTCGGCTCCACATGCGATGGTTCCCCCTTTGGTTGTTGCACAAGGTAAACCGGTCACCCACATAGCCAATGTCTGAAAGACCCTTCACTGCCATGAAAAGATTGAAGTCGAGGCTAGCCTTTCTGGGGAACGGGCCCTTTCCCTTTCTCTCCTCTGAATCCGCAACAACGTTGAAATCACGTCCTACTAACCACGGCTCTGAAACAGGATCAAACGCGCTGAGATCCTTCCATAGACCCTCTCTATGATCGTGGTCTCAGCTCCCATAAACTAAGGGTACAAAAAAGGAGAATAGGTCGCTGGACAACTTGGTTGTGATGAACTGATCTCCAGCTTGAATGAGATTCACCTTATAGTTTATGTGCCATAAAATCTAGATATGTCGATTGACATGGTCGGCGTGCATGAAGCCATGTAACCTGAGCTTTCTGGAGAACTCCACGATCCTTTGAGGCTGTTGTTTGTGCTCGAGAATGGCCACCACTACGGCTTTATGTTTAGAGATTTCAAAAGCTAGGAAGTCCGACTTAACCCGAGCTCATACCCCCCCGGGCATTCCATATGAGAATATGTATCATTTATGGAAGAGTGTCCTGGTCTTGGCTCCAGAACTCACAGCCTTGACGAAACGAGAGGAAGCGATCACCTTCTGATTCCTCAATTGGGATCTAGTGCAAATTCCATAAGAATTGGCAGAACATACTGATGGCGCAAGTGGGATTTCGAGATATAAGTCACCAGAACCCCTCTAATTGTCTGGGAGAGAAGAGACGCCTTTCTTGTTGGAGAGAACCTCGCAGGGTGAGGAAATAACCAGTCCCGTGTGAGGGTCCAAGGGGGGAGAGCCTAGTGATGCGGAGACAAGGACTAGAGCGCTCTCATTGGAATCAGGAGGGCTTCCAGGGAAGGATGGGATAGGGGGAGCTGAAGCCAGGGGACACGAAGCACTAGAGGCCATAGGTTGCATCACCATCTGCTTGCCAACTCTGACTGGAAGGAAAAAGCGGCAAAATGCAGGAGTGAAAGTACCTGGATAGGAGCAAGAAACCTTGGAACTCCAGGAGTAATGCCTCGGTAGACCGCTGCAGCATCCCTTTGAGGGGGGCCTAGGAAGACCATAAGTTCTGACGCAGATGTAGGAGCCACAAGGGCTTCACAGAAGGGCAGGTCCGGCTCTAAGGCCGCTTCAGTGGGATGCGAACCTGAGGACAGTCCGAGATCCCGACCCCCCTTCGCCACTGGAGGCCGGCGGCTCCCACTCTGTCTCCTGCGGCAGCAAACCTGCATAGAGTGGACCTGAAGAAGACAATGCTGGCAGTATACTGGGAAAACCGGGTAGCAGATATCCTGGAGCCAACTGAACGAGTCCGCCACTTTGAGCTCAAGTTGGTCAGGCACATGGCTTGATAGGTCCAATTCCACGCAAATCCTAGCTGCTGAGGAAGAAGAGCCGCTCCTCGTAAGCGCGTCCGAGCATAGATAGCCCGGGGCCGCCTGCTGAAGGGGGGGCCTCCTGGGAAGCAGGGGCAAATGCGAGTCTGGAAGAGCGAGCCCCGGAGCCGTTGGAGCCGAAGACGACCATGGGTCAAGAACCCCTGAGCTGCGAGAAGGATCCCGCAAGGAAGAGGCGAGCTGCGATCCAGAGGGAGATGCAGCCGTGGGAGAAAGAAGCGGCAGGGGCCCAGCGGAGATGGGGGGAACGGTCGATAAGTTTGAATAACAAGGCCGCGCGTGGAGCGCGTTCTCTTTTCCAGGCGGAAGAGCCATTTTTTCTCATTTAAGTATAAATTAATAATTAAACAAGTAAATTTTGGTGAATTATATTAATGATATGTTTATACAATAAAGTCTATTTTTTTAACATTAATCTTATGTTTTTTTTCTCTAGAAAAGTATAACAATAAATCAAATTTTATGCCTAAAACTGTATTTTTTTTAAAATAACTTTTGTCACTTTTTTGCGAAATTATTTTAAAACTAATTTTTTTACACATTTAGAGAATTTATTTTATATAAAAATTCATATTTGAAATAATCATTTCAAAATTATCTTACGGTGAATTTTTGAGAATTTTAAGAGAACGTAAATTTAGCAATGAATGGTGAAATATATCGATTTTAATCCGCAATTGTAATTTCATTTAAAACATTTAAAAAACATAAAAAATATGATAATTTTAAAAGAAAATGTTTCTATTAATCAAATGTTGGAAATTGTAATCATTTACATATCTAATTTTTATATGTGAACTTTTAAAACTTTTTAACATTTTCACATTGAAAACCCACATTCTCATCGAGTATTCGTGTTTAATTTTAAATCATATTTTCCACATATATTTATGGGAATTTGAAAAATGGATTATATATTTATAATAGTAGTAATATATTATATCTAATATGTTTAACAGGATTTTTGAGAATAAATAATAATAAAACAGTGAAAATTATTTATCGTGGTTAAGGTAAAAATGGGTTTACGTGGGAGTTAAAGTAAATGTATATGGGTTAAAAATGATCAAAAACATTTTCAAAAATCGTTTTATGTTCATATTATGACCTTGTCACTTCTATTATTGATAATGGCCCGTTTTGGAGAATTTAGGTTTGTGGGAAATCATGGAACACATTTTCCCTCTCAATAATTAAATTGTGCTAGAAACCTCACTTATAAAAGGTCGCATCCTATCTTATCCTCTTCACACATTAAAAACTCATTGGTTCAGCCAATATCTTCCCTAATAAATTCTTTAATCTCATCCTATCATCTTAAAATCCATTTTTTTCAGAAATACAACCTAAAAAACCTTTTGGTGAAAACCAAAAGAAGTTGTTCGAGGAAGAGTTAACGTCCCAAATCAAGTGTTTTATTTTATTTCTACTTCCAAATCATTAAATTTATATTCAAACATTCTTACATGATAACATCACAATCGTATATATACTGATATTTTATTATATCAATGTAATAATATAATTCCTCCTCTTCCATCTAATGGGTCGTGAATTCATCTTTCATTTGTATAGTGGACTACCATCTCATGAACTGGTGTTATTAGTTTTCCACCACCACACACTGCGGGAAAAACAGGCTTTTGTGACGGGCTATTTGCGACGGGATTTGAGGTCCTGTCGCAAAAGATAATGCATAGTTTGGCACGAGTTGAGCGTCAAAGCGCGGGAAGGTTATTTGCGACGGGTCCCGTCGCAAATACCGACGACGGTAAATGGGTTTTTGGGACGGGATGTTGTCCCGTCACAAAAGGTGTGTCGACAGGTCACTTTTTGCGGCGGGCCCCGCCACAAATACCCTTTTAACCACCGACAACAATTAATGCGGTCGAAAGTATTTGCGACGGGCCCCGTCGCAAAAAGTGTTTTTTGCGACGGGAATCTCGTCGCAAATAGTCACATCACAACTAATCTAACCTATATATACATCTCCTCCGTTTTTCTTTCTCTTCCCCTCATTTCTCACTTCCTCTCTCTCTCCAAACTCTATTTTTAGAGTGAAAATTTCTCTGAGTTGGTTTTTTTTACGGAGAAGTTTTGAAGTTGCTTACATCAATAAAAGATCAAGTTTAAAGGTATTTATATTTTATTTAATTTAGTATTTATTTCATTTTTTTATGTTAATTTTAATTGTTGTTGATTAGTTGTAATTAAATTAGATTTAAATTGTTTTGTTATCTATATTTAATTGTAATAATAAATTGAAATTATTAATACTAATTCTTAATAATTAGTAATAATTAATAATTAGTAATAATTAATAATTATTAACGAAAATTAGTATTGTCTATAAATAATTACTTGTAATTAGTAATTAGTAGTTGTAAATTGTAGTTATTAATATTAATTAATGCTAATTAGTAATAGTTATGTTTAATTAGTAATAGTTACGGGTAATTAGTAATAAATAAGAATAATTAGTAATAAATAGGAATAATTAGCAATAAATAGAATAATTACTAATAAATATGTATAATTAGTAATAAATATGAATAATTAGTAATAAATAGGTATAATTAATAATAAATAGGAATAAATAGTAATAAATAGTAATAAATAGTTATAATTAGTAATAATTAGTAATAATTAGTAATAATTAGTAATAATTAGTAATGAATAGGAATAAATAGGAATAAATAGGAATAATTAGGAATAATTAGGAATAATTAGGAATAATTAGGAATAATTAGTAATAATTAGTAATAATTAGTAATAATTAGTAATAATTAGTAATAATTAGTAATAATTCGAAATAATTTGGAATAATTAGGAATAATTAAAAATAATTAGTAATAATTAGGAATAATTAGTAATAATTAGGAATAATTAGTAATAATTAGGAATAATTAGGAATAATTAGTAATAACTAGGAATAATTAGGAATACTTAGGAATAATTAGGAATAATTAGGAATAATTAGTAATAATTAGTAATAATTAGTAATAATTAATAATAAATAGTAATAAATAGTAATAAATAGTAATAAATAGTAATAAATAGTAATAAATAGTAATAAATAGGAATAAATAGTAATAAATAGTAATAAATAGTAATAAATAGTAATAAATAGTAATAAATAGTAATAAATTGTAATAATTAGTAATAATTAGTAATAAATAGTAATAAATAGCAATAATTAGGAATAAATAGTAATAAATAGTAATAATTAGTAATAAATAGCAATAAATAGTAATAAATAACATTAAATAGGAATAAATAGGAATAAATAGGAATAAATAGAAATAATTAGGAATAATTAATAATAATTAGGAATAATTAGTAATAATTAGTAATAATTAGTAATAATTAGTAATAATTAGTAATAATTAGGAATAATTAGGAATAATTAGGAATAATTAAGAATAATTAGGAATAATTAGGAATAATTAGGAATAATTAGGAATAATTAGTAATAAATAGGATTAATTAGTAATAATTAGTAATAATTAGTAATAATTAGTAATAGTTAGTAATAATTAGTAATAATTAGTAATAATTAGTAATAAATAGTAATAAATATTAATAAATATTAATAAATAGTAATAAATAGTAATAAATAGTAATAAATAGTAATAAATAGTAAAAAATTGTAAAAAATAGTAAAAAATAGTAATAAATAGTAATAAATAGTAATAAATAGTAATAAATATTAATAATTAGTAATAATTAGTGATAATTAATAATAATTAATAATAAATAGTAATAAATACTAATAAATAGTAATAAATAGGAATAAATAGTAATAATTAGTAATAAATAGGAATAAATAGTAATAAATAGTAATAAATAGTAATAAATAGTAATAATTAATAATAATTAGTAATAATTAGTAATAATTAGTAATAAATAGTAATAAATAGTAATAAATAGGAACAATTAGGAAGAAAATTAATTGTAATAAATTGTAATAACTTGGAAAAATTTCCAGTGGATTGACGACACTCCTTTTGCTCGATGACTCTTCTCCTTTCAACTTTCACTAACTCAAAACATTATAAAAAGTATGCTTCTATGTATGCATATCCAATATCATATGCACGAGTTTGAATATGCATTCGTAGGACCACATTTTTCATAATGTGTTCAGGCGGTGACAGTTGCAAGAAGATGATTCATCGACAAAAAGGGGGCTCTTTTGTCCGGCGTCTCATTTACTTGCAACTTTCTCACACACAAATCACAATGAAGAATCTTCTCGGAGGTACGCATATTCATTCTCGTACACGAGAATGAATATGCCTACCTCCGAGCAGATTCTTCATTGTGATTTCTGTGTGAGAAAGTTGCAAGTAAATGAGGCGCCTGACAAAAGAGGAGCCATCAATCTACTGGAAATTGTGTCGCCCGTAAGTAATGGTAATTATTAAGAAGTAGTTGTAATTATTTATCTTTTTTTTTCAGATAATGTTTTAATAATTTCAAATTATTCAAAAATAGTAACGATTTTATATTTTGTAGAAAAATATGGAACAAGGAAGTCAACAACAATCATTATTAGATGATCGCATTTAGATATATTAGTGTAGAAATATAAACGGTTCTGGTTTAAATCCTGTATATATTGAGGGTGTTGAAGCTTTCTTATCATTTGCATCATCAAAACCAGAATATGTTTCAAAAGGCACAATAAAGTGTCCTTGTAAAAAATGTGCTCTGAGAACGTTTGACACATTTGACAAGGTTGTGGGAGATCTCTTGCGGTTTTATTTTCAACCAGATTATGTTTTTTGGTATCAACACGGTGAACATAGTTCCATAGAAGATACTAATAACTTGATTCTAGATCCATCATAGTTTCAAAATTTAGTACATGATGTTATAGGTCCATCTGTTTAACAAACTAAAACTCAAGATAATATTGATTTAACTCCTGAATTGGCACTATTCAAATTTTATGAGTTGTTGAGGTCTATTGAGGATGCATTATATCCTGGTTTCAAGATAAACAAATTAGAAGAGGTTGCAAAATTTATGGCTATTAAATCAGATAATGCAATGTCAAACAACTGTTTTGATAAGATATTTTCTTTGGTTAAAACACTGTTACCTGAAGGAAATGTGTTGCCTGCAAATTACTATAAAAGTAAGAGGCTGGTTCGTAATCTAATTCTTAGTTATCGGAAGATTCATGCATGTCCAAATGATTGCATCTTATATTCTGGTGAAAATGATTCGTTGGATTATTGTCCCACATGTGGACAATCGAGGTATAAAGAAGCTCATCCAGGGAATTCTGGATCGATTACAGCAAAATAGTTGAGATATTTTCCCCTTACACCCAGGTTGTAGCGTTTATTTATGTCTCAGAACACAACGTCAATGATGTCATGGAACAAAATCAAGATTTCAACTGATAAAAGCTCGAATCATCCATCTGATAGTGATTCATGGAAACAATTTGATTGTCTGCATCCGTCTTTTTCTTTAGAAGCCCGAAACGTGAGATTGAGTCTTTCTACTAATGGTTTCTGTCTGTTTGGTTCTTATGGTAGTCAGTATTCATATTGGTATGTCTTTATAACTCCATACAATTTACCTCTATGGATGTTGATGAAGGAGCCCTATATCTTTTTGACCTTATTAATCCGAGGACATCCGAAAAAGAATATTGATGTTTATTTGAAACCATTGATTGATGAGTTAAATGCATTGTGGAGTGATGGTGTTAGTACATATGATATTGCTGTGAAACAAAATTTCATATTAAAAGCTGCATTGATGTAGACGATTAGTGACTTTCTAGCATATGACATGTTATTTGGATGGAGTACACATGATCTGAAATCATGTCCTTACTGTATGAAAGACAACAAATCCTTTATGCTCGTCAATGGAAAAAAAACCTTGCTATTTTGACTGTCACCACAGATTTCTTCCAACCAATCATCCTTTGCGGGGGAATAAATCTCATTTCAGAAAAGGTACAATTGAAAGGGATGAACCTCCAAAAATGATCTCAGGTACAGAGTTAAAATCAATTGTATTTTCATTACCTCCCATCACATTTGGGTCAATAGTAAACCAACATAAAATTCATGGCTTTGGGAAAGAACATAATTGGATAAAACGAAGCATTTTTTGGAATCTTCCACATTGGTCTGGTTTGTTGGTCCACCATATGTTGGATGTCAAGCATATTGAGAATAACTGTTTTGATAATTTATTTCATACAGTTTTGGATACACCAGGTAAGACCAAAGATACTCTAAAGGCACAATTAGATCTTTCCCAAACTTACAGGCGACCAAAACTTGAACTATTTGAAAATGTCAGATCATAGAGGTTAATGAAGCCAAAAGCAACTTATACACTTTCCAAAGAGATTCACTTATTATTTTTTCAATGGATTAGAGATTTGATACTTCTAGATGGTTATGCTTCCAATTTGGGCAGATGTGTTAAGAATGATTATATTACCAGATTAAAAAGTCATGATTGTTATGTTATAATGGAAAGACTTATGTTGATTGGATTTAGAGGTTTGTTGAATTCTATAATTTGGGATTCGATAACAGACATATAATATTTTTTTTTCGAGATATTTGTGCATCAACAACATACTACGATGCACTAAGAAAACTTGAAGAAGATGTTGCTGTAATTATATGTAAATTGGAAAAAATCTTTCCACCAGCTTTCTTTGACTCAATGGAACATCTTATATTACATATGCCACATGAAGCTAAATGTAGAGGTCCAGTACAGTTTCGATGGATGTACCCATTTGAGAGATTCATGCAGAAATTGATGAAAAAAGTACGTAACAAAGCATCAGTTGAAGGCTCAATTGCTGAAGCTTATTTGCAAGAGGAAATTTCTTTTTTCTGCTCTCATTATTTTGAATCTCAATATCCCTCAAAACAAAATAACATAGAAAGAAACGAGGGGAATGTTAATGATGAAATGGACAATCAATTATCAGTTTTTAATCATCCAAATCTTAGTTTCGGTGGAGTTCAAGAACGATGACTTTCAGATGATGAACATCACAAAGCTCCTACATATGTTCTGCTCAACTGTGAAGAAATGACATCATTTGTACTATGAGTTCTTCTATCAATTATTCTATAATTTATGTTATAGTATGTAAACTTATTTTATCTGTAGGTTATATGATAATCATATCAAGAAACAACTTCCACAAATTACATTAGCTGCTCTTGAAGAACGTAGACAAATTTTTTTTCTCAATGGTTTCAAAAACTGGTAACACAAATTATTGATGGTTTAATATAAATTTTGTTTATTATTTATTATGTTGATAATTGTTTTAAAAAATTTCAGGTGTCTCAACATGTTGATAAAATTGATAAGCGACTATGTATATTGCGTAACCCACCATCCAAAATGGTTAAATCTTATAATGTATATGTGGTGAATGGTTTTTGATTTTATAAACGTGCATATGGGGAATAAAAAAACAATGAACAATGGAGTTTTCTTCATAGGATCACATCACAGAGAAACTGAAGTTGACTTTTATGGAATTCTGGATGAAATTATTGAGTTGTGTTATCTAGGACAGAATTACATAATGATGTTTAAATGTCGGTAGTTGGATACTGAGAGAGGCTTGTGTGTTCATCCGACTCATGGAATTATTAAAAATAAAAGTCTTATTGCAGTAAATGAACCATTTTTACTGGATCAACAGGCACATCAAATTTATTATGCAAAGTACTGTGCTACTTCAAGATACTTGAGTGATTGGTGGAGCATAATAAAAATAAAATCTCAAAAAATCAGTTTACTCAAACTGAATGTGGTTCTGCTGAAGTGGAAGGAATTGAAATTTTTCAAGAGACTGATCAAAATCCATCTTTTTCACAAAGAGACGTGAATATTGATGATGCAACTCCACAATTAAGGATCGATGATGATGAAGATGTTAATGATGTTACAAATGAATTTGAAATGACAAGAGATGATGAAACTGAAACTCATATGGATATTGATGATGCTGAGGAGGAAGATGAAGACATTGAAATTGACAGCTATGGAGATGAGGATGAAGATGGACATTGACATAATTAAATGCTGGTTATAATCATAACTAATATATATCTATATATAATAGTTATTTTCAACTATCTGCTAACAACAATCATTTTGTGTTTCAAATGGATCCTGATCTATTTTGCGAGTTGCAAGAGGTTGAGCTACCTTTGGATGAGGGGGATTGTGGACCATCTGACCCTCAACCTACTGACGGTTCAGGGGGTACATGGAGGGGGTGTGGTCTTGCATGATTGATAATTCCTGACCCTATCCCCAAGCGACGTCCATGTCTTGGCTTCGATCCAAACACACAGAGGTATGGTAACCTGTATATTTTATTTTTCTTTCATTAATTTATTTATATATATACTAATTGTTTGATTATTTACTCCTTTTTCACAGTTTTGTGCATGTTTCTATTGGACAAGGGAGCGCTATCTTGCACAATTATTTTTCTCAGTCATGGATCACATGGGAACAAATTCCCGTTGATGTGCGGCGCGACATGTTCAATCATTGGTTGGTACGTAAATAAATAATATTTATTTTGAAATTTATTTTATTAATAACTTGATATTATAAATAATTTGTAGGGTTTATGGTATCTCATCGATGATAACATGTGTGACACTATCCACGTAGCATGACAGGTGTCTATGCATGACCGTTTCTGTCAGTTTTTTCACAATTTGAGAAGAACAACCATTAAGAAAGCAGGAGTGATATAATTTGATGAGTCGTATAGAGCCCACATACCAGAGTACATTTCATCTCACGTTTGAGATGGATTATGTTTACACTGGTTGGGTGGTGGATTTCAGAGGAGATCTTCAGTGGGACGGTAGAACTAGGGGAGACAGGAGGTGACACATCGAGCTGGTAGCCGTACATTCAGTACGCATAGAGAGCATCTGGTAAGTATATTTTTTAAAAATTTTATATAACTTTAAATATAAATAGTTTATTTTATATTTCTATAGGTAGTCAAGAATCTGGATATTACGGATTTCGACGTTTATCGGAGGATGTATAGTGATCCAGTCACTGGAGATATTAGAGGTGATAGCCAGCATCAGATTGTGGTTAGTATTATTTTTTTTTTCAGTTTGACAATTAACTGTATATAATATTTTTACAATTTTAATTTCAAATTGGAATTAAAGGATTCATATAAGGCTGCGACCTCTCAGACATAGGCTGAGATTCAGGACGAGACGACTGAGAAGACCAATGCCCACCATTTCGATGAGGCGGCATGGATACAGGTGACTCAGTATGGCTTTGAGAAGGGCCGAGTAGTTGGTATCACCTCTCATTTGACTCTTGGTACTTATTATAGTACTATTGTGATGTCGGTATCCAGCTCGAGAGGATCTCATGGAGAGGCGTCATCTTCTGCCTCACAATATCAGGAGCATTTGCGAACTGAGGCTGAGCTTATAGAGAGTTTGTAGAAGCAGCATGAAGAGATGTGTCAGCAGCAACAACAAAAGCAGTGGCAACACGAATAGGAGATGCGTCGATGGCAGTCGCAGCAGAAGCAGCATCACGAGCAGATCAAGTAAATGCGTTGTCTGACTCGTAGTTTAGGGATGAAGCTTCCTCCACTATCTCCTACAACTCCTCCAGAAGACGACCCCCCCAGTGATTTGTTTTTTATGTTAAAAACATTTGAATTCAAGATTTGTTGTAATATGAACTATTTATAGTTTCTGTCTTTTATATTGGTTCAAATATTGCATATTTTTTAATATTTTATTATTTATTATTAGTATTATATTTTTTAATATTTGTTAATTTTACTACTAATAATAATATTTTATGATTTTTTATATTTTTTTGTAAATATTGAGAATTTTAATAATTTTTTTATTTTAATAATATTAATATTATTTTTTTATTAATCATAATTTTATTAAATATCTTTTTTTTAGTTTTATATTTTTTAATGTTTTTTTATTTTACTAATAATAATATTTTTTATTTTTTTATTATTTTAATAATAATAATATAATTTTTTCATTAATCATAATTTTATTAAATATTTTTTTATCATGTTTAGTATTTGCGATGTGACTTTTTGCGATGGGCTCCCGTCGTAAATAATTTAAATATAATTTTTTATTAATAGTATTTGCGATGGGACAACAGTTCCGTCACAAATACTAATTGCGACGGGCCCGTCATAAAATGTTTATATATATATATATATAATGTATATAATTGAATGCTTATTTGCGATGGACTCATCGCAAAAGGTTTATTTATATATAATGTATATAATAGGAGGCTTATTTGCGACGAGAAACTTTTCCTCCGCAAAAACTATCTTTTGCGACGAGCCCGTCACAAAACATTGTATTTGCAACGCCGTTTTCTGCAACAGGTTATTTGCGACGGGGCCCCGTCGCTAAAGCCTATTTGCGACGAGATCTCGTCGCAAATAGTCCATGACAAATACCTCTAATTCCAGTAGTGACATCTCATTGCTTGATATAATGATGTATTTATTATTAATATATGATACATATGATATTATTATTCTTTATCATTCATTATATCACATGTTACTTCACACATTCAATTTAATGGGAATATGATAACATCATTCATGCGTATGAAATATATAAAGACCCAAACCCGCTCTTTCAGACTTAGTGTATAAAAATGTTGTGTTTTTTTATATATAAAAGAAACTGAACAAAGACACAACATTTAATACATATCAAGAATAATACTAGTCTAGGTTTTAGAGAATTAAATACAAGTCTTATAACATAAAAAATTTGTAAAATATTAAATGAAATAAACAAAAATTCTTTGAGCATGCTGCCTCCTTAATTAAAAACACATCACAAAGTAAATCTACTAAACCTAGGAAATTATTTTTTCTAGTAAGGGGATTTAAAATCATTGGTAAAATAAAATAAAATATTTCTTTCAAATAAATATATACTTATAAACATTTTTTAATGAATTTAAATATAATAATTTTCTTACAATTTTTAAAAACCCTAAATTTCAAAAATAATAATGTTTTGAATTATAATTCATTGGATTTCACCATTTGAAAAAAATAATTTTTAAAGAATTAATTATGATAATCAACAGGCTATAAGAAAACTGTAATTCCACTTAGCCATATCTCATATGGGACAATGTCCCCTATAGGCCATGGGTTCCCTCCCCATACCATAACTTAACATTCTATACTATAGTTCCAATGTTAATAAAACATTTAGTGATCTTACCTTTCTCATTCAAAACCCCAAAACATTTTAAAATAATTCATACTTATATTAATTTCATTAGAAGAAAATAAACTTATTTTCTATGTAAAATGGAATAATTATTTAATTAGAAATTTCTAATATCATATTCAGGATAAATCTTGCTTATAAATGACCATTATTACTTAATAGTCATAAATATATACACACAATAAAATAAATGAATACCTGAATAAAAAATCATGGGATTTTGTTGACAACTTATATAATGCTCATATCCAATTTATGAATATCATACAACGATGAGGAGAAATATTTTGGCATATGAAATAAAATATTTTACATTAAATTTAAACATAAAATGATTAAATTTATCATTTGAAAATAAAATATACAAATACAATGATTGAATAAAAATAATTTTAAACCCTTGCACGTAGATTTGAAAAAAAATGATTAATCCCTTTTAATTATTAAAAATAACAATAATTCATTAGAACCATTTAATGAATAATCCATTTTAATTATTTCATATACATACATATATATATATATATATCTTTTTAAACTAAACATAAAATTATCGATTGAAATCATGATAAAACCCTTTGATAAATAAAGAAACAATCCCCTTATATTATATGTAATGAAAATGCATATGAATAGATTGATAGATATATATATATATATACATATAGAGATATATATCATTATAAATTTAAATTAAATTCATAAAAAATGAATCTGACACTTCAATGATTTTATAAATATTAGATGAATGAAATGCATAAAAACTATACTTATGAAAATTGTAAAATAGAAATAACCCTTATATCATAATTTTTTTTAAAAAATAGATACATAGATAGTTAAAAAAATGCATATGTATAAATATGTATATTTATATGTATATATCATTAACAAAATTGATTAAGTAAATAAATTAAACCCTTAAGTTTATTTGAAAATGGACCATAGGAGTTACTCGCTTCTGGCTCCCAGAAGAGGGGAAAATAGAGAGTTCAAGGGAAAATGAGTTTGGGTCTTTAGGTGAGCATGGATAATAGTTATATAAAGTAAGTCTTAAAATCATATGGATTAAAAGGAAGGGGAGAATATTGTGTTTTTAAAATCAATTTTATTTTATTTTTTTCATGTGGTGAAATTATCAATTGTTTGATATATATATATATATATATAATAAGCTTCTTAGATAACCAAATAGAAGTGGATAGTGTTAGTACAACCGAAAATTTTAGTTTCTTTTTTTATATCATTATAATTTTACTATTATATTATATTATAATGTTTATAATCATTTATTAAAATATTGTACTATGTTTTCAATCAATGTATCATATTCTTTTCTTGTCACGATTACAATGGTTTTTTGTGTGTTTTTCCACATAATTTCATTATTTAATCATTTATTTCATTTTTTATTCATCTCCTTTTTCCTTTTTTTCTTTTATTATTGGTTTATAATTTGTTTTGATTTGAATATGTAAGAACCCGGTTCTTAGTTTTGAGGTACGAGCTTCTTCTTTTTCCTTTTCCTTAAGTGTTTTTGAGAAAATATGGAAAATGGGGAAAAATCCTAAATTTTGGAACTACACGCCGTGTACTTTTCCACACGCCGTGTACTTTTGGCCGTGTGGGATGGGTACACGGGGCGTGTAGCCATGTCGGCGACGAGGGGTGTAGGAACCGACTACATGTCGTGTAGTAGTCCTTTACACGCTGTGTAGTCAGTCGGCAGGCCTAAACAGTAATGCGGTAGAGTAGACGCCAGCTGGGCGACAGTACACATCGTGTACTCAGGAGTACATGCCGTGTAATCATGTCGACAGATGAACAGTGTGACGGTGCCGCCAGATGAACAGTTAAATGAAGGAAGTACACGCCGTGTACTCAGAAGTACACATCGTGTACTTTGTTTTTTCGGCTTAAAATAGGAAGTAGCCCCCTCATTTGGCAGAGGAGGCATTTGAGCTGTTTTGGATCCAAAGGAGGAGGCCGAACCTTTGAAGATCTGCCGGGTGTTCATCGAGAATCCGATTCTGCCTCGGACGATCTCGTTGGAACCGCGCGGGTAAGCCCTCTCTTCTCCTAGTGTGTTGCTTACCAATTCTTATCCTAACAGAAGTTATTTGAGGTTAAGAGAGTTTTGTTCTTCGTCAGATCTACGCTGTTCTTGGGCATTTCTGGAGTTGGCGTTTGGGTATAACGTTCGTTGGCATTTAAGGAAGGTGGCTTGGGGTTTATTTTTCCAACTGTCGTGTGTTTTGTGCATTTTTGTGCCACGAACCCATGTTGGGGTGTCGTGTGGATGAGGTTGTTGCTATATTTAATGCCTAGAATCATATAGGTGATTAAATTGTGATAATAAAATGCTGGTTGGGATCGTTGCTTAGATCTGGAACCACCCCGGGGGTGTGTTCCACTGTTTAGCCATTTGGCCAGGGTACCCGAGGGGATGCCTTTAATGTAGTAATTGTAGAATTGCCTTGAAAGGAATTGCTTGTTTACTGTATTTTGACATGTTGGGCATGACCCGATTACCTGTTTAGCCTGAGGGCGTTGTTATGATTAGCCTGTGAGCACTACACTATTTAGCCTGTGGGTAGTAGTTATTTCGTCCTGAGGGAAACTTCTTCCGTGCCTGTGGGTAACTGACTCTGTGCCTGTGGGTGACACTACCTACACCTAAGGGAAAACTCTGTTATGCCTGAGGGCAGATTCTTGTGTTGGATACTCTTTACCTGAGGGTAGGGGTTTACGTGTCTGAGGACATTAGCTGATTATTTAGAATATTCACTGTGGTGGTATTTTAAATTAAATGAATTAAATGGATAATAAAATTTCAATATAACTGGTAATTAGTTACTTTTGAGTACTTCTTACTTTATTGCATTTTACTACTGCACACTATTGTTGCATGCTTACACGCGGTTGGGAACAGGACTTTGGTGGGTGCCTACTGAGATATATTTCTCACACCCTGTTTGGGTCATGCTTTTCGGCCCAAACAGATTACGTTTCTGCAGGTGTGGATAGGGTAAAGAGTCCCTATACATGTACTTGACTATTGCTAAAGAGTAGGAGGGCATGGGACCGAGCCTAGGCTCGCGATGCCGCTGCCATCTGTTTTGCTTTGTTTTGCTGTACTCTGCTTCTAGGTGTACTTTATTGATGTATAACATGTTCTGGATATTTTCTTAGAACTTGAGACATGTATCATAATTATTTATCTACTGCTGGTTATATCAACTGTTGTTGTTTATTTCAATTGTGTATGATTTACTGCCTTTGCTGTTCGTTGTATGTTTTATTTGTATTCCACTGCGTTGCACTTTGAAAAAAGAGGGCATAGTTTCCCCACTATCAGACCTGGGCCCTCGCTGCTAGTCAGCAGCCTCTGGCGTTTGGGAAAATGCGCTTGAGGTCACGTGGCGAACCGGGTTCGGGGCACCCGTTGAGTGGCCCCTAGAATCAGGACGTTACAAAGTGGTATCGAAGGGGTTCTTTTCTTTAAATTACTATTTGGAGCCGTAGTCAGGGATAGGACGAACGATAGTTGGTAATAAGCTGTGCTCGGGCGTAGCTAACCCGTGTACAGGGAAAAGCCAATCTACCTCGTATTGCAATTTTACTGATTTTGCAAATTTTACAGTTGATATGTTTTCACCGTTAGGTGAATCACTTGAGATTGTGCTATTATAATTTATTTGTGGGTTCTATTTAGTTGTAACCCGAGGAGATGAGGGTATGCCATCTCATGCATCATGTAGGAACATGCTAGAAATCACATGCCATGCATAGTTCCATGTCATGTAGGTGCATTAGAAATTACATGCTGTTGTGATAGTAGTTGTGCTATAAAAGCATGCTGTTGTGATAACTGATTGATAGATAACTGCTATTTGATAGGGTATTTTGTATGAGCCGGTTAAAATAATGGACACCAAACTTTGGTTTCTGGGGAGTATGGACCCCCATTTACCGGAATTTGGTGGATCATTGATTGTTTATTAGTTATAACACAGATAAGATGTCAAACTTTGATTCGTTGGGAGTATGGGCCCTCACGGGTCGGAATTTGACACTTAGGTGTTGGTTTTAGGTATTTTCTGGGTTCCAGAGGAGTTTCTGAGACATACTTTCCGGAAACCCAGTATACACGCCGTGTAGTATTTTTACACACGCCATGTATGGCCTTCTATTAGGGAATAAAAATGAAATTTTTAAGTACACGCCATGTACTCTGAGTACACGCCATGTAGTCTCTTACCGTGTCACAAACCGTGTGGGCGGCGACATGGGGTAGGGAAGAGCTTGGGTAAAACACACCGTGTACCAGATATACACGCCATGTAGTTTTGACCCGGAGTCCGGCTGTGTAACTAACAACATGGGTCGGTGAAATCCTTCACAGAACACGCCGTGTCAATAATGTACACGCCGTGTAGTGTGACCTGGGGACTCAGCCGTGTAACTGACAACACGGGTCGGTGTCACCTCTCCTTGAACACGCCATGTACCTTTGGGACACGCCGTGTAGTCTTGTCCAAGGACAGACTGTGTGGTGTTAGCCATGTGGCGGGGAAACAGGGTGGTGTACACGCCGTGTGTGGGTGTAACACGCCGTGTAGTTTCAAGCCGAGTAGTTGGCCGTGTCACAGACAACACGGGCAGTTGTAAAATAACACCATACACGCCATGTATATGAAATACACGCCGTGTAGTTTTTGTTCAAATGGGAGCCGTGTGGCGTAGCCATGTAGAAGGACCCGAAAAGAGGATAAAAAGTCACGTACATGCTGTGTAGTCATTATACACGCCGTGTAGTCTTGTTTTGAAAATATTGAAATGCCATCTTCCTCATATTCCCTTTGTGGTTTCTTCATTTTCGGTCTTTGATAATCTTGAATCTAAGGCGTGCCTTTGACCTTGTAGTGTCATGCCACCTAGACGACCACGCGTTGTTCGCCAGGAGAGTGGCGACGAGTATACTCCGGAGATGGTGGGCCATGGGCTACCAGTTGATCCTCCAGCAAAGCCAGATGCAGAACCAGCTTCTATACCGGATACAGGCGTGGAGGCGTAGTTCCGTGAAGGCTTTATGTGGTTCATGCAGACCTTTCAGGGAGCACCGCAGACTGCCACATCTATGGATGAGCTGACACGTATCTTCCAGCAGCAGCATCCGCCTACATTCTCAGGGGATGGCGGACCACAGGCTGCAGAGTCTTGGCTGGGGTCGATGCAGACTATTTTCTAGCATCTTGAGATGCCTCCAGGGTAGAGGGTCAAGCTCGCGACTTACATGATGCATGATTCCACCAAGAGGTGGTGGGATGTTACCACCCAGTCAGAGCATCACAGGGACATGGTGTGGGAATACTTTTAGGAAGTCTTCTATGAATTTTTCTTCCCGGAGACGCTGAGAGTAGATAGAGCTCGAGAGTTCATGAATCTGTAGCAGGGCACTATGTCATTAATGGACTATTCTGCTCGTTTTACAGAACTTCAGCGCTTTGCACCCGTGCTGGTGGGTGATGAGACGTTGAGAGCCAGACGTTTTGAGGATGGTCTTCAGTATGACATCCGAGCGCTGGTGAATGTATTCAGGTTGCCTACTGTACACTCTATTGTGAACCAGGCGTTGATCACTGAGAGGAACCTTTGAGAATCTAGTGGTGTGGGCCAGGGTGGTTCAACACCAGTTACTGGTACTTTTTCTGTTGGCAAGAGGAAGAGACAGAAGGACTTCTCTCAGGGCGGCAATACCAGTCAGAAGAATGTTTTAGGTGGCTAGGTTATGTGCTACCAGTGTGGTAGAGAGGGGCACAAGAGGCCACAGTGTCCACGAGACCCAGTGGAGTGCCGAGATTGCGGCAAGATGGTTCATCTACAACGCTTTTGTAGGGCGTTTCCAGTAGTGGCTAGTGAGAGGGGTTCTGTGCAGAATCCGCATGCGGTAGCAGGACAAGTGGCTTCTTACCAGTCGGGGAACTGGAATATGTCAGGGTGTGCAGGAAGATGTGGTGGTCGTGGTCGTGGTAGCCAGACACCAGGATCTCAGAGGCAGTAGGGCGGGACAGCTCAGGGTAGCCAGGCTGTGTCGCAGGGCCGCGACACTGGGCAGGCATATACAGTGCAACAGACCCAGCAGGAGCAGGATCCCGGACCTTCTATAGTTAGAGGTACTATTTTAGTAGCTTCTGTCTTATCTTCAATACTTTTTGATACGGGTGCTACGCATAGTTGCATATCTGTACCCATTGTGGAGAGCCTTTTTCTCTTTGTTTCTACTTATTCTGATATCATGACGCTAGACACTCCGTTGGGGACTAGAATGGCTAGTGTGCGTCATTGCAAGGAGTGCCCCCTTGAGGTTGGTGGGTGTCACTTTCTTTGGGGCCTCTATGTCTTAGAGATGAAAGCTTATGACGTCATTCTCGGGATGGACTGGTTGGTTCCCTTTCGAGCCTTTGTAGACTACTATCGTCGTAGGGTGAGTTTCACGTCACCAGAGTGCGGAGAGTTTTTATACAAGGGTGAATGGGATGTTCAGGCGAGTCGAGCTAGACCAGAGCATCGTGGGCAAGGTGGAGTCACAGCCCAGATTGCGAGCTTATATCTGGATGACCAGGGGACTTGTCAGGCGGATTTCCCTCCTGTTGTTGATCATTTTAGGGATGTCTTCCCAGACGACTTTTCGGGTCTACCTCTGAAGATAGAGGTGGATTTCTCCATTGATCTTGTGCCAAGAGCAGCACCGGTGTCCATTACTCCATATAGGATGGCTACATCTAAGTTGCAGGAGCTCAAGAGGCAGTTGGAGGAGTTGCAGGCAAGAGGTTTTATCCGACCCAGTACTTCTCCTTGGGGTTTGCTGGTCCTTTTTGCGAAGAAGGCGGGTGGTACCCTCAGACTTTGCTTGGATTATCGAAATTTGAACCAGTTGACGGTTAAGAACTGATATCCCTTACCGAGGATTTATGATCTTTTTGATCATCTTCGTGGAGCACGAGTGTTATCGAAGATTGACCTGAGATCAGGATATCATCAGCTGCGCGTGAGAGCACCTGATATACCTCTCACGGATTTCAGGAGTAGGTATGGTCTATATGAGTATACGGTTATGCCGTTCGGACTCACGAACGCGCCAGCAATTTTCATGGATCTGATGAATCGTGTGTTCCATCCGTATATTGAATCTTTTGTGGTAGTATTTGTGGAATACATCTTGGTGTACTCTCATACTCGACACGACCATGCCACCCATATTGAGATCGTATTGAGTACACTGAGGGAGCTTCAGCTATATGCTAAGCTCTCAAAGTGCCACTTTTGGATGGATTAGATTCACTTCCTGGGACATATCATCTCTGAGGCATGAGTTTCAGTAGACCCAGAGAAGGTAAGAGCAGTGGTTTGCTGGGAGCAGCCAAAGAACGTGTTTGAGATACAGAGTTTCTTAGGGCTGGTTGGTTACTACAAACGTTTCATATAGGACTTCTCCTACTTAGCAGCACCGTTGACAGGTCTGACTAAGAAGGGTGTGAATTTCGTTTGGTCGGAAGCTTGCGAGGCAGCTTTTCAGGACCTGAAGCGAAGGTTGACATCAGATCCAATCCTGATACTCCCAGAGCAGGGGAAGAGCTATACAATTTACTGTGATGCATTAGGGATTGGGCTGGGAGCAGTGTTGATGCAGGGTGACCTAGTTGTTGCGTACGGGTCTTGGCAGTTGAGGCCACATGAGAGGAACTGCCCGACGCATGATCTCGAGTTAGCTGCAGTTGTGCATGCGTTGCGCTGTTGGAGACATTATCTATTGGGAGAGCATTTTGTGGTTTTTACCGACCACAAAATCCTTGTAAAGACCCATAAAATTCAAGGAAATTTTTTTCTTAATTTTCTTTGGAATTTTACAAGAACGCAGTTTCTGACGGCACATGATTCTGAGGCCCGGTGTGCCCGGAATCATTTTCCGAAATTTGGCTCGGGTACGTTCAGTGAACGAACAAGCGAGTTTTTCTAACTTTTGAACCGGTGCTCGGAATCAAATTCTGAGGGCACCGATCGAATCGTAGTGCCGGTATTTGCTTAGAAACGCCTTTTCCGGAGTTGCGTTTTCTCGGGTGTGGTTTTTAATTTTTGGGTTAAATTAAGAAATAAAATAAAGTGGTGCGACAACTTTATTTTATTTCACTTTAAGCCACTTAAAGCCACTTAAGCTAAGTTAAGCGGATAGAGGGGAACCCAAAATATCCTACCCACTTGGTAGGATATTTGTGAGGTGGGGCCCGCACGAGCCCCACCATTTCTTTTCCTCTAAGTAACGTACCCTCAACCCCCTCTTAATTGAAAGTCAACCGGTGCGTTTTCTTAAATTCTTAAGGCCACAATTAATTAGGCAGTTAAGTCATTACCATTAATTCATCGAATTAATGGTTCGTTACTTAACTTTGTTTTTCTAATTGTTGTCTTAAGAATAAAATAAGACCAATACTTGTTTCACTTGGGGGTTGCTTGTTGAGAGGATTGGGAGAAGCTCTCAAGCTTGAAGATCTTCATCCTTCTTCGCGAAGAACGCGAAGAACGTGAAGAACGCGAAGAACATGAAGAACGTCGAACCCTCGGAGATCGACAATGCGACGCCGTGTTCCGCGACGCCGACGATTCTCCTTCCGCGAAGTTTCTTCCGCGACGTTCCTTCCCTCGTGACAACCTTCGATCAACAATTGATTAAGGTAGGAGATTGCGGTTCTTTTAATTCTTTGTGAATTATATCCTCGACATGGTTTCTTTTGGGGCATCTTAAATCTATGTGTTTTCTTTAACCCTCGGAGATCGTCTACGCGACGTCGTGTACCGCGACGACGCGACGCCCCTTCCGCGACACGACGATCCTCTTCTTCTGTGATGGTCAATTCCGCGAAGAACTCACGTTCGACGACTATGACGAGGTAGGGGTTTGATTCATTTAAATCTTTCTGATTTATACCCACAGCGTGTGATTAAAATTTTGTTGTGAAATTTTTAAAACCGCTAACGCGGTGAGTGCAGACCAATGAACAAGTCCGAACCCACCGCCCCTTTCGTTCTTGGTGTGTGAAACGGTGGATGTCGACAAAACTAGCCGCACGGGCGATGTGAGATCCTCGCAGTGAAGGACGAACCCCGAGAGGGCTTTTGGCGAAGACGACGTGAATTTCCGACCACCGAAACTTGTCCGATGGTCTGCGGAGCAACCCACCGGCGCGCCACGCCGGCACGGCGGCGGCACCTGGCGCGCCGCCATGGAGAACCGCCGCGGCTGAAGCCGCGGTGGTGGGCCGGCCATCCCGTGACCGCGCGGGACCGACGAAGGACGAGACGCGGCCGGCTGCCGCGTCCGCTGGCAAGGGCGGCCCCACGTGGGGCCGCGACTCCATCACGCGGGGGCAGCACGCCCCCCGCTCCGCTCGGCCGTAATCGGCCGAGCCGACCCGCCTAGAGGCTGGGCCGCGCCGTCTGGGTCGGACCTGGACCCGGATCGGGTTGACCCGGTTCGGGCCGACCCAAGGGGGGTTGGGCCGGGTCGGTCCGGGCCCAGACCCCCCGTTTTCGGATCCTCTTCGGTCTTTTGCCCATATCTTGGGCTACAGAACTACGATCGATGCACCGTCAGCGGAGATGTGATCATTGGATCGAGACGGTCGTTTTCGTATATCTCACTCAAGGTTTCGGAGTACTTTGGGTTTGGCCGGGTTGGTTCGTATACGAAACCAACCGGGCCCTCGGAGCGGAAACGCTTATATCTTGAGCTCCGGACGTCCGATTGACGTGCTGTCGACTTTGTTGGATTCCTCTAAGTGAGACGGATCTTTTGGATTACTCCGCCCGAGGTTTGGACGCAGGTGGAGTACGGTCGGGTTGGTTTTTCCTTAAAAACCAACCGGGCCCCTGGAACGAAAAAGCCAATAACTCTCAGACCGGGCATCCGATTGACGCGCCGTCTACGACGTTGAGTTCCAGTTGACGATACAGAACTTTTGGATACATCGACTCTGGACTATGTGTCAGTTTATGTATCAGCCTCTCGGTTCATGGAGCGGACCCTCCCGAACGAGCTTGCTGTGTGCAGGAACCCTAGAGATGGCTGCATCTGCGACGACGACGACGACTGTGCAGAGATCCTCAATGGATTCGACGAAGACGACTTCAGCACTCAGCGATCCTGTGTAGACCAGTGCTACCGATCCTGTGTGTGTCCGATCCTGTGTGGGTCAGCGCTCAGCGGTCCTGTGTGGGCTAGCGCCTACAGATCCTGTGTGGGTCCGATCCTGTTTGGGTCTTTACGGGGGTTAGTTACCTATCGATCTTGTGTGGGTCAGATCCTTTGTGGGTCATTGCAGGGGTTAGTTACCTATCGATCCTGTGTGGGTCAGATCCTTTGTGGGTCATTTCAGGGGTTAGTACCTATCGATCCTTTGTGGGTCTGATGGCTTAGATGAATCAGCGGCAATATCTGATCATCTCTATCATCTTATGAAGAAGTATACCTGTGTGATCTGAATCCTGCTTTGCTTTCCTATGTGGATTGTGTTGAGATATCCTGTGTGGATTTACGTTTTTCTTTCCGGTGTGGACTGGGTTGTACTTGGGCTCAGATGTTGGAGCCAAACGAGAATTGATGACTTAGGTATATGTATGGGAATATACCTAAGCAATGTCGAATGTTACTTCGTGATTGTATCTTTCCTTTGTGGATTATCCTTTGTGGATTCTGGGATACCTTAAGGGGTCTCGGGGTCCCTACTGAGTAGATTATACTCACCCCTACATGGGCTATGCCCACACTATGTTGTGTTGGTTGCAGACGACGGACAACACTGATCGCGGTTGAGGCTTGCGGAGCAGGTCAGTACCCAGAGGTGGACTACTGGGCGGGACGTACTCGGAGCGGACGGCTGGACCCGAGGGGCTATGGAGGCTATCTGTACCCACCCTTTAGGTGGGACTTCCAGTGGACGGCTCGACGCTGCAGCTTTACTTTTCAGTTGCTGTTTTCTCTTTCCAGTTGTACTTTACTTTCAGTTTGGGTTTGTATACTGGCCCACTTACTTTTCCGCACTTACTGTTGTACTCAGTTTTTACTTAGTGATTACTTACACTGCTTGCTTCCTCTGTGGTGTTTGTTTACTTTACAAAGGAAATGCCTTCCCTTTTACCAAGATTTACACCTTGGTGCTAGTCGCCAGCCACTGGCCTATGGAAGGCGGGCTTGGGGTAGTCACGGCACGGGCCCCGAGGACGGGTCGTGACAAATTGGTATCAAAGGAGTTCGGTTCTACCGCAGAACTTGGGACTCTGATATTTTTCTATGTGAAGCAATAGTGTTAAGCGTATTGGGTGTGGTTATCAGTCCAGGGAGTCCAGTGTTGGTGCGGCGACCGACGTATCCGTACACCAGGACCCTGACTTCTTATTTCTGACTTAATGCACTAAAACATTGATTGCATGTGTGTTTCAAGTTTTCTTTATGATTACTTTGTGTCAGCTCACCAGGTATACTGTTTGACCGTGGTGCACTTGTTTCTTTTCAGGATGGCCCCACGATGGCAGCCAGCTAGTGTTCCGAGAGTTGAGCGTGACGACAACCCACCGAGCGACGAGGCCTCGGTACAGGGCCCTTTGACAGCTGAGGCACCAGCAGTAACTTTACCCGCCGAGCCACCGATGCTTCCAGCCCCAGTCACTGACGATGCACATCGCCTTAGTGCACTGCACGAGTTTCAGTGCCAGTGACCGCCCAGGTTCCGCGGGGAGACGGACCCTCAGGCCGCCAAGGACTGGCTGGAGGCAGTGGTACGAGTTTTCCAGTTAGTGAGGACACCAGCAGACCTCATGGTGATTCTCGCAGCGATCCTACTGCACGCGGTAGTGGGCCAATGGTGGATCTTGATGCTCCAGGTGCACGATGAGGCATCTCTTCTCTGGACGGATTTTGAGAGCCTCTTCCGCTCGGAGTTCATCCCAGCCACTCTCCGTGCGGTGCGCATCCAGGAGCTTCTACAGCTGCGGCAGGGCAGCTTGACGGTTGCCCAGTACTCAGCGAGATTTACCGATATCTCGCGCTACTCGACAGACATGGTACGAGACCCATTCTTTTGGGCCCGGACCTTTGAGTAGGGATTGAGAAATGAGATCAGGTCATCGCTGATCTCTCTCAGCATTCCGACTCAGGCAGGAGTACTGGAGCGAGCCCTTTTGATCGAGAGCTTTCTTGCTGAGCCTTCTCCAGCGGCGAGACCCACCGCAGGGCGGCACGTAGCAGAGTCCTCTACAGCAGGCAGTCGTCGGATGACTCATGGGTCTAGGCAGACCAGACCCTCAGGCAGAGGGCCTCAGGACACTGGCTCAGCAGTGCGGGGCACACAGCGTGGAGCCAGTATTTCGAGAGGCAGACAGTGCTACACATGCGGCGGGCAGGGTCACATGGCTCGTGACTGCCCGACCCACCGTGCTGAGGAGCAGCAGACGGTTGAGGGGCCACCCAGGCAGAGGAAGAGGGTCGACCGTGGCGGTCTGCAGGGAGCAGGCGGACGAGGCAGAGGAGCTGGCCGAGCAGCAGGTGGTGGGTGACGCTTTGAGGCTCTACCACCACTACCACTAGGAGGTCCACCCCGGCCACAGGGAGCTGGCGGGTAGAGACATGCACAACTCCAAGCAGCGTAGGCCTACGACCACGGTGCGCCTGAGATGATTCGAGGTACTATTTTTGTCTATTCCACCCTTGCTGCAGTTCTGATAGACACAGGACCGAGTCACTCTTTCATAGCCACTACCCATGTTCGGAGCTCGGAGATTCCGACATAGTCGTTGGCTCAATCCTTATGGCTAGAGACTCCTACGGGAGCAGACTCGATGATTACGCACTGGTGCCGGCAGTGTGAGCTTACTCTAGGAGGTGAGAGCTTCGGTTGGGATCTTCTTGTAGCGATATCGAGGCCTTACGACGTCATCTTGGGCATGGATTGGTTATCTACAGTCCATGCACAGATTGACTGTATTAGGCGGAAGGTGCGATGTGTACGCACCGACGAGAGCAGGTTCACCTTCACCGGTGAGAAGGGAGCCTTCGCAGCACAGGATGGACTTCCGTAGAGGAGAGGACAACCCATCACACACCAGTTGGCTAGCCTCATCCTAGGATCATTTGACGTGCGGAGTCCTGGTTTTCCTGCAGTGGTGGATCAGTATGCAGACGTCTTTCCCGACGACGTTCCAGGACTACCTCCTCGCAGATAGGTAGACTTTTATATTGATATGTACCCCGAGACAACCCCGATATCCACTCCAGCATATCGGATGGCCCCTGCTGAGCTTCGAGAGCTACAGGTACAGTTGGAGGACTTGCAAGGCAAGGGATTCATCCGACCCAGTGTTTCACCCTGGGCTTCCCCGATATTTTTCACCAAGAAGGCGGACGAGAGCTTGCGACTTTGTGTCAACTATCGTCACCTGAACCAGGTGATAGTGAGGAACAAGTATCCACTACCGAGGATTGATGACCTCTTCGATCAGCTCAAGGGAGCACGGTGGTTCTAAAAGATAGACCTCAGGTCAGGCTATCATCAGCTCAGATTTCGGGACGAGGACGTGCAGAAAACGACCTTCAGATGTCAGTATGGCCACTATGAGTTCTTGGTTATGCCTTTCGGCGTAACCAATGCTCCAGCAGTGTTCATGGGCCTCATGAACAGGATCTTTCAGCCACACCTCGATCGATTTGTTGTGGTCTTCATCGACTACATTTTGATATACTCGACGACTGAGGAGGAGCACGCCTACCACTTGCGGGTTGTACTAGACACACTCCGAGAGCACCAACTTTATGGAAAGCTCTCGAAGTTTCAGTTATGGATACGTGAGGTCCACTTCTTGGGATAAATCATCTCTGAGGCGGGAGTTGCAGTGGATCCTGCGAAGATCGAGGCAGTGCTAGCTTGGGAGCCACCCAAGAGCATGATGGAGGTGCAGAGTTTCTTGGGACTAGCTGGATACTATCGGAGATTTGTGCCAGACTTCTCCAGAGTAGCGACACCACTCTCAGCTTTGACGAAGAAAGGGAAACCCTTTGTGTGGTCAGACAGATGTCAGCAGAGCTTCCAGGAGCTGAGACAGAGATTTACCAGCACCCCTATCTTGAGGTTGCCTGAGGAGGGAGTTGGGTATGTAGTCTAATGCGATGCATCAGGGACCGGACTCGGATGTGTCCTGATGCAGGAGCGGGTGATGATCGCCTATAGATCACGTCATTTGAGGCCGCATGAGCAGAACTATGCTACCCATGACTTGGATTTAGAAGCAGTGGTCTTCGCTCTGAAGACATGGTGACACTACCTGATGGGTGAGCGCTTTATAGTCTTTTCTGACCATCAGAGTCTCAGGTACATCTTCTCTCAGAAGGACCTGAACCTGAGATAGCAGAGATGGCTTGAGTTCCTCCAGGACTATGACTTTGAGACAGTCTATAATCCTGGGAAGGGGAACGTAGTAGCCAATGCTCTCAGCAGGAGGACGGGCATTCAGCTACTTGAGGAGGCGACAGAGCAGCTAGCCGCTTTGCAGACATCCTTCGTAGATAGAGATGGAGCAGCCTTCCTTCAGTCTCTCATAGTCACCCCTCCACTACTGCAGCGGGTCAGAGAGGCACAACGTGGGGACGCCGACTATGAGACGCGACGTGCGCAAATATCCTCAGGGCAGGCACCTGATGGATTCTCCTTTGGAGCAGAGCACAACGTCCTTTTCAGAGGACGCACCTTGGTAACAGTTGCTTTTCAGGAGGAGGTGCTGAGAGAGTTTCACACTTCTCCCTTGGCGGTACATCCTGGAGTGGCGAAGATGTACCGGGATCTCAGGCGACAACACTGGTGGCCGGGCATGAAGAAGGTTGTGGCGGAGTTCGTTTCTTGATGCCTCACCTGCCAGCAGGTGAAGGCAGAGCATCAGGTACCAGCAGTCTTGGTACAACCCTTGGAGGTCCCAGAGTGGAAGTGGGACGGGATATCTATGGACTTCATGACTGTACTTCCATGCAATTCTAGAGGTCACGACTCCATTTGGGTGATTGTCGACCGACTCACCAAGTCGGCTCACTTCTTACCCATCAGAGAGCAGGGCTCGGTGGAGATCTTAGGACGTCTCTATGTTCAGGAGATTGTACGGCTTCACGGTGTGCCATCATCTATCGTCTCCGATCGAGATGCTCACTTCACTTACCAGATTTGGAAGGGGTTGCAGGAGGCATTCGGGATGCAGCTACATCTGAGCACCACCTTTCACCCTCAGACGGATGGTCAGACGGAGAGGACCATTCAGACTCTCGAGGACATGCTCCGCGCATGTGTCCTTGACTTTGGTCGTAGCTGGGAGGACCACCTACCCTTGGTGGAGTTTGCGTACAACAACAGCTACCACTCCACCATCGGGGTGGCACCATACGAGGCGTTGTACGACCGACCTTGCAGATCTCCTTTGTGCTGGAAAGACCCTGGGGAGTCAGCACTTGTGGGACCAGAGATGGTCCAGGCCACGACAGAGAAGGTCCAGGTCATCCAGGAGCGGATGAGGACAGCTCAGAGTCGGAAGAAGTCTTATGCTGACAGGAGGCGGAGGCCACTAGAGTTCGAGGATGGTGACCACGTCTTCTTGCGTGTCTCACCTCGACGTGGATTACATAGATTTGGCCGAGGCGGCAAGTTGTCTCCAAGCTTCATCGGACCCTTCCAGGTCCTCAGTAGGATTGGCGAGGTGGCTTATCACCTGGCCCTACCACCTCAGTTGCACCAGATGCACGACATCTTCTACGTATCTCAGCTAAGAAGATACGTGCATGAACCGTCACATATCTTTGACCATGGGGAGATGGACGTTGATGATGGGGTGACTTTTGTGGAGGTCCCGGTGGAGATTGAGGATTGACAGGAGCGGGTCCTACGTGGACGATCGATTCCTCTAGTGCGTATCAGATGGCAGCATGGGAACCTCCAGGAGAGCACTTGGTAGCGGGAGGCTCATATTCATGGTCAGTACCCACATTTGTTTCCCTGGTTTTTGATGTATCTTTACGGGGACGTAAAGCCCTGAGGTGGGAGTGATGTAAAGACCCGTAAAATTCAAGGAATTTTTTTTCTTAATTTTCTTTGGAATTTTACAAGAACGCAGTTTCTGATGGCACCTGATTCCGAGGCCCGGTGTGCCTGGAATCATTTTCTGAAGTTTGGCTCGGGTACGTTTAGTGAACAAACGAGCGGGTTTTTCTAACTTTTGAACCGGTGCTCGGAATCGAATTCCGAGGGCACTGATGGAATCACAACGCCGATATTTGCTTAGAAACGCCTTTTCCGGAGTTTCGTTTGCTCGGGTGTGGTTTTTAATTTTTGGGTTAAATTAAGAAATAAAATAAAGTGGTGCGACAACTTTATTTTATTTCACTTTAAGCCACTTAAAGCCACTTAAGATAAGTTAAGCGGATAGGGGGGAACCCAAAATATCCTACCCACTTGGTAGGATATTTTTGAGGTGGGGCCCGCACGATCCCCATTGTTTCTTTTCCTCTAAGTAATGCACCCGCAACCCCCTCTTAATTGAAAGTCAACGGGTGCGTTTTCTTAAATTCTTAACGCCCCAATTAATTGGGCAGTTAAGTCATTACCATTAATTCATTGAATTAATGGTTTGTTACTTAACTTTGTTTTTATAATTGTTGGCTTAAGAATAAAATAAGACCAATACTTGTTTCACTTGGGGGTTGCTTGTTGAGAGGATTGGGAGAAGCTCTCAAGCTTGAAGATCTTCATCCTTCTTCGCGAAGAACGCGAAGAACGCGAAGAACGCGAAGAACGCAGAACCCTCGGAGATCGACAATGCGACGCCGTGTTCCGCGACGCCGATGATTCTCCTTTCGTGACGTTTCTTCCGCGACGTTCCTTCCCCGCGACAACCTTCAATCAACAACCGATTGAGGTAGGAGATTTCGGTTCTTTTAATTCTTTGTGAATTATATCCTCGACAAGGTTTCTTTTGTGGCATCTTAAATCTGTGTGTTTTCTTTAACCCTCGGAGATCATCTACGCGACGCCGTGTACCGCGACGACACGACGCCCCTTCCGCGACGCGACGATCCTCTTCTTTCGCGACGGTCAATTCCGCGAAGAACTCACGTTCGACGAATACGACGAGGTAGGGGTTTGATTCATTTAAGTCTTTGTGATTTATACCCGCGGCGTGTGATTAAACTTTTGTTGTGAAAATTTTAAAACCGCTAACACGGTGGGTGCGGACCAATGAACAAGTCCGAACCCACCGCCCCTTTCGTTCTTGGTGTGCGAAACGGAGGACGTCGACAAAACTAGCCGCACGGGTGATGTGAGATCCTCACAGTGAAGGACGGACCCCATGAGGGCTTTTGGTGAAGACGGCATGAATTTCCGACCACGGGAACTCGTCCGGTGGTCCGCGGAGCAACCCTCCGGCGAGCCGCCGTGGAGAACCGTCGCGGCTTCAGCCGCGGCGTCGGGCCGGCCGTCCCACGACTGCGCGGGACCGACGAAGGATGGGACGTGGCTGGCTGCCGCATCCACTAGTAAGGGCAGCCCCACACGGGGACACGACTCCATCATGCGGGGGCAACACGCCCCCCGCTCCGCTCGGCCGTAACCGGCCGAGCCGACCTGCCTGGCGACCGGGCTGCGCCCGCACCGGCCGGCCCGGGCCGCGCCGGCCAGGTCGGACTTGGACCCGGGTCGGGTCGACCCGTTTCGGTCCGACCCAGGGGGGTTGGGCCGGGTCGGTCCGGGCCCTGACCCCCCGTTTTCAGACCCTCTTCGGTCTTTTGCCCATATCTTGGGCTAAGGACCTCCGATCGACACACCGTCAGCAGCGATGTGATCCTTGGACCGAGACGGTCGTTTCGGTATATTACACTCAAGGTTTCGGAGTACTTTGGGTTTGGCCAGGTTGGTTCGTACACGAAACCAATCGGGCCCTCGGAGCGAAAACGCTTATATCTTGAGCTCCGGACGTCCGATTGACGTGCCGCCGACTTTATTGGATTCCTCTAAGTGAGACAGATCTTTTGGCTTACTCTACCCGAGGTTTGGACGTAGGTGGAGTACGGTCAGGTTGGTTTTGCCTTAAAAACCAACTGGGCCCCTGGAACGAAAAATCCAATAACTCTCAGACCGGGCGTCCGATTGACGCGCCATCTACGACGTTGAGTTCCAGTTGACGATACAGAACTTTTGGATACATCAACTCTGGACTATGTGTCAGTTGATGTATCAGCCTCTCGGCTCATGGAGCGGACCCTCCCGAACGAGCTTGCTGTGTGCGGGAACCCTAGAGCTGGCTGTATCTGCGGAGACAACGACGACTATGCAGAGATCCTCAGTGGATTCGACGACAACAACTTCAGCACTCAGCGATCCTGTGTGGATCAGTGCTACTGATCCTGTGTGGGTCCGATCCTGTATGGGTCAGCGCTCAGCGGTCCTGTGTGGGCCAGCGCCTACAGATCCTGTGTGGGTCTTTGCGGGGGTTAGTTACGTATCGATCCTGTGTGGGTCAGATGCTTTGTGGGTCATTGCGGGGGTTAGTACCTATCGATCCTTTGTGAGTCCGACGGCTTAGATGAATCAGTGGCAATATCTGATCATCTCTATCATCTTATGAAGAAGTATACCTGTGTGAGATGAATCTTGTTTTGCTTTCCTTTGTGGATTGTGTTGAGCTATCCTGTGTGGATTTATGTTTTGCTTTCCGGTGTGGACTGGGTTGTACTTGGGCTCGGATGTTGGAGCCGAACGAGAATTGATGACTTAGGTATATGTATGGGCATATAACTAAGCAGTGTTGAATGTTACTTCATGATTGTATCTTTCCTTTGTGGATTATCCTTTGTGGATTCTGGGAGACCTTCGGGGGTCTCGGGGTCCCTACTGAGTAGCTTATACTCACCCCTGCACGGGCTATGCCCACACTACGTTGTGTTGGTTGCAGACGACGGACAACACTGATCGCGGTTGAGGCTTGCCGAGCAGGTCGGTACCCGGAGGTGGACTACTGGGCGGGACGTACTCGGAGCGGACGGCTAGACCCGAGGGGCTGTGGAGGCTATCTGTACCCACCCTTCAGTTGGGACTTCCAGTGGACGGCTCGACGCTGCGGCTTTACTTTTCAGTTGCTGTTTTCTCTTTCCAGTTGTACTTTACTTTCAGTTTGGGTTTGTATACTGGCCCACTTACTTTTCCGTACTTACTGTTGTACTCAGTTTTTACTTAGTGATTACTTCTACTGCTTGCTTGCTATGTGGTGTTTCTTTACTTTACAAAGGCAATGCCTTCCCTTTTACCGGTATTTACGCCTTGGTGCTAGTCGCCAGCCCCTGACCTATGGAAGGCGGACTTGGGGTAGTCACGACATGGGCCCCGAGGATGGGTCATGACAAGCCTCAAGTATATCTTTACTCAACGTGACTTGAATCTGAGGCAGAGGAGGTGGGTCGAGTACCTACAATCCTTCGATTTTGAGCTTTCCTATACACCTGGTAAAGGTAATGCAGTAGCTGATGCACTGAGCAGGAAGACTCAGATATAGGTGGTACAGGAGGCCAGCGGTGAGTGGCAGCTCATGGCCTTGTTCTCTGAGATGCATCTGGAGGTGCACGACAGTCAGGTGCAGACTTATATTTCCTCGTTAGCTGTGACCTCTACCCTCCTGGACAGAGTGAGGATGAGACAACTATCTGATTTAGAAGGCCTAGTTCTATGGGAGTCGGTGGCAGGAGGGGACCCTTCTCCTGGGTGTATGATAGGTGATGATGAGGTTTTGTGTTTCCATGGACGAGTGTGGGTTCTAGGGGATCTACGCGAGGATCTGATGTGAGAGTTTCATGCTTCATCTTGGGCAGTTCATCCCAGGGTTACCAAGATGTACCACGACTTGAGGCATCAGTACTGGTGGCCGGGTATGAAGAGAGAAGTATCTGGTTTTGTTACAAGGTGTTCTACCTGTCAGCAGGTGAAGGCGGAGCACCAAAGGCCAGCTGAGCTGTTACAGCAGTTACCCATTCCATAGTGGAAGTGGGACGATGTCGCGATGGATTTCGTGACGGGATTGCCGAGGTCACCTCATGGCAATGACGCCATGTGGGTTTTTGTGGACAGACTCACGAAGGTATCTTACTTCTTGCCGATCAGGGAGACCTTCGGTGTTGACGAGATCAGAAGGCTGTATATCCGAGAGATCGTACGTCTTCATGGGGTCCCTCATTCTATCATTTCTGATAGGGAAGCATGCTTCACGTCACATTTCTGGTAGAGTTTTCAGAGGGCATTGGGTACATAGGTACTTCTGAGCACAGTATACCACCCTCAGATAGATGGCCAGTCAGAGCGGACGATACATGTGCTAGTGGACATGCTATGCGCATGCGTCCTAGACTTTGGGGGCTCTTGGGAGAAGCATATACCCTTAGTCGAGTTTTCCTATAACAATAGCTTTTAGAAGACTATTGAGATGACACCATACGAGGCTCTATATGGTAGGACATGCCGTTCACCTTTGTGCTGGATAGAGGCAGGTGAGACAGCTTTACTGGGGCCACAGCTCGTGCAGGAGACATATGAGCAGGTCCAGTTGATTCGGAAGCAGATGGCTACCACGTAGTCTCGTTAGAAATCTTATGATGATCGTCGCAGATGACCTTTGGAGTTCGTGGTCTGGGATCAGGTTGTCTTGCGTGTTTTACCAAGGCTGGGACACAAGAAGATTAGGAGATAGGGTAAACTTTCACCGCGGTATGTGGGGCCATTTGAGATTCTGGAGAGAGTCGGGTTGGTTGCTTATCGGCTGCGGTTACCACAACGGTACCGAGCCATGCACGACGTCTTCCACGTGTCTCAGTTGCGTCGCTACCATTCAGACCCGTCTCACACCTTTCAGCTAGAGGAGGCTGAGCTTCAGCATGATGCGTCCTTTGAGGAGCATCTGATCCGTATCATTGACAGGAGCACGAAGGTTCTCCAAGGCCGGTTAGTTCCTCTCGTACGGGTGCTATGGCAGTATGGCCGAGTGCAGGATGAGACCTGGGAGCGGTAGGTCGACGTACATGCTCAGTGGCCAGAGTTGTTCATGGCTATATCTTCACCACCCTTGGAAGGGAAATTCGGGGACGAATTGCTATAAGGGGGGATGTTTTTAAGAACCCGGTTCTTAGTTTTGAGGTACGGGCTTATTCTTTTTCCTTTTCCTTAAGTTTCTTTGAGAAAATATGGAAAATGGGGAAAAATCCTAAATTTTGGAACTACACGCCATGTACTTTTCCACACGTCGTGTACTTTTGGCCGTGTGGGATGGGTACACGGGGCATGTAGCCATGTCGGTGACGAGGGGTGTAGGAACCGACTACATGCCGTGTAGTGGTCCTTTACACGTCGTGTAGTCAGTCGGTAGGCCTAAACAGTAAGGCGGTGGAGTAGCCGCCAGCTGGGTGACAGTACACACCGTGTACTCAGGAGTACATGCCGTGTAATCATGTCGACAGATGAACAGTGTGGCGGTGCCGCCGGAGGAACAATTAAATGAAGGAAGTACACACCGTGTACTCAGAAGTACATGCCGTGTACTTTGTTTTTTGGCTTAAAATTGGCAGTAGCATCCTCATTTGGAAGAGGAGGCATTTGAGCCGTTTTGGAGCCAAAGGAGGAGGCCGAACCTTTGAAGATCCACTGGGTGTTCGTCTAGAATCCGATTCCACCTCGGACGATCTCGTTGGAACCGCGCGGGTAAGCCCTCTCTTCTCCTAGAGTGTTGCTTACTAATTCTTCTCCTAATAGAAGTTAATTGAGGTTAAGCGAGTTTTGTTCTTCGTCAGATCTACACTGTTCTTGGGTGTTTCTGGAGTCGGCGTTCGGGTATAACGTTCGTTGGCGTTTAAGGTAGGTGGCTTGGTGTTTATTTTTCCAACTACCGTGTGTTTTGTGTGTTTTTGTGCCACGAACCCATGTTGGGGTGTTGTGTGGCTGAGGCCATTGCTATATTTAATGCCTAAAATCGCATAGGTGATTAAATTGTGATAATAAAATGCTAGTTGGGATCGTTGCTTGGATCCGGAACCACCCCGGGGGTGTGTTCCACTGTTTAGCCGTTTGGACAGGGTACCCGAGGGGATGCCTTTAATGTAGTAATTGTAGAATTTCCTTGAGAGGAATTGCTTGTTTACTGCATTTTGACATGTTGGGCATGGCCCAGTTACCTGTTTATCCTGAGGGCGTTGTTATGATTAGCCTGTGGGCACTGCGCTATTTAGCCTGTGAGCAGTAGTTATTTTGGCCTAAGGGCAACTTCTTCCATGCCTGTGGGCAGCTGACTCCGTGCCTGTGGGCGACACTACCTACGCCTGAGGGCAAACTCTGTTATGCATGAGGGCAGATTCTTGTGTTGGATACTCTTTACCTGAGAGTAGGTGTTTACGTGTCTGAGGACATTAGCTAGTTATTTAGAATATTCACTATGGTGGTATTTTAAATTAAATGAATTAAATGGATAATAAAATGGCAATATAACTGGTAATTAGTTACTTTTGAGTACTACTTACTTTATTGCATTTTACTACTGCACACTATTGTTGCATGCTTACACACAGTTGGGAACAGACCTTTGGTGGGTGCCTACTGAGATATATTTCTCACACCCTGTTTGGGTCATGCTTTTCGGACCAAACATATTACGTTTCTGCAAGTGTGGATAGGGGCAAGAGTCCCTATACAGGTATTTGACTGTTGCTGAGGAGTAGGAGGGAATGGGATCGAGCCTAGGCTCGCGATGCCGCTGCCAGCTGTTTTGCTTTGTTTTGCTGTACTCTGCTTCTGGGTGTACTGTATTGATGTATAATATGTTCTGGCTATTTTTTTAGAACTTGAGACATGTAACATCATTATTTATCTACTGTTGGTTATATCCACTACTGTTGTTTATTTCAGTTGTGTATGGTTTACTGCTTCCACTGTTCATTGTATGTTTTATTTGTATTCCGCTGCGCTACACTTTGACAAAAGAGGGCATAGTTTCCCCACTATCAGACCTGGTCCCTCGCTGCTAGTCGACAGTCTCTGGCGTTTGGGGAAATGCGCTTGAGGTCACGTGGCGAACCTGGGGGCACCCGTTGAGTGGCACCCGGAATCGGGACGTTACAGAATATATCATTTTTCAAAAAAAAAATTATGTTTAAAAAAAATATATTATATTTTTATTTATAATACTATAATTATAATTTCATATGCATATATATATATATATATATCATATTTTCCAAAATCAAAAATTATAAATCCAAATTAATTATACTAAAATAAGAATTATTCATTGTTTCAGATGAAATAATTATTATCATTGTTAGCATACATTAAAATATTAATATTTATATTTAATATACTCATAACATATAATAAACCTAATTTATTATTATAATAAATTTATCAAATATATTTATAAAATTAATTATTTATATGAAAAATATATATATTGAAATTTAGAAAATTATTCATTCAAAATATTTTATAGAATATTCTTTTGATAAAATAAATTTTGTTATTCAAATTCCTTTATCATTATTTTTATAAAAAATAATCAAATAAATATATTTATTTTAAAATAATATTTCAAACAAAATAATACTATAATAAAATATTTTTTAGAAAAATAATTTAACATAAATATGAAAACTATAAATAATAAATATAATCAATTCTAAGTATTATTATATAATTAATATATAATAAAATTAATTAAAACACATAATTTAATTTATTGTTTTTCATAAAAAAATTTATTTAAAAATTATAAAACAAGTCATATGGATGACACATTCTTTATCACTTAAATTAATGTCACCCTCACAATTCATTTATCATAATTAAAATTATTAATTTCCATCTCCATAATTAATAAAATCTATAACTTATAAGGAAAAATAATTACCTATATGTTCAAATAAAATTCTATCTCTAATATTTTTGCAATACAGTAAATCATAATCTATAATGTTTTCTAGACCATCACTCTGATACCAACTATAATGGCCTGAACTCATTCTTCTGGATTCAGGAAAAAAAATACTATATACTATATATATATATATAAATGAACAAATAAAAAACATTTAATACACACTAGGTACATTATTGGTCATGGTTTTGGAGAATTAGATATTATTATTAAAACACACAAAACAATATATTATAAAATGAAATAAAAAAAATCTTTGAGAACGTTACCTCCTCGATTAAAAAAACATCAAAAAGTAAATCCACTAAACCAATGAAAATAAATTTTAAAACATAGCGTGAGAAACTATTTTTCCCAGTAAGGGGCTTTAATATCATTTGGAGAAACCTTTAATAGATTTCTTTCAAATAAATATATACTCAGAAACAGTTTTTTCCAAACATTGAAATATTATAATTTTCTTACAATTTTGAAAACCCTTAATTTCCAAAATAATAATATTTTGAAATATAATTATTAAGATTTTTTCATTTAAAAATAATAATTTTGAAGAAATAATTATGATACTCAGATGGATATAAGAAAACCATGATTCCACTTAGTTGTATCTCATATGGGACAATGTTCCCTTAAGGTCATGAGTTTACTCCCCATACAATAACTTAATATCTGATACTCTAGTTCCAATTTTAAGAAAACATTTAATGGTCCTTCCTTTCTCAATCATAACCTAAAAATGTTTTAAAATAATTCATACATAAAATATTTTATTTTGAAAAAAATAAACATACTGCTTGACATGGAAAAATCATATAATTGAAAATTTATAAAATCATAATTGTGAGAAATATATGCTTATAAATGATCGTTCTTACTTAATTATCATAAATATAATCACATAATAAAGTAAACGAATAATTGAATAAAAATAAATGATATTTCATTGATAACTGAGAAAATGACTATATCTAATTTTTGAATTTTATTCATGGATGATAAGAAACATTATTTCATATGAAATAATAAATTTTACTAAAAATTAATGCATAAAATAATAACATTTAGCATTCGTAAATAAAATGTACAAATAAAATTATTGATTAAAAAATAAAACCCATTCATATAGATTTGAAAATAAATTATTAATTCATTTTTTTTCTTAAAATAGATAAATATAAATTGATCGATATTCATGTATATATATACATATATCTTTTTAAATTAAACATAAAATGATAGATTGAAAACATGATCAAACCCTTTGATAAATAAAAATAAACAACCCCCTAATATTACAAGTTCTAAAAACACATATGAATAGATAGAAAGAAATATATTTACATATATATATCTATATATATCTATATATTTATATATACATTTTAATAAATTTAACATAAATGAATAAAAAATGAATCTAACCATTCCACGTCTTTATAAATTTTAGAAGAATAAAATACATTAAAAAAATACTTATATAAATTGGTAAACATAAATAACCCTTATATAATAAATTTTTAAAAACGAACAGATATAAATATAGTTATATATATATATATATTTAATATAAATTTATAAAAAATTAAATTAAATCCTTACCATGATTTAAAAATGGATCATAGGACCTATTAACTTCTCGCTCCGAGAAAAATTAAAAATATAGAGTATGAGGGGAAATGAGTTTGGGTCTTTTAGTGAGAAAGGGTGAGAGTTATATAAAGTAAGGTTTCAAATCATAAAGATTAAAATAATGGGAAGAATAGTGTATTTTGAAAATCAAATTAATTTTAAATTTCTCATGTGGGGAGATTATCAATTTCTTGATATAATATATATAAAAATCATCTTCTAGAACCAACTGGAATTCAATGGTGGGAGTGCAACCACAAATTTGAGTTTATTTTTTTCATATCATGATAACATTGTTATTATTTTATATTATAATGTCAAAAGTCATTTATTATTATATTTTATTATGTTTTCAATAAATATCTCTTTTCCTTATCTAATCATGATTACACTTGTTTTTTTGTGTGTTTTTACGTCACTTCTTTTTTCCTAAATAATTTATTTCATTATTTTATACATTTCCTTTTGTCTGTCTTTGTCTTTTCTTCTTGGTTAAAGTTTTTTTTAGATTTAAATGATAAATTTTTTAAAAACACAGTTACCATTTTTAATATATATATATTTCTTTTTTATTTATAATATGATAATTATAATTTCATATATATATATATATATATTATTTTTGAAAATAAAAAAAACCAAAATAATTGTATTCTAATATGAATTATTCAGTATTTTAGATGAAATAATTTTTAAAATAGTAGCATACATTAAAATGTGAATATTTATATTCAATATACTCGTATCATATAGTAAAAATAATTTAGTATTCAAATATATTTCTCAAAATTATTATATTATTAATTATTTATATGATATATATATATATCAAAATTTTGAAATTTAATCATTCAAAATATTTTATTAAATAAACTTTTTATAAAATTAATTTTCTCATTATAATTATTTATCATTAATTTTATAAAAAAATTATGAAATATATACTTTAAAATTAATTTTTTTTAAAATTATACTATTAAATAGTATTTTTATGAAAATTAATTCAAAATTTCTTGGAAAACTATAAAAAAATAAGTATAATTATTTATAAATGTTATTATATAATTTATTTATAATAAAATTTATTTAAAAAATTATTTTCAATTCTTATTTTTCATAACATAATTTATTTAATAACTATATAACAAGTCACTGTGATTTTACAACAAACTACTGGCACTCGAAGTGATTAAATTCATTAATGAAATACACGGATGGTAATTATGATGTATTCAATGAAAATATAATCTATATATATTATACTAAATGGATTTATAATGGTAATATTTTATTCAAATTTATTTCTTTTTACCCTTTGAAAAAATGGAAGCAACGTTCTTCCGTATGTACGACCTTCCATCCCCATTAACGGATTATTTCATTTTCTATATCTAATAATTATTTATTTCATTGAATATATATATACCTAAAATATATTATATTTATATATTGGATAAAATTATAGATAATATGGATCCATGATTAAAGTATGAGGGACATAAAAATAACAAATCAAAGCATATATGAAAAATAAAGCAGTTATTACCCAAACATGACTTTAACACGGAATCGTTAATAAATTGGTAATAGACAACCATATGTAAATCATACATGGTATGATATATATAATTATAGATCTTTAATAGATTTATAATAATCATATATTTATAATAAATGAATTTTTAATGTGTACAATTGAATTCGAGACATAAGGTATGGGATTTCTAGTCTCTCTTGTATTTCTTGGTGACATATGAAAATTCACTAGTCGTTTAATTTTTGTGGTGTGCATATTGCCCCTATTACATGTTATAAAATTAATATACTTATTTTAATGATAATTAATGTTAATTTTGTGATATAATTTATTGTTTCATGTGATTCAAATGATTTCTAAAGCAATAAAGGATTTTTATCTACCTTATATTTTATGCAAAACACAAGCCATATTCACTAGGTGTTTCATTTATGTGATGTATATACACCCCGTGAATGTTTTTTATGATTATTTTACTTAATATTATTGGTATTTACATATAAATTTGATTATATATCCTTAATGGGGTTTATAGTTCAAATGTTACCATAGAGGTAAGGGATTTTGTCTCAATTATCATTCCTTGACGCATATGTTATTTTATACACATATATTATTTTATGTGGTGTATATATAGGATCTTTGACATGTAATATCATGAATTTATTTTTTATCATGAAATTTAATGTTTTATTTTATTTTATTCCTTTATATTTCATACAATTTGGTGTTTCCACAACGATAAATATTTTATATTACAATCTCACCATTTATCCGGATTATTTATGATTATGTTTTTGATGATAAAATAAAATTATCCATCTATATATAAAAATAAGAATTTTATTATCCCCTAGTTTTTTCATGATAATACACATTTCACCTTTCCCCCCTCTTTATGTACTCAATAGTTTTAAATAACTTTTTGAAGAAAAAACATCTTTATTTCTCACGACAATCCAAAATACTTTTTCATCAAAAATCATGATTTACAAAAACATTATCAGAAATATATTTATAACTTTACAAAGGATTTATTAAAGATATTTGAACCCATATTTTATTTTTTATAGATTTTTTAAAAATAATTATAAATTTTTTCTTCCAAATAATTCGCATTTGGATTTTATCAAAAATGTAAAAGGAATCATTTTTTTAACATGTATGACTTGAATTAAATTCTATGTCTTCATGACCATTATTTTTTTTGAAGATTCCATTATACATTTTCATGGATATTTAAAAAAAAGGTTTTAAATATGATTTATTTTTTAGAATTTAATTTTTGAAGTGGAAAGGATATTTCCCCCATAAAATTATCTAAATGAATTTTAAATCTTTCATTATATTATTTCAATGTTATTTTCAAAGAAAAAGATTTTGAAAATTATTTATTTTTATAAAATATTTTTTAAATGAGGAAATTTTATATTCCAAATGACATTATTTAAATGATATTTAATTATTTATTTATAAGTTTTCAAGGTCATATTTAGAACAAATGTATTTTCAAAATATTTTATGTTTCAATAAGTGTTTTTAAAAGATAAAAATTTATTTTCCAAAAAAAATAGTTTTAAATGATATTTTAGAATCATTTTATACACAAGAAAAAATTAGTTGATGTTACCTGTACCTTAACAGGTATATGATCTCAGGTTGAAATTATTATTCTTTACTAGAATGGTTTAGGTTTATGATGAAAATATATTGTATGGAAACTTCTTCTCTTATGTGGGTTATGGCTTGAAAAAATTCTTATAAAACCCACTTCATTTCACATGTTATTCAATAGTGAAATGCTAAACTTATTATAAATTCTATCTATTTTCCATAGGTTATGATATTATGTAATTTCCATGAAACCCATTTCATTTCATTGTTTCTAATATGATGAATTTTTATGATCATGTGGTACACATATGTATAATTTCCCTTATGTGAGGAGTGGGACCTATATCTCCCTCCAACAAATTGGGTAATTACTTATTTATAATTAAATATAAATTAATGGACTTATTAGTGAACCAGATTTAAAAAGGAAAATTTCCCACAATGATGGTCTTGGGAGTGAACCCTGACTACTATGTTGGTTTGGGGAGTGAACCTAATCCTCTTATATAAATTTGGTACTGAGCATTGAATACAATAGAAATTATTTTCTATGTATATGTTTATTCCACAGTTCCATTTATTTTACAATGTTATGATAAAATGGTTCATGTTACTTGATTTTATTATGATTCATGTCTTATGAACTACAAATATTTATTCCATGACCCAAGATTTTTATCTTTGATATGCATCATATGGTTTTGATTCTTTATTCTTATTCACTTATACCCTTATGCTCTTATAATGTTTATATATTTCAGTTGTTTTACCATAATGAGAATCTCATTTTATGATTTATTAGGTTTCTTTTCCTCATGTAATGAATAATGGTTTTAAGAATGGTATTCTTATGAAGATTACGTAAAGGTATGATATCTGTGGGATATATTGAAGATGTTTCATGGAATAATATGTTAGTTTAACTAGTATCCAATGAAACTAAACCGATATGGTCCTCAAGTGTTTATTTTTGTATTGTAATGAATATTCATCTAAAAATATGTATTATTTATATATAATAATCCTAAGTCACAATAGTTGGTATCATAGGATATGTTTAGTTAAAAATTGGAAATTAGGATGTGATAAAATTATTGATAACTCTAAGGATATGTCTGATGAAAAGTCTATAGAGGAGTAAAAGTATAGGAAAATATCCTCGAATTTTGGTAAAGGATAGAGTGAGTGGTTTCAATTAATTAAATCCATGTCTCAATACTAAAATTTGAAGTGGCACTATAATCAAGGAGTGTTGGGGTAATAACTCCCAAAGGATTCAAAGATATAAACTTGATCATAAACTATTGTATGAAAATGATCCTTTCTGCACACATATTTGGAAATCATGGGGGATATGGTGTGGAAGTTCAAAAACGCATTATGAACCATAATTAAAGATTTAAATAGATGAAGACTATGCATGAAATAGTATAAACCTATGGTTTCATTGATTTAAAACATAATGCCCTCATTGAGACATCTTATAAGAACTTTTTCATGATTTTGTGGTTCCCCACTATGATTACTGTTTCCCATACTACAATTTTTAATTTATTCGATGGCTGGAACCTGATGAAATTATGTTAATGTTGAATGTGATGAACAATAAAATGATTTTACTCATGAGATAAAAAATATATGGGATTTAGAATACAAAATCTTGTATCTTTTCTTACAAAAAATTCTCAAGCTATGATTCATGCTGGACATCCAAACCCTAAATAGAGGGAATAAGATTCTATTGAGTCCTTCATGAGGAAATATAAACATTATTTTAGTGTTACATTTGATAAACATGTTGATATTAAATAATCAACACCACTTGAAATATATTTTCCATCCTCTAGTGTTTGGAGCATGATAAATTCATTTTTTCTATATTTTTTTGGAAGGTTAAGAAAATAAATGGTGGACTCAAATAAATAATGTGATGTAACATGAATAAATTAACTCCATGAATGGGGACAACTTCAAGAACATATTTTTTTATAATTACTTTCCCCATATTATTTATACAAAGATAGAGAAGGATTTCCTTAAGATAAATAAATGATTTATGAATATTTTGGTATATATGAGGAAACTATTAAACACATGTGAGGTATGATTATGGAATTTTCGTCCAACCTGAAAGTAAGGGTGATCAATAATTCAGTGGCTTAAACAAAATTATCTAAATGGGGTTAACATAAGATACATCATTAGAAATTAAGATATTTCTTGATGTGATATCAAGTTAAAAATGGTGGTTAGAGTTACGTATCAATCTCATGGTTTTTATATGAAGATAATTTTTTTATTAAAAATAGAATCTAAAAACAAATGTGAGAAGAATATTATATTTCATTTATGCTCAAAGTGAGGGAAGAAACAAAGAGGAAATTTTCTTAAGGGAACTATTAAATGTTTTATGTGTTGACTGGAAGTTCACTGGGTAATATATTATTGATGTGATGTGATGGAGTTATCTAATGGTGAAAATAGAGATAAGGATGAATTCAATACACCACCCATACTCTAGTGTTTTTAATGTAAAGAGTATTGGAATTATGAGTATCAATGATCCAATCTAAGGGATACTGAGGATGATAATCCACAATAACCAATGGAGATAAAGTATAAATGTAAATATTATGAAATCACGATGGTTGATGTTAATCATGATAATTTGGGCATACCTATCCTCCACTCCCTAGTAGGGAATTTCTTATATGATTTTTTATTAATGAGCCCTATTAAAATATTATTTCACATACATTAGTGAAATTTTATGTGTTATTAGAATTTATTATCCTCTTCAACATGGATTATATAATAATGAAATCAATTTTGATGTTCTATCAAACATGATCTAACCCATGTTTCTAATAGAAATATTTCTATATAAGTTAATACTTTATTTAAGTAATTATGGGTGAAATATTTTTAGATTCATATATGTCTCCATGTAATATTATCTTAAGAGTTATAGGTTCCAACATGGGTTTATGTGTTTATGGTTCATCATAAGTTCAAATTATTAGAAACCCCTATTGATTTTTTACATGATGGTATCTTATCAAAATTATTGATATTTTGGATAAATTTATGGAAATACAAATCTATGGTTTTTTATATGTTTTATTCACAATGTTTTATTAAGATAAATGACTACACATATTGTGGGAATATGATTAAAGGTACTAGTATCCTTTAAGGTTTATCATTATTTTGATATTTATATAATTATGTATTATAGATTATCACATTATGATGTTATCATAATTTATTAATATCATAGAATATTTCTATCTGGATCCATTTTCTAGAATATAACTTAAGTTAGTTGGGAGATTCCAGGGAATATCACATTAAATTATATCTGATAAGGATCAATTGTTGACCTTGATGTTTTATTGAAATATACAAGAATATAATGATATATATTTGAGATTTATCATCATGTATCATCCTTCTACAGATGGCTAGTTTGAGAGGGGAATTCAACCTAGAGAAGATATTATAAGATCTTATTCTATGGATTTCAAAGGTGATTGGGACCAACAAAAACCTATAGTTGAGTTTTCATAAAAAAATATCTTTCACTCAATAATTCATATGGATCCTTAGTAAGAACATTATGGAAATATATAGAACTTCATTGTACTGGAATGAAGATGTAAAAATAATTCTATTAGGGCCTCATCTAGATAATGAAATTGAAGAAAATATTATAGACATTTAACAACCCAAAAGGTTTGATAAAAGTTTAAAAAAGGTTTTGTGGAATATCATCAACATGATCTAGAATCTGAATTTTGGGAGAATGTGTTTCTATGATTTTCTTAGTTGAATAATGATTGGAATCCTATGTCCTAGGTTAGCCAACCCCTTTGAAAAACATGATCATATCTTGATAGTATTTTATCATTCAATTATTCCTTTGAAATTCACTTAGGTTCATGATGTGTTCCATGTTTATTTCATGTGGATTTATATAAAGGAAAATTCACATGTACCTAACTAAGAGGTTTCACCACTGATGAATGGTCTTTATTATAGGGAACAAGTAGTTGAGATTATTGATCATAGAGATAGAGTGCTACGAAATAGGACCATTCACCCGTTCAATGCTTTTGTAACAATACCATCACATTTAGGAAGATACATGGGAACCTATTAATGTAAGTAGGTTAAAGTATAATTATTTTATAATAACAAATTGATTAATTTCTTTGGATAAATTTATTTTATCATGGGTAGAAAGTAACATCATGCGATTTTGTGAAAAAACATTTTTTTAAATTAACATTTTTGATGTTTTTCATTATATTAAACAATGAGTCTAGTTTCCCTTGAATGATACAATAAATTTATCTTCTATTACATGTAATTAAGAGGATATTATTAATTATACACAATACCGAGTTTATATTACATTACATGAAACACTGAGTTTAAACAAAACATGACATATTATTAAAATGTAACTATTTAATATGACAGTTATCACCTAGACTTTAAAAAGGTGGGTATGAATTGGATTAACTTAATTATGAGAATATATAGTTTAAAAATTTATATAAAATAAATTCTTTTGTGTGAAATTAATTATAAATGAAAATAAAAACTTATTGAAAATAAAGGATATATTTTTCCGAAAGACTACTTTTGCGAAAACAAATATGTTCTAACCTAAAAATTTTCAGAATATTTTTTACTAAATTATTTTAAAGAAATTAATAAAAAATATATTTAGTGAAATTATTAACATTAAACATAGTTTAAAAAAAATAAGAATAAATAAATCATTACACTTAGAAGCATTATTTTAAAAAAAATGTTTATTCACATTTTCCACACTAATTTTTAAACTAATTTTTATCAATTGTATAAAATTTATCTTAAAATGTAATATTTATTTTTTAAATAATTATGTATAATTTATCTAAGTGTGAATTGTTATTAAATTTCATAAAATAATTGTTTTTTGATGAATAATTACAAATATTGTTTTTTTACTAATAATGGTCATTTCATTTAAAAATGTTGAAAATGTAATAATGTTTTTAAGATTATTTTAAAAGAATAATTTGTTAAATTATTTATATATTAATCCATTATCTATCATTTTACTCATTTTAATTTTCAATTTTTATATAACATAATTTTAAATGTGTGCATCTTTTCTATTTGAAAACCAACTTTCTTAACACATATGTGTGATTAATTTTAAATTAAAATTTACCATTTATATAAATTGAGTTTGTAAAAATGGATTCAATATTACGAATAATCGTAGTTTATAATATATATTAAGCTAAAATAAATATTTTACTATAATTAATTATAATAATACTAAAAGTTATTGACCACAGTTATGGTAAAAATCGTTTTACTGAGGGGGTTAAATGTGGAAGATAAGATATAAAAATGACCCAAAACCCGTCCAACAATAATTTTCTGAACATATTGAAAAATTATATCTTATAGGATAAAAAATGGACCATTTTTAGCCTTTTGACATTAGAAAAATGTGGGCATACATTTTCATTTTCAAAATTTACAAGTTTTCCACACACCACACTTATAAAAGGACACCCCCATTGGTCTCCACTTCAAAATTTGAAAACACATTTATTCAAAAAATAAAATAAAAAATAAGTTCATTAAATCCACGATCTCATATTATAGTCCTTGTTTTGGCCAGAAATATACCCTAACAATCTTTTTGGTGCAAACCAAAAGTAGTTTTCAGAAGAAGTGGTAACATCCTTAATCGAGCATTTTAATTTATTTCTCCCTCCACCTCATTAAATTATTATTAAAACAGAATGATATTAAATAATTAGTATCTTAAATATAGTGATATGTAATTATATTAATGTAACAACCTAAATATCATTCCTCTTCCACCAAATGGGTTAGAGAACCATCATTTGTGTGTACGACAAATTACCACCTCACGAACGATGTTATTGGTTTTCTATAACCAGATATCATAGACAGATATAATGTTGGATATATTATTAATATTTGATATTTATTAAATTATTATACTTCTATAATCATGATATCACATATTAATTTTTAATTTATATTAATTTAAAATGTGATATTGAAATTCTTGCGTATGACGAACTACCGCCTCCTGAAGGGATGTGATTTAGTCTCACTTTGCATGGAATGTAATAAGGCTAATATCAATGAAAATATGTGATATATATTACATAAAAATTATTTTTTAATTGAAATATATTATTCTATTTTATTTTTTTCAACCCATTGATAAAATGAAAAAAATATTCATTCATCGATACATTATATTGTCTCCATTAATAGTGTATTTAATTTTCTATCTCAAACATTTGCAGATTTATATAAATAATTATAAAATAAACATATATAATATTTATATCATAGTTAAAATAATGGAAATAATGGAACCATGATAAATTTAAGATGCCAAAAAAACTAACAAATCAAATCAGACATGAAAAACAAATCAGTTATTTCCAAAACGTGAATTTAACATTGAATTGTTAAAAATACATAATAAAAAGTACATAAGTAAATAATATATGGTATGATTTATAGAATAATTTAATTTTAATATTTTAATAATAATTTTATATTTATTATATAGGAGGTTATAACTTCTATGAAGGAAGTCGAGTCATAAGTTAAGGGATTTCAAGTGTCTCTTTAATTTCTAAGAGACATATGATAATTCACCACTAGTTTCTTTTATGTGGTGTATACAATACCACATTGATATGTTATATAATCAATTAACCTTATTTTAATTTTATTTAAATTATAATTTTATGTTATTCTTCAATGTGGATTATTATTCAAAATATTACTAGCGTGGTAAGGGAATTCCATCTAACAATAATTTTATGTGAGCCACAAGCCATATTAACCATGTGTTTAATTTATGAAGTGTGTTTAATATAAATGAATTTATTTTATGATGATTGTTTTTAATATTATGGTAATTTACATATCAATTTTTGTATCTCTATTTCATGGGGTTTATGGTTCAAAATTTGTGAAAGTGGAAGGATATTTTTGTCTCAATTTTCCGTCATTGAGACGTATGTTATGTTATGAACAAATATTGTTTTATTAGGTTTATATACAGAATCATTGAAATTAAATATCCTGAATTTATCTATTATACATATTTTAAAACATTCATTTAATGTTATACCTTCATGGGTCTTACAATTCAATGCTACCAAAGAAGTAAGGATTTTATGATATAATCACATCATTTATTAAGATTGTCTACTGTTATCTTTTTGATGATAATATATTACGATCCATCTCTTAAGAATATCATGAATTTTTTTTCCTCTATCGATATGTCATGAGAATACACATTTTTCCTTCATTTTCCTCTATTTTTGTATAGATGACTTTAAATGAAATTTTTTAAGAAAATTCATATTTATCAATCTCTTTTGTCGAAAAACCCATTATGTTACAAAACTATTTTTTATAAGAATATTTAAAAAAGGTTTTTATCATTCTCCAAATGTTTTATTGAGGACATTTTTACCCATGTTTAACTTATTAGAATTTTTTTAAAGTAATATACATTTCATTTTACAAATAATCCCGATTTCAATGTTATTAAAAATAACAAACGAATCATTGTTTTAACATGTACGAAATGAATAGAATTTCCCATCAACATGAACATTAATTTATTTCAATATTACATTATATTTTTTCAAGGTTATTTTCAAAGAAAATTATTTTTAAAATGTTTTATGTTTTAAATTTTTTTTTCAAATCGGAACAAATGTTTTCTTCCAAAAAGATTTAAATTATTTTTCAATATTCATTTATATGGTTAAATGGTTTTTTTGAATGAGATGATTCTGAAAATGATATAATATTTTATGAGTTTATCATGAAAAAGTAATTTTTCATATAAATTTCTCTATATAATATTTAATTAATTATTTATATCAAATTTGTTTTCAAATGAAAATCATTTTCAATATATTTTATGTTTTAAAAAGTGTTTTTTAAAGATGGAAATTATTTTGCTGAAGAAATGTTTTAAATGACCAATAAAAATTATTTTCTATCTAAGATAACATCTCTTAATTTTACCTATGCCTTACTAAGGATAAGATGCAAGGATAACATTCTTATAATATTTATGAATGGATTATGATTATGATGAAAAGGCATTTATAAAACCCATTTCCATTCCACAGGTTATACCATAATAAATTTCCTATGAAACCCACTAATTTTTGTGGGATATTCTATAATAAAATGATGAAATGAATACTAAAATTATCACATTTTCATAGTTTATAATATGATGAAGTGTTTGTTAAACCCATTTCCTTTGATGGGTTATGATATTGATAATATTTTGTGATATTTTGGCACAAATACATATGATTATCATTATGTAATGGGCGGGAGCTATATATCCGTAAACTTCATTGTGTAATGAGTTTTATCTCTTAAGATAGATATAATTTGAAGAGGTAGGAAATATAGTTTAGTAAGGGACATTCTCATTAATATGAAGGGTATGGTCTTTATATACTCACATTATATTTAGGTATTTTTACTATTACCCTACATCCTAGATCACCATTCTTATGTATATTTTCCCTAAGTTATGTGTAAATTTTTTAAATAGGGTATGTATATGATGATTACATAAAAGGAAGATATTTTTGTGAGATATTGAATATTAATCATGAAATTAGAAGATAGTGTATATAGTATCTACATAAATTAATCCAATATGGTTCTCATGTGTTTTTTTTTGATATTATAAATATTCATCCAAAATATTTAATATTTATGTATAATACTATTGGTACATTACAAATATGTAGTGTATTTTAATGAATCATTTGAGGGGTTGGGGTGAATGATCATGTTGGAGGATCATGTGGTGGGTTATATCTCTCATAAACTACACCCACATTAGTGGAATTTTCCCACCCATGATTTTTAGTTGGTATTTAGGATGCATGATTTGAATAATGTGTTTATTGATTACATGGAAAAAATGCTGATTATCTAAGAAATTAGAGAACCAATTAAGGGGAATGTTGTTCTTGATTACTTGATTACAATTATGTCTATTTAGGAAGTTAGTAAATCCATAAATTAGGGGGGTTTGATAGTTTTTTTTGATTATTTGAGTCTGGTGGTTCATAAAGATGGAGAGAAGGTTTTCTTGGCCTTTGTTTAGGTCCCAACATATATTGTTTATTATGATTAGTGATATTTGGATTCTAACCCTAAATTCCTATAGATTAGAAGAGATTTAAATGGTGGAGTGACCTCGGGTTGTTTGTCTTAATCTTCATAAAGTGTCTAGTTATTCCTATTACCTTGAGTCACGATGAGATTTATAAGCTTAATTATTCTAGTTGGGTCCATCACCCTAAGGATACCAAACATTTTTATACTCTAAGGAGCTGGTTTTCTTTCTTTGTATGAGAAAACTAGTTTCAAAAATTGTATCATGATGTTTTTCCATCCAATGGATCAATGAAGAGCATCACTGATCATCCAGGTTCCTTCATCCTATTCCCATTCCAATGTTGGATTGTGATTAGATCTCTATGAAAATTGTTACCAGTGTTCCACATAATTATTATGGGAATTACTCCATCTTGTTTATTATAGGATTATTCACTATTACATACCATTTTCATCCCATTATGGAGTCGATGAATGTAGAGAAGAATGAAACTTAATATTTCTTATATATCTTCAATATATATGGGGTTAATGTAGGGTTAATTTCTAAAATAGTTAACTATTTTTATTCTGGGTTCTTGAAGATCCTCTAGGAGGCCATGGGATCATAGTTAATGTTATATATGACTTATCACCTACAGAAATATAGCCAGACTTAGATATTCATCCAAATTCTGGATGATATGCTTCCTATATATGTGCATGAATTCTAGATTTTATTGGAATGGTACCTTTCATTGGTATAATTATCATACATTAATAGTTACTATTAATTATTTAATATAGTCACTCTTGATGTGTTCTATGGGAAGCTATGTCTGTCCACGACATGTTTTGTTGAGCTAGGTGAGCATTCCTTATTGGAACTAAGCATCGTATAAGACATGACGGGTAATGTAAATTTGATCTAGAAGAGGTTATAAATAGCTCATAGTCTCAATTAACTATAAAATGAATGTATTTTTCACCCTTTATAGTTTATAGTTAGTGATAAGGTGTTTCTGTGGATATCAGTTGAACTGGTACTTTTTTACGTGGAAAAGAATGGGAAGTTAGAACCACACTATGATAGGTTGTTTCAGATTGTGAAACATATTATGTTAGGGTAATTTCTATTGGATTTTTCAACATAAATAACCAAGCTACTTGTTCAAACATATTATGATAGGTCGTTACAAAGCTACTTGTTCATCTCCTAGATTATCAAAAAATGGGTATACCTGGAAATTTAATCCCATTATTCCATATTATATTTCATAATGGTGGTTATAATTATGGGATTTCAAATAATTAAGGTTTAATGAGGGAGTAGATTCCTAACCAATTTTTACCTGAGGAGACTTAAAGACTTTATAGGGGAAGAATTTTCCATGGTGGGAAGAATTTTGAAACTCACTGTGTATCTGGTGCATTTTATTTTGATATTTATTTATATATTTATTCATTATTCCTATTTATAGATATTGTTAAGTGATTACCCCTGATTTTATGAAAGTTGGTCTGATCTCCCAATCATTTCATAATTTTCCTATATTATGATAACTATGAAAGGGTTGGGGACAATGTGATTTTTCTTGGATTGAGCATAGATGTTACAACCATGTGAGTATTCTTAGGAAAAATTTATGTTGTGGTTTTGGGAGATATTAGACCTTGTACGGTTAGATAATGGGGTTTCGGACTACACGGTATGTCCTGGTCATTAAAAAAATAAGGATTTTGATCCTTGTTAACCAGATGGATTTCTCTTCCCTTAGTATCATTTTTCACCACGCACATGTGAAACCCTATACACATGCCTTGGATCTTAATCTTATTTTATTTTTGGTGTATTATTCTATGATCCATAGCATTCAAGATTGAGGTAATCTAAATTTCATCATGATTTATCCTTATTTTCCTTTTATATTTCACTCTATATCTATTTTCATGGATTATGGAAACCCTAGATTGAGCTTATTCAGAATGTAGGTTTGTTTATGGTGGATTTAAAATTGTTATTTGTGGTTTATTTGTGTGATGAAATATATTGTTTTTTTAAAGTGTATTTTTTTGATGGAAATATGTTTCTATTTAGTTTTCATTAGGCGTCTTTGTTTAAGGTGCATTTATATGGATTTTCTAGGAAACATGATTTCCCTAGGTTTTAAAATATTTAATTCCATTTAAATTAATTTATTATTCATGTTATATCCATTCATTATTATTATTTTTATTTTTTTGTGGGAAATTTAGTGACTTAAAGTGGTTTTTCAAATGGATTATTATTTATTTCACTCCATGATTTTTTAAAAAATTCTTAGTATTGTTTATGGTTGTAAATGGATCTCTAAACTAGTTATAGAATTATTTTTACCATGAGGATTGTTTTTTTGTTAAAATTGGAATAAATTTTTATTAAATTGGATTTTGAAATGGATAATGGGATGGGAACATACTAATGTTTATAAGTTTGGAATTTTGTAACACATGGGAAACTTTGGGTGTGGTCGTGTGTGATGTTGTAGACAAAGATAATATTATTTAGGGGACTGAGGGAGCATTTGGGAAGAAGGCCAATTGAGATTCAAAATGTTTTCATGTGGATTGGGACATCCCATATAATTATATTTGGGCTCAAGGAAGATCAATAGATATTCTAAAGTTCTTATACCATTCCTATCCAGCAAGCATTACCTTGTTTAGTATAAGTAACACTAGGACCTTATAGGTGGATCCCATGGTGAACATTACATATGCCTTGTTAGATTTTATATTTCCTATGAATAATGACAGTTCTTGGTTTGATTGTGAAATTTTATGATTATTCTCATTTAATCAGGTTCCATTATTTGGTTATTTTAGGGCATTTATCCCTATGATAATGTTTATTTCATTTGTTGGTGGGTTGATAATATCTACACCGATTGGAATTATTTTCACTTATTTGAGATCAGTGTCCAAAGGTTTTTAAAGATGCTTGTCTTTATGGAAAACCCAATGGGATTTTTAAATTATATTTTAATGTGAACATGTTCTTAAATGATATCATTCTTTTGAAAAATGATTTTTCAAACAATATTTATTGATTTTTTTTAAAATACCTTACATATATTGTTGGTGGTATCATGTCACGATTTGTGTCTGACACTATACATATTCCTGTTGGCATAAATAAACATTGTTTTATAGTACATAGGTTAGGGGAAAGTCACAATTTAGTTTGGAATCCCTTCAAGATTCTCAATAATCGATGTCGTTCTAGGATGGTGGAGATGTGGTCTCAAGTATATTAGTGCTTACAAAGTATTTTTTGGAGTTTTTATCATTGGGATGTTTTCTATTAGTCCTTGGGGGTCTTATTACATATTTTTATTTTTTAGTATCAATATCATGTTTATATATATTGTTTATATGTTGTCTTGTGATGATGATATGATATCCATTTTTGGTTATGCAATGACTACTCTATAATATGTATATGTTTATATATATGGATATTACGTACATAGTTGGTGCATCCCTCAAACTTATATATGATTCATGAAATATTTTTATTGGGGAAACCCTTCCCAAATAGTTTTTTTGTGATGCTATATTACTTGTCTCCAATTAGGGGTGATTTGGATCAAGCTTTTGAACTTATGGTGGTAAGACTCTAGTAATGGGTTAAGATGAACCAATAATGTTTGTTACATCCCAATACCGTTAGCACTGACTAGGTGGGGTCTAGAGGAAGTCTGCATTAGTACCATTATAGTGTGATTCTTAACTCCAACTAAACCCTATTTTTTTTTAAAAAAGGGGACTATATGAAAAGTTTTCTTCTGAAACACATGAAATGCAGTCAAAAACTTTCTAGAATCTCATCCTTTTAATGTTTCAATTATAGTTAGGATTCCTCCATTTAATTTTTTAAGAATAACACACAAAAATTTTCCTAATACACTTCAATCACTATGATTACCTCATAAGAATATGGATTGTAGGAAACATATTTTGGAAAATAAAACTGGCATCACCTCCAATAGATGGACTATCATAATATACATGATTCCTCATGAATCCACCATCATCAAAACCAATTTTATATTTTTTTGTCATGATTGAACCTCCATCATGTAGAAATAAATTTTTCTAAACTATAAAAAATTACCCATGAAACCAATAATTAGTTGCATAATGAATTTTTTCTATGTAATAGGTCAAAAAACTAGAAAATAAAACATTGTTTGATGAAAATGCATAGAATGGTGGGAGAAATCCACAAACCATAAACAAAACATAAATTTCATGTTTATCATGTCCATTATTATGCATATAAATCAAGTATGATGAGATTATTCTCAATATGAATGATAGAATAATCCTCAACTAGTAATCTAGAAACAAATTATTATATAATAGTGTCATACTGATAGGATCACTGAATTAATCCAAGAGGAATTAATCCATGTTCCTAACAACAATTATACTGAGGATAAATAAAAAAATTGAGCCCTAACTCAAGAATATATCAATTATTTCTAAAGACTATATTATCTATTGATGATGTTGAAGAATAAAACATGTTTTTGTTTACCTCATGAAGATACAAAATAAATTTGTGAAAAAGAGATACTTTTATTGTCGTTATTATTGATTCCATGATCACAAGACACACGATAATATTGATTCCCATGAAATATATATTTCTTCCACCATCACAATCTATTGGGTTTTATGGGTAACCCCATGGATCCATCATAGGGAGATATTAATATAAAAAATATTTGTTAATGGGAATTATTAATAACATAATTAGTTTACGTAATTTACCATTTCTATCCCACTTTATGACTGCGCATTATCCAAAAACAGATGTGAATAAATCTTATGTCATTTGTATGGTAAATACCTTATTATGAACTCAATAGAGGTACCCATTTCTCTCTATGAGACATTGTTTATTAGATATGGTAGAAAAAATACACGAGAGTAATAAAAATATAAATAAATTTAAATACTCCAAACCATGCTTAAAAAACCCAGATGATAAAAACCTATCCTAACTAATGATCATGAGAATTCATAAAAATTATCAAAGGGTAGAATCCCAACACCAGGGTTGTTACTAATTGGAATATTTTAATATTTACAAATTAAAATGAATTGTAATTTTAAAATGTTATGATGAATATTTTAACTGATTTTTTTATGGAAGTTGTGGGTATATTTATATTTGATGATGAGTATGTGATAGATATCTAGTTGTTCACTTGGATAATTGACATAATGGATTATATAATTATATATGTGATTGAAAAATGAACATGGGAATGTTTTGTGAAGGGTTATTTCTACCTAATTTTATGACTATGTGATGTCAAAATAACTATTGTTGTGTAAATGACCACGTGTTTCAAAAATTCACATGTATAGGTTTTACCACACTAAGGTAATTGATGTTGAATTGGATTATAAGTGTATGTTATGGTTTAGATTCACATAATTTTTCATCACTCTAAGCCCCATGTAAGAGTATATCCTACAATATAAATAAATGATAAGTATCAAGCTATGTGTGCTAAATGAATTTATTCCATATTTTCTTGTGTTGGGTGTGAAATTGAAATATTTATTATGAATCCAAATACTAATTCACTATATATATATATATATATATATATATTTCACTCAACGATAAAACAAAAATATATAAATTAAAAGAGCTTCATTAGAGATCTACTAGTATTTCAGAAATATAATATAGAGTTTGGGATGTGCAACAAGAATGTTTGAGAAGCACTAAAGCTCTATAGATGAGACCAATTATAGGAACCTGAGGATTTAATTCAGATACTTTTATTATAAAGGAATATATTGTTAAATTATTCTAGAAATATAGACATGTATTTTTAATATAATTCATAAAATAGATTCAATAAACAACTGATCCCAATGATGACTAAGGAAAACATTATTTCATTATAAATAGTATAAGAAAACTAACACTAACACCATGATAGATTCTTTGATAAGATGATAAATCCATACATGAAGGGGTATGGGGATATGCGTACACTAAATAATGGTATGATGTTTTTTTTTGTGTTTCTATAATCATGATAAAAATGTAATAAATGATAATTAAATTTTATTTGATGTATAATAAGTACAAAAAGAACCACACCATAAAATCCTCTCTTTAATTCTTTCTCGTGGACCTCTCAATGATATCACAAATAAAAGGTCTTATCTTCCTCTAAATTGGATGATTAATTTAAACTTCTCAAGGCCTCCTTATATAACCATTCATGGCATGTTTCATTTAATGATAAAAATGTTGGCTATATTTAATATACTTATTTCCTCTAACATTTTATTTATTTATTCAATTCAATGAATACATTCTGATGGATGCATCAAACTGTACACAGAAACTACTGAAATTAATCCCAACTAGCAACAATCCACAAGAGTATCCATAAAAGTTTAGCTTCAACTAAACTACCATGTTTTTAATTATGTCATCTGGATTATTATTCATGTGGTTCTTAACAAGTCTAATGTGGTGTCAATATATCACCTCATGATGAATGTTTTCATGCATCCTCAAAAAATATTTATGTTTTTCACAATGCATAATATAGTGACTGACCATGGTCATATCTAATGAGGAGAATTTTCAATAAAGCACACAATATTCCAAATTTAATGATGTGGGGTTTATGAATGATTACATTCATTAAAATAAAGAAATTTAGTAAACCTAAACAAACATCTAAAATAAATAACTTGGTCCTAGGATATAATTATATGGTTCCATCATTATCAATTATTATTGTATAAATTATATATCTAAATTCATCACATTGTACATGAAATATTATCGCAAACATTGAGTGTGGAAATTAACATTATTAGGATATATCTTAGGAACCCCAAATATCACATCCTCCAATATTCATTATCTATGAAAAAACCTCCATAAAGAGTTTGAAACCTTACAAAACCCATCTCCATCATATTCCATTTTATCCCTCAAACACAGTCAACTCCATAATATGAATAGTGTTTTTGAGAGAAAGGAAGGAGATGGTATTTGGTTTTGAATATAATAAAATAGTAGATAATATTATGGAATGTTGGATAATGTCCACATAAACACTAAATTCACATAGTAACATTTTACAAATAGAAAATAAAAATTGATAAAAAAAAATCATGAACTCTGAGAAATACACCCCAAAGGCCAATCCTAGTGTTGGTTACTTACCATCATTAGTATTAGGGAGGTATGGTAGAATAATAAAAAATGAAATGCATAAATACTAGAATAAGGAGACTAATATATTAATACTAAATACAACTATTATAGTATTATATCCCTATATAGGAAATAGACAATTCAAAAATCATTTTAATAGAGTAGGAGATATACATTTATAGGAAATAGGGGTGAATAATTATGCTCCAAATCATTCCCCTAGAATTGTGCACATGTTATTCCTAATAAAAGGCTAAATTTGGGATGAAGTTCCTATTAAATTTTGTTTATATTTTTTATTATCATAAAGAAACATGATTTTAGATTATTTGGACCCATGGATAAAATATTATTACATTTATAACCCATAAAATATTTTTGGACTAGTGAATATTTGAATTTCCATGAATCAATATCCCATGACATTATAACCTTTATATATATATAACCATGTTTTTCCACAACAATAAAATTAACCCATCAATTTTAAACTCCACATAAATTTTTAACTCAATTGGAAAATTTACTTTTGAGATATGAGTCCACCTTTGAAAGTTACCAGATCTTGACATAGACTACACGACCCTAACTGCTACCTCTATATGGGACACATAATACTATATTCCACCTAATATCTAGTATAATGAAATGTGTCCCATTATATTTGGAAGGATAAAAAATGGGTTTCATTTTTTGGATTTGTGTAGAGAATTTCATGGATGCCATAAAAAATATTTAAATTGAAAAAAAAAAATCTAAAATTAGGATATTTTTGAAATTACGCTAAATTTACTATTGAAACATAAAAATGTTACCGTTTTCCATTAAATTTCACTTTGGTTAGCTTAAAAAAATTTAATTATTGTATAAAATGTATCAAAAAATAATTTTCATCATCCCCGTACACTTAACCATTCCATTCCCTATAACGGCCCATAATTTACATTCATATATATTACATCAAAATTGAAGAATATTCATTAAAAAACATAAAAAATAATTCTTGGAATGTATAGGTTTATTGTATTTAGAAATTGGAAAACATAAACAACTGGTTCATAAGAAATTTATTTTATCTCTTGATAATTCCTACATAACTAGACTCTTTTTTGACATATCTTACTTAATACCCTTATTCATGACCTGGGGAAAAGAAAAAAAAGGAAGGGTGAGCTCAAATTTCTTATAAGGGTATAAAAGGGGGATATCAATCATAATAAATAAGAATATAACATTTTAAAAATCTTATCCTGTATATGAAAGATGATGATATCATGTTGTGAGATAAATCATAAAAGTTCATAAAGAATCGACGAACATATTATAAATGTAAAAACACAAGACATAGAAGTTATGTAATAAATATAAGAATAGAAAATAATTCCATATTAGCCAAATATCATTTCCAAGACCATCATAGTGCACAAAGTCTATTACAGAACCATGATCACTCCTTATTCCAGTCCTGTATTACTCAACCGAGTTTACTTCCCGTTCTAGCTCTATATTACGAAAATGAGATCATTTCCCATTCCATCCCAGTTTATCTCATTAGATATAAATAATTTCCTAATTAATTTGAGGGAGATATATGTCCCACCCATCTCATAATAAAATCATTCTTACATGTTACAATAAAATTAAATCATTCACATAGCATAACCCAAGGAATAAAATGGGTTTCTGAAACATCATTCCATTATAACATAATACATATACAAAAATGTGTTTCAAAAATATCATTCCTAAATAAACATAATATAAATATTAGAATTATGGGGATATTCTAATGTAAACGTAACCCTATTAATTATTTACATCTTATATATAAAATATTTTTGACAGAATAGTTGAAATTATTTCTCGAGGAAAATATCCTTTCTTCTCTAATAACGCTTTATTCTCACTAATGTCACATAATTTTAAAAGAAAATAATTTCATTAAAAATAACATTGATATCATGTGAAGGATTATTCATGAAAATATGTCATTATTGAAACATAAAAATCCATTCATGTCATATAAGTTAAAAGAAAACATTCTTTTCCTACTTTTGTTAGATAAGTCAAAAAGTACCTCATTTCAAAAATGATAAAAGATTCCTTTCATACCGTTTAATAAAATTCACCAATGGGAAAAATTTAATTTAAAAAATTGTAGTATAATAGTAAGAATATTTTCGAATACATATTTAGGAGACATGGAGATGGATGTTAAATATATTACTGTAAATACTTATGTATAAAAAATCTCAGATAATGATGAGGTTGTAGAATAATTCCTTGAATTAGGTATGATATCATTTTTATGTATTTTAAATTCATGTATAATGATTTAAATAATTTCATTGACTTATTCCAGAATCATATTCATTTTTTTGATATAATATATGATTATATTATCATTTATATGTTGATAACATTTCATTATTACTCGTTATTTGGGTATTAACTACTTCATTTTCTTATGCATATTTTATCAAATAAGATCTGGTTAACATTCATTGGTCATTATTATATCATTTTAAAAATGATATTAATATAATTTAATTAATATTTATTCATTCTATACATTTATATAGGAATTATTTAATTGATATCATGTAGACTAAATCACATCACATCAGGGAGATGGTAGGTCATGTATACACATGAGCGATGATATCATTCCCATAATTTTAAAATGTTATGGATATGGAGGGTATATATTTTTTCCTAGAATTGATATCATGTTTAATTATCATATATAGTTATTGTCATTCCCCAACCCTGGGCTGCCCTGGAGCCGATGAAGAGTTTAAATAAAACATGGTTTGTAATTTTTTTTATAAAAAGAAAAGCTTAAATCACACACACATGTTCCACTAGATAGGATCTTTTTGGTTTAGGTCCTGGAGAATCGGATACAATTATTACAAAAAAAAACTCAATTAAGAAAGAATCTCCATAAATATGCCACTAAACAGTGTATCTCTACTCCACTGAACCTGTAAAATTTAAATTAAAATGTAGGGTGAGCATACGAATGCCCAGTAAGGGGTTTTAAAATAAAATAAGGCTGAAATTGAAACCTCTTTAAAAAATTCCTTTAAAATTAATTATAAAACATTTTCATAAGGAAATAATAACATAACATTTGATTACAAAATACAGGTAAACATTTCATGGAATATTAGCAGGGTTATAATGAAACATATTCTAATTGTAGGCATGCTCATACAAAACATAGGGTGTGAAACATATAAAGTAAGAGTCATTCTAACATTAATAGGTATGACATGCAGAAGTACAAGTGCCAAATTCACAACTTGAAGAAATACATGATCAGAGTTGCGCGTAAAATAGTAACTTCAATTTCTGTAATTACTAATTGTGATCCATAAATTGGAAAATAAATATCTGAGTGCTGAATACACGTTATGCCATAAGAATTTAATTCTTCCGATACTCATAAGTACATGCTCTTAACCATGAATATTATAATAGTTGAATATCCACTTGGTTAATTAATTATCATAAAGATAATGAGGGAATATATAATGTGGGATAACAAAACCATACTATCAAGGTCTCGTGACAAGACCATAAATAATCATTTTGTCAAGGCCTTGTTCCAAGACCGTAGTTTGTCTCATGAGACCTATCTATGCACCAAGGTGCTATAGCAAGCACCACCCATCACTTCCTATGTCCAATACATTTCTCATATTCCATGTAAGTTCGTATGTTTATAGTGTCCCATACCACTTTGAACATTTAATTTCTCATCTCATATTATTCAAAGTGTCTCATACCACTTTGAATACTTTAAATTCATTATTCCATAAAAGGCTATTTGAGTTAGATTACATTATTTAGTATTTGAATATACAAATTTAATCATTCATATGAGTGTTAATAACAATATTATTATAGCTATGATAATAAATGATATGTATGATAAGAATATTATAGCATATGTGATGACAAATAAAGAAATAAAATTTTATCACATTAAATAAAAATACCTAAAATCCTTATTATGAATGTAAACATTTTATATTTCAAAATGCACAATACTAAAATTAGTATAATTACCATTCATATTTAAAACACATGCTGATAAATGGTCATATTTAACAAAGTATAACTTAATGATTGAAAACATTTATTACGGAAAATTCAAATGTTTTAGAAAAATAAAGAGATTATTTCATTCTTCTAAAGATATTAGGAGGGCACACACTAGGGTGTCTATTGTTCTTGTTTAATATTATATGAACTATATAAACAGAAAGTGTATATACTATATTTTTTCAACCAACATAAGGTTTATTAAATCATTGTGGACATTGTACATCTCACAAACATAACTAATTTCAAATGCTTCTTTTTTGAAAACAAAATCAGTTTAAGATTATAACCTAAAGGTATATACATATATATACATATAACCATGTATAATCCAATTAAACAAAACAATTTTGAACATATAATATGTATAAGAAATGTTCATTTTCTGCATTAAAAATACTTATGAACAAAGCTGGTTTGTTATGTACACACACACACACACACTATATTTATATATATGTATTGGTTTTAGAAAACAAACCTGTTATGACCCTTAATTTCCACATGTTTTTTAAAAACATCAATTACACATTGAAGTTAAATGTTAATAGACATAAAACTGGTTCGAATATGTGAGTTATGTAAAATATATGACTATATATAGATATATATAACTGATATAAAAAGTATATAAATAAGTTTTTTATGAGAAATATAATATATCAGGTTTAAAAATACTACTTAAACCCAAAATCTAGAAGTCCAAGAATCGGGCATAAGAGAGTTTTTATCTAAACCGTAAGGTTATATATATATATATATATATTAATATATATATATATATATTCAACACAACAAATAAAGACAAATAAAATCCCTTACTTGGTTTGAGGAGGAGGAGAGGTTCAGGGAAACTCGCTGGAGGCTTGAGAGGAAGAACAACCGAGGAGTTTTGGGGTGAAAAATGGTTGTATATATAAACTACACCATATATATTTTTAAACACTACTTGCATGCAAAACTGAATCCTATATGGTTTAAAAAAATGACTGAGGGTGTTAGTCTTTGTGGAAAATGAGCGAAGGGAGGGGCCACTGGTGTCACAGGTGTGGAAAAATTAAAAGGAAGAGGAGTATGAGGCTACTAGTTTAGCACACATGGGAGGAATAAGACGCCGCAGTAGAGGAAAACCGAAAAAGAATTGAATGTTTGGGATTAACCGAAATAATATCTTATGGTTGTGGAGCGTCCGTGGATTTTAAAAATAACGAACAGTTGAAATCCTCTAAGGATTGGATCAGATAGATACGGTGCTATGTAGAGATGTAAAACTAAAGAACGACTATTATTAGATCCTTCAGGATCAGACGGAACACAAAAACATGGTAGATATTCCATGGCCACTGAGGATCAAGGACCGAACCAAAACAGATGGCTTAGATTGCGCACAGTGAGATCTAACAGCCCAGATCCGATCCTAGATAAAAAAACCCATCCCACATCAAACTAAAGGGAGTTTCTTGCCTCACTTATAAGCCCGAAGCTCCCGACCTATAACCAGATTACTCCCTCTCCCCTCCCGTTACCACCCTGTACCGGGTTATCTGCGGGTGTGCTTCTATGCCCACCCACATTGCTATGCCTTCCCACATGGTGGCTCATTCTGGTTTCTTTCACATGCACCCGTGTGTGCCCTTAGGGGTAACTATCCACCCTGTGCATGATAGAACTAGCACCCACTATGCGTGCGCACTTCCATGGGCTATTGCCAGGGGTTGTGTGTGAGATTCCCACCAAGGCCTTGACTGGCTGCAACATGGTGGCCCTCAGCTAGGTGGGGTACTCACCTATGTTTTAACAAAGTAAAAGTTATTTTTTTGTTAAATATAAAAATAGGTTTTCATATACATATATAGGTCTCTTTAAACAAATATGAGATCTCTTTTATAACTGAATATAGTCCTAAAACAAGTATTTTCCTTAGTTTTATAAATCAAAAAGTTATAAATCAAGGTTTATTACTTTATAAAGAAAATATTATATTGGTATTAAAAAAATCAAAAAAATATTCTTAGTTAAGACCATGGTTTTATAAATTTGATGATGAAAAAATTTATAAAAGCTTTTCAACACATTTAAAATATTTGAAAAGTATTTGAAATCCATTCATCATCTTGAAATCATACTAAGTGTAGATAAAATATAAAATCACTTTCCTTTTTAATGTTTATAAAAAGAGTTTATATGTTGAAAGTTATAATTTAAATACACAAGTTAATTATTTTGGAAAACTAATTATACATAGATATTTTAAATAAAACTAATAGAATGACCAACATTTATACTTATAGCCGTTAGAAACTCCATGATCACCTAAAGATGTAACAATTAGATTACTTAAGGACCTTATAAAAACATGCATTATGGTGTTCAAAATTCAATACAATTTGACAATTATGGTGCTTATCATCCCATTGATGCTTAGTATAGCTATCATGGTTCCAGATGTGATGTTTTTCGTTCTAACTGACCCAAAGGATCTTCACTATTTAATGGTTCTCATTATTGTGTTAGGTGGCCTCCAAGTGTCTCTGATAGTGATTTTAGTAAGTATTTTTGGATAGTTGGAACAATGTACTCATTTCGGTATTCATTGAATAAAATAAGTATTGTGTTCATTTTCAAGTTTTGTTTGGATAATATGGGAATTAAATTATATAAAACCATCCAACATTTTTATTACATAAAAAATGAGTTTGGGGTGTCACAATATTCCCCCTACAATGAATGGAATCCTCGCAATTCTAAAATATTCATTCACAACCCACTAGAAAAACCAGACTCACATCACCTCCCATATCCCCTCACAAAGTCGGCCAATGTGGCCAATCTTCTGAATACCCCCATGTGGATCCCTAGATTGGTTTCCATTCCCTCGACATACTTGACCCAAACACACCGATAACACCTAGATCAACTAGGATCATTCCTATGCATTAAGCATTCAGGTTTCCAGAAGAAGGCTTTTGCGGTATGGAGATCAGTGATGTGAGAGTGGACTAGATCTCTATAAATCTCTTGAAATACTTCATGCTTGAAAACTTCAAAGTCATACATAACTCTGTGCATAGTAAAACATATAACTTGAAATATATAGACCACCCAAAGGTTACCCTCTAAAGAAGATTCCTAAAACTTTCCCAAATATTGATATTTTTCAGAAAAGGTGAAACAAAGGAAAAGACCTTTGTGGTGCTTCCCTTTTTTCCTATACTTTGAAAATTGGGCCTCTGCAATATGGTGATAAATATAGCTATCTACTTTGAAGGAACGAAGGATATTTTTACTGATGGAAACTGTATAAAGTTGTTTTCAATTCAAACATAAGCTTTCATAGGGTTGGTATTCTTTTGAGCATGTCTTAACAATTATAATTTCTAAGAGTTCGGTAGGAAGTGATAAGAGATTGGTTAGAGAAATCATGTATTATATTTGAAAATTTCAAGAGATATATTTTATTCAGTAAGGCATAACCATATAAAAATAGTGACTTTATTTAAAAAACATTTAATGTATCAAAACATATAACATTATTCAGTTATACAAAATTCATAAACCCAAGGTGTTACATAACTACTTGCTCACTCTCACAACACCAGTATGGATTTCCTAACATCCATTTTACCAGGTCCACCATCATAGGAGAGTTTCTTGGTAGGTTATTTAGTTAGATTGATCCCCAAAACGTTCTTAAACTACTAAATTTCATTTGCCCAGATACACATCTCACAGCTCAAAGTCAAACTCATACGGGCAACAGTAGGTCATCGAAAGGGTGGCACATGAGGTGTAGATTTCATAGATATCATAATGAACGTGGTTCCAATAGACCAATAGGATGAGTTGGTTTCTAAAAAACTAGATGCTGTAAATCCTCCCATACCTACTAAAACTCAAGAATTTGAATATATAGGCTGCACGGGGGTCTCCTACCTCTACAGCTTTCCAAAAATTCTCTAGGGCAATATAACCCTCATATAGGGTGAAATACAAGAAAAGGCCTTCGTAGTAACTTCCTTTGTGTGCATAAAAATCAAGTTGTGCTTGTGACATGAGGTAGTAAACATAACTCAGTCCTTGATAAAGTTGAAGGATATTTGGGTTGTTAGACACTTGATAAAGGCCTTTACAGGTTAGACATAGGTTCACAAATGGCAGGTACATCTCTAAACATGACTGGAAAATTATATGTTCTAGTAACTCAGTGGGGAGAGATAAAAGACTTGTTTCATTATCCATATAAATTTTTTAAGAAAACTTATAATTAGTGAGACATAAAAAAGTTTTTGTATTGTTCTCATTTTCCATGTTTTTTTCTAAACCAATCCTCTGATACCTACTGTCATGCCCTAGCCTCGGTCTACCCCAAAGCCAGTGAAGAGTTTAAATAAAACATGGTGTTTAATTTTTTTTATAAAATGAAAAGCTGAAATCTCACACACAATTTCCAATAGAGAGGATCTTTTTAGTTTAGGTCTTGGAGAATCAGATACAATTGTTACAAAAAAACTAAATGAGTAAAGAATATCCACAAAGATTCCACTAAACAGTGTAACTCAAATCCACTAAACCTGTAAAATTTAAATTAAAACATAGGGTGAGCATATGAATGATTAGTAAGGAATTTTAAAATAAATTAAGTCTTAAATTGTAACCTCTTGAAAACATTCCTTTAAAATTATTTATAAAACATTTTCATAAGGAAAGAATAACATAACATTTGATCAAAAAATACAAGTGATAATTTCATGGAATATTGGGTTATAATGAAACATTTTCCAATCATAGGCATGCTCATACAAAATATAGGGTGTGCATAATATAAAGTAAGAGTCATTCTAAATTTAACAGGTATGATATGAAAAAGTACAAGTGCCAAATTTACAACTGGAAGAAATACATTATCAGAGTTGTGCATAAAATAATAACATTAATTTCTGTCATTACTAATTATGTGCCATAAATTGGAAAATAAATCTTTGAGTTCTGAATACAAATTATTTCATAAGCATTTACTTATTCTGATACTCATAAGTACATGCTCTTAACCATGAATATTCTACTAGTCAAATATCCACTTGGTTAATTAATTATCATAAACATAATGATGGAATGTATAATGTGGGACAACATAACCATACAACCAAGGCCTCATGCCAAGAACATAAATAATTGTTTTGTCAAGGAATTGTGCCAAGATCGTAGTTTGTCTCATGAGACCTACCGATGCACCGATAGGCTATAACAGGCCCCACCTAACACTTTCTATATCTAATACATCCCTTATATTCTAAGTAAGGTCATATGTTTAAAGTGTCCCAAACCACTTTGAACATTTAATTTCACATTTATTATTATTGAAAGTGTCCCATACCACTTTGAATACTTTAAATTATTTATTACATAAATGCCATTTGATTTAGATTACATTATTTAGTATTTTCATATACAAAGTGAATCATTCATATGAGTGTTAATAACAATATTATTATGGCTATGATAATAAATTTCATTTATGATAAGAAGATTATAGTGTATGTGATGAAAACTAAAGAAATACAAGTTTATCACATAAAATGAAAATCCCTAAATTACTTATTATGAATTCAAACATTTTATATTTCAGAATGCACAATTCTAAAATTAGGAAAATTTTCAGTCATATTTAAAATTCATGTTGATAAATGGGCATATTTAACAAATGTAGAACTTAATGATTGAAAACATTTATTGCGGAAGATTCAAGTGTTTTAGAAAAATAAATAGATTATCTGTCATCATTGAACCTCCTTCATGTAGAAATACATTTTTCTAAACCAATTAAAAATGACCCTTGAAACCAATAATTATTTACACATTGAATTTGTTCTATGCAATATTACAAACAACTTGAAAATAAAACATCGTTGCTGAAAACATATATAATGGTGGGAGTAATCCACAAACCATAAAAAAACATGAAGGTCATGTTTATCATGTCCATTATTATGGATATAAATTAAGTATGATGAGATGATTATCAATATGAAAGATAAAATAATCCTCAATTAGTAATCTAGAAATAAATTATAGTATAATAGTGTAAGATTGATAGGATCACTGAATTAATCCAAGATGAATTAATCCATGTTCCTAACAACAATTAGACTGAGGATAAACCAAAAAATAGAGCCCTAACTCAAGAACATATCGATAATTTCTAAAGTATATATTATCTATTTTTGATGTTGAAGAATACAACATGTTTTTTTACCAAATGAAGATAAAAAATCATTTTTTAAAAAAGAGATACTTGTATTGTCATCATTAGCGATTCCCTGATCACAAGTCATACGATAATATTGATTCCCATGAAATCTATATTTCTCCCACCATAAAAATATATTGGGTTATATGGTTAACACTAGGGATCCATCATAGGGAGATATTAATATAAAAAATCTTTGTTAATGGGAATTATTAATACCATAATTATTTTACATAATTTATTAATTTTATCCCACTTTATGAGGCGTTATCCAAAAAAATATATGAATTAATCTTATATCACATATATGGTAAATACCTAATTATGAACTCAATAGAGGTACCCATTTCTCTATATGAGAAATTTTTTATTAGATATGGTATAAAAATAATTGAGAATAATAAAAATATAAATAAACTTAAATACTCTACACCATGCTTAAAAACCACAGATGATAAAAACCTCTCCAAACTAATGATAATGGGAATTAATAAATTTTTTCAAAGGGTAGAAGCCCAACACCAGGGTTGTTACCAATTGTAATATTCTAATATTTACACATTGAAATTAATTTTAATTTTAAAATTTTATGATGAATATTTTAACTTATTTTTTATGGAAGTTGTGGGTATATTTATATTTTATGATGAGTATGTGATAGATATCTAGTTTTTCACATGGATAATTGATAAAATTGATTATATAATTATATATTTGATAGAAAAATGAACATGGGAATGATTTTTGAAGGGTTTTTTCTACCTGAGTGTATGAAAATGTGATGTCAAAATAACTGTTATCGTGTAAATGATCACGTGTTTCAAAAAGTCACATGTATTGGTTTTACCACACTAAGGTAATTGATGTTGAATTTTATTCTATGGGTATGTTAAGGTTTAGATTCACATAATTTTTCATTATTCCAAGCCCCATGTAAGAGTGTATCCTACAATATAAATAACTAATAAGTATCAAGCTATGTGTGCTATATGAATTTATTCCATATTTTATTGAATTGGGTGTGAAATTAAAATATTTATTATGAATCCAAAGACCAATTAAAACTATATATATATAACTCAAAGATAAAACAAAAATATATAAATTGAAGAGTTTCATTAGAGATCTACTAGTATTTCAGGAATATAAGATGGTGTTTGTGATGTGAAACAAGAATGTTTCAGAATCACTAAAACTATACAGATGAGACCAATTAAAGGAACATAAGGATTTAATTAAAATACTTTTATTATAAAGGAATATATTGTTAAATTATTCTAGAAATATAGCCATGTATTTTTAATATAATTCATAAAATAGATTCTATAAACAACTGATCCCAATGATAGCTAAGGAAAACATTATTTCATTATAAATAGAGCGAGGAAACTAACACTAAGATCATGATAGATTCTTTAATAAGATGATAAATCCATACATGAAGGGGTATAGAGAGATGTGTACACTGAATAAAGGTATGATTTTGTTTTTTGTGTTTCTATAATCATGATAAAAAAGGAATAAATGATAATGAAATTTATTTCATGTAGATGAAGCACTATAATAACCACACCCTCAAATATTCTCTTTTATTCTTTCTCGTGGAACTCTCAAGGATATCACAAATAAAAGGTCTTATCTTCCTCTAAATTGGATGATTCAATTAAACTTATCAAGGAATCCTTATATAACCATTCATGGAATGTTTCATTTAATGATAAAAATGTTGGATATATTTAATATACTTATTTCCTCTAACATTTTATTTATTGATTCAATTCAATGAATATATTATAACAGATGCATTAAACTACACACAAAAACTACTTAAATTCTTCCCGACCAGAAACAATCCACAAGTGTATCTATAAAATTTTAGCTTCAACTGAACTACGATATTTTTCATTATGTCATCTGGATTATCATTCATGTGGTTCATAACAAGTCTAATGTGGTGTCAATATATCACCTCATGATGAATGTTTTCATGCATACTCAGAAAATATTTATGTTTTTCACAATTCATAACATAGTTGCTGACTATGGTCATATCTACTGAGGAGAATTTTCAATAAAGATCACACTATTCCAAAGTCAATGATGTTGGGTTTGTGAATGATTACATTCATTAAAATAAAGAAATTTAGTAAACCTAAACAAACATTTGAAATAAATAAATTGGTCTTAGGATATAATTATCTGGTTCCATCATTATCAATTATTATTGAATAAATTATATATATAAATGCATCACATTGTACATGAACTATTATCCCAAACATTGAGTGTGGAACTTAACATGGCTAGGATATCTCTTAAGAACCCCAAATATCACATCCTCCAATATTCAACATCTATGAACAAACCTCCATAAAGAGTTTGAAACCTTCCAAAACCCATCTTCATCATATTCTATTTTACCCCTCAAACACTGTCAACTCCTTAATATGAATAGAATTTTTGAAGGAAATTAGGGAGATGATATTTGGTTTTGAATATAATAAAATAGAAAATAATATTATGGAATGTTGAAGAATGGCCACATAACCACTAAATTCACAAAGTACCATTTTAAAAATAGAAAATAAAAATTGATAAATAAATAAAAAAATCATGAACTCTAAGAAATCCACCCCAAAGGCCAAGCCTAGTGTTGATTACTCACCATCATTAATATTAGAGAGGTACGATAGAAGAATAAAAAATGAAATGAATAAATACTAAAATAAGGAGAATAATATATTAATACTAAATAAAACTATTATAGAATTATATCTCAATATAGGAAATAATAAATTCATAACTCATTTGAATAGAGAAGGAGATGTAAATTTATAAGAAATAAGGGTGAAATAATTATGCTCCAAATCATTACCTTTGAATTTTGCACTTGTTATGACTAATAAAAGGATAAATTTGGGATGAAGTTCCTATTAAATGTTTTTTATATTTTTCATTATCATAAAGAAACATGATTTTAGATTATTTAGACCCATGGATAAAATATTATTTTATTTTTAACCCATAAAATATTTTTGGACTAGTGAATATTTGAATTCACATGAATCGAGATCCCATGACATTATAAACTTGATATAGATATAATCATTTGTTTCCAAAACTATAAAAAATTCTCCAATCAATTTTAAACTCCACAAATTTTTTTAACTCAATTGGACAATATACTTTTGAGATATGAGTCCACCTTTGAATGTCACCAGATCTTGACATAGACTACAAGGCCCTAACTGCTAGCTCTATATGAGAAACATTATATTATATTCCATCTGATATCCTATATAATTAAATGTGTCCCATTATATTTTGAAGGATAAAAAATGGGTTTTCATGTTTTGGATTTGTGTAGAGAATATCATGGATGATATAAAAAATATTAAAATTGGAAAAATTCTAAAATTAGGAAAATTTTGAAATTACGCTAAATTTACTATTGAAACATAAAAATGTTACCATTTTACATTAAATTTCAATTTGGTTGTCTTGAAAACATTTAATTAATGTATAAAATGTATCAAAAAATAATATTCATCAACGCTACACACTTAACCATTTCATTCCCTTTAATGGACCATAATTTACATTCATATATATTACTTCAAAATGGACAAATATTCATTACAAAACATAAAAAAACATTCATGGAATGTATAGTTTTATTTTATTTAGAAATTGGAAAACATAAACTATTGGTTCATAATAAATCTATTTTATCTCTTGGTAATTCCTATATTACTAAACTCCTTTTTGACATATCTTATTTAATACCCTTATTCATGACCTAAGGAAAAGAAAAAAAAGAAAGGGTGAGGTCAAATTTTCTGTATAGGTATAAAAGGGGGATATCAATCATATCATAATCATAATAAATAAGAATATAACATTTGAAAAATCTTATCCTGTATATGAAAGATCATGATATCATGTTGTGAGATAATTCATAAAAGTTCATAAAGAATCAACAAACATATTATAAATGTAAAAACAAAAGACATAGAATTTTTAGCATACATATAAGATTAGAAAATAATTCCATATTAGTCAAATATCATTTCCAAGACCATAATAGTGCACAAATTCTGTTACGGAACAAAGATCACTCCTCATTACACCTCTGTATTACTAAACCGGGTTTACTTCCCATTCCAACTCTATATTAAAAAAATTAGATAATTTCCCATTCCATCATAGTTTATCTCATCAGATATAAATCATTTCCCAATGAATTTGAGGGAGATATAGGTCCCACCCATCCCATAATTAAATCATTCTTATGTGTGACGATAAATATAAATCATTCACATAGCATAACCCAAGGAATAAAATGGGTTTCTAAAACATCATTCCATTATAACATAATCTATATAATGCAAATGTGCTTACAAAATATCATTCCTAAATAAACATAATATAAATATTAGAATTATATATATTGTCTACTAGAAACTTAACCCTATTAGTGATTTCCATCTTAGATATAAAATAATTTCGACTGAATTGTTGAAATTATTTCTTGAGGAAAATATAATTTCCCCTCCAATAACTCTTTATTCTAAAAAATGTCACACAATTTTAAAAGAAAATAATTTCATTGAAAGTAACATTGATATCATGTGAAATATTATTCATGAAAATATGTCATTATTAAAAAATAATAATCCATTCATGTCATATATGTTAAAAGAAAACATTATTTTCTTACTTTTTTTAGATAATTCAAAAAGTACCTCATATCAAAAATGATAAAAGATTCCTTTTATACCATTTAATAAAATTCACCAATGGGTAAAATTTAATTTAAAAAATTGTAATATAATAGTAATATTATTTTTGAATACATATTTAGGAGACATGGATATGGATGTTAAATATATTCTTGTAAATACTTACATATAAACAATCTCAGATAATGGTGAGGTTGTAGAATAATTACTTGAATTAGGTATGATATCATTTGTATGTATTTAAACTTTATGTATAATGATTTAAATAATTTCATTGACTTATTCTAGAATAATATTCATTTTTTTGATATAATATATTATCATAATATCATCTTTATGTTGATAACATTTCATTATTACTCGTTATTTGGGTATTAACTGCTTCATTTTATTATGCATATTTTATCTAATAAGTTCCGGTTAACATTCATTTGTCATTATTATATCATTTTAAAAATGATATTAATATAATATAATTCATATTTATTCATTCTATTCATTTGTAAAGTAATTATTTAATAGATATCATATAGAATGAATATCATCACATCTGGGAGATGGTAGGTCATGCATTGGCATGAGCGATGATATCATTCCCATAATTGTAAAATGGTATGGATTTGGAGGGTATATATTTTTTTGCAATAATATATATCATGTTATAATTATCATATATAGTTATTGTCACACCCCATCCCCAGGATGCCCTGAATCCAGTGCGGAGTTTAAATAAAACATGGTGTGTTAATTTGTTTATAAAAAGAAAAGATGAAATCACACACACATGTTCCACTAGAGAGGATATTTTTGGTTTTGGTCCTATAGAATTTGATATAATTATTACAAAAAAAACTCAAATATGAAAGAATTTCCAAAAATATGCCACTAAATAACATAACTCAAATCCATTGAACCTGTAAAATTTAAATTAAAATCTAGGGCGATCATACGAATGCCCAGTAAGGGGTTTTAAAATAAAATAAGGCTGAAATTAAAACCTCTTGAAAACATTGCATTTAAATTATTTATAAAACACTTTCATAAGTAATGAATAACATAACATTTGATCACAAAATACATGTGAACATTTCATGGAATATTAACAGGGTTATAATGAAACATATTCCAATCATAGGCATGCTCATTCAAAACATAGGGTGTGTAGCATATAAAGTAATAGTTATTCTATCTTTAACAAATATGACATGAAAAAGTACATGTGCCAAATTCACAAATGTAAGCAATACATGATCAAAGTTGCGCATAAAATAATAACTTCAATTTATGTCATTACTAATTGTGAGCCATAAATTGGAAAATAAATCTTTGAGTGCTAAATACATGTTATGCCATAAACATTTACTTCTTCTGATACTCATAAGTATAGGCTCTTAACCATGCATATTCTACTATTAGAATATCCACTTGGTTAATTAATTATCATAAACATAATGAGGGAATGTATAATTTTGTACAACATAACCATACTGCATGATAAGAAAATTATAGAATATGTGATCACAACTATAAAAATATAAGTTTATCACATAAAATAAAAATCCCTAAAATCCTTATTATGAATGTAAACATTTTATATTTCATAATTCAAAATTCTAAAATTAGGATAATTGTCATTCATATTTAAAACACATGCTGATAAATGGGAATATTTAACAAAGTAGAAATTAATGATTGAAAATATTTATTGTGGCAGATTCAAGTTTTTTAGAAAAATAAATAGATTATTTCATTCTTCTAAAGATATTATGATGGCATACACTAGGGTGTATATTGTTCTTGTTTAATATTATATGATCTATATAAACACAAAGTGTATACACAATATTTTCTCAAAAAACACAAGGTTTAATAAATCATTGTGGACATTGTATATCTCACAAACATAATTATTTCAAAAATCTGGTTTTTATGAAAACTAAATCAGTTTATGATTATAACCTAAAGGTATATACATATATATATATATATATATACATATAACAGTGTATAATCCAATAAAAAAAACAATTTTGAACACATACCTTGTATAAAAAAAGTATATTCACAGCATTAAAAATACTTATGAACAAAGCTGGATTGTTACATATATATACATACACTCACTATATTTATATATATGTATTGGTTTTAGAAAACAAACCTATTATGACCCTTAATTACATTTTTTTTGAAAAACATCAATTATACATTAAAGTTAAATGTTAATAGACTTAAAACTGGTTCGAATAGGTGATTTATGTATAATATATGACTATATATAGATATATATAACTGATAGAAAAAGTATATAAATAAGTTTTTCATGAGAAATATAATCTCTCAGGTTTAAAAACACTACTTAAACCCAGAATCCAGAAGTCTTAGAATCAGGCATAAGAGAGTTTTTATCTAAATCATATGGTTATATATATATATATATATATATATATGAATACACACACACACACACACACACATGTATATATTTTCAACACAACAAATCAAGACAACAAAAATCCCTTACTTGGTTTGAGGAGGAGGAGATGTTCGGGGAAACTCACTGGAGGCTTGAGAGGAAGAAAAACTGAGGAGTTTTGGGGTTCAAACTGGTTGTATATATAAAATACACCAGGTATATTTTTAAACTCCACTTTTAAGAAAAAACGAGGCCTACTTGGTTTAAAAAAATGACTAAGGGTGTCGGTATTTATAGAAAATGAGAAAAGGGAGGGGCCACTGGCGTCATAGGTCCAGAAAAATTAAAAGGAAGAAGAGTAAAAGGCTACCGATTCAGCACATGTGGGAGGAAGAAGATGCCGCAAGAGAGGAAAACTGGAAAATAATTGAACGATTGAGATTAACCGAAAGAAGATCATATAGTTTTGGTGCATCCACCGATATTACAAAGAATGAACGTTTGAGATTTGTTGAGGATTGGATCAGAAGGCTATAGTGAAACGCGAAGATTTAAAAAGAAAGAATGACTATGTTTAGATCCATTGGGATCAGACAGTGCAAAAAAACATAGTAGATATACCGCTACCACTGGGGATCAAGGACCGAACCAAAACAGATTTCTCAGATTGCGCACGGCAAGATCTGACGGCCCAGATCCGATCCTAGTTGAAAAAACCCATCCCAAATTGAACTGAAGGGAGTTTATCACCTCCCTTATAAAACTAAAGCTCCCGGACTATCGCCAGATTTCTCTCTCTCCCCTCCCAATATCGCCCCGTACCAGGTTCTCTGCAGGTGTGCTCCTGCGCTCACCCACGCCTCCATGTTGCGCTGTACGGTGGCTCTCTCTAGTTCCTTGCACACGCACCCGTGTGCACCCTTAGGGATAACTATACCCCATGTGCGAGCTAGACTTAGCATGCACCATGCGTGAACACCGCCCTGGGCTATTGTCATGGGTTGTGGGTGAGTTTCCCACCAAGGCCTTTAGTGGCTGCCATAAGGTGTCCCTCGGCTAGGTGGGGCACTCACCTATATTGAACAAAGTAAAAGTTATTTTTTTGTTAAATATAAAAATAGGTTTTCATATACATATATAGGTGTCTTCAAAAAAATATGAGTTCTATTTTATAAATAAACAAAGTCCTAAAAACAATATTTCCCTTAGTTTTATAAAACAAAAAGTTATAAATCAAGGTTTAGTACATCATAAAGAAAATCTTATATTAGTATTAAAAAAATCAATAACATATTCTTAGTTAAGACCTTGGTTTTATAAATTTGAGGGTGAAAACATTTATAAAATCTTTCGAACACATTTGAAATATTTGAAAAGTATTTGAAATCCATACCTCATCTTGAAATCATACAAAGTATAGCTAAAATATTATATCAATATCCATTTTAAAGTTTATAAAAAGACTTAATATGTTTAATGTTATAATTTCAATACATACCTTAATTATTTTGGAAAAATAATTATACCTAGATATTATAAATTAAACCAACATAATGAACATTGACTATACTTATAGTTTTTATATACTAAACAGTCACATAAATAGGTAACTGTTGGATTGCTTAAGGACCTTATAAAAACATGAATTAGGGTGTTCCAAATTCAAGACGATTTGATGATGATGGTGCTTATCATTTCAATGATGCTCAATATAGCTTTTGTGGTTCTGGCCGTGATGTTTTTCATTCTGACTGACCCAAAGGATCTTCACTACTTATTGGGTCTCATTTTTGTGTTAGGTGGCCTCCCAGTGGCTCTGATAGGGATTTTATTAGGTATTTTTGGTTTGTTGGAGCAATGTAACCATTTCAGTGTACATTGAATAATATAAGTATTGTGTTCATTTTCATGTGTTGTTCAGATAGTATGGAAATTAAATGAAGAAAAACCATCCCACATTATTATTACATAATAAATTCGTTTGGGGAATCATAGTTATTATTTACATCATTATACCCATCCATATAAGGTGGTGGTGAAAACAGATTACACCATAGCATGGAGAAGGTATGTCGTGCGTATGTACACATGGTGATTTTTTTTTCGTATGATGGATTTAAGGTGTAATATGGTTGTTAAATAATATTAATAACATGTCAGTATATAAGTGTTACTGGATTTATTACATTATAATAGAAAATAAATCATGAAGATGAAGTATAGGAAAATAACTATAGGAAAGAATCGACAAAGGAGATTACCTCTTATTCAGCGAGATGCCTCTAAATCTTCTATTAAAGCACAAGAGTCAGTCATTGGAGAAGAAAGAAACCACTATAATGTGCTAGAGAAGTTAATAATTTAATTTTTTATGGGATTTATGAACTTTAATTCTCAATGTGAAGTGAATAGGTGAGGGAGGATGTTCCCTTTTATAACCGAGGTGAAGGGAACATTTGGAATCTCCTATAATGTTAATTTATAATAAAATCACAACCCATAAAAAACCTCTAAAATATTCTAGTTCATAATATGAGAATATATAGGGTTTTAATATCAACAAAAAATAAATTTTAGATAATTTTTTCTATCAATGTTATACTTATCATTTTAATTAACACAATATTATTTAATTTAATTTTAACTAAGGTTACAAATATTTAAATATTAAAAGGTTGAAATAGTTACTTATTTGATGTAAATTAGAACATAAATGAATAAATTATAACATTTATGGAAATATAATAATAAATATATATATTTAACAAAAATATGATTTTAATTTTTTTTATAATTCACTATTTTTTAAATAATCAATAGTATCAATTTTAACACTATTAAATTTCAATGATTTTTTAAAAATATGTATATAAAAAGTAAATTTAGAAAAAAATATTTTAATATTATACTATGAGGTCAAGGTTATCTAGAAAATTATTTATATATATTAATTATCCTTAATTATATTTATTTTAATATTTTTAGAAACATTTATTTCATATTTCCATTAACAAAATAATTACTACATCATATTTGTGTAATTATTTAGTATATATATTTTTTGAATAAAAATAAAAAAATAAAATTACAAAGATAAATCCTCTATATTTTAGATGAATAATTACTGTAGAATATATATTCTGTAAAATCCTTCATTAAAAATATTTTATATATTAAAACATGATCGTGTCAACTTTAACATCACTTTAAATAAAGTATTATAAGTTCCATAATCTTTTCCATATGAATCCAATAGGTCAATAGAACAACACATGGATTATTATGTCCGTCATATACTTGAACAATATGATATGGACATGTTTTTTGGTATTTTGATGGTTATTATAATTTTAATAAAAATTATTTTATTGTTTTTTCATCAATTTAATAATTTATGCATCATCAATGTATAATTATTTAAGGTAGTTATTTATTTCCTAAAAATTAAAAATAAATTAAATTGATAAATAAACATATTTTATTTTTCAAATTAGTATTTATAGTGTAATTTAACATCTTTATAACTTTATATTAAAAATGGTATATTTATTATTATTTTAGAAAGAAAAATTGTACTTTTCTTTATATAAAATAAATTAAATATTTTATTCTCAACCATATGGATTCCAAAGGATACCATTTTTACCCAAGGATGATTTAGGTCAAAAATAAATCATCCAATGATATTGGTTCAGCTATTAGGGTAATTTTATATTATCATTTTACCCTTAAATACCCTATTTTTTTCTCTTACAATATTAAAAAAATTGATGTAGTTACTATTCATAATGACCAAAAATAAAATAATTATATTTAGATAATTTGGAACCAATAATTCAAAATATGGAATAAATTTTTCAAAATTAAAAACAATTAATATTTACTTATTAATTGAAAATTAATATTGTTTTCAGAAAGAGAAAATAATTTTCAAAAGTTAATACATTACAAAAGATTGAAGTGTTTTTACATCTAATTTAAATGAAAAATAAATAACAATAAACTTAATTATATTAACTGATAAAAATATTATATATTTATAAATTAATAACATTCAATAATATAATTTTACCATATATATAATTTCGATGGAAAAAGTTATTTTTAATTAAAATTTAGTATATATTTACTATTCTTTAAAACATGAAAGTTATCAGAAAAATATAAAAAATTCATCCAATATAAATTTTTATATCCCTCTACCAATGAATAAGTTTATTTTTTCATATAAAAATTATTAATATTTAAAAATATTAACATAAAATGGGTTATCCATTAAAAAGAATTAAAATTACACTTTTGAAAAATATAGGATTTTATAACAAAAATAGGGTTTATCCATATCCTATGACTAAAAAATATATTAGACAAATAGAAACAATATTTTATTAAATATATAAAAAATATATTTCATCAATTTTATTTACTAATTATAATTAACTTAATTTATTAGTTCAAAAAAAAAAATATTTTCTTTACATTTAATTGGTTTGTATTTTTCATAAATAATTGGTAACCAATGAATTGGCCATAAATTTTCATACGTTTGTTATATTTATTCTCATTATCATAAATACTAGTTTATAATGGTCATGTTATAATAATAGTGTCCCATGGTTTGTTTAATCTCACGATTGCGTGTAATGCAATCTTTTGAAGAATTAAGATTATTTAAACAAAATATTTCATAAAAACATCTGGGGGTTACATTCAACACCCATTAAACTAGATTTCACACTATAAATTCATCACTTGGATAGAATCATATGAGGATACATGAACCTCATTTCAATATCATGTTTACATATAGCTTCCTCCAATTTATTCTTTCACCACAAAACATTAACCAACTGATTTGTCTTGTTTCGTAGAACTTTTTCTCCACGATCTAGAATATTTATAATTTTTTTTTCATTAGAATGATCTTTCTATAGAAGTATGAATTATGAGTTTAGTATATATGAATTAAAATGTACTTAATTTCTTACAAAAGATAAATATAACACATTATGATCTTGAGAGAGATTCAGAGGAAGTGACAATCTATAAGCTAACTTCTCAACACGATAAAGAATTTCAAAAGGACTAATATACGAAGGGATATGCCTGTGATTCTTTCAAAATCTCATTACTTTCTTCCAAGGAGATATTCATAGAAAACCCTTGTAGACTAATTCAAACTCTATGTATTTTCTTAGGTTTTCAGAATAACTTTTTGTTAAATATGTGATTCTATTATGTGTTATTGAATTTATCTGACCGTATCTTCCATTTCATCAACAAGACAGGGTCCTAATAGATATCATTCCCCAAATTCATCAGATCATGTTGGATTTCTGAAATTCTTTATATAGAGGGATTCATTAGGAGCCATCTGAATATTGGAGTGAAAGATACTATTATAAGAAATTTTTTTCAGAGGTAGGTGTTGACCCCAACCATATTTGAAATCCATAGATCATGATCTCAACATGTCTTCTAGAGTATGAATTTTCCTCTTAAAATAACCATATATCTGAGGATGATAAGAAGCGATGAAACATAACTCTATATCCAGAGATTTCTAAACACTTCTCTAAAAATTCAAGGTAATCATCAGATCCCGATCAGATATAATGGAATGTGGTGCTCTTTGTAATCTTAAAACTTCCTTTATATATATATATATATCCTAGAATACTGATCAATGGAGAAATCCTCTATAATATAAATGAAGTGATAGGACATTATAAGGTGATCAATTATAAAGAATATAATATTATGTCCTTTATAAGTTTTGGTAAGTCTTACGACAAAGTCCATTGTAAAGTTTTCCCATTTCCATTCTAGTAGGGGTAATGGTTATAACATCCTATGGCTTATGTATCTCATCCTTGACATACTTAAAATCTATGAACTGGGAGACATATTCAAAAACATATATTTTCATTCAATCCCACCATAAATACTCTTTCAAGTCCATATACATCATTTTGAATTGATATTGAATAGATAATGAAAAAATAACAACCTCATCTAAGAAATAATTCTCTAATTTTGGCATGAGAGGAATACAAATATGGTTCCAGAACCTTATTATTCCATCAAAATCATGGTTGAATTCAGGAACATTTATCACCTTCTTTTGTAGCATTACATATTCCTTCTACGAATCCTTAATCATCATTTGTATAGATTATTGAACATTAAATTTAGAAAGATAATATTTCCCCCCTTCCATTAATATTTCATGATCAATCCTTCACAAATCCATAATTATTAGATCTTTTTTTATTATCATCCTGGATAGAATAGTATGGTCCTTTCAACTCAAAGTATCTGCCACCATATTCTCTTTCTGAGGGTGGTAATATATTGAGCATTCATAATCTTTAATCATCTCCAACCATCTTCTTTGGTGCATATTAAACTCATTTTGTGTGAAAATATACTTTAAAACTATATGATTAGTACAAATATCGCAACATTCATAATAAAGATAAATCCTCCATATCAGGAATGTAATGATAATTGTATCTAAATCAAAATAATGATTTGGTAATTTTGATCATGGATTTTCAATATTCATGAGGCAAAAGATATCACTCTATAATTTTCAATGGGAACACATCCCAACCCCTTATTGGATGTATCAATATAAATCACAATCCTTTTTCCACTACAAGGAAGTGTGAGAATAGGTGCACTAGCTTACCATATTTTTATCTATTTGAAATTATCTTCACATTTCTCCATCTATGAGAACCTAACTCCTTTCTGAATCAAATTCATGAGTGGATTAGATAGTCATGAAAAATCATTCAAAAAAAGTAAACAATATCCAAATAATCCAAGAAAACATCAGATCTCAGTTACCATTGTTGGTCTAGTCCAACATTCAATAACGTCAATTTTTTCTAGATCCAAAGATATCCCCTCTCTTGATATTATGTGACCAAAAAATGAAACATTATCATGTCAAAATTCACACTTGGGAAATTTTTCATAAATCTTATCCTTTATTAGGGTCTTTAGTACAATTATAAATTGATCTCCATGTTCTTCATTACTCTTCAAATATACAAGAATATCATCTATAAATACTGCAAAAAAATTATCAAAATAGTATCCAAAAACATTATTTATTAGATTAATGTACATAGTGGGGGAATTAGTAAGAAAAAAAGTAATTATTATAAATTCATAGTATCCATACCATTTATGGAATGTTTTCCTTGGAATATCCCCCTTATTCACCCTTAATTAATGATATCTTGAATGAATATCAAACTTAGAAAAGTGTTGAGCTCTGTGTAGTTGGTTTAATAAGTCATAAATTCAGTAAAGATGAAATTATTTCTTGATAATGATCTTGGTACATTCTAGATAACAATTTATAGTCTCATTGATCTATATTTCATCATAAAAAATAGAACAAGTGCACCCAAGGTGATTCAATAGGGCGTATGAATCCCTTGTTATGATTCCCTTGGTGTGACTTCATTAATTCCTCCAACTCCATTGGATCCATTCTATAAGGTGTCTTTGAAATAGGCATAACACCAGGTATGTGTTTTATTGGAAACTCAACGTCACTATTTGGTGGAAGACCAAAAAAACTTTCTAGAGAGTCATAAAAAAACTCTCGTACAATAGGTGTATTCTTAATGACGAGTTTCTCCCCAACCATGTGTGATAGATAACATTCATTTATATGGATCAATACCCATTTTATGGAATAAATATCCACTAGAAGGTCATATACATCCTGGCATTGATAAATGATCATAGATTTAACATGAATATTAAATGTATCTTTCCTTCTATGAAAATTTATATGAACTCATTATAGATAAATCCAATACATGATAAGAATCACATAAAATTACAATAATTGCAACACCCCATGCTTCCACGGTACATTTCCCTTTGAATAATGTAATAGCTTGCGTTGTAGGCAACTTTGAGTTTTAACACACCACGACCAGTCAAACTAGCCGTTATGAATAGTAATACCCACTTTTTGAAATTTTATAAATTTTATCTTTCAAAATGAACTTCATTTTTGGATTTGGAATATCAAATTTATCTTGGGGTGAATTTTTGGTATTTTTCTGAAAACTTTCAATTTTTGACGAATAGTGAAAAAAACACTGCATTATTGGTTAAAACTGACTTTTTATTTAAATAATTAGAAATTTTATTTTAATTTATTTGAGGTCAAAATAGATACATAATACCTATATATTTTCAACGTAATTCATTGGAGTCATTTTATAATAAGTTTAGATATATAAAATTTTATTGAACTTTTTACCTTCTTTTACCCACCTCTTAGGAGCACTTGGAAATTTGTATAAAACTAAATTTTACTGCTTCTGTGAGTTGAATTTCAAAAATCCGAGAGACATTGTTAATATCATTAAGTAAAATTTGGTTCAATAAGATGAAAATAATTTTTTGGTGAATATTAACTTTTGACTTTTATTTAACACAGTTAAAAGTAAATAGGGTAATTAAGGGTAAAAATGATATAATAATTACCCTAAAACATGTAATAATTCTATTGGATAAGTATAATTTGACCAAAAACAACCTTATAAATAAAATATGATCCCATTCGGTCCATTTGGATTAGATTTGGACATTTATTATTATTTTATTTAAAGAAGAGTTAAAAGAGTTAAAATCAAAGTTTAATAACATGACCAATTTTAATATAGGGTTATACATAAGATAAATTAGACTATAAATATTAATTATAAATCTAAAAATATTTCCTACATAATCGTATTATATTTATAATTTTTAGACATTAAATAATTAAATTTATTTATGACACAATGATGATGCAGAAATTACTTTATTAATGAAAGATTAAAATAATTGATATTATAAATATCCAAATAAATCTAATTTGAGACTTTTAATGAATTCTACTAATTTTCTAGATTAACATGACATGTTAGGGTGGATTAAATTAAATTTTTTCGAAGTAATAATGATGTTATGAATTTAACAAAAACAAAATACCAAATACTGTCAAAATTGACATAAAAGAGTTTTTTAAAAAAATATTATATTATTAATTGATATTCTATTCCTAAAAATCTAAGGCTCAGCCAAAGGTGTTAAATAATATTATATATGTCATTAATTAACCACTTGTGGTTTATTTGGAAGTTTATAGTAAGTTTATTAACCATATAATATAAAAATACAAAGAGAGTTGGTAAATGTAAAACTATTTAACTAAGAGTTAAATCTAAAATATAAGGTTAATATGATGACCTAAACCAGTATAAAACCTATTGGTTGGGATTTTTTAGACCCATACCCACCTTAGCCTTGAAATAATTCATTTTGGATCCATTAGAAACCGAAAATTATTTTATTATAAAATAATATTTCAAGCTTTTCCTAAAGTGACCCCCACCTCTCTTATAAAAGGGCACTTCCCCTTATCTTAATTTCATACCTCCAAAGCCATTTGTCTTGGCCAACCCCTAAACAAATATCCTCCCAACTTCCCTCACATCAACCTAGAGTCCTTAATTTTATCAGAAATCCAACCTAAGGATCCCTTTGATCAAATCAAAAGGAAGAACCCGAAGAAGAGGTAAATATTTCACCACCTCTTTCAAGTTCTTTTCTTCTTCCACTTCCTCTTTATTTGTTTTTTCCATTGTAAAATAATAACTCCAGTATATTCTATATACTTTTATGTTATTATAAAAATTTTACAACCATATTCATTATTCTATCCATCATATGAATGACAAAGTCACCATACGTGTGTACATACGGCTTACCATCTCCACGTCGTGGTGTAGTTTGTTATTCAAACACTTCATTATTTGGATGGGTATAATAATGAGTATAACTGATTTAAATAATAAATATAACATGTTAATGATTCTATATATATGATATAACAACCAATTACATACTATTTAACCATCAATATAATGATATTGTCGCTCGTGCGTACGTACGAATTACCGTCTCCACGACGTGATGAGATTCATTCCCACGTTCACCATACAATGATGATTATAAAAATATATATTATTAATAATTATGTAATATATGACATAATAATGCTATTGGATATATATATATATATATATATGTATTTATGTACTTACATATATCTTATTCACTTAATTCAGTTCAATACGATATGAAAATAGAAACAACGTTTATGCGTACGTATGACCTACCGTCTCCATAAACGGTGCCTTCCATTTCATATATATATCTTTTATAAATATTTATATTCTAAATATATATGATATATAAATCAAGGTTTATATTCTGGATTTATTTAAATCATTATCTAAATGATATGATCAAGAATAACAAGTTAAAACATGTACGATAAAGAAAGCGATTATTACCCAAAATGTTTATTTAACATGGAAATCATTATTAAATGGATATTATAAAGTCATAAATGAATCATGTATGATATAATAAATATTAATATGGTTCTGGTATAATTTAATAACATACTATGGTCACTATAATGGAGGTTAAACTTACTCTTGACCAAAGGAAAGTGCAAGGTAAGGGTTAATTCCTCAATCTCATTATTATTTGAGATTGTTTATGTGTAAGTTTTTGCTGGGACATATCTATTATCCATGTACATGTTTTATAAAAGATTTTTCAAAAGGATTCTTTTCAAGGTACTCTTTAACGAAAACATCATTTTAAATGTTTTAAAGATTTATTCTTCTAAACCTTTCTCATTAATGTATATGTTTTCAAAATGATTTTAAGGATTTATTTATATAGACATGAATGTTTTAAAATGTTAATTACTTTAAAAAGTTTCAAAGTGGTATGGAAACTTTTATTAAAAAATATCTTTTAAATGAATTCCTTTATAAATTTTGTGCCTTTTAAAATGATTTCATGAAAAAGGGATATTTCTCTCAAAGAGTTTTACTGATCATTTTAAACTATGTCAACATCCTTTACTGGATATTATTGTTGATTGAGGTTGATTTATTATGATAAAGATATTCCATATTGTATTGAAGGTTTTGTGATATGTTTGACTGTGGATGTGTTATTTTTATACAATTTATATTTTATGGATAAAGTATTGACATTTCGTATGCTGGTTTTAATACGAATGTTTATGTTATGTTTAAACCTTTTCATAATAGGAATGCATTGGACTTAGTAAGTGACAGGTGAAGCATACTATAGCTCCTCGATGCATCAGTAGGTATCATGAGACAAACTAGTGTCTTGGCCTAAGGCCTTGAAAAAATCTTATTTGTAGTGTTGGAAGAAGTCCTTGACTATGTGGCTATGAAGTATGGCATTATGCATTCCATCATTATGAAATTAGATATTAAAATTGCATGTGATTATTCTACTAGTAGAATATCCATGTGAATAAGTGAATGTAATTATTTGATTTTATCTTTTCCATATTATGTTTATGTTTAAGTTTAAAAGGATTTCGTTTTAGTGTTATACATTACCTTAAATTTTTATGCTTATTTATGAAAGTTTCCACTATATTGTTATCCTTACTGAGCATCTGAGCTCACCCCTTTCCATGTTTTATTTTTCCAAGGATATAAATAAGTATATTATGAATGAACTATAGGGATAGTCTAAGGGATATGAGTGTGGCCTATCGAGACTATGTTGTTGTAGTTTTTCATTTTATAATGTAATGTAAAACTTATGAATGTATCTAGTATTTCCAAGGATACTAAACTAATCGTTATTTTGAGACTTGATATTTTGTGATCATGCCAATGTTTTGTAATAATGAACTAAATCTAGGTAACTAGGGTCAGGGAATTACAGTTGGTATCAGAGGAAGTTTAGTACAAACCTTGGAAACTAGATTTAGAAAAACTCTGATTAGAGAACATTACCTTAAGATAGACTTTGGGGATTAGTATAGAAGAAATTCCTAGAATTTTGGTATTGTGGATATTTTGTGAGTTTTCCAAGAAATACATCCCTATCTATATAGGAGCAGGTATAGGTGGCTCTGGCACAAATATACCTATGGGTAAAACCCGAAAACACCACTTTGATCTAGACTCGAAAGGGAACTAGTGCATGACAACGGGCCTTACTGCACTCTTGGTTACAACACTCCAGGGGGATATGATTAGGATAATTCTCATTTTATTTACAAACCATTATGAAGGGTTTATGAGTATATACTTACTCAAAGAAAACATTTTTATGATTATGGATTATATCCATAAACTGTTCAATTTATGTTAACTGTTTTACAAGTTTAGAATTACGTATTGAGATTCATAAACTAATATAGTGTATGCCATTGATTTGAAATTGCGTATAATGGAAGGAATGGAAACCATATCAATGAACGTAATCCATGTAGGTATTTCCCTCCTACTCAAGATAATTATAGTGCAGCTGGTGAAGCAACTGGTTCTGATCAACTTATCACCATACTAGGACAACTCACTCAAGTTATGAATAATAACCTTACCCATATGGAGCACCCTGATCCACAATGCGGAGGGTCAATGTTAGACCGTTTCATGAGGAAAAAAACACCAACATTCAATGGGAGTAAAAATCCATTAGTAGCTAAGTAATGGATAAATTCCTTATAGAAAATATTTCACGTTTTGGGGAGTAGCGAAAGGGAAAAAGTTGTCAAGGAAGTTTATCACCTCACAGGATATGAAGATCAATGATGGTTATTGATTCAAAACACAATGGAAGATGATGAAGTATCAAATATGGAATGGAGGTAGTTTAAAGAGGTTTTCTTAGAAAATTACTTCCCTCATGACCATCGAGCAAATATGGAAATACAATTTCTGAGTCTGAGGGAAAAATAGGATGAGAATGTCTCAAAGTATGAGGCAAAATTTACAAGGTTAACAAGGCATGCTGTAGATTATATACGTAACCCAAGAAGTAAGATTGATCATTTATTTGATGGTTTAAAACCATTTCTCCATTGAGAATTAGTCTCAAAATCCTTCTCATCTTACGAAGATATTGTCTCATGTGCTATCATGACAGAAAATGAATTCTCTAAGTCTTACGACTTTAAAGAAAAGAAAGAGAAGAAGAGACATTCTGAACACTATGGAAATGAAAATAAGGGGAAGAAGGAAAATATTGAATATCCATCCTACAATAAATGTGGGAAGAAACACCCCAGTACTTTCTTGAAGGTAATGGGAGTCTGTTACAAGTGTGGTGAAAAAGGCCACTAAGATCATGATTTCAAGGGGAAGAAAGAGGTTGTTAATGTTGAATGAAAAAATTATAGAGAAAAGGGGAATTATGTAAATGAATGTACTAAGATCCAAGGAAACTTACCTCAGAAAAGTCCAAGGGATCAAGGCCAAGCTTATGCTATCACTACTGCTGAGGTTGAAGCTCTAAAATATGTGGTGGAAGGTAATTTAATGGTTTCCTCAAGTTTAGAAAATGCTTTATTTGATTCTGGATCATCGCATTGTTTCATATCTTCCTAGTTTTCTATGAAAATTAGATATTTACAATTTTATTTAACAAGGGAGTTGTCAGTAAAAACTCCTAAGGGAAGTATCATTGCAACAAAGTTTTGTGAATCAGTTACCATTAAGTCATATAAATGTTATTTATCTGCTGATATCATTATCATACCCATGATTGAATTTTATATAATCCTCGGTATGGATTGTATTTTGGACCATGATGTGAAAATTTATTATAAGAAGAAGAAGGTTACAATTCTCGATGATGATACGGAGTACCTTATTTTTAGAGTAGAAATGTCACCATCTGATTCTTATCTAGATCCACACCCAGTATCTCAACTAAATTCAATTATTGGGGAATAAGAGAATGAAATAACCATGGGTGAGGAAAAGAATGTTTGAATAGAGGACGTACCTATTGTGCAAGAATACGCAGATGTGTTTCCAGAGTATTTACTTGGACATCCTCTAGAATGAGAAATTGAGTTTTACTTTGATTTAATTCCTGGTTCAAGGCCCATATAGAATACCCCTTATATAATGGACACTATGGAATTAGTGTAACTAAATAAACAACTAGAGTAATTGAGTAACAATAGATTTATTCGCCCTAGTGTTTCTCCATGGGGATCCCCTGTCCTTTTTGTTAAAAATAAAGACGGGTCTATGAGGTTATGCATTGACTACAGGGAGATCAATGCTATAATAATAAAGAATAACTATCCACTACCTCTCATTGATGATTTATTCGACCAACTTCACGGAGCTCAATATTTTTCAAAGATTGACCTTCGATCTAGATATCATCAGTTGTGTGTGAATAAGGAAGACATTCTGAAAACAGCATTTCGAACCAGGTACGAGCATTACGAGTTTACAATAATGCCTTTTGGATTGACTAATCCACCCTCTATTTTCATGGATCTAATGAACAAAGTTTTCAAGGAATATATTGATGACTTTGTAGTGGTATTTATTGATGATATCTTGGTATAATAAAAAATATATGAAGATAACAAAAATCACTTGCACATTATCATAAGTAATCTTATAAGAAATGAATTATACAGGAAGTTTAATAAGTGTGAATTTTGGATTTAGGACATTTCTTTTCTTGGCCATATTGTCTCTAAGGATGGAATCTCCGTTGATCCTTCTAAGACAAGAGCAATCTAAGAATGTCTAGCACCGACGAGTATAACTGAGGTAAGCAGTTTTATTGGTTTAGTAGGTTATTATCATAATTTCTTCTAGAATTTTTCCTGATTGGATAACCCATTAACCAAGCTCACACATAAAGAGGTTAAATTTGTTTGGACAAAAGAGTGTAAAGAATTTTTTGAAGAATTGAAGAGAAGATTAGTCAATTCTTCTATCTTGACTCTACTATCGGGGAATGATGGGTTTGTTATTTATAGTGATGCATCAAAGAAAGGACTTGGTTTTGTCCTTATGCAGAATGATAGGGTTATTGCCTATGCATCACAATAGCTAAAAATTCATGAGCAAAACTATCCTACTCATGATCTTGAGTTAGAAGCTATAATCTTTTCTTTGAAGATATGGAGACATTATCTCTATGGTGAAAAATGTGAGATATATACCGATCAAAAGAGTTGTAAGTATATTTTCTCACAGAAATAACTCAACATGAGGAAAAGGAGATGGCTTTAACTACTCAAGGACACAATACACTACCACCCGAGGAAGGAAAATAAGGTGGAAGATGCTTTGAGAAGAAAGGATCATGGAGTTTTGAACAAGATGAGAGTTGAAAGGGATACTATTTTCATGGATCTAATGAAAATGGATATGGGAATAATCATAGAAGGTGAAACATCAATACTTTTTCAAATGTTTTATAAACCATATTTACTAGAAAGGATAAAAAGTTCTCAGGATGATGATGAGGAGTTTCAAAAGAAAATTAAAGCTGTGAACGATGGGAGATTGATCGAATTCATATATGAAGATGGGATTTTGAAATTTGGGAAGAGACTTTGTGTTCCTGATATACCTGATCTGAAAATGGAATTGTTAGATGATGCTCATCGCTTTAATTTCTTTATACACCTTGGTAGCACTAAGATGTATATAGATTTGAAGGAACATTTTTGGTGGGACAACATAAAGAGGGAGATTGCTGATTTTGTGTCAAGATGTATGGTTTTTCAACAAGTGAAAGTTAGAAGGAAACAACATGGAGGAGTTAGGCAACCTCTTCCCATACCTGAGTGGAAATGGGATAATATTATAATGGACTTTGTCATGGGACTACCAAAGACTCCTAAAAGGAATGATGCAATATGGGTAATTGTTGATCATCTTACCAAGTTAGCACATTTTCTTGCTATAAGAGACGATTTACCACTTGAATGTCTAGAAAGACTATATATTAATGAAGTTGTAAGACTTTATGGAGTTCCATTATAGATTGTTTCTGACTGTGATCCCCATTTTAAATCAAGATTCTGGAAAAGTATTCAGAAAGCCCTGGATAATGAACTTCATTTGAGCACTGCCTACCACCCTCAAACTGATGGCCAATCAGAACGGACTATTCAAACCTTAGAAGACAAGTTGAGATCTTGATCACTTGACTTTCAAGGTATGTGGGATCAACATTTACCTATGGTAGAATTTTCCTATAACAATAGCTTCCATTCAAGTATTCAGATGGCACTATATGAAGCATTATACAGAAAGACATGTCACACACCAACCTGTTGGGATGATGTCGGTGAAAGAAAACTCATAGGCCTAGAACTTACTGAGGAAACAATAGAAAAGTTGAAGGTAATCCAAACCCACATCAAAGCAGCTCAAAGTAGGAAGAAGAGCTATGCTGATAACTAAAGGAAGGATTTAGAATTTCATGTAGGAGATCATGTTTTCTTGAAGGTATCTCCATGTAAGGGAATTATACGATTCAGTAAGAAGGGTAAATTGAGTCCCAGGTACATCGGACCTTTCAAAATTCTAGAATGAATTGGGGTTGTAGCTTACCGTTTGGAAATGCCGCCAAGTCTCTCCAAATATCATGATGTGTTCCACGTATCACTGTTGAGAAAATACATGCCTGACCAAACACATGTACTCACCTATGAGGAATTAGAACTAGAACCTGATCTGTCTTATTGCGAAGAGCCTATCAAGATTCTTGATACAAGAGAATAAGTGTTGAGAAACTGGATGACTCGTCTAGTAAAAGTTCTATGGAGAAACCATAAGATGGAAGATGCAACGTGGGAACCCAAGGAACTTATGATGAAGAACCACCCGAATCTTTTTATGCAGTAATATTCTAGAAATTTCAAGGAATAAATTATTTGAAGGAGGAGATAATGTAACACACCAAGCTTCCATGGTACGTTTCCCTTTGAATAATACAATAGCTTGCGTTGTACACAACTTGGAGTTTTAACACACCATGACCAATCAAAATAGCCATTATGAATAGTAATAACCACTTTTTAAAATTTTATAAATTTTATCTTTCAAAATGAACTTCATTTTTGGATTTGTAATATCGAATTTAGCTTAGGGTGAATTTTTGGTATTTTTCTGAAAACTTTCAATTTTTGATGAATAGTTAAAAAAACACTGCGTTATTGGTTAAAACCGACTTTTTATTTAAATAATTATCTATTTTATTTTAATTTATTTTAGGTCAAAATAGATACATAATACCTATATATGTTCAATTCAATTCATTGGATTTATTTTATAATAAGTTTAGATATATAAAATTTTATCGAACTTTTTACCGTCTTTTACCCACCTCCCAAGAGCACTTGTAAATTTGTATAAAACTTAATTTTACCGCTTCTATAAGTTAAATTTAAAAAATTTGAGAGACGTAGTTAATATCAGTAAGTAAAATGTGGTTCAATAAGATGAAAATAAATTGTTTTTTTGTGAATAGTAACTTTTGACTTTTATATACCATGGTTAAAAGTAAATAGGGTAATTAAGGGTAAAAATGATATCACAATTACTCTAAAACATGTTCTAATTCTATTGGATAAGTATAATTCGACCATAAACAACCTTAGGAATAAAATATGATCCCCTTTGGTACACTTGTATTAGATTAGGACATTTATTATTATTTTATTTAAAGAAGAGTTAAAAGAGTTAAAATCAAAGTTTAATAACTAAACCATTTTTAATATAGGGTTATAAAAAAGATAAATTCTACTATAAATATTAATTAGAAAGATAAAAATATTTCCTACATAATTTTAGTTTATTTATAATTTTTAGACATTAAATAATTAAATTTATTTATGACTCTATGATGATGAAGTAATTACCTTATTAATGAAAGATTAAAATAATTGATATTATAAATATCCAAATAAATCTAATTTGAGACTTTTAATAAATTACACTGATTTTCTAGGTTAATATGATATTTTAGGGTTGATTAAATGAATTTTTTGAAGTAATAATTCTTTTATGAATTTTACAAAAACAAAATACCTAATAGTTTCAAAATTGACATAAAAGAGTTTTAAAAAATATATTATATTATTAATTGATATTATATTACTAAAAATATAAGGATCGGAAAAAGGGATATAATATTATATATGTCATTAATTAATCACTTGAGGTTTTCTTGGAAGTTTATAGTAAGTTTATTAATAATATAATATAAAAATACAAAGAGACATGGTAAATGTCAAACTATTTAACTAAGAGTTAAATCTAAAAGATAATGTTAATATGATGACCTAAACCCGTCTAAAACATATTGGTTGAGAGGTTTTCGACCCATAACCACCTTATCCTCTAAATAATTCATTTTTGAGCCATTATAAACTGAAAATGATTTTATTATAAAATAATATTTCAAGCTTTTCCTAAAGTGACCCTCACCTCTCTTATAAAAGGGAATTTCACCTTCTCTTAATTTCACACCTCCAAAGACATTTGAATCAGAAAAACCCTGCCAAAATATCCTTCCAACTTCCCTCAAATCAACCTAGAGTCATTAATTTGATCAGAAATCCAACCTAAGGATCCATTTGATCAAATCCAAAGGAAGAACCCGAAGAAGAGGTAAATATTTCATCACCTCTTTTAAGTTCTTTTCTTCTTCCACTTATTCTTTATTTGTTGTTTCCATTCTAAAATAATAAATCCAGTATATTATATATACTATGATGTTATAATAAAAATGGTACAACCATATTCATTATTCTATCCATCATATGAATGACAAAGTCACCATACGTGCGTACGTACGACTTACTGTCTCCACGTCGTGGTGTAGTTTGTTATTCTAACATTTAATTATTTGGATGAGTATAATAATGAGTAAAAATAATGTAAATAATAAATATAACATGTTAATTATTCTGTATATATGATATAGCATCCAATTATATATGATTTCACCATCAATATAATGATATTGTTGCTCGTGCATACGTACGGATTACCGTCTCCACGATGCGATGAGATTCATTCCCACGTTCACCATTCAATGATGATTATAAAAATATATATTATTAATAAGTATGTAATATATGACATAATAATGCTACTGGATATATATATATATATATATATATATATTTATGTATTTATGTATGTACTTACATATATCTTAGTCACTTCCTTCCATTCAATACGATATGAAAACGGAAACAACATTTATGCGTACGTACGGCCTACCGTCTCCATAAATGGAGCTTTCCATTTCATATATATATATATATATATATTATAAATATTTATATTCTAAATATATATGATATATAAATCAAGGTTTATATTCTTTAAGTATTTAAATCTTGATCTAAATGATATGATCAAGAATAACAAGTTAAAACACTTACGATAAAGAAAGCGATTATTACCCAAAATGTTAATTTAACATGGAAATAATTATTAAATGGATAGTATAAAGTCATAAATGAATAATTTATGATATAATAAATATTAATATGGTTATTTTATAATTTAATAACATACTATGGTCATTATACAGGTGGTTAAACGTACCCTCGACCAAAGGAAAGTGCAAGGTAAGGGTTAATTCCTCAATCTCATCATTATCCAAGATTGTTTATGTGTAAGTTTTTGCTGGGACATATCTATTATCCATGTCCATGTTTCATAAAATAGTTTTCAAAAGTATTCTTTTTAAGTGACTCTTTAACTAACACATCATTTTAAATGTTTTAAAGATTTATTCTTCTAAACCTTTCTCATTAATGTCCATGTTTTCAAAATGATTTTAAGGATTTATTTATATGAACATGAATGTTTTAAAATGTTAATTACTTTCAAAAGTTTCAAAGTGGTATGGTAAAATTTGATTCAAAAATATCTTTTAAATGACTTCCTTTATAAACTGTGTGACTTTTAAAATGATTTCATGAAAAAGGGATATTTCTCTCAAAGATTTTTACTGATCATTTTCAACAATGTCAACATCCTTTACTTGATATTATTCTTGATCGAGGTTGATTTATTATGATAAAAATATTCCATATTGTATTGAAGGTTTTGTGATATGTTTGACTGTGGATGTATTATTTTTATAGAATTCATGGTTTATAGATAAATTATTGACATTTCGTATGATAGTTTTAATACAAATGTTTATGTTATGTTTAAACCTTTTCATAAGAGGAATGCATTGGACTTAGTAAGTGATGGGTGGATCCCACTATAGCTCCTCGATGAATTGGTAGGTCTCACGAGACAAACTAGTGTCTTGGCACAAGGCCTTGACAAAATATTTTTTTGTAGTCTTGGAACAAGGCCTATACTATGTGGTTATGAAGTCTGGCATTATGCATTCCATCATTATGAAATTGGATATTGAAATTGCATGTGATTATTATAGTAGTAGAATATCCATGTTAATAAGTAAATGGAATTATTTTATTTTATATTTTCCACATTATTCTGAATTTTAAGTTTAAAAGGATTTTGTTTTAGTGCTATACATTACCTTAAATGCTTATGCTTATTTATGAAAGTTTCCGCTATATTGTTATCCTTACTGAGCATCTGAGCTCACCCTTTTCTATGTTTTTTTCCCAGGATGTGAAGAAGTATATTATGAATGACCTACAAGGATAGTCTAAGATATATTAATTTGGCCTAATGATACTATGTTGTTGTAGTTTTTCATTTTATAATGTAATGTAAAACTTATGAATGTATCTAGTTTTTACAAGGCTACTAAACTAACCGGTCTTTCAAGACTTGATCTTTTTTGATCATGACAATTTTATGTAATAATGCACCAAATCTGGGTAGCTACGGTCAGGACGTTACAATAATGGAAGGATCATATGATTCTCAAAAATCAAATTCCCACATAAATCAACTAAAGATGAGTTATAAATTTTTTATGCTACTGTCATGCCATTAGAAGTTGTCACATGTTACTTAATAATATTTGTGAGGTAATACAATGATACACTTAGAAATTTTTTCATAAATAAATGAATGGTGGATCCATATTCAAATAAAACATTTTATACTTTATAGTGGATGATATTTTTACCTTTTACCACTTCATTATCATACTCCACATTTCCAATAGTGATCGCATGTTACTTTTCATTATCTTTGGCCTTAAGATTTTACTGACATTGATCATCATTGATAACCCTTATATTATGTTATAGGTTATCCAAATGACCAATTACATTAAAAATTTAACATTGATGTGTGGGAGGTGTATTCTATGTTTCATTTTCTCTAATCACATATTTAGATATCTTTTTCCAATCGCTTTGACATTCAACAACCTGATAAAATTTTCTACCACACTTAAAACATTATCTATTACCTTTAAGACAATTTTCTCCATATTTCATTCCACATTGTGATCATAAAGGAAAATTCATATTCTTTTCAGTGTGGTCTTTATATTTTCCATTGATTTATATTTCTCCCATCTTGTGAAACCCTTTGGACTAATGGCTTACTCCATTCTCTATATCAACATTGAGAACACATTGAATGATTTCCTCATAGCTATCGAAGTCCCTTAAGGACAATTCCTTTCATAGAAATGCATTTTATCCAGTAACGAATTGATCAATTTTACTCTAAAGATGGATAATAATTCTAGAATCCATCCTTGATTGTCTTGTCAAAATTTCTTCATTGGTACCAACAGATCCATTATCCTTCTTCTTAAGATCAAGGAACACATTCCCCATATTTGTTCAATGAATATGAGGAATTTACTTATAGGTAAATAAATTATTGAAGTCTTTCCATTAAATAGAGTCAATTTAATGTCTTTGCCTCATATTATTGATAATATTCCTCCATTGATCAGATTCACCTTCCAGAAGATAGACTGAAAATAAGAAATTATCATGCTATGAATATTGGATAACTGAAACTATATTTTGAATGGAACTAAATAATTTTTAATCCATTAGTGGATAAGAAGACCCAATAAAAGAAGTTGGAAGCTATCTCATGAAGGACTCAATAGAATGTTGTCCCCTCCATTGATCATTTGAAATTCCTTCTTGATTCATAGCTTGAGAAATTTGAGTGAGCATAGCAAGAATATTTTGAATACCAACTGCCATAAAATTTTATTTTTTAAGAGAAAAATCATTTCATTACCCATTGAATTCATCATTAGTGCAATTCCTTCTGGTTTAATACATTGACTAAAACAAAGAAACATAGTGTGAAAAACACTAATCATAATAGGAAAACCACATATTCAAGAATAAAATATTAATTTAGGAAAAATTAGGTTTTATCCTTGGTTATTCATCATCATTTATAAAACAGTAGCATTGAAACCTATACATAGACATATCATTTGGGTTCTTACTTTGGTATTCTCATCCAAGTTTCTAATGGTTAACTATACCTTTTCTCTAATACCAACTATAACAACACATAATTTTCATACATATATATTAATTCAAAAATGAATAATATTCACTAATAACATAACAAACCCACACTAGGAACATATAGGTTTAGCGTCGTCGGAAACTGTAAAACATCAACAACTAGTTCATAATACATCTACATTGTCTCCAAATCATTCCTTCATAATTACACCCCCTTTTGTAATATATTACTTAATACCCTTCTTCATAACCTAGGGAAAAGAAACATAATAAAGGGTTATCTTATATTCTCAATAAGGGTAATCAAGGGAGATATAAATCATATCAAAATCACAAGACATAATAAAAAAACATTTGAAAAATCATATCCTATAAATAAAATATATTGATATAATAGTATGGGATAAATCATTAATGTTCATGATTAATAAATGAATATATTCCCAAAAGTCATCACATTAGACATAAAATATATAAAATACACATAACCATAAGAAAAATTCATATTATTAAAGGATAATTTCCAAGACCATTATAGCAGACAATGTCTATTATTAAACCATGTTCACTCCTCATTCTCACAATGTATTACTAAAACAGGATTATATCCCATTCAAGAAATGTATTACTGAACCAATATCATTCATCCTTTCATACCTCTCTATCTAATGAGATATAAATATTTTACCAATGTATTTTTTTGAGATAAAATTACCACCCACCTCATAATGAAATCATTCTTATATGAGCCAAAAAACAGAAATCATTCAACATTTCATAATCCAAGGAATAAAATTGTATTCTTATACATCAACACATCATAAAATAATACATTTAAACAAAATGGATTCCACAAATAGTATTCAATCATAACCATAATTAAAAAATAGGAATAATAGGGATAATATACTTGAAACATAAAATTTTTAAATAATTCCATATTATGTGGAAAATAATTTTGATAGAACAGTTGAAATTAATTCTTGATGAAAATATATGTTGTTCTTAAAAAAAATATTTTCTAAAAATGACACGCAATTTTAAAAGTGAAGAATTTATTTGAAAATAATCATAAATTTTTTTAAAAAATGGTTCATGGAAATAAATAATTATAAATAAATAACAATCCATTTATTCCATATAAGTTAAAAGGAAACATTCTTCTTGTACCTTCTTTGGATAAGTCTAAAAGTACCACATATCGAAAATGACAAAAGATTTCTTTCATAACATGTAATAAAATTCACCAATCGGTAAAATTGAATTTAAAAAATATTCAAATAATCAAAATAATATTTTGGAATACATATTTAGGAATCATGGAAATAGATGATTTATAAATCCCAGTAAATACTTACATATAAACAATCTTGAATAATAATTAGATTGAAAAATTATTCCTTAACGTAGGTCTGATATCATTTGTATATATCCAAAAATCAAGTATAATTATTTAAATAATGTAATTGAATATTTCAAGAATCATAGTAATTATTATGATATCATATATGATCATATTATTATCCATTTGTTAATAACATTTCATTATTACTCGTTATTTGTGTATTAACTGTTCATTTTCTTATATATGTTTTGTCAAATAAGTTATGGTTCTTCATCTTAGGTTATAGTAATATAACTTCAAAAATGATATTAATATAATATATATCATATTTATTCATTATATACATATATATAATCATGTAGTAATGGATATCTTGTAGATTTATTTTCACCGCATCATGGAGATGTTAGGTCGTACGAACACACAGTCGATGATATCATTCCCATAATTGTGAAATGATATGGAATTGAATGACATATATTTTATTCCAGAATTCATATAATGTTATAATAATAATATATAGATATTATTTACATAATTATACCTATACAAGTATATTTTTGTTGAAAAATAGATTACACCATGGAGTAGAGAAGGTAAGTCATACGTACACACGAGTGGTGATTTTATTTTTTGTTTGATGAATAGAAGATGGAATATAATTGTTAAATATTCATAAAAGCATATAATTATATAAATGATACATTATTTATTAATTTATAATGTAAAAAACTCATGAAGATGATGTAGAATAAGAAATATTTTTGAACGAATCGATAGATAAGATTACCTCTTATTTGACGAGCTCCCTCTAGATCTCCTCCTAAAGTACCCAAGATGGTTTTAGAAGAAGACCAAAACCTATATAATGTGACTAGGTAATTATAAAATTTAAATTACTTGGTTATGGACTTGATTGAAGTCTTAATATGAAGAGAATAAGTGAGGGAGGATGCTCCATTTAATAATTGGAGTGAGAAGCACTATTAAAATCTCTAAAAATGATAATTTATAAAAACATTAAACCCAATATAAAAACCTCAAAAATGTTGTAGTTTCGATGATAAGATGAGATAAGTTTGTAATCTAAATGACAAATCAATTTTTGATAACTTTTTATTTCAATTTCATCCTTATAATTTCAATTAACACTATGTAATTCAATTTAATTTTAACTAAGGTAACAAATATTTAAATATTAAAATAGTGAAATATTTATTTATTTTATGTCAATAAGACCATAAATGAATAATTTATAATATTTTCAACCATATAATAATTATTATATATTTTTTAAAATGTGTTATGATATGTAAATAATTTAATAATGCATCATTTTGATAAAAAATCAATAGTACCTATTCTATCACTATTAATTCATTATTTTTTTAAAATATGTAGATAAAATGTTAAATTTGAACCAAATATATTATTATATTCCAAATATGTCAATTTAATTGATAAATTTATTGGATATATTAATTTTACCAAATTATATTAATTTTAATATTTGTAATAACATTTATTTGATATTTCCATTAACAAAATAATTACTACATCAGTTTTATGTAATTAATTAATATACCTATTTTTTGAATAAAAATTAAAAAATTAGTATGAAAAAAATAAATCCTATATAATTCATAAGAATAATTTTAGTGAAATATATATTCTATAAAACCATTTATTTAAAATATTATATTTATGAAAACATGAATGTGAAAACCTTAACATCACTTTATATAAAATATTCTATGTGTCATAATATTTTCTACATAGATAAAAATTTTCAATAACTGGATACATGGATGATTATGGTTGATATATACGCAACCAATAATATTTGTTCAAGTTTTTCGGTCTTTTAGTGTTTTTTATCATTTTTATAAAAATTATTTTATTGAATTTTCATCAATTAAATAATTTCTGCATCATAAATGTATAATCCTATAAGGTAATTATTTATTTTATAAAAAGTAAAAATAAATTTTGATTCTAAAGAAAAATATTCTATATTGAAAATTAGTATTTATAGTTGAATTTATCTTTTGTATATCCTTATATTAAAAATAATATATTTATTTAAATTTGAGTAAGACATATTTACCATTTTTAATAAAATAAATTAAATATCCTAATCTCATACATATGTCATCCAAAGGTTACCATTTCTATCTGAGGATGATTTATGTGGAAACACAATCATTCAATGATATTAGGACAAGTTTTTGGTTAATTTTATAATAACATTTTGACCCTTAATTACCCGATTTACCCTTTTACTTTATTAATAAAACATTCCAAAGTTACTATTCATAATGCCTAAAAATAAAAGAAATATATTTACATAATTTGGACCCACTGATTATAAATATAGAGTCTAATTTTCAGAAATTAAAAACACATATTTTTTCAGTAATTAATTTATAAATAATGTTGGTTTCATAACGAGAAAATGAGTTTTAAAAGTTAACACATTGGTAACGAATGAAATGTTTTTACATCTAAATTTAATGTAAAATTAATGCCAATGACATAAATTATATTAAATGATAATAATAGTCTATTTATAATTTAAATAATTAAATAATATAATTTAACCATATAAATTAATTCGATCACAAAATTTATTTTCAAAAAAATTATATTTTTTATATTCATCAAAACTTGAAAGTTACCAGGATAATATCAAAAAATCATCTAATGTAAATTTTTTTATCCCAATTAAAAACAATAAGATTATACTGTATTATAAAAATTATTAATGTGTCAAAATTTTAATTTAAAATAGATTCTCCATTAAAAGGAAGTAAAATTACTAATTTGAAAAAAGAGGTTGTTATACATACAATTATGTTTATTCATATCCTCTGACTAAAAAAGCTATTTGATGAATGTAAAAAATATTTTACTAAATATATAATATGTATTTAATTAATTACATTTAATAATTGTAATTAACTTAATTTCTTAATATAAAAACACAAATATTTCCTTTACATTTAACTGTTCATATTTTTCATAAATAATTTGTAGCCAATGAATTAACCATGCAATTTCATAATTTAGTTATATTTGTTCCTCCTAACTTGATTGATAGGTTATAATTTTCATGTTATACAAATGGCATCTTCGGGTTCATTAAAACTCACCTGTGCATTCAATTCAAGATATTGAAGAAGTAATATTATTTAAGGAAAATATTTCATAAAAACTCTTGTGTGTTACATTCTCGACCATCATCATATACCCGAATCAAAATTAAAAAAATAATTTAAAGTGAAAAAACATCCTATATATTTTCTAAAATATAATTACATCATATATAATCTATGAAAAAAAATTCTATTTAATTTTTTTCACTAACATTAAAAATTGTTAAAAATAATCAATTCATGGCCCAATCATACATACCTCAAATTAAAATTTTATGTTATTCTTTAATAACATGAAATTTAATATAGAGTTATGATCATTATTGGAATGTTAATGTATCACCATTATCATATAAAAATTTTAATCTCATCACACCATGATACAAAAAAATATTATCAATCATGAGGAATTTTTAAGTTGAACTTAGTGGTTATGGATTAGTTACAAGAAATGTTTAAAAATTTTAGGCTTAAACTATGATATTGAAATCATAAGTGCAATCACATAAATAATTCACTTAAAAAATTGGAGTTAACTCACTGAATTCATGTTAAAAATGTTCACCGCATCCCCTTCTACATTGGACATGTGTCAAAAAGTGAATAAAATGGTTGAATTCTACCAAATTATCAATTGTTTAATATTTTTATGTTTTTTATTTTCATTTTTCTCAAGGATGATGTGATGATAATTGAATAAAATTAATGAATAAAAATTAATGACCATGATTTTTGAGAGGTACATGAGTCACAAAAGTAATCATAATGAAAAATTCTAGATCATATTTATTTTTTTCTTTTCCAAAATATTTATTTTAATTTTTAATTTTTTTTAAAAAGGTAGATATAAATGAAAAAAATTAATAAAATTTACTCAGGCCAATTAAAATCCTAAAAATGTTGACACATGCCTCAAAACACCCTATAATGAAGTATATACCAAGGAAAATACATGAGAATCCTTTCCCCCTACAGACAAGCATGAAATATCAGTGACAAAATATGAATTGTTAATGTAGGATAGGGAAAATCAACTTGTATTATGGCATAAACCTATAAGGAAATTCAATGAATCAGGGGGTAAAATCAGGGTACATGTAATGGTATGTCTAAATTTGAAATATTGAATGAAAAAAAGCTTAAATCATTCCAAAAACTATTTATGAAGTCCAAATATTTGAAATTAAAAAATGACATCTTCAGGTCCTCAAAAAAAATCCTTATTTCACTCAAGAATCATGACCATTAGGAACAACATGAAAAAAATAGTTCTGAAAAATACATAATATGAGAAAAATATTTAAGATATTATTTCAACAGATTTTATTTAGAGTAGGTGCACTCACCAGAGCAGAGACAAATGGATTTTTAGAATGAGAGGGTATGACTATGCCATCGATACCAGCTTGTGCTTACACATGAAGCCTAGCCAGACGACCATGCAAAGGTGGAGAGCTACTATCATGACGCAGATACTAGGGAGGGGCAGTTCCTTGTAGATAGTCTGGTTGAATTCCCTAAGACCTTCAGGTCATGTAATCTCTTAAGCCTACGTGCCTTGTAATATCTAAGCCTATGGGCCTTGTAAGGGTTCCCCATCACCCCTTTAAAGGGGGTTATCAAAAATCAATAAAAATGAAGGATTTCGAACCATTCGGGTTAGAAAACAAAGGTAAAGGAATGATATAGAATATATTTACCTTCCATCAGTATCATTAAGTTATGATCCTAAATAATACTACAGTAAAACGTTAATAAAGTAAAAAATTGAAAAAAAATAAAATCATAATGAAATTAAAGTAAATAAAAAAGAAATATAAATGTAAAAGCGGACATAACATGGTTTGGAAAAACCAAATGGGTGCTAGGTTTTTAAGGACCATTGTCTATAGTTATAATTGACTTTATATAGTTTGATAGTAGATATAAAGTATGTGGAACCTCAAATAAATTAAAAAAATAACAACATTCCGAATAGAATAATGGAATAATCTGAGGTGTAGAGGTAGATGGAAATAATGATATGGGTTCTCCTTATTAGATTCTCTGGTATCATCCATTTTATGGTATGAATTCTATTATAGAGGACTTAGTCACATCACTACATGATCCTACAACTCTTATTCTTCTACCACTACTTATGTGGATTCTTCCTTAACATCCAAGTCATTCTTAGTTTTAAAGTCTATACCAAAAAATATTAATGGAATCAATGTCAGTGGAAAAATCAATTTAATTAGAATTAAAATAAAAAGTATCAACATAGTATTATTCTCCTTTAGGTAAAGAATCTTGGAATTCAATCTCTTATAGTAGTCACATAGGAATGTCTATCTTAATAGGTACATTAGAATCATCTTCTTCTAATAAAAGGGAGATGTGGTTAAGTTCTGATTTTTCATTATCATAGATTGGAGAACCACATGCATTTTCATGTTTTAAAAATCCAAATAATACTCATCCAAATAATCAAGATATCACATATGTATATTATTTGTCATGTATTCTTTAGAAGACAGTTCTAGAAATTTTTGGTAGAGGTTGAACAGATCATCATAAAATTTTTCTCAACCTCCCCATGTTATTCAATGTAAAAAATGAATAATTCTTCTTCTTCCACCACTAGTTCAGGTTCTTATTCTAGTTAATAATCTTGAAATGGATAATTTTTTTTGATATCCATTCATTTTTATCTCTAAATATTATATATATATATCATCTTTAAGACCTTTCACCTAATATTATTTTAAATTTTGAATTTATTTTTCTTATAGAACCAGGGATAAGTTAGTCAATTCGTAATAATTATAATATGAATACATCATGAACAAAAATATTTTTCTATATTGTATTTAAAAGAAACAATATAGTCAAAAAAATGTATATAATGAATTAGTTAAATACTATATAAATCCCTATAAGTGGGGGAAATTTTATGAACATTTCCATGTGTGTTCAAAAAATACATTTGATTCTCACTAATTGTAGTATAGGGGATGAACTAGGTCATCTATCATAAAGATCCTTAACAATGATGAAATTTATATTCTTAATTAAAATATGTGGGGATTAAAAATGATGAAATGCATAAAGTAAAATAGTATAAGCTAAAAAAATATTAGAAAGATATAACACGATATTAAGGTTAAATTCTATGGATCCATCAATATCCATTATTCTTGTATAAATTATATTCAATGTCGCATCACATTGTACATGATCTACTATCCCCTACATTGAGTATGAATCATGACAATCCAAATTGGTCACATGCTCACACAAAATATAATATGCTTAAATATTAAGGATCTATGAACACACCTCAAAACATATTATGACACTTTCAAATATCTGACTCTATCACATGTCATTTAATCTATAAAACATAGTTAAATATATTGTATGAAGAGAATATTAGGAAGAAGGGAGAGAAAAAAAATGCTTTGTAGGGTATAGTGTAAAATAATAGAAAATATCTTAGAATTATAGAACATAACTTCATCACACCTCAGTACACCCAATGCTCTATTAGAAAAAATCTAAACATTATGAATTAAATAAGAAAAAATTATTAACACCAATAAAAATAAACACTTAGCTAGGACTAGGGTTAGTTACCCACAATTGTGAGTATTGCAGAGGTACATTGGAAGAACAAAAAAAAAAGAATAAATTGAATGAGATTAGAAGAAGACTGATATACTGAAAATATTATAAAATTTTATAGAATAATATGAATACATATAAAATGAAAAATTAAAACTTCATTGAATGAAGGGGGAGGTGAACATTTATATATAATAGGGGTGAAATATTTTGGTTCCAAATCTATCCTCTCTAAGCTTGTGAATATAAAGCCTAATAAATATATTTATTTTAAAAGTATTTCTTCTTAAAAGTTTTTTTAATATGTAATTACCATTCAAACAACAAATTTAATATTATTTAGACTCTTTTTAAAAAATTTATGATAATTTAACTTTAGAAATTATTTTTATCTTGGTGACTCTTTGAACTCATATCATCGTGATCTGATCCCATTGTTACCCTGATAAACACCTAATTATTCTTGTTCAAAGTAATAAAAAATTCCCCTCAACATGTTTTATTACTCCATGAAAATTTTATGTAGAATTAGAGTAGAAATGTTTTTGATATGTGTCCGCATTTCAATGTCTCCCAATCTAAAAATAGATACTAAGGCCCAACTTTTGAACTATATTTTAGACTCATAATTTTGGTTTCAACTCATAATACAATTGAATTAAATTCATATCATCAATCCTGGATGACAAAAAAATGATTTCACATGTTTTTTTATTGTTAACAAATTTCTTGTATAAATAGAAAAGTGAATAGAAACATGTAAATATCTAAAATTATGCCATATATGAAAATAATTTCAATTTACTACTAAAACATAAATTCTAGTGAATTAAAAATAAAATAACACTTTTTTGGGATTAAAAACAATTAAATATAGATTAAAATGTATTAAAATATGAACTTCATCAATCCCCAATACTTGACCATTGCACTCCCATCCAATTTTCAAATATCTGAATCAATATCTTTATAAGAATCAATAGAGAGAAAAGATAAAAATAATTTATAGAATATAAATCTAAATTGTACAATAAATTAATGAAAACCCAATTTAATTTTATATATTTTAATTCATTCATCCTCTAAAATTCATCCTTGGTCAAATCATACTTAAATAACATGAAAAATTTATGTCACTATTCACTTAGGGAAAATTAAATAATATGTTAAGATGATACATGGAAAATTCAGGTATCTGAATCGGATATTTTAAAATCCTCATCTCTCCAGACCATGATATATAATTTTTTTTAATAATGAGGAATTTTCAATATGAATTTAGTGGTTACATGCCAATGGGTAAATTTTTAAAAAATTTAAGGCCAAAAAGAGGAGTTTTAACTCTTAGGTACAAATACATGAATATTAAAGTGAGAAAATAGGTAATAACACATATAATTCCCATTAAAATTGTACAAATCATACCATTTAACTTGGAACATAATTCAAAAACATAATTTAAGGAATTAATTTTATCATAACTCTATTTTTTTGTTTTTTTTATATTTTTGTTTTGTATTTTATTCATTTTTTTCAAGGAGGGTCAGATGATAATTGAAAATAATGTATTAATGAAAATAAATTACCTTGGTTTTGAGAGGGCCATTCATCACAAATGTTTTCCTAAATAAAAATTCAATCCCATCTCATTTTTTTCTCCTTATTTATTTTTACTTTATTTAATTTCATTTTTTGGGGAAAAATAATGAAAAATAATTAAACGAATGAAAATAAATCATTCCATTTCAATTGAAATTTTTTTGATACACACCTCACACTAGCATGAAGTGAATTAAATTATAAATAAAATAGAAAAATGTCTTTCCTAAACACTCAAACATGGACTATACCAGAAAAAATATTATTATTGAGCATAGTTAAGGAATTTTTTTCTCGTAGTGTAGCTTATAACTATAGAAATATTCATGAAATATAAATTCTAAAAATGGGTATATGTAGAGGTTGGTACGATGTTAAAATATTTCTAGGTAAATAAAATTCCTCCATCACCTCAAACAAATTTATGAAGCCCAAATCTATATGATTGAAAAATAACTTGTTCTATTTCTCACAAAAAATCTAACATCCTATTATGATATTTTGGGTATTTGGAAAAACATTAAAAAATGTTTCATAATATATCATGGGATGAGAAAAGTATTAAATTAATTGTTTCATGGGTGTGGTAGCCATCTTCATAAAAATGATTGAAAATTAATTTCCAGTATAAAGTCTCAATATCAAAAATAATTTAAATTAAAGTCTCTCCTAAATGAATAAGATTATCTCAAAATAAAATCCATGTAATATATACAATGAATAATATTCATTGGATTTCAATTATTAAAATAACTAAATAATAGTGAATATAATTACACAAATACAACTAATAGTGTTTACCCTCCCCCATAATTAATTTTAATTACCCCTCATTTATGATTAAAAAAAATATAAATGTATAAAAAAAGAAAAGGAATGGTATAACATGAATTTATTTTCCACTAGAATCATTTATTTAAGATCATATCTTCTATAAAAATAAAAATATATAAAATTTAGAAACAAAACAAAACTTAATAAATTTTATTGTTGAAAATCATATAAAAAGAAATAAAAAATATTAGAGGATAGAAAATGGGATGGACCCCCATGTGGGTGCTAGGTTTTTAATACTCTAAGTCAGATAATTCTAGTGGGTTATCCATATTATGATGGTGGGTTATTATTCATGTAGATGAACCATCATATGTTACATTTCCCAATGATTGTGAGAGTATACCAAGATTGGTAACAATAGACGAAGTGATGAAAAATATCCCCACACCTAAAGATATTGAATTGGTTATTTAATGTACATGGGTGGATGTATAAGAATATTTGGGTGATCCTTTTTGGATTCTATGGTATCCTACACAATATTTTGTGAGTGTTATTATAAATGAGGTAGTCATATCACCACATGGTCATCTAACTCTTTTTTTAATGACTACATGTGTGGCCTCTTCCTTAACAAACAAGGTCTGCTGAATTATATCCATTAAATAAATAATTTCAATGAAAGATATGTTATTGAAAAACATAATTTGAATAGAACTAATATAATAAGAACCAACATATAAGTCCTCCCCTTCATGTGAAAATTATTAAAACACGATATCTTATAGAAGGGATACTAGAAAATCAACATTAATAGGTCCATATTCATCATCTTATTCTAAATTAATTGAGAGGTGTTAAGATGACGATGATTAATTTTCATAGATAGTATAATATCTTACCATTTTATATTAAAAAAATCCCTCTAATACTCAATCAAATAATCTTGATCTCTAATTTATATATAAAATATAACGTATTCCTCAAAAAAATCCTCCAGAAAAGGTTGTTAATGGTTAAATTGATCTTTATGTAAATTTTTATCATCCTCCCTATATTATATAACATTTAAAATCATTGGGGATACTTCATCTACAACTACTTCCAGTTATTATAATTTTTGTTTCTCTTTAGATGAAAACAAATATTCAAATATGCATGCAATTTATCTCTCAAGTTTCTATATTACTTATTTAATTCCTTGTTGATGATGTTTTATTTATTTTTATTTTCTTATTCTTATGTCACATGATAGTAGTCACCCCATTCATAATAATTTCACATTGAATAAATCATAGAGAAATATATATTTATATATTTTTAAATTTAATAATTGATTAATAAATAGAAAATATATAGTTAGTGAATGTCATATTTTCTCCCTATAAATGATTCAAATTTAATGAATTTTTCCATGTTCACTCAAAAATTATTTATGATTTTTACTAATTGTAGTAGTGGGGAAGACCTAGTCCATCTCTCTTGAGGATATATACTATTAAAGAACACAATATTCCTAATTCAAATTAGTGGAGATTGAGAATGATAAAAAACAAAATTGAAATAAAATATGATATTAAATTCTAAACAAATATTAGAATGAAATAACATAATAATAGTTTCAAATTTATGAGTTCCATCATTATCTGGTATTATTGTATAAATTATGTTTGATATTTTATTTCATTGTGCATGGAATACTATCCCATAGTTTGAGTATGAAACATATGATGCCTAAGATATCTCTTCGACACACAAAATATCACCTTTGATTGTAGTCACAAATGATGAACTCACCCTAGTAATGAGTGTGACAACATCAAAAATCTAGATCCATAAAATGTCATTTAATCCCTCTAACACACTCAAATCCATCATATGTAGAGCATACCCGAGAGAAGTGAGTGAAAATATGCATGGTTGGTGATATAATAATATATTACATAATATATTTTAGTGATGGAAAATAATCATATCTCCTCTCAATAAAATCACTATACTATCACAAATTGAAAATAAACATTCAGAATTGTATAAAAAATCAATAACATTAAGAAAACCTCCCCCAATGCCAAGCCTAGAGTTACATACCAACCATCACAAGTATTTGTGTGTTATGGTGGATGAAAAATAAAATAAAAAAATTAGATAGGAAGATGATAAATATATTAAAACTATATAAATATAACACATTGGTGTATCCATAAGTATATAATTAAAAATTATCAACTCCTTTGAATGTAAGAGGAGGTGTACATTTATAGGCAAAATGGGTGTAATATTTTGGCTCTAAATATTTCATTTGGATGCACATTCAGGTTATAAATATAAGTTTAAATTTAAAATGTTTCATTCTTCAATGTTTTTATTTTATTTCTCATTAAATAATACAATTTCATATGATTTGTTCTTATAGAGAAAAAGATATGACAGCTATACTCTGTAAAATATTTCTGGCCTCGTGACTGTATGTGTTCCCATAAACCATATTCCTATGTGATTATGACCTTCGTATTTGAATAATCATGAATAGATAGTTTTATAAAAAAATTTCCTAATTTTTTTAAAATTACATATACATTTTCCTCTCAGTAGGACTATCCACTTTGAATATTAGGGTTCTCCTTTAAAATATTCTAGCTATGGAAATCGAATAAAATGATTTCATTGTGAGATATATTTAGGCCTCATAATATGGGATTCATCTCATGCTTTAATGGAATGAAACGTATCCCACCAATCCTAGATGACTAAAAAAGTAAATTATTTTTTTATTATTTTATAAAATGATCTATTAAAAATTAAAATTTAAATAAAAAATGTTAAAAATAAAAAATTAGGATATTTTTTAAATTAATATAAACTTACTACTAAAACCAAAAAAATGTGCAAATTGAAAAAAATACAAAAAATTGGTGGGATTGAAACCATTTAATTATAGGATATAACATAAAAATATGTGCTTCATCAATCCCCCAAACTAACCATTGTACTTATATGTAATAATAAAATAACTGAATCAGAATCAAAATATAGATCAAAAGTAAGAAAAAATCCAGGATATTTTCCAAAACATCATTACATCATGTTTTATCTATGAAAACCAATTCCCTTTAGTTTTCATCTCTTAAATTTAAATACATCAACAACAAAAATCCATACATGGCCAAATCATACATACTTCACATTGAAATTTTATATCACACCTCACACAATATAAATGATATATAGAGTTATTATCATACTTGGAAAGTGAATGTATCACCATAGTCTAGTGATTTTTATTATCTCTTAACACCATGAGAAATAAGTATATTTTTAATCATTATGAATTTTCAAGGTAAATTTAGTGGATCTGGGTTGGTGGGAAAAAACATTTAAAAATTTATGGCTCAAAATATGAGGTTTAAATTTAAAGTATAATCGCATGAATATTTATGTAAAAAAAAATAATTAACTCACTAAATTCCACATAAAAATGTTCAACACACAACATTTGACATAGGGTATGAGTCAAAAATTGAATATAATGAATAAATTCATCATTATTATATCTTTTTTCTTTTAAATATTTTTCATGAATGATTATATAAGAATTTAATTCAGAGAATAAATTAAAATGACTTCCTATGATTATTGAGAGGGAAATAATTCAAAAAAGAATGAAAATTAAAAAATCAATCTCACATCCATTTTTTTCATTATAATTTTTTTGTTTTCTTTTTCTTTTTTTAGATAATAATTTTAAAAATAAATCATAGTTAATTAAATTAACTAATTCCCATTAAAATGAAAATAATTGGTACACACAACTAATACCACCATGTATTAAATTACATAAAAAAACACACACATTAATATCCCTTCCCCTACACTCAATCTTGAAATATCAATGAAATAATATTAAGAGTTAAGGAAGGTAAGAAAACTAGTTTGTAATAAAGGTTAATAATATAATGCAATTCATTGTGTCTAAGGTCTAAATAATGGGAGATATAAAGACATGTCTTAAGTTCAGATATGGCTAGGTAAAAAATTCTTCAATCTTGTCATAAACATTATAAGAATTTTAAATAATTGAAATTAAAAAGATCATAATTTTGGGTTCTCACATAAAATCCATGTTTCTCTCATAAATGTGAGGTTATTATGATGAAAATGAAAAAAATGGATTAGATTAACACTGAGTAAAGAATAAAATATTTAAGTTAGTTTTACATGGGAATTAAATTAAAAAAGTTTCCAAACTCCTAAAAAATATTAAAAGTAAAATTCCAAGAAACATTTTCCATTTCAAAAATCATTTAAAATCCACTTCTTCCAAAATGAATTAAACATTTTAAAAATAAATCTCTTTGTTAAATATGATCATGAATTATAATATAAACCCAATAACCCTAAAATTTAAATAAAATATAAATCCCCCCCCACCACACATAAATTTAACTAGCTCGAATGGCCTGAAGGAATTCTTTTTATTGATTTTTGATAAAACCCCTTTCAAGGTATGAGGGGGAACCCTTACAAATCCTATACTCTTAAGGATTACATAACCCATAGGTATTAGGAAATATATAGACTATACTTGGAACTGATTATCCCTAACTTCTTTATTGTGATATCAGCTCTCCATAAATGCTTGTCTTGTTCAGATAGTATTCCCATTAAAACACAGGATAGTCCTGATTGCAATGTCATACCCTATCTTTCTGAAAAATACACATAGCTTCTTCTCTGGTGAATTCACCTGCTCTGAGTCCTCATCAGGAGTCTGTTCCTTGTGGAGTCTGTTTGATAATTTAAGCACAATTTCAGGTGGCCCGAAGGCCTTGAGGTGGACCGAAGGCCTTGAGGTGGACCGAAGGTCTTGAGGTGGCCTAAAAGCCTTTCTGGCCCAAAGGCCTTGGGTGGCCCGAAGGCCTTAAAGGACCCGAGGCCCAAACCAGTGTCCCGAAAGCCCAAATAGATGAATAGTTTTGGGTGTTACAGTATCGAACATTTTCTGCTACAGTGTTTGCTATAGTGTTGCTATAGTGTCAACTACAATACTACTATAGTACCATGAAATTATGTCTCCACCCAGTTTTGAACTCGGGTCTCTTGGATGCATTTGACGAGTACTCACCAACTGGGATGAGGCTCTTGTGAAACATAAATTTAAATACATTCATTTAATCTTAATAAAAATATTGGGGTAATAATCCAAAGAGAATGACATATACAACATAAATTTATATTATAGTAGAATCCTTGAGTTCTTCTCATAACAACTACCACATTACAATTACAAGAAGTAAAAAAACAAAACAAAACAAAATTAATGAAATAAAGGTAAATAAAATGAAAGAGTATGGTAAATAAGATAGATGATGGTTTAGACCCCCATGTGGGTGCTAGGTTTTTACTTACCCAAGAATAAAAATTTCATTTTGTTATCTATAATTGGATGGTGGGTGAATTTTATTTGAGGTATAATACCATAAGTTACTTTTTCGAGTATCGATGAGGGGATGCCAACAGTTTGAACATGAATGATATAAAAAATATCCTAACCCTATATGTGAATAAAGATATAATTTTAGGCACATAAGTGGAGGTAAAAGAAGATATGGGTGATCCATGATGGATTCTACGATTTCCTTCTATATATGGTATTCATGTTTTATAGAAGAGAAAGTAACATCGCTACATGATTCTCCATCTGTTCTCCTACCACTAATTGTGTGACCTCTTCCTTAATATACATGGAATGTATAGTTATTGCTTTTGTATAAAAAATATCATTGAAATTAAAGTAAGGGAAAATATCAATTTGACCAAAAATTAAAAAAGAAGAATCAATATGTTATTGATACCGTTAAAGTAATGTATCTAGAAACCTTATCTCTTATGGTAGATACACTAGTAAGTCATTATTAGTAGGTATATCTTTATGATATTCTTACAAAGAGAGTCATATAGGTAATGTAGTATTTATTTTTCATTTTCATTGATGGAAGAATCACATAACTTTTCATGTTTCACAAAATATAACCAATACTAATACAAATAATATTAATTTCACACATGTATATCATATAGAACGTCTTCAATAGAAAAAATCATCTAGAAATAATTTGGAATGGTTGAATGTATTTTCATGTAATTTCTTATCATCCTCCTTGGTTTTATAAACAAGAAAATTTAGTAGGGATACATATTTCACCACTACTTATGGTTCTTTTTTTGGTTATTGGTCTTGATATACATGGGAATATTTAGCTATACATTCATATTTTTTAAACGATCTATATTCCATTTTTGATTGCTTATTATTGATATTTTATTTTATTTTAAATATCTTCTTATTATTAATGCCATGAGTATTCAATCTATTTATAATAATTTCAATTTGGATACATAATAGAGAATTTAATTATTTATATTTTTTTAAAAGAAGTATAAAATTCACAAAATAAAATTAAATTGTGAGTTAAATACATTTATGCTACCCTACAATGAAACCAATTTATTAAATTTTGGCATTTGTGGTTATAATATATATATTATTTTCACTAAGAGAAGAATAGGGGCTGACCAATGTCATCTCTATTGAGGAGAATTTGAAATAAAACACTCTCTATTCTCAATTCAAATAAAATAGGTTTGTGAATGATGGAATTATATAAAATAAAGTAAGAAAACTAAAACTAATAAATTGATTCAAGAAATATCCTAGTCCTAAAGATAAAATTTTGGGTCCCATTAAAATACATTATTGCTAACTCAATTCTATTTGATTTTTCATCCTATTTTACATGAACTATTGTCCCTTAATATAATTGTGAAACATAAAATTACTATGATATCTTTTCGTTACACTAAATCTCACATCCTTTAAATGTCAAGATTGATGAACACACCCCAATCGATAGTTTGAAACCATCCAAGTCTTAGCTCCATTATATATCATTTCATACCATAACCATACTAATGTTCATTGTATTAAGAGAATCCTTGAGGCAAGAGGAATATTATGTTTGATCAGAAGTCCATTAAATTAGTGTGATATATCTTAGAATGTTAAAAAATATCCAAATAAAAAATTAATACATACACTATAATATTAAAATATAAAATAATTATTTTGAATTAAAAAATAAAAATTCAATAACTCTATGAAAACCTCCCCCATGCCAAATACTAGGTTTATTTACACACTATAATGAGTATTAGATAGTTATGGTGGAAGAAAAACAATGAGAAAGGAAAGAATTATGGAAGAGGAGAAATAATAAATTCAATCTATAGAAGACTATTACAATATAATATCCTTACCTAGGAAATGATAAATTCATATATCTATTTAATAGAAGAGGATGGGTACATTCGTAAGTATCATGGATGAAATATTTTGGATCCAAATATATCTGCCAGATGTTCATCTATCTTATTAATATTTAATCAAAGAAGATGGGAAGGATTTATTTTTAATACTTCAAATATTTATTTGTGATGTAGAAAAATATTTTCATCTTATTTGTAATCATTGAGAAAATATTAATATCATTATAGACCAAAATATTTTTCTAGAATAGTGACTATTTGAAATCCCATACACTATGTTACCATGAAATTATGGCCTTGAAAATTGAATAATCACACAAGGTAAAATGTATAAAAAAATTGTCGTATTTTTATATATATTCATTTATAATTTGAATTGAATTGGGAAATAAAATCTAGAGATACGGGTCCTTATTTGAAATTATCTGTATCTAGACACAAAATCCCAGGCCAAAATTTTGAGTTTTATTTCTCTCATAATGTTGTATTCAACTCAATATCTTGTTGATGGAAATATATCCCATCACCCATGGAGGCCTATTAAATAAATTTCAAAATTTTGATTAGTGTAAAAAAACTTATGGCTAAAATAAATATGTAAATCAATATATTTAAAAATATAAAATTAATCTATTTTTAAAAATAATATCAATTTACTACTAAAACCTAAAAAATTGAAAATTAACCATAAAATAAAACTTTGGTGGGAATAAAAAGGTTGAATTATAGTAAAAATTATTTCAAAATATGAGCTTCATAATGTGACATATCTAATGAAAGTGAATTTCAATATGATTTATCCAAGAATGGTACATGAATTCCATTGACAACTCTAAACCACTTTGGTTATTATAATAAACTATGTACTCCTTTTCTTTGAACATTAGATTGTAGAGGAAACAATTTAGTAAAAAAATTTCAATTCCATCTTACACAGTCGTAATTTACCATGCTTCAGTCATAGATAAAGAGCCACACTTCTCCAAACTTAACTATAATGATAAATCTCATACTAAAAAATTACATATGAATATTGATTTAAACATTCCACTACTAAGAATTTCAACCATACCAACATCTTTATATCCCTATAAAGAGCGATCTATCTCCCATAGAGGAAAATCATAACTTCTATATACCTTTATTATATTTTTGAATCTATTTGATTATTTCCTAGTATTTGTTCTAAATATTAGAGAGAAAACAACTCACAGTCTCCATTGGATGGGTAAATTTAGGCCTTGTACACACCTTAAAATTATTTTGGATTCAAACTATTTGGTAGTTTGGAATCACATCCATTGCCTTGATTTCTTCCTTAGATGATTGAAATGAAATCTCAATAAAATTCATGTAAATGGGATTATGACTTAGCACTTATTTAAATTTTTTCATGTTGAATAATTTTAGAACATGTTCAATAAATATCTTCTAAGAAATCCATAAAAACATCATCTTTCTTTCATGAGTGATCTACATCCCAATTTTTTTCAATCTTCTCCCAACTTTTTCATATCAAAATATTTGTATTACTCATTCTTAAACTATTTCACTAGTGCAAAAACACTTTTTCGCGTCGGCTTTTTTTAATTTTTAACATCGGTTATAAACCGACGTCTTTATAGGCGACGTTAAAAATACAGTTTTCGCGTCGGTTCATAGAAACCGACGCGAGAAATAATTCGCTTATGAGCTTCGGCGTCAGTTTTTTATAAAACCCACGCCGAAGCTACATTTAGACATTATTTTCCGCGTCGGTTCATTAAAAAACCGACACGGAAAATATAGTCGACTAGGTTAAAACCGACGCCGAAATATCGGTTTTCCGCGTCGGTTTTTCTAAAAACCGACGCGGAAAACCCATTTAAACTTTCCGCGTCGGTTCATTAAAAAACCGACGCGAAATATCGGTTTTCCGCGTCGGTTTTTCTAAAAACCGACGTGGAAAACCCATTTAAACAGGATTTTCGGCGTCGGTTTTTTGAAAAACCGACGCAATATCAAACTTTCGGCGTCGGTTTTTAAAAAAAACGACGCCGTAAATAATTTTTTTTTAAAAATATTCGGCGTCGGTTTTTAAAATAACCGACGCCGTAATTTTTTTTTTTAAATAAAATACATATATTTTCTCCTCCAAACAAATCGGAACCCTGAAAAAAAATAACGAAGTATACAAAAACAATTAAACAGCTTTAACAGAAGTACTTGAGTAACTCAAAGTAAAGCAGAATTAAAATACACATACCTACATGGTGCATTTTCTTAATCTAACCATACTCAGTATCAATCATTGTAAGTTTCCTCCGATAGATAGCACCAATCCTGTCAAAACAGTAATGAAACTAAGGAGATGTGCGTGAAAAAATCAATCCAAGATATTAGTGCAATGAATAAACATTAAATGAAAATGTGTAATTTATTTGAATCATTCATTTTTTCACAAAGTAAATTACCAAAATGAAATGTTACGACTCCTGATCAAAATTCCAGGAACACTCAGCCGATGCAACCTCTTCCTCACCTCCCCCACTGAAGATGTTGGGGGTGTCTTTTCACCATAGGATCCCCACCACCCCCAACCTCAGGTTTTTATATTTGCTCTGTATAGACGTGCATTACCCATTCACTATTGTTATTTGTTTAAGTTATGGAATAACAGAGAAATAAGTTTGAGTGAAAAAAATAGGTTAGAAAATTGAAATCAAATGCAGATTGAAGAGACATAAAGAAACATACCTTAAAAATTGACGCCTTCTATTTTATCTTTGTGCAAACCCATTAAGCGCTGTTTCAGGTATTATGTGATATGCTTCTCGGAAATCATTTTTCGATATTTATTTTCATAAAAAATAAAAAGGCCTAGAAGATATTGCTGTGCATTCAAGGGAGACAATTTTTAGTGTTTGTGAATGTTATTTCGCTATACGAATCTCTATGTTCATGATCCAAGTACCACCCTACAGATCTGTCACTGTACAGACAAATGATTTTAAGAAATAACAATGAAAAGAAATATAATAACTAATTCTGAATTAAAATACACGTACCTGAAATATACGACATGCTTATTGTTGGTTATTGTTGAAGGATTCATTTGATTATTAGTAGATTCAATAAAACAGTTTTTGCAGAGGCACTTGAGAAAACTCAGTAAAGCAGAATTAAAATACACGCACCTGAAATATATGACATGCTCATTGTTTGTTATTGTTGAAGCATTCATTTGATTATTAGTAGGTTCAAACACCTAATATATTATAAGAGTTAGTTTTTTAAACCCATATATATTATTATTTATAAATATTAGTATACATACCTCAAATCTTAATCAGACTTAACAAATAGTCCGCAAAAGTAGATTGAATATGAATCATATCAGATTGAGAATATGATTGTGAATCATTGAATACCTACAATAATATTGAATGATATGAAATTAATAAATAGAAGAAAGTGGATGAAAATATATAAAAAAGTTAATACAACTAACCTTATGAAAATCAGTAGTTTCCCCAGTTGTGATTATCTCGTACATAAATCGTAGAATATAATAACCACATTCAACATTTCCATTTTGACGATGACACTGCAGTTATAAAACATTTAACTAATAATGAAACCGAGTATATAACAAAAATATAAAAACTAATTACCTGTACTTCCACATATTTGATTTTCGTTGGTTTCTTTTCATTTGTAAAATGTTTCCATGAACTGCATTTTTTTATATAAGAACTAATAAAACTTGTGTAAACAATTAAAATTAAACATAACAAACTTCTAAAAATAAAAAAACAACTTACCTGTTTAATAAGTTGGAAAACGGTTTACGCACTTTTCCTAATAAAGAGCAAAACCAATATAAGGTGCATTCATTTGGGAAAAATACACCTAACATCCAATGCCCCCTATAATACAAAAAGTTCATAATTAATGACATTATAATGATCATGAGTTCAAAATTATGTTGATATTCTTACTTATCAAGAAATGGAAAAAACCAGCACTGAATCTCTGTTTGTGATAATCTCTCGGATATATATTGAACTCTTTCATCATTTTTCACATGTTTGACTTCCAAGGAAATGTACTCTGGATCTATAAAGCTATAAATGCTTGTAGTTTCATTTTGTAAAAGAATCCTGTATAGATACCTAATTTAAAAAGAAAATATAGTTAGTCAATGACATAATAATATTTTATTAAAGAAATAGCAATTCAAACGTCAATTTACTTACATGGAAAACAACTGCACCACATTCAGCCCAATCTCTTCAAAATTAACTAAATTCATGATATCTTCTTTCAATATTCTCAATTTATATTTCTTCCACATATATCGGACGTTATCCGAAACTCATAGATAAAATTCAAGGAAGAAGAGCACTGAGATAATCTTTTCAACCCAGAAGAAATATCAGAAGTATCTACAGCCGACTGTTTCTGAACATTTTGCTGCATTTGTACAGTTTCTTTTGCTTTCAGATATTTCTATATAAGTTAAATGTCAGAAAACATTATAAGTAATTTGGAATCATTTCTAATTACTAGTTAAAAAAACTCATACCTCATGTGAAATATAACGAAGAAGTGCAGTTGGCCAAAGTAAAAAATGGCCCATACATTCCCCAACACTGGTGATCTCCGCAGTAGGAAATGGTAGTAGAGCAGTAGGATCTATAATAACAAGTACTGATACTCTAACCTGACCCATCTGCATAGGCTGATGATGTACCGAGTCCCCCAAAAAATACACTTGTCCTAACGCAACAATATGTACATGAGGATCTCCCGCAAACAACTCACAATATAAGGTTCGATCCGATGGAGGAGGTGGAGGCTCAAAGTTAGCAGGTGGGGCAGGGTAGTCAGGGTGAGCAGGCTGAGAAGTCAGAAAAATGAAAAGGGTATATTAGTGTTTAAAATTTATAACATAGAAAAATTGATTAAAAATTAAATAAAATAATATACCTCAAATGGTTGCGAAGACGGGGCAGGGTAAGCAGATGAGGCAGGGTAGTCCGGGTGAGTTGGCTGAGAATGTTGAAAAATGAAAAAGTTATATCAGTGTTTATAATTTATAAAATAGACAAATTGATGACATTAAATAATATACCTCGGAAGGCTGCCCAGACGGTGTTGGGTAAGCATATGAGGCATGATAGTCTGAGTGAGTAGGCTGAGAATGTTGAAAAATGAAAAAGTTATATCAGTGTTTATAATTTATAGAAAAGAAAAATTGTTAACAGTAAATAATATACCTCGGAAGGATGAGCAGACTCTGACTGTCTTGCCAAGTGTTCTAATAAATCCTTCTGTACTGCTGCTTGAATTTGATCACCCATAGACCGTTTCATATCCTGCAGCTCTTCTTTTAAGGATTCGATTTCCGGGTCTCTTGGTTGCTTACTCTTACCAAAAACCTTCCGAATACTAACACCCGCCTGATATCCTCTAACACGGCCGGGGTGTTCAGTCTTTCCCAAAGCAGTGGCTAGGATATCCATCCTACCCTCGGGGATAAAAGAGCCCTGTGTCTCTTTCTCCTGAAGTTCATCCTGAAATGAAAAATAAAAAATTTATATTAGTGTTTATAAATTATAAAAAAGGAAAATTGTTAACAAAGAATTAATATTTACTTACAATTCTATCAGCCACTTGATGAGATTCGTCTGTAAGATATTGTTCATTTTTTTTTCTTCTTGCTCGTTTCCATTTCTCATGGCGAGTGGGAGGAGATGGAGGACCATACTGGACCTCTTCTGAACCACTACTTGATCGAGCTCTTAATGCTTCAAATTTTTCTTCAATAATTTTCTGCTCCAAATACGAGTATCCTCCACGTGATAAAGTATGAGGGTATACGTTTTTCAACTGGATCTCCTGATGAGATCTTCTGGAGGCCTGTTACATAAAAATAAACACAAAAGTAATAAGGAAAATATAGCATAAATTTTAAAATATAAAACAATTACAATACCTGAAATTTCTCTTCCTGACGACTGTCAACAAATCACTTCCATGTTTCTTCATCTATATATGGATACTTAAGACATGGGCTTTCAAACCTTCTCTTTCCAAAAACATAATCTTTCGTCAGTTTGTTTTTAAAATCTCTCCATCGAACCGCCGCTAAAGAGAGATGTCTTTTCCTAATTTCTTTGGTTTCCTCAAAATTGAATGTCATCTGTAATTGAAAAAATTAAATATGTCATTTAAACTATATAATATTAAAAAAATGAGATAAAATAAATAAATAAAGATATTTTACCGTCACGGCCTTCCAAAGCTGTTGCTTCGCCGTCCTGTCCACTGACTTCCAATCAGGATATAAAATACTAATCCTGCAACGGCTCTGCATCGCTATATAACTGACAAACTGAACTGCATTTGGGCCAACTGCATTATTATTATCATCAAAACGGATGTGTAATTTGTTATCATCACGAGCGAGTGATAGTTTTGGTAAACGTGTAATACCACGTTTACCAACTAGAGAACTTGATTTTTCAGTAGTAACTGGAGAAGTCTCCTCCGCCGAGGACGCATCAGTAGTCCTGCAATTTTTTTTAATAAATTAACAGTTTTATTTCATTAAATATGTATATTACTGAATATTTAATAATATGTAAAAATAGATATACCTCGGTAACTGCTCCTCTCTATCTGTATTTGACATTGCTACTAGAAAGTGTAATGAAATTTTGGGTACCTGCATATCATTAGAAAACTGAATAATTAGAAACAAGGAAATGAAAAATAAATATGTAAAAATAGAGGCATGCATTTGTAAGTTTTAAAAATAGACACAAAATATAAATATTTACCAGAAAAATTAGGAGACTAATTTAGTGTTTTCCCACGTCCCTTCATCATGATCGGTACGTACTGCATGCACTATGTCTGTCTTATATTCATTGTAATCATCTGAAAATTGCATAATAGATGAATAAGGCTCATGTAAATCACTAGCATCATCAGAATCATCATCATCACCCAAATGATATCTTTTCCCTTGCAAAACAACTGACCACTGATCATTCGACGGATCAATGACATAAAATACTTGTTTTGCATGTGTCGCCAAGATAAATGGTTCCTCATTGTGATTAAATCTTTTCAAATCAACCAGTTTAAACCCATATTCATCATGTTTCACGCCACTATTACTATCAACCCAATTGCACTTAAAAATAGTGACTTGAAATTTAATATAATCAATTTCCCATATGTCTTCAATAACTCCAAAATATGATGTTGATGCAGAAATTGGGTTTTTATCTTTGGCACTCGAAAAATGCACTGCTTCAGCGAATACCATCACACCACTATTCTGAACGGTACTCTTGTCATCCAGGTTTTTTGTGTAAAATGTGTAGCCATTGATATCAAAACCAGACCAAGTGATCACATTAAAAGATGGTCCCCCTGATAACCACTTCAATGTTTCTGATACAGATATATCTGAGGTGACTTTCTCTTTAAACCATGAAACAAATGTCTTCTTATGCTCAATCATCAACCACTTTTCATTTCTTTTCTGATATCATAACTTTAATTCAGCAATATGTGAGGATATATATGGTTGAACCTCATCTGTGTTGTTCAAAATGTATAAATGTGCTTGCATCACTTCATCACGTGGAATGAACTTTACCTTTAAGCCTCGAACCCCTCTACCTTCTCTGTCAACTGTCATATGTCGAGATAGAGGGAGACCAATATGCTCCACCTCATTCAAATAATCAGTATAGAACTCAATCACCTCTTCTGATACATATTTTTGAACAATAGAGGCCTCTGGTCGATAAGGATTTTTAACATATCCTTTCAAAATTTTCATATATCTTTCAAAAGGATACATCCATCTTAAATAAACAGGCCCACACATTCTTATCTCACGCACCAAATGAACCAATAGATGAACCATTATATCAAAAAATGTGGGTGGGAAATACATTTCTAGTTGAAAAAGAATAATAGTTGCTTCATTCTCCAACAAATCTAACAAATTTGGATCAACGACTTTGCTACAAATGGGTTTAAAGAAATTACATAACCTGATGATTGTCTTCCTGACAGCTTTCGGTAATATACCACGCACTGCTACTGGTAGAATTTGTTGCATTAACACATGGCAATCATGTGATTTCATACCTATTAATTTACAATCCTTCAATGACACAAAATTATTCACATTTGAAGAAAAACCGCTGGGTACTTTAATACCATGAAGACACTGACAAAAATTCATCTTTTCAATCTTGCTTAATGTGTGACAAGCCGGAGGTAAATATGTTCTTTTTCCTTTCACAGCGGGAGCTAACTCCAAACGTATTCGCATTAATATCAAGTCCAATCTAGCATGTAATCCATCTTTTGTATTTCCTTTTATGTCTAACAAAGTTCCAATCAAACTATCACATATGTTTTTCTCAACATGCATAACATCAATGTTATGTTTTATCTCTAAAAATCTCCAATAAGGTAGTTCGAAAAAAATAGCCTTCTTCTTCCAGATATGTTTTTGTAAACCAGAACTTTTTCTCTTTCCAAATGTTGAATCAATATCTTTCACTCTGTCATAATATTCTTCAGCTGACAATGGTTGAGGGGGGAGGTTGTATTCTTGTAAACCGTTAAATGCTTTTCTCAATCTACGATAAGGATGATCAATTCGCAAAAATCTTCGATGTCCCATGTACACTGTCTTTCTTCCATTCTTCAATTGATAATATGAAGTTTGTTCTTCACAAATTGGACATGCTTTATGTCCCTTAACACTATATCCAGATAAGTTTCCATACGCAGGAAATTCGTTTATAGTGAACATTATCATAGCACGCAAAAGAAAATACTCTTTATTGTATGCATCGAAAACTGTAACACCTTTCTCCCATAGCAGTTTTAAATCCTCAATCAATGGTGTAAGATACACATCAATATCATTTCCCGGTTGTTTTGGTCCAGAAATCATCAAGCTCATCATAACATATTTTTTCTTCATACATAGATGTGGGGACAAGTTGTAAAGTACCAGCAAAACAGGCCATGAACTATGTTGGCTACTGAGGCTCCGATATGGATTCATTCCATCAGTACACAATCCCATTCTGAGATTTCTAACTTCACTTCCAAAATCATGAAATTTTTTATCAAAACTCTTCCACTGTGGTGAATCGGCAGGGTGACGTAAGTTACCATCAGAAATGCGCTCATCTGAATGCCATCTTAACCTTTTTGCATCATTTGAATTTGCAAATAGACGCTTCAAACGAGGAATAATTGGAAGGTACCAAAATTCTTTAGATGGAGTTTTGATTTTGGTACCTAAAAATAAATCAGAATTGAATTATCAGAATTGTTTGAAAAAAATATTGGATGATATCATTGGAAAGTAAAAAAATTGATTTTTCATAACGTTACATGACATCACCTGAAAATGAATCTGAGTTGACTTTCTCATCCATCTTATAGCGTGATGTTCCACATATAGGACAACTTGATAAATGTTCATTTTCTTTCCTATACAGTACACAATCATTGGGGCAAGCATGTATCTTTTTATACCCCAATCCCATTGGGCATAATATTTTCTTCGCCTCATAATTGGAATCTAGAAGCCCATTGCCTTCTGGAAGAAGCTCTTTTAAAAGCTCAAGTAAACTGGAGAAACTTTTATCACTCCACCCATTTTTTGCTTTTAAGTTAACTAATCTCAAAACTGCTGATAACACTGTATATTTACTGCAACCTGGGAATAATGGTTTCTCAGAATCTCCATACAATCGTTCAACAGTTGGTGTTTTTTCGATGGTTTCAACACCTAAATCATGAATTAATTCTTCAATACGATCCTCTGCCTCATTATGAATATCGTCATCAACATTGGATGTTGAATTTTCAGTTCTTTCACCATGCAAGATCCAACGTGTATAATTAAGGCTAAAACCATAACAAATGAGATGATCTTTGATTTCTCTGAAGTTTAACTTTCTCATATTTACACACTTCACACATGGACAGAAAATCAAATCAATATTTTGATTATGCCGTTTAGCAAATTCCAAAAAATTGTCAACTCCTCTTTCATATTCACTAGTAGTTCTTCGTAGATAAATCCAATTATGATCCATTAATACCTGATATCACAATATAATTGATGAATATATTAAAACATAAAAACATTTAAATATCTATCAGATAAATTGTAAACAAAAACATATTCCATAAAAACTATTGATAATCAGATAAAAGACATCAGATATGAAACACGTTTACAAATACAGTAAACAGTTAATTTTAATATTATATACATGTGTGTTATATTGAAATACAAGGACAAAATGGTTAAATCAAAGGTTTCATTTTTTGAAAATAAATTTTCATGATATAAATATTATATGAATGACATACAAGATAATATGATTTCTCACTATGAATACTATTGATCACACTATATTTATTTTTTTATTCATTTGATGTAACATGAATGAATCATGGAAAAATTAATGTGAAAAATAGTGCAATAACTATCCTTATTTAAGACAATGTGTATTAAGAGACATGATACAATTTTTGGTGACTATGATAACTCAACTCCCTCAATCCATGAGTTTTATAATAGGGAACTATGAACATATAAATTCATTATGGAGGGATAAAAATTCCATTGCATATTGTAGGTGACAACTTACACCCCCATCCATGGGTCTATTGCAGAAAAACATGTCAAGGAATGGATCAACATGAAGAGAAATATATTATCCATCCATGTAAGATTAGATCATGAGAATGTTTTATTTGCAGCCTATGACTTAGAGGGGGAAGTAAATCATTTCATGACTATTATTTAGAGGGAGAGAAAGATAAATAAATATAATCAATGGAATGAGATTAGTTTAAGAGGACATTTATTAAAAATGCATGAATCTAACCCCACATATGAAAGTGGAAAGGTATTTTTGAACATTAATAGAGTGATAATGATTATATTATTATCTACGAAGAAATAATTACAATACATTATGATTCTAGTCGTATTATGGACATTGTAAGAAAAATTATTTATTATATAATGGCATGAAAATAATTATTCAATTTTTTTTAACATAATAGATTGTGGTAATTATTCATGTCTTAGTTAAATGATGAGAACCAAAAATAATTGAGGAATTTGGCATGGTAAATCTCAAGAAGGAATGAAATAACAACAAACTACATGAAAAAATGTGAGTGAATTCATTTAACACAATAAAATTATTTTTTTGAAGAAGAATTTATTAAAATGAAAATGGAATTAAAAATATAGTACTTCATAATGTAATGAAAGATCATTTTAAACAGGAATAATGATAATACAAACAAAAAATTTGAAGTTCAACCCGAATGGAGATGTTAAATCCAAACTGCGACCGGTATAATTACTTCCAAAAACAAACAATATCAAATCTACACCAACAATGATAATACAAACAAAAAATAATGATAAATTACAACTAAAATCTAACCAATAATCAAAATCACGCAAAATAGGGTTATTGATAAAGAAATAAACAATGGGATATAAAACAAGAGATAAATAGGAAGAACACATACCCAAAATCGTGCAGACGACAAAAAACCTTCAACAATGGCCGTCCAAGATTGCAAATCAAGTTCTAAGGTCGTCGGGAGTCCGAAGCGCCACAGCGGAACTCGATTTCGACGAACGAACAAAATGAGGGTTTCTGACCGTGAATATTTTTAAAAGACTTTTCGCGTCGGTTTTAAGAAAAACCGACGCGGAATATATTTTTTTTATTAGTTTCGGCGTCGGTTTTAAAAAAACCGACGCCGAAAACTTTTTTTAATTACTTTCTGCGTCGGTTTTTAAAATAACCGACGCGGAATTATGAGTTTCGGCATCGGTTTTCATGAAAACCGACCCCGAAACATTTAAAAAATTTATTTTCCGCGTCAGTTCTCAGGAAAACCGACGCGGAAAATATGTATACTAATATTATTCGCATCGGTTCTTAGGAAAACCGACGCGGATAATAGGTATACTAATATTTTCCGCGTCGGTTTTGAAGAAAACCGACGCGAAAAATCAACGCATAATATTATTCGCGTCGGTTCTTAGGAAAACCGACGCGGATAATATGTATACTAATATTTTCCGCATCGGTTTTCTTCAAAACCAACGCGAAATATCAACGCATAATTATTTTTGGCGTCGGTTTTTTGTAAAACCGACGCCAAAAATTCCCCGCACATACTATTCGCGTCGGTTTTTAAAAAACCGACGTTATTACGACGACGTTAAAGCCCGTATTTCCACTAGTGTTTGATCATTATTTAATCCTTTAAAATGATGAACATTTCATCAAAATAATGTGGTAGATAGGAGAATATACCATTCTTAAATATCTATAAGAAAACACACTGGACTTCGTATTTTATCTTGTATCCATGACTCACCATGAAAGATTCAATCACCTTATACCACTGTCTGAGGAATGTTTCAGTCCATACAATCTCTTCATGAATTTAAGAAAGTGGGTTTATTATCTAAAAAACTAAAGAACTCCATATTTCATGATATATATATATCTTATTTGATGTTTTCCTTGAATAAAAACTATATTTTCACTCGAATCTCGTGGTAGGAGAACCGAGATCCTCTTGGAATGAAGATGTGATAGCGGTGAAAGACTCACTTCTAGATCTGAGGCACGATGCTCAGACTGCTGCTCATCGGGATGAATCCTCAGATCTATTGCCTGGTGTTACTCACCGGGTTGAAGGAGATATGCCTGTTGCTCACCGAGCTGAAAGAACCTCAGTTCTGCCGTCTGTTTCGAAAGTGGTTCCCTCATCTGATTCCCATGCTGGATCTATTCCGGTCGCTATTGATGCAAACAAGGTTGACGGTGTGCATTTTTTTGAACCGCTGCTTGTGAGTCACCAAGATGTGGCTAATGATTTTAGATATATGGTGGATAACAGGGCCAACAATGTTCATTTGGTGGATGGAGTGGGGCGGGACATGGATTCAGTTGGGGTGTCGAAGAGGGTGTTGCCGATGAGTCTATCCAATCCCCATTTTAAGGCTTCTTTGGTGAATTTGAAAGCTGCTTCAGATGGAAGTGTAAAGGATTCGAGTGGCCAAGCAGGTTGTCCTACATCCGCGCCTTCATTTTCTTCATTTATTGACTCCCACTCAAGAAGGATTCTTAGAAAGGGTTCAACAGATCATGTTGATGTTAGTCCTGAAATATTTGATGAGAGGATTAAAATTGGTAAGAACTCTCTAATTGAATGTCTTGTTTTAGCGAAGGGTGCGACGTCCTGGAAATTTGATGATCTTGTCAGACAGGTTTCATTCTTGTGGGGTTGTTCTGATTGGTGGCGTTTTTCTCTTGGTCGTGGATTCTTTCATTTCATTTTTCCATCAAATTCTCTCAAAGTTCATGCATGGAGTATTGGGTCCCTTTCTTTGAAACCTTGATGGATTCATCTTCATGAATGGTCCCTTGATTTCAATGCCTCTCGTGCAAGGAATGCCTTTTCGTAGGTCTGGGTCTGTTTTCATGGGCTTAACTGGGTCCTTTGGAATCCAAAGATTCTTCATGATATTGGCATGGCTATTGGATCCCCTATTCTCATTGACAAGGAAACTGAAGTTGTTCGGTTTGGAAATTTTGCTAGAATGTTGGTGGAGGTTGATTTGAGCTCCACCTTGATTGATAAGGTAACTATTTTCACTCCCACTGATAACATTAATATTGATGTAGAGTATGAAAGGAAAACACTTATTTGTACCGAATACATGGCTGTTGGGTACTCGTTGGAGTTATGTCGGAGGAAGATATATTGTGAGAGATGTGGGATGAAATGTCATCTGACTACTCTTTTTAGAAAGAGACTTGAGGGGAAGTACATGGACTTGTCAAATCATGAAAGGGATTCTCTCAAAAAATCATCTGCCACTCTGGCTGAGGTGTTGGCCTCTAGAAAACCTGTTTCTCATGTGAAAGGGAAAGGGATGATAGTGGATAAGTCTCCGATGAGTGTCCCCTATAATTTTAGGGTTGATCTTCACAAGGAGATTCCATCAAAGGATGGTCATGCTGGTACTCCCACTGAGTTAGTTGAGGCTGGACATACTCCTAGCCTCTCTATTTCTGGATCCCCTACTTGCATTGATCCTACAAATGTAAGTATGAATGATAGTCCTGATGCAGGCTTGATACGTGATGAGACTATTGAGTTGGATCCTTCTGGGACTTCTCAAAATGTTGATTGCCATCAAAAAATTCAGAATCTCTTGATATCCTCTAAGATTTTTGGGAAGTGTGGTGACATCTCTGAGGCAAAAGAGATAGCGACGGGTTACGACAGACCTAGTACTTTCAAAGATACCCTTCTTTCTGGGAAAGGGAAGGCGAATGATTTCTTAGTCCTCGATCCTGCTCCTTCGAAGATACGACCAGGGTATGATTATTCTAACATACCTCGTACGATGTCTACATGATCTTCTAATATCTCAGGCGTATTCAGTTCTGATATTCTCAAGATCCTCAATCAATATAAGTCCCACTCTGAATGGGAAACTGCTGATGACTCTGATTATGGGAATGACATGCCTTATTATGATCTGTAATATTGTGTTTGACGGATGAGGGAAAGTTCCTTTGTTTGACCCCACTCGCCTCCTCTGTACCTTTTTCTTTATTTAATAAATAGTCAAAAGCTTAGGTTCTAGCTGATATTACTGGTATATGAAATCCTTTTCACTTCCATACTTCTTCATTATGAACACCAATTTTTTTAGTGCCTTCATACCATTGGTTTTATTCACCTAATCATATGTCTGGATATTCCTCAATGACACCATATCAACCTCCATTACATGTAACCAATTGAGTATTTTTATATGAGATATTGTTTATATATATCTATACTGATCTCAAAAATTAGTAAACTATAGGTACTCTGAATCTAGATATATTTTTGATAGAATCCTTCCATGGGTGGGACTCTTAACCTATGAATGATTATATTTGGGAGGAAAACAATCACTACGATTTTGTAATGATTCTTTCACTTTTTTTGAGACGATTGAGTATCCCTACTAAATATACCCCTCCATTGTCTCTTGGTCCTATACTTATGACTTCTTAATCTTCCCCCTCTTTAGTTATAGGTGGTTCAGGTACATGTTTTGGATCCATAATTGATTCTTCAACCTTTAAATTTGAGACATTATGGTGTTTTAGTGCCTTAAATCATCAGGTTCTCATGGAATAAGACATCACTACTTTTGATATCTTTATTTTACTTTAGGTCCTAATGATTTTATCTATAACACTTGTCTCCATAGTTGATGATCATGCATGGAATAGATCTCCCAACTAGATTCTTCCTAAGATCTCTAGAAACATGTTTAACGGATGACCACTAGAAAAAATACATCAATTAGAGGGTGTTATTTTTATGATTAGAGGGGGTTATACCCCTAAAAATTGTTTATTACTGGTTATAAGAAAATAACACTAAACTAGCCACCTTATCCTATTAACAATGATTTTCCTGAAGTGATGGAAAGGTATCAAATAAAATTCCTATGGTAATTTTAGAGGGGGATTACAACCCCTGTTAATTACACTATTTTTTAGATATAAACCAATAATTTAAAAGTGATTCACAATTATTTCTTTAGAAACCAATTTATGGGGGTTTGGAATGAACCCTGATGCATTTTCAGACAAGGTTTTAGGGGTAGTTCCCAACCATCCCTAATTATTTTTTGAAAAAACATTTTAGTGGAAGTTGGAAACCACAAATACTTAAAAAAACATGATTCTGCAGCATGTTCCCTCTCCCCTCACTACTCATTGAACCCCACATGCACGCCCCCACATATACCCCAATGTATCTTCCCTCTCCCTAGAAAAACCAACTATGTGTGTGACCCTATTCCTTGTACACACGAGGCTCCCCTCCCCCTCCACACATGCTTCCAATAATGATACTCTTGGGATTCACACCAGGGTTTGCCGGTAATACCCATGACGCCTCTAACACACCTATAACTGTCATATTAATTTAATTTATGGAAATACTATTATTAATATATAATTATATTCTTATTTTAATAAATATTATTTTCTAAATATATTTAAATACACTTAAATATACGATATATATATAGAAATTAATGTACTCAAATTTATATTATGTATTTATGTATTAATATTATAATACATTTATATTGTATTATGTTTAGACATTTATTGAAACTATATATTTTTATGTGTACATATGTATTAATGAATATATTTAATTGCATATTTTTTATTAATATTAAAATAAATATATATGTGTCATATATATATGTATATATATATTTTGTAAAACCCAATAAATTATATATTCACAAATTTTTAAATAAAATCATTTATATATATTTATAAATACATTTATATCAAACAAAAACATAAACACAAAATTATATATATATATATACTTATTTTCATACATGTAAATATTATAAATATCTAGGGATATAGGATAAATATAACAGAATAACATATGCACCATGGGAGGCTCAAAATACAATAATATATTTATACATGTTATTACATACGTTTGAGTAAATATATTTTTTATACATATTTTTAAATATATTTATGTTATTTATAAATACATATATTTATAAATATATTTATTTAAATTATTTATATACTTAAATACATATTTATATATTATATAAATTTTTATTTAGATAATATATATGTGCGTGTTTATTTAATATATTTAGGAAATTCTTTTAAAAATATGTTTATATAACATATTTTTGTACATATATATAAATTTATATTAAATACATATATGAATATATATATATATATATATTAAATTCATTAATATTATATATATATATATATATATATCCAATATATTACATATTCATGTAGAAAATTAAATGAAATTATATTATATATTATGTATATAAATATATTATACAGAAAATTAGATAAATTGTTTATAAAATATATACATGTTTATTTATATTCATATATTTGTAAGTATGTGTATAACATATTATTATTATTATTATCATTATTATATATATATATATTATAATAAGTACATTGTTTTTTATATGATACATTTTTTATATAAATTATAATTATAAATATATTTATATAATATATTCATGCATTTATATATTAATTAATATTATATGAAATTCAATTCTATACAAATAAATATATATTAATGCACACATTATACAAATATGTTTATGTATACACATAAATATGATTAAATACAATCATATAAATTATTTTTACAAATATATTCATATAATGTAATATATATATATATATATATATTACATGTAATTTGATTTTTCAAATAAAATAGTTAGGGTCGAAAACCCCCTATAATCTCTTAAATTAGAGGGTTTATGAAGCCCCTATATTTTAATATATTAATAGGGGTTTTTAACTTCCTCTAATTTATGATATAATAGGGGTTTTAAACCCCCTTTAATATCATAAATTAGAGGGGGTTCTCAACCCCCTCTATAGAATTTAAAATTAATTTTTTAATTTGTGGTTGTATTTCAGAGGTTGTTTTCCAAAACCATCACTAATTATTAAATTTGAGGTGATTTTAAAATAACTGCCTCTCAAATAAAATGAAATATTAATACAATTGTGTCAAATAATTTATAAGGAGTTAAACCCACCTATAAATTCAGTAATTATATAGGGATCTTCATAACCCTCTCTAATTTTTATAGAAAATTAATTTATAAGGTGTTTTGGAAACCCCTATCAAAATAATTATTGCATATCATTTATTTTTTATAGTGAGACATTTAAATAAGAATAATAAAAGTTATAGGAATTTTTATCAGGGAATATCATATTTTTGGAATACAAAACATCACGGGGATTGATGGTGATATATTTATATGGTAGCATGAAATTCAAATAGCTACACCCTAGAGTGGATTAAGTAGTTTAGAAAAACTCATCCTGCTCTTCAATTTCACCATGATAGTTTTTCATCAATTTTGCATATTCATTGTGTGGTTGGGTGCGTATGAAATCCATCTCATGTCAAATGTCCTGATTCATGTAATTGGAATGAAACTCATTGGATGTGAACTATTCCCTAGTGTTTGACTAAAGACACCTCCTTTTAGTTTTTCAATATACCATGGCATGTAACATATTTTTTGTACTCTAATACATGTAACTTCATTCATAATAAGAACACCCACAAATTTCAAGGTTAATAATTAATAACATTTTGGAAATATTTTTTTCTTCATAGTGATTCCACCCCCTGGGGTCCCCATACACTAGAGCAAAAAAGATAAAAAAAACTATGATATTCTTGATTAAGTAGTACTTAATGAGACTCCATGATGATTCCTATATAATAATTAGTTTCAAGGATATAGGATGCAACCTTATCAACACTGATTTACTTCTTATTCATTATGGTTAATATCCCTATTTCACTCTCATAGTTGAGTCTCCTATGTATGATTAAATGAGACCACATGTTCCACCATGTTGATGAAATCTACACATATATTAATAGTTTTTTGTTCAATTTACCACATATGTGTCCTTGAGTGATGGTGATGTATCCTTTCATCATATTCTATTCTCCATTACTGTATATTTTGTTATATCATATTTTATCAAAGTATCTACCTGATTATATTTTTTAGAAAAAGGCTTCAAACATGATGAAAATCCTTCAGGGTCATTTTATTATCCAACATTCATATTTTCATGGATATTGACCATGGAAACGATCTCTACTAAATTGGTATTCCCCATCTTGACTGCACTAATCACACTATCTTGAAAAGTTAATAAACAATCTATATTTATAGTGATGTGGTATACTAATTCACTGTCAATGACTCAATATATGTATTGGAATAACATGTGAATGGATGTTTCTTATTCATATTTGGAGAAAAGTACAAATTATCCAAGGATATCCATGTGTTCATCTATATTTTTTCCTTTCTAGTTTCAACCTTGGACTTTCTCTTAATGTAACTTTCATTAGTTCTTCTTCGAGTGTCTCTCCCCGATAAAGGGTATAATTTTTATATCAGATTCTTTCTATAATTAGATCTCCCTATGAATTTAACAAAACCTATGCTTCTCACCCCTTAACCGACCACTTATTGTCTCCCTAACTTGTCTAGTATAAGATATTGTTTCTTGATATAACTCGCACATATCATTTAGGCCTCTTTATTGAATAATTCATACTTTACTATCACCATTGTATGTTTTCCACTAGGAATTGTGTTTCCAAGGGATAAAATCAATGTGCCCTAGAAACCAGTATGTTTGAAATGTAGTTGGTTCTTCTGATCTTCACTAGTTAGAGTAATACCATCGACTAGTAATTACATTACAAGACCCTTGAAGTTTTTGGTGTGTTCTATTGTAGTGATTTGCCTCTATAGTCAAAGATGCATCAATCGATTTAATAGAAAAAAAATCATATTTTGAGTGTTCTTTAAATGGTACATATTCTACAACTTCATCCAAATTTTTTATCCACATGTCTCTTGAGAAACTTGGATTTAGATTTTTTGATTGATCTATTGGTGGATTTGAATGATCATCTTTTTACTATGATTCTTCCTCTCAGATTCCTTAGTGGAATCATGGTTACTCCATTGTTCTCAATGGATTAAAATTAAACCTAGTAATTAATTAAATAATCCATTCGGGAATTTCAAATATAGTATATTGTTGAATATACCATCATCACACTATACATAAATAGGCTATCCTATTAATTTCAATTATATGAAAATTTGTATTTTTTTTTGAAAATGTTGTTTACCGGTATAGATAGGGGAGTTGAAAACAGTGGAATAAAGTGATAGAACATTCAAATTTTTTTAATGATAAATATATGATCAAAATTGTATAATTTTTTTAGATTAACTAGTCATGTGGCTTGATATAGTGCTGACCTTGTATGCTTGAGAACCTACTAGAAAACTGACATGAAAAAAACTAATACAAGAATATTTTTATCATATCTTATACTCACCATAGTTTTTTTTATCAAACCAATAATTTATACTAACTGTTATGATTTTTTAATCAACATGAAATTTTAACATTAGAGAATTAAATTTTATTTCATAGAGATCATAAATTATAAAAATAACCCCTTCCACTCATCAATTCATCTATCCTGTCTGGAGATCACAAGGATATCATAGTCTAATGGAGATCCATGAATCTGAATTGTATGACTCAAGAAATGTCATAAAGGCCTCCCAAATTATCTATTATTAATTAAATTTTTATGGAAAAATGTTTTTTTCCATATTAAATACATTTATTCCCATTTAACTTTTATTAATTGATTCTATTTAATAAATAGATTGTAATTGATGCAAGCACCTATAGTTAGAAACACCATCACCACTGATGTAGATGATTGAAATATATGGTGAATGTACTTGTATGGTTTTTTCAATGATCAAAAAATAATTTTCAAGAGACATGGTAGATTTGGAGACTAGTGTTGTAAGTCTAAATTCAGATTGGAGGCTATCACCATGGATAAATAAATATAGCTCAGTTGTGGCCATGCTAGTTTTAGTCAGCATTTATGTACTCATTTTGATGAAGTACTACCAACATAGATTCAATAGTTTACTCTAATGATACGATTACATGAGTTTTATATAGAGAATATACTATGAAAATAGAGAACTGATCAACTGAAGAAGTGGAGATTCTCAGATTGAGAGAACTATGAGGTGGTCTAAGAAACCCTGGGACTAAATAAAGAAACAATAGAAAAATAAAATTTGAAAAAAATTATAAACATATAAAATAATTCCCAATGATAAATAGTAATATGAATTGTAAATTTAGTAGGATAACACTGATATAGATATATTGGGTGCCCCACCAAACTAATTGAAGTCACAAATAGAGTTCAAAGTAAAAAAAATTAACGAATAGATAAGAATTATTATATGTTTAATTTTTTTATTTGATAATATATTATAGATTCATATGATCAATGTATTTTTGATATCTTATGAATATATTTTGTAACACCATGATATTTTATGATTTTTTTTTCAAATAAAATTATTTTCTTCGACGGCTTTCGTTATATAAAACACTCTATTTTAACGAACCACATTGTACTATTATTTGAACAAGACCATTATAACCTATACATTAAGAATTAAAGTATGAATATTAATAAAATATTTTTAAATATAACATATAATGTTTTATATAAATAAAAAAAATTAATAAAAAATAACTTAATTTTTTTGTAATATCTTTAAATGTTTCGAAAGTAATATTTTTCTTAAAAAATATTTTTATTTCATTTTGTTAATAAACTATACAAGTAATTTTTTTCATAATTTAGAAAATGTAAAAAAAAAATAAAATTAAGTTTTTAAATATAAATTCAAAAATTATATTTAATTATTTTGTTATAGTTTAGTGTAAATAATTATTTTTTTATGAATACTTAAACAAATAAAGATTCTTATTGAAAAAATATTTTCATTTAAATAATTTTTAAGGTTAAATTTTGTTTACAAATATATTGTAATGTAAAATTAACTAAATAATATTAAAATTAATCTAATATAGTTCATTGGAATCAATTTCCTATTGAATTTTAATGTAAAACTTTTTAAAATGTTTTTAAAATTTCTTTATAAAAAAACCTTTCTATCGCATATACCGATTTAATATTAAATTATTTTTTCTTCTAAGGTGATTTATATTTAAAGAAATAGATTCAATATTTTTAATAATAATAATTAATATTATACAATAAGTTTAAAACAATTCATTTTCAAAATTACTTGTGAAATAGTAAATATAAATTTCCATGTTTAAGGATAAAATGGGTTTACCGAGTGGGGGTAACAAAATAGGTAAGGTTTATAATGAACTAAAGGCATGAAAAATTAAAATTATATGGATATATTTAATTTTTTAATACCATATTATTTATTTATATGTTATTACGGGACACTTTTCCATGAAATTGGTCAATATAATAATTTAACTATTGATAAAAGAAAAAATGCGACCCACTTTCATTTAAATTTAAATTTTGCATTCACATAGAGAGAAAAGAAAGATTTCAATGAATATATATTTTAATTTTGAAACTAATGAAATTAATTTTACGTGAATAATTTAATTTCAAATTTTTGGTAGTTATATAATTAATTTAAATGGTTATGCATCACGAACACATTAATTATTTAATTAAAAGTAAAATAAAATAAATGATACTAAAATGTTAAAAGTAATATGAATTAATTGAATTATTTTTTAAAATTATTTTTATATACATATAACATTATATATATGTTTCAAAAATTATATATTCTATGTCCACCTTTTTATTATTATTTTTAAGTCAAATTAAATGAAGAGTGTCAAAATTAAAATTAATGTTATTTTATAGTAATTGTTTTATTAAATGATTAAAAATTCCTATAAATCATGTCATCTAAAATTAAATTGATATATGTTTAAAAATATCAATCATAGTTTATTCATGGACCTATGCCCTTTTAATAATAATTATATTGACCCCTAAATAGTAAAAATAATGTTACTATAGTCAAGGAAAAATGGGTGTTTCACATTTCATGCACTTGTGTTAAAATTAATATTCCAAGCACATAAAAATTTTATTTTATAAATAGGATTCAATATTTCTAACCAATTTATACAAATTATATAATATGGCTCATTTTATTTCTACTCTTAAATTAAAAATTACATACATATGAAGGCTTGTTACCATAGTGATATAGAAAATGGTAAAAATAAGGAAACAAAGAAGTTAAAAAAAATGTTTAAAATTGTTTTTTGAGTGTTTTTTAGGTTTTAATCAACCATATAATCTATAAAATATATTATTTATCAAATTTTGAGGCATTTGGGCTGAGAGTGAGTGTCCCATATTGAATAGTTTTATGTATTTACAAAAAATGCCACTTATCCACAAATATAAAAGACTACCACAACCCTTAACTTCTCAATTCCAATCAATACATTTAGTCTGACCAACCCCTATAGAAACCCTCACCAACATCCTAATATAGTTCCAATATATTATGCTCCTTCCGAAATACCAACCATATGGTCCTTGATAAGAGGTCCAAATGAGGTTTCTCTATTCGAAGGCAATTTTCATCAGTAAGATATTTCTTATTACTCATCCTATTACCACATTAGTTTATTTAATATTAATTATAATATAATAAAATTATTATCTATTATATACATACAAGTTACTATTTTTATGTAATAACCAATAACCATATCTTTTTCAATAAAATGGGGAATAAAACCAACGACCATATGTACAATGTACTACCACATAATAAACTAATGTAATTTGTTTTCTATCACCACCTATCAAGACTACATATAATGTTGGATTTAATTTTTATATATGATTTATATGATTTTATTATAATTTTATTTTTATAATATCATACTGAACTTCTTAATTTTCATTCATTGGGAGTATGATAACTTCAATCGTGTGTACGAAAGACTGCCACCTCACAAAGAGATGTGATTAACTATCCATTTATGTTTTAAATGAATGATAATACATATTAAATCATTTAAAATAAATTACATATATAAAATTATAATGAACCTATAAATCTAATATTTTTTTTCTTTTATTACTTCAACCCAAAAAATAAAAAAAATGGTCATGCGTATATATGGACTAATTCTACCATAAATGGTGAATTTAATTTTCAATATCTATTTTTTTAGAATAATATGAATAAAAATATAATGAATATATATTATACCTATATCATTGTTGAAATTCTAGATATTATGGAACTATTATTTAAATTAGAGGATTAATGAAATGCCCCGACCCCAGAAGCCCAGAGTCAGTGCATTATTTTAATTCATTGGCATGATTACAACGAATCAAGTCCTGAAAGACCGATCAGTTTAGCAGTCTTGGAAAATAGATTACATACATGAACTTTACATTACACATTAGAAAATAAAACACAATATAAATGATCCTTTGAGAACGCTATTAATACCCTAGCTTAACCCTGCTTATCAATCATAATACACTTCTTGAAATCCTGGGAAAATTAAAACATAGAAAGGGGTGAGCTCAGATACACAATAAGGATAACAATATGGCTTAAACTTTCATAAATAAGCATAAAAATTTAAGGAAATGTATAAGACTAAAACAAACGCTTTTTAAACTTAAAATTTAGAAAAATATGGAAAAGATACACTAAAATAATTACATTTACTTATTCATATGGATATTCTACTAGTCAAATAATCACATGAAATATCAATAGCCACTTTCATAATGATGGAATGCATAATTCCACACTTCATAACCACATAGTCAAGGCCTTGTGCCAAGACTACAAATAATATTTTCTCAAGGCCTTGTGCCAAGACACTAGTTTGTCTCATGAGACTTACCAATGCATCGTGGAGCTATAGCGGGCTCCACCAATCACTTACTAAGTCCAATGCATTCCTCATATGAAAAGGTTTAAACATAACATAAACATTCATATTAAAACTAGCATACAAAATGTCAATACTTTATCCGTAAATAATGAATCGTGCAAAAATAACACATCCATTGTCAAACATATCACCAAACCATCAATACAGTATGGAAGTTTTGTATCATAATAAATCAACTTATAACAAGATTAAAATCCATCAAAATATGCTGACATAGATGAAATCAAAACTTTTTGAGAGAAATATCTCTTCCTATTTTGAAATCATTTAGAAGTCATGTAATTAAAAAAGAAAAAATTTATTTTAAAAAAATTATTATAATCTTTTAAGGGAAGCTTTGACGATGTTATAATGGCCGAAAATAGCTGCACCTTCCGTATAAGTTGAAAAAAACATTCTTACCTTAATTTTGCCAAAAAGGTCATAAAATACCTTGTTTGGAAAATGACGGAAATATTCCTTTCAAAACATATAAGTTCAAATAACGGTATAAATTACTTTAAACCATAGTCTAGTAAATGATAAAAATGTTTTGAAATAAATTTTTAAGAAAACATGGATGTGGATGATAAAGAGGTCCCAGTAGATACTTACGTAAAAATAACCTCAGATAATAAATATATTGTGAAATTAACCCTTACCTTGCACTTTCCTTTGGTCGATGGTAAATTTAACCTCCTGTATAATGACCATAGTATGTTATTAAATTATAAAAGAACCATATTAATATTTATTATATCATACATGATTCATTTATGACTTTATACTACCCATTTAATAATGATTTCCATGTTAAATTAACATTTTGGGAAATAATCGCTTTCTTTATCGTACGTGTTTTAACTTGTTATTCTTGATCGTATCATTTAGATCATGATTTACATACATCCAGAATATAAAACATGGTTTATATATCATATATATTTATAATATAAATATGTATAATAGATAGATATATGAAATGGAAAACACCGTTTATGGAGACGGTAGGCCATACGTACGCATAAACACAGTTTCCTTTTTCATATAGTATTGAATGGAAGTAAGTGAATAAGATATGTGTAAGTACACACACACACACACAAATTTATATATATATATATTCAGTAGCATCATTATGTTATATATTACATACTTATTAATAATATATATTTTTATAATTATCTTTGAATGGTGAACGTGGAAATGAATCTCATCGCGTCGTAGAGACAGTAATCTGTACGTACGCACGAGCGACAATATCATTATATTGATGAAGAAATAATATGTAATTGGATGGTATATCAAATATAAATAATAGTTAACATGTTATATTTATTATATACATCATTTATACTCATTATTATACCCATCCAAATAATGATGTGTTTGAATAACAAACTACACCACGACGTGGAGACGGTAATCGGTACGTACAAACATATGGTGACTTTGTCATTTATAGGATGGATAGAATAACTAATATGTTTGTACCATTTTTATAATAATATAACATTATATAGAATATACTGGATTTATTATTTTATAATGGAAACAACAAAGAAAGTGGAAGTGGAAGAAGAAAAGAACTTGAAAGAGGTGATGAAATATTTACCTCTTATTCGGGTTCTTCCTTTTTATTTGATCAAAAGGGATCCATAGGTTGGATTTATGACCAAAGGAATGCCTCTAGGATGAAGGGAGGAAAGTTGGGATGATATTTTGGTAGGGTTTGGCCGAGCCAAAATTCTTTGGAGGTGTAACATTAAGAGAAGGGGAAGTACCCTTTTATAAGAGAGGTGAGGGTCACTTTAGGAAAAGCTTGAAATATTATTTTATAATAAAATAATTTCAAGTTTATAATGGCTAAAAAATAAATTATTTAAAGTATAAGGTGGGGATGAGTCGAAAAACTCTCAACCAATAGGTTTTAGACATGTTTATGCCATCATATTAAACTTATCTTTTAGATTTAACTCTTAGTTAAATAGTTTGACATTTACCATTTCTCTTTGTATTTTTATATTATAAGGTTAATAAACTTACTATAAAATTCCAATAGAACCCCAAGTGGTTCATTAATGTCATATATATTATTATATAAGTATTTTTGCCAAACCTTAGATTTTTAAAACTATTATATCAATTAATATTATAATATTTGTTTTAAAAACTCAATTATGTCAATTTTGACACTATTTAGTATTTAATTTTTTTGAAAGACATAAAAACTTTATCACTTAGAATAAAATTTATATGACCAACCCTAACAAGTCATATTAACCTATAAAATTAGTGGAATTCATTATAAGTCTCAATTGAAATTTATTTGTATATTTATAATATCAATTATTTTAATATTTCATTAATAAGGAAATTACTGCGTCATCATTGTTTCATAAATAAATTAAATTATTCAATGTCTAAAAATTATAAATAAAATACTATTATGTAGGAAATATTTTTATATTTATAATAAAAATTTATAGTCTAATTTATATTGTGTGTAACCCTATATTAAAATTTTTTAGTTATTAAACTTTGAATTTAACTCTTTTAACTCTTTTTTAAAGAAAATAATAATAAATGTCCTAATATAATACAAGTGGAAAAAAGAGAATAATATTTTATTACTAAGGTTGTTTTTGGTCGAATTATACTTATCCAATAGAATTATGACATGTGTTAGGGTAATTATGATATCATTTTTACCCTTAATTACCCTATTTACTTTTAACCGTGGTAAATACAATTCAAAAGTTACTATTCACCAAAAATTATTTTCATCTTATTGAACCAAATTTTACTTACTGATATTAATCATGTATCTCATATTTTTGAAATTCAACTCACAGAAGTGGTAAAATTAAGTTTTATGCAAATTTACAAATGCTCTTAGGGGTAAAAGACGGTTAAAAGTTCGATAAAATTTCATATTTCTAAATTTATTATAAAATTACTCCAATGAATTACATTGAACATATATAGGTATTATGTATATATTATGACCTAAAATAACTTAAAATAAAATAACTAATTATTTAAATAAAATGTCAGTTTTAACCAATAACGTAGTGTTTTTTCATTATTCATCAAAAATTGAAAGTTTTCAGAAAAATACCAAAAATTTACCCTAATATAATTTTGATATTTCAAATTCAAAAATGAATTATATGTTAAAAAATTAAAAACATAGAAGTTTCATTTATTAATTTAAAATTAATTCCCATTGTCAAAACCAAAAAACGGGTTTTTTAAAAAGTAAAAATTATCCAAAGATTGACATGTGTTTATGTCAAATTTAAATGTGAAATTACTTATAATAACCTACATTGTATTAAATGATAAAAATATAATCTAATTATACTTCCAAACCATTCAAATTCATAATTTATCACTCTAAATTATTTCGATTAAAAAAGTTGTTTTTAATTAAAACATAGTATTTTTTACTATTCATCAAAATATAAAAGCTATCAGAAAAATACCAAAAATTTATCCCGACTAAATTTTTATGTCCCGATTCTAAAGAAGAATTTAATTTCATTAATTTGAATATATAAAAGTGTCATATATTATTTTTAAAAATGGTTTGCCTTTAAAAGGTGGTAAAATTGCATTTTTTTGAAAAATACTTATTTTATCTGAAAAAATGAATTTGTTCTTATATTATGTCAAGGAAACACATAATATGGATGTAAAAATTATATAGAGTATATAAGATTCAAAATGAAGTTAATACTATTCATAACCTCTTTTTTAAAGGTTAGTTTAGTAAGTTATGGTGCCCTCGAACTCGAGGTTGCGTGTAGCGCAAGCTATTGAATTACTTTAATGAGATAACATACTATGAAATCTTGGGGTGTTACATTATCCCTACTTCAATAAATTTTATCCTCTAAATTTGAAATTGTTCTTTAAAAATAAATGGTTAAAAATAGAAAAATACCTTTGTGGAAAACCCACATCGAAAATTGGGTTAATAAAATTTAGTCTTAATAAGAGGGAAAGGGAAACAAAAAAGTCACCAAAAAATCATGATCTCGATTAGGAAAACATTGGTGGAAATTAGAGACACATAATTAGAGTAAAAACATAAATATTTATAGGGAGTGATTAAGGTCATCAATCACAAAAAAGTGTAAAATTGAGGGCCTCAAATCCATCAATCTAAGATGATGTAAAATATCATCAGTTCAAAAAAACATATGGTATTAGGATAACACATTTTTGGTTTTAATATCCCTTCGATAAAGTTTAATAATTAATTTATTCATATAATAAGAGGAATATATATATATATATATATACTTGACATGCATAGTTTCATCCTTCAACTAATTCCTACCACAAACTCATCTTTCACACCAAAAGATAATAGAATTCAAAAATATTCTATTTATTTTAATCGTATAGGGTTAAAAAATTTAATTTATAATTTATCTATTAGATCATTTAAAAAAACTACATTATAAAATCTAGGACATCACATATGGCAGTGGTAAGTGATCCACCCTTGTCACCCTTCGGTTGCGGGTTCAAGTCTCGCGGCCTTGCCGGACGTGATGGGTTATCGCCCGACCTCTGGGTTGTCCTTTTTATGACAATACAAAAATAATCTCAAGAAATGATTTAACCTTAATAATAGTATCCAATGTCAAACATAATCTATTCTAACCTTTAGACTTATCCTAAATACTTCTGTCGAAACTCACTGTACAAAATTTATAAGGAAGGTAAACATAATGAAGATTATTTTTTCCACATAATAACATGAGAATACCTTCATCATGTATTCTTTTAAAACACTGTAATACCCTGAATTACCAAAAAACCTTATTGATTACATTCATGCTACCTTATTCCTTATAGAATACTTGATATACTCCTTCTATCCATAAATTTTGTAAACTCCAACAATGATGGAATAAACAAACCATTAACCAGTTCCAAGGATATCAATAATATCCAATATATTTTATACAAATCAATCATCTCTTATTCCAAAATCAATACCTCAGTATCAGGACCATATTAAAGTTTTTTCTTTCCTTCAACCATATATTTTCCAAAAAGTTTAACTTTCCATTGAGTCACTTTTCTTGGTTCCACTCAATCTCAAGTCCTTAATTAAATAGTACTGCAATACAATCCTTATATACTCTATAATTCTTATAACATGTACATAATTATTACAATACTCAAATGACATAATAATTTAATAATAACATAAGAACTCTTAATCATTTCTCTTCATCTTAGGTAGTATTATAACTTGATTATTATCCAATAGCAGCATTTGGGGTATACTCTGATGATTTAGACATTGATTTGCATAGTGTCCCAACTACTTTCAGATAAAGCATTGTACATTTGAAACCTTTTTCTTACCCTTACAATCACATACTTGGTGTCCTTTTTCTCCACACTTATAAAAAACTCCCATTCCCTTCAATCATTTACCAAGGTAATTCTTTCCACAGTTATCACATATGGGAAAATAATTATTTCCCTTAATCCCTTTATCAATATTTTTTTTCTACCATCCTTTTCTTCTCTGGCTTCCCTTCAAATCCATAGGAATCAAATAATTCTTTACTTATCTTATTAGCACAAGATACTATTTCTTCATATGATGATAATATGTGGGAGACTATTTCCTTTCTAAATGTTGTATTAATACCATGAAATATATGATTTTTCTTACTCTTTGGATCATGCGTATTGCTGGAGTTCTTATTCTATCTACTAGGAACCATTTCTAAACAATGTCATACACTAGGATATTTTATGAATCACAATTCATAATCCAAACTTGTAAAATACCTAACGTAAATTGAAAAGATTATGCATATAATCTATAATCATAAAATGTATTCTTTGATAAAGTATTTACTCCTCAATCCTTCATAATGGACTGTAATGAAAATGTAAATTATCATAAGCATATCCCCCAAGAGTTTCATAACCAAGAGTGCAGTAAGGCCCGTTGTCGTGCACCAGTTCCCGTTCAAGTATATCTTAAAGCAGTGTTCTTGGGTTTTACCCCTAGGTACATCTGTGCCAGATCCGCCTCTACCTACTTGTATCCAGACAGAGATGTATTGATTGGAAAACTCACAAAATATCTACAGTACCAAAATTCTAGGAAGTTCTTATATATTAATCCTCAAAGTCTATCTTAAGGTAATGTTCTCTAATCAGAGTTTAAATAAATCTATTTCCAAGGTTGTTGCTAAACTTCTTTTGTACCGTTTTTGTTTTTTGGCCCCAAGGTTCCATTTTATTTCCAAAGAAATTTTGCAGAGGCATGTTCTGATTGTCTCTACTAACCTGATAGTGGAGTTGGATGGTGCATTTGGATTACATTTTCTCCACCTGATTCAGCAAAACGAATCTTCATATTTTAGCATAGTTCAGCTTGAAAGCAGCTAGATAGAATTAGTCAAGTTTTTGTTCTTTTGCATTATGACCATCTTTATCTGTCTTAGTAGATGAGTATGTTGGTTTGTTTTAAGGAGACCTTGGTAACATGCATAATGGAGTAATGTCTCAGTTGGTTTGTTTTTTGTATTGTGTTTTCTTGTCCCAGACATTCTACAAGGATTGCTTCAGATGTGGATTTTGAGTAGGTTGTCTTCACCATGTGTGGCTAATCAGATTTGGATGATTGAGAGGGTATGGAACAACCATTGGTACCAGGCCCATGTATTTCTACATGGAACAACTTGCTGAGAAGAGGCGTGCCATAATGACATTGATGCTGGGGGAGGTTTTTCTGCGTAGTCTTATTCTGGGAAGACTGTGACACTTTAATCTTTAGATTTTGTTAATGTTTCTTGTCTTGGAAGTCATGTGAGGTTCCCCCTTTACCCTTAAAAGGGGTTTTATCCAAAAATAAATAAAAATTCAGGCCTTCAAGCCATTCAGTCAAAAAAACATGCAATATCAATAGCCACTTCATAATGATGGAGTGCATAATGCCAAACTTCATAACCACATAGTCAAGGCCTTATGCCAAGAATACAAATAATATTTTGTCAAGGCCTTTTTCCAAGACACTAGTTTGTCTCATGAGACCAACCGATGCATCGAGGAGTTATAACGGGATCCACCCATCACTTACTAAGTCCAATGCATTCCTCATATGAAAAGGTTTAAACATAACATAAACATTTGTATTAAAACTAGAATATGAAATGTCAATACTTTATCCATAAACCATTAATGGTGTAAAAACAAAACATCCACAATAAAACATATCACAAAACCTTCAATACAATATGGAAGTTTTTTATCATAATAAATAAACTTCTAACAAGCTTAAATTCCATCAAAGGATGTTGACATAGATGAAATCAAAACTTTTCGAGAGAAATATCTCTTTCTATTTTGAAATCATTTAGAAATCATGTAATTATAAAAGAAAATATTTATTTTGAAAACATTCATATAATATTGTAAGGGAAGCTTCAATGATGTTATAATGACGGAAAATAGCTGCACCCACCATATAAGTTGAAAAAAAACATTCCTACCTTAATTTTTTTCGAAAAGGTCATAATGTACCCTGTTTGGAAAACGAGAGAAAGATTCCTTTCAAAAAATATAAGGTCAAATAAGGGTATAAATGACTTTAAAACATAGTCTAGTAAATGATAAAAATATTTTGAAATACATTTTTAAGAAAACATGGATGCGTATGATAAAGAGGTCCCAATAGATACTTACGTAAAAACAACATCAGATAATAAAGAGATTATGAAATTAACCCTTACCTTGCACTTTCCTTTGGCTGAGGGTACGTTTAACCTCCTGTATAATGACCATAGTATGTTATTAAATTATACCAGAACCATATTCATATTTATTATATCATACATGATTCATTTATGACTTTATAATACCTATTTAATAATGATTTCCATGTTAAATTAACATTTCGGGTAATAATCGCTTTCTTTATCGTACGTGTTTTTACTTTTTATTCTTGATCGTATCATTTAGATCATGATTTAAATACTTCCAGAATATAACACATGGTTTATATATCATATATATTTAGAATATAAATATGTATAATAGATAGATATATGAAATGGAAAACATTGTTTATGGTGACGGTAGGCCGTACGTACGCATAAACGTTGTTTCTGTTTTTATATCGTATTGAATTGAAGTAAGTGAATAAGATATATGTAAGTATATATATATATATATATTCAGTAGAATTACTATGTCATATATTACATACTTATTAATAATATATATTTTTATAATTATCGTTGAATGGTGAACGTGGAAGTGAATCTCATCGCGTTGTGGAGACGATAATCCGTACGTATGAACGAGCGACAATATCATTACATTGATGAAAAAATCGTATGTAATTGGATGGTATATCATATATAAAGAATCATTAACATGTTATATTTATTATTTACATTATTTATACTCATTATTATACCCATACATATAATGAAGTGTTTGAATAACAAACTACACCACGATGTGGAGACGGTAATCCGTACGTACGCATGTATGATGACTTTGTCATTTATAAGATGGATAGAATAACGAATATGGTTGTACCATTTTTATAATAACATCACAGTACATATAATATACTGGAGTTATTATTTTATAATGGAAACAACAAAGAAAGTGGAAGTGGAAGAAGAAAAGAACTTGAAAGAGGTGATGAAATATTTACCTCTTATTCAGGTTCTTCCTTTTTATTTGATCAAAATGGATCCATAGGTTGGATTTATGACCAAAGGAATGACTCTAGGATGAAGGGAGGAAAGTTGGGATGATATTTTGGTAGGGTTTGGCCGATCCAAAATTCTTTGGAGGTGTAACATTAAGAGAAGGGGAAGTACCCTTTTATAAGAGAGGTGAGGGTCACTTTAGGAAAAGCTTGAAATATTATTTTATAATAAAATAATTTCAAGTTTATAATGGCTATAAAATAAATTATTTAAATTATAAGGTGGGGATGAGTCGAAAAACTCTCAACCAATAGGTTTTAGACATGTTTATGCCATCATATTAAACTTATCTTTTAGATTTAACTCTTAGTTAAATAGTTTGACATTTACCATTTCTCTTTGTATTTTTATATTATAAGTTTAATAAACTTACTATAAAATTCCAATAGAACCCCAAGTGGTTCATTAATGTAATATATATTATTATATAAGTATTTTGGCCAAACCTTATATTTTTAGGACTATTATATCAATTAATAATATAATATTTGTTTTAGAAACTCAATTATGTCAATTTTGACACTATTTAGTATTTGTTTTTTTTAAAGCCATAAAAACTTTATCACTTAGAATAAAATTTCTTTTACCAACCATAACATGTCATATTAACCTATAAAATTAGTGGAATTTATCAAAAGTCACAATTTACATTTATTTGGATATTTTTAATATCAATTATTTTAATATTTCATTAATAAGGTAATTACTTCATCATCATTGTGTCATAAATAAATCAAACTATTCAATGTCTAAAAATTATAAATAAAATACCATTATGTAGAATATTATTTTTAGATTTCTAATTAATATTTATATTCGAATTTATATTGTGTGTAACCCTATATTAAAAATGGGTTAGTTATTAAACTTTGAATTTAACTCTTTTAACTCTTCTTTAAATAAAATAATAATAAATGTCCTAATCTAATCCAAGTGGACCAAAGAGAATCATATTTTATTTCTAAGGTTGTTTTTGGTTGAATTATACTTATCCAATAGAATTAGGACATGTGTTAGGGTAATTATGATATCATTTTTACCTTTAATTACCCTATTTACTTTTAACCGTGGTAAATAAAAGTCAAAAGTTACTATTCACCAAAAATTATTTTAATCTTATTGAAGCATATTTTACTTACTGATATTAACCGTGCCTCTCAAATTTTTAAAATTCCACTCACAGAAGCGGTAAAATTAAGTTTTATGCAAATTTGCAAATGTTCCTAGGAGGTGGGTAAAAGACGGTTAAAAGTTTTATAAAATTTTATATATCTAAACTTATTATAAAATGACTCCAATGAATTACGTCAAACATATATAATTATTATGTATCTATTATGACCTAAAATAAATTAAAATAAAATAACTAATTATTTAAATAAAAAACTGGTTTTAACTAATAACGCAGTGTTTTTTCACTATTCATCAAAAATGGAAAGTTTTCAGAAAAATACCAAAAATTTACCCTAAGATAATTTTGATATTATGAATTTAAAAATAAAGTTTATTTTACCAAATTCAAAACATAGAAGTTTCATTTATTAATTTAAAATTAATTCCCGTTGTCAAAACCAAAAAGCATGTTTTTTAAAAAGTAAAAACTATCAAAAGATTGACATGTGTTTATGTCAAATTTAAATTTGAAATTACTTACAATTACCTACATTGTATTAAATGATAAAAATATAATCTAATTATACTTACAAACCATTTAAATCTATAATTTATCACTCTAAATTATTTCTATTAAAAAAGTTGTTTTTAATTAAAACATAGTAATTTTCCCTATTCATCAAAATATAAAAGTTATGAGAAAAGTACCAAAAATTTATCCCAAATAAATTTTTATGTCCCGCTTATAAATAAGAATTTAATTTCATTAAATTTAATATATAAAAGTGTCAAATATTAGTTTTAAAAATGGTTCGCCATTAAAAGGTGGTAAAATTGCATTTTTTTGAAAAATACTTATTTTATCCAAAAAAATGAATTTGTTCTTATTTTATGTCTAAGAAACACATAATATGGATGTTAAATTTATATAGAGTATATAAGATTCAAAATGAAGAGAATACTATTCATAACCGCTTTTTGAACGGTTAGTTTAGTAAGTTGTGGTGCGCTTGAACTCGGTGTTGCGTGTAGCACAAGCTATGAATTACTTTAATGAGATAACGTACTATGAAATCTTGAGGTGTTACAATTAAAAATACTAAATCGTAACATAATGAAAAATAATGCAGTTATTATTTGAAATATGAATTTAACAAGTAATTATTAATAAACAGGTAATAAAATTCATTGGTAAATCATATATGGTTTGATATCATTATGTATGGTTCAATAATAGATATATAATATATAAATATTTATTATATAGTAGTTTTAAACATGAAAAAAGGATGTTGATACTTATGGAAAGGTAATTTAATCTCAAATTATCTTTATTTGGACATATGTTATGTTACAAAATTATCTTATTTTATGACATGTATTTACAACCACTTTTAGGCATTATATGATGAATTTCATTATTACCATTATTTATAAAGTCAAATTTCCTTTTATTATATAATGGGGAATATAATTCGAATGTAATAAACTGGTATGGGTTTGACGTTACAATCCCATTATTTATCATGGTTGTTTATGATTATGTTTCCAATGATGATATATAATGGTATAACTCTAAATAAACACATGAATTTTATTATCTATGGTTATTTCTTTAGAAAACAAATTTTCCTTTTTTGTTTTTTCTTTCTAGAGACTCAAGATTCCAAAAGAATATTTTTTAAGAAAGCTCATTTTTATTTATCTATTTCGTTGAAACCCCATGTTCATACATGTTTATATTTTCTATTATTTTAATGAAACTATTAATAATCTAAAATTATTGGTTAAAATAATAATTAAAAATTCATTAATTTTATTAAAATGGTTTTCACAGGAATATTCATTTCATTCTCTGAATGAGTTACTTTGAACATTTAATAGAAAAGGTAAAAGCTATAAATCATTGTTTTAACATATACATTTAGAATGAAATTTCCGTCCATCATGACCACCCACTTTGTTAAATATTTTTTATAATATTCATCTTTTTTAAAATAAAATAATTTTCAGGATTTTTATAAACCTTTATTTTGAAATTATGATTTTCAAAACTGAATGGAAATTTTCCTCAAGAAATGTTCCTGTGATATTTCAAAATAATTTTCCATATAATATTATATCTTTTGATATTAATATAGTTTTACTAGGGATATAATCCAATTTGACTATTATTATACTTTATCTCAATTTTTTACTTATATTATTAAATGGGTTTTAGTAACATGTTCATTTTCCATGATTTATTCAATGATGAAATTATGAAATGATGAAATTTTTATGAAACTTATTTATTTTGCATTAGTTATTCTTGGTTGAAAGTTTTATTAAAAACATTTTATTTAATGAGTAATGATATGATACTTTTTTAATATTTTATGGATCACATATGTTTTATTTTAAATATGTGATGATTGGGTCCTATATCTCACTCTGATGTGTTTGAATGATTAATGTTATATGAGATCAAATGGTATAAAAGAAGTTATCCCAAATCTAAAATAAGGTATATGGGAGGTTATCCCATGATTTAATTAAGTACACTTGTGGTTTTACCATTCTTAACATGTTTTGAATATCTTGGTGGATTTACTTAACATATTATTTTGTATGCTTATGTGTATTAAACAATTCTATATCTTACTCCAATTTTATTCTCTCATGGATTACGTTGTTTGATTATTTTATGATTAATGTCTTTTGATCTTCCATGATCTATGTCATGAGTTATGTTTATGATCTATAAAATCTAGGATATAGTTTTCATATGTTAGTATCATGTTCTCTTAACCTTACTCATATGTCATATTGATATCTGTCTTTTTTACCCTTATTGGGAATCTAATATCACCCTTTCTTATATTTTTCTTTTACACAGGTGATGAAGAATGGTATTAAGTATGATATTTCTAAGAATGGATCTAGTTATGAAGATTTTATTGGATGATTATTTAATTTTCTTGTAAATCAATTATTTATGTTTCCATTATTCCCAATACACTAAATAGTTATGGTTATCAGATATATATTTTTTCAATGTAATTAATATTCATATAAAAGGATTTAATTTATATATATTAACTTATTGGTTATTAGATATTTATTGTCTAAAATATTTACGATCAATGTATTTTAACAATAGTGTCACCATTAAAAATTTCTCTCTTCCTCACATGAATTTTATTTTGTTTCATTTGTGAGTTAATGTTACATGTTTTTGTTAAATTAGTAGCAGGAGAAATAAATTTCAGGATTTAAATTTTTTTAAAATAATTTTTTTCAACTATTAATCAATATATAAATAGAGTTATTTTGATGATAATTATATGAAATAACATTTATGGACTTAGTGATGGCCTCATTGTAAAATAATTTTATCAAATTCATTTACATTGTTGGAGTAGTTACTCAAATAAACAGAGAATAAAATTTAACTCAAAAAATGTTTAGATTATATTATTAGAGGTAGTTATTAATTTTTTAATTTTTGTTAGTAATTCATGAATATTATATTTAATGAAATGGATCATTTTATATATTTAATTTCAATTGAAGCATCACAAACTAATTCATTTCATTATATCATTTCTAATTTCCATTCTAATTATGTCATTGAATTTATTTATTGTTTGTTTTCTTATCTTTGATATTTTCATTTCTCTATCACTATCCAAATGTTTTCTCTATTTTGGTTATTTTTATTTGATATAAAAATAGTTTCAATACCAAAAGTACTCAAGCTTCCTTCTAGATCAACCTCTCAATGCTATATTTATTTTGTAGTGTATTGGTTTATAAATGTTATTTTGATGAGTCTTGATGACATGATCATGTCATGGGATGTAAATAAATCCATTTATACTAGTTTTAATTAGATTATGATCATTTTATGAGATGAGTATCCCAAAGGTGTACTGTTGAGATCCCCTGGATGTGGTAATATTGATGGATAACATTATAATATGTTATTATTGAGTATAAATTTATTTGATTTGTTATGTTGAGTGATGATATAGTGGTATTAACTGAATAAACATTACCCAAGTTATATGATTATGGGTGAAAACCAAAATCTAGGAAATAGAGACATTAATTGATGGTTGATTATGTTAACTAATACACTATAACATGAATGTATTGATTGATGTTTCTAAATAAATGGTTTTGGATAGTGTAGATTACTAGTGATGATATGTGGTTGTAGGATTTTAACGTGATGTTTTACATTTGGATTAGGATACTGGTATGATTTTTATTGGTTTATAGCAGTAGTTTTTGATTTATTTGGTGTTGTAATTTATATATGTTGTATATGATCCATGTGATTAATAGAGCACGTTTTTGGTGATCTCTTATATAGTTTCAGTAGTAACAGATGTGATAAGTTTTTATTCTTCTGAGTTTTAAACTAATAGATTAATTATAATGATCTTTTCACGTTTTTATAGAGTGATCTTAAAGAATAATCTTTTAGGGTTGTTTATATGCACCTCTACAGTTGTTATATGTTGTTTAGATGTCACAGAGGATTTTGATGGTGGTACTAAAAAATATTATCATAGATTGTGTAAGAACCCATACCTTATTTTCAGGTATGTTTTTCTTTATCTGGTCGTTTTTGAGAAAAAGTGGGTTTTCAGGAGGTTTTGCAGGGGCGCACGGTTGGAAAACAGTCTGAACAAACCATGCGACCAGCCTAGGAAACCGTGCACCCTTGACAGTGGGCTTCACACAGGCTGCACACGGTTTGTCAGACCATGCGGGAAAACCATGCGAAGTCCCTAGGTGAGATAGTGGCAACCACACAGTTGGCGCACAGTTTGTCAAACCATACGGGGTAACCATGCAACCACTAAAAGTTTGGGTTTTTAAGTCCCGGGCCACTCGGGATTTCCCATTCCTCCACTATTCTTCCTCCTACTCATGGATCACATAGGATTTGTGATTTTCATAGGTTGGGGGATATCCTTGGATCATTTTGGAGGCAAATCGAAGGGGTTTCTTGGCGGATCGAAGGTGATTCTCCTCAGGTAAGTCCCTATTTTGGTTCTTTGAGGTTTTTGTTAGGGTTATCCCTATTCCTCTCTTAGTTTCCTAGATATACAAGGGTTTCATGTAGATCTAGGGTTGTGTTGACTTTGTGTGTTAAAGGTTGACCTTATTGATGTTAGGGAAGAGTTTTTGAGGTGGTTTCGAGGAGGAGTTCACCCAGTTGGGAGGGAATTTGGGCAAATAGGTCTATTTTTACAAACCCTAAGAGGTAGGTGGTTTGTGCCTTTCAGTTTAAGGTCTTTGAATTGTATGTGAAAAATCGCCAATACCCATGAACGAGGTATTGTGCATTTACCGTTTTTAACCCTATCAATTGCCTGCTTTGATGGTGTGTGTGGGTAGAGGTTATTTGAATGTGAATAGGGTTGATTTCTATGCTTTGGAGGTGTTTCCCATGCATGTTCTATTTAAGACCGTTTATTTCTTCTTATCCTGTTAGGCTACTTTGTTTTTTTCCCATGCCTAGTATTGTAGGATGGAGTGATCTTGTTTATCTGACAGGCTGATATTATGTAGACTATTAGCCAAGTAGTTCTTGAGGTTTACTTTGGCCGATACGCATTGCTATACTTGTTTTCCTTACACACGGCCGTGAGAAACTGGTGTAGTGGAACATAGGGAGAATGGACATAAGGGATTCTCCAGAGTGTCTATATAATTTACGATGCGAGACCATAGGGGGAATTGATGTTGAGTGCTTCCCTAGAGAGTCTGTAGTTCCTCAACATGGGATACAGAGGGAATGTGACGTAAGTGCTTCCCTAGAGCGCCTTTATATATGATGCTATAATATAGGGGGAATTGATGGCGAGTGATTCCTCATAGAGTCTATGATTAAGCAGAACCAGAGGGGTAAGAATGAGTGTGCTACCCAGAGGGTTTCTTGTACTTGATAGGTAGGACCAGAGGGGATAGGCTGTGGGAACTTCCCAGAGGGTTACCTGTTTGTTAGCTGCTTGCTTGTATCTATTAGGTAGGACCAGAGGGGATTGGCTGTGAGTACTTCCCAGAGGGTTACCTGTTATGATTATCTACTTTTTTAGTTGTTGCTTGATATTTGAAACTCTGGATTTTTACTGTTGAGTATTTCTTTGTTTAATATTTTCTGCACTTTTACCTACCATATATTCACTGACTGTTAGGCACAGATATTAAGGTGGTTGCCTACTGGGATTCGTCTCACACCCTTCTTGGGCCATGCGTTTGGGGCCAAATAGATTATATTGTTGCAGGTATAGACAAGGGCAAACACCCTTCTACTTTAGGTAATTGATTACATTAGAGCTGGAGAGAAGGGAAAACACCCTTCATAGGAATTATTTTCTCTTGACTTACTATTTGGAGCCTTTAGCTAGGGATAGAATGGAATAGGTACTTGGTAATAAGCTGTGCCTGAGATTAGCTAACTCATGTACAAGGAAAATCGAATCTACCTCATTTATTGCAATTTTTATGTTTTTTCAATTTTACAGTTGATTTGATTTCACCGTTGGGTGATTCACATGTTTTGCGTTGTTATCATTGATTTTATTGAGGTTCTATTTCTATCACAACCCGATGAGATGAGGGTATTCCATCTCATGCATCATATAGACACTTTCTAGAAATCACATGTCATGCATTATTTCCATGCCATCTTGGGTACATTAGCAATTGCATGTTGTTATGATAGATGTTGTGTAGAATATGCATGCTGTTGTGATATATGCCTTGATAAAATACCTACTATTTGATAGGGTATTGTTTGTGTAAGGTTTTTCCTGAATGAATTCCAAACTTTGGTTCTTGGGGTGTTATGGGCCCTCATGGACCAAAATTTGGTAGATCATTGACTTTTTTACCTTGTTTGTAACATATATAAGTTGCCAAGATTTGATTCATGGGGATTATGGGCCCTCACATATCATAATTTTTCACCTTCAAGGTTTGTTTCAGTGTTTTCTGGGTTCTGAAGTAGTTTTTGAGGCTTACTGCCCATAAAAACCCAGAATACACATTGTGTAGTTTTGACTACACGCCATGTGTTCTTATATTCGGGAAGAAATTTTTTTAAGTACACATCATGTACCATATGTACATACCGTGTAATCTCTAACCATGTCAATGAATATGTGGGTAGAGACACGGGATGGGGAAATCCTTATGGGAACACGCCGTGTACCAGTTGTACACGCTGTGTTGTGTTGACCCTGTGTCCACCCATGTGACTAACGACACGGATGAATAACACCTATGAGTTACACGCCGTGTCAAGATTGAACACGCCGTGTACTGTAACCCAGGTATCCTACCGTGAAGCTGACAATACGGGTCAGTTGAATCTCTTCAAGTACACGCCATGTCTATCTAGAGCACGCCATGTCCATCTGGAGCACACCATGCCCATCTGGAGCACGCCGTGTAGTGTAACCCATGCATCCGGCCATGTAGCTAACAATATGGGTCGGTTTACTTCCATTGCTTCCATACTCAACTAGGCAATGATCACGAAGCAGAATATGAGGGATTCTGGAGCTGTGAGCCAGGGCGGCTCGACATCTGGAGTAAGCGTTCCTTCTACTAATAGTAGGAAGCACCGTAGGGAGTCTTCGCGTGGTGATTTAAGGAGGTGAGACACACCATTGGGTTGCCAGGTAGTGTGCTACCAGTACGGGAGGAGTGGGAATACTAGGACGTAGTGCTAGAGAGACCCAGTGGAGTGCCGATCTTGCAGCAAGATGGGTCACCTTCAACTCTTCTATTAGATCTTCTCACCAGCAGCTGGTGACATGGGTTCTTCTATGACTCCACATTTGGGAGCAGCACCGCCAGTTTCTCACCAGTCTGGGAACTAGAGTTCTTCCAGCCATTTAGGTCGAGGTGGAGGTCGTGGTCGTGGTGGTCAGTCGCCAGTCTTTTTGCGACAGCAGGGTGGATCAGCTCTGAGCGGTCAGGAAGGGTCACAAGGTCGTGGCATAAGCCAGAATTTTGCAGTGGAGCAGACCTAGCAAGAGCAGGATCTCGAACCCTCTAAAATTCGAGGTACGATCTTAGTAACCTTATTTTTATCTTCATCTCTTTTCGACACAAGGGCTTACCATATCTTTATCTCTGTTGCTATTGTGGAGAGCCTTGGGATCTACATCTTTTCTTCTGTTGATATCTTGATACTAGACACTCCGTTAAGGACTAGAACGATGAGTGTATTTCAGTGCAAGGAGTTTCCTCTAGAGGTTGGTGGTTTTCACTTCTTATGGGACCTCTATGTCCTAGAGATAACATGCTATGATGTCATTCTCGGAATGGGCAGGTTAGTTCCCTTCCAAGAAGTCGTCAATTGCTATCGTTGCAGGGTGAGTTTCATATCACCAGAGGGTGGATCGTTTGTTCATAGGGGATAATGGGATGTCCAGGCGAGTATAGTGGGTCCAGAGCATCATGGGTTAGGAGGATTTATAGCCCATATTGCTAGTCATTATCTAGATGACCAGGGGACTTCATAGTTAGACCTTCCTCCAGTGGTGGATCACTTCAGGGATGTCTTTCCAGAGGAATTTTCAGGTTTTCCTCCGGAGCGTGAGGTATAATTTTCGATTGATCTTGTGCCAGTAGCAGCACCGGTGTATACTCCTTCTTATAGGATGGCTACATGAGAGTTGCAGGAGCTCAAGAAGTAGTTAGAGGTGTTGCAGGCAAAGGGTTTCATCCGACCCAGTACTTCTCCTTGGGGTTCTCCTATCCTGTTTGCAAAGAAGGCGGATGGTACTCTCAGACTTTGTGTGGATTATCAGAAGTTGAACCAGTTGATGGTCAAAAACTAGTATCCCTTGCCTAGGATTGATGATCTCTTTGATCAGCTTCAAGGAGACCGGGTGTTCTCGAAGATTGACTTGAGATCCGGTTATCATCAGTTGCGTGTTAGACCATCCGATATACCTCTTACAGGCTTCCGGAGTAGGTATGGTCTATACGAGTATATGGTTATGCCATTTGGTCTCACGAACACGCCTGTAGTTTTCATGGAACTGATGAACCAAGTGTTCCATACATACTTGGATTCCTTCATGGTTGTTTTCGTGGATGATATCTTGGTATACTCTCAAACTCGAAACGACCATGCTACCCATCATGAGATCGTTTTGAGTACACTGAGAGAGCATCAGTTATATGCTAAGCTCTCAAAATGCCACTTTTGGATGGACCTGATTCACTTCTTGGGTCATGTTATCTCAAAGAAAGAAGTATCAGTAGACCCAGAGAAAGTGAGAGCTGTAGTTTCCTGGGAGAAGCCCAAGAACGTCTTTGAGGTGAGTATTTTTCTAGGGCTGGTTAGATACTATAGAATTTTCATTCGGGAATTTTCACTCTTAGAAAAACCACTGACGGGTCTGACTAAGAAGGGTGTGAAGTTCCTGTGGTGAGATTCTTGTGAGTTAGCCTTTCAGAAGCTAAAAGTAAGGTTGACTTCATCACCAATACTAGTATTTCTATACCTGGGAAAAAGCTATAATGTTTATTATTATTCTTCATGTATCGGGCTAGGAGCTGTGTTTATGCAGGGATAAGGAGTCGTTGCGTATGGGTCTTGGAAGTTGAGGTCACATGATAGGAATTGCCCGATGAACGATCTCGAGCTAGAAGCAGTTGTTCATGCCTTAATATATTGGAACATTATCTTCTGGGAGAGCATTTTGTGGTTTTCACTGACCACAAAAGTCTCAAGTCCATATTCACTCAGCACGATCTGAATTTGATACAACGAAGGTGGGTTGAGTACCCTTAGTCTTTTGACTTTGATCTTTCCTATATGCCTGGGAAAAGCAATGCAGTGGATGATGCGTTGAGAAGGAGGAATCAGATACAGGATGTTCAGGAGGCCAATAGTGAGTGGAATCTTATAGTCCTGTTCTCTGAGATGCATTTGGAGGTGCATGATAGATAGGGGCAGAATTTCCTTTCTTCTATAGATGTTACTTATACCCTTATTGACCGAGTACGAATGAGACAACTATCAGATTCTGAAGGCCTAGTCCTACGGGAAAGTGCGTTAGGAGAGGACCCTATTTCTGGATGGACCATAGGCAAGGATAAGATCTTGTGTTTCCAGGGGTGGGTATGGGTGCCAGTAGATATACGCGAGGAGCTGATGCGGGACTTTCATTCCTCAGTTTGGGTAGTTCATCTTGGTGTTATCAAGATGTATCGTGATCTACAACACCAATATTGGTGGCTAGGAATAAAGAAGGATGTTGCTGGTTTTGTCATGAGGTGTTCCAACTGTCAGTAGGTGAAGGTGGAGCATCAGTGACCAATAGGGATTTTACAGTAGTTACCCATTCCCTAGTGGAAGTGGAATGACGTCGTGATGGATTTCGTGACAAGGTTACCGATGTCACCTCAAGGGAATGATGCAGTTTAGGTTGTCATTGACAGACTTTCGAAGGTCGTTCACTTCTTGCTGATCGAGGAGACCTTTAGTTTTGATGATATGGGACGATTGTAAATTCATGATATTGTACGTCTTCATGGAGTTTCACACTCCATCATTTCAGACAGGGATGCACGTTTTACTTCTCAGGTCTGGTAGGGGCTTTAGAAGGCATTGGGTACACATGTACTTTTGAGTATAGATTACCATTCCCAAACAAATGGCCAGTCCGAGCGTATGATTCAGGTGCTTGAGGACATGCTCCGAGCATGCATTCTAGATTTGGGAGGTTCTTGGGAGAAGCATATACCTCTTGTGGAGTTTTCCTACAATAATAGTTTTCAAGAAACTATACATATGGAACCTTATGAGGATTTTTATGGTAGGCCATGCCGATCACCCTTATGTTGGCTGGAGGCAGGAAGGCAGCTTTGCTGGGACCTTGTCTTATTCAAGAGACCACCAAATATATAGAGTTGATTCAAAAGAGGATGGATACTGCACAGTCTCGACAGAAGTCTTATGCTGATTAGCGGAGACAACCTCTTGAGTTCAAGGTCGGAGATCAGTATTTTCTACATGTCACACCGAGGTTGGGGCACAGAAGGATCAGGAGACAGGGTAAGCTTTCGCTAAGGTACGTCGGGCCGTTTGAGGTGTTGGAGAGAGTTGGGCTGGTTACCTATCAGTTGCAGTTACCTTAGAGGTACCAGACTATGCACGACATCTTCCACGTTTCATAGCTTCGGCGTTAGTTTTCAGACCCGTCTCATGTTTTCCAACCCGAGGATATTGAGTTGGAAGTGGACGCATCCTTAGAGGAGAATCCTATCCAAATTTTTGATCACAGTACAAAGGTTCTCCGAGGAAGGTCTGTTCCTCTGGTACAAGTGCTAAGGCAGCACAAGCAAGTACATAATGAGACTTGGGAGAGGGAAGCTGATGTACAGGCTCAGTGGCCAGAGCTATTCGGGGTTTCTTCTTCTGCGCCATGCTAGGGAAATTTGGGGATGAATTTCATTAGTTGGGGAAGTTTGTAGGAACACGGACCTTCTTTTTAGGTATGTTTTCCTTTTCTGGTCATTTTTGAGAAAAATAGTTTTTTCGGGAGGTTGTGTAGGGGCGCACGGTTGACGCACGATCTGAACAAACCATGCAGCCAGCCCAGGAAACTGTGCACCCTTGACAGTGGGCTTCTCAAGAGATGCACACGGTTTTTAAGACCGTGCGAGAAAACCATGAAAAGTCCTTGGGTGAGATAGTGGTAACCGTATAGTTGGCGCATAGTTTGTCAAACCGTGCGGGGTAACCGTGCGACCACTTAATGTTTGGGTTTTTAAGTCCCAGGCCACTCAGGATTTCCTATTCCCCCACCATTCTTCCTCTTACTCATGGATCACATGGGATTTGTTATTTTCAGAGGTTGGGGGAGCTCCTTTTCTCATTTTGGAGGCAAATCGAAGGGGTTTCTTGGCGGATTGAAGGCAGTTCTCCCTCTTTTGGTTTTTTGAGGTTTTGGTTAGGGTTAGACCTATTCCTCTATTAGTTTCCTAGATCTAAAAGGGTTGCATGTAGATCTAGGGTTGTGTTGCCTTTGTGTGTTAAAGTTTAACCTTGTTGATGTTAGGGAAGAGTTTTTGTTGTGGTTTTGAGGAGGCGTTCACCCAGTTGGGAGCATGTTTGGGCGAAGTGGTCGATTTTTCCAAACCCTAAGAGGTAGGTGGTTTGTGCCTTTCAGTTTAAGGTCTTTGAATTGTATGTGAAAAATCACCAATACCCATGAACGATGTATTGTGTGTTTACCATTTTTAACTGTGTTAATTTCCTGCTTTGCTGGTGTGTGTGAGTAGAGGTTATATTTATGTGAATAGGGTTGATTGCTATGATTTGGAGGTGTTGCCCATGCATGTTTTGTTTATGACTGTTTGGTTCTGCTTAGCCTGTTAGGCTAATTTGTTTATTTTGCATGCCTAGTATTTTAGGATGGAGTGATCTTGTTTATCTGACATGCTGATATGTTATAGACTGCTAGACAATTAGTTCTTGAGGTTTAATTTGGCCGATACGCATTTCTATACTTGTTTTCCTTTCACAGGGCCATGAGAACCTGGTGTAGTAGACTATAGGGATAATGGACATAAGGGATTCTCCAGAGTGTCTTTATAATTTACGATGTGAGACTACATAGAGAATTGACGTTGAGTGCTTCCCCAGAGAGTCAATAGTTCCTCAACGCAGGCCACAGAGGGAATGTGACGTAAGTGCTTCCCTAAAGCGCCTTTAGATATGATACGAGACTATATGGGGAATTGACTTCGAGTGCTTCCTTAGTGAGTCTATGCTTAAGCTGAACCAGAGGGGTTAGAATGAGTGTGCTACCCAGAGGGTTTCTTATACTTGATAGGTAGGAACAGAGGGGATAGGTTGTGGGCACTTTCTAGAGGGTTACCTTTTTGTTAGCTGCTTGCTTGTATCTGTTAGGTAGGACCAGAGGGGATAGTCTATGAGTACTTCCCAAAGGGTTACCTATTGTGATTATCTGCTTTGTTTATTTGTTTCTTGATATATGAAACTGTGGATTGTTACTGTTGAGTACATCCCTGTTTACAACTTTCTACACTTTTACCTGACATATATTCACTGACTGTTAGGCACAAATCTTGTTGCGGTTTCCTACTAGGATTTGTCTCACACCCTGTTTGTTCCATACTTTTGGGCCCAAAAAGATTATATTGTTGCAGGTATAGACAAGGTAAAGTTCCCTTCTACTTCAGGTACTTGATTTCATTGGAGCTAGAGAGCATAAGACCAAGCTAAGGCTTGTGATGATGAGGAGTTGCTTATCTGGTTTCCTTTTGTACTTTGATTTAGTACTCTATTCAGCATTGTGACTTGTTTTTATGCTTTCCTAGACATATATGTATTATGCAATATATATATATATATATATATATATATATGCTCCAGTTGTTTTTTATCATTCATCTACTATTACTGTTATTTGGTGTCATTACTGCTTCTGCTATTGTATATCTCTTTACTTCCACTGTGTACTCTTCCAATGAGGGCATAGTTTCCCCACTATGACACCCAAGTCCCTCACTTCTATTCAGCAACCTCTGGTGTTCGGGGAAATGCGCTTGAGGCCATGTGACCAACCGGGTACGGGCACCTCTGGGTGGCTTCCAGAACCAGGATGTTACAAAGTGGTATCAGAGAAATTCTTTTCTCTTGACTTACTGTTTGGAGCCTTTAGCTAGGGATAAGATGGAATAAGTACTTGGTAATAAGCCGTTCCCAGGAGCAGCTAACCCGTGTATAGGGAAAAGTCAATCTACCTCATTTATTACAATTTTTCTGGTTTTTCAATTTTACAGTTGATTTGATTTCACCGTTGGGTGATTCACATGTTTTTCATTGTTATCATTGATATTATTGAGGTTCTATTTCTATTGAAACCCAATGAGATGAGGGCATGACATGTCAAGCATCATATAGACACTTTCTAGAAATCACATTTCATGCATTCTTGCCATGCCATTTAGGGTGAATTAGCAATTGCATGTTGTTGTGATAGATGTTGTGTAGAATATGAATGTTGTTTTGATAGATTCCTTGATAAAATACCTTTTGTTTTATAGGGTATTATTTGTGTAAGGTTTTTTCTGAATGAATGCCAAACTTGGGTTCTTGAGGTGTTATGGGCCCTCATGGACTGGAATTTGGTGGATCATTTACTTTTTTACCTTGTTTGTAACATGTATAAGATTCCAAGCTTTGATTCATGGGGAGTATGGGCCCTGAAGGATCGGAATTTGGAACCTTCAAGGTTTGTTTTAGTGTTTTATGGGTTCCGGAGTAGTTTCTGAGGCTTACTGTCCAGAAAAACCCAGAGTACACGCCGTCTAGTTTTGAGTACACACCATGAGTTCTTCTATTCGAGAAAAAGTTTTTTAAGTACACACCGTGTACCACATGTATACACTGTGTAGTCTCTAACCGTGTCACTGACTATGTGGGAAGAGACACGGGATGGGGAAATCCTTAGGGGAACACGCCGTTTACTGGTTGTACATGCCGTGTTTTTTGACCTTGTGTCCACCCATGTGACTAACGACACAGATGGATAACACCTGTGAGTTACACTTTCAATATTGAACACGCCGTGTAATGTAACCCAGGTATCCGGCCGTGTAGATGACAATATGGGTCGGTTGAATATCTTCAAGTACACGTTGCGTCTATCTAGAGTACGCTGTGTCCATCTGGAGCATGCCATGTCCATTTGGAGCACGCCATGTCCATATGGATCACGCCGTGTAGTGTGATCCATGCATCCAGCTGTGTAGCTGACAGTATGGGTTGGTTGACTTCCATCGCTTCCATCATCAACCAGGCACTGATCACAGAGCGGAATCTGAGGGATTCTGGAGCTGTGATCTAGGACGGCTTGGCATCTGGAGTTACCATTCCTTCTACTAACAGTAGGAAGCACCATAGGGAGTCTTTGCGTAGTGATTCAAGGAGGAAAGACACACCTTCAGGCAGCCATGTAGTATGCTACCAGTGCGGGAGGAGTGGGCATACTAGGCTGTAGTGCTAGAGAGACCCAGTGGAGTTTGATCTTGCGGCAATATGGGTCACCTTCAGCACTTCTATCAAATATTCTCACTAGAATCTAGTGACAGGGGTTCTTCTATGACTCTGCATTCGGGAGTAGCACCACCAGTTTCTCAACAGTCTGGGAACTGGAGTTCTTCCGGTCCTTCAGGCCGAGGCGGAGGTCGTGGCTATGGTGGCCAGTCACCAGTCTTTCAGCGACAGTAGGGTGGATCATCTCTAAGCAGTCAGGTAGGGTTACAGGGCTATGGCATAGGAAAGAATTTTGTAGTGGAGAAGACCTAGCAGGAGCAGGATCCCATACCCTCTATATTTTGAGGTACGATCTTAGTAGTCTCAGTTTTATCATTAGCTCTTTTTGACACAAGGGCTTCCCATAGATTTATCTCTGTTGCTTTTGTGGAGATCTTTGAGATCTACATCTTTTCTTATGTTGATATATTGATACTAGACACTCTGTTAGGGACTAGAAAGGTGAGTGTACGTCAGTGTAAGGAGTTCCCTCTAGAGGTTGGTTGGTGTCACTTCTTATGGGACGTCTATGTCCTCGAGATGATAAGCTATGATTTCATTCTCATAATGGACTGGTTAGTTTCCTTCCATCCATTCGTCGATTGCTATCATAACAGGGTGAGTTTCATATAACAAGAGGGTGGGTCATTTCTTCACAGGGGCGGATGGGATGTCCAGGCGAGCAGAGCGGGTCCAGAGCATCATGGGTTTGGAGGAGTTACAACCCAAATTTCTAGTCTGTATCTGGATGACCAGGGGACTTCATAGTTTGACCTTACTCCAATGGTGGATCGCTTCAGGGATGTCTTTCCAGAGGACTTTTTAGGTTTTCCTCTTGAGCGTGAGGTAGACTTTTCGATTGACCTTGTGCCAGGAGCGACACCAATGTCCATTACTCCTTATAGGATGGCTACACCAGAGTTGCAGGAGCTCAAGAAGCAATTGGAGGAGTTACATGCAAAGTGTTTCATCCGACCCAATACTTCTCCTTGGGGTTCGCCTGTCCGGTTTGCAAAGAAGGTGGATGATACCCTAATACTTTGTGTGGATTATCGGAAGTTGAACCAGTTAACGTTCAAGAATGGATATCCCTTGCCTAGGATTGATGATCTCTTTAATCAGCTTTGAGGAGCACAGGTGTTCTCAAAGATTGACTTGAGATCTTTTTATCATCATTTGCATGTTAGACCATCCTATATACCTCTTTTAACCTTCTAGAGTAGGTATAGTCTATACGAGTATATGGTTATGCCGTTCGGTCTCACGAACGTGCCTGTAGTTTTCATGGCACTGATGAACCAAGTGTTCCATCCATACTTGTATTCCTTCATGGTTGTTTTCATGGATGATATATTGGTGTACTCTCACACTCGAAATGACCATGCTACCTATCTTGAGATCATTTTGAGTACACTGATAGAGCATCAGTTATATGATAAGCTCTCAAAATTCCACTTTTGGATGGACCAAATTCACTTCTTGGGTCTTGTTATCTCAGAGAAAGGAGTATTAGTAGACCCAGAGAAAGTGAGAGCTATAGTTTCCTGGGAGCATCCCAAGAATATCTTTGAGGTGCGGAGTTTTCTTGGGCTGGATGGATACTACAGACGTTTCATTCAGGAATTTTCGTGCTTAGAAGAACTGCTGATGGGTCTGACTAAGAAGGGTGCGAAGTTCCTATGGTCATATTCTTGTGAGTTATCCTTTCAGGAGATAAAAGGAAGGTTGACTTCAGCACCGATACTAGTATTTCCAGAGTCGAGAAAGATCTATACTATTTATTATGATGATTCATGTATCGGGATAGGATCTGTGATTATGAATGGATAAGGATTCGTTGCGTACGAGTCTCGGCAGTTGAGGCTACATGAGAAGAACTACCCGACGCATGATCTTGAGCTAGCGGTAGTTGTTCATGCCTTAGGCTTTTGGAGACATTATCTTCTGGGAGATCATTTTGTGGTTTTCACAGACCACAAAAGTCTCAATTACATCTTCACTCAGCACGATCTGAATTTGAGACAGCGAAGGTGGGTTGAGTACCTTCATTATTTTGACTTTGAGCTTGCCTATACGCTTGGGAAAAGAAATGCAGTGGCTGATGCGTTGAGAAGGAGGGCTCAGATACAGAAAATTCAGGAGGCCAACAGTGAGTGAAAGCTTCTGGACCTATTCTCTGAGATGCATTTGGAGGTGCATGACAGACAGGGGCAGACTTTCCTTTCTTCTATTGCTGTTACCTATTCCCTTCTTGATCGAGTACTAATGAGACAACTATCAGATTCTGAAGGCCTAGTCCTACGAGAAAGTGCGTCAGGAGAGGACTCTATTCTTGAATGGACCATATGTGAGGATGAGATCTTGATTTTCCAAAGGCATGTATGGGTGCCAGCAGAAATACGCGAGGAGATGATACGGGACTTTCATTCCTCAGTTTGGGAAATTCATCCTGGTGTTATCAAGATTTATCGTGATCTACACCGTCAGTATTGGTGGCCAGACATGAAGAAGGATGTTGCTGGTTTTGTCATGAGGTGTTTCATCTGTCAGCAGGTGAAGGAAGAGCATAAGCAGCTGACATGGCTTTTAGAGCAGTTACCCATTCCCTAATGGAAGTGCAATGATGTCGTGATGGATTTCGTGATAGGGTTACCAATGTCACCTCGAGGGAATGATGCAGTTTGGGTTGTCATTGACAGGCTTATAAAGGTCGCTCACTTCTTGCCGATCAAGGAGACCATCAATGTTAATGATATGGGATGGTTGTACATCCGTGAGATTGTACGTTTTCATGGAGTTCCACACTCTATCATTTCAGTCAGGGATGCACATTTTACTTCTCGGGTCTTGCAGGGGTTTCAGAAGGCATTGGGTACACAAATATATTTGAGTATAGCTTACCATCCTCAGACAGATGGCCAGTCCGAGCGTATGATTCAGGTGCTTGAGTATATGCTCTGAGCATGAATTCTGGATTTTGGAGGTTCTTGGGAGAATCATATACCTCTTTTGGGGTTTTCCTACAATAATAGTTTTCAAGAAACTATATAGATGGCACTTTATGAGGCTTTGTACGGTAGGTCATGCCGATCACCCTTATATTGGATGGAGGTATGAGAGGCAGCTTTGCTGGGACCTCGTCTTATTTAGGATACCAAAGATCAAATAGAGTTGATTTGGAAGAGGATGACTACTGCACAGTCTCGACAGAAGTCTTATGCTGATCAGTGGAGATGACCTCTAGAGTTAGAGGTCGGGGATCCAGTTTTTCTACGTGTCAAACTGAGGTTGGGGCATAGAAGGATCATGAGACAAGGTAAGCTTTCACCGAGGTATGTTGGTACATTTGAGGTGTTGGAGAGAGTTGGGTTGGTTGCCTATCGGTTGCAGTTACCTTAGAGGTACCGGGCTATGCACGATGTCTTCCACGTTTCACAGCTTCAACATTACTTTTCAAACCCGTCTCATGTTTTCCAACCTGAGGAGGTTGAGTTGGAAGTGGACACATCCTTCAAGGAGCATCTTATCTAGATTTTTGATCATAGTAAAAAGGTTCTCCGTGGCAGGTCTTTTCCTCTTGTATGAGTGCTATGGAAGCACGGGCAAGTACATGATGAGACTTGGGAGAGGGAGCCAATGTACGAGCTCAGTGGCTGGAGCTGTTCAGGGTTTCTTCTTCTGCTCCATGCTAGAGAAATTTGGGAATGAATTTATTTAAGGGGGGAAGTTTGTAAGAACCCGAACCTTCTTTTCAGGTATGTTTTCCTTTTCTGGTCATTTTTTAGAAAAATAGGTTTTTTGGGAGGTTGTGCAGGGGTGAACGGTTGGTGCACGGTTTGAAAAAACCATGCGGCCAGACCAAGAAACTGTGCACCCTTGACAGTGGGCTTCGCACGGGCTGCACACGGTTTGTTAGACTGTGCGGGAAAACCATGCGAAGTCCCAGGGTGAGACAGTGGCAACCGCACAGTTGGTGCACAGTTTGTCAAAACGTGCGGGGTAACCATGCATCCACTTAAAGTTTGGGTTTTTAAGTCCTGGGCCACTTGAGATTTCCCATTCCCCCACCATTCTTCCTCCTACTCATGGCTCACGTGGGAGTTGCGATTTTTAGATGTTTTGGGAGCTCCTTGGATCGTTTTGGAGGCAAATCAAAGGGGTTTCTTGGTGGATCGAAGGCGGTTCTTCTCGTGTAAGTCCCTCTTTTGGTTCTTTGAGTTTTTGGTTAGGGTTATCCCTCTTCATATCTTAGTTTCCTAGATCTATAAGGGTTTCATATAGATCTAGGGTTGTGTTGCCTTTGTGTGTTAAAGGTTGAACTTTTTGATGTTAGGGAAGAGTTTTTGAGGTGGTTTCGAGGAGGCGTTCACCCGGTTTGGAGCCTGTTTAGGTGAAGAGGTCGATTTCTCCAAACCCTAAGAGGTAGGTGGTTTGTGCATTTTGGTTTAAGGACTTTGAATTTTATGTGAAAAATCTCCAATACCCTTGAATGGGGTAGTGTGTGTTTACCATTTTTAACCCTGTTAATTGCCTTCTTTGCTGGTGTGTGTGAGTAGAGGTTATTTTTATGTGAATAGGGTTGATTTCTATGCTTTGGAGGTGTTTCCCATGCATGTTCTATTTATGACCATTTGGTTCTTCTTAGAATATTAGGATTATTTGTTCGTTTCCCATGCCTAGTATTGTAGGATGGAGTGATCTTTTTTATCTGACATGTTGATATGCTTTAGACTTCTAGCAAAGTAGTTCTTGAGGTTTACTTTTGCTGATACGCATTGCTATACTTGTTTTTCTTACACAGGTCCGTGAGAACCTGGTGTAGTAGACCATAGGGAGAATGTACGTAAGGGATTCTCCAGAGTGTCTTTATAATTTATGATGCGAGACCATAGGGGGAATTGACATTGAGTGCTTCCCTAGAGAGTCTGTAGTTCCTTGACACAGGCCTCAGAGAGAATGTGACGTAAGTGCTTCCCTAGAGCGCCTTTAGATACGATACGAGACTATAAGGGGGAATTGATGGAGAGTGCTTCCTCAGAGATTCTATGCTTAAACTGAACCAGAGGGGTTAGACTGAGTGTGCTGCCCAAATGGTTGTTTGTACTTGATAGGTAGGACCATAGGGGATAGGCTGTGGGCACTTCCCAGAGGGTTACCTATTTGTTACTTGCTTGCTTGTATCAGTTAGGTAGGACCAGAGGGGATAGGCTGTGAGTTTTTCCCAGATGGTTACCTTTTGTGATTATTTGCTTTGTTTAGTTGTTGCTTGATATCTGAAATTGTGGATTGTTAATGTTGAGTACTTCCTTGTTTACTGCTTTCTGCACTTTTACCTGCCATATATTCATTGACTGTTAGGCACAGATCTTGTGGTGGTTGCCTACTGGGATTCGTCTCACACCCTATTTGGGCCATGCTTTTGGGCCCAAATAGATTATATTGTTTCAGGTATAGACAATGGAAAGCGCCTTTCTACTTCAGGTACTTTATTGCATTGGAGCTGGAGAGCATGAGACCAAGCTGAGGCTTGCGATGCTGAGGAGTTGTTTATCTGTTTTCCTTCTGTACTTTGGTTTAGTACTATATTCAGCATTGTGACTTGTTTGGCTGCTTTCCTTGACATATATGTATTATGAATCATATATATATATGCTCCAGTTTTTTCTTTATCAGTCTTCTACTGTTACTATTGTTTGGTGTTATTACTTCTTCTGCTATTATATATCTATTTACTTCCACTGTGTACTCTTAAAATTATGTTATAGTTTCCCCACTGTCACACCCAAGGCCCTCGCTACTTGTCGGCACCCTCTGGCGTTCAGGGAAATGCGCTTGAGGCCATGTGACCAACCGCGTACGGGAACCTCTGGGTGGATTCTAAAACCGGGACGTTACAGATTGTTTGGTGGGTTTTTATATATATAGGATCATTTATGTAAACAATTGGTGAGGTTTATATGGGTTGATTATTGTATTCTTTCCTTTTTGTGGGTTTGATGTTGTATTTATTGGTTGTATCTCTCTCTCTATCTTAAAATTCACACATGGTTGTAATTGAAATTCATATATTGACTGTAATTTAATTTTTAACCAATTTTTTGTTGGAAATTCTTCACAAACGTGTGTTTTTATACCCTAAATGGTATATTATAATCCTTGACCTATTAGAGGTGGGATTAGAGTGTCAACATTTATATTTCTGTTGACTTATGTAAGTTTTTAAAATTGATTCTCGTCATGATATAGTGGTATCATAGAGAGTACTAGTATATTGTTTTATGTAGAAATATGTATGGGTTTTATTGGGTTGTTGGTATTCAATATATATGACCCTAATATTAAATTTTTTTGGGGAAACATTATATGAACATAGAGGGGCCCTATGATTCTATGCATGGACATTTATTGTTTATTGATCATTACTATTGGAGAAAGTGAAACATATAACTTATTATTATATGAATGTGACATGTATATATAATCATTTATAAGTGATTGGGAATTTACATTATATGAATAATATGATAGGTTATATAAGGAATATTAAGAAAAATCTATATTTATTTTTTCTAGATCCTTCTATTGAGTTTCATCAGATATCATTTATTTTTATAAATATATTAGTTGTTAACCATCTTTAGAGTGTTCATGAGGAGGTATCACATGAACATATTCTATTTTAGTAGTGGGATAATCCAATAGCTCATGTTGTAGAAGATTATTGATTCCGATATATTCAAATATTTAAAAAACATTTATTTCTAATATGATATGGATCTATCATGGATCTAGAGACTAGGTGTGTAATGTACCAGATTTTTCCATGTATTATTTTAAAATTATATGGGAATTATTTCGAGACCAGGCTCTGAAACGGCGTGTAGTTCCGAGGCCCGGTGATCCCAGAAAAAATGTTTGAATTTAATTAAATAATTAAATAACACGCATGTGTGGTTTTCCTGAAAAAGTAAAATAAATTCTGAACGGGTTCTCGGATCATAAATCTGAGGGCACCATTGCATTCAGAGTAGCGAGTTTCCCTTAGGTGAGACCTAACATTGGCTGGCATCGGTCGGTGGTGAAATCTAGTTTTTGGACGTAACCGTAATAAAATATTTAATAAAAATATTTTATTAAATCTTTCTGTAGTGAAATCTCTTAATTATTTTAAATTAAATATTTTGCAGGGGATCATGGTTACAGATCTCATAAACCTAAATTTCCCCTGGAGGCTCTAGAAAGCTCTGGAAGAAACCCCCAACGCGGTGATGACGTTCTTGATGAGTTCACTGGTGACGACGACGTGACAACCAGATCTTCACCAACAAACGCCGCAGATCTAGGTAGGATGTTTGATTTTGGTTTCCTTTCCCCGTTCATGATTCCTACGATGAACGCGGAATAATCCACGAACAGATTAGCCCACAGATCAATCATATTTGCGGGATGAGATTTTTGTGGTGATTTTGGGGATTTATTCTTGAAGGTTATTTTGGTTTCATTTAGCCTTCTAATGGTGATGAACCAAGATCGACACGAACATCGATCGAGGTTCATCCCTCTTGATTTGTTGTTCCTTTTCTTCCCCGATTTCTCGCGTTCTTCATGTGTGTTCTACATGTTCTTCACGGAGATATGAACGATGGATCGTTGTGCATGCATTGTGCAATGAAATGATCCCAAATTGAAGATCTGGCATCGGGACAACCCCACAGAGGTGATACTGCGGTGGCAATGGACGGATCAAAGCGGATCAGAAGATATCATTCTTCGAACGATTTCCACACGGGTGACCAAAATCGGATTTCAGAGCCGATCGAAGGCCTGAAACCCACAGATTCGGCATCACGACGATGAGGCGACCTAAGATCTCGAGTTTCATGGAAAACAGATGGCATATCGCGAATCCAAAGGTTTGGATGAGGCACGAGGAAGAAGGCGATGATTCTGGAGAAATCCCAACTACACGGCGTGTAGTATGGTCTACATGGTATGTGTTCATTGGCGGACCACCTGGTGTGTACTCCGGGAGTACACAGACATGGGTTGGGTACATGGCCAAGGACACGGTGTGTATACCCTTCCCCAGCCAGACCCAACCAGATACGTGGGATACCCCGTGTACTGGTACACGGGCAAGGTGACACGGGTTGAGGTCATGTATGGGCACATGGCCAGCGTACACGGAGCAAACCCCGGACACTCAGACACGGTGTGTAATCCTTCTACACACCATGTAGTTACTTTTATACGATTAATTTTAAGACATGATCCATGTTACACGGGCAGTACCCAGAGTCAAGGAACACGACGTGTAATCCTACTACACACCGTGTAACCTGTTTTTCCATGGATTGAGCCAGTTGTCTTCTATGACTTGGACTAGTTTCCTTAGGTTTCGTCCCATTGGTCTTTCCCCTAAAGGTTTGCGGTATCATTTCCTACGTATAAGAGTATTATCCCTTCATTGGGACTTCCTGAATAGAGTTGTTGGAATCCCCTCTATGAGACTTAGAGCCAGATCCTCTATTCCTTCGTGGTACCCTAGGTAGAGTTTCTCGGTATCGACATGACCTACTTTACCCAGGCGCCGATCCTCTACTTAGCAGGTTAGTTCAGACTGAGTTGTTGGAATCACTCCACAGCTACTGGTTGTGATCCTCATCTGACGCATCAAGTATCTTCCTTCAGTACTCATGGAGTGAGTTTTCCCAGAACGAGTGCATCATATCTTTCTACAAACTTTGGAGTATGTTCTCCTGATTACGTGCTTTGTAGAATCTTCGAGTTGGATCTTAGTGGTGGTTTCGTGATAGTCGATCGTGTATGAGTATATTTGTATATTCTTGTTATATTTTCTGTAAACATATACTATGTAGAGCTCACTGTATCATTCCTTTATGGTATTTACCTTATTGTATTCATTTGTGGTTTCGGGGTGTCCTACTGGGTATTGTTATACTCACCCCTACATGGTCTTTGCCCGCACGTGTCGTGTCTTGTGCAGACGAGCGAGCCTTTGACAAGATTCTAGGTGGACCTGGACTAGACAGTGCTCAATGAGATCAGGTAGGCCGAGGTTTGTTCCTACGGCTATAGATTGCAGTCCCAGTACCTTTCCTTATAGGTTGGACTTTGTTGCAGACTTTCTTTTGGTGGGCTTGTACTTTTGGCCTAGGGTTTTACATTACTGTACTTTACTTTCCTGTCGTACTCTGTTGGTTGGGATTTTTTTAGTGTATGCATGCATTTCCCTTTTTACTAGTTTTTTACTATTCAGCTTTGTGGGCTTGGAGATGTGTGTGTGTGTACAAGTTTATAGGCAATGCCTCCCATGTTAGTGACATGCCTACTTGGTGCTAGTCACCGGCCCCTAATATATTGGAGGCGGGCTTAGGGAGTTGTGGCATGGGCCCCACTGGGACAGGTCGTGACAGAGTGGTATCAGAGGTGGTTGGTTCTACCTTAGGACCGAGAGTCTGTGAGTTGGTTTGGGGCAACATGTTAAGTTTTTTTATTTTAGCTTTCTGGCCAGGGACCCTAGTGTTGGTACGGGCGGCCGACATATCCATACACCAGGATTCTGATAACATGCTTTTCGACTGATAACATGAGAACACTAGTTGCAGGGGAAAATAATGGTACATGAATCATATAGGAATGAGTTGTGGTTTCCATGTACTTCTTAAGTCAGATCTCTAGATATACTCACTAACTGTGATACATCTTGTTTCTTTACAGGATGCCTCCGCGATGCACACCCTCTAGGATACAATAGATCGATCACGAGGATGACACCCTTAGTGATGAAGCTTTGATACAAGGACCAGATCCCCCAGTTTTACCTTTGGGTGGTGTGCTAGCTATTCCACCACATGTGGAGTAGTGTTTAGTGCCTGCTGTACCAGTAGAGGAGGAGCGCATGCTGAGCGCACTCCACGAGTTTCAGAGATAGATACCCCTCAGGTTTCAAGGAGAGCCTAACCCTCATGCAGTAGAGGACTGGCTTGAGGTAGTGGCTAGAGTCTTCCGTTTGGTCAGGACACCAGCAGACCAGATGGTGATCCTGGCAGTGAGCCTTCTGCAGGGCTTGACAAGGCGATGGTTGAGTTTGGTTTTCCAGACTCATGACGAGGCGACTCTTTCATGGTCAGAGTTTGAGCATCTCTTCAGAGAGGATTTTTCACTGGTTAACCTAAGAGAAGCACGTATACAGGAGCTTCTTCAGCTCCAGCATGGAACCATGATGGTGGGTGACTATTCATCAAGGTTTACTGACCTCTCACGGTACTCGATGGATATGGTCAGTGATCAGTACTTTAGAGCTCCGATTTTTGAGCGGGGCTTACGCAGGGACATCCGAGCTAGAGTCACCCCTATGAGCATTCATACCTATGCTGAGGTGCTCGAGCGGGCTTTGGTGGTTGAGAGATTCTTAGCAGAGCAGAGACAACCAACAGTTGTCGGTAGTGAGCGAGTTGGAGAAGAGACCTCGGCAGTAGGGAGCCGACGTCAGGGACCCAGGCATGGGAGACGTTTTCAGAGGAGATCCCAGGACATGGGATCTGCCGTACAGGGTTCGTAGGGCGCATCCAGCCAGCCTCGAGAGAGGTGATGCTACTCATGTGAAGGCAGGGGACATCTCACTCGAGAGTGTCCGACCCACCGTACTACTGACATGGGAGCAGTAGAGGGACCACCGAGGCAGAGGCAATGTGTTGAGCAGACAGATCCGCGAGGCAGAAGACATGGTAGAGGAGCTGGGAGAGCAGCTGGAGGTGGTCAGCGTTTTGACCCTTTACCACCTCTACACCCAGGAGGTCCAGCCCAGGTTCAGGGAGCAGATGGATAGAGGCAGGGACAACTGCAGGCAACATAGGATTATAACCCAGGTACTCCTAGAATGATTAGAGGTACAATCTGTGTCTTTTCTACTTTGGTAGCTGTGCTGATAGACACAGGTGCTAGTCATTATTTTCTTTCTACTTATCTTGTTCGAGACCCTAAGATTTCAGTTGAGCCATTGACTCGACCCTTACGCTTAGAAACACTGACTGGAGAAGATTCAAAGATCACACACCTTTATAGACAGTGTGACCTGACCCTTGGAGGTGAGAGTTTTGGTTGGAACCTATTGGTGGTAGTGTCGAGGCCTTACGATGTCATTCTTGGTATGGATTGTCTATCCATAGTTCATGCCCAGATTAATTGTTTTAGGCAAAGGGTGCGGTGTGTCCACAGTGATGGAATGCGATTATCCTTCATCGGTGAAAAGGAGACCCAGGCAGCACAGGATGGACTCGTGCATAGCACTACCACAAAACTGGGCAAGGTAGGCACCTGCCTTTATCAACGCTAATGGAAAAGAACTGATAAAGGGGTAGGCCTTTATCAGTGCTAAAAAAGTGCTGATAAATGTACCCTTTATCAGTGCTAAAACAAGAACTAATAAAGGTGTATCCTTTATCAGTGATTTTTTTAGCACTGATAAAGGGTAGATTTATCAGCGCTTTAAATATCCATTTATCAACGCTTTTCTTAGCACTGATAAAGGTTACATTTATCAACGCTTTTCTTAGCATTGATAATATTTATTATATACATTAAATAAAAAACACATGTTATAACTATATATATATATAATTAAATAATTATAAGATTAATAATAAATATATTTATTAGATTTTTAGATTTATTTATTCATTAAATTTTAGATTTATTAATTAGTTATATTTAATATATATATTTATTATATTTGATTATATTTAATGTATTTGTTTTATTTATAAATATATAATACTTTTTAATATATATGTATAATTAAAATTATTGAATATATATGTGTTTTCCAATGAATTGGGGTCAATGAATATATCATACATGTGTATATATATATGTTCATGAGTAATGTTCATTTATAGATTATAATTACATATCACATTGATGTGTTATTGATTTATAATTCATTATTTTACCCATATAATATATATGTTCTAAAAAATGTACACTTATAATTAAAATTAAATTATATTTAAATAATAAATATATATTTTATTATATTTTCAATGATATATATATAAATATACCATTCAAATAATTTTATAAGTATAAGTACAAATATATTTATTTATAGTTATAATTATTAATATATATATATATATATTTATCATAAATATCATTTTAAATAAATATATAATAATATAAAAAAATTATTAAATTTATACATTTATCAACGCTTTTATTAGCGCTGATAAAGAGTGTCTTTATCAGTGCTAAAATGAAAAGTGCTGATAAAGTCCAATATTTATCAGCGCTAAAAAAGCACTGATAATGGGGGTATTTATCAGCGCTTTTCATTTTAGTGCTGCTAAAGACCCCCTTTATCAGCGCTTTTTACTAGCACTGATAAAGGTCTACACGGGATTTATAAAATTCACCGGGTCCTCCTCCTCCTCCCCGCACCCTATCAAGATTTCGCGGAAGCCCTACCCTATGCCGCTGCCTCCTCTCCGCCGCTGCCTCCTCTCCACCGCGACCGCCGTCTCCTTCTCTTTCTCCTCCACCGCGGCCGACGCCTCCTCCTTTTCCTCTATCACCTACCTCTATTCCTCCTCCTATGCCATGGCCTCCTTCTCCTTCTCCATCTCCTCCGCTGCAGCCTCCTTCTCCTTCTCCTCCGCCGCCTCCTCCTCCTCTTCGCTGCCGCCTCCTCCTCCTCCACCAACACCTCCTCCTCCTCCTCCTCCTCCTCCTCCTCCTCCTCCCCCTCCTTCGTCTACTCTGCTGCCTCTGCTTCCTTCACTACCTCTGCTACCTCCGAACTGCCTCTGCTACCTCCGCTGCCTCCGCGCTGCCTCCGCGCTGCCTCTACTACCTCCGTTGCATCCGTTGTCGATGCCTCCTCCTCCTCTTCCATCGGGTCCTCCTCCTTAAGGTGAGTAAAATTTAATTTTAATGAATTAATTATGTTTTCATTTATTGTCAATATTGAGATTAATTATGATTTGGCGTGATTCTTGTGTGTGATGCTTGCGTGTGTGACAATTCATCAGGATTTTTGGTGTAAACCAAATGACTATTACCTTTATAGAATCCTGAATGATTAGTCTAATTAGATTCCTTGGATAGAACAAATGTGAGTAAATATTTTTGGAATCTTATATAGGATGACATACTATGTAGTATAATGTTTTTAATGGATCATTTGATTACAAGGTGTTGCAGTTGGTATGTTTTAAACCATTGATTACCTTGGAGTAAGGGGTGTATTTATATTTTATATATAGATTTGATTACTATAACCTAAAATAACATATGTAGGTGTTTGGTTGGTTAATGATAAAAGATAGTTCTGTCTCATGGGTTTTATTAATGGATGAATAAAAGTATATGGTTCAAGAGATAGAGGATCCATTTAGACGTACATCCTATGATACAAAAGGGATAAGACTTAAGTGAATGGCTTATATAGGTCGGTTGAGGGTCCATTGGGATATTTAAGTGCCCTTGATGGTTTGGGGTAATTAATGAGTTTTGTGGTTTGAAGAATCCCCTCAATAAGTGAATTGAAAAGGGTGATATGAAATTTTATCTTAGTAAAGTCATGATCATAGTAGAATTTTTATTACACTAAGAGTAGGAGTATTCCCACCAACCATTCTACATTTTGGTATGGCGAGTAGATGGAGTAAAAATCGGAAACATATTATTACTATCTTCAAAAAGAAATTTAGTCATGGGTTTTAGATGTATTTTACCAATATATTTATTGAAAACATTATCATATATGGGTTAGCGGATCATTAAAGGTGAGAAAATATGAAAAATGTATGTTTTTTGTGGATAACAAGTGTCCCAGAACAAGGAAGACGTGATTACACTTTTATGGGAGTGTTCCAAATGAAGATGTTCACTCTAGTGTAAGATATCACACTATAGTAGGACTGGTGTAACTATAAAGGGTTTGAGATGTAGGAGAGACATATTGTAATATGGAAAATTTAACTATAATGGATGTCTCTAAGGGAATATGAAGAGATAATTTCATTGAGATACATAGATCATGAAAATAAATGTTGCAATGGTTTGGGGGTCCAATGGTATCAATATGTAATGAAAAGGATCACACAATAATAGTGTTATTTCATACTATAGTTTATTGTTCATTATTAATTGGTGTATCATTGTTTAAAGGGATTTTTTAGACCATGCCACAACTATAAGGGTCACACCATGAATGGTATTCTATAGATAGTGGTAAATATGAGCAGACATGAATCACATTTCATGATATGTTATGTTAGGCCATAAAGGTGGTGAAGGATATTTGGGATTTAGTTTCTAAGTCATTTGGAATTAGGATTTATTCCCCATGGAAATAATTCACATAAAAGAACATTTAATCTCTATAAATATAGTGTTACATGACCCGAATCAATGATTTGGTTTCAATGAAGAATCCTTCAGTTACCCAACCATTCAATCCATGAACTATTCCAATGATGGTTTAGTCAACATTTGAGGAGAATAATTGTGGTGCACACACAATCCAAATTCTATAGGCACTTGTGGTCGACGAAGGGGAAATCAATGAACTTATAGATTTAGATCATTATATCGTGTACATGAGACTATATGGTTATATCCTTACTCTGTTCATTATTCTTATTGATAATAAATGAAGAACAAGATTCAGGACATCATGAACACTAAGGATAAGAAAATTTCTAACAAGAGTTTGTGAACCATGTAATTATCCCACCCATCGCCTTGTAGCAAGGGATACAATGTTCAATATGCATAATGACACGCTACACTCCAGACCACTTCCAACTGATCATGTCAAAGTGTCGATTAACGTTGCTCATGAGCCAAGCGCCGAGCTACCCGTTCCAAATGACGACGACGACATTCATACGGTGGAAAAAGCTGTTGGAACATTCATTGCATGGCTGTCGAATCTTGTGAAAAAACATGTCGAACATGAGGTATTAATTTCCAATTCATTTTTCAAGCAGAAACTTTAACATTTAATTATAAAAGGGATGAAATGATGAATGCTATTAGAGAAGGACAAAAGGAACGAGCTAAAACGAAATAACGGCTCAAAAGGATCAACCAACCGATCAAAATGATCTACTGAGGGCACCTTCACCCCGCACGTTCTATATCCACATTTAATATCATTGCAAACTCATGTGGATACAAAAATGAAAGACGAAAATAATCACATAATTTTTTGTGAAAAATATATATTCGGAGAGGAAACATTATATTTCGTTAGTGCTGATGCTATAGATGAAATCATCACATACAACTGGCTAGGAACCTCAGTTATAAATGTATACATGAGGTATGTTTTTATGATTTGATTTTATAGAAGCTGATATACTATGATAATTATGGCTAAATACATTTCATATTTTTTTCAGGAATATATATGAAAAACAATTGAAGGGATTTTCCCGTGAATACAAATTTGGACTCGTTAGTCCTCACACCATGTCTACACAACAAAAAGAAATAGATTCTGATTTTCAGGCTGAATTAATGTCAAACCTGCTCAAAACGTTTCAATGGAAAATTACTACTGACAGGATCTTTTTAATACCAACGTTGCAGGGGTAAAACCCTAAATTTTAATAATATCAATTATATTTTCATTTCTATCATTACTTAATACTTTTTGTATTTTTAGGAAGCATTGAATGCTCATTGCAGTCAATTTGGATACTCTATAGATTTATTTTCTAGATTCACTGCATGGATATCCAACAAACCGACCACACATGATGGTGATTGTCAATTTTTAATACACTAGATCCAAAATTTTAGAACTAAATATCTAGTTATATAATTTATATTATCTTTTAATGAGGATTCTGTTATGATAGGGCGGTGTATGAATATCGTCTAAAGGCTGGAATGAATCTAGGGTACAAGGACGAAAAGGTGCACGAGATCTACAAATGAAAAAGTATCAGGGTATATATAATTATAATGTACTATCCTATTACATATCAAAATAGATTACTTATTTTTCTCGATGTTTCTGCAGTGTCCGAAACAAAAAAACAGAAAGGACTGTGGTTATTATGTTTGTAAATTTATGAAAGAGATCATATTTCATGAAAAAACTAGCATCCCTGAAGAGGTATTTTTGAAAATAATTACTAGTTCATTTAAAAAATTTATTAATCCTGTGTGTATTTATATTTTTTTAGTACTACTATGACTGTCGTAAAAACTCCTATTCACAAGATTATATAGATGTGTTTAGAAACGAATGGGCAGCGTACCTGATGGAAGAATATAAACAAATAGAATAATGAAGGTGAATTTATACTACTTATGTAATCTTTATATGATCATTGATATATCCATTTTTTACACTTATTTAGCATCTATGGTCACCCTTTATTATGTTTCATATCCTTAGATTATGAAAAATGGTTTTAGAAATGATTTTAGTTTCTAGTAAAGAATAACTTAATGAGAGAATCTTATGAACTAATGACATACAGAAAACTGAGCAAACACATCCGGATTGTTTTGTTACTTGAGGATAATGATCCATGAGTCATTTGTGATGTGTACGAATTGACCACACCTCAATTTGACACACAGTGTGACCGGTATGGCTAAAAGTGTCTGATATCAATTTCAAAATGACATTTACTTTATAAAACAACACAAGTGACATATGGAAAACTGAGAAAAGACATTCAGATTGTTTTGATATTTTATGAAAACGATCCATGATTCATTTCTGAGGTGTACGAATTGATCGCACCTCAATCCGACACACGGTGTGACCGGTATGGCTAAAAGTGTCTGATATCAGTTTGAAATTGACATTAACTTTAGAAAACAACACAAGTGACATACGGAATACCGAGAAAACATGTTCAAATTGTTTTGATACTTTAGGAAAATGATCCATGAGTCATTTTTGAGGTGTAAGAATTGACCACACCTGAATCTGATGCACGATGTGACCGGTATGGATAAAAGTGTCTAATATCAATTTGAAATTGACATTAAATTTAGAAAACAACACAAGTGACATACAGAATACTGATAAAACACATTCGGATTGTTTTGATACTTTAGGACAACGATCCATGAGTCATTTTTGAGGTGTACAAATCGACCGCACCTCATTATGACACACGGTGTGACCTGTATGGCTAAAAGTGTCTGATATTAGCTTGAAATTGACATTAACTTTAGAAAACAACACAAGTGACATACGGAATACCAAGAAAACGTGTTCAAATTGTTTTGATACTTAAGGAAAATGACCCATGAGTCATTTTTGAGGTGTAAGAATCGACATAACCTTAATTCGACGCACATTGTGACCGGTATGGATAAAAGTGTCTGATATCATTTTGAAATTGACATTAACTTTAGAAAAAAACACATGTGACATACGGAATACTGAGAAAATGTGTTTGGATTGTTTTGGTACTTTATAACAACAATCCATGAGTCATTTTTGAGGTGTAAGAATTGACCGCACCTCAACCTGACACACGGTGTGACCGGTATGACTAAAAGTGTCTGATATCAGTTTGAAATTGACATTAACTTTAGAAAAAAACACAAGTGACATACGAAATACTGAGAAAATGTGTTTGGATTGTTCTGATACATTAGGACAACGATCCAAGAGTCATTTTTGAGGTTTAATAATCGACCGTACCTTAATCTGACGCACAGTGTGACTGGTATGGCTAAAAGTGTCTGATATCAGTTTGAAATTAACATAAACTTTTGAAAACAACACTACTGACATACTAAATACCAATAAAACTCATTCATATTGTTTTGATACTTTAGGAAAACGATCCATGAGTCATTTTTGAGGTGTACGAATCAACCTCACCTCAACCCGATGCATGCTGTGACCAGTATGGCTAAAAGTGTCTGATATCAGTTTGAAATTGACATAAACTTTAGAAAACAACACAAGTGACAGATAGAATACCAAGAAAATGTGTTCTTATTGTTTTGATACTTTATTAAAATGATCCATGAGTCATTTTTGAGGTGTAAGAATAGACCACACCTCAATCCGACTCACGGTGTGATCAGTATAGCTAAAAGAGTCTGATATCAATTTGAAATTGACATAAACTTTAGAAAACAAAATTACTGACATACGGAATACTGAGAAAATGTGTTTGGATTGTTCTGATACTTTAAAAAAACGATTCATGAGTCATTTGTCAGGTCTAATAATTGAACTCACATAAATCCGACGCACAGTGTGACCGATATGGCTAAAAGTGTCTGATATCATTTTGAAATTGACATAAACTTTAGAAAACAACACAAGTGACATACTAAATACTGAAAAAAAGCATTCATATTGTTTTGATAATTTAGGACAACGATCCATGAGTCATTTTTGATGTGTAAAAATCAACTTCACCTAAATCCGACGCACGATGTGACCGGTATGACTAAAAGTGTCTGATATAAGTTTCAAATTGACATAAACTTTAGAAAACTACACTAATGACATACATAATACTGAGAAAATGCATTCAGATTGTTTTGATAATTTAGGAAAAGGATTCATGAGTCATTTTTGACGTGTATGAATTTACCGCACCTCAATCCGACACATGGTGTGACCGGTATGGCTAAAAGTGTCTGATATCAGTTTGAAATTGACATTAACTTTAGAAAACAACACAAGGACATATGGAAAACCAAGAAAACATGTCTGTATTGTTTTGATACTTTAGGAAAATGATCCATGAGTCATTTTTTAGGTGTAAGAATCGACGACACCTCAATCCGATGCACGGTGTGACCGGTATGGCTAAAAGTGTCTGATATCAGTTTGAAATTTACATTAACTTTGGAAAACAACACAAGTGACATACCGAATACCGATAAAACATGTTTAGATTGTTTAGATACTTTAGGAAACAATCCATGAGTCATTTGTGATGTGTAAGAATCGACCACACCTTAATCCGATGCACGGTGTGACCGGTATGGCTAAAAGTGTCTGACATCAGTTTGAAATTGAGACAAACTTTAGAAAACAACACTAATAACATACAGAAAACTAATAAAACGCATTCAGATTATTTTTATACTTTATGAAAAAGATCCATGAGTCATTTTTTAGGTGTATGAATTGACCGCACCTCAATCCGATGCATGGTGTGACCGGTATGGCTAAAGGTGTCTAATATCAGTTTCAAATTGACATAAAATTTAGAAAAAAACACAAGTGACATACAGAATACTGGTAAAATGAGTTCGTATTGTTTTTATAATTTAGTACAATGATCCATGAGTCATTTTTGAGGTGTAAGAATCAACCGCACCTCAATCCGATGCACAGTGTGACCGGTATGGCTAAAATGGTCTGATATCAGTTTCAAATTGACATAAACTTTAGAAAACAACAATACTGATAAAATGCATTTGTATTGTTTTTATACATTAGGAAAATGATCCATGAGTCATTTGTGAGGCTTACAAATTTACCGCACCTCAATCTGACATACGGTGTGAACGGTATGGCTAAAAGTGTCTGATATCAGTTTGAAATTGACATTAACTTTAGAAAACAACACAAGTGACATACAGAATACTGAGCAAACACATTCGGATTGTTTTGATACTTTAGTAAAAAGATCCATGAGTCATTTTTGAGGTGTACGAATTTACCTCATCTCATTCCGATGCACAGTGTGACCGGTATGGCTAAAAGTGTCTGATATCAGTTTGAAATTGACATTAGCTTTAGAAAAAAACACAAGTGACTTATGAAATACTGATCAAACGCATTCGAATTGTTTTGATACTTTATGAAAATGATCCATGAGTCATTTTTGACGTGTACGAATCAACCGCACCTCAATCTGATGTACAGTGTGACCAGTATGGCTAAAAGTGTCTGATATCAGTTTGAAATTGACATAAACTTTAGAAAACAACACAAGTGACATAAGGAAAACTAAGAAAACACGTTCGGATTGTTTTGATACTTTAGGAAAACGATCCATGAGTAATTTTTGATCTGTATGAATCAAATATATCTCAATCTGATGCACGTTGTGACCGGTATGGCTAAAAGTGTCTGATATCAGTTTCAAATTGACATAAACTTTAGAAAACAACATTATTGACATACAGAATACTGAGAAAATGTGTTCAAATTGTTTTGATACTTTAGGAAAACTATCCATGAGTCATTTGTAAGGTGTAAAAATTGACCGCACCTCAATCTAATGCACGATGTGACCGGTATGGCTAAAAGGGTCTGATATCAGTTTGAAATTGACATAAACTTTAGAAAACAACACTACTAACATACGTAATACAGAGAAAATGTGTTTGGATTGTTTTTATACTTTAGGAAAATTATCCATGAGTCATTTGTGACGTGTACAAATCCATCACACCTCAATCCGATGCACGGTGTGCCCGGTAAAGTTTTCATTAGATAAAGAATTTTTATTTATTAAATGAGATAAATCATCCAAAAACATATTGATTTTACATTATTCCCTTTCATTGTTATAAGAATGAAAACATTTGAGTTTATCATTTATATATTTTAGTTTCACATTTCCATATTAATGTATTCTTTCATATTAATTTTTTAATTTATTTCATTATTGTATGACTAACATAATATTTGTTTTCTTATATAGGTGAATTTTTTTCCTTGAGTTTGGATGCTTTTTTCGGCAACAAATACCGTGGACGATAATTTTTGAGAGCGGATCACGAATATCAAAAGATGAAACATTAATGTTTATAACTGTTGTTGGATAATTGTAATTGTAACGATGTAAAACATTGTTTGAAATGTATATAGTAGTGTGTTTTTTTGTATTCATGATGTTAAGTAAATGTATATAGCATTGTTTGTCAAAATATTGTGTGAAGGTGCTATTTTGTGGAGGTGTGCAGGTCCTATTTTGTGAAGATGTGCTGGTTTGTGCAGGCATGTAGGTGTGTAGGTGCTGGTTCTGCAGGTGCAGGGGAAGGTGCCTTTATCAGTGCTTTTTTGAGCGCTGATAAAGGACACCTTTAACGGTGCTAAAAGAGCACTGATAACGGGACCTATTATCAGTGCTCAAGTTAGCGCTGATAAAGGAACCCCTTTATCAGTGCTAGAAAAGCGCTGTTAATTCTAGGGTAGATGGGGGGGGGGGGTCCCCTTTATCAGCGCTCCAAAAAACACTGATAAAGGGGACCCCCTTTATCTACGCTGGCATTAACAATGTTTTTATAGCACTGTTAATGCCGGTTTTTAGCACTGATAAAAGGCCAAGTTGTAGTAGTGTAGGAAGGTACAACTGATTTTACATCAGTAGGCTAGCCTAGCCCTTGGCGCAGTAGATGTTACGAGTTTCCATTTTCCAGCAGTAGTGGCTGAGTATGAGGACGTCTTTCCGGAGGATGTCCCCAGACTACGTCATCGTCGGAAGATAGATTTCTTCATTGAGTTGCAACCTGGGAAGACACCGATATTAGAATCAACATATTATATGGATATTGCAGAGATTCGTGAGCTTAGAGTGCAGCTAGAAGACTTGTAGAGGAATGGATTTGTGAGACCCAGTGTTTCACCCTGGGCGGCCCCAGTGTTGTTTGCCAAGAAGGCAGACGAGAGCTTGAGGCTATGTGTGGATTACCGACGCTTGAATCAGGTGACCGTGAAGAACCGGTATCCACTATCGAGGATCGATGACCTCTTCGACCAGTTTAGAGGGGCACAATGGTTCTCGAAGGTTGATCTACGATCAGGCTATCACGACTTGTGAGTATAGGATGAGGATATACTGAATACGACTTTCAAATGTCGCTATAGTCACTATGAGTACTTGGTGATGCCCTTCGGCGTGGCGAACGCCCCGATAGTGTTTATAAGACTCATGAACCAGATCTTTCAGCCCTATTTAGATTGGTTCATGGTGGTCTTCATCGATGATATCCTTGTGTACTTTGCGTTTGAGGAGGAGAACACGAGGCACCTAAGGAAGGTTCTGGACACACTCCGAGAGCACCAGTTTTACGGGAAACTCTCGAAGTGTCAATTCTGGATATATGAGATCCACTTTCTAGGACACGTTATCTCAGCAGATGGTGTAGTAGTGGACCCAACCAAGGTAGAGGCAGTGTTAGCATGGGAGCCACCCCGGAGCGTGATGGAGGTGTGGAGTGTCCGTGGGTTGGCAGACTACTATTGGAGATTCATTCCTGATTTCTCCAGGATTTCAGCACCCATGATAACTTTGACCTGAAAGGGGAAGCATTTCCTGTGGACCGAGAGATTCCAGCAGGATTTTCAGCAGTTGATACAGAGTCTGACGAGAACCCCGATCTTGATACTACCAGAAGAGTGTGTCGAGTACGGAGTGTTCTGCGATGCATCAGGAACCGGGCTTGGTTGTGTCCTCATGCAGAGGCAAGCAGTTATTGCCTATGGCTCACGTTAGTTGAGGCCACACAAGCAGAACTACGTGACCCATGGTCTTGAGTTGGAAGCGGTAGTCTTTTCATTGAAGATGTGGTAGAACTACCTGATGGGCAATCGATTTATCGTATACTCTGATCACAAGAGTCTCAGACATATATTTTCTTAGAAGGATCTGAATTTGAGACAGAGGTAGTGGCTTGAGTTCCTCTAGGATTACGACTTTGAGATCATTTATAATCCTTGTATGGGAAACATTGTGGCAGATGCTCTTAGCAGGAAATCCAGTTCCAGTTGCTGGGTGGGGCGATGAGGCAATTGTCCTCTTTAAAGATATCCTTCGTGGATAGAGATGAGGGAACTTACCTTCAGTCGATGATTGTTACCCCTCCACTCTTACAGTGAGTCAGGGAAGCATAGCCGGAGGATGCTAGCTGTGAGACTCTACGTGCTCAGATGTCTGCAGGTGATGTTGCCGATGGATATTCCAAAGGTGGGGAGAACGTTGTTCTTTTTAGAGGATACATAGTAGTACCAGTGACGTTGCAGGAGGAGGTTCTTAGGGAGTTCCATACATCTCCTTTGTCAGTGCATCCAGGCATGGAAAAGATGTACCAAGACCTCTGACGTCAGTTCTGGTGGCCAGGAATGAAGAAGAGTGTGGCAGAGTTTGTTTCTCAGTGCCTTACTTTTCAGCAAGTAAAGGCTGAGCACCAGGTTCTAGCAGGTTAGACTCATCCCCTTGAGGTGACAGAGTGAAATTATTATGGGATATCCATGGACATTGTGACGGGTTTACCACGCACGTCTAGGGGACACGATGCCATCTGGGTGATTGTTTAATGACTCACCAAGTCGGCCCACTTCCTATCCATATGAGAGAAGAGTTCATTAGAGAGATTGAGACACCTCTACATGCAAGAGATAGTTCAACTTCATGGAGTTCCATCAACGATCGTCTCAGATCGTGATGCTCGTTTCACATCTCGTTTGTGGAAGGGATTGCAGGAAGCTTTTGGGACTTAGTTATGCTTGAGCACAACGTTTCATCCTTAGACTGATGGTCAGACAGAGCGGACCATCCGAGTTCTAGAGGATATGATACAAGCTTGCATACTTGACTTCAGTCTTAGTTGAGAGGATCACCTACCACTGGTGGAATTTGATTATAACAACAGTTATCATTCCACTATTGGTATGACACCATTTGAGGCTTTGTATGGGCGACCTTGCAGGTCACCACTTTGCTGGACTGACCCATGAGAGTCAGTACTCATGGGCCTAGAGATGGTGCGAGCTACTATAGAGAAGGTGCAAGTCATCCAGGAGTGGATGAAGACTGCACAGAGTCAGCATAAGTCTTATGCCGACAGGAGACGGAGGCCCTTGGAGTTCGAGGAGGGAAACCATGTGTTTCTTTGGGTCTCACCTCAATGGGGATTGGGGATATTTGGCCGAGGAGGCAAGCTATCTCCAAGGTTTGTCAGCCCTTTTTATATTATGAGTAAAGTTGGCGAGGTTTCATACCACTTGTCTCTACCTCCTTAGATAGACTGGTTACACAACGTCTTCCATGTGTCGCAACTACGGAGGTACGTGCATGATCCATCGCAAGTTATCGACTGGGGAAAGCTGGACATCGATGATGGAGAGACCTTTGCTGAGTACCCAGTGGAGATCGAGGATTGGTAGAAGAAGATCCTTCGTGGGCGAGCTATTCCCTTAGTTCCTATCCGGTGGCAGCACGGGAATCTCTAGGAGAGCACATGGGAGCAGGAGGCTCAGATTCATGTGCAGTACCTACATATTTTTGAGTATCCTTTTCTTTGTCTTTTTGGGGACATAAATCCCTAAGGTGGGGAGGATGTAATGTCCCGGATTTTTTGATGTATTATTTTAATATTATATGGGAATTATTTTGAGACTAGGCTCTGAGACGGCGTGCAGTTCCGAGGCCCGGTGATCCCGGAACAAATGTTTTAATTTAATTAAATAATTAAATAACACGCGCATGTGCTTTTCCTAAAAAAGTGGAATAACTCCTAAACTGGTGCTCCGATCAGAAATCCGCGGGCACCATTCTGTTTAGAGCAGCGAGTTTCCCTTAGGCAAGACCTAACATCGGCTGACATAGGTCAGTGGTGAAATCTAGTTTTTGGACGTAACCATAGTAAAATATTTAATAAAAATATTTTATTAAATCTTTCTGTAGTGAAATATCTTAATTATTTTAAATTAAATATTTTTTAAGGGATCAGGGTTACAGATCTCATAACCCTAAATTTCCCCTGGAGGCTTTGGAAATCTCTGGAGGAAACCCACAATGCGGCGATGATGTTCTTGATGAGTATTCCGGAGACGACGACGTGAAGACCAGATCTTCGCCAACGAACGTCGTGGATCCAGGTAGGATGTTTGATTTTGGTTTCCTTTCCTCGTTCTTGATTCCTACGATGAACACAGACTAATCCATGAATAGATTATCCCATGGATTAATCGTATTTGAGGGATGGGCTTTTTGCAGGGATTTTGGGGATTGATTCTTAAAGGTTATTTTGGTTTCATTTCTAATTATAATGGTGATGAACCAAGATCGACACGAACATCGATTGAGGTTCGTCCCTCTCAATTTTTTGTGCCTTTCTTCCCCGATTTCTGGCGTTCTTCGTGTGCGTTCTATGAATTATTCACAAAGATATGAAAAATGGATCGTTGTGCATCTGTTGTGTGACGCAACAATCCCAAATTGAAGATCTGGCATCGAGACAACCCCACGGAGGTGCGACTGCGGTGGAGATGGATGGATCGAAGCGGATCAGAAGATATCATTCTTCAAATGATTTCCTCACGGGTGACCATAATCTGATTTTAAAGCCGATCGAAGGCCCAAAACCCACGTATTCGGCATCATGAGTATGAGGTGACTTGAGATCTCGAGTGTCATGGAAAACAGATGGCAGATTGTGAATCCGGAGGTTCGGCCAAGGCGCGAGGAAGAAGGCGACGATTCTAGAGAAATCCCGACTACACGACATGTAGTATGGGCTACACGGCGTGTTGTTCGTCGGCGGACCACCTGGCATGTACTCTGGTAGTACACAGACATGGTTTGGGTACACGGCCAAGGACACGGCATGTATACCCTTCCCTGACCAGACCCGACCAGATACACGGGATACCCCGTGTACTGGTACATGGGCAAGGTGACATGGGTTGAGGCCATGTACAAGGACATGGCCAGTGTACACGGAGCGAACCCCAGAAACTCAGACACATCGTGTAATCCTTTTATACTCCGTGTAGTTACTTTTATACGACGAGTTTTAAGACATGGTCTGTGTTACATGAGCAGTACCTGGAGTCAAGGAACACGACGTGTAACCCTACTACATGCTTTGTAACATGTCCTTCCATGGTTTGAGCCAGTTGTCTTCTGTGACTTGGACTAGTTTCCTTAGGGTTTGTCCCCTTGGTCTTTCCCCTAAAGGTTTCCGGTATCATTTCCTACGTACAAGAGTATGGTCCCTTTAGCGGGACTTCCTGAATAGAGTTGTTTGAATCCCCTCTATGAGGCTTAGAGCCAGATCCTCTATTCCTTCATGGTAACCTAGGTAGAGTTTCTCAGTATCGACGTGACATACTTTACCCGGGCGACGATCCTCTACTTAGCAAGTTATTTTAGACTGATTTGTTGGAATCACTCCATAGCTACTGGTTGTAATCCTCATCTGATGCATCAAGTATCTTTCTTCAGTACTCGTGGAGTGAGTTCTCCCAGAATGAGTGCATCGTATCTTTCTGCAAACTTAGGAGTATGTTCTCCCAGTTACGTGCTTTGTGGAATCTTTGAGATGGATCTTAGTGGTGGTTTCACGACAGTCGATTGTGCATGAGTATATCTATATATTCTTGTTATATGTTCTGTAAACATAAACTGTGTAGAGATGACTGTATCATTCCTTTCTAGTATTTACATTGTTTTATTCCTTTGTGGTTTCGGGGTGTCCTACTGGGTATTGTTATACTCACCCCTGCATGGGCTTTTCTCGCATGTGTCGTGTCTTGTGCAGACGAGAAAGCCTTTGACAAGATTCTTGGTGGACTAGGACCGGACAGTGCTCAGTGAGATCAGGCAGGCTGAGGTGTGTTACTACAGATACAGATTGTAGTCCCAACACCTTTCCTTACAGGTTGGACTTTGTTACAGACTTTATTTTGGTGGGCTTGTACTTTTGGCCCAGGGTGTTACATTCCTGAACTTTACTTTCCTGTCATACTCTTTTGGTTGGGATTTTTTTAGTGTATGCATGCATTTCCCTTTTTATTAGTTTTTACTATTCATCTTTGTGGTCTTGGAGATGTGTGTGTGTGTGTGTGTACAGGTTTATAGGCAATGCCTCCCATGTTAGTGACATGCCTACTCAGTGCTAGTCACTGGCCCCTGGCCTATTGGAGGCGGGCTTGGGGAGTTGAGGTATAGGCCCCACTGGGATGGGCTGTGATAAGGTGATACATAGAGGATGTGGTTATAGAATTTTGACTGGTTTGGATACCAATTGAGTGTTGGATACTATTAAAAATAGGTTTATTATGGGGGAATGATTTATAGTGATGGATGACATATTTAGGAGATCATGATATGTCTATTGTTCAATGGTCACATATATATGAACATGTTTTGAATGAGTTTTTTATCCCACATAGAGATGATACCCTAAGTTTTGGGGTATGGTGAATTATTGTTTTTAAATTTAAAATTAATCCCTCCAATGATCTTCTTACATTAATAGTAAAAACACATCTCTCTTTCTAATAGCAAATGATTAAAATAATTTCTATGATATAATAAAATATTTCTTGGTTCACTCCCACTATACTCTATTGAATCCTCGCTACACCCTTAAATAAGAAATATTCACTATCAAAATAAGTGAATACACTAATCATTATGAATCCAAAAAAAAAATTAAATCTTAATTTGTATGATAATAAGCTATATCATTATCATGTTGAGGAACTACTTCTTATTATTTGGATTCATGTGTCAATGAGATACTTTTCTATCATGTATTCAACACTTGTGCCCTCTAAATAAATTATTCTCCTAATTAAACCTCTCTATCATCCACCTATATCTATATCCATTTTCTCTACATTATTAGAATATTCAATGTGTTGGATCTCTCTATTATTCATATCCACCATGACCATGAAACATGTCCTATCTCTTTATTATATTTCCAAAACTATCCAATATGATCAAATGATATCTATTTATCTGATTTCAAAACATCCAAAATAAATGGATTTATAATACTTAAAAATCGACTAACACATATTACAATGTAGTGTAATAAGGTATAATGTAGCATACTCAATTAAAATTTTATATCTTCATAACTGTTTTGTAAAATCCATGATAATATTCCCCAATATATATAGTTAACAAATGAAAATATATAATTAATAAATATATTGTGGGGTCACCAAATTATTTATGGAATAATGGATTTCTTTCAAAAAGGTTTTGTCCTTTAGTTATGGTGTGAAAACATATACCATAATGATCATCCCAGTAACCCTTAAGAAAAGGATTCTACCAAAATAACTTGGGGATATTGTGGTATAATATTTAAAATAAAATACTTATATATATATATATATTCATTAAAAATCAATCTTAGATATAAAATCACAATACCTAATTTATGAATTATATAATAATAAATTCATTACCATATATTTAAATTTTTTAGTAAATAATTAATGTGTAATATTAAATCATCAATCCTTAGTGATAGAATTGAAATAACACATAATTAATGTAAAATGTATTCAATAGGTTTTAATATATATATTAATAATTTTTTTTCAAACTTCACCTATGCCTAAATATAATTGTAACTAGAATTAAATTTTAATATGATTTTATATTTTCTACCTAAAACCTATTTAACTTACATTAATATAAAAATAGTTCTAAAAAATAAATTCTCAAACATTTTTGAAGTATTTTTAATTATATTTAGGAATAAATAAATGTCAAAAATTCACACTTGTTTTTTTCTAACAATCCCTCACTCTAGGTTTACTAAACATTTAATTATTTATACACAATAATATTCCATGATAAATTAAATTGGTAGAAATCTCCATAAACATATGATTCTAATTTATATAATATTCAATGATTCATAAATCATTCATAAAAATATCACATTATTCATACTAATCATGATAAATAAGTGTCAAAGGAAATGTTATCCTTGAGAGGTTCACGAATATCCCACTCTTTAATAATTTTTTGGAACTTCAAAAACTCAATAAATTCATCCCAAGATTAAAGCATAATTTACTCATCACTAAACCATATTCAATGGAAAATAATCCCTATATTATGTAACCAATTTGAGTAAATTGGTATATATATCCCCTTTAAACACATTATCCATTTGTATTACAAAATAACTAGTTTATTTATCACCCTTTTTTATAAACCCTAGAGAAATTCTCCAAGGTTCTTATTGGGAATCAATAACTCTATGTGATATAAATTGATAGAAACAAGACATTAATAACATATTCACAAACTATTCATTTATTGATATCACTTCGTAACTTTTTAATTGTGTATTAGTATTCATTGAAAACCTTATTATGATAATAACATGTTAGGGAGTGAGGCTTCCTTATCCATAACCATCATGTAAGTGATCACAATTTAACCCCAATTTCTAATCTATACTTATGAAAAATCTATATGTATTGTGAATTTATAATGATATATAAAACTAAATATATTCTCTACAAAATCTATACTTTAACTATTTCTTTTATCTTGTATCCTTGCATCAATATTGAATCATCATTATATTTTGTAATATATATCTCATTGTTTAAGTGTATTTCATTCCCCATGTCAAAAAATTTATATTCACATAATCAATTTTTTTCTAAGGCCTTAAACTACCAAGATATATATCTATAAATATCTTTGCCTCCAATTTTGGATTTATTAGAGGAAATAATATCAAAGACATCATCATTTCAAACTCTTATTTTTGGGACATTATCATATTTTATTAACCTCAAAAAATTATTTATTCCCATGAAATGGGAAGTACATATGTGTTTAAAAATATAAAATAAATCTTGTTTTATTTAAATTTGAGTCATATCCAATACTATATACATTTTAAACTATTTCTTGTTGATATAATTATGTTAATTCACACCAATTTTGGGTGAATAAGTATGAAATTATCTAGAATTGATAATTAATCCAAATCTTGAAAGGCTTAAAATAAAATTTATATGTTTTGTCATTCTTGATAATTTCTTGAGAAAATACCTTAAAAAACTTAGAATCACCCCTTTTATATTCCATATAATCATGATGAATAATTCATGGATCTCTGCTCATTTATACTAAATGTATTAAAATTAATTTTTACATTTTATATTCAATTATTCTCATGTATAATTATATCATATATTCCTTAAGGTACTTATTTTATATGGATAATACATTGTATGATTACACTATGTTTTTTAAAATAATGAAAACTAATCTGGGGTGTATTCTTCCATGTATTAATTTTTATTTTAGTGTATTTTTATGTATCTTCCTAATAAATAATTTGTTTCATGGAGTATTTTGGTATATTTTTGTTTTGTGTAAGGACCCAAGTCATTATTCACATTATTATTAGATTATTTCATATTAATTAATTACTCAATATCCATTGAGGGATCAAAATATTTCTTATTTACCTTCTAAATAACCTATATGGTCTACTATCAGATGTCATCCTAGAAATCAAATCCATTCACAAATCATAAATAACACACATCCTATCCATAATTTCTCATTCATGTTATTTAATTATATTAACTATTTATTTTATGGAATTAGTTAGCAAACCAATTATTTGGGTTTTTTTCTTCTAATGTGGATTTGATCTCAAAATTTTTATCATTTCTAAACATCTTTTTATATTCTAACATTTCAATTTAGCCTATAAATCACCATTATCTTATTACTTCTTGTCACAAACCATCCTAGTGGGTCCCACGTCGTGACTCCCCAAGCCCGCCTCCAATAGGCTAGGGGCTGGTGACTAGCACCGAGTAGGCATATCACTAACATGGGAGGCATTGCCTAAGTACCTGTACACACGCACACATCTCCAAGCCCACAAATGCTGAAATGTAAAACACTAAGGAACAAAATGCATGCATAAAATTAAATCCCAACCAATAGAGTACGATGAAAGGTAGAGTACTGTAAAAGTAAACTGGGCCAAAAAAAATACAAGCTCACCAAAAAGCAAACAAACAAGAGTATGAAACTGCAAACTCCAACCTGTAAGCACAAAAGGTACCGGGAGTACCGCTCGTAGCCGTAGGAACGCTGCAACCTATAGGGAACTCAGAAAGCTCAGTCCTGCCCTGGTCCGCCCTAGACTCTGTCAAAAAGATGCTCGTCTACACAAGACACCGGACGTGTGGGCAAAGCCCGTGCAAGGGTGAGTATAACAATACTCAGTAGAGGACCCCAAAAACCACAAAAAAGTACAAAAAGTAACGGTACAATCAACTATGCATGGTATATGTCTATGGAACATATATAACAAACCAGATATACTCAAAACCTAGACCCGTGGTCTAGAGACAAGTCACACAACCACATACCCCTGCAAGGGATTCTGTTCTAAGATTCCATGATGCACTCATTCTGGGAGAACACACTCCATGAGTCTTATAGCTCAGATGATGTCCATCTAAGAAGTTCTGTTCGTTGGGAACCATCACGAGAGATATCTATACTCATTACGGGAGACACACTCCTGAGTGGAAAGTTTACGGTAGTTAGAAGCACTCATTACGGGAGACACACTCCTGAGTGGGAAGATCTCAATGCACAGATGAGGATCACTGCCATGGCCATGGAAGATACCGTGACTCATCCAGAATTCACCTACTAGGTAGAGGATTAATGCCCGGTAGAGTTGGTCACGTCGATGCATGACTCTACCTAGGGTGTGGAATGGATAGAGGATCTCGATCTGGGCCTCTCGGATAGATTCCTGACTCTGTCACAGAAAGTCATGCTGAAGGGATCATAATCTTGCATGAGGGAATGATGCCTAACCTTCAGGGGAACAAGAAGAAGGGGCACTAACCCAAATGAAAGATGTTTAAGGAACGGTGAACAAAAAGGACCAAACTGTTTTCCAAAAAGTACACGACTTTTAGAAATGATACACGCCATGTTGTCTGACCCCGAGTACTGCCCATGTACAACGACCCGTGTCATGAGGCTGGTCGTGTAGAAAAACATAGTACATGGCATGTAATACGGAGTACACGCCGTGTCTGGGTAACTGAGGTTGGCTCTGTGTACTCTAGCCATGTGCCCGTACATGGTCACCAACCCGTGTACTCCGACCTATGTAACCTGCACACGGGGTGACCTGAGCTGCTGGCCTCGCCTGGCCGTGTGATGGAGTACACGGTCATGTTTTCCATCCTCTGTCTGTGTATCCCTAAGATACACGCCGAGATCCGCATAGCCGCCTCTGGAAAGCTGTACATGCCGTGCCGCCTGAAGCTGTGTAGATCATCCCGTGTCCATGTACTACCCAAAGTACACACCGAGCTTCGGGGAAGGTCCAACACACTGTGTGACCGGGGTCACACACCGTGTGATTCTTCTCTGAACCCGAAACCCTAGCCGCCATCGCCAATACTACATGACGTGTTCTTCGGAAGTACACGCCGTGTATTCTGGAAATTTCCAGAAACGACGCTCTTTGCCGGCGCGCCTCATGTGCTGCTCCGATCATCAATCCAGCCGTCCGATCACCGCAAAACTTCTATTTTCTGGTCACCCCAACACCACGAAGCCGCTTTTGTCATTTTCGGGCCTCCAATTGGCTCCGAAAACGTGTTCTTATATTCCCACATGAAGAACGCTCTTTCTGATCTAGTTTGATTCGTCGTCCGCCATCGTCGCCGCACCTCCACAAGGTCGTTGCGATGTTGAACCTTTGATTTGGGATTGTTGCATCACAAAACAGATGCACAACGATCTGTTGTTCATCACCCCGTGAAGAACGCGAAGAACGCGCGGGGAAAAAGGAGGAAGAAATCCGAATAATGAATTGAGGAACGGACCTCTGCCATCATTCTTCACGACATTGATCCGCTCCCGTTAATAGGTTTAAATGGAGCAAGAATCAACAAAAACATAAAGCATAGATCAATTCCCCATAATATTCCCAAATAAAATCCCTCCTGCAAGAACGCACAAATTTGCGGATCAACTTGTTCGTGGTTGATCCGCGTTCATCATTTAAACTCAAATACGGGGAAAAGAAAATGAAAATAAAACCCCTACCTTTCTAAAGGATTGATCATTGATGAAGGCGACGTGCTTCCGTTGTCGTCGAGATCCTTCAATGTCGGTGCAATGATCCTTGGTTTCGATCCATTGTCGTTCGTCATCGAGAATTTTCTCCAACGCGCTGCAGATTCTGCAGAGGTTCCTCTCTCTACATTGCCAATGACGTACAATTGCTTAACCCATTAAAAGGGGAAACATGTTGGCATTTAATTACGTGGCAGTATTAATGGTGTTGACTTTCCATTTTGAAGTCATTAAGATGAACCATTAATTTAGGAAACAGCTGCGCCATTGCCGCACTACAGTGGATGTTTCCTTAAATGAAATAAAATAAACTTGTTAATTTAATTTATTTTATTTTACTTAAAACGTCCGAAAATTAACTTTTTCCCTCGACTCGCGCCAGTCGAGGTTAGCGTCATTCTTAGGTAAAGTCGCTATCCCGGACGCAACGGTGCACTCATATTTTTAATCCGGGCATCTGTTTGGAAACTGTCACAACTGTGCACAAGTGCCGACTCACTTAACTAAAAAGTTCAAACCACCATTCCAGGTTCATTGGACCTTGGAATGATGTGCTGTCTTTGCGCCCGATCTCGAATTAATTGCATATAATATTTAAGACAATCAATGGAAAAATATGATACATTACATTCTCCCCACCTTGGGGCTGTACATCCCCGAAAATCCAAAACGAGGCCTACTCAAAAAGATGAGGGTACTGGACACGGATCTGAGCCTCCTGCTCCCACATGCTCTCTTGAAGATTCCCGTGCTACCACCGGACGTACACCAAGGGAATCGATCGCCCACGAAGGATCCTTTTCTGCCGATCCTCGATCTCCACGGGGTACTCAGCAAAGGTCACTCCATCCTCGATTTCCAGCTCGCCCCAGTCGATGACGTGCGATGGGTCATCCACGTACCTCCTCAGCTGCGACACGTGAAAAACATCATGTACCCGATGAAACTGTGGTGGTAGAGCAAGGTGGTACGCCACCTCGCCAACTCTGCACAGAATCTGGAAAGGTATGATGAACCTCGGAGATAGCTTGCCGCATCGGCCAAATCTCCGCAAACCTAGTCGAGGTGAGACCCGAAGAAAGATGTGGTCTCCCTCTTCGAATTCCAGAGGTCTCCGTCGTCTGTCAGCATAAGACTTCTGCCAGATCTGTGCAGTCTTCATCCACTCCCAGATGATCTGCACTTTCTCTGTGGTGTCTCACACTAACTCTGGACCAATGAGTGCTGACTCTCCAGGGTTGGTCCAGAAAAGTGGTGACCGATAGGGTCTCCCATACAAGGCCTCAAACGGTGCCATACCGATGGTGGAGTGGTATCTGTTGTTGTAAGCAAACTCTACCAGTGGTAGGTGGTCCTCCCAACTGCGATCAAAGTCCAAGACGCAGGCTCGTAACGTATCCTCCCAATCCTGAATGGTTCTCTCCGTCTGACCATCTGTCTGGGGATGAAATGATGTACTCAAGCGTAGCTGAGTCCCAAAATCCTCCTGCAATCCCTTCCACAACCGGGATGTGAAGCGGGTGTATTGGTCTGAGACTATAGTCGAGGGGATTCCATGAAGCCGAACTATCTCCTGCACGTAGAGGCGTCCCAAGATCTCTACGAAACTCTGCTCCCTGATAGATAGGAAGTGGACCGACTTGGTGAGTCGGTCAACGATCACCCAGATGGAATCGTGCCCCTTGGACATCCGTGGTAATCCCGTCATGAAGTCCATCGATATTACATCCCACTTCCACTCTAGAACTTCCAGGGGGTTAGCTAACTCTGCTGGAACCTGGTGCCCAGCCTTCACCTACTGGCTTGTGAGGCATCGAGAAACGAACTCTGCTACTGCCTTCTTCATGCCTGACCACCAAAACTGTCGTTGGAGATCCTGGTACATCTTTTCCACTCCAGGATTTATTGCCAAAGTGGATGTATGAAACTCCCTTAGGACCTCCTCCTGGAATTCCACTGGTACAATAGTGCGTCCTATGAAAAGAAGTACGTGGTCCCCACCTTATGAATATACATCAGGAGCATGTCCTGTGGATAACTAAGAACGTAAAGCCACACAGTCGACATCCCCATGCTGTGCCTCCCTAAATCGTTATAAGAGTGGAGGGGTGAAAACCATTGACTATAGGTAAGTTGTATCCTCTCCATCCATGAAGGATAACTGTAACGCGACTAACTACTGAGTCGCCTCACTCAACAGCTATGAGCTCAACCTTCTGCTGAGGGAATATGCCACCTTGTTCCCCTTTCCAGAAGTATAGATAATATCAAAATCATAGTCCTGAAGGAACTATATCCAACGCCTCTGCCTCATATTTATATCCTTTTGTGAGAAGATGTACTTGAGGATCTTGTGGTCAGAGTAGACAATGAACCGCTCTCCCATAAGGTAGTGTCGCCACATCTTCGATGCGAAGACTACCGCTACCAACTCGTGATCATGGGTTGCATAGTTTTTCTCATGTGTCCTAATCTGGCGTGAACCGTAAGCAAATGCATGCCGCTGCATCAGGACACAACCAAGCCCAGCCCCTGATGCATCACAGAAAACTATGTACTCGACACCCTCCTCCGGAAATCTCAAGACTGGGGCGCTCGTCAAACTCTATCTCAGCTGCTCAAAAGCCTGCTGGCACTTTTCTGTCCACACGAAGGGTTGCCCCTTCCTAGTCAAAGCCATCATCGGTGCTGATATCTGGGAGAAATCAGGAATGAATCTCCAGTAATATCCTGCCAACCCAAGAAATCTCCGCACCTCCGTCACACTCCGAGGTGGCTCCCATGCTAACACAGCCTCCACCTTGGCTGGGTCCACAGCTACTCCATCTGATGAGATGAAATGTCCCAGAAAGTGGACCTCCTGAATCCAGGACTGAAACTTTGAGAGCTTTCCATATAGCTGGTGCTCCCGGAGTACGTCCAGAACCATCTGCAGGTGTCTCGCGTGCTCTTCCTCTGACGCTGAGTACACAAGGATGTCGTCGATGAAGACCACTATAAATCGGTCCAAGTACGACTGGAAGATCCGGTTCATTAGCCCCATGAACACTGAGGGGGAGTTCTTCATGCCAAAAGGCATCACCAAGTACTCATAGTGACCGTAGCGACATATGAAATCCGTCTTCGGTATATCCTCATCCCGCACTCGTAGCTGGTGATAGCCTGATCGAAGGTCAACCTTCGAGAACCAATGTGCCCCTCTTAGCTGATCGAAGAGGTCATCAATTCTTGGAAGTGGATACTTGTTCTTCACCGTCACCTAGTTCAGGCGTTGGTAATCCACACACAGTCTCAAACTCCCATCGGCCTTCTTGGAAAATAAGACTGGGGACGCCCAGGGTGAAACGCTGGGTCTCACGAAACCCTTGCTCCGCAAATCCTCCAACTTCACCCTCAGCTCGTGAAGCTCTGTGGGAGCCATCCGATAATCCGATGAGGAAATCAGTGTCGTCTCGGGGTGTAAGTCGATGCAGAAGTCAATTTTTCGGTGGGGAGGTAACCCTGGAACATCTTCTGGAAAGATGTCCTCATACTCCGCCACCACTGCTGGGAAATGAGAGCTCACAACATCTACTGCTCCGAGGGTAAGGACAGACAACTCATGAATGATCAGATGTACCCTCCTATGCATGAGCCAATTTTGTGGTGCCTGGGTTTCCTTTCCTCCGACAAAGGAAAACATTGTTCCATCACGGCGGACACACCATACCCTTCGCTTAAAACAGTAAATCTGGGAATGGGCTGAAGATAACCAATCCATACCGAGAATGACGTCATAAGGCCTCGACACTACCACCAAGAGGTTCCAACTGAAACTCTCTCCTCCAAGGGTAAGATCACACTGCCTGAAAAGGTGTGTAATCGTCGAGTCTCCTCTCGTAGGTGTCTCCAAGTGTAAGGATCGAGTTAACGGTTCTACCAGAATCTCGAGGTTTTGTAAAAGACACGTGGATATAAGGGAATGGATGGAACCTGTGTCTATGAGTAAAGAAGCTAAAGTAGAAAAGACAAAAATCGTACCTCGAATCATCCCTGGAGCCCCTGGGTCGTATGCCTCAACCACATGCAGCCGTCCCCGTCCCTGTCCCCCAGCTCCTTGAGCTTGGTGCGGACCTCCTGGGGGTGGTGGTGGAAGTAAGTCGAAGCGTCTGCCACCACCCGCAGCTCTCCCTGCTCCTCTTCCATGTCCGCCGCCTGGTGGGTATGCCTGTTCCGCTCTCTGACTCTGCCTCGGTGGTCCATCCACCACTTCCTTGTCAGCAGCTCGACGGGTCGGGCAATCTCTAGCGAGATATCCCCAACCATCGCATGCGTAGCATCGCTTCTCCCTAGGATGACTGGATCCAGCCTGAGAGCCTTGGACTGTCGATCCCCTATACTGGGTCCTCTTATGACATCTCCCACGTCCAAATCCCTGTGCCTGATGTCGGCTCCCCACTGCCAGGGTCTCCGCACCCGTCTGCCTGCTGCTGACTGCCGACGGCTGTCTCTGCTCCACCAAGAAGCTCTTGACCACCAAGGCCCGCTCGGGCACTCCAGCATAAGTCGATATGCATAGAGGCACGACTCTAGATCAGATGTATCGTCGTGAAACCCGCTCGAAGTTCCAAGCTCTGAAGTACTGATCCCTGACCATATCCATCGAGTACCTGGAGAGGTTGGTGAACCTCGATGAATAGTCATCCACCGTCATACTGCCCTTCTGGAGCTGAAGAAGCTCATGGATGCACACAGCTCTCAGCGTAACCGGAGAGAACTCCTCCCTGAAGAGCCGCTCAAACTCTGTCCATGAAAGAGTCTCCACATCGTGATTTTGTGTGGTCAGACTCCACCATTGTCCCACCGAACCCTGAAGAAGGCTCGCTCCTAGGACCACCATCTGGTCTGCCGATGTCCTCACTAGACAAAACACTCTGGTCACCGCCTCAAGCTAGTCCTCAGCTGCCTGAGGGTTGGGCTCACCTCAGAACCTGAGGTGCCACTATCTCTAAAACTCATGGAGCGCGTTGAGCCTGCACTCCTTGCCGGTCAGTACCGCGGGTACCACTGGCTGCTCCACTGGTGGTGGTATAGCAGGTGCACCACCTGGTGGCAACACCTGGGGAGCTGGTCCCTGTATCGAAGGCTCGTCACTGAGGGGTCATCCTTGTGATCGTTCTGCAGAATCCTAGTGGGTATGCATTGTGGAGGCATCCTGTAAACAACAAGATGTACCAGGGTGAATGAGTGTATCTGGATAGCTGACACAAAGGACATAGAAAACACAACCCATTATTATATGATGCATGTACCTTTTATTTCCCTGCAACCAGTGTTTTCGTGAACCGAGTCGAAAAGATGGTAATCAAAGTCCCGGTGTATGGATATGTCGGCCGCCGCACCAACACTGGGGTCTCTGGCCTGAAAGCCAAACCCGAAACACTCAACACTGTTTCCCCAAACCAAACTCATAGACTCTTGGTCCTAAGGTAGAACCGACCACCTATGATACCACTCTGTCACGACCCGTCTCAGTGGGGCCCATGCCGTGACTCCCCAAGCCCACCTCCAATAGGCCAGGGGCTGGTGACTAGCACCGAGTAGGCATATCACTAACATGGGAGGCATTGCCTATGTACCTGTACACACACACACATCTCCAAGCACACAAATGCTGAAATGTAAAACACTAAGGGAAAAAATGCATGCATACAAATAAATCCTAACCAAAAGAGTACGACAAAAGGTAGAGTACTGTAAAAGTAAACTGGGCAAAAAAAAATACAAGCCCACCAAAAAGAAAACAAACAAGAGTTTTAAACTGAAAAGTCCAAACTGTAAGCACAAAAGGTACTGGGACTGCCACTCGTAGCCGTAGGAACGCCGCGACATGTAGGGAAATAAGAAATCTTGGTCCTTCCCTGGTCCGCCCTGGACTCTGTTGAAAGGCTGCTCGTCTGCACAAGACACCGGACGTGCGGGAAAAGCCCGTGCATGGGTGAGTATAACAATACTTAGTATAGGACCCCGAAAACCACAAAGCAATAAACAAAGTAAAGGTACAGTCATCTATGCACAGTATATGTCTACGGAACATATAGAACAAACCAGATATACTCAAAACTTAGACCCGTGGTCTAGAGACAAGTCACACAACTGCATACCCCTGCAAGGGATTCTGTTCAAAGATCCCGTGATGCACTCGTTCTGGGAGAACACACTCCACGAGTCTTATAGATCTGATGACGTCCATCCGAGAAGTTCTGTTCATCGGGATCAATCACGAGAGATAGCTACACTCATTACAGGAGACACACTCCTGAGTGGAAAGGTTACGGTAGTTAGAAGCACTCATTACGAGAGACACAATTCTGAGTGGGAAGATCTCGATACACAGATGAGGATCACTGCCAGGGCCATGGAGGATACCGCGACTCATTCGTAATTCACCTGCTAGGTAGAGGATCAACACCCAGTAGAGTTGGTCACGTTGATGACTGACTCTACCTAGGGTCTGGAATGGATAAGGGATATCGATCCGAGCCTCTCGGATTGATTCCTGACTCTATCATAGAAAGTCCTGCTGAAGGGATCATAATCCTACATGAGGTAATGATGCCTAACCTTCAGGGGAAAAAGAAGAAGGGGAACTAACCCAAATGAAAAATTTTCAAGGCATGATGACCAAAAAGGACCAATCCGTTTTCCAAAAAGTACATGGCGTGTAGAAATGATACACACCGCGTTGTCCGACCCCGGGTACTGCCTGTGTACAACGACCCATGTCGTGAGGCTGTTCGTGTAGAAAAACTTAGTACAAGACATGTAGTACGGAGTACACACTGTGTCTGGGTAACTGGGGTTGGCTCCGTGTACTCTGGCCATGTGCCCGTACACGGTCACCAACCCGTGTACTCCGACCTGTGTAACCTGCACATGGGGTGACCCGCACTGCTGGCCTCGCCTGGCAGTGTGATGGAGTACACGGTCGTGTAATCTATCCTGTGTCCGTGTATCCCCGATATACACACCGAGCTCCGCGTAGCCGCCTCTGCCAAGATGTACAAGCCATGCTGCCTGAAGACATGTAGATCATCCCGTGTCTGTGTGCTACCCAAAGTACACGCTGAGCTTCGGGGAAGGTCCAACATGCCGTGTGACTGGGGTCACATGCCATGTGATTCTTCTCTGACCACGAAACCCTAGCCGCCGCCACCAGTACTACACGACATGTTCTTCGGAAGTACACGTCGTGTATGCTGAAAATTTCCAGAAACGGTGCTCTTTGCCGGCACGCCTCCCGTGCTACTCCGATCATCAATCTAGATGTCTGATCACCACAAAAATTCAAATTTCTAGTCGCCCTGACACCACGAAGCCACTTCCATAGTTTTTAGGCCTCCGATCGGCTCCAAAAATGTGTTCTGATCTTCCCGCATGAAGAATGCTCGAAGAACACTCTTTCTGATCCGGTCTGATTCATTGTCCTCCATCGTCACCGCACCTCCACAAGGTCGTTTTTATGTATAACCTTTGATTTGGGATCGTTGTGTTATAGAACGAATGCACAACGATCCGTTGTTCATCGCCCCACGAAGAATGCGAAGAATGCGCGGGGAAAAAGGAGGAAGAAATCCAAATAACGAATTGAGGAACGAACCTCTGCCGTCGTTTGTCACAGCGTTGATCCGCTCATGTTAATAGGTTTAAACGGAGCAAGAATCAACAACAACATAAAGCATGGATCAATTCCCCATAATCTTCCCAAAGAAAATCCCTCTCGTAAGAACGCACGAATCCGTGGATCAACTTGTTCGTGGTTGATCTGCGTTCGTCATTTAAACTCAAATACGGGGAAAAGAAAATGAAAATAACAACCCCTACCTTTCGAAAAGATCAATCTTTGAAAAAGGTTCCGTGCTGCCATTGTCGTCGAGATCCTTCAACGTCGGTGCAACGATCCTTGGTTTCGATCCATTATCGTTCGTCGTTGAGAATTTTCTCCAACGCGCCATGGATTCTGCAGAGGTTCCTCTCTCTACGTTGCCAACGATGTACAATTGCTTAACCCATTAAAAGGGGAAACATGTTGGCATTTAATTACATGACAGTATTAATGGCGTTGACTTACCATTTCGAAGTCATTAAGATGCGCCATTAATTTAGGAAATAACTGTGCCGTTTCCGTGCTGCAGTGGATGTTTCCTTAAATGAAATAAAATAAACCTGTTAATTTATTTATTTTTATTTTACTTAAAACGTCTGAAAATTAACTTTTTCCCTCGACTCGCGCCTATCGTGGTTAGCCTCATTCTTAGGTAAAGTCGATTTCTCAGACACAACGGTGTGCTCATATTTTTAATCCGGGCATCTGTTTGGAAACTACCACAACCGCACACAAGTGCCGACTCACTTAACTAAAAAGTTCAAACCACCATTCCAGGCTCACTGGATCTTGGAATGATGTGCCGTCTTTGCGCCTGATCTCAAATTAATTCTATATAATATTTAAAACAATAAACGGAAAAATCCAAGACATTACACTTCTAAAATATATAGAGGTTATAGTCACATAAATGACACACCCTCACCCAAAAGGGGGCCCTCTTGTGCTGATAATAGGATGGGAATTCCCCTCAAAGACATTCTATATTTTTCCAAGGGATGGTGGATGTCACTATATTGGAATATATTAGATCATGTAATTGATTATCCTATAATAACCTATAATAAATATGCGTCCAATAAAAAAGGCAATCACTGAAACCTCTAGAATGAATTAATATAAAAATAAATATATATAATGGATCAACTAAAATTCACAAAAATAATTATTGGGATAATGAATATAAATACATCCCATTAGGAAAGTATAATTGAAACAAAAAACCTGAAAAAAATCTAAAACAAAAACATTAGAGAAGCTCATCCATGCATAATTTACTCCAAAATTATACTCCATCTACAATAGTTACTGCCACCATCATGAATCATCATGCTCTATATAGTGTCTTCGTGCATCACCATGCATCTACTCTGAATAGGACAAATCAACACCATGTTTACCTAGAAAATATCTAAACATTTATACCATATGTAAAAAAATAACATATATTTCATGATGAAAAATATATGAGTGAGTATAATAAAAACCAATAGGAATTCAAAAAATCCACAAAGGTAACCCAAATAAACAGGTCAACTAAACTTTTGGTATGAGAGGTGAAAAGCTGGAAGAAATATAATGGAAATACAGAATACCATTTCATTTTAAATCTCATGATACTAAAGTATAACTAAACGAATTACAATGAAATATAATGTAGATAATATCTACACTATATTTAATATTGACACAAGTGAGGGACCAAACATCTTTTTCCATGTTCTGGATAGATGTACCCCATGGAAAAATAGGAGCATAGTTCATGGGGGAGTTTATGAATTCTAAAGTCAATAACCATCTACATGGAATATATCAAAGGAAACAAATGAGGGGAAGAGGGGCCAAAAGATGTAAAGAAGTCCACATAACTCATCTTATCCATATAATCCAAAACCCCAAAAAACCTAATAATGGGATCCTTCCAAACAATATATAATTATGATCAGGTGAGAAATTACTAATCCCATCAGTAAATAATTATCATAACATAGAATAAAGTATCTATCTATCAATGACATAAAATGCATGAAACCTTTCAAAATATTTATATAAATACTCTTTTTCCTACAAATAGAGGAAATATTACAAACTCTAATGGAGGATCCAAGCCCTATGTGGACTCTTAAATAGATGGAATAACAAATCCATAGATAAAGGATCTCAATCCTCTATAATGGGGTGGAATACATACCCTATATGATATTTGGATATAGGATCCATGATACCTTTGTTGATGGGTGGGAATACCAACCCTATCTAAGGATTATGAAAGAATATTTTTTTTTCAGAAACAACTACTCTACAATAGAGGGTCTCTGAATCCAACAATACGCTAATCATCATTTCCAAACTTAACTACAATATCAAAAGAGATAAATAGAGTAAAATGGTATAATCATACTATATCTATCCTGTGATGTTTAAAACAATTCCACTATTTTATTCTATGTGATAAAATTAGGATGGAATATCCTAATAACAAAATATGATTCTAGAGTAATGATGTGGAAACTTAAACAATGTCTATAAAAATATGAAACACTATCTATAGGGGGTAAACAACATGTAAACAAAATCCATCATTTGGATGTGAACATTCTCAATACATGACTTGTAAAATATAATTACAATACATATACTATTAGGGTATACAACATTCAAAGAATTTGTGGTTCTGGGTGTGTACCCTGGTACATGGGTCCCAGCATGTCCCTACTGATCACATAGTTAATATCATGCATATATAGGTACAAAATTTGTTAACTATAACTCCACCATTGATATATAGTTCCAAAAAAGTTGTGTCATATGGAAAATATTTAGAATATATCATAACAAAATTCCATGCTGCTGGGTGTAACAGCGGAACCATAACACTAGGTCTAAAGGACGATGTCGCATGACCTCATGCGTTCCACCCCATATACAAGAGGATAAAGACTAGAACTAAGGGTTTAATTATATTGATAGTTAGAATATACCCTCATTATCATGTCATATGAAAAATAATAAATAATAAGAACAAAATTAATAACAAGAGTAAATATGGTTAAACTCTCAAGAAGTAATACATTTAATAAAATAAGTAAACGAGATCCCAATGTGGGATGTCAAACCAGGGTATAATTGTTCAAAAACAAAAGGTTAAATAATAGCTTCATCAAGAGTCCATTGTTTCCCACTATAAACCTTATGCTTCTCTTCCCAAGCATCAACCATTATCCCAATTCACTTAATTTTATTCCTAAACATAATATCTTCACATGCATAAAAAATTCTCAATGAAGATGTGAGTAACAAAACCTAGTAAGAAACCAATAATATTTCATTAACATATGTGATGAATTATAAGATGTGTATTCAATTATAATAATAAATGTGAAACAAGAATGTAAATCATACCACATATACCTATTGATCATTCTCTATTGAAGCTACTACATACCCCCCAACTATACCTTCTTTCACAATATTCTAGTAAGATAATAATAGTTTTTAGAAGTGATAAAAACATGGCATCAGGGTCATAAAATATCTCCAAGAAGTATCAATGCATCGATTCAGATCATTTCACTAAACCGTCATATCTCATCTCAATCCTGGGTCAGGCCTCTAGACTGTCATACCCCATCTATGTCGTGATCTAGGCCCTTATCCCACTGTTCCCATAATTCACTACCTTAGGTCAAGCCTCTAGGCCATCATGACCCTATAGTATATTAATATCCATCATATCTATTCTATTAAGTCATGCGAACTCGACAAATAAGGGATAAACATAGTAGAATTTTACACCTAACAAAAGTAACAATAACAACCTCTATTTCGTGGTAACACACATAACGAGGTAGATAATATAAGGAAATCATATGATATCCTCATGAGATATGGTAGTGACATGTAAAAATATTTTGACATAATCAATATTGTAGTAATAAAATATATTAGTAATATGGGAATAAAATATCATAATTGGTATTATAGGCTATACATTCACCTTAAATGCATTCTCAATATATCTGGTTAAATATGTTTTTCCAATAAAAGGATTATATTAAGGAATCATTTTTAATTGAGACCTCCCAAAGATAAAAAACTTCCGACCTCAATATTGTCAATTTTATTTATATAGTTCATCAAAGAATCATCACTCAAACCACATCTATGTTTTCATCGGCTCAAACCACTCTCCCTAGATTCCTATAGTTGATTATACTTTTTATTTATTTCAAAAAACAAAATAAACACCTCAAATGATAATTGCTTCTCTCTCCTAGATAATTTCAGAATTAATATTCTATGCCATATCATGTGCTAAACATTTTTCCTAATTGAAAATTATAATTTACATGAGATAATAATATCCTCTCTCTAGAATAATATAGGATACACTTTAGATATGAATTCATTATTATTATTCAATTATTTATGAGATATTATTTCCCAATAATACATTATAAAATTTTTCCATAATAAAATAAAGAACAATATTTATAGCTTCTCATATTGGAAGGAAAAATTATATAAATTCATACCTGGAATAATATCCATGTGAGAAATGTATCTTTTATAAATATAGGAGTGAGATAACTTATACATTTTTGAATGATCAGAATAAGTGTCTTGTTATATTAATAGGATTCCATAGATCTTGTGTAAATAAATATCTAAGCATCATAGATGAAAAAAAATCTAAAAAATGATGTCTATAATGGTTCTGGTATTTTTAAAGAATTAATTCTGTGTATATAGTGATTTTATTAAAAAGGAAAAAAATTAAATTTATAATTTAATATTACTTTTAATATTTTTTTAATTTGAAAACTGTATACATTCTTCCATAAACATGAGTTATGAATTCAAAAGAGTCATGGAATAAAATCCCATGATTCTAGGCATTCAAAATTGTACAAATTCATTATTAGTGTGAGATGGGAAGAAGAACTAAAAATATGAGGTTGGTTAAATTATTTTTCACAAAAAATTATGTTCATAACCGTACCATGGTTTCACCCTTACATAACTCATAGTCTCACCTAAGGGTAAGGAGATTAACACTTACAAATTCCAGAAACCCAAATGTACCAACATGTAGCTCTTATAACACCCTTACACATCTTTTAGAAATCAGAAGATTCCCTTATGCAACCCCAATATACCCTAATGAACCCTTCGAAACAATAGGGTTACCCTTACACAACAAATTGGTTACCATTACATAAAATTTAATAACCTAGGGATACCCTTAAAAAACTTCTATTTATATATAAGAAATGAATTGGTAAACCATAAGAAACATTTAGAAACTCAGGAAAACCCTTACACAATGCCTATTTACCCTTACACAATGCATGAATACACCTACTAACCCTTTGACAGGCTAATCCAACCTTTATCTAGCATAAGGAAAAGTACCTTTACTATTACCCAACTCGTGGAAAAATCCATGCACCATTACTTATCCTTAAAAAAACATTTTACCTTTACATAATTCATATGTGTTGTGTAATGGTAATAATAAAATTGATTTTTTTAATTTTTTCACCGAAAGGGTAATACAATATAAAATAGAGGAGTTTATGAAAATTTAATGATTAGAATAATTATAATAATCCCTATATAATGACTTTTATTCCACTAGAAGTTCCATTAGAATTATTTCTTTAAAAACTCAGGCCATAGAGTTCAAACATCAGACCCACTCTCCCATATAACCTCCTAAATCTATCATTTTTGGGACATGATTATGACATGTGGAATAGTATTCCCCCAAATTAACTACTTTTACCAGCCTTTAATCTCTACCGGGTTCACCTTAAATAATACGACATGATATAGCTCAACATCCTATTAGTCAATGACTATCACACGATTGGGTATGTGACTCTGGAGCTAGGATACAAGGAACTAATCATAAATATCTCAGTAATGGGAATCACGATCTTGGTGGTATTCCACTTTCCCAACCAAATTGGTGATGTAAAATGTTCTAACATCACATTGGGATATCTTTCCATTATTCCTTGGATGTCAGTGGTATAACCGAGGAGTCACTCCAACAAAAAAATGGATCACCCTAAAAAACTCCAATGGTATCCTCCAATGCTTAACATATTATTTAGATCCATTATAAGCTATGATCAACAACTTATGGATTAGTTTCACTCTCCCGATGGTCCCTTGAACAAAAAATAGGCCACACAACTACAACCTTAACTTCCTCGTGACAAAAAAGAAACGAACAACATGACTAAAGATAAATTTCCTCTTATGATGACATATGAATGGAACCATGGTCAAAAATTTGTATGTGAAATATAACATGGTTAGGTGATCATACCAAGCTCCACAGAATTCCATAACATAATATCGATGCATATCCTCTAGTATGTGAATTGTCCACTCTAACTGTCCATCTAAGGGTGGTACATTGTTCTTAATCTTAGTTGAGTCCCTAGGGTATTCTGAAATTTTTGGAAAGCCATGACCTGAAACAAGAATAACACGTAAAAATGATGAAGGGAACTCTATATATCTATACTATCTACTAAGTATATTTATATTTTCATCTCCTAAATTGAGTGAGTCTCCTAGAATTTTAAGAATAGTGAAGCCTTCATTATCCAATCAAGAATCACCCAAAAAACATTATAAATACTCAAGGTTTTGGGTAACCCCATCATAATTTCTATAGTTACATATGCCTACATTTACATGGGAACTATAAAGATATTGGGGGAAATCCACCAATATATTTTTATTCATCTTTTATCCTATAGAAGGTAATGAATTAGGAAACAAACCCAAGGACGTACTTCTTCATCCATTACCACTAGATATATTTCTTGAAGTCATGGTGCACCTTTTTTTTCGCCATAATTTACCAATGATATAGAGGTATGGATGTCTCTAATTATATCATCACTGAAGAAAGAATTGAATACACATCTCCCATACACAATATTTACAACATCATCATCTGATAAACACCTTGGTTTTGGTTCACCTCTAGCCCGTTGTTCCCATAATAGATTAAACTATGGGTTAATTAAATCTCCAACATTTAACTGATATAATAGTGAATATTTGAGAATAAATGGAGAATAATTCATTGATTCATGGTCCCAAAAAGTATCCATCCTCTAGTCAACCAACATACTCATGAAGATCCACTTCTCCCCTAAAGGCTACTCACCAAGATCTGAAGAATCTTATCTCTTATGACATAGAGAATATTTAATGTAATTACCTTTACCAGGTCAATAAGACATCTAAAATTGAAACATATGTAAATAATTCACCGTGTGTCTCAACCACATTTTCAGGTTCCATAGTGTGAATATGTAATAGAGGCTATTTTGTTCATCATTGATAAAAAACACTCACTAAATAGGTAGTGTCTCTAAAAATTCAGAGTGTAAACCATGAATTAGAGAAATAATTTAGGTGTTAGATATTTCTATTCATGGGGTCATAGCTGATGTGACCCATAAGCTACTACCTACACACTCTATATCATTACTTCTCTGTATTCAATTCCTAATGCATCATAGTACCCGACATATATGTTCCTTAACTCAGGATGTATGAGAACTAAAGTTATAGTCAAACTATTTTGGAGATAAATAAATACCTCTTCACACTATTTTGGCCATTTTATTATTACTACCTTTTTATTTAGGATGGTCAGAAGTGCTGATAGATGAGTGATGTCCTGTATAAAAGTTTAGTGATATCTGATTATTCTAAGAAGGCCCCCAATTTCAAATGATTTTTTGGTATTTTTCTAAAAACGTTACTACCTATACTTTCTCTAGGTATATAGATTTATCTATACTAGAAACCACAATACAAAAAAACTTCACCTCATGAATATATGATTTGTAATTCGACAACTTGGTGTAATTTAGATGATCTTGAAGTGAACTCAAGAAAATCTACAGGTGCCCAACATGATCCTTTATTGTTAGATAGTAGATGAGAATGTTTCCAATGAACACTATTATAAAAATGTCAAGGTACAAATAATATATTTTTTCATGAGTGACATGAACAAATTCATAACATCAATCAAACAAAACAGCATCACCAGATACTTGTAAAACTAATAAATTTTCTAAAATACCATCATTGGGATATCCACCTCTGCAACCCATAAATTTTGGTTTTGCGATTGCAGATCAAGCATAGAGAACCTATGTGATCCCTATAAATAATATAAAATTATATCAATCCATTGAAAATGATATCTACTCTTCAACATCAACTAGTCTATCGTTCAATAATCAAAACAAAGTCAAAGACTACTCTCATCATACATGGAAAACAACATAGATGTACCCCATGGTGAATTAATCATTAATATAAACCCCCTTTTTGCTAGGGTTTCAAAATATACCTTAATTATATTCATGTTTAATGGATCCATACACTATGGGGGTATAAAAAGCATCACATGCCTATTCTATGATCTTTCTCAAGATGTGGGGAAAAAAGTTAAACTTCCACATGTTTTGAAATGTAATAATTAACAAAAATTACCACATCATCATGGGAGGATATAAGAATTTTAAATAATAGAATATATTTTTGTGGAGTCTAAACTATTCTTTTTTCAACCTAAATATATCATTTTTATAATTATAGATACACTAGAAAAAAATATAAATGTAAGATATTTTTAGACCAATGTGGGAGTTGCTGGAGTTTTGGACACATCAAAATTTATTTATAGAAATTTTAGGTGAAATTAAACTTAGAGTATGAGGAAGTGGAGCTACAGTAAGTATTAAACTCATTAGAAAAAATATGTCTTCACAATATGGGTGAAATTTTCAAATGAGAAAAATTTATAATTTTTTTGAGAAAATATATGACTTTTTCAACATGTTGGGTATCTATTATGATGATTTCTAGTATGTTATAGGATAAATCAAATAAAATATTTTCATGAATAAAAGCCTATGAATATAATTCATATAATGAATAAAAATAAGTATTTAATCCCTATGCATGAAATAATGGTAAAAGAATAATTTCATATCCCTTAATCCTAATAATTCAGTGAATAAATCCAAAGGGGATGCAAAATAAATATGAAATAAATCATTATATTATGATAATAAAGGTCACATCATATATCATTCTACAATTTCTAGAAATATCACAATTCAATGTACTAAATATGAATTAAAGGGGAGAGAATCATTCTAGGAAATAGATAACATGATTGGAATGGTGATGGGAATCCCTAATGAAAATGTTAAAAGGTTATAAAAAATGGTGACTTTATAGTTTATGAAGTTCTATCGGGATAGTGAAACTAGGAATTATAGGTGTCTATAATATGCTTGAAAATTTCTCTTAGGGAACTGATAAATAATGTGAAATGACCTATGACTCTTATTATCAAGGATATTGCTACATAGAAGGATACAAAACCCAAAAATAAGGCTATCCATTCTCCCAATAAGTGTGTAACAATATGGCCTTTCTTAATGGAAATGTTTAGGAAAATTAAGGATGCCCAAAAATAAGGTTATCCATTATCCCAATGAGTGTGTAACAATATGGCCTTATTTAACGAAAATGTTTAGGAAAATTGAGGATGAAAAAAATAAATAATTTTCCTCGATTTATAACATTGATATGATTATTTTGGATTGGAATAAAGCTGAAAAGAATATGATATCTATACTTCCAAAATATGAAAAAAATTGTAGAATCAAGGGCTATGTATGAATGGAGAAATCTATATATTATATAGTTTCAAAGAAAAGATTCATTGGGTTTAGAGGAAAGTCATGGACCATAATCAATAATTGAAGGAGAATATGAAGACCCACCTTATTTTTGTATTAGTTTTTATACATAAATTTGAGAAATTTACATTTATTAAGAGTGGATAAAATCTCTTATGGGGATATATAAAAAAAGTGATGCTATTCAAAATTTATGCATTTTTTCAATATTTTATTCTATAAAATCAATTCGAAAATATATTTTGAGGTATGATATTTACTATAAAATTTCATTATTGGCCTATATTTATTATAGTCATCAAGGGGTATTGAATATATATTAAAAAATGGTATGAAAATAAGTTTCACTTGAAATGATTTTCTGTGTTTTCTAATGTGAGTGTAGGTTTATAAAAATTATCAAAATTATATTCCATCAGCCCCTATAAAAGTGTGTTTTGAGTTGGTATAACATTATTGTGATAAAATGTAAATCATGTTTTATTCAATTAATCACTATTTAATTATATAATGTGCTATCCCAGAAAATAATATATTTTATTTGTTGATGGATCATTTCTTTGAGAAAATTTGGCTCCACCGTTATCTTGTGGATTTATTCTAGAACATCTAATGAAGAATATTAATGGGGATATGATTATTTTTGATTGGATAGAAATACATAAATTTAAATTTCTTATATTATAAGGGGGACAATATAATATTTATCCTAAACTACTTGTCAATTAGGGTGGATTAACATTCCCCTTATCACTAATTTTCAATAAGGGATATATGACATGCTGAAATTCCTTAATGATTGATGATATTTATTGGTATTGATATCAAATAAAAATTGGGGATTGAATTACCCATTTGTGATGATGTAATTATATTAAATAAGTGTATTTTTATAAGTAATGGATTATTGGGTAATGGATAAAGATACCATCCAAAGGTTTTGAAGAATTCGTCCATACATTATTGGAAAATGACCCTTATAACATTGAATACTAAACTAGATATATTTAATGGGTGTCCCTAAAAAATTAAAATATTGGATGGTTGATCTTAATGAGAGAGACACATACTGAAGCCAGATAAATATTTTATAAAATACTTTTAATAAATGGAGATGATTTTTGTGTAAACTAGTTATTGATCTATTTGTGCTAAGATTCTTATAAGGTAGTAACATAAATTCATGAAACAAGTTCAATTATTAGAGAAAGAAAAAAATATAGGAGAATAAAACATTGGAATAATGGGAATGAAAAAACATGAAATTAATGATAAATATCCTTTGGATGATGGTCTATGAATTATATGTTCATTGATTATGAAAAGTGATATAAGAGTTATAAAAATAAACTATTAAAATACTTAAATACTATAAAGGAACTTGGGATGAAGATAAGGGGTTAGAAATTATTTTAATCATATTTGGATTATTTTATTTTAGTCAAAGATGATTTTGATCTCATTAATAATTTCTAATTTTTCTTTGAAGTAGAATGGAAGAAAATTAATGACATCTTGATTTTTTCTATTGCAGCAGAGAATTTTGAGAAGTCCATAGATTTTATTGAATATATCTAGTGGGGTGTATGATTCATATATGAGAAAAATTCATTGGAATATGATTCAATTCACCCTACAAATAAATAAATTATAATCTACATTTGAGTCATTCACTCATATGATGATCTATGTATGAGTAATTGGGCATTATCTATGAGCCATTTAGAGTTGTGTATGAGTGATCTCAGCCATCATACAATTCTTCTTCCACTTTATATGCTATGACCCCCTCCCAACAAAGTGTATCCCTCTTGGATAGGCAATTTGAGAAGGGAGATAATAACCCCTAAGTCCCACCTCTAGTAGTCCCTTTGTTGGAAACAAGCACCAGGGGTATAACAACACATATATGAGAGACATTACCCTCTAAGAGTACACATGAGAAAGAGAGAGATAATACAAACAAAAATGAAATCTAACTCAGATTGAAATATAAAATAAGACCTGAGTACACATATATGTAATGTCAAGTAAGGATTAATACAACTGAAATAAAGAAATACAAGTACCAAAATAAAGAAAGATGACATCAACCATGAAGCCTGAATAGCTCCTACAAAACATGAATCCTAGTAGTTACTAGCCTAGTCACCAACCTACTCCAAGTGACCTGAAAAAAAATTATTGAATGTAGGGATAGTATAAAAGTATAAATAGTAGGATCCTACCCAGAGCCTCATGTGAAAAACAAAATAAAGCGTGCTAAAGAACTTTGAACATCAAGTGAAACTAAATAATCACCTAAAAAGGTACACTAAGTTCCAAACCTCACTATGGATACTCTCACCAAGTATATCATACAAGAGTATATAATATGATAAAGAATATCAAGGGTACCCCACTGCCACTTACACAGTGGTCTGCTTCTTTTCCCCTACATCGTACGTCCTAAGCCATCTCTCCCTAAAAAGGCTGGCCCAAGGCCACCTAGGCGAGCACTAACACATGATCCTCATGTAACACAATGATTTATATAGACACCTAGGCAAAGCACCACACCATCCACACAACCGAAAGTACCCATTTGGTTTTCGAGAGACACCACAACCTGCATAATGTGTATCATATATCGGGTATTATACCTCAAACCATTACATCCCAAACACCGAGTAAGGATATTCAAGCCACCATAGCCTATACATGTTAAACCTATAGTATCATAATGGAAAATAAATTCGGAATATATGTGTGTGAAATAACCACAAGTATTTACAGCCCCCTACACACATATATGGGAAATCTAACCATCATGCATACCATAACATGTAACAACCAAGATAAGAGAGTATAGACAAAGGGGGAAGTCATAACCACACTATGGGAAAAACCTATTCTTAGACTCAACATCAACTAATGTCTCTTAGACTCCTGTCTTCCACTGCTAAGACTAGGTATCCTATAAGCACAGAACCATTTAATGTGTTTTATTAAATCATCATATCCCTTTTTATCAGTTTCCCTTTATGTTAATTAATTTTTTAACCATTAATTAACTATTATTAATTAAACATTAAATTTCATTATCATTGCACCAATTTTATGTTCCCTTGAGGCATAAAAAAATCAAAACCTTCTCATAAAAATTACCTTATCATTGCATCCATCTAAGATCCAAATCCATGGGTTACCATCATTTATTCAATCATTTATTTGTAGAATTATTACATTCCCATATTCCTAAGATTTATTGATAAACATTCTAATATACCAAAAAAAAGGGTCTCAACACAGTGAGTAGGTGAACTACCCATTGAGTCTTTTGCACCTATAAAAAGAGTGTAGACACATCTATCCTTAAGAATATAAATACGGAAAGCATAGGGCCTACCCCACACATCTTCGCCTCTTTTGGAAGGAGGGTAAGTAAGACCAACTACCTTAAGAAGTGTGGAAATTAAAGAAGATAAGAAAAAAAAGATTAAAAAAAGAATACAACATTCACATTCAACCCATTTCATTAACTATGGTGACCTCCTCAACACCCACATGCATAAACCGATGCACCTCACCACTCTGGGTTTCAACTGCTACCACAACCACCTGGCCTTCCTACCCTGACAACTCACAACTACCATCTAGGATCACAAAACATCACAAGAAGTAGGAAAAAACAATCAATATGGATCATGGCCATAAATAAGGCATTATTCCTTCTCACTCAATGATCTCTCATGGTTCTAATGTACAAGGCACTTACCCTTACAAGCAAGAGGGTAAATCAGAACAGTATCGAGAATTATCTTTTATCAAGAAACTGGTTCTTTATTCTGTCTTGAATTAACCAATTCATTATTAGTAGTCTCCAACTATCGACAACCTAAACTGAAAGCTTTCATAGATACCAAAAATTAATTAAATAATAAATTTTACATGACTTTAAACAACAAGAACCAACATGCATTAGGTTTAACAACATACATAATTAAACATGCATATCTGCATAAATTTGATTAACATAAAATTACAATAACACTGACTAGATTCATTTACATTCATATTTAACATTATCCAATTAATTATCAATTAATTTTGGGTTTACACTCTTTACCAATTTCAGCAAGAACAACATGCTAAAAACTAATGCATAGATATCACACTATCTAGCCAATCAAGAGGCAAACCATTATCACAGTGCAAAGAAACAACATGTTATCAAACCAATTATTTTAATATAGTTCAAGTACATAATTAGGTCAATTCCATTGTGATCCAAAGGGATAAACCATGATATCTCTATAGTTGCACGTAAATAACTATAGAAGTAATGAATCCCCAACCTCAAAATGTTCCCAATATTCTTCACTCGAGAACGGATCAAAGCAACAAATCACGATCAAATTACCCGCAAATAATGCATCCACTTGAGGATGTGGCAGCACAACCACATCAATAACAACCAAAATAAACTACATTAGAACCATAGAGATAAAATTCCATAGCATGGAAAGGAAAAACAAGAGATGAAAAATAGATGAAAACCAAATAATAGAAGTAGATATTACCATAGATTGAAGATGGATCGAAGAAAGAAGTGGGGAACCGATCCAGGAACAAGAAATCCCCAAACATTGAATAGAGAGGCGTTCAGGTCATCTAGGGCCGAGAGGGGGTGCGCTCAAGCTGTAGGGATTGAAAAACCCAAGTGGCTAGGTGTCTTTAAAATGACCAATGGTAGGTATTACATGGCATGTACCTCCCTGTCACATAATGTACCGCCTTGAGGCCAACTTATGCCAAAAAATACGCTGCCTCCACACTTTTTTTATTTCTAAAAACTAGAAATAGTACATGTCATGTAACCCTTGGTCACATAATGTAGCCTCCATGTTTCTATATTCTCATAACCGAACTCCTCCAATTTTCCTCCGAGCCTTCTCTAAGAACCTCGGTCTTCATAACACTCAAAGGTTAGATCCACATGTATAGGGGCCCTTACTTGAGATACCTATGAAAAAAATATCATCCTCAAGAATTCAAAACCAACTTAGAGAGAAAAAAGAAAAAGTGTCTGAACAACCACCCTTCAAGATACCTCTCAAGACTCTTACCACAAATGGAGCTCAACCACATTAGAAAAGGAACAATATGAATCCACGATAAAACCACAACTTTCTCCCAAACACTCTCCTTGGAGAGATTCCTCTAAAAGAGAGAAAAAAATCAACCAATAATAGAAATCCATCTCATATCTAGGAAATTTGTACAACCAAAAAACTAAAATCGTTACAAGGAAATATTTAAACATAACACACTTGGGATACTGAGTGCATTTCTTCAAGTCATATTATTAGGCACTCTCCTCCAAACCACCATGCCACCAAAAGAAACGAACCAAGGGGATAGAATTAGCATGCAACACCTTCTCCATGAGGCCCTAGATATCTACAGGACGCTCCTTTATGGTCACATCATCATCAACATAGATCTCTCCCCAATTGATGACGTGAGAGTATTCATGAAGATAATGATGGAGTTGAGACACCTAAAAAACATTATATATCCATCTCATCTAGTATGGGAAGTGGTACCCAATATTTCAAATCTTTGACACTAGGAAACCTATTCAAATTACCAACAAATAGGGTAGAAATCAAACTCCAACAACCAAACCTTCTCTACGCACTATAGGTAGTCACATTTAGGAATATGGAATACCCAACATAAAACTCCATAGGTCTCCCCCTATGATCTGCATAGGACTTATGATAGTCCTGCACTACTTTCATCCTCTCAGGAATCACCTAAACCATCTCTATTGTATTCTAGACTAGTTTCGGCCTAAGAGTTTCTAACTCTCCAACACCAACCCAGCACAACGGAGAATAGAATGGTCATCTATACAAGACTTAAAATAGTGCCATAACACTTGTGGAGTGAAAAATATTGTTGTAATAAAACTATAACAAGGGTATGTGCCTCATTCACGAACCTACAAAATCCAGGACACAAGAGAACACCATGTATTCAACAGTCTGGATGGTCTACTATGTCTGATCATCCATCTGTAGATGAAAAGCAGTGCTAAGGCATAGCTGAGAACCAAAAAAATACTGGAGACCTCTCCATGCCTAGAGTTAAAATGAGGATCTTGATCGGAGATGATCATAATTTGGACTCTTTGGAGTCTCACCACCACATCTAGATAATGCTTCGACAAAACCTCCACTGATCTTGAATCCTTGATTTCCATGAAGTTGGCTGATTTCATCAAATGATGCACTACCACCAATATAGTGTCATAGCCTCCTTAAGATCAAGGTAATCTGGTAACAAAGTCCATTGAGATGTCCTCCCACTTCCACTGAGGAACATATAACAACTAGAGAAAACCAACGGGAACACGGTGCTCGACCTTCACCTTCTGGCAGTCCAAACATCGAGACACAAAATCTACAACTTCATGCTTCAACACATGCCACCAAAATTGAATCCTCCAAGCTTGGTACATCTTCATCATGCCAGGATGTACAAATAATGGTGAACTATGGAACTATCTGAGAACCATATACCACATCACAAAAGGTACTAAAAGCCTTTCCCAATATAACACTCATTGTTGTTCATCATCCGAACAACCATCGGGGGCCTCGCCACAAACAACTCAGTCTCTGCAGACCTACACCTCAAGATCCCCCAACTTGGAATCTTATACCTACTACACGAAATATGACTATACTATCATCTAGAAAATATAACCATTGCCCACAACATCTCCTATATTCATATGTAATGTTGAAAGTTCTTCTATCACCCTCCAGGAATCATCTGTTTCACATAATGCATCACTATGTGAATTTCAACTCAATACATCAGCTACAACATTCCCCTTTCCTAGTGTATAAGAAATTTAAAAGTTCTAATACTGTAATAAATCCATCCACCGATGCTATCACAAGATCAAATCATTTTAGGAGAAAGAATACCTCATGCTCTTATGATTGGTGAAAAACAAAAAGTCTCTTTGAGGAGGTAATTTCTCCACAACAATAGAGAAAACACCACTACTACCAACTCAAGATCATGGGTGGCATAGTTATGTTCACGGGGACACAAATACCAAGACCCATAATGAAGGACTAATATCTTCTATATTAGAACACAACCCAAACCTAGACATGAAGCATCACATAAAACATCAAACTAAACTCCCTCTGCTGGAAGATAAAGAACATGAGTGATGGAAAACTTCTCCTTCATATACTTGGAATCCTCCTGACATTGATCAGTCCACATGAATGCCTGATCCTTCGTGGTTAATGTTGTCAGAGGAGTCACAACGCAATAGATACCGACTACGAACCTCCTATAATATATTTTTAGACCATAAAATCATTTCACCTCTACCACAGTCTTAGGGGATTCCCAATACACAACTACTTATTTCTTCTATGGATCTATAGCTACTACTTAATGGGACACCACATGCCTCAGGAAACGAACTTATCGAGTTCAAAACTCATACTTTAGAAACATCCCAAACAACTTCTGTTAATTAAGAAATCCCAAAACAGTATACATATTATCTACATATTCCTCTTCATATATAGAGTACACAAGTATTTGGTCACTAAAAACCACCAAGAACATATCCAAGAACTCAAAAAACAAAGCACTCATCAACCCCATGAAACACAGTTTGAGCATTCATCACACCAAACAACATTTCCAAGAAATCATAAGGCCCATAACGACAATAGAAAGAAGTCTTTAGAATATCATCATCCTTCACACACATATGATGATACTAGAACCGAAAGTCATTTTTTAGAACCAACTCAAACCCTTCATTTAATTGAACAAATCATCAATCCGTGGAAGAGGATAACAGTTCTTTAACTATCACTTTTTTTAAGTGATGATAATCGACACACAAACACAAAATATTTTCAGCCTTCTTCACAAAAAAAAAACTAGTGCACCCCATGGTGACACACTTAGATGAACAAAACCTCACTACAACAAGCCATCAATCTCTATACATATCTCTCGTAACTCAAAAGGTTCCATCCTATATGAAGACATAAACATAGAAGACACACCCATATATAGCTCGATCCCAAACTCGATCTCCTGTCGAGGGGTAATTCTACTAACTCTTCTAGAAAGATATTAGGGTACTCTTCCATAACCATGGGAAATGAAGACTGCTGAACATTTGATGAACTCAACATCGACTCAGACATCAAGGATAAAAAAGAAGAACATGAATTTGACCCATCTGAGGGTCTTTCTCACCAAAAAATACTACTAGCTCTTGATCATCATCTAAGAACACCACCTTCCTCTGAAAGAAATACAAAATATCATACATTAAATAAAACCAATAAATTTTGAGGATGACATCATATGGTTGTATCCATAAACATAGGAAATATCTTGAAGATCGGTCTCTCCCCCAAAAAATCTCACATTCTATATATACTTCAAACAAGTCAGCTTGACCTCCAACTAGCATAGTTAATACAAAGGGATATAGAAGCCTCTATACCTCATGTCCCAAATCATGGACAAGGGTAGATGAAATGAAGGAGTTCATGGATCTTGAGTAAAACAAGGCATACACCCAAGTAGAAAATAAGAAAAGGGTACATCATAGGATGTCTGGATCACCTGGCACTGGAAACGTTAATGCATGAAGCTGACCATGACCTGCTCCACGACCTCTCTAACACTGATAATGACCACCACCATGGGAACGCTCTACTCTCAAATGACGTGGAGCATCCCAAGGCTGTCCTCTACCTACCTCATCTTCTCTATGATGATAAAATTATGGTGTAACCTACTGCTGCTGCCTCGCTTAGAAAAGCCTCAATGGAGGGACCTGGAGTGGATCAACTGATGCATGCAAAATGCTATGAAAGGTTAGGCACCGTTGCTTCAAATTACCTCATCATCCAAAAGAAAATAAATCTATCTATCTCATTTCATAGTCATGATAACCAAAACCTCTAGAGAAACAAGATGATGAGGTATGGGTCCTACCCCCTGCCAAACAAATACTCTTATTCCCTAAAAATTGAGAGCCTCAAACCACAAATCTACTTCATGTGGAATCCTGAAAACTCACCTCTCGTGATGTTTCAGTTCTATATAATGTCCTCTTGATGAAATTTACCCTCAAAAGCACCTCATTATATTTCTTTAGTATAAAGGGGGTGACCTGGCGCTGAATATTAGGAGGAAAAGCCTCCTCTAAATGCCTCACCCTGGCCTCCTCATCTAGAAACAAGTCTAAAGAATATCACAAAATGTTCCTAAAATAGATTCCAAACTCTAGAAAATTTGTTCTCCCCTATTGAAAGGTAAGAATCTATTAGTGAATAGATGGATTCAATGTCAAAGAATGAAACTCGATTCTAATCATGTCTTGTGACTTCTCCCATGAGACTGTCAAATCCTTACAATATCTGAGGAAAAAGAAACACCACTACTTCACTACCCCACATAACATCATCACAAAAAATGATACCCAGGAATCCTTCTAAGCACATATCGAACTAAAAGTGATATCATCCTCCTCCAACTAGTCTTCTGTGACTACATTTGAAATAGATCCCTCATACTTTTCCAGAAGCTGGTACTAAAAGTCTCAGAGTATCCTCTTCTAAGTGTATTCATCCTCAACATCTACTATATGGTGATCTGCTAGCACAACCTACTAGACATCTTCATCGCAAACCTGACAAGGACGTCGACCTGGAGCCATACCTACAAAAGAAAAAACAATAGGATCTACTAAACCTTGAATTTGGATGCCTTTACCATTAATTAATTATTTTTTCTTTTATTCAGTTTAGGTTAACCTATCCCAAGTTCTACCCACTAAAACATAGGCATGAAGAATAATGATGCATGATCCATTACTAAGTCTATACCTAGAAACTGGTATCACCTCATTTAGTAGCCACTAAAAATTTAATGGCACGTGCATTAGATCACATGGGACCTAAAAACATGTGTCTCATCCTATCTCCAATGTTTACAGAACAATCGAAACATAGATGACATTGTTTCCCCACCAAACAATGAAACCTCACATGTTCCAAACTCCAAATTCCATTATATCTCTCAACTAGAACTCTAATACCACTATGTCATGACCCCCTCCCCACAATGTGTACCTATCCTAGGAGGAAAATGTGATATATCAGATAATGACCCCCCGAGTCCCACCACCAGTAGGCCCTAGGTAGGCGACTATCACAAAGGTTATAAAAACACATATATTGGAGGCATTATCCTCTTTGAGTACACATGTGTAAGAGAGAGATAATACAGACACCAACAAACTCCAAATCAGACTAAAATAGAAATGAAAACCGAAGTTCTCATATATGTAATTTCATACAAGGACTAATACAACTAAAATAGAAAACCGTAAGTACCAAAATAAAGTAAAGGACATCGACTAAAAAACCCAACGAGCTCCTATGAAACCCGCATGCTAGTATTAAACATCCTGGTCTCAAACCTGCCCCATGTGACATGAAAAATATTTTATATAATATAGGGTGAGTATAATTTACTTAGTAGGATCGTCCCTAGAGATACACGTTCAAAAGTAAAGAAAGCATGCTAAAGCACATTGAATAACAAGTGAAACTAACTTGTTTCCTAAATAGGTACACTAAGTTCCCATCCTCACCATGGCCACTCTCACCACGTATCGCATACAAGTGTATATAATATAATAAAGCATATCAAGGGTGCCACACTACCACTTCCCCAATGGTTGTCCTCATTGACCCAACATCGCACATCCAATGACATCTCTCTCTAAAATGATTGGCTCAAAGACACCTGGGTGAGCACTACCACATGTACCTCATGTAACAAAAATATTGCCCACTAACACCTGGGTGAAGCACCACACCCTCTACATAGAAAAAAGTTCCTAGGTGGATTCTGGGATCTACCACATCCCAAATAACATGTTTCATACATTGGGTTTTATACCCCAATCCATTACAACCCATACGCCGAGTAATGATCCTCAAGACTCCAAAACCTATATACATTATACCTATAGTATCACAAGGGAAACTATATCTAGAATATATGTATGTGAAATAGCCAAAATCCATTACATAACTCTAAACATATATATGGGAAATACTAACCACCATGCATACCAGCATAAGTAAATACCAAGAGAAGAGAGTGGGACCAAAGGGGGAACCCAACCAACCGTCCTCCCATCAAGATATTGGGGAAAACACCCCCCGGAGCACATAATTCCCGGGGTGTCAGTCTCCCTAAACAATAGGATGGGGTAGCGTATAGAAATACAAAAAGTATATAATATAATATAGCTAATAACCACAATATGGGATAAACCTAGTCTCAGACTCCACTGTAGGTAACTTCTGTCAGACTCTTGGATTCCACTACTAATACTGGGTATCCTATAAGCACATAACCAATTATAGTGCATTATTAAATCATCTTATCTATTTTAATCAGTTTCCCATTATGATAATTATTTATTTATCCATTAATTAACTATTATTAATTCCACATTGCATTTCTTTAGGATCATTCCAATGTTCCATGCCCTCCAAGAATAACCAAACTGAGTCCACAACTTCTCAAAAATATGACCTCAGCATTGCATCCTAGAAATTTCCACCCCCATGGGTTAAAATCATACATCAAATCATTTATTAGAAACATTAGTAAATTACCATATTTGTAGGAATTATAAAAAACATTCTAATCTACCAAAAAAAAGGGACTTAACAATGTGAGTAGGTGAACTACCTGTCAAGTATTGGCCACCTACAGTAATAGTGTAGACCCATCCATCCTAATAAAGATAAACATAGAAATCAAGTGGCATACCATGTGTGTATTTGCCTCTTTTAGAAGGATATTAAGAAAGACTAGATTCCTTATGAAGTGGGGAAAATAAATCATATAAAAAACCAACAGGATTAAATAAGCAACCAACATTCACACCCAACACGTTTCATCATCTTTGGTGTCCTCAGTTACACCCTCATGTATAAACCGATGACCATCGCCACTCTAGGTATCAACTACTGCCACAACCACTTGGCCTCCCTTCCCCTACATCTAACATTAGACATCCAGGCTCACAACACATCATAAGTAGTTGGAAACAACAAACAACTGGGGTCTTAGTCCTAGAAAATTAATTCTTCATTCTCATGAAACGATCTCTCATGGATCCAAAGTACAAGGCCCTCGACCTTACAACAAAGAGGAAAAATCAGAACCCTATCATGAATTATCATTTATCATGTAACTTGTTATTTAATTCATATGGAATTAGAAGATTCATTATTAGTAGGTTTCAAAAATGGGAAACCTAAACTAGAAGCTATCATAGCTACCATAACTTAATTGAACAATCAATTCTACATGCCTTTAAACAACAAGCACCAACATGATTCATGTTTAATGAAGAACTAAATTAAACATGAACATTTTCCACAATTTTATTAACATCAAATTACTACAACAAAAACCATATAAATTTACATTCCAATCTATATTAATTCAATCAATTATCAATTAATTAGGAAATTACATTATTTACCAATGTTATCATAAAAAACATGAAAACAAGTAATTAATAGATATCACACTACCTAGAGAATCAAGAAGCAAAACATTATCATGATGCAATGAAAAAACATGTGATCAAACTAATTCATTTAATAAAGTGGGTGTGTTTAATTTTGTCAATTACTTTGTTATCAAAAGGGTTAAATCATGTAAAATCTATGATTACATGTAAATAAATAGATAAGAAACGAATACCCTACCTCAAAAGGTTACCAACATTCTTCTCTCGAGAACAGATCAAAGTAATGGATTTCGATCGCCTTCCTTGAAAAAACTGCATCCACTAAAGGAAGTCACGACTCAATTGAATCAACAAGAACCAAACAAATTTCTATTAGAACCATGAAGATAAAATTTCATATCATGAAAAAGGTAAACAGGAGATGAAGAATCAAATAAAACCAAATAACGGAGTTAGATATTACCTCAGATTGAAGATAGATTGAAGAAGGAAGTGGGGAACCAATTCAGTATGAAGGAATCCCCACATGTTGAAGAGGGAGGTTTCTAGGTCGTCTAGTGTTGAGAGGGGCTGCGCTCAAGCCATAGTGTTTGAAAAATATTAGTGGATGGGTGTCATTAAAACACCTAGAGGTAGGGTATTACACAATATGTACCTCCTTGTCATGTTGTGTACTACCTCAAGGCCAACATACAATAAAAAACACAAAACCTTTGTGCTTTGTTTTATTTTTCATAACCCAAAATAGTACAGGTTGTGTACCCCTTGTTCACATCATGTAGTCTCCTTATTTCCAGATTCTCATGATAGAACTCCTCCATATTTCCTCTAAACCTTCAATGAGTACCTAGGTATTTAAAAACATGAAAAGGGTTTATCCACGCTGATCTGGGCCCTTGAATTATATTTCTCATAAATAATTGTTTATGAGTCATGGAAAACATGTAAAAATTCAAAGATTCTTCTAAACAAGAACTGAGCCTCTAGAATTCAATATTTTGAATAATAAATAATATGGGTTGAATAAAGTTCAATTAAGTAATGTTAAAATCATCATGTTTTAATGTATATACATTATTCAATACTTTTAAGAAGGATAAATTAAATTAAGTTAAAATTTGTTTTCAAAATTAATGAAGACATTGATGGGATGATTCATGGGTGTTTTGTTTGAAATTTTACATCTTTAATATCTGAGATGAATGAATGAGTTAGATGATCATCATCATGGGAAATTCAAATAATAAAAAAGATAACTGATAAAGAAGGTTATAAATTTTTCTTGAATAAAATTATAAACTTCATGAAAAATTAATATAGACACTATTGAGATGATAAATATCTTATTCTTATGTGATTTCATGCATGAGAAACAAATTTTTTTAATGTTGGGAACAAGAAGGGTAAAAAATAATCTTCATATAGAATTTTAAAATTCATTAATGATTTAGTAATTATTTTAATGAATTCTCTCTATCCATGAATGAGGATATCGACACTAATGACAATTCTAGTGTTTCTATTTTAGTTTATATAGACTTAAAAAATAAGATGAATATATATTACTAGTGGTATCTTTTGTGAATAAGTGATCTTGAACCTATCATAGAAAATTATTGATGTTATATCCTAATAAGAGAAAAAATGAGAATTAAAAAGGTAGTATTATTTCATAAAAACTATTAATGTAAGTGGTCGAATAGAAAAATTAGGAAAATAATTACAACATATCATGGGAAGAATACAGGTTTATGAAAAAATTATTTTCATTACATTCTATGATTTTAGTTAACATTTTCCATTTTAGGAAATAAAAAAGTGACTCAACATGGGAGTCATTAAAATCCATTTTTTTTATTTTAGGAAAATAATTTTTTGGGTTATGTGTTGAATATTTAAAAAATATTAGACGACCAATCAAAAAAACCATATTTAAAGAAATAAAATTCCAATTAAAAATATTAATATTTAAAATTTCAATTTAAGAACTGAAATTTCAAATTTAAAACATAAAAATAATATTTAGAGAGGTGTAATATCATATAGGTCGATAAACCCTGTAGGAAAAACCTCAGGCCATGTGGAGTCAAATCAACTACCTTGACCCTTTTGACTATCTCAAACAATTAACCTAGTTTTAATTGTCACACACTTGATCAAATTTGAAGTCCATCCTCACACCTTTACATAATTATTAGAAAGGAAAACTACATACTGGATGACTAGAACTAACTGTTGTCTACCTAATCTCCATCATCAATCAAACATGATCAATCAATGGGACCATCAATTTCCACAAAAATCATAGAGGAATTTTAATCCATGGAATCATCATCATTCTTTCTTGATCCATGAAAAAAACAAACCAATAGGTTTGAAAAAAATAATATTATCCATCACCACTAATTCTTTAATCATATTTTCAACGAAGAGACACAATCACTTGACCAATATAAACACTAGGAACAATACCATTCAATGACACCATAAACTACATCTATGACTAAAAAAATATTTTTTCCAATATTTTGAAGATTTTATGAATAAAATAAAGTTAATTAATATAAATGTGTATTCTATAAAGAGAATAATAAGATGTTACTAGACATACCGGAAATTCCATATGAGTATCAATTAAGAATTAGAAGAAGAAATATCTGACCCATTATGCCTGATAAAAATATATGTGTTGAACTAAAAAGTGAATAGGAATAAGAAAAATATATTGTCACGGTACTACATAATGTTGTGTGATGTGATAATGAGAATATGTAAAATTTTATATAATATATTTAGTTTATACATGCCAGGTATGTTTTTTGGTTGTGATTATTAAAGGATTGGGATGGATGACATATCCATGTTTATATAGAAAACATAGTGGTAATCAAGATATTTTGAGTTTGAGTTTAGTTAATCCAAAAAACAGTTTTTTATGGAATGGAATCCAAGTTAAAATTAGATACTTCATTGTAAATAATTTATATTGATCATGAGGTAGTTATAAGATCATTGTTTAATGTGAAAGTAATGAATATAAATGGTGTGATTCTAATATAAAAGTCCCATGGGATATAAATATTTTTCAATTATTTAATATATTGATGTCACAAACACTTGTGTAATATGGCGTGAATTTTTATGTATAATCCCAATCTAACCCACTATAAGTCGACAATAAGATTTTATCGGATAATCTGTGTCTTAACATCTAAAGACAATCATTGAGTTTGATTCCTGGGGGAGGGAAAACATTATAAAAAAATGGTCTGAACATTAATTCTTTACTTTTTTTTTCATATGTGTGTATCGATTTTTAATTAAAAATAAATCTATATTTCTTAACAATCACCTATGTTTTAATTTCATTAGGTGATAAAGGAAAATATATAAAATTGGAATTTTGGAAAAATTGGTCAAACTTTAACCCCCCCACTCAGGTGGGTCTAAACTAATCCAATAGGAACTATATCAACCAAATTTACTTTAGAAATAATATTTCTCCAAAATATTTTTCTATGATACCGAACCACTATATATAATTAAAATTGTAATTACTTTCTTTTTATGAAAATATTGAACAAAAAAACCCTTCCAAACATGGAATTTTATCTATTAGATCAGTATCCCTAAAATGAATTTTTATATATACAATAATATACCAATTATGTGTGGTTGGATCTATCTCCTTCATATTTTAATAATTCACTTTAATAAAAAACTTTTTCCTTGATAAAATTAATTTTTGGAAAACTTTTTTAACCATGTTATAGAGTATATCAAATTATAAATTATGTGTATTCAAAATAAAATTACATTTATTAAAAATAACTATATATTACCAAAACATTATCATATCACATAATAGAAAAATAATATGATAAATTCTTATATAATTTATAACATTAAATTTTATTAATCGTGAAGTGATCTAGTAAACACATTTCCAAATAACAAAAACACTTTTAAATTTATTTAAGGGAACTTCAATATTCCTTCATAAATTCATCATTTGTTTTGAAATTTTAAACATATTAACAATAATTTTTTAATGTATATTAGTTATCATATACCATTTAAAATAGAGTAAATTATTTCTATAACAATAACACTTAACATATAATTTCAATAGAGTTTATTACACCCCTTGATTTATTTTATAAAATTACATATCTAATGGCTATAATTTACACATAGGAAATATTTCACTTCATTATAGGAACCACATTTATGTTTTAATGACTTAATAAGAATACTAAAACCTATTATATTATTCATATTTTTTATCGTACTATTTCTCACTTTGGTACTATGATCACAACAAAATAGTTTAGACATCCCATTTCCTTCTTATCTCTCTTAAAATTCATGATGAGATCAAGTAAACCACTTTTAAACACATTTATATTATAGATCATATTTAATTATTAAACATGTCCATAAATGGTTATAGAATGAAGTTTATTGAAAATACTAGAGTTAAAGGATATACCAAACTATAAAAATCCATTTCATACCAAATCTTATTTAGAACATTAGAATATACTAATTTTCATTAAAACATTCTTTATTTAATCAACTCCTTTAAAACATCATACCCCTCTTCTTTAACATGTTCTCGATAGATAATTTTATGGTCACCTATAATTATGATAGAATATATATTCTTATATTTCATTTACAAATTAGTCTTTATAAACACAATAATAAGATTAGTGATATAAAATGAAAATTTATATTACATATGATAGGTATGGAGAACTTCTATTTGAATATTCTCACTAGTAGGCTATTCAGGAAGGAATTCTATAACATTAAAAAATTATTCTTATTTAATTACTATTTTCATTATTTCACATGATATTAAGAAGTTACTAATTATATGATTCCCCATTTCAATTATTAATCTCATGGGAATGTTTAATGTTAATTCCATTTTATCTATAATAAATGATTTTATTAGATTATTATCAAATTTTATAGTCATTTGATAAATACTATTATTAAATGTCCACAAATGAAAATGATAACCCCTATTAATATTCACAATATATAATAGTGGATCATGATCTATATCTTACATATTAAATAAATCCAATTCACCATTTATCTCATCCCTTAGCTATTTAGGTAGAATATCATTTTAGTCAAATAATATATGAATCTTGGAAAATTGAGTGGACAACACATTTTAAAAATATTTCATATATATTTTATCAACACTAATCATTTTTTATTATTTACATTAGGGTTTTATAGGCATGTGTTAATCAACTGGCACACCAGGAATAGGAACCTAACTGCTAGGGTCACCTATATCATACCAACCTATGATTATTCAATTCTAGGGAACCTAATTTTTATGGTCATCTATAATAAATGATCACACTAATGATGAGGGTTTTATTTTGAATGAATATGATACATTGTATTTGAATGGTTTAAAAAAAATTCCATATCATATTTTGTATTACCTATATATATATATAGTTCATACTAATGATTTATCTTTGTATATGGAACCTTCAACCAAATTAATATGTTATAAAGATATTAATGTGTAACAATTTATTCATCCAATTGTTTATGTTACTTACCTAAAAATAGAATCTAATTATACATACACATATAAAAATTCATCTAATATACAAGTTTATGAAGACACTACCTTATAATAGAATATAATCATAAATATATAAAATGAACTCAAGAGAATGTATGGTGTGATGGGAATCTGGCCCCTTATTTCCTAAAACAAATAATAAGCTTCTAAGATAATTAAAATCTCATCCTAAAGTCCCAATATACATAGATAAATACAAATGGTCCATCTAAATTCCAATTAAATCTTAATAATTAATATGTATAAATCATAATAAACCATTATTATTAACTTAATAACCTAAAACCAAATCATATATTTGTTTTATGGAAACTAAATCATATGTCATTCTAAGTATGAAACTATTTATATGCATGGTATATAATTTAAAATATTAATGTTAAACTATTTCAACTAAAGAACGAGTCTATTCACAATACAAAAACATTATATTGTTGAATAATAAAAACGTATAAAACAAAAAAACAAATGAATACTTCAAATAAAATACAAAAAAAATAAGATTTAACAGTGCTTTAAACTACTCCTAAATAACTCATGGAGGTTTCTAGAAATAATCATTTATTACTAAATTGGGAATAATTTCATTATGGTTCTTGAGTAGCTTTTTATAATAAATTTATTTAAAACACCATTAATAATTTTTTCATTTTTTATTCAAATATTTAATTTTGATAAATTTATTGAAATTTTAATTCAATTTCTTATTTTTGTTAATGTTTTTATTCTGTAATTTTTGTTAATTTTTTTTCATTATCATTTCTCTACTCATTCCAACGTCGATCTTTCCCACTCACCCTACAAATTAAGAAAATATATAAATTGGGTAACATTTGAAAATTTTACTTCTTTGTTATTCTATAATGTCTTTACCACTTCTAAAATACCTTTAACTATTGATTATAAATACGATAATATAGTCTTATATAAATAGAATTATTTGCATATAATTAAAATTTTCTATTAATAAACCTACACACACACTTATATAAATGAATATAAATCTATATAAATATATGTTAATTTATATATATATGTAAACACATATAATTATAAATAAATATCTATGTATGTATATAAATATAAATCAATATAATTATATATAAATATATATAGTGATATATAAATATATATATAATTATACAGAAATATATATACAGAGGTAATTATATATTAATATATATTTCACTGGTTAATATTAATTAATTGTTTATAATTTTTAATTATTAATTAGGCCAAAATCAATTTTTTTTCCATTTTCTAAAAAGCCGGTTTATGGGTTACTGGTAACTATACAAACATAGATCCGACAACATCAATGACGGTCATAGAACCCGCATACTAGAGACCAATTCACAACATCATCAATGGCGGTCATGGAACCCGCATACCAGAGACCAATCTACAACATCATCACAATTCAAAATTCAAAATACCAACAAACCCATCACCACATAATGAATGATGAGTCACGATCAGTGAGACACCATGAGATGCGTCCCCGAATTTGACACATCATAAACCATCTATATCGCCGACGAGAGCCCACCAACCCTCGCCGCCGTAGTCGTAACCTCAAACCCCTTGAGAACAACATCTAGAGGTGTCGCCATCACGACCTCCCCACCAAAGAGGAACCAGATCACCAACGACGGCATCCAGAACACCGTCATCAAATCCACAACATCACCACAATCATCATAAATCGTAGGAAACAAACAGATTGGCTGATAGGCAGCAACACCATGCCTTTTCAAATCACAATCCACTAAAACACAAGCAGATTCAGAGTTCTTCTCCTTAAGACTAATAGGAAGCACCATAAACATTCCCAAGAAAATCTCAAGAAGAACCAAGAAACCAAACAAGGATTCACCATGAATCAGAAAAAACTGCAAAAGGAATACCATCACCTTAAAAATCCCATCTTTCAAACCCGAGAAACCATGAAGAAGAACATGAATCTTGAGCGAAAGAGCCACCATCACTCATCTCAGCATCGGATCAACATCCTCTTTCTCAGAAACCAAATCATCCGCCCACCACATGAAATACCACCAATTGAAGAACCATCTGAGATATCCAGTTTCACACATCAGTCAGAAAAAATAAATAGAGGAGGGGAAAGAGACCGAGGAAAGGAAGATCATCATCTCCACAAAGAGACGACGAAAACCCTAGGGGAGGAAACGAGAGCGAGAACGAGAGCAGCGCCCTTTACAGGACCATCCCTTTAATTATAAATAAGGAATTAATTGATATTAACATCATATTATACACTATGTATATGTTTTTATATTTATATTTTTATATTTTTATACATTTATATATATTTATTCATATTTGGATTGAATGTTTATTAATAATTATTAAATATTTATAAATTATGAATTAATTAATCTTAACTATTAATTGAAAAGTAATTATTACTTCAAATTTATTATAATTTTTTAATATTAATTATTAAAATAACCATAGAGAGACAATTCAATGTGTCTAAATGGACTCTTGTTCCTAATGAAATTAATAATTACAACAACAAAGTTACATGATAATCATCATTTTCTCATTTAAAATGTTTATTCAACTCTTAAGGGATACACCATAACTATGGAAATGAATCAAGAGAAATACAAATATTTGTAAGTGAAATAGATAATTTATTATATTACCTGTATGTTTTTGAAATTAGATAGTTAATACTGAATATTAATTTAATTCTTACAATGGTGGAATAATTTACTTGGGGAATATCATTCCCCGAGATCAAATTTTTTTAACAAGTGGTTTAAATCCACACTTGATCCATAATCAGTTCCAATGTTTTCACCTAGCCATCATTAAACCAGTGATCACCACCCAAACCTATAATTAAATTTGAATGTATTCAATACAAGTATTGTTATATCACCCTTGGACCATTCCATGCGAGTTCACAAAGACCACCAAAAAGACTTGAGATCCCTAAACATATTTTTGCAGTACTGTTAGTTTTTATCTTGATCCCATTGTTCATAGGTACATTCCAACCCAAAATAATAATGCCTCTATTGTTCATGAAATTACCTAAAATGTTCAATATATTGAATCAATAGAAATCATGCAATGTATTTACTATATAACACATCTATAACTTGAGAAAATTATTGGATGTTATAGAAATGTATGAAATAAAAACTTGTATTGTAATGTTAGCACTTTTATAAATTCAAAATTTCAAGATCCACCAAATAATGTGGAATAATTCAACCAAAACAGAACTTAAAAGGTTGTTATGTTAATATATATTGATATTAAAGGAATTAAAAAATACAAACCTAACTGAGGAAATATAAGGAAATGGATGTTTGAAAATATCAAATAATACTCTCTATAAAGATATTATAGATAGGAAGTGTAAGATGGATTAGTTAGTGTATTCTGTAATATATTTTCATAAATTTAAAATAGATTCCATTCGAAAACAATTATTTTAAGACATAAGTGAATATAATACATTCTATAATAAACATTAAATAAGAGAATTGGTCAAACATAAAGAATGAAAGACTTCGAGAAGGAACTCAGTCATGATATGGATTGGTCATGCATATAATTATGATGTTGATAAAAATATTTATAAGTTTGAATAATATCCATTAAAAACTCCAAAAACAATTATTACAATGGAATAAACTATAATTATTTAGGATAATATTAATACTAGTAAAAATATCATAGAGAGAACTAAATAATTTTTAAAATATTTGTATATCAGAATACATAATTATAATCTCTTATAATAACATTTTTGATACAAGGTAACATTTCCATTTTACCTTCTAGAACATTATATTACAAATTAAATAATGAATCCTTTTATAATTATAAATAATAAAATAAAAAACATGCCTTTGAGTATTCCAAATTAAGGAATAAAAATATTGAAAGTGTCTCATATTAATTATCTAAAAGAACCTACATTTTAAAAGGGAATTTCAATCTTAAATTTCACAAAAAAATCATCCATGTGAATATAACTTGAAGGGAGTAATTTAAAATTATGATATTAATAATAAAAGTTCCTGTAGACGTTTTACTATAACACTATAGATTCCAAGGGATAGTAAAATTATTCATATATAAAATATATACCATAAAAAAATTAACATAGACAAAATTATTTTTAATCAATGACATGGAATACTTATAAATAATTAAATAATATACAAGCTTAAAAGTAATAACAACATTAATAATAAAAACCCTACCATACATGTAATGATACTAAATCTTCTAAGAGTTCAACTAAGTGAGAATTTATTTAGAATTCCATAAAATTATATATTGATAAATATTCTCTAAAAAATAGGACATAAAGATACTTTAATGATATAATACCCTCTATAAATCTAATGGTTAAAAATTCTTTATGTTCTTATTCATGAAAAAATACATTACTAAAAGAAGAATGATTTATTTATGTTTATTATTTAACTATTTTTCTATTAAAATTGATTTATTTTCCCACTGATATTTTCAATAATCTCTTATGTAACTTGGTAAAATAGGATGATATCGTCTAGATAAAAGAGGTAAGAATGTAGGGCTAACCCTCAGCGAACCTGCACAGTCTTAAAAATTAATGATTCAACCATTTTAGAGGTAGAGAATTAATGAAAATATTTTTCTATAAAAAATAAAATAACCAAGTGTATACAAACCTATATGATTATATTATATGAGGAAACATGTCATTCATTCACACTATTTATTAGATTAGAAATCATCATTGATTTGTAAAAAATCTTGATCAAGTTAATAAAATTGTCTCTAAAACCATATTGCCTTAAGATAAAATAATTTAAATCTGATGGTGGTAATGGATTTATAAACATCTATCATGATATAAACATTACCAATTATAAATTTTTTCTTTATCAGATTCATAGAAACTAAAGTAGTGTTAATAAAATTAACTATATTCCAACCATGGATTAGAATAAATTAATTTAGTGAGTTGAATTTATCGAAATCCATAAAAAGGATAATATAAACATATTTATAAAGATAATTTTTAGTGTATTAGAAAAATAATTTTCCAATAATATGATTTTTCAGAATCACTTGGAACTATATGAATCAAAACCAAAAAATTGAATTGATAAATTGTTGATGATTTAATCATTTGAATAAATATTTATTTATTATCTCAATATCAAAGTTGATGATATCCCAATCATATTGATTTTTTGATAGTCCATATAATCAAAAAACACTCTCTAAATTCTAATGAAAGAAAAAAACATTAATTTTTTGCATCTAAAATAATATTAGTATGACAATGATTATACTTATTGGTAATTACTTTTAAAATAATATCTTGGTAAATAATTATTAGATTGATTATCATTATTTTTTTTATAACTCAATGTGAGAATCCTTAACTTTAACATATTCTAAATATTTCTATCACCATTTTGTGGTATTTTATATGTTTATTGAATTTCCCAAACTTTTCAAAAATATTAAATAAGGGTGTATTTATATACCTTTTATTCAACCAATTAACTTTATTACTATCATTAAGAACATCATCCTTGATTTTAAGAAGGAATTTTAAATTATCATTGAGCATAATCTACTCGAGAAAGTCATATTTATCCAAATTAGTATAGGCCTACTTACTCTGAATAAAACTGAAATATTATTTATCATTTAAAATAGTAGTATCTATCTATCCAATAAAGAGATTACACCAATATTTAAGCCTCTAAATGAATAAATATAATATTATTGTATTGGAATAAAGGTCGCCACTATAGTGAATAAAATTATAAATGTCTCAAACAATATAATTATTTTCATGTCATTTTATCCATGAATTAATGAATCTAAAGGGAATCAACTGCAAATCATATTAAAAATAGAGGTAGATATATCATAAACAAATTATAATCAAATGTATCATTTGGAAGACTAATAAAACTAATAAAATCCAAATAGTAATAGAAATAACCATTATTAAGTGATCTATTAGGATTATTTTATATTATTCTATTAAAACCATTCTTATACCATACATATTTTTTTTATGAATTTTATCAATTTTAAAAATTTCATTAATATCTATATAGTCCTTCAAACCCATATTTGAAATTTCATTCTAAGATAGATTACGACTTTCTGCTCACTCCATGATAACATTGAAATCACCCAACATGATCTAGGGTTAATTTACACTTTATGAAACATAATGTCACCTTGAACAAAGTAATTAATTTATTAATATCCATTAAATATTATATGAATTTATTGATAAATGTTTTCCCATGTGATTGAAATCACATTTAATCATCAATTAAATGCTATTAAAAACTAAAATACAATCCAATTTTAAAAAAACATTGAAACAATGTGTCTCACTAGTTGTTGTATAATCATTAAAAATTGATTTTATATCCCAAAACATCAAATTTGATCTCAATAAGGTTATGAAAATGAACTATATAATTTTACACAATTATTAATAGTGGATTCCTCTCATATATAGTACAATTTATGGTTCTAGAAGTTGTTGAGCTATCTAGACCATGATAATTATAAAAATAGAACATCCATTATAGTTTGAGTTTCTTTAAAAATTATTTCTACTAAATTCCTGTCACTTTTTTTACAATAATTACGTTGAATATTACTAATTTATCTATGAATAATGTTTTTAGATTTGGTAATGTGATGATGAAAAATACTTCCAATTAGGACCAATGAATCATCATCAGCTTCTTTCCCATCATCTGGATTCTTATTTTATTTTTTTCCATGAGTTTTCACTATTTTAGAGGTTTATTCAAGACCATAAAATACACATGTTTCTTACCTTTTGATATAACATTCTTATGTGTCACTAGGATGTGATCATTTATAGAATCACAATTAACTTCCTTAAAAAATAATAAGTCATCATCATTATTCTATTTCTAATTATTATTTCCATCAGTTCTAGAGGCTGATTAAACTACCCTCTCAATTTATTTTTTCTTATCCAATGAAATAACTTCTTTAGACGTCTCTATAGAGTGTGTTGGGTCAATATAATTATTACTAAAAATAATTCAAAAGTCACAATAAATATATTTAACAAATTTTATAATCATTTTAATAAATTTTTATCATTACTTTGTGTTAAAATAACACATGTTACAATTTGTAGAATCTTAATTATTCATTTTTAATTAAAATACTGTAATTTAATGAATCTTGTTAAGTGTAATATTTTTTATGGAAAGGGTACCAATTATATTATTATTTTCCTCTATATAAATGTTTCAAAATGAGTTTTTCTTGTTATTGATTTCCATAAAGAGCACTATTGAGACACTAAACGCACTTCAACAGAAGGAGTTTTACAAGTATAAATCCATCATAATAATAGTAGATGATTATAATGAAGTTGTAACTAAAATATAGAAACATATAATATAAGAATTGCAGTTTTGATAACATTATACAATAATCACAATAGTGTGATCGATGTGAATAATTACAAAAAAAATGATGTGATATAAAGTTATATATTTTTTCAATCATTTCAATAACCAACTATTTTCATCAATTCCATTTTTTTATTTAGAGATATTTACTCATACTATACATGTATGGGGATTTTATTATTAACATGCTGAGTGTTTCACATTGTTTTTTCATTTTGATCATGTTTTTTAAGGGATCCCGGAGATAGGGAGACTGAGGTATGTTATGATCATATTTTATCAAGGGAATCTATATAGAATAGGGAAGTTAAATCATTTAGGATGATTTAGGTATTATAATGTTTTGGAATATAGACCCACCAATATGTTTATAATCATGGGTATCTAAAATTGGGTATGTAGACATGTTTATCACTTTGGGTGAAGGAATAGACATCACCATGTTTTGGTTCATTATATTATTTTTTTATTCTTCTAAAAAATTTAGCTTTATGTTTTCATACATTTTATCACATTAGTAAAAACAATTTTTTTCTAGTTTATACTGATGTTCTTAAATTAATATTTTATATATACTGATATTTAGTTCCTATGATTATAATTATCAGAAGAAAATTATTTAAATTTTCTACCCAACATATCAGAATGATCAGATTCATAATATTTTTAATAATGTTGGTAAAAATGTTTATCCATTTACTTACATATAAAAGAGAATGAATTTTTGAGTAGTCTTTAAAACTACATTTCACAGCCCTAGTATATAGTTCATAAAATCCTTGAAAATATAGTGAATCTATGTCGAATAGATGAAAAATCCAATGAAGAATATAAGTAATTATAATTTTTATTTTTCTCATTATAATTCCTTTTAATATCTAAATATGAATTAGCTACACCCTATCATTCACTATATATAAAAATTACATTTTAAAAATTAATTTTATTCTTTTTGGAATTGGTGTCGTTTATTTGTAACTAATAATAATCATTCTTATATCAAAGAGTAAGATATTACACTTAAGTTTTTTATTAACAATAATCTATATACTTTATAATTTATCATGTTCTTATTCATTCAGACATTCATTGATGTTTTCATTCACCATAGTTGAATATTTCTGATGCTTTTTTAGGGTACTCATGTTCGCTGACATGGGATGCGTGTTCACATTGGATTTCGTAGCCCCACAACCCCACATTCCAATGGTTGGTGGATTTATTTAATTTCATTGGTGATGTATTATCCTCGATCTAAATGGGATTATGGGATGTCAGTTCCTCCTTCAATAAATTCCCCATTGAATATCGCTACCTAGTCTAGGACTCCTTGATATATTTATGTTATGTTCATGGAACCCATTCTCGGTGACATATCTTTGTGGGTAGCCATTAATTATAAAATACATACTTAAAAAGTTTGCAACCTTGGGTTAAGAGAGTATTCACATTGTGAATCATTGAGAATGTCTGGATGTTCGGCATAAAGGTCACATGTGAATATTCCTCTTAGTAGTGAATCTGATATAAGGAATCTTTGGAATGAAACCAAAGGTATCATGTATTGATATCAAGGTAATTAATTAAAGGGGTGATATATTCCAAGACCTTTTACCTCAGGAATGATATATTTGGAATGAAGACTATGTTTTAGATCTAGGATGGAATTTAACATCTTGAAGAGATGGTTATAGGGTTAAATTATTTTGAAGATATATTGGGTATAGGTTTAACATCTAGAGGGGAAATATTGGGTGAATCAAAATGCCATGTGGTGGTAGATTCAGGATGTGTATCCCTAGGAGGGAAGATATCACTCCTAGTATTTTATTGATGGATGGAATTGACCTTGAGGAGAACCCAAAAGGTTGATTAAGATGCCCCTTGAGACGGATTAGGGATAGATGGATCAAAATGTCCCCTGAGGATGATCCAGGAGGTGGATCTGAACAACTCATAAGGTGGATTAGGGAGGTGTGTCCCTATGAGGGATGGTGTAACACCATGAGAGCTTACTGATGGATGGGATTCTTCTTTAGGTGAACCTGGATGGTTTATATGAATTCCCCCCTAAGGAGGATCTATGATGGATGGATCAAAAATATAATTGAGTTAGATTGTGGAGTTGTTTCCCTAGGTGGGAAATTTTCATACATTAAGAGTTTAGCAATGGGTGGGATGTCCCTTGAAGAGAACTCAAAATGTTTATTGTGATGCCCCTTTTGATGGATCATGTATGGATTTATCAGAACTCCCCTAGAGGTGGATTAAATAGGTGTGTCCCTTGGAGAAAATATTTATGAAATGAAATTTTATTTACAGATGGTATGCCCCTTGTGGAAAACCTAGAAGGTTGACCATGATTCCCATTGAGGTGTATCAGAAATTGATGGACCATAATTCCCATTGATGAAGATATGGGGTATGAGTTCAATGTTAGGTGGAGATGGGTAGGGGAACATTTAACATCTTTCGAGATAGGTTGGGTGGATCAGAATGAACCTTGATACAGATCTAGGAGGAGCTTCCCCATGGGGTGGAAAAATAAGTCTACCATTTTCAAATTTTACCATAGGGATTCATTCTACGTACCATGTTTATATGATTTGGATAAAAACCCACATATATTTATTATATATTTTATGGTCACCTAATTGGATGGATCCATGAGCTTAACATCATGCAGTAAGGATGCCCGTGTCGTGAAAGGATCATCAATGAGGGACGGTGTGGGGATCACACATGGATGTTCCCTTCAGAAGAAATTTTTTCTTGGTTGGATGGTTTAGGTATTATAAATTGAGGATAGATATCATATCTCATTACATTTTAGTTTTATAGGTGTGAGGATCAATACATTCCACTTATCAATGGAGTATCATGTGCTTATCACGTTGGGTAAGACTATTGTTTTATGTGATATGATTGGGATTTTGTTGCGTGGTTTAACATCGTAAGACTATTACATGGAGATAGTATGTATTTTTTTGTGTAAATAAGACATGGTGGGAATCTATACTTACCCTTAGGTATTATGTGACCACTAATCATGTTATTTTTGGTGGTGCATGGATTTGGCACTTTCATGGTACAATGATAGTAGGAGTGTTCAATTCAAAGGTCCACATTAGAGTCCTCATGATTATAGGAAATCAGGGTTAGAGTACCGATTATATGAAGCATTAGTCAAGGATATAGGTTCACTAGAGTCACAGGGTATTTCAATTATGGGACTCAAAGGTTGTTTTGAATAATTGTGTCTTGTTTCATGTAAGAGTTGTATGATCATGGTGCACTAACATAAACATAGGCCATAAATCCTTATGTAGAATGTGTGCACTATATTTGGGTTGTGTGTATATTAGGGGTTCATATAGGAATGTTCTATAGTGTGCACCAAAAATACATTTAGAGATGTTTAATGAGGGTAACTTGACTATGGACCAAGTCGTGTTTTGGGCCATAGGAGGTCTGTCGTGAAAGATTCTCTACCATGGGTGCTCCATGTTGTGCACTATAGTGGAAGAATAGTTTTATTCATAGAAGAGTGACACTAAATCCTTTGGATATCCCCCCAGGGAAGGGGTGAGATAGTATATATAACTGAAATCTTTGGTGGTGGGAATATAAGTCTTTTGGAACAAAACATGATTTACGTGTTGTTTCTTCATTTTTCAAAGGGGCTTCATCACATAATGACAGCTAATTGACCCACCTTGGGTGTTAAAGGGGTCTTATTACATGGACTATTCCATTTGTTTCATGAAAACCTTATTTTATATTATTATATTAACTGGAAATATATTCATCCATTGTGGAATATATTTATAATTCCATCACCTATTGTGCACAAGGTCATTTTGTGTGAAATGTGGCTCCTGTATAAAATATCTGAAACTTCAATTCCTAATACTCATAAATCACGGAACGGTTTTTGGGTTGGCCTGAATTCTTTGTTCATCCAAATTTATCTCTATGGGGCTTCATTTTAATTATTAGATCCAATAAATACACCCATGGAATCAATGCTAAAAGGAAACCATAAGGTTTGGTTATGAGGGAATTGCCAAAGTGATTGGTCTATTCCCATGGGTGCAGACAAAATTTTTTGTTGGCCATGAAAGACAATTATCTTCATGAATAAGGTAAAAATAAATTTCAATAAAAAGAAAGAGGGTCCCTCTATATGGAATTTTTACTTCATTTATGAGATTTTTACTTTCACTTATGCATGTATTTATGCCTTTTGCACAAAAACCATAGATTCAATGTTGGATTCCGTACAAAATCCTTTCACGCATCAACTTTTAAGACCAAAGACTAGTTTCATGTTCTCTATAAATGGAGTTCATATAAAACCTAATTTTTTTCACCAAAACATAATCTTGAATGCACCTCCCTTGTTCTTTTTCAAAAAAATCTGAAATGGACACTAATAGAACCTAGATGATATTTATGTTGATGCCGCCTCTAGAAGAGAAAAAATTGATGGAAATAATAATATACCACAACATATGCATTTAATTATAGATAATAAGATTATAATGGCCATGATAAATGGGTTTAAAAAGAACTACCCATTGAGTAACAACCTCCCACTATTGAAATTTGGACTGATCTAAGTGGTGAATACCCTTGTCCTAGAAGTCAACACACCTTAATCATTGTTCACGTGCGAGGACAAGAATAACAACTATAATTTCATTGTTAATGACCACATTTCTAGGGACCACAAGTATATGAACATCTATATGATGAATGGGAGGACTAGTATGATAATGAGGAAGGAGATAGAGGTTCAATAATTCCATGTCTGTTATTCCATAATTCTTTAGAGCAGCATGCATGAAAACAAAAGGTTACACCAAAAGGTCTAGGACTTATAGGTTAGAAATAATTTTACTAGTTTATGGGTGTGGGTGTACTAGGTAGATTAAAAATTCCCATATTATGGGGACGATCAGTTCCATATATAATTTTATAAGGCATTGTGTACATTAGAGTTCCATTTCTACCATTAACAAGAGTTGGTTCCATATCTCTTCATCTGATAGTCCCCGGATTCTAACACATTACATATAAATCATGTGGAGGTGAGAATTAGTCTTTGGTAGAATCAATATATTCGGGGAAGCCCACTAGAAGGATTCTAGTATGATGAGTTCATTTTGTCACATAGTATTTGAGATGACAGAAGGTACTTTCATGTCCCTGCACAACACATGCTGGTGACATTGATGAAAAAATTAGACCATGCTCCCATATTTCATTGGGACATACCATTCAAGATGTGATTTGATATGTTTTTTAAGAAGAACCTAGAAATGAGTATTATTGGGTGGGGAATGTAATTGCTGACAATGTTGTAGAGGAGGACATTGGGATTGTATTGGTTGATCCTAGAGGAGGGTCAGTTTGAGCAGTGGGGATATAGTATGATGGACGGATGGAAGCCACTAGTCTATTACAAAGCATTTCGCACCACAAACCTAAGAATACATATATTTATAATCAAGGGAATGTGGATGGTACTGCATATATGGATTTTGGTGATGGTGGAAATATTTTTAGTGGGCCAAAGAGTAAGCCTAGAACTACAATTTCTACATTGTCTATATAGCCTACTATTCCATGTGGTGGGGGGGAATCCCACCATGGAGGATCTGTGGCCTATTTTAGTTCCTTCATTGATCGTTCTTAGTGCACATTAGGGGTTATGGTATCCTTATTTCCACCATCCCTTCGAATATCGGACTGCGGTCATCCAAGCATAATATTGATGGGTTATGTCTAGTGGAGCTCAATGAGACCAAGGTCAAGATTATAATATAATACCATGAAAACATAACCATCCTCCCCTCTAAACCCTATATGTCCATATAATGGATTAAATGTAGGGGAATGAGAATAGAAAAAAGTACATGTGGATATATAGGGGTGGAATGATGGTAGATATGATGTATGAACATGTATACTACAAACAATATGCATTGTACAGGTTTTCCAGGCATTTTGGGTGCCTCCAGAGTGTGATAAAGAAAGTCTACATTGAATCTATAAGGAGAGGCATCCTTGTATCCTTCACAATAACTAGTGGATATTGATGCATGCATGATTATAGTTTAACATCTTGAAAAAAGGACATAATGAACCAACATTAACAATACCTATCTAGCCGCAAGAGTTGAGGGTGAAGAAGGGTAGAATGTTGGGAGGCCCTGCTACTAAAAATAGAATCTAGTGTCAGTCACATAAAGTTTTAAAGTAATGTCATTTTAACCATATTATTATTTTAATGTTATAGATTATGAACTATACTCTTAGTTTAACACCGTGGAGTTTGGACCATACAATGATCCAAATAGATATGTGTGGTGTGGAATGATTACAAACCTAATGTGAATGAGGGTGAAGGAGACCCAAAACCACACACCATATTCCTTATAGGATTCACAAATATTTTAGGTTCATGATTAATATAATTTGGTTGAAAGGAAACTAGTTCAAATTCACGTTTCTTGGACCATGTGAGAGTGTTAGTATCAAAGGTATATATATGACATGGAAATGATAAATCATGATTTTAATGAAACCAAAAGAGGATCACACACCACACAAATACTATGAATCAAACATCACATAGTTTAGGGTTATAAGGATTGGAAAAGGGAAAAGGAGGAGTATTTTTTAACATCATAATTCTTGGAATAGTTATTTCATCCCATATTTTTCATATGGGAAATCAAAAATTGGTTTGAGGTAACACTTTAGTATAACATTGTTCTCTAAGGAAGTTAAGCCTTGTAGTTTCAATTATTATTTCTAAGAATATAGAGGCGGAAAATATTTTAAGGTCATATTACTATAGAAATATTTTGAATAGATTAAGGTCATGTTGCATAAAACATAGGGTTGATGTTAGTCTAAGGTCATAATGCTTAGACCGCAGGATCTTACTTTATGTTCTTATAGGTTTGACTAAGGGGCACCTCATAGGTATATTTATAGCACAAAATCATGATATGTCCAATGCTAATGAGGGTGGATGAGGCCCAACGTCACATAACATATTATCAAGAGTAATTTCATATAGTTTAAAGTCATTGTACATGGATTATGGGATCCTAGTTTAATGTCGTAGAGTTTGAACCATTTGGGATCAGGGTGAGTATATAAAAATGGGTATGCATAGTGTACTAGGAACAACCCGATGTGAATTAGGATACTAGGAGGTCGACTGTCATAGAACGCATTCCTAAGAAAGATCACACACAATTTAAATTCATGATAATTTTACTAAGGTAGTAAATTAATTTAATGTATTAAATATTGAACCATGATCAGTCCATGAGGCCAATATATTTAATGAAATTATGGGATTTCCAAAATATAATAATTATAGTTGTGGCTACGTATCCCATGAGGATGGGAATCTATCCATTTGTACTTGTTGAAATTGGCACACACAATTTAAGGTCATACATTCTAGACCATGGAAAACAATTTAATTTCTTATTGTTTGGACTATAGAGGAAGTGTTTGTTCTAAGAGTATATGTGTGGAATGAAAAAGGTAATGATTGATGTGAATGAAACCAAGGATGGTTAGTTACCACACATCTACCAAGAAACACATGACACACTATTTAGTGTCATAATTCCTTGACCATAACTAAGGCTACAGGGACTATTGTTTGATAATTTTGTGGATCTTCTTAGTGATGAAAAGTCTATCCATCCCTATTTATCTCATTATAATGGGAATTAAGCCAAACATAGCTCTAAAAACTGGTGTTGTAAGGGTCTAACAATGATGATGGAAATTCACTATGTTGTGGAAATTGAGGCATCCCACATTTTTCATGGGGAATCCCTTGTTTATTGCATGGGGTAAAGTTTTTCAGTCGTCATATACTTTTTTTGGAGTAATCTCAATTTAATCTAGGGTAGATATCACCCATTATTTTAGAATAATCCTACTTCAAAATGGGGTAATATTTTAGTATAATGTCCAGTTTTGAGGATGCTTATTCAAAATGCATTTATCATACAGGGCATCCAAATATTTTCTAAGGTAATAATGAAGTTTAACATTGTTCTTGATGGGACATTAATATAGTTCAAAGTCCCAATGTTTGGACTAAATCACCTATTTTAAGGTCATAGAGTTTGGAATAATTCCATATTTCAACTTTGTGTGACTAGGATGAGGTTGGATCCTTATGGAAACTACTGCTTGAGAAACATGGTGTTGGTAGTAGGCGGCTTGCCCGTTCGGGCGGCGGCGATGGCCGCCATGCCCGCCCTTCTCTGGAAACACCAGGTAGCCCTTGCATCCTCCTCATTGTTCTCTGATCCATCCATCCTACCCGACTTCCCCCGGATTACTCTTTTCCCTAAAGTCCCGTCCCTTAACCGAGGGGCTCCATCACTTACACTCTCTCTAAAGGAGTTTTCTGAGGCTTCTAATCTCCATGGGTTATCTCTAATAGCCCTATTTGGCTGTCAGCGCCCTTCCCTGGACAGCTTTTCTCGCTTCGCCAATTAATATCTACCCCTTCAAGATCGCGTCGTCGTCAGGCTCCTAGACTCTCATCACTTCTCTCTGCGGTTTTCCAATGATGACGATCTTGCTGCGTTTTGGTCTAAAGGCCTTCATTCCTGTGGGGGTCTACGTTTCTTTCTCCTTTTTTGGAGCTACAAATTTAATTGGAAGAGGGATTCACCATCTGTGGCTATCTGGGTGAGCTTTCTGGGTCTACCCCTTCCCTTCCAGAACCCCGCTATTATGCAATTTTTTGGTAATTTGGTTGGATGGTTTTTGGATTTTGATGAGCGATCGAGGACTCTGTGCCATCCAATAGCACCCCGAATCTGTGTGGAAGTCGACGTATCCAAAACTACTGTTGAAGAAGTATGGATCGAGGTGGAAAACGAGCTTCGGTGCCACCAACTGGTGAATTTTGAGAACTGGTATGACTACTGCACTTCCTGTTGTCGACTGGGTCATCTTCACCAGGGCTGTCGTAAACTGTTTCAGAATTCTTAAAACTTGGCTGATAGCAGAATTGCCCCACCATAGTTGCAAACAGCGAGCACCGCAGAACCCATTGGCCCTAGTATTTCATTATATAAGGAGGATGCGGCTGCATCCCCTGTTGATAATGGCATTAGTATTCTTGATGGAAATTTGGCTTCACCTGCGAAACAGGATGTCCCAATGCCTAATCGCAGTACCCAAATTGAAGAGTCTTCAAATCCAGCTCCTACCTCACCTGAAGTCAGGGTCAAGGATGTATTCAACAGGTTGATCGGAGATCTTAATGGTATGAAACAACCATTGGCACTGTATTCTCAGTGCAATGCCGCGAGTATTGACACTGAGTCTGGTTTAAATGGTACCCATTCTGAGATGGAAAGGGTTAATGTGGAAACTCATGAGGGAATTCTCATGGCTCCTGGTTCTGGTCCTTATGAGGAGACAGTTCGGTCAATTAGAAATGATAAAGGTGCTGCTTCTTCGAGAGGCACCAAGACACCAACAGGGAAGTGCTGGACCCAGGATGGTGTTGAGACATTCAACTCCTTTGACTGTTTGGACACCATTGAGTCTTCCCAGGTTGAAGGGGATGGACAGACTGAGGGGGGTTCGGGATTTGACATGGTCCAGGAGGAGGGGAAGTTACCTAAGAAGAATAAAGTGAGAGAACACATGGACTACTCATTTTTACCAAAGCTGATGGAAACACGGTGAGGTAAAAAATCTAAGCTAAGTGAGAAGGAAACATCATCTGCCATGGTTTTCATCCAGGAGGAGCCCCAGGTTTTGGCCAAGGTGTACAATAATGGAATGGGCAGAAGTTCTAAAATGGGAAATAGCATAAAAGAACCTATCATCTGCTCTAAAGAGGATATGGTAGAGGAATTTCTCTATGTCAACATCCCTCAGGAAGAGGACGATATGATGGGAAGACCTATCAAAGTGGAGGTCAACAGCGAGCAAGCCAGGTGGATTGAAAAATAGGATTTGATCCTAATGAGAGGCTTCAACAATAGAAAAATCAGCAAAGTAGAATATATCCGAACATGGGAGAAAATGGCAGATCGATTTGAAGACATCATTAGAAAAGACCCTGATGCTAAGGTATGGTTAATGAATTGGAATATATATAGAGGGGAAAGCACTAACAGGATCAGATTATGCTTTGGTAATTTTTCATTTTCCTATGAGGCTTTACCTCCGGACTAATTGGGTTTGTTTCTCCTGTTGCTGTCAAGTGTTTGGTTGTTTTTCCTCTGTCTGTGGTTTGTGTGTTTTTGTTGGTTCGTTACAGGATTTCTTCGTTGGGATAGGTTTCTCTGTCATCATCTTTGTAGGCCATTTGGGACATGGCTGTTTTGGAGGGATGGCAACATTGGGAGGGACCATGCTTGCATGGGATCGCCGAGTGTCCTACATGGGGATGGTGGTTGATGCTGTTTCTTGAACGAGGTATCTTGTTTTTCCTATTTTTGTTTGGGGATGTTTGGATGTATTTCCGGACCCTTTGGTTTCTCAATTTTCCCGTAAAAGTTTTGTTCTTAATAAAAAAATAATTTTCAGTCAGTCATAGTGATCAAAGAGTACTTACCATTGTAATAGACAATGTAGATAATGTAAGGTCCTTCCCACATGGGTTACAACTTTGGAAGCTTCTTTCAATATATCATTGGTGTTATGAGAGTCATCACCATATCACCCTAGAGGAAGGAGCGGAGAAGAACCTTCTTACTTAATTATTTTTTATATCCTATAATGGATCCTCAATAGATTATGAATTTTCTAGAGATTATTTTCATCGAGGGCCTCCATCTCATCTAGAAATAATTTTTCTGTTTGTTATTATGTCTAATGGTCATAACAACCTCTTTAGAGTGATGGAAACTAGTCCTCAATATACTAGACTTCCTATGTTCCATACACTAGGGAATATGGAGTCACATGGGTGGGATTTTTAGCCATCATATGATTATACTAGATGGAATTAGTGAGCATGTATGGGAAACTCTTATTATTCTAGCCCACCATTTTCTACAAATTATTAGTGATGGACTTGTTAAAACCTCAGTCTATCTATTTTACAATACATGAATGTAGAAAGTATGGTTTTAATAGATATTTTACTTACAGTACAACCTTTTCATATTAGGAACTTGAATGTTGGTACCATTTTCGATGAGAATGGTGTGAAGCACTTTGAATCTATGGATGATGTGGGTGATACCAAATCCAATCACAGATTGTACCATGAATTCGTTGACTGGAATCACTTCTTCCCACAAGGAGAAGAAACCTGTCATTGTCAAAATGAACTTTCATAGGAGTAATGTAACTATAGGATATGTTCCTACAACATCATGTCATCGTACTCCAAAGGGCAAATAATACACCATTGTTTATAGATTCACTGATGATCGATGCACAATGTTTCCATGGATCTGGAATGCATGACTCATTCTCATATACTCAATGAAGTCATTGACCATAGTGGGCCAGAATTATCTCAGTCTCACAATCTTGTGGGAGAGCTTTAGTATAGCTAGATGAGACAACATGACCCAGCATAAACATCCAAAATGCCATTGGGAATCTCGTATCCATAGACAAAATGAAGGATAATTGTATTATATACAAGTTTTTAAGAGTCTTCTCAAGGTTAGGCCCACTCTGGAGAGTGAATTTCACTACACGCTGATGGATTTTCTCACTCTCAACTCGATCTGGAGGGAGAGTTCCCTGATGGATACACTAAATTGAAGGATATTTCCAATTAGTGCTTCCCTGTATTGTGGGGGAACTCAAAGGTCCTCATGTGGAACCATGAGAATCCAGTTAGTCTATCTTTTGGATGTTTTCCTCATCTAAAGTGAGAGTATCAATGACCTAATGATGCACCATATGATCAAATAGGTCATTCTATTCATGTTTTGAAAGTGAAATGTCTATACTAGCTAGGTAATCGGATTTACCATTCTATGACCTTGGGACATGGGTCACTTTTGGTTGATAAGAGAGTTGGGATATTAACCAGTGAGTGCACTCCTATAGGGGAAGAAGCTCTGGATTCCATTGATTTAATCACTATTGATCTTTCTGATGAATAATTTGGAGTCTCCCTTCACTTTCAAGGGAGTCATCAATAATGATGGAAGGATCAAGTCCAGTAATTAGAGCCTGATAAACTACCTCATTATTAGTTCATCCTTATAAAAATAGAAATGAGTATGAAAGAATTTCCTGCACCTGGGTGATAAAGGTAATTCAAAGGCTAACCCTATTGAGCATGGGGTTGTTGAGATTCCTTCTTGTTGGGATTCAGGAGGAACCATAAAAGTAAATCTTACAACATGGAATAACCTTGTCTACTAAGAGGATAAAATCATATGGAATATCAATATCCAGGGGAAATTATTCAAGAGTCAGATGAGTGGATAGGATTTCTTCTAATGCATGACCCTTGAAAAAAATATATAGAATGAACCTGATGTAGAACTATTGAAGGACCACCGAATAGAGTTACAGTTCCCCTATTAATATGGGGAGATTTAGGATATACATTATTAGGCCCAAATGGGATACCATATGTATCTCTTTATGCTACACATAATTTTTCAACTTCTTCACTGAAAAAACCCGCAGGAGGCCGCTCCATTGAATAGGGGAGCATAAGACCTACATATTGAGGATCATGAAATTGAGATAATGTAATGTGTTACCTCTAACCTCACTATTATTATAGGTGATAAGGGTACTGAGGAAAAATTCTGGGATGGTTATGTATAGGATCAAAGGCTTCCCCGAGATGGACGACATCAAATAAAGAGGTTATTGTAGATACTGATTGATTTCCTCAAAGGTGTTCTTTCACTCCACATCCAACTAGAAGATGATTCCTTTATTCATCATAATTGAGAAAGGAATACACTATCCATATAGATTCATGATGAATAATCATTTTTAGTCTAATATTCCTAGAATTCCTCGCATCTCTTGGTGGTTTCTTAGAGGAGGAATCTAACTGACATGTTTGATATTATTCGGGTTGATCTCAATTCATATCTATTATTTGAAAAATCTTAGAAAATCTCTTTAAGTAACCCCAAATGTTTACTTCAAGGGTTTCATTTTCAAATTCTAGGAGAGAAGGAATCAAAACACCATCTTAAGGTCTTTGATATGGTCTTGATGCTGAAAGGATTTGACCACCATTTTGTCCACGAAGCATTCCACTAATATCATGAGCATCAGTTTGAAGATATGGGGGATGAATCATTGATATTTAGAACATTAATTATTTAAGTAAAATGGAATTACCTAATATAATAAGGCCCCTTAATATTCCCTAAAGTTTTTTGAGTTTTCATCTTCAAGGGCCATTCAAATATGGTTGTATCTAGAATATCTATCCACAAAGGAGAGAGACTAGATCCTAGATGTAGCATAAATTAGCATCTCAGTAACTGTACTGGAGAATCAAACTTCATAAAAGTGATGGTTGAGATCTTGGAAGTCGATGAAGACTTTGATCTTCCAGTTCTTCTTACTAAATGTGATGATGATGGATAAGAACTTGGGGAAATGGAATTCCCATAAGAATATGTCATCAATAAGATTATCAAACTTATCTTGAACTATAACACAATAAGAAGGATTCATTTACTTGGTAGGATTCTTGATCCCATGATGAATCCTTGGGAAACCATGAAGGTGAACAATGTTTTGAGGATCTGGGGATTTGGCCCTAGAATGACATCATAACTCTAGAAAAATACATCACAATGATGCTTTTGGAAATCAATATGCTTCTATTTTTTCCTTTGAATGAATAGATTCATGGATCATTGTTGGAATCATATCCTCCTCTATGCCAATTATTACCAGAATCAGCTCATTTATGGTGGTGGAAATGACCTCTTCAAATGTAGTAGAAGAAAACTCCAAATACTCACTTTCATCAAATGAGGGATAATCAGTAGAAGTATTTCTATCAAGGAAATCTGACATGGGGGATCCCTAGTTCCATATTGGGATGATATGTAATCTCCACTAAGTGAATTCTTCTCTTCTAAAACCATGGTGACAAAAGATATTGATCTAATTCCATTAGTCCTTCAACCATGATCACAAGGTCCATGCTTTATGTCAAAGAAGTGGTAGTGAGTTGGCTTCCATCAATTCAACCCTTCTCTATAGAACATATAGTGGATTCTTGAAAGGTTTTCCATGTAGAAAATCTCATGGTACTTTATAGGAGTGGGTGATTCTGGTATTTATCAGGCAAATAATGTGTATGAGTATGAGGTAATATTAAGAAGTTCCTTATTTTTAGAAATGTGAAAACAATTGTTCTGATAGATGAAAATGAAATTTCCATTTCCCATCATTGTGTCATTCAGAAAATGAATATGAAGAATGAAATCATTTTCCATGTATACCCCACAGTCTAGCTGTGGTGGTTGCGTACTCATCCTTATTGTTCTAAACTTTCTTCTCCTCCCTTTTCCAATACCCATTTTTTTGATAGATGGATTCGTAGGAGTTAAAGGGAGAAACATAGCATTAGATCACCCTAACTCAACCGTTGAAGGAGTACTTGAGGCACTAGTGATATAAGGAGGAGACTCCCACGTGAAAATGTTTTTGGGGCTTACCCAGAAGTGAATTGAATAATGTGTCATGTGAGACTATGAGGAATTTCATTCTTGCTACCAAGCATTTGAACAAGGTATTCATCTGGATCCTAACCCACAACCATTTCTAATTCCTTTCATATACCTGAATTTTTTGGTCGAAAGGATTAAGAAATACATCAGTTAGGCCTAACCTTTGGAGTGTCTTGATTAGGACCAGACTGATCCCAGAACCCATGTCCACTAGGATGCTTTATAATTATATTATATTGAAGTGGAACGTGTTATACATCAAGTATATATGCTCACATATGAAGGTGTCCCCATCATCTCTAGATAATTAGATGATTTCTTGTAATTCCTCTAGGTTTTCATTCTCATAGTAATAGACCTCTATGGTATATGCATCTATTTAAATCCTAATAGGTATTTTCATAGCATTTTTTAAGGAATCACACATTTTTTTCAATAATAGGATGGCCTTGAGGATAAATATCCATGAAGGTACTTGTGAATGGTTCTTCCTCATGTATTAATTTTTCAAAAAAGAAATTCTTTTCTTACATAGGGGTTTATTCCATTATAGAAGGAACCACATGTGTTGTTGGATATACAATTGGGTTCTAGATAGTGGGACAAATATCATTCTACTAACCGGATGACATGCTCTACTCCACTATCAGCTGACTATTATCTAGGTTTTCCCTGTCTCTAGCTGGACGTGGTCGATCGTCATGTGGTTGCGAATTATCCTCTTGGTCAACTAACATGGTCATCTAGAACTGATATGATTGATTTTTTAATAGATTCAACCATGTATACATATTTGATGGAGTAGACAAGGAAGACTACATTTACTAAGATCTACACAATACATTCTTCCTATTTTCATTAACATGCATGTATTTTCCAGGAACACTAGTAGGATAATTATCTAAACTCACATGACTTCAACCTCTCATACATTAGAGTCATCCAGGGAAATTCAGGGGGTTTACATAGTATTCTCTATTTTTGTGTACAAAAAATGGATCCACTAACTTGATGAAATTTACATAAGCATACATATTATCATCATCATTGGGGTATTCCAATGATGGAAAGACCCTAGGGTAAATTCTCAACTCAGGAGGCAGGAAATCACAAAGTGTGCAAGACTTCATTGGATTTGGAAAGGAAATTTTGTTTCCATTAAGCCATCAGTGCCTACTCCTTTAGGATTTGGGGGGTATGACGTGGACAAGTAATAATCAGTCAAGGTAGGTGCAATGACCATAATAAGAATTTTCCTACCTAGGAAGAAATTCATGACATCATGGGTGAGATAGACTACTTTGTGAGCCAACCAATAATCAAACTATTATGTTCCATTGTATGAAACATGCTTCTAATCACCTAAACTATCACTATCAATCTAAGGATTAGAAGAGAGATGCGTAAACTATGTTGGGACATTTACTAACAAGACCAAACCATTTTCCACCTTGTTTGGGAGCCCATCCCGGAATTCATATCATTATTTGATGGTAGGTTTGAGGATCCAATGGTAGGGCCAATGGTCAGGGAAGTCAATATCTCCAGCCTCTTAGGGCCTCTTTCACATTGGAAGCTTTAGAATCCCTTTTTCTATGGTTCAGATGAAATAGTCAGGGACATGTGCATCCTTTAAGGAAAAGGTCATATTCCTTTTATCTGAGAATGAAACTATAGGAGCTTTGGACAAACAAGGGGTTAGATCCTGATGAGAGCCTAGAGACACACTCTCTTATCTAGTGGATTGTGCTTAGTGATGCAGTTTATGAAGGTTATTTTGTGGTTGAGGCTATGATTGATCAGACTACCCTTGGATAGGTTTATCTAGAAAAGGTTCCAACAATCCTAATATCTTAGGGGGATCAGCCTATAATGAGGTAGTCTCTTATTTGGAAAACCATCTAACAGGAGCTGGAAAAGGAAATGGGATCACATTCATGGTTTACTTCATGGATTCCTCCAGAAACTCATCCTTGTTATAAAAATACAAAAATCCAATGGTATTTTCTATGTGATAATTGTAGGGAACATATCTATATTGACATTACCGACACAAATCATAAGAAATTTATCTATAGAAAGTGGATTGTTAGGTGAGTATGTAAGGGATTTCTATTAGGTGAAAAAATATGTGACTCACTCATTAGGAATTTTCTTTTAATTGAATAGGTTCTTAATACATGTCCTGAATTTGGTGGTGCTAAATTGGTAGAGAAATTACTTTTATGGTCTACCCAACCAAAGATGGACCCTATGTGCAGCTGGTTATACAAAAAAAATCACATCCTTCCAATATCTTCAGTAAAAATTGGAGCTTGGTGGAATCCAATTGCTTTGGGGTTCCCAAAATGGGTCCACATATTGTGATGAAATGGGCCAGGAGCTACTGTGGGTCACCCATCCCATTATACATTGTAAATATATGGTTCCCAAATACACGGGGTTCTTGAATGTGACCAACCCAAGATGGGTAGGATTTTCCATTAGGTGCGATTTTGATTTATTATGTCTCCAAAACCTCTTGGCAAGTAGTAAAGGAGGATATCAAATCATAATGGAAAGGGTCCATGTCTTCATGAGTATTTATGACCACTAACATGTTAATAGGCTCATTAACTCGGTTAAAAGCCTTCACGACTAATGGAGTGGCTCGACTTGGATTCTAATGAGAGTAATTAGACTACTTAGGTTGGTTTGGAGACTCAAACCTTGCTATCTTGTAATATAGTCCTACCATTTCCCTATTTGGGTACACTTGGTGACCTATATCGACATTGAGAAGATGGTCAATTAGGATTTTCTACCCTTCTAGAGGTGAAATTGAATCCCATCGAGAAGTACCGTACTACGAGCATCAACTAGAAATGAGTTCATCAATGATCCTTTTATGCCCTTAAACCTGCAGATTTCGGTAGGATACTGGGGGATCTTCCTCTTTAGTCAGTAAAAAATCTTATAGAGTTGAGGACCAAACAATATCTTTACCCTTTGTGAGATGTCAAACGAGAGGCAATGTCCCTTTTTGGGGATCCCCAAGGCCAAGAACCTGCCTCTTCTGGTGAGTACATAAACATGTAATATGGTCTTCCAAGTACTTCCATTCCTCTTTGTGTAGGTTCCCCTATAAAATATTATATTTTCATCCCTATTCCCATGATACAAAAGAATATCCATATTCACTGTAATTATAAATAGACAAAAACCATCATCATTAATGGGTTGTTCTTGCTCTCATATTATAGGTATGAAGTGGAGGTTATCATGATATCCCAATCCCCAGGTGGTGGTGGAATTTATGATTCATCTATGAATTTGTAGTTATAAAGGTCAACATGACCGATGAAGACATGTCTATTCCCACAATTTCAGCTTTTGTGGCCGGTGATCTCCCTTACTACCTAAGACAGTAATTCTAGAAAGGGTACCTCTTTGGCATGAAGAATATCTCTTTGTCGGATGGTTGGAACATGAGGATTTATTTCATTATGGTTGAAATGGACATGTGTAGGAACAATATATAGATAATTAAGAGTGCAGAGAAGACATCCATAATTGCTGTTAAAATAGTGGGAAGTATCTCTACGTGGGTTTATAATGGAGTGGAGAGGACCACAAATTCATCATGTAAATACATGAGTATGAACTCCTTGATTATTTTTAAATGAGTGGGAAGGAACTCTTATTTTACTATTAATGAAGTGGGGAAGGCCACCACCTTGAATCTCATCATTATGGGTCGACCCTTAAATATTGTTCATGGGGACCAGGATTGAAAGGGTAAACCCAACCTAACTATGATGTGGATGGGGTATCTATCCAAATTGGATAAAATAGATCCTTATTTTTTATTTTTAGTGATCTGGATTAATGTACATGTGGATGCAGGGTCCATAGAAGCCATATCAGCAAATTACACTTTTCACGCATTCCTCTTATCCTTCCCCCGATGTTGGTGCTGGTTATCTTGGATTGGGGCCCATCGAGAAAGGGTAAATTATAATTATTCTTAATCCTGAGGGACTAATCAAAGATGGTGTTGTCTTGGCTTAGAGGGATCCCTCGAAGTCCACCCCAAATAGTAGCCATAGTTGGGTTGACTCAAACATCCCCACCTCATCAGCACAGGGAATTAGGTAATAAGATCTCTCTAGAAAGATACTCTTAAAGATTATTTTTTTGTTGAAATGAAGGGTGTTTTTCCATGGATAGACCCTTGGGGGTGGCATTGTTAGAGGGTTAATGATGCCTCTAGGTCCTAGTGGGACATGTACCTTGTGTGAATGACCCTTCTAACTCATACCAAAATATGAGGGTTTTGATCACCCTCATTTGGATGATTTCTGAGGGTGAGACGGGCCATGAGCTCTTTATATCAATATTCAAGGAAGAATTCATGTTGGTGTTATAGTTGTAATGTATTACTGACTCCATGTTTCTTCTTCCTTATTGCATGCAGACCCTGGGTGGTTGATTTCCTATTCCTTAGGTCCTACAAGGTAGGTGGATTCAGCCTTTAGTTCAAGTGTATAGAAATTTATACCTAATGATAAAATGGTATCTAATATTTTAATGATTATGATGAATCCAAACTGAAAATATTATAGATTGAGGATTCCCAAATGATAACTTCCTCAATTCTCTAATGAGTTCTGTGATGGGCCCATCATTTTTTAATTAGACCCAACACCGAATGATTGAATTAAGTGACAAGAAAATTTATTGATTCCCTAGATGCTAATAACACCCATTTTAGGATATGAGTTTCAAATTTAGTTCACTATTTATATTTCTTATTATTTTTCAGGTGGCTGATGTGTGCCAAAAAGAGATAAGTGTGCATTCTAGCAGTTATAGCCCTACATTCCAACATTCCCTAGGCAGGTGGTTTTCATTACATTCATCGGTGATGTATTCTCTATGATCAAAATGAGATTATATATAGGATTTCATTTCCTCCTTCCATGGATTCCTCCTCAGTGATCATTTCCTACTCTGGGTATCCATTATAGATTTATGTTATGGTCATGGAACCCATTCCTAATTCCATGTCATTTTGGAAACTAGTAAATTATGATGCTTCTTCCTGGTAGGGTAGCAACCTTCGGTTAGGAGATTGATCATGTTGGGAATCACTAAGATTATTTTAATGTTGGGAACATGGTTCAGATTTCAATATTCTACTTAGGATGAAATATCAATTTATTCATGGTAATCAAGGAACCCAAGGAATCCTATATCATTAACAAATTATTTGATGCATGGTATGTAATTCTTTCCTAGATTTTTACCTCAGGCATCACATGTTTAGAATGGGGTATGTATTATGTTTTATGAAATGAGTTTACCATATTAAAGAGATGGTTGCAAATTTAATATATGGTTGGGATATATTAGGCACAATTTTAATATCTTTTGGGGGATAATTTTGTGGATCATAACAACCTGTGGATAAATATCATAGAGGTGTGTCCTTAGGAGAGAAGATGCCCCACTTGAGTATTTACTAATGGATGGGACACCCATTGAGGTGAAACCAGAAGGTTGAGGAGGACTCTCTTTGAGGTTGATCAGATAATGAAGGATTAGAACATCTCTTGATATGGATCAATGAGGTTGATTAGAATGTCTATTGAGGTGGATCATGGAGGTGTGTCCCTAATAAAGAAGGTATCCAACCATGAGTGTTTATCGATGGATGGAAAGCCTCTTGAGAAGAACCTAGATGGTTTAACATGACAAAATTTGAGGTAGATAAAGGATGGGTGTATCAAAATTCCCCTTGACACAGATCTAGAAGATTTTTCCCTAGGTGGGAAGATTTCACACTTAAGAGTTTATTGATGGATGGGATGCCCCTTAAGGTGAACTCAGAAGGTTGATCGTGTCACCCATTGAGACAGATCATGTATTGATGGACCATAATACCCCATTATGTGAATCTAAGAGGTGATTCTCAAAGATGGAAGAGGTTACATCTAAGAGTTTATCTATGGATGGGGTTACCCTTAATGAGAACATGAAAGGTTGATCGGGATGCCCCTTTAGGGAGATTAGGGAAGGATAGATCAAAACTCCCCATGAGGTGGATATGGAGAATGAGCTTAACATCTTGTGGAGATGGGTTGGTCACATGTTTAACATAATTTGGGGAAATGTTTATTTTTTTTATAATATACATTAGGTAGATCCAAGAGGTTCATCCCCACAGGAGATCACCTTGATTCTACCATTTTCCAAGTTGTAACCCAGGGAGGAAACCTACGTACCCTGTTTAGAGGACAGAGATCAAATCCCAGGAAGTTCAATAAAATAGATTATAGTCATTGATGGTTATGATCTATTTAGTTTAATTTTATTCTATAATTATTATTGTGTCTTGAAATGAGTATCAAAAGTGAATAGTTTGTGGCATACACAAGGAAGTTTACCATTGCAAGAGGATTGCTCTTGGTTTTATGGCGTTGTGATTATACATTGAAGTTTCCCATAGAATCACATTCCATGTGAGTGGTAGAGGTGTGAGATTAATCCCATTACTCTCATACATAGGGAATCTTATACTTATCACATAGGTTATGACTATGGTTTCACATTATGTTCTGAGGAAGTTTATATGCAGTTTAACATCACACGACTAATATGGGAATCTAGGAATAGTTTTTTTCATGCTGCTCAGACATAGGGGGGATCACTCATTACTATTAGGTTTTATGTGACCACCACTCATGCAATTTTTGGTAGGGAATGTAGTTGGAACTTCCATGGTAAAATGACTGGAGGATTGGTTAATCACGAGGTCCATGTTAGATTCACCTTGCTCATAATAAACCATGGTTAGAGTACGCATGATCAAAACAAATAGGTAAGGTAAGAGGTACACTAGATGAATAAAGGATGTCAATTAGTGGATATGTATGTTTTTGAATAAATTTATGGATGGTTTAACTAAGGAGTTCTTCATGTAGGGGGATCTATAATAAGGGTGTTACATAAAGTCTCAAGTATTATGTGCGCACAAGATTTGTGTTGTGCATAGTTCAAGGTTTCATGTAAGAAAATTCAGTTACATGCACATTAACTACATTAATATGTATTTAATTATAGTTACATGACTATAGAATAAGTTAGTATTGGGACCACTTTAGTTATATCATGCAAAAGGATCTACCTTGGGTGTTCTATGTTAGATACCATTGTAGAAGAATGATTTTACTTGTACCAGATCAACAATTCATCCTCTAGAGATCCCCCCAAATGGTGGGGGTGCACTACATATTTCTTTCTGAAATCATTGGTTGTGGGAGAGTAATTCATTTTTTGTGGAAAAGGATTTACATGTAGATTATTTATTTTTCATTGGGGCCTCATCATGCAATGATATCTGATTAATGTTATCTTTGTTGTGAAAGTGATACTATTTCATATAACTGTTATTTTTTTGAGAAAACCTTCCTTCCTGAACACACTTTCCTCCGAAATATAGTAAGAATTTGTGGATTATTTGAAAAACCCCATCACCTTTGGTGTGGAACATCTTTGTATGAAACATGTGTCTCTTGAAAGCAAAAACTGAAACATGTTCCCACCATGATCATCAATACTATAATGGGATTTCATGGTTCTTGAATTCTTTGTTCCTCAAAAATTATATCTCCAGTTCTTTAGATGAGTTTTAAATGACAAAATGGAATCCTCTATCTTATTCTAGTAATTTTCATATTTTTTATCTAATATCCCAACATCCTACTACTTTACATTGTTCTTAATCATTATGGTATTTATAATTTCTAGGTATTTACCTAGAAATCTTTTTATGGTCAACACTATACTTTCCAACATTGTTCCCTATATTCTTATAGAAATTTAGTTAGCTTTAAAATAAAATCCTAGTACCTAAAAAAATACATAGATATTCATGTATGAATTTTGTAAATGTGGTTCGTCAAAGCTTAACAAATCCACCCATACACATAGGCCCTGATCTAGCCCAATGTAATTAACATTGAATTATTTTATTAAAATACATCATTACATGTAATGAAAAGATAAATTATTATTATAGGAATTCATTATGATTATTTTATATTTATACCAGGATTCCAAATCTTCATCTCTTTCATAAAAAATAGGGGATAAAATATCCCTTTTTAAGCCCAATAACACAATTATGTATTTTTAATATGGTACACAGTCAAAAAGACATTTATTTTTTATCTATCCAAAAAATATTCATAGAGTTCCTTACTATTGGATCTAGAAATCTTGGAGGGATCCATGCAAAAATAGTTTTTAAATGTATCTATTTATTTATTGGATATAATTTTAATACCTCAGAATAAGTTCTTATATTATTCCACTCACAATTATTTTAAAGATAAAACTTATCCACCATAACCTCAGTTAGAGATAAGGGTAGATCACTATATTCTTCTGTGGTATCCAACTACCCCTATAGTTGAAATAATCAAAAACTTGTGAAACCACCAACCCAAAAACATTAGAATACTTTTTGGAGATATTGACATATGATAAAAATAAATTTCCAAAATATATAGTGTAATATATGCATTTTTTATTTCTTGACCTAAATGAAGGACTATGCCAGGCGGTTCCTCTATTCCATCATCAATAAGGTCCAATGATGCAATCAAAATATCAACCTCTAAACGAGAATCAATAGTCACATCATAGTTCCCTTTTTATTCAGTAAAAATACTATAAAGTAATGGATTATCAATAATTGAAATACCATTTAAAAATTTAATTCGAATTTATTTTAATGAAATAATATCCATATCAAAATCACTACTAGGTGTATTGATCAGATCTCCCTTATAACAAAAATATTTCATTCTTCTGGTTTCACAATAAAGACACCATCCAAAAATATAGTCTCATTGTTTTCTTGGAATACTATAGAAGCGATCCATCAATGTGGAAGTCAAATAAAATTTCTCATCCTCTTATTTATTTTATTTTTCATTCCTTGATAGATTAAGTGGATGAGAGGAAGAATTTTTTTCAACCCCATAATGATACTGCATGTATAATAGTAGAAAATCCTTACATAAACTAATTGATAGAACCTATTGTCACCATTTTGGATTCATATCTATTTTATCATAATATTGGTATATTGAAATTGATGCGGACATGAGAGTATTATGGGTGATATAGGGAATAGGTAGAACAAACCATCTTAATAGGAGAACCCAGATCACCCACTATGAAAATTAATGTTTCATACCGAATCATATATTAAAGTAATCCTCTAAATGATACCCAAAAAATATATCAACAAAGATGAAAACCCATCTGAAGCTAAAGATGTATGATATAAATTTTAAATATAATACCCAAAAATATTCCAAGTTTTTCTTATTCATAAATGATAAAAACCTCCTTAGTTGAAAAATTTATGTAACAGTTGACCCTTATCTAAAAGACAAATTGAAAAATTGGTGAATAACTATTCAATTCAATGTTCTCTAAATCGTATTAAGTGAGAGGAAAATTTCCCTGACTACTCAACAATTTCAATTTGAAACTAATTAGAGAGAATGCAAACTTCATCATCACATAAATTTATTACAGGGATACCTTTGTAGTGATATGGAAAGCATGTGTGAATAAATGAGAAAATGACGAATAAAATATGACAATTAATATTCATAAATTTATTATTCATAAATAATTTTAATCATAACTAATTATAAATTAATGATAAATAGTTACTTGTTAATTGTAAATAAATATTAATTTTTATGATAAAAATTATAATTAATTATTATTAAATATTAAATATTAATTACTATCAAAAAATTTATATATTTACAGAAACATTAATATAAGTTAATTAATAATTACACATATATAAATGTGTATAACTTTACATACATATAAAAAATTATATATAGTTACTAATTACAAGTTCATTTTAATAATATTTGATAAAAGTATCACCCCAATATTTTATATTATGTATCCCCACAAATAAATATAATTTATTTCATATATTACCTTGTATGCAACACCATGATAAGATTATGCTACACACAATAATGGGTTGTCTCGTATTACCCACAAGGTTGAGGTTTACCAAATGACAATATATTATTAAAATATTAATATATAATATAATGAGATATAACCTAGCCATTCTATTTGTGGTTATGAATTTTGTTTACTAAATTTTGAAAATATATCTTTTAATTCAATGGTTACAAGCTCCTGCATGGCATCCAAAAGACCCAGGATCAAATCTGGATAGGGGTGAATTTCCAGGTACCATAGTAGTACTGTAGTTGTACTGTAGCATTGGTGGAACTATAGAAGCGACAAAATAGTAGAGTCAGAAGCACTACAGTAGGTACTGTAGCGGTGACAGTACTGTAGCAGCATGGGTATTGTAGCATTACAGTTCACCAAGGGGTCCTTTGTGCCAAAAAATGGGCTTTCAAGCCTTGTATTCATGACACTTGGACTTGAGCCTTCAGGCTATGTAATGGGTCTCCATCTACCCAGAACAAAATGCAAGTCTTTTTGTTAATAATAAATTGACGCTTCGGCCCCAACCTTTAAAAAAAATATATGAAATCTTTTTACAAAGTACTATTTTAATGCTCAAAAAGTCATTTTAACATAACAAATTAAATTAATTACTATTATAGAAAGGTATTAATTAAATATATATTCTATTTATTCAATAAAATATTTTTTATATTCATCTAATAGATTTTATAGGTATATGATAAGAACAAACCCAATATTATACATAAACCCTACTTTTTTATAGAAATAGTTTTACCTCTATTTATTGGAGAACCAATTTAAATCTACTTTTTACACTTATATATATTAAATTTGTAAAAATAAACTTATTAATTCAAATTATAATATAAAAATTTATTTTGGTTCAATATTTGGTATTTTTACGATAAGATTCATGTTTTGATAAATAATAAAAAACACTAAATTTTAATTAAAAAATAATTTTTCCATCAAAATAATTTATAGATTGAAATTATATTATTTAATGATTTAATAGTATAATTATTTTTTTTATAATTTAATCTAATTTAGGTCATTAGAATCTATTTTACATTGAATTTTGTAACAAACACATTAAGATCTTTTACAATATTTTAACTTTAATAACAAAATTTCTCAACCTCTAAATGAGATCAATTTTAAATTAATTACTAAAAAATATATGTTTTGAATATTTAAAAATGGATTCTATATTTTTGAATTAGGGATTCCAAATTATATGAATATATTTATTTTATTTTAGGGAATTATGAATAGTAACTTTAGTAAATATTTATTTACAAAGGATAAGGATAAATAAGTTAATTAATGGTAAAAATAATATTTTAAATATTATAAAATTAATCTAAAACATGTTCTAATTTTATTAGATAACTGGGATTCCAAAAAAATGATCCATATGATGAAATTATATTCTTTCTCTACCACATGGGTATGAAGGTGACACATATAATATTTTATTTAAAGATAAGATAAAAAAATGTCATACTCATGTTTTAAAGATGTATTAAATTTTTAATACATTGTAATACATTATATAAATTATAATATAAATATACAATTGAAATATTTTTAATTTTTCTTCATTAGGATAATTTAATTTTTGTTTTTAGAGAAGAAATAACCTATTTAATGTCTCGTATAATATTGATGTAATATTTTTTTTATAAAAGTAAATATCAAATAAATGATATTTAAAAAAAATTAAAATGAATATAATTTGATATAATTAATGAATTCCATTTATTTTATTGATAAATATTCTATATTAGAGGTATATTAGATTGTGTTTTTTATAATATATCATGTTGTTATAATATTTTCAAAAAGAAAAATAATGAGTAGTATCAAAATTATATAAAAATGACACATTAAAATAAATAGTATTGTATTAAATGATATAAAATTAAAAAAAAGATATTTTTCATCCAACTAACTACAATAAGGTTATATATGTCATCAATGATCATTTTTTTGTTCTTTGGTCATTTTATAGTAAATATATTAACCCTAATGAATAAAAAACGATGTTGACAGAGCAAGAGTTAAAGTGTATAACAAGGGATTAAAGCCAAAAGATAAGATTAATATTGTGAAATAAACATTTAAAAATCATTTTTAGATGATTTAGACCCATAATTAATTTGTTTTTGAAAGAACTCAGTTTGGATCTATTTTATATCAAAAATCAATTTATATTCATTTAATATTTTAAAGGATTTGATGAGTGCCTATCTCCTGTCTTACAAAAGGCATCTCATCCCTCACTTCCTAAAAAAATCATGACCTTTTCTAGAAAATAATTTAAAATATACCTTATAAAAATCCATAAAAAATTCTAGAGGATATTTTATTTTATAAATACCAACCTTAGTGTCCATAAGAGGAGATCCAAATCAGTTACGCTAAAGTAGTGGTAATCGTCTTTACCAAATCCTTTAAGATTATTTCTTATTATACATCCTCTTCCTATAATGTTTCCAATATAAAATAATAACTACAAGATATATTTTGATATGTTTTTATGATTATGGAAAAACAGTATTTCTATATTTATCCATCCAATAAAAAAATTATCACCATGCATGCGTACGTACGACTTAACATATCCACACTATGATGTACTTTTTTTAATAAAAATTTTATTTGGATGGGTATAATGATTAATATCATGGATATAAATAATAAATATTAAATTATACTGATTCTTTATTATTAATATACCATCAAAGTTTTACAACTTTATAATTAAATAAATCACATCATCACTCATGTGTACATACAGCCTACCGCGTCCACAATGCGATGGCATTCATTATCCATATTAACCATTCAAGAATGATTATAAAAATTTATATAATGAATAAAAATAAAATATATGAAGAAATTATTCTAATGGAATAGTATATATACATATATTTCATTTACTATATTCCATTTAGTATGATAATAAAACAGAATCAACTTTCATGCATACGTACAACATACCATCTACATGAATGATGTATTACATTTCATATATCAATATTATATATATATTTATATAATAAATATATATGTTATATAAATCATGTTTTATATTCATGATGTTTTTAAACCATGATCTAAGTAATATTATTAAGAACAAAAATTCAAAACATGTTAGATAAAAAATGCAATTATTACACAAAACATTTCATTAAAATGGAATTGTTACTATATGGGTAATATAAAGTCATAAATTAATCATATATGATGTCATAAATATTATTATTATTATTATTTTTAAGATATTAATATGTTTAAAACCACTATATAAGAGTTATATATATATATATATGAGGGAATCATACCTAAGTTATGGGTTAATTTCAAAATCTCATTATTATTCAAGATTGTTTAGACATACATATCTACTGGGGAATATTTATCACCCATGTCCATGTTTCTTAACAATATTTTCCAAAATAGATTAAAAACTATCCTAAAAATGTATTATTTATTTTACTGATGCTTTATATTTCATCAAATGGATTGAAATCAATCTTTTTGTGTTCTTCCAAATGATGCACTTTGCGGATTTTTCAACAGAAATAATTTTTGTTTTTAACTTATGTGGAATGAGCTGATTTTTACTTCATAATGATTCCATATAGTTTTTATGCTTCTGTTACCATCATACAAGGTTAGTTTCAAAGGAAATGATTTTTATTAAAATTTAATGGATTCTAAATGGATGATTTCATAGTAAAAATGGGTATTTCTCTAAAGAAATTTTTAATTATTTTATTAGAGTATTTTAATATTTGTAAACATACTTTACTGGATATTATTCTTGATTGGGTTTAATCTCCAATGATATCATTTTTCATATTTAATTGTATTGTTTATGATTTAGTTTTACTGTTTATGTTCTATATTGATACCATTCACGGTTTGTGTTTAATTATCCATATTTTGTACGCTAGTTTTAATTGGATTATTTATCATAGTTATGTTTCACACTTTTCATATGAGGAATAAAATGGAATTAGTAACTATTGGTGTGACCTTCCATATACCCTCAATGAATTATTAGGTCCCATGAGAGAAACCAGTTTAGTTTTCAACCCATTTATGCATGGTGCCTTAGCCTAATCCTTGAAATTATGTTTATGATGTCCGACATTATGTATTCTCTCATTATGAGATTAGTTATTGATAATAAATTTTATTTTTCGACTATTTAAATATCAATGTGGAGGTTTAAAAGGAATTATTTGAATTATTCATGCCATATTATACTCAATATTATGTTTAAAGGGGTTCTGTTTTAGCTATATACCTCTACATAAAAGTTTATTCTCATTTATGATAGTTTCCACTATATTATTTACCATTACTATGCATATAATATCACACATTTTGTGTGTTTTATTTTTTTAGGATGTGAAAATCTATATTATTACTAATATGTAGGGTTAATCTATCTGAATAATGATGTTCAAAGTAATCTCAATGTTGTAGTTTAGATTTTGAATTTTAATGTAAGTATTTTGTATGAAATATATTTTCCCAAACATTCAAACTGATCGATACTTTAGGATTCGACACTTGTATCTATGGAAAAGTAATAATGTAAGACACCGGCTCTAGGGCAATGGTTTAAGGGTCATTATAGTGGGTATTCTAGGAACTTTACTATAATACATTGAAAATATATTAGGAAAACTTAGATTATAGAACATACCCCTATGATAAAAATTAAGGATAAGTATATAAGAACATCCTAGAATTTTGGTAAGGTAGTGATAATATTAATCTTCCTAGAGATAAATCTTAGTATGGATAAAAACATGAAATGGTTCTAGAACATGTGTACATAAGGTTACTATCTCTCAAAATTTACATTGGGCCTAACTGTTTGTTACATAGTACATGAAAAAGGACCTTACCACACACCTAAACTGACACTCCTAATCGATACTCTTTGGATGATTCACATTTTCCTTACAAAGAATTTTGATTAATTTTAATATATGATTAAAATGAATAACCTAGGACAAATTAAGGTGGTTTATATTGATAATAATGTTTCTTGATATTCAATTAATGATTCCACATTTGTCTCACAGTGACTATTTTTACTCACACTATGGTTTCTAGTTTTAGTCAGTGGATGGAACCTGGAGGAGTCTTGTTAAAATTGAACATGACGGAAAATGTGGTGGTGATGAGAAACCAAATGGAATATTTATAGGATTGAATGATATCATGATCATCCCTAATTATTTTTCCTAAAATATTATTGAGAACATATACCTTAACCAATGGCCATACTCACCAAATATGAGAAAGAATAAACCTTATACATGCTTCGGTGGTTGAGACCATGGAGAGAAGAAGGCTCAATTACCATCTTGTAGGTAATGTTAAAAGAGATACCTAGGAAGGTTTCTCAACTAAAAATTGAAATGATTTATGTGTGGGAAATAAGTACATAAGTTATATAATATTCAATAAAAATTTAATGGTATGATGGAGGGAAATAAAACTCATCCTATGAATCAATTTGTATTTCATTGTCATAAATGTGGGGACATGTGAGTTATTGAGTCAATGTCCTCTTATATAGGATAAAATCTACACCAAGTAAGGTCTTATATGGAATTAAATGGATGATGTGTTTTTTAATTGGGGATATTTAGAAAAATAAAATTAAAAGGCTATTTAGTGATTAACCTTCTTTCATTGAATCCCATCATATTTATTTTGAGAGTTATATTAATATAGTTTAAGAAAAAGAAAAACCTATAGGCCGAGTGACAACCCATCCCCTACGTCCAGAAAATAAGGCTTGAACCCACAATCGAATAACGATGATGGTGTATCACCTACCACTAGCGTACATGAAGTTTGTGCCAATATGATTTTTTTGTTAGAAAAAATATCTAATGGATAATGGATAATGGTTATTTTTATTTTAGATAAATTTTTTATATAATATTTTACCTTGGGATTGGAAAATTATTTGATCATTAAGTGATTAATATTATTTATGAAGATGATGCCTATTTTTTGAATCATATAAGATTATAGTTAATAAAATATTTAAAAGAATAATGGTTAAATTTTATTTTGTAGTAAAACATGATTTTATTGTGGACTTATAGTGAGTCAAGTTAAATATAAAAATGGTTATCATTTCATAAAGATTATGTGATTGAGGAAATTAAATTTTGATTTGATACATTAAATGTTATTGATGTTATATTGAAGACTATGATCATGTACTTCTGATTTTTATGTTTCAATCATAGTTTTGAATTTTTTTAGGAAGGATAGTTATTTTTTAATTGATATATATCGATATTTGGGTATTACTATTGAATTTTGAAGATTAAAATTGTTGTTTATCATTTAATGATTTGTTATTTTTTAGAGAATTTACTTTTATTATCTCGACCATTTTGGTTTTTCCTAATCTCTCAAGACAGGAGAATGAAATAGTACATCATTAATGCATTATTTAATTCTATAGAAGTCTATTATAGTGCTTTAGGGGTGAAACATTTATCTTAATTATTCATTGTTTTGAGAAAAGAATTATATTATCGTGGAAATTGATTTCATTATAAAACACTATTTTTAAAGTAAGTATGTTTCCTTATTTACATAGTCTATGAAGTAAATGAATTATTCAACTATAGGGAAAAGATCTAAAAACAAAAAAAATTAAACAGGTACATTATTTTACGATTAATAAAATGGTCCCTTAGACCATTATAGCTATATATTTTTGGGATTGTTAACTTTCTCATAACCATATACGTTACCACTCTCCATCCAAAATTGACAGTTAGATTTCACTTACATGTCCATGGTTTCATATATGGAACCATATTATGTGTTATCAATAATGACCATCATACTTACCTTTATTTATTTTAAAGTAGAGGTCTCATTAATCCTTTTTCTAATGTGTGATTTCAATACAGTTATTTTGAAATGAACAAACCCTAGTTTTTGATCCCAATATCAAATTTTGAGGACATCATATAATGAAGGAGGGAAGAATATAAACCCCTAGGTTTTTAAGGTACATATATTTCTAAATAATTTAAATTTATTTAGGATATTATATTTTCCAAAACACCTTGATAAGCTTATGCTACACCCAACAATGAGTTCGATTTCAAAATATACAGGGCCACATTTTACCAAATAAAAATATATTATTAAAATATTAACATTTAATATAATAAGTTATAACCTAATAGTTAAGTTGACGATTATGAATCATATGAAATAACTTTTTAAAATATATGGTTGAATTCATTAGTTGAAAATTAATTAGAAATTAATATAGGAACTAACTAAATATATATAAAATGTAATTATAAAGAACTATTATTATACTCCCAAATTCATTTTATTCTAATAAATTAAATTAATTACTATTAGGTAATGATATTAATGAAATATATATGTTATATATATTCATTCAAATATTTCTTATATTCATATAGTATATTTGATAAGAATAAGATAAGAATAAACCAAATACTACATATAAAAACCTATATTTTTTTAAAAAGAAGTTTTACAGTCTTTTAATGGAGAACCTATTTTATTCTAATTTGTTACTCTATTATATACTATATTTTGGAAATTTATCTTATTAATTGATATATTAATCTCAAAATTTACTTTGGATCGATTTTTGGTATTTTTCAAATAATTTTCATGTTTTGATGAATAGTGAAAACACTAAATTTTAATTGAAATCAACTATTTCCATTGAAATAATTTATAGTGTTAAATTATTTTATTGAATGGTTTTAAAGTATAACTAGATTAGTTTTTCATAATTTAGTCTAATGTATTTCATTGGAATAAATTTTAAAAGTAATTTAGTTTTAAAATGTTTTCAATATTTTTTATGTTTTAAACTTTAACTGTAAGAACCCGACCCCAGTTGCCCGAAGCCAATATCCTATTTTCTTTATGTTGGTATACAGACAAGGAATATGAATACTGAAAGACCGAGTATTTTAGTAGCTCTAGAATAAAAAAATTACATAAGTTAAACATTACAACTTCAAATGAAATACAACATATAAGTTTTATTGGGATCATCCACAACTATAAGTGTATCCTTGCAGGTCATTCATAATAAACTTCTTCATGTTTGGAGAAAATGAAACATGATATAGGGGTGAGATCAAATGATCAGTAAGATTAATAAATATAGTGGAATATAACATAAACATTGGTCATAGTGAATTATTAAAAACACATGCCTTTAAAATAAAAACGTGAACATAATATGGTTGTAATATGAGATGAGTAAATATTTCCATAATAAAATATAATCATGGGTATTAAACTAGTCAAATAACCTCATGAAAATTCAATTTATAACTCTATAATAAGGGAAATGAAAATTCAGGACATTATAAAACATACTATTAAGGCCGCTATGAAGACATCTACAAATGATTAAGGCCTCAACTAAAACCATATCTAAAAATGGGCAAGGACTAGGCCAAATCCATATCTATTTGTCACATGTTACCTACTGATGCATCGAGGGGCTTTATCAGGCCCCACCCATCACATAATAAGTCAAATTCATTCCTTGTATGAATAAGGATAAACATAAACAACATATACATTCATATTTAAACTAACATATGAAATTTAAATAACCTTCCCTAAACATAAAGCATTAACACTAACCATTTAGAGTAAATTGGTGTATGATTTTAAGGTAGGATATCCATAGTCTAACTAATAATAAAAAATTTAATTAAATATGGTATATGATAATATAAAATATTAATCCTAATAATATATAATAATAAAAAATAGTGTTTAAATAGATGAAGATACTCTTATAAACTCAACGAGTAATTATTGAGATAAATTATTTTTTATTTTGGAAAGAAGATTCCTTTGGAATAATTCATTGTATAGAACAAAAAGTTAAGTAAGATAGAATATTAATAATATAAATAGTTATTTTAGAAAGATAATGGTTTCTAAAAAAATATTATGTACTGACCTTGAAAATAGGTAAGAATTTGAGAAATTCACTTTAATTGGACTTGTATTACGGGAATAATTTTTTAATGATCTTTTTAAAATATATATTTCCCCATAAATGAAAGTAGGAATATGGTTGGAGCATATAAAATGAAAATTATCACAGTATATATGAGGAGTACATATGAATAAACAATAATTTAATTGAGGTAATTATAGAATATGAATAACTCGAATGAAAATGGAGGTTTGGATAGAAAACCCTTACCTTAAAACTGAAGGAGTTACTCACTTGCTCTTAATGGCTATAATAATCAAATTTAAGTTAATAAATTAATGATTCTATAAAATCCTGTACATTTAAATGATTTATTATAACCTTTTTAGTTTCATTCAGGTCATATTTATGGGTTAAGTGATTCAATTTCATTGTTTGGGAGTGTTTTGTTCGTTGGTTTTCATGATCAATTTACTTAAATTCATTGACAGATTAACTTGTAGAATAAGAATCGTTGTCCAGAATAAAAGCTTTATGATGTTAGTGAAAAACCGGAAGATTATATGGTCATAAAATTATTTTTTATATTTTGAGTTATGATTAATCATTATATAAAAATTTATTGATAATTGTTTGGGTTAATTGGCGGTTTTGTTCACAATGAAATCATTTTGATTTATAAATTATTATCATGTGTAAAAACAGATTCTAGAACCTCAAATAAGTTATAATATATATATTATAGTCTGGATCAACTATAAAAATGGTTCATGACTAGAATTTAATATGGTAATAGAAATTGAAAACCTGTCATCCTTGAATGTGATAAATTAACACATCTTGGATAGTGTTTTCACTTCTAGTATAAAAGATGGGAAAATAAGAGATGATGAAAAATTATTCCTTTATCATAAAAAATGATAATACATGTAAGTTACTAGATAAATCAAAATATTTGGATGAAATAATGTGTGGAAAGAAAAATTAAAGGAAATGAACTTGAAATTAATGAAATGAAATGAGGAATTTACCTCTTGAAGTAATCTTCTTTCAGAGCATCTTTAAGGGAGAGTTTTTGGCCTTATAATGAGACTAAGGGATTATTGAAGTGGGGGAGTATACTGGGAAAATATTTGAGAATAATTATATACAAGTCAAAAGGCTTTAGAGTAGTGAAGAGAAAATGGAGTGAGGGGGGTTTTTTATAATGGAGGAGAGAACGATTTTCTCATTATTTTACTCATTATTTTATTATTTTTCAAAGACAACCAATAGTATTGATTCTTACGACCAATAATAGTAAAATGTTCATTTAATTTTAAACCATGTGTTCTTAAATTATCCATGAGGCTAGCAATAGTTAATTTAACTAATAATGTATACATACGACAAATTACCATATTTTACTATTCATAAAATTCAAATATTTCAGAAAATTATCAAAAATTCACCCCAACCATTTTTGATGAGTAGAATTCAAAAATGATCACTATTTTTTAATTTTTTTAAATATTAATAATTTAATTTTTAAATAAAATATTAATTTGTTCGAAAATTGTCAATTTTAAAATTGTAATTCGTTTTATATCACCTTGAAAATTTATTCAAGACCTCATTATCTTATAAACATAAGAAAATAAAATAATAATATGATTTACTATTAATAAGGGTCATATTACTATTAATATTACTTTTCATAAGGGTATGTTAGTATGCTCCAAAAATTATATATATCTTGTTAAACTCTAAATATCATACTGAAAGCAACCATGTATGTCGGTTTTTCAAAATTCAAATCTCAGAAGTAGTAAAATTATGTTTACTGGATAGGTTATAACATAGTGGAGTTTTTTAGAGACTCATTGTTTCATGAATTAAAGATTAAATTTATTTTCAAAATAATGGGGTCATACATTATCACCTCCTTACAAAAATTTCATCCTCAAAATTAAATTAATGTTACCTCATGGAAATATTTAGGTAGTTATTTATCATAATCTCAACTCGATCCCATGTTGCCTCTTTAATTTTATAACTTTTCCAAAGTATCATTACCAACTGAGTCATCTAATTCCTCAACACTTGTTCTTTAGTGTCCAGAATCTGGATAGGCTCTTCACAATAAGTTAGGTCAGGTTCTAATTATATACCTTCATAAGTTAGAACATGTTTTGTTTCTAGTATGTACATTCTCCGTAATGAGGCATAGAAAACATTGTTTACATTAGACAGGCTTGGTGACATATCCAAACGATATAAAATAGCTCCAATTCTCTCTAGAATTTATAAAGGGCCTATGTACCTAGGGCTTAGTTACCCTTTCTTACCAAATCATATAACACCCTTCCATGGAGACACTTTTAAGAAAACACGATCTCCCACATGAAACTCCAAATCCTTTTTCGATTATCAGCATATATTTTTTGTTTTCTTTGAGATTCCTTGATAAGGCCATGAATACTCATTACCATTGCGGTTGTTTACTCCACAAGCTCAAATCCCCCAAGTTTCCCTTCTCCATCTTCATCCCAACAAGTTGATGTACAGAATCTCTTTCTATACAATGATTCATATGGTTCCATTTGAATACTTTAATGGAAACTATTATTGTAGGAAAATTACACTAAAGGTAAATATTGATCCAACATACCTTGATGTCAAGTGAACAAGATATCAACATGCCTTATGTGGTTTGGATCTTCCCTTCTGATTTCCCGTCAGTTGGTGCATGACAAGAAATACTCACTTGAAGCTCAGTATCCTAATATTTATGAAGAATTTTCTAGAATTTCATTGTAAATCATGGATTATGATAAAAAATAATTGAGAGAGGTTCCCCATGAATTATCACAACTTCATTGATAAAGTGTCATGCTAGGCACTTCTGTTGAAAATACTCCCTTATAGGGAGGAAATGTTTAGATTTTTTAGGATGATAAGAAATTACCCATATTGGATCATTATTTCTCAAAGTTTTGGGTAATATAGTGAAAAATTTCACTTTGATATCATCCCATTTCCATATAATAATAGGAATTGGTTGCATGAATCTTATTGGATGTTTCCTTTCAGACATCCTTTGTTGACAGACTAGACATCTTGATACATAATCCATAATTTACCACTTCATGTTATCTCACTAGAAATGTTCCTTCAAATCACTATACATTTTAGTTCTTCAAGAGTGTATAGAGAAATTTGAGTTATGGGAATAATCCAATAACTCCCATTTCAATGCGGGTATATAAGAAACACATATCGTCTTCCCAAATTTCAGAATTACATATTCACATGATAATTAAACCAACACCCCCTCTTTAACATCATTAATTATCTTTTGTAGGATCTCATCATCAGGTTGGGGAATTTTACTCCTTTAAAATAAATATGGTTGGGTACCAAATGAAAAAGTAGCGATGTTCAACCTTCATTGACAATTCTCATATCCATCCTCAATAGATCCATGTACAAAGGATACTTGTCTATCCTCATTTTGTTGAGAACTCCATGATCCTTCTTGATTAATGCATCAACTACCTTGTTTTCCTTTCCCAAGTGGTAGTTTATGGAATAATCCTAATCATTGAGAAGTTCATTATATCACCTATAACAAATGTTTAATTTATTCTATGAGAAAGTATATTTCATTCTCTTATGATCCGTATATATCTCACATCTTTATGTATATAGATAATTCATCCATATCATCAGAGAAAATATTTGAGATGTTAACTAAATATCATTAATAGGATAGTTTTTTTCTGAATTTATAATTTCCTAGATGCATATGAAATAACTATATCATTCTTCATAATGACACAACCAAGTACTTTATTTGATACATCACTATAGATCACAAATCCACCATTCTTCGATGGTAGAGTCATGATCAGAGAATACACTAATCTCATCTTCAATTTATGAGAAAAATCCTCACATTATTTTTTTCATTAAAACGTAGCCCCTTTACTTTTATGCTTTGTTATTAGGTAGGATAAATGGGTGAGTTATGAATGAAACACCGATAATAACCTTCTAAACCAATAAAACAATGTTCCTCGACTATGTTCGTTCAAGTATTCCATTCTTGCACAAACTTGTCTTCACAGGATCAAAAAATATTTTATATTTAGAGACAATGTGGCCAAGAAATGAAACTAATTGAAGCCAAAATTAACACTTTCTAAACTACCCATATAATTCATTCTTCTATGAGTCATCCGAATTGTGCGCACATGATTTTCACAACCTTCATAGATTTTGGAGTAAACCATGATATAATCAATAAATACCACCACAAATTCACCATGATATTCCAAGAAAACCATATTCATTAGATCCATGAAAATAGAGGGTACATTAGTCAATATAAAAGGAATTACGGTAAACTCATAATGCCTATACCTGATTCAAAATTCTATTTTTTTTTGTTTTTATTCCTTCCTCACAAGAAACTGATGATAACCAGATCAAAGGTCAATCTTACAAAACTATTAATATCTATGATGTTGGTCAAATAAACCATCAATGAGGGGACGGGGATACCTGTTATTTATTGCTATAGCATTGATCTCCCTATAGTCAATTCACAACCTCATAGATCCATATTTCTTCTTAACAAAAATAACAGGGGATCTTTATGGAGAAACACTAGGGTGAATAAATCATATATCACTAAATTACTCTTTTTGTTTCTTCAGTTCCAGTAATTCTATAGTTACCATTCTATAAGTGGTCTTTAATCAGGAATTAAGTCAACGGAAAACTAAATTTCCCTCTCTAGAGGATGTCCTGGTAAATCCTTCAGAAACACGTCAATATATTATTGCACTATAGGTACAACCTCTATTTGAACATTCATTTCCTCACCCATATTTATTGCATTACCTTCCACCCAAATAATTGGATTCAACAGAGCTACTGGGGGTGAATCTAGATGAGAATCAGATGGTGATGTTTCTACTCTAATGATAATGGATTCTATATCGTCCTAAAAAATTGTAGACTCCTTTTTCATTCAATAAATTTTCACATCATGGTTTGAAAGGCAATCCATACTGAGGATTATATCAATTTTATTCATGGGTATGATAATCAAATCAGCAAACAAAGCACAATTATATGTTATAATGGAGACTACCTGACCCAACATTGTAGAAATGATACTTCCCTTAGAATTGTTTACTGATAAATCCCTTATTAAATCAAATAAGAAATATCTAATTTTCATGGAAAACTAGGAAGATATGAAGGAATGTGATGATCCAAAATAAAATAAATTAATGTCTAAGTTTTAGGAAATGATTAAAGTATATTCCACCAAGTCTTTAAGAACATCAACATCATTAGTTGTGATGACATTAGCTTATCCCTACTCCCTTGGAAATTTTGATGGAATGTTTCCTTGACTCTTTGGAAAATAATTAGCATAGTATCCCATCTCTCTAAAATTATAGAATTGAACATCAATATCTTCTTTCTTCCCCTTGAAAACACCATCATAATGGCCTTTCTATCCACACTTATAGCATACCTCTTTTCCTTTTAAGAAAGTTCCCGGTTGTTTCCTTCCACAATTATCACAGGTTGAAAAGTAAACTATTTCATCCTTACCCATTTCCTTTTTTCCTTTTCTAGAGTTTTCAGCAACCCTCTTCTTCTCTTGCTTTATTTTATTGTCATGAGGCATAAATAAATAATTTTTTTTTGTCTTCATAACACAAGAGACTATATCATTGATTGATAATAAAGTTTGGAAGACCAGTTACTGTTAGATGAATGTATTTACAACATCAAATAATTGATTAGTAATTTTCCTTGGATTATATATATATTCCACAACATGCCTTTATAATCTTGTAAAGTTAGCTTCACACATTGAAAAAGTCTCTTATTCTATTTGCTGCAAATTCAGAAACTACCTTTCCATATCCGCTTGATGTTCATGCGGAAAGTATTTCTTTATGAAAATTTCTATAAAATCACACCATTCCATTTTATATAACTCTTAATACCCCTTTTTTGTTTTGAATTAGTGACCACCATTGATCAGAATCTCTTGAAATACAATAAAAATACATAACAACCTTCATCCTTTTGTTACATCCCAAGGTGAGAAAAATCTTCTCTAAAGAACTTACCCACTAATCAACTACAAATGGGTTTGTAGTCCCATTAAAGGATGGAGGTTGTTGTCTCATTAAGGGATCTAACATAGATCATTCACATTATGGATCAAGATTCTCTATATGGGTAATGTTATTTTCCATCACATGAGTTATTTATCCCATCATAGTTATAAATTTCTCCACACCAATCGCAGCTCTAGATCCAAAATAATTATCTTGCAAAGGAGGCCAATACCTTCATTGGATACACGTGTTCATACAATTTACATTCTTTCCACTAGGTGTGATTTCAAAATAATGGCATACACAAGATTAGGTTATGAATCAAAATGTATAATATCTACTTAGAAAAATAAATACCATAAATTGAAGTCCTATGCATGGAAAATCCCATAATCAGAAACATAGTTTATTTGAGAAAAAATGTACATTTAAATATTTAATAATGTATTATAATGAAAATGTGAATTATCTTAAGCATATTACAAAGGAGTGTGACACCAGGTGCGTTGTAAGGCCCTTTGTCGTGTACCAAGATACCCCGGGTCATGCTCGAAACTCCTTGTCAAGGTTTTCACTCCAAGGTACATTGGTTCCAGAACCACATCCATATGTAGTATCTATTCAAAGACGTATTTTCTAGAAATATCCATATAATCTATTATTTACCAAGATTATAGGATGTTCTTGTGTGTCTATCCACAAATATTATCTTAGGGTTTTGTTCCTTAATCTACATTTTCTAAATCTAGCTTCATATTTTTCTACTAATCTTCCTTTAATACCAAATGTAAGGACCCGACCCTAGTTTCACAGAGCTTGTGCCTTATTTTATTACATTTGAATATAAATAAGGAATATTATTTCTGAAGGAACAAGTCGTTTAGTATCTTAGGAAACACAATACATACGTAAGATCAACATTACAACTTGAAATAAAATACAACATATATGTTTTATTGGTAACATCCAAAACTATTTGTTTCTCCCTCCAGGTCATTCATAATAAACATCTTTCTATACCAAGAAAATGAATCATAAGAAAGGGGTGAGCTCAAATTCTTAGTAATAATAAGAAATACATCACAAGATAACATAAACATTAGGTATGGTGAATAATTGACAATACAAGCATTTAAAAGAAGAACATGAACCAAATATAGAAATAATATAGGGTGAGTAAATATTGATATTATAAAACATAATCATGGGTATTATACTAGTTGAATAACCTCATGAACTTCTGATTTCTAGCATCCCCATGATGGAAATCCATGTGTTGGACATTATGAAACATACCATTAATCCCTCGACCCGGGTATCTAAAAATGATTAAGGACTTAGGAAAAACCATATCTAAAAATGGGGAAGGCCTCAACCAACTCCATATCTATTTTTCTCATGAGACCTACTGATTCTTTGAGGGTCTATAGTGGGCCCTACCCATCACAAAATAATTCTAATGCATTCCTCATATGAATGGGGATAAACATAAACAACATATACATTCATATTGAATCTATCATATGAAATGTAAATAACATTCCTAGAATATTAAGCATAAACACTAATCATTCAGAGTAAATTAGTGAATGTTTTTAAGGTAGCACATACAATGTAAAACTAATCATAAAAAACTAAATTAAATATGGTAAATTATATCATAAATTGTAAATCCCAGTAATACATAAGAATCAAAAAGAGTGTTGAAACAGATGAATATAATCTTATAAAATCATCAAGTAATTTTTGAGATAAATACTCTTTCAATTTAAAAATAAGAGTTATTTTGAAAAATACTTTTTATAAAACCATAAGTGGAGTAAGATAGTATTTTAATAATACAATGAGTTAATTTAGAATAATAATTATTACTAAAAACAGATTATATATTTCCTTTGAAAATAGTTATTAATTTGAGATATTTCCCTTGAATTGAGCTTGTATTACAAGAAGAATTTTTGAATGATCCTATTAAAACATATAACTCCCCATAAATAAAAGTAGGATTATTGTTGGAATGTATAAATTTAATATTATCACAGAATATATGAGGAGTTCATATGAATTAATTAGAATTTAATTTAAGTATGTATTGAATAAGAATAACTCAAATGAAAATGGATGTTCGAGTAGAAAACCCTTACCATAAGTCTGAAGGTGTTTATCACATGATCTTAATGACCAGAATAATAAAATTTAGGTTCATACATTAATGATTATAGAACCTATTTTACATATAATTGATTTATTAAATTTCTATTCGGTTTATTAATGGACTTTTGATTGGTTAATAGATTCAATTTTATTGTTTGGGAGTGTTTTGCTCCTTGGTTTTCCTGATCAGTTTACTTATATTCATGTAAGGATAAACATGTATATTGAGAATGGTTTTCCATAAGATAAGTTGTATGTTATTAGATAACAACTAGAAGATTACCTAGTCATAAAATTCAATTGGTTACTTAGAGTTAAGATGAATCATTATATAAAACATTAATTACAATTGTTTGGGATAATTGGTGATTTTTATTCACAATGAACTCATTTTTATTTATAAATTATTATAATTTGTTAAAAATGATTCCATACCCTTAAAAAAGTTATGATACATATATAATATTCTGGTTCAACCATAAAAATGATTTCATAACCATAATTTAATATTCTAATAGAAATTGAAATCTCGTTGTCCTTGATTGTGATAAATTAACACATATGTGATAGTGTTTTAATTTATAGTATAAAAAAAGGGGATATGAGTGATTATGAAGAATTATTCCATTATAATAACAAAATTATAGTAAATGTAAAGTACTAGAGTCATAAAAACATTTTGATGAAAGGAGGTGAGGAAAAAAAATAAAATAAAAGAACATGAAATAAAATAAACGAAAAGAGGAATTTACCTTTGGAAGTAATATTCCTTGAGAGCTTATTTATGGGAGAGTTTTTTCTCTTTTTAAGAGACCAAGGTTTGATATATTTGGGGGAGGAGATTGGGAGGATATTTGAGTAGAATTTAGTAATGGAACAAGGCTTGAGAGGAGTGAATAGAAGAGGAAGTGAGGGGGTTTTTTAGTGGAGGAGAGTAGAGTTTTTCCATTCTTTTACTCATTATTTTATTATTTTGAAAAGGAAACCAATAGTATTGATTTTTGTGAAAAATAATAGTAATATGTGCATGTGAGTTCGAACCATGTGTGCTTACATCATCCATAATGCTAGGAATAGTGAATTTAACTGATTATGTATATATACGGTAAATTACCATATTTTACTTTTAATCACTAATTCATGTATTTTAGAAAAATACCAAAAATTAAACCTACCAATTTTATGATGTGGAGGATTCAAAAATGAACATAATTTTTTTAAAATAATTTTCAAGAAATTATTAATTCTATTTTAAAAATAATAATAATTTATTCAAAAAATAACAATTTTAAAAATGTAATTCATTTTCTATCACCATGAAAAATTAATTAATACCTCATTATCTTATAACCATAAAAAAATAAAATAATAATGTTATTTACTTTTCATAAAGGTCATATTACTATTCATTTTAGTATTTATAAGGATATGTTACTATTCACGAAAAATTATGTTTGTCTTATTAGACTCTAAATATCAAACTAAACGCAAATGTTTATGTTAGTTTTTTGAAATTAACATCTGAGAGGGGGTAAAATTATGTTTAATGGATAGTTTATAACAAATTGGTGTTTTGCTGAGACTCATTATTTCATGAATTCCATATTAAATTTATTTGAGAAATCTTGGGGTGTTACATTAACTACCAGTTTTCTCACCCCTTTAGTGAGATTAATTTTGAATTAATTACTCTAACTTCTTTTTTTTTGAATTTTAGAAAATGGATTCCATATTTTGAATTGGTTAGTATAAATTATTAAAATAGATTTATTTTTTTTTTTTCACTATGAATACCGGCTTAAGCAAATTTTTATTTACCATAGTTATAAAACAATAAGTCAAATAAAGTTAAAAATAATTATATAAATATTAGAAATTATGCTAACAATTATTATAATTTCATTGGATAAAAGGGTTTCACTAAAAATAAATATTAGGATGAAATTTTATGCTTTTTAAACCCCTTGGGCATGAATAAGACACCTATACATTTTTTTAATGATATGTTAAAAAATTTCATACTCATGTTTTTTAATAAGTAGTACATTTTTAATACATGATTATAGAGATAATAAATTATAATATAAAGATTAATTATAAAGAAAATATATTTAAATTCATCGTGATATTTGTTTTAAAATTTTTAGATCATAAATAATTTAATTAAACACTATGATAATAATGATGTAGTAATTGTTTAATCAATGGAAATTTCAAATAAATTATAATAAAAATATTATAATAATTATAATTTCGCATAATTAATGACATAAATTAATTTTATAGATAAATAAGACATTTTAGTGATATATTATAAGTTTTTTAGATGTTATAATGTTTTTATAATATTTTTAAAATGACTAATAATGAATAGTATCAAAATTAACATAAATGGTACTTTAAAATATATAATATTTTATGAAATGATATAAAATTCATAAATATACAATTTTTTAAAAAATAACTATAATAAGGTTAAATATTTCATCAATGCACCACTGGGGTTTTTTTTGGAATTTTATATTAACTATATTAATCATAAAGTCTAAAAATCCATGTTGTCAATATAAGAGTTAAAGAGTTTAACTAAGGAATAAAGAAAAACTATATTGTTAATATTATGAGCTAATCATGTCTAAAAATAATTTCTTGAGAGGATATATACCCATAATAATCATAGATATTAAATAAATCACTTTTGAGCAATTTTAAATCAAAAATAAATTTGTATTAATTTAATATTTTAAAGGATTCTAGGAGTACCCCTTCCCTCTATTATAAAAATAAACCTCCGCCCCTAGTTTCCCACACCACGTCGAGTATTATTTTTAAACTATAACCTACCAATTTATGTTCTAAACTCCCATATACACATCCAAGAGGTGGTGGTATTTTAAAAGACTATCCCTAGTCTCCCTAAAAGGAGATCAAATGTAGGTATGCTTATGAACATGTAATCGTCTTTATTGACTCCGTTATGATTATTTATTCTTCTACTGACTCTTACTAATTTGTTTCCATTATATAATAATAAATACAATATCATATATATTATGAGATATAATTATTATTATGGTACAACCATAATACTCCTTTTATCCATCCTAGGAAAAATAATATCACCATGCATGTGTACGTAAGTATTACTTTCTGCACGTTTTGGTGTAATTTATTTTTAATAACCATTTTATTTTGATGAGAATAATGATGAATATAATGGATATGAATAATAAATTTTACATTATAATTATTAATTTCAATTAACACTCCATCCAATTCCTTATTAATTTACCATTAATGAAATGATATCACTGCTTGTGCATACGTACGACCTTCCGTCCCCATGACATGATGATATTAATTATCAAAATTAACCATTAAATAATGAATATAAAAATGTATATAATGAAAAAATATGAAAAACATGACATTATAATTCTTACTGAGTAATATATATGTATTTTACCTTCTTCCATTCAATACGATAAGAAAATTGAAACAACATTAATGCATACGTACGACTTACCCTCTCCATGAATAGTGTATTCCATTTCATATATCTATCTTATGTATATTTATATACTAAATATATATTATATATAAATAATGTTTTAAATTTTTTAATTATTTAAATCAAAATCTAAATAATAGTATCACAAATAACTAGTTAAAACAAGTATGATAAACAATGTAGTTATTACTAGAAACATTGCTTTAAATTGGAATTTTTAATAATTGTGTAATATAAAATTCTAAATGATTCATATATAGTATCATTAATATTATTATGAATCTGGTATAAGTTAATAACAGTTTTAAAATCACTATACAAGATATTTTGAAATGTAAAGAGAGAATCAGACCTAAGGTAAGTGTTAATTTCACATTTTCACTTTTATTTAGGATTGATTATATATAATTATTTATTGGGGAATATTTATCATCCATGTCCATGACTCAAAAAAATATTTTAATATTTTATACTATTATCATTAAAATCTTTTACTTTTTTTATCAATGGTTGACTTTTTATAAAAATGTTTTGAATGTAATATTTTTGTCACATTCCAAATAATGAACTTTATGGATTTTTAAAAAGAATGAATGTTTATTTTTAACTTATTTGATGCGACTGGTTCTATCTACCACCATGATTCCTTAAAATTATTTATATTCTATTACAATATTACTAGGTTATTTTCAAAGGAATGTTTTTATGTTATAGTTGTATGTTTTTTAAATAATCGATTTCAAAGTAAAAATGGGAATTTCTCTCATGATATTTTTTAATTATTTTATTAGTGTATTTTAATCCATGTCAACATGCATTGTTAGATATTATTCATGGTTGAGATTGATATCTTATGACATCGTTATAGATATTTCATTGAATTTTTTATGATTAGTTTTACTTTGGATGTGCTATTTTGATACAAGTCATGATTTATAATAAATGTATTAACATTTCATATAATTGTTTTCATATGAATGTTTCTCTTGGTTATGTTTCAACCTTTTCATATGAGGACTGAATTAGAATTATTAACTGATGGATGGGGCCCTTAATAGCCTTTCGATTCATCGGTAGTTCTAATTAGACAAACTAGTTTGGGTTTTTACCTATTTAGGAATGATCTCTTGGCCGATGCCTAGACAAAATGGTTATGATGTATACAATTATGAATTCTATCATTATGAAATTATTTATTGATAATTCACGGGATTATGATACTATTAGAATATCCACGTGACTATTTATATATAATTATTTAATTTATTCATTCCATATTATGCTCAAGATTTTCTCTAAAGGTTTTGTGTTTTAGTTGTGTACCTATCCTTAAAATATTATGCATATTTGTGATAGTTTCGATTGTATTATTTACCCTTACTAAGTATCTTATCTCACCCCTTTATTGTGTTCCATTTTTCCATGGATATGAAGATGTATATTATGATTGATATGTAGGGTTAATCTTGGGGAATCATGATGGTCAAAGGATTTCCTACGTTGTAGTTTAGATTCTTAATTATAATATAAGGATCTTGAATGTAATATAATTTCCTAAACTATTAAATTGATCTATCCTTTGGTAATCGACACGTAAATGTATGCTAATGTAATAAACTAAGGGACCGACTCTGGGATACTGGGTCGGGGTCGTTACAACATATAAATAATAAGATATATTCAATTTTTAATAATTAATTATTATTAAATAAATACTAATAATAAATATATATTATTTTATATTTCCTTTAATATTAATTATGAAATAATAATTATGAATTAATTATTAAATATTAAATATCATTTATATATTTTAATGTAATATTATAAATTTCAATACTTTTTGTGGTTATAATCACTGGGAAAATGAAATAATAAACAAAATTTAGTATTTAACGATGATTTTCAAAACAGTTGCTAAATATCTATACTAAATAGTCATTTATCCAAAAGAATATTTATTCATGGGATAAATTTATCAAAATTTTATAAAAATTTAAATTATATGAAATTTATAATTTATAGGTTCTTTTACAGACATTTTAAAACATGTAAATATGAATAAATTTAATATTAATATTAATATTAACATTTCATATTTCTTTATTCAATCAATATCATAGACTATGATAATTAGGTATCATAGAGATTCATATGATGCATATGTATTCTTAAATCATAAGTTATAACTGAGTAAATGATATAGGTATCATGTTCATAAAAAATACATCATGCATGTTTTTCATTAACTATAAATCATGCGATGATTGATTTATGGAAATACCGATCATTAAAATACTTTATTGAATAAAAATCAATGAGAAGTAAGGTATGGGTGCATGATATGCCTTCATATATAGACAAAAATCTTTATTAAAATGATTGTATCAAGTAATTACAATAAAAGTGAATATTTATCACTATTGTTGTTACCATCACTACATGAATGATTATTGAAGCTCTATTATTACTTATTAACCATTTATTACTTTTTGAATCCCTTGTCATAACTTTGGTGGCATGGGGTCCTCACGATATGATGAAGGATATTCATTATACTGTATAACCAATGAGTAAATAACCCAGCCCATGAATCCCATTGTCAGTGATTAGTTTATTACATTGTTAATAGATATATGTAATCACATCCCAACAAACCTAATAGTTTTATAGTATTGGAAAACTAGATTCATAGGTGGATTTCACATTCCAATTGAATATATAAAATAAAATATAGTATTATCTTCAAGAACATTACTATTATATTTAGAATATCCTAGAATATAACTCCTAATAAAGTTATTAGAATCATAAGGAAAGGAAAAAATTTTAAATGGGTTAGCTTAGATGTTCAATAGGTGTATGCATATATCATAAGATATCAATAATAAATAAGGAATAATTAATATGGATATCTAAATATATTAAAATTAATTCTATTTAATCAATAACATGATCATTAATTAAAATATGGATGTAATAAATTATGATCATCTAATTCCATATAAATAATCAAATGATCTTGAAACATAACCTTGTATATTATATAGAATAAAATGATCACAAAGGCATCAATAAAAAATCCCATAACGAGGGAATTAATAATACTAAACATCATAAACACATCATAAAGGCATCATTAGAAGACATGATATAGAAATTGGTATGTCCATAATCAGATAATAAAGTTATTTTTCCCATTAGATCTATCAATTCATCGAGGAGCTATAGTGGGCCCCACCTATTGCTTATTGAGTCCAATGGATTCATCATATGAAATGGGAGAATAAAAATTCAAAACATAATGAATGAAAATATTTATATCAAATAAATGATATACAAAATGTTAACATTTCCACACATAATACCGATCACAAACCATTCATAGAGAGAATAATTATTATATCATAACAACATACCCTAGTAAAGCATATCATAATCCATTTATAGAAAAAATAGGGATGGTGTAATTTCAATAAATATCTATTCAAACATTTTATAAACCATATAGAGAATGAATATGTATTGAATCATTAAAAAATAATCATAGTAGAGTATAGGTATAGAGTTATTGACATTGATTAATAGAAATTCCGTAAAAAATATAACTAAAAACACTGTTTAAGAAAATTTATTTTTCACTTTTAAAATCACATTAAGGAAATAAAAATTTCAAAAATATTAGAAAAATGTTATTTTTAAAGTAACCTCATAAGAATTTAATTAAATCCTCTTATAATGGTTTGGTTATAATACTGGTAAATTCTATTCATGTTGTGTACATTAAATTAAAGATTTCTTATCATTTTTAAAGAAAAGTGAAAAAGTTACCCATTCAAAAAAATAAAGGAAGATTCCTTTTAAAAAAATTAAATTTAAAATATCTGTTGATAATTATTTAATATTTCATTAGATAATTTCAAAATAATTCCTGATTTTTTCTTCAGAAAACATATATTCTGAAGAAAAAATAATTTTCAGTTGATGATATACATTAGACCATATTTTCTTTAGAAATTGCATTATCATATTTAATAGAAAAATGGAGGAAAATGTTAAAATTACATGAAATTATATCAAATTAATAGAGGAGAATATAATTTATAATTTTATTTGAAAATGATTATATATGTCATTTCATTGGATATTAAATTACAGATAATCTCGATTAAAATGAGATTGAATCATAAATGTTTAACCACTATAGAACCATTTGAACAATAAAACTCCTAAAAGAAATAAATATATATTGATATATATATATATATCACAATATATTCATAATAATAATAATAAAATACATTCATGGGAAGTATATACACAACATAAAAGAAGCATTTGGGGAATAAGGTATGTGTCCTGTAGAAATAATAGTGGGACGAAAATCCCTTACATCATGTTTGACATCCTTCAAGTTTTTTTGAAACACCATTATAATAAATAAAAATTTAATATAAATATATTATATAACCATAAAATAATATATATAAAAACATTTATTATTTACATATAACCTTTTGTCACCCATTTATTGAAATTCATATTCAAAAATCACTATTCTAGGTGATAACGAATTTGTTTTTCATGTTTTTTGGTTGAGTGGTTTCGATCCTCATAAATTGATCTTGGTAAAATATTAAATATAATTTTAATTATGATAAAAATATCATATATACCCATTACCCACATATTTATAGTCATCCATAAAATTTACAAATAGAAAAATGAATTACCCCATTTATAGAGACAATAGGTCGTATGTATGAATGAACGCTATTTCCATTTTTCATTGGATGGAATGAAGGGAAAGTAAATAAAAATACATATCTCAAAAATAATTATTATATAATATATTTCATTTATATTCACTAAATCCATTATTTTACCATTCATGTCAAAATAAAAATGAAAAAAAATAACATATCGCTTCATGGAGGTGGTAGTCCACAAGTACACAGGAATGAAATTATCATTTTCCAATTGATTGAAAGGTAATAATGTATATGTGATATTTTAATGATAAAATTATAATTATATTGTATATATAATATAAACACACATAAAATCATTATTTATATACTTCCTTGAGTGATGGTAATGGAAAATGAATTATATCAGTTCGTGAGGTGGTAGTCCACCATTCACACAACTGAATGTTTCATTTCCCATTTGATGGAACATGGAATGGATATAGGTTATAGAATTAACATAATAACATCTTAGTATATGGATGATTTTATTGTAATTACATTATCCAATATTTTTTAATATTTTAATGGGGATAAAATGATATAAAATTAAGATTCATTATTAGGAACTATACATCATCTTCAAAGAACCTATTCAGGTTTATATGAAAAACCATACTAGGATGGTATTATAATTATTTAATATAATATATTTCATGGTGGTGTCGATATGGAATGGATTTTGGCAGGTATTTCCTGAAGAAAAATTCCAATTGGGTCTAGATAAGAGAGGAGAGGGGGTTCCCTTTTATATGTGGTGGAGGGGACCATCACAGAAACATCCTAAAAGCATACAAACAAATATTTTTTTTTAAATGTACATATATTAGAAGTTTGTATAGGATATGGTCCAATTATATCAATAAAGTAGGATTTATGGATGGTTTTTTGGAAAAAAATTTATCATTTTTTAACTCATAGTAAACCCATTTTAACATTAACTGTGTAAATTATTAATTTTTTACTATATTTAATATTAATTTAGAAAAAAATTATGTTTTAATTGTTAAATAATATTAATTATTTTCTATTTATAATATGTAATCCATTTTTTAAAATCAAATTCTTACGTGTGATGAAAATGAGGTTTTCAAATGAGGATTTTTTATCCCAAATAAAAAAAATTTATATATATAAATCGAATATAATGTTGATTCCATTGAAAAAGATTGAATAAATAGTAATATTACTGATCTAATATTAATATGAATTTTTTTTTGAAAAAAATTAACTTTCTATATTTTTTAAAAGAAAGGGAATTTTTCATTAAAAATCAATAGTTTTCACTAATTCATAGAAAAAAATAATCTTTTTGGAAAATTATCAAGAACTCATTCTAAGGTAATTTTTACAGTATTATTTCATGAATTAAATAATTTTTTTAAAGTAATTTTTTTAATATATATTCCAATTAATTTTAAAATATATGTATAAGATGCAAAAAAACACATTTTGAGAGATATTATATATATGCATAAACAAGATTAATTGTTACACATGGTTTGATAAAAAATTTGATGAATGATAAAAGAATTGATTGAGTATATTATATATCAATTAAATTTAAATCATTTAATAATTGTGATTAATTTAATTTATTAAGATAAAATGACAATGTGGGCACATAACCAGTTTTTTAATATATATATATATATATATATATTACTTTTAAATGAATTTATTTATTTCAAATAGATTGGTAACTAATGAATTGAAGTAATACACATGTAAACAATATACATTTCATAGTTTATTTATTCCTATTCATACCCATTAATTTAACATATAGGAGATAATTTTCATATTGATAAATACTATTTTAATAGTATATCTTGGTTTATCTAAACTCAAGGTTGCTTTTAATTAATGATATCAAAGAAATAAAATTTATTAAACGAAGAATACATTAAAAAATATTAGTGTATTACATATAAAGGATGAAATATTTTTTTACTTAATTAGTGATCCACATCAAATGTGTTCTAGAGTGTAAATAATTGATTACTCTTTGTCTATTGCATTATTGGTTCACCAACACTTATGTTATTCTTATTTTTCAATGCACGTTGATCTATTGAAGTATGGCATGAATTTTTAATGAGATTATTCTACTTCTATGAGTAATTATTTGATATCCACAATCCCATTAGTTTATCAAATAAAGGATCATCAATGGATAATCATTTTTTCATGTGTATTTTTCAAAGAACATTGATATCAAAATGCATATAAGTCTATATCTTGAAATATGATATGGCGTCACTGAATTTTATCTATATATTTTATAATTTTCATATTTTGCACATATGAGTATGTAATATCATAATGAATGATATTTTACAATCCCTTCTATTTCATAGGCTTTGATATACGATATTGTAATATGTGATAGAACTAGTTGTGATCTGAAAATAGAATTTTTGAAATTAATTATTATATATGAGATATCATATCATATGATTGACACATTATGATATCATCAATAATTGTGTTTTATATCTTATATACAGTGATGCATGTATAATAATGAGTATATAAAAAATTAGCGGTTCTATATACTTTAACAAATTTTTTGATGAATTTATTTGTTATAGTAATGAATTTATGATGAGACACAATTTTGTATCTTTTGAAAAGTTTATATTATAAGAATAAAGTATAAAATCATCTATGAAAAAGTATTAATATTCTCTAATAATATCATGGTGTTGTATACTAAATATTAAAATTCCCTAATCATTTGATAGATCATGGATTTTTTTTACAACTCCCTTATCATAGAACTCAATAGTTAAATGTTGTATCTAATAGGAGTAATTATGAAACATCCCACTTTACCCTAAATTATGACCCATATTGTGTACTATTTTATATTACATTGTTTTAATGATTTTTTTTTGGAAAAACATGAAATGGGTGATTTGAAAAGGAAATATCCCTTTGTGGGTTATGTTTTGGTTGGAAAATTCCACCATCCAGCTAGTGGAATTCTGGAATAAGGAAGTTCGAATAATAAATCCATCAGGTAGCTAGTGGGATCCCCTAGCTTGCCCATGGAATCCTAAAATATTGAAATTCCTATAGGAAGCCCACTGATCCAATGGAGAGAGAACAACAACCTACTAGTAAGACATAAATTGGTTTTGGATCATTGACTAATAGTAATATATATCTAGTGTTAGACTCATGTTAGAAAGTGGACTTGAATTAAACATATTAAAAAGGGATTATTTAATTTTTATGCATTTAAAACCGGTATTTAACCCCTCTAATCACCTTCTTCGAACTCAATTTTTAATATATGATTATAGAGGATCTCAAGGGATTTCATGGGAAATATAGATTATATTTTCTCATAATTTTGATATATGGTCAAGTAGATGTTCTTCCTTTGGTATGGTTTTCCAATATATTCAAATTTCATCCATTTATTTAGGAATTGGCAGTGGTTCTTGGATATATTTTTTTGGAATTTATATATAATGTTATAATATCTCTCAACTCTATTAAGAATAATCTTCCATTTATTACAGCGAGGCTTGATCATATATTATTTTTAGTGTGGTTCTCTTGATTTTTGTTTTTTGGCATGCGGCCCAAGTGTGGGGAAAGGAGTTTTGTCTCTTATTTATGTTTGATGAACCATGAATGCTATTTTGTTCTAGATGTGTCTCTAAATGATAATTTCAATGTTTATTAATTCATTTAATATGTGTCTATAAATATATTTTTGAACAAAGTTGGTTTCCATCATATTTTTGTCTAAAGAATATGGCATTAAACCCATTGTGAAAATTTCAGTAAAATTGGATTTCCAAGAATAGTTCTGAAATATAAAATGGGTTATTTGGGAATTATTTGTGAAATGTGGTAATACCTTTGGAATGAGTCAATATACGACACACATGGGAGACTAAGGTTTCAAAAATTGGATTATAGAACAAGTACATATCCACTGATATCATAATATGGGTGAATTTTTTAATTTATACTTTATTTCAAGATCATACACTAATGGGATATAGAAACAATGTATTACAATTTTAAGATGGTTTAGTTTTTTAGGATTTCCTCCAACTCTATAATGTACATGATTGTATATAAGGAACTTAGTGCACAACAATATTGATTTTTTATTGGGGTATGAGTGACTTAGAAAGCTTAATTTTTTTTGTCCTATTAGTGATTTCCATTATGATTTGGATTTTTACACTTTTGGATTTGATGTGATATGTATTTAATTATTCGAAAAAAATATAGTGATCATTTCAAATGTTCTTATCAATAACTTTATCTTGATTTTTATATTTTATCGTGGAAAGAGGAAATGTTTTAGAATGTTTTTTTATAAATGTGAAAACATTTTATCATTCCATAATATCATATAAATGAGAATTTTGTGATTATATTTGGAGACTTATTATGGAAATTTGGGTGGGATCATACTATTTCAATTTATCTCACACCCAATACACTCCATAGAGGGTGTTTAGACCTTGCATTTTATTATTTAGGAAAGGAATGTTCACTACAATGAGTCCACAAGGTTTTAATCATCTTGGTATGTATAGCTGGTGGTGAGATGGTAGGATGTTTCCCTCACATCATGTTATGTTTCTTGGTCATTGTGTTGAATATGGTTTTACCTATCATAAATGTACATTTTTTTTTGTATTCTTAGCTTATTTTTATCACTACCACTATTTTTTATTTTTACGGAATATCTGTTCTGTTATCTCTATATACATATATACTGTTTAACTTGTTTTAGGCTGATAAAATTGGTCTATTTTCTTTTTACTGGACTCTTGGGTGTTATTTATGATCCCATGAGGATTGGGATTTACCATTGGAAATTTTTAGTTTTTGTTTCATGGAATATTTTAGGATATTTCAATGTTGGTTTTGGAAAATTTAGTACCAAGGTTTGTGAGGTTAATCCTCAAGTATTCTTATCTTGGAACATTTGGTGGACGTGAGATAACATTGTTGAGGCTTGAGATGTTGGTTTTAGAGAGTTCTTATACATATCCATCTGTGATAATCCTCAAGTCACTAAGGGATGTTTGATGTCTTTATAATGTGTTGTGATTTAATCCATATTTTTTTCATATTTTTTTTGGGTTCAAAATTTGTTTGTTTTGTTTTCTGATAAATTTCCTCCTATTTTTTATGTGGAATCATAGCTTTGAGTCATATTTCTTGTATTTTTCATAAGGATTCTATAATAAATTCCCCATCATGGGAGTTCACTTCATGGCCATAATATCATAGAGATGATCAAATATCTTGTTTGTAACATGGAAAAAAAGTGTACTAACATATCCAAAAAACAAAATTGAAGCACTACTCGAATATGGAGGAGAGAATGATCGAGTGAGAGTGTTCATATACTAGAATTTAAAATCAATATAGGGTTATAATGAATCTTATGAGGTAGAGGGATGGTTGAAAAAAATTAATTGGGCCTTTCATTTCCTAGTGATAAAAAAATATATTAAGGTGAAGTGTTAGAACTTTAATCTCAAGTTTCCTAGTATGTGGTGGTGTGATTCTATGGTTAAAGATAACCAACTAGTGGGATATGAGTGGAAATGATTTGATACTCTTTTATTTAAGTAGTTCTTTTCAGAATATAGTGTTGGATCGAATATGTAAATGTATATGTATATTAGATGGAACAATACAAGAGGGGGGGGGTGAATTGTAGGTTTAAAAACTTTGTGTTTAAACACTTAAGAAATTAGTTTAAATGATATTAAGCTAATACAATTCACAACAAAAACAAACAACCAAAATTGTATTGAATATAAAGGTATGATGTGATGTAGTACTATTAGAAAAGTAAAGTAATTGCATTCAAGATGAATACAATAATCAGAGTAATACAAGTGTGAGAGATTCTACCATAAAGCATATAGAATCTATTAATACAATATGTAATAGAATAATTGTAATTGAAACAATTAAAATTGAAAGTGTAATGAAGAAAGGAAACAATACAAATTCCTTTCTAATACAAACAGTAGCAGAAATGGAAAAGTATTACAATTCTTTTGAACCAAAGAGAAGGGTTATCCTTTCACCTAGGATAAGAGGTCTGTCTTACCACCACCTTGGTAAGCCCTTAATACGATGATCAGTATGTCTGTCTACCTATCCCCGGTATACCTCGATACGATGATCGGAATGCCTGTCTGCCTATCCCTGGTAGCCCTCGATGCGATGATCGGTTTGTCTGTCTTCCTATCCTCGGCAACCCTCAATATGATGATCGGTCGCACAAAGAACAAACAAAGCACTTATAGAAATACAAAAAATAAGAATGATTCATTCACGTTTTGTAGTTTCAAGGCTATCACACAAAGCATGAGAGAAGTCACAGCGTCTCTCTCTAGAACTTGATAGAAGAAAAGTATCACAGTTTTTTTTCTCAGCTTCAAATGACCTCCTATTTATAGGCCTCAGGTTCCAACGGTCATATTTCTTCCAACGGTCATATTTCTCTGAAAAACTCGGAGGGACTTGGACACCTGGTTTTATAACGGTCATATTGAAATAGAAATCACAACATTGTTTTGATTAGTTTGTAACTAACTCAATGACATCGTATTGGTTAAAACAAAAGATATATGAACCTGATAATCATGAGCACGATTGATCTAAAACAAGTCTTTTGATAAAATAATTAAAGCATGCATGTGATAAAATTATGAGTACTATAAGTATTACTAAATGTAATGTATTGATATGATACAAAGTAAGATACACAAAAGTGAGTACAATTGAGAGAGTCAGTACGATACGATTGACAGAGTTAGTACAAAAATTATAGTCTGTACGATCAGTATGGTCAGTACAATCAGCATGGTAAGTACGACCAGCATGGTCAGTACGATCAGCATGGTTAGTACGATCAGCATGGTCAGTACGATCAGCATGATTAGTATGATCAGCATGTTCAGTACAATCAACATGATCAGTATGATCAACATGGTCAGTACGATCAGCATGGTTAGTACGATCAGCATGGTCAGTACGATCCACATGGTAAAAGACATTTGTGATTTCCAAAACAAGATATAAAAGTCAAAAGAAGACTTTTGACTCAACAATATCCCCCTTTTTGTAAAGCACAAAACACAAAGTAAAGACAACAAGAAATACTGATCTCCCCCTTAGTTATTGTAAACTCTTCTGAATATGAAATTGAATACAACTAATTCCCCCTTAGGTATGTATTTTCCTAAGGATTGTATCCATATATTTTCCTTGGTTTCGAAGTATTTGATTAAAACATTCTCCCCCTTTATAAAACATTCTCCCCCTTTATAAAACATTCTCCCCATTTGTGATTTACAAAAAGAATGGGGTAATCTTGAGATGCCTGAAAGATTTAGAGAAAATAAATGCAGGACAAAAGAAATAATAACATAAATGTCATTACAAAATAAAGACAGGTTTTATAAGAAAAGAAAAACAAATACAATAGTCATTTGTTTTCTCTTTCCTTTTCCTTCTTAATCAGCTCATGAAGAACAAATTTCATCTTTTTGATTTCTTTATTGTCTTCAGAAATTGAATCATCCTGAGATCCGAGAAGCTCTTGTTGGTCGGAAAGAAGATTATCTTGATTCTTGATGGTCTCCTCATGGACTCTGATTACTTCCTCAAGAGTATTAATTCTGTCTCGAAAATTCTATTTATCTTTGGATAACATAGAATTTTGTTTCTTTAATAAAACCATTTCATCTTTGAAAGATGAAACCTTCGAAAACTCAGAATGAAAAGAATTCATTCTTTCTTGCAACTCTTTTACTGAAGGGATATCTGCTCCATGAGTTACCTGATTTAGTCTTTCAAAAGTTTCTTTTTCAAGTTTATTAAAAGCAATATCAAGATCGTTTGAAAACCTACTTATGTCTTCTATTGCTATCTCATGGTCATTCACTGAGCTCTCTGTTTTGTATGACCACTTGGTCATCCTGTTGAAAGCCTTCTTATGACCAGCCAAAGTTTCAGATAGAACTTTCAAATCAGCTTCAACTGAAAAAACGTTATTTCCTAATTCTCTTACAGAGCCGAACTTCTTTCTCTGATTGTCAGTGATAAAATCAATCTTCCCTTCCACCCTGGGGAAATAGGGAATAGTCTTTTCAACCCTCCTTAAAACATGAACAATGTAATCACTCCTCTTGAGAGAGATTGTTTGTTCTGAATCAATATCTTTATTGTACGAATGTAGTTTATTTGATCTCCTTGAGTCAACAACAGGTTGTTCATCTCTATGTATTATGGAGATTATTCTTGGTTAGAGTAAACTAACTATGGTGATGAGTTGGTTCTTTTTTCTCTAGAGGTTATGATAAATGATCAGTTGAATGTTAAAAATACATAAAATCAATTCCATATAACATTAGAATATGTGTGTACTAATTCTAAGATACATGAAAGGGATATGATGTATATGATAGATTAGGTGGTAAAGATAGTATTTTATTGTAATTTACTTCTATAACATAAGGGTTTTCTTCCTGAACCTTAATTTGTATTTGGGTAATTAATTCTCCCTCTACACAAAAATGTAATTATAAATTAATATTACATAATTCTTGTATATTCTTGGTATATATTCCAAATAAATATATCAATATCATTTCATATTTCATTTATGGGGTAATACATGTTTTACAAGGATCCCTTCTCAATTTATCTTGATACACAAGCACGATTAAAGGGAATATCTCGATTTATTACCCACTTTCAAGTACTGTTTATAATATTTTTTAAGACATCACTAATTTTATAAAATAAAAAAGTTTTTCTTGAGAAAATATATTTTTTCACAACTAGTTTTATAAATACAATTATGAAAAATAAAAATTCTTATTTCCAAAATAACTCTTCTTTACAATGTAAAATGGGTATTTCTCTCAAGATTTCCTCAATGGTTTTATTAGAGTATTTTATTCTATTTCAAAACCTCTATTTAATATTATAATTGATTGGGATTGATCTCCTATTATTATTATCTACCATATTTTATTAAATGGTTTAGGATCAGTTTGACTATGAATTTCCTATCATTATACCATTCACTATACTACTCATAATGGTTATTCATTAGGTTTATAGATTAAGAAAATATATTTATATTTAATATGTATATGTTGGTTATGTTTAAAACCATTCATATGAGGAATTAATTAGAATAATTAATTGATGTTTGGGTCCCTTTATATCCACTCGATGCATCAATAGGTTTCATGTGACAAAATTGACATGTACTTGGTCGATGCCATGCCTATTTTCTGATATGGTTTTTTCTGAAGCCTTAATCATTCTTTGATATCTTGGATAAGGCCTCGACAATATGTTTTAGATGTAAGAAATTTGGAATTCCCTCATTATTATATTAGTAATTTATAATCCATGAAAATATTCGACTAGTAGAATATGCATGGTTATGCTTCATTTTCCTATGAATATTTTAATGGAATTAATTTTTCACTTTTTATTCAAGACATATAATGATCATGTTTTTGTACTAAAAACATGTGTTTTTATCCAATCCCCATGAATTATTTTTTATATTACTTTATATCATATTATTTACCCTTACTGAACATCTAAGCTCACCCCTTTCTTATGTTTTATTTTTCTATAGTATATGAAGATGAATATTATTAATGACTATTAGGGTTAATCTATGTTTTTGTGTGTGTTAAAAATAGAGTTTTTATATTGTATTTCCATTAAAATTTGTAATGTAAAACTTATGTATATATCTAGTTTTTTGAAACTACTAAACTATTCAGTCCTATATGATATGAATACATTTTCTATTATACTAATTCATTAATATAAGTCACTGGCTTCGGTAAACTGAGGTCAGGGTACTTATAGTTGGTAATAGAGGATGTTTAATATAAACCATGGAATCTAGATTTATAAAAAATTGATTAGTGAACATATATCTAAGATAGAGATTTATAATATGCATAGAAGAATATCCTATAATTTTGGTAAGGTATAAATTATGTGGGTATTCCTAGAAATATATCCATATCTAGATACTACTAGTGGATGTGGTTCTAGGACTAATATACTTGAGGGAAACAACTCTGGAATGGTGTTCGAGGCCTAACTTGAGGTAATCTAGTACACAGAAAAGGGAATTGATACACACCTGGTTTGATAGCCCCAAGGTATATGATTAGGATAACTCACATTTTCTTAACAAAACAATGTGAAGTATTTAAAAGTATATTCATCCTCAAATAAATGATGTATATGATTATGAGATTAGCTATGTATAATATTTCAATTTATGTTATGTTTTTTCCAGTTCGAGAGTATTAATTATGATTCATAACCTAATTTAGTGTATTCCATTATTTAAATATGGATCCTAGTGGAAGGAATGGAAACTGTACCAACACATGTATCAGATGTACGAATATCCCTCTTATACAAGATAATGATATTGGTACTGGAGTTGTGACTGGTGTTGAGAAACTTATAACTATACTAGGTAATCTTACTTAGGATATGAACAATAACCTTACTCATATGAATAATATTAAACCTCATCATGGAGGAGAAAAGTTAGACCACTTTTTGTGACAACAAACTCTATCATTCAATTGTACTACAAACCCTTTTGTAGTGGAGTAGTGGATAAGTTCCTTAGAGAAGTTATTTCTTCCTTTGGGAAGTAAAAAACAGAGAAGTTTGTCATAGAATTGTATCATCTATCAAGAGATATGGATCAATGGTGGTCTACAATTCAAATCACAACAGAGGAGGTATAAATTTAAAATAAGGAATGTAGGGATTTTAATGAAATTTGCCTAAAAAATATTTTCCTTGCAAAGAACAAGTGGACTTGTAAAGGAAATTCATTATTATGAACAAAAATATGATAAAAACGTTGCAATTTATGAATTCAAATTTACAATGATGGAAATGCATGCTACAGACTACATGCATAATCCATGGTGCAATATTAATCAATTCTTTAATAGTTTAAAAAAATTCCTACAAAGGGAACTAGTCTCTCAAAAAATTTCATCATTCAAAGGCATTGTCTCATGTTCAATGGAGAGAGAAAAATTCTATAGGTTTTATGAAATTAAAGGAAACATGATAAGAAGAGGTTAGAGGAGGAATTAATTGAAAAAGGGAAGAATAAAAAAGTAAATATTACAATGTGTGATACGTGTTTGAGGAAACACCTTGGTAATTTCATAAAAGGAAAAAGTGTTTTCTACAAGTGTGGTGGAAAAGGCCATCATGCTCAATATTACAAATGAACTAAATAAGATACCATTGTTTAATTATACAAGTTCTAGGATATGGGACATTATGTAAATTATTTTCTAAAGTGTTAATGACATTTTCATTCAAAAAGACAATGAGATCTGGGATATGCTTATGCGATCACAACAAATGATGTTGAAGTTCCTAATGATGTGTTTTCTTGTACATTAATTATATTCTCTAATTTAGGTAATGATTTATTTGATTATAGATCACTACATTCCATTATATCCTCCCAGTTTTCATAAAAAATTATAAATTTCAAATTATACTTTACAATGGAGTTTTCAGTCAAAACCCCTATAAGAAGGCTCATTGCAACCAAGATGTGTGATGCAGTTACCATTATTGAATATAAACATTCTATGTCTAATTTTTTTCATCATACATAAGTTTTCAGCTTTTACATAATCCTCCACATTTCTAGTATTTTAAAATATGATGCAAAAATCTTTTGCAAGAATAAGGACATAACAATGTGTTAAGAAGGTGTAGAATCCCATGTAATTAAAGTAGAAAAAATTACCATCTTAATTTCATTTAGATCCACCCCCAGTATTTCTACTAAATGAAATTATTATGGAGGAATGGAAAAATCATCTATGGATAAAGAAATAAATCATCAAATTGAAGATGTACTTATTGTGCAAGAATATATAGATGTATTTCTAGAGGATTTACCTAGACATACCCCTGAGCTAGAAGTTGATTCCTCTATTGATTTAATTAGTGGTAAAATATATATATAAAAGTCTCCCCATCTATACTGAGCTAGTACAACACTGCGCATGACAACTAGCCGAACAACCTTGCGAAGGGGGAGTGCTGATATCATGACATTTGCTGGGCGGGAACAGTTCCAATTTGTCTTGTCCGGGTGATTTCCTCTAATACCTATGTGTCATGTAATTTTATTTAAGCCTTAGGGCCTTATAAGGGTTACAACTCACCCCATAAAGGGAAGATTATCAATAATAATAACAATAATAATAACAAAAGTCCTTCGATCAATTTTGTCAAATTTATGTTTCTCCATGGGGGCCCATGTTCTATTTTTCAAGAAAAATAGATAGATCCATGTAGCTATATATTGATTATAAAGAAATAAATGCTATAAAAATAAATAACATGTATACACTACCTCACATTGATGACTTATTTAATCAAATTCATAGAGGTCGATACTTTTCAAAGATTTACCTTCAATCTGGATGACATCAGTTGTGTGTGTGGGAGGAAGATGTTCCAATGACATCATATTGAAAAATATTTGGACATAATGAGTCCACAATAATAAAATTTGGACTGACTAATTCACCCTTTATTTTCATGGATCTAATGAACAATGTTTTCAAGGAATATCATGATAACAATGTTGTGGTATTTATTTATGATATCTTAGTATACTAAAATTGCTATGAAGACCATGAGAATCATTTATGAATTGTTCTGAAGACACTTAGAGGTAATGGAATATATGAGAAGTTTAGAATGTGTGGATTTTGGCTACAATATTTTTCTTTTATTTTCAATACTATCTATTGATGGAATCTAAGAGGAACCCAAAAAGAAAAAGGCTATTTAGGAATGGCCAACACCAATGAACATAACTGAGGTATGTATTTTTATTGGTTTAGTAGGTTATTATCAACATTTTTTTAGAACATCGTCCGATTATCTAACCCATTAAATAAGAATACTCATAAAGGGGATATTTTTATATGGAAAAAATAATGTGATAATTTTTTTCAAGAATTTAAAAAGAATGAATGCTATAATCCTGATTATACTATTTAAAAATGGTGGATTTATGATTTATAGTGATGCATCATTGAAAGGAATTGATTGTGTCCTTAAACAGAATAATATATTTATTGGATATGAATTAGTATAGTTACAAACTCATGAAAATAACTATCTAAAACATTATCTTGAGTTATAAGATGTAATCATTTCTCCGAAAATATAGATACACTATCTATGTTGTGAATATGTGTGATATATACAGATAAGAAGAGCTTGAACTATATCTTCTAATAGAAAGAACTCAACATGAGGGAAAGGAAATTTCTCAAGGTACATAAGTATTTTTAACTTTTAATACACTATAATTGGTGAATGTAAAATAAGGTAGTTGATGCCTTGGGAATGAAGGATCATGTAGTTCTAATCAAAATGTAGATTGAAAAGGACCATGTGAACATGAATCTAGAAAAGATAGATATGGAAATTATCTAGGAAGGAGAAACATCATTACCTTTTCAATTTTTTCCCATCCATATTTATTGAAATGGATTAAACATTCCTAGTATGATGATGAGAATATTCAAATGAAAATTAAAGTTGTGAATGATGGGAAGTTTCCATACATCATGTGTGATGATGGAATTATGAAATTTGGGAGGAGTTTTGTGTTCCCTCTATACGTAGGATAAAAATGGAGTTATTGGATGGTTACCATAGTTATAATATATCTATACAACCTAGTAGGACAAGGGTGTATAGATATTTGAAGGAAAAGTTCTGGTGGCATAACATGAAGAGGGAAATTACTGATTATGTATCAAGATGTTTTGTCTACCAATATGTAAAGGATGAAATAAAACATCATAAAGGAGTAATGAAACCTATAACTTTTCTTAAATGTAAATGGGTTGACATAACAATGTATGTTTTATTTTTATTACCAATAATTCAAATAAATAATGATGCAATATGGGTGTTTTTTGACCGACTTACTAAATCTTCACATTTACTCTCTATAAGGGAGGATTTTTCACTAGATCACCTTTCACGGCTCTATATTAAATAATTTTTAAAACATCATGGATCACCTCTCATAGTTGAGTTTAATCATAATCAACAATTAAATTATATTTTTTTTGGAAAATTCATCATAAATATTTGGATACTGAGTATCATTTGAGTACTTATTATCCCCCTTAAACTGGAAGGCAGTCTGAAAAGATGATCCAAACATCAGAAGACATGTTTAGATCATGCACCCTTGATTTTTGAAGGTATGTAGGATTAATATTTTCTTTTTTATAGTTTTCATAGGATAATTGATTCCATTATATTATTCCAATGGCACTGTATGAAGTATTTTATTGAAAGAGATGTCGTATAACAACATGTTGGGATGAAGTTGGTGAAAGGAAGCTTGTAGGAAGATAACATGTGGAGGAAAAAAAGTGAAGGTAAATACTATTCAAACCCATATCAAGGAATATAAAAGTTGGGAAAAGAGTTTTGCAAATAATATAATAAAGGATTTGGAGTTCAAAGAAGGTCATCATGTTTTATTTAAAGTATCTCCATGGAAGGGTGTTATTAGATTTGGGATGAAATGAAAATTGAGCCCTTGGTACATTGGTACTTTTAAAATTCCATAGAGAATTGGAGCTATGGATTATCATTTGTAAATTAAGCCTATCATTTATAACATACACAATGTGTTTGACATCTCTCAGTTATAAAAGTTCATGCCAAACCCAACACAAGTCATCACTTCTGATGAAATAAATTTGGAACCATATTTATCTTACTGTGAAGAGACTATTCAGATTCTGGAAACAAAATAATTGGTTTTGAGGAATCAAATGACTCAATTATTAAATCTACATTAGAGAAATCATAAAATTGTAGAGGCAATGTGGGAGCCTAAGGAACTTGTGATGAAGAGCTACCCAAATATTTTCATGAGGTTATATTTTGAAAATTTCAATGAAAAAATGTTAATATGGGGAGAATGTAATAAACCATAATTCTATCAATGATATTACCATTCTTGTGTTTATTTTATATAATATAGGTCAAAAAATCACTTATATAACACAATAAAAACATTATAAAAGAGGAATGAATGAAACAATATTTATTTCTAGAAGTTTTGGAACTTATACTGATGAAATAGTAACTTGACCTTATAAATAGTATTATGACCCTTACAAATAATAAATTGGAATAATGAATAGTAAAATCACCAATGTTTGTATAAATAAAATATATACATATATAAATGAAAGTATGATATAATTATATCATAGTATAAGTAAGTAAATATTTTATAAATTAAAAATTAATTATTAGTGTTTTAGTAGGTCCTAAATATCTAATTAAAAATTTATAATTAATAAAATGATTTAAAAGGAAATTAATTTTCATAAAATGTATTAATTAATTAATATTTCTTTTGTCTTACGAGTTTAGGACAATTTTATTAGTCCTTAGTAACCTTTTTAATGTGTTGTAAAATCAGTTATAAATTTAAAATCTATATTTTTTTGATTAAATGATTATTTTAATTAAAAATTAAATTTCACATGTTTTGAAAATTATTTTCATAAAATGGAGTTCATTATTGAATTCTACACCCGATTAATGTTTGGGGTTAATTTTTTTCTAAAACATTTTAATATTTGATGAATATTTACATATGATAATCTACTACACAAATACATTATAAGATAGACACACTATTCTATGAGTCATCACTGATGTAACAACCATAATATATAATTTCCCTTCATTATTTTAATATATTTGATGATAATTATCAATATCTTCATATTCTTGAGCCAAAATAATAAACTAATGAATAAAATATTAAAAAAACACCCCTCTCCTCCACTATAAATATCACCCCTCACCACCAATTCTCCCCACACCTTCATTTCCACAAGCCTTGTCAAAGTTCTGCCAAATTCTTTTTCCAAGCCTATTCCCCAATTATAAGAGATCCTAGTCTCATTAATGGACCAAAATAAATCCTCTTACAAACATTCCCAAGGAGATAATTCAATAGGAAAAAATCTACTTCCTTTTTCTTTTGTTTTCTATTCAAGTTCTCTTCTATTAGTATTATATACTCCCATCCCCTCATCCAAATGAATTCATAACTCGAGTACCATTCAAATATATATATATTTTATTTTTATCATGGAATAATACATAATCAATCCCTTTCTCTTATCTCTTTTATTTTAAAAATAGAAACTTCTTCTGTGAGGTGTTGTTTAATCACCTTCAAGGACAACAAGTTTTCATTTTCCTTCACCATCTTCGAGTCATTTATAGAAAAAAAATTAATGGATGGAAAAATATTACTAATTTTATATTAATTCATGGTTTATTTCATGGTAGTAACATATTTATATAAAAATAGATGATAAAAAAATGAGTTCGTTATGATAAAAACTGCTTAAATTAATCTAAACAAATATCATAAACATGTTATCGAATGATCCATCCTAATACCATATAAACAATAACACGTATAACCATTTAAACTTCTATATGTTCATTAGTAACATGAAATTCCAAATATATATAATACACACATTTTACCTGAACTTCATTAATGATAAACAAGTGTACTAATCTTAATAGCTGGGAAAACAAACGCCACTGATCAATAAAATTAAAATCTATAACTCATAAAAAATGTCATAACTGAAATTAATAAAACTATAATGAATCAAATAAATTTATATATAGTTCTTAAATTATTAATTAATGTATTTAATTTGACTATCATAGATATTAAGGTCCAATGCAGAACACATTCTAGACATAAGGTAAGGGTTTTCTTCCAGAACCTCCATTTTCATTCGGGTTATGCTTTCTCCCTCTACACAAAAATATAAATATTAATTATTTTTATATAATTATTCTAAATTATATAAATATTTTCCAAATACATATATCCATATTAGTTCATCTTTAATTTATTAGATATTACATTTTTTACAAGGATCCCATCTCAATTCTTCCCGACACGCAAACCCAATTAAAGGGAATATCTCGATTTCATTCCCATTTTCAAGTACTATCAATACTCTATTATAAGAGATAATTATATTTATGAATAACTATTTTTTTCATTAAAAAATATATTTTTTCATAATGAATTTATAAAAAAATTCCTGACAAATATAAATTGTTTTCCTAAAGAACTCTTATTTCCAAAGAAGAAGGGGTATTAATATCAAGATTTACTAAAAGATTTTATGGAGTATCTTCACCTATTTAAACCCCTATATTGGTTTTATTATTTTTTGGTATTGATATCTTATGAATATAATAAAAAATATTTTATTAAATGGTTTATGATCATTTTGATTGTGGATGTGATATATTTGATAGCATTCACCATACTACTCAGAATGGTTATTAATTATGATTATAGATTAGGTAAAGTTATTTACATTTCATATGTAAATGTTGTTTTTGTTTAACACCATTCATAAGATTAATTCATTGGAATTTTTATTTTATGGGTGGGGCCTGTTATAGAATCTTGATGCATCGATATGTATCATGATACAAAAATGATTTGGACTTGGACAAGGCCTAGCCCATTTTCAGACATGGTTTTCACCTAGGACTTACTCATTTCAAGATGTCTTGGTCAAGGCCTCAATGGTATGTTTTAGATTTCCACAATTATACATTTCCTCATTTTTATATTAGTAATTTATAATCCATTTGAATATTCAAATATTATAACATCCATTGTTAAGATTCATTCTCATGTAATTATTTTTATGGAATTATTTATTCATCTTTTATTTTTTTCCATATAATGCTCAAGATTATATTATAATGACATGTTTTTTAGTCATATGCAATGAATTATTATTTATATTAGCTACTAATAAATTACATACCCTTATTGATCATATGACCTCACCGCTTTCTTATGTTTTAATTTCTCCATGATATGAAGATGAATATTATGAATGACTGATAGGGTTAATATCTGATTTTTGGGTGTTATAAATAGAATTTCTATATTATATTTACTTTAAATTTAGTAATGTAAAACTTATTATTGTATAATATTTTCAAAAAATACTAAAATATTTGCTTATTCAGGATATTAATTCCTTTTCTATTATACCAATATATTAATATAAGTCACCAGATATACATTACTAGGGTCTGGGTCTTTACACTATCTTCTTTCTGGGTTAATGGGAAATAGAAAATGTCTTACATTAAAATATCCTTTGATCACTTATAAAATAATTACCTTTGTGGTTCATTTTTACTTCTCCCTAGCCCTTTTTGTAATTTCCCAACATTTGAACTCAAAGTATGTTTATTTATTAAAATAAGAACATTCCAAAATGATTTAATTCATTATTTTATTATGTATCTTTATGTAATAGTATTTGGTTATTATTTATGGGGTTTTTAAGGATTAATCATTATGCATTATTTTTTTTCATCCTATGGACCTTGTATTCCTCTACATATAAATATTATATAATGGGTGGGAAAATATTAATTTTATCCAATTTATTGGGTATACCATTATATCTTATGAGAGGATATTTATAGGAAGAGGGAGTAAACCTAATCAACTATGGGAATTTGTACACTATTTTTAGGGGAATGAAGGTGAAACCTAATACACTATTTTTTGGTCGGAGTAGATGACTCAAGAGGGGGGGGGGGTGAATTGAGTATCTATAAAAATTTATGTTAAAATTGGTTCTTTAAAATAATATCCCCTATTATAAAAAAATCAAAGTCAGTTTATAGTGAATTTATAAAAGTATTGAAGGTTCAATTTGGTTCTCAGAAGATTGATTAGTTCTCAACTTTACCAATCTAAAGATTAGTAAAACTTTTAAAAAAAACCTACTGATTCAAAACAGATGTAACAACTTGTTAAACTAACTATAAAATTTTAGTTTTTCTTAATGTCAGAAATAAAAAATAGATAAAAATATAAGATAAATAGAATAATGGATAATACAAGAGGTTCATTATCAAGTAGAGACTTAGTCCTCTCTACTTGGTGATCACCCACCACCAAGCAGTTTATATTAATAAACTTTTGATCTAGAGCCTGGATCAAAGTTCACAACAACACATAGGCTATTCCGGTCACACTTGACCTCTACCATAATTATTCATGGGAAAAAACAAATAAAAAGATCTCACATGATTTCTTCCACAGTTTTACGTGGTATACAAGTGTAAGAAGGGATTGAGAGTGGGGATATTTTATTATCCTCAAGTTTAGCTCAGAAGACAATGTGTGATATTCAAACAGATATGAACACTACTCAAAATTTTAATGATAAGAACACAACAGAGTTATGAATGAGAATAGGGTTTAGAATTCTCTGTGTGTTGTATAGTAATTCTCTATATTCAATAGATGTTGAAGAAATGATATTTGAGTCCTCTTCTGAAAGTTGGCTTCAGAACAGAGTGTCATAGATTCTTGTGAAAGAGTTCATCTCTTCTTTGTGAGGATGTTCAGCAAGCTCCAGTAGGTAGTTTTAGGGTGAGCTAAAGTTTTGAGTTTCTCTCTCTTTCAATATTTTGAGTTCGCACAATCTATATTTCAGCGTGTTCTTCAAGATCTATGTGTATCTTTATATCTCTATGTCTCCATCTATTTTGAGTTGTGATTGAAGTCCTTTTATATTTCAAGATCCACTAGAAAAGATGATCTCTGAACGTTCATGTACCTCATACTTTCTACATATAGTCTTACAAAAAATATTAAATAATTTCAGAAACATTAATTTGTCTAAATATGACTTTTAGAAATAAATTTAAATTCATAAAATCGAAATAGTTATTTATGACTATCAGCGAGTCATCTTTGGTTTGTAGTCTTCGGTTTGGTAACATCGGCCTGTCATCTTCGGTGTGTCGACTTTAGTGTATCATCTTGGGTATGTTGACTATAGTGTGTCGACTTTGTTCTTTCAGCTTTGGTGTGTCAACTTCGGTCTGTCAATCTTTGGTATGTCAAACTTTGGTCTGTCAAAATTTGGTATGTCGACTTCGGTGTGTCGACTCCGGTTTGTCAATATCCGGTCTGTCAAACTTTGGTCTATAAAACTTTGTTCTATAAAAATTCGGTGTGTCGACTTTGGTGTGTCAAACTTCGGTATGTCAACTTCGGTGTGTCGAGCATCGGTGTGTCAAACATTAGTGTGTCGAACATCAGTGCATCGAACATCAGTGTCAGGGAATCTAAAAAGGTTTTGAAGTGTTTGTATTACACAAATCATTACAAAAATAAGTTTTATCCAAAAGTACATGTATAAATACACTTGTAAACATATTTATTCTGGAATATAGGTTATTGACTTATTTAAGTATATTTTTCTGTATGAAATAATTGGTTTACTTAGAGATATTAAAATGGCATGAAAGAGAAGAATCTGTATATTGACATTATTTGTGATTATGAAAACTACAAAATCATTGAGCATCCAACAATCTCTCCCTTTTTGATAATCACAAATTATGGCATACATGCAAAAAATATATATAATAAAGATAGATTGACATATCATATTGCACTAAATGTAATTGTCAAATATAACTAAAGGTTTTCCTTGTTTTAATTTTTAAAACAAAGATCCCCCTAAAAAAATGGATGAAGGTGAGTACATGCCATGTGTCCTAAACCAAAAAATCTCACCCTTAGATAAATAATGTATTCCTTATTTTATCCCCCTTTTGGGATTAGTAAAAAGAAAAACAGAAAGGATAAATAACATAAAAGAAAGAACCCATAAATATTTCCATGAATAGGCATAAAAGTACAAGAAAAACAAAAAGACCAAATCCCTATGAAAAGAAACAATCAATCACTAAGGGTTTTGATGTTGAGTATATTTTCCTTTGTCTGAAGGATCCGAAGGAGGATGAGATGGTTTGGTAGAGGCAGAGGGAAGAGGTGGTATGAAGATAACACTAGGAAGGGCACCACCTGTAAGAAAAGTAGCTGCAAGGGTAGGCTGCCTTTTTGACAACATGTGACTGGGTGGTTGCTATGTGATGATTGGTCGAATCTAGGAAAGAGCCTGAGAAACATTCATTGGAGCAGGAGTCCAAGAGGTAGTACCAATTGAAGCAGCTGGAGGGACCATAATAGCCACAGCTTGAACATGCAGATAAGGTTTGAGTAGGTTGATGAAGTCATTAATGATTTCACCACCATATTGCATGGATTTCTCAAAGTCATCCTTATTTTACATAAATTTACTCAACAAAGGGGTAAACTACTTCAATTGAAGGAATTGATTCTTGAAATCTTATGTTACTGGAGGAATTCTAAGATTTTCTGCGAGAAACTTGAAACTATTGATGAGATCATTCTTGGAATAAATCTTAGTGAAATACTTATCCACCTTTTCCTGAATTTCTTTCTGAGCTGTAGAGTTTTAATTTGTGCACTAACTGACCATATTGTAGGCAAGGTCTATATTTAGATGTACTTTTTCAAGGGTTTCTTTGTCTGTAACACTATGATGTTTTTGAAGTTCCTCTCTCATCACAACCTTGAGAGAATCCAAATCAGCAACATCACTTTTCCCACTCCTATAACTAGATGGTCCAGTCAACATTTTTTCAATCTCTTATTTCATCCCTTTCAGATCTAAACTAAGGAGATGAGTCACCAAGTTCCTAAGAACTTATAGAACACCACTAAAGGAGGTCTTGAAGTCAGAGGTTAAAGAGTTAACTCATTGCTCATCTTTCTTACTTCTTCTCTCCGCAAGGTATTGTGTCTAATAGTGGTTTCTACTGTTGTAATGAGATTCAGTTGAATCTCCTAGATCAATATTCTTGTAATATTTACTACATCAGCATCTGAGATACTTGTGGTGGTAGAGGATTCACTTTTGGATCCAACTGAGGCTATCAGAAACTCACATATATCATTTTTAATTTTCTCCAAATTAGCTTTAGAAACATAGTTACTGGGCACTGACTGAGCTACAGGTTCTACTGGTGGAGGTGCAGCTGATGGAACGAGTGCAAAGAAAGTGACAACATGTCCCCTAAGGTTCAGAATAGATTAATTTTATGGAATTTTGGCCATGAACATAATTTAATTATTATTAAAACTAAAGAAAGTGACAACATGTCACTCTTTTAAATATTATAAGTATAATAATTTTACTTTAGTGATAAACTTCATGAAACATTGAACCTGAATACTCTCCAAAAATCTAATAAAATTATCTAAATCATGTTAATTTATTTATAATTTTTAATTATTAAATAATTATCATTAAATGTGACACAATAGTGATGTAGAAATTGTTTATTTAGTGAAAAATCAATAATATATTTTTTATTAAACTAATAGTCACCATAAAATGAACAAAAAACCAGACCCAAAATTATTGTTCATGTAAATGTAAACCATAAGCATACAATGTTCTAATATTTGACCATTTGGATCCTTATAAAATCGATTATGACACTTATATTATTTTATTTTAAATGATGTCAAAGTTGTCACCTTCATAATTGAATAAAGATAAAATTTTTAAAGTGGGGTATTTTAGAAGATAAATTTGACTAAAAGTAATATTACGAAATATATTATATTTAGATTCATCATAGTATTTTATTTTTAATTTTTATACAACAAATAAGTATATTAAATAATTATACAAAAATGTTGTATTAATTATTTTATTAAGAGAAATATCTAATAAATGATTTTAAAAGTATTAAAATAAATATTATATGAACTAATTAATGTACTCCACTAATTTTATTGATTAATATTACTTGTTAGTAATCTATTAAATAGGTTTTTTCGAAAATATATTCTCTGGGGAGTTTGTTTAAATTCAAATAAATAAATTGTGTCAAAATTAAAACTATTGATATTTTATATTATTAAATTGTTTAAAAATCAAAAAAATATTTAAAAATTACACATTAAAATTTATATGATCTAAAATGTCATAGGATATCAAATTATGTATAATTAACAACACATATTCAAGTATTTATAACCATATAAAATTTATAACATTATTACCACAAATAAAATTAAATAGATTAAATAAGCATAAATGAAAATGATAAGGTTTAAAATACAATCAAAACATGTCTGAATTTAATTTTTTGATGATATTACAACCCTATATTATATAATATACTAATTTGAGTCACTTTGGAAGTTTTTTAAGTGGGTTTTGTGTTTATTATAAATTAATATTTTAGAGGTTTCCAAAGGTGCCCCTCTCCTCCCTTATAAAAGGGAACCTCCTCCCTCTACACCTCACACCACATTGAGCCTTCAAGATAGGCCAAAACCTGCCCATTTCTCTTCTTAAATTCCCTAGAAACATTATAGAGGTTCTGGTCTCCTAAAAAGACCAACTCTTGTGCCTTAAGAGGATGCTTAAAAGAGGTGCGTCGAAGAAGAGGTAATCTCTTCTACCGATTCTTTCAAGTTTTATTTCTTCTTCAACTTCATATTATTTAGTTGTTTCATTATAAAATAATAACATCAGTATCACTAATATACTGATTTGTTATTATAAATGTAAAGACCCATAAATTTCAAGGAAATTTATTTCTTAATTTTCTTTGGAATTTTACAAAAACGCAGTTTCTGACGGCACCTGATTCCGAGGCCCGGTGTGCCCGGAATCATTTTACGAAGTTTGGCTTGGGTACGTTCAGTGAACAAACGAGCAGGTTTTTCTAACTTTTAAACCAGTGCTCGGAATTGAATTTTGAGGGCACTGATGAAATCGCAGCGCCGATACTTTCTTAGAAACGCCTCTTCCGGAGTTGCGTTTGCTCGGGTGTGGTTTTTAATTTTTGGGCTTTAAGTTAAGAAATAAAATAAAGTGGTGAGACAACTTTATTTTTATTTCACTTAAGCCACTTAAAAGCCACTTAAAGCTGCTTAAGATGAGTTGATGCGGATAGGGTGCTATCCAAAAATATCCTACCCTCTTGGTAGGATATTTTTGAGGTGGGGCCCGCACGAGCCCCACCGTTTCTTTTCCGCTAAGTAACGCACCCGCGGAAACCCGTCATTATGAAAGTCAACTGACGCGTTTTCTTAATTTCTTAATGCACCAATTAATTGGGCGGTTTTATTCGTTGAATTAATTCTATGAATTAATGGGTCGTTACTTATCTCTTTTTCGTTTGTTGGCATGTTAATAAAATAAGACCAACGCTTTTTCTCCGTAAGTGTTGTTCGTTGAGAGGATTTGACAGAAACCTCAAGTTTTTTATCTTCCTTCGCGAAGAACGCGAAGAACACGAAGAACGCAGACCTCCGACGAAGAACGCTGAACCCGCGGAAATCGACAATGCGACGTCGTGTTCCGTGACGCAGACGTTTCCTCTCCCGCGACGTTCTTCTGCGATGTTCCTTCATCCGAAACAAAAATCTTCGATCATCCGCTGAGGTGAGAGATTGTGGTTCTTTAATTTTTTCTTTGCGGATTATAACAACACATGGATTTAATCAATATAATTAAATCTGTTGTTTCTTGGTCCTCAGAGTTCGTCGACGCAATGCCGGATACCGCGACGACGCGACGGTCCCCTCCTTCCGCGACGATCAATTCCGCGAAGAACGCGCGTGCGACGACTTGACCGAGGTAGGGATTTTATTTGGAAATAACTTTTTATACCTGTAGTTGTTTTCTTCTAAAACAAAAGAACCTGGATCAAGTGCAATTTTAAATTATTAAAATAGTTTTGATACGTTTATCTTGTGTGGATTATTCTTCCCGATTTTTATTGCCTAACGCAGAGGGTGCGGGCTAGACAAACACGGCCCGACAAACCTCCACAGTTCTTAATTGTTGTGAGGATTTGGCGGGCGACGACAAAACGTGTCGTAAAGGCGGTTTGATGTTCCCGCAGTGAAGAACGGGACCCGGGAGGAGCAACGGCGTAGACGGGAATGGAATCGGACCACCGGAGCGACTCCAGTGGCCCGCGGAAGTCACCGGTGGCGCCCCAGCGCACCGCTGGAAGGAGACACTGTGGCTGAAGCCGCGGTGGTGGCAGCGGCGCCAGCAGACCCGCGGCCGCGCGGGTTCGGCGCAACAGGGGACGCGGCTTTGTCGCGTCCGTTGACCAGGGCGACCCCCCGCGGGGGCTGCGGTGTTGTCACGCGGGGGCAACACCCCCCCCCCCACGCGTTGCTCGGCCGCTCGGCTGAGTCGAGCCGGGCTGGACCAGGTCGAGCCGGGTCGGACCCGGTTCGGCCAACCCAGGGGGGTCGGGCCGGGTCGGCCCGGGCCCAGACCCCCCATCTCCGGACGTTTTTCAGTCTTTTTCCCGTAAATTGAGTTACGGGTTTCCGATCAACGCGCCGTCAGCGGAAACGCGATCCTTGGATCGCGACGGTCGTTTCAATATATCACACTCAAGGTTTTAGAATACTTTGGGTTCGGCCGGGTTGGTTCATACACGAAACCAACCGGGCCCTCGGAGTAGAAACGCTCATATCTTGAGTTCCGGACGTCCGATTGACGTGCCATCGACTTTGATGGAATCCTCTAAGTGAGATGGATCTTTTGGCATACTCTGCCCGAGGTTTGGACGTAGGTGGAGTACGGTCGGGTTGGTTTTTCCTTAAAAACCAACCGGGCCTCTAGGACGAAAAAGCCAATAACTCTCAGACCGGGCGTCCGATTGACGCACCGTTTGCGACGTTGAGTTCCTGTTGATGATACAGAACTTTTGGATACATCAAATCTGGACTATGTGTCAGTTGATGTATCAGCCTCTCGGCTCGTGGAGCGAACCCTCCCGAACGAGCTTGCTGTGTGCGGGAACCCTAGAGTTGGCTGCGACTGCTTCTGTGACTACGACGACGACTTTGCAGAGATCCTCAGTGGACTGCGACGACTACTGCACTCAGCGATCTTGTGTGTATCAGTGCTACCGATCCTGTGTGGGTTCGATCTTGTGTGGGTCAGCGCTCAGCGGTTCTATTTGAGCCAGCGCCTACAGGTCCTGTGTGGGTCCGATCCTGTGTGGGTCTTTGCGGGGGTTAGTACCTATCGATCCTTTGTGGGTCCGACGACTTAGATGGATCAGTGATCATTTATATCTTCATTTGAAGAAGTATACCTGTGTGAGCTGAATCCTGTGTTACTCTCCTTTTTGGATTGTGTTGAGCTATCCTATGTGGATTTACTGTTTACTCTCCTTTGTGGATTTTGTTGTGCTATCCTGTGTGGATTTACGTTTGCTTTCCTGTGTGGATGGGGCTGTGCTTGGGATCGGGTATTGGAGCCGAACGAGACTTGATGACTTAGGTATATGTATGGGCATATACCTAAGTAGTGTCGATGTTACTTCGTGATTGTGTCTTCCCTTTGTGGTTTATCTTTTGTGGATTTCGGGAGACCTTCGGGGGTCTCGGGGTCCCTACTGAGTATCTTATACTAACCCCTTCACGGGCTATGCCCGCACTATGTTGTGTTGGTTGCAGACAACGGACAACGCTGATCGTGGTGGAGGCTTGCGGAGCAGGTCGGTACCTGGAGGTGGACCACTAGGCGGGACATGCTCAGAGCGGATGACGGGACCGAGGAGCTGTGGAGTCTATCTATACCCACCCTTCAGGTGGGACTTCTAGAGGATGGCTCGACGCTGCGGCTTTTCTTTTTAGTTGCTGTTTTCCCCTTTCAGTTGTACTTTATAGTTGGGCTTGTATTTTCGGCCCCTTTTACTTTCATCGCAGCTTGTTACAGTTTTTACTTAGTGTTTACTCTTTCCGCTTGTTTACTCTATGGTGGTTGTTTACTTTACAAAGGCAATGCCTTCCCTGTTTATCGGGATTTACGCCTTGGTTCTAGTCGCCAGCCCCTGGCCTATGGAAGGCGGGCTTAGGGTAGTCACAGCATGGGCCCCGAGGACGGGTCGTGACAAATTGGTATCAGAGGTAGTCGGTTCTACCGCAGACTCTGATCTTTCTTCTAAGTGAAGCAATAGTGTTTAGCGTATTGGGTGTGGTTATCAGTCCAGGGAGTCCAGTGTTGGTGCGGCGGCCGACGTATCCGTACACCAGGACCCTGACTTCTGATTTCTGACTTAATGCACGAAAACATTGATTGCATGTGTGTTTCAAGTTTTCTTTTTGATTACTTTGTATCAGCTCAACAGGTATTATGTTCTGACTGTGGTGCACCTGTTTCCTTTCAGGATGGCCCCATGACGGCATCCAGCTAGGGTTCCGAGAGTCGTACGTGACGACAGCCCACCGAGCGACGAGACCTCAGTACATGGCCCTTTGACAACAGAGGCACCGGCGGTACCTCTACCCGCCGAGCCACCGATGCTTCCAGCACCAGCCGCTGACGATGCACGTCGCCTCCGTGCACTGCATGAGTTCCAGTGCCAGCGACCGCCCAGGTTCCGTGTGGAGACGGACCCCTAGGAAGCCGAGGACTGGCTGGAGGCGGTCGTACGAGTTTTCAGGCTAGTGAGGACACCAGCAGACCTCATGGAGATCCTCGCGACAAGCCTACTGCACGCAGAAGCGGGCCGATGGTGGAGCTTGATGCTCCATGTGCACGACGAGGCATCTCTTCTCTAGATGGACTTCGAGAGCCTCTTCCGCTCATAGTTCGTCCCAACCACCCTTCGTGCGGTGTGCATCCAGGAGCTTCTTCAGCTACGGCAGGGCAGCTTGACGGTCGCCCAGTACGTGGCGAGGTTTACCGATTTTTCTCTCTACTCGAAAGATATGGTACGGGACCCATTCTTCCAGGCCCGGACCTTTTATTAGGGTTTGAGACACGAGAGCAGGGCATCGCCGATCTCCCTCAGCATTCCGACTCAGGTAGGAGTACTGGAGCGAGCCCTTCTGATCGATAGCTTTTTGGCTGAGTCCAAAGCGAGACCTACCGCAGGGCGGCAGGTAGCGGAGTCTTCGGCAGCAGGTAGCCGACGGATGACTCAGGGGTCCGGACAGACCAGACCCTCTCGTAGACGACCTCAATACACTGGCTCAGCAGTGCGGGGCACACAGCGCGGAGCCAGTCTTTCGAGAGGCAGGCAGTGCTATGCATGCGGCGGGCAGGGCCACATGGCTCATGACTGCCCGACCCGCCGTGCTGAGGAGCAGCAGATGGTGGAGGGGCCACCCAGGTAGAGGCAGAGGGTTGACCATGGAAGTCCGTAGGGAGGAGGCGGACGAGGCAGAGGAGCTGGCCGAGCAGCGGGTGGTGGGAGACGCTTTGAGGCTCTACCCCCACCACCACTAGGAGGGCCACCCCGACCACCGGGAGCTGGCGGGAAGGGACAGGCACAGCTCCAGGCAGCAGAGGCCTATGACCACAGCGTGCCTGAGATGATTCGAGGTACTATCTGTGTCTATTCCACCCTTACTGAAGTTCTTATAGACACAGGAGTGAGTCACTCTTTCATAGCCACTACCCTTGTTCAGAGCTCGGAGATTCCGACAGAGTCGTTGGATCGATCCCTACGGTTAGAGACCCCTACGAGAGCAGACTCGACGATTACGCACTGGTGCCGGCAGTGTGAGCTTACTCTAGGAGGCGAGATCTTCAGCTGAGATCTTCCTGTAGTAGCGTCGAGGCCTTACGACATCATCTTGGGCATGGATTGGTTATCTTTAGTCCATGCATAGATTGACTGTTTTAGGCACAAGGTACGATGTGTACGCACCGATGGGAGCAGGTTCACCTTCACCGGTGAGAAGCGAGCCTTAGCAGCACAGGATGGAATCACACAGAGGAGAGGACAACCCATCACTCATCAGTTGGCTAGCCTCATCCTAGGAGCAGTTGACGTGCGGAGTCCTAGTTTTCCTGCAGTGGTGGATCAGTATGCGGACGTCTTTCCCGACGACGTTCTCGGGCTACCTCCTCACAGAGAGGTAGACTTTTATATCGATCTGTACCCCAGGACAGCCCCGATATCCACTCCAGCGTATCGGATGGCCCCCGCTAAGCTTCGAGAGCTACAGGTACAGTTGGAGGAGTTGCAGGGCAAGGGGTTCATCCGACCCAGTGTTTCACCCTGGGCTTCCCCGATATTGTTTGCCAAGAAGGCGGACGGGAGCTTGCGACTGTGTGTCGACTATCGTCACATGAACCAGGTGACAGTGAGGAACATGTATCCACTAATGAGGATTGATGACCTCTTCGATCAGTTCAAGGGAGAACGGTGGTTCTCGAAGATAGACCTTAGGTCAGGCTATCATCAGCTCAGAGTTCGAGACGAGGACATGCAGAAGACGGCCTTCAGATGTCGGTATGGCCACTATGAGTTCTTGGTTATGCCATTCGGCGTAACCAATGCTCCAGCAGTGTTCATGGGCCTCATGAACAGGATCTTTCAGCCATACCTCGATCGATTTGTTGTGGTCTTCATCGACGGCATTTTGATATACTCGACGACTGAGGAGGAGCACGCCCAACACTTGCGGGTTGTACTAGACACACTCCGAGAGCACCAACTTTATGGAAATCTCTCGAAGTGCCAGTTCTGGTTACGTGAGGTACACTTATTGGGGCACGTCATTTCTGAGGCGGGAGTTGCGGTGGATCCCGTGAAGATCGAAGCAGTGCTAGCTTGGGAGCCACCCAGGAGCATGACAGAGGTGCGGAGTTTCTTGGGACTAGCTGGATACTATCAGAGATTTGTGCCAGACTTCTCCAGAGTTGCAGCGCCACTCTCAGCTTTGACGAAGAAGGGAAAACCCTTTGTGTGGTTAGACAGATGTCAGTAGAGCTTCCAGGAGCTAAGAAAGAGATTGACTAGTGCACCTATCTTGAGGTTGCCTGAGGAGGGAGTTGGATACGTAGTCTACTGCGGTGCATCAGGGACCGGACTCGGATGTGTCCTGATGCAGGAGCAGGCTGTGATTGCCTACGGATCACGTCAGTTGAGGCCGCATGAGTAGAACTACGCTACACATGACCTGGAGTTAGCAGCAGTGGTCTTCGCTCTGAAGACATGGCGGCACTATCTGATGGGCGAGCGTTTTACAGTCTTTTCTGACCACCAGAGTCTCAGGTACATCCTCTCGCAGAAGGACCTGAACCTGAGACAATGGCGATGGATCGAGTTCCTCCAGGAGTATGACTTTGAGATAGTCTATACTCCTGGGAAGGGGAACGTAGTAGCTGATTCCCTCAGCAGGAGGACGGGAATTCAGCTACTTGAGGAGGCGACAGAGCAGCTAGCCGCCTTGCAGATATCCTTCATGGATAGAGATGGAGTAGCCTTCCTTCAGTCTCTCACAGTCACTCCTCCACTACTGCAGCGGGTCAGAGAGGCACAACATGGGGACACTGACTGTGAGACACGGCGTGCACAGATATTCTCAGGACAGACACATGATGGTTTCTCCCTTGGAGCAGAGCACGACGTCCTTTTCAGAGGATGTACCTTGGTACCAGTTGCTTTACGGGAGGAGGTGCTGAGAGAGTTTCACACTTCTCCTTTGGCGGTACATCCTGGAGTGGAGAAGATGTACCAGGATCTCAGACGACAGCACTGGTGGCCGGGCATGAAGAAGACTGTGGTAGAGTTCGTTTCACGATGCCTCACCTGCCAGCAGGTAAAGGCAGAGCATCAGGTACCAGCAGGCTTGGTACAACCCTTGGAGGTCCCAGAGTGGAAGTGGGACGGGATATCTATGGACTTCGTGACTGGACTTCCACGCACTTCCAGAGTTCACGACTCCATTTGGGTGATTTTTGACCGACTCACCAAGTCGGCACACTTCTTACCCATCTGAGAGCAGGGCTCAGTGGAGAGCTTGGGGTGTCTCTACGTTCAGGAGATTGTACGGCTTCACAGTGTTCCATCATCTATCGTCTCCGATCGAGATGCTCGTTTTGCTTCCCAGCTTTGGAAGGGGTTGCAGGAGGCATTCGGGACGCAGCTACGTCTGAGAACCACCTTTCACCCTCAGACGGATGGTCAGACGGAGAGGACCATTCAGACTCTCGAGGACATGCTCCGCGCATGTGTCCGCGACTTTGGTCGCAGCTGGGAGGGCCACCTACCCTTGGTGGAGATCTCGTACAACAACAGCTACCACTCCACCATCGGGATGGCACCATACGAGGCATTGTACGACAGACCTTGCAGATCTCCTTTGTGCTGGACAGACCCTGGGGAGTCAGCACTTGTGGGACCAGAGATGGTCCGGGCCACGACAGAGAAGGTCCAGGTCATCCAGGAGCGGATGAGGACAGCTCAAAGCTGGAAGAAGTCTTATGATGACAGGAGGCGGATGCCACTAGAGTTCGAGGATGGCGACCACGTCTTCCTATGTGTCTCACCTCGATGTGGATTATGGAGATTTGGCTGAGGAGACAAGTTGTTTCCATGCTTCATCGGACCCTTCCAGGTCCTCAGCAGGATTAGATAGGTGGCTTATCGCCTGGCTCTACCACCTCAGTTGCACCGGGTGCATGACGTCTTCCACATATCTCAGCTGAGGAGGTACGTGCACGACTCGACGCATATCATTGACTATGGGGAGCTGGACGTTGATGATGGAGAGACTTTTGTGGAGGTCCCAGTGGAGATCGAGGATCGACAGGAGCAGGTCCTACGTGGATGATCGATTCCTCTAGTGCGCATCAGGTGGCAGCATAGGAACCTCCAGGAGAGCACTTGGGAGCGGGAGGCTCAGATGCGTGCTCAGTACCCACATTTGTTTCCCTATTTTATGATGTATCTTTACGGGGACGTAAATCCCTGAGGTGGGAGTTATTTAAAGACCCATAAATTTCAAGGAAATTTTTTTCTTAATTTTCTTTGGAATTTTACAAAAACGCAGTTTTTGACGGCACCTGATTCCGAGGCCCGGTGTGCCTGGAATCATTTTCTGAAGTTTGGCTCGGGTACGTTCAGTGAACGAACGAGCGGGTTTTTCTAACTTTTAAACCAGTGCTCGGAATTGAATTCTGAGGGCACCGATGAAATCGCAGTGCCGATACTTTCTTAGAAACGCCTCTTCCGGAGTTGCGTTTGCTCGGGTGTGGTTTTTAATTTTTGGGCATTAAGTTAAGAAATAAAATAAAGTGGTGTGACAAATTTATTTTTATATAAAGCCACTTAAAAGACACTTAAAGCTGCTTAAGCTGAGTTGATGTGGATAGGGTGCTATCCAAAAATATCCTACCCTCTTGGTAGGATATTTCTGAGGTGGGTCCCGCAAGAGCCCCACCGTTTCTTTTCCGCTAAGTAACGCACCCGCGGAAACCCGTCATTATGAAAGTCAACTGACGCGTTTTCTTAATTTCTTAACGCACCAATTAATTGGGCGGTTTTATTCGTTGAATTAATTCTATGAATTAATGGGTCGTTACTTATCTCTTTTTCGTTTGTTGGCATGTTAATAAAATAAGACCAACACTTTTTCTCCTTAAGTGTTGTTCGTTGAGAGGATTTGACAGAAACCTCAAGTTCTTCATCTTCCTTCGCGAAGAATGCGAAGAACGTGAAGAACGCGAAGAACGCCGACCTCCGACAAAGAACGCCGAACCCGCGGAAATCGACAACGCGACGCCGTGTGCCGCGACACAGACGTTTCTTCTCCCGCGACGTTCTTCTGCGACGTTCCTTCATCTGCAACAAAAATCTTCGATCATCCTTTGAGGTGAGAGATTGCGGTTCTTTAATTTTTTCTTTGCGAATTATAACAACACATGGATTTAATCAATATAATTAAATCTGTTGTTTCTTGGTCCTCGGAGTTCGTCGACGCAATGCCGAATACCGCGACGACGCAACGGTCCCCTCCTTCTGCAACGATCAATTCCGCGAAGAACGCGCGTGCGACGACTTGACCGAGGTAGGGATTTTATTTGGAAATAACTTTTTATACATGTAGTTGTTTTCTTCTAAAACAAAAGAACCTGGATCAAGTGCAATTTTAAATTATTAAAATATTTTTGATACGTTTGTCTTATATGGATTATTCTTCCAGATTTTTATTGCCTAACGCGGAGGGTGCGGGCCAGACGAACACAGCCCGACAACCCTCCGCAGTTCATCATTGTTGTTCGGATTTGGCAGGCGACAACAAAACGTGTCGCAAAGGCGATTTGATGTTTCCGCAGTGAAGAACGGGACCCGAGAGGAGTAGCGGCGTAGACGAGAACGGAATCGGACCACCGGAGCGACTCCGGTGGCCCGCGGAAGCCACCGGCGGCGCCCCGGCGCGCCGCCGGAAGGAGCCGCCGCGGCTGAAGACGCGGTGGTGGAAGCGGCGCCAGCAGACCCATGGACGCGCGGGTCCGGCGCACCAGGGGACGCGGCTTTGCCGCGTCCGTTGACCAGGGCGACCCCCCGCGGTGGCCGCAGTGTTGTCACGCGGGGGCAGCGCCCCCCCCCCCCCCCCGCATTGCTCGGCCGAGCCGAGCCGTGCCGTGCTGGACCGGGTCCAGCCGGGTCGGACCCGGTTCGGGCCGACCCGGTTCGGCCAACCCAGGGGGTGTCGGGCCGGGTCGTCCCGGGCCCAGACCCCCCGTCTCCGGACGTTTTTTGGTCTTTTGCCCGTAACTTGAGTTACGGGTTTTCGATCGACGCGCCGTCAGCGGAGACGCGATCCTTGGATCGAGACGGTAGTTTCGGTATATCAAACTCAAGGTTTCAAAATACTTTGGGTTCGGCCGGGTTGGTTCGTACACGAAACCAACCGGGCCCTCGGAGCGGAAACACTCATATCTTGAGTTCCGGACGTCCGATTGATGTGCCTTCGACTTTCATGGAATCCTATAAGTGAGACGGATCTTTTGGCATACTCCGCCCAATGTTTGGATGCAGGTGGAGTACGGTCGGGTTGGTTTTGCCTTAAAAACCAATCGGGTCCTAGGACGAAAAATCCAATAACTCTCAGACCGGGCGTCCGATTGACGTGCCATCTGTGACGTTGAGTTCCTGTTGACGATACGGAACTTTTGGATACATCAACTCTGGACTATGTGTCAGTTGATGTATCAGCCTCTCAGTTCGTGGAGCGGACCCTCCCGAACGAGCTTGCTGTGTGCGGGAACCCTAGAGCTGGCTGTGACTGCTTCTGTGACTGCGACGACGACTGTGCAGAGATACTCAGTGGACTGCGACGACTACCGCACTTAGCGATCCTGTGTGGATCAGTGCTACCGATCCTATGTGGGTCCGATCCTGTGTGGTTCAGTGCTCAGCGGTTTTGTGTGAGCCAGCGCCTACAGGTCCTGTGTGGGCCCGATCCTGTGTGGGTCTTTGCGGGGGTTAGTACCTATCGATCTTTTGTGGGTCCGATGACTTAGATGGATTAGTGATCATCTCTATCATCATTTTAAGAAGTATACCTGTGTGAGCTGAATCCTGTGTTACTCTCCTTTGTGGATTGTGTTGAGCTATCTTATGTGGATTTACTGTTTACTCTCCTTTGTGGATTGTGTTGTGCTATCCTGTGTGGATTTACGTTTTCTTTCCTGTGTGGATTGGGCTGTGCTTGGGCTTGGGTGTTGGAGCCGAACGAGAATTGATGACTTAGGTATATGTATTGGAATATACCTAAGCAGTGTCGATGTTACTTCGTGATTGTGTCTTCCCTTTGTGGTTTATCTTTTTTGGATTTCGGGAGACCTTCGGGGGTCTCGGGGTCCCTACTGAGTAGCTTATACTCACCCCTGCATGGGCTATGCCCGCACTACATTGTGTTGGTTGTAGACGACGGACAACGCTGATCGTGGTGGAGGCTTGCGGAGGAGGTCGGTACCTGGAGGTAGACCACTGGGCGGGACGTGCTCGGAGCGGACGACGGGACCGAGGAGCTGTGGAGGCTATCTGTACCCACCCTTCAGGTGGGACATCTAGAGGACGGCTCGACGCTGTGGCTTTTCTTTTCAGTTGCTATTTTCCCCTTTCAGTTGTACTTTACAGTTGGGCTTGTATTTCCGGCCCCTTTTACTTTCAGCACAGCTTATTACAGTTTTTACTTAGTGTTTACTCTTTCCGCTTGCTTACTCTGTGGTGGTTGTTTACTTTACAAAGGCAATGCCTTCCCTTTTTATCAGGATTTACGCCTTGGTGCTAGTCTCCAGCCCCTGGCCTATGGAAGGAGGGCTTGGGGTAGTCACGACATGGGCCCCGAGGATGGGTCGTGACAATAAATATGAAACAACCCTATTTCACCTTCTATCCATCCTATGGAAAATGAAATCACCGTGCGTGCGTACGTACGGAATACCGTCTCCACGCCGTGCTGTAATCTATTTTTCCACCACCACCTTACTTGGATGGGTATAATTTTGTAAAAAATAATTATATATAGTAATTATAACATCATACTGATTATGAGATATTATATCTTCCACTCCAATTCAAATCAATAATTATGGGAACTATATCACCGCTCGTGCGTACGTATGGATTACCGTCTCCATGATGCGATGAGATTCATTCTCCTTGTTATCCACTTAAGAATGATTATAAAGTATATATAATGAATAATAATGAAATATATGACATTATAAAGCTAATTTATTTATATATATTTATATATATGTCATCTACTTACTTCTATTCAAGTCAATTTGGAAAGGAAAACAACATTCATGCGTACGTATGACCTACCGTCTCCATGAACGGTGTATTTCATTTCATTTATATATATATTATATATATATATTTATACTGAATATATATTATATATAAATCATGATTTTAAATTCTGGAAGTAATTAAATCACTATATAATTAATAATTATATCATGAACAACAAGTCCAAACACGTACGATAAATAAAATGATTTTACCCAAAATGCTGCTTTAACATGGAATTTACAAAAGAGCGGGTAATATAAAGTCATAAGTGAACTATATATGATATCATAACAATGAATATGATTATTTAATAAGTTAATGGAATTATTTAAATCATTATACAAGAGGTTTGGATACGTACAAAGCATATCAGACCTAAGGTAAGGGATAAATTTTCCAATCTCATTTTTATCCGAGATTGTTTATTCGCAAGTATTTACTTTGATTATATTTATCATCCATGTACCTATTTTATAAAAATGGTTTCATGTATGTTTAAAGTCCTTTTTACCCATTTTGACTTTTACTACATGGTATGTAAGGAATATTTCATTTGTTTATAATACGAGGTACTTTTTGACTTTTCCGGCAAAAGTACGAGAAGAATGTTTTTTTAACTTATACAACATGAATGGATTTTTACGGTTTAATAACGCCTTATTTTCATGAAGATTACTCAATAATATTTCATAACTATTTTCAAAAAAATCCTTTCTTTTAAAATTTCATGGAATTTTGTGAAAAGAATATGATTTTGAATAAGAAAGGATATTTCCTCAAGAATTTATTTCAAGTGTTTTGTCAAAACTATTTTCCATCTAAGATGACATTATTTCATATGTGCATGTTTCAAGTATAATGTCTCTATTATTTTCATGGTTTCACTTTTCTTATGATGAAATGATATCCATTTGTTTTATATGGATTATTTTATTATGAGATGATGTTTATGAAACCCATTTTATTCTTTGGGTTATGATGAATGATTTATGTTTATGTTGTGGCACACATAAGAATGATTTAATTATGAGATGGGTGGGACCTATATCTCCCTCCAATGCATTGGGTGAAGATTTATATATCATGAGATAAACATGGCTGTAACGACAAGTTAATCTGGTTCAGTGATACAGGACTGGAACGAGGAGTGAACTTGATTCAGTAAGGGACTTTGTCCACTAAGATGGTCTTAGAAGTAATGCCTTGGATACTATGGAAATAATAACATGTTCTTAATAGTTTCCAAAATTACATGTTTTATACGCATTCCATTTTATCATGATTGATTTTCCATTATGATCTATGCCTTATGTACTGCCATGTTTTATGTCATTGCTCAAGATTTTGATGTTCAAATATTATGTTCATGTTTTGATGTTCAAATGTATATGGTTTGTTTTATTTTCTCCATGCTTACCCTTACTGAGCATTTGATCTCACCCTTTATATGTTTTCTTTTCCCCACGATATAAATAAAGGTTTTAGGTAAGAAAAAAATGGAAGATCTTTATGGGAGACTATGAAGATATTTCACCAAGATTAGAACATTAAATTTCGAGTTTCCAAAGACAGTAAACTATTACGGTCCTTTGGTGTCTATTTTTGTTATGTAACAACCCGAGATTTTATAAGATATATTCTATTTAATTTCTTTCAAATCATATGTTGTACTCTACACAAATATTATCTTGTACTATACGCAACACCGTATTAGCTTGCAGTATATGCAACACTATTCTTGGATCTTGTTACGCACAATTTCATGTTCGCAACATTGAGTGTATATATATATGTATATATATATATATATATTCATGCATAAATGAAATATGGTTGGATTATGTTATACAAAACAACAAAGGAGTCTTGCACTACACGCAACCCTGACCTGGCTTGCATTACACGCAATCGCGACCTTCCTCGATAGCGTGTGTTGTACGCAATACCAGGGTTCACTAAACAATGATATATTGTTATTATATTATCATTGAATAGTATTTATGAATAATTTTAACCAAATTTTGATTTTTATAACATTATTATTCATCTTATACATTTTCTAGAACATTTTAAGAGAGCAAAATAAATTTTTCGGGTAAAATAAGTATTTTTCAAAAAATGCAGTTTTGCCGCCTTTTGATGGCGCACCCACTTTAAATCTGGTTTTTGACATGTTTATAAGTTCAATTTTACAAAATAAACATATTCTTTGGAATAAGGATATAAAATTTTACCTTCGATAAAATTTTCATATTATTCTGATAACTTTCATATTTTCATGAATAGTAAAAACACGCTATATTTTAATTAAAAACTACTTTTTTCATCGTAATAATTTATGTGGTTAAATTATAATATTTAATGGTTTTAAAGTATAAATATAATATATTTTTACCATTTAATATAATGTATGTCATTAGAATTTAGTTTACATTGAATTCATAGGTTAAATCAATTCAATCTTTTGCAATGTTTTAAACAAAAACCCGTTTTCATTCGACAATGGGATTAATTTTAATTTAATTTCTGCAACTTCTATTTATTTAATTTGAAAAAATGGATTCCATATTTGGAATCAGTGGGTCCAAATTATGTTAATAGGATACTTTTTATTTTTGGGAATTATTAATAGTAAATACGGTAAATTTTATTTAACATTGTTAAAGGTAAATCAGGTAATTAAGGGTAAATATAATATTATAAAATTACCCTAACACATACCAAAATTCTATTCTATGGATAAAGGTATACTCATATCACCTAAGGGTCGGATTAGAGTCATTTTATGGACTTTTTACCATGAAAATAATTTAATTATTATTAAAACCAAAGAAAGTGACAACATGTCACTCTCTTAAATATTATAAGTATAATAATTTTAATTTATTGATAAACATCATAAAACTTAGAAAATGAATAGTCTCCAGAAATATAATAAAATTATCTACATCATGATAATTTATTTATAATTTTTAGGGATTAAATATTTGTCATTAATGGTGATACATTAATGATGCAGAAATTATTTATTAAGTGAAACATCAGTAATATAGTTTTTATTGAAATAATAATAACCATTAAAAGACCCAAAAACCTGACAAAAACTTATTGGTAGTGTATATATACACCATAATAATACAATGACCTAATATACAACCGTTTGGAGTCTTATAAAAGTGATTATGACACTTATATTATTTTATTTTAAATGATGCCAAAGTTGTCACCTTCATAATTTAATAAATATAACAATTTAAATATTGTGATTTGAAGATGATAAATTCAATTAAAAGTATTATTGTGAAATTTAATAGATTTATCTTAATCATAGGAATTTATTTTTAATTTTTATGCAAAAAATAAGTATATTAAATAATTATACAAAAATGATGTAGTAATTATTTTATTAAGAGATAAACCAAATAAATGGTTTTAAAAATAATAAAATAAATATTATATGAACTATTTAATGTGCTCCACTAATTTTATATATACATATGACCTTTTATGAATCTATTAAAGCTTTTATTTTGAACATATCTTCTGTATATATTTTATTTAAATTCAATTAAAAGAATAGTGTCAAAATTGACACTATTGTTATTTTATAAAAATAACAAATTATAAAATTGTTTAAAAATCACAAAAATATTTAAAAATTTAAAATTTAAATTTATATGGTCTAAAATGTTATATAGTATCCAATTAGGGACAATTCACAACAAATAAGTAATTATTTGTTATAATTTAAAATTTAGAATGTTATTACCACAAATAAAATTAATTTGATTAAATAAGGATAAATCAAGTTGATAATGTTTACAATAAATTCCTAACATGTCTAAATTTTATTGGTTGATGATATTACAACTATATCTCATCTAATATTTTGATATGAGTCATTTTGGAAGTTTTTAAGTGGGGTTGGGATTTAATATAAACCAATATTCCTTATATTTCCAAAGGTGCCCCTCTCCTCCCTTATAAAAGGGTACCTCCTCCCTCTCTTCCTCACACCACTTTCAGCCTTCATGCTCGGAAAAACCCTGAAACATTATCTTCTCCACTTCCATAGAAACATCATAGAGGTTCTGGTCTTCTTTAAAGACCAATTTTAGTGCCCTAAGAAGAGGTCTCAAAGAGGCGCTTCAAAGAAGAGGTAATGTCCGTTACCGATTATTTCAACTTTATTTCTTCTTCCACTTATTCTTATTTAATTTTTTCATTATGAAGTAATAACATAAGTATCACTCATATACTTATATGTTATTATAAGTATTAAACAACCATATTTCACCATCTATCCATCCTACGGAAAACGAAATCACCGCGCGTGCGTACGTACGGAACACCGTCTCCACGCCGTGGTGAAATCTGTTTTTCAACAAACACATTACATGGATGGGTATAATGGTGTAAAGAATAACTATATATGGTTATTATAACATCATATGGATTATGATATATTATACCATCCACTCCAACTCTGTTCAATAATTATGGGAATGATATCATCCCTCGTGCGTACGTACGGACTACCGTCTCCACGACGCGATGAGATTCATTCTCCATGTGAACCATACATGAATGATCCTAAAGTTTATATAATTAATAATAATAAAATATATGAATTCTAATTGATTTATGTATATATATATTTATGTCATCTATTTAGTTTCATTCAATTCAATAAGGAAACTAAAACAACGTTCATGCGTATGTACGGCCTACCGTCTCCATGAACGGTGTATTTCATTCCTTTTATCGATCTATAATATATATATATGTATATGATGAATATATATTATATAAAAATCATGTTTTACATTATGGAATTATTTAAATCAGGATATAATTATTAATATCAAGAACGAAAAGTCGAAACACATACGATAAATGAAATGATTTTACCCAAAACGCATCTTTAACATAGAATTTACAAAAGAACGGGTAATATAAAGTCATAAGTGAAACATATATGATATAATAACAATTAAAATGATTCTGTAATAAGTCAATGACATTATTTAAATCGTTATACAGGAGGTTTGGATACGTACGAAGCATATCGGACCTAAGGTAATGGATAATTTTTCAAATCTCATTTTTATCCGAGATAGCTTATTCGTAAGTATTTACTAGGGTTATTTATATCATCCATGTACATGTTTTATAAAAGTGTATTCATGTATGTTTAAATTCCTTTTTACCCATTTTTGACTTTTACTACATGGGATGTAAGGAATCTTTCTTTTGTTTACGTTACGAGGTACTTTTATACTTTTCCGACAAAAGTACGAGAAGAATGTTTTTTTAACGTATACGGCATGAAAGTATTTTTACGGTTTTATAAAACCTTATTTTCATGAAGCTTCCTCCAAAATATTTCATGACTATTTTAAAAAAAATCCTATTCTTTTAAAATTGCATGTCAGTTTGTGAAAAGAAAATGATTTTGAAGAATAAAGGACATTTTTCTCAAGAATTCATTTCAAGTGTTTTATCAAAAACCATTTTTCATCTAAGATAACATTATTTCATATGTGTATGTTTCAAGTATAATGTCTCTATGATTTACATGGTTTCAATTTTATTATTATGAAATGATATCCATTTCTTTTATATGGATTATGTGATGATGGGATGATGTTTATAAAACCCATTTTATTTATTGGGTTTTTATGAATGATGTATGTTTATTTTGTGGCACAAGTAAGAATGATTTCATTATGAGATGGGTGGGACCTATATCTACCTCCAATGCATTGGGTAAAGATTTATATCTCATGAGATAGACATGGATGGAATGGTAAGTTAATACGGTTCAGTATTATAGGACTGGAACGAGGAGTGAACTCAATTCAGAAAGGGGCTTTGTCCACTAAGATGGTCTTGGAAGCAATGTCTTGGCTACTATGGAAATCATTACCTGTGCTTAATGGATTCCACAATTACATGTTTTATTCCCTTGCTATTTTATCATGATTTATGTTCCATTATGATCTATGCCTTATGCACTTCCACGATTTATGTCTTTGCTCAAGATTTGATGTTTAAACATTATGTTCATTTTTTTAAGTTCAAATGTATATAGTATGTTTTATTTTATCCATGCTTACCATTACTGAGCATTTGAGCTCACCCTTTTTATGTTTTATTTTCCCCCGGGATTAAAAGAAAGTTTTTAGGTAAGGAAACAAATAGTGGAAGATCTTTATGGGAGATTTTGAAGATCTTTCACCACGATTAGAAGATTACGTTCCAAGTTTCCAAAGGCACTAAAATATTACGGTCCTTGTGTGTCTGTTTTTGTTATGTATTAAGTATTCCACAAAAGTAATGTAATATCTATATACGTCAAGCTTTGGGTCTCTACAGTTGGTAATAGAGGAAAGGTTTAGTCAACCTTTGGAAGCTAGGATGCGAAAACGTTAGTGAGATCCCTAGAGATATTTCTAAGGTATGTCTAGGGATGTCCCTAAAGATAAGTATACGTATAGGATATAGTCCTAAAACTATGGTAACGATCTTAGAATTTAACCTAAGATGTTAGATATTGAGGGTACTCCCCCTTTACTATGTTGTTTTCTCTAGAATGATTTTTGCCTCTCACAGAATTCTTTTTGTGTTTTAGTTAATGGAGGGAACCAGAAGGAATTCGATTAACATTGAATCCAATGGACAAATTGGTTACTATGAGCAACAAAATTGTGTAATGTCTAGAGAGAAAGATATTGTGATTATTCCGAATCAGTCATCACGATATATGATTAACAAGGTGAAATTTAGTGGTATGCCTAATTCATCAAATAAGAGGAAGATAGACTTTTATACATGTTCGCATGTGGAGGAGCATAAAGAAAGGAAGATTGATATTTCTAAAGAAGGGAAGAAGAACCTTGAGGAATACCTCAAATGGAGGGACACATGTTATCTATGTGGAGAAAAGGGTCATAGAGTGACAGACTGTTATGAAGTTCAATGTCTTATTTGTGGAGAACATGGGCATTACCCAACTCAATGCCCTAACCTAAAAAGTTACTTCTAAATCAAGGAAGAAATTATTCTAGGACAATCATTGAAGAGGATGGATTGAAATGTTTATGTATTGGTATTCAAGAATAATGTTGTTGAGGTACTTTTATGATTTATTAAAATATTTTTGTATTAGTCTATTGTGGTTTTCAATAATTTTATGATACAGGTAACCATGAAAAGTGATTCAAATATTTTGGAAAGCAGATGATATACGCATAATGAAGGGATAATAAGATAATGAGATGTTTGATTGTATTCATGAGCTCATGATTGATATAAGGACTAAGTGATATCATGGTTTGAGTATATAGAATTTTGAGGATTATGGTATGTGGAAAGTGTTAACTTTTAACTACATTCATGTTTTCACTAAGGTTCAATGGGTATTCATTCTTCAAGTGAATACATTATTAAGGTATTCACATGTTTGTAATTTGACCAACAAGATATATATTATGATATATGGGGGATAAATGATGGCATTCACGTGATTGTTATGTGACATTTCAAGTAATCATTTTCTTTATACTATAAGCTTGGACCGATGTATTTTAGATAAGCCTAAAGATTGGAATGGATTATGTTGGATATAAGTTAGTATTGTTTAAGGATAGAACTTTTTTCGATATTATTGATGGGATATTATAGTAATGTAGTTTTAGAAAAAGGACAACCTGCAGGACGGGCGACAGCCCATCGCGTCGGACAAGGCTGTGGGAATCGAACCCACAACTGAAGTGCGACTGGCCTTTATCGCATACCAATGGCCTACAGGAAGTCCCTGGTTAGTAGAAACTAGTTTTATTTTATTAAGCGGTATGATATATGAAGTATAAGTTCATTTTTGGAATCATATATGATTAACCTCACCATAGATGGACTTATGTATATTTGATAACTTTTTCAAACCTTTTGTTTGAAACAGATGGAATGACCCATCATTCTATCACATGACCTATTAACACTTCACGAATAATAAATTAAACTTCATTTCTTTAATAGATGAAGTGGAAATTGTTCAAAGCACGAACAACAGTGAGATTGTACCAAAATCAACAAAGTATTTCTTCTAATTCAAAATTTTCAACTTTAGAGAAATGATCTTGAAAACCAAAAATATTTTACTAGTGCCCTTATATCTGATGAATCAGATGCTACATTAGATCATCACAAATTTATGGCTTTGTGATTGTTGGTGTTTTCATAGCCATGTTCTATACCACTCTCCATCAAGAACTTAATGGTTAGATTTCTCTTCCACATCCATATTTTCACCTATGTTCTCCTATGTGGAAACTCAGTGATGATTTAATTTGGGTAATCGTTACGTTTCATACTTTAGTTTTTAAAGTTAATTTTTGGTATTTCATCTTAGGATGTGGGTTTCAATTGAAAAAACTTTCAAGTAGAAAACCAAGTATAACCCCGACGAATTTCGAGGGCGAAATTAATTTTAAGGGGGGTAGAATGTAACAACCCAAGATTTTATAAGATATATTCTTTTTAATTTATTTCATATCATCTGTTGTATGCTACACAAATATTATCTTGTACTATACACAACACCGTATTAGCTTGCAGTATACGCAACACTATTCTTGGATCTTGTTACACACAATTTCATGTTCGCAACATTGAGTGTATATATATATATATATATATATATATATTCATGTATAAATGAAATATGGTTGGATTATGTTATACAAAACAACAAAAGAGTCTTGCACTACACGCAACCCTGACTTGGCTTGCATTACACGCAATCACGACCTTCCTCGATAGCGTGTGTTGTACGCAATACCGGGGTTCACTAAACAATGATATATTGTTATTATATTATCATTGAATAGAAGTTATGAATAGTATTAACCACATTTTGAATTTTATAACATTATTATTCATCTTATACATTTTCTAGAACATGTTAAGAGAACAAAATAAATTTTTCGGGTAAAATAAGTATTTCTCAAAAAATGCAGTTTTGCCGCCTTTTGATGGCGCACCCACTTTAAATCTAGTTTTTTACATGTTTATAAGTTCAATTTTAAAAAATAAAATTATTCTTTGGAATAAGGATATAAAATTTTACCTTGTATAAAATTTTCATATTATTCTAATAACTTTCATATTTTAATGAATAGTAAAAACACGCTATATTTTAATTAAAAACAACTTTTTTCATCGTAATAATTTATGTGATTAAATTATAATATTTAATGGTTTTAAAGTATAAATATAATATATTTTTACCATTTAATATAATGTATGTCATTAGCATTGATTTTACATTGAATTCATAGGTTAAATCAATTCAATCTTTTGCAATGTTTTAAACTAAAACCCGTTTTCATTCGACAATGGGATTAATTTTAATTTAATTTCTGCAACTTCTGTGTATTGAATTTGAAAAAATGGATTCCATATTTAAAATCAGTGGGTCCAAATTATTTTAATAGGCTACTTTTTATTTTTGGGAATTATGAATAGTAACTACGGTAAATTTTATTTACCATAGTTAAATGTAAATCGGATAATTAAGGGTAAATATAATATTATAAAATTACCCTAACACATGCCAAAATTATATTGGATGGCTAATAGTATACCCATATCACCTAAGGGTCTTATTAGATTCATTTTATGGACTTTTGACCATGAAAATAATTTAATTATTATTAAAACCAAAGAAAGTGACAACATGTCACTCTCTTAAATATTATAAGTATAATAATTTTAATTTAGTGATAAACATCATAGAACTTATAAAATTAATAGTCTCCAGAAATATAGTAAAATTATATACATCATGATAATTTATTTAGATTTTTTTTGGATTAAATAATTGTCATTAATGGTGATACATTAATGATGCAGAAATTATTTATTAAGTGAAAAATCAGTAATATAGTTTTTATTGAAATAATAATACCCATTAAAAGACCCAAAAACCTGACCAAAACTTATTGGTAGTGTATATATACACCATAATAATCCAATGACCTAATATAAAACCGTTTGGAGTCTTATAAAAGTGATTATGACACTTATACTATTTTATTTTAAATGACGCCAAAGTTGTCACCTTCATAATTTAATAAATATAAAAATTTAAATATTGTGATTTTAAGATGATAAATTCTATTAAAAGTATTATTCTGAAAGGTAATATATTTATATTCATCATAGGATTTTATTTTTAATTTTTATGCAACAAATAAGTATATTAAATAATTATACAAAAATGATGTAGTAATTATTTTATTAAGAGATAAACCAAATAAATTGTTTTACAAATAACAAAATAAATATTATATGAACTATTTAATGTGCTCCAATAATTTTCTAGATACATATGACCTTTTATGAATCTGTTAAAGCTTTTATTTAGAACATATCTTCTGTATATATTTTATTTAAATTCAATTAAATGAATAGTGTCAAAATTGACACTATTGTTATTTTATAAAAATAACATATTATAAAATTGTTTAAAAATCACAAAAATATTTAAAAATTATAAATTTATATTTATATGGTGTAAAATGTTCTAAAGTATCCAATTATGGAAAATTCACAACAAATAAGTAATTATTTGTTATAATTTAAAATTTAGAATGTTATTACCACAAATAAAATTAAATTGATTAAATAAGGATAAATCAAGTTGATAATGTTTAAAATAAATTACTAACATGTCTAAATTTTATTGGTTTGTGATATTACAACCCTATCTCATATAATATTCGGATATGAGTCATTTTGTAAGTTTTTAAGTGGGGTTGGGATTTAATATAAACCAATATTTCTTATATTTCCAAAGGTGCCCCTCTCCTCCCTTATAAAAGGGCACCTCCTCCCTCTCTTCCTCACACCACTTTTTGCCTTCAAGCTCGGCCAACACCTACCAAATTATATTATCCACTTCTATATAAACATCATAGAGGTTCTGGTCTTCTTCAAAGACCAATTTTAGTGCCCTAAGAAGAGGTCTCAAAGAGGTGCTTCAAAGAAGAGGTAATGTCCGTTACCGATTCTTTCAACTTTATTTCTTCTTCCACTTATTATTATTTAGTTGTTTCATTATGAAGTAATAACATAAGTATCACTCATATAATGATATGTTATTATAAGTATGAAATAACCATATTTCACCATCTATCCATCCTACGGAAAACGAAATCACCGCGCATGCGTACGTACAGAATACCGTCTCCACGCTGTGGTGAAATATGTTTTTCCACAAACACCATACATGGATGGGTATAATGGTGTAAAGAATAACTATATATGGTTATTATAACATAATAATGATTCTGATATATTATACCATCTACTCTAATTTTGTTCAATAATTATGGGAATGATATCATTGTTCGTGCGTACGTACGGACTACAGTCTCCACGACGCGATGAGATTCATTCTCCATGTTAACCATACATGAATGATCATAAAGTTTATATAATGAATAATAATGAAATATATGAATTCTTCTGGATTTATGTATATATATATTTATGTCATCTATTTAGTTTCATTCAATTCAATAAGGAAACTAAAACAGCGTTCATGCGTACGTACGACCTACCGTCTCCATGAACAGTGTATTTCATTCCTTTTATCAATCTATAATATATATATGTATATGATGAATATATATTATATAAAAATCATGTTTTACATTCTGGAATTATGTAAATCAGGATATAATTATTAATATCAAGAACGACAAGTCGAAACACATACGATAAATGAAATGATTTTACCTAAAACACAACTTTAACATAGAATTTACAAAAGAACGGGTAATATAAAGTCATAAGTGAAACATATATGTTAGAATAACAATTAATATGATTCTGTAATAAGTCAATGAAATTATTTAAATCATTATACAGGAGGTTTGGATACGTACGAAGCATATCAGAGCTAAGGTAAGGGATAATTTTGCAAATCTCATTTTTATCCGAGATTGCTTATTCGTAAGTATTTACTATGGTTATTACTATCATCCATGTCCATGTTTTATAAAAGTGTATTCATGTATGTTTAAAGTAATTTTTACCCATTTTTGACTTTTACTACATAGGATGTAAGGAATATTTCTTTTGTTTACGTTACGAGGTACTTTTTTACTTTTCCGACAAAAGTACAAGAAGAATGTTTTTTTAACGTATACGGCATGAAATTATTTTTACGGTTTTATAAAGCCTTATTTTCATGAAGATTCTTCCAAAATATTTCATGACTATTTAAAAAAAAATCACATTCTTTTAAAATTTCATGGAATTTTGTGAAAAGAAAATTATTTTGAAGAAGAAATGATATTCTCCTCAAGAATTCATTTCAAGTGTTTTATCAAAAACCATTTTTCATATAAGATAACATTATTTCATATGTGTATGTTTCAAGTATAATGTCTCTATGATTTACATGGTTTCAATTTTCTTATTATGAAATGATATCCATTTCTTTTATATGGATTATGTGATGATGGGATGATGTTTATGAAACCCATTTTATTTATTGGGTTTTTATGAATGATGTATGTTTATTTTGTGGCACAAGTAAGAATGATTTCATTATGAGATGGGTGGGACCTATATCTCCCTCCAATGCATTGGGTAAAGATTTATATCTCATGAGATAGACATGGCTGGAACGGTAAGTCAATCCGGTTCAGTATTACAGGACTAGAACGAGGAGTGAACTCGATTCAGAAAGGGACTTTGTGCACTAAGATGGTCTTGGCAGCAATGCCTTGGATACTATGGAAATCATTACAAGTACTTAATAGATTCCACAATTACATGTTTTATTCCCATTCTATTTTATCATCATTTATGTTCCATTATGATCTATGCCTTATGTACTTCAACGATTTATGTCTTTGCTCAAGATTTGATGTTTGAACATTATGTTAATTTTTTTAAGTTCAAATGTATTTGGTATGTTTTATTTTATCCATGATTACCCTTACTAAGCATTTGAGATCACCCTTTTTGTGTTTTATTTTCCCCTACGATTAAAATAAAGTTTTTAGGTAAGGAAACAAAAAGTGGAAGATTTTTGTGGGAGATGTTGAAGATCTTTCACCACGATTAGAATATTATGTTCCAAGTTTCCAAAGACACTAAACTATTACGGTCCTTATGTGTCTGTTTTTGTTATGTATTAAGTATTCTGAAAAAGTAATGTAATATCTATATATGTCAAGCTCCGGGTCTCTACATGTTATGTATTAGATATTCTGAAAAAGTAATGTAATGTCAATGTACTTCAAGCTTTGGGTCTCTACAATTGGTATCAGAGGCAAAGGAGGTAGGAATGAATCTGTAACAACCCAAGTAAATAAAGAATATGACATCTTTATATTTATCCATATTTGTGAATCAAATATTAATATTACTTTAAAGGGGATGCTATGCTCGATGGCGTACCCAATATGCAGCAACGAGTTTCTTAGGAATCTTACGTTGCACTCTAATAGTAAAATAATATTATTTTTAAGGTAGTTAACGTCTAGCCGTTGTAATGGCGGGAATGAACAGAAATAACTACAAAATTATTATATATGTTTGTCAAATATTTTTACTTTTTACAATAAATGTTAGAGGATTAAAAATGCGAATGAATCCAATTTTAAACGTAAAAATTCTAATATTCTTTAAAAGGTCGATTAACCACCTTTTGATGGCGAACCTCTTTTAAATCCACTTTTTGACAATTTTATGTGTTATATTTGACAAAATAATATTCTTCTTTAGAATTGGGACATCAAAATTTAGTTTGTGTAATTTTTTGGTATTTTTCTGAAAAAGTTCAATTTTTAATGAATAGTGAAAAATGTTATTTTTTTATTCAAAACCTCTTTTTAATCTAATTTATTTATATGATTAGATTATCTTTTGAATTGGTTTTAAAGTTAAACTAGAATATATTTTTACCATTTTATCCAATAGTGGTCGTTGGAATTAATTTCACTTTGAAATCGGACTTAAACTGGTGTCAATCTTTTGATACTTTTTGTTTCATAAAAACACGCTATTTGTTTTGACAGCGGGAATTAATTATTAAATTAATTAATTCAAATTATATGTTTTGAATTTTGTAAAAGGGACATCATTTTTGAATTCGTAATATAAAATATAGCTTAGGGTTAATTTTTGGTAATTTTCTGAAAAACTTAAATGTTTGATGAATAGTGAAACCACTAAGTGGTACTTATAAAAACTGATTTTCCATTTAAATGAAAATTTGCCACCTTTGTGTTTTGAATTTAAAAAATCCGACATACATGGTTGTCATTAAGAAGTAAAATGTGGTTCAATGGGATTAAAATAATTTTTTGGTGAATAGTAACTTATTATGTTTTTAATCGCGATTAGAGGTAATTAGTGTAGTTTAAGGTAAGAATAATGTTTTAATAAAATGAAATGACCTAGAAAGCTGTCCTAACCTCATTGGATGTGTAATGGCCGACCAATACAATCCATGGGTCAACTTGGGGACCCCATAGAGCTAATTTGGTTGGAAAATGACATAAATACCTTTTTCTTTAATGATAAAGTAAAAATGACACAAACATGAGATGTTTTACTAAAACAATTTTTACACGGGGTTATACAAGTCAGAATATTAACTATAAATAGTCATTGGAAAGATAAAAATATTTCATACATCATAGTATTTGTTTTATAATTTTTAGACATTAAATAAATTAAATCATTTATGACATCATGATGATGCAGCGATGACCTCATTATTTAACGATTTAAATAAAATGGAAAGATAATGTAATATCTCAGACCTACACATGTCCAAAACCTATTGTATGGGTGTATTTAGAACCCTTATCACCTTATACATGAATTATATCAATTTGGGACCTTTTAAATCCGAAACGCATTTTCAAATAAAGTAACATTTGCTTATTTTCCAAGAGTGCCCCTCCTCTCCTCTTATAAAAGGCCCCCACCTCTACCTCCATACCCACACCTCTCAAGCCTTTGTCTCGGCCAAACTCTGACCATTTCATCTCTCCACATCCCTCTCTAACTCCTTGAAGCATCACTTTGGGTATAATTCTTTCCAAGTAAGCCTTTGAGCTCAAATCAAAGGAAGTTACCCGATTTAAAGGTAATGTCTTCACTTGTGTTCTTTTGATTTATTTTGATTCTCCAACACCCTAAACTCTTTTTATTCATTTATTTTGTAACAAATATAGTATCTTAAATATAATATGATGTTGTTATAAGAAGGATTCTAGCTACACTTACACACACCTACATCTAATGGTTAAAGAACATACTGTTTCTGTGGATGGTGAATTTTTGCATCCCGAAATGATGACTGTTCAACATTCTTCTAACACCTTCAAAGGTGGCCATTAAGATGACAATATATTTATATATGATATCTAATATGTTTATGTTTTACTTAAGCTTCTGTATTTTTCATTTATGTCATACCTTTATGGTTTCCATTATGGGTAAACGCGATATCTTTATTTAAGGAAGTGCGGACTACTACCCCCTCAAAGTGATTTGATTCGTTAATACCATATGTGGTAGGTATAAAGGATATATTTAATGATATTATATATGATAACATACTGGAATTAAAATACTATTATGTATCATTATGTTTTAATTCCATTAAATATGAAATAGAAATGGAAGTAGCATTCATGCGTACGTACGGCTTACCGTCTCCATGAACGGTGCATTTCATTTCTTAACTCTAAATGTTATGTAATACTATACATGAATTAATAAACTGGATATATATTATATATATGATATATACATCATGAATAAAATTTTTGATATAATGAACCTTTGACCACACGAACAACATGTAATTGTAAGAAGTCCACTTTCGACTTAAGAACCAAGTATTGACAAAACAAACATTATTAACTTAAATGATTACATAATGTCTATGACATGGTAATAAGTGATATAAAAGGAATAATGAACTTGAAAAAGGTTATTAAGGAATTATAAATTAACTCAAGTTTATTATTCAGGAGATTAAAGAACGATCGAGTCAAGTCGGACCCGAGGTAAGGGATCTTACTCCTCTCTTTCATTTTAAGTACACTCTTTTATGTCATTCCTTCTAAAGCTCATCTTTCTTGTTATTGGGATGTTCTTTTATATTACCATTACTGTAATTTTTATGTTCATATGATGAGAGACCCTATTCTATCTCATCAATCCATTTTGGAAGTTTTGAGTGGCGCCGTTAGGCTGCCGAATTTTCGTAAGAGATCTAACCTCTCTCTTTCTTTTAAAGTACTCTCCTTTATGTCACTTCTTTTAAGCTCCTCTCTGTTATGTTGGGGGATGTTATTTTATATTACTCTTTCTGTAAACTTTATGTTAATATGATGAGAGACCCTATTTTATCTCATCAATACATTTTTGTAAGTTTTATGTGGCGCCATTAGGCTGTCGATTTTTCGTAAGGGATTTTTCATCTCACTTTTATTCCCGTGAGATTTATGCTACATTTGCCAAAATTTCCCTTGAGTGGTGTATGTACTCCCCATTATTTTACTCATTGTGTAATATACTTTCATTTATGAGTATTTACATCAATGTTGTATTGTCCTTCTTTCACGGGGCGCATGTCTCGAAAGATACCAATGTCGGTAAGGGAACCTTTCACCCTCCTTTTTTTTAAAAGACTTATTTTGTTACGTCTTTTAATTCACATACTATTATGTTGGGATATGTTCTTCTATATCCTTATTTATGTAAATTTTATGTCCAAGTGATGATATCCCCTTTATCTCTCTCATCAACCCTTTTTGTAAAATTTTATGTGACGCTGTTAGGCTGTCGAATTTTACCAAGGGAATTTCTTAACCCAATTTCGATTTCTTTAGGTTCAACATGTAGTTATTGAATATGTCATCGTTTGAATATGTGTGAATAACCTTTGATTGTTTTACACTTAATATCCACTTATATTGGGTGTATTTATATTTTTCACACATAATTATGAGATTGAATTATCCTTAATTTAAGGATACCTTATTTATAATGGATTTCATCTCATTTTACATTTCTTTTGAGACTTCATTGTTGTTATGCACCAATTCACTCTTATATGGTGTGTATACTGTCCTTTGACATATTATATCATGAATCCATTTATTCTCATGATATTATAAAGTTAGGATTAAATGTTATTCCGCAATTATTTGTATTCAAGAGTCTCTCATTTTGTTAAAAACTCTTTAACAAAAATATCGTTTTAAATGTTTTAAAGATTTATTATTCTAAATATTTATATTTAATGTCCATGTTTTCAAAATGGTTTTTAGATAAAGTGAATGAGTAAGTATATCTTAGTGTTTATCTCACTCATTAGTACATTATGGTTATGTTGATATACTCACACTTACCTTTCTATTTTTATTGAATTGATGGATCTAGCAGGCACCAAAGAGACAACAGGTTTGAAGGAAACTGTGGTGGTTCTCTGTTTATGATACTAGATAAAATGGGGGATTGAATAAGGAAACTCATGGTTGTTCTAAACCAACTATCAAGGAGTCATGATCAACCACTTGAACCTTGGTATGTTCTGTAATTCATCATGTATGAGATGACCAATCGATGTGGAAGTTTAGGTAATAATTATAAAGGTAACCATTAGAGTTTATATGATCCTTACTTTTGAGGTAATTATGGGTTACTAAATGTTATGATGGAAGTGAAAGGAATGAGATAAAATTGAGGTTAAATTATGTTATGGTTATTTTTTTGATGATTTTATCTCTTTTTGGGGAATGATTTGAGAATTATATAGTTTTGGAAAAAGGACAACACGCAGACCGTGTGACAACCCATCGCGTCGGACAAAGCTGAGGGAATCGAACCCACAACCAATGTACAACTGGTATTTATCGCCTACCACTGGACTACATGAAGTCCCTAGTTAGTTTGATTGATTCTTTTTAGTTAGATGATTTTATGAATTAAGAGTAGGTTGATTTTGGGTTATCTATGGATATTTATTAACCTATCATGGAGGATATGTGATTAGGTTAATTACTTTTCAATATGAGACATTAAGAGCAACTGATGTTGTATGGAGATAAATGTTACGATTTAACTTGGAAGAATATGTGACTAAATCCCTCAAATATTTGGGTTTCAATCTTAGTTTGGTTTACTTTGAATAATTTTATGGACAAATTGATTATCGAATGGTCCACGTTGAACTTTGGGTTTTGTTGGACAAATTTTGGAGATTAAGAATAGATTTTATTTTTATAATGGGTTATCCTTTTCTAGATTATCTAATCCTATACTAGACTTTTTGGTTTTGGTTTTGGTCTAAAGACATGGGAAGTATATAGTTCTCTTTTGTGGATTAGGTGATTCTCTAGAAGTTGATTATAGTACTCTTAATGTGAACAAGTCTTCCTAAATACTTGTATTTTGGAGAAAATATGAGTTTGTGTAAGGAATCTAATAAAAGTTGAAGGTCAACATGATAAGTGATTATGTTTCCTTATGAATAAAATCCTCAATAAAAAGTAACTTAAAACAAAAATGTTGTCTATTAACTTTTCCTACTGGGGAATCGAATACCGTTTAACCCATCACAAGTTTGTGATTTTCTTGTGGTTAACTTTCTCCAAAACATGTTTTCTATCACTCTCTATCAGAACATGACCCTTTGTTTTTTCCTCCATTTCCATATTTTCGTACTTGGAATCCTAGTATGGGTTAAATCGGGTGACCTTTGTACTTATCTTTCTTTATTTTAAAGTGATTGTTTTACCGACTCTTGTTCTGATGTGGGACTTTCAAGGATGTTTCCAAGCCAAATTTTAAAATTGCGAGGACGCAATTCCCAAAAGGGGGAAAGGGTGTAACACCCCAGGTAAATAAAGAATATGACATCTTTATATTTATCCATATTTGTGAATCAAATATTAATATTACTTTAAAGGGGATGCTATGCTCGATGGCAAACCCAATATGCAGCAACGGGTTTCTTAGGAATCTCACGTTGCACTCTAATAGTAAAATAATATTATTTTAAATGGTAGTTAACGCCTAGCCGTTGTAATGGTGGGAATGAACAAAACTAACTACAAAATTATTATATATGTTTGTCAAAGATGTTTACTTTTTACAATAAATTTTAGAGGATTAAAAATGCGAATGAATCCAATTTTAAACGTAAAAATTCTAATATTCTTTAAAAGGTCGATTAACCGCCTTTTGATGGAGAACCTCTTTGAAATCCACTTTTTGACAATTTTATGTGTTATATTTGACAAAATAATATTCTTCTTTAGAATCGGGACATCGAAATTTAATTTGTGTAAATTTTTGGTATTTTTCCGAAAAAGTTCAATTTTTAATGAATAGTGAAAAATGTTATATTTTAATTCAAAACCTATTTTTAATCTAATTTATTTATATGATTAGATTATCTTTTTAATTGGTTTTAAAGTTAAACTAGAATATATTTTTACCATTTTATCCAATAGTGGTCGTTGGAATTAATTTCACTTTGAAATCGGACTTAAACTAGTGTCAATCTTTTGATACTTTTTGTTTCATAAAAACACGCTATTTGTTTTGACAGCGGGAATTAATTATTAAATTAATTGATGCAACTTATATGTTTTGAATTTTGTAAAATGGAAATCATTTTTGAATTCGTAATATCAAATATATCTTAGGGTGAATTTTTGGTAATTTTTTGAAAAACATAAATTTTTGATGAATAGTGAAACCACTAAGTGGTACTTATAAAAACTGATTTTCCGTTTAAATGAAATTTTGCCACCTTTGTGTTTTGAATTTTAAAAATCTTACATACATGGTTGTCATTAATAAGTAAAATGTGGTTCAATGGGATTAAAATAATTTTTTGGTGAATAGTAACTTATTAAGTTTTTAATCGCGATTAGAGGTAATTAGTGTAGTTTAAGGTAAGAATAATGTTTTAATAAAATGAAATGACCTAGAAACCTGTCCTACCCTCATTGGATGTGTCATGGCCGACCAATAAAATCCATGGGTCAACTTGGGGACCCCATGGAGCCAATTTGGTTGGAAAATGACATAAATACCTTTTTATTTAATGATAAAGTAAAAATGACACAAACATGAGATGTTTTACTAAAACAATTTTTACATGAGGTTATTCAAGTCATAATTTTGACTAAAAATAGTAATTGAAAATCTAAAAATATTTCCTACATCATAGTATTTTTTTTATAATTTTTAGACATTAAATAAATTAAATCATTTATGACATCATGATGATGCATCGATGACCTCATTATTTAACGATTTAAATAAAATGGAAAGATAATGTAATATCTAAGACCTACACATGTCCAAAACCTATTGGATGGGTCTATTTCGAACCCTTATCACCTTATCCACTAATTATATCAATGTGGGACCTTTTAAATCCGAAACGCATTTTCAAATAAAGTAACATTTGCTTACTTTCCAAGAGTGCCCCTCCTCTCCTCTTATAAAAGGCCCCCACCTCTACCTCCATAACCACACCTCTCAAGCCTTTGGGTCGGCCAAACTCTGCCAATTTCATCTCTCCACATCCCTCTATAACTCCTTGAAGCCTCACTTTGGAAAAAATACTTTCCAAGTAAGCCTTTGAGCTCAAATCAAAGGAAGTTACCCTATTTAAAGGTAATGTCTTCACTTGTGTTCTTTTGATTTATTTTGCTTCTCCAACCACCTAAACTCTTTTTATTAATTTATTTTGTAACAAATCCAGTATCTTTAATATAATAAAATTTTTTTATAAGAATTATTATAGCTACACTTACACACACCTACATCTAATGGTTAAAGAACATACTGTTTCTGTGGATGGCGAATTTCTGCATCCCGAAACGATGATTGTTCAACATTTTTCTAACACCTTCAAAGGTGGCCATTAAGATGACACTATATTTATATATGATATATAATATGTTTATGTTTTACTTAATCTTCTGTATTTTTCATTTATGTCATACCTTTATGGTTTCCATTATGGGTAAACGCGATATCTTTATTTAAGGAAGTGCGGACTACCGCCCCCTCAAAGTGATTTGATTCTTTAATACCATATGTGGTACATATAAAGGATATATTTAATGATATTATATATGATACCATACTTTAATTAAAATACTATTATTTATCATTATGTTTTAATTCCATTAAATATGAAATAGAAATGGAAGTAGCGTTCATGCGTACGTACGACTTACCGTCTCCATGAACGGTGCATTTCATTTCTTAACTCTAAATGTTATGTAATATTATACATGCATGAATATACTGGATATATATGATATATATGATATATACATCATGAATAACATTTTTGATATAATGAACCTTTGACCACACGAACAACATGTAATTGTAGGAAGTCCACTTTCGACTTAAGAAACAAGTATCGACAAAACAAACATTATTAACTTAAATGATTACATAATGTCTATGACATGGTAATAAGTGATATAAAAGGAATAATGAATTTGAAAAAGGTTCTTAAGGAATTATAAATTAACTCAAGTTTATTATTCAGGAGATTAAAGAACGATCGAGTCAAGTCGGATCCGAGGTAAGGGATCTTACTCCTCTCTTTCATTTTATGTACACTCTTTTATGTCATTCCTTACAAAGCTCATCTTTATTGTTATTGGGATGTTATTTTATATTACCCTTACTGTAATTTTTATGTTCATATGATGAGATAACCTATTCTCTCTCATCAATCCATTTTGGAAGTTTTGATCGGCGCCGTTAGGCTGCCGAATTTTCGTAAGAGATCTAACCTCTATCTTTCTTTTAAAGTACTCTCCTTTATGTCACTTATTTTAAGCTCCTCTTTGTTATGTTAGGGGATGTTCTTTTATATTACTCTTTCTGTAAACTTTATGTTAATATGATGAGAGATACTATTTGATCTCATCAATCCATTTTTGTAAGTTTTATGTGGCGCCGTTAGGCTGTCGAGTTTTCGTAAGGGATTTTTCATCTCACTTTTATTCCCGTGAGATTTATGCTACATTTTCCACAATTTCCCTTTAGTGGTGTATGTACTTCCCATTATTTTACTCATTGTGTAATATAATTTCATTTATGAGTATTTACATCAATGTTGTATTGTCCTTCTTTCACGGGGTGCATGTCTCGAAAGATACCCATGTCGGTAAGGGAACCTTTCACCCTCCTTTTTTTTAAAAGACTTCTTTTGTTACGTCTTTTAATTCACATACTATTATGTTGGGATATGTTCTTCTATATCCTTATTTATGTAAATTTTATGTCCAAGTGATGAGATCCCCTTTATCTCTCTCATCAACCCTTTTTGTAAAATTTTATTTGACGCTGTTAGGCTCTCGAATTTTACCAAGGGAACTTCTTAACCCAATTTCGATTTCTTTGGGTTCAACATGTAGTTATTGAATATGTCATCATTTGAATATGTTTGAATAACCTTTGATTGTTTTACACTTAATATCCACTTATATTGGGTGTATTTATATTTGTCACACATAATTATGAGATTGAATTATCATTAATTTAAGGATACCTTCTTTACAATGGATTTCATCTCATTTTACATTTCTTTTGAGACTTCATTGTTGTTATGCACCAATTCACTCTTATATGGTGTGTATACTGTCATTTGACATATTATATCATTAATCCCTTTATTCTCATGATATTATAAAGTTCGGATTAAATGTTATTCCGCAATTATTTGTATTCAAGAGTCTCTCATTTTGTTAAAAACCCTTTAACAAAAATATCGTTTTAAATGTTTTAAAGATTTATTATTATAAATATTTATATTTAATGTCCATGTTTTCAAAATGGTTTTCAGTATTTATTTATATGGACATTAATGTTTTAAAATTATAATTCCATTAAAAGCTTCAATGTGGTATGGGACACTTTGATTCAAAAATCTATTTTAAATGGTTTTTGAAAATGGATTGATTAATTCAATATCTGGGAATTACTTATTGTGATTGAAAATGAAATGTTGTTATTGAAATGTTTATATTTTTAATATTTTATGTGTAATAATGGTACTTGTACATTTTACGGGTGGTTACGTGATAAACCATATGATGGGTGGTGCCGTGAATACCAGGACGGGTGGTTACGTTATAACCTACAATGCATTGGGTATGGAAGTCGGCCGTATGGATATTCCATTAAGTATGTATGGAAGTTGGCCGAATGGCTATTCCCTTAAGTGATATGTGTGGAAGTCAACCTTATGGTCATTCCAATTAAGTATGTTTATGTCCCAAGTAACCTTTATATGTTATGTGATCTTTATATGGGTTTTATGGTAATCTTTTGGTTATAGAAGGGTAAGTAATGAACTTTTATTCAGCGAAGAGTTTTTACTACTTCGAAAAGGTGAAAAGTATTACTCTGATAAAGTATACATAGTTTACTTGTTGTTTTGAAAAACTAGCAGTTTTCATTCTTTGTGTATTCCTTACTGATCTTTTTATGCTCATCCCAAGTTTTTGAAATGTTTTTCACAGGAGTTAGAGTGGAATAGGGTCAAGGATGGGTTCAAGGGAAATTCATGCTACCTAAAACATGGAACTAGACATGTTTCTTTTTAAGAGTTTTTATTTTATAGAAATTTTAGTAGAAGTTACTACTTTGTAATCTTTTGAGATGTAATAGTTATGTCCTAATTCTCTAAAAATCTAAACCTGAAAAGATCCTCAATGTGAATTATTCATTTAATTCAATATTATGTAAGGTTTAAGGTCGGGGCCTTATAGAATCTGATCCTTGGGAACTCTCAAATGTGAGCGTTGGATGAAGCATGGAACTCCTTCCAAGGGATTCATGAGGAAATGGCTTCCACCGGGGATGGTGGTGTGTCCTGCCCAGGGGGTGTAGATACCCATGGAGTGCCCTGATAGGTATCAGTTATAGTCTACTGGAAGTAATTCCAGACTACTATAGTTGGTATCAGAGGAAAGTTTTAGTTAAGCTTTGGAAACTAGGATGCGAAAACTTTAGTGAAATCCCTAGAGATATTTATAAGGTATGTCTAGGTATTTCTCTAAGGTTAGCTGTATGTTATGGTTATAGTCCTAGAATTATGGCAAAGATCTTAGAATTAAATATACGATGTTATATATTGAAGGTACTCCCCCTTTATTATGTTGTTTTCCTAGCATGATTTTTTCCTCTCACACTATTCTTTTTGGGTTTTAGAAAATGGCTGGAAACATGAACATTCACGATAATGGAGGATATGATGGACAATGGAATGGTATTCTTCATGAGAAACCAAATCAAACGGGATTTGGAAGTCCAAAAATCATTATTATTCCTAATCAGCAATCTCATAATATGATCAATAATATCAACTTTGGTAAGTTTCGTGAATCGAATAATAAGAGAAAGATAGAGTTTCATGATGATCATAGAGGAAAGAAAGTTCAATTTCCCTCATGTAAATCATGTGAGAAGAAGCATCAAGGAGAATGTTTCAAAGGAATTAGAAGATGATTTGGGTGTGGAAAAGAAGGACACAAATCCAGTAAGTGTAAAGGAAAATGTTCAGTTAACACCATGGACAAAGATAATGGTATTTCTACGACATCAAAAACTGTTAAATGTTTTAAATGTGGAATGTATGGTCATTATGCAAACCAATTCCCTAAGGGAAAGTATCATGAAGAGAATCAGCATGGTCATATGGGTAGTATTTATGTTGATGATGATGAGGAGAATACAAATGATACATGAGATGAAAGAATTGTTCAAGCTCAGTCAATGGTTTAATAAGGTAGTGGAATGATTTATGTTTATCAAGAGTTATGTTGTATAGGTAATGTTACTATGGAATCAAGACACATCTAAGGATTGTTACACTATTGTTTTTCCTAAATTATTTGAAAGTATATGTTGAATGGTACCGGAAACAATGAAAGGATATTCAGATATTTTTGGAAAGTAGATGATATGCGCATAATGAAGGGATAAGGAGATAATGAGATGTTTGATAGTATCATTGATCTCATGAATGATGTTAGGACAATGTGATATCATGGTTTGAGTATATAGAATTTTCGGGATTTTGGTATGTGGAAAGACTTTACTTTTGATATCATTCATTTTTTCACTAAGGTTCTATGGTAATTTATGTTTCAAGAGAATACATGATTAAGGTATTTACATGTTTGGAATGTGACCAACAACAAGATATATCTTATGATATATAGAAAAAAATGAAGGAATTCACATGATCGGTAGATGAAATTTCTAGTAATCGGATAAAAGTATTTTCAATAAGCCTAAAGGTTGGAATGGACATCATATAGTATTTCTTAAGGCTATAAATTTTTGTTTTTATTTCTGAAATGTTATGATAGTATAGTTTTAGAAAAAGGACAACCTACAGGATGGGAGACAACCCATCACGTCAGACAAGGTTGTGGGAATCAAACCCACAACCGAAGTACGACATGCCTTCATCGCCTACCACTGGCCTATAGGAATTCCCTGGTTAGTAGAAACTAGTTTTACTTTATTAAGTGGTATGATAGATGAAGTATAAGTACATTTTAGGAACCATATACGATTAATCTCACCGTAGATGGACGTATGTATATAACTTTTTCTAAACCTATGTTTGAGATAGATGTAATGACCTATCATTATATCGCATGATCTACTAATACTTCACAGAATACAAATTCAACTTCATTTCTTTAAGAGATGATGTGGAAATTTTCCAAGGCACAAACAAAAGTGATATTTTACCAAAATAAAGTAAGTATTTCTTCTGTTTCAAAATTTTCAACTTTAGGTAAATGATATTGAAAACCAAAATTTTTTTCCTAGTGCTCTTATATCTGATGAATCATATGGTACTTTAGATCATCACAAATTTATGGCTTTGTGATTGTTGGCTTTTTCAAAGCCATGTTCTCTACCACTCTCCATCAGAACTTGATGGTTAGATTTCTCTTCCATATCCGTATTTTCACCTATGCTCTCCTACGTGGAAACCCAGTGATGAGTTAATTTGGGTAACCATTATGTTTCATACTTCACTTTTTAAAATTATGTTTTAGTATTCCTTTTTATGATGTGGGTTTCTATGAAAGAAACTTTCAAGTAGTAAACTATTTATAACCCCGACGAATTTCGATGGCGAAATTCATTTTAAGGGGGGTAAAATGTAACACCCAGAGATTTTATAAGATATATTATTTTTAATTTATTTCATATCTTCTGTTGTACGCCACACCAAGATTATCTTTCACTATATGCAACACCATATTAGCTTGCAGTATATGCAACACTAATCTTGGATCGTGTTACACACAATTTCAAGTTTTTTATAGTAGTTATTATATGAAACATTGAGTGTGTATATATATATATATTCAATGTATAAATGAAATACGGTTGGATTTTGTTATACGCAATAAAATAGGAGTCATTCACTACATGCAACCCTGACTTGGCTTGCATTTCACGCAATTACGACCTTCCTCGATAGCGTGTGTTGTACGCAATACCGGTTTTCACTAAACGATGATATATTGTTATAATATTATTATGTACTGGCCATTATGAATATTAGTATCTAAAATTTTAATTTTATGACATTATTATTCATCTTACACATTTTCTAAAACATGTTATGAGAACAAAATAAATATTTCGGGTAAAATAAGTATTTTTCAAAAAATCCAATTTTGCCGCCTTTTGATGACGCACCCAAATTAAATCTAGTTTTTGACAGGTTTATAATTTCAATTTGAAAAAATAATATTCTTATTTGGAATCAGGATATAAAAATTTACTTTGGATAATTTTTTCATATTATTCTAATAACTTTCATATTTTAATGAATTGTAAAAACACGCTATATTTTAATTAAAAACAACTTTTTTCATCACAATAATTTATATGGTTAAATTATAATATTGAATGGTTTTAAAGTATAAATAGAATATATTTTTACCATTTAATATAATGTATTTCATTACCATTAATTTTACATTGAATTTATAGGTAAAAACATTTCAATCTTTGATAATGTTGTAACTTTTAAAACCGGTTTTCTTAACAACGGAATTAATTTTAAATTAATTACTGCAAATTATGTGTTTTGAATTTTGAAAAATGGATTCCATATTTTAATTCAGTGGGTAAAAATTATGTTAATAGGTTCCTTTTATTTTTTTTGATATTATGAATAGTAACTATGATAATTTTTATTTTCTGCAGTTAAAGGTAACTCGGGTAATTAAGGGTAAAAATAAAATTATAAAATTACCCTAACACCTGCCAAAATTATATTGGATGAATAAAAGTAGACCTATATCACCTAAGGGTCAGAATAGATTAATTTTATGGACCATTGAATAGGAAAATAATTTAATTATAATTAAAACCAAAGAAAGTGACAACATGTCACTCTCTTAAATCTTATAAGTATAATAATTTAATTTAGTGATAAACTTCATGAAACTTCGAACATGAATAGTATCCAGAAATATAATAAAGTTATCTACATCATGTTAATTTATTTATAATTTTTAGGGATTAAATAATTATCATAAAATGTGACACAATAATGATGGAGAAATTGTTTACTTAGTGAAAAATCAATAATATAGTTTTTATTAAACTAATAGTGGCCATAAAATGAACAAAAAACCTGACCAAAACATATTTTTCATGTACATGTAAACCATAATAATACAATGGTATAATATTTGACCATTTGGAGCCTTATAAAAGCGATTATGACACTTATATTATTTTATTTTAAATGATATCAAAGTTGTCACCTTCATAATTTAATAAAGATAAAATTTTAAAAGTGGGTTGTTTTAGAAGATAAATTTGACTAAAAGTAATATTATGAAATCTATTATATTTATCTTCATCATAGTATTTTATTTTTAATTTTTATACAATAAATATGTAAATTAAATAATTATACAAAAATGTTGTATTAATTATTTTATTAAGAGAAATATCAAATAAATGATGTTAAAAGTATTAGAATAAATATTATATGAACTAATTAATGTTCTACAATAATTTTATTGATGCATATGAATTGTGAGTAATCTATTAAATAGGTTTTTTCGAAAATATATTTTCTGTGGAATTTTTTTAAATTCAAATAAATGAATTGTGTCAAAATTGACACTATTGATATTTTATATTATTAAATTGTTTAAAAATCAAAAAAATATTTAAAAATTAAAAATTAAAATTTATATGATATAACATGTCATATGATATAAAATTATGTATAATTAACAACACATATCCAAGTATTTATAACCATATAAAATTTATAAAATTATTACCACAAATAAAATTAAATATATTAAATAAGGATAAATCAAAATGATAAGGTTTAAAATAAAATCAAAACATGTTTAAATTTAATTGGTTGATGAGATTACAACCCTATATTATCTAATATCTTAATTGGAGTCACTTTGTAAGTTTTTAAGTGGGTTTTGGGTTTATTATAAATTAATATTTTAGAGGTTTCCAAAGGTGGCCCTCTCCTCCCTTATAAAAGGGTACCTCCTCCCTCTCCTCCTCACATCACATTGAACCTTCCATCTCAGCCAAACCCTGCCCATTTCTCTTCTCCACTTTTATAAAAACATTGTATACATTCTGGTCTCCTCAAAAAACCAACTCTAGTGCCTTAAGAGGAAGCTTAAAAGAGGTGCGTCGAAGAAGAGGTAATCTCTTCTACCGATTCTTTCAAGTTTTATTTCTTCTTCAACTTCTACTTCTTTAGTTGTTTCATTATAAAGTAATAAAATAAGTATCAATAATATAATTATATGTTATTATAAATATGAAACAACCCCATCTCACCTTCTATCCATCCTATGGAAAACGAAATCACCGCGCGTGCGTACGTACGGAATACCGTCTCCACACCGTGGTGTAATATGTTTTTCCACCACCACCTTACTTGGATGGGTATAATGGTGTGAAGAATAATTATATATAGTAATTATAACATCATACTGATTATGAGATATTATATCATCCACTCTAATTCAATTCAATAATTATGGGAACGATATCATCGCTCGTGCATACGTACGGATTACCGTCTCCATGACGCGATGAGATTTATTCTCCATGTTAACCACTCAAGAATGATTATAAAGAATATATAATGAATAATAATGAAATATATTACATGATAAAGCTACAGTATTTATGTATATATATATTTCATCTACTTACTTCCATTCAAGTCAATATGGAATGGAAAACATCGTTCATGCGTATGTACGACCTACCGTCTCCATGAACGGTGTATTTCATTTCATTTATATATCTATTATATATATATATACTGAATATATATGATATATAAATCATGATTTACATTATGTAAGTAATTAAATCATTATATAAGTAAAAATAATATCATGAACAACAAGTCCAAACATGTACGATAAATAAAACAATTTTACCCAAAACGCTGATTTAACTTAGAATTTACAAAAGAACGGGTAATATAAAGACATAAGTGAACCATTTATGATATCATAACAATGAAATTAATTTTGTAATAAGTCAATGAAATTATTTAAATCATTATACAGGAGTTTCAAATACGTACGAAGCATATCGGACCTAAGGTAAGGGTTAACTTTTCCAATCTTGTTTTTATCTGAGGTTGTTTATTCGTAAGTATTTATTGTGGTTATATTTATCATCCATGTCCCTATTTTCTAAAAATGGGTTCATGTATGTTTAAAGTAATATTTACCAATTTTTGAATTTTACTACATGGTATGTAAGGAATATTTATTTTGTTTACCATACGATGTACTTTTTGACTTTTCCGGCAAAAGTACGAGAAGAATGTTTTTTAACCTATACGGCATGAATGGATTTCTACAGTTTCATAACAGCATATTTTCATGAAGATCCCCAAATAATATTTCATAACTATTTTGAAAAAAATCTCTTTATTTTAAAATTTCTTGACATTTTGTGAAAAGAAAATTATTTTGAAGAAGAAAGGATATTTTCCTCAAGAATTCATTTCAAGTGTTTTGTCAAAACTATTTTCCATATAAGATAACATTATTTCATATGTGTATGTTTCAAGTATAATGTCTCTATGATTTACATGGTTTCAATTTTCTTATGATGAAATTATATCCATTTGTTTTATATGGTTTATGTAATGATGGGATGATGTTTATGAAACCCATTTTATTCTTTGGGCTATGATGAATGATTTATGTTTATGTTGTGGCACACGTAAGAATGATTTCATTATGAGATGGGTGGTACCTATGTCTCCCTCCAATGAATTGGGTAAATATTTATATCTCATGAGATAGACATGGCCGGAACGGCAAGTTAATCCAGTTTAGTGATACAGGACTGGAATGAGGAGTGAACATGATTTAGTAAGGGACTTTGTCCACTAAGATGGTCTTGGCAGCAATGCCTTAGATACTATGAAAATCATAACATGTGCTTAATGGTTTCCACAATTACATGTTTTATTCCCATGCCATTTTATCATGATTGATGTTCCATTATGATCTATGCCTTATGTACTACCATGTTTTATGTCATTGCTCAAGATTTTGATGTTTAAATATTATGTTCGTGTTTTGAAGTTCAAATGTATATGGTTTGTTTTATTTTATCCATGTTTACCCTTACTGAGCATTTGATCTCACCATTTATATGTTTTCATTTCCCCAAGATATAAATAAAGGTGGTAAGAAAAAAATGGAAGATCTTTATGGGAGATATTGAAGATCTTTCAACAATATTAGAAGATTATATTTCGAGTTTCCAAAGACACTAAACTATTATAGTACTTTGGTTTCTGTTTTTGTTTTGTATTATATATGCCAAAAAAGTAATGTAATGTCTATGTACATCAAGCTTTGGGTCTCTATAGAGGTACCCTCTCCTCATCCGAGTCATACTCTAAACCAAAAAGAATGTATCCTTGATCATTATTCCATTCTCTAGTACAGGTCCAGTCTCTTGGCTTAACAGTATCAATTATGATCCTTATTCTCTAAGGCTCAGGAACAAAATCATCGAAATAAACTTCTTCATTCTGGTCTCAGGCCATAGAAACTTGTCTGGGAACAAGAACCAACTGAACTTTAGGTTCTACTTATGGTCTAGCTACTTCAACTTCACCAGTCACTTCCTCAATTTGAGGCACTAGAACCACATGTTCTTCCTCTTGTCTAGAAGGAATAAGACCATTCAATTCCTAAATTATCTCTTGATTTTAAGCATTAAAAAGGGGTGATCTGTCCTCATGTTCAACATCTCGATGACCAACAGCCCGTTGTTCAACATGCTCAACACCCTCACCAGCTCCATGTACAGATTCCTCACTGAATTTGTCAACCACTTGTTGTCCCATTTTTAGAGAGTCACTCACATGCTAATAATTTCCTCCATTATCACCACCACCACCACCATCATCATTATCATCATATGATTCCTTATTAGATTTACTAACATAGCCTTCAACTCTAGTAACTTCAATTTTTTCCACATCCTCATCACCTAATAAATATTCTCTTGAGGGAAAGTCCAAAGGTGGACTAGCAGCTCCATAAGACATATCTTTGGGAATTTAAGAAATATAAGGATCACTCTTATCATCAAAAGGATATCCTTATTCCCTGGTAACTTCAGGCTCATCTTCTTCATCAGAATAAACTAGAACCTCTCCTGGTTTGAGACCTGGATCAACTTGGCCCTTTGGTCTAGAAGGGTGGTCAAATGGATTGAAATCCTCATATATCCTTTCCTCATCTCCTAACCAACATATCTTCTATGGGTTCTATAAGATTTTCATCCTCTTAAAAATGTATTTTTGAAGACAAAAACCACTACAGGAACTTATCACTTCATCACCATCTTCCACACAACCTACCCTTTTTAACATGGAAGAAATCATCCCCGGATAGTAAAAGTAGGTTTCCTTCTTGGATGGATTAATAAAATTAGAGATATGCACCATTAGATACCTACATAGGTTTACTTTTATCCCATGTTTCAAAAAAAAATATCAAAAAAACATCTTGATAATTCACAATAGATAAATCTACCTTCCTTGGGTATATTTGATGTTGTATGAAATTAAGAAGCAGTCTCAATTATCCTTCGAATTCATTTGAAAAAGTCCTCCTAGATTATCCAATTCCAGTCATCTCTTTCAGAGCATCTTTATAGGAGAAAAAATTTGAGGAATGTGGAATATTACCCAAATAGTTAGCAAAGACACCTTCATGAGGCATTTCAAAGCATTTATCCCATTCCATAGATGAAAAATCTATCCCCTTTCCCTTTACTATGGACTTCATTTTTTCTACCTCAGAATCATCTAGGGATATCCTCTCATAGAACTTATACACTAGCTGGGGATAATAAGGTCTTTCATTTTTAGAGAACCAACTAAGCCATCCTTGAGATTCCAGTACTTAAAAAAAAGGATTTTCTTGACAGAAGCCACTCAGCAGCCACCTATTTTTCAGTTATAACTACTCGACTTTCCAATATCGATTTCACAGTCCCACTGGACTCACCTTTCTAATGCTTAGTAGAAGGATATTTTCTAGGTTCTTCTATTGCATTCTTGGTCCTCGCTATGACAAGACTTTGGATTCTAACAGAGTTGAGAGGTCGAGAGTTGAGAGGGAGTGTGACAAAAGGTAGAAAGATTTTCGGCAGAGAGGAAGGTGAAAGGTCCGGATGAATTGAACTAAATATATCATTTAGGGATTTTAAATCAAAAATCATAAAAATTTAAATGTGGAAAAAAGAAGAAAAAAAAAACAACATCATTTTATTTAAAACAGACAGAATTTACAAAACAATCCTTAAATACATCGGTTTTAATGAATCAGTTTTAGGGGTTCGTTTCAATGATCAGTTTGAAGAAGATTGGTTTCAAGAAGATCTATTTCAAGAAGATCAGTTTCAAGAATATCGGTCTCAAGAATATCAGTTTCAAGAAGATCGATTTCAAGAGATTGGTTTCAAGGATCGGTTTTCTGAGATCGATTTCAAGGATCAGTTTCATGAGATTATTTTCAAGGATTGGTATCATGAGATCGGTTTAAAGGATTCGTTTACTAATTTATCATTCCTAGTTCATGTTTGATGTAATTCATTCACTCATAATTTAATGGTTTAGTGAATATATTAGCAAGCTAATGTTCAGTCCCAATAAACTCAAGAGTTATATCACCTTTTTTATAATGATATCTCAAAAAGTAATGTCTTACATCAACATGATTTGTTCTAGAATGATAAATTGGATTTTTAAAAAATTTAATAGCACTTTTGTTGTCACATTTTATGGGGATATGTCTAAATTGAAATCCATAGTCGAATAAGGTGTGTTTCTTCCACAAAATTTGTGCACAACAACTACCCGCATCAATGTATTCTGCTTCAGTAGTTGATAATGCAACTAAAATTTTCTTTTTACTACACCATGATATTAGTGACATTCCCAAAAAGTGATATGTTCTAGAGGCACTCTTTCTATATAACTTACATCCACCAAAATGAGTATCTGAATAACTAACTAAATCAAAATGTTTTTCTTCAGGATAGAACAATCCTAAACCAGTTGTATATTTGAGGTATTTGAAATTTCTTTTAACAGTATTTAAATGCGACTCTTTTGGGTTTGCTTGAAATATCACACACATACACACACTGAACATAATATCTGGCATACTAGCTCTTAAGTATAGAAAACTACCTATCATTCCTCTATTAGTAGTTTGATCAACTGATTTTCTATTTTCATCAAGATCTAACTTACATATAGAACTCATAGGAGTTTCACTACTCATAATGCTATCAAATCCATATCTTTTCAAAAGATATTTTGTGCAATTACTTTGATTTAAGATAATACCTTCTTTATTTTGAAATATTTTAAATCCAAGAAAATATTTAAGTTCACCTATTAAACTCATTTCAAAATGACTTTGCATTATGTTTGAAAAATCATTACATAATGAATTTTTAGAAGATCCAAAGATAATATCATCTATATATATTTGGGCTATTAAAAAATTATTTCAAAACTCTTTTTATAAATAAAGTAGGATATGCAAGTCCTTTTGTATGACCTTTAGAAATAAGAAAATTACTTAACATTTAATACCAAGATCTTGGATCTTGTTTCAAACCATATAAAGCTTTCGATAATTTGAACACATGATTTGGAAAATGTGGATTTGTAAAACTGGGGGGGTTGTTAAAAAAACATCCTCAATTATATAACCATTTAGGAATGAACTTTTTACATCCATTTGATAATGTTTAAAATTCATGTGTCCTACATAGGCAAGTAAGATTCTAATTGCCTCAAGTCTAGATACTGGTGCAAAAGTCTCTTCCTAATAAATTCCATATTCTTGATTATATACTTGTGCAACTAGTCTAGCTTTATTTCTAACTATATTTACAACTTCATCAACCTTATTTATAAACACCCATTTGGTTACTATGGTCAAAGTATCCTTAGGTGTATCTACAAGTTTCCAAACATTATTTCTTTCAAACTGATTAAGTTCTTCTTTCATGTCCATTACCCAAAATTCATCATTGATTGCATCATTGATATTTTTAGGTTCAAGTTGTGATAAGAAGGATTGATGTTCAGCCTGGTTTCTCAAGGAAGCTTTAGTTTGTGTTCCTCTATCTAAATCTCCAACAACAACATCTAAGGGATGATTCCTAAGGGTTCTAGTTGGTCTAGAGAAAGGAGGACTTCATATTTCAGGTTGGTTAGGTTGATCTGGTTCACTATGGTTAGGATCTGGAAAATTTCTAGAACTGGATGTTTTCATGGCATCCTTCACATGATGATTTGTGGTGTTATCATTAATGTTCAGATTGGACATAACCTCTTCAATATTTTCTAGTGAGGTCTTGGGCTCCTGTGGATCTACTTTATCAAACTTGATGTGTACAGATTCCTCCACACATTTGGTTATATTATTAAAGACTCTATAGGCTTTTTTGATGTAGAATATCCAAGAAATATTCCTTCATCACTTTTAGAGGAAAATTTATCTAAATTATCTTTAGTGTTAAAAATATAGACTTTACATCCAAACACATTAAAAAAACCTATTTGGGTTTCCTATTATTCCACAAATCGTAAGGAGATTTCTTAAGAATGGGTCTAATTAAGACTTTGTTTATTTTGTAACAAGCTGTATTAGCAAATTCATCCCCAAAATAAATGGGTAGATCATATTCATTAAGCATAGTCTAAGAAATTTCTTGTAAGGTTATATTTCTTCTTTCTACCACACTATTCTATTGAGGTGTCCTAGGCGTAGAAAAGTTATGATTATAGCCATTCTTTGAGAACAAAGATTCAAAATCTTGATTCTCAAACTCAGGAACATGATCACTTCTTAAAGATTTAATCTTAAGTCCACTAATATTTTCTACAGTCCTAGAATACTTGGTAATGTGTGAACATGCCCGAAAAAAGGTCCAGGTATACCTAGATAAATCATCTACAAGAACATAAACATAGTGCTTCCCATAGAGACATGAAAATTTATATGGTCCAAACAAGCCTATGTAAACCAACTCAATAGGTTGAGAAGTAGTTACTTATTTTTTGGGTTTGAAGGATATTTTATGTTCCTTTCCTTTTTGATAAGGATTACATACTTTATTTCCTGGAAACTCTAATTTGGGTAAGTCTATAACTAAGAATATTCTAGTTAACTTCCTAAGAGAGTGTATATTACAATTTCATAGTCTTCTATGCCAGATCCAAGAGTCTTTGTGAAAGGAATTTAGACAAGAGACATTCTATGCGGCTTGTGTGTCTAGATTTATAGCATAACCATTATCAGTTCTAAAAGCAGTAAATACTAAATTAATCTCAGCATGAAAAACATGGCATGAATTGTTTTTGAATTTTACATTAAATCCATCATCAAAAATTTGAGATATGCTAAGAAGGTTATACTTTAATCTATCAACATACAATACTTTATAAATTGAAATAGATTTAGGGTTACCAATCTGGCCTAGGCCGATGATTTTTCCTTTACCATTGTCGCCAAAAGTGACATGTCCTCCATAAATCTTGATAAGACTTTTAAAGCTTGAAAAATACCCTGTCATATGTCTGGAACAACCACTGTCCAAGTACCACAATTTTTTATAGGAGCTCTTTAGGCAGTTTACCTACAAAACAGTTTAACCAAGAAACAAATTTGGTACCCATATTTGTATGAGTACACATACATTAGTGATATAAGCCTTAGGAACCCACATCTGTCTTATGGGATTCCTATATTTCGAATATAGAGTATTTTAAAAATAAACTCTATTTGTTCATGAAGAATTAAAAACAGTAAAGGAATTTGTAGAACTGGAACTTGCTGTAAAATTCTTGTTTTTGAAACAAGTAGCAGATTTTCCAAACACGGTTACAAAATGTGATTTGGATAAATTCCTTTAACCTGGTTGATATCCTATCCTCGAAGTATAATTAAGAGATAGTTGTTTACCAAGAATTTGAGTAAGATTATTTTTTCCATTAGTAAAATTTTCCAAGTCTTTATTTAGTTGTTTATTAGATATTTTTACCTCATTGTTCTCTTTGAGCAGTTGAGCATTTTTATCCTCTTCAGTTGTAAGTTCAGATTTAGTAGTCACTGTAAGAGCATGTTGTTTCTTCAAAGATTTATACTTATCTTTCAACTCATTACAGGTTTCCTCTAACATGTTTCAATATTAAAATAGTTCATCATTTGTTATATTCTCAGCCTCACTTTCAGAATAATAAGAGTTATGTGCAGGAGAGTCTAAGGTTACTTCAGTTGTGTTTATCATAAAACACATATTAGCCATATCGTTCTCATTTTGAGAAGATCCAGATTCACTTGAGCTATCCTCAGAGTCACTCTAGGTGGCATTCATTGATTTCTTATACCTTATATCCTTATTTTCATACTTTTTGTTGTATTTCATCATTGGGAATTCAGCCTTTACATGTCCTTTCCTTTTATATTCATAACAGATTATATCTTCTGATTTATCATTTTTCTTCCAATCCTTTTTCCAATTTCCCTTATCATCGTACTTTACTTTTTAACTGGTCTTTTTGAAGAACTTCTTTTTACTATAGATTTTCTTGAATCGTCTAGCCAACCGGGCCATTTCTTCATCACTGTCTGAAGCAACTTCATCACTGCTTGAGCTTTCGATAGCAGCTTGAATTATCTCTTTATCTTTACTTTTGGATTCAGTTGTCTTGAAAGCTAAATTTTCTGTTGTGGTTCATCCTCCTCTTGATTTACCATCAATTATTCTTTGTATATCATTAATTTTCCAATCAATTTTTTCACTGACATTTTATCAATATCGCATGATTCTCTAATAGACACAGATGTTCCACACCATCTTTCTAGTAGGCATCACATAATCTGCATGATCTGCTCTTTGGCACTTACATCTCTTCCTAAAGAAATCATGGTATTTAAAATTTCATTGAACCTGAGATCCATATCAGAAATTAACTCGTCAGGTTTCATTATAAAGTCATCGTATTTGATAGTAAAAGTATTCAATCAAATTTTTTTAACATTAGATGTTCCTTCATGAGAACTACAGAGATTATCCCAAATTTCATGTTCAATTTTAGAAGAAGAAATATGGTTAAAATCTTCATCTCCTAGTGCACAATATAGAGAATTCATTTCTTTACAATTATTTTTATAAGAAATATTGGTAGGTTCATCCCAAGTGTTTCTATCGGTTTTAGGTATTGCATATTTACTTTCAATAGCAGTCCAGATTTCGAATCCCATACTTTCTAGATGTATTTTCATTTTAAGCTTCCACTAAGCATAGTTAGTTTCATTAAAGAAAGGTGTTCTATTGGTAGAATCTACTTCTCATATATTTTCCATGATAAAGGTTGTAAAATAATTTCAAAGAGATAAAAATTTAGAAATAACAGAAATTTTACGAACTTTGAAACACGACTATAATCACAGTTGACATGATTTGAAAAACGAATAATAACATTCAACATTCCTCTAATACCAAATGTTGGTTGGAGTAGATGACTCAAGAGGGGGGTGAATTGAACATCTATAAAAATTTCTGTTAAAATAGGTTCTTTAAAATAATATCCCGTTATTATAATAAAATCAAAGTCAGTTTGTAGTGAATATATAAAAGTCTTGACGGTTAAATTTGATTCTCATAAGATTGATTAGTTATCAGCTTTACCAATATAAAGATTAGTAAATTTTTTGAAACAAACCTACTGATTCAAAATAGATGTAAACACTTGCTAAACTAACTATAAAAGTTCAATTTATCTTAATTCCAAAAATAAAAAATAGATAAAAATATAAGATAAAAAGCACAACGAATTAGACAAGAGGTTCAGTCTCAGGCAGAGACTTAGTCCTCTCTACATGGTGATCACCCACCACCAAGTAGTTTATATTAATAACATTTTGATCTAAACCCTGGATATAGGTTCACAATATCACATAGGCTTTCCATGTCACACTTTACCTCTACCACAATTATTCATGGGGAAAAACAAATAAACAGATCTCGTAGGATCTCTTCCACAGTTCTACGTCAGATAAAACTATAAGAAGAGATTGGGAGTGAGGATATTTTATTATCCTCAAGTTTAGCTCATGAGATAGTTTGTGATATTCAAACAAATATACACACTGATCAAAATAGTAATTATAAGAACACAACAGAGTTATGAGAGAGAATTGAGTTTAGAATTCTTTGTGTGTTGTGAAGTAATGCTCTAGATTCAACGGATGTTGAGGAAATGATATTCAAGTCCTCTTCTGAAAGTTGTCTTCAAAACAGAGTTCCGAAGATTATTGTGAAAGAGTTCAGCTCTTCTTTATGAGGATGTTCAGAAAGCTCTAGTAGCTAGTTGCAGGGTGAGATAAATCTTTGAGTTTCTCTCTCTTTCAATATTCTGAGTTCACGCAGTCTATATTTCAGCGTGTTCTTCAAGCTCTATGTGTATCTGTATATCTATGTGTCTCCATCTATTTTGAGCTATGATTGATGTCCTTTTATACTTGAAGATCCTCTAGTCAAGAAATCACCGCACGTGCATGTACCTCATACTATCTATGGATAGTCATACATACAACATTAAATAATATCAAAAACATTAATTTTTATAAATACGACCTTTAGAAATAAATTTAAATTAATAAAATTGAAACAATTATTTATTACTATCGGTGAGTCATATTCGGTCTGTTTTATTCGGTTTGGTAACATCGGTCCTTCATCTTTGGTGTGTTGACTTCGGTGTGTCATCCTCGGTTTATCAACTTCGATGTGTCAACTTCGGTCTGTCGACTTCGGTGTGTCGACTTCAGTCTGTCAATCTTTGGTCTGTCAAACCTTGGTCTTTCAAACTTCTTTATGTTGACTTCAATGTGTCGACTTTAGTCTATCAATTTTTGGTCTTTCAATCTTTGGTCTGTCTAACTTCGGTCTATCAAACTTTAGTGTATTGACTTCGGTGTATCAAACTTCAGTATGTTGACTTTGGTGTGTCGAGCATCGGTGTGTCGAACATCGGTGTGTCGAACATCAGTTTCAGGGAACCAAAAAAGGTTACGAAGTGTCTATCTTACACAAATCATTACAAGACTAAGTGTTTCCAAATGTACATGTATAAATACACTTGTAAACATATTTATTCATGAATATAGGTTATTGACTTATATAAGTATATTTTTCTGTATGAAAAAATTGATTTACTTAGAGATATTAAAATGATATGAAAGAGTAGAATCTATATATTGAAATTATTTGTGATTATGAAAACTACAAAATCATAGAGGGTCCAACACTATTTGAAACATTACACTTTGATAGTCTTGGAAGTGGTACTTGAATTATTATTATCATTCCATGTATTATGTTTTATCTACATATTCCATAATTCTGTGATAATATGATTTCGTTTACCCATATCATGTTTCCATGATTATGATTACCCTCGTAATTATATATGGATTTTATATTAGTTATTCATGTTCCTTACTTATATTACCATTCCCATATGTTTATCATACACCCACATATGATATTTGATTATTTTCTCTTATGTTTTCCGTAATTAAAAGTTTTATCCAACCCTTCCCATGTTTTCAATTTCACATTTTATGAATAATAGTATCACACATTATATTTCTATACATATAGCATGTGTGGAAATTTTTTTGGAGATGTTAAAGTCTTATTATGGATTGAGTAGTTTCTCATATTATGGGAAAATTTCTTTTTATACAATGAAAATGAGTTTCTAGTTATTTTTTATCATATTACTCTATAATACTGAACCTAATTTTTCATAATAATATATTTAATCAAAAATTTAATTTATTTCCTATGATTAAAAATTAATTTGGTCAAGGAAATCATAGTTGGTATAAGAGAAGGATTTAGATAACATCAGAGGTTAAGAAGATATTTATGGATAATTTCTGGTTTGATATGATATGATTGATTATAATTTCCATAGTAAATATAAAAATTTATCTTATTTGAGGTAAAATTTCATGTATTGGGAACTATGATAAGACAATAGTAGTGAAAACCCAATGGTTAAGTCTGCTTATATATAACATAATGAATTCATGGGATGTATTGTGTTTGTTTTTTTCTATCAATTTAACCCATTCATGGGTATTAAAAATGGATTCATACTTTAGAATATACGTACCAATGGGTAATAACCCCAAAAATGAAGGATTTTATTTTATCTTTATTTTTACATGGTTTAAAATACTAAGGCCTAACTATAATTATATTTTGACAATCCTGGGGAATATTCTTTTGTAAATATTATGCTCTTTACAAACCACTATTATGGATTTATTCATTAGTTAATTTAAGGTATTTTATTAATAATTATGAGATTACTCAAATTAATGTAACCTATGGATAATTAATAATGATATAGGTAAAACTAAAAGTGTGTTTTATTAAACTAATTGAGATCTAGTTTAATGTGATAATACCATAATATATGACATCTTCATGATAAATTTTCCAAGTGTACTATTAATGATAATAATTATTTAACATTAAATTTTGGTCACATAGGTCAACCCCTTTTGTTTTAATTAATGGTCAATTCTAGAAGGAACCTTGGTTTAAAGGGAGAACATGGCGAATAACTCACTATAGAACCCATATGAATAAAATCTAGAATGAAAAACCTTGTGATTATTCCAAACAAACAATCATGAAATTTGATTAACATTGAAATGATATACTTGTTACTATACAGACCAATTAAGAGAATGATAGAGTCATGTGGATGTTCATTTGATAAGGGTGATGATTGAATGAAGATTAAGCTCCCCACATGTAAAAAATGTGGAAAGAAGTATACAAAAATTTCCTTAATGGTGCATGTTAATATTAAAATTGTGGTGATAAATTCCATCAAACTAAAACATGTGTGGGAAAGATAAAATCTATAGAAAACTATTTTTTCAATTTCATGGAAATTGGAAATTTTGAAAATTAATTCCCCAATAAAATTGATAATGAGACAAATAGTCACCAACAACCACTTTTCCAATGAGAATGAAGAAAATAATATTAAACAACAACTATTGAAGTATAAAGTGAAATTTTAGTCTATATTTTTTATATCTTATAGCTTTTATGTTTTACCCTATTATATATATCAAATTATCAATAAAAAAGTAGGTGGAATAATAATTATATTGCTATTATAGGTATATTCATCATGGTTTGTGGAATATTCTTGTTGTGGATTTATCACTACTTCTCTTATTAGGATTCTATTAGGAACATACTATCTCATTGAAAACGGGCTCATTTCAATGTGCATAAAGGAAAATCATGCATCACATCCTAAATCAACAAAAGATTAAATACTTGTGTATGGTCAATTATGAGATCCCTATGGAAATTAATTCCATCATATGAGTTTTAAAATTTTAGGGACACAATTTGTATTGGGGGGGGGGATGTAATGGTATAATATTTTTATATATTTTTTCCAGTAATTATGAAAAATATGGTTGAATAAGTGATCCACATGTAAAATATAACTACAATGAAATTGTGATATGTTTATACTATTAAATCCCAGACATTTATTAATTAGGTATGAATGGGAGTAACCAAATTATGAAATATATTAAATTAGATATATATATATATATTATATTTTATAAAAATGTACTCAATTCAATATTGTGTTTAGGAATGTATATTTTTATACATTATAATTTTTATTAAAGAAATATATGATTTAAATTCATTATGTTAATAATATATTTTATTCATTTATTAATGGTGGATTTATTAGTGTTTTATAGAGATTATGAAAACCCAGTATTTATAAGATTTGATTACTATAAATTTTTTTCCATTTTATTTTATTATTTTATCAAAAAGTTAATAAAGAAAATTCTATAAATTTAACTTTACTAAAAAAAATTCAATTTGGGAGGTATAATTTTAATATTATATTAAGATGAATTTGTATATTTTTTGTAATGAACTAATGTTTTATCAAGGCAATTAACTTCATATAATTATGTATTATACTATAATCACATAATATTTCATATAGAACACAATAAAATTTGTATAAATGAAGACTGGGTGAAATAAAAGTTATCTCTAGAATTTAATGAACTCATATCGATGAAATAATAACTTCACCTTTTGGAATAACAATGTGACCCTTATGAATAGAAAAATGTAAAATATAATAGTAACATCTCCATGGAAGTTATAAATTTTTTTCCATCTTTTAAGTGCAAATATGATATAATTATACCATAGTATAAATAAATAAATATTTATAAAATAACAATTAAGTGTGGGTATTTTTTTAATCAATTATATTTAATTAAAATTTCATTATTAATTTTATAATATAATAAAAAATTTATTTTCATAGATTTATTTATAATTTAATTTTTTTTGTAATTATAAGGTAATTTTATGAGACCTCATGTAATTTTCCAATGTGTTATTAAATCTGTTATAATTTCAAAACCGGTATTTCTAAATTATTTTATGATTTCAATTAAATAATAAATTTTTATATTTATGAAATTGGTTTCATAAAATGGAGTTCATTTTTGAATTTTATGCATCTAAAAATGGATGAGGTGATTTTTTGTAATTTTTCCTAAAATACATGATTTTTTGAATTGTAAAATATGATAATTTATGGTACAAAAACATTATATGTTAAATAAAATATTTATTGAGTTATGGCTCGTGTAATCCCTATTTTTTGAACTCACATGATCTATATAATATTTATAGTCTCAATAATCAAAATTATTTCTTTTATTGATAAAAACAATAAACTATTGAATTAAATGTTGAGAAAAGACCCCACTCCTCTACTATAAATACAACAACTCATTACCTATTCTCCTCACACATATAAAGAATTGGTCCTTGTACAAATTAAAAAAATATCACTACTCAATCCTATCCCCCACATCCAGGTTCTTTTTGTCTTAACAAAATACAAAAACCCAATCCCTCATGGAGGCTCTCAATAGGAATGAATCAAGAGGAAAAACACTTTTCCATTTTCTTTCAATTTATTTTCAAGTCATTTTACTATCTTTTCTATTATCACATATCCTCATAAAAAAGGTATGAAGGCTCCATTCCCTTACACATACTATAATTTTGTTATGTTAATGGAATAATTCATCATCATCACTCCTTTCCCATCCTTTTATTCTAAAAATGACAATACTAACCAAGATGTGTTAATTGATCACATTCAAGGATGACAAGTTTTCCATTTCTATTGTGGTCATCATGGATTGTCATGAAACCATTTTTATGGTTGAAATAGAATATAATTTATGTGTTATACCTTATACAATGTTCTATAAAAACTTTGTACTCATGATATTAATTTATAAAAAAATTAGTTCTTTGTGATTGATAAATAACCAAATTATTCGTAGCAATTATCATTAATGTATTACATAGTGATTCATCCTCACTCCAAATAACCAAATGAACATTGAAACCATGTAATATTATGGATTTTAACTAATAAAATATAACTTCAATTATATAAAACCATCATAATATTACATTATTATCATTACACGTATAAAAGTAAACTGATCAAGAAATCCAAGGAAAAAATGCTTCCAAACATTAAAATTAAACCTATTAACCCATAAAGAAGTAAATGAATGATCATAATAAGGTTATACAAAATCAATTAAATTTGAAATAGGATCATGAATTTTCAATTAATTAATCTAATTTGATTATCCGGGACATTAATACCAAGGGAAGATCATCTTCGGACTTAAGGTATGGGATTCTACCCGAACATCTATTATTCATTCAGGTTATTATCAATGTCTTTTTACAAAATTAAATTCTCTTTTATTTTTATGTAAATATTATAATTTCTATAAATATGTTAAAAAATAATTTGTTATGATCCATTCATCCTTATTTTTTAAGGATATATATGTTTTTAAATGATTTCCATCTGAATTATTTCCAATAAGCAAGCCCGATTTAAGGGAACTTCCCGAACACTTACTCATTTTCATGTGAATTAAATTATATATTTTAAGATGAAATTATTTTTATAAAACCACTAATTTTATTGTAAAACCATTCTTCGTTCACTTTTGGTTGAATATAAAATATTATTCTCTTTTTTTATTTTAAATGATCTTTGATATTTTCCTTAAACCACACAAAAATATTTTATATCTAAGGATTATTAAACCCATTTTTTAAAATTTATTCACTTAAATTTTTCATAAACTATCATGATAAATTCTTATTTTATTTTATGAATGTCCATTTATGATTTAAATTATTTCTTTCACAAACACCATTGTGATAATCTCTTTTGTTATGCCTTTTGACAAGATTATGATACTTATTCCCTACCACGTGTAACGATTGTGATTTGGTAAGACTAATTATGAATGATTATTTATGTGGAAAGCATATTTAGGAACATTTTATGATGGTTGAAAAAATATATTGCTCAAATGAAATGAGTAATGTTTAGTCTCATGATATGTTATGTGCAATGATCTTGGTGGTTAGCCTTGACTGATGCTCTACGTGAAACGGTCTTGGTGGTTAACCTTGAATTGTGATCCTCTATGAGAAACAAGTGTGAATCCTACTAAAGTAATGCATTATTTTTCTACCACATTACTATGATTCCATGATTATATCATCCGATGTTATATATTATAGGATTCCTTATGTTTAATCATATATCATGCCTCTTTATATCATTATGTTATTCCTTCTAACCCATGTGATAAGATTTGTTCTTAGGATTATTAATTTATTTTAATTTCATTTCATCCCTTTGTTCATTTTATCCCAAGGTTATTCTGTGAAAATTTAGTGGCTCAATGGAATTTATGATCACTTTATAATAATTAAATAAAGAAAGGTTTAATTTAGTCCCATGTTTTTAGGTTTATGTACATTGTCTTCCAATATAATTGACTCTATGATCCTTGGCATGTAATTTTTAATTTAAATACATTTAAAATCATGTAATTATATGTATAAAATTATAGGGTCTCTATTGTTGTTATTAGAGGATTGTCTAGTTATTTTTTAGATTGGAAATTATGAACATTAGTGAGAACCTATTGTATAAGACAAAGTATATGAAAGAATCCCTAAACTTTTATACATATAGAGTAGGTGGTTTATCAAGAAAATACATCCCATTCTGGTCACTACATGTGTTCATGGTTGTATCACAAAATTACATATGAGTGAAATCACTAATAAGGTGTTCTGGGCCTGATTTTGTGTAACCTGGTACACATTAACAAGACTTACTACGCACTTGTTTTGAAACTACCAAGGGATATGGTTTGGTAAATTCATAAGCTCATTAAAAAACATTATTAAGGGAATGAAAAAGATCCCATAAGAATATATGTTATGAAATAGATCAAGGAAAACCTAGATTTGAACCAATGGAATCTCAAGTTAGGATATAATTTTTGTTTACATGTTTATCCATTTATGTTCAATGTTTCCTTTTAGGCTTATTATCTAAGTATTAAATCCCCCTAATGTAACTTTAATTTATCAATTAATATAGGTAAATAGAATAACACATGAACAAAATCAATGTGACACGGAATGTTAAGATTTCCCTAATCATATGCCAAAAATGTTGGGAAAGGGTACTCAAGACATTCTGACAGTACTCACTCAACTGGCTCAAGTCATGAATAATAACATGAATCATGTGGAATGCCATCCTTCTCCAAAGAAAGAGAAATTTGACATTGAATCCTTTATTCCACAAACTCATCCCATGTTTAGTGTATATTATGATCCCCTACTCCTGAAACTATGTATTATGTCTATTGAAAATATATTCAATGTTATCCACTGCTTAGAAGAAGGAAAATTATTTCTAGGGATGTATCTTTTTGATGGGGTAGCTGATCAGTGAGGGACACTGATCAGATATTTTATTTTAAGAGGAAATGTATTCTAGTGATTGGGAGGAATTGATGAAAATGTTTTTAAATAAATATTTTCCATGAACCCTCCATTCTAAAATAGAATGAGAGTTCCTTAGACTTAAGTAGAGGGAAGATGAGTCTATCATGACGTATGAAGAAAACATTACATGGCTAGTAGGTTACACCTCCCATTTTTTCATTAACACCAAAATAAAGGTGGATCTATTATTTAGAGGAAAAATGATAAGCCTATGAAAAGAATTCATGACCCTAGACACCAAATGTTTTGAGGAGATTATCTGTTGTGCCCTTAATGTTGAAATAGTGATCATAGACTCTCAGGGGTCTCATGGGCCCAATGAAAAAAAAAGTGGAAAATGGATTCTAATATAATAGGTTTGTATAATAAATACCATGGTGTAAAAAATAATAAAAATATCGTGTGTCAAAATTATGGGAAGAAACATCCTGAGAACTATCTAAAGTGAACTAGGAACTGCTTAAAATGTGGAAGAATGTAACATATGGAAAAGAAATTTCAAAGGGATATGAATAATTTCACTAACGTGGAAGAGGAAAGGAAGGTTCATATCAAATCTCATCCAGTAGTGCAGTGTTTCAATTGAAAAAACATTGGGATTATGCGAACAATTTCCCTATGCCAAGATTTGTTAGAAGAAATAAATAACAACCTCCAAGGAAACTATGAACAGATTATGCTATCACTACTGTTGAGGTGGAGCCAGACAACGATGTGGTGATAAGTATGATGGTTATTCATTCATGAACAGTGAGTATACTATTTTATTCTAGTTCTATGAAATCCTTCATATATTTCATGTTTTTTATAAGTATTAAAAAAACACCTCAAAATATGGAGGTTGAGCTATCTGTGAGTTTAGTGAATGGGGAAATTGTTGCATCCAATGTTTCTAATTACTCCCTAATAAATGTGTGTGAACTTAACCTCCCAAAAAATATTCCGATACTCACTTTTGTGGAGTTTGATTCTAGTTTGGTAATGGATTAAATATCATTATATAAATCCAATATCAATATTTAGGAAAGGGAGATCACTATTCACATCCTGAAGCATCCTCCAATACTGTACATGTGTAAGGAGGAAGATGGATCTCCTTCAGAATCATTGTATCAAGTATGGATATTGTTTTATAATGATTAGGAATATCATTCTCAAATGATTGAGACAAATGAGAGAATTATTCTTGAAAAATTCCCACCACGATAGATTACACTAATGTATTCCATAAAGAGTTGTCTGGTCTTCCTCTAGATTGAGAGGTTGAGTTATAAATTGAAATTATTCTTGTATCTATACCTATATCACAGAAAAATTATTGAATGGACACCATTGAGATAGAAGATTTGAAGAAGCAGTTAGAGGAGAATCTGGGGAATGGTTTTATATGCCCAAGTGCTTCACCATGGGGTTCACCAGTCCCCTTTATTAAGAATAAGGATAGATAAATGCACCTGTATATTGATTATCATGAGCTCAATAAAATCACAAAAAATAAAAAGTATCCCCAACCTTGGATAATAGAATTCTTCGTTCATCTACATGGGGTCAATTATTTCTCTATGGTAGATCATCAGTCCGTATATGACCAATTAAAGGAGAGGAATGAAGATATTCTCATGAATCTCTTTTGAATGAGATATAGGAACTATGAGTTCATAGTGATGAACTTAAAACTCACTAATTCAACATCAATTTTCATGTATTTAATTAATAGAGACTTTAGATATTACCTCGAAAAATTTGTGATAGTAGTTGTCAATGATATTCTAATATACTCCAATAGCAGAGAGGAACATGATGAATTTTTAATACTATAATGAAGACTTTGCGAAGGGAGAAGGTATATGAAAAGCACAGTAAATAGTAATTCTAGATAGAGGAAGTATAATTATTGGGGAATGATATCACTAGAAAAGGGATATATATGTGGACCCTTCCATGATAAAGGGAATCGAAGAGTGAACTATGACAACATCCATAATGAAGATCTGTAGTTTCCTTGGCCTGAATGAGTATTACATATGATTTATGAAGAACATATTCAGATATTATAACCTAATTAAAAAAACTATCGGGGAAGGGAGTGAAGTTTTTTGGGACACAATAATGTGGGGAAAGCATTATGGAGCTCAAAAAGAGGCTTATCATTGCACAAGTACTCACATTCTTGAAAAGTGGAAACCTATTTGTGGTGTAAAAGAATGCATAAAAGAATGGATTAGGCTGTTTAATGATGAAAAATGATAAATTGGTATCTTGTGACTCACAGAAATTGAAAGACCCTAATAAAAACTATCCCACGCATGATCTAGAGTTGGTAGTTATTATCTTTGCATTGAAATATGGTAGTATTATCTCTATGGGGAGAAGTGTGAGATATATACTAATCCGAAGAGTGTCAAATATATATTCAAAAAAAAGGAGCTTAATATGAACCAACAAATATGGTTGGATTTTATCAATGATTATAACTACTCAATCCACTTTCATCATAGTAATGAAAATAAGGTAGAAGCCTCTCAATGTAGTAAGGCTCCTTCATATTTATCAATGATGAGAACTGGAAAGGATCCAATCTTTATCAAATTTCATGGTATTGACATGAGAATCATTAAGATAGGAAAATCATCAATCCTATCTCAAATTATTTCTCAACAATCCTTGATGGATAAAATAATGGATTCTCAAATAAATGATATTGAAATTACAAAAAGGGTTGAAGCTATCAGAAATGGAAAATCCTATGAGTTCAAGGTCAATGAGGATAGATTCATAAGATTGGGGTCACAATTATTTGTACCATATTATCAAGATATAATGAATGACCTTATTAAATGATGAACATAGATTAACCTTCTCTATTCACTCAGGGAGAACCACGATGTATCGAAATCTGTGGGAGAACAATTGGTTGGACAATATGAATAAAGAGATCGCTAAGTATACATCAAAGTTACTAGTATGTTAGAAATTGATTGATAAAAAGAAAAATTTCTAAGTGGCCGATGCAACCACTACTCATACCAACATAGAAGTGGGAGAACATTACCCTGGAACTTGTCATTGGACTTCAAAAGAAATCTATAAGAAACATTGTGATATGGGTTCTCTGGGACCGTCATACAATGAAAGATCACTTAGTCACAGTTTGATAGGACTTATCACTAGATCAACTTGGAAGGATATACATCAAAGAGGCAGTAAGGCGGCTCGATGTACCACTATCAATTGTATCTAATCGATATCTAAGATTCACCTCAATGTTCTGGAATATTTTCAAACATGCTCTATTCACTAAGATAAACTTCATTACGTCCTATCATACTCAAACTGATGGGAAATTTGAGAGCATGATTCAGGAAATGGAATACATGTTGGGAGAATGATCTATGGACATAAATGGAGTATGTGACCAACAAATTCTTCTGGTTGAGTTATCTTAGAATAATAATTTCTACTCAATCCTCTGGATGGAAACACATTAAGACCTTTATGAGATATGGTGTAGAGAACCAATGTGCTAGGATGGTGTCGGTGATCATAAGATGCTAGCACCAAAAATGGTTGAAGAAATATTAGAGAAGGTGAAAACCATTCAGTATCACATAAATGCGTCCCAAAGTCTATAGAAGAGTTATGAATATAGTCATCAATGGGACCATGAGTTCAAATTAAGAGAAATGGTATTTATTTACATATCTATATGGAATAAGGTCATGAAATTTTTGAAGAATGAAAATCTAAGTCCTAGTTACATCTCCCCAATTGTGATTCTTGATCACATCACAATCTTGGCCTATCGACTAGCACTTCCACCTATAGTGACTATATTACATGATGTATTCCACCTGTCCCTCTTAAGGATGTACATACAGGATCCTTCACATGTACTTTATTAAAAGGTGGTACAGTTAGAGTATGATATTTCTTATGAGGAGAAGACAGTATAGATCTTGGATGGTATGGATAACTTTATACGCAACTATACTAATCACCTGCTCAAAGTACTATGGTATAACCCTATGTGTTAAGAGGAAATATGGGAACTAGAGGATGCGACTAAGGAAAAGTACCCACACCGATTTAATCTTAGCTAGTAAAACAAAATTTCAAGTTTGAAATTTCATAAGGGGTAAAGAATGTAATGACCCAATGTTTTACCAATTGAATTCCATTATTATAAATATGTATTATATTATAATCACATAATATTGCATATATAACACAATACAAGCTTTATAAATAAGTACAAAGTGAAATAAAATGTATCCTTAGAAGTTAAGGAACTCATACCGATGGAATAGTAACATTATCTTTGGAATAGTAATGTGAACCTTAAGAATAGTAAACTGACCTATTCAAAATAAACTCACCAATGAAGGTATAAATATTTTTTTATCATTTTATATGTTTCATATGATATAATTATATCATAGTATATGTAAATAAGTATTTTTGAAAAAATTAATTCTGTGTTTGTATTTTTGTATCTCATGTATATTTAATTTCAATTTCATGATTAATTTAATAATTTAAAAGAAAATATATTTTCATAAATTGTATTCATAAATTCTTATTTTAATGTCTTATGATTATAAGATATGTTTACGAGACCTTAAGTAATTTTTCAATGTGTTATAATATCTGTTATAATTTTAAAATCTATATATTTCAGGTTAAATATGATTTTAATTAAAAATTATGTTTTGCATATTTAGGTAATTATTTTCATAAAATAGAGTTCAGTTTTGAATTGTAAATGTCGAAAAATGGTAATGTTAATTTTTTGGGATTTTTTTGAAATAAATGATTTTTTGGTGAATAGTAAAATACAGTAATTTAAAGTATATATATTATGTGAAAAATATACTATTTATTGAGTCACAGATTATGTAAGTACAATTGGGAATAAATTTCATGATCTATTCACTATTTTTATTCTCATTAATTATCATTATTTCTTGTCTTGAGGAAAATAATTAAGTAATGAATTAAATATTGAGGAAACACCTCTCTCCTTCACTATAAATACCACCCCTCACCACCTCTTCTCCTCACACCTCTAAATAATTGTGCCTCGACCAAATTATGATCAAGTATATTCCCAAACCCTTACCCACATCCAATAGATTTTTTTCTCAACAATGGACCCAAAACCAATCCCTTAAGGATGCTCTCAAGAGGAAGGAATGAAGAGGTAAAACCCTTCTATGTTTTTTTAGTTTTTTTCACGTTCCTTTACATTCTTTTCTATCATCACCTATCCTCATCAAGAAGGTATGAAAACTCTAGTACCTTAAAAAACTAAAATTTTGTTATTATAATGGCATAATTCACCATAATCTATCATTTCCCCTTCTTTTATACTAAAAATGAAAACACCAACTGAGATGTGTTAATTGGTCACATTCAAGGACAATGAGTTTTAAATTTCTATTATCATCTTCAACGCAGGTCATGAAACCATTTTTATGGTTGAAAAAGAATATAATTTATTTATTATACCATATTTAAAGTATTATAATCATTTTTTACTCATGATATTGATTTATAAAACAAAATGATTTCATTGTGATCGAAAAACCGCCAAATTTATCCTAGAAATTATAATTAAAGTTTTATAAAGTGATTAATCATCACTCTAAATAAAAAAATGAAAATTATAACCATGTAATATTTTTGATTTTAACTAGTAACATTTAACTTTAATTCTTTACAACTATCCTCATATTACATGATTATTCCATACATGTATAAAAGTAAACTGATCATGAAAACCAAGGAAACAAAAACACATACAAATAATGAAATTTTACATCATAACCCATAAAAAAGAACATGTATGAAAATAATAAGATTATACAAAATATTTTAAATGTAGAAGTTTTTTTGGAATTATTAATTAATGAATCTAATTTTATTATCTAGAATAATAAGATCAAGGGAAGAACACCTTTGGATTTATGGAAAGGGATTCTAACAGAACCTCCATTATTTCTTCAGGTTATTCGTACTCTAATTTTACCAAATTTAAATTCTATATGATTTCATTTACATGATATAAATAGAATTTATATTTTCCAAAATCATGTTTTAAGATCCATTCATCCTTTTTTTCAGGGATATGAATGTTTTTAAAGGATTATCTTCTTAATTCATCCTGATAAGCATGCTTGATTTAAGGAAACTTCCCAAACTCTTACCCATTTTATTGTTCCATACATAACCTATTTTAAGCCATAATTATTATTATAAAACCAATAATTTTATTAAGAAAACCTTCTTGGTTAACATATGGTTTTATATAAATGATTATACTCTTTCCTATTTTAAATGACCTTTGAATGTTTCCACAAACATCAACAAAATATTTTATTTCTAAATTACTTAAATCCCATTTTATTTCATGTATTAACTTAATTTTGTCTTCACCTATCATTATTTATTCTTATTTTAACTTATGAATGATCAGTAATGATTTAAATCCTCTCTTCCATGGACACCATTATAATAATACCTTATGTTATCCCTTTTGAAAAGATTATGATACCCTATCCCTACCATGGGTAACCCTTATGTTTAGGTTTAATTTATTATATATGATTATTTATGTGGAAAATATATTCATGACCATGTTATTATGGGTGCACCTAGATAGTTCCCCAATGCAATGGGTAATGTTTTTTATCATGATTCATTACGAGAAACGATATTAGTGGTTAGCCTTGAATCGTGCTCCATGTTGAACGTTATTTGGGGTTAAACTTGACATGTGATCCTTTATGTGCAACGAGCTTGGATCATGCTAAAGACATGTTTTTTGTTTCTACCATATTACTATGATTCCATGATTATATAATACCACATTCTAAATGTTATTATTCCTTATGTTTAATCATATATCATGCATCTTTATATCATTATGTTATGCCTTCTAACCCATGTGCTAAGCTTTATTCTTATGGTTATTCCCTTAATTGGATTTTAGATAATCCATTTATTCATGTTATACCTAGGTTATCCTTTGATGATGTATGACCATAAATAAAATTAGGATCACTTTATGAAGATTAAATAAATAAATGTCTTATCTAGTCCCATGTTCTCAGTTTTATGTAACAAGTCTTCACAGAAAATAGACTTAATGACCCTTGACACGTACTTTGACATTAAAATACATTTAAAATCATTTAATGATATGTGTAAAAGTCTTAGATCGCTATATTTTTTCTAGAATGGTTTTCCTAGGTGAATTGTGACATATACCATATTTTTATATAACACAACATTTATGAAATCATTTGTATATATGTATATAGTTTGAATTCAGGAAAGCTTTTTCCTATGAAAAAATAACTATGTTTAAGTGAATTTATGATCTTTTAAATGATTATTTATTTTAAAAACCCAGATATGTTTTTTTAAACTCATGTTAAAAGAATTAATTTATATAAATACATTATATAGTTTTTAATTTAAAAATAATATTTTCACTTATCAAAATTTTACCAAATTAAATATATTTCAAATAAATTCATTAGCTTGAAATTATGTAATATGAACCATTTTATTTTGGGAAATAATTGTTCTATTAACTTACATAAAACTAGTTACCATGGTAAAATCTAAAATGGTTAATGAAAAAAACATAATGGTAATGAGTTGGAAACATGTTGATAACAAGAATGTGAATGGATCATTGAGGAATAGATCAACCTTATATATTCAACAATATATTATTTTCCATTTTTTTAGATACATTCTTGGAGAGTGTATTATTATTGTTGAAAAAAGAATATTTACAAAAATTACATCACTTTTTAGTTATATAAAGGGAATTCCACTCCTCATTTACCCTAAAAAACCCCCTATTGTTTCAGCACAAAACCTACCCAATACTATTATACAAATTTATAAAAACAATAAATAGATTATTTTATTATCAAAATAATATCACTACTATGAATAATTCATTTGAAAATGAGATAATACTAGAAGTGAGGAATAATACTCAATCCACCGCTTCCTCATTTCTATATCATCATGTGAACTTATTATTTTTCTAGATAAATTAAACCATATTAAAATGATAAAATCAGTAAAATTATAATATTTTTATTTTATTATAATATAGTTACATGAATTAAACACAATCAACTTTTATATTAAAAAATGATAACATGAATTGACCATAAATGTGTACTACCACCACCATGAAGTGACATGTTCATTTTCCATCCACTCCAACCATTTATGTTATAAAAATTTAATTTAATATATAATTAAGATAACTATAAATTCTTTATGATTATGAAATTATAAGCCATACTACATTTATTTTCTATTCTATGTAAAATTAATGCATCATCTATGTCTATGTGTGGATTACTACATCCATGGAATGGTGAGTTCTATTTTCCATTACCAAAACACATGGATGGATTTATTAATGTGTTTAAAGGAAAAAATTTGAGTTTTATGTAATTATTTTGTTTTTAAGAAAAATTTAATAACCCATTAATGATATAAACAACAATAAATTCTTATAAATTAGACTTCTTAAAAGTAAACACAATATGAGAAAAATGGTTTTTTTATTATAAGTAATGGATTTATAGAAATTATATTATCCTTTTATTAGTTACAAATTTTGATGTATAACACATATAAAAACTATTTAAAACCATTATACTTCAATTATAAGGATATTACCACCTAACCACTTTATAAACATCCATTAAATTAAGATATGTTTTTTGGGTCAGTTTGACTAACCGAATAAACATTAATATCAAATGATGTAATTGATGAATATGAGAACATTAAAGCAAATTATATATAACAAGAATTATTAGATAACAAATTTATATTTTTTATAGGTAAATTATTTATTAAAATAATAAATAATGATACCACCTTCAATTTGTTATAAATCACTCAAACATTATTGTCTATGATTTCACCTTTAATGATCTTCATCAAAAATAAAATGGAATTAAATTTTAAAATCATGAATAATTATAAATAAATAATTATATTAATTTTAATGATCTAGTAATTTTGACCTTTTGGAAAATAATAAATAATTTCCTGTTATGAAACTAGTTATAAATGATCAATATTACTCACAAATGATATTGAAAATATGTTAAAAAAAATTAAAATACATATAGATAACAAATACAGATGAAGTTTATAAATTTTAATAGTTAGGAGTAACAATTTTAAATAATTAATTAATCTATTTAGGTTTTCTCTGAATTTATTATAGAATATTCAATGATATCTCGATAAAGTTCTTGGGAATACATCTCAATCCCTCTTCATTGAGGTATGCTTTGATATTAAGAACCCATATTTATTTGTATGGAGTAACTAATACCTAATTTATTTTTAATATAAAAATTATTATTGAATCTGAATATTTTACTTCCATTCATGATACTCTTTTTTGTGGGATACGATTGATATCTTCCCTAAAATAGAAAGGGTTTTTTAACTCAATTGGATTTATTGAGTTATAATATTTTTCCTTGATCTCCATCATTCATTTCAAATGGTATAACTTATTATTGTATTTCTAAGATCATTTTTGTTTCAATTATTTATTATTGATTATATTTCTACTTCATGAGAATGAAACTATGAATAAAATAATTCTAATCCCCTTAAACAATGATTTCCACTTAATACACATTATTTCCCATATCTCAAATATCCTAATTTTTAATTTGAAACATAATTACATGTTATCTCATTTGGAAATCATGTTTCAATTATTAAAATTTCAAAATAAATTTGTATCATCATTTTTAAGATGTGGTATTTAAATATTTGTGTCATTAAAAAATAAAAATGGAACCTTTGTATTTTTTATTACAAGATAACTGTCACCTATAAGAAACGTTTTTCACCATTAATAGATTTTAAAAAAATATTTTTTTATTAAACCCATCATAGAATAATTAAAAACTAAATAAAAATAATAAGAATTTTCCATAATTAAAATATCGTATTTTTATTTCAAAAATTGTCACATATGCAGTTCATTTTTTACTACTCCTTGATGTAGTTATAGGTTTTGATTTATGGTATTTATAATTATTATACTTCATCCATGGTTTCTTTTCCTTATGTGACACATATATGCATATACATATTATGACAATATTATTGGTAGTCCTATAATTATATATCCATAAAATATATTGGTTAATGATTTACATATCATTATATGTTTCAAATAGGATTAGGGAGTGATCTAATACATTATTGTACTTTCTTACCAATGTTTTTGTGAATAGGGAGTTAACCCAATATATAATGGGAAGGTTTACACACTGATAGTCTAGGAAGTTATCCTTAACATATTCTTGTGAATTCCTAGGTTATATTTTTGTAACATATTCCATGATTCCAGGTTCTTATTATTTAATTTCCTTATTTATTATTTCCATGATTAATATAATCCAGTTATTTGGGTAGGAAATATATATTATATATTCAAAATATTCAATTAAATTCTCATTCCCATATGTTGATATTTTTTTATCATTTTATCATTGATTTATATCATAGTAATTTACCATTTCTGAGTATTTGAGATCACCCCTTATTATATTTCTATTTCCTCTGGTTATGAAGAAAAATATTACACATGATATTTAGAAAAAATGAACTAGTTTTTATAATTTTTGGGATACATCAAAAAGTTATTATGGATTCTATAGTATCTATTATATTTGGAAAAAATTATTTTTGTTACAAAGATCTAGGGTTTTGTAAGTTTTTGTTAAGACCAAATCTAGTAAAACTCTAAAAAAGAACTTTAGAATGTATTTCATGAAATATTTTCTTAATGTCATGTGATTATCGAGTGGTTAGGCATGATTTATCAAAAAAATGAAAGGTAAAATATAATATTTAGTTACATTAAACTACCAATTAGACTTTTTTTGAGTTATGAACTCAAATGTAAATCTTGTTTATGATATATATATTTATATTAGGTTTTTAGATTACATGAAAATTGAGGTATTTCTTGAGTACTGATATATACATTTTGTACATTTCATCATATTTCTCATTGATATAGGATGTTAAGAAATATCACGATTTTTTTTCAAATACTATTTAAAATATAATTTTTATAGTGGGGATTTATATATTAAAGTTTTTAAACATTTACATATAATGTATTCATGCAGATTAGGAATGAGATAATTTTTTTGTGTTGATATAATTATATTTTTGGGTTAAGTAGCACAAATAATTTGTTATAAAAAGTGTTCTATATTATTATGTTTGATATATATTAATTTGGTTTAAGTAATTTGATACAATACTAAACCATTAAAATAATTAATACATGGAATAAACAATTGGGATTATATGATGAAGTGATTAAAACCCATTAAAAACATTTGTTACATTCCTTCAAAGATGAATATTTTTTTGGGAATTTATTATCCAAATTGGTCTGACATGACAATTTGTGGTGTCCATGGATTATATTACTTAAGAGAAGAATAATATTGATGTTTTAAATAATATTATGTTCCCATTGTAATAGATTTGGGATAATATATATCCTATATTTAGGAATGTATTTACAATAAACTATATAAGAGTAATTGATTATATTATTGACATGATACTATTTTTTCTGAAAAATGTGTGGTGTCATAGGTTTGAAATGAGATATTTTCAATGCCTATAATGACTCAATTATATCATTATGTGCCTTTAGTCTGGTTCCACCATTTTTTATTCCTTTTTTAGGGTTTATTGTGGGGGTAATAGTATGGTTTCACAGTCATCTATTATCGATTCACTATGCTCATTTCAAAGGAACTACCAACAACTCAAAAATGTATAACATTGTATAAAAAAACATTACAAAGGAAGGAACTAATTTAGGATTTCAAACCCATTTTCACTTAGAAACCAAACATTAGTAGAAAGTATGGTTGGTCGGGGTCATCATACTTGGGGGGTTATTTCATATTATAGTAATATCTTGTATATTTATGTTATGTTTAAGAATATAATCTTAATCTTGATATGGGACAAATTACCCTAATGATATGACCAGGATTCGAATCCTTTTTCCTAAAATGGGGAGGGGGTTCTATTAATAATAAAATCTATATATATATATATATGAGGTTCTTCATATTTTACCCAATATTGGTTAGAAATGGGTAGCTTCATCTATTTTGAAACTATATAGCCAATCACTTTTGAGTTTACATATATACGAGGAGGTGATTGATATTTTGAGGATGGGATTGAGCCTTTATGAGGCATCCTAAATATCATATTTATGATGTGAATAAAAAATTTGTTATATATGTATAGGTTAACATCATTCACAATGAAAATATTCGATAGAACTTAGGGACTATATATGGAGGTCAAGCCTTAATAAGGAATCCTATGAACAGTATTTATAGACAGAATCATAGTGCTTGTAGTTTAGTTGTTCCTTTCGGACTCATCATGGGAAATTATATCATTCTATAGAATTTGGATTACACACTATGGTTTCCATGGATGGGGGAAATTTATGATGAGAGTGATAGGATCATAAAAAATTATTAAGACTATACGAGCCAAGATAGGTGTGAGAAAAATGGATAATAAGTGATCGGTCTCATTGCAAATTAATATCGAAATTATTCATGGGGTTATACATTATGAGGTGTTTTACACAGAGCGTGGGCCTCAAGAATGTATACTACACAAACTATTAGCAGTAGGAATCAAAGTTCTCATAGATCAATTGTATTCTCAATATAATTATTGACAAGGAAGAATGATGAACTGATATTAGAGTTTCGGACCCCATGAGTTAGAGTTACTAAGATATGGATGGAATTACACCAAGGTGAATTCCCATTGGATCTCTAGCCTCTAAAAGGCATCCTATGTATCTCATATATGATAAAATTCAATGTTATTGTAGTTCAATTAGGGTTATGAAAAACTACATCCATTGGACAAGGTTATCATGTACTGCGATATATCTCAGACACATCCTTATACTATACCAAATGTCCTCGGGGTGTATGTATGTCATATATGGGGAAGTTTGGACATGCACTGGCTTCCTGGTGGTTACGTTCAAAGAAAAATGCATGATAAAGTTATCATTTTTAGAGGACATCAAATGATCTAGCTGGGATGCCTCAAGGAAGTCTCATGACATGGGTGATATAACATCAATCCATTTTATTACATAAATCTTCATTACATTTTATAACCATAGGATATTTAAATTTTAAGGGTCTTGGAAATAAGGTACTTAATACATGAAAATAGGAAAAATTATTATATTAAAAATGAAAATATACTTTATTTTCTATATTAATTACATTTATTTAATCTCAAAACCTGGGGACATACATCAAAGGAAGTAGTGATCAGAAGGCCCATTAAGGGAAAATAAGTGAAACCGTTTATGTGTGAACATGAAAGATATCAATAAGAAAATGAAGAATATGGTAAAGGAAAAATAAATATGAATAAAATTATTATAATAACATAAATCATAACATTAAAATGTTTCTACAACATTTAATTTTTTAAATTCAAAATCATATCACCAAGGTCTATCCCAAGGTGTCATAAAAATTATAAAGGTTATTAACCAAGGTATCAAAAAACTTGTCATCTATGGAGATTAATTTCATAAACCAATGCATGGGAAAAATGTTAAGGGACAATCAAAAAATGTGTTTATTTTATTGTTATCCACATATATCATAATCTAACATTTCTTTAATAACCAATAGAGAATAATAGAAATTGTATTCATATCAAAATCATGGAATTTTAAAAAGTGCATAAAAACATGATCATTATGTAATTTATAAAACACATAAAGGGATTGAGGGTTAAATTATAGAATCAAATAAACCATTTTTATGTCTTTATGAATAACCCTGTAGATGAATGATTTTTGTATTCATATAAATAAAATAAAAGAATATCTTTGGAAAAATAGAGAGATATTGGGATGAAAATTCTATAACCTAAAAGGTGTGAAACATAGTTTTATAAAACATTAAAAAGAGAGGAGAAAGGTGTAACCCATTAATAAAATAATCATAATATATTATAGGTCTAAAATGAAATAAAAATAATAACATTATATGTAAATTTTAAATACATATCACATAAATGAGAACATGGAAGGAAAGAAGAAGTTGAGAATTCACTTACCTTTGAAATGTAACTTATTAAACTCTATGTTTGGGACCTTAGGGGATTGAGGAAAATTTTTGAGGAATATTTGGAAGGTAATAATATAATAGATTTGATGGGATGATTTTGTAATGAAATTAAACGATGTAATGTGTGGGTATTTAATGTAAATGAGAGGGAGTGTTTTATTAAATTTCGGGGACACCTCATGAGTGGTATTTGAAAAACCATGATCTTTCCCATGTTATTTTAACTAGTTATTTTCACATGGTATTGGAATATTGTGAAACCCATATCATATTTTAATGGAAAATATTCTACCAAAATTATTACATCATTATTACATCACTAATGATGTCATTAAACACACCAAAAATCATAACTGTTTATTTACTAGTCATCAAAAAAGAAAGCATTTTATAAAAATATTATGAATTCACCGTAACCTAATATCAATATTATAAATTAAATAATGAAATTTATTTTATTATAATAGATCTCTAAATATGAGAAATTGTTTAAAAAATACTCATTTAATGAAATTAATAGCTAATAAAAAATCCATAGTAAAATTTCTAAAAAAATAAATTTTGTTGTCATTTATAATTAAACATGACTATTTTAAAAATATTATTTCATTATAACAAGTATTATCCATAATATAATAGTTTATTATATATAGTTATATATTTTCTAGATTTTACTAATTATGTTTGAAAATAGTCAATTTATAAAATTTCATTTTTTTGAGAAAAAACTATTCTTAAAACGTAAATGATGGAAAATGAATTTTATTTAAACAAAGGGATTATATGTCATCTATCTAGGTATTTGAATCATAATATCTTATAACACCCACATATGTCCTAAGAGTAATGTGTGTGATGGTGGAAGACTCTTGGGGTGGCGTTGATAACATTTATTGGGTGGTAATTTCCACCAACATGAATGCCTCCCAATGGATATTTCTTTCTTGATTAAATTGTTGATGCTTGGATTAAGTTTTTTCTTGAGTGAATAATAGTGATGCTACCTCCCAACCATGATCTAAAAATTTATTTTCATGGACATAGTCTACTAGATGATGACATTGAATCTTATTTATGCATTAATTATCCATTAGAGTTTCTATTTATAATATATAATTATAACATTAAAAATTATTATTGTTTCCAACAGTAATATTAACCATTGGTCATATAACATTCAAAACTCCATGGTAACATTTCAGTTATACATATATATTTTTATTGATTATGACATAATAAAACATACATTTTCAATAATCAAAATATTATTCAAAATTTTGGGCCATTACATTTCCCCCCTTAAGAAATTTCATATCCAAAAATATCAACACATAACTTAAGAAGAAAAAAGGTGTGGGTAATTCTTCCTCATAGTCTCCTTCGGATCCCACATGGCTTATTTATATTTTTTGTTCCTCCACAACACGTTACATGGTGGGTAGTTATGTTTTGTAAAACCTGTTCTCTACAATCCATGATCTCCACTAGCTAATCCTCATAAGATAGGTCATGTTCTAGTTGTACCACATTTGGATTCCTCAACTCTGTAGGGTTAGGTATTTACTTTATCAAGAGGGAAACATGGAATACATAATGAACTTGATCTAGATTTGGGGGAAGTTCAAGCTGATAGGCGACTGCTCCTATGCGATCAAGGAATTCATATGGGCCAATATACCTAGGGATAATATTCCCTTTCTTTCCAAAATACTGGACTCTCTTCAATGGAGAAATTAGAAGGAAGAATTTTTCCCCAAAATCAATCTCTAAGTCCCCTTGAAGGTTTTCATCATAGCATTTCTTCTGACGCTGATAATCCTTTATGTGTTGTTGGATGGCATGAACCTTTTTTGTCATCTCTTTCACAATATCAGGCCCAAGAAGCATGCACTCACAATCTTCATCCCAATAAGTCAGAGCTCTACATCACATCCATCATAATGAGACATTTGAATGATCTAATGGAATATTTTGTTGAAGAGAAATTACCTAAGGGGATATGTTGATCCCATCCACCTTTAAATTCCATTGAGCATGTTGTCATCATGTATTCTAGTGTTTGAATATTAATTTCACATTGGCCCTCAATTTGAGGGTGATAGGCTATACTGAAATTCAATTTAGTACCTAGATCTTCTTGAAGACTTATTTTGAATTTTGATATGATACTTGGATCATGATAAAATATGATAGAAAGTTGAACTCCATGCAGCCTTACCACTTCCTTCATGTATATCTTGGTGATTAAGACCAGAGAAAGATTTTCTTGAATAGATATAAAATATGCATTATTGTTGAGATGGTCCAATATAACACATATCACATTGCTTCATTTGTATGACTTTGGGAGACCAGTGACAATTTGCAGAGTGATATTGTCCCACATCCATGATGGTATAGGTAGTGGTTGTAATACTTCTTTAGGAAGTTGTCTCTCTTCCTTCACTTATTAACACACTAGTAACCTTTTAGTGTAGTCAGCAATCTCCATTTTCATTTTATCCCACCAATAATGATCATTAATTTCTGTATACATTTAGTTTATAAAATATGTAGATAGAATTTTGATCTATGTGCTTCATCCATCAACTCCTTCTTCATTTTCATAATTGATGGAACACATAGCCTTTTACAAAATTTCAATAAACCTTCTTGACCAATATCGAAATTAGGAAATATCCCATCCTTCACTACCTCAAATATCTTTTTCCACAACATATCTTTCATTTATATTTTTCAATATTCTATAATAATAATGGTTGAGAAAACATTCAAGATACTGTTTATGATGTACCTTCACTTAAAATCCCCATTTTCAGTTTTACTAGGTCATTGATAAAAGGATCTCCTAGAATCCTCATCATTTCCAAAACATTAGCTTCATTCATACATAATACATCATCAACATTTCTTGGCCTTCCAAGATGATAATGAATTTAACAATCATAGTCTTTAGAAAGTTCCAACAAGATCCTCTGCCTCATGTTTAATTCCATTTATGTCAAAATATACTTGAATATTGATTTTCTATGTAAATATCACACTTCTACCCATAATGATAGTTTATCCATATCATTAGAGAAAACAAATCTATAACCATCTCCATATCATGTGTTGGATAATTCTTCTCATTATGTTTCAACTATCGAGATGCATAAGCAATCACCTTGTTTTTTTACATGAGGAAACACCCATTCCCTTTTAGTAATGCATCTCTAAAAATTATGAATCCTTCTCCCATTTAGGTAAGAGTTAACAAGGGTGCAATAGACAATCACTTATTCATATCTTAGAATAATTCCTCACACAACTTTGGTAATATGAACTTGACCCCTTTTCATGTTAACCTTTTTAACAAATTAGAAAGTCATTATTTTTTTTCAAAAACATCCTATAACATCCTACTAAACCATGGGAACTATGATTATCAGTTATTGTTATTAGATGGGGACACTCATCCACAACCCTTGTCTGGGTAGGGTCAATTGAGATTCCATCATTGGTTATAATGTGCTCCAATAAATGAACATTCTGTAACCAAAATTCACATTTTCTATACATTCAAAAAATAGACTTCTTTTGTAGAGTATTCAAAATAACCCTTAGATGATCTGTATTAATCTTATGGATTTTAGAATATATCCGAATATTATCAATAAAAACTACCACAATGTTATCAAGGTAGTCCATGATACACTATTCATAAAATCCATAAATATATTAGTTCATTTGTTAAGCTGAAGGGAATAACAACAAACACATAATGACCATATCTTGATTGGATGGAATTATTTGGAATATCATCATTATTCTCCATCTATCCAATGGCCCAAAGGCCTTCATTTTTTATTGATTATTGATAATACACCTTTCAAGGGGTGAGGTGGAACCCTTAAAATTCTTGTAGGCTTAAGTATTACATGGCCCTGTAGGCCTTAGAAGAATTCATTTCCCATAGGCTTCAACCATTATATACAACCCAAACTAACTACTTAAAACTAATCCTCCATGAATCTTAATCGTGAAATCAGTTCTCCACCTTCGCATGGATGTTCGTCTAAGCTATCCTATGTATACACAGTCTTGTCCCAATGGTAGGTTCCATACCCTTTCATTCCTGTAATCTGTGTAGCTTCTACTGTGGTGAAAGCTCCTTTCTCATTCTGCCATAGAGCTTGTTCCTTGTAGGTTGTCTGGTTTGCATCTTCACTAAAGGTGGCCCGAAGGCCTTGAGGTGGCCTAAAGGACTTACTGGCCCGAAGGACTTACTGGCCCGAAGGCCTCAATTGAGGATAACCAGATCGAAGATCATTCTTGCAGAAGAATTGAGCCCCATAAAGCTAGTCAAATAAATCATCAATTCTTGGAACAAGGTACTTGTTCTTTACTGTGATCCTATTATGTTCTCTACAATTAATGTATATCGATATTGATCCATCCATATTCTTCCCAAATAGAAAAGGTGCTCCTCAAGGAGACACACATGGTCTGATAAACCCCTTCTTAAAAATATCTGGGATTAATTTATTTAATTCCTCAAACTTCACATTTTCCATTCTATATGGGGATTTTTATATCAACATGGATCCAAGAATAAGTTCAATTGAGAACACTACCTCTCTTTTTGGGTGAGTTCCATGAAACTTTCCAGTAAATACGTCAATGTATTTTTAAATGATGGGAACGTTTTCTATTATTATATTTTCATTTACTTATTCAACTTAACTAATCAACTCCATCATGAAGACAATGTGAGGTGCTTCTAGAAAAAGGTTAGGTCAAGATATCTCTCCTTTAAAGGTACCTATAGGTTTTCCTTTCAAGACTGTTGAAATTTACTTACTTATAATTTTGATCATTGCATTATACTTTAATGGAATGTCCACCCACAATATAATGACGAATTCCAACATGGGAATGACTACTAGATTTGTGATAATATTGCTATCACTAAATTAAATACTAGAGTACCTAAACATTGTTGGTTCATTGGATAATCCATTCAGGATCCTTGACTGATAACTCTACTTTTATCAATTCAGTGGTTGATTCTAAATTTATTCCAATCATTGAGGATATAATGGAATGCATAGAACCAGAGTTAAACAATGTACTTTCTATCTTTCAATAAATAATAAAAGTACCTTCAACCACATATTTTGGATCTCCAACTTCATCAGTCATGATAGAAAAAGAAATACTTTCTTATATGGAATATGTTGTGGTTTTTGGTGATTACCCCCCAGTGACCTTGGATTTAGAGAGGTATTGGCAATGTTCCTTAGCTTTACACACTTGAATCATTGTACTTCAGGAAGGGCATGTACTATCTTCCATTTTTCATTAGTGTTTTGATGTTGATTATTCACCTAACAATGATAGTTACGAGCGATATGACCATCTCTTACACAATTTTAGCATTAACTAATTCTAAGAAAGTTGTTCCCCAAATGTTTCATCCCAAATTTCATACATAAGGAAAGTGTCACTTTCTTTCCACATTTTCCCTAATCGAAGATCCTCCCCATGATTGGATCCATTGATATTTTTTTTCATTCAATTTTGAGACCAAAACATCTCACCGAACTCCAGTTTAACTTTCATAACACTCCATATAATCTCTTCACAGTTTACATAGTCTTAGATGGTAATATTTTTCTATAGATGCGGTCATAATCAACCAAAGAATCTATCATCCTTACCATTAGAATCCTTGATATAGCTAGTGGTTTTGTAAGAATGTATTGGGAAGTTCATATCATATTATCCCATAGATTCATTCTCATTATCTTTCTGCTCTAGAAATTCTTTCTCCATTTTCATTATGATTAAATGAGAGAAATGTTTATTTAAGAAGATACCTCTGAATTCTTCCCACTCTATAGATTTAATCTACCCTCATTTTCTCATGTTTTTAAATATTTCCCACTACGGATCAACTCTCCCTCTAAGAAATAAATATACAGGGTGACTTTCTCTTATTCAAAACAATGATGTATAGAAATAATATTTTCTATAGAGATTATCCACTGTTCCATAATCAATGGGTTGGTAGATACACTGAAAGTCGATAGTTGTTTACTCATAAAGGATTCAACATAAGGCTTCCCCCTTCTTGGAGAAATTGGTCTCTGAGCTTGGTTTATGTTATTTCCCATAACTTTAGTTAGTCGATTCATCATTCTTAGGAATGTTTCCATTCTGGATTCCATCGGAGGGCCATCGGCGAATGGTCCATTTCACTCACCATTTACAAAGTTCCTCATATTTCCTTCCATTTTATAAAATAATAAAACCTTAGTGAGAATCATGTTTTAATAATCTTATTATTCCAGGAAAACTTTTCTGTAATACAATATCATGATTAGACATGTTATTAATTATAAACAATTTACATTTTCTATAAATCCTTCATAATTATATATAAATATCTTGGGATTAACCAAACATATCCCCTAAGAGTGTCAAACTAGTAGTCTAGTAGAGACTATTTTCATGAACCTGTTCCTATTCGAGTCTAACTCAATGCAATGTTTTCAGGTTTTACCCTTAGACACATATGTGCTAGATCCACATCCATTTTCTCTTATCCAAACATGGATTTCATTATTTAGAAACTACTTACAAAGTATTTCCCCAAAATAAAAGGATATTTCCTATATTTAATCCTTAATTTATGGTTATTCCTAATTTTTTTAAATCATAATTTCCACAAATGAAAAAACCAGCCTTTGATACCAACTATAAAATCCCACCTTTTTATTACATAACTTTTCATGAAATTTTACAAACCGATGATAATTAAAAGTTTAGTTTCTTAGAAATAAGGTACATAATACATGAAAACATAAAAAAATTATTATATTCCACTTTAAAGGCTTATACATGTTTCATATATAGTTAATTATTTTAATTTCATAACATGGGGACATACATCAATTAATGGGTGCATAGAAGTCCCAGCAATAGAAATCATGTGAAACCGTTTACATGTGAACTTGAGATATATCAAAAATAACATGAGGAATATCATAATGAAATGATAAAGAGGCATATAATTATAATAATAAATTGAATCATAACATAAAAATTCACCTACAACATTTAATTTAAAAATTCATAAGAATATCACCAAGGCCCATACCAAAGGTTTCATAAAAATTACCACATTTATTCACCAAGGTATCATAAACAATTCATCTCTAGAGATTAATTTTGGTATATAATGCATTGGAGTGATATCAGATCACAAAATTTATTTTTATTTATTTTCCTATTAACCATATATATCATAATCAAAAATTTCATAAATAACCCATAGAGAATAAATGAAATGGGTTTCATATCAAAATTACGGCGTTTTAAAAAGTCATTAAAAACACGATCAGTATGTCATTTGAAACCCAAGGAAAAGAAATGCGGTTTTATGTAAGTTAATTAAAGAATAAAATAAATCATTTTTTCTTATTGATGAATACCTATAGAAAATAAATATGTTTTGTTATTCATGTTAAGGAAATAAAATAATTTCATGGGAAAGTGGGAGAGATTTTATGGTAAAAATTATGTAGCTTAACAGCTGTGAAACATAGTTTTATAAAAAATTAAAAATTGAAGGGACAAGGGTCACTCAATAATAAAAGGATCATAATAAATTATAGAGATATAATGAAATATAAATAAGAACATGAAATAGGAATTTGAAAGACATACCTCATAAAAGAGGTCTTGGAAGGAAAAGAAAATTTGAGAATTCAATTACATTCAAAAAGTAAATTCCAAACATCTTTTATCGAGACCTCATGGGATTGAGGAAACCTTGATAGGACTCCTGGTAATTTAATAATCTCAAATCATTAAAGGGGATGATTTTGGAATGAATTCAAATGAAGTAATGGGTGTGTATCTATAGTAAAAGATATGATGTTTTTATTTATTTCTTAGGACACCTCATAAGTGGTATTTGAAAAATAATGTGAATTCCCATGGTATTTTTCCACGATATTGGACACATGGGACACCTCATATCACATTTTAATTCACAAGAGTCTAATAGTATTATTAAATCATTATTACATCATTAATGATGTCGTTAAACATATCGAAAACTAAACACTATATTTTTACTATTTATTAAATAAAAAAGCAGTTCGTTAAACTCTCATAAATTCACCATCAAGAAATATAGACAATATAAATTAAAAAAATTAATTTTATTGTATCATAATAAATATCTATTTATGATATATTTTAAAAAATAATCACTTATAAAAAATAATAGCAGAAAGGAAATTGCATTGTATTTTTTTTAAAAAGAAATACTTTTATCATTTGTAATTAAAAATGAGTATTTTTGTAATATTATTTCATTATAATAATTATTATCCATAATATAACAGTTTATTATAAACATTTATATATTTTTTAGAATTTAAAAATTCTATTCAAGAATAATCAATTAATAAAATTCTATTTTATTAAGAAAAACTATTCTTAAAACAAAAATGATGGATTTTTTTTTATTTAGCCAAATGGAATATAACTTAAGTATCTATGGACATGACACATAACCTCTTATAAAAACCACATACGACCTAAGTGTAAGTCATGTGATGGTGACTGACTCTTTTGGTTTCTCAAATAACATTTCTTGAGTGGTAATTTCTACCAACATGAGCTTCTCCTGAAGAAGATTTCATTCGTACTTCATTTTTTGAAGCTCGGCTTGGGATTGGTCTAGAGAGAAGCCTAGTGAAGCTGCCACCCACCAATGTTCAGAAAAATGGGATTCATATGGAAATATTTTACTAGTTTAGGCCATCAAATATTCTTTCTAAATTAATTATCCATTAACATTTCTATTTATAAATAATAAAAATAATGTAAAAATTATTATTTTTTCAAAAGGCCATATTAACCAATGGTCATATAATGGTCCAAACCAGATGGACACATTTCATTTATACTTATATATTTTTATTGATTATGTCATAGTAAAATATACATTTTTAGGAAACAAAATATTATTCAAGTGTTTGTGTCGTTACAGTTGAGATGATATAAGGATCCCCATGACATTGTTGACATGTATTGTATACTTCATGATACTTGGTTGAAATTTCTTGGTGTTGAAACCTAGCATCGGTAAATTTTGAGGAGGATTTCATGAGAATATATCTGAAGGTAATCACATGATCCGGGAGACATATCTTGGGTATATTGCAAGACATGGTCAACATGCCTAAATGGAATCACATGATTTGATCAACATGTCTTGGGGACTTCAAAAGAGTTGGTCGACATGTTTGGGGGAATTTTGAAGATATGGGTGACATGAACAGGTTCTATCATAGGACATGGGTGATAAATCCATAAGAATTCATTAGACTTGGTCAACATGTCCAAATGAAGTTTCATAATCTAGAAAACATGTCCTAGGGACTTCCCATGACATGGGTGACATGTCTACAGGACATCTCAAAACATGCCATAGTGTTGTCGCAAGACTTCAACGACATGTTCAATGGACTTCACAAGAATTGGTGTATATGTCTAAAGGACATCATGTAATTTAGATAACATGTACTGGGGACTTCACAAAACATTGTATGGAATAGTTATATCACATGAGCATGATATTTAATGCAATCTTCATGAATATTAGTATATTCCACATTGCATAAGGCTTCCATTTTTACATGTGATTTTTGAATAAGTGCCTTGAGGATCTTCAAACAGTAGCATTATTAAGGTTTTTAGGACCCAGTAAACATGATAAAACTCAATCACATAATCTGGATGGCTCACCTGAATTCCAATACTTTCCTATACAGTGAACAAATGAGGCACATATTCATGTTATTTGATCCTATATTTCATTCCCTAGGTTTTACATGGAGTAAGGATCTTGTGATAAAATAGATTCTTTCTTAGAGAAGTCCACTTCTATGCTCAATTGTTGTGTTCCTCTATCTTTTTTGTATTGAGGGGGATGGATTTATTGTCCTCTCCACCCATGTTATATGCCAGCTTTCATGGAACCTATATCACAAACATGTCCATGATTTGCTGGAGGGACTATTATATCATGCGGTTTGCATGATCTTATCAAAGTAAATCAATGGAGTTTCATGATAAACAGCGATAGAGAAAACATAACATAATTTCCATATCTAAATAACATGTATTATATAATGGATTTCCCATAACCATGTTTACATGTCGAATGAACATTTCACAATTGGTCTGATAGGTCTAATAGTCTTTGGGAGATCAAGATGTATATAGAAAGGATTTTGTGTGTTCGAAGAAGACTTGTATGGGGTCCTTCACTAGACTATGATGGATTCTAAAGGTTTTTTTTTCAAGGTGAATATGTATTTTAAATATCCTCTCATGACATCATGATCTCTTTTCAATGGACCTTCTTGTTATCAATGGTTATAACATGAGGTGCATGACCCAATTCGCTTGAAAATCACTGCATCCTCTCCATAGAAAAGGATTTAACATTTTCCTATTTAATAGTATTCGTTGTTTTAAAATGATCTCAAAATTTTGATATTTTTTTTTCACAAAGAAACCTCACATTCAATAGGGTATCTTGTGATATTGTGCAATAATTGTTATGGATAGTTCATCTGCTTGTCTATGCTATAGCAGTACTATAGTAGGCAATGTAGCAGTACTGTACACTGTGCAGTACTGTAGCAGAACTATACACTATGTGAGTACTGCAGCAGGCACTGTAGCATGGACTGTTCGGTACTGTATCAGTTGGAACTATTCACCTTGGGCCACCGATTTGGGCTCGGAGTCCTTAAAGATTTCGAACCATGCAGGCCTTTCAGGCCACCATTAAGGCCCTCGAGCCACCTTAAGGCCTTCAGGCCAGATGTAGTTTCCCCTGACACACTACAAAAAATGAGCAGCCCTAGAAGAGTATTCAGAGGAGGTGCTCTCACCAGAGCAGATCCAAATGGATTGTTAGAATGAGAGGGTAGGACTATGCTATCAGTACCAGCCTGTGCTTGCACGGGAACCCTAGCCAGACTTCCATGCAAAGGTGGAGAGCTACTATCATGACGCAGATGCTGGGGATGGGCAGTTCCTTGTAGATAGTCTGGTTGAATTCCCTAAGACCTTCAGGTCATATAATCTCCTAAGATTATGGGCCTTGTAATCACTGAGCCTATGGGCCATGTAAGGGTTCCCCCTCATCCCTTGAAAGGGGGGTTATCAAAAATAAATAAAAAAGAAGGCCTTCGGTCCATTCAGAGTATGCTGTATCACAAGATTAATGATAGATCGAACAATAGTGTACAAGAAGAATCATTTGAAATTAATTCACTTGAATATCGAGCCGAAGGGGAGTCAATTGATTGAATAGAGGTGTGTTAGGTCCTTCACATGATGAAGGTGGTATGCCATCATTATCTCATGTGACAAGGATGACATGTCGCTTTAGGGACCTATGAGGTTTTTTGAATCTCATAAGTACATCTAAAAAAACAACATAATTCTCTATATCACAAAGAATCCACCTTTTTTTGCATAATTTTTAAGGACATTGGGTGATTTTAAAGTGCTTATCTATTGAAAATTATCATGATTAAAGGAACTTGTCTCGAGACCATTAAATGACTGCCATCATTTTTTTGGACACCATACCAAGAATAGAAGGGTTTGTCAGAGGGCCTTTGCAATATCATAATCAGATCATCTACAACACAAGATCTATTCACATGACCCACCCAAGGTCATGATATCATATTTTCTTTTGGAAGTTACACAATTTGGGTGATTGATCCGCTAATAATTCTTGTTATATATTTATTTTTTGTTTTTTGTTTAAAGAATAATACCCATGCTTTGGGTATTTATTCAATAGCAGACATTTTAGTGTTCATTTTCTAGGAATCAATAAATTAACCCTTAGGATAAATGTCAACAAGTATAATTAAATAGTTACGGGGAGAATAAATTCACACCTTATTCCTTGGGTCCTCTTCTAATTAGTGTTTCATAATATTTTTGGTCTTCCAGGAGACCCCTGATATTCTTTGAAGAATACTTTAACTAGGTAAGCAAGGTTGTGTCTTATTCCATTGATGAATTATAACACCAGATATCTTTTTATTCTTCTATTGTGTGATTACTTCACAAGACCTCACTTTATGATATATTTCATAAGACCTCTCAATAAGAACCAATCAAAACACTATTTTATGATACTATTCCATGAGATCTCATAGTGTGATTTCATTGTATCAACAATTTTTCAAATTAATCAGAAACTAAATCTCAATAACATATATGATCCATGAACAATTTCTACGACCTCATTGATTTATTATAGGTTATTCAAGATTTGGTGGCTCAACCTTTTGATTAAATGATCATTATATGGTTTGATTACATATATCAGGGTTACACAATTGCAAGTCTCATGAAAAATCACATGGTTGTGGATAAATCATTAGTCATGAAATTCATGAGGTATTTATGGTTCATGTGAGTTTCTAGTTCTTTATGGTTCATGTGATTAGTGGGATCACTGTGGATCATTTCATTCATGTGACCCATATTAGGTCATGTGATCCCAAATCCCTTCACAGTTTATACGATTCACATGATGCTGTCAAAGTCCTGCATATGATCACTTTCCTCAAATGACATGTTCTCATTTTTTTTGATATATATGGAATTTGGTTCTCATATATATTCATATAATTAATCCACAAAATTGATTCATCTTTGGAACTCCATCATTGCCTGATTGGATTTTAGCTGTCGTGCCATTGTCGAGTAATCCCAGACATGATTGACTAAACTTATGGGAAAACCATTGTAATACCCTCTCTCATGCTTCAAACCTATTATGGTATTGTAATAAAAAATTATTATACTATCTCTCCACTATATTCATCAATTTTCCACCCAATTTTATTTTGGAGACCCATAATAACTTTTAGTAAAATATCTCTTATATAATCCAATTCAACGGTGATAAAAAACTCATATGGGTACGCACTAAAGTTTTTTGAAAAAATAATTTGGCAATAATCATCATAATACCAGTCCAAGAATCCACATATATAATTAAATAATGTAGATATCTTCTAAAAAATTAAGTTTTGATTTTTTCCTAACTAGGGACATTGATTAAGGGGGAGCATCAAAATAGATTTGGGATAGGCTTTCGTGGTGAAGAATATTACCCCTATCTTTTCTAAGGATATAATTTTATTTGGATGTTTGAGTCCGTCTAAATGTCCCAAAACCTCACTTAATTTAATAATGGATTGTTGGAGGAATTGGCCCACCAGTGGAGTCAAGACAAAAATGCATTCCATCTGACACATGGGGAGGTGGGTAACTATCTTTGGGATGTAAAGAAGATATGCATCTCACCCATTTTAAGAGAATTGTAAGATTATTTTCCCCTGTATTCCACATGGGATGAGGTGGAGAGAACACAAATAATTTTTGGGAAGATCATCAGGTTAACTTAAAAAGACATTGAGAACTCCCTAATTCCTAGGGTAAGATGTTATTTTTAAGAAATACGATGGATACATTATCATTAAATTTCATTTATAACCAAAATCTAAAAGTTTTAAGGCCTAATTATTATTTTTATTATAGGGTTTAATCTACCTACTATCCCAAAGTTAAAGAATGTTCATTCACTAGCTGGGGTGGGAGGTTATTCCTAATGTTGACCAGGTAGTTCAATTGTCCAATTTTATATCGATGTACCTAAGAGTGTATCTCCTGCTGATGAAAGTAAATGGAGGAGATAGAGTTTCCAAATTCTTTATTATGACCTCTATGATAGGAGGGAGGAACATTGGGTTATACACTCCTATGTTGGAAACAATACCACCTATAGTGAAACATTTATATAGGAAAATCCCCACATGGAATTTTTAGTCCTTTTCATGTACTACTGGGTTGGATGAAATCTTGTCTATGTTGAAATGACTATATGGACATTCAGAACATCCATAACTTTTTTTCAAACCCTTTTTCACAATGTATTAGCAGGATAATGGACGTCACATTAATGGACTGGGAGATTAGGTCCCCCCTAATCGATCATTACTGCTTCCCCTTTCAACAAAAGGAGACAATTACAACTAACAGTATTGTTGAAAATTGATGGAGAATACTGGAGGATAAGTCATATATAATGATCATTTGTGAGGGATTCCTTTCTTTCTGCATTTATGGGAGTGTTCTGTTGGAATTGTAAGTAAACTGTTGGATCAACCATTAGTTTTGGATTATTTAGATGTAATGTCCTATCCCACACCCTTTAGGTTTGATCTGAAAATCATATAATGGTGTATTTATCAATCTGGTTGATGTTCACAAGGGTGGAGAATCATGTCCAAATATAGTTCCCTTTTACCAATGCCTAGATTAGTTTGTGTATACATTACACTAATATCATGATCTGATCATATCTGAATGAGAAATTATCCTCATTAGTACCCAAGGATACAAGGTTTCCACCAATTTTGAAAACCATTTCAAAGGTCTCATAAGAAGCTCACATCTAGAGGAACGACAACACCGATAGTTACTCATAAGGAAGTGAAATTTTTACCAACCTTTTTGTTGTCTATATTAGAGTCTGATAATACGTCTATAATGGTTGAATCACTAATGAGTGAAGTAGTACATGGACTATTATTTCTAGATGCATTGAGGCTATATATGATATATATGGGAGTTAATTCCAATGATGATATATGGGAACTAATTTAATGGGAAAAGATACTTTTATATGGATTTTCTCATAATATTTCTCCCAAAGTCATCAATGTAATTGAAAAACCCAATGAGATTAACCATTCCATTGAGGTCTTGATGAACTGATGGAAACCATGAAGGGTCAAATCTATTATTCACAATTAGTGAATCTAATGATGGTTTATAGGTTTTGGTGGATTAAATGGGTCATCCCATCATTTAGGTAGTTGTAATTATGATTATTTCACATTATTCCAATGGAAATGGTGATATTGAGACTATACAGATGAATTTTATTAATTTTTGTTGATATGATAATAAGCTATTGGAGACTAGACACTCATGCTATCCCCATTATATTATCCCATGGGTACATATGTTTTGACTAGCATGACTGGTGACTAGGGGACTATTGAGGATGGTTTCCATGGTGAATTGGATCTGATGTGGAAAGAGATCCCCATCACTGAGGAGTCACAATATAAACATCCATCAGTGTTTTCTTCAAAACATTCAATGACGAGAACTTCTGGGGGCCCTTCCAAAGAGGGGAAAGGTAAGAGGAACCTCTCTATTCTATTATAGACCTCTCACATAGAATCCTCAAGTAAGAAACACACATTATTCATTCCATAGTTTGGACTATTCTAGTAACTATTTATGGTTTTCAAAAAATATATAGGTCCCCACCAATTCTTCCAATAGGTACATACATTGTTTCAAGAGGATATGGGTGGAAATTTAGTTCTTCCAATAGATCATTTAGTTTAGGGACCAAACCCTCATGAAGAAGATACAATTGAAGGGAAAACTAAGTTAGATATTGTTCCTTTTACTGATTCTCCAATAGTAATTCCATTTAACCTTGTATAGATAAATTCACTTTTGGAGGAAACTGATGTGGGTAGATACTCTACTATTTACTTTTATTTTATAGAGGTGTGATTTATAGAGGGAGAGTACTTCATAAATCAGTCTATATATGGTTCACTTTGGGTCATGTCATCTGTAATTTCTCTCACTCACACAACCCTTAATAACTGACTGTGGAGCATGAAAATAGATAATGAATGAGTAGTTACACCAAGAAAATCATTTCAAGTGGGTTTTTCCTATTTGCCTAATAGTGGGAATGGAGTAATATATTATTCTAGTGATGCAACAAAGAAAGGTATGATTCCCTCATCAATCACATATGTTGGTTATCTGATGGAATGATAACATTTAGCCACTGAAATATCAACATATTATTCCTTTTGTTATAGTGACTTCACTATAAATTTAAGAAGATATGTTCTCTTCTTTCTCTAGGATTCCTCCAGCTGAGTCAACCGATTTTGAGTGTGTCTCCATACCATATTCATCAATGAATGAGAGAACAAGTAAATTTCTCATCTGTTTATCCATTAAATATATTCATTTCCTCATTTTGGTATTGATTCAAGGATTAGAGTCCACACCACTTATCCAGCAGATGCAGTAGTAAGTTTTGATGGTTAGTTAGACAATAATTTTGTATCCCCCCTTCGATGATCTGAAGGAACAACTTGGTAATATTTGGTTTATCCATTCTAACCTTTCCTATATGGGTTTTTATTAAACTATTCTCCATGCATGGTTAAAGGAGGTGATCTCTCTGAGAGAATAAAACGGGTCCCTTGATTTCTAGGTATTAGCGGTTAGGGCATCATTATGAGAGAAAATATATTGGGATGATGCCTTATGCAGGTTCCCCAACACTAGGGGGATGTGATAACTCATTAATAAATGTTCAACATTTTAAAGGTTGAAATTTCATTACTACAATATGAAATAATCCATATACATGATGAGATTTCATAATTTCAGCATGCATAAAAAATATCAAATAAATTTTTTTTGTTGCAATAGTGGATTCTTGATCTGGTGGAGAAGGCCAGAAATGATGTTGTTTTATGGGTGAAGGATTTTCAATGGATTTCAAAGGAGGCATCTAAATCATATGATCAATTTTTTCAATCCATTTTTTCCTAGATAAAATATCTGTAGAACATATGTTTTGATGGTATTGTAGTTTTATGAAAATTCCTTTTGTTTATGTATTCATGGGAGAGAATCTGGTATGTGGAGATAAATATTTTTTTACACTTTCATATTATTATATCTTCCAAACATTACAAATTTTTTCATTATTTTTCTTAATCCATTATGAGAATGAAATTTCATTGATATGATGTCTTATGAAACATCAATGATACCCATCATATGTATAACACCAAGTATAACTAAATTCATGGATTTATATGAAAAAATAAAATCTGATTTTTATAATAAATTCTCATGAATTCGTATTAACATGTTATTATTCCATGATGTTCCGGAATCCATTGTATTAAGATCATTGGGTTTCAAAGGGAAATTTTAATAATATATATGTCTTAGAGAGATAATGATATATTTTTTTCCGAATTCAATGGACATAGTGAGAATAGATTGATTTTTTCTAGGGATACATGATGACCTCTACATTGTCTGTAAAATTTTCTATGTATATTTCACAGATTTTTTCTAGATAATAAAATTGGGGAAATATTTTCAGGTGTGAACTTGGATTTTTTTCAAGCCTCCAACTTATGGGTTTTCATACTAACATGTTTAATTACATGTACATTTCTTGAGTGCACAATATTTATTAGATAAAAAGTTTGCGTCCCAAGAGAATATATTCCCTTATTCTTAGGTTTCCATTTTTAGTTTCTAATGGGCGACCATTGCATATATTTTTTTATTTTCTATTTTATGTTCTTTCAAAATAGACCTTTTGTTTTGTTGTATTTTAGCGTCTTCTATCTCAAAATATCATATATAATAATATATTTTCATCTAGATAATACCCTTATAATGATTGTAATACAACATAAAAAATGCAACATTATCCAAGTATTTTAATTTAATGTGATAAGGAAATCTCCCATAATGTTTATCATAATGTAGTAGGGAAATTTGACGTGAAGTTCAACATCACGTAGTAAGGATATTAGTTGTTTGGTTAAATGTCAAGTAGTAAGGATGTAATAATTCTATGATGCTTTAAATATTTCTTCAAGGATATAATAAATAAATAAAGAATGTGGAATACAAGTTTGAGATGAATGAAGAAAACCGTATGGTATTGAATTTTTTCACACTGATACCAAGGATCCTGAGGATCATATATCCATATTTGAAAAGAGAAGATTCCTCTAATTATAATGTCAGAATCCTTTATGAATGATCCCATAGATAATACATGTATATTTATGTAGAGGTTTACACATTGTTTTTGAAGGTACATGAATAATTTTGGGGATGTTTTTTTGGATGGTAAGATATTATGGAATCTGAGTCCATCAAAATTTATGTAGGGTGGTGGTGCAATTAACAAGTACAAGACTTTCAATTGATGAACATGAAATGGGTAATTCATACTAAAGATTCCCCAATACATTCTATAGTGATGAGTTCTAACATAGTTTCATCAAGGCCTATCATGATTGAAGATACATACTTCCAAGGATGAGATTCTTATAGATGGTTGGTCTGATTCCCATACACTTGATTCCATGGGGATTACATGCACTGTCATGTAATGGGTTCCCCACTTTTTATAAGGTCCACATAATAATTATGATGACTCAAACATCTAGAAGATTATTTTAGAAGTGGATTTAATGCTATCAAAGGAATATTTATGGAACCCTAAGGTAGTTTATTTTTTAGTTAGGAGGATAGGGCCCTACAGTTTGTGGTTTTGAGTCACATGGTTTTGAAAATATGTATATTTAGGAATGGTTCAAGGCTTTCCAACTTCAAGAACTAGTACAATACACAATTATGTATCATCAAGGACGTCATGTCTACTTCAATATTATGATTATGGGGACTTTATATCATTGTATGTGAATATATGAGTTAATTAGAGGTGATAATTAGTGTGTAAAAGTACACCATACATAATTAATGGAACCTATAGTGTTCTATATGGTCAAGATAATAACTCATGGATTTTATGGGGGAATCCTATGATCCGAGGGTCTGTTTGTATGATCTAGTTTTTATTACCTTTTTAGTCTATGGAATAGCCAATTTACAAGAATCCCAAGGTTCATGGAGTTCTATGAGAAGGGTATCGACTCGTGGAATTTGTTGTGCCATCATATAATTCCACAACACAATGGTGTTTTATGAAAAGTGTAATATTAAACATTTTTTCAAGAACCTAATGTTACATTATCACTTAGTGAACATATTACCAAGGAGAAGAGTTATAGAAAATAATTACTCTATCATTTTCATTGACCAATGGATTGAGATATCATGGATCAAATTTTACTAGGGACATACAGTGGGCCCCAATATCTTTATCCCCTTTTTATGCTCTAATGTTTTTCCAAAATATGGAGATAAATATTTTAGCAAGAAAAGACATGACTTTTTTTTACTCCACCCTTTGGCGGTTTTCAACCAGAATGCCTTGTGTATCATTCACTCACAGATTAGGGTCTTTCAAATTGGACTATTAAAGGCTAAAGTTTAATGTCATCTAGCTTTGACAAGGGAGTTTTAAATGAAATTTAACATTATGTGGTAATGATATATTTCTTAGAGTTTAATGTCAAATGGAAACTAAATTTTCATTATAGTTTAAAATCATGTGGTATGTACATGAGAATCATCATGAAATTTTGAAAGATATATATGGGGAAACATTTCACTTTTTAGGTGGATTTATGTGCAGGGGACACATTTTATCAATGCATAGGATTATTGATGGGTATTCATATACCAGATCCCATTTTTCACAAATTTATCTCATTTTAATGAAATCATTACATAAATATGATGTTTTCATTGTCAAAACGAATATTCATGATTAGTACCTCTTTAAATAGAGGTAAATTATAATTTATTTTATAGTATTACCTATGTTTCTCTATTCATATTATAAGGGATGGAATCATTTCGTAATCATCTCCTTTATGGAGATCTTTTTATGTTGATCTAACTCATATGTTGGGGAGATGGGTCACAATGTGAGATCAATTGGGTATTAAAAGATGATAGATATGTTGAAATGGGAGGGAATAAATATATTAGATCATAACATTTATCTAAAAAATTATATGATTTAAATATGTATAACATCAAGAGTATCTATATCTATATGAATAGTTGGGCTCCATAAGATATAAATAATAACTCTTGAATATCTATGTTAACTAGATGTGGAGAGTAAAGGGTAAAAGTCCACCATAGCTAATGGTGGGAGCCTATAATGTTCCACATGGACATGGTACTAAATCCTATATTTAATGGGATCAAAGTGTCCATTTGGATGATCCGGTTCATGTTTTTGGTTTTCTATAGGGAAGGGCCAAGATAAAAGAATCAAACGTTGCATGGGTTCCATGAGAAGGGTATCGTCTCAACGGTTTTTTTACTAAAAAATGTAATATATTAATTTGGTTCCTCAAAAATATAAAATTCAAGAAGGGTTAGAGAACCCTATATAATATTCTAGGTTCTATTAAACCCAATTTGGGGTGAAGGAATAAAATATGTGGTTCTATGATACTAAACTATCATATTTTATAATTTGTTCAATGTAAAGATATTTTGTAATGTTTTTAATGTCATTATTATAGAACACAATTCCTAATTAGAGTTGGTAGGAGAATATTGTTAGGATCCCTATTTTCACATGAGGTATTCATGGAAAGAGAAACAAGTGGGAAATGGGTAGTAGATTGAGCCACGTGAGAGTAGGTCTCAGATGGATCATTGTATAATTCCTTCCCATATATAGTTAGGGGTGAATTTTTTTCATTAATGTTGAGAATGAACTTAGGATTATAGATCTAGGTGTCACCACTTATCATATGATATCATGAATCAAGTCACACATAGTTCTTGTATGATGTATTCCTACATAGGTATGGCTCATATGTAGGGAGGGAGACACATTTTTATTTATTACTATGGATGGACATAGAATCAGAGATCCATGCATCAATATGTGGCCTTAAATGATAGGAATCAAGCCACAAGTACTTATTTAATGAGAAACATTCTATATGAGTAAGGCCTATATGAATATGTGAAATTGTTATAATTTCTTATTACAGATGAGACCAAGAATAGGGGCCTATGAATCCCTATGTATCCTACGATGATAAGAATCAACACAAAAATAGTGATTGGATGGGAATTATTCCATGAAGGTCTATATAATACACATATGGGTGGTTGTTCTAATTAATTATTATGGATGGAACTAGGATTAGAGATCCATGAATCACTACATATCCTTTATTGATAAGAATTTATCCACACATAGTTTGTTCATGGGAAACTCTACATGTAGTTCAAACACTCACATAGGTGGAGGGAAATTGTTCCCAAAGATTAATTTAGATGGAAACAATATTGGAGATCCATGCATCACTACATATCCTATGATGATATAAATGGGGTCCCACATAGTATATTGATGGGAAATACTCGACACTGCTCTGACCCATTTTTTAAAGGGGGAATTATCCCCCCTGGTTGATGTAGCTGGACCCAGGATTCAAGATCTAGGCATCACTACATATCCTATGATGATAGGAATCTGATGGTATATAGTTCTTGAATGGAAAAATACTGACACATGTCTGACACATAGATAGAGAGAGACATTATTCCAATTTATTATTATGGATGAACCTAGGATTGGGTATTTGTGAATAAAGACATATACTATGATGACATAAATTATAATAATCATTTTTCTTGAATTGAAAATTAATTATTCAGGTTAGACACATATGATGAGGAGTGAATTATTCCCCTTGATTTTCTTAGTTGGATTTAGGATGGGAGATCTGTGTGTCACAACATATCCTATGATGATAGGAATCAATCCCCACAAAGTTCTTAAATGGAAAAAACTCCATATAGGGCTAAACTATATATAGAGGGGTCATTATTCCTATTTCTTATTATAACTAGACATAGTAATTGATATATATACATCACTACATACCATGTGATGATAGGAATGAAGACACACATAGTTATTTGTTGGGATATTCTCCAAACAGGTTTGACACATTCCTAGAGGGGGGGGGGGTATTATTCTCATTGATTAATGAAGAAAAACCCAATATTGTAAATAGAATCATTACTATAAATAATGTTATTACATGAATTAGGACACACAATGTTTTTAATTGTGGTGTGGTAGAAGATGAGGTTGAAGGATAGTGGTCCTCTCAGGTGAGCTCTATTAATATACGTAGTTTTGGGTCATCCAAGAAACATCAACCATGCAGTTTAACATCATATGGAAATAACTCATGGTGTAAACTTTAGGGTCTTGTGTATTAGACCCATCAAGACCTAACATGAAAATTTATTTCATGATCATTCCATTAGACCTTTTCATAAATTACTAATCCCAAATGATCTACTATTGTGTTTGATAAACAAGGAATAGTAATGGTTTCTATCACAATAAAATATTGAAGGAAAGAGATGGGGAATTATGTATTAGGTGGTGGTCAGGAAACGATATAGGATATATTCATTTATATGTATCACATTGTATTTATAATCAACTGATACATAGTTATGGGAAAAACATAATATTTACCTTCATGTGTTATGGACATCTTCCATATAGTTTAATGTCATGAGGTATGGTTTAAGGTTACCCAAAAAAATGATGCCTCATAAAATGATGTCCAGGCATTTAGGAAATCATATCATGAGATGAACCACATGTTTGTGATGTTTGGATTCCTAATATGGTTTACCTAGGCATACTTTTCTCAGTATATAGGGTAAATCTACATTTTAGCATCATGTGGTGAATACATTGTCACACAATCTGAAGTCTTATGAAAAGGAGGAATATCATTTGGTTTGACCTATGATTTTGGTTCTAGGAATATATATGTATACTATGGTATAATATTTAAATAAAAATGTTTTTCTTGAATGGAAGATTCCATTTTTCTATCTAACTATCCTATATAGATGGAAAAAATTTATTTAATTTTGGCATAGATCAAGCTCATGTTTAGCGAGTCCTTTATCCAATAACATTTTTTATGTAGTTTAATGTCATGTGATATGGACTTTAGGTGATGTGTGTCACGACCCATCCTAGTGGGGCCTGAGTCGCAACTCCCCAAGCCCGCCTCCAATAGGCCAGAGGCTGGTGACTAACACCAAGTAGGCATACCACTTACATGGGAGGCATTTCCTATAAACCTGTACACACGCACACACTTCTCCAAGCCCACAAAGTTGATAAGTAAAAACTATTAAAAAGAAAAGATGCATGCATACACTAAAACCCAACCACAGAGTACGACAGGAAGGTAAAGTGTGATAAAGTAAAACCCTGGGCCAAAAGTACAAGCCCACCAAAAAGAAATTTTGTAACAAAGTCCAACCTAAAAAGAAAGGTGCTAGAACTGAAGTCTGTAGCCATAGGAACACACCTCGGCCTGTCTGATCTCACTGAGTATCGTCCGGTCCTGATCCACCTAGAATCCTGCCAAAGGCTTGCTCGTCTGCACAAGACACGACACGTGCGGGCAAAGCCCGTGCAAGGGTGAGTATAACAATACCCAGTATGCACCCAGAAACCACAAAGGAAATACAAAAAGGGAGAATAACACAAAGGAAAGATACATTCATCTCTATACAATATATTTCTACTGAACATATAACAAGAATATCCAGATATAATCATACACAAACGACCATCGTGATATCGCCACTAGGATCCAGCTCGAAGATTCCACTAAGCATGAAACTGGGAGAACACACTCCTAGGTCTGAAGAGAGAGATACAAATTACTCGTTTTGGGAGAACACACTCCACAAGTACTTTGAGAACATGATGATCAGATGAAGATCACAACCAAGTCATGGGGTGATTCTGAAAACTCAATTTGATCTAATCCGCTAAGCAGAGGATCGGCGCCCGGGTAAAGTTGGTCACGTTGATACCAAGAAATCTACCTAGGGTTCCAGGAATGAATAGAGGATCTGGCTCTAAGTATCATAAAGGGGATTCCAACAACTATATTCAGGAAGTTATCCTGAAGAGATCATACAACTATGTAAAGGAAATGATACCAGAACCTTCAAGGGAAAACCAAGGGTACAAACCCTAAGAACTAGTCCAAGTCACAGAAGAAAAGTGGCTCAATCCATGAAGAAAAGGTTACACGGCATGTAGTATTGTTACACGCCGTGTTCCTTGACCCCAGGTATTGCCCGTGTAAACGGGCCGTGTAAAACCAAACTACACGGCGTGTAGAAAAAGTACACATGGTGTTCCTTGACCCCAGGTATTTCCTATGTAAATGGCCCGTTTCAATTGGCTTATTGGATAGAAAGAAACTACACGGTGTGTAGAAGAAATAAATGCTGTTTCCGAGCACCTGGGCTCGCTCCGTGTACGCTGGCCATGTGCCCGTACACGGTCCCTGCCCGTGTCCGTGTCGCCTGCTCGTGTACCAGTACATGGGGTATCCCGTGTACTGGCTGGGTTTGGCCGGGGAAGGGTATACACGGCGTGTCTTTGGTCGTGTACCCTGCCCATGTCCGTGTACTCCTGGAGTACGCGCCAGGTGGTCCACCAACGAACACATGCCATGTAGCCCATACTACACGACGTGTAGTCGGGAAATTTCCAGAAGCGTCGTCTTCCTCCGCGCGCCTCGGCTAATCCTACGGATCTTGATCCAATAATCCGATCATCACGAAAATATGGATTTGGGGTCCTACTGCTTCTACGAAACCTATTTCGTCAGTTTCAGGTCCCTGATCGGCCTTGATGGCACATCCCAATCCGTCTACATGAAAATGCTCGAAGAACGGAAATTCCGAACCACACCGATTTGTCCTCCGTCGTCACCGTCGCACCTCGGATAGGTCATCTCGAGGTTGGATCTTTGATTTCAAATCATTGCGCTAACAAACTAATGAGCAACGATCAATTCCCTCTAAGAACGCATAGAACACACATGAAGAACGTGTAGGAATTGGGAGAGAAAAACACCACAATAGAGAGGGATGAACCTCGATCGATGTTTGTGTCGATCTTGGTTCATCACCATTAGAAGGTTGAATGAAAACCAAAATAAATCCAAGAATCAAATCCCCATGATTCCAGAAAAATCCCATCCCATAAGAATAATTGATCTGCAGGCTAATCTGTTCGTGGATTAGTCTGCGTTCGTCGTGGAAATAAAAAACAGGGAAGAAATCCCAAACAAACATCCTACCTGGATTCCGTGGCGTTCATTGGCGAAGATCTAGTTTCCGCGTCGTCATCGCCGCATTGGGAGGTTTTCTCCAGAGCCTCCAGAGCTGCCAAGGGTTTCAGGGTTATGAGGTTTCTAACCCTGGACCCTGCACAAGACTTTATTTAAAAAAAAAGATATCCACTACAACAGATTTAATAAAATCTCGCTACAGAATAAAATATTTTTATTCAATATTTTATTACTCTTACGTCCAAAAAATGATTTCACCCTCGATCTGCGCCAGCCGATGTTAGGCCTCGCCTAAGGTAAAATAGATGTTCTAAACGCAACGGTGCCCTCAGATTTCTGATCCAAGCATCCGTTCAGGAGTTATTCTACTTTTTCAGGAAAACCATAGGCGCGCGTAATTTAACTATTTAATTAAATTCAAACATTTGTTCCGGGCTCACTGGGCCCGGAACTGCACGCAGTCTCAGAGCCTGGTCTTGAATTAATTCCCATATAATATTAAAATAATACATGGAAAAATCTGGGACATTACATCACACCCACCTTAGGGCTTTTACATCCCCGAAAAGCCAAAACAAGGGCTACTCAAAAAGATGTGGGTACTGTATGCGAATCTGAGCCTCCCGCTCCCACGTGCTCTCCTGGAGATTTCCGTGCTGCCAACGGACACACACCAAGGGAATATCTCACCCACGAAGGATCTTCTCTTGCCGATCCTCGATCTCTACTGGGTACTCTGCAAAGGTCACCCCATCATCGATGTCCATCTCACCCCAGTCGATGACGTGCGATATATCATGCACGTACCTCCGTAGCTGTGACACATGGAAGACATTGTGTACCTGGTCCATCTGAGGAGGTAGATCCAAGTGATAAGCCACCTCTCTAACTCTACTTAGAATATGAAAAGGGCCCATGAACCTTGGAGATAGCTTGCCGCCTCGACCAAAACTCCGCAATCCCCGTCGAGGTGAGACCCGACAGAACACATGGTTTCCTTCCTCGAACTCCAAGGTTCTCTGCCTCCTATCGGCATAAGACTTTTTCTGAGTCTATGCAGTCTTCATCCGCTCCTGGATGATCTGCACCTTTTCTATAGTATCTATCACCATCTCTGGGCCCATAAGTGCTGACTCTCCCGGGTCAGTCTAGCAAAGTGACGACCTGCAAGGTCACCCGTACTGAGCTTCGAATGGTGCCATACCAATAGTGGAATGATAAATATTGTTATAAGAAAATTACACCAGTGGTAGGTGATCCTCCCAGATACAACCGAAGTAAATAATGAAAGCTCAAAGAATATCCTCTAGGACCTGGATGGTCCGCTCCGTCTGACCATCAGTCTGAGGATGAAACGCTGTGCTCAAGCGTAACTAAGTCCCAAAAGATTCCTGCAATACCTTCAACAACCGAGATGTGAAACGAGCATCACGATCTGATATGATCATGGATGTAACTCCATGAAGTCGAACTATCTTCTACACGTAGAGGCATCCCAAGATCTCTACTGAACTCTGCTCCCGTATGGCTAAGAAGTGGGCCAACTTAGTGAGTCGATCAATGATCACCCAGATGGCATCGTGTCCCCACGACGTACATGGTAAACCCTTCACAAAGTCCATGGATATCCCATCCCACATCCACTCTGGAACCTCAAGGGGCTGAGTCAAACCTGCTGGCACCTAGTTCTAAACCTTTACTTGCTGACAAGTAAGGAACCAAGAGACAAACTCTACCACACCCTTCTTCATTCCAGGCCAACAGAACTGACGTCAGAGGTCCTGATAAATCTTTTCTATGCCTGGATGAACCTCCAAAGGGGATGTATGGAACTCCCTCATAACCTCCTCCCGCAACATCGCTGGTACTACTGTGTGCCACCCAAAAAGAATGACGTGCTCCCTACCTTCTGAATATCCATCAGCAGCATCACCTGTGGATATCTGAGCACGTAGAGTCTCATCGATAGCATCCTCACGCTGTGCTTCCCTGACTCACTGTAATAGTGGAGGGGTAACAACCATAAACTAAAGGTAAGCTTCCTTATCTCTATCCAAAAAGGATAACTGTAAAGAGGCCAACTGCCCCGTTGCCTCATCCAGCACCAGCGAACTGGATTTTTTGCTCAGAGCATCTGCCACTACGTTACCCTTCCCAGGAGTATAAACGATCTCAAAGTCGTAATCCTGGAAGAACTCAAGCCATATCATCTGTCTTAAATTTAGATATTTCTGAGAAATGATATATCTGAGACTCTTGTGATCAGAGTAGACGGTAAACCACTCGCTCATCAGGTAGTGCCTCCACATCTTCAATGAGAAGACTACCGCTGGCAACTCAAGATCATGGGTTGTGTAGTTCTGCTCATGTGGACTCAACTGAAGTGAGCCAAAGGCAATCACTACTTGCCTCTGCATCATGACACAACCAAGACTAGTTCCTGATGCGTCGCAAAACACTACGTACTCGATAGCCTCCTCCAGTAATCTCAAGATCAGGGCGTTCGTCAAACTCTGTCTCAACTGCTCAAAAGCAAGCTGGAATCTCTCGGTCCCTACGAAAGGCTTCCCCTTTTAGGTCAAAGCTGTCATGGGTGCTGAAATCATGGATAAATCAAGGATGAGTATCCGATAGTAGCCTTCCAACCCAAGAAAACTCCGCACCTCCTTCACGCTCTGGGGTAGCTCCCATGATAGCACTGCCTCCACCTTGGCTAGGTCCACTGCTACACTATCTACTGAGATAACGTGCCCCAGAAAGTGTACCTCCTGTAACTAGAACTAAAACTTCGAGAGTTTCCTATACAACTAGTGCTCTTGGAGTTTGTACAGAACCATCCTTAGGTGTCTCGCATGCTCCACCTCGGATGTAGAGTACACAAGGATATTATCGATGAAGACCACTACAAAAAGGTATAGGTAGGGCTGAATGATCTGGTTCATGAGTCCCATGAACACTACCGGGGTGTTCGTCACGCCGAAGGGCATCACCAAGTACTCATAGTGACAGTAGCGACATCTGAAAGCCGTCTTCGGTATATCCTCCTCCCGCACTCGCAACTGGTGATAACCTAATCAGAGATCAACATTCGAGAACCATCGTTACCCTCTCAACTGGTCGAATAGGTCATCGATCCTTGGTAGTGGATACCGGTTCTTCATGGTCACCTAATTCAAGAGCCATTAATCCACACATAGCCTCAAGCCCCCTGTATGCCTTCTTGGAAAACAGCACTGGGGCCGCCCAGGGTGAAACACAGGGTCTCACAAAGCCCTTCTTCTCCAAGTCATCCAGCTGCACCCTCAACTCATGAAGATCTGAAAGAGCCATCCGATATGCTGACACTGATATCAGTGTCGTCCCGGGTTGCAACTCAATGCAGAAATCTATATCTTAACGAGGAGTTAGCCTAGGGACATCCTCCAGAAATACGTCCTCGTACTCAGCCACTAATGCTTGAAACTGGAAACTCGTAACATCTGCTGCTCCAAGGGCTAGTCTAGCCAACTGATGTGAAATTGGTTGTGCCCTCCTATGCATGAGTCCGTCTTATGCTGCCTGGGTCTCTCTTTCACCGATGAAAGAGAACCTCGTTCCATCACTACAGACACACCGCACCCTTCGCCTAAAATAGTCGATCTGGGCATGAACTGTGGATAGCCAATCCATACCAAGAATGAAATCGTAAGGCCTTAAAGCTACCACCAAGAGGTTCCAACCGAAACTCTCGCCTCCAAGGGTCAGGTCACATTGTCTACCGAGGTGTGTGATCTCTGAATCTTCTCCTGTCAGTGTTTCTAAGCAAAAGGGTCGAGTCAATAGATCAACTGGAATCTCAAGGTCTCGAACAAGATAAGCATCCAGAAAGGAATGAATAGAACCTGTGTCTATCAAAATGGCATCCAAAGTAGAAAAGACACAGATAGTACCTGTAATCATTTCGGGAGTACCTGGGTCATAAGCCTCTGCCGCCTGTAGCTGTCCCAGCCTCTATCCACCAGCTCCCTGAGCCTGGGGTGGACCTCCTGGGGGTGGTTGTGGTAAAAGATCAAAATGTCGACCACCTCCAACTGCTCTCCCAACTCCCCTACCACATCCGCCACCCCGCGGATATGTCTGCTCCACACGTTGCCTCTTCCTCGGTGGTTCATCCACTGCTCCCATGTTAGTAGTACGGTGGGTCGGACAATCTCAAGCGATATGTCCCCTTCCATCACATGAGTATCATCGCCTCTCTCGAGGCTGGCTAGATGCGCCCTACGAACCCTGTACGGAAGATCCCCTATCCTGGGATCTCCTCTGAAAACGTCTCCCATGCCTGGATCCCTAACGTCGGCTCCCGGCTGCCTAGGTCTCTGCTCCATCTTTCCCACTACTGACATATACCGGCTGTCTCTGCTCTTCCAAGAAGCTCTCGACCACCAGAGCCCACTCGAGCACCCCATCATAAGTAGTAATGCTCATAGGGATGATGCTAGATCAGATATCTCTGTGCAAGCCCTACTCAAAAGTCTGAGCTCTGAAGTACTGATCCTTGACCATATCCATCGAGTACTGTGAGAGGTCGGTAAACCTTGACGAATAGTCATCCACCGTCATGGTTCCCTGCTGAAGCTGAAGAAGCTCCTGTATGCGTACTTCTCTCAGGGTAACTGGTGAAAACTCCTATCTTAAGAGATGCTAAAACTCCGACCATGAAAGTGTTTCATCGTCGTGGGTATGGATAACCAAATTCCACCATCGTCCTGCCGAGCCCTCTAGAAGGCTCGCTGCCAGGATCACCATCTGGTCTGCTGGTGTCCTGACCAAATAGAAGACTTTGGTCACTGCCTCAAGCCAGTCCTCTACTGCCTGAGGGTTAGGATCACCTCAAAACTTGAGGGGTCTCTGTCTCTGAAACTCATGGAGTGCGCTCATCCTGTGCTCCTCCTCCACTGGTACAACATGCTCTAAACACTGCTCCACAGGTGGCGGGATAACTGGTACACCACCTGGTGGTAAAACTACGGGATCTAGTCCCTGTATTTAGGCTTCATCACATAGGGGGTCATCCTCGTGATCGAGCTGCTGGATCCTAGTAGGTGCGCGTCGTAGAGGAATCCTGTTAAAGAAACAACATGTATCTCAGTCAGTGATTATATCTGGAGAGCTGACTCAAAAAGGACATGGAAACCACAACTCTTTCCTGTATGATGCATGTAACATTATTTTCCCCTACAACTAGTGTTCTCATGTTCCGAGTCGAAAAGAAAGTTATCAGAGTACTGGTGTATGGATACGTCGGTCGCCCGCACCAACACTGGGGCCCCTGACCTGAAAGCCGAACTCAAAACACATAACACTGTTGCACCAAACCAACTCACAAACTCTCGGTCCTAAGGTAGAACCGACCACCTCTGACACCACTATGTCACAACCCGTCCCAGTGGGGCCCGAGTCGCAACTCCCCAAGCCCGCCTCCAATAGGCCAGGGGTTGGTGACTGGCACCGAGTAGGCATACCACTAACATGGGAGGCATTATGTGTAAACCTGTACACATGCACACACATCTCCAAGCCCACAAAGATGATAAGTAAAAACTATTAAAATGAAAAGATGCATGCATACACTAAAACACAACCACAGAGTAAGACAGGAAGGTAAAGTACAAGAAAGTAAAACCCTGGGCCAAAAGTACAAGCCCACCAAAAAAAAAGTCAGTAACAAAGTACAACCTGAAAAGAAAGGTGCTGGAACTATAGTCTGTAGCCTTAGGAACACACCTCGGATTGTTTGATCTCACTGAGTATCGTCCGGTCCTGGTCTGCCTAAAATCCTGCCAAAGGCTCGCTCGTCTGCACAAGACACGACACGTGCGGGCAAAACCCATGCTGGGGTGAGTATAAAATACCTAGTAGGACACCTCGAAACCACAAAGGAAATATAACAAGGGAGAATACCAAAAAGGAAATATACAGTCATCTCTACACAGTATAAATAATATCCAAATATACTCATACACAAATGACCATCGTAATACCGCCACTAGGATCCAGCTCGAAGATTCCACTAAGCATGCAACCGGGAGAACACACTCCTAGGTCTAAAGAGAGAGATACGAAGTACTCATTCCAGGAGAACACACTCCACAAGTAATTTTAGAACATGATGTTCAGATGAGGATCACAACCAAGTCATGGGGTGATTCCGACAACTCAGTCTGAGCTAATCTGCTAAGAAGAGGATCGGAGCCCGGGTAACTTTGGTCACGTCGATACCAAGAACTCTACCTAGGGTTTCAAGAATGGATAGAATATCTAGCTCTAAGTCTCACAAAGGGGATTCCAACAACTCTATTCATGAAGTTCTGCTGAAGGGATCATACTCCTGTGTAAAGGAAATGAAACTAGAACTTTCAGGGGAAAACCAAGGGTACGAACCCTAATAACTATTCCAAATCACAGAAGACAAGTGGCTCAAGACAAGAAGAAAAGATTACATGGCATGTAGTATTGTTACACACCGTGTTCCTTGACCCCTGGTACTGCTTGTGTAAACTTCCCATGTAAAACCAAACTACACGGCGTGTCGAAAAAGTACACACTATATTCCTTGACCCCGGGTACTGCCCGTGTAAACGACTCGTGTCATTCGGATTGTTGGATAGAAATCAACTACACGATGTGTAGAAGAAATAAATTCCGTGTCCGAGCACTTGGTCTCACTCTGTATACGCTGGCCATGTGCCCGTACACGGTCCCTGCCCGTGTCCCTGGCGCCTGCCCGTGTACCAGTACACGGGGTATCCCGTGTACTGGCCGGGTCTAGCCGGGGAAGGGTATACACATCTTGTCTTTGGCCATGTACCATGCCCGTGTCCGTGTACTCCTGGAGTACACGCCAGGTGGTCCACCGACGAACACATGCCGTATAGCCCATACTACACGGCGTGTAGTCGGAAAATTTCCAGAAGCGTCGTCTTCCTCCGCACGCCTTGGCTGATCCTCCAGATCTTGATCCAACCATCCGATCATCACAAAACTTCGGATTTGGGGTCGTCCTGCTCCTACGAAACCGATTCCATCAGTTTCAGGCCCCCGATCAGCCTTGATGGCACATCCCAATCCGTCCGCATGAAAACGCTCAAAGAACGGAAATTCTGAACCACACTGATTTGTCCGCCGCCGTCGCCGTTGCACCTCTGATAGGTAGTCTTGAGGTTGGATCTTTGATTTCAGATCATTGCACCAACAAAGGAAAGAAAAATTATTGATTCCCTACAAGAACGCGCAGAACGCACATGAAGAACACGTAGGCATCAGGAGAGAAAAACACCACAATCGAGAGGGACGAACCTCGATCGATGTTCGTGTCGATCTTGGTTCGTCACCGTTATAAGGTTGAATGAAAACAAAAATAAATCCAAGAATCAAATCCCCACGATTCCCAAAAAATCCCATCCCGTAAGAATGATCGATCCGTGAGATAATTTGTTCGTAAATTAGTCTGCGTTCATCGTGGAAATCAAAAATGGGGAAGAAATCACAAACAAACATCCTACCTAGATTCCGCGACGTTCGTTGGCGAAGATCCTGTTGTCGCGTCGTCATCGCCGTGTTGGGAAGTTTTCTATAGATCCTCCAGATCCACCAAGGGTTCCAGGGTTATGAGGTTTATAACCCTAGACCCTGCGCAGGCCTTTATTTAAAAAAAGTAGATATCCACTACAACGGATTTAATAAAATCTCACTGCAGAATAAAATATTTTTATTCAATATTTTATTACTCTTACGTCCAAAAACTAGATTTCACCACCGACCTGTGCCGGACGATGTTAGGCCTAGCCTAAGGTAAAATCGTTGTTCTGAACGCAACGGTGCCCTCCGATTTCTAATCTGAGCACCGGTTCAGGAGTTATTCCACTTTTTCAGGAAAACCGCACGCTAATGTAATTTAACTACTAAATTAAATTCAAATATTTGTTCCAAGATCATCGTGCCCAAAACTGCACGTCATCTCAAAGCCTGGTCTTGAATTAATTCCCATATAATATTAAAATAATACATGAAAAAATCCGGGACATTACAATGTGAAAATTATAATCATGTGGTGAATACTTATTCCATGCAGTTTAACATTATACAAAAATGACATAACTTTTATATATTTAAAAGACTTGTGAAAAGAATGTTTCCTTTATGTTTAACACCATAAGACCATGAAATCTTCTATGATGTTTAATATCTTGTGGTCAGTACATATTTTTTGTATATTTTAACATCATGTTACAATGATTTTTCCATGGAGTTTGATGGCATGTGTATTTGATGTCTTCCTTACAGTTTAACATCATACAAGATCGAAGTATCATTTTTCCAGTTTATCTTCATGCATGTAGGTTGTTTTCCTTATAGTTTAATGGTTTTTGGATAGTATGTATTCCTTTAAGTTTAAATTCATGTATTTTGGAAATCATTGTTGTGCGGTTAAAATTATCTGAAAATGACATTATTCTTGAAGTTAATGTCATATGAACTATATGTTTTCTTTGCAGTTTAACTCCATGTGGTAATTACATCTTTTTCATTTAGTTTAACATAAATAGAGAATGATTTTTTCCATTCAGTTTAACATCGTAAAACCATGAAGCATTCAGTGAATTTTATTTTCATGTGGTTATTATGTCTTTGTAGTTTATTTAACATCATGCGACAAGGATTATTTCCTATCAGTTTAACATCATATGACCACGATTTCTTCATTATAGTTTAACATCATGTGGTCTAGTCATATTTTTCAAGTAGTTTAACATCATATAAAGAGGATTTATTATGTCAAGTTTAACATCATATGTGCAGGATATATTCCTTATAGTTTTGCATCACATGGTTAGAATGATGAAGGCATTGATAGTATCTATGAAAATTATTTCATGAGAAGGATCACATTGGTGGGAGTGTATGATATTTCCCCATCTATAATGGAAAATGAGTAAGATTTGTTGGAATAGACCATATATTTGAGGTTTTTCACCTCCAATTTGTGTTTTTTCTTGGGTGGTTTCCTTATGAGTATCATTGGGGTTTTTTAGATACAATAATATCTCTTCTTAAAGGAATTATTATCGGTGAACCATTTTAATAAGTGTTCATGCAATCCAATTATGATGGACATTAAGGATGTGTACTGTTGGCACATTTTCTCATCAAGACATTCTAACTCATCCCGATACTTTTTTCAATTTCTCTTCATCTAAATAATTTCAAAAAATTATATTCAATGTGAGGGAAATTGAAATTCTATGGAAAATTTAAACTTAATTCATTTTATAAATGAATACACAGTTTCTTGGGTAGTAGGGTTTTTGGTGGCACAATAGACCCATAAAACATGAACGATCTTGTCTGGATAAGACTTCCATTTCTTATTAACCATATTTTGTAGTATATTCTATAGAGTCTATTTAACCACTTATATGTTTTCATTTTGGTCTCCAGGATAGAGGGATGAATGGTCAAACTCATTGTTGTAATGTTGGAACCGTTTGTCTGAATCAGTAGAGAAGAAGTTGGTGTCATTTTCAATAATATCATGCAAGGGACTCAAAATATGGCGATGATATTAGAATTCATAAAGTTATCAAAATTCTTCATATTGACTACCTTGGGGGTATTGCCTCTACCCATTTCGAAAATAAGTTTATAGTAATAAGGATGAACTTAAACTTCAATACTATGGTCAAGGGTATGAAGCCACAACATTCATTCCCCATATGGAAAATTTCTAAGAATATTTACCAATATATTGAAATTATATGAGTTAATGGATGAAATTCATGTGAACCTTGAATGAATGAGATTTCCTAGTGAATTCCACCTAGTTTTATATCAACGTTTTCTAATTGTAACCAAGTTTCCTATTTTTTTAGAGAGCTTTGTCACATATTGATGAAAACTACAAGTGACTTCACAAACATCTTCCATCATAGAGAGGAACTATATTTTATCTATGCATCTATGGAGGATCCCCTAAAATCATTTTTTGAAGGGGATATTAGCCCATTTGGCCAATCTTATTGGGTAATGTTTACTCATCTATGATGATTATGTTACCTTTGAGCTCAATTAATCAAGAGAGTCCCATTTTGGAGAAAATAGATTATTATATCCATCCATCAATGAGTGGATACTGATTTATCAAGAACTATGGATGTAGTGAACTAATTTATTTCTTATATGGCATAGATCATAACATATGAGACAATCATTTATTATGTACTCACTTCATCCTAATCAAGCCCATAAAGGAATCTAGATGTATTTTTTGAGTGCATAAGCATAATCATTTTTTAATTGGGGGACGTTATGCAATGTAGTATCAAAAGTTAATGTTTCCATCAGTCCTTATACATAACTCATGATAGGGGAAATTCCTCATTATTTTTGGAATATTCTCCATTTATCTACCTTATTCATAACACTAAACTTGGTTTGATGTTCATGTAGGATATATATACTATTAGGTATAGTTCAAAGCTAATAACGGGGGCTTGATATTCTACCTCATTATTAGTTATACCTTTAAATAGTAAGATAGTGTTCAGAAAATTAATCTTTCTGGAGAAAAAAATACAATCCCTAAACACACTCAATTGATCTTCTAGTATTCCATCCTCTTTTAAATGGGAATTTTGGAGGCACCATCAAAATACATATCCCATATTTGGGTAGGGCCATAATCACAGAATCAAATTTCATACGGTATTTTGGTATCCCCTTGTGTGCTTTATTGGATTGGGTGTGACATTAGAAAATTATCCAGGACCATCCCTTTCACTACATTCTGTATCCCAAATAGGATTACCTAATTTTATAGAATAACTTCCCATCAATCCAAAATTCCTTTAATCATAGGGTGACAAGGATATACTTGAGAAGGTCAAAACAAGAGACAATGTGGACTTCATGGTGCTTCAAGTAATTCCACAACTTCTTCGCTGGAATCATGAGTGTGGTTATGTTCTTATCAACATTATAATACCAGGGCTTTGTACCTAACATTATTGGAATGAGGTAGTATAGACTATTTCCATTCCCTGCATCATTTTCCCATGTGAGGAAAAAACCTTGTGATCAATCCATTGTGGCCACATATAATATTAGAGACTATCGTATCACTTAGGGCATCAAGACTAGTTAGTGCAACAAATATTGATTTCGATTCTCAAAGGTCTTTTGGTATTACTCATCCCATTAGCAGGTTACTCCCTTCTTCATTAACATGGTGAAGGGGAGAGATTTGATAGTAAGGATAGCTATGAATCCTTAACAATACGTGAGGTTCCCTAGGATCCCTGATAGTTATTTGAGATTCTAATTAGGTGAAATTGGTATAATTACACTATTACTTTCCATGTCGATGTGGATGGTGAGTTGATGTACCAAAAGATAAGGAATTTCCCTAATTTAATGTCAAAAATGAATTTTAGCAGGTTCATCTTCACATTATTTTGTTTCAACTTGCTAATGATTTACTGAAGGTATATGAAGTGACCACATCACTATCAATATTTTAGCTCAATTTCATTTACATAACATTCATCTAGTCATCTAAATAAGGTCTTAAAGATATTATTCATGGAAAATTGGTAACTAGTTCCATCATTACTTATTTCAAAGGCCATGAACTAATAGAGAAAGATCCTCTACGGTGATTTGAAGGTGGTGGATTCATCATCTTTAGGGGAAATCATTATTTTATTGTACCCTGAATACACATAAATAAATTAATGGGATTTGAATATAGCATTTTCATCAATAAATGATCGATAATGTGATGTTATAAATTTTGGAAGTGTGTATTAAGGTCTCGGGAATTGATGAAGACCCTGATCTACCATTTCATTTTTTCTAAAAGGTACATTATTTGAAAACCATATTGAATATTAAACTTCTAAAAAAATAATACATTGATTAATTTTTCAACATCGAATTCTATGAGAGTAACAAAAGAGGTGTGCAACCTCTTATCCACCGACTTGATTCTATAATGGTCATTGGGCATGACTAGATTCTATGTAGACACATCAGTGATTAAACCATGATATTTTGTATAGTTATAAGATAAAAACTATTTATGAAAATTTAGAAATTAAATATACATATCATGATCCTCTCAAGGAATGGAGACATTAACCAATGTATGATGTAGGTCTTCTTCTGTTGCTACTTTCACATATCAGAGATCGTTGATGGTGGTGGAAACACCTTCCTTCAATGTGGGAGGGGAATTCCTGAGGCCATGTTATTATTCTAACATATATATGTTAGTGGAGTAATTATCATAAATGGAATGTAATATAAGGGTATTTATGTCACTATTGAGGTAATTGGTTTTTTGGGAATATTAATTTTTATCTTCAACTACTATAGTTGTCATAGAGAGATTTTGGAGATAATGATTTTCTTTTACACTATTTCTTGGGATAGTAGGATACTATACATTTGGGATTAAGTATTTTACATCATTTATTTTTATGTGTAGCACATAAATGATATTGAGAATAGTCTATTTATTAATATGGGTGTCCCCAAGACATTGGGGGATATAATATTCATATCACCATACACCATTGTTTGTCTTCCTTTAATTTTGTAGAAGCCTTCCTCAATATAAAAAACATCATATGACTCAAAAGGGGAATTTTCATAATGTATTATGTCTACCTTACCATCGATTAGGTATACCAAACAATGATGAAATTTCTAACGTGGAAAACATGGATATGAAGCCATTTTATTAATAGAATGAAATTATTTGCTGTGTCTTCAAAGATAATTAATAACTTATCATTCTATGTTAGATCCCTAAATGGATCCTTGATCTTGATCTACCTTATATTCTATTTCACATTCTTATCATATACATGAATGGTTATCCTTATTGTAGATAAATACCCCTCAATATATTGAAAACATTGGAGGGTCCAAATTTGGATGAGGCTGATCCCAAAACCACTTTAAATCAAATCCCTTTAGATATTAACGTCATCGAGTTTACCTGAAGCCTATAGGTTCCTAATATGTCCTTGAATAAACACTTTTTTATCACTCTATATAAATGATATGTTTATATGGAATCCTTATGTCATTGTATCCACCTGATAAAACTTGATGGTAGAAACTTATATCCATAACTTTTATGGGATCTAGATGGAATCAATGAGTGCATCTTCAATTTATTTAGAATGATGGGGAGCATAAACTATTGACAGTTTGGATGGAAAAAATGACATTTATTTCCATAATGTTGTACTTTTTTCCTAGGATAGTTCTTTAGAAGGTGGGGATACTCCCTAATACATTTCTTGAGAGTTTAGGTATTTGAGTTGGGTGGTAATAGTTCTTGTCTAGTGGTCAAGTGAGTGTCTTCTACATGTGGTGTAGATCACAATGATCTTCCCATTTTTCTAGGAAGATCATACAATCAAACCCCTATCTATTGATTATGTAATATGACTACACTAGGACAACCCCTATATGGTTCTAGGACACCTATGTGTTTAATTTTTTCTTACTGGAGTGATTTACCATGTTTCATGGCCGCATATTTGTTATTTATGGGGATGTGACAATGAGATTGGGTTTGACCATGCCCATGATGTCCCCTATAACCTCACCTCTTATGCCTTTAGCCTCTATCTACACATTTAAGTTTGTGTGATTCATACTCAATGTAATACTCATCATTGGATAATATATCTATAAATATAACTACATTAAAAGAATCCACGATGAGATCTTCATTTCACGAGGAATTTTTTTGGTGGGGTGTTCCCCATTCTCTCGATTTTTCTTGAATTAAGTTTATAGGATTCATAGTTTTGGTGGGATATGAATATGATGCTTCCTCTTCTTTCTTATCCTATGTTAAATGATTACATCCTCCTAAAGAAGGTATATTTGATGTCACATCCCTAGGTGAAAGATATTATTATGGGTTTTCGATGTTGTACCCCAAGGGTGGAATAAAATTAGTAAACCATATTTCTAGTCATTTAGTTATCAAAATTCCACCTGCTGCTAACTATAAAATCATTAAAATTACTTTATTCTCATAGCTAGTAAATGACTTCACATGTCACATGTTTTAAGGATTCCTCCAACATCACCTGTCTGGAATTAAAAATTCTTTAGGGGACTTAATTACAGAAGAAACCATTTGATATGGTGTAACCTAGACTTATAGGGAAAGGCTAGTAGTCAGGATGATCATTGATGTTATCCTCGTTGGGTTTCCTATATTGTGGTAGCTAAAGTAGGTTATTTATAATGTCTTATAGGAAACTACCAATGGCCATCTCATTTTGGAAGGAATATGCATTATGCATCCATTCAAAAAATCTTGGCTGACATCAGTCTCCTTTTGATGTTGATCAATCAATATTTTGTTGTTTATACCACATGGAATGGGGTGTTTGGAAATTTAGGGCCTTCATGGGGGTTTGAATAGGCACTGCTACTCATTTTATGGTGAAAAAGATGGTCTCTTTTTTCCCAATAATTTTTCCATATGATGAGGGAATTAGTCAAGGCTTATATAGAGTTAACTAAATAGAATCATTGGGGAACAATTCCATTTATAAAAAATCATTGAATCTATTTAGATACATCATTAGGATCAAATAAATTTGAATCTCATCCAAAATATTTTCCACATAGAGCTCCCAAAATTTCTCTTGGGATTGATGGTTGATGACTGAATAGGATTGAACATTACAACTAGTGATTATGGAAAAAATCCCCTCATATTAACATTTCTTTCAGTTTTAGTGGTATACCATTGTCATTATCCATAGTGTATACATTAAATAATAAATGAAATGATAATAAAGGTCATCTTGTCCTATAATGGATCCTTCTATATGGTAGGTGTACAAAATGAAGGTTGGGCTTGTTAGAGTTTTCAGAAAGCATCCCATTATAGTCACCTCCTACCAGCCTTGAGTGAAAATCATTAGGCCGCATCATGACATGATGTGTGTGAGATGTTGTTCTGAATGTCCCATTATTTCAATGTATAAGTTGGTAGAATGTATAATATTTGGTGGGGAAATTTTTTTATCCGCATATTAGGGATATGGATTCTTCCTAGTCTTCATGGTTCAATCCCACCCTTCCATTTTGTCCATTATATAATTCTTAAACTTAATGTAATTGATCTATTTTAGAGGTTCTGTTTTATGGGACACATTCATTATATAAAGAATGGGTAAGACTTGATTAGGTGGCCCTGCTTTCATCTACCATGGATTCTCTATGCATGATAATACTGAATGATCACTCTAGTGGGGGAGAGGCTCTCAATACAATAGAATAAAGTCACAATCATCATAGACTTCATCATTTATATACAATGGAGGCTAGGATCTATATCATGACTAGTGCTTAGATGATGCTCTTTTAGGTGGATAAACTCTTTCCAAATTTATGGGATGTGGGATATACATCTCTATCTAAAAACGATACCCACTGGGAATGTTTTCCATGAGTATATCCACATTGACTTGTTGGAGATTTTTTATACAATTACGATATGGGGCTTGTCGTTACTATGTGGGTGGAATTTTGGTTCTTTGGGGTTGTGAGTCGTATATCGCCACACCATTTCATTTATCCTTGGTTGTGCTCCACTATATATGTGGAAATTCATTGATTGAATGTGCCATGTTTTGTTTCATCCCATGATTCCACATACATTTAGAATTCTTGGTTCTACTTGGTCACCCTACTATCAAGGAACACATTATTTATTGTTTCTATCCACATTTTCATATTTGACAACATTATTCATTGTATTTATGGTGATGACGTACACTGAGGTACATCAGTCAATGATAGTTTTTCCATTTCACTATATGTGATAGGGTGATTCTAAACCAATTTAATCTGATTAATTTCAATGACATGCTGATGATATTGGGCCTATTTTTCTTACTGTACATGTGGGGTTTGATTTCCTTCACTGTAAATTCCTTTTGTCTCTATATATGAATAGTGGACTTGAGGGTGTTTACTATAATGTTTGTAGAACATGGCCTAGAGTTCAATGGATCACCTTGAAACAAGACAAAATGATGAAAATATGACCATGGATATTTAGTTCCAAATTTAGGGAAGATTAATTCCTTCCATGGTGTTAGTAATGATGAAAATTCCCAAATCCTTTGGATTTGGGATTATTTGGAGCTATCATTTGTAATTTTTTATCATGGGGGTATGAACATGAAAATTTTGGTTGAGGTTTTATGACCCATAAAGAAGAAATTGAGATATAAAATCCCCCATCCATATGTTCTATGGTAGACTTTGAACCACTTTTGATTTCTAAATGACCCTATTGGGGGGGGGGGGTGTTATGAACTTGGTGATAGAGATTGAGATAAAAATACTCTAGCAATATGGTATGGGGATGGTTTTCATCTTCCCGCTATATTCTATTGATATTCCTAGTTATTTATGTTTCAAGGGGTTGAGGTGGTGGTAAATATTCCCCCAGCTCAATGGGACTAGTTTTTTTGAGGATGGATCATATGACATATTCTATTTAAACACACTCAATTTGTGTAAATTGTGACTGTGTATGAGTTGGGTGTAATGAAAGTGATTGATAAGAGGCATATTCTATGGGTTTTTTTTGGGATTGCGGTAAATTCAAATCCACATTTGAAATTCATTACCATTGTTCCAGGGGTTCCATCTTAAAGAGAAGTTGAAAATCCTCTCCCTCTGTTTGTAGTGCCTTTTCATCTTTGAATCAGGGGTGTTTTATTATATTGACAAAAAATATCATGAATTTCCTAGTCCCATGTTTTTACCAGAGGATATAACATTACCTGACAATATATATATGGAGTATTTTTGTTATTGTGGTATGGAAAAGTGTAACATGATGCACTTTATCCATCATTGAATACAGATACCTGACAAGGCTTTTACTATGAGTTTCCAATGATTTGCGGTGGAATTATGGAAAGTGTGTTTTATATTTAAGTTATCATTTCTAGTTTAGTTAATAAGCCATGAAGATGGTGGCCATGTCTATTTAAAAATGGAGTGTGTTTATGGTTTGAAGGTGAACCTCGTATCCTGGGTAGGGGATGTTTCTATCCTTAAAATGGGGACAAGTTTTTCACATATTCTAGTGTTCATAAGGCATGTACTCCATATCCATATCATCTAGAATCTCTTAATATGAAGTAGAGAGTCTTTAAAAAACGTTTGGTAGTTTTTGGGATAACTCCCTCCATATATCAATGTCAAGATCCTCTTAATAATACTTACAAGACTCCACCAGGTAAGACCCCATAGTTTTCTTCTTTGGATCACCTACTGACTGTGGTGATGTGTAATTAGAATTTGATGGGGAATTATATATGGGTGAACCATATATTTCAAGAACATATCTATAAAAATGTGTTTGAGTTAGGATCACCTCTCTATACTGAGGTGTATGTGCAATGTGATTATTCCATTGTCTATAGGAGATACCACCATGGGGATGTTTAGCAAGATGGATTTCAGGACTAGAGGCCCTTAGATCCACATCCACACATTGATGATGAGTACTATCATGGTAATTATCATCTTATTATTTGGTTTAAGAATTGAAAAACTGTTGAGGAGTTGAGGATATGTGTTGAACAACCTCAAATACATAGCCATATAGATGATTTTATGTATAATCATTATTATTCATCAAGGTCAGAATATACTAACCTGCATTTTGGAGTTGAGTAGGGATATGATACTGATCTATAATAGCTATAAGAATATGTGGATAACCATATTTCTCTATTGGAATATGAGCATATGGTGTAGAAGTTGTTTGAGTATGATGATGAAATTCTTTATTATTAGTAGTAATACGAGCCTTCATAAGGTTTGTATCAGAAATATATAAGTAACCATGGCTAAAGCATGGATATTAGCCAGGTTCAAATATGAAATCCCCATTAGAGTATACCATTGTACCTCTAAAATTGGAGATTGAAAATGAGCATCCTCATGCATGTACTTCTGAAGTATTTTTGTATAGTAGTTTATTGGTGGATGTATGGATATGAACATAGCTCCATGAGTTACAAAGTATATTTATTAGATTAAATAAAAGGAATATAGGATTATCATAAAGAAAATTCCTCTCTAATTTACTTATACCTAGTTGGAATGAGTATATGATAATTATCCTATTCCATTGGAGTGTGCCTCCATCTTTTAGATAGGAATATGAACCTATCTTGAGTCATGTGCCACACTCACATGGTGAGCCCTCGTCAGAATGGGGATATGATCTCAGTCATTTTCCTTTATTGTATTCCACATGTCGTTTTTGATAGGAATTTGATATTTTCCCATGGAATGTTCTTTTCTCACATGGTAAGCCTTGGGTAGAGCATGTATATGAGCATAGTCCTATGCATTTGAAGTATTCCACCATATTTTTTGATAGGAATGTACGCATCTCCCATGTCATGGGACACTTTCACATAGTGTTCCCTAGTTGGAATAGGGATATGATCCCTCTTTTATTCCTCATCAATTAAAATAACATTTCAGGAATCCTCCTAGAATATAGAAATAATGTGTACTTTATCTGGAGCGACAACCTATTTTTTTAATCACAGTGATGTGCGAATCTCCATTTTGGTATAATAATACGTGTATGTCCCTATATCTATACATGTACAAAAATATGCTAGCAGAGTTATTCAGAAATTTCATGAAATTATTTACACTTTTGGAAAGAGTGTGTAGGAATGCAGGCCAAAACATTTTATGTATCTAATATGTACCCGTAGATATATTATAATTGATTTAAGGATATAATCCCACTACCATTCTACGATTTCAACCATAATATTCAACTTAGATTCATGCACATGGGGAAGGAATATGTGCATCCCCCATGATTTATGAAATAATTTCCCTGAAAATATTATATGTGTGAGTAAGGATATGATCATAATTCTTGGTTGCCACCAGATTATGTAGACAAACTTCTTTAGTAGAAGTAGGGAAATGAGTTTTGTAACATCCCAGTTTTGGAAGCCACCCAGAGGCGCCCCATACCTAGTTGGTCACATGGCCTCAAGCGTATTTCCCCAAATGCCAGAGGCTGCCAACTAGCAGCGAGGGCCTTGGGTGTGATAGTGGGGAAACTATGCCCTCATTGGCCGAGTACACAGTGGAAGAGAAATACAATAAACAATAGCGAAAGCAGTAAACAATCCATACACAAGTGAACAACGGAAGACTAAATATGATAAACTACAGGAGAATATATATATATATATATATATATATGATTCATGATACATATGTCTAGGAAAGAATCCAAACAAGTCACAATGCTGGAAATACAAATAGTACTAAAAACAAGTACAAAAGAAAGATAAACAGCTCCTCAGCATCGCAAGCCGATTCTTGGTCCCATGCTCTCTAGCTCCACATCAAGTCAAGTACCTGAAGTCGAAGGGCACTTACCCTTGTCTATACTTGAAACAATATAGTCTATTTGGGACCAAAAACATGACCCAAACTGGGTGTGAGACTAAATCTGAATATGCAACCACCCGAAGATCTGTGCCTAATAGTTAGTGAATAAATGGAAGGTAAAAGTATAGGAAATAGTAAACAAGAACATGCTGAACAATAAACAATTCACAGTTCCAAAGTCAAGAAATAGATAACAAGAAGCAAAGCACAATAGGTAACCCTCCAAAATGACTCATAGCCACCCCTCTGGTCCTACCTAATAAGTACCAATAACCCTCTGGGCAGTGCACTCAGCCTAACCCCTCTAGTTTGGTCATACGGAATTATAAAGACTCTCTGAGGAAGCACACACAGTCAACTCCCCTTATAGTCTAGGGTAGTCAGGAACTCTCTGAGGAAGCTCACACAGTCAATTACTCTTATAGTCCCAAGGTCAAGGACTCTCTGAAGAAGCACACTTGGTTAATTCCCCTTATAGCCTAGGTCATTCATAGAATCTATGAGGAAGCTCACACAGTCAATCCCTCCTATAGCCTATGGTAATTAGGTGATTCAAACAAACAAAACAGAGAATCTCTAAATAATCTCACACGGTTTATCCCCATATAGTCTAAAGAAGTCAAGGACTCTCTGAGGAATCTCATACAGTCTATCCCTGTATAGTCTAAAGCAATCAAAGACTCTCTGAGGAAGCTCACATGGTCTATCTCCGTATATTCTAAAGCAGTCAAGGACTCTCTGAGGAAGCTCTCATAGTCTACCCCCTGTTTTCCCAAATTAAACCTAGGATCTATGAGGATGCTCACTCGGTCAACTCCCGTATAGCCTAAAACTCCAAGACTCTATGAGGAAGCTCACTCGGACTATCCCCTTATAGTCTACTACACCGATTCTCATGGCCCCGTGTAGGATAACGACATAACAATACAATATGACCAAATTAGACTTACAAAATACTTAGCTAAACAGTTCTACATCATATCAAGAATTTCAGTAAAACATTTCCCCATCCTACTACAGAAGGCATGGAAACAGAAAAAGCAGACAAGGCAAAACAGGACCAACAGTCATAAACAGAACATGCATGGGAATAACCTCCAAATCATAGCATTTCAACCATATTCATATTCAGAAATTCACTACAAAGGCATACAAGCATGGAAGTCATAAAACAGAGGTAAAAAGGTAAACACACAATACCCCATTCAAGGGTATTGGTGGAATTTTCCCAAAATATTCAAATACTTTCAATGGAAAGGCACAAACCACCTACCTTGACATTGGTAGATTGATATACTTGAACCAAGAGACTTGAAACTCCTTATAAAATCGTAGATCTATGAAAAATCATAAAACCTTCAACCCATGATTACTTTATAAAGAAGGGAAATCATGGAATGAAACTCAAGAAGATGGAAGAGCTTACTGCTTCAGTTCTAATGCAATCGACGATGATCGATTAGGAGAATAGATGGAGGCTTGGGGGCTCGGAGAAGTTTCAGCATCGTACGGTTTCTCTCAGCTGAACAGGACCCAGAAGAAGATGCTTCTATGGGTTAGATGGGACCCTGCTGCATTTAATGAAAAAAAAACAAAGTACATGGCGTGTACTTTTGGAATAAACGGTGTGTACTTACTATTTCTATACCCCGCATTAGGTGGCCTCTATGTCACCCCTACATGGCCGTGTGTATGGTGATGACACGACCAACACATGGCCTCCAGCGGCATCATAGTACACGACATGTACTTATAAAGTACATAGCGTGTACTTTGACAATTTCCATATTTTCCTCTTTTTCCCAAAAATAACCAGAAAAGGAAAAAAATACCTGAAAAAAAGATCCGAGTTCTTAAAAACATCACCCCTTAAAGAAATTCGTACCCGAATTTCCCTAGCATGGCATAAAAGAAGAAACCCTGAACAGCTCCGACCACTGTGCTCGTACATCGGCCTCCCTCTCCCAAGTCTCATCATGTACCTGCCCGTGCTGCCATGACACCCATACCAGAGGAATTGACTAGCCATGAAGAACCTTTGTACTGCGATCGACAATACAGATGAGATGCTCCTCAAACGACGCATCCACCTAGATCTCAACCTCCTTGGGTTGCAGGACATGAGACAGGACTGAAAAGAAATGTCAAAGATGAGAAACATGGAAGACATCATGCATAGCCCAATAACTCTGAGGTAACTACAAACGATAGGCAACCAGAACAACTCTCTACAACACCTCAAAAAACCCAACATACCTCAGTGAAAGCTTACCCTATCTTCTAATCCTCTTGTGCCCCAACCTCAGTCTGACACGAAGGAAAAACTGATCCCCGACCTCGAACTCTAGAGGTCATCTCCGTTGATCAACATAAGAATTATTCCGAGAGTGTGCAATATACATCCTCTTTCGAATCAAATCTATCTACTCTATGGTCTACTGGACAATATGAGGACCCAACAAAGTTTCCTCTCCTTCCTCCAGTCAATATAAGGGTGATCGGCATGGCCTACCGTACAAAGCCTCACAAGGTGCCATCTGAATAGTCACTTGAAAACTATTATTGTAGGAAAACTCCACAAGAGGTATATGTTTCTCCCAAGAAACTCCAAAATCTAGAATGCAAGCTCGGAGCATATCCTCAAGCACCTGAATCGTATTCTTGGACTGGACATCTGTCTGGGGATGGTATGTTGTACTCAAAAGTACCTATGTACCCAAAGGCTTCTGAAGCCTCTTCCAGACTTGAGAATTAAAACTCGCATCCCTATCTAAAAAAATGGAGTGTGGAACTCCATGTAGATGTACAATCTCTCAGATGTATAACCATCATATCTCATCAACACTAAAGGTCTCCTTGATTGGAAAGAAGTGATAAACCTTCGTAAGCCTATCGGTGACAACCCAAAAAACTTCATTCCCTCGAGGTGATCTTGGAAAACCAGTCACGAAGTCCATCGTGACATCGTTCCACTTCCACTCCGGAATGGGTAACTACTGCAAAAGATATGTTGGTCACTGATGCACCACTTTCACCTGCTGGAAAGTGAAAAAAGTCATGATAAAACCCAAAAATCTCTCTTCATACCTGGCCACCAATACTGGTGGTGTAGATCATGATACATCTTGGTGATACCAGGATGAACTTCCCAAAATGAGGAATGAAAATCCTTCATCAGATCCTCACGTATGTCTGTTGGCACCCATACGCGTCTCTGGAAATGAAAAATCTCATCCTTGCTTACTTTCCATCCAGGAAGAGGGTCCTCCCCTGATACACTCCTCCACAGGACTAGGCCTTCTGAGTCTGATAGCTATCTCATCCGTACCCGATCGAGAAGAGTAGAGGTAACAGCTATAGAAGTTAGAAAAGTCTACCCCTATCTATCGTGCACCTCTAAATTCATCTCAGAGAATAGAGCCATAAGATTCCACTCACTACTGGCATGTTGAACTTCCTGTATCTGAGTTCTTTTACTCAATGCGTTAGCCACTACGTTGCCTTTCCCAGGTGTATAGGCAAGCTCAAAGTCAAAGGACTGAAGATACTCGACACACCTGTACTGTCTCAGATTCAGATCATGCAGAGTGAAGAAGTACTTGAGAATTTTGTGGTCAGTTAAAACCACCACATTTTCTCCCAAAAGATAATGTCTCCAACAGATCAATGAATGAACAACAACTGCCAACTCCAGATAATGTGTCGGGTAATTCTTCTCATGTGGCCTCAACTGCCGACACCCGTACGCAATGACTCCATCCCCCTGCATCAGCACAACTCCCAGCCCGATACCTGAAGCATTGTAGTAAATAGTATAGCTCTTTCCTGGTTCTGAAAATACTAGTATCGGTGCTGACATCAACCTCCCCTTCAGCTCTTGAAAGGTTGATTCACAATAATCTGACCATAAGAACTTCACACCCTTCTTAGTCAGACCTGTCAACAGTGCTGCTAAGCGTGAAAAGTCCTGTATAAAGTGCCTTTATTATCCTGCTAGCCCTAGGAAACTCCATACCTCAAAGACGTTCTTCGGATTCTCCAAGGAAACTACTACCCTCACTTTCTCTAGGTCTACTGATAGTCTTGTCTCTGAGATAACATGACCTAAGAAGTGAATCTAATCCATCCAAAAGTGGAATTTTGAGAGCTTAGCATATAAATGATACTCTCTTAGTGTACTCAGAACGATCTCAAGATGGGTAGCATGGTCGTGTGGAGTGTGAGAGTACACCAAGATGTCATCCATGAAAACCACCACAAAGGAATCCAAGTATGGATGGAACAATCGGTTCATCAGTTCCATAAAAAATGCAGGCGCGTTCGTGAGACCGAATGACATAACCGTATACTCGTATAGATCATACCAACTTTTAAAAGCTGTGAGAGGCATGTCATATGGTCTAATGCGCAACTGATGGTAACCAGAACTCAAGTCGATCTTCGAGAATACCTGGGCTCCTTGAAGCTGACCGAATAGATAATCAATCCTCAGCAAGGGATATTGGTTCTTGACCGTCAAATGGTTCAGCTTCCGATAATCCACGCAAATCCTAAGGGTGCCGTCTGCCTTCTTAATGAATAGGATAAGCGAACCCCATGGAGAAGTACTGGGTCAGATGAAACCCCTGTCCTGCCACTCCTCCAAGTACTTCTTGAGATCCTGCAACTCAGGTGTAGCCATCCTATAAGGAGGAATGGACAACAATGCCGATCCTGGCATGAGCTCAATAGAAAATTCTACTTCCCGCTCTGGAGGAAAACCTGAAAATTTCTCTAGAAAGATGTCCCAGAAATGATCCACCACTGGAGGAAATTCTAACTGTGAATTCCCCTAGTCATCCAGACATAGACTTGAAATCTGGGCTGTAACTCCTTCTAGCCCAGGATGCTCGAGTCCTGCTCTACTCGCCTAGAAATCCCACTCACCCCGATGAAGAAAATATCCACCCTCTGGTGATATGAAACTTAACCTTCGGTGATAGAAATCGACGACTGCCTGGAAGGAAGATAAACAGTCCATTCCGAGAATGACGTCATATCTCATCATCTCTAGGACATTGAGGTCCCATAAGAAGTGACACCCCGCAACCTTGAGAGGGAACTCTTTGCACTGACATACGCTAGATGTCCTCATTCCAAACAGTGTGTCTAGTGTCAAAATGTTGGTAGAAGAAAAGATATAGATCCCAAAGCCCTCCACAATAGCAATAGAGATAAAGCTATGACAATCCCCTATGTCGAAAAGAGAAGAAGATAAAACTGTGGCTACTAAGATCGTACCTCGAAGGGTGGAAAGTCCGTGATCCTGCTCCAGTTAGTTCTGCTCGATCGCAAAAGTCTGGCCTGCTCCATGGCCCTGTGACCCTACCTGTCCACTCTGAACTGATACACCTTACTGTCGCTGATAGACCGACAACTGACCACCCCGGCCACAACCTCCACCTCGGCCTGATCGGCCAGAAGAACTCCTGTTCCCAGACTGGTGATAAATTGGTGGTGATGCTCCCGAACATGGAGTCATAGAAGAACCCCTGTCTCCAGCTGATGGAGAGAAAAACTAACAAAAACACTGGAGATGGCCCATCCTACCGCAATATCGGCACTCCATCGGGTCTCTCGGGAAAGGTGGTCTCATATGCCCGCTCATCTCACACTGGTATCACACTACGTGGATACCAAAAGGTGCACCCACCTACTCTGATCTCCTTGAGAAGGCTCCCTACGGTGCTTCCTAGTATCAGAAGGTGGAATACAAACTCTGGATGTCAAACCGCGCTAGATCACTGCTCCAAAATCCCCCAGATTGTGCTCTGTGATCAGCGCCTGGTTGACGATAGAGGATATCGTGGTCAACCTGAAGATGTTCACTTGGGAATGGATCTCATACCTAATACCATCCTCAAAATTTCTAGCCAGGAACAACTCATCACCTGCTGGGATAGGTTTGAAAATCTATAGCTCCGTGAAACGAGAAGAATACTCCATCACAGAAAGATTACCCTACTCTAATCTCATGAACTCCTGAGCTCGGTCAGCCCTCAAGGTCTCCATGTATAAGTAATTGCAGAAGATACACTAAAACTCCTCCCAAGCCATATTTTGGTGGTTTCCTTATTGAGAGATGACATCCCACCACCTCTTGGCAGAGTCTCAGAGCATGTAGGTCGTGAGCTTCACCATCCTCTCTAGTGGTACCTCGAGATGCTTGAAGATCGTCAGCGTGGCTTCATTCCACGACTCTGTAGCTTGAGGTCCTCCTTCCCCTGAGAAGGTGAGAGGATGCTACTAATAGAAAACCCGCGTCAAATCATCCATCGACAGGGAAGGAGGCTGCGCTCCCTAGAAGGTCTACATCATCCTCAAAAAACCCTCCCTAAACTGTGCATCTATGCCTATAACTGGTATGACCACTAGTGCCAAGGCTGGTACAATAGGAGGATCTACAGGAAGTCCCTAATCAGCCATATCGAGCATTTAATCACTGCCCTGCAAATGGTGGTCAACCGGAGGACGTCTCGATGGCATGAATCTACAAGTTCAAATGCACACCTTAGATTCAAGATTATTAAAAACAGTAAACTGGAAGGACAACAAGGGCACATAAGAAAGAAAGCATTCATGTTTTTCAAAACATGACTACACGGCGTGTGATTTTCCTACATGCTGTGTTCCCTTAAGTCATTCACATGGGCCTGTACTCCTACCTTAACTGGTTGGGTAACACCCTAAATACATGGGGTGTTGTCTAAGTACACGATGTGTACTTGAATCCTCTTCCCTGTCTGAGTCTTTCTACACAGTCTAGCCACACGGCTCTCTAAAGACAAAACTACACGACATGTTCAAGGTGGACACGACATATACTTAGACAATGTTCACCGACTCGTGTTGTTAGCTACATGGCCGACTACATGGATGACATCACACGGCGTGTTCCAGGAGGACACGACGTGTATGAGAAGAGCTAACACTGACCCGTGTTGTTTGTGACATGGCCAGGTACCCAGGTCATACTACACGATGTGTAAAATTCAGAAACGATGTGTATGTGAAAATATAACATGACCTGTGTTGTTCGTGACATGGCCAAGGTACCTATTTCATACTACACTGCATGCTAAACTAGTAAACAGCGTGTTCCTACAAGAATTTCCCCATCTTGTGCCTCTTCCTACACATCCTATAACATGATTTAGAGACTACACGACATGTACATAAGTACACGTCGTGTACTTTTAAAAAATTATTTCTTCCCGAACAGAAGAACACATGGCGTGTAGTCAAAACTACATGGCATGTATTCTAGATTTTTTAAGATATTAAGCCATAGAAACTACTCTAGATCCCATAACAACACAGAAACGAATGCAGAAGGTGCCAAATTCTGATCCGTGAGAGCCCATACTCCCCGTGAATCAAAGTTTGACATCTTATACAAGTTATAACAAGGAAATTAATCAACGATCCACCAACTTCCAGTCCATGATGGCCAATAACACCTTAAGAACCAAAGTTTTGCGTCCATCTAAGAAAATAAATATACAACCCATTTCCCTATCAAATAACAAGGATTCTATCAAAGCATCAATCACAACAGCATGCATAATCTACACAACATCTATCACAAAAACATTCAATCGCTAATGTATCCTAGATGACATAGAAAGAATGCATGGAATGTGATATCTAACAAGTGCCTATATGATGCAAAAGATGTCATACCCTCATCTCATCGGGTTGTGACAGAAATAGAACCGAAATAATAACAAAGGTAATAACACAAAGCATGTGAATCACCCAAAAGTGAAATTAAATCAACTGTAAAATTGCAGACCAAGACAATTGTAATAAATGAGGTAGTATGGCTTTTCCCTATACATGGGTTAGCTAATACTGGGAATAGCTTATTACCAAGTACCTATTCCATCCTATCCCTGGATATAGGCTCTAAACAGTAAGTCAAGAGAAAATAATTCCTCTGATACCACTTTGTAACATCCCAGTTCTGGAAGCCACCCAGAGGCGCCCCATACCTGGTTGGTCACATGGACTCAAGCGCATTTCCCCGAATGCCAGAGTTTGCCGACTAGTAGTAAGGGCCTTGGGTGTGATAGTGAGGAAACTATGCCCTCATTGTAAGAGTACACAATGGAAGAGAAAAACAATAAACAATAGCAGAAGCTATAAATAATCCATACACAAGTGAACATCGAAAGACTAAATATGATAAAAATCAGGACCACATATATATATATATATATGATGCATGATACATATGTCTAGAGATGTATCCAAACAAGTCACAATGATGGAAATACAAACATTACTAAAAACATGTACAAAATAAAGATAAACAGCTCCTCAACATCGCAATCCGAAGCATGGTCTCATGCTCTCCAGCTCCATAGCTAGTCAAGTACCTGAAGTTAAAGGGTGCTTTCCATTGTTTATACCTGCAATAATGTAGTATGTTTGGACCCAAAAGCATGACCCAAATAGGATGTGAGAATAAATCTCAGTAGGAAACCACCCGAAGATCTATGCCTAACAGTCAGTGAATATATGGAAGGTAAAAGTATAAGAAACAGTAAATAGGAACATGTTGAACAATAAAAAATCCACAGTTCCAAAGTCAAGCAATATCTAACAAGCAGCAAAGAACAATAGTTAACCCTCTGGGAAGTACTCACAGCCATGCCCTACGGTCCTACCTAACAAGTACCAACAACCCTCTGGGCAGTGCACTCAGCATAACCCCTCTAGTTTGGTCATACAAAATTATGAAGACTCTATGAGGAAGCACACACAGTCAACTCCCCTTATATTATAGGGTATTCAAGAACTCTATGAGTAAGCTCGCACAATCGATTCCCCTTATAGTACCAAGGTCAAGGAATCTCTGAGGAAGCAAACTCAGTCAATTCCCCTTATAGCCCAGATCATTTATAGACTCTCTGCGGAAACTCACACAGTCAATCTGTTCTATAGCCTATGGTAATTAGGTGATTCAACCAAACAAAACAGAGACTCTCCGAGGAAGCTCACATGGTCTATCCCTGTACAGTCTAAAGCAGTCAATAAATCTCTGAGGAAGTTCACACGGTCTATCCCCGTATAGTCTAAAGCAGTCAATGACTCTCTGAGGAAGCTCACATGGTCTATCCCCGTATTGTCTAAAGTATTCAAGGAATCTCTGAGGAAGATATCATGGTATATCCCCTATTTGCACAAAGTAATCCTAGGATCTCTGAGGATGCTCAGTTGGTTAACCCCCATATAACCTAAAGCTCCAAGACTCTTTGAGGAAGCTCACTTGGTCTATCCCCTTATAGTCTACTACACCCGGTTCTCATGGACCTGTGTTGGATAATGACGTAGCAATACAATATGACCAAAGTAGACTTACAAACTTCTTGTCTAAATAGTTATACAATATATAAAGCATGTTAGAAAAACATTTCTCCATCCTACTACAACATGCATGGAAATAGACAATGCAGCCAATACAAAACAGGACCAACGGTCATAAACAGAACGTGCATGGGAAAAACCTCCAAATAATAGCAGTTCAACCATATTCATATTCAAACATCCACTACATAGGCATACAAGCATGGCAGACATACAAGAGGGGTAAAATAGTAAACACACAATACCCCGTTCAAGGGTATTAGTGGAATTTGCACATAATATTCAAGGACTTTCAACAGAAAGGAACAAATGACATACCTTGACATTAAGAGATCAATATACTTGAACCACGGGGCTTGAAACTCTTAAAAATGTCATATATCTACAAAAGAACATAAAACATTCAACCCATGATAACTTGAGAAAGAGGGGAAATCATGGAATGAAACTCAAGAAGAAAGAAGAGCTTACCACTGCGGTTCTAACGCAATCAACGGAGGTCGATTCGAAGAACAGACAGAGGCTCGGGGGATCTGAGAAGTTTTGGTGTCGTACGTTTTATCTCGGCTGAACGTGACCTAGAAGAAGATGCTTCTGGGGGTTAGACATGACCCCGATGCATTTAATGAAAAAAACAAAGTACACGACATGTACTTTTAGAGTACACGACATGTAATTACTGTTTCTGTACCCCACATTAGGTAGCCTCCATATCACCCCTACATGGTCATGTGTATGGTCATGACGCGGCTAGCACATAGCCTCCAGCGACATCGCAGTACACGGCGTGTACTTAGAAAATTTCAAGATTTTCCCTTTTTACCAAAAATGACTAGAAAAGGAAAAACATACCTGAAAAGAAGATCCGAGTTCTTACAAGTTCATTCCATTTTATCCATAAATTTTTACACCCAATGAAACTTCCTTGGTACCCATTCAAGGGTTTCCAAGGTGGAAATGTGTTGGGGGTTACCTAAGAAGGTGAAAGAGGGGAACTAGTACGATGCAATTGGTGATAGAGGTTGATAGGATTCATACTTGGTGGCTCGTGAACTATGATGGATCATTAGATGAATTCTTGACAGACCTTTCTTAGATAATAATGGTGTTGATTTCATTACTAAATGGGATAATAATTTGAAGTGATTGTATGCGGAAATGAGTGCCAATAGTTTCACTACATGTTTCTTTTTATGTGTAGAAATCGTCATCTTCTACATCCAAAGGCCAATGATTCATGTATAGAGGGTAGAGATTATGTAATTTCAATTGTATTCCCAAAACATTTCATTTTACAACCAAAGATGAAGGTGTCAGGTGGGTGAGTTTGTTATGTGAACTATATGGTTTTCAACCATATTTTATATTACAAAATAGTTACTCATTGAAGATATGAACACTAGTTATAGTTTTTTGTGGTAGTATTATCTGGTTACAAAATGTTAAAAAAGGAACAAGGTCACCAATTAGTGAGTCATCACATGTAAAAAAATTGCCCAATAAGATTTATACATGTCATTAGAAGCATAATTATATATTATTTCACGCCTTGAATACCAATATCGTTTTCATTGGAGACAGAAATTACAATGTTCCAATTAATGGTAGAATTATAATTTTAATTTTTTGAGTGAATCATGTCAGGTTTCCCTTTTTTTCCTGAAAATTCATGTTGTCCCAGGTTTAGGTTGAAGATTCCCAACACCTATAATGACTAAGGTATTCCATCATTACTAGCCTTCACACTGGGTCTACCTTTTTTGTTTCATTTTTGCTGGTTGATTATGGGGGTTCATGTATAGCTTTAAAAAGATCTACAACTAGTCCACCATGTTCATTTCTTAGGAACTACCAATAGCTCCGACACCTGTAAGAAGGTAAATATCTTATTTCTAAAGGCATGAAATCATTTGGGGTTTCAAACCCTATGTGACATTATAACTCACAATGGTCCTGAGAATGGGAGTTCAAGATCATCATACCCATATAGGGAATTAGTTACTATTAAAATAATCTCTTATAGATTGAGGATATGTTAAATAATATATTCATAATCTAAATAAAAAAATTATCATAATGATATGATCAGGAATTGTATCTTTTTTCACACAATAAGGGGTTTAAATAACGATGCCATTTTATTGTATATGAGTTTCTCTATCCATTTCATGTTATTTATTTGAAATAAGTAGATGCTTAAATTTTAAAACCATATAGCCATGTAGTTTGGATTTTAATACCACCTGGGTAGGTGATTGATATTTTTATGATGGGATTGATCCTTAAGAAGGTATCCTATATATCCTATTTAGAAGAATAATAAAAAACCACACAGATCATAAACCATTTAGTTAATGTCATATGAAAAGGACTTATAATATGTCTCATAGGAACAAGGTATGGATGTCAATAATTATGAATGCATCATAAGTATCCTATTTATAGAGGGAATAAAAGTAGTTTTAGTTTAGTAGTTCCTTCAGGAGTCACCCTGTGCAGTCATATAATGACACTGATTGGGGCTTAAAAATAATGGTTTACCAAGATAGGGTAAATTTATGGTGTTAATGATATAATAATTTCAAAATTTTAAGAATAGATGATATTTGAATGGTATGAGTGTAAATTGATAGAAAGTGACCAGTCACATCACATGTGAATATGAGACTTATTCATAGAGGAAATTCATAAGAGGTGTTTGATACATTTCTCATACATCCAGAAAAATTTCTATATATCCCTTTTATGGTAGGAATCCATGTTCTTATAGTCAAATTCTAGTTTTAGTCAACTAAAAGACTGGAAAAAATGATGAAATCATAAGAATGTTTGGATCATTTGGTTATAGTGTATGAGACATAGAGGGACTTTCATTGAGGTGGTTGATCATTGCAGCTTAGGGATCACAAAGTAATCATATGTATCATGTTTATGGATGGAATTAAAGTTCTCATAGTTCAATTTGGGTTATGTATGAATAAATCCACTATACATGGTTATCATATTTTGATATGTATTCCTAACATGTCTTGATTTTCTCTTGACATATCTGGGGTGTCTGTCTTACATATCTATTGATGCTTGTACATTTACTAATTTCCAAAAGAACATTTTCAAGGATATCTCAATGATCCAATTAACATTTAATTAGTACATATCATGATCTAGATGGAATGTCTTGAGATTATCACATGACATGGTGACATACTTGGATTCCTCACCAGAATATGATGACATATCTAAAAAATTGACAAGACTAGGACATTGTAAGGCTTGGTCGACATGTTTGATGGGAATCACATGATCTGGAAAACACATCTTGGGGAATTTGAAAAACATTGTTGACATGTTTGAGGGGCATCATATGATTTGGATGACATATCTTGAGGACTAAACTTGACATGGTGGACATGTTTGGGGGACTTTTCATGACATTGGTTACAAGACATGTTATTGTTTCATGACATGGGAGACATGTCGATGGTACTTCTCCAGTCCTGGTCGAAATGTTTGGAGGAAATATCCTAATCTGGAGGATATGTCCAAGGGGATTTTCATGACATGGGAGACATGTCAAGAAGACTTTTCAAGACTTTAGTGACATGCAATAGTGTTTTCACATGAGTTAGGAGACATATCCAGAGGAATTTGAAATACATGGTTGACATATCCAAAGTGGATTATAGAATATGGATGAAATGTACTAGGGAATTATCAAGACTTCTATAATATACCATTGAACAATTTTATGATATTAATAGTTCATGCATAGAGAAAAATGATTAGATAATCCAACATCACAAATGTCTTTCTTCATCTTCCAATCCATTTTTCATTTGTGCTTCAAGGATTGTGAAACATTATATTGTATCATATTTCTAGGACCCATTCAATATGAAAAAACTCATTATCATAATCTAGATAGACTGCCAAAAGTCCATCGTGTGAGCCATAAAGTGATCATGTGAATCACACATTCATGGCGTGTGATCCCTTAGTCTATTACTTGTACTTAACTCAGTGGAATCATCTTGTAAGGACTTAGTTTTCTACTCTCAGAAGTCTACACATGCACTCACATGTAGTGGTCCTCTCTCTCTTTAAGGCGAGGGGGTGGATTTAAAGTCATCTCCTCCCCATTTATATGATTCCTTACATGGAACATATATTGTAGATATGAGATAGAGTTTTTGGAATGAGTGTTTCATCACATTCTTCACATGATCATACCGAGTCTTATCCATACCATCGTAAGACAAGTATTGACAATGAGATCACCCTATCATCACAATATTTATTATACCCCACCATTTCAAAAGTATTTTTAAAAAACATTTTGACATGTAGAATTACATTTTCACCATTGGGATGACATGGATAGTAGTATTAATGAGATCAATACATCTATATAAAGTCACTCGCATGATCTAATAAGTCATGCCTGGGTACTTTGGGAGACTATGGTGTCTTTTAATGGCCATTAAATAGATCATGATGGCTTGTCAAGGTCCTCTTGTAAGATCAATATGACTTGTAAAAGGGTATTCTCTTGATAAATGGTGACCAAACAAGGTGCATATCCCCTAATGTATTATAATATTCATACCCCCCTTATGAGAGGGTTCCACATTTTCTTGATTTATTTTTCCCTTATTTTAAAGTTCCCTTAGAATTTTCCCATTAGTTTCCCAATAGGGAATCACTTGTTCAACAAGGGACCAAAAGATGGTGTGTGTCTGTGGCTAGGGATAATCTATCTTATTTTCTATGATGAATCATGTGATCAATGTTGGATCTTATGATAGTGTGTGAGAAATAACATGAATAATTCCTGCACATATTTGTGGAACTAAAGGGTAATCACATGATTGAATAGAGTTGTTTGAGGTCCTTCAACTTATGAATGTGGTATGACAACATGCTCTTCTGTGACAAGGTCGATATGCTGTCAGGGTGCTCTGTGAGGTTTTTTAAACCAAATATGTATGTCACATGGAAATAAAAATAATTATATATCTCATGAAGAGTCCAACTTTTTTAAAAAAAATATTAAGGGTGTTTGGAAATTTTTAGAATCGTTTCAATTAAAAATTTTCATGATCAAAGGAACCTGTTTTATATCCTTCAAATAACAATCATACCTTGTCAAAAAACCATTGCATGAAAATTATGGTTTCTATAGGGGGATACACTTGATCATTATTATATCATTCACAACAGATGATCCATTCACCCAACCCACTTAGGGTTATTTGATCATGTGTACTTATGGAGTTTGCACGATTCTCATGATTTACCTGACATGACTTCCTGCACTTTTTCCGTTTTATTTCAGAGATTAAAATAAAATTTATTTATTTATTTATTCAGTTCTAGACTTTATAATTCTCATTTTGTTGGAATCAACATATACTCTACCTAAATAGATCAAAATTAGAGAAACTATAACAAGACTCAATGCCATGTGAAATATGAATATTATAAAATTTATAAATATTATCTAAATAGAAAGGTGTTAAAACTTTTAGTGGAATTACATTTAATAAAATATCATATTAAAAAATTTTTATACATGAGTTAAAAGTGTAGTATTTTCTATTAACATAGGATATATCTATGGAATTCATTCTATAAAAATTTCAGAATGGAAAATATAATTCAATATAGTCTAGAATCTAAATTAGTTCAACATTTACTACTTGATATGCTTAATGTGTTGAGGATAATTAAAAAATAAATTAGAGGTCCATTATTTGGTTTAGTGATGATATTATAAAAGGGTAAAAGTGAAACCTATAGGAAGATTATTGGTTGGAATAATAGTTTTCCATTTTCATTGAAACCTACTAAAAGTATCACTAATGAAGATAAATGTTTATTCTATGGAGATAAAAATGAAAAAATACTTGATAGGGTGATAGAAACTCTATTGAGTTCACATGTTAGTCATTATTGTTATAAAAAACCATTTATATAATTTAAAATATATATGAAACCATAAATACAATGATAATGTTACAAATAAGAAAATTGTTTCAAAATTTAGAAATTATTGATGGATCTTGATGTTTTAATTTAATTGGAGATGTAATGGTTTTCTATATATAGGAGTTAAATAGTATACTTCAAAGCATGTAAAATGAAAAAATTAAGTATATAAATTATTTCATAATTTTATTTCCTAGTATAATAATAGAATAACTATAAAAAAGAGTTATTTTGAATAAAAATAGATTGTTTTCTTGATAAAAATGTTTTATAATTCATTTAATTTTATAACATGGTATGAAAACAATGGTAAAATGAGTTTTAGATTTGATAAAATTGTATTATCACAATTACATGTAAAAACATGTGGGAAATAATTACTGCAACTACTTATTGGTCTATTTTAATTTTAGATCAATTAAAATTCCTTTAAACACTTAAAACACCATATGAGATATATTTATCAGTCTTTCACTAGTTAAAAAATCTCTTTAATTTAAATAAATAATATTTATTAACGAAAATTAATTTATCATTTTGAAAATTGTTTTGAAGAAAATATAATATCTATGTAGTAATATTTTTATTTTTGAAATCTATAAACTTAAAACTTTAATAAATAAATGGTTATTATTGTCAAATTGAAAATTAAAGTAATTTTATATGTAAAAAGTGTTAAATATTGGATAGAAAATAATGAAATTAATATTAAGAGTTATATTTAACTTTTTTATAACTAATTTCAATGAAAATTATGAATAGAAATATTCAATGATGATGATAATAAAATTGTTAGAAAGAGTATTAGATAATCAAATTAGTAAATGTTCAGAACATTGTAAAATTGTATATTGGGAAGTAATAAATTTTAACTGTTATGTTCATATAGTGGAAAATGAGGATTATGAATCCTATTATCACTAATATTCATACAATATGTGTTCATAAATGTTAAAACAATGAAGGGGAATTGCAGGAGGATTTTTTATATCTTGACATAGTGAAAAAGAAATAGTTAAAAATATATATAAGTAGTTTAAGAAACCCATAAATATTCACCAAACATAAGGCCCCTCTAGTGGGATATCATATTAGATAGGAATACATTTTTTTATTTTATATGGTTTTTAATAAATCCTTAAAGAGTTTAAGAATACATACAAATTTTGTTGTTATTGAATAAGAATATATTCTTTATCATTATATCATGTTGAATATATAAGTATATATATATAATGATGTGAAATGATATTAAAATCTCAAGGAAAAGAATTTATTTATCCTTAATTTGATAACATCTTTGATATTTATGGGTTTTTTTTGACAATTGATGAATGACATGGTATGGTTTTCGTAGAGATATAAAAAAATTCTTCCCCGAACCACAAAATAAGGTCCATGTAATGGGAGAGCATCCATGTATACCGCATGGAGTGAAATACATTATATTTTTGGTATCTTATGGATATATCATTTATAATGAATCAGTATTTCAATATTGTGACAAGATGTCTATAATGAAACCTTAATATATTTACACAATTCTTATGCTATCCCTAAGGATTATCTAAATAATGGTGGTTGGTTATATTTATAATCATGTCATCAATTGTGTTTAATGAAGATAATATTCTTTCTAACATATATAGAGTATGAAAATTGGGCCTTAAAATGAGATGAAGTAATAAGGTGTATTCTATTACCTAGATAAGTGACATGTGATGGACCTATCTAGTGGATGAGAAGTATTTGATTTGATCATTTATCTAGGTAAATTAATGTGACTTTTCTACCCCAATGTTGATTTATAGTTAGATAATTTATAATATATTAGCTAGTTATAATAGATTGAAATATTTTATGTATAATGGTCACTTGATGTCTCAGACAATAGATTATATTATTCTCAATATTTAAAATAATAGAATTGGCCGAAACATGAATGTAGATACATGTGTTTGATATTTATTAAGAATATATTTTTATAGATTGGGTTACACTAAATATTTTCTAGTGGATTATCTCTTTTAATAATTATTAATGAGAGAACTAATATTTTTTATTAATGTTAAAAATGCCCATCGGGTCACACATAGTGGTAATATGGGTGACATTAAGTTTTAATAAAACATAAAATGCTACCCTAAATGAATTTTGGTGGTTATACCAAGGTATTTTTGGTTTTATTTTCAAAATTAAATATATATGATGTAGTAAATGGTTAAAAATAATTAAAATATTACTAAAATTATTTATATAGGGTTTTTAACATAATTCTATAAATAATTTCCCGAGTCGGTGCATATCAAGTGGCATAAGGTGAAATTTGAACGATGCAAATGAATCTTTATTTTAATTGAGAAATTGATGGCGATATTCCTTGTAATAATATATCCCAGATTTTCTAGAACTTGGACCGAGCTATTGGGACCACATGACTGCAGTCACACCACCCTACACACCAGAGGCTTTATTGTAGGGGTCAAAGTCTAATAACAGTAAGGGGATACTATACTCTCAATATCAAAACAAAAAATAACAAGTGAACAATTAATCACTATATATGTTAAAAATAATAATAATGAATTACTGATAACACCTAACCATATATAACTGATAGAAAAAAATCTATAACAAAATGAACCCATGTTAATCTAATATAGAAACATTCCTCTAGGATTTACCAATTGAATTATTAGTTACAAAGATCAAATATAAAATAATTGGATAAAACACCAAATACCTCAGCCTCATATCAATCATATATTTAAAAATTATCAAGATACCATATCTTGATCTCTTATATTACCTTTTAATAGAGAGACATGATAGTCATATGGTTTTTATATACACTAGTTTGTTTATTCCTGGTGTGAGAAATATAAATTTATAGGGAACCTCCTATGGGGATTCTTATATATTCCATGATATCTAATGTATATGTGTATTAAAAATAAAAATATTATAGAATGCATCACAAAATAAATCACATCAGGTAATTGTGTCATAACCAAGCCTTCACAAACCTTGAAGTCGCTAGGTTTGGGCAATACTAGTATCTATGTTTATTGATACTAAATTATGTCATAATTGTTTTTGATATTTGTAACAACCAATAGATATTGAGGTATAGAATTTATTTTTGATAAAAAATCATGAATAATTTGTGGATTTTAATTTAATAGAGGAATTTTTATATTTTTCTGTAAGAAAGAGAACATTACATAGTAATAATAGGATCTTAATTTTGAATAGATGTATTTCACCATCATCGTATTAATTAAGCATTGGATTCATGGTTCTATATAAGAATAAATTTAATGGGAGTGTCATTCCAAAATGGTGGGATTATTCTATGGATCCTTATGTAAGAATGTGTTCTTAGATATTATAAGAGGCATCCTTCCAAAATAAGAGGACATTTCAAAATGAAGCACCTCATAATGACATTATATACATGTCGTGGTAATATAAAGTTTCACTAGAAGATGTAATTACACTATTAATAACAAGTTAATTCAATAATGGTTGGTTGGAAGTTTTCTATGGATCCCCCATAATATGGTGTTGTTTCATGGAACACATAGGCATACTACAATGTGTGCCAATTATATATTATTAAATTTATTTATTTAAATTTAATGTTACTTTCTAATAAAATTTGGAACCCATTTATTTTCAACCACCTGTATGATCACTGTAACACCCCAGGTAAATAAAGAATATGAATTTTTCATATTTATTAATTTTTGAATTAAATATTAATTTTACTTTAAAAGGGTTTCTATGTTCGATAGCGTACCCGATACACAACAATAGGTTTCTTTGAAATCTTATGTTGCACACTAATAATATATTATTATTTTAAACGGTAGTTAACTCCTAGAAATTTTATTGGCGAGAATGAAGGAAAAAAACTCCAATATGATTGTACATGTTTGTTAAATGTATCTTAATTTATCCAATAAAAGTTATAGGCTTAAAATGTGAATGATTCTAATTTTAATCATAATTTACATTAAAAGGCCGATTTATCGCCTTTTAATGCAGAACCCTTCATTAAATCTAGTTTTGGTCACATTAATGAATTCTATATGACCAAATAAAATCCTTCTTTAAAATGGGGACATCAAAATTTAATTTTCTTAAATTTTTGGAATTTTTCCGATAATGTTCATTTTTTATGAATAGAGAAAAATATTGTATTTTAATTCAAAATTGAATTTTAATATAATTTATTTATATGGTTAGATTATATTTTTAATTGGTTTTAAAGTGAAATTAAAATGTATTTTTACCATTTAATCCAATGTTGGTCATTGTAATTAATTTCACTTTAAAATTGGACATAAACAAGTATCAATCTTTTGATATTTATTGTTTCTTTAAAACACACTATTTGTTTTGATAATGGGAATAAATTTTAAAATTAATTAATGCCACTTCTATATTTTTAATTTGTAAAAATAGACATAATTTTTGAATTCGTATTATCAAATATATCTTAGGACGAATTTTTGGTATTTTTCTGAAAAACTTCAATTTTTGATGAATAGTGAAACCACTTAGTGGTAGTTAAAAAAACTGACTTTTTCATTTAAATGAAATTTTACCACTTCTGTGAATTGAATTTAAAAAATACAACATACATGGTTTTTATCAATAAGTAAAATGTGGTTCATTAAGATGAAAATATTTTTTGGTGAATAGTAACTTTTGACTTTTATTTACTACGGTTAAAGGTAAATAGGGTAATTCAAGGTTAAAGGAATATTATAATAATTCAAAATTACCTTAACACTTATCCAAACCTTATTGTTTGAGTCATTAACGACCATTTTCATATTTGGGTCGATTTTGGGAACCTATTGAGCCACATGTGAGTGATAATGACAATTTAGATTGATTAATATAATGTAAAGACAAAATTGACATTAACAAAAATATTTTAGTAATTAATTTTTATATGGTGTTATATAAGTCATATTTTCAACTATAAATATTCACTTTAAAGATAATAATATTTCCTCCATCATGGTTTGTTTTTTTATAATTTTGAGACATCAAATAAATTAAATTATTTATGACACAATAATGATGCAATATATACCTCATTAATAAATGATTTAAATAAATAAGATTATAATAATTAAAATATTATCCAAAACAAGTCCAATTATGATTGGATGATTTTATTTCGATCATAATTTATCTTATATTCATATTTAATTATTTTTTGACCTTTTGAAACCGAATATCATTATATAATAAAATAATATTTTCACACTTTCCTAAAGAGCCCCTCCTCTCCCTTATAAAAGGAGACTATTTCTTTCCAATTCCTCAAACCTCTCAAGACATTTGGATCTTCCAAACTCTGACCAATTAATCTCCCTACATCCCTATCCTACACATAGAAGCCTTACCTTAGGCAGAAGGCACTTCAAGAAGTCTTTTGGTTCAAACCAAAGAGAGTTACCCAAATTAAAGGAAACAGTTTCTCTAAAATTGTTTTGTTTTATTTTACTTCTCCAACCCCTAAACTCTTTTTATTCCTTTATTTTGTAACAAAAATTGTATCCTAAATATACTAGGGTGTTTATATGATAAGGATTCAAACTACACTTACACACACCTCCATCTAATGGATTAAGAAAATAATGTTTCTGTGGATGGAAAACTAACACCTCACGAAACGATGATTGTTCAAATATATCCAACCATCTCTCATGGTGGACATTATGATGGCACTATATTAATATATGATATATATTATGTTTATGTTGTCTCTATTCTTCTGTATTTTTCATTTATAGCACTCATTTATGGTTTCCATAGTGGGTAAATACGACAATCTCATTTGAGGAAGCACGGACTACCGCTCCTCAAAGTGATGTGACTCGTTAATGCCTTATGTTGGATGTATAGAGGATATATATAATGATATTATATATGATATTATACTGTAATTATAATATGCCTATGTATCATTGTGTTTTAATTCTATTAAAATAAGAAATAGGAATGAAAGTAGCGTTCATGCGTATGTATGACTTACCGTCTCCATGAACGGTGCATTTCATTTCTTACCTCTAAATGTTATGTAATATTATAAATACATGTATATATTGGATATATATGATATATATGATATCTAAATCATTAATATGATTTTGGATATAATGAACCTTTGACCACATGAACAACATGTAATTATAAAAAGTCCATTTTTGACTCAAGTACCAAATATCGACAAAATGAACATTATTAACTTAAATAATTAAATAATGTTTATAACATGGTAATAAGTGATATAAAAGGAATAATAAAATTGAAAAAGGTTCTTAAGAAAGTATAAATTCACTTTAGTTCATTATTCAGGAGATTAAAGAACGATCGAGTCAAGTCGGACACGAGGTAAAGGATTTTCTTATCCCACTTTTAATTCCGTGAGATTTCCATTATTTGCCACTTATTTATTAAATGCGGTGTAATGTGTACTGAAATTGATATATATTATCATTAATAGATTTATATTCATGGTATTTTGTGATTCATTTTGTGGTTATTAACTTTTGGTCATACGATTCAATTTGAATACAATGAAGTAAGGGGTTTTCATCTCACTTTTTATTCCAGTGAGATTCATGATATATTGGCCACTATTTCCTTTTGTGTGGAATATGTACTATCCATGATTTTAATATTTGTGTAATATAATTTTATTTATGAGTATTTACATCTTCATTTAATGATTCTTCTTTCATGTGGCGTATGTTTTGTAAGTTACCAAATCGATAAGGGAATCTTTCACCCTCCTCTCTTTTTTTAAAAAATAATTTTTTATGTCTTTTAACATATATATTATTATGATGGGATTTGTTATTTTATATCATTATTGATTTAAACTTTATGTCCAAGTGATGAGAATCCCTTTTTATCTCATCAACTAATTTCCGAATTTTAAAGAGACGTCGTTAGAATGTCGAATTTTTACAAGGTAACTTCTTAACCCAATTTCAATTCTTTGGGTTAAACATGTACTTCTTGAATATGTAATCCAACAAATATGTGTGAATGAACTCTGATTGTTTTACACTTAATATCCACTTATATTGTGTGTATTTATATTTTTCACACATAATTACGTGATTGATTTATCCTTAATTTAAGGATACCATCTTTATAAGGGATTTTATCTCAATTTACATTTCCATTGTGATTTCATTATTTTTATGCACTAATTCACTCTTATATGATGTATATAATGTCCTTTGAAATATTATATCATGAATACCTTTATAATCATGATATAATAATTTTTTGATTAAAATTTATTCTTCAATTATTTGTATTTAAGTCTCTCTCTTTTTGTTAAAAACTCTTTAACTAAAATATCGTTTTAAATGTTTTAAAGATTTATTATTTTAAATATTTCTCATTAATGTCCATGTTTTCAAAATTGGTTTTAGGATTTATTTATATGGACATTAATGTTTTCAAATGATAATTCATTTAAAATCTTCAAAGTGGTATGAGACACTTTGATTCAAAAATCCCTTTTTAAAGGTTTTGAGAATGATTTGATAAAACATTGTTTATTTAAATATATTGATTTGATATATTAGAATGTGGAAATGTTATCTTTCCCTTATACATGTGTTATATGTTATGATTATGTTATGGTTATTGGGAATTGTTTATGTATATGGATGGTTCCGTGATAAACCTAAGGTGGGTGAGCCCGAGATAGCTCTCCAATGCATTGGGTAACGTGACAGAGGTGAACGTGATGTTTCTCCTAAGAGATTTAGGGAATATACCATGATGGGTATTCCAAGTGTAACTCCCAATGTATCTATTATATCTACAATGTAAGTTTGATATGTATGGCATAATTAACCTTTATGATTTATGATTTTTGTGTGTTATTCATAAATATTATGATTTCATAAGGTATGATTTAAAAGTATGGTTTCATTGATTTGTATTTATTGATGGGATAATGTTTTCCTTCCTTATTTTATAAACCTTACTGAGCTTGTTATGATCATCCCAAGTTTTTGAATTTTTTTCCATAGGACTTAAAGATGAATAGGGTCAAGGATGGGATCAAGGAAAAGTCATGCTATCTAAAACATGGAACTTGACATGTTTCTTTTTAAGAGTTTTTATTTTATGAAAAAATGGATACTGAGTAGTAATGTCTATATGTAATATTCAAGTTGTAATGTAATAGTTATGGCCAAATTCTCTAAAACTCTAAACCTAAAAAGATCCTCAATGTGAATTATTCATTTAATTTGATATTGTGTAATGTTTAAGGCCGGGTCCTTATAGTTGGTATCAGAGGCCGGTTTAGATAACTTTAGAGGTTAGGGAATTCTTTAAGCATAAGTTACATTACCATAATGGTTAGGATTTCAGAAAGAGTCATCGTTTTTTAGATAAAGTGAATGAGTTTAAGATAACATGAATAAGTATATCTTAGTGTTTAACCTCCTCATAAGATATTATATGATAATTTTACTGATATACTCACACTGACGTTTTTTGTTTTAGTAAATGGCTGGATCTAGAAAGTACCAAAGTAACAGTGGATGTGAAGAAAACTGTGATAGTTTTCTCAACAAGCAACTGAAAGATATGGGAGCTGCAATGAGAACACTTGTGGTTATTCTCAACTAACTATTTGGAGTGATGATTGACCACCTGAACCTTAGTGATCTTTATAAGGCATCATATATGCGAGAAAAAAATGTCTACAGAAGTTCAGGTAATAATCATAAAGTGTAAAGACCCGAAGCTTTGGCGTACATGGACATTACATTACTTTAGCGGAATACTTAATACATAACAAAAAACAGACACACAAGGATCGTAGTAGTTTAGTGTCTTTGGAAGCTCGGAATATAATCTTCTAATCATGGTGAAAGATCTTCAACATCTCCCATAAGATCTTCCCCTTTTTTTTCCTACCTAAAACCTTTCCATAAATCCTGGGGAAAAGAAAACATATAAAGGGTGATCTCAAATGCTCAGTAAGGGTAAGAATGGATAAAATAAAACAAATCATATACATTTGAACTTCAAAACATAAACATAATATTTAAACATCATAATCTTGAGAAATGACATAAATCATGGCAGTACGTAAGGCATAGATCATAAAGAAACATTAATCATGATAAAATAGCATGGGTATTAAACATGTAATTGTGGCAAACCATTAAGCACATGATATGATTTCCATAGTAGCCAAGGCATTACTTCCAAGACCATATTAGTGGACAAAGTCCCTTTCTGAATCGAGTTCACTCCTCGTTCCAGTCCTGTATTACTGAACCGGTTTAACTTGCCGTTCCATCCATGTATATCTCATGAGATATAAATCTTTACCCAATGAATTGGAGGGAGATATAGGTCCCACCCATCTCATAATGAAATCATTCTTACTTGTGCCACAAAATAAACATACATCATTCATAATAACCCAATAAATAAAATGGGTTTCATAAACATCATCCCATCATTACATAATCCATATAAAAGAAATGGATATCATTTCATAATAAGGAAAGTGAAACCATTTAATTCATAGAGACATTATACTTGAAACATACACATATGAAATAATTTCATCTTAGATGAAAAATGGTTTTGATAAAACACTTGAAATGAATTCTTGAGGAAAATATCCTTTTTTCTTCAAAATCATTTTCTTTTCACAAAATGTCATGCTATTTTTAAAGAAAATAATTTTTTTGAAAATATTCATGAAATATTTTTGAGGAAGCTTCATGAAAATAAGGCTTTATAAAACCGTAAAAGTCGTTTTATGCCGTATACATTAAAAAAACATTCTTCTCGTACTTTTGTCAGAAAAGTCAAAAAGTACCTTGTAGGGTAAATAAAAGAAAGATTCCTCCCATACCGTGTGGTAAAAGTCAAAATGGGTAAAAAGGAATTTAAACATACATGAATAAACTTTAATAAAACATGGACATGTATGATAGTAATAACCCCAGTAAATACTTACGAATAAGCAATCTCGGATAAAAATGAGATTTGCACAATTATCCCTTACCATAGGTTCGATATGCTTTATACGTATCCAAACCTCCTATATAATGATTTAATTAATGTCATTGACTTATTACAGAATAATATTCATTTTTATGATATCATATTTGTTTCACTTATGACTTTATATTACCCGTTCTTTTGTAAATTCCATGTTAAAGCAGCGTTTTGGGTAAAATCATTTCATTTATCGTATGTGTTTCGACTTATCGTTCGTGATATTATTACTTATATCCTGATTTACATAATTCCAGAATGTAAAAAAGGATTTATATATAATATATATTCATCATATACATATATATAATATAGATCGATAAAAGGAATGAAATACACCGTTCATGGAGACGGTAGGCCATACGTACGCATGAACACTGTTTTCGTTTCCTTATTGAATTGAATGAAATTAAATAGATGGAATAAATATATATATACATAAATAAAGTATCATTATTATTTCATATATTTCATTATTATTCATTATATAAACTTTATGATCATTCATGTATGGTTAACATGGAGAATAATCTCATCGCGTCGTGGAGACGGTAGTCCGTACGTACGCACGAACGATGATATCGTTCCCATAATTATTGAATAGAATTGGAGTGTATGGTATAATATATCAGAATCAGTATGATGTTATAATAACCATATATAGTTATTCTTTACTCCATCATACCCATCCATGTAAGGTGTTGGTGGAAAAATAGATTTCACCATGGCGTGGAGACGGTATTCCGTACGTACGCACGCGTGGAGATTTCATTTTCAATAGGATGGATAGATGGTGAAATAGGGTTGTTTCATAATTATAATAACATATCATTATATGAGTTATACTGATGTTATTACTTCATAATGAGACAACTAAAGAAGACGAAGTGGAAGAAGAAATAGAGTTGAAAGAATCGGTAACGGACATTACCTCTTCTTTGAAGCGCCTCTTTGAGACCTCCTATTAGGGCACTAAAATTGTTCTCTGAAGAAGACCAAAACCTCTAGGTTGTTTATATGAAAGTGGAGAATAGAATTTTTCAGGGGTTGGCCGAGCTTTAAGGCTCAAAGTTGTGTGAGGAAGAGAGGGAGGAGGAGGAGAGGGGCACCTTTGGAATAACTAAACATATTATTTTATTATAAAGTCATATTCGGTTTTTAATAGCTCCAAATTGATATATTTCTAAGATAAGGTGGGTATGGGTCGAAAGCATCTCATCCAATAGAATTTAGACAAGTTTAGGTCATTATATTAACCTTATATTTTAGTTTTAACTCTTAGTTAATTAGATTGACATTTACCATGTCACTTTGTATTTTTATATTATATAGTTAATAAACTTACCATATACATACAAGAGACCCCCAAGTGGTCCATTAATGATACACCTATCATTATATAAGTATCTTGGCCGAACCTTATATTTTTAGGAATAAAATAACAATTAATAATATAATATTTGTTTTAAAAACTATTTCATGTCAATTTCGAAACTATTTGGTAATTGATTTTTGTAAAAATTATAACAGAATGATTAGTTCTTAAAAAGTTAATTAAATCAATAATAACATGTCCTATTAACATATAATTTTTTTTAATTCATAAAAAGTCTCAAATTAAATTTATTTGGGTATTTATAACATCAATTATTTCAATATTTTATTAATAAGATAATTACTGCATCATCATTGTGTCATAAATAAATTAACTTATTTTAACTCTAAAATTAAAAATAAAATACCTTTATGTAGGAAATATTTTTATATTTCTAATGAATATTTATAATCGAATTTATATTATGTATAACCCAATATTAAAAATGATTTAGTTATTAAACTTTGATTTTAACTATTTTAACCCTTCTTTAAATAAATTAATAATAAATGTCCTAATCTAATCCAAGTGGGCCTAAATGGTCATATTTTATTACTAAGGTTGTTTTTGGCAGAATTAAACTTATCAAATAGAATTAGGACATGTGTTAGGGTAATAATAATATCATTTTTACCCTTAATTACCCTATTTACTTATAACCGCGGTAAAAAAAAGTAAAAAGTTACTATTCACCAAAAATTATTTTAATCTCATTGAACCAAATTTTAGTCCTTGATATTAACCGTGTCTCTAGTATTTTCAAAATTCCACTCACAGAAGCAGTAAAATTATGTTTTATGAAAAATTCAGTTTTTTAACTACCACTTAGTGGTTTCACTATTCATCAAAAAATGAAAGTTTCCAGAAAAATACCAAAAATTAGGCCTAAGCTATATTTGATATTATGAATTCAAAAATGATGTCTATTTTACCAAATTCAAAACATATCAGTTGCATTAATTATTTTAAAAATTAATTCCCGTCGTCAAAACAAATATCGTGTTCTTAAGAGATAATAACTATCAAAAGATTGACACTTGTTTATGTCTGGTTTAAATGTAAAATTAAATCCAATGACCAAAATTGTATTAAATGGTAAAAATATATTATAAATATACTTTCAAACCACTCAAATTAATAATTTATCACTATTAATTATTTCGATTAAAAAAGTTTTTGATTAAAATTTAGTAATTTTCACTATTCATCAGAATATTAAAGTTATCCGAAAAGTACCAAAATTTCACACTAAGCTAATTTTGGTATTCCAAATCCAAAAATGAATCCCATTTTGAATGATAAAATTTATAAAATTTCAAAAACTGGGTATTACTATTCATAACGGCTAGTTCATAATATTATTATAATAATATCTCGTTTAGTGAAACTCAGTATTGAGTACACGCTATCGAGGAAGGTCGCGATTGCATGTAATGCAAGGCAAGTCAGGGATGCATGTTGTGAAAACTCCTTTTGGTGTAGCATACAACACAAGACATTAATTAAATTAAAAAGAATATTTTTCATACAATCTCGGGGTGTTACATAAAGGTAAGTGTGTTCAAAAAACCTATGTATCAAAGATGTGGAAAGAAACACCTAGGAAAATGTTTTAGAGGGACAGAAAGATGCTATAGATGTGGAAATGAAGGTCATAAATCAAGAACCTTCCATGGAAAAAGGAAGCATCTAGTTGACTCTAGGAAAAGGAAATAAATCCTTTCTGTGGGATTAATTGAATTTTTTAAATGTGGTGTGCACGGTCATTATGAAAACACATGTCCTACGAAGAAGTTTTGGGAATGGGATCACTTGGATAATACAAATATATGTTTACCAACACCTAATGCCATTCATATTGAGGATGAAGAAACTGACAATGACCAATGAAAGGTATGGATTAATTCTTAACATATGTTTTGATATTATTGAATCTTATGATATGATTCATGATTTTTGTATGTAGGAAATAAGTATTTCAGAATAAGTTAGTAAAGAATGGTTAAGGGATCATGAAGAACATTGAATGAGTAAGAGGTAAACATATAAGGGATTCAAGAGTTATGGTAGATTTTAGGATGGTGAAATGCTTAAAAGTATTAAGGCTCTTTTGATGATGGGATTAAATTACAAGACTTTTTATAGTATGTGTAACCTTGATGTTTGATATATGAAAATTTTATTCAAGGAATAATTATCTTTTATTTTGTGTTTATAGTTATAAAGAACCATTTGGGTTTATATGAACCTTGAATTTGAGGCAATTACCAGTTAATACATTTTGGGATGCAAAACAGAAGTTATTAGATAATATTTTTGGTTAAAATATGTTATGGTTACTTTTGATGAATTTATCTCTTTTTTGGAATGTTATAAAATTATGTAGTTTTTTAAAAGGAAAAACGTGCAAACCGTGTGACAACCCGTCGCGTTGGACGAAGCTGTGGGAATCAAACCCAAAACCAAAGTGCGACTGGTATTTATCGCCTACCACTGGACTACATGAAGTCCTTGGTTAGTATGATTAATTCTTTTTAGTTAGATGATCTTATGAAATCAGGAATAAGTTGATTTGGGTTTATCTCTGGAAATTATTAACCTATTAGGGAGGATATGTGATTAGGTTAATTACTTTTCAGTATGAGACTTTAAGAGTAACTGATGTTATTGGGAGATAAATGTTAAGATTTACCTTGGAAGACTGTGTGATTAAATCATTCAGAGATTTGGGTTCTAATCTTAGTTTGTATTACTTTGAAGAGTTTTAAGGATAAATGTTTATATAATGGTCTTTCTTGAACCTTGGGTTCTTTTTACTGAATTTTATAGATTAAGAGTAGTATTTGTTTTTATAAAGGATTATCCTTTTGGTGATTATATGATCTTATACTAAACATTTTGGTTTTAGTTAATATCTAAAGACATGGGAAATATATATTTTATCTTTTGTAGATTATGTTATTCTCTTGATGTTGATTATAGCACTCTTAATGTGAAAAAAAGTCATCCTGAATTTTCATCGTTTGGAGAAAATATGAGTTTGTGTTAGAAATATAGAAAAAGATAAATGTCTACATAACAAGTAAGTATATTTCCTTATGTTTTTGGTTAATCTCATAAATAAATTCCTCAACAAAAAGTAACTTTAAACAAAAACCTTGTCCGTTAACTTTTCCTACTGGGGAATCAAAGACTGTTTAACCCATCACAAGTTTGTGATTTTCTGGTGGTTAACGTTCTCCTAAACATGTTTCATATCACTCTCTATTAGAACTTGACCCTTTGTTTTCTCCTCCATATCCATGTTTTCATGGAATCTTATTTTGGGTTAACTCGGGTGACCATTTTACTTCTCTTTCTTTCTTTTAAATTGATAGTTTTACAGAGTCTTTTTTCTGATATGGGACTTTCAATAATGTTTCCAAGCCCAAATTTTAAAATTTCGAGGACGCAATTCCCAAAAGGGAGAAAGGATGTAACATCCTAGGTGAATAAAGAATATGACTTTTTCATATTTATTAATTTTTGAATTAAATATTAATTTTACTTCAAAAGGGTTGCTATGTTCGATAGCGTACCCGATACACAACAACGAGTTTCTTTGAAATCTTACGTTGCACACAAATAATATATTATTATTTTAAATGGTAGTTAACTCATAGTTGTTGTATTGGAGGGAATGAATGAAACTAAATACAATATGATTGTACATGTTTGTTAAATGTATTTTCATTTATCCAATAAAAGTCAGAGGCTTAAAATGTGAATGAATCTAATTTTAAGCATAATTTACATTAAAAGGCCGATTTATCACCTTTTAATGGAGAACCCTTCTTTAAATCTAGTTTTGGTCACATTAATACATTATATATTACCAAATAAAATCCTTATTTAGAATGGGGATATCAAAATTTACTTTGTGTAAATTTTTGGAATTTTTCCGATAAAGTTCATTTTTTTATGAATAGTGAAAAATATTGTATTTTAATTCAAAAGTGCCTTTTGATCTAATTTATTAATATGTTTAGATAATATATTTAATTTTTTTTAAAGTGAAATTCAAATTTAATTTTACCAGTTAATCCAATGTTGGTCATTAGAATTAAATTCACTTTAAAATTGGACATAAACAAGTATCAATCTTTTGATAGTTATTGTTTCTTAAAAACACACTATTTGTTTTGATAATGAGAATTAATTTTAAAATTAATTAATGCCACTTCTATGTTTTCAATTTGGAAAAATAGTCATCATTTTTGAATTCGGAATATCAAATATATCTTAGGCTGAATTTTTGGTATTTTTCTGAAAAACTTCAATTTTTGATGAATAGTTAAACCACTTAGGGGTAGTTAAAAAACTGACTTTTTCATTTAAATGAAATTTTACCACTTCTGTGAATTAAAGTTCAAAAATCCAACATACATGGTTTTTATCAAGAATTAAAATTTGGTTCATTAAGATGAAAATAATTTTTGGTGAATAGTAACTTTTGACTTTTATTTACAACAGTTAAAGGTAAATAGGGTAATTTAAGGTTAAAAGAATATTATAATAATTCAAAATTACCTTAACAATTGTCCAAACCTTATTGTTTGAGTCATTAAAGAACATTGACATCTTTTGGTCGATTTTGGTACCCCATTGAGCCACTTGGGAGTGATAATGGCAATTTAGATTAATTAATATAATGTAAAGACAAAATTGACATTAACAAAAAATCTTTTAGTAATTAATTATTATATGGTGTTATATAAGTTATATTTTCGACTATAAATATTAATTGTAAATATAAAAAGCTTTTCTACATCATGGTTTTATTTTTATAAGTTTTAGACATCAAATAAATTAAATTATTTATGACACAATAATGATGCAGTGTTTACCTCATTAATAAATGATTAAAATAAATAAGATTATAATGATTAAAATATTATCCAAAACATGTGAAACTATGATTGGATGATTTAATTTAGATCATGAGTCATCTTATATTCATATTTAATGATTTTTTGGACCTTTTTAAACTGAATATCATTATATAATAAAATAATAGTTTCACACTTTCTAAAAGAGCCTCTCCTCTCCCTTATAAAAGGAGATCATTTATTTCCAATTCCTCACACCTCTCAAGCCATTTGGATCATCCAAACACTACCCAATTAATCTACATACATCCCTATCCCCCCCTTAGAATCATTACCTTAGGCATAAGGCACTTAAAGAAGTCATTTGGTTCAAACCAAAGGGAGTTACCCTAATTAAATGTAACAATTTCTCTTAAATTGTTTTCTTTTATTTTATATCTCCAACCCCTAAACTATTTTTATTACTTTATTTTGTAACAAAAAAAGTGTACTCAGTATACTAGTATGTTTTTATGATAATTATTCAATCTAAACTTACACACACATCCATATAATGGATTAAGAACATAATGTTTCTGTGGATGGAAAACTAACGCCTCACGAAACGACGATTGTTCAAATATCTCCAACCACCTCTCATGGTGGCCATTATGATGGAACTGTATTTATATATGATATATATTATGTTTTTGGTTTCTTTATGCTTCTGTATTTTCCATTTATAGCACGCCTTTATGGTTTTTATAGTGGGTAAATACGATAATCTCATTTGAGGAAGCGCAGACTACCGCCCCCTCAAAGTGATGTGACTCGTTAATTCCTTATGTGGGATGTATAAAGGATATAGATAATGATATTATATATGATATTATACTGGAATTATAATACACCTATATATAATTATGTTTTAATTACATTAAAATAAGAAATAGAAATGAAAGTAGCGTTCATGCGTACGTACGGCTTACCGTCTCCATGAATGGTGCATTTCATTTATTACCTCTAAATGTTATGAAATATTATAAATACATGTATATACTGGATATAAATGATATATATTATATATTAATAATGAATATAATTTTGGATATAATTAACCTTTGAACACATGAACAACATTAATTATAAGAAGTCTATTTTTGACTCAAGTACCAAATATCGACAAAACGAACATTATTAACTTAAATGATTAAATAATATTTATAACATCTTAATAAGTGATATAAAATGAATAATAAACTTGAAAAGGGTTATTAATCAATTATAAATTAACTTTAGTTCATTATTCAGGAGTTTAAAGAACGATCGAGTCAAGTCGGACACGAGGTATGGGGTTTTATTATCTCACTTTTAATTCTGTGAGATTTCCATTGTTCACCACTTATTTATTACATGTAGTGTAATGTGTAATGAAATTGATATATATTATCATGATTAGCTTTATATTAATTGTACTCTATGATTCATTTTGTGGTTATTAACTTTTGGTCATACGATTCAATTTGAATACAATGAAGTAAGGGGTTTTCATCTCACTTTTTATTCCCGTGAGATTCATGCTATATTGGCCACTATTTACTTTTGTGTGGCATATGTACTGTCCATGATTGTAATATTTGTGTAATATAATTTCATTTATGAGTATTTACATATTCATTGAATGATTCTTCTTTCATGTGGCGTATGCTTTGTAAGTTACCAAATCGGTAAGGGAATCTGTCACCCTCCTCTCTTTTTTTAAAAAGACTTCTTTTTTTATGTCTTTTAACATATATATTATTATTTTTGGATATGTTCTTTTATATGATTATTTATGTAAGCTTTATGTCCAAGTGATGATATTCCATTTTTATCTCATCAACTCATTTTCTGAATTTGAAAGAGATACCCTTAGGCTGTCGAATTTTTACAAGGTAATTTCTTAACCCAATTTCAATTCTTTGGGTTAAACTTGTACTTATTGAATATGTCATCCAACAAATATGTGTGAATGACCTATGATTGTTTTAAACTTAATATCCACTTATATTGGGTGTATTTATATTTTTCACACATAATTATGTGATTGATTTATCCTTAATTTAAGGATACCATCTTTATTAGGGATTTTATCTCAATTTATATTTCTATTGAGACTTCATTGTTGTTATGAACCAATTCACTACTATATGGTGTATATAATGTCCTTTGAAATATTATATCATGAATACCTTTATTCTCATGATATTATAATTTTCTGATCAAAATTTATTCTTCAATTATTTGTATTCAAGCATCTCTCTTTTTGTTAAAAACTCTTTAACTAAAATGTCATTTTAAATATTTTAAAGATTTATTATTCTAAATATTTATCATTAATGTAAATGTTTTCAAAATGGGTTTTAGGATTTATTTATATTGACATTAATGTTTTCGAATGATAATTCATTTAAAATCTTCAAAGTGGTATGGGACAGTTTGATTCAAAAAACTTTTTTAAAGATTTTGAAAATCATTTGGTAAAACATTGTTTATTTCAATATCTTGATTTGATATATTGGAATGTGGAAATGTTATCTTTACTTTATACATGTGTTATAGGTTATGATTATGTTATGGTTATTGGGCATTGTTTATTTATACGGGTGGTTCTGTGATAAACCTAGGGCGAGTGAGCCTGAGATAGCTCTACAATGCATTGGGTAATGTGATGGAGGTGAACGTGATGTTTCTCCTAAGAGATTTAGGGAATATACCGTGATAGGTATTCCACGGGTAACTCCCTATGTAGCTGTGATAGCTACAATGTAAGTTTGATATGGATTCCATAAGTAACCTTTATGATTTATGAATTTTTGTGTGTTATTCATAAATCTTATGATTTCATAAGGTATGATTTAAAAGTATGGTTTCATTGATTTCAATTTATTGATGGGCTAATATTTTACTTCCTTATTTTATAACCCTTACCGAGCTTGTTATGCTCATCCGATGTTTTTGAAATGTTTTCCACATGACTTAAAGATGAATAGGGTTAAGGATTGGATCAAGGAAAAGTCATGCTATCTAGAACATGGAACTATACATGTTTCTTTTTAAGAGTTTTTATTTTATGAAAAAAATGGATACTGAGTAGTAGTGTGTACTTGTAATATTCATGTTGTAATGTAATAGTTATGGCCATATTCTTTAAAACTATAAACCTGAAAAGATCCTCAATGTGAATTATTCATTTAATTCAATATTATGTAATATTTAATGCCGAGTCCTTAAAATCATTACTAAAAAGAAATCCTTTAACTATGTTAGACTTTATTAAAACTACTAAAAAACCAAATAAATTTTCCCTTTATCTGCACCAACAAAGGGGACCATTTGGCAGCACTTTTTTAGTACTGATAAAAGGGCCGCTTTATTAGTGCTTTTTTAGAGATGATAAAGGGTAACCTTTGTTAGCGCTTTTGTTTGGCACGGATAAATGATACTCGTTATCAATGCTTTATTTTTAGCACTGAAAAGATTTCTTTTATCAGTGATTTCTTAGAACTGTCAATGTTCCAGAATAAAATTAAATAATTAAATAAAACTAAAAATTAGTTTATTTAAAAAAAATATTAACAATTTAATTGTTTAATTGATTATTTATAAAAAAGAATATGTTGATAATACTATATATTATTTACAAAAACTATTAAATAGTATACATTAAATAAATAGATATATTTAATCTAAATATTAAACAAATGAAAATTTAAAATAAGTAAATTAAAAAATATATTAAATATTATATTAATTAAATAATTATCGATTATATTATAAAATAATCCATATCAAATATAGAGATATATATGAATGTATATAAATATTATATATAAAATACAAAATATTTATGCATTACATTATAATGTCATATAATTAGTGAATAATGGTGTATAATTAAAAATTTATATGAATTAAAAATACTAACTAATTGCATTGAGTAATGGAAATAATTGAATGTCGTTTCATTTTTCAATTTTAAATATATCAAGAATTTTTTATATTGATTTCATATTATGTACATAATTAATGAATTTTTATATACAATCCACATACACAAATATTTACAAAATTAATGAAATATTATATTGAAACCATGCACAAAATATTTATGTAATTTATTCAAATCTTAGTATTCATTATGGAATTTCATAATAACATGATAAATTTAATATATCACGAATTTAATTGGTAAATTTTATATATTTATTTTTAATTTTATTACAGTTAGGTATTATTCATTTTCAAAATTTTCTTATTTTTTATTTTTTGCACATTTAACCAATTTCTATTATTTATTTATATAAATTTATTTACTATGTTTCAACATTTTCATTATGAATTTATCTATAGTTTAATATATATCAATATTGTTTTAATAATTTATATTTAATATATATAACTTATCAATTTTTTCAATATTGTTAAAGTGTACTCATTCTTGACTTTTCAATTTCACTCATGTTTAACATGCATGCACTAAAAATTAAATATTCATTAACAATGTTAAAAATATATTTTTAAAAATATATTTATAAATTTATATATAATATATTTAAACATTAATATTTTTTTAAATTAAAATAATGAAATATTATATCTTTAATAATTATATATATATATATATATAAATAAATAATTATATATGAATAAATAATTATAAAATTATAATAAAATTAATTTAATAAGGAATATATTTTTTATATTTATTTTTAAATATGTATATTATATATGTACATATATCTATAGAAATATATAAAATGATATAATTATAAAATTATATAAAATGATATATATTTTTAAAAGTATTTATGTAATTATGAATAATTCATTATATATTTAAATAATTATGAAATTAAAATAATAAATATAAATATTTATTATATTTATATTTATGTATATTAATTAAATATATACATATATATGTGTGTGTGTGTGTGTGTAAATTTATATATATTTTTAAAAAATAATTTATAATTAAAAATATAAATCATCTATCTCTGTTTTTTAGCAAGGATAAATCACTATCATTATCAACACTAAAAAAACACTGATAACGATTCCTTTTGTTAGAAGTTATAAATTTAGAATTGATAAAATGGATATTTATCAACACTTTTTTGGAAGAACTAATAAATGTGTCCTGATCTATTTAAAGAAATCTATCGAGTCTTGAACCAGTCGCGATATCTGAATCTTTTTGAGGAAGAAATGGAGTTCCGATGCTCCTCGTCATCAAATCCAAGCTCGAATCAAGGCTCAACAAATTCCAAGGCTCATATACATAGATTGAATTATTTAAGGGTATAATAAATCCAAGGATTGAATATATTTTAGGTTTGGTCATATCTCTAATTTCTCACAGAATATTTAAAGCTTCAATCCAATTTATGTTATTTTATATAGTTCCTCACTCATTGAATACTTGTTTGGAAATATCTATTTTCATTTTTATCATCATTATTTCATTTAATCAATACAGAACTATTTATTCTCACACTATAGTTTTATAAATTCTTTCCCTTTCAAATCTCTCTTGAGTATGATCGATATTGGTGACAATACTGGGACTGATTTAGCGACCACGAGACATGTACAATGGGGTTATCATCATTCGTTCAACCTGATGGATGTGAAAGACACGGGTTATTCTACTCAATTGAAGAATACCTCCTACCATTTTATTTATTAAATACTAGTCCTAATTCACATGTGATACTAATTCACAAGTTCCTTATATAGGAAAAAAATCCATAGGCGGTAAGGTGAATGATATTGATCATTTCTATAGAGTGATAACTAAGTTGGGATAACACATAAAGAAAAACATTAAACAAATATATAGGATATCCAATAATGATTTATCATTATTTCTTATAATTCTATATTCATAATCATATATATTTTTTATTGTTTTTATTTTGTTTGAATTAATTTTCCAAAATCCCCATAATTTTAATTATTTTGAAAATATATAGAAAATTCCATAAATATAAAAATGTTGTAGGAATAGTGAGTGGTTCAAAATAAAATTATTAAGGGAATGACCACGACCATCAACTGTGTTGTACTAATTAGGAATATAATTATAGTTTTCTACCACACCATAATTGATGTGTCATATAATCAATCCCATAAACTAATATACACTTTATTGAAATGCACTTATTTATACCTTGAGGGTTTATATATTTCATATTGAACAAACTCAAATAGATGTTTCTTTTAAATGTATAATTTTTTATCTTAATTATTAACAATCCCCCCATAGTAATTGGTAAAAAAAATCTATTAATTTTATATTTTGCTAATAAAAACATCTTAATCCACCCATTTTTTGTCATTATTTGAAATTATTATTATATAATATGATTAATTTTTACTACTATGAATTAATATCCTCTTTCAAACACAATTAACATTAATTTTTATTGAAACCAAATTAGAATATGGTTTGGATAATTTTATATGCAATTTTTACAGTATATCCATATATGGAATGATAACCCACTACTTAATAATTCTTAAAAGTTACTGCATTTCCTTTACCACACATCCAATAAATAGGTTGTGTGTTTTACTTTAATCCGTATAGAGATATATCATTAATTAATATTTCCTTTTATTCAGAACTTATTTTAAATGAAAAAAATATATCTTTAGAGATCAACGATTTATAAAATAATATGTACTTTTGAACTTGTAAAAATTCATTAATTACATCCTTTTACCAGTAATGTGAGATAAACAACCAATATCTAATATGAATGGATGTTTATTTAGTGAATCCATTAGATCTACATAAATAATAAATTAATTTGACATTCCATTCTATTTCATATAATACATTTCTGATCCATTATTCACAATTTTATAATTTTTTATAAAAGCATGAAAATACTTCATACATCCATTTAATTTGCCACATTTTCTATATAGTTCATTCATTGGTTGAAATTCCACATCCAATTTTACTAATGAAAATTTATCTAACTTCAAAAATATTTTTGTAAGAGTGGTTCATCTTCTATGTAACTAAAAATCTCTATATCTTACACAATTGCTATTATTTATCTCATTAGGACTAAAATATTATAATTTGTTCTTTGAATCACTATATAAACCATAATGTATATGAAAATTAAATTTTCTTATAAATCCCACCCTTTATTTGCTTGAAAAAAATTCACATTTTCAACCTGTCTAGTCATAATTCATGAATGATTTTATCAACTAATCATTTTTTATGTTTAAATTTTTTTAATTATTATATATATTCATTTCATAAAAATATTTTTTCAAACATTTATTGATTTTTAATTGAAAATGAAATTACAATATTGATATTTTTTATTTTTTTGATATACCATTATTATTGAATGTATTAATTACATAGGATGTGACATCACTTGTTTTAAAAAAACATATTAGTGGTTAGAAAAATTAATATATATTCAAAAAATTATTAAAAAATAATTTTAGGTATTCAAAATTTTTGGAAGACATGTATTTGTTCCACCATTAAGAATATTTTATTACCTCCCATTTCAATGAAATTACATATTATTTGTTAATAAAATTCTCAATATATTTTCATATCTTCTAGTTGATGGAAGATGATTTTATTATTATTGTGTATCATATGTGGGTTTCATATTACTCCTTAACAACCTATATTATATTTTCATTTGATTAGGGAATTTCCAAAATACATCACAAATCATTTTAAATTGTGGATGAATAGTCTTATATAGAGGATTGAAATTATTGAAAGATGAATTTCTCCTATAAATCTTGAATTCATAGAGGCACTAAAGATTTATATATTATAACTAGTCCTCACCAAGACCCCTTGAATCATATAAAATAAAATGTGTCCCCCCAAATATCCCATTTATTATGCCATGCGTTAATAACTAGTTCCAATGGTGCAATTATAAATAATGGGAGGCATTTCCCCATTTAAAGACATAATGTAGTAAAAATATCATCCTTATAATCCTAATCTCCCAAACAGTTATTATTTCAATTTTTTTCTTGAAACTCATCCCTTGAATATATTATGTTTCTATTACTATGCTAAGTAGTATTCATCCCATGGATTTATAATGCTAATTGTGTCTCAAGAAACATATGAGCATGTCATTAAGAGATGCAGGATGAGTGTTAAACAACAAAATAAAATGAAAACTATTAATTATACGATACAACGTGGAAGAAAGTTGTCTATATCATTCAAAATTGTATGGATTACGATTATAAAACCTACCATAGTGGAGTAATTATTTTCTTAATTTATATTACCCATTTTCTTCAATTCATTTTGAAATCCATTAAAAGAATCAATTGTTGTGTTTCCACTAAGATAATGATATATATCTTCCACCATTTATAATGAATGTCTTATGTGTATTTATTTATTTATTATAGAAAATGGATATTTTATAAACCCAATAGGATGGATATGATTCAAAAATGGATGGATTATAATATTTTGACATAAGAGTACGAGTATGGAGATAAATATTTCACTGTGTTTATAAATAAGAATGTACATGACCCTTCTCAAATCCATTGTTTGGGTTGATGTTATTATTATTTAAGAGAAATTAGTATGGATTATTTGGATTTCCATTTTATTTTTCATGAAAAAAAAGAGCTAAAAAATTTGTAATAAACATGCATAAAAATTGATTGTTCACACCAATTGGGATAATAATACAATTTATAGATCCTTTGATATGAATAAAAGTTCAAATTATTATATAGATCACATGAAATAAATAACAATGTAAATTGAAGATGACTTTCTTGATTGTCCAATTTTTTTTGAGAATTTAAATAATTGTGAAAAGAGAACATTGTATATTTGTGGTACTAAATATGCATGTCTTGTAGATGTAATGATGTTATATAATTTGAATGCTTCCAGTAAATGGAGTCACAATATCTTTATAAAATAATTGGTCTCCTAAATGATATACTACTAGAAGAAAATATACTACCATGTAGAACATGTGACTCTAAATTAATTGTGAATATAATAGTAATGATCTATAAAAAATACATTCTTGTGTAAATGATTTCATATTATTTCGTAGGGTCCATGAATAACTCATAAAATTTTGTAAGTTTGGAACAGATCGATACAAGAAAACTAAATCATGTCCTTCGAAATCTATATGGTACATTCCTATCATTCCATGTTTCAAAGGCATGTATGGATTTCTTAAAACCATGAGACAATTTACATGTTCTGAGGATACAATAATTAAATATGGGAACCTATGTTATCTAGAAAATTCTTATTAGTGGGAAAAAATTGATTATGATTAAGCGGAATTTGGAAATGGGATGTAAAACTTTCCCAAGATATTATATATATATGGAATAAGTAATTTTAGTGAAAAGAGTTGAAATCATAGTACATGGACCTCCATGAGAGTAAATTATATTTTTTACTATTGTTTTTATTTAAGTGAAAATTAATTATATTCTCTCTTCATATATCTTGAAAAAATAAACACAGTAATGATATTGATTTATATTTGGCTCCATATATAATAAATCTAAAATCGATGTCAGATACAAGTGTTTCAATGTATGATTATCATTGATGTGATGAATTAAATTTGAGGTCCATGTTTTATTGGATGAAAAATAACATCCTTTCTTATGGAAAATTATCAGGATATATAATTAATGTAATGTTGGCATGTCCCATTTGTGAAGAATGTATACACTCATTTCGGTTGAAATATTTATCAAGGACCATGTTTTTTGGATATAGGAAATTTTTTCCTCAATGAAAAAATACTAACCCCTAATGACTATAGTCTACGGGAATATCAAATAGGGCACAACACCATCTCCACTAATGGGTGATCAATAAAACCAGTTTCGAAGAAGAGATCAATTTTATTTCAATCATAGTATTAAAATAGTTTCTATGTCAAACATTTTCAGAATTTCATACTTGTAGAAAAAAATGTATTTGATAGTGTTATTGGAACTTTTACAATTTTTTATTAAAAAATGTTGGAATAAATGCTAGGTTGGATATGATATGACATGGGTATAAGGAAAGATTTGGAACTGGTGATGTGTAAAGGGAAGACTTTTCTTTATCCAATAACTTACACTCTATCCATATAGAAAGAAGTGAAATTTTTTCTGTTATATTAATAGTATAAATTTTCTAAAGAGTTGTTTTTATAATTTAAAGAATGTAATTTCAATGAAAAATTTCAAGTTACAGGGACGAAAATCATATTACTGTCATGTTTTGATGTAATATATTATACATGTTACTTTCTAATTCATTTTTCCTGAAAATGAATGACATATAATAACCAAAATATATATCTTTTTGAAAGTCGTATGCTGGAAATTTAGATAAATGATGATGATTTCAATCATGTATTAGCAATTTTCAGTCCCATTACAATGATTAGAGGTATTCTTCCCGCCGTCATTATTTTATTTAATGGTTCACCTATTGATTCAATTGGTTTGGGAGGTTTAAATATGTAGTCCTATCCATTATAAGTGGATGTACCCCATTGAATGGTATATGATGATTTTGAAAGGGTATGTCAAGAATCATGTCAGTTAAAAGGTTGTATTATAGAATAATATATTGATGATGAATATGTTCAATTATTTTCTGATTACAAATCAGATTTTGTTAGAATAATTATCCTAAAGGATCATCACATCATATTCTTTATGGGTGAGGGATTTCCAGTAGAGTTTTTGTTACAACTAAATTCATAGATTGTGAGAAATAAACCCATTAAATTTTACATAATAGTGATGATGTTGATCTATACGTTGAATTTAATAAATAAATTATTACAGATTCGAATCCATCATGTCATAAAGGATGGATATCAAATACACATCATCAACACATAGAATGGTTATGTGATCAAATATATAATGAGATATATGAAAATATGAATTCAATTTATGAATGACATTGATGGATCACCATAGGACTGAATGGAAAATCTATATCTTAAATTGTTTTTCTAATTAATGGTCATATGTTTAATAAAAACTAACTTGACGAATGATGTAAAATGAAAAACAACAGTGTTATTCTTATAGAGGAAGCGATGCACATAACCTGTTTAGAATATAAAAAACCAATTTATTAAAATATATCACATTTTTTCCTTGTTTAACTGATATACAAGTTTGACTATAAAACATTTCAAGTTCCAATTTTACATTTCATATGGGTTGATAATAGGGGTACATTGAAAGTTGATGAAATGAGATTCATTAAGGTTAATTTAATTATAAAAGGAAAAAATGAGGGGTCATTAATAATTCCATATAAAAAAATTAATATATTTTATGTCACAAATATGGAAAACAATAATTGGATGATTATCCTAGCAGGGACTAAAAAAATGACTATTCGGTCTAAAATTCAATCAAGGATTACACTTTCATTGGGATATCACTATTATTTCTTATCGGTCTCAATGTAGAAATTGTCTTGAATGTTAGAGGGGACTACAAATAGGGGATTTTGACTTCTAATAGAGGATCCAAAACCCTAATAACTTTAAAAAATAATGATAGTTCAATGGGAAGGTATTATTTTAATACACTATTTTCCTTATAATATTATATGTTATCTACTCCTATAATATAATCTAAATTAAATGTTTGACTACTGATGAAGAAAATGTCTTCTACACATGATGGTGTTACCAATGACATAGAAGAATAGTCTATAACTAATGAAACCTTTTCGGAAGATATAAATGAAATGTTATGATATATATTCTCTATTTAAAAAAAAAATTTATAATGAGAAATTGATATTATTTTCTTTATTACATATGGATTTCGATTATATAAGAATAATTTTCTAACTATTATTCTTTTTTTCATCAATGCATACAGCTAATTCTTATCCCTCAACACCTGTTCACCCCTACAATTTTGACATTTATCCTTTTCCATCATGTTCTATCCACCCACTTTGTAGGAAAAGCAATGACAATGAACTTTCTCAATCATAGAGGTAATATTTCTATTTTCACAGTAAAATCCTTATAGTTAGAATTAATTATTTTCTTCTTTTTTATGATTAATTTATATATTTTCTGTATTATTGATATAATAATTTTTTTCTTATATAGGTGGATTATTTTTTTAACTTGGGGGGGTATTTTAGAAGATTCCCATATTCGCGGGAGATTCTACTTCAAGGCCAAAAATATAATATTGAAAATGTTTAAATGCATCTAGAATATATAAAACACTCTTAAAAAGATGATTTACTGCCACTTATATAATTAATTTTTTCATAATTTTATCTAATATTTCTATGCTAATTTCACTATTATTTTTATCTAATTATTATTTAATTTTTTCATAGTTATTTTGGGAATTCATATTTGGGATTCAAATGGGATAACATGGTCCTTTCTACAATTTCACCACACTTTTTAATGGAATTATTTGTTGAAATACTAACACTACATATTGAGTCAATATTCAGTGTCAAATGATTGAAAATGAAATGAAATGGAGTGTGTAGTAACATTATCAGTTGGGAGTTTTTTTAGAATTTGTGTCATGTAGGAATTATCATCACCTAAACCTAACACAAAGTGTGAAAAATATGTCTCAATGTATAATTTTTTATTTTAAATTTAAATTAATGTTAGAAAAAATAAAATTAACTTATTCAAAACCAATAAAACCAATTAATATTAAATTGATGCATTAGAAAAAATATCCATGAGTCATTTATGATGTGTATAAATCAACCTCACAAAAATATGATATACAATGTGTCATGTATGAATAAGAGTGTCCATTATCACTTTAAAATATGTATTTTATTTCCAAGAGTGTCACTCACTAAAAACCCATAAAACATGCCATGATTTTCTTGATAATTTTCTAAAAACAATTCCTATGTCATTTTTGACATAGATGAATTAGTCTCACATTATACTAGAAAACGATGTTTCTAGTATGACTCATAGTGTATGTTTCTAATTTAAAAATAAAATTTTTGTAAAAAATGAAAAGTGATATACTAAAAAAATGAGAAAATGCATAATATTTTTTTCAAATGTTTAGGAAAAGATCTATATGTGATTTGTGACATTTTAGAATTTGTATCACCTCTATCTGATTCATGATGTTACTGATATGACTCCATGTGATTCTTTTTATTTATAATTGACATTAATTTTAGTAAAAAAATACTATTAACACACTAAAAATTTAGAAATCACATTTCTATGGTTTCGAAATGTTAATAAAATGGTCTTTTTTTCATTTTTGACATGTATGAATCAACACCTACTCATTCCAAAACACTGTGTTCCCGATATGTTTGAAATTTTCCATTATTAGTTTAAAATTGAAATTTTAGTTCAATAATTCTCACACCCTAAAAACTAAAAAACACATTTAGATTGTCTTAAAAATTTTGGGAAATGTTTCATAAGCCATTTTTGATGTGTTGATAATTCTCACATCATACTGACACACAATGTGACCGATATGACTAAAATTTGGTGTTTTTAGTTTGAATTGACATTTTTGTAAAATAGAAAATTGACATAATACGAAATGATAAAATTTATTAATATTTTTTTGTTACATTATTAAAAACAATATGTCTTTTGGGATGTATAGGAATTAGTTTAACCCCAAAATGATGCAAAATGTGACTGATATGACTCAAAGTGATTTCTTTTATTTAATATAGACATTAATTTTTGTTAAAAAACTAACATTATCATTACTGAAAAAACACATTAATTTTTTTTAATATATTAGTACAACGATCCATAATTCATTTTCGATATGTTGCAATTATCCACACCTCAATATGATACAAGATTTTAACGGCGTGAATCAAGGTGTCCGTTATCAGTTTACAATTGACATTTTATTTCAAAAAGAACCACTCACTAAATATCAATTAAAAATTCTCATATTGTATTGAAAATCTATAAAAATTACTAATAATTCATTTTTTATGTGTAATAATTAGTATCATGTAATTAGACACATGATTTGATCATTATGACTCAAAGCGTGTGTTTCTACTTTAAAATGAAACATTAGTAAGAATATAAAGTGACATAATCTAACGAATAAAATATTTTCATATTGTTTTCATACTTTTTTAAAATTATCCATATGTCATTTGAGATAGGTAGGAATCCACCCCCCCTTAGTCTGATTCATAGTGTGATATTATGACCCAGAGTGCTTTTTTTTATATTTAAAATTGAAATTATTTTTACTAAAAAAGACAATAGGCATACTTCAAACTGATAAAAAACATTTGGAATGTCTTTATACAATAGTAAAATGATCAATATGTCATTTTTTTGTAGGAATCATCATCACCACACTCTAATACACAATGTTCCAGATATGACTCAAAGTAACCGTTATTAGTTTAAAATTTGTATTTTAGATCAAAAAGTTTCACTCGCCTAAAACTAAGATAACACAATCATATTTTCATGATAATTTAGTAAATTACTCATATGTTATTTTTGTTATATGTAGGCTTAAGTATCACATTAAACCAACACATAATGTGATCTGTATGACTCAAACTACATGTTTCCATTTTACATGAAATTTAGTAAAAAAGGAAAGTGACATACTCAAAACTGAGTAAACCCATTTTTATTATATTTATGACTTATTAAAACACTACATATATTAGTAGGTGAAATATAATAATCAACTTCACCTTAATATAATGCACTATGTGACCTATATGACTATAAGTGCATATTTTTATTTAAAAGTGAGATTAATTATAGTGTAAATGAAAAATGATAGATTGAAATATTATAAAAAATATTTGTATTTTGTTGACACATTAGTAAAATGATCCATAAATAAATTTCTACATGTAGGGATCATCTTCACCTAAATCAAAAACATGATTTTCCATGAATGGCTCAAAGTGATCATTATCAGTTTAAAATTGATATTCTAGTTCAAAACACTCCACTCACTAAAAACTAATCAAACACACTCAGATTGTATTTATAACTTTTTAAAATGATTTATATGTAATTTTTATAAAATATGTAATCAATATCATGTCAAAAATGGAACATGATCTATCTGGAATCACCCATAGGGGGTGTTTCCAGTTTAAAATTTCATTTTAGTAAAAAAGACATGTAACATACTCAAAACTAGAAACATTTATTTTGAGTGGTTTAATACATTAAGAAAACTATCCATAAGTGATTTTATATGTTTTTCAATTATACTCAACTAAATATAATGCATGATGTGACCGGTATGATTCAAAGTGCTTCTATCTATTTAAATATGATATTAATTTTAGATATAAGTAGAAATGACATACTCAAAACGTAGAAAATACATTCATATTTTTTAAAAATTTAGAAAAATGATCTATATGTCAATTTTTGACATGTACGAATTTAACTCACCTTAATATGATACACTATATGCCTAGTATGAGTCAATGTGTTTGTTATCTGTCTAAAATTTACATTTTAGTTCAAAAAGTGTCGCTCTCTGGAAATTGAGAGAACATGCTCAAATTGTCCTGATAATTTAGTAAAATGATTAAGAAGATTTTTTTATCTGTAAGAACAAGTATCATGTAAAAATGACATAAGATGTGACCAGTATTACTCAGAGTGTGTGTTTTTGTTTTAAAATGACATTTTCAAAAAATGCAAATGACCTACTAAAAAATAAGAAAGCACAATTAGATTGTTTTGATATGTTAGGAAAATGATCAATACAGAATTTGAGGCTTTTAGGAATCAACTTCACCCTGATATCATTAATGGTGTGAATTATATTACTCAAAATTCTTCTTTTCAATATACAAATGTCTATTTATATTAAAATTCACAACATAGAGAAAAAACACATAAAATTTCTCTATATTACTTTCTCATCAGTATAACTTATATTACTTAATTACATTACATATCCTTTTTATATAATAATTATTAATTTTATTTTCATAAATATAATGATTGATGATGAACAAGAAATTTTGTGATGTGAAGGAATCAACTACATCTCTATCCAATACACAATGTTCCCTATAAGACAAAATGTTCAGTTTATAATTAACATTTTCTATTAAAATAAATATTTATATTATTAAAAAAATAATAGTTTTTTATTATATATAGTTGTGTTCAATTTCTTGAGTATTGTTGGCCAGCTCGAGTCTAGTCCAGGGTTAAAAGATAAAAGAACACTAATGATTTTTTAATGAATATAATATTTTTTAATTACACATGTAATTATATAAACTAATTTTTTAAATTAGTATAGTATAGTGTTTTCTTGTTTCTGTGTTTTAAATTTTATTTCATTTTAAATATTTATTGATACTTTTTATTTGGTTTTTTTTTGTCTTTCAGGTGTTGCAGGGTGCCGTTACATCACACTGCACTACTAATGCAATGATCTATTACAGTACAATATAGTATTTCCCTTTAACAACAATTTTATAATCAATGATTAAATATACCATTATAATCACTTTTACAAGTAATTATAATGGCCCCCTTTATCTTTACTTCTACTAGTAATTATAAAGAGGACCTTTATCAACACTTAGAATAGACCCCTTTAACTATGAAAAAATAAAATTGCTGATAAATGTTATACATTATCAGCGCTTATAAAAGCTCCTAAAATCCTATGGATTTTAATGTTACATAGGTACTCTAAAGCTGATAAAGTCTATTTTTTGACTGTTAATGGCATATTTTTTGTTGTGGAATCACTGTCATATTGTTTTTGGATTTTCACCATTCCTAATCCTTTTTTCTTATTAGGTTTAGTTAGATTTATTTATAAATTGTGGTTGGTTCCTTACATATTACCCCTTTTATTCCCTCTATTTACTTCATTTTTAGTGAAACATAATTAGGTAATTTAAATTATTTTATTTGTGTATAGTGGAATATGGTTGTTATGATGGTTATTTTACATGTTATAGATAAATGAGTATCGATATAGGAGAAAAAATGGGGTCCTGAATAAATTCATTTGAAGTAATATTCTTATTTTAATTATTTTTATATAAAATTAAATTAAGATGTAATGGGTTGGTGATTGTGAGTTAGGCGTTTGTTAGTTTTTTTATTTGTGATATTAGTGGAATTGTGATTGTTCTTCTCCATCCATTTCTTGAGATTGTAATACTGGATTTCCACCAAATGAGAATCCCCCCATTATTTATGAGTGGAATAATTGTGATTTAATTATGTAAATTAATTATTTAAATTTTTAATACTTATTTTATATTTAATTATTGAGTCATATTTATGATAGATGGTCTCAAGATGTTGGATAATGTCTAGTTTGGGATTGAATGAGATTTGATGATGGTGGTCAGTGATCACATAAGTGGATAACTCTATATTTAAAATTTTTGGTCCTTAAAGTTGCATATTTATATGATTGGTCAAATAATATTTTTCTTGATAGAATGTGTAAGTATGTCTTAGTGACCTGATATGGAACTGTATGTGAGTTCATTATGTGAAGTGGAGATAATTAGTTGGTTAGAAACTTACTCTGTCTTTGTATTCAATATACTTATTTCAATCCCAAAAATGGTTATGTATCCTATGTGGGAGTCATTGATAAAGTAAAATTGGAACCGAAATATGAGTTTTATCAAGGAGTTAAGGATTGATTTACCTAGAGAGGTATCAAATCTGGCAGTGATTCTCACTTAATGTGATGTATAAGGTTTATACTATATATTATTATAAAGTTATTTGAATTATAGGTGTATATGAGAGAGAATTTGAGGATGACATGAAATAGAACAAATTATAGTTTCCTTACTTTTTTAGTGATGATTATGGACTTTATATATCTTGATAGTTCCTCAGAACTTATATTTTAGACATATAGAAACTAAATTCCACTTTACCTTGGGATGTGGTGAGATATATATGAAATTAATTTTGGAAGGAGTGTTCTTGAATGAAACATCTGTTTTGATCCTTAAATTTATTTCTTGAGTGTTTTTTAATGATGGGATATTTGGGTTTATTTAGTCTTTGTGGTTTGATAGTCTAGGTGAAGGGGAATATATGTAATTATTTTTACTATTGTAGGATAGTAATAAGTTGGGTATGTGTTATAAAATCATAAGAAATTACATGTAGGGACTGGATTAATGCATGTCTTCTAGGATGAAAATATCATTCATATTGATATTATGTGATAATTTGAGTGAATGGTTAAAATAATCTATCAGGTGATTACTTATTCATCAGGATTATACATTTTTGATTAATTTTTCTGTTTTATTAGTTGTTAATGATATACCTATGAATATTCTATGACTGTGGTGATTATTCCTAACTTATATATTTGTTCTTATAGTGTTGAATCATTAAACTTTTTTCTAGTTGTTAATACATCATTAACATTGTTTTTAATAATATATATATATCATGAACCTTGGGGATATTTTTATATAATATAACATATAACTTATGATTATTTTTCTATGATTTACCATTAAACATGGGATTTTATTTTGGTAACACACATTTCATCTTATGTTTTTTGTTTTTTGGAGAAATTATTTACATCCTTGATTTAAAAGTGATAAAACATTCACATTGGGATTTATTTCTTATACATCATTGACCATTAGGATTATGTTTCAGTTATATACTATTCACCTCAATGTTTTTTGATGATGTATCATTAACTAGGGAATTGTGATTCAATTATAGATAATTTAACATGGGGATTTTATGGTCATATCTTAGTCACCTAGGAATTCTTATTTAGTGACATTTCATTCACATAGAGATTGTGTTTTAGTGATATATTTTTTACTATGGGATTATATTTTTATAATGCACCATTAACTTTCATATTATTATATAGTTATACAAAATTAACCTCACAGTTGTATTTTTTTAATACCTTGTTATACATAATTGAAATGGGTTTGGTGAAATTTCATTTTCATATAAATACTCCATTCACATTGGATTTATTTGGCATAGTGGTGTCTCAATCACTATGTTTATTTTGATTCTGGGGGATGATAATCTTTTCAAATAATGGATGTATACAATCCATGATGGTGTCATCCCAATCCAATACTAGACAATGTATATATTATTTCACCATTAAATTAACTCTTATGAAACAAACAATGTGACATTTTTATGAATTTTATGTTGTGAATTCACTTTAATTTAGTGCATTCATTCACATATATGATGGTTATTATTAGAGAACCCAAAGGGTGTTTCTTATTGAGGTTTTTTCTTAGACCATACATAGTCACTCTCGGTCCTGTAAAGGATTTATGGTCAATATTTAGGTTAGGGTGGGTTATCATGGTTTAAGTGATGGACCACATGAAGATCGACTAGGGTTACAGAGACGTTGAAAGATATGACAAAGATAGTTGTGTGATCTATATGTATTTTACTTTAAATTTATCCATTTATATTCATAATCGAAGAAATGGGCGATATTTTAGAGTTATATTACTATAAGACCTATATGTACATTTCTTATATCTTTTATAGACATTGTAATAATTTTATTTATACTATAATTCTATTTTTTACACTCTGATGTTATTCCCATTATGAATGTCTATGTTATTGATTATAATTACTTTTATGATATTAGAGGGTATAATCTCTCCACATCATTATTCTAACCCTCAATAAAATTTGGAACACATTGGAATATATTGAACCATGAATGAGTTCACGTGGTACCATCTAGATTAGATAAAATCACAATGAATAGGATAAGGACATCACACACTGGTATTAAAGATTCATTTTAATTACCTAAGTATTTTGTCTATAGAGGAAGTTTTTATGAGTAGCCATAAAATGTGATCAATGTTATATTTATACCTTTCTATCATTTTAATGAGCTGATGTCTATGTTTTTATTGAGTTCTGATAGATTTTATTAATACTCAGGATAAAAATTGATTTTATTTTTCCTACGGGATATTTTTTAGTTAATTTGTTTTTTTGTTTATCATGAATTAGAGTGGTAAAATTCATATGATAATGCATCTTATTCATCATTATTTCATATTACTTATCTCAATCCTTCCATGACATATATCACTTGGATAGTCATGATATTGGTCTCACGTTCTAAAATTATAATGGTAGGTATCCATTCATGAACGAGGTTATGATGTGGGATCCATTGATTGGATAAAGAGGGTTGGAGGTTGAAACATTATTATTTGGAGAGATCACATATAATAGCCCAGGAACCACACTTGAAGATCTAATTCTCAAACACATTCAGTAAATAATTTCTCTAATCCAAAATATGATTTCCTAAGAATGATATTATCTCAATTACTTGAGTTAATATATATTTAATTTCAAAACATTCACATGATATTTTAGGTCAATACATATATAATTTTTTTCCATGAAATTAACACAAAACTCATGTCTTTTTCAACAAGTGAATATTTTTTCCACATTACATGAAAAAATTATTAACAAATAAAAATTCTTCAACATCAACCAAAAATTATCCACACAAGATAATCTTATAGACATATATTATGTATTAATTATCTTTATAATGTGGGTAAATGGAAACATAAGATAAGTGGTTATCTGAGATTCCTAGTAAGGCATAAAATTATTTATAACATTAAAAGATCCAAATGAATATAAGATGATCATATGAATATAATTAATAAGGATAAGAAAATTATACAAAAAATGATTGATCATAAAAAAATTAATCATGGAATTTGATGTAGACTAATATAAAAAATGAATCAATAGATAAAGGAAACATGATTCAAAAAAAGTATCCATGGGAGAATAAAATCATAATACATTACAAATATGGTAGAAAAATTAGCATTGGGATATACCACCTTCCTGAGTCAAATATTTGAACCAAACGTATGATAAATTTTTTTTTTATTATATATATAGTTTCCCAAATATATTACCCTTTCCCAATGCACTGAATGGTGATATAATAACCCACATATCATCATTAATAAAAATTATTACGATTAAATTCAAACATCATCATATCATAAAAATCACATGTAAAGAAAATTTGATTCATATCCCTTTAAAATGGAATCATTTAACTATAAAAATAATATTCCATTAATAAAAATGCCAAACGTATAAAATATAAATGGGTATATAATGATGTTATATAACACTCTAGGAAAATAAAAAACAAATAAGATAACTCATGGTATATAGATTATAGAGATAAATGTTGTACAGTTTAATTAATAATTTACGCATTTATGAATGGAATCTAGGCGAATACCCTTCAATCTAAGTAATAAAAAATAATGTATTATTAAAGGAAAGCATTTTGAATAAAAATAATAGTTTTAAGCATAAGATGAAAAGGAATGAAAAAAGTATTAATTTATCATTTCTTTCATAGAAAAGTACATTACATAAGCCATCCCTATAATAAAATGTGAACTGTATCATTTTCTAAATATCGATGACCAAGAATAATACATGACAAAGGATAATACCTTTGATGAAAAACCCATTTTTAGTAATTTTAGAATGATCAATTTAGAAATAATAATAATCCTTGATATTAATAATGATTTTTTAAATAATAATTTTATAATGTATGTGAAAAATAATTCTTCTTGGGAACATTTATAACAATGTGAGAACATATTATATAAAATGAAAAATTTGGTTGAATGATATGTTTTCATAAAAATTCTAGAAGAGTTTATATTTTCAAAAATAAACCATAGATAAAATGTAAAAATAATTTTATTTTTAAATAATTTTCAATGAAAACTCAATATAGTTGAAAGGAATATTTTCAATTTTTTAAACATAGATAGTGTTATTTAAAAAATGGAGAGTCTAATATAAAATATGAGTGCTAAAAGAATTTACATTTTAGTGTATTAATATAAATGTGGTGTAAACCACATCCCATAAAGTGATTATAGAACTTCCAATTTTAAATAAGAAAAAATTGAAATAGGGCTCACCATGGATTACTAGAGGTGAATAAAATTATTTGGAATTTGGAGAGAAATACTAGAAAAATTCAACAAATGGTGCTTCAATTTTGACAAAACTTTATTTTAAAATGATTTTGGGAAAAGAAACCCTATAGATCAAGTGACATTTAAATAAAAAACCTTGAAGAAAGAATATATTGAAATTTGACCTCAAATTACATGAATGAATGATATTTTATGATACAATATCACAAAAATTTAGTATTTACACCATATTGAACATAAATTAGTGAATAAAAAGAATTATATCTCATGAAATATTAATTAATTCCTAAAAATACTTTCTAGTAAACTAATATTTTTCTTAAAAATCAATTGAATAAGGTGTTATAAGGAATAATTATAAAAAAATAAAAAATAAGGAGGAAATAAAATTGATTGTATTTAGTAGGTATAATAAATAAAAATTGGAATAATATATTTCAATTATAAAGTTGTTAACTTTGTATAAGAATGTTGAGTTATCACTGGCCCTCTAGATATTAAAATCCTTCGATTCAAAATCCTATGAAAGATGTGATTTAAAATGAAAAATTAAAAACCATGAATAATGATGGTTTAATGATAAAAAATATTTTTAGATAAGTAAATATACCATTCTAATGAAAATATTTTGAATAATAAGTAGTATCTCTCATATGATTAAATATTGATAGAAGAAACCCTTACCTTTGTTCTAATTTGATCTTTACATATACCTAAATTCATGAATAACAAAATTAATTAATTACATTCCTTATTTGGAACATTATTAATCTATATTTAATTTACCAAGGACATTTACAATCATAGTTTATTTACAAAATATATATTTACTTGTTTTATTATGTTGGTTATTTGAGGATGTTTGGTCAATTTATACGTAATAATTTTGGTATATTGACTATAGGAAAAGTTGTTGTGGAATAACATAATTATCTATAGAATTATAGTGGAATGATTCCAGTATTATTATATATGAATATAATTATTATTTTTATTTAGTTTTTTTAAAATATGAACGTAGATTAGTAAAGGTATTCTGATATGTTCATTTTAGATCATTAAGTTCACTATGATTGTTTATTATTAACATAACTTATAAAATATATTATATTGTATTTCTATAAGATTAATAACATACTAAACATAACTTTGGTACACTCAATGAAATTTTATGGTCATCCATGTTAAGTGGTGATGGAAAACAATTCACATTACTTTATGAAGGTTATAGTTCTCTCAAACAGATGATCAATGTTCTTTTGTTCTTCTGATTCAACAGGTAGGAATAGATAATGGATGTTAATTAATATAATTAAAGTTACTATAAATTCATACTGAGGTGATTGTATTACAATTTATATGTTAGGATATTAAGAGGAATAATTAGATGAAAATGACAAGGAGTAAGTAATAACCACTTTTGTACCTTGGACTTTCTCTTAAATGTCTCATTGGAGTGGAAGGTCTTACTCTAACTTTTAGAGACCAATAAATTTCTGTCAAAATAAGAAATTATAAGAAAGGAAAAAATGGGGGTTGTTCAAGGAAATTTCTAAGGTTCTATTTAAATTTTGTATGATGTAAGTAATACCATTATAAAATTTAATAAACCTGAATCCTTTGTGAACAATTTTTTTTTTCAGTAAGGGAATGATACTCTTTGAGGGTTAATGTAAAGTCCCAACCATAAATATTATATGATCTAGATTTTTTAGTTCATAATTCATTTTCTTTAATTCACAAAATTATTTTAGTTTTAGAGTTTTTTAAATTTTGTTTATAATGGTTACATAATAATCCTTCATATCACAAATTGTACACTTCTACTCACTATCCATTTTCCCACAATATATAAACATTAACTTAAAAAATAACTTATTTTCATGAAAAATTACCACAAAATTAAAATTGACTTATTATTTACCCTTACACATCATTAAAACATATAAAAAGCATATTAAAAAGGTTGTATGAGAACAAAAAGCAGAGTAAGGGATATGGAAAAGAAGAAATATTTTATTCCCTTGAAAAACCTGAATACCTATAAATTTCTTACCTTTATCTCAACATTCTTGGAGAAAATGGGATAAATCATTTCCACATGAAAAACAAAAAATATTTTTCTCCCAATTAAACTCTTTATAATCCATTAAAATTAAATAAATATCATTTTAATTAAATATATCGTATTAAATTTATAATTCATGATATAAATAATTGGTTCCAAGTTCAATCTGTAAGAGAAACCCTATGGTAACTCACTCAGTTCTAATTAAGAAAATGAATTTTACCCAATCCATTTGAGGGATATAATGTGGATCACACATCTTCAAGAGATAAAATATGGCTCAAACCACTGTATAAGTGATATATATAACTTCATTATCTTATATAATTCTCAATTACCATATCATGAATAAAAAATTTATCATTACACTTTATCATCATAAAGCCTTTAAAAAACTCCTTTGATCCCAATTAATAAACTATTTCACATATTGAAATAGCATTTAATTTTAAGAACGCAATTCCAATAAAATATAAATAAGGAAGTTAGAGTGGTATTTTCATTAAATAAAACATGAAATATTATAATAGATTCTGAAAATAAAATAATGGTTATGACGGTAGGAAAATAATTATCTCTGTATATATTAAAATATAACATTCATTTTGTCTTTTTTAAAGAGATTCAAAACTTGATGAAAATGTATTCATTTTATAAATAGAAAATGAAATTAAAAATACAAATAAAATTCAATTTATAATTATATTATTTACATATAAATACATTAAAAATATGTACATTTAAAAAATTTGTTCGAATAGATAATTTAGAATAGTGTTTTTTAAAAGAAATACCCTTAACTTGGTTCTGAATCATCACATTATATAATTATATTATAGAATAATAAACGAATGTTAATTATTTACATTATTAATTCAATTTTTAGAATTCGGTTATCATTTATTTTTCATTTTATTCTATGTTATAATCAATAACACAATCATGTTATTTTAGATGGTTTTACGATATTCGGGTCATATGTCAAAAATGACTTTGATATATTGAATATTGTAAAATAAATAATTATTACAAAATCTATATAATACTAATAATAAAATAATTATCATTATAAAATATCTATTATACTTCTAAAACCTATCATGAATGATTGTCATAAAAAATGAACTACATTACAATGATGAAGACAATATGTCATACATACACATATGTAAAGTATCCATTTTTAAAAATTATTATAGAAATAAGGTATGATTTATTTCTCATTTAGAAAATTTTCATAATAACATAATCATGATATTATTTTATTAAATATGATTATATATATAATTTATATTATTTGGTGATGAAAAACAAATCACATCTCTTTTTAGCAGAGGTATTCCACACAAAAACATGAATGATGTTGTCATTTTTCATTGAATGAAAATATAAGAAAGTAAATATATATTATATTTTCAAAATTTTAAATAAATATTTAATATAATATATTCATTAATTCCATCATTTAAATTATCATTATGAGGAGGTGATGCAAAATTAATTACATTGGTTCATAAGGCAGTAGTCATCCGTACAGACAATCGATGGCTTCTTTTCTAATTTGATGGATGGGGGATATATATCGGTTATGAAATTAATATAAAAACATCTCAGAATAATTAATATATTGTTGTTTTTATTATATCATGGTTTTATATTATTTGATGATGTCATAAGAAGAAATACGTAACACCCCAAAACGTTACATGCATTTTTATTTTCGAATTTTTTATTTTTGTTCTTAGGTTTCTGTATACAAACCACTAAGTTAATCTTATGTTACATGAAAAATAATGGTTATATTTATATACATTTAAGACCAATTTTATCATTCATTTTATTCAATACTGACTTTCCTCAATGGATTTCATAACATGCCAGGCTAAGTTTTACCGAAGAATAATATATTATTTAAATTATTATTATTTAATATAATAAGATACAACCAATCAGTTAAATTTATGGTTATTAATAATATTAAATGATCTATAAAAAATATAAAGTTTAATTAATTGGTTACAAGTTAATTAAAAATCAGTAAAATAACCACTTGACTATAACGAAAATGTTTTTATAAAAAACAATTTTTATACTCACGAAGTCGTTTTATACTAGTAAATTATTTTAACTATAATTAGTGATTGATATTAATGTAATATATATATTATTTATTAAATATTTTTTTACATTTATCCAATAGCTTTTATAATAATAATATAAGAACAAACCAAATATCACACATAGAAACCTATATTTTTATAAATGAAATTTTATTATATTTTAATGGATGTAATACCTTTAATATAATTATTTAACCTTTAATTAATTTAATATGAATAAATTAACTTCCTTTTTGAATCATAAATGTAAAAATTTGGTCAAGGTAAAATTTTAGGGGTTTTCGTTGAACTTTAAGTTTTCCACGAATAGTGAAGAATACTAAATTTTAATTCAAAACCGATTTTCATCTAATTTAATTATATGGTTAAATTTAATTACTGATTGTTTTTAAATATAAAATTAATATATTTTAAATATATTTATCCAAATTACATAATTTTAATTAATTTTATATATAATTTTTAATTTAAAACCTTTGCATACATTCGAAAGTTTTTACTTTAAGAACTTACATTGTTGTCCCATCCAGGGGATTAATATTAAAGTAATTTATTACACTTTTGTGATATAAATTATTAATAATGGATGACATATTTTAAATCATCATACTTTATAATATCTTAAAATTTTAATTTAGTTTTTGAAAAATAATTACTGAAGGTGATTAAAATTACTTAAATGATTAAGGGAAAAATTAGTTTAATAAGGGACTAATCCTTAATCTTAAGGGAAAAAATGACATATACACATGTACAAAATAAATTTTATTACAATATTTAGACCTATTTTTACCTTTATAGAATTTTTTTATTATTAGAGACACATTTCATAAGAAAAACGATGGTGTGAATATCTTTTAAGAAATTTACACAAATCCCACTCCTCCTCCACTATAAAAATGCACTAGACCCTCACCCTTATTCAAACCTCTCAAGAAACATTTTTCAACAATATATACAAAAAAATATCTTCAAAATACCTCCCCTTAATATAAAATTCTCACATATTTTGGAAATCCATCCAAGTAATCAATTTAGTGAAAACCAAAAGGAGTTACCCAAATAATTGGTCACATGCTTCCTCCATCTCTTTTGTTTTTTTTAAATATACACCCCATAAAATATTATTATTACAAATTTATATAATAACACCATTAAACTCAATATACTGTTATGATTTTATTCTATGGTTTCTACCTACACTTAAATAAACATCCATCAAATAGGTAGCAAACATACCATTTTTGTGTATGATGAACTACCACCTCACTAAATGTTTACTTTACCACCTATAATGGCTGGGAATTATGATCAAAATGATATTTATATATATTATATATATTATACATATAATTAATTTAATCTTATTTAATTTTTATATAACAATTACCATTATTCCTTCCATTTTGTGTAAATTTGATAACATCGTTTGTGGATGTGAGGACCACCACCTCCTTAAAGCGATGTTATTCATTCACACTATTCTTTTAACATATAAAGGTGGATTTAATTAAACATATTTAACATAAATTAAATCTAAATGATATTCATGACAAAATTAATTTTCTTAAAACTAAAATACATCATTTTTTTATTACCCTTTCCAAACAATAAAAGGTGATAACATCGATTTGTAGACATGTGGATTACCAATCCTCAACCTGATATTGTTACTTTTACAAAAAAAATAATTCTATATATTATTATATATGATTAAATAAAATGGTATTTATGATATAATTATCATTTGGTAAATATTACTTACCTTATTTCAATAGTGATCACTAAAAAATTGGATTTTTACTCATATGTACATATGGTCTATCGTCTCTATGTTTGTAACATTGGATAATTTCTCAAAACTATAAATAAAAATTGGTTTTCAAATTATAATTGATATATAAATATAATGAATATTTAATAATTAATATTCTAGATATGTTTATATAATTACCCCTTTTACCATATTCAACATACAAAACTAATTTTGAAACATGAAATGAATTTTGTCCAAAACACCTAACATAAACTTAATTTTTTTATTGTTGTATAAAATAATGTAATAAGTGAATAAAAAGTAATAATAAAAATGATTTTTTTGAAGAAAATAAATAATTAACATAATTTTATTATTCTAGGATATAAAGACACACATGTCTTTTCCGACTCAATGTAATGTATTTTCTTCTAACTTCATAAATTTGTGATATCAATTTCATATTCAAAAATTTCTTCATTTGTGTGGTCTAACTATTTCCCCTTTTGATATATTATTTTATGATCACATTTATCTTCATGATATTAAAAACATTAATTTAATATTATTCCTTCAAAGGGAGTATTAATGAATTTTTTCAAAGTGGTATGAGACACATTGTAATGTTTAAATAATATTTTCCTCAAGAATGAATTTAGTTATTACTGTTGAAATATAGCATTCCTTAGTGATTAATACATTTCACTTATAATAATCACATTCATTATAATCATTTTTATGGTATATTATATTCATCTAAAATAACCGTTTTCACCTATAATGGATATTATTATTTTCTAAACCATATACAATTTTAAAATGATGTTCACATTGATAGCTATATGATTAACTAGGGAATAATTGATACATTTTCATCTTTTACTCTATACAAATAGCTGATAAGGAATTTTGTTCATAAACTAAACTGATTACTCAATATATGAGGAATTAATTGGACATGTATGATAGGGTTGGGTCTGTTTATAGATATCTCGTTAATGCATTAGTAGTCTCATGATATGAATTAGTTGAAAAAATTATATTGGTTTTTAGCTGATATGATAAACCATATTATGAATGATCTTGATGATTACTATAAGATGTACCTAGGGATCATATAATCCATTAATTAAGTATTTCCCTCATTTGGACTCGGTTTTAATTTATCAAATATAGTTTTTCTTTCAAAAATATTTGGATGCATTCTATTGTCATTTTATTGATTAAATGACACTTGTTTCAGTTTTATACCATTTTATGATGATTATTCCTTATATAGTAAATTTAATGGAATGTGTTATCAGTTATTTACCTTTCCATTTTGATTCTTCTAGTCAATTAATTATTTCTTCCATTGTATTTACACTAACTAAGAATTTTATGTCACCCTTCTTTTTTTTCATTCCCGGGGTTATGAAGATGAAATATTTGAATAAGGTTTCATGTATTATGGTTATTTTTTTTATTATGAATAATGTTTTGTTTTCTATTCCCCTAATGAAATATAGGAATCATGTAAGTAATTTGGTTTCCAAAAAAATAAAAAATGTTTTGTCCTTTGGGATTTGATTCATTGTAATCATGCCAATGTAATAAAATAATGCACCTGGTCAGGGCTTATAGGGTATAGAAAATACATTTGGTATCTGAGTAAGATTAGTAGAAACATTAGAAAATGGAATTAGAAAACATAGATTTTTGAACATAATCCTAAGGATTTAAGGATATTCATAGAATAAAATACCAAAATTTTGTTAAGGTATTGATTATTTAGGTATTCTTAGCAATATATCCCATTCTAGATACTACATGTGGATGTGGATATAGAACATATACACCTAATGGTAAAAACTCTAAAAATGTGAGTTTGGCATGATTTAGCGTAACCTAGTATACAATAATGGGCCTTAATGTGCACCTAGTTTGACACTGTTGCATCTGTTTCATTATTTTGAGGGAATGTTTTGTTTATTTTTATTTATTATTTTATCACTTAGTTTCCAAATTTCATTTTAGTGAAAAATGGATAATTTTTTTGTGGTAGTAGGTAGCACATAGTGAGCACATGGTTTGTGAAACAGTGTGCCCTTACCCAGGAAACCATGTGGCCGAGTGTCATTTTTGGACATTTCCAAATAGAATAACTAAAAATATGTTTGGATACCATTCATTATAACCATGCATCATGTCCCTATTTTATAATAGGGGCACATGGTTGAAACATGATTTGGAAAACTATATGGGAGGACTGTTCGAATTTTCTAGGTCATTAAGAATTATTTTTTCCTTTTTTCCACTTCTATTTTTAAAATAAACATCCCTAATCCTCCCTATTAAATATTCTTTACCCTAGGTGCCTCCCCTTCCTCATTTCTCCATCATATTTTTATTTTTGTGGTATATTTGGTGTGGGTTTTCCTTGAATCCCCCTATGTGTGCCTTTCTCCCTAGATTTCCCCTCTTTTATGGCGTTTCTTTAATTCTTCCATAGGGTTTCATACATCTAGCTGATTGGGTGATGTATTTAGGGTTGGATCATGATTATCAGGGATCAATCTTGATTTATTTATTCAATTTAGGATTTATAGGATCATTTGGTAGCATGATTGAGGTTTAGAACTAATTTCCATAAGTTTCTACACATTAGGTAGGTGGTTCCATTATTAAAAATTAAATATTGATTTTGATATACATTCTATGATTCTTCGTTATGTTCTCTATATTATGCATCCGGTATAAAATTTTTAAAGGATTCAAGGTTTTTTTTGTTTTTAAAGATTGTATAATAAGGTAATCGAATTGTGTTCCCTGTGTGCTTCATGTGTGCACACGTTTTCGTCATCTTAAAGGTGTTTGATAAAATTTAAAAATGGGAAAAACATGTTTGGAAATGGATTTTGTGTGTGTTAGGATTTAAAATTGGTTTTGATTATTGAATTGTTAGTTTATTATATGATTTTGTACTCATTTTTATGTATATTTGTGAATGGTGCGTCATATATTATATCTATGATGGAAATAAGGTTGAGAGATAATACTATGTATCTATGTGGGAAGACTAGGACTAGGATTCTAGTTGAATTTAAATTGTCTTCTCTCAGATTCATCTAGAAGGATTTGTAATTACAAAATTAACTAAATTAGGATGATTATTTGATACCACTAGAGTATTGGATAGATTCCTCTATAGTGGTTTGTGTATGGGGAGAAGGTGGGTTGTGGTTTTTATACCAGGATTCACTAATATATGAGGTATATATTTCCCCACTATAGCTAGATCCTATAGGGATTTCCCATGTAATAGTTCACTTTTTCATTATCTTACTTCTCCTCAGCCAGTGGTGCTCCATGTTATTTATTTCAAAAGAAAATCATAGTTCCATCAAAATGATCGCAATAAAAATTTCTCTATCCTTTTTTATAATAATTCCATGTTCATTTCCCTTATAAAATTTGGAATGGAATATATTTTATTAGGTGGGATCCTACCAGTATTTGTCTCACACCATGAATAAAACCTTGTGTGTATATAGACTTGGTAATGCTTAAATCAGGTAAAGGGAAGTTTTATGGTGATGGTAGATTTGGATGCTAGTGTTCCACTTCTTGTAGTGGTTAGTAGTGTTGTCTTGAGAATGATTTTATCTTGTTTCATAGAGGTTTTTGGGATAGTTATTTTTACATTCTATTGTATACCTTGTGGTTTTTCTTCTTGTTTTAAACATTGAATCTGAAAATTGTTGTACGTCATTTGGTTTTGATTATTCATTTGTTTTTTTGGTTGTTTATGATTATGTAAATGGATGAAATCATTCCAAAAATATAATTTTGAAACAAAGATACTATTTTTCATCCTCTGGGGATAGGTAACACCGTTCTATACATGCTATGCATTGGGTAGGGTGTCAGGTTGGATGGAGTCTAGGCTTGGTTCATGAAAAAATGATATCAAAGCAGGTTATAAACATTTTGGATAAAGTTATTTGGGAGATATTATTCATTGATAAGAGCTAGGACTATCGGGTTTTATGTTTCAGGTTATGATTATGGTTTATAGCCAACACACATTGTGATAGATATTGAGTCATCATTTGATGTTTAAATTTTATATTTTTACTTCTTGTCTTTGTGAGACATACGGGCTGCGAGCTGTATATAGACACAGGGTGGGGGTGAACTAATTTGGATGAATTTTTATTTTTATGTATTTTGTAAAGTATTATTTATGGAATTCTGGTATTTGTTGTTATTGAGAAAAATTTTAATAATGGTTTTATTAATGGATTTCCTTGTGTTTATTGCTTTGTTTAGAAATATACCTCCCTGAAGAATTCATGTGTAACCATGGGCATAGGCTAGAGAAAGTTCTCCCGCACCAGTTGATCATATATCAGTCGAAGTTATGTTTTGGGCTGTCCAAACATTATGAAAAAGAGTAGGATCTGGTCCTGTGTTGGTTAGAGAAGCTGAACCTATTCCCAGTTAGATAAAAGACCAGGAGTTCCTCAAGAACATGATTATTTGTTTTTGAGGCAGCACTTAACCTCAGAAAGCAGATGATTGGATTGAGAAAATAGAAATGGTGAATGAGTTTTCTTGTACTCTTGTGGTTTCAAGGGTTAAATATGCTTCATTCATATTGGAATGTCCTAGACTAAAGAGGTAGGACATAGTGGTGGAAGTTGGAATGAACAAGTAGATGGGTTGGAAAGACATTAAGGTCATTTTACATGAGCATTATTGTCCATAAGAATTGCCCTATGCCAGATCCCGAGAGTTTATGGAGCTAATACATGGAGACTTGTCTATGATAGAATATGCTAACAACTTATCCGAGTTAGTTTAATATGTACATGTGATCATTTCTAATGAGAAAATTAAGGCTCAAATGATTGAGAGGTGTTGCGGCCAAAAAATAGATCTCATCTATTCTTGTTTAAGCTGATGACCTATGCTGACGTGGTTGGTCATGCCTTGATGGTAGATATTTTTCATAGTGAAAATCTTGGTTTCAATGGATCAATGTCAACTATGGGTAGTAGGTGTTCATTAGAGAATAAGAGGAAGTGTGTTGATGAGGGGAAGGAGTGAGTTGGTAGTTTAGACCATCATTCCAAGTTGTCTTTGTCTATGGCTTTCGATGTGGGGTCAGTTGTGTTCCATTAGTTTGTAAAGACTAGTAACATAAAAAATGCATGTACATTTACTTATAGATCTTTTCACCAACGTGGATTCATGTGAATCCTTATTAGAGTGGTGTAAGGTCTATAGCCTCATGAAAATATCAGCTAAGTCAGAGCTATCTAGGACAACAAGTTATCTGTTTCATGCTCATGGTACAATGGATGGATCATCTTATAGGAAGAGTCAGTTTAGGGTAAAACCATAGGCTAGTGGTCATTCGCAGGCTCAGGCTATGATGAGGAAACTTAATGTGGTGGATTGAGCACCAGTTTAACTTAATGAATGGCCCGTGATAGATTAAGGCATTGTTATTATTATATCAACTATATCTTCTATTTTTTTTTGATAGTGGTGCCCCAGTTTCTTCAATTTATGACTATATTGTGGTTTTGTTGAGTTTACCATTCGAGACTATGTATTATGCGACAGAGTTGGGGATTCTATATTGTAATAAGTTATAGAAGGGTTTCATGAGTTCATCTTGTGGAATCACCCAGTTAGTGGTAAAGCTACATAGTGATTTCTGAGTTTTGGAGATTTTCTTATTTGACGTGATCCTCATTATGGATTAGATGATACATTTCTAGGAATACATCAGTTTTTATTGATGATGAGTTTGTTTCATGGAACATGACAGAATCACCCAAGTTCTTCAGGGTGAATGGGATCCTAAATTAAAAAATTATGGGCCTCCACATATAGATTTATGAAATCTAGTTTTTCTGATTTCATTCCTCATATCGGAGGGTGATGGTAGAATTCTTAATGGTGAATTACCTCCTATGGTTGATGTGTTCGTAGAGGTATTTCTAAATGTCATTTCATGTTTTCCTACCAAAAGGTATGTGGTATTCAACACCGATTTGGTTCTATGAATAGAACTAACATATCTTCCCTCACACAATATGTTCCCTGCACAATTAATGGAATTATAGGCACACCTTGAATATTTGGAATCCATATGATTCATTCACCCAATAATCTCACCTTGGTCCACCCCATACCTTTTTCAAAAGAGTCCCAATGAATCTATCTAGTTTTGTATTGATTACCAATAGATGAATAATTTGACCATCAAGAAGAAGTACCATTTCCCCTAATTGATGACATTATCAATTAGCTTATGAGGGAAAGTTGGTTTTCTAATTTTATTGTGCATTCTAGTTACCACCATATTAGAGATAGTGAGGTATATGTTTAAAAAATAGTCTTCTAAAGTAGGTTTGGATATTCTCAGCTTTTGGACATGCCCTTCTGATTGAAAAATGATCCATTAGAATTTACGACACTCATGAATATATTGTTACACTTGTATTTAGACAATTTTTTATGGTATAATTGGATGAAATCCAAGTCTATTCAGGAACTAAGGAGGACCATGATTGGTATTTTAGAATTGTGTTAGGAACCCTTTGGAACCATCATATCTATGTGTTGTTTTATAAGAACACCTTTTAGGGTAGGGAAGTGATGTTTATGGGCCATGTTATCTCGGAACAAGGGGTCTCAGTGGACCCTAAGAATATTAGTTCCTTAATGTCATGGGAATATCCAAATATTTGTTTAGATAAGGTGTTTTTTAGTCCTGGAAGGTTATTACATGTGGTTCATTCAATATTTATCTCATCTGTCTTATCTTACTAAGGCACTAACCAATAAGGGGGTGAAGTTTGAATGGGTCCCATAGTTTCAGGTGTCCTTTGAGGAGCCTAAACGGAAGATGACCACAGATCCCATTTTGATATTTCCTAAATCGAGAAAGGGGTATATGTTCTATTTTTATGCCTCAAGTATTGGCCTTAGGTTTATAATTATGAAAGGTGACCATGTGGTGGCATATGGATCTTTCTAACTCTAAACACATGAAGAGAATTACCCAACCCATGAACTTGACTTGGAAGTACTGATGTATGATTTTAAGACATGGTTCCATTATCTTTTTGGAGAGAATATTGTGGTGTATTTAGATCATAAGTGTTTTGCAAACATTTTCTCTTAAATATTTGAATTTAAGGCATTATAGTTAGGCCAAGTACCTCCAAGGGTTTGATTTTGATATAGTCAATAACCCATGTAAGGTAATGTTTTAGGGGAAGGACTAACTATAAAATTTCCTGTGAAATTGAAAGAGAATAGTGGTGAGTGGGAATTCATGGTGATCACTGATAAAATGAATTTGGAGACCAAGGAGCACATTGTTGGTGATTTGTTTTCCATTTTTAAGCTAAAACCATCTCTTTATTTGATTATTAAATGGGAGTATCTTTTTGATGAGTTGTTCTTGTATTATATGTGGTTTCTAAATGGTGGGGAGAAATTGTTTTATTGGTTAATATCTTCCTAGGGTTCTTTATTATTCATAGATCCCTTCATGGTACCATTGTAATTTAAGAATAGATTCATGTGAGATAGCCACATTCTTAGTTTTCTGTTCACCCTGGTGCCAAAAAATGTACTCTGAAGTACTTCTATTATTATGGTGTCGAGGTCTGAGGTGGGACCCGACTGACTTTATATCTCAGTGATATACATGTTAGAAAGTTAAGGTAGAGCACCTAACACACATTTTTCTACTTAATCCACTACATATATCTACCTGTATGTGTTTTGAGATCACCATTGAAATTATTTTGGCCTACCTTGTTCTCCCCCGTAGAGGACTTCCATTTGGGCAGCCCATTTGACCATGTCATCCCATTTCATTCTATTCAAGGATTCATCCAAGGTGGATGAGTTGGCCTAATTGTATGTTTAAGTGGTTTTGAGGATTCATGGTGTCTAATCCGAAATTATCTGAAAAGGGAACCCTTTTTTATCCTCATGTTATTGGGAATGCCTTCATAAGGAAATGGGGTCATAAGTCATGTTGAGTAAAACATAGCATCCTAAAACAAATGGTTAGATAGAGCTGGAAAATTTAATCATTTAAGACATGCTCTGAGCATGTGTCTGGAATTTTAGAGGTTCATGGGATAGCCATTTGGTATTGTCGAGGATTTCATGTAAAAAAGATACCAATATTCAATCTAAACATATCCTTTTGAGACACTTTTTCATTGATCATGCCAGCCTTCTTTGTGTTGGGATGAGGTGGGTGAGACTTAGTTATTTGTACCAAGCCCTCTAAAAGAGATGTTTGAGAATGTAAATATGTTTACATAGTGGTTTTTGATAGATTAGAGTCACCATAAGTCATATGTCGGTCAGAGGATCCAATCTTTGGAGCCTTCTGTGGGTGACTAGGTGTTTCAAAAAATGGTGCATTCTTTGGGTCAATGTCATTTGGGTATGCAATGGAAGCTAATGAAGAGGTATTTTGGACCTTCTATGATTACCGATAAAGGTTTTAAGGTGGAATAAAGGTTATATTTTCCCTCTTACATTATTTCAATCAAAGCCAGATTCCATGTTTCTCAGTTGAATAATTATAACCCACAACCCCTTCATGTGTTGAATTGTGAAGATAGAGAATTGGAACCAAATTTGTTCATGTTTGAACAAACGATATAGAATATAGACCCAGAAGAGAATGTAATTCCTTGGAATTCTATTCTAGTGCTCAAAGTTCATTAATAGCATTGAAATGATGAGCATGATACTTGGGAGAGAATGTATTGGGTTTAGGAGAAGTATCCGTTTTTTTCTCATTGATTTTGATTTAAGTTTAATATCCTGGGATAGAATGTTTTTCATGGTGTTGAAAATTATAAAATCCATTAAATATTTGAGATAATTTTTTTTTTATATTTATTTTCTCTTTTATCCATTAGTTTTTCCTAGTTATTTTGGTGAATAGTGGAGAATTTTGGCATGGAATATTGGGATACACAGTTGTTGGATTGGTTTTCAAACCATGTGTGATTTCATAGGAAACCATGTGGATGAGAGTAATATTTGGAAAAAGGTGAACTAAATGGTTAGAACATGGTTTGGATACATTGTAGGTTAACTGTGTGGCATATCCCTCATGGATAGTGACAGGCACAAGGTTTCCATGTGGTTTTGAAAACTATGTAGGAAAATGATGCAAATTATTGATGTTATTGAAAATTGGATTTTCATTCTTTCCCCCCAATTTTTTAACCCTAAACACCCCAATTCCTCCCCATTAGGGATTCTTAACAACATGAACCTCTCCCCTATTCCTTTCTACTTTTGATATTTATTTTTGTGGAATATTTGGTCAGTTTTTCCATAAATCTCTATATAAGTGCCTTTCTTCCTTGATTTCCCATCATTTTTTCGGTTTCAATTATTATTTCATAGGGTTTCTTATCTATAGTAGGTTGGGTGGCCTATTATTGGTTAGATAATGATTAATAGGGTTCAATCATGATGGGTTGGGATAAATATTGCATTTATTGTATCCCATGGTGGTGTGGTTATGGTTTACCACTGATTTCCTAATTTTTCTACACTTGAGGTAGGTGGTTCCATTTTTAAACATTATTTAGTTATTTTTATGATATTTATTTTATTATTTTTTATGTTCTATGTATTGTGAAAGAGGTATGAAATGCATTTTTAAAGTTATTCAATGTATTTTTGTGTTGATATATTTTTTTCAAACTAAATGAGTTAAGATCCATGTTTATTTCATGTGTACTTCCTTGTTTTTCTATTAAAGGTGTTTGATAAAATATGTAAATGAAGGGAAAAATGATTTGAAATGAACATAGTGTGCATTTGAATTTTAATAATGATTTGATTATGGAAATAATATTTTATATTATTGGTTTATATTGACTATCTTCTGGATGTGTGAAAGTGATGTCTTATATAATATATGGAATGAAAATTGACTATGATGGGAATACTAGGTATCTAGGTGGGTTGACTAGGACTATTAAAATAGTTGACTTGTAAGTGTATTAGCCTAGATTCATCTCTCTATATTTTCAATTACAACATTAACTAATTTATGATGACTATTGGATACAACTAGAACTTTGGATAGATTCCACTCTAGTGTCTCAGGAAGGACTCTATAGAGTTGGGTTTCTATAACATGTTTTTCTAAGATATAAGCTACCTAGAGTACCACTAGAGCTATATTCTATATAGATTTACCATTACATGGTTCTCTTTTGTGGTATTTTACATAACCCCAATATATGTTGACACTTATTGTTTATTTGAGAAAGAAATCATGTCTTCCATAAAAATGTTTTCTATATAAATGTCTCCAGAACTTTTTATAAGACATTCATGTTATTTTTTATTGTAATTGTCACACCCCGACCTGAGCAGTTAGTTTATTTTATGTTTTCTTTGACTTTAAATTATATTGCTGCGGTTCGTGTTCAGTATCGGACCGGGTTTTTGAGCTTTTGTTAAAATGTGCGCTTTTTGACGCGACGTCGTCGGGCGCGTGAGCGGAGCCTGTTCTGGAAACCCTGCGCATCCTTGCCCGGGTATTTGCGCGTCCCGTCATCTTCGGGGTTCCGAAATAAAGAGCGTTTATTTTTTTTTAAAAACATGCGTCGATTGTTGTGCTATTTAAATTTCATTGTGTTAAGAATTTTATTTTTATTTTATAACTACTTTTATTATCTTTAGATTTTCTCTTCATGGTGTCATTATTATCATTATGATTGTCATTCTAATTGTTATGGTTAAATTGATGTTGATTAATGAAATTACTATAAACTATTTTATTGTGGAATTATAATGATTATGATTTATTTAGGAGTTTAAAAGTATATAAATACACTTATATATAGATATATACATAATATTTTAGTTGTTTTTATGTAGTTATCTTTATTTTTGGTATTATTATTTTTATTAGCAATTACCCCGCCTTTTTTTAGGGTTTTCGGAAACCCTTTTCTTCCTCCCCGCTTCTCCTTTCTTCCTAGCGCGCCGCCACCCCCTCCCTTGCTATCTGGTCCAGGCCCGACACCTCTGCTCCCGCTCACCTGTAGAGAGCCGTAGCCCCATCTTCCTCCTTCGCATTGCGCACCCGCATGAAGGCGCCGCGATCTCCTACTCTAAGCAAGTCTTCTCACCCTTGCTCCTCCTCCCTGCGCCGTCCGACCACCGTAGCTCCATTTCTGAACCATTGTATGACCACCATCGCCTTCCCACCTTCGTCTAGCCAGGACTACCTTTCCGTCGCACCACCCTCCATCCGAATGAGCCCTCACCAGCACTGTCCGATCTGCAGTGCACCATGTAGACCTTTCCGCCGCAACACCTTCCTCCCGGCCAGCCGCTGCACCCTCCTCCCTGCCTCCTTCCGCAGCAGCAGCAGCAGCGACCCGCGCCTTGCCTGCATCGCCCCGGCCTTCCCCTTCTCCTTCCCCCTCCTCTTCTTCTCTTCTTCCCTCCTTCCTCTTCTTCTTCTCTTCTTCTCCTTCCTCTTCTTCTTCTCTTCTTCTTCTTCCTCTTCTTCTTCTTCTTTTTCTTCCTCCTCTCCTCCCCTGTCCAGCGCGCACAGCCGGCGCCCCTGCTCTCTCCTCCTCCTTCTTTTCTTCTTCTCTTCTTCTTCTTTTCCACTTCTCCTCCTTCTCTTCTTCTTCTTCTCCTCTTCCTCTTCTCTCCTTCTTCTTTCCTTTCTTTTCCTTCCTCTTCTTCTCCGTTCCGGCGCCCTGTTCTGCCGCAGGTCTGTTTTTTTTTCTTTATTTTTTATTATTATTTATTTTAGTTTATTATTTTAAGTTATCTAATTAAATATTATGTTTTCTTTTGTTATTATTACTAATAGGTTAGTTATTATATCATTATTGTAAATATTAATATTTTGATATTGTAATTATAATAATAATAATATTATTATTATTATATTATTATTGTTATTATTGTTATTATTATTATATTATTATTGTTATTATTGTTATTATTATTATATTATTATTATTATTATTGTTATTATTGTTATCATTATTATATTATTATTATTATTAATACTATTATCATATTATTATTATTATTAATGTTAGTATTGCTAATATTATTATTATTATTATTATTGTTAATTTTATTATTATTATTATTAATATTTATTTTATTATTATTATTATTATTAATTTTATTATTATTATTGTTAATATTAATTTTGTTATTATTATTAGTATTATTATTATTATTATTAATTTTATTACTATTATTATTATTATCATCTTTATTTTTATTATTATTAGTATTATTAATTTTATCATTATTATTATTATTATCATTATATTTATTACTATCGCTTTGGCCTTTTATTTGTTGGGGGTTATCTTTTTATATTTGTTTTGGTAGGATTATTATTTGAGGGCCCGCGCAGGGTGTTTCCGAGTGAGCGCCATCGTTGCGCTTTGTTTCCGAGGTTCCATCGTCGCCGCACTTTAGTTTCAAGGTGAGCGTTTATTCCCGCCGCTTGGTTTCAAATGCTCTAGTGAGTTTTGGATGTGTCTAAGTCCTTTATATTGTTTATGCAGAGTGTTAGACTTTGTCACGTGGTTTCGGACACACGTAGTGTCGTCGCGACTTGGATCCGAGGTTGTTGTGTCGACGCGCTTGGTTTTGAGGTAGGTCCCCTTTGCACAGCTTTTAAAATTTAAGTTATATTATTTCATGCTGTTTGCGCACCCTAATTGTTCAAAATCAACATTTTATTAATTGTAATAAATATGAGATAATATACGATAATAAAATTTTAATATAAGATTGTAAATTTTTAAATGGTTATTTAATGTCAAAAGGAGCCGTTTATTTTATACACGACACATGACACATCCTTTTGACGAGCGGACACCCAATAATGAAAGAATGCCCGTTTGGCTTTTAAACATAATTCATGGAATATAAAATGGATTTATGGTTTAATGAGAAATGATTTCTTTTGAAGCATGAACAAATACTTTGGTTCGTTTGATAAATTGCCCGGTTGGCTCTTAAAGTTTATTTGGAAAAGAAAATGGTTTGGTTTGGTTTATAAAAAAATTGGAAACCTGTGAAGTAGTGTTTTGTGGGTTCTTTAAATAGTTTTAAACTGGTTTTGGTAGTGATTGTGAATTGTATTAAATGCCCGTTTGGCACTTTATGGAAAGCGATAAAAATGTTTCGATAAAAACCCTCTTAGGGCGACTCTCATGCCTTGGTTGAAATTGATTGTTTGGGAGGCCGCGCTTAGAGGCTCCCGAGGATTTTAGTAGTTAAAGGCAAGAGGTTGTCCAATGGAGTGGCTCGGGGAATGCCTGTTGTTCTTTATATATATAGATATATCTGATTGGATGCTCGGTTGGCATCGGTTGGCTCACCCCTTTTTTCTTAAACACTTGAGACATGGGAATCTGGCATATTGAGAGAATATTCTAAGAACAATTGCTGCACTGGTAGGTTATGGTACTGACCAGTGGCCCATAGTAGGTGGATATATTGGGTTTATTACTATGGGATTTGCCCTCGACCTGCCTGTGAGTGGATGGTCGAGCGTTTTGTGCGTTTTGATTTCATCGTGACATGTCAATAAGGATGATTTCTCATGTATTGGTGTCTTCTGGTTTATTCTCGATCTCCTAGGTTCACCCATGTCTATTCAGCTTTGTAGCTTGCAGTAATGATTATGATGCTCACATGTATACTTACATTGCCCTTGCTGTATGTTTTACTTTGTGCATTCTGGCATTTTGTTTTCCTTGGAAACTGACAAATTGCTTTTTAATGGGTTTCTAAAAATTGTTTTCAAATGGAAGTGTTTAATCCCTTCTTTAAAAATTTGAAAATTTAAACATCACTTTCCTCTTTTCCTGAAATGTCATTGGCACTAATGAAATGAACACAAATTTGGAAAATGGCTAAGGGCAATGGTTCGTACTTTGTTTTTAAGTAGAATATTATTAAAAACATACTTTTATAGATTGTAGTTCAAACTTGAAATGATGTTTCTTTTATTTTAAAGGTAGTGCATTGGGAATAGATATCGGGCTAGCCTACTGAGTTTTAATACTCACGCCTATAGTTGTTTTCTGTTTTTAGTGTTTGTGCAGGCTATAGCTTGAGTGCGCTCGCCTAGGGCGACGCTTGATCGTTGAGTCGGAGAGCGACCCCCGAGGTCGCACGGAGTTTGTTCGCACGTCGTGTTTGGTTAGTTTGTTTCTTGTTTGTTCCTGTTTAGTCACTTTATCTGGTTTATATCTTCTGCGCTGCTCTGTATTATTTTCGCTGTCTTATTTATTTATATTGGGCGAAATCGTTCCCACAGTCTCTAATGATGCCCTGGCGCTTGTCGCCAGCCCGGGAGGATCGGGAACGCCTCTCGGGCCATGTCGCGGACCGGCTTGGGTGACCGGTTCAGGGTCGACCCGGGTTGGTTCGTGACAAAATGGTATCAGAGGAGGTTTGCTCTTAGCAGACCTCACTTTTCAGAGCGCCCTTTTGTTATTTGGGATATCAAGGTAGATGGAGTAGGATTGTCGGGACTTGAGGGGTAGGTGCGAGAAGAGCGTCGCGAACTCTTGCCCGTACCGATCCTCAGGTTTCCATGGGAAGTCCAGTTTAATTTGTTTGTTTGGGTTTTTATGGTAATGTTTTGCGATTGGGGTACGGCAAATGGAGTTGGGCTAATAGTCCTAAGCCGCATGGCCTGGCAAGCCATGTGGAGCTGGGGGCATTGTCCAAGAATGCTCTCTGTGTCAGTGACGTGTTTGGCATGTGGCCGCCAACCATATGGTCAAGTCACCCACTAACACTAGTCCCCTGTTTGAGTTGTTTTGTGTTTCCCTTGATTTTTGAAAGTGGTTTGAATCAGAAAAGTTGGTTTTGAAAAAAAAAAGTGTTGTTTGAAATGACATGTTTAATTTGTGGATTGTTTTAAAAGAAGTGGTATGAATAAATTGTTTTTGGAAAATGAAGTTGCTCTGTTTTGGCCTTGGTGTTTCGATGAGTACTCACATGCATTTTGGTATGTTGGAAATGTGGATGGATTTCTGGTATGGTGGATGGATGCCCTGGGTGGCATGGATACATGCATGTGAGTGAGGCTCTAAAGAATACCAATGGCGAAGGTTTAACCCACTAAGCTTGTTCTAAATTAAAGATGTTTTCAAAGAGAAATTCTTTTGATGTTATGATAACTTGTTTTCTCGGATTTTGAGCTTGTCACCTATGCAGTGTTTGATTTTGAGGTTTTTCTTCATTCGTTGAGTTGGCCTTGACTGGGTTTCTGACCTTTCCTTGTCCAGCGGTTATCCCTTTGAAGCTTCGATGAGTGATTGTAGTGCGGTTGATCAACCTAAGGATTTTATGTTTGAGTTTCGGAAGTTGGATCCACCTCTCCTCTATGGTCAAGTAGAAACTTCTGTGGCAGAGGAGTGGATGCGGAAGATTGAAAGGGACTTTAGCCTCATTGAGTTTCCCGATTCGTTGAAGGTCAAGTTTGCGACCTTCATGCTTGAAGGTTCACCGTGGATGTGGTGGAAGTCAGTGTCTCGGAACAAGCCTCGTCAAGAGATTACTTGGGAGTTTTTCAAGGCCTCGTTCATTCGTCAGTTTTTCTCTGAGGAAGAAAGGGTGAGAAAGGGGATGGAGATGTGTTGTCTGCAGCAAGGCGACAGATCCGTGTTAGAATATTTCCAGCGCTTTGTAGATTTAGTACCTTATGATTCAGAGTATGCCACAAATGACCCCGTGAAGTCTCGACGCTTCGAGGCGGGTCTCCGCCCTGATTTACAGTCGAAGGTTTCAGAGTCCAACCTGACTTCTTTTGTTGATGTGGCGAGACAAGCTTTTCGTATCGAAGCCGCGATGGCAGGAGTGCTCGAAGTAGTTCTCCCTCCTTCGATTCCTAGGAGCACTGGTGAAGGTTCTGGAAAGGAGATGAGTAAGCAAATGGAAGTGGATGGATCAGGTCGTGGAATCAAGAGGCCTCGAGATTTTTTATCAACCTCTTCAGAGCGAGAGATTATTGTGTGTTATCAGTGTGGCAAGCGGGGTCACAAGAAGTCATCGTGCCCAAGCGCTCCGAAGCCCTGCCAGGCATGTGGACGCCTAGGTCACTTGTGACGATTTTGTCGGGGCATTGCAAGGAAGCGTCGCAGAGGAAGTTCTCAGAAGTAATGTGTTGTTGGGTCTTTGTTCAGAGTTCTTGGTGTAAGTTTCCTTTCATTTTAAGGGATCTTTTATCGTTGTAGTTGTACTGGTGGTGTTTTGGGTTTGAAATGTATGGGAACTTCATGGGTCTTTTGACGAACCACGGCTTTCAATGCTGGTGTGTTTTTAATTTTAAAATCTTGTCCTTCAATCTGTCAGATCAAAAGATGTATGTTTCTTGTTGGGATTATCAGAACCTGACTGCGAGGCAGGAGATGCTTCATCCATCAGAGCTCCAGCCAAAAGGTCTCGGAGTGAAGCCGGCGCGTAGTCAGGAACCCCCGGGGGAAAATTTTAAAGAGTCCGGTTAAAGTCGCGCCTCTATCGTCGTGGTGAGATGGTTTTGGTGTTGTTGCTCTGGTTTCTTTGTCGTTGTAGTTTTCCTCTTGTCGCAAAGTGCGCGATGGACTTATCCCTCGTGTAACGTCGGGAATTGTGCCTATTGGATGTAAGTTGATGATCAGTGACCTTGCGTGGGCCATTGATGTAAATCAGTTGCGGCCCTGGTTTGTGTCCATCCCGAAGTGATGGGTCGTGTGTAGTCATACGTCATAGTTTTAGTGATTTGATCCTTGGGCCCACCCTCCCCGCCCATGGGGTTAGGGTTTTAGTTGCGCAAAGTATCCATTTAAGCTTCTATCCCTTTTGGTCGTGAGTAAGTGGTTTAAAGGTCATTGTTGTGCTCTTTCTAGCTGGAGAAGGTCTCGTGCATGTCTAAGCTGGTTTCCCGTTTGGTCGTTAGTTGGTCGGTTCTTTATGGTGGGGAGACCCACCATGAGTCTCTTTGAGTTTTCTTTTAAGTCGTTATCGAATGCTAGTCGAGTTCTTATGGTGGGGATCCCGTTCGGGCCTTCCCTATGTTGGTGATTTACTTTGGGCAATGAGGTTCAATCCCGCTGGTAGTCGTTGTGACATCCTTGGTTAAGAGGTTGGATCGTGTTCTATGAAATCCTTAGGTGTTGATCGATCGACTGGTTGGTGTTGTGGCTTTCCGGGGGCGGAAAGCGTTATGGTGGGGAGAATTGTCACACCCCGACCTGAGCAGTTAGTTTATTTTATGTTTTCTTTGACTTTAAATTATATTTCTGCGGTTCGTGTTCAGTATCGGACCGGGTTTTTGAGCTTTTGTTAAAATGTGCGCTTTTTGACGCGACGTCGTCGGGCGCGTGAGCGGAGCCTGTTCTGGAAACCCTGTGCGTCCTTGCCCGGGTATTTGCGCGTCCCGTCATCTTCGGGGTTCCGAAATAAAGAGCGTTTATTTTTTTTTAAAAACGTGCGTCGATTGTTGTGCTATTTAAATTTCATTGTGTTAAGAATTTTATTTTTATTTTATAACTACTTTTATTATCTTTAGATTTTCTCTTCGTGGTGTCATTATTATCATTATGATTGTCATTCTAATTGTTATGGTTAAATTGATGTTGATTAATGAAATTACTATAAAATATTTTATTGTGGAATTATAATGATTATGATTTATTTAGGAGTTTAAAAGTATATAAATACACTTATATATAGATATATACATAATATTTTAGTTGTTTTTATGTAGTTATCTTTTTTTTTGGTATTATTATTTTTATTAGCAATTACCCCGCCTTTTTTTAGGGTTTTCAGAAACCCTTTTCTTCCTCCCCGCTTCTCCTTTCTTCCTAGCGCGCCGCCACCCCCTCCCTTGCTATCTGGTCCAGGCCCGACACCTCTACTCCCGCTCACCTGTAGAGAGCCGTAGCCCCATCTTCCTCCTTCGCATTGCGCACCCGCATGAAGGCGCCACGATCTCCTACTCTAAGCAAGTCTTCTCACCCTTGCTCCTCCTCCCTGCGCCGTCCGACCACCGTAGCTCCATTTCTGAACCATTGTATGACCACCATCGCCTTCCCACCTTCGTCTAGCCAGGACTACCTTTCCGTCGCACCACCCTCCATCCGTATGAGCCCTCACCAGCACTGTCCGATCTGCAGTGCACCATGTAGACCTTTCCGCCGCAACACCTTCCTCCCGGCCAGCCGCTGCACCCTCCTCCCTGCCTCCTTCCGCAGCAGCAGCAGCAGCGACCCGCGCCTTGCCTGCATCACCCCGGCCTTCCCCTTCTCCTTCCCCCTCCTCTTCTTCTCTTCTTCCCTCCTTCCTCTTCTTCTTCTCTTCTTCTCCTTCCTCTTCTTCTTCTCTTCTTCTTCTTCCTCTTCTTCTTCTTCTTTTTCTTCCTCATCTCCTCCCCTGTCCAGCGCGCACAGCCGGCGCCCCTGCTCTCTCCTCCTTCTTCTTTTCTTCTTCTCTTCTTCTTCTTTTCCTCTTCTCCTCCTTCTCTTCTTCTTCTTCTCCTCTTCCTCTTCTCTCCTTCTTCTTTCCTTTCTTTTCCTTCCTCTTCTTCTCCGTTCCGGCGCCCTGTTCTGCCGCAGGTCTGTTTTTTTTTTCTTTATTTTTTATTATTATTTATTTTAGTTTATTATTTTAAGTTATCTAATTAAATATTATGTTTTCTTTTGTTATTATTATTAATAGGTTAGTTATTATATCATTATTGTAAATATTAATATTTTGATATTGTAATTATAATAATAATAATATTATTATTATTATATTATTATTGTTATTATTGTTATTATTATTATATTATTATTGTTATTATTGTTATTATTATTATATTATTATTATTATTATTGTTATTATTGTTATCATTATTATATTATTATTATTATTAATACTATTATCATATTATTATTATTATTAATGTTAGTATTGCTAATATTATTATTATTATTATTATTGTTAATTTTATTATTATTATTATTAATATTTATTTTATTATTATTATTATTATTAATTTTATTATTATTATTGTTAATATTAATTTTGTTATTATTATTAGTATTATTATTATTATTATTAATTTTATTACTATTATTATTATTATCATCTTTATTTTTATTATTATTAGTATTATTAATTTTATCATTATTATTATTATTATCATTATATTTATTATTATCGCTTTGGCCTTTTAGTTGTTGGGGGTTATCTTTTTATATTTGTTTTGGTAGGATTATTATTTGAGGGCCCGCGTAGGGTGTTTCCGAGTGAGCGCCATCGTTGCGCTTTGTTTCCGAGGTTCCATCGTCGCCGCGCTTTAGTTTCAAGGTGAGCGTTTATTCCCGCCGCTTGGTTTCAAATGCTCTAGTGAGTTTTGGATGTGTCTAAGTCCTTTATATTGTTTATGCAGAGTGTTAGACTTTGTCACGTGGTTTCGGACACACGTCGTGTCGTCGCGACTTGGATCCGAGGTTGTTGTGTCGACGCGCTTGGTTTTGAGGTAGGTCCCCTTTGCACTGCTTTTAAAATTTAAGTTATATTATTTCATGCTGTTTGCGCACCCTAATTGTTCAAAATCAACATTTTATTAATTGTAATAAATATGAGATAATATACGATAATAAAATTTTAATATAAGATGGTAAATTTTTAAATGGTTATTTAATGTCAAAAGGAGCCGTTTATTTTATACACGACACATGACACATCCTTTTGACGAGCGGACACCCAATAATGAAAGAATGCCCGTTTGGCTTTTAAACATAATTCATGGAATATAAAATGGATTTATGGTTTAATGAGAAATGATTTCTTTTGAAGCATGAACAAATACTTTGGTTCGTTTGAGAAATTGCCCGGTTGGCTCTTAAAGTTTATTTGGAAAAGAAAATGGTTTGGTTTGGTTTATAAAAATATTGGCAACCTGTGAAGTAGTGTTTTGTGGGTTCTTTAAATAGTTTTAAACTGGTTTTGGTAGTGATTGTGAATTGTATTAAATGCCCGTTTGGCACTTTATGGAAATCGATAAAAATGTTTCGATAAAAACCCTCTTAGGGCGACTCTCATGCCTTGGTTGAAATTGATTGTTTGGGAGGCCGCGCTTAGAGGCTCCCGGGGATTTGAGTAGTTAAAGGAAAGAGGTTGTCCAATGGAGTGGCTCGGGGAATGCCTGTTGTTCTTTATATATATAGATATATCTGATTGGATGCTTGGTTGGCATCGGTTGGCTCACCCCTTTTTTCTTAAACACTTGAGACATGGGAATCTGGCATATTGAGAGAATATTCTAAGAACGATTGCTGCACTGGTAGGTTATGGTACTGACCAGTGGCCCATAGTAGGTGGATATATTGGGTTTATTACTATGGGATTTTCCCTCGACCTGCCTGTGAGTGGATGGTCGAGCGTTTTGTGCGTTTTGATTTCATCGTGACATGTCAATAAGGATGATTTCTCATGTATTGGTGTCTTCTGGTTTATTCTCGATCTTCTAGGTTCACCCATGTCTATTCAGCTTTGTAGCTTGCAGTAATGATTATGATGCTCACATGTATACTTACATTGCCCTTGCTGTATGTTTTACTTTGTGCATCCTGGCATTTTGTTTTCCTTGGAAACTGACAAATTGCTTTTTAATGGGTTTCTAAAAATTGTTTTCAAATGGAAGTGTTTAATCCCTTCTTTAAAAATTTGAAAATTTAAACATCACTTTCCTCTTTTCCTGAAATGTCATTGGCACTAATGAAATGAACACAAATTTGGAAAATGGCTAAGGGCAATGGTTCGTACTTTGTTTTTAAGTAGAATATTATTAAAAACATACTTTTATAGATTGTAGTTCAAACTTGAAATGATGTTTCTTTTCTTTTAAAGGTAGTGAATTGGGAATAGATATCGGGCTAGCCTACTGAGTTTTAATACTCACGCCTATAGTTGTTTTCTGTTTTTAGTGTTTGTGCAGGCTATAGCTTGAGTGCGCTCGCCTAGGGCGACGCTTGATCGTTGAGTCGGAGAGCGACCCCCGAGGTCGCACGGAGTTTGTTCGCACGTCGTGTTTGGTTAGTTTGTTTCTTGTTTGTTCCTGTTTAGTCACTTTATCTGGTTTATATCTTCTGCGCTGCTCTGTATTATTTTCGCTGTCTTATTTATTTATATTGGGAGAAATCGTTCCCACAGTCTCTAATGATGCCCTGGCGCTTGTCGCCAGCCCGGGAGGATCGGGAACGCCTCTCGGGCCATGTCGCGGACCGGCTTGGGTGACCGGTTCAGGGTCGACCCGGGTTGGTTCGTGACAGTAATTTTTTGTATGGAATATATTTAATTGGGTGGAATCCTATTGGTCAGTAGATCACACCATGCATACCCCCGTTGGTGTTTATAGAATTGGATATGTTTGTCTTCGGTAAAGAAAATATGTTTGTTGATGGTGGATCTGGATTCCATTGTTCCACTTCTTTCAGTGGTTGGTGGTGGAATCTTGAGAATGATGTTGTTATTATTTCATGAAGGGTTTGGGATAGTTTTTTCCCATTTTATTAAATCACCTTTGGGTTTTTTTTGAAGTTGTAACCCTTGAATCCAATTTATTTTACTTTGTTTGGTTTATGTTATTCAGTTATTTTTTTTAGAATTTTCAGTTATTTAGGATTATAAATATAGGTGAAATAATTACCAAAGAATATTCTTGATGCCTAGTAACTAGTTTCTATCATATGGGAATTAGGAATTCCCTTTAGGACATACCATGAACTGGGATGGGAGTCGGGTTTGATGGAATCCTTTCTTGGTTCATAACAGACACTCCCAATGAATATGCTTAGGCTAATTCACATTTTCTTGATTAATGATTATAAATTATTTAAAATTAATGATATCCCACAAGAATCTAAATATTAACATTCTTCGATCTATGATTATTAAATTTATGCTATGTGCTATTTAGCATTATATATTCTGATTTCATGAGATAATCGAGTATATTCCATTGTTTATAAATAGTGCTTTGAAGAATGAATAGTATCAATACTTAGAGAAAATGAGGATATTTCCCTATTGAGGAAACAAATATAGTTTGTTTTGGAACAGAGATAATTATAGAAATATTTGGGAAACATAATCAGGTTATGACACATAAGCTTTACAAGATAGATAATCGGATTCCATAGTGATATTATTCTATGTTGGATCACATTATGTGACAGATGCCCCCATCATTTATTGTGACTAATGACCCATGACTGTGAGAAATGGATTACATATTTGGAGAAGATATTCATGGAATTGGGATGTGGTGACAAGGAAAAGGTTAAAATTATTTTATATTGAATGGATGGCAATGAGGATCAATGAAGGTCATGGATCCAGAATACTAGGGTTGAAGAATAAATAGAACTCATGTAATGAATACATTTTAAGGAGTTGTTCTTCAATAAATAATTCATGCATGGGAAGTTAACTCACATAAAGAGAAAGTTCCACAGTTTAAATAAAATGGGGTAAGAATGTGTTACTTATTATTAAGATATATTTTCCATGTTATTAAGGTATTAAAAATGTTTCATACATAACACAAAATAAAATATTCATCATTTAATTTAAGGTCTTAATCCTAGTCTCTGATGGAAGTTTATGTCTAATAAATTTTCATCATATCGTGAAAATTTTTATGTACTATCAGGACATATACATAATTATAAATGTCTAATGGATTCAAATGGAAGTAAGTGAAAAATTTGAAGGAAGAAAAAATGATAGATAAAGTGATCAAGGGAACAAATGATTTTTCCACATGTTATAGATTTGGAAAGAATCTCCCTAGAATATGATTGATTAGATTGTAGTTTTTTATAAATTAGGAGAAAAGGGTCACTAGGGAAAATAACAAAAAATGAATATGAATATACTATTATTCATAGTTATAACTTCTAGGAGGTGGCTCACTATTAAAAATTAATTCCCCATGCATTATGACAATAAACCTTAGAAAAAGCTATGGGTTCAAGGTTAAACATATGATATTGACACCAACAGAGGTGGAATAATTAATGTCCAAATATATTTTGATCTTTGAAATGTGTTGTAAATTTATTTTATTTATGATGTTATAATTTTATAATTTATTAAATATAAATGGATTGTACAACATCGTTTTTTCAATATTGATTTCAGATTCAATGTGGAATGCTATTAAGAAAATGTATTTTGTAGAAATTAAAACTTTTTCAAAAATAGATGGTTGAGGGAAAGATGTATATTAATATGTTCTTAATATTAATACAATGATTTTTGGATAAAGAAGTGATTGTATTGGATAATGTAAAATGAATAAGTACTAACTACCTTGGAACTCAGTAATGATTTATTATAAAAGTGTGCTATTCAATCAGTGATGACATTTATATCATTTTTGTATTTAAGGAATATATCCAATAATCTTTGTTTTTATAGAAAATAATAATAAATTATCTTTTCAATAAGGTTTTATGGAAATTCATGTTTTTACCATATTCTCATGTTTGGTATGTGACATTTAAAATCATCTTCATCTTTCTTGAAAAGATAATTTTGAAAAATATGTGGACTTACTTCAAAATTGTGGATCATAATATTTTGGAAAAGTTATCCATTTCTAAAATGATTTATGTTAATAATTTGAAATGGTTATAGAGGTTAATGTATTACATCACCATATAATGCATCCTATACTACAAAAATTAAAAGAAATAGTTCAAGGAATAGGGGAAGGATAAGAATTTTTATTAAATAGAAATTTATATATACCAATTTTATTGTAGAGTGAATGAATTACTCAACTATAAAAAATGGTAATGAAACAAAACCTTTCTCATATTATCATCATTTTTATGATAATAACAAAAATTTTCATAGTAGTGGTTAAGGCCTTGTGGTCATCATCTTTCAGTTGAACTTGTTCTCTATCACTCGCTACTAGAACATTATTTTAAGATTTTCTTTTATATCCATGTTTTCATTTATCAACAATTATCTCATACTAGGGAACCTAATTAGGTGACTATAGTATTTCACTTTTTTACTTCATTAAGAATATGTGTTATCAACCCTATTCATGATGCTAGTTTTTAAATAGTAGTTTCTTTCCAAATATCAATCCCTTGTTTACTGATATCATTTTTGAATTATGAGGATGAAATTTATTTAAGGTTTTGATATTGTAACATCCAACGACTTTATAATATATATATATATATATATATATATATTATTTTTTAATCATTGATCCTATATTACCTTATTTTAAACAAAAAGTAAATCTTCTGTTACCCACAACATAAATTTATTCATTCTATAAATAGAACACAAAGGTTAGCTTATGTTACATGCAAGAATCTCTTTCCTTGGTGGCTTGGGTAACACAGAAGACTCTGTTTTACCAAACAATAATATATTATTAAAAAAATATTTATTTTATGTAATAAGACAAAACCTATCATTTAAACTAATGTATATGAATATGATTAACTAATTGATGAAAATATATGTTTTAATTCATTTTTTTTCAAATTAATTATAAATTAATATAAAAACTAATTAAACATAAAGTGAATGTTTTAATAAAAAACAACTTTTATGTTATTGAAGGTTCATTTTCCTATTAAATTAAATGAATTAAAATAAGTGAATGATTTTAATATATTATATATATTATATATTCAACCAATTTTTTTGTACATTAATCCAATATATTTGAGATGCATAAGATAAGAGAAAACCAATTATTACGCATACAAGACCTATAATTTTATAAAGGCAGCTGTATTTACCTTTAATGAAACACCTCAATTAACAATGAATTTAGATAATTTTTTGAATTTATTATGAGAAAATAGACTTAAATTTTAAAATATAAAAAAATATATGTTTGGGATATTTTTTTATTTTTTTCTACGATGATTAATTTTTTGATGAAAAGTGACAAATACAAAATATTAATTCCAAACTATATTTTTATCTACTTTGTTTAGGTGAATAAATTAAAATTATTTTAGTTTTAAATATTAAATAGATCAATCATACATAATTTTATCCAATTTAGTCCATTTAAATCAATTTAACATTGAAATATTATATAAAAACATAGAAAACTTTTGAAAATGTTTACTCTAAAACCCGCATTGTCATGTCATCTCTAGGATTACATTTCAATTAATTTTTGAAACTTATAATATTAAAAATTTGAAAAATTTATTCAAAATTTGGAATCATAATACTTTATAGGGTATAATGAGGTTAATATAGTTTTTTTTGTAAAATAGTTAATGTTATTAAAATTATTTACAGTGATTAGAAGAAATATTAACATAACAAGGGACTAAAACATAAAGTTATTTTCCAAAATGACATAATAACTGGGCTAATATCCATTTTATGGCCATATTTAGAATCTATAATCTTGTGGATTTTATATTTTTCAATACTGGAGAATCTTTTCATATATAAAATATAGATGTAATTCCTTTTTCAAAAATTTACAGGAATGACTTTCACTATCGACTATAAAAATGAACTCACCCCTCCCAGTTATTTACGCATCTCAAGCCACATTGTCCCAAACTGGATTTGAAACAATACATCATCATAATCCCTTAACATATCCTGGAATCCTATACATGGGATTAAATCCACCCCTTTAGCCCCTTTGGTGAAAACTGAAAGGAGTTACCCGAATAAGAGAAAACAACCTTCCTCAAGAACTTTTGATTTTTTTGTTATCCTTCACATAAATTATTATTATTCAATGAATATAAAATAAATAACCTATCAAAATATATATATAGTTGTTTTTATTCATTGGTTTTTAGCTAAAATTTCACACACTACCATCTATTGTGTAATGAATATATCGTTTATGTGTACGACGAACTACCACCTCACAAACTGATGTCCTTCCTTTTTTACTTTACCACGTATCATGGATGGAAATTGTGATGGAAAAACTATTTATATATGATATATATGATATTTATAATGTCTATACGATTCTATAATTTTATATAACACATAACTGTATGCTACCCATTATTTCTAAATATTATAACATCATTTTTGGAGGTGTGGACTACCGCCTCCTCAAGGGGATGTGATTCATTCAAACTATAAATAGGACACATAGAAATGATTTCAATTACAAATATGAAACATAAATTAAATATATATGATATTCATGAAACAATTAGATTTCTAGAAACATTATATAATATTTTATTTACTACCCATTTCACACAGAATAAAGTGATAATGTCGGTTGTGGACGTGTAGACTACAACATCCATGAAATGATGTCGTCCCTTTTATATCATTATAATTTAATATATAATTAATTATGATTAAGTAACATGTTATTTATTATAAATTATAATTAAAAAATTATATAGTCTTACTTACCTTATTTCAATAATGATCAAAAAAAATTTGTAAGGTTAGTCATGTGTACGTATGACCTACCATCTCCGTGATTGTAACATTGGTTAATTTTTCATAACCACATTTCATAAGTTGTTATAAATTTATAATATATATAAAAATATGATAATTATGACATGAATATAATTATTTATATGATTATATAATGGTTTATTTGACCATATTCGACCTACCAATGTAGTTTTTGACACATAAACCGAATTTAGTAAAAAAAACCTTAATTAAACATAATTATTTAGGTATTTCTATACAACATTTTAATAAGTGAAGTAACTGTAATAATATAGTTGAAATAGGTTATAAATCAATAAAATATTTAAAAAAAGTTTATTTTTTTGGAATAGAAAGACAGGCGTGACAAGTCAATGTCAAGGTAAGTGATTTTTATCTCACTTCTTATATCTGTGATAAAAATTTCATATTCACCAGTTACAAATTTGTGTGCTGTTCTTAATTCACAATTTGATATATTATATTATGAATCTTTTTATCTTTATGGTATTAAAAATATTTGTTTAATGTTATTCCTTCATGGGGATTATGATTCAAATTATTCAAAGTGGTATAAAACACCATCAAATGTTTACAGATTATTTTCCTCAAGAACATGTTTAATGATTGACTTTGCAATATCACTTTATTTTGTGATTGTTATACATATCTTTAAAAAAATATTTCTATAATAAATTTTATGTTACAGTACAGTTGACATAAATAAACATATTACTATGAAATTAATGTTATTATTTTCTAAAAAATATACCATTGTACATATGGTGTTCACATTGAAGGTTATTTGATTGACTGGGGGATTATTGATAAATTTGTATATTTTATTTAGTACAGATGGTTAATAAGGAACATTGTTCATGAAATAAACTATTTACTCAATATAAGAGGAATTAGGTTAATAGGTATGACATGGGTGTGGTGTACTTATTGATAGTCCCCTGATGCATCAGTATGCCCTTGATATAAATTATTTTTCCGAATTAGATGGGTTTTCACCAAATATTATAAACAATCTTGTGAATGGTCTTGATGGTAAATATACCATTTACATAGGGAACATGGCGTCCAATAATTAATCATTTATCTTATTTAGAATCAATTTATTTTTATCCATGATAATTTTTATTTGACCTATCTATGGATGAATTATATTATTAGTCTACTGATTAAATAACATGTATTTCAGTTTCTTACCTTTTCATATTGATAATTCATTAACTTGTTATTTAAATGGAATGTTTTTATTAGTTTTTTACATCTCCATATTGATTATTCTCACCATTTAAATACTTTTTCTATTATAATTACTTTTACTAAACATTTCATCCAACCTTTTTTCCATTCCAAAGTTTTTGAAGAATAAGTATTTCTATATGTTTTCTAGGATAAAGTTGATTTCATTTTATTTTGTATCACATTTTATTATATATTTATCAAATATAATATGGGTATCATGTATATAATCTTGTTTTCTAAAACTGATAAATTTTTTGGTCTGTTGGGATTTGATTCATTGTAATCATTCAAGTGTAATAAAATAATACATAGGATTTGGGCTACTAGGGTCAGTGAACTGCAAAATAAAATGAAAATTCATTATTAAGAATTATACCTCTTCCTAAAAAAACCTCTTATGATTTTAACCAAAATCATTATTATGTTGGTTTTATGATCAAAAAACACACTCTAAAAAATGTGTAGTGGTGTTATTAATGTATTTGAAAAGTTATTTTCCATGAAAATTGGTTATTGAAATATTAATAAAAGATAAGAAGATGTGGTCTTCTATAAATGAACTTAGGTTATCTTTTATAATTTCAAAAAATATAAAATTAATATAAATTAATTTTTGAATTAAAATGGATAAAAATTGATAAGTATAAAATATAATATGAGTTTTAGTATAAATATTCTTTTAGAAATCAACTTTGACAAAATTATTTTTCCACCCTATCATTTATTAACCCAAGTTAAATTTTTTTTGAAATGTACCATAGTATTATAAATTTTACTCATCAAGGGTCCTAAGAGTTTTGATTAAAGTGATATTGGAAAAAAATGGACCATTATTTATATTTCAAACCATATCCCAATCAGTTGGCTAGAAATATTATTTTTTTGAGTTTTAAATCATTTAATAATATATTATTTATTATATAATAAAATTAATTCCAATTTTGGAACTATTTATAAAATTTGACTTTTAAAAATAAAAAGAGTACTATATAAATATATTTTAATGAATTAAAACCTATATGATATGTTATCTATATAAAAATAAATCTAGTAATATAAAAAATCAAAAAGTTTATTTTATTCATAGATTTTTAAGATATTATTATTTATTTCTCTAATTCATGCATATTGATTGTGTCAGTGTTGTCTAAAAATGTAAGGTAATTATTTTTTCCAATCAAATAAATTTCTATGAAAAAATAATTATTCATGAAATTGTAAATTTAGATCAAAACATGTAATCTATTTATCCATATATAAATAATTTAGAAATAATTAATCAAAGAAAATAATTTTTTTGAGTTTTATTTGTATAAAATAATATAAAATTAAAAAACATGTAAAAATCCAAAAAAAATGTAATATATGAAATTTTTATAGTGATTATGGTTGATATATAGTCATCCAATTAAATTAAGGAATGTTTTAGGATTACTTTTTCATCTATATGACATTAGAGTGACCCATATTTACCCACATTACCGTCACCGTGGTAACAAAATTTACTATGATTAATATTAATAATGAAAAAAAAAGATATTTAAAAATTATAGATTTCATAATTCTAAATATTTAATCCATTTTTATCATTACATTAATTGAAGAAGGATTATATAATTTTTAATTAATCTGGAATAAAAGGAGGAATTTTCTTATAGAAAATATCCTTTTTATGTTCAAATATGTTTTCATTTAAAATTAAACTATAGAATTATCTACAAAGACTTTAATAATATTATTTTAAATAATTAAAAAATTATTAAAATTTAAAACGAATCCAAAATTATTATTTTTTGTTATAAATACTTAAAATGAAAATACATTTTTCAATGAAGAGATATTTTTTACTAATATTTGAAAAAACTAACATTTCAAAAAAATATAAAAATATCACAATAAGTTAATTTTAATAAGATGATTTTAAAAATTATATAATTTTTATTAAATAAAATTCTCCAAATTCTCAAATTTTAAATCAATTATTTTCTTATAAAAGTAGTAAATATCAATTATGATGAAAACATATTTTTAGAGGTAAAAAATTCCTTTTTAAAAAATCAAGTTATTATTTATGAATGATTAATCAATAAATTTTTATTCATTAGAAAATTATTATTTATTTTATCATATGTTTATACTACTCATACCATCCCCCTCAATTAAATGGAAAGGTTAATAATGATTTTCAAATAATAATACCTCGTGGTTCGCTTATTCTTAATATTGTGAGTCATAAACATTTTAAAACATTATATTTCTTTTAAAATATTTGGATATTTTATTAAAGTGTTCAAAAATAAATTTTTCATTTATTATGGGGTGATATTGAGTTTTTAATTCCCAATAAAAAATTTCTTACATATTTTAAACAACTATAAAGCCCTTTACAACATGTTTTTTACATTGTACCATTTTAGTTTTTCATGTGGTAACTAGATTTTACCCCATTAGTTTATATTTGAATAAAAAAATATGTTGATACTTATAACATATTTTTTAGGTTATAAAACAAAATAAATAAACATTATGACATTAAATCATTTTTTATATTGAAAAAACTATAATGTAATTTTTTTAAAAATAAACATTATATGATCTTAATTTTATTTAGTAATTATTAAAAATTAAACGGGTTTTAATATAATTATATTTAATATTAAAATTTTTATTAGAGTTCCCATTTAAATTTTTTTATTGAATTGGTTAGATAAAATTTATAAAACACAAATAAAACAATTCATTGAAAATAAAAATTCAACCATTTTCGTGGTCATTAAAATAATTCTTAGTGATCATAATTTTATTAATAAAATTTATATTATCCTTATTACAAAATATTAACATGCATGTTGAAAAAATGAAATAATTTTTTTTATATTTAATTTCAAAAAGTGGAGAAAAAATATTTTATATTATAAAATATAACCAGTTTTAAGCGTAAAGTATTAGTTATTTTTAGAAAACGTTCAACATATGTTTAATTTTTTTTAAATAAAGTTTTTTAATTTCATAAATATTAATTTATAAAAATGTATTTCTATAGAATAATTTTTTAATACTTTTAAATCATTCTTTTATAATGATATTTTCTTATAAATAATGGAATTAATAAAATTGTATTTCTTTACCATTCACCTGAATAAAGATTATTTAAAATAAAATACTAATAACATAGTATTGGATAATATAGAAATTTTTATTCCAAAATGAAGTTAAAATTTTTAAATTGATATTATAAAATTTATAAATTTGTCTCTTAAATAAAATAATTAAATATAATGGAATAATACTTTCATTGATAAATAAACATTTCAATTTTCAAATATTAGTTTATAAATCTAAATATTACATTTATTATAATTAAATTTTTAATGTGATCAATTTAATTTATTAATGTATAATGTAATACCTTTTAAAAAAAATCCACCAAAGTAACCCTTTTTAAAATATTAATCAATGAAATAATAATAATATGAAATATTTTTAATTCATTATTATCTTTTTATCTATAAATAAATAAATAAACATGGTAATTTTAATAATTTTAAATTCATATTAATTGGGTGATTTAATATTTATTTTTTTCTATGACACAATCTATCAAAGGTAATATTAATTAAAATGATGCAATATCATTATTCATTAAATTCTACCCTCTTAAATAAGTTATGTTCATGCAGTTTTGATTATTAATTACTGATAAAAGTTGGTGAGGGTATTATTGAAATCTACTTCATCTGGGATATAACGTTTAATATAACATCTACCTTACATTATAATTTTGTATGATGTTACATATATTTACACAAAAAAATCATCATTCATAAAAGAGTAAACCTATTTATGTATATACAAAAATAATATATTCTATATAACATACCATTCCCAAAATAATATTAATCTCTAATAAATTTAACCATGGAAAAATCATATATTCTTAAAAAAATGAACTTTTATATTCATTAAATAGTTTATTCTTTCACATAATATTATGTATATTTCAAAATCTAAAAATGAGGTAAATGTGACCAACAATATCATTGATCAATTTTTCATTAAATAAATAAATAATTTAATGGATAAAAATAAAATCTATCTAATTTTTTATCAAATATAATAAAACCATTATTAACTCAATGTAAAACATATATTAAACATTGGGTTCTTGATACCTCATTCTCGTGTTCTCCAAAAGTTATCCCAAAAAATATAAACTTTTCCTCAAATAACTTTTTACTATTATTAATACTAATTAAAATTTTAATTTAAAACCATTAATGAATACCCATTGAATAAAATTACTTAGATATTTCTCATAATTATATTTACTTTTAAAAAATACCATAACATCATCGATAGATATAACTATCTAATGAAAATAAACAATAGTATAAATATTTAATTTCTATTAATATATCATCTACACTAACTTAGGTATGATTATGAAACTCATCTTTTCTATTACAACATGCATATTCTATGATTATCAACCAATTAGGTAAGATAACTTATTATGTTATATTAAATAGTGGTTTCTAGTTTCATAATAATGTGAACATCATTTTCATGATCTTATTTCAAAAAATAACAAAACAAAAAACTGTATGATAATGTCCAAAATATAAATATGAGAATATAAATATGAATATTTATTCCCTTATATCACCATCATTTATAACATACGATACCTTTGGATGAACCTATGAAAATATTTGTTAAATACTTGGTATTCCATGGTCATATTTCTTTTTGGTTATCTATCATAATTTGTTAACATCATACTAAAATTGTTCATAATTTTTATATATAGAGAATCTAAATTAACCATATCTTATTAGTTGGGATTGTAAAAAAGTGTATATTTAAGATATTTTCACTATTTTATGTTTGAGTTAATTCCCAAAATTATTTATTCATATTTATTACACCTAGGTATGTCTAGGCCCGATTCTACATCCATATGTAGTGTCCATACAAGGATTCCATTTCTATGAAAACCACATACTAAAAAAATCACCAAAAGTTCATGATAATATCTTAAACATAGACTTCTACCTTAGAAATTATAATGTTTTCCAATAATAATAAATAAAAAATAAAAAATAAAAAATAATAAATCAAATAACATTAGGGGTTATTAATACATTTGAAATTATTAACAAAATTTTATTATCAATCAACAATAGAACATATAACTCATAAAATCATCCTCAACTAATAACATCAGAGTTTCCAATGTTATCTAAAACCTTCTATAATACCATCTATGGAATCCTCGGATCCACACTCCCATTTTTGGTTCTAGGATATATATATTCCATAAATTATCTGCCACCAACTATAATTTTTAAATAATGAGACCGTCTCAATGAGATAAAATAAATAAAATATTTCATTACAATAAATTACCATGATATTTTTTAGATATTTAGATAATTAGATAATTTATATAAAAAATTAACTAGAAATACTAATGTGTTATTCAACTAGTTTAAATTCATTCCAATATCTAAGAATCTACTAAATCCATTAAAATAATTTAACATCTCAGTCATATTATCCTAAAAAATCTACTTTGGAAACATCTTATACATTTTTTTGTAACACCCCAGGTAAATAAAGAATATGAAATTTTCATATTTATCCATATTTGTGAATAAAATATTAATATTACTTTAAAGGGGACTCTATGCTCGATGGCATACCCAATACGCAACAACGAGTTTCTTGGGAATCATACGTTGCACGCTAATATTAAAATAATATTATTTTAAATTGTAGTTAACGCCTAGCCGTTGTAATGGAGGGAATGAATATAACTAACTAAAAAATGATTATATATGTTTTTCAAATATTTTTACTTTTTACAATAAATTTTAGAGGATTAGAAATGCGAATGAATCCGATTTTAAGCATAAACATTCTAATATTCATTAAAAGTTTGATTAACCGCCTTTTGATGACGAACCTCTTTTAAATCCACTTTTTGAAATTTTTATGTGTTATATTTGACAAAATAAAATTCTTCTTTAGAATCGGTACATCAAAATTTACTTTGTGTAAATTTTTGGTATTTTTCCGATAAAGTTCATTTTTTAATGAATAATGAATAATGTTGTATTTTAATTCAAAACCTATTTTTAATCTAATTTATTTATATGATTATATTATCTTTTGAATTGGTTTTAAAGTGAAATTAGAATATATTTTTTCCATTTAATCCAATAGTGGTCATTGGAATTAATTTCACTTTGAATTTGGACTTAAACTAGTGTCAATATTTTAATAGATATTGTTTCTTAAAAACACAGTATTTGTTTTGACATCGGGAATTGATTATTAAATTAATTAATGAAACTTATATGTTTTTAATTTTGTAAAATGGAAATCATTTTTGAATTTGGAATATCAAATATAGCGTAGGGTAAAGTTTTGGTATTTTTCTGAGAAACTTCAATTTTTGATGAATAGTGAAACCACTAAGTGGTACGTAAAAAACCGATTTTTCTTTTAAATGAAAATTTACCACCTCTATGTTTTGAATTTATAAAATCTGACATACATGGTTTTCATTAGGACGTAAAATGTGGTTCAATGGGATTAAAATAATTTTTTGGTGAATAGTAACTTTTAAGTTTAATTAATCACGATTAGAGATAATTAGTGTAGTTTAAGGTAAAAATAATGTTTTAATTATATGAAATGACCTATACACATGTCCTACCCTTATTTGATGTGTCATGGCCGACCAATAAAATCCATGGGTCTACTTGGGGACCCCATGGAGCCACATTGGTAGGAAAATGACATTAAAAACTTTTTTATTTAATGTTAAAATAAAAATGTCACAAACATGAGTTGCTTTATTAAAACAATTTTTAAATGGGGTTATAAAAGTCATATTTTTGACTATAAATATTCATTAGAAATATAAAAAGATTTAATACATCATGATATTTTTTTTATAATTTTTAGACATTAAATAAATTAAATTATTTACGACACCATGATGATGCAGCGATTACCTCATTATTTAACGATTTAAATAAAATGAAACGATAATGTAAAATATAAGACCTAAACTTGTTAAAAACCTATTTGATGGGTTTATTTATAAACCTTATCACCTTATCGTATAAATATATCCTTTTGGGACTTTTAAAATCCTAAAATCATTATATAATAAAGTAATATTTTATAACTTTCCAAGAGTGCCCCTCCTCTCCTCTTATAAAAGGCCCCCACCTCTACTACCTTACCCACACCTCTCAAGCCTTTGTATCGTCCAAACCCTTCCCATTTCATCTCTCCACATCCCTATATTCATCATTGAAGCCTCACTTTGGGCAGAATCATTTCCAAAGAAGCCTTTGAGCTCAAATAAAAAAGAGTTACCCGATTTAAAGGTAATGTCTTCCCTTGTGTTCTTTTGTTTTATTTTGCTTCTCCAACCCTCTAAACTCTTATTATTCCTTTATTTTGTAACAAAACCAGTATCTTAAATATACTAGGATGTTGTTATGTGATGTATTATATCTTAAATTACACACACCTTCGTCTAATGGTTAAAGAACATACTGTTTCTGTGGATGGAGAATTTGTGCCTCACGAAACGATGATTGTTCAATCTTCTCTTAACACCTTTCATGGTGGATATTATGATGTCACTATATTTTATATATGATATATATGGTATTTATATTTTTTAAATTCTTTTTAATTTTATATTTAAAACATGACTTTATGCTTTTCATGTTGTGAAAATGCGATAATTTCATATGAGGAAGTGTGGACTACCGCCCCCTCAAGTGATGTGACTCGTTCATGCAATACATGGAATGTATAAAGAATGAAATTAATGAACATATGTGACCTATATAACATATATATTATACTGGAATTATAATATATATATCTCTCTCAATTATTTATAATTCCATTAATATGACAAAGAAATGAAAGTAGCGTTCATTGTACGTACGACCTTCCGTCTCCATGAACGATGCATTTCATTTCTTTTTATATAAAAATGTTATGGAGTAGTATAAAATGAATATGTACTGTATATACATGATATTTAAATCATTAATAATATTATATAGATGATTTACTTATAACTACATGGACAATCATTTTCAAACAAGTTCGTTTTTGACTAATGTACCAAACATCGACAAAAACATCTGATATGAACTCACATTATTAACCAATTATTATAACATTATAATATGTGATATGAACTGAATAATAATAATTAAAAGAGGCCCTTAATAAATTATAAATTTACCAATGTTTATTATTCAGGAATATAAAGAAACAAACAAGACAAGTCGGACTTGAGGTAAGGGATCCTACCTCTCTCTTTCTTTTTAAGCACTCTCTTTTATGTCACTTCCTTTAATATCATATTTCTTATGTTTTGGGATGTTATTTTATATTCCTATTACTGTATGTTTTATTTTCATATGATGAGAGACCCTATTTTATCTCATCAAACCATTTTTGGATGTTTTAAGTGGTGCTGTTATGCTGCCGAGTTTTCGTAAGGGATTTTTCATCTCACTTTTATTCCCATGAAATTTATGCTATGTTTGCCACCATTTCCTTTGAGTGGTGTATTTACTTCCCATTATTATACTCTTTTTGTAGTATAATTTCAATTATGGGAATTTAAAACTTCATTTTATGACCCTTCTTCCATGGGGTGTACATTTCGAAAGTTACCCAAGTCGGTAAGGGAACCTTTTCACCCTCCTCTTTTTAAAAGACTTCTTTTGTTATGTCTTTTAATTTACATATTATTATGTTGTGATATGTTCTTATATATCCTTATTGATGTAAAGTTTATGTCCAAATGACGAGATACCATTCACTCTCTCATCGACTAATTTTCTGAATTTTGAAGTGATGCCGTTAGGCTGTCGAATTTTTACAAGGGAACGTCTTAACCCAATTTTGATTTCTTTGGGATCAACTTGTACTTCTTGAACATGTCATCCTAGGAATATGTGTGAATGACCTCTGATTGTTTCACACTTAATATCCACTTATATTGGGTGTATTTATATATCTCACACATAATTATGTGATAGATTTATCCTTAATTTATGGATACCATCTTTATAATGGATTTCATCTCAATTTAAATTTCCATTGATACTTCATTATTGTTATGCACCTATTCACTCTTATGTGGTGTGTATACTGTCTTTTGACATATTATATCATGAATAACTTTATTATCATGATATTATAAAGCTCATATTAAATGTTTTTCCACAGTTATTTGTATTCAAGAGTATCTCATTTTGTTAAAAACTCTTTAACAAAATTATCGTTTTAAATGTTTTAATGATTCATTATTCTAAATCATTATATTTAATGTCCATGTTTTCAAAATTATTTTCAGTATTTATTTATATGGACATTAATGTTTTAAAATTATAATTCCATTAAAAGCTTCAAGGTGGTATGGGACACTTTGATTCAAAAATATATTTTAAATGATTTTTGGAAATGGATTGATTAATTCAATATCTTGGAATTACTTATTGTGGTTACAAATGAAATTTTGTTATTTAAATGTTTATATTTTCAATATTTTATGTGTAATGATGGTACTTGGACATTTTACGGGTGGTTACGTGATAAACCATATGACGGGTGGTGCCGTGAATACCAGGACGGGTGGTTACGTTATAACCTCCAATGCATGGGTATGGAAGTCGACCATATGGATATTCCATTAAGTATGTGTGGAAGTCGACCATATGGTTATTCCATTTAAGTATGTTTATGTCCCAAGTTACCTTTTTATGTTATGTGTTCTTTATATGGGTTTTATGGTAATCTTCTGGTTACAAAAGGGTAAGTAATGATCTTTTATTCATTGAAGAGTTTTTTACTACTTCATAAAGGTGAAAATTATTACTTTGATAAAGTATATATGGTTTACTTGTTTTTTTGAAAAACTAACAGTTTTCATTCTTTGTGTATCCCTTACTGAGTTTTTTATGCTCGCCCCAAGTTTTTTGAAATGTTTTTCACAGGACTTAATGTGGAATAAGGTCAAGGATGTTATCAAAGAAAGACTTTCTATCTAAAACATGGAAGTAGACATGTTTCTTTTTAAGAGTTTTTATTTTATGGTAACTTATTATAAGTGTCTACTTTGTAATTTTTTGAGATGTAATAGTTATGACCTAATTCTCTAAAACTATAAACCTGAAAAGATCCTCTTTGTGAATTATTCATTTAATTCATGATAATGTAAGGTTATAAGGCCTGGTCCTTATAGTTGGTATCAGAGGTCGGTTTAGATAACTTTAGTGGTTAGGGTATTCTCTAAGCATAAGTGACATTACCATAATGGTTAGGACTTCAGAAAGAGTCCTAGTTTTAGATAAAGTGAATGAGTAAGTATATCTTAGTGTTTGTCTTCCTTATTAGTACATGATGGTTTTTTTGATATACTGACACTTACATTTCTGTTTTTAGTGAATGGATGGATCTAGCAGGCACCAAAGTGACAATAGGGTTGAAGGAAACTATGGTGGTTCTCTGATTAAGAGACTGGATGAAATGGGGGATTAAATGAGGAAACTCGTGGTTGTTCTAAACCAACTATCAAAGAGTCATGATCAACCACTTGTACCTTGGTATGTTATGTAATGCATCATGTAAGAGATGACCAATTGATATGGAAGTTCAGGTAATAATTATAAAGGTAACCATTAGGGTTCATATGATCCTTACTTTTGAGGTAATTATGGGTTATTATATATTATGATGGAAAATGAAAGGCATGATATAAAATTGAGGTTAAAATATGTTATAATTATTTTTGAAGATTTTATCTCATTTTGGAGAATGTTCTAAGAATTATATAGTTTTGGAAAAAGGACAACACGCAGACCGTGTGACAACCTGTCGTATCAGACAAAGCTGCGGGAATCGAACCCACAACCAAAGTGCGACTGGTATTTATCACCTACCACTGGACTACGTGAAGTCCCTGGTTAGTTTGACTAATTATTTTTAGTTAGATGATTTTAGGAATCAAGAGTAAGTTTATTTTGGGTTATCTATAGAAATTATTAACCTATCATGGAGGATATGTGATTAGGTTAATTACTTTTCAATATGAGACATTAAGAGCAACTAATGTTGTTTGGAGATAAATGATACAATTTAACTTGGAAGACTATGTGATTAAATCCTTAAAATATTTGGGTTTCAATATTAGTTTGGATTACTTGTTGTCTTGGTTAAACTTTGGGTCTTGTTGGAAAATTTTTGGAGATTATGAATAAATTATCTTTTTTATAAAGGGGTATCCTTTTCTGGATTATCTGATCTTGTACTAACCTTTTTGGTTTTGGTTTTGGTTATAGTCTAAATACATGGGAAGTATATAGTTCTCTTTTGTGGATTAGGTGATTATCTAGAAGTTGATTATAGTACTCTTAATGTGAACAAGTCTTCCTAAATACTCATCATTTGGGGAAAGTATGAGTTTTTGTAAGAAATATAGTAAAATTTGAAAGTAAACAGGACAAGTAAGTATGTTTCCTTAAGATAAAAAATAAATTCCTCAATGAAAAGTAACTTAAAACAAAAATGTTGTCTGTTAACTTTTCTTACTGGGGAATCAAATAACGTTTAACCCATCACAAGTTGGTGATTTTCTTATGGTTAACTTTCTCCTAGACATGTTTACTATAACTATCCCTCAGAACATGACCCTTTGCCTTTTCATCAATATCCATGTTTTACTACATGGAATCCTAGTATGGGTTAACTCGAGTGACCTTTGTACTTCTATTTCTTTATTTTAAAGTGATTGTTTTATTGACTCTTGTTCTGATGTGGGATTTTCAATGAAGTTTTCAAGCCCAATTTTAAAATTACGAGGACACAATTCCCAAAAGGGGGGGGGGAGGATGTAACACCCCAGGTAAATAAAGAATATGAAATTTTCATATTTATCCATATTTTGGAATAAAATATTAATATTACTTTAAATGGGACGCTATGCTCGGTGGTGTACCCAATACGCAACAACGAGTTTCTTGGGAATCTTACGTTGCACTCTAATAATGAAATAATATTATTTTAAATTGTAGTTAACGCCTATCCGTTGTAATGGCGGGAATGAACAGAACTAACTACAAAATGATTATATATGTTTGTCAAATATTTTTACTTTTTACAATAAATGTTAGAGGATTACAAATGCGAATGAATCCAATTTTAAGCGTAAACATTCTAATATTCATTAAAAGGTCGATTAACCGCCATTTGATGACGAACCTCTTTTAAATCCACTTTTTGACAATTTTATGTGTTATATTTGACAAAATAAAATTCTTCTTTAGAATCGGGACATCAAAATTTACTTTGTGTAAATTTTTGTCATTTTTCCGATAAAGTTCATTTTTTTAATGAATAGTGAAAAATGTTGTATTTTAATTCAAAACCTATTTTTAATCTAATTTATTTATATGATTAGATTATCTTTTCAATTGGTTTTAAAGTGAAATTATAATATATTTTTACCATTTAATCCAATAGTGGTCATTGGAATTAATTTCACTTTGAATTTGGACTTAAACTAGTGTCAATCTTGTAATAGATATTGTTTCTTAAAAACACGCTATTTGTTTTGACAACGGGAATTGATTATTAAATTAATTAATGAAACTTATATGTTTTTCATTTTTTAAAATGGACATCATTTTTGAATTAGGAATATCAAATATAGCTTAGGGTGATGTTTTGGTATTTTTCTGAAAAACTTCAATTTTTGATGAATAGTGAAACCACTAAGTGGTACGTAAAAAAACTGATTTTTCATTTAAATGAAATTTTAACACCTCTGTGCTTTGAATTTCAAAAATCATACATAAATGGTTGTCATTAGGATGTAAAATGTGGTTCAATGGGATTAAAATAATTTGTTTGTGAATAGTAACTTTTAAGTTTAATTAATCACGATTAGAGGTAATTAGTGTAGTTTAAGGTAAAAATAATGTTTTAATAATATGAAATGACCTGGACACATGTCCTACCCTTATTTTATGTGTCATGGCCGACCAATAAAATCCATGAGTCAACTTGGGGACCCCATGGAGCCACTTTGGTAGGAAAATGACCTTAAAAACTGTTTATTTAATGTTAAAATAAAAATGTCACAAACATGAGTAGTTTTATTAAAACAAATTTTAAATAGGGTTATACAAGTAATATTTTTGACTATAAATATTCATTAGAAAAATAAAACGATTTCCAACATCATGATAGTTGTTTTATAATTTTTAGAAATTAAATAAATTAAATTATTTATGACACCCTGATGATGCAACAATTACCTCATTATTTAACGATTTAAATAAAATTAAAAGATAATGTAAAATATAAGACCTAAAATTGTTAAAAACATATTGTATGGGTGTATTTCGAAACCTTATCACCTTATCCTAGAAATATATCCTTTTTGGACCTTTAAAATCTGAAAAGAATTATATAATAAAGTAATATTTTATAACTTTCCAAGAGTGCCCCTCCTCTCCTCTTATAAAAGGCCCCCAACTCTACCACCTTACCCAAACATATCAAGACTTTGGATCGTCCAAAACCATCCCATTTCTCCTCTCCACATACCTTTATTCATCATTGAAGCCTCACTTTGGGCAGAATCATTTCCAAGGAAGCCTTTGAGCTCAAATCAAAAAGATTTACCCGATTTAAATGTAATGTCTTCCCTTGTGTTCTTTTGTTTTATTTTGCTTCTCCAACCCTCTAAACTCTTTTTATTACTATATTTTATAACAAAAATAGTATCTCCAATATACTAGGATGTTTTTATTTGAAGTATTCGAGCTACACTTACACACACCTTCGTCTAATGGTTAAATAACATACTGTTTCTGTGGATGGCGAATTTCTACCTCACGAAACGATGATTATTCAATCTTCTCTTAACACCTTTCATGGTGGCCATTATGATTCCACTATATTTTATATATGATATATATGGTATTTATATTTTTTATATTCTTCTGAATTTTATATTTAAAAAATGTCTTTATGCTTTTCATGTTGTGCAAATGCGATAATTTCATACGAGGAAGTGTGGACTACCGCCCCCTCAAGTGATGTGACTCGTTCATGAAATACATTGAATGTATAAAGAATGAAATTAATGAACATATGTGACCTATATAACATATATATTATACTTTAATTATAATATATATATCTCTCAATTATTTTTAATTCCATTAATATGACAAAGAAATGAAAGTAGCGTTCATGCGTACGTACAACCTACCGTCTCCATGAACGGTGCATTTAATTTCCTTTTATCTCCAAATGTTATGGAGTAGTATAAAATGAAAATGTACTGGATATATATGATATTTAAATCATTAATACTATTCTGGAGATGATTTACTTATAACTACATGGACAATCATTTTCAAACAAGTTCATTTTTGACTAATGTACCAAACATCGACAAAAATGTCTGATATGAACTCAAATTATTAACCAATTATTATAACATTATAATATTTGATATGAACTGAATAATAATATTTAAAATAGGTACTTAAGAAATTATAAATTGACCAAAGTTTATTATTCCAGAATATAAAGAAACAAACAAGACAAGTCGGACTTGAGGTAAGGGGTCCTACCTCTCTCTTTCTTTTTAAGCACTCTCTTTTATGTAACTTCTTTTAAGATCATATTTCTTATGTTTGGGGTTGTTATTTTATATTTCTATTACTATAAGTTTTATGTTCATATCATGAGAGACCCTATTTGATCTCATCAAACCATTTCTGGAAGTTTTAAGTGGCGCTGTTAGGCTGCTGTGTTTTCATAAGGGATTTTTCATCTCACTTTTATTCCCATGACCTTTATGCTACGTTTGCCACCATTTCCTTTGAGTGGTGTATGTAATGCCCATTATTATACTCTTTTTGTAGTATAATTTCAAGTATTTGCATTTAAAACTTCATTGTATGACCCTTCTTCCGTGGGGTGTACGTTTTGAAAGTTACCCAAGTCGGTAAGGGAAACTTTTCACCCTTATCTTTTTAAAAGACTTCTTTTGTTATGTCTTTTAATTTACATATTATTATGTTGGGATATTTTCTTCTATATCCTTATTGATGTAAATTTTATGTCCAAGTTATGAGATACCATTCACTCTCTCATCGACTAATTTTCTAAATTTTGAAGTGATGTCGTTAGGCTGTCGAATTTTTTCAAGGGAACGTCTTAACCCAATTTTGATTTCTTTGGGTTCAACCTGTACTTCTTGAACATGTCATCATATTAATATGTGTGAATGACCTCTGATTGTTTCACACTTAATATCCACTTATATTTGGTGTATTTATATTTCTCACACATAATTATGTGATAGATTTATCCTTAATTTAAGGATACCATCTTTATAATGGATTTCGTCTCAATTTAAATTTCCATCGAGACTTTATTGTTGTTATGAACCTATTCACTCTTATGTGGTGTGTATAATGTCCTTTGACATATTATATCATGAACCCCTTTATTATCATGATATTATAAAGCTTTAACTAAATGTTTTTCTGCAGTTATTTGTATTCAAGAGTCTCTCATTTTGTTAAAAACTCTTTAACAAAATTATCGTTTTAAATGTTTTAAAGATTCATTATTAAAAATCTTTATCTTTAATGCCCATGTTTTCAAAATTCTTTTCATTATTTATTTATATGGACATTAATGTTTTAAAATTATAATTCAATTAAAAGCTTCAAGGTGGTATAGGACACTTTGATTCAAAAATATCTTTTAAATGATTTTTGGAAATGGATTGATTAATTCAATATCTTGGAATTACTTATTGTGATTGAAAATGAAATGTTGTTATTTAAATGTTTATATTTTCAATATTTTATGTGTAATTATGGTACTTGGACATTTTATGGGTGGTTACGTGATAAATCATACGGCGGGTGGTGCCGTGAATACCAGGATGGGTGGTTACATTATAACCTCCAATGCATTGGGTATGGAAGTCGGCCGTATGGATATTCCATTAAGTAGGTGTGGAAGTTGACCGCATGGTTATTGCATTTAAGTATGTTTAAGTCCCAAGTTACCTTTTTATGTTATGTGTTCTTTATATGGGCTTTGTGGTAATCTTTTGGTTACAAAAGGGTAAGTAATGATCTTTTATTCATTGAAGAGTTTTTTACTACTTCATAAAGGTGAAAATTATTACTTTGATAAAGTATATATGGTTTACTTGTTGTTTTGAAAAACTAACAGTTTTCATTCTTTGTGTATCCCTTACTGAGCTTTTTATGATCACCCCAAGTTTTTTGAAATGTTTTTCACATGACTAAATGTGGAATAGGGTCAAGGATGGGATCAAGGATTGACATTCTATCTAAAACATGGAACTAGACATGTTTCTTTTTAAGAGTTTTTATTTTATGGTAACCTAGTAGAAGTGTCTACTTTGTAATCATTTGAGATGTAATAGTTATGACCTAATTCTATAAAACATTAAACCTGAAAAGATCCTCTTTGTGAATTATTAATTTAATTCATGATTATGTAAGGTTTTATGGCCCGATCCTTATATTTTTTTTCTATATAAAATGTGGAGATCAAATGATAATAAATGGGGCGAGCTTAGATGATATGTAAGGGTAAACATAACTGATAATAATCAAATACTATAAATACGAATAAAATTAGTATATGGTCATAATCAGGATACAAAATAAAATAATACCCAATGAATCATAGATCATAAAACATCTCTCATGTTTTATGACTAGACAAAACATAATAAACTAATCAAGTTACTATGGAAACACAAGTCAATAAATATTATATATGAGAGATTAACATCAGGATACATTAGAAATATGGAACAAACTTATCATAATGATACATAACCATCTTAAGTCTCCAACTTTCACCCATACATGTGTGAAAACATAATTAGTCCTCTTTTTATAGTTCTTATGAGAAATAAACATTTAATCAATACATTAGATGAAATTATAGGACCCCACATCTCATCATCCAAACATATATGTTCCACTAAAATCAATAATCAACAATAACATGGAACACATGTAATTAAAATGGTTTTTATATCCATTTCAAATAGAATCATTTTATGATAAGCGTCATAATTCAATCAATAAACATGAAAAAACATTAAAATATTTGTTTGTATCCAAAGAGATTTAGTTACATTTAAGGAAACACCATTAAAATTTGATAAGACATGGTATTTAGAGTATATTGACAAAAGTTTTCTGATTTAAAAAAAAATTATATATTCATTTTATGAATGAAACCTACGTGAAATCCATTTAGTCAAAGGAAAAAATATGGTATTTATATTAGAATGGAAATTGAATAAATGTTTTAGATATAAAATGAATATTATTAAGAAAGAAAATATCATTACTAAATCTCTTAATTGATAAAAATAAATACAATTTTATCCATCCATTTGTGCATAGAGGATGTAATCATTTGTTGAACATCTTTAATAAATAATAAACATGCGAAATGAATATTTATTTGATGATTTTTTTTCAAAAAATTAGAAATATTCATTTGGAAATAATAAAAATCCTTGATATTTTTAAATTCTTTTGAAATATTAAATTTATAATACTATTAAAAAAAATTCATTTTAAAAAAATTAAAATTTATAGGGAATGTATAATATAAAATTGTTAAGGCATAAAAATTATTTATTCACACATAAATGAGAAAAAAGATTCTTTTTTCTAAATTTACTGATAAAAATATTTAAAATATTTTATTTTTCAAAAAATTTCAAACTTTGTTACGAAGTTAAAAATGGAATATTTCAATTTTTGAAATATGTATAGTTATATCCACAAAATGTGTAGTCAAATATAAAATACAAGTGAGAAATAATTTAATTTAGATTATATTAAAAATACATTTTTATGAACCACATCACTTAAAATGAATATTGAAACTCCAATTTATTAAAAGATAAACTGAATAAAATGTCCACATATATAACCACATGGGAGTAAAATTATTATTATATTATAAAGATAGACTGTAAATATTTTGTAGCAACTTGACCCTAGAAAGCTTGAAGCTGGTGTCTACTATCATTACATTGGCATAATTACATGGAATCAAATTCTGATTGAAAAAAGGGTTTTGAAATCATGTAAAATTATATACAAACATGATCATTATATTGAAAATCAATAAACTAATTAATTTTTTTTCTAGAGGATATCTTTATTCCCAATTATCAAATCCTTACATATCATTATGGTACACCTCTTCAATTATAATGGAATGGTAACCAAATAAGGTTTAGATGAAATGCATATTAAGAGTAATTTATATCATAAAAAATCATTAATCAATGAGAAAATTCAATATGTAAATGTGATTACAAAATACACATTCCATGTAATCAATATAATGAGATGGAAGTGCATAAACTATATAGAATAGAAAATAAATGAAAAAACATTCCATTTAAATAAATAGATAAAGAATAATAAATATATAATGTTATGAAAATTATCTCACTTCTATTTAATCAATAAATTAAAAATTAAATTCTTTCATAGAAATTTTCATAGCGAAAATCTCGTTGAAAATAAATAATGAATTGAAATGAAGGAAATGGTTAATTAGTTGACGTCATGTGTTAGACACACGAAAAACTCAAATGTTAAGATCATTTCCTTAGACAATTTACAACTATTGTTAGAAATGTATTAAATTTTAAAAAAAAAATTATCATGTGACCTTATTGATGCATCAAGAGGCCAATTAAATTCTAGGCTCCACCCATCCCGGCTTGTCCAATGAATTCCTCATATCGAGTAATAGATTTAATTAATAAGAAAAAATACTTATAGAATATTCATATTGATTAATGAACTAAGATTAATCAATATTTCCTAACATAATATAATAAATTTCAAATTAACTAACATATGATAAAATAATATATGATTTAGGAAATAAACATATCCATGATAAATGATATGAATAGAAAAGGGAATTTAAATGCCTAATGATTATAATTATTTTAATATTTCATGGTGATTAAATATGGAATCAAGGAAATGAATTTCAATATTATCCTTGGCCAAATATATCAATACACATCCAATAGAAGAATAAGGATAGTATCAATACAACATTTCCCAAGTGTAGTAAAAATAAAGGGTTGTATCCTTGTAGAAATAAAAGAATGTTAAAAACTTTTGAGTAAAATATCATTTTTTTTGAAAAACATTATTAAAATAATTTTCATTGACAATAAATTATAAAATAATTTTATTTAAATAGTATTCTTCTAAAATTTTAATGTTGGATTTAAATAAATTATGGTAAGAAAACTTTTATATATATCCTACATGGTAAAAAGAACATTCATTTTTCATGATAAAAAGTTTAGAAATATGACATGTTCAGAAGTATATGGCAATGTTCCACTAAAAAATATCATAAAAGAGAAAAGGTAAAAAAATTATTTATGAAATAATTTTTTAAAGGATTAATATATTTTTTTAAACCTTATTGGAAAACTGATTATTTATGAGAAAACATTTCATCCTACTAATGAGAGAAATGTAGTAAAGTTTTCTTAAAACTAATTTTTAAAATATTTTGAGAACCATATAGTGGAAACATAGACAATTACAAGAAAAGGGTCATCATTAAATAATGAAGGATAAAATGAAAGTGTTATTGAAAAATATTCCTATAATTTCAACTAATATAAACTCATGTGTAAATAACCCTAAACAAAATTATATTGGGAATTAAACTGTTGAAAACACCACAACGTTGGTGTTAAAATAAATAAATAAATAAATTATATGTGACAACTATAAATACACATATAATAAGTCAGAATAAAATAACAGATATTAAATATTTTACACATATAATTTTATAATATTAGCAACTATGAGGAATTAATATAACCAATTAAATGAAATTGGGGTTTGAATTTCTTTTCCAATTAGTAATGCATAATTCAAATCCACTTTGACAAAATAATTAAATTATGAAACCCATGAAAGAATGAACATTTAATTGGTCATGATATTATATGTCAAAGTATCATTATGAACAGCATATATAAAAAACTTGGTGCACAATAATGAATTATGTCTCATGGAATAAAAAATGAGATGGAATCACTTATTAGTTATTAAATTTTCAATTATAATCTCTATCAAAGATATAATTTAATATGAAACTATAAATTACATAAATATAAAAAAAAATTATGATATAAAATACCTTAGATAAAATAAACACACTACACAATAGTAATAAGTGGTGAATATATTGTAGGACTCATAGAAGAAAAACTAAGACAAGAATACCCTACCGTTCATTTCCATTTCGATGAACATATAATAAAATTGGGTATAAGGTTTTTAAATATGTAACTAACAACTAAAATACCAATAATAATATTAATAAAATAATTTATTAACTTATTGATATATCTTATTACCCATTGGTTAATAAGAATTCATGATTTTTTACTATTTCATTTGTTAATTGCCTAGTTTCTAGATGTTTTTGACTTGCCATTTTTGTTCTTCTTACATCAAAACACAATTTAATCATATCCAAAATAGTTATATCATGGATTAATAATCATATATATTCTGTATATATGAATTTATAATAATCCATAATTTTTGGATAAAAGAAATGAAATTCACCATTCATGGAGATGGTAGGTCGTACGTACACATTAACGTTACTTTAATTTATTTTCCATATATATGACATTAAAAAATAAATGATATATATGTATATAATAATTCCATTATCATATATATTTCACATATGTAACATAGGTTTATTAAAATCATGTTGTATATATTCAATGTATAGCATGAATGAATCCTGTCACTTTGAGGAGGAGATAGACCACACTTCAACAATGTATGTTATCATATTCCCACAAAATAGAAATAATAATTGTATGTGTTATATTGAAACTAAAGAAACATAAGGTCATAATAAAGAAATTATATATCATAACAAAAAAATTCATCATAATTCCCATCCATTATTTATGGTAAATAAAAACCAAACAATCCTCATTTCATGAGGCTTTAGTTCTCTATACATAAACGGTAGGTTTGTTACACATTAGATAGAAGTGTGTGTAAGTTAAGTTTTAACCCTTGTAATAAAAATTTCTTAATATATATTTGATAATTATGTTTCTATATAAATTCATAATAAGATTATTTTAGGTGGTGGATAAGTAAATAAAATAAAAGCGATCTTTGAAGAATGTAAGAGTGTTTTCAGGTACCTCATTTTGGATTATACCAAAATACATCATCATATGGTGTTATTCCAATGGTTGGTATTCTAGGATTATTTGAGGTATTTTTGTAGATTACATGACATTATTTTTTGTGATAAAGGTTTCTTGAGAGGTGTGAAAATGTATAAGGGTTGAGTATCTTTTTATAATTGAGAAGTGGCATTTTTGTAAATATTGAAAATGGAAATCCATTGAATTTTTTTCTATTAAAATTGAATATAATAATGCAGAAAATTATATAATTAGGAGGATAGGTTAAAAATATGAGTAGAATTTTTTTTAAAACTTTTCTCGGTTATTTTCCCCCATAAATTTATAGTTTATCCCTTGTTATATTAATTGTTTTCCTATATCACTGTAATTAATTTTCATCACCTTTAGAGAAAAAAACAAAAACTAATTTGAAATTATTTGACATTTTAATATATTGTAAATAAAAGTATGGTATGTTTTTTCAAAATCTATTTATATAAGAGGATGTAATTAATTTAATTTTATTCCTGTAGATAGGATGACGAAGCGATTTTTTAAAGTAAGATGTTCAAAAGTTTTTAAATTTTTTATAATCAATTTAAAAGTGAAATTGATTCCAATTACCTAAATTGGAATAATATATAGAATTTTTTTTCAAAGAAAAAACATTAAAAAAACAAAAAATGGAATTTATATTTATAAATAAATTATTTGAAAGTGAAAAGTTTAATCAAAATTCTATATTTTAAACTATTCGTAAAAAAATGAAACTTCACAAAAGAATACCAAAAATTCACCGTAACCAAAATTTGATGTTTATATTCCAAAAATTAACTATATTTTGACATATAAATTTTATTAACATTCCAGAAATTTGATTTAATATAGGATCTCTATTAAAATGTCATAAACATTTCTTTAGAATAATATAAAGTTTTATAGGTAATAATGGTTTTGCACTTATTTTATGACTATAAAATATATTGGATGAATGAAAAAAAAATTAATTGGATATATAATATATAAATTATAATAATTTATTTAATACTATTCATAATATTCAATTTAATGACTATGATATATCTTATTATATTAAATAATAACGGTTTATTAATATATTTTTGTTTGATAAAACATGGCCTTATATGTAACATAACCTATCAAAGAAACTCATTTTTTTGTGTGATGAATGATAAATCAGTTTCACGTGCATTGAATGATATAAAATATGTTGAATTTATTTAAAATACTAAATATATTATAAACTCTCAGAATATTATATTAACTTATGCACATTGTGTTGTCTGTCTTATATATTATCGAATACAATGTTCATACTTTATAATTTTTGGGCATCATATTCTCTCCATGGTAAATAAAACACATCATCTCAATTTAAACTTGATCTTAGAAATATATTGTTTTATATTTGAAAATACTATGTTGAAATCCAACATCATGAGAAGAGTTAGTAAAATATCCTCTTAATAAAAGAGCATGATAAGTAAAAAGGTCACATGGAGTAAATTATTATAGGGTTTTGATGTAGGAGAACATTACTGTAAACTAGGGATATGGACATAGATGAATAGAATAAATAATTATTAGGAGTGATTGAGATCCTCAATCAAAAACTAGGGAGTGACCAGTGGAATATTGAGGGCCTCCAAGTAATAAATCCCGGATGTTTTAAAAGACCGTCTATTCAGCAAAAATTATGGTATTAAGGATTTTTTTATCATTTTCATAAAGTTGTTTATTTATTTCACTACCATTGATTATATGAAATATACTTCATTTATACATTTCAATTTCATATGAACAATTATATCTTTTAGTCATGCTTCGATCAAATTATAATTCACCCCTTACTCTATGAAATGGATATCCTAAAATGAAACCCATTTCTAAAGCACCAAATAATCTTGTAGTGGATCAAAATACTCATAAAAAAGGTCATTATATTTTCCTCTAACTATTTTACAAAACTAAAATGTATAAGACATTAAAATATAAAACTAATAGTAACACTACTGGTTCATCATTAATATTATATTGTCAAATATTTTAACTAAAAATAATTATACATTAACGAGGACATCACATAGGCCAACGGTAGGCATTATATCCTTATAATTCATTGGTCATGGGTTGAAGTCCCTAGATATTGCAGAAAATGATGGGTTATCACCCAAAATATATGTTGTCCATTTCTGAATCCATATTAATATTAATTATAAAATAAATATGTTGAACATCCAAGAAACTTAATCATTAAATAGGTTTTTTACTATGATTTTCAATACAAAAAAAAAACATATAAATAAATCATCTATTTATTTAAACATAGGAACATTCTTCTTATATGGTTTAAAATTTATAAGAGGAAATTTCTTAAATCCATAAACCATAGAGTGAGAATTAATTTTCATATTAAAAAAAACCGAATATTAATTTTTGGATTTCTAAATCATGAGGGATTATTTTTAATAATTGAAACCTCAATTTCATCCTATGTCAATTATTTTCATTATCAATTCAAATAATTTATAATGGTTTATAAATATAACATAAATTATCATAAGTTTATCCCATAGGTGTGTCAATCTTGTTTCACATTGAGGCCCACTATCATATTTCATATTACTCTTGAGTCATAAATAATGCACCATTTCGAACATATTAACCCTTAGTACATCTGTTCCAGAACCATGCCCAATTGCATTATTAAGACATGGATGTACTTATACGAAGACTCAAATTATCACTACCTTACCAAAATTCTAGGAGGATGTTCAATACTTATCCTCAAAATCTAACTCAGGGTTATGTTCTAAAATATATGTTTTTCTAAATCTAGTTTCCATGGTTTCTAATAAACTTCTTTTGATACAAATTATAGAGAACAGACCCCAAAAATCATGGATCTGGTGTATAACACCATTAAATATTCATGATTACAATGAATTAAATCCGTAAGTATAGAAGATTTTAATATTCATGGTAATACATATATAGACATGGGTCTTATATTACAAATTAATAAACTAAATAAATATTTTTTTCTTTTGAGGATAACTCTTTTCCCAATTATACATCCTTGCATTTCTTTCTTTGTACACTTCATGGATTACTAGGGAAATAAAACATAATAAGGGTCAGCTGAAATTATCATAAAGTGTAAAATATATCTTAATAAATAATGGATCTTTGATAAGAGAAAATATGACAAGGTAATAATTGATGACACGTGTCATGTAATTAATAAACTATGAAGGGGATGTGTAAAAAATATGGTAAGGAAAATAAATGAAAACACCATCCATTTAAATAACTAGATAAGGGTTATTCAATATAGAAAGGTATAAAACAAAACACACATGTAATTGAAACAATAAACGTAGAATAAAATGAATACAAAAACATTTTCATAGTTAAAATCCCATAGATAATAAATAATCATTCTACATGAAGGAAATTATTAATTATTGGACATCATGTCTTAATAATATGTAAACCTATATAGTCATGTTCTATCCTCTAGATAGATTAATACTACAATTTGAAACCTATTTAATTTTCACCACTAATTTTTCTCATGAGAACCTATTGATGCAATATGGGGATTTATAACGTATGGACCTACCCATCACTGCTTGTTCAAATAATTCCTCATATCGAGTAATAAATTTAATTAATAAAAATATGCCTTATTAGATATATGTGTTGAATAAATAAAAATAATTAATAAGTGTTCCACAAGATAATAAAATAACAATCAATGTTATCAACACATGTTAAAATTGTATACAGTTTTGGTAATAAAAATATCCATGTCAAATGATATGGATAATTTAGAGAAATTAAATTTCAAATGATCATAAGAATTTAAATATTTCATGGGGAATGACAAAAGAATAACTGAATTTAATTTCAATACAATCCCTATAACAATAAATCATAAACTACAGAGATGAATAATTACCATGGTATCAAAAAAACATATCCCTAGTGGCATAATAATTATTGGTTGTAGTTATTGATGAAATAAATCAAGAACATTCATGAAAAAATATCCATTTGTTTTTAAAAAACGTCTATAAAATATTTAATTTGAAAATTACTTTTAGAAACATTTTCATTAAAAAGTACCCTTTTAAATATGTTAAGTAATCAACATAGAAATTATATAATTTAAATTTCTACATGTCATAGAAGGTAAACTAAACATACATTTTTCATGATAAAAAGGATAAAAAGTTTCGTAATTTAGAAGGACACATGGAGATTTATTTGAGAAATATTTAAATAAAGGGGTAAAATTCATTTAATAAATCAATTTGGAAATGTTAAAATCATTTTTGAAAATATTTATAGAAAATATGGTTTTTAGATGAAAATAGGTTCCTTGACAAGTGAGAGAAATGAAGTCATGTTTTCTTAAAAATACTTTCTAAAACTTTTTGAATTGAAAAGAGTAAAAAATGGTAATATTACTTGAAAAAGTTCATTTGTAGACATATAAGAATAAAATGAATGTATTTATTAAATAATGATCTAATTATTTCCTTTCATATAGATTCAAGTGTAATAATTCCCGTACAAAATGAGATTGTGTAGTAAACCCTTGTAAATACAATGTTGTTGACAAGAGAATTAATCAAAATATAGATTATGTGTCTCATTTTTAAATCCACATAGAAAAAATTTAAATACAATAATATATAATAAATAGTGATTACCCAGAAATCATTGAATATTTATGATAATGAGGAAGTAATATAACCTAGTGAAAAGAAATTGTCTTATGAAATTATTTTCCACTTGGAAAGGCTTAATTAAAATAACATTTGATGAAATAATTAAATTTTAAACTAAATATATCACAAATAATGAATTTATAAAGATATAAATATGTCAAATTGGAAGTATTTACACCATATATAAGAAATTATGTTCATAATAATAAATTATGTCTCAATGAAAGGATATTGGGAAAAAATACCTTATTACTTAGTAAATTTTAAATTATAGTCCACATGAAAGAAACACTTTCAAATGAAACTCTCAATACCATTATGTTAAAATTATTAATGATAAAAAATAAAATAGGGGAAGTATACACACCATAAAAATTAAATAAGTGGTGAAAATTGTGTAAGCCTCATTAAAGAAAAAGTTAGACAATAGTCTCTTACCTTGCATTTACTTTCGGGTGAACATATATTATCCTCTTGTATTAAGGTTTAATAGATTTCAATGAATTATACTTGAACAATATTAATATTTATAATATCATATATTAAATTATTATAATATCTTATTACCCTTTTTCAATAAGCATTCATTATTTTCACAAGTTCAATTGTTAATTGCCTAGTTTCTTGAGTATGTTTTTGACTTGTTATTTTCATTATTTTTATATCGATCACGATTTCATCATATAAAGAAAGTAAATAATGATTTTAGTATCACATATGTTCATTATATATATATATATAATAAACCATACTATATTTAGATAGTAAATGAAATTCATCGTTCATGGAGACTGTATGTCATGTGTACACATCAACACTACTTTCATTTTATTTCCATATTTAAAAGATTAAAAAGTAAATGATATATATCTATATTATAAATCGAGTGTGATATATATCTCAAATATTTTACACTGGGTTATTAAAACCAACTATTGTATAACCCATTTTCAGCATGAATGAATTACATCTCTTTGAGGAGGGGGTAGTCGACACATCCACAAACAATGCTATCATATTTCCTCAAAATAGAATGTATAAATGAATATGTTATATAGAAATAAAATAATAATAAGGACATAATAAGTATAATATATATCATTTGAAACTAATTGTTCCACCATAATTCCCAACCATTAGAGCTGTTAATGTAAAAATGAACAATCATCATTTTGTAAGGTGGTAGTTTATCGTACCCGAACAATAATTTCAATACATATTAAATGGAACTATTTGTAAGTGTAGGTATATACCTTAGAAAAAAATGTATCATAATATTTAGGATAACATGGTTACTATATAAGAATGTAATATGAATATTTGTGGGTTTTCATATATAAATAAAATGAAAGTTATCATTGAATAATGTTTCCTTTTTTTTAAATCATTCAATTTATACAAAGAGAAATCTTTGGATGAAATTATAACCATGTCTAGTATGATTGGATTATTTGAGAGATTTTGGGAGATTATATTATCATATTTTTGGAGATTCAAATGGCTTGAGGGTCTGAATAATTAGAATCATTGAGTGCCTTTTTATAGTGGAGGAGGAGCGGTATTCATGAATATTTTTAAAAAGAGAATTCCACTGACATTTTTCTTATGACCAGTGGCTCTAATAATGTTTAAAAATCAATAAATGGTATTATAAATTCAAAATATGAACATCCAATTTATTTTAGAAAAGTATCTACTTGATGAAGGAAATTTGGGTTTAGATTTAGTCACTTGTTATGATCATTTTCCTCTTCATTTTTGTAATTAAATTTTGTCATTTTCACTGATTTTTTTGATAGAAACTATATTTAAAATATCGTAGATAATAAATTATTCTAATTCCAAATATGGAATATATTTTTTTCAAATTACAATGACTTAAGTGGCAGAAATTAATTTAAATATTATCCTATTTTCGGGATGACATTGAGGGTTTTTAAGATAAAATTTTCCAAAATTTTCAATTTTTTTAATATTAAATTTCATAGTGAAATAGATTAAAATGACTTAAATAGGGTTAAATGATATTCAATATATTTAATTAAACTTTTAAATAATAAAATATATATTTTATCCTTATAAATAATCTACAAGAAAATGGTGTTTTGAATTAAAATGTTGTATTCTCACTATTCATCAATAAATGAAACATCACATAAGAATACCATAATTACAACCTAACCAAATTATGATGTTTTTCATTCAAAAATGTTTTTTATTTTTTCAAATAAAATTTATAAATTTATGAAATTGTATTTAAAATAGGTTCAGCATTATGGTGGTAAACTTTCTATTGAAAAAATATACCGAATGAATGTCTGTAAATTTGATAGGAAAGATAATATATATTATCATAATTCAGTTAATAGTATTCATAATATTAAATTAAATTGTTAGGTTATATATTATTATATTAAAAAGTAATGTTTTATTACTATATTATTATTCTGTAAAATAGAGTATTTTATGTAACCCAAGATATCAATAAAAAATTTTGTGAAAAATTTGAGAATTGTTTCCCATGAATTTTGATCTATATCATATATTTGATTTATTTAAAATAATAAATTTTTTACAGACTCAGAATAATATATTTCCTTATATTCTTGGTGTTTCATGACATAACCACTATCACATACAATTTTTCATCATTAGAATTTTGGGGCATCATAAATTCCTCAGATGGTTTATCTAATTTTAGAGATCTCTATTTTAAAATGCATTGGTGAAATGAAACCTTATGACTAGTGTAATCTTAGAATAAAAATCATATAAAAAATAAGATTATAAAAATCAAAAAAATACAATGAATCGAATACATTTTATGATAAACTAGAAAAATAATATATATACACACCATAAAAATGTAAATTGGTATATAAAAAAATATATCCTATGAAAAATAATTGAATCAAAGAAATAATTTCGTGGAACATATTATTTTTGTTAAGAAAAATTTGACAATTTTTTATTTTGTAAGAACTCTAAAACCATATAAAATAATGATTATATAAATACTTTTTTCATGATATATAATTAATAAAAAACCAAATAATATTAATATATTAGAAATTTTAAAACTCGAATGAGGAAAATTGAGTTAGCATAACCCTCATTATATTAATAAAGTGATAACTAAATTTCATTAAAATATTTTTTTACTAATGAAACATTAAAAATATAAAATATTTAAAAAATCATGATACAAATGTTAAAAAGGTAGTAGATTCACCATTACTTAAAAAACATGGTTTATAATAAGGAATATGTCTTAATATATTGAAAATTCAGTCAAGAAACTGTTGGCCCTCATTCGCTATGCCCATACACCTACCATATTGAATAATTAAATTATATTTATTATATTACTAAAATAAACCTTATTAATATTTATTTCTTGTATAATGGAACATCAATTATCAAATTGTTTTTATTTACTATAATTCATTTTATTATGTTGGTTGTTAGAGGTTGTTCGGTAAATTTCTACATAGATCTTTAGGTATACTAAATGTGGTTATAGATGTGATATAATTACATCCTAATAACAATAATTATTTTTTGATTATTTAAATTATTATTAAATTTTATTAAATTTTATAATTTCATATAGTTTTATATAAAAATAATTCATATTTTTAAAGGTACTCTAATATGTTAATTTTAGTTGGTTAAGTCTAATTTAACAATTATTTGTTAATATAACTTATAGAATGTACAATATTATCTTAAAAAATAAAATCATTTCATAAAAATCATGTTTGGAAAAAAATTATGCCATCCATTTTAGGTGGTGATGGAATACACAACATGTCGCTTCATGGAGGGTGAAGGCCTTAGAAACACACAATATATAGACATTTTTTAGAGTTTATGGGAAGGAATAATTAAGGTTTTTATACAAATATAATAAAAATTAAGTATAATAATGACACCTATTTCATTATGTTACTATGGAAAATATATTTTTTGATGAGAAACATTGAGAGGAAAATGATAGCCTTTAAATCATACTATATTGGGTACCTTGAACATTCTCTTGAATTTATCATTGGCAATTTTGGGTAACAACTAAATTATTGTGAAATGGGGATTTAGTTTATTAATGGGACTTATCAAAAAATAGAATTTTCTAGGTATTAATGGAAATACAGAAGGTTATGTGTAACATTTATAGGGTGGTAGTGATTCCCTTTTATATGTGAATTATGCAGCACTATTGTGAAAACCCATTATTATTGAATAATTGAATGACACTATTCAAGCATCAATGTTTATAAAAGTGAGGAATAATTGGGTTTTGGGTGAGATTTAGTCAATAAATTATCCATAATACATTTTTCACACTTTTTTAACATGTTATAATCCTTTAGCTACATTTTTTCATATATTTTACCATTTTGGTTTTTACCTAAGAAACTAGTTTTTATCCAAAATTTTTATCTATGATTTAAAATAAAAGGTAACCATTATAAAAAAAATTATTTTAAAAAAAAAATTTAATCCTCATAGAGTCTAATTCAATTTCTAAATAGGAGAAAATGAATATTTAAATTAAAAGTTTTAATATATAAAAAAAAATATTTTGTAGAAAAATTACTGTTTTTAAAATTAATTGATATTAATAAATATTAGTAGTTATTAAAAATTAAATGAATTTTAAAATACTTATACATAATTTTAAAAAATATTATTGTAACATTTATTTAATATATATTATTTGAATTGATTTGATAAAAATTAATAAACATTAATAAAATAATTCATTGAAAATAACACATTTATAATTAGCATTAACATTAAAATTAATATTAGCAATAATAAATTATTACATATTATAAACATGTTGATAAAAAATATGAAATCCATTTTGATAGATTTAATTTTTATATGTGACGAAAATTAATTTTTAATATTTGTTAATAAAATTAGTTTTTATTGTAAATTATCACTTATATTTCCAAAATGTATTAAATGGAATATATAATTTAAAATTAGGGTTTTTAAATGTTTTATTTTACTGTATGAATAATATTTTTAATAAAAAAGTTTTCAATGGATTTAATTTCTTTTATTTATTATGATATTGTTATAAGAGAGAAATTATTAATAAAATAGTCATTTTTAACCATTCAATTAAAAGTAAATTATGTTGGAGAAGTATTGAAATAATTTACTAAGATAATAATTAAATTATTAATTTTGGATAATTCCTTTTATGAATATTCCAAATTAATTTATTTTAAATTTATCCTTAAGATGAAAACAAAAAATGATAATGGAAATCAGCTTCAATTGAAATTTTTTTTAAACAACAAGTGGAATTAATATTATTTCATTAAAAAAAATTTAAAAATTGATTTTTGGAAACAATGAAATTTAAAATATAAATATTTAATGTTATAATGATTCTGTAATAATGATAAATTTAAATTATTAATATAAATTAAACATTTTTTTAACATCTTCACTAAATGGTATCAATTTTAAAACATTAATCAGATAAAAAAAATAATTTGTAGTTATTTTAAATGATTAATATCTTTACCTATAATAATTATTATATTCAGAATATAATTTTAATAAGTATTGATTTATTTTAATTGGTTGTTTCATTAGATTAGTGTTGCGTGCGACACAAATTACAAAAGATTCAATTAATTTAATAGATCTAAAATATTGGGTTGTTATGTCATTTCCTATTATATTAATACATAAAATATTTAATATATTCTCTATAATCCCATTATAAATTCCATTTTCATTTAGAAATAGTTTAATTTCAACACTTTATGCCTTACTAGGTTTTCCACATTCTTTTGGAGGACATGATTCTCTATAGACTTGTTTGGAATCGTGGGTGTTTTTGGTTCCCCATATGTAGAGATGAGGGAATCTTATTATAATCACCAGAGGTCTGTTATTTGGGACACCTAAGGTATTCTGTTATTATCACATAAGGAATCCCATGTTTATCAAATGAGACAACCTATGATTTTCTACCAAGTTATCCTTTGGTCATCACAGAAGGAAAATTACTCCCATAAAATAATGTATCCTTTGATCGTAACCTATGGAATCTTATTGTCATCAACCAAACGAAACTTATTCTTATAACATATGCCATCATATAATCATTACACAATGCATCAAATGTGTTTTACAAGGTAAAATGGTATTCAAATCATAGAATAATTCGTCTACTATGAACATAAATATGGATGGGTTTTGGATTCATTATGAAATTAATTCGTTTTTTCCATCACATGGGGGATATTATGCTAACCATATAAGGAAAAATACAAAATTTTATCACCACATAAGTGGATGTGAATACTATTATAATCATTACATAATGGTGGTCACTATTTAAAGTCTATTGGGGGAATTGATCGCGTTATGTTTTCCCCATAATGGCTCTTATGGTTTAATGATTAATCTAGAAATAAATCCTCTTATGCCTATAAAATATAAGAAATCATCTTTCATAGTTAATTTAGGATTTAGATCCTCCTATGATTTTCATGTCGGTGTGTTGATGGATTAATTTCCTATAGGTAAGTCAATCCACTTATAATCATCACATAACATTGACAATAGTTTTATTTTTAATTGGGGACACACTAGAAGGAATATTGTTTTATAGGGAGACACATGTATTATATCTCCTAAAAGGGATATACAATGGTAAGGTTGTTTGAGTGTTGGGATTGATCATAAAATGTTCTTAGTGGGTTTCCTAGACCTGACTACTCTATGTACTTAAATTACCAAGAAATGTATTTAGAATGATTTATACATGTTTTTATCTAACCATTAGAGTGTTAATACATTTTTATACACTATATTTAAATGGTAATGTCCTTATATTACTTGTCATATAATGTTATTATAACAGTTTACATCAATAATGGGAACCTAGACAAACTATGAAAGTAATCATAAAAATATTTCCTATGGTCCATATACAACATCGTGAAAGGAAAACTAATTTGTGTGACTATTAGGTTCCATGGGATCATAAGCATTGATATTTATTCTCATTATGTTCTCACATAGTGGTTTTGAGTAAGTGATATCATAATGAGTCAACCACTAATTTCAACACCACATGTTTTGGATGTCATTAGTTGTTTCTATCTACAAAAAATGTATTGGTATCCTAGCATGAGATTAATATAAATGTCTTATTTTTTATTATATACATTTATGGAAATCAAAAAACATGAAAAATAAAATTATGGGGAGCTAGATTGGATTGGGTTGAAAATTTATAGTATGTCATTGATTGAATGATTAGGATATAATTTTTATCTTATGAAAGTAAGTAATATATTTGGCCTAGTTTATTTGGTTGTAGGGATCTGTCACTAAATCCATGGACCTGGTAGAAGAAGTTAAGTCCATCCAATAATCTCTATGAATAATAATTCATGAAAGGATTATGAAAAAAATATGCATCCTTCTTCATGATATATAATGGGTTATATTATATGATGTGTGTTTAAAGGAGTCTATCATCATTTAACTACACCTTAACCCCTTAGGCTTCTTTATTTTTTTCTAGACTCATCTCCTGATCTAGGATTAGTACTCCATTATATCAATATAAGGCCCTAGAGATTCCCACATTTAACATATTCAAAGGTGAGGAATATTCTTAAGAATAAGGGTGATGGACATGGTGGGACCACCCATAAGGCTTGAGTGATTTCCATGTCTGGATGATCACCATGAAATAAATTAAATATTAATATTTCATTTTATACTAATTGATATTAAATTTATTTATTGATATTATTCATATGTTATATACTGAATACATGAAAACATATTTTATAAAAGAATATTAAATTAATATTTTTATTTTTTTTATATTTTTTGAAATAACAACTGAAATTAATAGTTCAATTTCATCATTTTATATTTTTATTATATTACATGCACGTGAAAAAATAATAATTAATCCTATGACACTATTGAATGCTCATAAGTTTTTGTTTTATATCATCTCATTCTTCTAATACAAGGATTTTACAATTTTATAGATGAATATTTATCACATTATACAAACAATTTCCTATGGGTAGTATTTATTGAGTGACTATAGAAACATGGAATAACATATTATTAATTCATGGAAGATCCAAAATGTCTCTCATAATGATCTTCCAATTTTTTACTCCTATATAAAAACCATTCTTCAAAAGTGTGCGAATGGAAGGATAATAATGTGTAAGAAAAAATACCATGTAAGGGTAAATGGGGGAGATACGTAAAAATATCAGGATAATAAGGAAATGGGAACTTGAGCCTAAAATTTTAAAACCATAACCTTCATATCAATTATCATAAACAAGAGATAAATAATAATTATTGGTATTTCATAAAACATGATTGATTATGAAATTGAAGAACCTGATCCATGAGAGAAGAATATTGACAAAAGATAAGGAATTTGTGGAATACACTTAATCATAGAAAATAATTTCTATATCAATAAAGGATCACTACCATGGATATCATAGTAGAAAATCGACTTACAAAATAGGGATTACTATGCATTCCATCTATATCTTACTGAATCGGGTTCACTACCCATTCCTGTTATCTTTTACTAAACTGGGATCACTCCCAGTTATAGCCTTGACTAAAAAAATTTGGATCACTCTACAGTCTAATCTCAACTTATTTAACTATGATCACTCACTATTCCATGTCATTTTTAATGAACCAGGATCACCCACTATTCTAGTATAGTCTTACTTAACTAGGTTCACTCCCTATTTCAGCCATTTCTTACTGAATAGGGTTCACTACAAATTTTAGTGTAGTCTAACTATACTTGGTTCACTCCCCATCCCATCCATGTATTACTAAACCAGGTTCACTCTCTGTTACTGTCATATCTATATCATGAGATATAAATCTTTACATAATTTATTGGTGGTGATATTAGTCCCAACTGTTATTGGTTATAACATATTCATCACCTATTGTTATAACATAACCTCCATCCAAAAAGGAAAATCAGATATATTGTTACAAAAGATAATAAAACATTAATCATATAAAAAACTATTAAATGGAATGGTTTTCATAAACATTTCATCATAATATAACCTATATAAAATAAATATCATTCAAAATAATTTAATTATTTCATCAATGCACAACCGATGGTAAGAGAATCAATTTTTATAGCCATTTTATCATTTTATACCCTATGCAAGAGAAATGAGTTTCATAAAAATCTTTTCATAATAAACATAAAACCTACAAAGAAAGAATAAAAAAGATTTCTTTGGATTATATCCCCATTAAAGCATAAATAACCCTAAATAATTTCATCCTTGATAGAAAATAATATTTGAATACTACATGGAATATTTAATGTGGGAATTTTATTTTTGATGAAAATAACTTTTGAAAAAAAAAATAAAATATATTTTTTAAAAAATATGCTTGAAATAATAGAAATTAAACTTTTCAAAATAAATTAAAATATTTTTTGATTACATTATTTATTTTTATATGGTTTTTTAAAACAATAAAAATCTTCCAAAATCTATTTCACATTGAAAACATTTAGTTAATATCTAAAAATTTCAATAATTTATTAAAAATATTTTTTTTTTGAAAATAACATTTAAAATTTGCACTGGGAACTTGAAATCATTGAATGATTATGATAGTAGAAATTTTTTACATGCCTTTCATGATAAAGACATGATTTGTTATCCACGTTTTTTGTAAAATCAAAATGAGAAATGTTTTAGAAAATGACATGAATATTACTGTAATATTTTTTTTAAAAAAGTCACACTTCTAGTAAAAATTTATTTTAAAAAAATTAAAAATTGGGTAAGAAAACATTTTTGAAAGAAACTTCAATAGAAGTGGTTTTTGAATAAAATAGATTCCCTACCGTAGAGAGAAATAATGTTTGATGTTCATTAAAACAATATCTTAATAATTTGATATACCATAGATAGGGAAATTGGTACCATTACTTAATGATATCATGAATAATCCAAGGATAAAATATATATATATAAATAATATTGAGAGATATATTATATGATTTCAAAATTTGTGACTTAATCATAAATAATCATGATAAATATTGAGATTGTAACATAATCCTTTTATAACTATAGTAAAATTTAATCATAAGTCACAAGAAGAAATACCATAAAAATAAAATATAAAATATACATAGGATGAATAAATTAATTATATTACATATAAAATAGGCTATATATAAACCTTATTAAGTAATATATATCCATAACATAACATACATCTCAATTAATGAAAATTGACACAAAAATCATTCACCACATTAATAACATTTTAACTGTAAACTACATTAAAAAAGATAACCTAAAATGTACATATAAACCCCAATATTTTTTAGGAGAAGCAACATAATATACACTAATGGGAATTATACATAGAAAAATATAAATAGATGGTAAATATGGCATGTGTCTCACAGAATTAAAATGTGAGATGGAAATCCCTTACCTTATGTCTTGACATCTACCGTACATGTTCAAAGATCCATAATAATTCATATTATTTTAGAATACATATATTAAATATACATATTAATATATTTCATAACATCCATGGTTTTTCTTATGTAACTTTATTTCACATTTAATAAGAAACACATGGGTCTTTAAATTGAGTACACCGTTCATGGAGATAGTATTCCATACAAACACATAGATAATTTTTTGATTTTCATATCGGATTGAATAAAATAAAATTTATTGACCAATATTATCATTATATAATATTTTTTATTATATATATAATATATTTTCAATAAAAAAATTCTTAATACCTTCCATGTAAATCGATAATGAATCGCATCCCTTCATGAGGCAGTAGTCCGTCGTACAAACAAGTTATGTTATCATATTCTCCAAAAATGGAGAGTATAAAGATATGTGAGATTTAATAATTAAAGAATAATAATAAAATAAGAAATATAAAATATATCATATATAAATAATAAATCCAGAATTATTGAAATCCTTTATATGTAGTTATGGAGAGACTAATGAAATCCATTCGCTAGGCATTAGTCCTCTATACATTCAAATTATGTTTTCATAACAAATTTGATGGATGTGTAGTTGGTTATAGGCCATAAAATTAAAATAAATAAATAAATGTATATGTAATATACTTAGGATATTATATATTCTTGTTATGTTATTATTAGAATATGTTTGAGAGTTAAATAATATTAAAATTCCCATTGAATAACATTACCTTTTTTTCGGTATTCTCTTGAGGTATGAACTAAGGCATACCTGAGATATATTTCTACTAAAAATAATTATTCAATATTGAGGGTAGGTATGTTGGTAATTTATTTTTACAATTACTATATGAAATCTATATGTTTTATTCTATGAATATGAGACAACATGGGGTGGATTTTTTATGTGGGGGAGAGGACACACTTGGTATTTTTGAGAAGATTTTATTCATACCGTGTTTTTCATATGTCACAAGGGTCCAAAATAGATCATTTTTTATCTTTAGAGGGATAATGGTAGAATTATATATATATATATATATATATATATTTATTTATTTATATAAAAGTTTTTAGAAAATTATATAGGTAATTCTTATCTTTATCTTTTTATTTTAACCCCAAGAAAACCAATTTTTAACTAAATAGTTGTAATTAATTTCTAGTACATTTATTATTAATTTTGGCGAAAATTAATTTGATCAGGTAGGATAATATAAGTTATTATGATTCAAAATATGGAATCCATTTTTCTAAATTCTATCTAAATAAGGTTCAAAATCAATTTCAAATTAATCATGCACATGCCACGAGAATAGGGGTTTCTAAAGAGATAATGTTAAAAACTTTACATTTTATTTATATCAAAATTAAACATGGAATTAAATCAAATAACCTAAATTTTATTTATGGATGTACAATATAACTAATTTATCATTAATCCCAATTTAAAATATGTTTTATATTTACCAATAACTTAAATAAAAAAGTTTTAGTTTATTAAAATCCAATATTTTTCTCTATTAATAAAAAAATGTGACTATTAAAAATTATTATTCAAAAGATAATTTTGATATTGTAATTTCAATTTTTTTTTAATTTATGATATTAATTTTTTATTATTAGAAAATTTTAGTTTTAAAATAAGTGTTCTATAAAAAGGTAATGAAACTTCTTTTTATTAAAATATATTTTATAAGAATAAAATTGGATTTATTCTTATATTTTTTATAGATTAATGTTAATTTTAGATTTAATGTTTATACTATATAAATATCATAAAATTAATTCCCTAATTGTAGTTTATTTTATTCTGGTTGAACACATTTTTTTCATTAAAAATATTTTTTAGAAAAATATTTCATTTAGTGTTAAATAGTTTTTTTATTTTAATTTCTAGTTAGTTTTATACCGAAGAATTCATTATATATATATATAATTAATCATTGTATTCATAATTTTTTTAACCCAAATCATACACTCTATTATAATGCCTACATGAAAACTATTATATTAAATATTAATATTTTATTTGTATGACATGTTTTGTTTAAACTTCCTATTGAAAGTAATACAAGTTAATCACGAGATTGTGTAGAACACGAGTCAAACATATTGTTTTGTGTATTGAATTATAAAATTAGTGTTAATTTTAACATATTCTAAAAGCAGTGTTTCAAATTAGACCAAGAATGGAATATATGAAATTTTTTAGAAAATAAATAATTTAATAAAATATCAAGGTGTTACATTCAACCCCAAATAAAATGTTTTTTCCCTAGAAATTAACCTACAACTTAAATGGATTATCATTTAAAAATTACATCATTAAATCCCTCAACATAAAAATGAATAATAAAAATTACTTTAAATTTGGTATGTTCGAAACATTATGGTTACCTGAAGTAACTCATATGTAGATATCCACATAGGATAACATATATGGGAAGTGAAGAATTGGAAATTGAATAAAATTATAAATAATTATAGTGTGTGATAGAGATCACTGATCACATGAATTTGGAATTTCCAAATAATGTTAATGACCACAAAACCATAAATCGGTGATGATTAATTGACCATTTGATTCATAAAAAATGAAGGTATTAGGATAAAATATTTGTTTCATGTGCCTTTTACTAATTATAGGGAATTACTTATCCAATTAGAATGAGAAAATAGGACAATGTTATTTCTATATATAATTTTAATTTATAGTCACAATTTCATCCTTTGGTAGTTCCTTGATCATTTTCCCCTTTATCTCATAATATAAGAGATGAATTTTTCATGTTTGAGGAACTAAATAAGATATATAATAGATTGATAATTCATTCCTTTTTTGTAAAAAATGTTAGCACTATCTATCCAAAATAGATAAATATTCATATGGTGAATTAATACAATAATCTCAAAAACATAATCCCATGTTTAACATAATCCATTCCATAAATTGTTAACCTTGTAACCCTTACAAAATTTAAAATTTAAAAATAATGTTACTAAATTTCATAAAATCAACATAACATTAATTGATCATATATCATAATGTGTCTCTTGATTTTCAAATACCAAACTTGAGAATACCTTCTTCATTTATTCTATTGAAACATGGTAATAACTTGAATTACCCTAATTTTTTTTTTGAAAAAATACATGTATACTCATTCCTTACATAAAACATAGATTTTAGGATATGATCCCTAAATCCAAAAATGTTTTAAACCCCATAATTGATATTATAAACATCTTTTTCAATAAAGACATTATTAATACAATCTAATATAATTTATCCAAATCCATCATCTCTTTATACCAATATCATTATCTCAATATATGGAATACATGACATGGTATCTTTCCATTAATAATGTATTTTCATTGAATAACACTTTTCCAATAAATTACATTTCTAGGTTATCAACATCATTCAACATATTCATTCAAATAAATAACAAATAGATTATAATAAAAAATAATTATAAATTTCATAATTCTTCATCCCTAATATATAAATACATCAATAATACCACCTCCTTATCAAAATATTAATTATGCATCATCATCTTATTCTGTAGTGAATCTTTCATTTCATATGTCATTTGTAGTCTCTTCATTATCAAATGAAAAAACCCTAATTGTATAGCCTTTGTGATTCTCTTCATGAGTTTATCCTTAGGACATCAATTAACATCATGCATAAAATCTTTACAATTTAAACACAAAATAATATGTGTTGCATTAGTTGGTGCCCTCTTTTCTCTAATTGATTAATAATAAATTAATCACATTTTTACACTCTCAAGATATATGAACCACCCATCCACATTTAAATTACCCCCAGTTCCATTCAATCATGGTAAATAGTGGAGATATGTAATAAAAATATGTGAATAAGGGTATGGGAACTTAAGAATAACATCTAAAAACCATAGAATCATTATTATTGATGAAAATCATTATACATGAAATAAAGAGTGGTTGTTCATAAAACATGAATCACAAGTTAGTCAAATAACTAACCTTGAGTGAATAACATTCCCATAATAAATAGTATTTGTATTATATACATAAGCATAAAAAAACATTTTCATATTAGTCTAGGATAACTTCCAAGGCTACAATAGTGGAAAAAGTACCTTACTGAACTAGTCTCACTCCCCATTCCATCCCTATCTTTATAAACATGAAACACTACCCATTCCAACCCTGTCTTATTAAACTGGATCCACTCCTCATTATTTCCATATCTTACCAAATTAGGTTCACTACATATTTCATTCATTTATTATTGACATATTTTCACTCCCCATTCCAACACTATCATACTAAACTGGGGTCACTCTCCAATCTATTATAATCTTTATGAACCATGTTGTTAGGACCAAGTTTTGTTTTGGTTATATTTTTTGTCAATATATCACTATGTTTATTATATTGATGAAATAATATATGTAGAGAGATTAATGGAAATCCTGATTGAAATTGAAAATCATAATAAGCTATCGAATTTAGACCATCAATGTGAGTCATTGAATATGTTCCATCATATTGAGATTTTGATTAAATGTCCAAATGTGGAGGAAATCAAATTTAGTCTAATAGGAAGGTGGTGATCAAAATGAGAAAGTGATCTGGAATTTGAATGACTCTGATGTAAACCTAACGATGCATTCCTTATTTTTAATTAATGAATGTCACAAGATGTATGAGAACATATAATGCATTATTAGTGCAGTAATGGGGGAGAGATGACAATTTTAATCATATTGTGGTATTTTTGAAAGAAAAAAGTTTCTAGAAATGATGGGAAGTTACCATACTTCTCATTATATGTCAAACGATACTCTAATGATCCTAAATAAATTCAAAGTCATGAGAATGTCATAAAACAGTATAGAGTTTTTGTAAGATAAGGGAATACAATGTAAATTATTCTTTCTGCTGACCATCAGTTTTGAGAATCATCATCTTAACAATATCAGAAGTCTATAAGATCATACTAAAGAAAATAAATCATTTCCGACATCATTCCCTCTTATGTAGTATACCACAGATCCATCATAATTTCTTTGAACACCCATTTAATTTATAAAACACTGATATCTTTAAGGCATTATATACAAAGTTTTATTGGAAGAAGAAGTGAGAAATATTGAATTTTATTTCAATTACTACAATAATACAAGAATTCAGGCATTGTTCTCTTAAAAATTGGGTCAAGATAAAAAGAACAAACGTATTGAATTTTACTCAAGAATAGGGGAAGACTCATCAGACTGGAATTGATAATGAAAATTAGTGTGGGTTAGAGGCCAAACAACCACACACATGCTAACACCAATGAATTCATCTAGTGATGAACTACATCAAATGTGGGATCAGAAGTCAAAGGAATTGATGAAAATAATAAATAAATTGAAGATAATATAGATGTACTGATAAATAGTTAAATAGAGAATCCAAATGAGTATAATTTTAGGTTTTCCAAGAGGTCATCATAATGGTCCGACTTCGGTCTTGCATATGTTTTCTTCCTAATGAAGAATCGTAATAGATAATCATAATGAAAAACTGGATTGAAGAAATGAATTTAAAATCAACGATGTCTAAATTTTTGAGAAGATCCACGAAGTATTATAAATAGTTTATGAATCCAAAGATGAAGAAATAAATGAATGAGACATTTTGGATTTATGAATTTTGTTGAGTGGGAAGTGAAATTGGTTTTCCCGCCCGTACCATTATGTAGTTACTATATTAGGAAATCATTATTAAATTGAAGGGGGGTGGGGGTGTAAAACATGAATTACTAACATGAACAAAGATATTTGACACTTATTTTGTTAGGTATTGAGTTTCCAAAAATATTTAGTTTTTCAGGTTGAAGTTGGAGAAGTTATATTGGAACAATTACATTTAAGTGAAGCTCAGTTCGATCAATGAAGCAAGATACAACAAACGATGCTACATCAAAGTAAATCCAATGGATTAATCGGATCAGAGTGATCTCCATTGATGCAAGATTCATCAAACATAGTTCCATTGGACTAAGGATTTTTGACTATCCAATGGAGTTTCTACTTAGTTGAAGAAGCAATATCAAAAGGAACATTGGTACAATGATAATCAGACAGAGAACATCAAACTCAAGGTTACAAAACTGAGGATAATCATACTAAATCTACTAAGGATGATTTTCACACTATGTTTCTAGAAGATGATTCAGGACCAACATCAAATTTAGAGAATGTTTTACTATGGATACTTAATAACTGATTAAAATTTTTATCTTTCTGTTGTGTATAACCAACTATGGTAATGTGGATACTGAAATGGATAGTTGGGGGTAGAAAAACTATATAAGGAACGCTTCTACTAGGATTTTATAATTGTTCACTGATTCTTAATTTTTATTATAAAAATAAAATAGTGAAATAATATGTGTTTTTTGGAGTATCCAACATGGAAAGGAGTAGGTCATTGTACCAATAATTATAAATTTAACGCACATCAATATCTTTTTTTTATATGATAGGTGATGTTTATAAGATTACTAGAGTAGATCATAGCCTTAACAAGTTTTATAGGTTCTGAAAGTTACTAATGATGTTTAGAAAAACAATATTATAAAATATAAAGAACCACTGATTCACCCTCTGTTAGTGGTCTTGATCATACTTGGGAACAATAACAAGTATCATAGAAGGATCCCTGTGAAACATAAATCTTTGTGAATGGGGAATTACCAATCCCTAAACTATTAGGGGATACCATCATTAAAGGGTAAAAAATATTATATTTGGAAATATATATTGATAAAATATCTTATGTTTCATGGGTATGATGTTTTGTATGCTACTTAAGATTTATTTCCTCTTCAAATTCAGAATACTCCTCTTAGTGATATTTATATGAATAATATTGATAATGATTTATGGGTTACCAATTCATTACCCTCATCACCAATTGAGTGTGAGTTTCTTTGAGTTAACAGTGCTGAAACTACCAAGGGTATATGAGACAAGCTTAAGTACATTTATAAAGGAAATATAAAGGTGAAGAAGTAAATTTTATCAATATAAATATGGAAGCATGGATATTTAAAAATGACTAAGCATGAATCTATTAGTGACTACTTTATAATGTTGAATGATATTGTTGACACAATAGGATTTCATGGTGAGAAATTGGAGTACTCCATTGTCATTGAAAATATATTAAGCAATATTCCTCACATTATTAATACAAAAGATTCCACACTGTTGGATAGAGATACAGAAACTCTGTCATTGTATGATCTATAATGTAATTTTCTTACTTACCAAATGATAAGAGATAAGGTTATGAAATGAAATGAAAAGTTTGATCAATATATTTCCTAAAAATATTTTTTATAATGGAAAAACAAATGTAATGAAATTAAATAATAACCTTGTTATTTGGAAGAGAATAAATAATGTAAAGATTTTGATATAATCATTTACTTCCTTTATAAGAAATGAAATACGGGAAATTGAAGCACATGAGCCTCAGCCCAGTTGGTGAGGTATCCTTAAGTGCATCCACAAGACCCAGGTTCAAAACTAGGTAGAGGCATATTTTTGGGCATTATAGTAGGCATTGTAGCAGTACTGTAGTAGGAATTTATATTGTGTGGGTACTGTAGCAGGAACTGTAACTGTTACTATAGTAGGTACTGTTCGGTACTATAGCAGCTCGAACTATTCACCATGGGCCGCCGGTTTGGGGTTAGAGTCCTTAAGGATTTTGGGCCACCCAGACCTTCTGGTCATTAGAGATTTCTGTCCACATTTAAGGCCTTTAGGCCACCTCATGGCCTTTGGGCCACATGAAGTTGCCACAGACACACTACAAAAAAGGAGATGCCCTAGAAGAGGATTTGGAGCAGGTGCACTCACTAGAGTAGAGCCAAATGGATTTTTTAGAATGAGAGGGTATGGATATGACATCGAGACCAGCCTATGCTTTCATGGGAAGCCTAGCTTGATGTCCATTCGATGGTGGAGAGATACTATTATAAAGGAGATGCTGGGGAGGGGCAGTTCCTTATAGACAGTCTGGTTGAATTCCCTATGACCTTTAGGTCATGTAATCTCTTAAGCCTACTGGCCATGTAATATCTAAGCCTACAATCCTTGTAAGGGTTCCCCCTCATCCCTTGAAATGGGGGTTATCTAAAATTTATAAAAATGATGGCCTTTAGGCTATTCGGGCTATATAAGGGAAATTGCAAAGAAAAACACTCAAATGATGGAATTTTGAAGTGAATTAAAATTTGGGAATGAATTTTCCAAGGAAAAAAATTATAGAATATGAGTATGAGTAAGAGGATGAGATACCTCAAAGAAAATAGTGGATGAAATATAATTAATTATTACCAAATGAAAAAAGATGATTTTTAAGGAAAGCATTCAATATTTCTTACAACACAATGTTAGTTATGAAATATGAGAGAAATTTTTACCATGAAATTAAATGTTAAAAGTTAAAATTATAAATAATTTGAAAATAATGACTAATAGACTAGGGTTTGTGAGGGAACATCATTCATCAAGAAATATAGGTATTCATAATGAAATTTCCCTCTTAAGAAATTTTTTCATGATCTGTGAAGAAACAAAAAAAAATTCTGAACAAATTCACTATCAATAAAAAAAATAAAAGCACTGAGGTCACTGTTAGTATTGTCAAGTTCTTAGGCACATAGATTATTCAGCCTAGTACCACATGTCCCTAATAGGAAGCAGTTATGAACAAAGAGGGATTGATGATGTGAACATAAAATTAAATGTGTTTAAAAATTATGTGGAACCAAAATAGAAATCCAGATATGTAATAAAATAGGAGAAGATTAAGAAAGATGAGTATGCAGATAATGTGGAGAGACAACGATGTTGAGTCCAAAAAGAAAGAGTGCATATTTTATTCTATAAAAAGATAACATGGATAAGAAGTTAGAAGAAGAAAAAATATCTGGTGAATAAAATGGGAAGAAAAATGCTTCTGGAGATGTGATCAATGTGATAAAAAGGTGTCAACTAATGGTAATATAAATATTTTGAAAAAGTGAAAAAGTTTTGAGAAAGAATGAAATGTTACTAAAAGGTTTTTTACTATCATGTCCGAACAAGAGTAAGGTATGAAAAAGTTGTTACAAACTCACAATAACAAAATGGTTCCAAAAGATGAAATGATCTTGAAATTCTTATTACATGAATCTACATATGAAATGAAACTTGTCACTAAAATTAAAATGAAAAATAGATGGATAAAAATATAAATAGTGAAAAACCAATGATGAAGAAGAAAAATACTTGGCTAAGAGAGGACTCTAAGTCAGAAATATTATTCTAATCAATAACTGAGGTTTCACATTATTCCTAAAATACTTATATTTGTATTAACATGTAAGGAATTGAGGGAGAAGAAGTAATTAGGATTGAATTTTTGAGATTCTTACTCCTATTCAAAAATAAAGTGGCGAGGTTTCAAAAAATATTTTGAAAGTAGTGTTTGTACAATTGGATATTAAAATATGTTTGGTGGGATGGGTGAAACTAAATTTTATCATAAAAAACCTATTGAAGATTCCCCCTTTCAAATGAGAATGTTGAAGGAAACATGAAAATGTTATTACTAGATATTTTTTTCAATTGACAACATTGATAACCAAAATTATTCCATCCTTTTTTCTACACTAGTTTTTCCCATAGAGACTTAGTTTTCTTTTGTTTTATGCACTTTGTTAAGAAAATCAAGTGATACATATGTTCTCTAGAAGAATGGTTTCATTATTTTAGAATAAAACGTTCCAACCCTTGGAAATAAGATCATTTTTCAATAAGAGAAAAAATTTCATGATGGAACCATTGAATTTTATAGTCAATAATGGAGAGAGGTATGAAGAATGGGGTGAGAAAGGTAATTAGGGAGAGATAAAAAATATGGGATAATGAGGAAGAAATTGTGAGATAAGAAAAATGAAAGAGGTACAATTTTGAAATGATTGATGTGGGTGTTGAAAACAAACACATAGAGGGAGATTGTTAGGCCCTTCTTGTGTTGTGGTTGTATTTGTTGTCCATAGACCAATATGTAGATAATGTGGCAGAAAAAATGTTTTCTGTGAAGGTAATGGAAATTCATATTGAATTTAGTAATCTAATTCAAACTATCCGATTCAAAAAATAAGTGTGATTCATTAAATATGATACATAAGAGTGAGATTTTGATTAATGTCGGAAGATGAATGAAATCATATTGAGTCTAGAATGAAAGTAGTGATCATAATGACAAACTATTCCAGATTCTTGTTGACTCTGATATAATCTTGATGATGCATTGATACTTTGTAATTCACAATTTTCATATGTTGTTTAAGAACATGTGATACCAGATGTATGAATGAATGTGGGAGATATGGTGTGGTCAATTATATTGAGGATTTATTGGAAATAAAGAAGCTGTTGTAAATGATGGGAAGCTAAAATAATTATCATTATATGTTAGTTAATGTTGTTCTGATCCTATATGATTTCAAATTCATGAAGAAGTCATGATACAAGCTGGAAATTGTGGAAGATAGGATAATACGATGTAAAATACTTGGGATACTGATCATCGGTATTATATCCATTGATCTGATAACATCATAATCATATAATATTTATCATACAAAATAGAAGAAGTCACTACCAAAACCATTCCATCGGATTTGGTATGCCAGCGATCCATCATAATGGATTCTGACACTGATAAAATTTATAAAATTTTGGTATTTTTAATATATTGGATACATAGTTCTAATGGAGGAAGGATTGAGAATGATTTAATTGTATTTATATTATGTAATGAAAACAAAAATTCATACATTGAAATATTATAAATTGGGTTAAGATAAAAATAAAACATGTACTGATTATTTATTAAGAAGAGGGGATGCCTCATTGGACTAGTACTAATAATGATCATTAGAGTGAAGTAGAGACTGAATCATCCAATGCATGATAACATGGATGATGTCTTAATGTAACATCCCAAGTAAGTAATGAATAATAGGTATTTTTATCTATGTCTATTAATGATTAAGATAGTGTTTTAGAGGCTTAAAATGAAAATAAATCCAATCTTAAGCATGGAATACACTAATATTCTTAAAAGATTGTTTTATTGCCTTATGATGGAAAACCCTTTTTAAATATATATTTTGACAATTTTATAAACTATATTTGTCAAAATAAACTTATTATTTATGATTGGGACATCAAAATTTACTTTGTGTGAATTTTTGGTATTTTTCTGACAATGTTCATTTTTTAATGAATAGTGAAAAATACTGCATTTTACATCAAAAATTCTTTTTAATCTAATTTATTTATATTATTAGATTATCTTTTGAATTGTTGTTAATGTTTAATATGAATATATTTTTACCATTTAATCCAATGGTGGTCATTGGAATCAATTTCACTTTGAAATTGAACTTAAACTAGTGTCAATCTTTTGATACTTATTGTTTCATAAAAACACGCTATTTGCTCTGACAGTGGGAATTAATTATTAAATTAATTAATGTGACATATATGTTCTGAATTTTGTAAAATATTCTTCATTTTTGAATTCGTAATATCAAAAATAGCTTAGGCTGAATTTTTGGTAATTTTCTGAAAAACTTCAATTTTTGATGAATAGTGAAACCACTAAGTGGTACTTATAAAGATTGATTTTCCGTTTAAATGAAATTTTTCCTTCATTGTGTTTTGAATTTCAAAAATCCGACATACATGGTTTTCATTAAGAAGTAAAATGTGGTTCAATGAGATTATAATAATTTTTTTGGTAAATAGTAACTTATTAAGTTCTTAATCGCGATTAGTGGTAATTAGTGTAGTTTAAGGTAAAAATAATGCTTTAATAAAATAAGATGAGCTTGACACATGTCCTACCCTCATTGTTTGTGTCATGGCCGACCAAAAAAAGCCATGGGTCAACTTGGGGATCCCATGGATCCACATTGGTTGGGAAATGACATAAATTACTTTTTATTTAATGTAAAAGTAAAAATGACACAAACATAATATGTTTTACGAAAACAATTTTTACGTGGGGTTATAAAGATCAGATTTTTTATTATAAATAGTAATTGGAAATCTAAAAAGATTTCCTACATCATAGTAGTTTTTTTTATAATTTTTAGACATTAAATAAATTAAATTATTTATGACATAATAATGATGAAAGCGATGACATCATTATTTGACGATTTAAATAAAATGGAAGGATAATGTAAAATCTATGAACTACACATGTCCAAAACCAATTGGATGAGTGGATTTTGAACCCTTATCACCTTATCCACGAATTATATCAATGTGGTACCTTTTAAAACCGAAACAAATTTTCAAATAAAGTAATATTTCTTTGCTTTCCAAAAGTGCCCCTCCTCTCCTCTTATAAAAGGCCCCCACCTCTACCTCATTTCACACACTCCTCAAGCCTTTGGCTCGGCCAAACCCTACCCATTTACTCTCTCCACATCCCTCTCCTCATCCTAGAGGATTCCCTTTGGGCAGAATCCTTTCAAAGGAAGCCTTTAGGCTCAAATCAAAAGGAGTTACACTTTTAAAGGTAATTCATTCTCTAATGTTCATTTGTTATATTTTGCTTCTCAAACCCCCTAAACTCTTTTTATTTACTTCTTTTGTAACAACACAAGTATCTTAAATATACTATAATGTTGTTATAATATATATTTGAGCTACACACTCACACAACTACATCAAATGGTTAAAGAACATACGGTTTCCGTGGATGGCGAAATTCTGCCTCCCGAAACGATGATTGTTCAATACTCATTTAACACCTTAAAAGGTGGCCATTATGATGTCACTATTTTTATATATGATATATAATATGTTTATGTTTTCCTTAAGCTTCTTTTTTTTCATTTTGGGCATACCTTTATGGTTCCCATTATGGGTAAACACGATATCTTCATTTTAGGAAGTGCGGACTACCGCCCCCTGAAAGTGATTTGATTCGTTAATACCATATGTGGGATGTGTAAAGGATAAAGTTAATGATATTATATATGTTATGATACTTGAATTATAATATACTCTTATATCATTATGATCCCATTCCATAAAATACGAAATAGAAATGGAAGTAGCGTTCATGCGTACGTACGACTTACCGTCTCCATGAACGGTGCATTTCATTTCTTACCTCTAAATGTGATGTAATATTATAAATACATGTATATGATGAATATATATGATATATATGTTATCCAAATCATTAATATCATTATGTATATAATGAACCTTTGACCAAATTAACAACATGTAAGTGTAAGAAGTCTATTTTTGACTTAAGAACCAAATACCGACAAAATGAACATTATTAACTAAAATGATTACATGATGTTCATAACATGGTATAAAAGGAATAATGAACTTGAAAAAGGTTCATAAGTAAGTAGAGATTAACTCATGTTTATTATTCAGGAGATTAAATAACGGTCGGGTCGAGTCGGATACGAGGTATGGGACTTCGTCTCAATCTCCTTTTATTGAGGCATATTTTATTTTATACACAACTTTCTTTTATACGGTGTATAAATCCCTTTGACTTTTACGTTTATTCAAAAGGAATATTTTTTATACGAAGCGTTTACTAAACGACAAAAGGGAATTTTTTTGTCGTACGTATGCGGCGACAACGACTTCTCTGCCGTCGTGACTGTTATTTGAGTTTCGGCTTCCTCTACAAGCCATACCTTCTTTTTAAAAGAAAAATAAATACCATGTTTTACTTTTTTTTATTTTGGTATTGAAAATGGTTTTCACAATGTTTTTGTGTTGTATTGATATATTGTGATTGAAATGTGGAAATGTTATGTTTCCTTTATGCATGTTTTATGTGATACGATTATGTTATGGTTCTTGGGCATTATTATGAAGACAGGTAGTTCCGTGATAAACTAAGGGCGGGTGAGCCCGATATAGCTCTCCAATGCATTGGGTAACGCGAAGGAGTGAAACGTTAATGTTTCTCCGAAGAGATTTTAGGGAATATACTGTGATGGGTATTCCAAACGTAACCAAGAGGGCTACTCCCTACGTAAGAATGTTATGAATGCCTCAAGTTACCTTTATGTCTTATGATTTCTATGATTTATTCATGATTTTATGAGGTATGTTAAAGTGCCTATGTTTTATGGGTAAAGTATGACTTCATTCTTATGTATATATGAAATCATGTTTCCTTTCCATGTTTTTATAACCCATACTGAGCTTTTTATGCTCATCCCATTTTTTTTTGAAATTTTTTTCACAGGTCAAGGGAAAGGTACACGATATGATGATAGTGTCAAGGAAGTGTCAAGAAATAATCCATGTTTTATTTTAAATGTGTTACCATTGATGGAAATTAAGAATACTATCTTTATGTAACCACTTTGTTTATATGTGGAATGTAATTCAAGTTTTATGATCTAATTATCTAAAACTCTAAACCCGAAAAGATCCTCAATGTGTAATCTTGTAATAACTCAAGATTAAGTAAGGTTTAAGGCTGGGGCCTTATAGTTGGTATCAGAGGTCAGTTTAGATAACTTTAGGAGTTAGAATTCTATTAAATGATTATCCAAAAAAAATTCTTTGAAATGATATAGCATTTGAATATTACCATGTTGCTTCATCTAAGACATGTTTGTTCAGAATGGTTTTCCGCAGAGGAAATGGGGAAGCAGTGCTAGGAAGGCATACAGAAGGAAATAACCTTCCGAATCAGCATCCAGAAATGGTCGGAATTGGAACTGAACAGTTTGTTGCAGTAATGGCGCAGTTGACTCAAGCGATAAATTGTGGTGGTATCCATGCACGAGATCAGCCAGATCAACCGCAAAGGAACATGTCAGTGGTGGAACATTTCATGAGGCAACATCCCCCATCATTCAGAGGATTATCTGACCCTGTTCTAGCTGATGGGTGGATTAAAGCACTGGAGAAGATTTTCGATGTCATGGGGTGTTCAGTCAATCAAAAGGTTAGTCCTTCTATTTACTGTTTGGAGGGTGAGGCAGATCAGTGGTGGTCAATGGTTAAAAATATCAGGGACGCTGATGAGATTGATGCTCTCGACTGGGATGAATTCAAAGGTATTTTTCTTGAGAAGTATTTTCCTAAGGCTGTTTGACTTAGGATGGAAAATCAATTCTTGGAATTGAGGCAAGAAGAAGACTCAGTGGCTGCCTATGAAGAAAGGTTCCCTCGATTGGCAAGATATGCTCCAAATTTTATGCGAGACCTTGATAGTAAAATCAATCGTTTTTACTCAGGATTAAATCCAAAATATCGAAGGGCATTAGCTTCTCGTGAGTTTAAAAGTTATGAAAAGCTTGTTCGATGTGCTGAGAAGGTGGAAATGGAGTTTGCCGATGACCAAGTGTTCTATAACAACCAACAGTAGAAGAGACTGAGGTGGAAGGAGAAAGGTAAGAATTATTCAAAAAAGTCTGATGGTAAGAGAACTAAGTTTCCAGGTTGTGATAATTGTGGAAAAAGGCATGCTGGGGAATGTCTTCGGAATTCTAGAAAGTGCTACTGATGTGGTAAGATGGGACATAAGGCTCGTGATTGCACTGAAAAGGATCAAGGTGAAGGTAAGACCAAATTTGATTTACAGTTAGTGAAATGTTATAAGTGCAATGAGATGGGATAACTGTTGATCCTGAAAAAACAAAAGTTGTGGAAGAATGGCCAAGACCCACAAATGTAACCGAGATTCGTAGCTTCCTTGGTTTGGCGGGCTATTACCGAAGGTTTGTTAGAAATGTTTCACGGTTATCTAGTCCAATGACTAAGCTAACTCGGAAGGGTGTTAAGTTTATCTGGACAAAAGAATGTGATGATTGTTTTCAGGAATTGAACAGAAGATTGGTGAATGCTCCAGTTTTGGCACTACCTTCCAGGAATGGTGAGTTTGTTATATACAGTGATGCTTAATTGAAAGGACTTGGTTGCGTCCTAATGCAGAATGATTAGGTAATTGCTTATGCTTCACGACAGTTGAAAACTCATGAGGTAAATTACCCTACACATGATTTGGAATTAGCTGCTGTTGTTTTTGCTTTAAAAATTTGGAGGCATCATCTGTATGGAGTAAAGTGTGAAATATATACCGATCACAAAATTTTAAAGTATATATTTACTCAGAAAGAGTTGAACATGATACAAAGGATATGGCTAGAATTAATCAAGGATTATGATTGTACAATTCATTACCATCCGGGAAAAGCAAATAATGTGGATGATGATTTGAGTCGAAAAAGTAATGCTTCATTAACAATGTTGCATTTGGAACGTGATCCTTTGGTAAAAGATTTGATGAACTTTGGCATAGAAGTTGTTGGTGCAGGAAGTCCTTCTTTTTTGTTTCAGGTATCAGTGAGATCTTCCCTATCAGATAGAATCAAGCAAGCACAGAAGCAAGACAGTGAGTTGCAGAAAAAGGTAGAGCTGGTTCAGAAAGGTAAGTTGCCTGAATTCAACATTGATAATGATTGTGTTTTGAGATTTGGGAAGAGATTGTGTGTGCCTTGTGATTCACAGTTGAAGAGAGAGTTTTTATGTGAAGCTCATAGTTCTCTGTTTTCAGTTCATCCGGGCAGTACTAAGATGTATAGAGATCTGCGGGAGTATTACTGGTGGGATGGAATGAAAAGAGACATTGCTGATTTTACTGTGAAGTGTTTGACATGTCAACAGGTTAAAGCAGAGCGGCAGTTACCGAAAGGGATGCTTCAGCCTTTACCAGTGCCAGAGTGGAAATGGGAGAATATATCCATGGACTTTGTTGTGGGATTACTGAAGACATCTCAAGGTAATAATGCAATCTGGGTTATTGTTGATCGGTTGACCAAATCTGCTCATTTCCTTGCTATACGAGATACATTCTCTCTTGATCAAATTTCCCGTTTTTATCTTAAAGAGATAGTCAGGTTACATGGAGTTCCTCTCTCCATTGTATCGGATCGTGATCCCAGGTTTACTTCTAACTTTTGGAAAGGCCTTCAGAAGTCGTTGGGTACTGAATTAAATTTTAGTACAGCTTTTCATCCTCAATCATATGGGCCGTCAGAACGAACAATTCATACATTGGAGGATATGCTACGAGCTTGTTCGATGGATTATCAGGGAAGTTGGGACCAACATCTTTCTTTGGTTGAATTTTCATATAATAACAGTTTTCATTCCAGTATACAGATGGCACCATTTCAGGCATTATATGGGAAGCGGTGTCGAACTCCAGCTTTCTAGGATGATGTGGGTGAAAGGAAGTTTATGGGACTGGAATTGGTAGAAGAGATGGCAGAAAAAGTTCAGCTGATTCAGAAGCACATGAGAACAGCTCAGAGCAGGAAGAAGAGTTATGCGGACAACCGGAGGAAGGATCTATCTTTCGAGGTAGGTGATCATGTTTTTCTCAAGGTTTCTCCTTGGAAAAGTGTGATGAGATTTGGTAAGAAAGGAAAGTTGAGTCCAAGGTTCATTGGACCATATGAAATTCTGGAGAGAGTTGGATCAGTTGCTTACCGAGTGGCTTTACCTCCGAGTTTATCTCAGGTACACAATGTTTTTCACGTTTCGATGTTGAGAAAGTATATGCCAGATCCATCTCATGTTTTGAGTCCAGAGGTAGTTCAGCTGGAAGAGAACCTATTTTATGAGGAACAGCCGGTCCAAATTCTTGACCACAGGGAGCAGGTGTTATGGAATAAGGTGATTCACCAGGTAAAGGTTTTGTGGAAAACCACATGATTGAAGAGGCAACATGGGAATCTGAAAATGCAATGAGGGATAAGTACCCCCATTTATTCGATAAGTAAATAAATTGCGGGGACACAATTTTCTAAATGGGGGAAGGATGTAACATCCCAAGTAAGTAATGAATAATATGTATTTTTATCTATGTCTATTAAGTATTAAGATAGTGTTTTAGAGGCTTAAAATGAAAAATAAATCCAATCTTAAGCATGGAATACACTAATATTCTTAAAAGATTGTTTTACTGCCTTATGATGGAAAACCCTTTTTAAATCTATATTTTGACAATTTTATAAACTATATTTGTCAAAATAAACTTATTCTTTATGATTGGGACATCAAAATTTACTTTGTGTGAATTTTTGGAATTTTTCTGACAATGTTCATTTTTTAATGAATAGTGAAAAATACTGCATTTTACATCAAAACTGCTTTTTAATCTAATTTATTTATATGATTATATTATCTTTTGAATTGGTCTTAATGTGTAATATGAATATATTTTTATCATTTAATCCAATGGTGGTCATTGGAATCAATTTCACTTTGAAATTGGACTTAAACTAGTGTCAATCTTTTGATACTTATTGTTTCATAAAAACACGCTATTTGCTCTGACAGCGGGAATTAATTATTAAATTAATTAATGTGACTTATATGTTTTCAATTTTGTAAAATAGACTTCATTTTTGAATTCGTAATATCAAAAATAGCTTAGGGTGAATTTTTGATAATTTTCTGAAAAACTTCAATTTTTGATGAATAGTGAAACCACTAAGTGGTACTTATAAAGACTGATTTTCCGTTAAAATGAAATTTTTCCATAATTGTGTTTTGAATTTCAAAAATCTGACATACATGGTTGTCATTAAGAAGTAAAATGTGGTTCAATGAGATTATTATAATTTTTTTGGTAAATAGTAACTTATTAAGTTCTTAATCGCGATTAGTGGTAATTAGTGTAGTTTAAGTTAAAAATAATGCTTTCATAAAATAAGATGAGCTTGAAACATGTCCTACCATAATTGTTTGTGTCATGGCCGACCAAGACAAGCCATGGGTCAACTTGGGGACCCCATGGATCCACTTTGGTTGGGAAATGACATAAATTACTTTTTATTTAATGTAAAAGTAAAAATGACACAAACATAATATGTTTTACGAAAACAATTTTTACATGGGGTTATAAAGATCAGATTTTTGATTATAAATAGTCATTGGAAATATAAAAAGATTTCCTACATCATATTATTTGTTTTTATAATTTTTAGACATTAAATAAATTAAATTATTTATGACATAATAATGATGCAAGCGATGACATCATTATTTGACGATTTAAATAAAATGGAAAGATAATGTAAAATCTATGAACTACACATGTCCAAAACAAATTGGATGAGTGGATTTTGAACCCTTATCACCTTATCCACGAATTATATCAATGTGTGACCTTTTAAAACCGAAACATATTTTCAAATAAAGTAATATTTCTTTGCTTTCCAAAAGTGCCCTTCCTCTCCTCTTATAAAAGGCCCCCACCTCTACCTCATTTCACACAATCCTCAAGCCTTTGGCTCGGCCAAACCCTGCCCATTTACTCTCTCCAAATCCCTCTCCTCATTCTAGAGGATTCCCTTTGGGCAGAATCCTTTCAAAGGAAGCCTTTAGGCTCAAATCAAAAGGAGTTACACTTTTAAAGGTAATTCATTCTCTCATGTTCATTTGTTATATTTTGCTTCTCCAACCCCCTAAACTCTTTTTATTTACTTCTTTTGTAACAAAACCAGTATCTTAAATATACTAGTATGTTGTTATAATATATATTTGTGCTACACACTCACACAACTACATCAAATGGTTAAAGAACATACGGTTTCCGTGGATGGCGAAATTCTGCCTCCCGAAACGATGATTGTTCAATACTCATTTAACACCTTCAAAGGTGGCCATTATGATGTCACAATTTTTATATATGATATATAATATGTTTATTTTTTCCTTAATCTTCTGTTTTTTTTCATTTTGGGCATACCTTTATGGTTCCCATTATGGGTAAACACGATATCTTCATTTTAGGAAGTGCGGACTACCGCCCCCTGAAAGTGATTTGATTCGTTAATACCATATGCGGGATGTGTAAAGGATAAAGTTAATGATATTATATATGTTATGATACTGGAATTATAATATACTCTTATATCATTATTATCCCATCCAGAAAATACGAAATAGAAATGGAAGTAGCGATCATGCATACGTACGGCTTACCGTCTCCATGAACGGTGCATTTCATTTCTTACCTCTAAATGTGATGTAATATTATAAATACATGTATATGATGAATATATATGATATATATGTTATCCAAATCATTAATATCATTCTGGATATAATGAAACTTTGACCAAATTAACAACATGTAAGTGTAAGAAGTCTATTTTTGACTTAAGAACCAAATACCGACAAAATGAACATTATTAACTTAAATGATTACATGATGTTCATAACATGGTATAAAAGGAATAATGAACTTGAAAAAGGTTCATAAGCAAGTAGAGATTAACTCAAGTTTATTATTCAGGAGATTAAAGAACGGTCGGGTCAAGTCGGTTACGAGGTATGGGACTTCGTCTCAATCTCCTTTTATTGAGGCATATTTTATTTTATACACAACTTTCTTTTATACGGTGTATAAATCCCTTTGACTTTTACGTTTATTCAAAAGGAATATTTTTTATACAAAGCGTTTACTAAATTACAAAAGGGAATGTTTTTGTCGTACGTATGCGGCGACAACGACTTCTCTGCCGTCGTGACCGTTATTTGAGTTTCGGCTTCCTCTATAAGCCATACCTTCTTTTTAAAAGAAAAATAAATACCATGTTTTACTTTTCTTTTATTTTGGTATTGAAAATGGTTTTCACAATGTTTTTGTGTTGTATTGATATCTTGTGATTGAAATGTGGAAATGTTATGTTTCCTTTATGCATGTTTTATGTGATACGATTATGTTATGGTTCTTGGGCATTATTATGAAGACGGGTGGTTCCGTGATAAACTAAGGGCGGGTGAGCCCGATATAGCTCTCCAATGCATTGGGTAACGCGAAGGAGTGAAATGTTAAGGTTTCTCCGAAGAGATTTTAGGGAATATACTGTGATGGGTATTCCAAACGTAACCAAGAGGGTTACTCCCTACGTAAGAATGTTATGAATGCCTCATGTTACCTTTATGTCTTATGATTTCTATGATTTATTCATGATTTTATGAGGTATGTTAAAGTGCCTATGTTTTATGGGTAAAGTATGAATTCATTCTTATGTATATATGAACTCATGTTTCCTTTCCATGTTTTTATAACCCATACTGAGCTTTTTATGCTCATCCCAAGTTTTTTTTGAAATGTTTTTCACAGGTCAAGGGAAAGGTACATGATATGATGATAGTGTCAAGGAAGTGTCAAGAAATAATCCATGTTTAATTTTAAATGTGTTACCATTGATGGGAATTAAGAATAGTATATTTATGTAACAACTTTGTTTATATGTGGAATGTAATGTATGTTTTATGATCTAATTCTCTAAAACTCTAAACCCGAAAAGATCCTCAATGTGTAATCTTGTAATAACTCAAGATTAAGTAAGGTTTCAGGATGGGGCCTTATACTTCATATAGGGAACTTCCTTGAACATGGGATCATCAGTATGAGGAATTAGAAAATGATAAATACGATGAAGATATATTAGTTTTTCAAATAAAGGTTTAATACAGAGTATCTGTATGAGAATAATTTCATTGTTTACAAGATGTAATCTTAATAGGATGACTATAGTATTAAATATGTCTTCATTGAATTAAAGAATTGTAATGGAGAATTATAATTATTTATTAGGATGCTGAAATGTTTGTAAAATTGGATATATGTGATGTTGTGAGAATCTCTAAAAATTATTATGAATAGTTGAAGAATTCAAAGATTAATATATAAATAAATGAGAAATTCATGAGTTACTAATTCCTTTTAGAAGGAAGTGAATTTGGTTTTTCCAACTATTCCATTATGGGGATTCTATAAATGGATATCACATTCCATTAGAAAAGGGTGAGAAGAATGAATTATTAATGTGCACCAAGAGATCTGACATTTTTTGTTAGGTATTAAATTTATAACCAATGTTTTTTTAGGTCGAAGATGAGGAAGTTCTACCAGAATGAGTACATCAATGGGGGGATTAATCTAATCAATGAAATAAGAGCCCAAAGACAATGCCTTATCGGAGTAAGTCCATCAGAGTAATCCCATTGGAGGGAAATCCATGATATTAAGGTTCAATGCACCGAGTTCTGTTGGATTGAGGAATTGCGAGATCCCAAATGATTTTATACTCAGTTGAATAAGAAAGTGAAAAGGTAAAATTAGACTGAGGCTAATTGGATTGAATCCATAAGATTTAAAGGTATAGGAATGAGGCAGACCAAACTAAATCTTCTTAGGAAGATATACATACCGAGTTTGTGGAAGAAGTTCAAAGACTAACATGTTCCTTAGAGAATTATTGAAGTTCATGAAGATTTTATGTATGTAATGTTTGATTCTTCTTACGTAAGGAGTCACTGAAGAATTTATGAAAATGATTAGAAAAGTAGTTGGAAAATGAAGCTTGTAACTATGGATACTTACTCCTTTATAAAAAATATTTTATTTATGGGTTGTATAAAAAAATATAGGAAAGTGGATATTGAAAAGGATAGTTCGGGGTGTAACCAACGGTTGTAGTAAAATTGATATTGGGATTGTTGAATTTTTATTTACATATTCCTCTTTATTCTGGAAAGATGCTGGTGAATGAATCCATGTTGGTTTGACAATACAACTTCTCAAGGAGTGTGTATTCATACCGGACCTTGTAAATATCATGCGCTTCCTCCCCATTATATTTTTTTTTCATATGAACGGTTTGGGTGATATTTTTACATGATTAGATCATAATATTAACAAGTCCCAAAGGTTAATAATTTTTACTAAAGAAGTTAATAAAAACATTATTATAAAAGAAAAAGAACCACAGATCCACAGATCCACACCCATTGGACATGATCCTACTTGGGAACAACACAGGTTCACTCTCCATTTTAACCCTTTATTACTAAACTAGGTTCACACCTCATTCCAACCATGCATTATTGAACTGGGTTCACTCCCCATTCTAGACCTGTATCACTAAAAGAAATTCACTCCCCATCCTATTCCTATTTATCTCATTAGATATTAATATTTACCCAATGTATTTGAAGGAGATATAGGTCCAAACTACATTTGGTTATACGGTAACCATCATCTATGGTTCTAACGTAACGACTATCACATAATGAATCTAATATATATGTGTTCCAAAATATCATAAAATATTCATGACATCATGACCCATGAAACAAAATGGGTATTATAAACATTTCACCATAACATTACTAGTGGATAATAAAATGGATTCATAATGATTTCTTATTTTTATCAAAGCATAGCTCATGGAAAAAGAAGTGTGTCTCATAATAATTTTATCATGATATAATACTAAGAAGAGAAATGGGGTTCATAAAAATATTTTATTTATAAAAAAAACATTAAAAGAAATATTAAGAAATGTATCCATGGATAATATCCCCAGTAAATCATATATAACATAAATGAATTTTATCTTAGGTTGAAAATAATTTTTGAAATCCTTTTTGGGACATTTCTCGATGAAATTAGTATTTCTTTAAAAATATTTTTTTTAATGCCTAAAAATTTATAAATATTATTTTCTTGGAAAAAAATAATGGAAACCTAAAAATGATACTTTTAAAACCCAATTAACAAATTTCATGAAAAATATATCATTTTATCTTTGAAAAATAAAATTACAACATAAAAAATATTCAAAATTATTTTCACTTTGGAATAATTTATTTAAACTAAAAAATTTAATAAATATTAAGGAAAAACATTATTTGAAAATAATTTTGAAAATTATAAAATATTATTGAAATCATTGAGAGGTTATGATAGTAGAACATACTGTTCATGTCATGAATGTTAAAAAAAGGATTCTTTTCAAACTTTCAATAAAATCCAAAGGTTCATTTTTTTATAAGATGTCATGAACATTAATTTTAGAAAATATTTTAAAAAACTAAAACATTGAAAATAATTTGTTATAAAAAATCATAAAATATTAGTAATATTTTTTGAAAATATTTTTAGAAATCATGTTTTAGAAACAAAATAGATTCCCAACTGAAGAGGGAAATAAAACCAGTTTTTATTAGAAATATTTTCTTATTTATTTTATGTGACAATGCATGGGAAAATGGTACTATTTCATTAATATATAATTAATAACTATTGTAGAAGAACATTAATAATGAATATTTAGTTTTATATCATAATTTTTTGGCATTGGGGATATAATCCTAAACAATCCTATTAAATAATGAAATTGTAACGTATAATTCATTCCACATTAGTAACCTAGATTCAGAATCCCCATGACAAAATAAAATAATATTAATAATAAAATATAAACAGTATTAATAAATTAATGATAGAAAAATTCAATGGGGATATAGAAGCACATCATGAAATAATTTTGGTTTACAATGTTACATATGTATCAAGAAACGAAAATTGAGAAAAAAACCCCGTACCACTTTGGTAGTGTTTTAATAGTAATCCTCATAAAAGAGATATCCTAAAATAAATTCGTGATAAAATATAATATTTCACATAAGAAAAATAATATAAACTGATGGGATTTATACAAACCATGTTGAATATATAGGTAGTGAAAATGGGATGTGTCCCATGGAAGTAAAAAAATTTAGATGGAAATGACATCTTTTAAGTCTTGAATTCCATCGCACACTAAAAAAATATCCCGTATAAAAAATATATGTTTATAATAAATATATTAAATAAACATACTAAAACATATACTACCATATATGGTTTTATTATGACATTTTGTCACCTTTTTATTAAAAATTCTCTATTAAAGTCATGTTTTGAGAAATAATTGCTTTATTTTTCATATATGTTTTGATTTTTTATTTTTTTTGGTCCTTTTATTTGATCATGGTTTAATCATATCAAAAATTTAAAACATGACATTGATATAATATATGTTCCATATATATTTATTTAGAAAAATTTATAAAATTTATTAAATGTAAATGGAATGAAATGATAAGGGAGATAGTATGTCATTCATATTCAATAATGATGTTTCTATTTTATTATTATATTGAATGAAGGAATGGAGAATGATATATATAATTATTAAAAAATTATTATTATTTGAATATATATCATATATTTTTATAAAAAAATACATAATATATTCCATGTAGAGTAACAACGAATCACATCGCTTCACAAGACGGTAGTCCATCATACCCACAAGTTTTGAAATAGAATTCCCACCAAATGGATATTATAAAGGTATGTGTGTTATAATAATTATATAATCATAATAAAATTATAAATATCGTATATATTATATATAAAAAAAATAAGTTCATTATTTATTTCCTTAATAGGTGGAAATGGAAAAGTGGATGGCATCAATTCGTTAGGTGGTTGCCGGCTGTACACAAGGATAATGATTTCAAAACTCATTTGATGGAAGTGGAGATGATTTTTGGTAATAAAATAAATATAACAGAATCAATGTATATAAAAGACACTGAGGTTATATTTTAGTCATGTTATAATAATAATTTAATAATGTGGTGAAATAAATAAAATAAATATACATGTTAGTGAACACCACCATATTCCCATGTATTATCGTTAGGGTTTTACTAAATCCTTCATAGGGTGGATTATTTCCAAAATAATGCATCTAGGATTATGTGAGTGAGGTTTTGATGAGATTTTTATATGAAATGTGAAAAAATTAAGTGATGGTCTAAATAAAGGAGGAGAGTGGTGGCCTTTTATAAATGGGGAGAGGATTTACTTGGTATCATTGAGATAATCTTCATTTTTCCACATTTTTTAAATGTAAAAATTGTAAAAAAAATGAGCCATTATATAATATTAAAGGTATAATAGTATAAATATTTCAATGAAATAGTTTTTGTAAAACATTATATGTAAGTTTTTCCCTTCCCATTTTAGTTTAAACCCCTATAAACCCAGTATTACCTTAACTATAGTAATTAATATTTACTAAATTAATTATTCATTATTGTGAGAAATTACGTTGATATTATTAGATAATATAAATTATTATTATTCATAAATTGGAATACATTTTACTAATTTCCATTATCATATATTAAAAAATTCAATTTAAAATCAATCTTGTATACACGATGAGAAATATGGGTTTTAAAGAAAATATGTTCAAAAGTATATAATATTTTTATCTAAAAATTAAATATGAAATTGATTATAATTAACCAAATTTGAAAAATGGATTTATAATTGAACTAATATAATGAAAAATACAATTAAAAACATAATTTATTTCTATAAATAAACTAATTGAAAATAATTTTTCAAATAAAATTTTGTATTTTTTCACCATTAGTCAAAAAATAATATTTTTCATAAATATACAAAAAACTATCGCTAATATATTTTTGACATTAAATAATCAAGAATGTTATTTTATCATATTAATTTTCTAAGAGTGTAAATAAAATATTAATTTAAGTGTGCCATAAAAAAAAGAAAAAACTAATTTTTTGGGAAATATTGTTTTTAAGAAAAAAATAGATTTATTGTTGTATATTTTCCAGAAAACAAATAAGATGAATTTTAATTGTTTATTATATATATATATAATATTAATATCATTAAAATCATTCACTAAAATTATTTTTAATGTAGAATAGGTTTTTTTGAATAAAAAATAGTTTCTTAAAAAATATATCCTTGATTTTAATTTTTTTTTATTTTATTTTAAATGTAAATGACCACAAAATAATTAATTATATATACATATAAAAGACATATTTTAATAATATAGTTTCTACCATTAATAACAAACATTTCAATAGCCAATTAATAACAATCATATTAAATGATAGTATTTTAATTATATGAAATGATTCTTTTAATCTCGGTGTTTCATGTAATGCTTGACAAATTTAGTATTGTGTATAACATGAGTAAAACATATTATTTCATGTAATCCAATATAAACTTATTATTACTTGTAATGCAATCCAAAATTAGTGATTCATGACACAGAAAATACGGAAAAGATTAAATATATAAAAAATTAGAATTTCACAAAATCTCATAGGTTACATGGTTGATGTATTATTTTGTAGGTAATAAATATTTGGTGGACTTAGTAGAATTTTAGAATGTTGTTGACTTTCAATATAATATAGATAGAGAAACAAATATGAGAAACTATTTATCCACTAAAATTTGAGAGATGATTTATCATCTCTCTTAAATCCTAGAGATAGACTCATCCTATTACAAGAATCAATTCAAAATAATATTTATGGATCAAAGGAATGACAATTAAGTGATCCTCCTTATGTCGAAAGAATTTTTGATTCACTGTGCTAGAACATGTACATTTATGATCAGTATACCTACAGCCTTTTGAAGCGTGTTTGGATTATCTAGAAAAATTTTATGTAAGTTATTTTAGATATAGTTCACCTAATATGAGTGGAATTTACATACGTATTCAAAGAGAATAATGTATTTGATTGATTTAATTTTTTTTCTAAGATCCTTTCACTCGAGATCCTTAGGTATCATAACGGGATACACGTCACCAGATATCAAATTTCTACCTCATTCTAGTGATAAAAATTATAAAACATTGACCCGTATACTATAACATTTCATTATGGTGTCATCAATTAGTATTAGAGATATTAAATGATTATTTAATCTGAGTAAAACTAAATTTTCTCTAAATTTTTCTAGGGGGAATTATAACGGTCCCATTGAAATGAATTTTGTTTCAATCTGATCACAAACGACCATGTTTCAACCACCTAATAAATAAAATTGGATCCAAACCGAGGTTTTATTATTTAAAATGATGAATATATATATATAACATTATTTTCCCTTGGCAGTTAGATTCCAATTGTATTTTGGTGGACAAAAATATTTTCGGGCAGATGGAATTCCTCAAATTTGTGGAATGGTAATTATTTTTCAAAATCCCAATATAATAGGCTTAAGAAAATTAAAAAAAACAATGATATATATAGGAATGTTATGTTTCCATACTAAAAAATATTTCTACCCCATAAAAGTTGTGACACACATTATTTGAGCCACTCTTGTTGGTCTTGGTGTTTTTAAAGGAAATAATTATATAATAGATTGTGGCAGCATGGCCACCCTCCATTCCATCACCCCCCATACATGTAGCACCGGGGACCAATGTTGTCCATTCCAATGGCTAGAGCAGTCATCCACACCCACATAGAACATTACAGGCCTTGAAATGTCTAGGAATCCCGTTTTGGTGTTTTTGGGCCACCTTGGGTCTCAATAACTAAAGAAGAATAATATTTATAAAAAAAATTAGAATGTTTCAAAAAACTTATAGGGAATTTATGAATTAAAAAAATTTCCTTTAAAATTAGATTATGTTATTTTAATTCATATTAAAGTTACCTCATGTAAAATATATTATGAATTTAATTTAATTACACATATATTTTTTGCATTAAATGATCGTGATAATTGATCAGTTATTGTAGGATTACAATTTAATTCAATTTATTTAATTATTATAATCCATGTGTTATTGATAATAATTAATTCAAAATGATAGTCTGCACATCATATTCCTCTATCATTATAAATATTAGGTCTTACATGTTCAAAATAAAAGTTATTAATTTGTATTTCATAGTCATGAATTCCACTCATTTGTAACATACATGTATAATGATTAATGTGAGATCATATAGAGACCATGCCATTATGTGGTGATGTTACAAATCAGACATGGATGGATGTTGTGAAAAGACTGAGTAAAGACTTAGATAATAACCCATAGGTTCACATTTGATCCATTAATGTATATTGTATCATAAAATATTAAATTATAAATATTATTCGTTATATTTATTAATTTTTTATTCACAAAGTATTAGTTTTTCAATGCTCATATTTACACGATCCCATAAAATAATAAATGGGCACACATAGGTAAAAGGAATTAAGGAATCACGAATGTTTTTCCCTTTTATGGATTGTTATAGTTACATTAAAATCATATAGTATAGGAATATTAAATAAAAAATTATTTCATTCACTGTGAAATGAAAAATCCTCCAAGATATACAATTTTAAAATTACATTCATCACATAAGTCCGGGAAAAAATGGGTGTATGAGGTACTTATTAGCTTTTGATGATGTAACATCATAATACAATAGAATTCTCATGAGAGTTAAGAGGTGACTTAATTAATGTTTCAAATAAAGAAATATCCAATTCTATCCTTTTTAATCTTTAGAGGGAATATGTTGAGTAAATCATGTTTAAGATTCCATGATTTTGGGATTTCAAACAACACATTTAGGATTCATGAATCAATGTAATCGGCTCATCAAAACCCTAGATTTAAACTCTTTGATTTTTGCAATAGCCATATATTATACTATAAGAATAGTATTCAAGTACCCTTACCACTAACATACTCATTCAACTTGGTATTTTGAGTTTAGTTATGAGTGATACATTGATTCGATAAAATAACATGAGACATTTAATTATTTCATTAGATGATAATGTCAAATGAGTAATCCAGATAATGTACTAGTCTCATATATTTAGTGTTTGGAGAGAAATAGAAATAATACCCACATGTTCAATAATAATATAGTTGATCCCATTAATAATGAATATTGTGATTAGATATAACTTGAAGAAGATTTATAGGCGCTTACACAAAGATCTACACATAAGGAGAAAGATATCTATGCTAAAATCCCCAATTCCTACTTAGCCTCCTTTGGGATAATGTTTATAAGATAAATAAAAATATTAGAAGAATATGTAAGATACAATAAATGAAAAGTTTTTCATGTTATCTTTTATGTCAACTTAAATAAAGGAAAACCATAAGGAGAATGATGTCTGCAATATGGTCTCTCATTTCCCAGAGTTATATCATGATTTATATAGTAAAGAAAGTTATGAGATATCTAGTGTACTGTATATGTTCAATATTGTATATGGTAACCAGTAAAGAACTCATGTACTAATGATTATTGGATACACTAAGAGAGTTGTGTCCCTCGATTTCAAGTTGAATCAAGAAATGGGTAAAAATATTTTCCTTGTGCCTTTACCACCATCCTCATCAAATTTTATTTGTTAACTATAAAAATAATAACAAAAGAAATTCCCTCCTAATACTATTTGATTTAGTTCATCAAAAAAATAAGGATATAAATAATATGAACTCGCTAGTCCTTATAGTGATCATGATGGTTTATGCCAAAGCTATGGCATCAAAGGCTTAACCTAATCCAAATACACCAATTCACCACCCGTTCAAGAAGAAAATTATATAGAATGAGAGAAATGGGTAGTAATATATTGACATTGTTTTAAGATTGTAATACGTTGAATTATATTAATAAAAATTTTCAGAGTTATGTGCTGATATTGGGCATGATTTTATTGCCAAGTGAGACCAAAATTAAACTTATAAAAAATATTAAAAATATTTTATTTCATGCACACCTATTTTTTAGAAATAATATAATATATCCTAAAATTGAGTATTGAATAAAATATCTATTTCCATAGTTGAATCCAAAATGTGGGGCTTACCCAAGGCAAGAACAAAAGTGTCCTAAAATCAGAAATTTAGATGAGTTATCCATCAGAATCCCCATTTGAATTAAAATAAATTATTGATTGATCTATTTTAATTTAAATCACCTAAATATAGTCATATAAATATATGTAACTATAAAATTTTTCTATGTTTAGTCTCATAATCCTTGGGACATCGAGAGTATTATTCTACATTTTAGTATTTGAAACTCATGATCAGATGACAAACAACAACAAGATCAAGCTGAATTGAGGCACAACGAACACAATAGAAGCTCCACATCATTAGAAACTCCATTCATAATCAATGATCTATCCAAATATAAGAAGTTAATATGTTTTTTAGATTTATGTCCTTTTGAATTAATCAAGCATATGTTAATTAATTGTTTTAGTTTCTATCATTTTACACCCTTCCCATAAGCACAAAAAATTCATTATTTTTTATTTTATCCATTGAAACAACTTTATGCATTGTTATGACCCCATTTTTTGGTCATTTTTTAGGAATTTCTAGGCATTAGAGGATTCAATTAATTATTGTTCCTTTCCTATCTCCATTTATCAAGTTCATCATAGTTTTATGGATTACATACAGATCAAGGTATGATTTTGGAATTGGATGATATGACTGTATTTCAGGAATCCAATGAGGTAGTGGGTTGGTCCATGAGGAAGGAGCAGCAAGAGGGAATAATGGTGGAGAACTGAATTCTAATTTTGATCCAAAGGAGACACAAAATTGATGATTTAAGGAATTTTCCACTAATTATGGGTGTTCAAACAGTGGGAATCATAATATCAAGTCCAGATATAGAGACCACCTAAGGATTTCAATGAATTATTTGAAAAAAAATGTTACAACATGTAGTCTAAAAAATAATATGTAGTCCCCTAGACTTTTTGGCTTGGGGTTCTGGGTGATTTAAGTATCATATTCCATGTTGAAAACCAATACACAGTGTGGCCTAGTGTTGGAATCCTTAAATATACTACGAGAGAACATGGACACAGAAATGTCCAAAAAACTACATATACTTGAACACCACCATATAAACAGACATGACTAGGATTACACAGGTAGTCCTAGGGTGGCCAAGAAATGACGTGTTATACCCATACATACAATGTATTAATTTGTGTAATGTGAGCCTCAGGCTAGTGAGTAAAGTATAAGAATATGTTTGGATCCACACACTATATGGACCCCTTACACACTGTGCACCACTTTAACATTTGGTACCTCTTCTATCTCCTTCATTTATACTTGTATTTATGGCATGTGAGTAGAATATATTGAGTGTATTTTCTTATAAAAAGTTATGGAAGACGTTTTGGTGTCATTTATGACATGATAGAAGATGTTCCAAACATGATGATGACAACACTAGTGATTGGTAAGGATCATTAGAGAGTTTACTAGATTGAATATACCCATCCTTTACCTTGGAATGGGTTCCCTATACACCTATATTTAATCAGTGGTACCCCATTGATGGAAGAGGGTAAATGTTCTCTATATACTGATTGGTACCCCTGATGGACTAGGGAATTATTTCACTATCTATCGAGTGGTACCACTCAAATGTACTAGGGAATGGGTCCTCATCTTTTGAGTGGTATCCCCTGATGGGCTATGGCTTGTGTCCTCTATCTACTTAGTGCTACCCTGAATGAAATATAGTGAATTCTACTATAAACTTAGTGTTAACCCCTTAACATACTAGGGAATGAGTCCTCTATATAATATGTTGTAACCCCATGATAGACTAGGGTGTAGGACCTATATCGACTAAGTGGTACCCCCTGATCAACTAGTTTGAGGATCCTCAATCTGCTAGTTGGTACCCATCGAGATACTAGAGTACATGTCCTATATCTACTAAGTGGTAACCCAGTAAAATACTAGCATATGGTTCCTCAAATTATATATTATCCCCCTTTGAATTTGGGTCATAGTGGTGAGTTGTGAGTCCTTAAAAAGGTTTATTCTAAGGAAATTCACATGTGATGTTGGGAATAAATGAATAATATTTGGAAATATTGGAAGAAACCTTCTTGATATAGGAGCTATGAGATGGTTAAAACCATTTTCTATATTTTGGGTTTCTTATATAAGCACATATATCTTTTTTGTTGGGTTATATACCTTATTTGTTTGGGATGAGATGAATATATCCATAGTGTATTTTATTTTCTAACTTTGATTATCAAGATTTTTGACTATATATGTATATACTTGCCCCATCATGGGATTTTCTGACAAATGTCCTTGATTATGTATATGATATAAATATTGGAAGTGTTTTTAGAGAAGTGTTGAGATACCTGGATTAATTTGATCATGTATGGTCGCCATGACGTGGAGATCTGGAACTAGGATCTCTCAAAATTTATTTTCTAATTGTTTTTGGGTTATTAGATCTATTTTATTCAAGAATTTACATTGACCTTTAATTCTAATATTTAACTGTTTAACATTATATTATTCCCTAGTGGTTGTTATAAGCATATTTATCACTCATGATGTAACAATATTTTATTAATATGTTTATTTATTTATGCATGGAGATGATTGGGTTCCTATTTATTAGTACATTATGAAATGGAGTCCAATTTTTTTTATGAATTTATAAACTATTAACCATTCCCTAGACAATGGATGTGAGATTATGGTGGTTGTGGAACAACCATCTATCATCCAAGCGCGCCCTGGTTGGTTGGACCATGATAGATTGCATCGAAGGATTTTATACCTTATGATGGTGTTTTGAATAATTTTCCCATATATGATTTTTTTTTAAATTTATGGAAAAAATGTAAAATTTTTTGAGTATGTATTTAAGGCCAAAGAACCTAATATTGGTGTGGTGTCCCACAAATGCATTCACCTAGACTGTGACTACATTCATGTCAATTCGACATACTGAGACATTGTTAACAGGGAACATTGGTACACACATCATAAAGGATGGAGTCCTCATATTTTTTTCTGTACATCTATTTATATATACATGCTCATATGACCATGGTATGTCTTGATTAAATTTTTATTATTCTCCTACATAGACCACCATACATGTGACTTTTTTATGATTGTGATGATGATTCAATGTGATATGAGGCCTTTGTTTTTGGGCCATAACTTGAGATCATTCTTCTATGTGGGAATGTAGAAGGACCCCCACATGTTGATAAGTAGAATATACTAGAATAGTATGTTTTAGATGTATGAAGGCATGAAACACTCCACAAGTTTGAGCATCAGAGGCCCATGTGGTTTCATTATGATCCAGAAACCCAAGAAGTGGAGGATACGGTTCATTCGGTGAACTAAGTTTTTGGGGTTGTGTAGACCCCAATTGATCATATGGTTAAGTGAGAATACATCATTTTTCATGGAGGATCTAGGTGTATGTTGAGTTTATTCATGCATATTCATGGTCAACCGACACACTTATGGTCTGAGTTCTAAGAGATATTTATGGTGGAGTATGACCCATAGTTCTTGTGATAGGTTTGATTTTGAGTTCTATTTGAGCTATATTAGGGTGGTATGATAGATTTAGAATATACTAAGAGTCTCACTAACCATACACAGTACTCCATAAACAGGATTCAAGATGGTTACTTTTGGGAGCAGACATTTGAGAAGGGTCTTCATTGAGACATTTGTGCATGTGTGGTACCCATATGAATTTAAACACATACTCGAGTTCTAGATTGGGAACTGGTGAAAGAAAATTTCAGAACATAGGGACACCATGGAGTTCAGTAAGGTCCTGGGCATCATGGGAATGAGTCATCTTCAACTGTTGGGAAAAAATACCTCAAGGCATCATTGATGCATTTTTGAGGTGATTGTGTTTGTTAACAAAGTGGGATTCCATTTTTGTTTATTAACAAAGAAGACCATGATGTATGAGTGTGTTGATAAAGGGGGTTTACACGGTGATTTTTTGGGTTCAAAGGATTCTTTCAACAATCTATTATTGATTGAAGACCCTCGAAAAAGGAATGGATGATCTGGAAAAGGTAGGTGCGTAAAAAATTAGAGTTGTGTACGAAAAATAATGTTTTGTGAGAAAAATCAGCGTGGTGCACAAAAATATAGTGGGGCATGAAAAATCAACGTGGTGTGCAAAATATCAGCGTGGTGCGTAGAAAAATAACGTTTTGCGTGAAATATTTGCGTGGTGTGTACAAAAGGAATGTGGTGCATGAAATATTTGCATGGTTCACACAAATGGAAAGTGGTGTGTGAAATATTTGTGGGATGTGTGAAATAGAGGGATAAAGTTTTTCATGCAAGAGGTGTTTCGAGGTCCGAAGCATGAAAATTGGGAAAGGCCTGAGGTGTGTGAAATATTGGATTCGTCCACGAAAAATGGTGTTGTGCAGAAGATGAGTTTTTCGCGCTCGAAAATAATTACGCGCTCAAGAAGGGTTTTTCACGCAAGGTCGATTTTTCCTATAAATATGAAGTGAACCCCTTCATTCGGTGTAGCCTAAGACATAGAGATTATCCGAGCTATAGCGTGCAAAATTGGAGTGCACAAGTGAGTTGTGAAAAAATTAGACTGTTGCGTGAAAAGTGAATTTCATGCAAAGTAGATAATTACGCACAAGGTAGTGTGGATTCTACATGTATAATATGTTGCGTGTAAAATAATTTCCTGTGCGTAAAATGGGTGTTGCGAGTAAAAGGGGTGTTGGGCGAAAAGTGAATTTTGAGCAAAATTAGCGAATTACACAAAAGGTAGTATAGAGGCTTCACAAAAATTAATAGGTTGAACGAAAAATAAGTGGCTACATGTAAAATAAGGTGTTTCACAGAAATTGTATTTTGCGCAAGTCAAGGTAATTCTACACAAGGTGCAGTAAGGGATGCGTGTAAAAATTGCAGTTTCTTAGCGCACCCGGTGTAAAGTAAGATTCATCTACGGGTGAAAGTTGGACATCAACAGAGCATTTATCAATAGTTATGAATTCAGATTTCATTAGAGATAATTAAGAGACCTACAGGTCTATAAATTTTGAGTGGATCTTCTGAAGAAGAAGTGAGCACACTTTAGTTGAGAGAGCAATGAGCTTTCATTTTGTGAGTGGTTGTAAACCAAGAGGGATAGTGAGTCCGCTCTGAACTTGTAAACAGCAGTGCGCTTATAGTGGAATTGGTACATCGACACACTGCAGATGTATACTCCTTGGACGTAACCTAGTGAGGGTGAACCAAGTAAAAAGTGATGTGTCCTGTGCATGCTTTAAGGTTTGTTCATATACTACATTGGGAAGGAGAGAGAAGAGGGTTTTGTATAACACCAAAACAAGATCAAAAGGGGCAGTCGTTTCAATCTGTCATACCCTGATTCACCCCCTCCTAGGGTATCTATCCTAGTGGACCTAACAATTGGTATCAAAGGAAGGTTAATATCAGTTTTTCTCTCTCAAATGGAGGTAAATAATCATAAAGGGATTCTGATCATCGACAGGAACAATTTACAACTATTGAAGAATCGGATGAAACACTACTTCTGATCATTAGGAATGGATGTTTTCATAGCTGCAATGCATGGCATAAAAATTGATATTAATAGTGGTGCATTATCATAAGCTGAGCATAGAGATTTGGATGTTGATTCCAAAGGAATTAATGGCTTGGGGGGAGCTCTATCCAATCCTATCTATACAAAGTTGATGTCATGGAAAATTTCGCATGCCATGTGAGAAATGCTACTAAATATATATGAAAGGGTTACAAAGGTTAGAGAGGGAAAACTGCAAGTGTTGTGGAACAAGTATGAAGATCGTAGAATGAACCCAAATGAGTCTATTGATACATTCTTTGACAAGGTTAATGTTGTTGTGGAAGACATGTGAGGTCTTGGAGAATTATTGAAGACATAAATATTGTGAAGCGCATCTTGAGAAAACTTCCATCTTGGTTCCATTCGAATATTTCAGTTTTGGAAGATAAATAACTGAAAGAGCTGACATTGGATAACCTGCACATCACCCTCGTTTCATATGAAATGAGAAATAGTGATAACAATGCTGTGGAAAAGGGGAAATCCAAATATGTGGCATTTAATTCCATGATGAAGATCACCATTAAAGACTCTCAGGAAGAAGAAGATACAAATAAGTTGATGTCATTCCTCTCCTCAAACCTTCAAAGAGGAAAAGGAATGTTTAAATGGAATCTTTCACTTGCTTGTTTTCAATGTGGAAAGGTTGGACATCTTGCAGCAAGGTGGCCTAAAAAGTTCCAAGAGGATGATGATGTCGATGAAATCAAAATTTCCAAGAAGAAGTCTCGAACCTATGGGAAAGTCAAGAAACAGTTCAAGAGAAATTTCATTAAGAAGAAGAACTTTATTTCAAAATAATATGAAAGTTCAGATGAGTCTGAGGTTGAGGAGGTTGAAGAGATAGAGAACTGTATAAATCATGGAGAAAAATATATGGTGGTAGTTATCGGTAGTTCTCAAAATAAGAATGAAACCGAAGCTAATGAAGAAGAAGAAGAAGTTGAGGGAAGAGTTGATATGAAAGCTGAGTTAGAGGATTCTCTTGAGGAGAGAGATGTTTGGAGAGCCAAAACAAATAAATCCAACAAAGTTGTTCATGACTCCAAACTCTATATGCAGTCACAAGAAGAAGAGAAGTCTGAGTTGATGGAAGAAATTGAGAAACTCAAGTCATCAACACTAGAGGACTCAGAATCAATTAGTGAGTACAAAATAAAAAATTGATGAAAATAAATGTGAGATTGATAGCTTTAATATCACAAGGAAGGATCAAATAAATCATATTGAAGAACATGAATGAGAATTTGTCAGTTTGTAGAAAAAGGTTAAAGATCAAGAAAAACACTTGACTCCTGTTGGGCCATCAGGAAAGGAGATCACTTAGAAAACCAAGATGCTGAAAGTGGAGAATAGTGGTTTAGAAGAAAAGAAGCATCAACCATGTTTAGAAGCTAAGATAGATGAGGGGCTTGATCGGAAACAAAAAGCTGTGAAAATTGAGGTCAGACCACAAACACCCACTCTGAGATTGAAGGATGATTTGGGCACAAGGCAGAATTAGAATATTCAGAGATCCCACGGGGAAACTCACAATGTAGAAGTCAAAAAAAAGGAATGAACCTCATATCAGGTGTTATTGTTGTGGAAATATGGGACATTTATAGTATGTGTGTCTTATAGCCAAGAGATATCGAAGTGCACTAGAACAAAGGTGGAAGCCAAACAGAGAATGGTTCTCCAGAACATATTTCAAAGGACACTGTTTTTGGTGCGGTGGATTTTGGCACATGGCTAGGTATTGTACTTCGACCATACAAAGGAATGTGCTAAAGGAGAATCAAAATGTTCGCAAGTAGCAGATCAATGAACCAACATGTGAGTTGAAAATGAAACACAAATTTGTAGCTTTGCATGATGAAGCTGGTCCATCATACTCTGAAAAAGATTAGAAGTCTCATTCCATGTCAAGTATGATGGAAAAAATATGGACCAAGAAGAAAAAGGATGAGAATGCAGTGGTGGTAAAAATTGCCCTTAAAGCATCAGATCACTCTGGTCTGTGGATCCTTGACAGCAGTTTCACATCTCACATGATAGTTAATAAGGATCTTGTTATAGGAATAAAATACGATAAAGAAGGAGTTTTCAAGTTTGGAAATTATGAAGGCTTGAATATAATTGTCTCAAGAAAGGCCATGTTTGGGGGAAAAGAGATGAGACGTGCTGATGTCTTAGTATTAGAAAGCCTCTGTCATAATATGATCAGGGTCAGTCAACTATGTGACTCAGGACATTCTATAAGGTTTACTAAGAAGGTGTGTATCGTCAAAGGAAGAGATAGGTCAATAGTTCTATAGGGAAAAAGGATAGAGGGAAATCTATACATGGTAAGTGAAGAAGAAGATATGTGCTTTATGTCTAGAGTGGAAGAAAACAAGTTGTGGCATAAATGACTTGGTCATCTATGTCAACCATGCTTGGAAGATTTGGTAAAGTGTGATGTAGAAAGAGACCTTCCTAAGATATCATGTGATCATACTCATAGGTGCGATGCATGCCAAAAAATTAAGCTCATCATAAAGACATATAAAGAAAAGGAAAAGAAGTCAGAAATAGTGCTCGAATTGGTGTATGTTGATGTATGTGGGCCTATCACACCAAGAGAAATTGATGGAAAGAGGTACTATGTTCTTTTCATTGATGAATATAGAATAATAGAATGGGTATTTTTTATTTCCCATAAGTCCAATGTGTTCATCTACTTAAAAAGTTATTGAAGGGAGTGCGAAAGGATTCTTGGATAGAAAACTCTAATGTTTCGTATCGATAATGGTACATAATTCACAAATAGTAAAGAGGAAGACTATCATGAGAAACACAGGATACGACATCAAGTTTCCTAAATAGAACTCCAAAACAGAATAGAGTGGTTGAAAGGATTAATTGGATCATCAACAACATGTCCAGAACGATGCTCATAGAAAAAGAATTACCAGATAAATTTCGGAAAGAAAAAGTTTTGACATCGATCTACATTTTTAACAGGGCTCTATTATGTCCGAAGGAAGGAAAGACTCTGTATGAGATATGGTATGGAAAGAATCCAACAGTGAAATAATTTTGAATATTTGGAAGTAAGTGCTTCATCATCAACAAGGAGAAACATAGAAAATTTGAGTCGCGTGGAGATGTGGGGACATCCATAGCTACTTTGGAGAAATAAAATCATACAAATGCTTTAACCAAAGGCTGGGAAAATTAGTTGAGAGCAATGATGTCACTGTTGTAGAGAATGAAGAGAGTATTCAATAACACAGTGAAAAATTTCCAGATAAAAGTGATGAGGAGGAAAGTAACATAGGAGGAGCAGAAGTGGCTGATGCTGATTCAGAAGAAGATACTGATGATGAGCATGTAGAAGAAAAATATGTATCTACACAGAAGCCAAGGAATCAAGATGAAATTGACAGTCAAAATATCATTGGCGATCAATCAACTCCAGTTCAGACAATAAGAATGAAGTCATTGTATCAGATATAGTTATTATCTTAGGAAGAGCCAAAATGCTTTGCTGATGCAGCAGAAGATGAAAACTAGGTTCCAGACATGAATGAAGAGCTAGATCATATTGAGAAGAATCAGATGTGGGATATTGTTTCGAGGCTAGCACATAAGAATGTCATTTGGACTAAATGGGTCTATCGCAACAAGATTAATGAAGATGGCACAATGATTCAGAACAAAGCACGACTAGTGTGCAAGGGATACTCCAAGATAGAGGGAATGGGTGTTGATGATACATTTTCACCGATTGCGAGACTAGAGACAATCAGATTATTCCCAGCCATTGCAGTGCAATGGCAGCTCAATGTTTTCTAGATGGACTTCAAATCTTCATTTTTTGAATGGGGTTCTAGAGGAAGAGGTGTATATTGAGAAACCAGATGATTTTCTCATTCATGAGGATGAGAACAAGGTTTTCAGAATGAAGACAACATTGTATGGGCAGAAACAAGCACTAAGAGCATGGTACTCAAGGATTTATTACTACTTGAAGAATCTTGGTTTCCAGCATGTGGGAGCTGATTAAAAACTCTATTTCAACAACAACAGTAATCAAAGGATGATGGTCTTGGTTTATGTCGATGACATAATATTTGGCGGATCAGATGAATCTCAGTGTAGACAATTTTCAAATTTCATGAAAAGTGAGTTTGAAATGTCAATGATTGGAGAGCCAACATTTTTCCTTGGTCTACAGGTGACATAAGGATGGAATGGAACATTCATTTATATATACAAATATGCCAAGGAGGTTTTGAAAAGATATAGAATGGAAAATTAAAAGGAGATAAAGACTCTGGTTTCTACCTAGTTGAAATTATAAAAAGATGATAATGGCAAGGAAGTTAATATCATAGAATATAGGAAGATTATAGAGAGTTTACTATTCCTGAGAGTGACAAGACCTGATATTGTTTTCGCCACCTGCCAAGAATCACGATATCCAAGAAATCACAAGGAAAGCCACATGCTTGCAGTGAAAAGAATACATAGGTATACCAAGGGAACGTTGGAATTCAGCTTGATGTATAATGGAAAATCTCATACAGAGTTATTGGGATATACTATTGTAGATTGGGCCGGTTCAGCAGATGATAGGAAATCAATGTCAGGATGTACATTCTATCTTGGTGGACTATGTATTTCTTGGCTAAGAAAAAAGCAAGATTTCATTTCATTAAGCACCGCATAAGACGAGTATATTAAGGACACTCAAGCATGCACACATTTATTGGGGATGAAGCAGTAACTTGATGATATGGGAGTTAATGTGATGTCTCCGATTAGAATCCAGTGCAATAACTCAAGTTCTATCAGTCTTAGCAAAAATCTAGTCCATCACTCAAGGACAAAGAACAATAAGATAATGTATAATTTTATCAAGGAGAAGGTTGGGCATGGAATCGTGAAGTTGGAGTATGTGCCTATAGAACTACAGGTTGAAGAAATTATGACGAAGGCCTTACCCAAGGAAGCTTTTGAGAGGCATCGACTAGCTCTGGGAGTCCAGTCGACTCCCCGCACATTAAAAAGTGTGGATGTGGGACCCACTTCCTCTCCCTGAGGTATGGTGTGTTTTTCTCTACTGGGCTAATCTGTGTTCTTTCCAATGTTTCATACCACAAAGGAATGACTTTTGGGTTCATTGATCAAGGGAGATAAATAGTGACTCCTAAATGGGGAGAAACTGTGTCTAAGTAAGGGAGAAAATGTCTTAATCAAAGACATAGAGAGAAACAGACAAGTGGAGCAATGAGATCAGGGGAGTTGAAAGGATGAAGAGGAGTTGAAGCTATAAGCAGATAGGGAGAGTTTTAAAATCTGACGATGCTAGAAGTGATCGATCAAAGAATTGATATCGCGAGATGACAGCTACAAATCATGATAAAAGCAGAAGAGTGATAGTGAAAGATGGTTTACAGTGATCCAAAATTGGTATTAGTTTTGAAATTATTATCAATTTGGTATAAAAAATTGGTGTTAGAAATGATGTGTTTTATTGATGAACTTTTCATTTACTCTTTTTTCTCATGTTGAGGATTTCTCATGTGGGCTAAGAGTACGTGTTAAGTAAATCCTTGAATTCTATCATAATCGCAAGAGGCGAATGGTGGTAGCCGTTGGAAGGAGCTTTAATGAGGTATCAAGTGCAAAGAATCATTTTGAAAAGAGTTGTCAGTAAACCCAAAGGGGAATATTGTTGGGAAAAATCCCTCAAGGCATCATTGAAGTATTTTTGATGTGATTGTGTTTGTTGAAAAAGTGGGCCTCCATGTTGTGTTTGTTGACAAAGAAGAACATGACGTATGAGTGTGTTGATAAAGGGGGTTTACATGGTGATTTTTTGGGTTCAAAGGATGCTTTTAACAATCCATGATTGATTGAAGAACCTGGACAAAAGAATGGATGATCTGGAGGCAGTACAAAAAGACCAGATACAAGGTGGCGTCATTTTCCATTATTTGACATATTTTTGGGCCTGAAAATCGGAAAATGGAGAGATGTGTTTTTGGAAAAGGGAGGTGTGTAAAAAATTTGAGTGGTGCATGAAAAATATAGTGCTGCGTAAAAAATAAGCTTGGTGTGTGAAATATCAGCACGTTACATGGAAAAATAAAGTGTTGCATGAAATATTTTCATGGTGAGCGCAAAAGGAATGTGGTGCGCGAAATATTTGCATGGTGTGTGCTAATAGAAAGTAGTGCGTGATATATTTTCCGGATGCATGAAATTGAGGGGTGAATTTTTTCGGGCAATAGGTTTTTCAAGGTCCGAAGATAAAAAATTGGCAAACGCATGAGGTGTGCGAAATATTGGAGCCATACGTGAAAAATTATGTTGCGCGGAAGATGGGTTTTTCGCGCTTGAAAATAATTATGTAATCAAGAAGTTTTTTTCATGCAGGGTTGATTTTTCCTATAAATATGAAGTGACCCCCTTAATTTTGTGTAGCATATGACTTAGAGATTGACCGAGCTCTGGTGCGTGAAATTGGAGTGCACAAGTGAGTAGCGCGAAAAGAAGACTATTGCGCGAAAAGTGAATTTCGCACAAAAGCAAAGAATTACGTGAAAGGCAGTGTAGATGATGTGCATAAATGTTTTTGCGTGTAAAATAATTTGTTTCGCGATAATGGAGTGTTGCGGATAAAAGGGGTGTTGAGCAAAAAGTGAATTTCACGCAAAAGCAGCGAATTACTCGTAAGGTAGTATAGAGGCTGTCTGAAAAAGATGAGGATGCGCGAAAATAAGTTGGTAGCACGTAAAAGAATGTGTTGTGCGAAAATTGTATTTTGCGCAATTCAGGGGAATTTTTTGCAATGTGGAGTTAGGGATACGCGTAAAAATTGCAGTTTCCTGGTACGCCCGGTGCAAAGTGAGATTCATCTACAGGTGAAAGTTGGACATCAACAGGGCATCTATCAACAGTTAAGGATGAAGATTTAATTAGAGATAATGAAGTGACCTAAAGGTATATAAACTGTGATTGGATATTCTATAGAAGTAGTGATCACACTTTAGTTGAGAGAGTAATGAGCTTTCATTTTGTGAGTGGTTGTAAACTAGGAGGGACAGTGAGTCTGCTCTGAACATGAAAATAGCAATGCACTTATAGTGAATTGGTACATTGGAATACTGTCGGTGTATGATCCTTGGACGTATCCCAGTGTGGGTGAACCAATTAAAAATCTATATGTCCTGTGCATGCTTTAATGTTTTTTCATACTCTGCATCGGGAAGGAGAGAGAAGAGGGTTTTGTCTAACCCCAATACAAGAGCAAAAGGGGAAGTCATTTTAACCTGTCATACCCTGATTCACCCCCCTCTCAGGGTATCTAGCCTAGTGGACCTAACAACTGGTCTTAGAAATGATGTGTTTCACTGATGAAATTTTCATTTACTCTTGTTTCTCTTTTCAAGATTTTCTCATGTGGGCTTAGAGTACTTTTTAAGTGAATCCTTGCACGCTATCTGAATCATAAGAGGCGAATGGTGGTAGCGGCTGGAAAGATATTTAATGAGTAATCAAGTGCAGAGAATCTTTGTGAAAAGAGTTGTCAACAAACCCAAATGGGGAGATTGTTGGGAAAATATCCCTCAAGGCATCATTGAAGCATTTTTGTGGTGATTGTGTTTGTTGACAAAGTGAGCCTCCATGTTGTGTTTGTTGACAAAGCAGACCATGAAGTATGAGTGTGTGGATAAAAGTGGTTTACATGGTGATTTTTCAGGTTCAAAGTATGCTTTCAACAATACATGATTGATTGAAGAACCTCGACTATGGAATGGGTGATATAGAGGCGGTACAAAAAGATAAAATACAAGGTGGCTCCGTTTTCTAGTGTTTTCCAAATTTTTGGGCCTAAAAATCGAAAAATGGAGAGATGTGTTTTTGGAAAACGAAGGTTCACGAAAAATTTGAGTGGTGCGTGAAAAATAATTTAGTGCGTGAAAAATCAGCTTGGTGCGCAAAAAATATAGTGGCGCATGAAAAATCAACGTGGTGCTCGAAATATCAGCGCGGTGCACGGAAAAATAAAGTGTTGCGTGAAATATTTGTGCGGTGTACGACAAAGGAATTTGGTGCGTGAAATATTTGCATGATGCGTGCAAAAGGAATGTGGTGCATGAAATATTTGAGGGATGCGCAAAATAGAGGGTTGGAGTTTTTCTTACAAGAGGTTTTTTGAGGTCCGAAGCTCGAAAATTTGCAAAGTCATGACGTGTGTGAAATAATGGAGCCGTACACGAAAAATGGTGTTGCGCGGAAGATGGTTTTTTCGTGCTCAAAGAGAATTATGCACTCAAGAAGGGTTTTTCGTGTAGGGTTGATTTTTCCTATAAATATGAAGTGACCCCCCTTCATTAGGTGTAGCTCAAGACTTAGAGATTATCTGAGCTCTGGCACGTGAAATTGGAGTGCACAAGTGTGTGGCATGAAAAGAAGACTATTGTGTGAAATGTGAATTTCATGAAAAAGCATAGAATTACGTGCAATTTAGTGTAGATGTTTCGCATAAAAGCTGTTGTGTGTAAAATAATTTATTGCGTGTAAAAGGGGTGTTGCGCGTAAAAGGGGTGTTGTGCAAAAAGTGAATTTCGTGCAAAAGCAACGAATTATGCGCAAGGCAGTATAAAGGCTGCGCAAAAAAGAAGAGGTTGCGCGAAATAGAAGCAGATGCTTGTAAAAGAATGTGTTGTGCAAAAATTATATTTGTCGCAAGTCAAGGGAATTTCGCGCATGGTGCAGTAAGGGCTACGTGTAAAAATCACAGTTTCCTGGTACGCCCGGTGCAAATTGAGATTCATCTGTGGGTGAAAGTTGGACTTAAACAGAGCATCTATCAACAGTTAAGGATGAAAATTTCATTAGAGTTAATGAAGAGACCTATAGGTCTATAAATTGTGAGTGGATCTCTTGAAGAAGTAGTGAGCACACATCAGTTGAGAGAGCAGTGAACTTTCATTTTGTGAGTGGTTGTAAACTAGAAGGGACAGTGAGTCCACTTTGAAATTGTAAACAAAAGTGTGCATATAGTGGAATTGGTACATTGACACACTATCGGTGTATGCTCCTTTAACGTATCCCTGTGAGGGTGAACCAAGTAAAAATTTCTATGTCCTATGCATTCTTTAAGGTTTGTTCATACTCTGCATTAGGAAGATGAGAGGCGAGAGTTTTTTCTAACACCAAAACAAGATCAAAAGGGGCAGTGGTTTTAATATGTCATACCCCGATTCACCCCCCTCTTAGAGTATCTAGCCTAGTGGACCTGACAACAACATCTTGCTAGCACCATTTATCTAGGTCTCAATGTGTGAGACATCATCCTGACCAGACTTAGGAATGTGTTCATACAACTTATGGAACATGGAGAGAGATATGGAATCCTCGATATTAGATATTTTATGCATGTGAAAGGTTAGATCACATGGATGATTATTTCTTAACTCGGTTTGATGAGGAGGGAAGGTAGATAGTAGACTGATCACCATGGTAGATTCATCACCATGAACATGGATATCTCAGCTTAGGCCAGGCAGGCCACCAATGAGGTAGATCAGATAGAGGATAAAGTTGGAATCTTATAGGAGGAGTTCTTAGTGGGGTAGAAGATATGATATACACCCATATTCACCACTAGGTATCCCAAAAAATGCTCAGAGTGCCAGAAGATGATTTTGTGGGTAGCTAAAAGCTATGGATTCTTATGACCCGGTAGCTCATGCGATGACTAGAGGTATGATGTTAATTTATAATAATGTTCATATAGTACTATTATAAATATGTTTGAGTCATTACATTATATTCTTACTCATTGTTTGAGTACTGAAGATTCTAGTTGAGAATTAATCCAACCATCTTTTCCTTTATGTTCCTACTGGGATTGCTTCTTCAATGTCACTTATATATCCGTAGTGTGAGCCATTTCTTGGTGGATAGATTTTCTTGTTGGACGTCATTAACATCAAGGTGAAAGAAAATTATATAATATTTATTATGGAATGGTTTTCCATGTTTTTATCCTAGATTTATAATCATCATAGAGGAGTTAGATTCATTTAGAATAATGGGATGATATTATCTATTATGGTATGGAGATCTCATAGTGATCCAAGTTGTCCTTGAGGGAATGAAGTAATAACCCATAACACATCAGCCGATGAGTTCTTCCCTTGGCTTAGGGGTCTCTTTATTTGTCTATATTCTTTCAATAATGTAGGATCATAGGGATATTTTCCCTAAGGATGTTTTGAGACTACAATCGAGGTGGGATATAGAGTGTTTCATCGACATTCTTTACAAGACCACTCTAATATATTCAATCAGATATTGGATATCCCCTAAAGAGATCTAAGAGTTAAGGGTTTAGTTGGAGGACCATAGAGAGAATGGTTTTTTAGAATCTGTGTCTCCCCCCTAGGTAGCTCTAGTGTTGTTCATAATAAATAAAGATGATAGATTGTAGCATTGTGTTGGTTATCACTGCCTAAAACAATACATGATAATGAAATAGTAAACATTTCCATGGCTTTATGAAAAATTTGAATAGATTCAATGTGTGATATGGTTATCTAAGATTGATATCTTCTCTTCCTTCAACCAGTTATGTGTTCAAAATGATGATATAGGAAATATGGAATTTTGATGTCCTACGAACACTATGAGATATCGTTGACTCATTTTGGTGAGACTAATTCCCCTGATTAGTTTATCTATATTATAAACCATATCATACAACCAATCATGGAGTGTTTTTTAGTTTTCTTCAATGATGTCATACTCATTTAGTTTCCCTTAGAGGAGGGTCATGTAGATCACATGTGGATAGTCCTACAATAACATTAAGAGCACAATAATTTTATAAATCTTATGAATTTGTAGTTATAGTTCCTCGAGGTTCACATTCTGGTGCATGTCAATTTTTAACATGGATTATCTATAAAAAATCTTAATATTATTCTGTTTCTTTCATCAGATTCTATAATGATATTGTTAGAGGAGAGGATTCTTCTTGCCTTAGTGGGTAACTATTGGAGGTTCATGGAATAATTCTCTTGGATTACATCCTTATTAGATGCTATGATATAGAAAGGGAAGTCATTTATCTCAATTGAGTAGTTCCAGAGAGCCATTGTAGAATTTACACTATGGTTGGTGAGTTCTACTATTTTGAGACTACTAGAGAAGTGCAGGGAGTATATATTATATTAGATTCCTCAAGAGATGGGAATAGATATTTGTTGATTAATTGGTAGAAAGTGATCACATATGGGTCAATTCAGTTGATATACAATGATCATAACTACAAAAAAAATCATAACATAGTGTTGGAAGAAATAGTCTTTGCTCTGATGATATGGAAGCTCTATCATTTAGGATATTGTTCTATTTTTACCTAAAATGCTAGATTCTCAAGTATGTATTCACATAGAGATATCTAAACATTAGACAGAGGTTATGGTTGTTGTTTCTATAGGACTATGATATTGAGATTATCTATACTCCAGAGAAGGGGATCATAATAGATGATTCACTAACTAGGAAGTCGCATTCTTGCATGGTGGAGGAGGCATATGTGCTGTTGGTTTCATTGCATCGGACCTTGATAAAGGTGGAGGCTACCATTTTTATTTAGTCAATGGTATTGAACACCCCTCCTCACTAGCATGTGATAGAGGCTCAGTTGGGAGACATTGACTTGGAAGTCCTACATGACCCGATATCCACATCAGAGTCACCAGATGGATTCTCTATAAGAGGTAAAAATGTCATCCTTTTATAGGGTTGGATGGTGGTTTTAGTCACCATTCTAGAGACGGTGATGCAGGAGTTTCAAACATATTATTTGTCTATACATTCTAGTATAGGGAATATTTATAGACACTATTTGTGATAGATTTTGTGGGCTGACATGCGGTATAATGTTTCCGAGTTCATCTCTTAGTGTCTCTCATTCTTGCCGGTGATGGATGAGAACCAGGTTCTGGATGGTTTATTTCATCCTATTGAAATCCCAACATAGAAATGGAATGACATATCAATGGACTTTGGGATTTTCATCCATGGATAGAGAGAATCTATGATTCCATCAAGGTAATAGTTGATCAACATAGAAATTAATCATACTAAATTTATATCTGGGAGAATAGTTAAATGTATTTCATGGGAAAGTTATATGTTTGGGAGATAGTATTCCTCCATGGTGTTCCCATGAAGATATTCTCCTACTGTGATTCCTGTTTTTTATTATGGTTATAGAAAGGCTTGGAAGAGGCATTCAGGACCTAGTGGAGGAAGAGTTAAACATTTAACCCCCATACAGTTAGGAAGACTGAGTAAAATATCTAGGTTTTGGAGGTTATGCTATGGTCTTACATGTTAGACATTGTAAATAGTTGAAAGGAGCACTTACCCTTGGTGGAGTTTTCATATAATCATAGTTATCACTCTACTAATGGAAAGACACTATTCCATGCATTACATGATAAACCCTACAGATCCACCTAATGTTAGACTATGATTGGTGAAGGATATCTTGTGGGGATAGAAACTGTGTATTTGATGATGAATAAGGTTCAATTAATCCATTAGTGGAAGTGGATATCCTAGAGAAGGATTAAATATTATGTATATGGACATTATAGACCCTTGGTGTTTGAGAAGGGAGACCAAATCTTCCTAGAGTATCCCCATAAAGATGAATGTTGAGATTTAGTTGGGGAAAAAAGCTATCCTTGAGTTTAATCAGACTGTTTGAGATCTTTTTTAGGGTTGGAGTGGTTTCATACCACCTATCATTATAATGATAGTCAGATTCAGTTCATGGAATCTTCTATGTGTCATAGCAGAGTATATATGTGCATGATGCTACACATTTTATTAAATTAGGAGAGATTGGAACCTAGAATAGAGCCAAATTTATAGAGTACCCATTTTAAATCAAGGATCTATAGGATACCTATGTCGACAAATCATTCCATCTGTTTATATATTGTGTCAGCTTGAGAGCATGCTGGATTTTTCTTGGGAGTGGGAGAGCCACATGCATATAGAGTATCCCCACACTTTTTATTTGTTTTTTCTTTCCATATATGAAAAGAATTAAGGATTTTTTTAATATATATACATTATTTTTCCATATAACACTTTGAAATATATTAATTAATATTTTTAGAGACAATTGGTGAGATGGTGTGTGATTCTGAGGTCCAGTTACCACATAATTAATTTTTTTAAATATTATTTATTTTTTATATTACGTGTGATTTTTTTTTTAAATAAAGTAATATATACTAAATGGAGTCTTATATTAGAAATTGGAGACCATGGTTGATTTAATAACTTAGGGATTACCATATGCATATCCTAAAGTTGGTTGACCCCGAACATTTGGATGAGGCAACTATCGACGAGTGGGTTTGAATTAAAATAAATAAATTATTTATTAATTTTTATTAAAAAGATATAATTATAATACTCTAAAAATATGTTACTATAAATGTTTACATTGGTTCAGTTTTATAACACTAGGATTATTGATAGTGAAATTCCACTTTTCTTAATTGGCTAATCAATATCAGATGATGAATGATAAATAGATCATGGTGAATAAAGATGCATTGAATGCAATAGTTCCAATCCATAATTGGAAATAGAGTCATTCCCCAATGATCGATCATAATAAATTTAAGGAGTGTATTCTATTGTATTTTTTTCATTTTTTAATTAAACAATCATGGATTAATGAACTGTTTTATATATGGTGTTTTCCATCCTTCGCATGAGACCTCAAAATTGTTGTTTCTTATTTTATCCAAATTAAACACCATTTTTCATTGTGATATCCATGTTTATGTGATAATTATATAATAATTCATGTATAATAAAGGATTCAATTCATTCGTATGATTTTACCCATTCCTGTCACCATGCTCAACATTGTTGGCCTATGGCGTCCTGGTTTGACATTGACGGGGCATGTTTGAGCAAGATCAAACCCCCAGATTCATTGTGGTAGAATGATTGAAATGTCATTTGATGGATTGAGAATGGATAATTAAATAATGTTGGAATTTAAGAGGTAAAAAACTAGATTATGGATCTAGTGTGGGAGTGGGAGGTTCCACAAGCAATGGTCAGTGTGAGGGCTTCAAGCGAGATAACCATATTCTGATTTATAGCCAATGGAGGCCCATAATCTATGGATAGACTGATTACGTGTGGTCAAATGGTGGGATTCATGACATAAGCATCATATACGGATCTTGGGTGAGTATTTCCATGTATTCGTGGAAACAATTAACTATACACCATGTAGTATAAAAAATATATTGTGTAGTCTCTTTTCAAAAGCAACTAGGGTTTTCAGGTGTGTTAAATTTCAAATGATATGAGGGACACCCACATGTTGTGTGACCCAGTATTAATCACCCAACATCGACTATGGGAGCACATGTACACATACATGGATTAAAACACTTCATGCACTAGAACATGGACAAGTATACAGACACATCCATGATCACATGGGTAATCCCATGGTGGATGAGACACACCATGCATTATATGTACATATCGTGTAGTACTGTGTGGCCAGTGATTGTTATACTATTGAAGAAACGTCTAGGTAGAGGATTGGGTCCACTAGTTGTGTTAACCCCTTACACACTATGATACTCTTTATAAATTTATAATTTTAATATATATTTAATTTTTTTATGAGTTTGGCCAATGAGTATCCTATATTGAGTGTTTTTCTATGTTAAATTTTATATTGTGTAACACACTGAGTTTTTATGTACTTTTTTTTGAAATAAACTAAATTTATTTATTTATTTATTTATAGGGTACACTAATTAAATCTTGTTTTATATTATACACTAATTTAATATTTCACTACACACATCACCAACATAACTTAGGTTACACATAAAAATATGATTCTATCAAATAAATTATTATTTTTATAATATTTTAAATGAGTTACTAAAAATCTATTTTTAATAAATAGTAACAAGAATAGAAATAAATTTTTTTTAAATATCATTTTTAATGTTTTTACATAAATAAATCTTATTGATAATAAAATCCATATTTATGTTAATGACTATAGGTTTTGAAAAGTTTAATTTTTCCAAAAAAAATATTTTTAAGTCATAAAGATAACAAAAATAAAATTAATTTAAAATAATTTTATATATTTAATTTTATAAAATAATCCTCAATTTTTAATTAATAATTTCATGATTAGCTTAGGGTGAAATTTTAGAATTTTTCTTGATAAACATAATTTTTGGATGAATATTGTAAAATACCAAATTATAAAAGAAAACATCCTTTTCGTCTAATTTTTTGAATATTTAAATTATATATTAATTTTATTTTATACAATAATTAGTTATATTTTACATAAATTAATCCAATTTAGGTCATTATAACCAATTTTACATTGAAATTTGATATAAAAACATTTCAATATTTTGAACTTTTTCAACTTGAAAACTCATTGTTTCATCCCATATATGGGATTAATTTTAAATTATTTTCTCCCACTTATGTGATTATAATTTCAAATAAGGGATACCATATTTTTAAAAATAATAATTTATATTTTCTATTAATTTCAACTTATTTTTTCCAAAAATATTAATGAATTAACTTAAAATTAACTATTATGATAAAGGTGAAAATGTGTTTACTTGGTGGTAAAACATTAAAATAAGGTTAAAATAACCTAAAAACATTTAAAAAATCCATTTTATTGAAATAATTAGACCATATACTACATTGTAACTAATTTATTTATTATTTTAGGCACACAGTGTAATTGATAACTCTCAATAGTGTTTACCATTTTTTATTAATAAAAATGCCACTCCTCCTCCACTATAAAAAAAGCTCAGTCCTACTAACTTATTAATACCTATGAATCCCTTTTTATAATCCAAAATTACCCAAAAATATCCTCAAAACATCCCAAAATTCATACTATAGGCCCCGAATTTGATGAAATCTATCCAAGGAATCTGTTTGGTGGAAACCAAAATGAGTTACCAAAGGAAGAGGTAACATCCTCAAAAAATAACCTTTGTTATAGTCCATTCGAAAACTGATTGATTATATATATTCCATGATTATATAAAAAACAATATCCTAAAAAAACTGATATCTTTTTATGTTAATATTAATACATATACTCACACACTTCAATCAAATGGGATATGAAATCATCATTCATGTTTATGGTGGACCACCACCACGAAAACTGATGTCTTTTGTTCATCCTTTTCCACAATTTAAGGTACATAATAAAAATTTACATTATTTTATTATATATATATATATTATATGATCTATTTATTCTTCTAGAATTATTATATAACATATACCTTCATAGTTTCCTTTTTTTGCGAACACAATGACTTCATTTGGGGAATTGTGTACTACCACCTCCTCAAAACGATGTGAATCCATAATGCTTTACATGGAATTAATTAAGGACGTGTTCAATAAAATAAAAAATTAAATAATAATTCTAATTCAAACATATTATATATATCATGCATTTTTATTCTTTCTTTCAATACAATAATGAAAAGGAAACAATATTCATGCATATGTACGTCCTACCATCTTCATGAACGATGTATTTAATTTTATTTTTCAATATATTATAGATTATCATAAAAAAATATATAATTAATATATATTATCTTGATTTAATGGTTCAGATTATAAATATAATTATATAATTATGAGGACAAAAAATATTACAAATCAAAACACATACAAAAAAAATGCAGTTATTACCTGAAAGGAAACTTTAACATGGAATTTGATAATAAATGGGTAATATAATGTCATAAGTAAATCATATATGGTATGGTATATTTGAATATTTTTATATAATAGATTTAAGATAATAATATATTTATTATAATGGATATATCAATGATTATTTTCTGTGTCAATACATTTGTTAAGGGGATTTCTTTTCACTTGTTATATATATGAGAAACATTCCATATTAACCACTCATTTCATTTTTGTTGTGTATATAAACCCATTTGACATGTTATATAATGAAATTATTTTTTAATGATATTATTATTTTCAATTTATGTTGTTATTTCATTGGGACCATGATTCATAAGTTTCTCAAGTTGTAAGGGGATTTCAAGTCTCTCTTTCATTTTTGGGAGACTTATGCCTTATTCATTACTCATTAATTTTGTGTGTTGTATATACTTAACATAAATTTATTAAATTATTACTATCATTAAATTTATTGGTATTATCATATCCATTTAATATCTCTATTTCATGGGGTTTTATGGTTTAAATGTTATCAAATTGGTATGGTAAATTTTTCTCAATATTATTTCCTTGAGACACGTGATTTCTTATGAACGTATATTATTTAAGTGAGTAGTATATACTTCCATTCCACCGATTATATCATGAATAAATTTTTTATAAATATAATTTAAAATTTATGTAATGTTATTATTTAATGGGAACATTTATTCAAGGATACAACAGAGGTAACTGTTTATTTCTTCATTATCATCATTTTTCAAGATTATTTACGATTATACATAAAATAATGAAATCTTATGATCTAGATCTCTGTAACCCCAATGAAATTTATTATCCTATGGTAATTCATTATATATTAATGTTTTGGGGTTATTTTCCACTCCCAGTTCCTATGGTAATTAAGAAAATATTTTTTTTAAGAAAATCCGAGCATATTTCTCTCTTCGGTCCGGAGTCCATATTATTTAAAAAACATGTTTTCAAAAAATGGTTTGAAAAATGTTTCTAAAATATATTTTATGAAGATATTTATAAAAAAATATAAAAATATTTTCAATGATTAATTTACAAGCTTTAATTGTTATTTTCAATGATTTTTTAAAAAAATTGATTTTTGTTTTAAATGGCATTTTTCAAAAAGAGGGTACATTTTCCTCAAGAAAAGTGTTTAAAATATTTATGAAAATCAAGTTCAATATAAGATTATATAAATTAGTTTAACTCTTCACATTTATGGATATTATACAAGGGTTCCATACATATTCTTTCTCTAAATGTTTTTTGTTTTTATGGAATGATATATAAGTCACCCATTTCACTTCCATGGGTTATATTCTTATCAAACCCACTTTAATTAATCTATTATTATTTGATTAAATTATGTTAAAACCATTCAATATTCAACATGTTATGATATGATGCCATTTTTATAATACCCATTTCATTTCATGGGTTAATTTATGATGAAATTTTATGATTTTTGGCACACATATGTATGATTTCAATATGAGGTGGGTGGGACATATATCTACCTCTTATGCACTATATAAATATTTATATCTCATGAAATTGTAATGGATGGAATGTAGGGTGAAATGGGTTTAGTAAAGTAATTTTATACTAAGATATAATTGGTAGCGAACCTTGAAAACTAATATAGTTTGGGTAGATAAACCATTACACTAAGATGGACTTGTCATTAATCCTCGATTTCATTGGAAATCATTTTTAGATGGCTATGTGTCTACCATAATTTCATGTCGTATTCGTATGATATAATTTTGAGGATTTTTATCTTGATTCTATTATGATTCATGCCATATGAACTGCCAATATTTATTCAATGACTCTTATATATGATATTTCATATGTTGGATATGATCTTCTATTTTCATGATCATGTCCACATACCCTTATTATCCTAATTATGCTTACATATCTCCCTTTTTATACTTAATCAACATCTAAGCTCACTATTTAATCTGTTTCCTTTCCTTGGGTTATAATGATATTTACTATGTTTGTTGTTTCAAATAAGTGTGCTTGTCTTGGAGAACCCAGTGGGATACAATATCCTGAACTTATGTTATAGTGTTTATGTTTCCATGGTTCCAAAGGAAAAAACTAATATTATCTTGGGGTATGTGTTTTTGTAATGTATTATGTATTTCTAAAAATTGATGTAATTATTTGTATGATAAGAAAGGGTCTCTATAGTTGGTATTTTTTGAAAATTTTAGTTAACATTTGGATTCTATAAGGATAAAACATTAGTGAGATCCTTAATAAAATTTCTCTAAGGATAAATCCAAGGATGAGCCTTCTATAGGAAAATGTACATGAATTTTAGCAAAGGATAGAGTGAGTGGGTTCCTATAAATATATAACAAACTAGATACTACATGTTTATGGGGATCTGGAACATATGTACATAATAGTAAAAACACTCAAAACATAGTATTCATCTAGACTCAATTAGTAACTACTACTGTCAATAGGCCTTGCTTCACACCTGGATTGACACACCTGATAGATATTCTTTCTAAATTTACAATATTTTGACATGAAATCATGAATGATTCAAAAATATGTGGTTATGAATGACCTAGGATAAACCTTGGGTGTCATAGTTTAAATATGGTGTAATAATTTAGACATATTAAATGTGATTTTTCAAGAGTATATGGTTTCCCACTATGATCATTGTTTCTTAATCTATGGTTTTGGTTTTATTCAATGGATGTGACCTTAAAGAGACACATTAATGTTGATTGTGATAGAATATTCCATGATTATTCTCCTGAGCACCAAAATTTTATAGGATATTGAATGAAAAACCTCATTTCAATGAACGTACAACTTTCCCAAGCTATGAATTGTAATGATTTCAAAAACGAAAAAGTGATGGAACAACATTATGATGAGTCCGTCATGGGGAAATTCCATATTCATTAAATGGGACTTCTAATCCACTAGTTTCTGAATAATATATCTATACTGCTAAAATGCTATTCTCTATTCTCTAGAGTTAAGATCAAGATAAAGTCATTGTGGATTTTTATCAGTTAGAAGGTGAAGAGAACTCATGGTGGACTCTAATAATAAATAGGAGAAAACAATATGATATTTAATGAATGAATTTTGATGAGTCCAAGAACATATTCACCAATAAGTAAATTCCCTATATTCATTGTAAAAATATATAAAAATAGTTACTTGAGTTAAATCAATGGGAAGTAAAATTATTTGGTTTTTATGAATATAATTTTACAAGACTTCCAAGGTACACATATGGTATTATCATCCAACTGATGAATAAAGTTGATAGATTCTCCAGTGGATTAACACTAAGTCTCAAAATGATATTTATCCATAAATGACATTAGTTCATATGATGATATTGTGCATTGTGAACTCAAGTATTAAATGGAGGTTTGATTTACTTTTCAATCACATGGTTTTTACAAGAAATGTAGGATGGAGATTAATAGAAAATCTTAAAAACATAGAGATAAGAAGATGATATTTACTTTATACTCTAATTGTGGGAAGAAGCATAGAGGAAAATTTCTAAATGGGATTAATTAATTATTTAGGTGTGTATGGGAATATCTTTGTTCATTTAATTACCAATTTCATGGGAAGATGTTAGATGATAATGTGGATAGATATTAATTTGTATAGAATTAACCTCCCCTCCTCATTAATACAAGTGTAAAGAAAATGGAACATATTTTAACTATTTACCAATATCAATATTTATTGATGATGATCGAAATCATATACCTCTTAAACCAATGAAAATGGGGAAATATCCAGAGATCACTACTTTTTATGAGTTTTATAAACAAGATACAGTGAATGGTACACAACACATCTAATCTATAACATCTAATGTTTTATTGGATTATATATCTTCCCACTCTTTCATATCTAAATAATTTACAATGGGTATTAATATTCCACCCAACTAATTATATGTAGAATGAACAATGAAAAACCCTAATGGAACAATGATTTCATTAGTATATGATTCCTCTCTGGTTGATGTTTTCAATAATTTTATACATAAAAATATCGTTATTCTTCCTCTGGTTGAATTTTATGTCATCTTTGTCATGGATTGGAATTATCTGTAGAAATCCCACATATATTTTCATGGAAGAGAAGATATGTTTTATGTTTTGAACTATCCTATGAATTTCAATCAATGTGACGATTTGTATGGACATATTATAGAGATTAAGTCTTCTCTATGGGTCATAATACCCATTTAGAAGCCATGTTTATCTATAATGGTCAGGGATACAGTTGACATAAATGATACGCAAATTGTTCAACTATTTTTAATGTATTTATAGAAGAGTTTCCTAGAGTTCTACCAAAACATGAAGTTTAGTTCTCGATATAACTCATGACTCATTCCATACAAATTTCAACGAATCCATATAGAATGTCCCAAGTTCAGCTGTAGAAATTGATAAATAAACACCATGAAAACATTAATAGGGAATTAATTCACCCATGTGTTTCCCCATGGGGTTCACAAATAATTTTTTTGAAAAGTAAATGTGAATCAATGAGAATATTAATTTATTATTAGGATATGAATAGGTTCAAAATCAAGAAATAGTATCCTATTCAACATATTTCTGACTTTTTTGATGAACGGTACAGATCCCAATACTTTTCTAAGATGTACCTTCATTCTGGATTTCATCAAGCGGGGAAGAATACGGAGGATATACCCAAGACTATATTCCATATAGGGTATGAAATCCATGAATTAATAATGATGACATTGGGTGTTACTAATTCCCCTATTATATTCATGGATTTGATGAATAGATTCATTAGATATTACCTTGAACAATGTTTTTAGTCTTTATAGGTGATATTTTCATCTATTAAATTAGAAAGGAAGAGTGTAAATTCAATATGTTAATTATGCTAAAGACCCTAAGGAGTGATAAATTGAATAAAAAATTTCTATAGTGTGAATATTGTTTTTAAAAGGTCTCATTTTTTGTTCATACAATCACTAAAGAGGTTATTACTATAGATCCATAAAATATGAAACCTATTGAATGTTTTCCCAAACAAACTAAACTGACTAATATCCATAGTTTTAGTAGTTTATCTAGATATTATTGATGGCTTGCAGATAATTTCTCGCAGCTATCTAATCCTATCACCATGTTAACTTGGAAGGGTTCCAGGTTCCACTAGATTAATGAATGTAAAAAATAATTCACGGATCTTAAGATATATATAGTTGGTGTACCTAAGATTAAATCAACCTGTAGTGGATAAGGTTTTTCAATATATAGTGATGCGTATAAAAAGGGATTGAGATGTGTTCTTTTTCATAGTAACATTGATATATCTAATTACTCATTAAAATTGAATATTCATGATAAAAATTACCTAACTCGTGCTTTAGAGTTATCTATGTTATTTTTTAATTAATGATATAGAGGTATTATCTTTATAGAGAAAAGTGTGATATATTTATTGCTCATAAAAGTTCAATGTATATATTCAAACCGAAGGAGTTTTAAATTTTCCAGAGAAGATGGATAGAGTAACTAAAAGATTGTGAATTCTCAATAAATTACTACACTAGGAAATAATATAAGGTGGATGATGTTTTTTTCAAAAGGATCATTCTAGAGTATCCATGAATTGAAGCATATAAGATCCAATATGTCTATATATTCATAGGAGGGATATAAAAATCATTATGTAAGGGGAAAAAACCAATCATAATTTAATATCCTACCAACTATCCCAATTTACATTAATGAGGTTCATAAGGAATATTTAGAGATAGAAAATAAGGTATGAAATTCTATAGATATTATCCTTGATCAGAATGGAATTATAATATTTAGGAATCATGTATGTATTCCATCCAAACTGGATTAGAAAGAGGAGTTAACAAAGGAAGCTAGTAGTTAATCACTCTCTATTCATAACAGAAGTACAAATATGTATAGTGACTTGAATTAATACTTATAGTGGTATGGGATAAATATGAATATCATAGAGTTTGTATCTCTGTACTTGGTATACTAGTAAGTCAACATTGAAAGAAAAAATTATTAGGTAATGTTACATCCATTACAAAAAACATAATCAAAATGAGCGAAAATCATTATGGATTATATCATTTGAGACCCCAAATCCCCTAAAGGTAATTATTATATATTGTTTGTATTCTATCACCTTATAAATTCAAAATATTTTATCACTATTAAAGAAAAATTCTTTATAAATAATATTACAAGGATATACATTAAAGAAGTGGTATAGTTGCATGGAGTACCAAATTCTGTTGTATTTGATCAGGATTCTAGGTTGACCATAATTTTTTTGTCAATTCTTCAACAAAAAATTGGTAGATATTTTTGTACCATAAATGCTTATCATCCATAGATAGATCGTCAATCTAAAATAAAAATTCCAATTCTAGAAGATATGTTGAGATATTATTCTCTAGATTTCAAAGGTTGTTTGGATCAACACCATCCTTTAGTTGAGTTATCATAAAATAATAATATTAACTCAATAATTAATATTTCCCCTTATAAATCCTTCCATGGAATGAAATGTTGAGAGACTACATGATATGATGAAATTTTATAAAAAAATCTATTGGGATATGATATCACTGAAGATATGGAAGAGAAGGTTAAAACTATTCAAAAGAATATCAAAGAATATCAAGGTCAGAAGAATATATATAATTATTATCATCGATGTGATATAGAATTTAAATTTTTTGATAAGGCATTTCTAAGTATATATCCAAGGAATAATGTTGTCATAATCGGAAAGAATAGAAAACTAATCCCAAGGAATATAAATCTCTTTGAGATTCCTAATCATATAAGGATAAAGAATCACCTAGAACTTCCACTGAACCTCTGATGTGTTCCATGTATCTCCCTTGATGAAGTACATACCTAACCCTTCACATGTATTGATCTCTAAGGTCATAATTTCAGAGTATAATATTTCATACAGGGAACAACCAGTTGAAATTATGGATCATACAGAGAAAGTATTATGATTCCAGACCACTCACTTGGTCAATTTTTTTGTATAAATCACATGTGACAGAAAGTTACATGGGAAAATTTGGATATGATGATTTATAATATGCCTCATTTTTTGTATCATAATGATGAATTTTGAGTGAAAATTATTTTTATGCAGGAAGAATGTAACACCGCGGGTTTTTATGAACCATTTTTCTCGAATAAATTAAATTTTTTTGATACATTATGTTTCAATATATTATATTTCAATATTTCTTGATATTATACACCATGATAATTTTTCTCTATATTCACCATTGTACAATCTTGTATTACATGCAACACTGAATTTTTTTTAAATATCATTTTATTAATAGTATTATTTTAAAAAGATAGTTATATAACATCTGGTAATCATAGTAATATGAAGTGTAATAAATAATTTTTAAATATTATTTATAATTGATTGGAAAAAATAAATCATATTGATAATTAAATATATAATTTATTCTAAAGTATATATGTTTTGAAAAATACTATTTTCTTAAAGGAAATGTTATTTATGTTCTTCTATGAACAGTAATAAAAATAATTTTAACCAAAATTTTAAATTAGTGATGATAAAATAAAAATAATTTTTTCTTTCATAAATTCAAAATTTTCTTAACAAGAATTTTTGGTTGATTTCTGAAAACACATTTTTTTGGATGAATAGTAAAAATGGAGAATATTATTTAAAAACTAGGTTTTCATATAATTTATTTATATTGATAAATTATATTCAAATTTGGATTTATAGTATAAAAATTTCAATTTTACGTCAATTAGTTACATTTATTTCATTGGATATAATTTCTCTTTGAAATTTTATTTAAAAATTTTTCAATGTTTTCAACTTTTTAACTTTATAAACACGTTATCTCATCCTGTCTATGGGATTATTTTTAAATTTCATTTTTTAAAATCTATTTTTATAATCTGTATAAATTTAATTAATTTTTTAAATAATAATGATTTATATTTTTTAATAAGTTTAGTTTAATTCTTGTCCATAAATATTTTTGAAGGTAGTTAAAATTAATTACCATGATTAAGGTAAAAACGAGTTTACATAGTGGTTAAAATTTAACTTACGGGGGAACATAACCAAGACACATGTAAGAAGTACATTTTATGACCATATTTCTACAATTAACTCCCTTATATATAAATTTTTTAATTATTAATTTCACACTATGCAATGGATACCTCTCAATAGTGACAACATTTTTATATTTAAAAGAATGCAACTCTTCCTCTCCTATAAAAGGGAGATCACCCAAAATAACTTATTAACACACTTAAATACATTATATCACAATACAAAATCACTTCCAAACATCCCTACCTTCATCATAGGGGCAAAAAATTGGGAACAATCTAATCAAGGAAGCCATTTGGTGAAAACCAAAAGAGTCACCCAACGATGAGGCAACATCCTTCAACAAGAACTTTTGTATTATTTCATTATACACCCATAGAATAATATTATTACATAATAATATAATAAATTAAATATCATAAATATACTAAGATGAATTTATGTAATTTTTTTGACCTACACTCACACACACATCCATCAAATGGGATACCCAATCATCGATCATGTGTACAATGTACTACCACCTCACAAACAGATGTAATTTGTTCTTCCATTGACTCCATTCATTGTTGGTAATACTGATGTAATTTATGTTTTTATATGATATAATTTATATAAATGATTTATTTATGATTTTGAATTATTATATTATAGACACCTTTATAAATTTCATTTTCTAGGTATATGATAACTTCACCTCTGGACATGGGGACTACCTCCTCCTCAAAGCGATGTGATTCATTCTCGCTTAACATAGAGTGTATTAAAAATAGTTTAATAAAAATACATGTCTCATATAAAATAATAATTATAATGTGATGATTATATATATATATATATCATATACTTATCTTATTTCTTTCAACACAATAAGGAAATGCAAATAGCATTAATGCGCACGTATGGACTTCCATCACCATGAAAGGTGTATTCCATTTCCGTTATCTATAATTTGTAAATTTTTATAAATATATATATAAAGAATATATATGATATTAATTTAATGTTTTATATTTTTTATATCATTTTATAAGTATGAGAGCTAAAAATATATCAAATCAAAATAGATGGGGAAAACAAAATAGTTAATACATGGAACGTAACTTTCACATGAAATTATTAACAAAACGCTAATGGAAGGTCATAAGAAAATCATATGTGCTATGATAAAATTGAATTAAGTTCCTTATTATATATATAATAATCTTATATTTATTATAAATGATGTTTTAAAGAGTATGAAGAGATTTAATATATATGGTAATGGAATTCCGTCTCACTTTTTATATCCTTGAGATACATGACATATTCACCACTCATTTATTGAGTGTGGTGTATTAAAATCTCTATGAAATGTTAAATAATGAATTTACATTATTTAATTATATTATTATTTTAAATTGATGATCATTTTTAATGGGGTCATTATACATATGTTATTCATGTAGTAAGGGTATTTCTAGTCTCACTTTTATTTCTGTGAGACATATGCCTTATCCATCACTTGTTTATTTTGTGTGGTGTATATAATTAAAATTAATTTAATAAATTGTTATTATCCTAAAATTTATTGGTCTTTACATATCCATATAATTTCCATGATTTTTTTGGTGTTTTATGGTTCAAAAGTCACCAAATCAGAAAGGTATTTTTTTACAATTTTCCTTCTTTGAGAAACATGTTTTCTGATGCTCATATATTCTTTGATGATATTTATATACATAAATTAGAAATATTATATCATGAATAAAATTTATTTCATGAGTTTTTATGCTTCATGTAATTTTATTCTTTCATGGGGATTTTAATTCAATGTTCAAATGTTTTAAGATCTTATTACTACAATCTCATCATTTATCTGGATTAGTTATAATTATGCTTCCAATGATGAAATATTCCAACCCGTCACTCAATAAATCAAATGAATTTTAGTATTATATAGTAATTTATGATATCATCATTTATTGTTACCATTTTCTACTCATTAGTTCCTAATATAATTAATTAAATGTATTTATGATATTCTTACTTTATTTTTCTATTCTGTCGAGAATTTGATTTATTTGAGATAGCTGATTTATAAAAATGACTTCAAAAATGTTTTTTAATGATCATTTAATATCATTTTTTAGGAAAATGATTTTGATTTTTATAATTACTATTTTTTAAATATTCTATGTTATTTTTTAGGAAAAAGGTTTTATATATGTTTTATATTTTAAAATTCATTTTATAAAGCATAATGCATAGTTTACCCAAGAAATGTTTTAAAAACATTTCTCAGAATTAGGTTCCATTCATGATGAAGTATTTTTGTGCATCTCATTCCTTTATGTAGATATGATCCAAGGGTTCCATTCATATTATTCATATGTATGGTTTATTTTTTAGTGGCATGATGTCTATGAAACCACTTTTTCTTTTATGGGTTATATTATTATGAAACATTCTTTGTTTCATTGGTTATGATTTTATGAAATGATTATGTAACATGTATATTTTCCCTATGTTATTCTATAATAATGTTTTTATGGCACCCATTTCAATTCATGTGTTATGTTATAATGAATGTTTATGATCTTGTGGAACACATATGTATGATTTCTTTATGAGATGGGTGGGAACTATATTTCATTCAAAATTATTGGGTAAGAATTTATATCTCATGAGATAGACAAGGATGGAATGGGGAGAGAACTTGGTTATGTAAAATATTTTATTGTAATATGGTCTTGGGAGTAAACCATGACTACTAAGATGGATTATGGATTGAATAAAATCAATTGATATGGAATTGGAATTAATCCTTGACTACTATGGAAATCATTTATATATGATTTTTTGTCTACCAAAATTCTAGGTCCTGTTCTTATGTTATTCAATCATGGATTTTACTATTTATTCCCTTATGATTCATGCCTTTTGAACTAAAAATTTTTATTTCATGACTATTGTTTATGATATTTGATTTGTAAGGTATGATATACAATTTAAAATAACATGTTCTCACACAATTATTCTCATGAATATTATTACATATTTTATTTATTTACCCTTAATGAACATATAATCTCACCATTTCTTATGTTTCCTTTCTCAAGGATATGAATATATGAATTATTTTTAATGTGTCTTAGAAGTGTTCTACTTTTGGAGAAGATAGTGGGAGATAATATAGATCACTTATTTATCATTTTTTAGGTTTCTATGTTTCTAGAGGAACTAAACTAATACGATAATTTGGAATCTGTTTTATTAATGTATTAATTATTCCACCAAAAATATGCAAAGTATATGTATGAGAAGCGAGGGTTTCTATATGGTGGCCTTCTTAGTGGCCTATGATATATGATAAAAGATTTTATTAGAATGATTCTTCTTTCATGTGGTGTTTGATAGTGGAAATAATGGTTCATAATCATCATAGAGAGATCAAGATTGGAAATCCCCATGGCATACACGAGGTTAGTCCCCTATGATAATCAATTTACTGAATGGAACCACTAAGAGACTAGGGCACCGAGTGGTACCCCCTGATGGACAAGATTGTGGGTCCTCTATCAAAATATTTTTACATTATAATGGACTAGGTTCTAGTCATCTATCTACTGTGTGGTACCCCTCCCCCTTGACAAACTAGGGCATGGGTCCTCTATCTACATAGTTTTCCACACCTGTTGAACTAAAGTGTGGGTATTTTGTATACTGAGTGGTAACCTAGTCCTAAAATACTAGGTCATAAGTCCCTTATCTACACTGTGGTACTCCATGATAGACTTGGGAGAGGTTCATATCTCTATTAGGCGGTACCCCCTTTTGGATTAGGGATATATTACTCTATTTATAAAGTGTTACCCCCTAATGGACTAGGGAATGAGTCCACCATCTAAAGAGTGGCACCCCATTAAAGAAAATGTGAGTAGGTCCTCTACATAGAGATTTTTTCCCTTTGACTGTGTAGTATAATGGTGATTTGTGGGTCCTCCACCTAGTTACTTCTAAAGATATAAACATGATATGTGGTTTATCAGTGATGGGCCCTTGGAACTATTGGAACTCTCATTCCTATGTTAGTTGTTGTCAGATGGAATTCCGCATTATCTATCATATTGCTTCCATATATGAGAATATATATTTTTATTGTTAAATTTTATTTCCCACTTTCTTTTAGGCTAATCTCAGTACTTATATCATGTCCCACAATTCTACCTCTTCATTTTTTGAGGCATCCCACCCAGAATGAATATACTCACCCATAAATGGGGCTTTCCTGCATGTGTTATGTCTTATGCATATGAAATAGAGATTTGAGGTGGTTTCAGAAGGGTTTGGGGAAACAATGATGCATTTTACCAAATATGGTGGCCCGAGCATGGAGATATAGGGCCAATGTATCTAGGATATTATTTTCAAGTTGTTCTCAGGCTGGTAATGAATCTTTTTCCATTAAATTTAGATTTCAATTCTTCATTCATTTTTAACTCCTATAGATTTTTATAGGCATGTTTTTTACTATATATGCTACAATAATTATTATTATTCTTATGTACGTATCCTTGGAAATGATTGGGAACATGTGAAAAGTTATATTAGAAAAACTCCTCCCATTTATGTTATGAAATTTTTAAATTTTTTCTAGCTTTTAAACTATTGAGGTGGGATTAAAGTTGTTTTTTGTTCTCCTTGAGCTGGAGAGTCAGGGCCGGGTTGGTCGGGTAAAGACAATGAGTCCATTTTAATTGTATATGGATTGAAATTCCATATTTATAAGTATTTCATGGTTTGGAGGAAGTATCATTATAATGATTCCACCTTTGGTGTATTTTTTTATTTACATCAATATATAATTATCTAAAAGTTTCATATTTTAGATAACAGGTTGATCCCACATTTTTACTCACATATAAGAACCAAGTATATTCTATATTATTAAAAAGGGAAAGGTGGATCTATATGCTGCAAATGGGGTTATACTAGAAACCTTAGCAATGAGAGATTATCATCTAACACTTAGAAGTAGTTTTTTATATCAAATAATGTTATTATATACCTTTAGTTAATAGTATCATAATCTTATTTTCATGTTTTGACACTACTATGTTTTATTTTATTTTTGAAATATGTGTTTTCTCTTTTATTTGGAAAAAATATGTTATAGAATGAAGCATCATAATAATGTCTTGAATATACATGAACTTGAAAATCATTTATTATAAATAAATGAAAAACCCAAATAATACCAAAATATAGTACTATAGGGTACGACATGTAAATGAGAGGGATTTACCTTAATTAAATCAAGAAGATTATTTGGAATCTATAGTGTTAAAATTATTGTATTCATGTTAATAATTTTTATAATGGAAAACAACCAAAGATCCTCTCACTGAGATGGGATTGAAAGAAATATAACTATTATAAATGACTCAAAAAGATGTATTCTATACATTTATAGTAGATGAATGTGGATGGTTTTCACAATTAATTACTTTTATAAATGAATATAGTAGGTATGATAATATCTAAATAATGTTTTGTAATCCAAATTCCTTCCATATGTTTAAGGAATATTAACATGAAGTATAAAACTAAAATCTGAAAAAGATTTTTTTACTTTTCTTAGAACGAGGTAGAGTGTACATGATTCTAGATTTCATTGATCATGTAATTAGGTTGATGATAGAATCCCAACACAATCCTATTTATAAAACTCAGTGGAATAGTGTTAGTTAAAGGATGAGTTGTACATTTCCTGACATGGTCCAATCAATGAAGATTCAAAAAACTCTCCCATTATACATTTGAGGATATGTATTTAATATATGGGAATATACCCTTAATAGAGTAGAAAATAATGATGTATATGATATTATATTTGAATTATGGTATGGAAAGAACCCCAGTCTATCACAAATATGTTTTTGGGTATGAAAAGTGTTTTTCAAGACTATACCTATTATTAAATTAACATAATAATGAATTAGCTGAATATTTATAAGTTATTTGAAGTAATAAAAATTTTATCACCTAAATAACCCTTCAATGATAAAAAAATCGTAAAATGAAATAAAATAATTATAAAAATGGATCACATTTCCACTTAAAATATTGGTTTAAATAACAAAATTAATTAAGTTGAATCTCTAGATTCCCTATATTTGTTACAGTAAAAATATTAACAGGAGAAATGAGAGATAATTATGTTCCTGAGAAACTAGTACTACATTGTTGTACATGATAGGTAGGGAAAATATGGTAATATAGTTTACCAATTTCCAAGTATGGTGAAATGTTTATTTTAGAGAATAATGAACCTAAATTTTACAATAAATCAGTATAAGTATTGGATGCAGATAACAAATAAGAATCCATGAATTCTAATATTGAGTCCATATCAAAAGTAAATTTTAATTTTGGAATATCCTCCAAATTATATATAATCTATAGGATATAAATGGGTATTCAATAAAAAATATACAATGTTATGGTAATTAAAATACTTATAGTCCATTTTGGGTTATGAATTGTTTTAGGAATCATCAAGGCATTGAATATGATGAAAAAATATCAATAGTAGTAATTCTAAAATCCATCAGAATATTAAAATATGCAACATCTTTTACTGATTATAAGAACTTTGAAATGGAATTTAAAACATATATTTTAAATGGGATTTTGGATTAAAATGACTATATTACCCAACAAAATTTATTCATTAGGTCAAAGAATAACAATAAAGTATTTATGTGGCATAGATCTATTTATGGATTACTGAAGGTAATAAAATGTTAGTATTTTCATTTTGAGGAGGCTATAAGAGAATTTTTTTTAATCAATATTGAATGTGATCCATATATCTATAAAATTTGTTGTTGGAATGCCATAATTTACCCAGTATTATTTATTAATGACATATTAATTATGGGAAATTATGTGAATGTCTTTCAGTAATTTATGAAATAGTTAAATAAATGGGTCTTCCTGAAAAAATAAGTGGAGTAACCTATAATAGATGACTCTAATGAATGAGAGAGTATGATACTCATTTGAGAGCTAGATGGTTCAAGACTTATAATAGATGGCTCTAGTGAATGTGAGAGTATTGTGAGTTGGTTTCCTAAGATAAAATCATGTATGTTATTTTATTTCAAATACATGTATAATGCATGATTTATACACGTGTTTATATAAATAAAATAGTTCAGATAACTGTATTTCCCCTTTATTTACAATGTAATGTAATTATATTAAATTTTTAATCACAAGGTTATTTATGTTCCCAACAATAATTGGAAACATGAGATACTATGGTAGTAATCATAATGATATGTCTTATATTCCAGATACTTCATGCGGATTGGACACAAATGATGTGTAACTATAAAGAGATATGGGTCAATATGTATTGATACTTCTTCTTATCAATTTTTCACCTTGTGATATCAGGTATATGAGATCATGAAGAATAACTAACCTATTAGAACACAACATGTTTTCGAGTTCTTTGGTAGTTCATCTTTTTTAAGGTAATTATTGGTCTCCAGACATGATATTATTATCATTTTGTACCATTAGGTTATATAAATTGATGCAAGAATAAAACCATGTCCTTTATTTCATGGTGATGTATCATGTGTTATGAAATTTATTGGTGTTATAGTATTAATTGAATTACTGAGATATATTTTTTCACCTATTAATAGAAGTATTATATCAGCATTAGTTCATCATAATGGAAATACCCTTTACTAAATACAGGTACATGGTAAAAGAATTTATGTCTATATATGAAGGACAATGAATAATAAAGAAATAAATTATAAAGACACAAATTTTCTATCATGATTTTTGAGATATCATGGGACCAGGAGATTATTTTACACAACAAGTACTCATATGAGGTTTTCATTTCTATGACAATTCCATATTTTCTAAGAATCCTTGATTGTTTTCAATAATCCAATCCTAGTCTATGGGTAGTACTCACTACTTTCTAGATAATAGAATTGAATGTTTACAGTCATGGTATTCAAAATAATAGACTATTATTATATGTTTGAATGATGGAAATGGTGTGCCGCACCATGGGGTTCAAGTGATACATGTGTTTTAAAGATATCCATGAGATAAATTTAGTCATATTGTTAGAGTTTAGAATTATTGGTATTTAATTTATATTATCATAGCATTGAAATTTTATACAAGGAATAAATTTAAAATATTTGAAAAAGAATATTATTTTAGTATTCAGTGATCATTTAATATTTTCAAGAATAAATAATTGAGTTAAAGGTTTTCTTTATAGAAAAATAGATTTATATCTTTATGTGTAAGTGATAAAGATCATAATTATTCTTAAGAAACTAATAAAATATCATAATTTTACATTGATGTATTATTTAGTAGGTAATATATATTTAGGGACCTTAGTAGAATTTTTTATTGTTCTGATCTAGATATGTACAGTAAATAATTCTAGAATTCAAGGGTTTTTCTATATAATAGAATTTGATATATCATATCTCATGAAATTTTCATTCTATAGAGATAATTATCATGTTACAAGATTCAATCCATGTTTGTATTTCTTGGATTGAAGGAATCTAATTCCAACAATCATTAGGGCATTGAAGGAATCATCAATTATCTATGCTACCACCTTGACATAAATAATTAGTGGAACTATAGGATTTTAATATGTTACTATATGATCTAGAGGGATATGACATTAGTTTTTTCATGCATTAATCGATGAATATGTGAGTAATTTAAAATGATATTAAAATATAATGAGGTGTTTGTTAATTTTTTTTACTTATATTATTTCATAATGGATCCTCAGGTCACAGACTTGGACGTGCATCACTAGATATGATTTTTTATATTGAGAAGGTTAATTTTTTAATCCCTAACACTAGTAATTCCAATTCATTTCCCAATACTATCATCAAATATGTTTCCAATGTATCATAATAGAATAGAAATAAAAACCCATATAGTTTGAGTTGAATTGTTTAAGATCCTGAAGATGAAGTAGTCTATGAAATTTAATTTTATTTATTAAAGATTAGTTTTTATGAAAGGGAAATAATCATGGAATATATTTGGTATTATTCTTTAATCAACCTAGTTATTTATTATGGGAAACTATTATTCATGTGGACCAACCTATGTTAGGAAGCAACATGCATGAATACTTCCCAGTTTATGATTAGTGAAAAGGGATTAGGATTGAGAGTTAATGATAATGGTGGTTTATATGTATTTTTTGGTATAAGGAACCCAAATAAAATAGGTGAAGGTCCTATGTACCATTAAGTTTTTTGAATGTTTTTTTTCAGGAAACTGGCATCAAATTTTTATCCATGGAAATTATTTCACACAAGATATATCATGCAAAATGACTTGTGTTAGGCATTATATTTTTGAACTTAGAGTGATCTTATTGGGAAGATGTTGTGTGAGTTTAACTCATGTGCATGAAAATACATTCTAGATATTTCAAAAGGTAATTTTAAAATTTTATTCAATGTAAGAATCTATAGAGTATTTAATTGGATTGCATGATGTTTGAATGTAAATATGTGTGAGTTGAGATATTGAACATTATCAAAATCCTATTTGAAAATTCTAAACCATATAAATAGATATATAAAGGGTATTTATAAGATATTGGATTTTTAAAATGAATTTATCATGGATATTTTATGTGCAATATTATTTATAAACATGCAAGGTTCCTTGGGATATGTAATTTAATAACTTTAGCAATGTGCGAATATGATCTTTTCACTAATATCAATTCTTTTAGAAAAATATATTCTTTTTTCCTAATTTGATAAAATTTTAGTGCCTAAAAATTTTCCACAATCCAATATTGGTTCTAATGAGGAAAAGTAGGACCATATTATTTGGATAATACTTATTTTTTTAATTTAAACCTCCATGTTCACTCAACTTGTGTCACCCGTTTTCTAATAAATCATTGTTGGGAAAACATATCAGATCAAAAGATATTCACGAACATTTAATAGTGATATATTTCCATATAAATCATGACTAATTTTAAATCCTTGTGATAAAATTATTTTTCTTTCATGAAACCCACCTCTTATGTGAGAAATTTTCCATATTATAATTTCCTTTGAAACAAACATAAAAAACTCTTCAACTAGAAGTTGTACATAGATGAGTAATATTAAATTAATTTTGTAAACCATACTTGGATGAATCATTGAGATGGTTTTAGATGGAAAATTAGGAAACTAGTGTTGTGAATTCTCATAGGAGAGATAGATAATAGAGAGTCATGTCATGTGGTATCTTGAATAATAAATATAGGCTGAGTCGAGGATTTAGATCGGGGTGAGGTGAGTCAAAATATTGACGATTCAAAGGATATAAAATATATTTATTTATCTTATAGAAACCACTAAATTTAACAGAATCTCCTATTATATTTTAATAGTACAAACTTCTATGTACTTACTTAAGTAGTAATCACCTATTGAGGAGGTTTAGAACAATATCTAAAGTGGTCATCAAAGGGTAAACATGATTGATCCTCAGGTGGCTTGGAAATAGGAGAAGTATAAACCAACTCTTTAGACATCAATTTGTCAATAGAGTGATAAATCCCATTTCAATAATGTAATTACTAGTCCCCAAAGAGTCATATGTATCATTAATGATGATGTTTATCTTGAGGTAGGTCCTAACATGTAAACATGAACCCCACTTATTATTTAAAAAAATGGAGCATCTCATACTGAATTGGATTATTTTATTTTAATAGATACATTACACTAATTCTAGGATCACCTTTTTTTAGTTATTTAGAAACAAAGTTGAATTTAGATGTCTATCATGGTCAAAAAAATTTCTAGTTTTGTGAGAGCCATCCTGTCAGTGGATGTGGTAGCTGAGGATGTCTAGGATTTTGGAATCAATGATTACTTATAATCTAGTGTTGATGAAATTGATATCACCCATTTATATGATAAGTCATTATCCATATTAAATTTTAAATAATTATTTATTAATTTTGTAGACTGGAATAGTTGTTATATTTTTTCATCTGGTATTATTTCCCATCGAGGATATTATTCAATGGAACTTCTGGGTCTGAAAAAAACCCACCGTCATCCGAAAAAATATTGACGCCACACCTAATGTGAATTAAATATCTTATAGCGGTTCCATACATGTGTCGATGGAAGAACATGATATGTAAGTACCCTCAATCCAATAAGTACCATCCATGACTCTGGAGGTGGTTCCCATACATGTGGGTGAGGAAACTATGGACCCATGTCCTCCTTAGACATTGGAGCCTAGCTCATCAGAGATGTAACCTATAGTTGAACCTCTATCTACATTAATTGAACAATTTTTAGAGTACAATAATTTATATAAGGATAAATATTTCTTGCTGATAGACCCAAATGTATAAAACCAAGGGATCTATTAGTTGGAATGGAAGACCACATAGTGGATTATAAACATTACATTATTGGGATAGATGGAAAGATAGATGAGATGCCACCTCCACAAGATGGTGAACTCGAGAGATCATTGTATTGAAAATCATGAAATCTATGTGATGGGTCATTACTTATAGACCGGGAGGGATTGATTATATTTTAAATATTTCAACTTTGTTAGGATCACATTTACATTTCACGATGTGGTGGTCCTTCAGGTGGATCAATAAGGGGTGGATGAGAAGGTGGCAATGTGGAAACATATGTAACCCCTCTTCTGATATAATATATCAATGTTATCTTGAGAGCAGCGGTCGTGACGTCTTCGGCGATTCTTCGATGCTCCAGCCCTAGGAGGTGATGGAGATCGCGGCGGCCCCTCTCCCCACGGGGGAGGGGCCTCATCGCCCTCAGGAGCACCGGTGCAATTCTCGTCTCCCCTATGATTGCAGTCTCATGCCCTATATACGCGTTGCACCAAGGGTTCCGGGGTGCTTCAATGGTCATCCGGTTGTTCCAGTCTCTCTGCAAGAATTCACCGAGGCCTCTTCAATGTTCTCCAATGCGCTGGTTGCAAGATTCGTGCAGCGTCGACCCTCGATTGAAGGGTTTGACAGGTATGCTAATGAGTCTTGGGGTCTGAATCGTAGGGAGGTCATCGGGATTTTTGGGTCCGAAGCAGTTCTTGATATGCTTTGATGATGAAGAGGACTTGATCTGTGCCTGGTCCAGAGAGAGTCGATCCTTACGTGGGGAGAACTTTCATCTCTTTCGTTGGTCGTTTGACCTACATATGAACAGAGATCCTCCCACCTCGGCGATTTGGATTCAATTACTGGGCCTCCCACTGCCCTTTCAGAATATCGGTCTTCTTCGGTCGATTGGCCATTCTCTGGGTCGTTTCCTATGTTGTGATCAACGTACGGAGAGCCTCAATTATCCAATGGCTGCTCGATTGTGCGTTGAAATGGACACTTCCAAGCCGCCGCCTGAGCTTCCCTGGATTGTTGTGGAAGGTGAATACAGATATTCCCAAGTAATAAGGTATGAAACTTGGAGCCATTTCTATAATTTCTGTTACAAAAAGGGACATTGCAGCTCTGATTGCCACAAGAGGAAGAATTTTTCTTCTCCATTCGTTAATGAGCCTCCTGAACCAGTTGTCCACTGTGAGGAGATTAACGCATGTGAGATTCCTGGTGGTAGCTGCAAGGAGGTTGGTGCTTCTGAGAAAATAAGCGGGAAGGTGCAAACCATACTTTCATCCGAGGTGCATGCCCCTGTGTCTCCTAATGTGGTGATTCCTCTTTCACTGGGGGCTTGCAAGGATGTCCTGAAGGAATCCTCACTGGCTGAATCCGAGGTAAGCATTCCTACTGTTTTCTCGCGACTTAAAAGTGATCTTGGTTTACCTCGGTCTGGGGAGTTAGGGGAGGATTCAAAGGCCTACTCCACTAGGACTGAGAACCTCGAAGGGGAGGGTGAGCAGGGCTGGCAGAATGAAAAAACCTGCTTGAAAGATATCAATGGGTGCTGTCCAGATGTGATCTGTGAAGAGCTGATGGTCACTATGAAGTCACACCAAGATTTGGAAGTGTGAAGTGAGTATACTGGACAGACAGAGGCCTCTACTCTGGCTAAACAATATGCTTTTCCCTTGAACAATGAAAAGTTAGGAGGCTGTTCAAGCATATTGACCAAAAACAGCTTTGATGTGCTGGGTGAGCAACATGATCCGGTCAACAGGATGGAGGGAGAACAGCCATGTCTGGGTGGAGATGCTATTGATGTCAACCCATCGGATGATGTCCTGGTAACCCCCACTTCAAAATGCTCAGAGGTGGGGATGGGAATGGGAGGTGAAAAGGATAATGTTACTCCAAGAGCCTCGTATAGCGACATCACGAAAAATGGATGCAAAAAGACCCTGTGTAAAGATGTGAGATACAACACTCCACCCAAAAGAAGGACGAGGAAAGACTACTCTGATCTTCCGAAGCCCATGGAAACCAGATCTGCTAACAGATCGAGAGGAGGGTCCATACATATGATGAACAAAGAACCTAGTAGCAAACGTCCACCAAAGGAGAAAATTTCCAAGGAAATGCCCCAAAAGAAAATGATGTATCTTGAGATGATGCGGAAGTACGAGTCTTCTGAATGGGAGTCAGCTAATCCTGACGATGAGAGATCTGACTACAGGGACAAGGATGGGGAGAAGGATGAGTATGGGTTTGATGTAATGTAATGATGCAGTTTGTCTATTACTTTTATCTGCAATCTTTTTTCTTAATAAATTTGTGGGACCGGGCTTTCTCCTTTTTCTTACTTTCCTGGTATGTAACCCCTCTTCTAAATATAAAAGTAGGAGGTCACATGAATAAAGGATCTTTTAGCCATATATATGGTTTAGGATAATCCAAACATCATCTCTATTACTGTAATATAGATCATAGTGGGATAGGTTCTATATAAATATGAATAAGGTTCATTTTTAGGACATGTAGGTGATAAATGTGATTCCCAATATACAACCTATTATTGAATCCTTAAGAAAATATTATCAAATCCTGAGAAATAAATACCATATACATAATTATATAGATATTTTGTTTCAAAGGATAGTCCATATATGTCTAATATCCACTAGATTATTTTCAAGTAACAAAATATTAACAATTATTTGAACTCTCTACCTCCTATTTTGTAACTTGATCTTATTAATTAAATAATAAAATAAAATCATTCAACCTATATGATTCATGTTAGGTTTTTTAAACAATATATACTATAATACTATTAAATTTATTGACTTTCCATAATAGGGGGGAATGGGGAATGGTTGGAAGGTCACTTCAACAATCTAGGGAGAATCCCATGAAAATGGGGGAATTAGGTTAGTGTGATTCAAAAATATTTATCAATACAACTAATATACATAGACAAATGGGAATGTGGCACAAAGGTTTTTGGAATTAAACATAAAATTGTTGAATTTTATGAATGGGTATTTTTGTGACACTATGATTCTAAATTGATAGAGTGAGGGAACAGATGGGATAAAGATGAATATTGAACATATTCAACAAATAGTTTCTCCTAATATAAGGTTGATGGTGTTTCCTTTGATATATGCACAACAAATGAGAGGTGGTCCAAGATGGGTGTAGTTTTCCTTCACTATAGGGGTGTTTGTTCAAATATTTAATGAGTGGTTCCTATGGGGCATGAATCCTATATAGGATGTGTGATGAGAATGGAGAATTTTACCATCCCCATAGTGTTGTACCTCTCAAACCCCTCGAGGTTTAATTTTCATGATCACAATCACCCTCTTATTTGTCTAACCTTGTTTTTAAGTGTTTTGGATGATAGGAATCATTTCAGGTGGCCAAGGAATTAGGCCAAGAAAGCAAGAAGCAAAACTGGACTGAAATTTAGTCCACCGGCCAACCGGTGGCTTCACCACCGGTCGACCGATGGACCCTGGGCAGAAGGCAGAGCCACTGCCTCACCACCGTCCAACCGGTGGCCGCAGCACCGGTCAGCCGGTGGCACCTGCACAGAATGGCAAGCTACTGTCTTGCCACCGGCCAGCCGGTGGCTCTGGCACCGGCCAGCCGGTGGCTCTGGCACCGGCCAGCCGGTGGAGCTTGAGCCCGAAGACCTCTCCATTTTGCACACACCGGCCAGCCGGTGGGACTGTACCGGCCAGCCGGTGGAGCCAGTCAAACTAGCCGTTGCAGTTTGACCAGGCTGGCCCACTTTGCTCCCAACGGCTCTTTTAGCCTCTCCAACGGCTCCGAAGCCTCCCCAAGGGTTCCATGCCTATAAATAAAGGCCAAGGAAGCCCCGGACATCTACCGGAACTATACAGAAGCCCACGGACACCTTGTTGATCATTTGGCGTACCTCCGGCGCATTCCTCCAAGGGAACCCCAATAGCTCCAACTCAATTCCACATCTAAGGAGCTCCATCATAGAATCTTGGGAGTGCACGTCTTCAACTCCAATCATCCTCCGGCGCCCAAGGCTTCTCCAAATACGGTTTTTCATTGTTTTATTTATTTTGAGCTTAAATTTGGGTTTGTGCCTACAAACCCCAAACTTTTCTCATCCCCCCTTTCTTTTGGGTTTCACATCACCATTAAGGTGTGAAGAGGTTTCTTCAAGCCTTTCCTTTTAAAAGGCTTGTGTCACCGGTGAGCTAGCCTTCACCCGTTAAAAAGGCTAGTGGGTTCTTGCTAAACCATTAAAAGCAAGTGGGTTCTTGCTAAACCATTTCAAAAGCAAGCTGTAATAGGTCCTAGTGCTACCTCAAATCCTAGTGGGTTTCTTGATAAAACCATTGAAAAGCAAGCGGTAGGAATCTCTCAACGGTTGAGTTGGGAGCGGAGACGTAGGCCGGGTTTTAGGCCGAACTCCGTTAACAATTTCTTGTGTGATTGCCTCTTTTATTTTCGCTTCATTCTTTACTTTGATTTTAATTTGTCAATCTTTTTTTTTAAAAGGCAATTCACCCCCCCTCTTGCCATCATTCCCATTCCGTTTTTCTCCGACCCAACAATTGGTATCAGAGGGAAATTTGTGTAATACCCTAACCGGTTACAAATTCAAAGATCCATTGTGATGGAATCTACCTCTTTCGCCCCCGAGGGCTACTCTTTGGGTCGTGCTCCATTTTTTGATGGAACCGACTATAATTATTGGAAAACCCGCATGACCACTTTTCTTAGAAGTATAGGATATCCTATTTACAAAATTGTCATGCAAGGTTATTCTTTGTCTACCCCCGACGAATCCAAATGGACCCCCGCCGATATTAGAAATTTTGAGCTTGATGGAAAAGCCATGAACGCTCTTCATTGTGGTCTTGACCGTAATGTTTTTAATTGCATTTCTTCTTGCACTACTTCTTACGATCTTTGGAAATTTTTAGAACTAACCTATGAAGGTACTAGCGAGGATCCAAAGCAAGAATCCGATCAAAAGCAAGAACCCGACGAAAAGATCAAGCCCGTTTGCCCACCTCACAAGAAAAGGGCCAAGAAGAAAAAGAAGAAGGCTTCAAAGGCAACATGGAGTGATAGCTCCATCTCTTCATTCTCCTCCTTCTCCTCGAGCGACCAAGGTAAAAAATGCCTAATGGCAAATCATGAGGTATCATCTTCCGACTCTTCTTCCTCGTCTTCTAGTTCTTCAAATTATTTCAATAATTTGTCTTATGAAGAACTCCAACATGCTAGAGACCAATTAGAAAATGGTTTTCATGAACTCTCGTCAAAATTTGTTGCTTTAAAAAAGTCTTTCAAAAAACTCTCCTCCGAAAAAGAACAACTTCTCAAAGAGAAGGAGGAACTCTCCCTAAAAATCCAAAATTTTCCCAATGTTGATTCTTTGGAATCAACCATCAAGGACCTTAGAGAAACTCTAGCGAAGTTCACCCAAGGGGAACAAAATTTGAACAATTTACTTGGTTCCCAACGCGTTTCCCGAACCACCCAAGGGCTAGGCTACACCAATATAGCTTCCTCCTCCCATGCACCCACTGTTTTAGTAAGGGGGAGCTCTAGTTTTAAATTTTGAAACTATTGTAAAAAACCCGGGCACCTTATTTATGAATGTAATTGTAAAAACGCCCGGTACGGTCAACCCAAATCTTTTTACTTTTCGGACGAATTTTATAGGAGAAGACCCGCTATGAGACAAGTTTGGATTGAAAAATACCTTCTTGCGAGTCTCTCCGGGCCAAAATTTATTTCCTTTCCCCAGTGATTTATTGTTTTTATTTAGGGGGAGTTAGGATCGTTTAAGCCCTTTTGATTTCAATTTCAAAATTTTCAATTCAAACCTTCAATTTCAACTCTTGGTATCAAATTTTCGATTCTTTTTTCAATTTAAATTTTCAATTCATTTTTGATTCAAAACTCTCAATTTCATTTGGTTTCAAATTTCAAATTTCAATTGGCTTTTGATTCAAAGCTTTCAATTCAAACTGTTATTCAAATTTTCATTTCAATTTCAAAAATCTCAATTGATTTTCAAATCTCATATCTAGTTTTTCAAACCCTTTCCCTCAATCAAATTTTTATGCCCCACGCTATTTTGATAATCACAAAGGGGGAGAAATTTCTTGATTGATTGGGGGAGAATCCTTTTCATCATGCTTAGCATTTCCTTTCAATTTTAAGTCTTTTACATTAATTGCTTTGGTGATTGTGATCATCAAAATAGGGGGAGATTGTTGTACCTCTCAAACCCCTCGAGGTTTAATTTTCATGATCACAATCACCCTCATATTTGTCTAACCTTGTTTTTAAGTGTTTTGGATGATAGGAATCATTTCAGGTGGCCAAGGAATTAGGCCAAGAAAGCAAGAAGCAAAACTGGACTGAAATTCAGTCCACCGGCCAACCGGTGGCTTCACCACCGGTCGACCGATGGACCCTGGGCAGAAGGCAGAGCCACTGCCTCACCACCGGCCAACCGGTGGCTGCAGCACCGGTCAGCCGGTGGCACCTGCACAGAATGGCAAGCTACTGTCTTGCCACCGGCCAGCCGGTGGCTCTGGCACCGGCCAGCCGGTGGAGCTTGAGCCCGAAGACCTCTCCATTTTGCACACACCGGCCAGCCGGTGGGACTGTACCGGCCAGCCGGTGGAGCCAGTCAAACTAGCCGTTGCAGTTTGACCAGGCTGGCCCACTTGGCTCCCAACGGCTCTTTTAGCCTCTCCAACGGCTCCGAAGCCTCCCCAAGGGTTCCATGCCTATAAATAAAGGCCAAGGAAGCCCCGGACATCTACCGGAACTATACGGAAGCCCACAGACACCTTGTTGATCATTTGGCGTACCTCCGGCGCATTCCTCCAAGGGAACCCCAATAGCTCCAACTCAATTCCACATCCAAGGAGCTCCATCATAGAAGCTTGGGAGTGCACGTCTTCAACTCCAATCATCCTCCGGCGCCCAAGGCTTCTCCAAATACGGTTTTTCATTGTTTTATTTATTTTGAGCTTAAATTTGGGTTTGTGCCTACAAACCCCAAACTTTTCTCATCCCCCCTTTCTTTTGGGTTTCACATCACCATTAAGGTGTGAAGAGGTTTCTTCAAGCCTTTCCTTTTAAAAGGCTTGTGTCACCGGTGAGCTAGCCTTCACCCGTTAAAAAGGCTAGTGGGTTCTTGCTAAACCATTAAAAGCAAGTGGGTTCTTGCTAAACCATTTCAAAAGCAAGCTGTAATAGGTCCTAGTGCTACCTCAAAGCCTAGTGGGTTTCTTGCTAAAACCATTGAAAAGCAAGCGGTAGGAATCTCTCAACGGTTGAGTTGGGAGTGGAGACGTAGGCCGGGTTTTAGGCCGAACTCCGTTAACAATTTCTTGTGTGATTGCCTCTTTTATTTCCGCTGCATTCTTTACTTTGATTTTAATTTGTCAATCTTTTTTTTAAAAGGCAATTCACCCCCCCTCTTGCCATCATTCCCATTCCGTTTTTCTCCGACCCAACACATAGGAGAGTCCATTTGAATTTTTCATAGGTTGTATATTAAAATTTTGTTGTTGGAAACTATGTCTTTGGAAAGAGGATGTTTATGAAGATATCATGAAATACTAAGGTTATGACACCATTAATTGTTCATTTTTATTGGGTTTAACAACACAGATGGAAAATAAAAAAAACTAGCAGTGTTTGAGTTTGAAAAAAATTATAATATGGTGAGAGAAATGAGACTGATGTTTTAAAATTCTCTATAGAGGATACCAGTGTGATCTATAAGGATTCTTAGTTTATGGTCACTAATCATTGAGCAATTTTGGATAATGATTCATGTTAATATAAATTATAGCATATAAATTTCAATTCATGCAATGTAAACTAGGTTTTTGTTCTTAGTTTATGGTTGTGGAACCTGAACTAGGGGTTTCTTCTAGTTCTAGGTTATATATCATTTACCATGGGTGATAGAGAGTCTATATAACAATTGTAAATGTAAAATAAATGTTGAAATTGGATCTTGATTATTTTATAGTCAATGTCACAAATAGACACATATAATTTAATATTTAAGATCATATATCTTATTCTCTTTAATGAAGAAGCTTATTTATCAACAAGATAAATGTGATTAAATGACATAAATTGACTAAAATATGGGTTTTGATATAGAAGTACTAATGGAAAGGAACTCATAGTATATATACATAATTAAAACTCAATTATATAGGCTATTATTCCCACCAATACATGGAGTGTATTATTTGAAATTTTTATTTGGGTCTAGGATTGAGGATCTATGAATCACTATGTATCCCTGATATGGGAATCAATATGAACATAGTTAATAGGAGATACAAATTTTCAACATATAGGGTTTTTATATAAATGGGTGAAATATATGGATACACCTAAGGTAAAATGGATGACTATAATCCTGAAATGATTAATTAGGAATCTCTTTGTTGGAGAATAGAGATCATCCACTTGTATGAGGCCATTATATAATTTTCAGGTTTCACTATATATTTCATGAAAGGGGAGTCAAACCATTCTTAGTACTTAGAGGTAAGTGTGGTATATGATGAGAAATAAAACATGGCCATCATTGGAGACTAACATCACTAGAAAGGGGTCTCCTCTCAGGTGAGGCACAATGCATCACATAGTTTAATTTCTTTCAATATGGATGGTTCTGTGTAGTTTAATTTCATTCAATAAATAAATTGACTACACAATTTATCCTTATAATTTGTGCATAGATATTATTTATTTTAATATCATGCAACAAGTATATTGAAAAAATAGGTTAATATCATACGGTGAGGATGATAGTATTTGATGTATAAAATCTTGTAGTTTGGAATAAATATGGTACTGTAGAATAATAAAATAAATTAAGGGTGTTTATTTTCTTCTTATTATGATACATCTCAACATGATAAGGAAAAAATGAACCGACACACCTATTTTCATGTTGTATGATGTTGATGTGAGAAACATGGGGTAATATAGGAGTACCCGAATCCCATGATATCACCAAAACTGGATTGATGAGTTATGGTTTGAAAGTCTAGTCAACCAATATAAGTATATCCAATAATATGGATAAACTAATTGGATATGATACCACAAGATTGATTCATTTACTCGATATTCAATGATGCATAAGTGGGTAACAATGAGGATGTCAAAATTTTATTGAAAATCAGTGGTGTATGTGATGTAAATTGTGGCCTCAAATATTTAAATCATGTGGGTGAGTGATAGCTAATATAAGGATGAACATTAGTGATGTACGAAGAGTGGGTTAGACTACTGAATTTCCAAAAATGGTATCTAGAGAATTTAGGATGTCCATTATACACATCTCGATACCAATATACATTATGGTGCTTACATGAATGTTTCTTTTAGGACATGTATTATAGATAAGATGTAGTTCATTATTTGACTACTATTCTAAATCATAAGGGAGTATATTTTTAATTAAAATATCGATGATGTTACAATATAAGGAAACCTATAGTGGTTAGGAGAAAGAACGAGAGATGATGAAAAAAAGTATGGTCAATATTTTGGTGTTTCCCAATGTTTTGTGCATAATTATTAAGAAAACCAATGAAAGTGGAGTGGAATATGGTATTTTACAGTTTACGGTGGAAGGTGAGTTTCAAACCAATTACAAATAAGAAGCATAAAATTTAATTGTGGCTTAACGAGCCATTATAATACCTAAATATATATCATTTATGTTTACATAACTCAGACCATTGGATTGATCATAGTTTAGGGTCATAGAACTTGGGTCATGGGGGTGGCTTCTTGTTTATGGGAATATAGTGTAAACAATGGGAATGAGGTATTTTATATAAAATTAAGGGTGATCTGATTCCTAAAATTTATCTAGAACCAAATATCGACATAGAATACCATAGGCATGGATACACATAGTGTAATTTCTTTAGTATGAGACTATGATCAGTGTGGTGGTGGAGATTATCTTCATACAACTTTCACCAAAGGGTAATAGAGATTATGGTTGAACAATATTTACCAAATGATCTTATTGTCTACCTTGATTTAGAAAAAAATTCCATACATATATCAAAATAAAAATTATATTATAGAGCAACTAATATAGAGGTTTACATCACTCAAAGTAAAATTCTTTTGACCATTTTAAAGGATTGAGAAAATCCATATTCAAGAATATGGTATTCTAAATTGTAAATTAATGGAAATATCAATACAAATACAAATAGTCTCAGTGTGGGATTCAAATAGTATAATTCAATGTTTCATGGTCTTGGTGAGAATTATTTTATGATATTTCAAGTAGGTCCATTACTATGAAATTTTATTTTAGGAAATGATAATGATGATCACATTGTTTAACATCATATAATGAATTAGTATACCATGTAGTTTAGTGTAATGTTTAATTAATGTAAATCAGGTAGTTTTTTATCATACAGTGATGATAAGAAGGGGATATTATATGAAATGTTGTGAAGATAGAACTACGGGGGTTTGAGGTAGTGTATATGAAAACAAGGTAATATGAAAAAAATTGATTGGATTCTCATTCCCTGATAAAAATTTCCCTGATAATGTCTCTATAGAGTTTAATTATATTTGTCTCAAACTATTATCATTTTGAGTATCATCATATTCACACCTAGTGGTAAAATGTAACCTAGTGGGAACAAAATACAAATACGAGATGGGGATATTGGGAATATATGGTTGGTCCCATGATAAAATATTTAAGAATCAATACATATCTTGTGTGTTGGGAATTAGTACACAAATAGTTCATAAATGTGGAATATATCTGTATTGATCAGGTAATTTTACATGAGAGGAAGATAAAAATTCACGGATATTCTAGTTGGAGAAAATGATCAAAAACTAAAATTATTTAGGGAAGGCCTCACCACATTCATTGGTAATAGAAATATACCACTTAAACTACAGTACCATAAACTATGGATTAATAAACAATTGACTTTTCCAAGAGAAAGTCATATAAATGGAGATTGAAATTAGTTGATGGAGTAGCCCGAGTTTTAGGATGGAATGAGGTTAATATTAATTTTTGGGACTATGATAAGAAATCTCAGCATTAATATATATCCCACGAGATAGAAATAAAGTTATATGTAGTATGTGGGGGATGTTTGGTAGGAGAAAAACAACAGTGGAGGGTGTTTCTTTTTAGGTAGGGAACAAACCATCATTTAATTTTTGGAATTTTGATTAGGATGGTATTGTAAAATTTGAAATTACGCAGAAATGAAGTTTATCACATAGATTAATGTAATTTAGTGAGGACGGTAAATTATCAAATTTTCATTCATACTAATATAACCAATGGTGAATGTCCTACCTTGGATATTGGTGAATATCTATCATGTAGGTCATGTGATCATCCATATAATTCATATAGCATCCCAATATTTTCATACACACACAAACACAAACACACACACACACACACACATATATATTACAACTTAGTAGATGAATATTCATTATATAACATTTTCATACATTCTAGACTCATTTTGTACAAATATCATTGGAAACATGGAAACATATATAACTATTTCATAAAATATCTATATCATCTCCCACTTATTTTTTAAAATGAACACAATTCTTAGTCATATTATACTTAATAACTTTCTTCATAACATGGGGAACTAAAACATTATAAATGGTGAGATCTGATGATTAGTTAGGGTAAATGAGGGAAATACAACCAATATTATATTTATAACATGAAAAAGTGACACGATAACATGATAATATCATTAAAAACTATAACATCCATATCATAGTTCATAATATTTAGTCATGTAATAATTCCTCACAGTGTAAAAGACATGAATTATAGATGAATCAAAGAAAAAATTTCCATTATAGAATTACATTTACATATAAACTGTAATTATGGTATACAAAAAAGAATTTAAAATCATTTTATTTGAAGTAAACAATTTATTATATATCTATCATAGTGTAATGGGTTTACTCTCAAATCGGTCATAGTAGTCATGGATTACTCCTATGACTATCATAGTTGAATGATTCCCAAATAAAATTGAGTTCAATCCCCATTCTAATCAATTTTATCCTATGATATATCAATATTTACCCAATGATTTAAAGGGAGGTTCAATTCCCATTGTTCAAAATAAAATCATAAATATGTGTTCCATAAGATCACAAATAATTAATTATATCATAACCCGTGAAAATAAATGTGCTTCATAAACATTTCATCATATCATAACCCATGGAAAACAAATGTGTCTTATAAACGTTTTATTATTTCCTCTTAATAATAAACACTCTATAGAAAGAATAAATATGGTATACATGGATCATATCTCTAGTTATATATTATCAACCTAAATTAATTTCATATTATATAGAAATTTATTTATAAATATTAGTTGGAATGATTATTAAGGAAAATAAAAATCCGCTTTCGATATGATTTCTCTTTTAAAATTTATGAAATTATAAAGGAAATTATTTTCATTGAGAAATTTTTTTAAAATTTTTAATGTAATACATAATGAAAAATTTATTTATGATTTTTATAAATGATGTTAATTATTTATAATATTAAAAACAATCCTTCCATATTTTTTGAAAACAATCATAATGTAGCTAATTTGGAAGATGACAAAAATATTTCGTTCAAAACATTATATAAAATGTAAATAACTAATGAAAATGAATTTAAAAAATAATAGGGGAATGGTGAAAATTTTATAAAAATATTTTTCCAATACATGGAAATGTACTTTAAATATTACCCAATGGATCCTTAAATATAAAAAATCTGGAAAATGGAAGAGATTGTTAAATAAACCCTTACCACGATTTTTCTTTGCATAAATATTATTATAATAACTGGTATAATAAATTTATATTTCTTATTTATCTCCAAAAGAGTCATGTTAATAATTAAAATATCATTTATTATACTTTTATAACCTTTCAAACCACCTCTTTTTTAACAATTCCTTATTAAAAATTTTATTTCTCGCCATTAATCATTTCATTTTTCATGAATATATCTGTTCAATAGTTATAGTATTTCTTCATATATATTGATTCCATAATCTCACTAATTTTTATCATGAGTTAAAAATCTTATATTTTGGTTATATATATTTATATTTTCAACCATAAAATAAATAGATAAAAAATAATTACAATGTTCATGGAGATGGAAGATCATATGTATGTATAAAGGTTGTATTATTTTTTCAATTTATGGAATGAAATAAAGGTAAATTTTAACAATAAATTAATATATTATTATTATATCATATATATATAATTTATATTAATTATATAAATCCTCATTACAAAAAGAAAAAATAATAATTAATACTAAATCACATCACTTATTGGAGGTTTCATCCCACATGTATAGACAAGCACCATTATCATTTCTCAAAATATTATATTTTCCTACGGTAGTGATGATATTATTTTTACAAAGGAATAATTTTTCCATTAATTTAATATTTAAACATTAAAATCATCATATTACCAATCAATAAAATATGGTGATGAAGAATGAAATTTATCAATGTGTGGAGGTGGTATGTTGTGTGTATGCACAAGCGATACATTCACTTCTCAATTGATTTGAAAGATGGTGTATAATGGTGTTTTTATAATCCTAATTATATTTGATGATATATAGGATAAAAATTTTCCTATTTTATGATACATACCATATATTTATTTGAGGTAAATTTTAGTAGAAAAGAAATTGATCAGGTAAGGTTATTATCGGTTCTTCAAAACTACTCATTTAGATATCTTCTAAAAGGTTCCATGGTTGGTCTGTTTGGAAGAATATAAACAATAAAAAAATTTATGTAATTTTAAAATTGAAATTTTGAAAAAAAATATTTATATTGGTGAATATAGTGTGAATAATTGTGAGATTATGGGCCCTTTTGTAATTGAGTTGAGAGGAACATTTGAAACTTCATAAAAATTAAATTATAATAAATTCCTTATCATACCAAATTACTCAAAAATGAAATTGATTCATTTATTTTTTTTCTTATATTTTTATATTACCATAATTTAAAAGATTTTAGACATGTGTTTTTATTTTTGTAGCTTATCATTTTGATTAACTCTTAGTCAACAAATTTTAATTTCAACTACGGTAAAAATGTTTTCAATATTAAAGGGTTCTAATTTTCTATTTTAAGTTGTAAATTAGAACATAATAGGCAAATTATTGAAATTTTACTCTATATCATAACCACATAATCATTATTTAATATTTTATGACTTTTAATTAATTTCATAAAATATTATTTTGATAAAATATAATTATTGTCAATTTTGAGGCCATTTCATTTAATTTATCTGTAAATACATAAATCCGATGGGTGAATTAGAATATAATGGTTTAAAAATTAATTTTTATTCCCCAATGACAACTACACTTAATATTTAAAATTAACACATTGAAATTATAACAAATTTAATATTTTTAAAATCATTAATTATATATTTTTTTAAATGGAGACATACAACATCAACATTTAATAAGATATTTAGGTCATTATATAATTAATAAATTTTCAAAATAATTTTATATCATGAGAATAATTTAGTTATTTCTAAAATAAAAACTAATCTTTTTCATAACATACTTTTTTACATCTCTGGACATGTAAAGGATATTAGAAACAAATAGAGTAAAACTTTGTAATGTTCATTGATTTTAATAATATATAATCCATTTTCAATGAGATGTGTCCATTAGAAAACTTGATTTCGAGCCTATGGTGTTAAGGGTAGAATTAATTTCATCAAATAACTAATTTTTATGAGTAATAATGATATTTTTACTTAGTATTAATATATATATAATAGATTTACCCTTTTTTGATGTGATAAGTTTTACAATGTTTACTATTTAAATTTACAAAATATAAAATGAACAAATGTGAAAAATTCTTATATACTAAATCTATTATTTAATTTATTTTTTATAATTCAATATCTACAAATGGTAAAAATTAGGTTGAATGTATGTGCTAAAAATGTGAAATAGAACTCATTTTATATAAAATAAATTTTATCATCAAACTATATTTAATCTTATATTATGCCTACAAATATATTTTATGACTTTTTAAATAATTTTATATATAATATAATAAATAAATTTCATTAAAATTATTCACCTGTAGTGACTAATTTATTTTAATAAGTTTAAAATATATTACATTTATAAAAATACTTTTTCCAATAAATAATTATGTTTTCTTTCAAATGATTTTTATGTTCATGTAAAATCGATTGATAAACAAAACATTAATTTTATACCTTTATAAACATAATTTTTTTCATAATTTAGGAATTCTTTTACATTCCCACCAATCCAATGGTAAGTAAATTACATTCATTTTAAATAATAACATTTTAATAGTGTATTTTGGTTCGTTTAAACTCAATGTTGTGTGTAATTAATGAAATTAAATAAATAAAATTATTTAAAGATAAATATATCATTAAAATATCTGGATGTTACCAACTAGTCCCTTGTGAGGCACACATAGTGTGATAAAAGAGTTGAAATCGAGTATCACTGGCATTACACAGTGATGTAAGATAAGGATAGATGGGTCATGGTCATAATATTATATTAACTGATACATTGATACCCGCAGTTATGGGGACACATGTTGGGTTTGATCCAAAAGAATGTTTCACCTTATAAAACTGGAAACAAACATAAATTGGTATCACAAAGTTTGTTATTACTCGACCCATGTAAATGATATTATAATACGGTTAAAGGATGACTTATATAATTTCAATCCCAAAGAAGTTGATAGATATGATGAGTATAAAAATTATCCATATCTAAAAAGCATATTATAATATTTTATCCTATATGATTTGTGTGAAAAATATAATACTAACCTTTGAGAACATTATAAGAGCATGATAGATAATGTTTTTCCAATAAATTTTCCTTTAGGGTGTGTATCATGGATGTGATGTTGATTGTGACTATGATACTCTACGTTCACCCTATGGGAGACACTTTATATTGAAGGGTTAATAATTAATTAAAATTTTGGAGACACAATGTGTGGTGGAGAATGAAGGGATGATTTATAAAGGGAGGTTCATTATCTTGGAGGATACCCCATTACATATTGTGCATACCTATGTGGCTAACAATGCCTGATGATGTTCTAAACCCATGATCGACATGGGATAGAGATCTACTATTTATTTAGGGAAAGTAATCTTTTTCCCAAATTATATATATATATATATATGTTAAATATATATGGATTAGACTTTAAGGGTGAGGAAGTCTATATAAAAAGGGGTAAAGGTAAACCCAATGTGGACTATGGATATAATTTTAATATAATAAGCATCTAAAACACAAGAAAAAAACATATATTCATGATTCTAGGGATAACTCTTCTAAGTGAAGAACTGTATCACTTCTAAGTGGTAAAATGTTACATTATAATTGGAAATTGAACCTAAATATATAGTGAGTGTAATTCAAGAGTTAGGTATTTGTATAGGATTGATGATCTTGTTCTCAATTTATATCATGTAATACTATAATAAAGACACATATATTTCTATCAAAGTATCATCGTTGGTTTCCAATATTTGAGTAAATTTGGGTATTCTATGAATAAGTTAATCTATAATAGTTATATTATTTTTGTGTCATATATAAATAAGTTTTCTATGTATTGTAAGTTCTTATAGATATGAATGAGTGTAAAATATTATATGTAGTGGTCATTGATAATGTAGTTTAACATTATAAACTGATAATGAAATACAATGTAGTTTATGGTCTTACAATAGGGACCTATTCATTATTTTTCATGTCATACAACTGAGACATACATCCTGGATTTTATCATCACCTAGAAATCATGAATTTCCTAATGGTAGGTATGGAAATATAATTTCTTAAAAACTGCATTTTTGTAGGAGGTTTGATTCACTCATGCCAATGGTGATCAATTATAATGAAAAATTGATGTAACCCTTATAAATAGTGATGGATAATTCTTATAATGGTTTCAACATCAGTGAGTTTATCCTAGGGTGCAATGAAACTCTTACGGAGAAAAAAATATTACATTAGAGTATTGTGAACAGGTGAACCATTATATTAAATTTCCAAACTGATGAATTCTAAGGAACCTTAAAAAATACAGTGCATGGAGCCTTCTATCACTATGAGATTACAAAATTTATAGATATAAATGGGATCTTTTATTGAAAATCAGTTGGCTATAGATGCATATCCAAATTGGTCGTTGATGAACCTCAATGGTAAGAACTTCTTGTGATCCATAAAATAGAGAGTTAGGGTTTTCCTAGGTTGATGTTCGAGGAATCTTACAACATTCCTATAGGGAATCAAAAATCATTTTAGGAAAAATCTTATTATTTATACCCACAGTCATTGGTAAAATTTAATATGATCCTTTTTAATACCTCAATATATCTATTTTTGGTTTGTGATAGTGATAATTTTGATTAGAATATATTCCATACTGGGTGAAAACATTCTTCATCTTGGAGTCTCTAATATTAGTATTGTTTCTTAAGAGAATAGTGTTAGGGTTCTTGAAATGGTGAATGATATTGGATTTCAAAAACATGAACATAGACTTGGAATTTTACTCCTTGAGGGGAATGAACTTAACATTCTTCTAGAATAAATATATAGTTGTATGGGTGAAAATAGACTTTTGGGATTTCACTGATGGGTATGACCCATGAGATTGACTACCCCTATAAGAAACTGAAAATAGTACATGGTGTTATAGAGAATATATAGATGTTGATGCACACTATTGGAATTATCCTAACATGTATGAGACTTATTTGTGAATTTAATATATTCATGAACCATGGTGGATCATTAGTACTATAATATTTCTATATGATGAGATAGAATCAATCTTGTATGGTGATAAATACATGATCTAGTGAGGTTTGTGACTATGTTTTTGAGAGAATCTCCCATACCATTTTAGGATCACGCTACATGTAACACTATCTGCTTGGATGGAAACCAAGGAATTAATTTATGAGTATAATCGAGAAAGGGGAAGATCCACTATTTATTAAATGTATAGTATCAATTTATCTACTCGATAAACAAAATATATCCACCCTTTCGTTTTAAGACATAGACCCTAGATCATGAGGTCCAAATAGTTCTTTATGATGATAGAATGGGATTCATGCTCTTTTTTGTTCACCCTTCTAATATGAGTAATTCATATGGTGTAAGGTCATGTAATGGATTATTAAGGACCACTCCAAGGCAAACCATGATGGTTTTGTGTTTATAAATTATCTTTTTAGTCATTCTTAATATGGAACCATAAAACTGCATCTTCTAGCATGGTATTTCATCATCGAATGAAATATCATTCTTATTAGGTAAATCAACAACTATAGGATGGTCCTAAAGGGATGGGTGTAAGGGGTGGCTATGTTCTAGTTCTTATCACATGGAAACAACAATTGTGTGATCTTGATATCAAACTAATGGAGAGTCAATTATTATCGTGTCAATATTTCTGTCCACATAAGATGGTTGAGGGTGTACTTAATAGGTTTAGATCATTATATCTATTTGAACACATGATATTTTAAATAATTGTGTAACATTCATATTATAAAGAAAAATTATAGGTATCCATTATTGGATAATATATATACATATAATTTTTCATCATGTGGATAAGTTATAATAAACTATTATTTTTACCATCATTGTTCTATTAAATAAGAGAGTGGAGAGTTATCTTTTTATGTTATTCACATAGATGATCATAGTTTTCTCTATGGTATGTGGCATGAGAACAATGCATAATAGTAAATAGTTATAGATATTATTGAGTACACATTAATATTATTCATCTAGTAATAGGATTCCTATTTCTTAAATATATTTTAAAAGGACATACACATTCCATATAAATTGGAAACAATACTTTGAATCTATTCCAAAGATCTATAAAATTATTATATTTCTCAAAAATTACTCATAAGCGGCATTTAGATATTGGTTTTTATCTCCACTAGTATTATCTCAATGGATCCATATCTGACAAAAAATCTTAGTAATATCTAGGAGGTTACCCCAAATATTCATATCGATCGGTTCATCTATAGATTATAAGATCATAACTTATAGAACAAAATAATTACATCATTAGGATAGTTCAAGAATTAGTGTGATTTTGACATAAAATATTATAAATAGTAATCCACTATAATTCAATGGAAGAACTCAATGTAGCGATATATAACCCTCCAATAGGGTTATCTATCATTATTTAATGAAAAAATTAATTACCTAGAATAAATATATTCCCAAATATTCCCTATATATTGGGGCCTCCTTATCTACAGAGTATATAATGATTTGATTGTATGATGATAATATTTTTGTCTATATTATGGCATATGATCTATCATTTTCTTCGATCATTTTCTTTAATCTTTACTAGAACTCTTCATTCAAACCCTATTTATTGAGGATTAAAATGTAGATAAGCACAGTGATATGAATATTATTCTTCCTAACATGGAAATTTCTGTTAGTAACATGGGTTAATAAACATCCCTAATGATGTTACCTTTGACAAGTATATCAAATATATCCTCTAAAATGTAAAAATATTAAGGCTTCATTGTTCAAGGTGCCTACTTATACCTATAATGGATAATAAGAAGGCCATGTTGATAGATGGTGACCTTAGGATAAATTTATAGAATCTCTTTGTAGCTTTATGTGAATACATCACAATGTTATTTCATGAAATCTATATAATACATTTTCCCATTTTTATTTATTATAATACCAATCAATTTCAATCTCATAACATCCTCGGTACTATGGTTCTCTTGTTTAAGATCATTGATTATGGTGAGAAATCATTCCAGGAAGGTAGGATGTGACTTATATTTGTCATGTTCACTTGTTTTTTGAAGAATAGAGGGAGGACATGGTTCCCCATGCATATGTAGCTGATTAGCCACTAAATGAGGCTAATATTCATTGGTAATATATATAATATTCATGTTCTTTATTATTCATAAACACCATTTTAGTGCATTTTACACTTTGAACATCATTTCACATTATGATTGTAATACCTTCTTAAAATGCACTATTATGTGGTAAATTTTTGAACATCATTTAAAGTACCAAATTATTCATCTTATTATACAAATTTTAATTTGATAATTTATCTACACTCCAATATGAACATGTTTCATTCAGGGATCAATGGATAATTCATGGAGGATGATGGAGATATTTGGCAATGAAAGGAAGCAATTCTGGAGAAGGCAGATTGGACACCAGACCACTGATGAGACTGTGGGGCCAAACATACTGGCCCAATTAATCCCAAATTTCGTGGGATGCTAAAAGACATCTATAGGAACAAATCACTATTCAGGAGTTAATGCTAATGCGGCCTCCATGGTGGTCATTTAGGCGGCCCAAGTTAGAGATACAATTCTGGGCCAGATTCTGCGGCCCAGAAAAACAGCCCACCAATTTGATCATATCTCGTAATACACAACTCCAATTGGTCCCAAATTTTACAGGCGGTTAGAAGACATCCGGAGATCCATTTTCTTTCTATATTGACCACCCTGATTCGTCCGTCTAGAAGGTATTCCAGACGCGTCTAGTCGGTGAAGGAAAGCTGGATGCCACCTCGGGTCAAACGTTGAAAAGTCCAAATTCCACAAGCTTTCCACCACCTATAGCCTAGAAAAATTAATTAAGATGCTTTGTACTGTTAGTGGTTCGACCCAAGGCTCCCAAAATTCCTATTTAAGGCAGTTTTGGTGAAGGAGTTGAGGATCTTGGTTGCTTTGTTCAATTGTAAGGTTATGCTGCATTTTTGTTGCCTCAAATTTGTCTTTCACATGTAAGTTGTTCAATTCACTTTAGTTTCTTAATAAAAGTTATTCTTATACTCTTATTCTGTTGTTCTTCATATCACTTTGATACCGTTGGATCAAGGTATGAATTTATTCATACCAACTCTTGTGAAATTATTCACACAACGGTGGAGTGATCATTTTATTTTTGTTGTTTTCTTTACTTCTCCATTTCCTCCCTCATGAGTCTATTTTCCGCTTCCATTGAAACCATGGGATCAATGGAGGGATAACCCACTTATGGGTTGATCCAAGGGAGTAGCAAGGGGCTGGATTGGATGTTATTTATCACCTAATTAATGTATAATCACTTCTTTAATTGGGATTTTTATTTGATGATTTTTAAACTCCATCGTCCTTGTTGAATTTAAGGCCACACACTTCAAGTACTAATACGAACCTTTACCTTGAAGTGCTCAAAACATTGATCCTTAAAGTGTATAGGTTATTAGTATTAAATGGTGTAGGCATTAAACCAGTAAGTGATGATGTTGTTTTATCTCCTTAAATGAACCCATTTCAAATTTAAGAAATTTAAATCATTAAAAAAGTAATTCATCCAATCCACCCCGAGCGATAACCTAGCATCAACTCATTATTTTAATTTGAATTCACATAAGTATCTTAGAGTTCACTTAAACCCATCTAAAATCAACCCAAAGTTGGCCACTTCATAGCCAAAAATCCATCCCTTAGGTTGTGTATCTTAGGTATCTTCTTAGGTCTCTGTGGAATCGACAACCCAAACTACACTACAAGGACCGTTCTACCCTTATTCTCTTGGGTAAATTTGGGCGTGAACCAAATTTTGGCGCCGTTTCCGGGGACCTAAGTAAGTTATCTTAGACACTATCATTCTTTTTTTTTCATTCCACTTCTCTCATCTCATCCCCAATTTCATTCCTATGGAAAACCCTTTTGAACAAATCCAAACATGGGGAACCTCTCCCTACTTTGATCACTCAACCCCATGTACGATGTACAATGAACATCCTAATTCCTACTTGTGGGATCATCAACAAACTACTGAACCACACTGTTTTTATTCATATGATCCACAATACATTCCAACATATTATGAGTTCCAATCCCAACAAGGCCAATCTGAACATCCTCCTATGGAATTCCAACAACATAGTTATCCTCATGGAATAGACCATCTGTCTCAACCCCTTTACCATCATGATCCACAACCATTACTTGAAAAATTGTGTCAACAAATGGAAATAATGAATTTTTAGGTTTCATCATTGAGGTTAGAACTACAAAGCATTAAAAATTGTGAGGAACCCATCCCTAGAAAAACTATCCCTTCCATAACCTTATGTGAAGTGTATAGTTTCTCACAAACCTCTCATGAATTTACTGAAGAGAAAACCTTTGGATTTGGGGAAGATAAAGAGGATCAAAGAATTGTTGAAGGGTCTTTAAATCAAGAGGAAATTGACTTTTTGGATTCAAAAGAGGAGAATTTGACATCATGGATTGAGTCTCATGAATATAACTCTGTTGATGATTTTTCAAAAAAACCAATCATTGAACCATTAAGAGAAATCAAAATCTTTGAGTCCATACCCATTTATAACACTGATATTTCCAATTTTGTGGTTGAATCTTCTATTCCAATGGAACCAATTCTATTGATAAATTTTGAAAATAAAATTAAGATCGATCCAAATTCTCAACCTATGTCTAAAAATGTTAGTCTGCCTGAACTCGAACATGTGTCCTTTCCATCCTTCCTCAAGTTTTCATTCATTGAGGATATCCAAAACCATCATGTTTTCATTGTTTATTCTCTTGATATAAATAATATTGGAATGACCCTTGATGTATTAGGCAAAACTAGAGAATAAACTAGATCCACCATTTATGATATTCCTTGGATTTACCTGCTCATTTTAGAACAGAGGTTTGTGCATGAAACTAATTCTAAACATAGAATCAATCTCAACCTAGTAGAAGTGGTGAAACATGTGGTCCTTAAAATGTTGAAAGTTGGTATTGGATAAGTTGGGGGGTTCAAGTCGAGCTAACGACGTTAAACAAAGCACTGCATGGGAGGTAACCCATGGTTTTCAAGTTTCCTATCATTTTGTTGTTTTAATAAAATTTATATTTTAATTAATCATTTTTATATTTAAAAAAAATAGACTGTTGACCTGTTATTATATTATGAGTATGGATGGGTATGAAAGGGGAGCACCATATTTATCCGTGTCACGTGGTGTGATCCTTGAGTAATACCTTACCCAGAAAGTTAAAAAAGAAGACAATGTATCATCAGTTTATTTTATTTTATATATATACTTATATTTTACTTATATATATATATATATACTCTTTTGTATTGTTTGTTTGTTTTTTTTTCACTAGGGAACTCTGCAAGTGACATGGATATCAAAGGAATAAATTGGAGTAGCAAGAACTTCAAACTTCAACCACCAGGTGATTTCATTCCATAACCCTCATTTTCAATTTCCTTTTTGAACTTTCATTCTCTACCTCTACCCCTTCTAAATTTTCTTTTCTTTAAACACTGGGGACAATGTTATTTTAAGTTGGGGGGGAGATAAAATAAAAAAAATGCTTTTTTTGTCAAAAAAAAATGAATGATTTGAAAAAATAATTAAATGGAAGGAAAAATTCCTTTAACTTTAAACATGGTAATACACATTACACACTTTGAAACTGAATATCAAATAATTTAGCATGCCCTGATTCTAATTTTAATCCTTTTATAATTTCATGAGCATAGATTTTGGAAAGTGTGGCTGTCCAATGTGATATTTCATCATTTATATTTTCATCCAAATAAAAAAAATGCCACAATGCACGTCCTCTAGACTGTGGGGTACTAATTTGAATTTTTGGGGTCCCATAATAAATAGAATAGGATGGTTTTATTTTCATGAATAATATGAGTATTCAAAAAAAAATTAAAAATTCAAAATAAAAAATAAAAATAAAATTTTGCGTGTAGAGCAATGGATTGATAAAATGTGAGGCTTTCGGCACTTGGGGATCGTGACTCCAGAGTTGTCTAGCCCTGAGTTTTTCAATATATCTCTATTTATGATAATATGACTTTTTTTTTATTAAGTTAACTCGAGACGATGCCCGAGTATGTGGGTTTCACTTGGTTCCCTAAGGCCTTTGAGTCTGGGAGTCATCGGCAAAGTCTTGCTACATGGGTTAATTTTATTAATTGAAATCTCAATTACTATAGCAATATTGCAAAAAAAAAATCAAAAAAAAGAGGGATGAAGAATACTCATATTAGGATTAAATGTGATTCCACCTAGCGCTTCCATGATTTTCCCCTTGAATGAAAATGAACCCCCATATCTATTGTGATTCACAACACATCATTACACTTCATCGAGTTGGATGAAGAATCGTGATAGATTTGATCAAAGGAATGGGCTTGGGATTGGGATCTGCTTATGAAAATATCTTGTATTAAAATATTTTGATGGGTTTCATGATTGTTTGGTATAAGGTTTTTTGGTGATCATTGTGTATTAAAATGTTTTTAGATAAAGGAATTCGAATTTCATTTTTGATGAGATATATTTTGCTCGGGACTAGCAAAACTCAAGTTGGGGGGTGTGATTAGCCACTAAATGAGGCTAATATTCATTGGTAATATATATAATATTCATGTTCTTTATTATTCATAAACACCATTTTAGTGCATTTTACACTTTGAACATCATTTCACATTATGATTGTAATACCTTCTTAAAATGCACTATTATGTGGTACATTTTTTAACATCATTTAAAGTACCAAATGATTAATCTTATTATACATATTTTAATTTGATAATTGATCTAAACTCCAATATGAACATGTTTCATTCAGGGATCAATGGATAATTCATGGAGGATGATGGAGATATTTGGCAATGAAAGGAAGCAATTCTGGAGAAGGCAGATTGGACACCATCCCACTGATGAGACTGTGGGGCCCAACATACAGGCCCAATTAATCCCAAATGTCGTGGGATGATAGAATCCATGTATAGTAACAAATCACTCTTCAGGAGTTAATGCTAATGCGGCCTCCATGGCGGTCATTTAGGCGGCCCAAGTTAGAGATACAATTCTGGGCCGGATTCTGCGGCCCAGAAAAACAGCCCACTAATTTGATAATATCTCGTAATCCACCACTCCAACTGGTCCTTTACAGACGGTTAGACGACATCCGGAGCTCCATTTTCTTCTTCTATGGCCCACCCTGCTTCGTCCTTCTAGAAGGTATTCCAGACGCGTCTGTTCAGTGAAGGAAAGCTGGCTGCCACCTCGGGTCAAACGTGGAAAAGTCCAAATTCCACAAGCTTTCCACCACCTATAGCCTAGAAAAATTAATTAATATGCTTTTTACTGTTGTTGGTTCGACCCAAGGCTCCCAAAATGCCTATTTAAGGCAGTGTTGGTGAAGGAGTTGAGGATCTTGGTTGCTTTGTTCAATTGTAATGTTATGCTGCATTTTTGTTGCCTCAAATTTGTCTTTCACATGTAAGTTGTTCAATTCACTTTAGTTTCTTAATAAAAGTTATTCTTCTACTCTTATTCTGTTGTTCTTCATATCACTTTGATACCGTTGGATCAAGGTGTGAATTTATTCACACCAACCCTTGTGAAATTATTCACACAACGGTGGAGTGATCATTTTATTTTTGTTGTTTTCTTTACTTCTCCATTTCCTCCCTCATGAGTCTATTTTCCGCTTCCATTGAAACCATGGGATCAATGGAGGGCTAACCCACTTATGGGTTGATCCAAGGGAGTAGCAAGGGGCTGGATTGGATGTTATTTATCACCTAATTAATGTATAATCACTTCTTTAATTAGGATTTTTATTTGATGATTTTTAAACTCCATCGTCCTTGTTGAATTTAAGGCCACACACTTCAAGTACAAATACGAACCTTTACCTTGAAGTGCTCAAAACTTTGATCCTTCAAGTGTATAGGTGATTAGTATTAAAGGGTGTAGGCATTAAACTAGTAAGTTATGATGTTGTTTTATCTCCTTAAATGAACCCATCTCAAATTTAAGAAATTGAAATCATTAAAAAAGTAATTCATCCAATCCACCCTGAGCGATAACCTAGGATCAACTCCTTATTTTAATTTGAATTCACTTAAGTATATTAGAGTTCACTTAAACCCATCTAAAATCAACCCAAAGTTGGCCACTTCATAGCCAAAAATCCATCCCTTAGGTTGTGTATCTTAGGTATCTTGTTAGGTCTCTGTGGAATCGACAACCCAAGCTACACTACAAGGACCGTTCTACCCCTCTTCTCTTGGGTAAATTTGGGCGTGAACCAGTAGCTATGAAATATCACTATTTTCAATGTAAGTGTTTAATTTTACAAATAATAAACTTGTCCCTCTAGATCAATAGAGGAAATATTGAGAGTGTTCATGGATGAAACCCCATGATATATTTACTAGAGAAGTCCACCATCCATATCAAAACATCCTGGTTTGATCATCCATAAATTGGTGCCAACTACATATTTATATAATTGGTATATTCATTGATTTATTAAGAATGGGAAACTTCTCAATGTGTAATTATAGAGGGAAACTCAATTCAATGATTCACTTATAATTCATATGATTATTAGTTTATCTGATTGTGCTATATTGTCTCATGAATTATGTAGTAATGAATGAGGTTTTTGGTATTTTATTCTACATAATGGATTAATAGTATAAAAATACACTCTATGTCCCCCAGAAATCTACCAAGGTTGATTTCAATATATTAATATCATTTAAAAACATAAATCCATTGATATTGGGCCACATTTAACTCCATTTTTATATTATAAATCAATGTAGTCAGAGTAACATGTGTCTAAGGAGGAAACATCACTATGGAGGACCCCTACTTAACCATTAATGGAGTACTTGATGAATTTATTATATGATTATGTGATGAAATCATGAAAGTGAAACTGAGGAAACCCAAATATTTGTGTTGACTTTATTAAGATAAATTTACATTGTATAATAAAAATCTCATAAATATTCCCATTATGTGTATCATTTATAAGACTTTTTTTTGAAATTATATACCATTTAAACATATTATGTATAACTTGAATGATATTTTACTGATGGGGGAAATATTGACATTTCATGTTCATTATTCAATATAGATATTTTTTAAAAGGAATACTGTTTATAAATTAAATTGGTTGTCAATATATGATGATTACCTTGGGTATGTAGTGATAGATGGGGAAAAAATATTATTTCCCCAAAATCTTTGACAGGTCCCATGAAACAAATTAAATAGTAAAAATAAATGAAATTATGGTGAATATATACCGATCAATTAAAACTTACTTTCAAAACTATTTGAAGGTAGAGATATATTGATTCTAATATTTTGATGTTTATTGTTTTGAATTTACATTACTACTAATTTAGTTATAATTATATATGAAAGTATTACATTGATATTATCCAAATATGAAATTTTTTTACACATGTTATTTATTATATGACATGTGTTTTCAGTTATATTCAATTCTATATTAATTTTTCTTATTTTACGATTATTGATTAAAATTCATGTAACTCTTATTGAGAATTTGAGCTCTCCCTTATACTGTTTCCTTTTTGTAGGATATGAAGATGAATTTTTTCAATTATGATCAATGCTGATGGTATTTTTCTCTGGATATGTTTTAAATTTTGTTCCCATGTTAAAATGGGTTCTATGTATGTATTTTTTTATGTAATTCTTCTAAACTGATCGTCATTTAGGATTATATCCCATATATAAATTCCAATTTAATAAATTAGACTCCTGTTCTAGGTTACTAGATTTGAGGTTGCAAAATTTTTATCTATTTTTATTAAGATTATAATTCCTTTATTAGCATCTATTGGGAATTATTTCTCTTTCATTCGATATGATTAGTATTGGAAAAATATTACCCTTTTTGAGGAAAATGATTACCAATTTTTTTATTATGATGTTGTCATATAAATGTTTTATTTTAATTGTCTACTCTAATTTCACTCATTGGTATTTGTATTATATACTAGTTTTGAAGCATATTTTTAGTTCTTAATGTTATAGATAGTTTCACCCTCATAAGCAAAATTATGATAGGAATGAAATAGAGTATGAATATGTGTTATTTTTTTTGATATTTTGGTGGACTTATCATTTAGTAGAGAATTTAAAAGTCTCTGTAGAACATGATAATTCATGTTTCTCAATGGAAATTTAATATAATTAATATAATATGTATAGAGTTTTTTTTTCAAAAAAAAATATAAAACCAAAATCCCATACACTATTAAAATGTTAAGCATGGTATCATATAATTTCAGTAAAAAGTATCATTGATGTAATGTTAAAGAGTTAGTTGATATTTATAAGATGATGAAGAAGATAAAAAAATTTCATCTCAATCTTGAGTTGGTGGATGTTTGAGCTTATTTATAATATATTTTTGTGGGTTTTTATGCATAAGATGGTCAATATTTTGTTCGGGTATCATAATACGAAGGTATTTAATGATCATATCATTAATATAGAATCACAAAATGGGCGATTTAATGGTATGAAATAGTATATTTCATTAGGATGATGTTTTTTATTCCATAAATATGTATAAATTATTTTTAGAGAAGTTTAATAGTCTTCTATTGGTAGTTTATCAAAGAGTGATGAATTTTTATCATGTTCTAATGATTTTTTTTAAATTTTGGGTATTAAAATGTATATAATTGAATATGTTTCTAAATTACTTAAATTTATATTGTATGTATTAACCACCAGGTTCCAATAAACTTTTCGTAATCATTATCAAAGATATCACTTCTTTATTTTTCCTTAACTAATAGGGGTCCCAGAATGCATTTGGAAATTAATGACCATCCTTTCAAATAATTTAAATATTACATTAGTTGTGTAATACTTATAGATGTAGTAATCTATATACTATTTATATGTAGAGAGAGTTAAATTCATGGGCCAATGTACACCGATTAGTGAGTCATGTATTTTATATATTTTCTTTATATATTTCCTTAATTTTTCTTTTTGTTGATTTTATTATTTGAGATTTATTTTCTATTTCATTATACACATTATATTTTATTCGTATACATTAGTTGTATCAAATGAATATATGAATATGGATTGAATTATATATTAAATTTTTATATTTTTAAAAAAAAATTCTAAAGAATACTATATTACATATGATGTATATGTTTATTTTAGTCTTTGGAATATTTTTGTTTAATTATAATCAATTAGTTATTCTATTGGATTTGTAAATATAACATATCAATTTTCATGATATATATAACATGCTCTCATATAATATATTATAGTTTATGGTATTACAGTGTTCTATAATATGTGATAGTGTATTGTGTAATATGTTGGGATTATTTGGTTTTGACTATATCCCATAAAGCTATATGAGATATTATTGTTTTTGAAAATGATAATTTAAGAATCATAGAACATAAAAATATTGTAACATTAAAATATGAAGGTTTTGTTATCCATGAAAGAGGGGAAGCAATATGTGATAGCCTATTTCCTATCTTAGGATTATATGATTACCATGAATTTAGGATAGTGATATACATACACATGTTTCTAATATATTTATATTAGTATATATATAAATAAATTTATAAAAAACATCATCATTGTAGGAATATATGGTCTATGTCTAATTTATTGTACTTTATACCATACAAAATGTTGTTTCAAAATATATTATTCTTTTCTAATGTTTTTACCTCATGATAAATATATAAATTATCCCTATATTTATTTAATTCCAAATTTAAATATTCATTAAAATAACTTTTTTATATTGTGAATATTTTTAGAATAAAATTTTAGTTATTCAAATTAATTCTTATAAATAATATTTTACTTAGGTTATTATTCATACCTATTGAGGGATAAAATTAAATTGTAATTAAAAAAATATGTTTAGTAATGAACTATTTATAGTGAGACTTTTGGTTATACTACCTATATTTGTAGGAGCTTAAGATATATTCTAGATATATTTTTGGAAACCTATCACAAAATACATTTTTTTGAGTAAAAAAAATACGCTATAAACTAATTACATAAAAAAATTTCACATACTTCATATATGTTATGAATATTATTAAGTGTTTAATATTTATTAAATTTAAAATATGTATTTTTAATACAATTTATTAGCTATATAATAGTTATATATTAACATTTTCAATATAGTTAAATATGATTGAGATCTTGGGATGAATAATTTAATTCATTATAATCATGAATTTATATTGGGATTCCATAAAATTAAATATATATAACATTTATATTGAAATTTAATTTAATTTAAAAAAGCATTAAAGTGTTAAGGTGGAAGATTCATTCAGAAGTAAAGAATCATTGAGACATTTCTCATTAAAATGAAATAAAAATTCCAAATTAAACTAATAGAAAATTATATTATGTAAGGTGTGAATACTATGATGGACCCAAACCATTATCTTCATATAATTTATGTGAACTTTTTTCAACAGCTTTTTTGGGATACCATTAATTTTAGGTTCCCAAAGGAATATAGTTAGCGAAATTCAGTAGATAAATTTGGGGAACTTGTTTTCCACTAAACTATCTGAGAGTTAGGTTGGATATAATTGACATGTTCATCTATCAAAATATAAAAATTATGAGATTATTGTAAGATATACCATAAAGTTCAGTAAAATGTTGATCTTATCCAACTAATTTATATTATATTTGGGTTCATTTTCTTTGGTTTAGTATATATCATAACATTCCTTATTGGATAGTTATGTAAAATATGATAATAAATTGATAAATATATTTTACAATCATTTATACTTGAATTATACACATATTATATTACATAAATATTTATTTTATGTTTTTATATAGATTTATATATTGGTATTATTACTTGGGAAGTATTCTATGTTATATCAAGGGTATTGTTTACTGACTAGATCAGATACCCTAGTACGCTATTGCCCAAGCCGACATTAACATGACCCAATGAATGTGATTATAACAACCCTATAAATGTGATACTTTAACTAATAAATGATAATATACTTTTCAATATGGTGAACCATTATTTTCAAGACCCTACATGATTTGAACTCCATTTATAATAATTATTGGCTTGGAGTGGTGGATAGGATGGGTGAACTCTTCAAATAATTCCTATAATAGAGGGAGAAAGTGTAGTAGAAGAACATGTTTTATCTTATGAGGATAGTCATTAGTCAGATATGTGACATTGGGGGGTAATAGCCAATGGTTTCCTAAGAAGGATACAATGGAATTACGTGGGGACCATGGGGTATGTTTACCAGTTTCCTGTCACATAGATTATTAGGTTTTAAAAATTGGTATCATAGTCAATACCCCAATTGATATGCCCAAACAATGACCGGTTTTGTTGCTTGGGGCCCATAATGAGAGAGTTGTTCTTTAAAAGGTTGGAGAGAGTAACAACCCTAGAAAAGTGGGACATAATAGACTAAATGATACTAACCATGTCAACAAGGAGAACCAATATTTTTTGGAGAAAATTTGATTAGAAATATAGAGTTATGTATGCTTGGCTAGGAGTAGTGGTTAGGATTGGGGACTTCCTATAAAGATTCCTCGGGTGTGTGTGTGTGTGAGGGGAAAGTACACTAAAAGAACAAGTTTTGGACTGTTGTGAAAATATTTAGTTACATATGTGACATAAATTGCTAATAACATTTAGTGTGTTAGGAATGAAACCAAGGTATTATAGGAGAATGATGTGGTCTGTTGACGAGTATTATATCTCATGCATGGTTAGGCGAAAGCAGTAATTTATATTTTTGTGTGTCACACATTTTTGGTCATATATATACATAGAAATAAAATTGATTTTTTCAATGGGAGAATTATATATATTTTTTGGAAATGGTTCAAAGGGTAAGTATAAATATATAATCATAATATAACAAGAGTATTAATTCAATATTTTCTAACTATTTACAATAATCAAGAAATAAATTAATCATTCATTAATTTTTCATTCCTATATGAGAAATGAATTTCTTTCATTATTAAGAACAAATATCATTCTATATAATGGAATAATGTTTTTCGAATATTCAAGAATATGGTTACTTGTTTATATATTATATAAATGGAATATATAATATATAACAAAAAAATAAGAATTTTAATATTATTAATTCAAACAATAATTATTTTATAATTAGCACCTAGGGAATATAAATGAAATACACATCCACAAACTCAACATTGATGGATTATTTGAATCATTTCATTATGATTCATTAAATATATGTGAATCAATTTTTTTGGGAAAGATGATCAACAATATTTTCAATAGAAAAAAACAAATAGATAATGATACACTATGTTTAATACACACAAATTATTTTTACCCCATTACCTAAAAAATCAATGCTCATTTTTTCTAAGTCATAAATGTAAATGACGGATTCATTCAGTAATGTTATCTATTTCACATAGAACTCTATATTGAAATCAAAATATATTATAATTGTTTAGAATAATATAAACAAATCATTTAAAAAATATAGTATGATATTTCTGCTAATTCTTTGTGGGGAATGCATTTGTCATGCTCTTATAGAACATATACATATTATGTAATTACTTTATTAATTGATCTATAGAGTAATATATAACTTAAATATGTCTCTAAAAGTATGAATCATACAATGTAACACATGACTGGATTTATGAAGATTTTATAATCTATTTCATTATCATTTTGTGGTTATACCAAGAAATGATTTAATTATAATATAACAATATACTGATCAAGTATTTTCTTAATTCATTATATAAGATATGGTCTGTGAAATGTTCTCAAATTTTGTTCATAAATTTTTTGGGTTATAATACTTCTATAATGTGAAATATTTTAGAATATATATTTTATAATTTTCATGATTATAATTTTTTTGAATTTGTATATTTGATCCACCAATATCAATAACATTGATCAGAATCATAGTTATGAAATTGATTATTATGACAATATAAACAAAAAAATATTTTATATAAACTATATGTATGAGATAAATCCCATGAAAACAGTTATTTAAAATATAAATGTGAATTCTTACCAATTTATTTCCTTTAACATTAATCTTATGAATGATTTTAATTCACTAGAAAACTAAATTTCTTGTAAAAATTGATTTCTAAAGAAATATGTATTAAATCAACTTCAAATGATGGTTTTTACAAAATGATCTACCTTAATTATTCATATAACAATTTAGTTAATTGTTTAGAAGGATTTTAAATTTAATAAACCTTATTTTAGTTAAATCCACTAATTATTCTTAGATCCATTTATATATTTTTTGAAAATAAGTAATCCAAAATAATTGAACTAAATTCAAAAATAAAACTATTTTATGAATAATATATGTTTTTATTATTTAATAATCTCTAGAATCTAAATAATACTTCCTAAAAATTAATCATTATAAAATAATTACTATGTAATGATATTTAAGTGATGTATGAAGACAAATATAAAGTGAAAAAATATTATGAATGAAGTCAATGGAAAATATTTCATGTGAAACCTTGTATTCTTGATCCAGTACCTCTTAAAAGAGTTTAATATAATGGTATATGATAATTAAATAATCAGTGGATGGTCCATATTATGAAATATAACAAAATGTAAATAATGATTTTATATTTTAAATTCTTGAAAAATTAATAGAAAATTCTTAAAAACTAATATACTTAATGTTAATGAAAGAGTCATCAAAATGAAAGACATTGAATAATAATTTACTCCATGGATACTATAAAATCAGAAAAATACCTAAATTATATAAATCTAAAATATTTATAATAATACATTGATCATAATCTGATTTGGCTTTCACATCGCATGGTTTTCCTATCAATGACTAAGATAAAAGCTATTTTAACATGATAAAATGTAATATTTTTCTATATATTTGGATTATAATCATAGTCCACGACATAGTTTCTTATTCCCTCAAATGTTTTTACAAAATCCAAACACATCTAAGAGAAAAATATTTTGGGATAAATATGGTATATTTTATCATCTATTTTTAAATATTGATCCTTATAAAATAATTTAGTTCACCCTACCATGATGTTGTTCACTCATCATGGTTCTTAAATTATAAAGGGCTTCTATCCATCCATAATTATGGTCACTTACATTATAATAGATAAAATAAAAGATATTATAATATAGATCAAATCATAGTGAAAACCACGGATAAAATTAATTAAGAATTATCCATGTGCCTTTATTTAACTTCTCCATGCTATATTTTCATATGAACTCCTTGTTTTTTATCCACACACAATAACCATGAAATTTTTTTAAGCCATATTTTAATGGTTTTCTACAATTTTCCCACGTGTAATATAAATCTCAACAATTTATTATATTTCCCTAATCCACTTAAAATCAACATGAACAAATAAAATTTCTCCAGATTTAATTCAATTTTATGAAAAAACTATTTAATTAATAAATATGAAATTAAAATATAATATTCTAAAGAAATTATGTAATTTTATTGTTATGATACTACTATACATAAGGTGTTCATATCATATAAATTTATGTTTCGTGGAATGGAATATATTTATTAATAAATTAAAAGGAAGTTTCCTCAATCTAATGTCATAAATATAAAATAGGAATAGTTTATAAGATATAGTTTGATACAATACCAGAATAATGTTTCAAAACTGAATTGAATTATATATTATAAAATATTTTAGGCCATGTAGTACTTGTTCAGATCATGATTCATATGAATTTTTTATGGTGATAAATGATGATGTTAAGTTCATACATGAAAACCTATTACCTATTATAATTTGTGAAGTGTTTTGATTCTTAGAAATGGGTAACAACAATAAATTCTTAAATAGACACTGTAAAAAATCATGTTTAGAACATGGAAAATCTTCAAAATTTATTTAGACCTATAGGATTTAAATAATATTATTTTTAAATAATGCTAACATTTATTGTAGAGTTTCTACCCATGAGGCTCACCTGGTGATGAAAGATTATAATAAAAATCATTTTGTTAATTAAAACGTACTTTGTCACAAATATCTATGAAAAAATAAATTCATATTATTTTTTCATTGAATTATATAATTCTAATGAGATATACTAAATTCATATCAAAATATTTTTCCTCAATGAAAATATATTTTTGGATTTCTGTATGATATAATATCATGTTTTTAGGGTAAAAATATTGTTTTAGGATATCTAAGCAACAACGATCCATTTGTGGATTGAAGTAAGAATTTAAATGTTGGTATAATCATTTTTATGATCCCATAAGAGTGATCGAATATTTTAAAAAGGTACAATTTTTATATGAATTATAAAAAATATACATATATTTTGTATCATCATTCATAACCATCCACCACACCCCAAAACTAAAACATGAAAAAATAATCTATAGGTTTGTTATATATAAAAATTTTCTACAAAATAAAAATTGTTACACAAAAAAATATAAATTTCTGTAAAAAAATTTAATTTTTTTTAATAGTATTTTTTTATAACATAGTGAAATTATAAAAATAAGAAAGTGGTCAGTTGGTATTCTTAGGTACAAGTAAAATAAATGAGATAACAATCAATTGAACATAGGTGATAATAATAATGATTATAAAGTAGTGAGTATAAAATCAACATATAGGTATGAAAACATGATCAATGTACTTGAAAAAATATTAGGAAATCATATCCAATGTTATATGAATCATGGAAGATAAATATTAATCATATCATTAAGATGTGACAAAAATATAAAGATAAGATATCATAAGTAACAGATAATCACTAAGAACATCATAAAAAAGAATGGTTTCACCCCACAAATCTATTATACATTTTTTCTTGGGTTCACTACACACATAGTATAAATTTCTTTAATGTAATGAAATTTAAATAATTTCCCAATATAATATAGGGATATACAACTCTAGAACCACAAACCAGATGAAATTATATCTATTCCACATGAAAATGAATAAAATATTACTAAAATAAAAATATATATAATAATTAAAACATGAAAATAATGTGGTTTAAAAAATATTATTCATAAGGAACAAAAATTAATCATCCAGAGAAATAATGTAGAGTGTAATATGAAAATATATCAACATTAATAGATTAAAAAAATAAAGAGGTGTATAATATAAAATAGCATTTATATATAAAAATCATTTTCCAGATGAAGGTAGTGGATTTAATAAGAAAATAAGTTTGATTTGAAATGTTTTTAAGTATAAATAAATAAATATAAAATAAATTATTTTAAAACAAATATGAAATAAAAAAACATTTAAAAACATTTAATGAAATTAGAAAATTATTAAATCATAACAATAAAATTTAGGCTTTATGATACATTTATTAAATAATATATTTATCAGGGTCATTTAAGAGAAAATGTTTCAACTTCATGAAGAGATTATGAAATTTTCCAATAACTTTACTCACAATATCATTAAATTTTCCTAAAATTCATATTTAATAAATATATTTCTCATTATAATATATTTCAAAAACTTTTTATTTATATTTTTACGTTTAATAATAATCAACTATATTCATTTATTTTTTGTAAAGTAGTATTTTAATATTTCATTTCATTATCATGTGTTTGTATTTTTTATCATTTAATTATTGTTTTGGTATGGTGATATTGGATATTTTTACTTCTTAATCATACCATTGATTTAAATTTTAATGGTATTATATTCCTAACATTTTAATAATTTAGAACATTTCATGTACATTTCACATAAATTATAGGTATGATTTACATGAAGAAAATTCAAAACTTTCTTGTTTTGATAACATTTAGACATAAGAAGATAATTAAACAATTAGTTAAATTTTTATATTACCATTTCAAAAAGATTATAACATCAACGCATCATTAAAATCATATTTTAATTGTATTAATGTTTTGTTAATCATTAATGAAAAAACAATGAATATAACACAACATCACATTATATAGATGAATTAACTAACTAAATCCTAAATTTATTATAATATTACTATAATATAATTTTTATAGAATAATAATGATATTATTTATTAGATACTAGAATGGTAAATTATATTTATAAAGGATTCATATATTTATATAGGTGATAAATATTTGTAAGAACTCAATATTTACTTAGATGTAATCAACTCTTCTTTCAATACTACAATCATATTGAAGTATTTATGTCTCATTTTGTGAGTCTAATATCCTAAATGTGTTAGGAATTTATAGAAATAAATTTACATAGATATTGGATTAGAAATGAAAAAAAATAGTTTTGGTTTGGAATTGGTAGAATATGGGTACATTTATATATGATTTTGAGTGTCATGTTTATAAATATTCGTTAATTGTCATTTAAAGAAGGACATATTTAGATAGAAAGTATAACATAATTGAATAAAACAAATAGGTATGATATTAACTCAACTAGTAAAATGAATTTTCAATTTTTACAATTTTACACCATTTGAGCTTTATATGGTAGTTTAATACATTATTTGGATTGATATGTTTTATTATTATACATTGAGAATAATTTTATTTCAAACAAATTTTATAGAATGTATATATTAATTTTTAAATTATATTGGTGATTATTTTATATTTATTATAAATAATGAATTGAAATTTAAGGATTTATGTGCTGGTCATTATTGAAAAAAAAATTTAAATTTAATGATGATGGATGTACTATAAATAATAGTGATTATTTATTTTATTTATGTATTCAAGTAGTGTTGGATTTTTAGGAAACATACATTGGATTCCAAGATTGATAAAAAAAACTATAAGAGAATGTTAAGGGAGAATCCTCAATGATTTTTTGAAGAATATTTAAAGGATTAATGTTGAGATAAAAAGGTCCTTATTATGTTTGATGATAATTTGAAACTTCATGTTTTGAGGATGAAGATTTCCCAAATGTCTATAAGGCCTTCATTTTTATTGATTTTTGATAACCCCCCTTTCAAGGGATGATGTGGAACCTCTAAAAGGCCCTTAGGCTGAGTGATTACATGTCTCATAGGCTTAAGAGACCTTACATGACCCTAAGGTCTAAGGGAATTCATCCAGACTATTACTATAAGGAACTGCCCCTCGCCATCATCAGCATAATGATGGTAGCTCTCCACCATCACATGGACATCTGGATAAGCATCTCATACAAGAAAATGATGTTCTTGACGGCATAGTCATACCCTATCATTGTTCCAAATCCATTTGGTTATGCTCTGTTTAGTGCGCCTGATCTGAATCCTCCTCTGGGGATGCACCTTTTTTGTAGAGTTTGTCTGGGGAAACTTCATGTGTCATGAAGGCCTTGAGGTTCTTCAAAGGCCCTATAGGTGGCTCAAAAGACCTACTGACTGAAAGGCATGGGTGGCCTAAAGGCCATAAGGACTCCAAACCCAAACTGCAGGCCCAAGGTGAGTAGTTCCAGCTACTAAAGTACTGAAAAGTACCAGTTACAGTTCCTGCTATAGTACTACTACAGTAACAAAAAAATATGCCTCCGCCTGGTTTCGAACCTTGGTCTCTTGGATGCACTAAATTATACCTCAAAAACTGGGCTGCATCTCATGTGTTGAGGATGAAATTGGAAAATGTCTAAGACTCTAGGTATAAATCATTATATCACTACATATACATCCTTGTTTTCTATATAAAAGAATTATCTAGTATAATTTATAAATGTACTTTACTCGATAAAACTATTATATAGGGTTGTAATTGTATCATCCATTCATATATAATCATTATCAAGAGTGCATTGGAATTATTCAACTTCATGTTAGTAGAAAATGAAAATAAATCATATGTGTATGCATTATCATCAACCAATTATTTTTATTTTTAGGAATATTTAAATCTACATTAATCATATTAATAATGAATTAAAATTAAAATATTATGAATTATAAGAATAGATATTCCTAATTTAAAGAGAATAATTTAGAATATTATTTCTATCAATTTTTTATGTATTTTCATCATGATCAAACAATGATCATGATTAAAGATGATTAAAAATAAGGACTAACTAAAGAGAAAAATAGGATTCTAAGATCATTCCACACTATATTAAGAGGATAAAAATCACAACTTCTTGATCCCATGCATAAATCAAGGAAAATTTTTAATAAAACTTTTTTATAAGTTTTTATTGAAGATAAAGATCATGATAATTAAAATATTTCATGAACAAATGATGTTTTATTCATAAGGATAATTAAATGGGGGTGTGTTAATTGAATTGATTTAATTGAGTTTCTTAATGTTATTTACATAGTTCATAAAAATTAGGTGGATTTCTAGTATCCAAAATGAGAATATTTTTCATGGAAATATCATATCAATATATAAGAAGAAAAAAAACAAACTTATGAGGTGATGATTTGAGGTATTATTTTTAGGTTTGAGAAATGAAATTGAATACTATTGTGAAGATAAAAGTAAGGATATCATTTATGGAGTATGTTTGGGTGCTCAAATCTTCTTATTCATTTATTATTTGATAATAATCACTTTTTTATAGTTATTGGAGTTCAACTATTTTTAGTGAGATACTGTAATGAGTTCAGGGTTATATCCTTTCACAAGATCCTTTTCATAATAATAATTCATCTCTATTAAAAGGATAAAAACCATGAAACACTTTGTATGTAGTCATCCTTAATGTAGAAAAACCTCATTTACATATGTGATATATCTATCATTGTTCATACTATGAGAGTATTGAAAGGTTTTTAAATAATCTTAGACACCTATTAACTCCAACTGTATATCACCCCATCTGTGATCCAACAATTATTTTTATCATCCGACATACTCTCTAGGGTTTCCCTAAAGTACATCATTTGACTCAACACAATTTATTAAAAAATAAAGGAATCCAAACATTTGATTGGAAAGGGTTTCATTATTGGAAAGAGATAATGGTTATATACGTTCTCTTTATATGGAATGATATTCTAGACCCTATTCAATATAGATTCAATAAGTGAAATGAATATATAGTATGGGTAGTAAATGAAAAAAATATATTTAAATTTGAGGTCAAAATACTATAATGTTTTATTATCCTCTTTATCACAAAAGGTTCTCACAAAGTTTATGGGATATAGAACCTCTAATGATATTTAGAAAAATATTTCCTGAATTTATGAGGTTAATAAAAACTTGAAAAAATAATTACTAAATATCAACAAATAATAGATTGAGGTTATTAGTGTAGAGAACTGGATCTAGTAACCCTGAGTCAACATCTTTGATACCAAGTTTTTCTTTTTATGATGATATTTATATTACCTTGTTAAACTGTTGTTCACTTTCCTTTTTGACTTAGACCCTAAGACAAGTCATGGGTCGTTTTTGTGTTTATTTTGGGAAAGAAGTCGTCGAAATGTCGTTTACTGGCTATTGGCTAACTACACAACATGTAATGGTCTGGGATAGACCTTTTATAACATCTTATTTTTTTTTCTTATGAATGTAAAACCATGAATTATATGAAGTTAAAAGAAATTACACATCATGTAATTTGAATAATGGGTTTTTAAATTGGAAAAGGACACTATTTTTGCACAAAGACCCCTCTAATTCTATTATTGAGGACTAAAATCCTTTTTTTATACTTTTTTTGATCTAACACCCATACAAAATCTATTTAATTCTCCACCGATCACATTGGAGACACATCAGTATTCCCTGGGTTCATTTTTATGCATTCTTGATTCTTTGTAAAAATGGATGTCTTGTTTGTATTTAGGCTCTTATGACCTAATTTCTCATTCTTCATCCGTTCATCAGATTTCCTCCAAGCCTAAAAGAATCATGACATGATACTGAATGATAATTTTACTACCATGCTATGTTAGGTTCTCTATACCTTTCATTCATATTTTATATATGTTATAGAGTTATTGGTGTTTTTACCACCCACTGTACATTTTAGCACATGTCGTTAATTGAAATGTCCAGTTGAATTAGGTGAAATTGGAGATATTAGGTATTCCCTTAGATTCCTTGAGTTGTGTTGGTGGCTTTTTACCAAACCCAAAGCCACCCATGGGGTGCACCATGCGTTTTCTCTAGTTTAGAACATTGATAAACTTCCCACGGGGTGTGACCTTATGTTTTCATAATTTAAGGATGATCAGTTATACTTAAATGAAGTTGGATTACATGAATAAGAGATGTCCCACATCATTGTCTTATGTTCTCAAAATATTCCATTCCTAACATGATTAAATACTTTAATGGAAGTTGTTAAATAAGTGGGTAAAATAGTTGGTTGTTTTTAGATTACATAAATAGTTTTTTGCTAATTTTGATAAATGGGTGGGTATACCAGTGTTTTTTTAAATTATAATTTTTGTTAAGTTGGAAGGTATACCATTATGACATTATTAAATGGAATTAGTGTACATGAGGGGGTATACTCATGATATATAATGGATTAAATGAGTGTGTATTCCCATTGAATGGTTATGAATTGCATTCCTTATATGAGTTGGTAGACTAATATGGTTTTGTTCGTTAAATGGTATGAAATGGTTTATGGTTTTTATAGATACTGTGGATGGCTCTCTGTGCATCCAGAACATGGAACTGGACAACTTGGATGAGCATAGACCTTGGTTCTTGATTTAGTGGGATGCCTCAGGCTTTGTTACCCCTTGGATATGGCTTTCTTGGACTCATGTATGATTGGTTTGTACACTTGATCATAGGAATCCAACCAGTGCCTATACCGAGTTTCCATTGAGATTATTTTCATACTCATTGTGGATTCTATAGTATTATACACCTTGGATTCGGCCCTTCATGACCTAAAACTCATTATACGGCACGATCGTGGGATATATAACTATGGTTGTATAGAAAGAACTAGGGTTTTTATATGGTTTTATTTATATAGAAAGTCTATGTGGACAGAATATTTAAGGTATTACGACTTAGCTATGTTCGTCGTTTTTATTGCATATAACTACCTTGATATGTGTTGACACTTCTTGTAGGGAGCCTTGCGATCTTGTTTGATTGTACTTGTTATAGGGATCCTTGAGTGGATGTTTCTTTTTTACTTGTTTGTAGTAGTTATGTACATTATGATTTCACACTTACATTAATGTATAGATATTTAGGTGGAATCCTGCTGGGATTTTTATCTCAAACCCTATTTGGGGACCTTTGGGGACCCAAATAGATTATATAGTTATAGGTGATATTAGGGGAATTATCCCTAATAGTGGTTGTTGACAATTTCTTTGGAGCATGGGAGCATGGGACCATGGTGAGGATTTTGGTACAAATGGGGCACTTTTTTGGTCTTTTAGGATTTTGGATACTTAAATTTTTCTATATTACAATTTACCTATTTATGATGTTTTATATATTCATGTATCATCTTCATCATAGTACATGATACACTTTTGGATTATTATATATTCATGTCTTGTTTGTCTATTTTATCTATTTTCCACTTATTGTATGTGATCACTCTATTTAATGTGATAGAATTAAACTATTATGTAATATGGTAACAAGGGAATAGTCTCCCCAACTTATCACCTAAGCCCTCACTACTAGTTAGCATCCTCTGGCATTTGGGGAGAGGCCTTGTAGCTATCCAGGGTCGGGGCACTATTGAGTGTCATCTAAGTCTGGGATGTTACAAAGTGGTATCCGAATCTTTTTTTTCTTTTTTTATTTACTCTTCGGAGACTATAAACAATGATATGTAGTAAATGGAATTTGGTGATGACCTGTTCTCGAGCGTAGATAACCCATGTATAGGGAAAATCCAAATTACTCCTAAATTAAATTTTTATTTTCTACTTTTGACTACTGTAATTTATTTTATTTTACTGTTGGGTGACACACATGATATTTTTTGTTACTATTAATATGATTGGGTTGAAATTCTATTGTGACATAATGTGATGAGGGTATTCCATCTAATGCATCATATAAGAACATTTTAGAAATTACATGTCATTAATTATGTCATTCCCTATAAGATTCATTATCTAACATATGATTTTTTGATATTTTTTTAATGTATATGAATTATGTTGTGATAACAATTGTGTAGAGGATAGAAGAGTGGCATCATCAGTTAATTCATAAGGATATTGGGCCCTTATTTACAGGAAAATCATGCACCTTTTAAATTGGATAGATAAATTGAATTTAATGTTTATGGATTATATGGGAATCAAATTTTATTTTATGAGGTGTTAGGGTCACTTAAGGAATAGATATTGGTGGACCATTGGTTAAATCATTTAAACTAATGGCTGTTAAATGAAAATGAAATGGTAAATAGAGGCTTGGCCTTGACCTGAATTTTTAGTGGGAAATAGGTAGTGTTTGTAGTTTCGTTGTGGCTCTTCCTTTTATAGTGTTGGAATTTGGAGAGGGATGTGGGTTATGGTTTAGTTTTAGCAGTGTTTTTACCTTTACTAGAATTTTGATCCATGAACATTAATCATGTTATTTATTGAGGAATGTGTTTGGAAGTATAGATACTTTCCACCTTGATGACCTCCAATGGTATCATAATAGGGACACGATGACAACACTTCAGAAGTAGTGGGACATGGGCTAAATTTGGATACTCCATTAGTTCCATCTACTTCACTAGAGACTGTTATGGAAATAAGGAGAAGTTCTACAAGGAGCTCATTTTCTGTATGAAGGCTTCTCATATAGAACTGTAGCCTGCCATGACTATGGTTGAGCTAACATGGGTGTTCTAGTAGAAACATCCAATGAAATTTTCAAGGGATGGAGGTCTACTGGATGTTGATATGTGGCTTCATACCATGTTAGATATATACATGAATTTTTATATGTCACCTGAGAGGAGGGTCAAGATAGCCACTTATATGCAATGTGGAGCAGCAAAGAACTTGGTAGATATTCTGAATTAGGCTGACAGGTTGTATGATATGGGTTAGACTGATTTTTGGATATTCTTCTATTACCAATTTTACCCTAAGACTATGTGGGTAGAGTGTGTAGAGATTTCATGAATCTAGGAAGGTTTTTTAGATGATATCAAATACCAGGTCAACAAGATCAGGTTGACCTTTATAATTGAGATTGTTAATCAGGCTCTAAATACAGAGTGTAAACTGAGAGAATCAGGGGTATAATGCTTAGGAGTGTTTCTCCAATATCTATTGTTTCTACCTCTTCAGGCAAGAAGCATCATTTTGAGGCTTCCCAAAATATGAGTGAAAGTAAAGTTATGGTTGCAAATAGCATGGGGTTTTTTCACCTGTGTGGACGGTGAGTCCACATGAAAAATTAGTGTGATCATGGCCTAGTAAAATGATGATATTGGGGTAGTATTGGCCACATGATATGGGTTTTCATGACCTTACCTCTAGCTTTGAGTGGTAAGGTGTAATATTTAATGTCAGGTTCAGGAGTAGGTTTGTTGGATACACATCAAGTAGGGAGATGGAACAGTGCAGTCTGATCATATCGACAGAGTAGTGGTTTTGGAAGAGGTAACTAAACACATGCTACACCTTAACATTAGATTGGACCTCCTCCATGTTGTGTGGTTGTGTCACATAGTCGTGGTACATTCCACAAATATTCTTTATATCCTACCCCCGAGAAGTAGGGTGCAAGATTTTCTATGGTGAGAGGTATGATCTTATTAGCCTCTACTATTGGGTCTTCTATTTTGGATACAATTTCATATCATAATGTCATATTTACACCTGCAGTGAAAACAAATAGGCTGGTTGTGTGAAGTTCTGAGGGAATTTTTATGCTAGTCACACCATTTGGAAATAAAATGGATGATGGGAACCAATTTAGGGAGGTACCCCTTGAGGTTGGTTAGTGTCATATTGTTTGGGATCATTATGTCCATTAGATTATAGGGTTTTATGTCATTCATTGGATGTACTGGTTAGTATATTATTGATCTTACAATGATAGAAATCATCATAGGGTTACTTTCAAATCTCCATATGGTGATGTGTTTACTCAAAAGTGTGAATGGAATGTCTTGGTGAGTCGATCTAGAACACAACATCATGGGCTGTGTAGAATGATGCCCATATTTCTAGTTCATTTCTGATTTATCAGGGAGTGAGTTAGGTGAAATTTTCTCTAGTGGTGGATCGTTTTATGAATTTTTTATTAAATGAATTTTCTATTTTACATCCTGAGAGAGAGTTTGAGTTCTTTATCAAACGATTTCTAGGAGCTGCATCAGTATCCATTCATCCTTACAAGATGGAAATGTTAGAGTTTCCATAACTCAATATTTATCTCGAGGAATTGGAGGCGATGGGGTTTATCCAACCCAATACTTCTCCATGGGGTTCAATGGTCCTCTTTAGAAAAAGATTGATGTAAATCTTAGGTTATGTTAGGATTATTGGAATTTGAATTATTTTATGGTTAGAAACTAAAATCCCTTACCCCTAATAGATGACATGTTTTTTCAGCTTCGAGTTCCCTTAGTGCTGTCGGAAATTGAACAAAATTCAAAATATCACTAGGTATGTGTTTGACCTACCGACATACCATGGGAACTCTTTCATAGAATCTATTGTCTATATGTGTGTCTGGTTATGTTATTATATCTCATAAACGCACAAGAAGTTTTCATGGTGCTGATGAACCAAGTGTTCCATCTTTATTTGGATTATTTTGTGGTCATTTTCATGGATGATATCTTGGTGTATTTCTTAATCAAGAAAACCATTCCAAACTTAAAGAGATAATTTTGAATACACTAAGTGACCATTAGTTATATGATAATATCACAAAGTTCCACTTTAAGATGGATCAACATCGCTTACTAGGTCACATCATCTCATATATATGAGTATCCATCAACCTAGAGAATGGGAGAACTATCATTTCTTATGACCATCCCATGAATGTTTTTGAGATACGATGTTGATTACATCTATCTGGTTACTACATATGTTTCATAATTGAATGATCATGCTTATAAACATATCTAAAAGTATTAGATAAGAAGGATGTGATGTTTGTATTGTTATATTCTTGCAAGATAGAATCTCAAGAGGTGAAAAGAATGTTGAAATTAGCAATAATTCTAATACTTTCAGAGAAGGGCATGAGATACACTATATATTGTGAACCATTAGGTATCAGTCTGTGAGTAGTTATATTGTTGGAGGATAGAGTCACGGAATACGAGTCATAGCAGTTGAGGCCACATTAGTGGAATTACCTGATGTAAAAACTTAAGTTAGCTAATATTGTTTATTATTAATGATGTTAGAGAAACTATTTACTAAGAGAATATTCTGTGGTGTAAACAGACCATAAAAGCCTCAATTATATGTTTACTCAGCATGATTTTAATCTGAGGTAGTGAAAGTGGGTGTATTAACTATAGTCTTTTGACTATGAGGAAGCCTGCATAATTAGTAAATGCAATGCAATAGCCGATGTACTAATAAGAAAGAATCATATATTGGTAGTGCAACATGCCAGTATTGAGTGATGACTTAAACAATTGTTCTTAGAGATGAATCTAGAAGTTCATGATATTCATGGATTGAAATATCTGCCATCCTTAGCTACGTTCTATACCCTTTTGGATACAGTAAGGCTGATGAATCTATCAGATCAGAGGGCCTAGTCCTATGAGATATTTTGGTAGGTGAGGATCCCTTACTGGTCTGACCTTAGGTGTTCATGAGATCATTTATATCAATGTAATCATTTGGGCTACAATTAATATACATGAGGAGCTAAATCGGTAGTTTCACGCTTCCGATTGGGATGTGCATCCTGACGTCACCAAGATACACTGTAAAATGGGTTTTCAGTACTAGTGGCTAAGTATGAAAAGACAGATAGCTAGTTTTATTACAAGGTGTTCCACCTGTTAGCTAGTGAAGGTGTAACACCAATGAAAATCTAGAATTTTATAGCAGTTATGTATTCCGGAGTGCAAATGAGATCATTTCACTATTATTTTTGTGACTGGTTTACCGAAGTCTCCTAGAGGTAATGATGCTATGTGGGTTGTTTCTGACAGGATGAATTTTTTTCTCATTTCTTGCTTATCAAGGATACCCTCAATGTTGATGATCTTGGAAGGTGTTATATCCATGAGATAGTAAGACATCATGGGGTCACACACACTATCATTTCATACAGGGAAACCTTATTTTTGTCTTGTTTATAGAAAAGTTTCATGAGGGTTCTATGTACACAGGTGCTTTTCAGTACAACATACCACCATCAGACTAGAAGTTAGTTAGAGCATATGATTCATGTTCTTGATTATATTCTAAGAGCATGCGTCCTAGTTTTTTTGGGGATATTGGGAGAGGCACATTCCCTTAGTTTCATTTTCCTACAATAACAGTTATCAGGAAATGATATAGATGGGACCACATGAGTCATAACACTATAAGACTTAATGATATCCATTGTGCTAGCTAGAGGCTGGTTGGGATGCTTTAATGGGACTTCATCTCCTACATGAGTCTTAAGAGCAGGTCCAGTTGATTCAGAAGTTGATGTCCACTACACAGTTTCAAAATAAATCTTAGACTAATCTTCAAAGATGACCTCTATAGTTCGAGGTTGAGGATCAGGTCTTTATATGTGTTTTACAGAGGTTAGGACATATATGGATCTAGAGATAGGGTAAGCTTTCACCATGATATATCAATCTGTTTGAGATTATAGAGAGAGTCGGGTTGATAGAAAATTAGTTTCGGTTTCCCTAGAGGTACTGAGCCATGAACTGTAACACCCCAAGCTTTCACAATACACTTCTCTTTCAATAATGCAATAGCTTGCATTGTACCCAAGTTCGAGATTCTAACACACCGCGACTAATCAAAGTAGTCCTTATGAATATTAATACCCACTTTTTAAAATTATAGAACTTTTATATTTTAAAATCGACTTCATTTTTGTATTCTTAATATAGAAATTATCCTAAGTTGAATTTTTTGTAGTTTTCTGAGAAATTTCAATTTTTTATGAATAGTGAAAAATACTTAAAACAACTTTTTTAATAAAAATAATTTATAGTGATAAATTTTACTATTAAGTGGTTTTAAAGTATAATTATAATATATTTTTACCATTTTATCCAATGGTGGTAATTAGAATTAATTTCACTTTGATATTGGACATAAACAATTGTCAATCTTTTGATATATATTGTTTCTTAAAAACACGCTATTTGTTGTGACAGCCGGAATTAATTATAAAATTAATTAATGCAAATTATATGTTTGGAATTTTTTAAAATAGACATCATTTTTTGATTTGGAATATCAATTATAGCTTAGGGTGAAATTTTGGCATTGTTCTGAAAAACTTCAATTTTTGATGAATAGTGAAACCACTAAGTGGTAGTTAAAAAACTGATTTTTCGTTTAAATGAAACATTACCACTTCTGTGATTTGATTTTCAGAAATCCGACATACATGGTTGTCATTAGGAACTAAAATGTGGTTCAATGGGATTAAAATAATTTTTGGTGAATAGTAACTTTTAAGTTTAATTAATCGCGATTAAAAGTAATTAGTGAAATTTATGGTAAAAATGATATTATAAAAATATGAAAATACCTTTACACTTGTACTACCCCTATTGGATGTGTCATGGCCGACCAAGACAATCCATGGGTCAACTTGGGGACCCCATGGAGCCAATTTGGTAGGAAAATGACATGAATAACTTTTATTTAAAGTTAAAATAAAAATGTCGCAAACATAAGTTGTTTTACTAAAATAATTTTTAAATGTGGTTATACAAGTCATATTTTTGAATATAAATATTCATTAGAAAGATAAAAATATTTCCAAAATCATGATATTTTTTTTATAATTTTTAGACATTAAATAAATTAAATTATTTATGACACCATGATGATGCATCGATTACATCATTAATTAACGATTTAAATAAAATGAAACGATAATGTAAATTCCAAGGCTTACACTTGTAAAAAACCTATTGGATAAGTATATTTCGAACCCTTATCACCTTAGACTCAAATTATATAAGTTTGGGACCTTTAGAATCCGAAAATCATTTTATAATAAAGTAACATTTTATTACTTTCCAAGAGTGCCCCTCCTCTCCACTTATAAAAGGCCCCCACCACTACCACCTTATTCACACATTAAAGCCATTTGGCTCGGCCAAACTCTGCCCAAATACTCTCCCAACTTTCCTCTATTACTCCTAGAATCCACACTTTGGGCATGATTCTTCCCAAGGAAGCCTTTGGCTCAAATCAAAAGAGTTACCCAATTTTAAGGTAATGTCTTCTCTTATGTTATTTTGTTTTATTTTACTTATCCAACCCCCTAAACTCATTTTATTCATTTCTTTTGTAACAAAACCAGTATCCTCAATATACTAGTATGTTGTTATAAGAATTATTCGAACTACAATTACACACACCTACATCTAATTGTTAAAGAACATACTGTTTCTGTGGATGGCGAATTTCTGCCTCACGGAACGATGATTGTTCAACACTCATATAACACCTCTAATGGTGGCCATTTTGATGACACTATTTTCATATATTATATATATATTATGTTTATGTTTTCCTTATGCTTCTTTATTTCTCATTTGTGGCATACTTTATGATTTCCATTATGGGTAAACGCGATAATTTCATTTTAAGAAGTGCGGACTACCGCCCCCTCAAAGTGATTTGAATCATTAATGACATATGTGGGATGTATAAAGGATGGAGTAAATGGTATTATACATTATATTATACTGTAATTATAATATACCTTTATATAATTATTATTTCATTCCATTAAATATGAAATAGAAATGAATGTAGCGTTCACGCGTACGTACGGCTTACCGTCTCCATGAACGGTGCATTTCATTTCTTACCTCTAAATGTCATGTAATATTATGAATTAATGTATATAATAGATATATATGAGATATATGATATCTATATCATGAATATAATTCTGGATATAATGGTTATTTCACCACATGAACAACTTGTAATTATAAGAAATCTATTTTTGACTCAAGTACCAAAGATCGAAAAAATGACCATTATTAACTTAAATAATTACACAATGTTCATAACATGGTAATAAGTGATATTAAAGGAATAAGAAACTTTAAAAGGTTCTTAAGAAACTATAAATTAACTCTAGTTTATTATTCATGAGGTTAAAGAATGGTCGAGCCAAGACAGGACGCAAGGTAAGGGGATTTCTTAACCCAATTTTCATTCTTTGGGTTAATCTCCTACTTTCAAATTATGTCAGGATATTATTATGTCCTATTTTGTATTTTTACTTTATTTATGTGTAATTATAGTGAATACACATAATAGATCTATTTTATTTTAAAAAAATGATCTTTGTGAGAGACTTTGTCTCAATCTCCTTTCATTGAGGCATATTTGGTTTTATACACAACTTTCCTTTATACGGTGTATAAACACCTTTGACTTTTACATTTATTCAAAAGGAATATTTTCATACGAAGTGTTTTACTAAACGAAAAAAGGAATGTTTTTCTTGTCATATGTATGCAGCGACAATGATTTCTCCGCCGCCATGGCCATTATTTGGGTTTCGGCTTCCTCTACAAGCCATAACTTTTTTTTAAATGAAAAATAAATTCCATGTTTTAATTTTCTTTTATTTTGGTATTGAAAATGGTTTTGAAAGTGTTTTTATTATATCAATGTGTTGTATTGATATCTTGTGATTGAAATGTGGAAATTTTATGTTTCATTTATGCATATTTTATGTGATATGATTATGTTATGGTTTATGATATGTTTAAACTCGTTCATATGAGGAATACATTGGACTTAATAAGTGATGGGTGGAGCCCGCTATAGCTCCTCGATGCATCGGTAGGTCTCATGAGACAAACTAGTGTCTTGGCACGAGGCCTTGACAAAATCTTATTTGTGGTCTTGGCACGAGGCCTTGGCTACGTGGTTATGATAGTCTGGCATTATGCATTCCATCATTATGAAAGTGGTTATTGATATTTCATGTGATTATTCGACTAGTAGAATATCCATTTGAGTAAGTAAATGGAATTATTTCATTTTACTCTTGCCATATTATGCTAAAGTTCAAGTTTAAAAGGCTTTTGTTTTAGTTATACATTGCCTTAAATGTTAATGTTTATTTATGAAAGCTTCCGCTATATTGTTATCCTTACTGAGCATCTGAGCTCACCCCTTTCAATGTTTTAATTTTTCCAGGATGTGAAGAAGTATATTATGAATGACATGCAAGGATAATATAAGGGGATTTGAATAGAATATGTTGTAGTTTTGTTTTACTTTATAATGTAATGTAAGACTTATGAATGTATCTAGTGTTTCCAAGGCTACTAAACTAATCGGTCTTTCGAGACTTGATCTTTTGTGATCATGCCAATGTTACAAAGTAATGCACCAACTCTGGGTAGCTGGGGTTGGGGCATTACAGTTGGTATTAGAGGCAGTTTAGTACTAACCTTGGAAGCTAGATTTAGATAAACTCTGATTAGAGCACATAGCCCAAAGATAGACTTTGAAGATTAGTATAGAAGAACTTCCTAGAATTTTGGTATTATAGAGATTTTGTGAGTTTTCCGAGAAATACATCCCTGTCTAGATACGAGCAGGTAGAGGTGGCTCTGGCACAGATGTACCTAGGGGTAAAACCCGAAAACATCGCTTTGATCTAGACTCGAATGAGAACTGGTGCACGACAACGGGCCTTGCTGCACTCTTGGTTATGACACTCCCGGTGGATATACTTAGGGTAATTCTCATTTTCTTTACAAACCACTATGAAGGGTTATGAGTATATACTTCTTCAAAGAAAACTTTTTTTCTGATTATGGATTATATCCATAAATAGTTCAATTAGTGTTAAGTGTTTTACATGTTTGGAATTATGTATTTTGATTCATAAACTAATCTAGTTTATGTCATTGTTTAGAAATGGCACCTAGTGTAAGGAATGGAAACTGTATCAATGCACGCACTCCGTGTAGGGATTTCCCTCCTGCTCAAGATAATTATTGTGGATCTGGAGATACAACTGGTGATGATCAACTTATTACCATACTGGGACAACTCACTCAGGTTATGAATAATAACCTTACTCGTATGGAGCACCATGATCCGCAACGTGGAGGATCAATGTTAGACCGCTTCATGAGGCAACAACCACCAACATTTAAGGGGGGTACAAATCCATTAGTATCTGAGCAATGGATAAACTCTTTAGAGAAAATATTTCATGCCTTGGGGAGTAGCGAAAGGGAGAAGGTTGTCATGGCAGTCTACCGCCTCACTGGAGATGCCGATCAATGGTGGTCGCTGATTCAAAATACAAATGAAGACGAAGAAGTATCAAGTATGGAATGGAGAGAGTTCAAAGTGATTTTATTAGAAAAATATTTTCCTCGTGACCATCGAGCATATATGGAAAGGAAATTTCGGAGTCTGAGACAAAAGGAGGGTGAGAAGGTCGCAAAGTATGAGGCCAACTTTACAAGGTTAGCGAGACATACTGCAGATTATATATGTAACCCAAAAATTAAGATTGATCGTTTCTTTTATGGGTTAAAACCATTTCTCCATCGAGCATTAGTCTCACAAACCTTCTTGACATACGAAGATATTGTCTCGTGTGCTATCAAGGCAGAAAAGGAATTCTCTAAATCTTATGAAAATAAAGTAAAGCAAGAGAAGAAGAGAACGGTGGAACAAGAGACCGATAAAGGGGAAAAGGGAAAGAAGGATTTTCCATTATGTGATAATTGTGGGAAGAACCACCCTGGTACTTTCCTAAAGGGAATGGGAGTTTGTTACAAATGTGGAGAAAAAGGTCACCAGCCTCGTCATTGCAAGGGAAAGAAAGAGGCTATCAATGTTGAATGCTACAATTGTAGGGACATGGGGCATTATGCAAATGAATGTCCTAAGCGTCAGGGAAACTTACCTCAAAAAAGGCCAAGGGATCAAGGACAATCTTATGCTGTTACTATAGTTGAAGAGGAATAATTAATGTATTGGTGCTTTTGGACTCAAGGATTATATTCTGGTTATAAGGATAATGTGATATATATAAGGATTGTACTGCAGTACTTGTTGTTTTCATTAAGGTTTTAATATGATCAAGGTAATCATATTTTTTTATTTGACAATAAGGGAAACTTTACCTTGTCTGAGGAATCTGATGATACAATGGATTTTGGAATTTAGGACCTTTTAGATAAAGTCTGGACAAAGGTATTTTGGATAACTATAAAGGTTGGAATGGATTAAGTTGATCTTTGGATAGTATTGTTTAAGGTTAAAACATTTATGAAGATTATTTTTGGAATATTACAATACTATAGTTTTAGGAAAAGGACAACCTGCAGGGTGGGGCATAACCCGTCGCTTTGGACAAAGCTGCAGGAATCGAACCCACAACTATATTGTGACAGGCCTTTATGACCTACCACTAGCCTACAGGAAGTCCCTGGTTATTACAAATTAGTTTTCGTAATCTAAGTGGTGTGTGTTAATATTTTGAACCTTGTACGATTAGGATAAATATAATATTTTTGAGTTCTATTATCTTTTTGAGTGAAAGATGAGTTTTTGGTAGAAATTAGTTGAAGGTTGAAACTCTACTTGTCAAGAATAAATATATATATACCTATATCTTATTCTATGAATAAATTAATTCTTAAACTTTAGTAAAGGGATATTAAAACAAAAAATGTGTTATCCTAATACCTTATGTCTTGTTGAACTGATGATATTTTAAATCAACATAGATTGAAGGCTTTGAGGCTCTCAATTTGAAACTTGTTTGTGATTGATGACCTTAATCACTCCCTACAAATATTTACGTTTTTCCTCCAATTATATGTCTCTAATTGCCACCAATGTTCTCCTAATAGAGATCATAATTGGGTGGTGAGTTTTTCGTTTCCCTTTCCCTCTTATTAAGGCTAAATTTTATTAACCTTATTTCCGATGTGGGTTTTCCACAAAGGTATTTTCTATTTTCAACCTTTTATTTTCAAAGAAAAATTTCAAATTGCAAGGACACAATTTATTTAAGGAGTGGAGAATGTAACACCCCAAGCTTTCACGATACACTTCTCTTTCAATAATGCAATAGCTTGCATTGTACGCAAGTTCGAGATTCTAACACGCCGCGACAAATCGAAGTAGTCGTTATGAATAGTAATACCCACTTTTTAAAATTATAGAAATTTTATATTTCAAAATGGACTTCATTTTTTTATTCTTAATATCGAAATTATCCTAAGTTGAATTTTTTTTAGTTTTCTGAGAACTTTCAATTTTTTATGAATAGTGAAAAATACTTAAAACAACTTTTTTAATCAAAATAATTTATAGTGATAAATTATACTATTAATTGGTTTTAAAGTATAATTATAATATATTTTTACCATTTTATCCAATGGTGGTAATAAGAATTAATTTCACTTTGATATTGGACATAAACAATTGTCAATCTTTTGATATATATTGTTTCTTAAAAACACGCTATTTGTTGTGACAACGGAAATTAATTATAAAATTAATTAATGAAACTTATATGTTTGGAATTTTTTAAAATATACAACATTTTTGGATTCGGAATATCAATTATAGCTTAGGGTGAAATTTTGGCATTGTTCTGAAAAACTTCAATTTTTGATGAATAGTAAAAAACTGATTTTTCGTTTAAATGAAACATTACCACTTCTGTGATTTGATTTTCAAAAATCTGACATACATGGTTGTCATTAGGAAGTAAAATGTGGTTCAATGGGATTAAAATAATTTTTGGTGAATGGTAACTTTTAAGTTCAATTAATCGCGATTAAAGGTAATTAGTGAAATTTAAGGTAAAAATGATATTATAAAAATATGAAAATATCTTTACACTTGTCCTACCCCTATTGGATGTGTCATGGGCGACCAATAAAATCCATGGGTCAACTTGGGGACCCCATGGAGCCACGTTGGTAGGAAAATGACATAAATAACTTTTATTTAAAGTTAAAATAAAAATGTCACAAACATAAGTTGTTTTACTAAAACAATTTTTAAATGGGGTTATACAAGTCATATTTTTGACTATAAATGTTTATTAGAAATCTAAACATATTTACCACATCATGATATTTTTTTTATAATTTTTAGACATTAAATAAATTAAATTATTTATGACACCATGATGATGCATCGATTACCTCATTAATTAACGATTTAAATAAAATGAAAAGATAATGTAAATTCCAAGGCTTACACTTGTCAAAAACCTATTGGATGAGTCGATTTCGAACCCTTATCACCTTATCCTCAAATTATATAATTGTGGGACCTTTAGAATCCGAAAATCATTGTATAATAAAGTAACATTTTATTACTTTCCAAGAGTGCCCCTCCTCTCCACTTATAAAAAGCCCCCACCACTACCACCTTATTCACACTTTCAAGCCATTTGGCTCAGAAAACCTCTTCCAAAATACTCTCCCAACATCACTCTATTACTCCTAGAAGCCACACTTTGGGCATAATTCTTCCCAAGGAAGCCTTTGGCTCAAATCAAAAGAGTTACCCGATTTTAAGGTAATGTCTTCTCTTATGTTATTTTGTTTTATTTTACTTATCCAACCCCCTAAACTCTTTTTATTCATTTCTTTTGTAACAAAACAAGTATCCGCAATATACTAGTATGTTGTTATAATAATTATTTGAACTAAACTTACACACACCTACATATAATGGTTAAAGAACATACTGTTTCTGTGGATGGCGAATTTCTGCCTCATGAAACGATGATTGTTCAACACTCATATAACACCTCTAATGGTGGCCATTTTTATGACACTATTTTCATATATGATATATATATTATGTTTAGGTTTTCCTTATGCTTCTTTATTTCTAATTTGTGGCATACTTTATGATTTCCATTATGGGTAAAAACGATAATTTAATTTTAGGAAGTGCGGACTACCGCCCCCTCAAATTGATTTGAATCGTTAATGCCATATGTGGGATGTATAAAGGATGGAGTAAATGGTATTATACATTATATTATACTGGAATTATAATATAACTTTATATAATTATGATTTAATTCCATTAAATATGAAATAGAAATGAATGTAGCGTTCATGCGTACGTACGGCTTACCGTCTCCATGAACGGTGCATTTCATTTCTTACCTCTAAATGTCATGTAATATTATGAATTAATGTATATACTGGATATATATGATATATATGATATCTATATCATGAATGTAATTCTGTATATAATGGACATTTCACCACATGAACAACTTGTAATTATAAGAAGTCTATTTTTGACTCAAGTACCAAAGATCGACAAAACGACCGTTATTAACTTAAATAATTACATAATGTCCATAACATGGTAATAAGTGATATTAAAGGAATAAGAAACTTGAAAAGGTCTTAAGAAACTATAAATTAACTCTAGTTTATTATTCAGGAGGTTAAAGAACGGTCGAGTCAAGACAGGACGCAAGGTAAGGGGATTTCTTAACCCAATTTCCATTCTTTGGGTTAATCTCCTACTTTAAAATTATGTCATGATATTATTATGTCCTATCTTGTATTTGTACTTAATTTATGTGTTATTATAGTGAATACACATAATATATCTATTTTATTTTAAAAAAATGATCTTTGTGAGGGACTTTGTCTCAATCTCCTTTCATTGAGGCATATTTGGTTTTATACACAACTTTCCTTTATACGGTGTATAAACCCCTTTGACTTTTACGTTTATTAAAAAGGAATCTTTTTATATGAACTGTTTTACTAAACGACAAAAAGGAATGTTTTTCTTTGTCGTACTTATGTGGCGACAACGATTTCTCCGCCACCATGGCCATTATTTGGGTTTCGGCTTCCTCTACAAGCCATAACATTTTTTTAAAATGAAAAATAAATTCCATGTTTTTATTTTCTTTTATTTTGGTATTGAAAATGGTTTTGAAAGTGTTTTTATTATATCAATGTGTTGTATTTATATCTTGTGATTTAAATGTGGAAATTTTATGTTTCCTTTATGGATATTTTATGTGATATGATTATGTTATGGTTTATGATATGTTTAAACCTGTTCGTATAAGGAATGAATTGGACTTAATAAGTGACGGGTGGAGCCCGCTATAGCTCCTCGATGCATCGGTAGGTCTCATGAGACACACTAGTGTCTTGGCACGAGGCCTTGACAAAATCTTATTTTTGGTCTTGGCACGAGGCCTTGGCTACGTGGTTATGATAGTCTGGCATTATGCATTTCATCATTATGAAAGTGGTTATTAATATTTCATGTAAATATTCGACTAGTAGAATATCCATGTGAGTAAGTAAATGACATTATTTCATTCTACTCTTTCCATATTATGCTAAAGTTAAAGTTTAAAAGGATTTCGTTTTAGTTATACATTGCCTCAAATGTTAATGTTTATTTATGAAAGCTTCTTCTATATTGTTATCCTTACTGAGCATCTGAGCTCACCACTTTCAATGTTTTAATTTTTCCAGGATGTGAAGAAGTATATTATGAATGACATGCAGGGATAATATATGGGGATATAAAGAGAAGATGTTGTAGTTTTGTTTTACTTTATGATATAATGTAAGACTTAAGAATGTATCTAGTGTTTCTAAGGCTACTAAACTAATCGGTCTTTCGAGAACTAATCTTTTGTGATCATGCCAATGTTACGAAGTAATGCACTGACTCTGGGTAGCTGGGGTCGGGGCGTTACATGCACCACATTTTCCATGTATCCCGCCTACCCCATTATCATACGGACTAGTATCACAATTTTTAAGATGAGGATGTTGAGATATAAGTTTATGCATCCTTTGAGAATCATATAATTTGTATTGTTGATAGGAGAAAAAAAATTCTCTATGGTCGGTCAGTTCCACTTGTATGGGGGCTATGGAGGCATAGTTTTTTAGAGAACATGACTTGGGAGTAGGAGACCAATGTAAGTTTTTAGGGGACATAGTTATTTTTAGATGAATCTCTAACACCATAGATAGGTAAATTCAGGAAAAAATTGATTTATGGGGAGAATATTTTGAAATCATAGTTTTTTCATGAGGTAGAGATCATTCTCTTTTTGTTAAAATGCTTTCTTACATTTCTTTTTTATCTTATTAATTCTGCCAGGTCGTGGGATGGTTGAGTTGTTTTTGGGAGAGAAGAGGAAAAATTGATGTATACTGTCTATAGTCTAACTATATGAAAGGTAACTGGATTACATGCCATGTAATCCTATTACACGAAATGTAATTGTCTAGCCAAGACCATTCACAATATGTAATGGTTTTTTCCGAGGAATGGAAAATCAATAATTAACTGACATGAAAGGTAATTCCACATTGTGTAATTGCCTGAGATGTTTTTAAAAAAAGAAGAAGAGGCCTCAATTTTGTCACACAGAACCATATACCTCTCTCATTAAAGCCTAAAAACGTATTTTTTATTATTTTTTCAGATCTAGCGATCATCCAGACTCTATGTCCTTTGTTTTTGGTCACATTGGAACTTCATTGGAAATTCCTTTATTCTTTTTTACCAGTTCTTGACTCTTTAGAAAAACGACAACACTATTTGGATTTGGGCTCTTCTATCTGAATTTCATGTTCTTCGTCTTTTCTTCATATTTATTCTTAACCAATATGAATTAGGACATGATAAGAAATGGGCACATTACTATCGAGCTATGGTAGGTGTTCTATACCTTTCTTTTGGTTTTTGAATCTTTATAGAGCTATCGACCATTCATCCACCCACCAAATATTTTTGTGTGGACCCAAAATTGAAATGTTAAGTTGAAATACATGAAATATGACATATTAGGGATTCCCTTAGGTCATTGAGATGTTTTGGTGTGTTTTCAACAACCCAAGTCCTCTCATGGGGTGTTTTTTTCTTTTCTCTAGTTTTGACCATTGTTGAACTACCTGGGTGGTGTGACCTCACGTTTTCCTAGTTTAACAAAGGTTAGTTGTACATAATGAGGTTAGATTACATGCATAGGGTATTCCCTACCTCCTTGTCACGTGTTATCATAATATACCAAGTCTAAATTTATTAAATACTTAAATGGAATTTGTTAAACAAGTGGGTATACACATTAATTGTTTTTATATTTCATAAACTATTTTTTGGTAATTGTGATTAATGGGTGGGTATACTCATGTGATGTGTTTAATTAATATTTTTTATAAATTGGTGGGTATGCCCTTGTGAATTTATTAAAAGGAAGTGGAGTAAATAAGTTGGTATACTCTTGAGATGTAATAATTTAAATCAGTTGGTATACTCATTGAATGGGTTTGAATGTGATTTTTTATATAAGTGGGTAGACTCTTATGGTTTTATTTGACAAATGTTATGAAATGGTTGATACTTTATATAGATATCCTAGACGGCTCTCCATAGATCTGGAACACAGTATTGGAAACCTTGGTTGAGCTTTTACCTTGGGTATTGATTCCATGTGATACCATAAGATTTTCTACCCCTTGGATTCGGATTTCATGGACTCATGTAAGATATGTTAATACACATGTTCATATAAATCCAACCAGTGCCTATACCTACTTTACATTGATATGTTCCGAGTACTCAATGAGGAACCCTTGGTCTTCAACACCTTGTATCTAGCCATTTGTGCTCTATACTTCATTATACGACACTGTCATGGTATATATGACTAGGGTTATATAGCATGGACATGGGTTATCGATATAGTATTACATATACAACAAGGCCATGTGGACATAATATGGAAGGTTGAACAGCGTGGTTGTGTTAATTTATTATATTACTTGTAGTTGCCTTTGTAGGAGATTGAACTAGTTTTAGGGATCCTTAAGTGGATTTTTGGTTTTACATTATGTAGGGAGCCTTCGGTGGCTATTTGGATTTACTTTTATGCAGTAGTTATATTCTATATGAAATCAATCTTACATTACTACTTAATTGAATTTATTTTGGATATTGAATTGTGTTGTTTAGAACTATATTGATATTTGGGCGGAATCTCACCGGTATGTTTATCTCACACCCTTTTTGGGACTCCTTGGTGACTCAAATAGATTATATGGTTGGAGGTGATAATAGGGGCCAAATACCTAACACTATTTTTTGATCATTTATTTGGAGAATGGGATCGTGGGACCAACTAAGGCTTTCGATGATATTGGGGAACTTTTTTTATTTTTGGATTTTCGATTCTAGTATTGTACTGTATTTCCATAGAACTTTTTTGGATATTTTTCTAGTTACATGCATCATCTACATCATGGTATATGAGACACTTCATGCTTGTTATATAATCATGTCATTCTTGATTATTTTTTTATTGTCTACTTATTATATGTGATTACACTATTGAATGTGATTCACTTCCACTATGATATACTCTGGTAATGCGAGCATAGTCTTCCCAATGACTCACAGGGGACCTCACCTCTATTTGGTAGCCTATGGAATTTAGGGATATGTTCATGAGGCAATTTAGCCAACCATGAAGGGGGATCTTATTAGTGGCATCTGGGTCTGGCATGTTACACAACATTTACTTTTTATATTGGTATATGATACAAGGTATTATATCAAAAGTGAATAAATAGTTTAATAGTCCTAGGAGACTAGATATATACAAAAATTCAATATTAAATTAGAACAAAAAATTATAATATAAAAACATATTGAAACTATCTTATTCCTTTATCCAATCTCTAAACAAATTCATAATCATGTCTTGGAACCCAGGGGCATAAAACAAATTAAAGGGTGAGATCAATCACTCAGTAAGGGTATATGTACAACTCAAGTAGTCATAACAGTTTTACACATTATTAGAGAGTTAATAATCAATAAAATTTATTTATAATAAATATCTCAAGCATCAAGAATATGCAAGGATAACATAGAAATTAGAATAATCACATGGATAAAAATAACTGAATTCCTAGAGGTGGACTGCATAATGTCGAACATCTTTTCATTTACCATTAATAATTCAACCAAGGAATTACTCTTCCAATTAGGGTTTCACCTAATAAAGCATGTTATCATTGGGTAGGGATACAACATTTATCAAAACCAATTATCTTAGGAGATGGACAAATTCATCAAGGGGATATAGAATATCAGGCCCTACACACCAAACCATTACGCCTAATGAACTCACTCTATGAATGATATAAATAAAAACTCTATTTCTAATCAACAAGAAATCATGAAAATCTTTATTAAAACATTAATATGGGGAACATAAATTTTTTTACCACATGTCAATGAAAGGGACAACATGGTCATAACCCATCTATAGAAAGAAGGTGGATGGTCAAACAATACATATATTGGTGTTCCCTAAGGAATATTATATACAATTAGGGATGAGTAATAAATAGTTATCCATATATAAATATTAGGTATGAAAATTATCATAATTTTCTTTTTCAATATAATATTGTGCCTCACTGGGTGAATATCCAACCATAGGAACATTCCTGATGTAATGGAAAGTACCCTTATCAAATACATAAAGATATGTTAGTGTTGAATAATATTTTTTAGGGTTCGGATAAAAAATATAGGATTGTAATTGAGTACAATAGTTTGAATTTTTTTGATTCCATTTCAGTTATATAAAAAACATTCACTATAGTTTGTAAGTGAATATGAATTATCCAAATAATATACCACATGACTGTCTATCCAGGTTTACAATCACAAACCCATTTATTTTGTAATTTTTGTAGGTAGATTTGGTAAGAAAAAATATCTTTTTGAGGGTGATCACCCTTTGGATCATATAATGAATAACCATGTAAACATTCAAAAATCCAAATAGTGATGTATTTATAAGGAATCTATAGACAAATTCACACTAAAAAATATTAATATGGGTTTTCTATTTCAAACAATATTGTTTTTTATAATGGTTTTAGAAATATTACTATTAAAAGAATATGAGGTAAGTATACTGATATAAACTCATCGATAGATTTAAATTCAGTTTTAATATTAAAAAAAATATATCCATGAAACTGTTTACACCATTGAAAAGAAGATGGTGGTGAATAAAAAATATATCTGAATGAATTAAAATAGAGATGTTGAAACACTTAACATAATTTTGTACTTCCTAAAATGTGATTGAATCCATTATATAATGAAAACTTACTATATTTTTAAATAATTTCAAAACATTATTCATTGTTACGTCGTCCATTTATCTTCATTTGTTACAAATTCATTAGGTATTTATAATATATTTTCTCCATCACATGTTGATAGTTTCTATTGTTTTTTGTCAAAAAATCATAAGGGAAGTTTGTTTATTTTTTATGCATTTAGAGTTCAAAATTACCACATAATTCAATGCATAATAATTTTTTAAATATTTTTATTCATGATTTCATTAGGATAAATACATGTATAATGTTGTCTAAAAATTGAAATATGGATGAACTAGTTTCATAATTTTTCATGATCAAAATGGAAAATATCAATAAAAAGATAAATATTAATAAAAACATTATATAGTGGTTAAAACAAATTTAATACATAATTATTACATATTATTATCATTATATTATAATCCATATTCATTTATTATATAATAATTATATCATTATTCACATATGTGGTATAATTTACCAGAAAGGAAGCAAGTTAAAATGATTTAATGATTAAGGAATTATTTTTATATATTTAAAATATAAAAATTATAAAATCATAATCATGTCATAAATATAATTTATATTCGATGAAATCCTCCTTTAAACTATCCATGAAGGGTGGTTATGTCAAATGAAATATATCATTTGTAAAGGGGTAGTTTGCATGTTTGTATGATTAAAATTTCCATTCCTCAATAAATGGGATGGAATAAATGAAAATATGAATTATTATTTAAAAATAATAATGTTCATAAACGAAAAAAATTTCAAACTTATGATCTATTCCTATTACTTACCATGGAAGATATTGATAAAAATTGTCCCATAAATCTTCATGGAGGGTTTAGTATGCACGTACAGATGATCAATTTTGTTTTAGTTTTCATTGTAGATGGTGATGATTTGATAATGGTTTATATATTAATATATTAAAATTATATACATTAGTTATAATAACTTCATAATATTATTTTGGATATAAAAATATTTGAATATTAATATTAAGATGAGAATAATAAAAAGTAATAAATACATACATTGATACATTGATATTTCTCTTAGAAATATTCTTTGAAATGGATGATATATGATGAATAATTGAGATAGAATCATATCAGAGTGATATATGATTCTAGTAGCAGAACATGATACTGTTTTGGGAGGAAATTAAAATAATTATTTTTATCATTCATTGATGGAAGTGATCCTATTTTATAAGGGATACAAATGTTGTTTTTATAAATACTCATTTATTTTTCAATGAAGAAAAGATACTATTCCTATTTAAATGGGTTAAAAGTGAGCAATACTGAATTTTGTGGTGGAATATGGTTGGAGAAACATATAATATTCAGATTAATACAAGTTTTATACTTGTTTAAATCATTTTAAACTAACATTATTCACTTTTATTTTTTTGGTTTTTTAAGTGTTAATAAATTATTTCCTTAGTAGAATACTTATAATTGATTAAAATAAAATAGGCCTTGTTAAAAAATGTAGACCTACTAATCCTCAATATGATATAAATTTTATAATATAATATTTATATATGTAATTAATATTAATTTTTACATTATAATGTGTAACAATTAAGAACCCATTTTTTAATGTGTTCTTTTAGGATTATGATTTATGTGTATGATAAAATTATCATGTTTCTATATTATCATAATATAAATTATTTTATTAAAAAATTATTTATAATTTCTATAAATGTAAAAATGAATATTTGAAAAATAATATTTAGTTATATGAATTGACTAATAACATTTTATTTTTTTGTAAATTTTTTCTACAAATTTTAAAATGATAATCATTGGTTTTAAAAATTTATGATCATATTTTTATGCGTACTATTTAGATTCTCAAATAAATATCTCACCCTAGAAATATTTTTTACATAGTTATGTTATATTTAATTCATGGTATATCGATAATTGAAATGGTTTTAGTAAAAAAATTATTTTCCTGTACTAACCTAAAAAAAATACTTTTGAAATTTCTGAAAAATTAACCATAAGATAATTCGTTATTGTGTATCAAAAGCCTGATTCATTTTTAATGAATATAAATTCTATGGTTTAGAATTTTAACATATAAACATGAATAAATTCTTCCTATCCATATTTAAAATGTGCACATTTTCCAATAATTTTTCGAATATAGTGTTCGCCTTCTCTTGTTGGGTCTTAGGTATTATATTCCCCCGTTAAATAATTTATTCCTTGAAATTTTATATACATCATCTAAAAAATAAATATGTGTAATTATTTATCATTTTATATATTGGTTTAAAAATTACCTACTCTATCATTTGATTTCTATAAAGAACATTTACCATTAATATTTTCTAATTACACAAAATTTTCTCTGTATTGTCAAGAATTTGTATAGGCCCTTTATGAAAAGACAAATCATGTCACAAATATATTCTAATAGTGGTGGGTATAAAAACCTGAACATTAGAATAATATTTTGTTTCCTAAAAATATAATTTTTACTATTTCATAACCAATAAAAATATATAAGTATAAATTAAATGTGACCATTGTGTTTTGACCATTATATGAAAACTAGTTAATATTCTTATTTTAAATGATAATAATTTTAACCCTATAATTATTTTTTATAAATAGAAACTATAATTGATAATTAATGATGAAAGAAGATTCAATGGACTCATCAAGTATAATCTTACCATAATAATCCCATTTTTTCAAACCATGATAGGGAGGTATTATAACTGAACATCACTTTAGACCAAGACCAAGATGAGTGTTAAAAATTGAATTATGAAATAAATTGCCTTTCGGATAAGTCCAAGTTGGTGGTTATTACCACTCGGGAAATGCTATCTATATAGCCCCAAGAGTCTATCACAATCACACACCTTACCCTGAGGTCATATCAGGGTGTTATAATAGGTTATGTTTCAAGGACATAGATACTTAATCTATAAACCCTTTGTGTAAATAAAATTTGTTACCATCATTTTTATTTTAAGAATTGTTTTTCTTCATAAAATGGAATTGTATAAATTGATTGTATTAAAACCGAATATGTACAACCCAAAAAAGATATCAATGATTATAATAATCTATTATATTATGCATAATACTTATTTTAATTAAATAGTGTTATAAAAACACTCATGTCTAATTACAAATGATAAAGGAATTTATATTTTTTTGAAATTTTACTATGCAATAAGTATGCATTTTGTTGTCCGCTATTATTTTTTATAAATGAGTATTTTTTAAATTTAGAACATTTATATATTTTTATGATAAAATAAATTTCATTTCTGAATTCATAATGTTGATATTATGTAATAGTTAATTAATTCTATTTTTATAAAATACTTTGTTTTTTAGTGAATATTAAAAATATAGTTCTTGAGTTTTAGTCTCTTTAAGGAAATCATTAATGTTGTAATAATTATGTAATAATTATGGTAGAAAATTTTTCATTAATATATGATATTAGGTGTCCCATGTGGCTAATACCATTGGAAAATACCATGGTAAATTCCATGGTTTTGGAAAACCACTCGTGAGGTGTCCTCGTAAATTAATAAAAAAATACCTCTCTTTTACTTAAAATAAAAACCCTTTAATTCATTTCATTTTATTCAAATATCATCCCCATAAATTATATTATATTATAAATTTACATAGTGTCCTCCCAATGTTTCTTAATCCCCATGTTCATGATTGTAGAGCATTACAAGATACTTTTCAAAGGTAAGGGAATTCTCATCTTCTCTTTTCCTTCCATGTTCTATTTTACATGGTATGTCATTCAAATTCTCATTCTGTGATCTTATTAACATTTAATTATTTCTCTCCACATTATTATGAGTATTTTAATAAATTTTTTTCCAAGTAAACTTATTTTTAATTTTTTATAAAACTATGTGTCATATAGGTTATGCTCTAGAATTTTCATCTCAAAATATCTTTCTTTTTCTCAAGAAGTTATTTTATTTATATGAATACCCAAATATATATAACTTCTAGCAGTATTAATTAATAAATAAAGATTATTTTTTTATTATATAATTTACAAACATAAAACCCACATTTTCTTTTTGTGGGTTATAAATGACAGAATGATCGAGATTTTAAGTACTTTTTAAAATGCCATGATTTAGATATGAAAAAGATTTATTTTATTCTCTATAAGTTATTTATGAAATTTTTTATTATGAGATTTGTGGAAAACATGAAAATAACTACATATTAAGGGTGATCCATGAAATCCCACCAATCCATTTGGTAATTAAATTAATCTCTAGAGATGACATGTTTTACGATACCTTGGTGAATAACCTCAGTAATTTTTAAGACACCTTGGGGATGGACCATGATGATATGCATATTAATGTCTAAATTAAATATTTTAGCCATATTTTCATGATATTATTAAATTTATTATTATAATTTTATACCTATTTATTATTACTCAATGATATTCCTCATGTTCTTATTTATATCTCTCATGTTCACGTGTAAACTATTTCGCTTGTTTTCCCTTTCTGGGACTTCTTCCCACCCTTTCCATTGATGCATGTCCCCAGGTTAGGGGATTCAAAAAATGTACATAATATGAATCTTAAGGAATATTTTCAAGTATAATATAATATTTTTTTATTTGTTTTCCTGTATTATGTACCTTATTTCTAAGCCCCTAGATATTTAATGATCCTCTATATGTAAAATGTAATGAAAGGTTATGTAATAAAAAGGTGAGAGGTTATAGTTGGTATCAAAGAGATGTTTAGTTATTTATAGAAATTATAATTTGAAATGTTTAGGAAGAACCATAAATATAATATTAAATATTGTAAAATAACCATGAATTTTGGTAAAATATTAAATAAGTTGTTTCAGAACAACGAAATCTCCATATCGGTATGAAAAAGTGGATGTGGATCTGGAAGAGATTTATCAAGGGGGAAAATCCCAAAAAACAATCTTTAATATAGACTCAAACATGAACTAGTGGACAAAAATGGCCTTCATGCACTATTAGTTTGACACTCCCGGAGGATATGTTTGGTTAATCACAAGTTTTTTATGAATCATTATGAAGGACTTATATAAAATTTAAATAATTTTTAATGATTAACATGTCTAAAAATGATGTTATATGGCATAAAAAATTCCTTGAAATAATAATATTACTCAAACATGTTCCTCACTATTGTTTTATTCTTTTAGAAAATGGTTAAAAATATGAGAAACTATGATAATTGTGAGCACAACGGACCATGTACGGATGACCCTATGGTGTAACATAGAATGGAAACCTTTATTAGAATGATGAATCAACTAAATCAAGTTAGGGGATATAACTTCAATCAATCTGAGATATTGATTTAACCAAGGAAGGAACAAATTTTTTTGATTCAATTATGCATCAACGACCAGAAAAATTCAATGGATCTACCGACCCATTGATTTTGGAACAGAGAATAAGCTCTATATAAAGTATCTTTCCTGTAAATAATTGTTCAGAATAATATAAAGTCACCATGGATATTTACTACTTAGAGGGACAAGAAAATTAGTTTTGGGAACTTATTAAAAACATGAGGATAAGTGGGGAGATTAAATCTATGGAGTGGGAAGAGTTATGAGGGATCTTCTTCAATATTTATTTCCCTCGTTTGATGATAATGAAAATAGAGAAGGAATTTATCGAGATGAACCAGAAGAAAAATGAATCTATGGAAATTTATGAGATGAACTTCACAATACATTCTATCATTTCCTCTATCTTTTTCATGGATCCTAATAGTAAGTTTAATATATTCTTTAGTGGACTAAGACCTCATCTATTAAAGAATATTTCTGAATGATACTATGACCACTATGTGGAAGTCATGAAGAGTGCTATGAAAGTTGAATAGGAGTTTTTTGAGATGCAGTGGTCTCGGAAGTAAAAAAGAAATGAAATGATCAATAGATCCAAGCTTGATTATGTGCTTTGATTAGGAAATAAGAGGAATGAATTCATATCTTTCCACATAAAATAAATGTGGGAAGAAGAATTTGGGGAAATATATACTGGTTATTGGTAAATGCTACAAGTGTTGAAGATATTTCCATATTACTCAAAACTATTATAGTGAGGAAAATCCCCAGCTTATCAATAGTAACAATAAAGGGATGATTGTGCAGGCCCTACCCGAAATCCAAGGCTCCATATGTGGGACACTAGGGTTCTTTTCTAATAACTGTTCAAATATAAGGGAAGTGGAGGGTAATCACCATCATCTATAGCATAGGCCAAGGTAGCGTAGTCTCACTTTTTCTGTCATGATAGATGAATTTGATTCTCCAAACTATGTGGTGGCAGGTACTCATATTTTTCTCTCAAAGATAGAATGTACATTGTTTGATTCTGGTTCTATGTATTACAATATTTCTTTCGAGTTTTAAAGTAATTTTGAATCAGCCCCTAAATTCCTAAAAGTAGAGTTAACTGTATAGATTCTTATTGGGATTATCCAAGAATCAATTGTGATTCAAAACAATAGTATTTACTTTAATGGTCCAAATCTTATGAAAAATATAATAGCAATTTCTTTGATGGAATTCAACAATATAATAGGGATGGACTAGATCTTAAAGTATAATGATAATATAAAATGAAAAAGAATGTAAATATCAGTAGTGATGAATGGAAAACCTACAACAATCATTAAAAGATAGATATATCAACCTGATCTTTATCTAAAATCACAACCCGTAGGATTTTTTATGGAGTTGATCAGTAAGTATAATGATTTAAATGAAAATATAAGATTATAAAATATTCCCATCATTTAAGAATACATTGATATATTTTTGGAGTATTTTCCATGGCCTCCCCCATAAATAGAGGTAGAGTTATACATTTAAATTTTTCTTGGATCCAAGACAATATCAAAGACCACATATATAATAGAAAATGTGAAGCTACATAAATTAGAGAAACAACATTAAGATCTTTTGGAGAATATGTTGATTTATAATATGTGTCTATTTGGGGAGAACCAGTTATTTTCTTAAATAATGAAGATGGATCAATGCAGATATGCATTGATTATATAGAACATAATTGGATCACAGTGAAGAATAAGTAACCTCTTTCAAGACATGATGATTTATTTGACCAGCTTCGTGATTCTCAATTCTTCTCCAAGATTTATCGTTGATCTACTTATCATTTATTGAGGGTGGAGATATATTATATAATAAATACCACCATCTAATCAATATATGGGAAATATGAGTTTGTTGTTATTCCCTTAGAATTAACTAATGAACCTACTATATTTATGGATTTTATGAATACAATTTTTATAGACTATATTGATAACTTTGTGGTTGTTTTTACTGACGATATTCTAATATATTAACAAAATTGAGGAGAATTAGGATCATCTAAATGTTATTTTTCAAACAATATAGTAGGAGAGGATTTTTTGAATGTTTATCAATTGTGAATTTTGGTAACAACATACTCCTTTCTTAGGGAAAATTTTAACCAATGAAAGGATCTTAATTGGCCCTTCTAAGACAAGGTGTGTAGAGGAGTGGGCTAAGCGTACAACAATAACTAATATTCATAGTTCCCTTTGTTTATCTGGATATTATTAGTGGGTTTTTAAAATATTTTAATGAATTTATAATCCATTATCCTAGTAAGCTGGAAAAGGGGTTGGGTTTATCTAGACAAAGTAGTGTGAGGAAAATTTCCAAGAGCTGAATAAGAGATTGGTTACTACACATGTGTTAAATCTTGTAATTCCCCAACCATAGTTACCCAGAGTCAGTGTATTATTACATAACATTGGAATGATACAAGGAATCAAGTCTTGAAATACTGATCAGTTTAGTAGCCTTGGGTGTACTAGATACATACACAAGTTTTACATTATATCATGAGATAAAAACAACAACATCATTTTTCCCCTTCGAAAAAACTTATATCTCTTATCCTATCCCATATGGTCAACCATAAAATAATTCTTCACATCCTAAGAAAAGTAAAACATAAAAATGGGTGAGCTAAGATTCTCAGTAAGGATAAAAATATATAGGAAACTTTCATAAATAAGAATAAACATTTAAAGAAATGTATAAGACTAAAACATAATCCATTTAAATTTAAAACATAAAAATTATATGGAAAGTATAAATCAATTAATTACATTTACTTATTCACATGGATATACTACTAGTCTAATAATCACATGTAATATCAATAAACAGTTTAAAAATGATAGAATTCACAATGCCAAACTTCATAACAACATAGTCAAGGCCTCATGGCAAGAATACAAATGATATTTTCTCAAGGCCTTGTTCCAAGATACTAGTTTGTCTCATTATACCTACCTATTAATCGAGGAGCTATAGCGGGCTCCGCCCATCATTTACTAAGTCCAATTCATTCCAGATATGAGAAGGTTGAAACATAACATAAACATTCATATTAAAACTAGCATACAAAATGTTAGTACTTTAACCATAAACCATGAATGGTATAAAAATAACACATCCACATTCAAACATATCACAAAACCTTCAACACAATATGGAAGATTTTATCATAATAAATCGACTTCAAACAAGTGTAAAATCCATCAATGGATGTTGACATAGATGAAATAAAAACTATTTGAGAGAAATATCTTTTTCTATTTTGAAATAATTTTAAAGTAAGATAATTTTAAATGAAAAATTTTATTTTGAAAGAAAATTTATAATATAGTAAGGGAAGCTTTGAAGTGTTATAATAGTGGAAAATAGCCACACTCTCCGTATAAGTTAAAAAACATTATTTCCTTAATTTTGTCAAAATGGTCGTAAAGGACCTTGTTTGGAAAACGACGGGAATATTCCTTCATAAAAATATTATAAAAAGTCAAACAAGGGTATAAATCAACTTTAACCCATAGTCTAGGAATTAGTAAAAAAAATTGAAATACATTTTTAAGAAACATGTATGTGGATGATAAAGAGGTCCTAGAAGATACTCACGTACAAACAACCTCGGATAACAAAGAGATTGTAGAATTTATCCTTAATTTTTACTTTTACATTGTCTAGGGTATTTTAACCTCCTATAAAATATTTAAATAATTGTTATTAAATTATACATGAACCACATATATAAATATGGTATCATATATGATCTTCTAATATTTCTTTGTTAATAATATTTCAGTAGTATCATCATTTCGGCTGTTAACTGATTCGTTTTATATATTTTGTTACATAAGTAACGTTTGTTATAGATAAGATCTATTTGATTCATATAAAAAAATGATATTAAGTAATTAAAAATTACTTTTTTAATTATAAAATTAAATTTATTCTTCAATGATTACGATGGGGAATGAATCTCATCGCGTTTGTGGAGACGGTAATCTGTACGTATGCACAAGCAACAATATCATTATATCAATGGTGAAATCCTATGTAATTTGATGGTATATCATATATAAATATTCCTTAACATGTTATATTTACTATTTACATTAGTTATACTCATTATTATACCCATCCAAATAATTATGTGTTTGAATATCAAACTACACCATAACTTGTAGACAGTAAGCCATACATATGCACATATGGTGATTGGTCATTCATAGGATGGATAGAACAATGAATATGGTTGTACAATATTTATAATAACATCATAGTATGTATAAGGTATTAGATAAATTTTTTTGGTATGGAAACAACAAAGAAAGAGGAAGTGGAAAAATAAAAGAATTTTGAAAGAGGTGGTGAAATTATTACCTCTTCTTCGGGTGTTTCCTTATGATTTGATCAAAAGGGCTTCTTAGGTTGGATTTATAATAAAAGTAAGGCATATAGGTTTAAGGGAGGGTAGTTGGGAGGATATTTTTGTTGGGTTTGGCCGAGCCGAATGGCTTTGGAGGTGTGATTTTGAGAGAAGGGGAAGTACCTTGTTATAAGAGAAGTGAGGGTCACTTTAGAAAAAACCTGAAATATTATTTTATTATACAATCATATTCAGTTTATAATGTCTCAAAAATTATTTATTTGTAGGATAAGGTGGGGATGGGTTAAAAACCTCCCAACCAATAGGTTTTAGACAGGTTTAGTTTATAATATTAACCTTATCTTTTAGATTTATCTCTTAGTTAAATAGTTTAACTTTTACCATGTATTCTTGTATTATTATAACAAACTGTTAATAAAGGTACTATAAAAATGCCAAGAGGACCCCAAGTTTTTCATTAATGAAATATATATTATTATATAATCCCCTTTTCCAAATAATATATTTTTAATACTATTATATCATTTAATCTTATAGTATTTGTTTTAAAAACTCAATTATGTAAAATTTGACACTATTTAGTAATTTATTTTTGTGGAAGTAATAACATCATGATAACTTCGAATTAAATTCATTTAATCAACCCTAAAATGTCAAATTAATCTAAGAAATAGTGTAATTCATCAAAAGTCTCAATTTACATTTATTTTGATATTTATAACATTAATTATTCTAACCATTCATTAAAAAGGTAATTTCTGCATCATCATTGTGTCATAAATAAATTTAATTATTTTGTGCCTAAAAATTAAAAATAAAATAAAATTATATAGAAATTGTTTTATCTCTATATTTAATATTTATAGTGGAATTTATCTTACGTATATCCCTATATTAAAAATTTTTTACTTATGAAAATTTGAATTTAACACTTTTAACTCTTCATTAAATAAAATAATAATAAATGACCTAATCTAATCCAAGTAGACCAAAAGGATCATATTTTATTCCTATGCTATATTTTGGTTGAAATATACATATCCAATAGAATTAGACCATGTTTTAGGGTAATAATAATATCATTTTTACCTTTAATTACCCTGTTTACTTTTAATCGTGGTAAACAAAACTCAAAAGTTACTATTCACCAAAAATAATTTTCATATTATTGAACCACATTTTACTTAATGATATCAATCATGTCTCAAAGATTTTTGAAATTAAATTCACAGATTTGGTAAAATCATGTTTTATGAAAATTTTCTAATGTTCCTAGAAGGTGGATAAAAGATGTTAAAAAATTAAATAAAATTTTATACATCTTATTTTATTATAAAATGACTCCAATGAATTGTATTGAACTAATATAGGTGTTATGTATATATTTTGACTAAAAATAAATTGAAATAAAATAATTATTTAAATAAAAATTTGGTTTTAAACAATAATGTAGTGTTTTTCACTATTCAACAAAAATTGAAAGTTTTGAGAAAAATATCAAAAATTCACCCTAAGATAATTTTGATATTCCAATCCAAAAAATTAAGTCCATTTTGAAAAATAAAATTTATAAAATTTTAAAAAGTTTGTATTACTATTTATAACGGCTCGTTTGATTTGTTGTGGTGTGCTTAAACTACAATTTGCATACAACACAAGCTATTGCATTATTCAAAGGGAAACGTACCATGGAATCTTGGGGTGTTACATTCTTCCCTCCTTCAAATAATTTCATCCTCAAAATTTCTAGAATAATATTGTACAAAAAGAATAGAGTGGTTCTTAATCATAAGTTCCTTGGGGTCCCACGTTGCCTCTTCCATCTTATGGTTTCTCCATAGAACTTTCACAAGAGAAGTTGTCAGGTTTCTCAAAACTTTTTCACTACTATCAAGAATTCTGATATGAACTTCGTAATAAGATAGGTTGGGTTCTAGTTCTATTTCATCAAAGGTTAGTACATGCATTCAGACATTCATGTATTTTCTTAACAGTGATATGTGGAACACATCATGAACTTTAGAGAGACATGGAGGCATTGCCAAATGGTAAGCTACAACTCCAATTCATTCTTGTATTTTGAAAGATCAAATTTACTTGGGACTTAATTTACCCTTATTACCGAATCGTATAACACCCTTCCATGGAGATACCTTCAAGAGAACATGATCTCCTACCTCAAATTCCAAATCCTTCCTCCAGTTATCAGCATAGATCTTTTTCTTACTTTGAGATGCTTGGATGTGGGTTTGGATAAACTTAACCTTTTACATTGTTTCCTCAACAAGTTCCAGGCCTATGAGATTTATTCCACCAAGATCATCGCAACAAGTTGGTGTGCGACATCTCTTTCTATATAATGCTTCATATGGTGCCATATGAATACTTAAATGGAATCTATTTTTATAGTAAAATTATACCTAAGGTAAATACTGATCCCATATACCTTGAAAATCAAGTGAGAAAGATCTCAACATGTATTCATAGGTTTTAATAGTCTGTTTTGACTGTCCATCAGTTTTAGGGTGGTAGGAAGTGCTCAAACAAAGTTCAGTATCCAAGGCCTTCTGAAGACTTTTCCAAAATCTTGATGTAAAATGGGGATCATGATCAGAAAGAATTGGTAGGGGTAATCCATAAAGTATTATAACTTCATTAATATATAGTATTTCTAAACATTATAGTGGTAAATCTTCTCTTAGAGCAAGAAAATGTACTGACTTGGTAAGACGATCAATAATGACCCATATTGCATCATCCCTTCTAGGAGTCTTTGGTAGCCCCATGAAAAATTCAATCTAAATATCATCCCATTTCTAGTTAGGTATGAAAGGAGGTTCTATGACTCCTCTAGGATGTTTTCTTGTAACCTTCACATGTTGAAAAACCATACATTTTGACACATAATCAACAATCTCCCTCTTCATGTTGTCCCACCAAAAATATTCCTTCAAATATCTATACATCTTAGTGCTACTAGGGTGTATAGAGAAATTGGAGTTGTGAGCATCATCCAATAATTATATTTTTAGATCAAGTATGTTAGGTACACAAAGTCTCTTCCCAAATTTTGAAATTCCATCTTCATATACGAAGTCAATCAATCTCCCATCATTCATAGATTTAATTTTATTTTGAAACTCCACATCATCATCATAGGAACTTTTTATCTTTTCTAGTAAATATAGATTGGAAACCATTTGAAAAAGTATCGATGTTTCACCTTCCATGATTATTACCAAATCCATTTTTACTAGATCCATGTACATTGGATCCCATTCAACTCTCATCTTGTTCAGAACTCTCAACGAATCTACAACCTTATTTTCCTTCCCCGGGTAGTAGTGTATAGTGCAATCATAATCCTTGAGTAGTTTGATCCATTTCCTTTTCCTCATGTGGAGTTCTTTTTGTGAGATAATATACTTCAAAATCATGTGACCAGTATATATATCACATTTTTTACCCTAGAGATAGTTTCTACATATCTTCAAAGAAAATATTATAGCTGCTAACTCAAGATCATGTGTGGGATAGTTTTGTTCATGAATTTTAGCTACTGTGATACACAGGCAATAACCATGTCATTATGCATAAGTAAACAAGCAAGTCCTTTCTTTAAATCATCACTATAAATAACAAACCCATCATTCCTAGATGGTTGAGTCAAGATAAGATCATTGAATAATCTTATGTTAATTTCTTCAAGACATTCTTCACACTTTTTTGTCCAATAAAATTTAACCCTTTTATGCATGAGCTTGGTTAATGGGTTTTCCAATTGGGCAAAATTCTGGATGAAATGCTGATAATAACCTGCTGAATGAATAAAATTGTGTACCTCAGTTATACTCATCTGTGTTGGTCATTCATGGATTGCCATGGTCTTTATAGGATCAACATAGATTCTATCCTTAGAGACAACATGGCGAAGAAACGAAATATCCTAAATCCAGAATTCACAATTGTAAAAATTCTAATATAATTCAATTCTTCTAAGGGTTTTTAGAATAGTGAGCAAGTGATTTTCATGATATTTGTAGATTTTTGAGTATAACAAGATATCATCAATAAATACCTCAAAATATTCATCAATATATTCCTTGAAAAGTCTATTCATTGGATCCATGAAAACAGAGGGTGCATTAGTTAATCCAAAAGGCATTACTGTAAACTCGTAATGCCCAGACCTGGTTCTAAATGCTGTGTAAAGACCTGGAAATTTCAAGGAAATTTTTTTTCTTTAATTTCTTTGGAATTTTACGAGTCCACAGTTTCAAATGGCACCTGATTCCGAGGCCCGGTGTGCCCAGAATCAATTTCCGAAGTTTAGCTCAGGTACGTCCAGTGAACGGACGAGCGGGTTTTTCTATCTTTTGAACCGGTGCTCGGAATTGAAATCTGAGGGCACTGATGAACTCGCAGCATCGGTAATTTCTTAAGGGGACCTTTACCGCAGTTGCATTTTAAGCGAGATGAGATTTAATAATTGGGGATTTAGCTTGAAATAAATAAAATTGGTGTGTACAATTTTATTTGTGTCTAAGGTAGTTATATCCTACAAAGGGGGTTAAGAGTGGGACTCGTAACCACCTAACTTCCCAAGTGAGGATGTTTGAGAGGTGGGGTCTACACGAACCCCAACCTCCCATCTCCCTTAACCTTCCCTAAACCCCCTTTAATCTTCCCTTAATTTAATAAGATAACTCATCTTTAACTTGTGTAACTCTTCTTTAATTAAGTAGCCTCTACACCTTCCTCTCCTCCATTAAAGCTAGCCTACTCACAAAATTAATGAGTTGATTCTTGATTTAATTTTAAAAGGGTGGATTGTCTTTAAATGGGAGAAGGTTAATGCATTATTTGTTTGGAAAATAATATGGTGGGTGGATCTCTGAAGAAATAAGAGAAGCTTCGTTCTCCTACCCTCTGACAAAGGTTGAGAACGATCCATCTATACTTCTCATCGTGATAAGAGGGGGGGACATCACATCTTCGGGTACACTCCGGTGACGACGGGCCTTCCAAGACATTCGACAAAGAACGTTCCCCAGATCTCCATCAAGGGAGTAGACACCACTGTGGGAATTTGAAAAAGGCAATGTCACCTTCCGATGTCAACAAATGACGCTACCTCTCCGCAGATCCATTGAGTGATCATGTCACAAGGTAGAGGAATTATATTTGATTTTTCTCTTACCTTTTAGAGGAAAGAACGAAGACCGCGGACCAACCTCTTACCGATTGATCCACGGATCGCTCGTTCATGCGGGATGGTTTCAGGAATTATTTTCAGTATTGGATTTGAGTTTGGTCTTGATTGAAAACCTATAACGTGGAGGGAACATGCTAACAAACAAGCCAAGACCCTCCACAGATTGTTGATGTGAGGATTGATGGCGATGATGAAACGAGACCGTAATGGCTTCAGAATGCCTCCACAGTGAAGAGAAGGTCTGGGGAGAACCACTGGTGAAGACGGTGGGCAAAACGGACCACCGGAGCGCGTCCGATGGTCCACTGAAAGTGGTGGCGGTCGGAGCCGTCCGGCCGCCTAGAGGCGGCGGTGCCTCAACGCACCGCCGGAGAAGACCCGCCTAGCTGGACAGTGGCGGTGATGTGGAAGATCTCGCGCGGCAGCGGGATCTTGGATGACGGGGCGGCACAAAGCGCCGATGGTGTCAATTAGCAGCGAGGGGCCAAGCCCCCCACTCCACGGCTTCCGCTCGAAAACGTTGGCCAAGCAGTGGTCGAGCCGCGCGCCGGTCGGGCCGGACCGCACCGGTTGGGTCGGACCATGCCGGGCCACGCTGGCCAGGGCGAGCCACGTCCAACTGGGCCGGAACCGGACCTGGGTCGGGTCCCCCCGGTTCGGGCCGACCCAAGGGGTATTGGGCCGGGTCGGACTGGGCCCAGACCCCCTATTTTCGGACCTGGTTCGTTCAAATGCTCATATATTGGGGTATGGACCTCCGATCGATGCACTGCCAGTTGCATAGGGATCCTTGAATCGAGACGGTTGTTTCCGTATATTACACTCAAGCTTTCGGTAACGTTTGGGTATGGATGGGTTGGTTCCAACCCGAAACTAACCGGGCCCTCGGAGCGGAAACAGTTATAACTTGAGCTCCGAACGTCCGATTGACGTACCGTCGACATTGTTGGATTCCTTTTAGTGAGACGGATCATTTGTTATAATTCACCTGAAGTTTGGATGTAGTTGGAGTTTGGACGGGTTGGATTGTACCCGAAATCCAACTGGGCCCCTAGAACGGAAAAGCTGATAACTTTCAGACCGGACGTCTGTTTGACGAACCATCAGTGGCATTGGTAATCTCGTTGAGAAACGTTCCCTTTGAATATACCCTATTAGAGTTCGGGGTACAGTTGAGATACGGTCAGGTTGGTTCGTACACAAAACCAACCGGGCCCCCGGGATGAAAATGCTAATAACTCACAGACCGGGCGTCCGATTGATGCGCCGTCTATTGCGTTGAGACCCCTTTGACGAGGAGGTCCTTTGACATATTTCTTCGTGGGACTTCGTGACACTTGGAGTGTCGACCAGTGGCTCGTGGAGCGGATCCTCTCAGAGACGATCATACAGAGTACGGTGACCTTGTAGCTGGCTGAGACCTGATGACTGCTTGTCCGATTCGAGTCGGAGTGACTTGACTAAACCAGTAGGGAGCACTACTGTGTTTGGGTGGCAGACCCACAGCAGGGAGCACTATTGTGTTTCGGTGGCAGACTTGCGGTACTCGATAGGAGGAGTACCTCTGTAGGCTGTGAGGGGGAGCACTACTATGTGAGGTGGCAGACCCATGGCGAGGAGCACTACTTTGTGAGGTGGCAGACCCGCGGTACTCGACAGGAGGAGTACCTCAGCAGTCTAAGGTTAGTGAGTGGCACCTCAGAGTCATGACATGACTACTGTGCTCGACAGAGGAGGAGTTCTCCAGCAGCCGTGTTTTCGTCATCGTGAATAAAAATCCTGGTTTGAGCTAAATCAATGACCTTTGCGTTTCCTCATGATTGAGATGGGTTACTTGATAACTTAAGTATATGTATGGGCATATACCTAAGTAGTGGTTATCAGTTGATTTCATAACCTTTGTGTTTCTTCATTATTAAGATGAGTTACTTGATAACTTAGGTATAAGTATGGGCTTATACCTAAGTAAGGGTTATCAGTTGAGATCCTTCTTTGTGGTTATCTTTTTTGGATTTAGTGAGACCTTGAGGGTCTTGAGGTCCTTACTGAGTATCGTTATACTCACCCCTACACGGGCTATGCCCACACCACATTGTGTTGGATGCAGACGACAGACAACGCTAACCGAGATGAAGTGTACAAGGACTGGACGGTACCTGGAGGTGGATCACACGACGAGTCAGTACCCGAAGGTGGACTTCACGACGAGACGGTACTCGGAGGAGGTTGGTGGGAGAGAGCATTGAGGAGGCTATCTGTACCTACCCTTCAGGTAGGATCTGAGGTGGACGACCCATGAGCTGCTTCTATCTTCCAGCTGTTTGTCTTTTCTGTTGTACTTTTGTTCAGTTGTAGCTGTACTTCTCAGTTGGATTTATATTTTGGACCATTTACTTTTTAGCACTTTCTTTTGTACTTAGTGTATTAATTCCTCTTGTACTCTGGTTGGATGTTTTTATTTTCTTTAAAGGCAATGCCTTCCCAGATATCGTAATTTATGCCTTTGGTGCTAGTCTTCAGCCACTGGTCTATGGAAGGTAGGCTTGGGGTAGTTACGGCACGGGCCCCAAGGACGGGTCGTGACAAATTGGCATCAGAGGAGTCAGTTCTACCACAGAATTCATGAATCTGATCATTCCTTTCTGTGAATAAATAGTACTAAGGGTACCGAGTGTGGTTTTCAGTTCAGGGAGTCCAATGTTAGTGCGGCGGCCGACGTATCCATACACTAGGACCCTGACTACTGATTTCCGAAAAAGTGCACAAAAACACTGATTGCGTGTGTGTTTACAAAAATTTTTAAAGTCAGCTCAAACCAGGTCAGCCCACCAGGTATAAAACGCTGACCATGTCACATTTGTTCAGGTTGTCTCCACGCAGACAGTCTGTTACAGTTTCTGAGAGAGTACTTGATGATGGCCCACCGAGCGATGATACTCTGGTGCAGGACCCTCTTTCTATGTTGGCACCTTCGGGTGGTGTACCAGCAGCACCACTACATATTAGGCAGCAGATGCCACCGGCTGTACTAGTGGACGATGTACGCTAATAGAGCGCGTTGCACAGGTTCTAGAAGTAGAGGCCTCCGATGTTACGAGGCGAAGCATATTCCCAGGTAGCAGTGGACTGGATGGAGGTGATTGCTGGAGTTCTATGCCTATTTTAGACATTAGTAGAGAAGATTGAGATCTTAGCTGCTTGTGTTTTCCAGTGAGAGACCATGAGGTTGGTCCATATAGTGATGGGGCTTCGGTACATGGACCTATTCCAAAGATAGTACCATTGGGTAGTGTTCCAGCTATATCCATACATGTTGGTCAGCAGACACTACTGGCGGTACCGGTAGAGGATAATTGTAGGATTAGTTCCCTACATATGTTTCAGCACCATATATTCCTCATGTTATGAGGTGATCCTGATTCACAGGTGGCTGAGAGTTTTCTAGATCTTATACATCTTCGACAGGATGACATGTCGGTAGTTGAGTATTCATCGGGGTGTACCGACCATTCCTGGTACTTGATGACTACGATACAATCAGTGCTTTAGGGATCAGACTTCTGAGTGAGGTGTGTTTAAGGAAATCTGAGCCAACACCTTTTCTCTATGCATTCCTACTTATTATAGGGTTCTAGAAAGAACCTTTGTGGTTGAGAATTATTTTGTTGAATGGATGCAGCCAGGGAATGTTAGCAGTGGGAAGATGTGCACTGGTGCCAGTCTCAAAGACTTGGGCATGTAAAATGTTTCAAGGAGAGGAAGTGATAAGGACATATGAATTTGCAAGGCAGTAGACATGGAAGCATACCTAGGAGAGCATCATGGGGTGCTGTACATTCTGACATGTTGCAACCACCCGCCTTTGTAGTCCCTGCTAGGCTCAGGGAGATGGAGGTCAGAGGAAGAGAGTTGCTACATACGGTCAAAGAGTGTGACCCAAGGGCTCTAGGAATGATTATAAGTAAGGATTGTGTCTACTAATAGCTACCATAACAACAGACATGGATACGAAACATCCCTTCCATTCACGAATCTTGTCCCAGACCTAGAGTTTCCGGTTAAGCCGTTGACTTGACCCTCATGTCTGGAGATACCATTGGGAGGAGACTCGATAATCACACTTATGTCGATGATGTGATCTGACCTTATAGGCGAGAGTTTCAGTTGGAACCTCTTGGTGGCAGCGTCGAGGCCTTACGACGTTAGTTTGAGTATGGACTGGGCAACCACAGTTCATACACAAATTGATTGTATTAGGCAAAAACTTTGTGGTTTATCTACAACTTTGGGATGGTGTTTTTCCCTGGTCTGCAAAAAGGGTAACCTAGGCAGCACAGGATAAACTCATGCTTAGGAGTGTGCGGCTGAACACTCTTGAGTCGGACAACCTTACCCTCGTGAAAGCAAGAGATTTCAGTTTTCAGTTCCTCCGGGACTATGAATTTGAGATATTCTATACTCCTAAGAAGGGGAGTGTTGTTGCGGAAGTGCTCAGTAAGAGGATTGATATTCATCAGTTATGGGTGGTGAGACAGTAGTTTTCCACATTTCAGATATCTTTTGTGGATGGTGATGGAGTCAGCACGTGTAGAACCAGAGACGGTTCAGGCTACGACGAAGAATGTGCAGATCATCCAGGAGTGGATGAAGAAAAAAAATCCTATGCTAATAGGAGACGGAGACAATGAGAGTTTGGGTATGTAGACCACGTCTTTATACTGGTCTCACCTCGACAAGGTCTATAGAGATGTGGCCAAGGTGGCAAGTTATCTCTGAGGTTCAACGGACCTTTCTAGGTCCTCAAAAGGGTAGGCGAGGTGGTTTACCGCTTGACCTTTCCACCTAAGTTGCACCGGGTGCACGACGTCATCCACGTATCTCAGCTGAGGAGATGTGTGCATGACCTATCCGTCATCATCAACCATGGAGAGCTGGACATCGATGGCATGGAGACTTTCTGAAGGTTCCAGTAGAGTTTGAAAATTGACAGAAGAGGGTCCTACGAGGATGGTCAATTCCTCTTGTGTGCTTTCGTTGGCAGCATGGGAACCTCCAGAAGATCACATGGGAGCGTGAGGCTCAAATGCGTGCTTTGTACCCCCTTTGTTTTATTAATTTGTGTTGTAGCATTACGGGGATGTTAAGACCAGTGGTGGGAGTAATGTAATGACTCAGAAATTTCAAGGAATTTTTTTTCCTTAATTGCATTGGAATTTTACGAGTCTACAAATTCTGACGGCACCTAATTATGAGGCCCGGTGTGCCCAGAATCAATTTCTGAAGTTTAGCTCGGGTACGTTCAGTGAATGGACGAGCGGGTTTTTTCTATATTTTGAACCGGTGCTCGGAATTGAAATCTGAGGGCATCGATGATCTCGCAGCGCTGGTAATTGCATAAGGGGTCCTTTACTGCAGTTGTGTTTTAATCGGGTTGAGATTTAATAATTGGGGATTTAGCTTGAAATAAATAAAATTGGTGTGTACAATTTTATTTGTGTCTGAGGTAGTTATATCCTACAAAGGGGGATAAGAGTGGGACCCATAACCACTTAACTTCCCATGTGAGGATTTTTGAGAGGTGGGGTCCACAATAACCCCAACCTCTCATCTCTCTTAACCTTCCCTAAACCCCCATTAATCTCCCCTTATTTTAATAAGATAACTCCTCTTTAACTTGTGTAACTCTTCTTCCATTAAGTATCCTCTCCACCTTCCTCTCCTCCATTAAATCTATACTACTCACATAATTAATGAGTTGATTCATGAATTAATTTGAAAAGGATGGCTTGTATTTAAATTGAAGAAGGCTAATGCATTATTTTTTTGGGAAATAATATGGTGGGGGAACCTCTAAAGAAATAAGAGAATCTTTGTTCTCCTACCATCTGATAAAGGACGAGAACGCGCCATCTATACTTCTCGTCACGATAAGTGGGGGGGACATCACATCTTCGGGTACACTTCGGTGGCGATGGGCCTTCCAAGACCTTTGACCAAGAACGCTCCCCAGATCTCCATCAAGGGAGGAGACACTGCTGTGAGAATTCACAAAATACGACGTCAACTTCGGACATCAACAAACGACACTACCTCTCTGCAGATCTGTCGAGTGATCACGTCACAAGGTAGGGGAATTATATTTGATTTTTCTCTAACATTTTAGAGGAAAGAATGATGAGCACGGACCAACCTCTTCCCAGTTGATCTGCAGATCGCTCGTTCATGCGGGATGGTTACATGGATTATTTTCAGGATTGGATTTGAGTTTGGTCTTGATTGAAAACCTCTAACGCGGAGGGCATGGGATAACAAACAATCTCGGACCCTCCGCAGATTTTTTTTTATGTGTGGATTGAAGACGATGATTAAACATGACTGCAACAGAGTTAGAAAGCTGTCGCATTGAAGAGCAGGTCCCGGGAGAACCGCTGGCGAAGATGGCTGGCAAAACGGACCACTGGAGCGCGTCTGGTTGTCTGCGGAAGGTGGCGGCGGTGGGCCACACCGGCGTTGCCGCGCCGGTGACCGGAGTTGGCGGTCGGAGCCGTCCGGCCACCTGGAGGCGGCAGCGCCTCAGCACGCCGCCAGAGAAGACCCAATGCGGCTGTGCCGTGGCGGCAAGAAGGAAGATCCCACGCGGCCGTAGGATCTGGGACGGTTGGGCTGCGCAAAGCACCGCCAGTGTCAATTAGAGGCGAGGGGTTGAGCCCCTCGCTCCACGGCTTCCGCGCGACCACACTGGTCGAGCCGCAGTGAGCCACGCGGTCGGGCCGCACTGGCCGGGTCGGGCCTCACCCAGCTGGGCCGAACCTGGACCCGGGTCAGGCCGACCCGGTTCGAGCCGACCCAGGGGGTATTGGGCCGGGTCGGACCGGGCCTAGACCCCCTATTTTCGAACAAGGTTCGTTCAAATGATCATATCTTGAGGTATAGACCTCTGATCGATGCACTGTCAGTTGCGTAGGGATCCTTGAATTGTGATAGTCGTTTTAGTATATTACACTAAAACTTTAGGTAATATTTGGGTATGGTCGGGTTGGTTTGAACCAGAAAGCAACCGGGCCATCAGAGCAAAAATAGTTATAACTTGAGATTCGAATGTCTGATTGACCTACCGTCGACTTTGTTGTATTCCTTTTAGTGAGACAGATATTTTTGTATACTTCACCTGAAGTTTGGATGTAGTTGGAGTTTGGCCAGGTTGGATTGTATATAACGACCCATACTTTACATACATTGTTATTACTTCAGATTTGAAGCGTACTTATTACAACATATAACAAAACCATTAACGGACCGTATAGGTATAGTGTCTTTAGAAACTAGGAAACATAAACAACTGGTTCATAAATCATCTAAGTTGTCTCTCATTTATTTCATTATATCTAGAGTCCCTTTTTGGAAAATCCTACTTAATATCCTTCTTCCTGACCTAGGGAAAAGAAAACATACAAAAGGGTGAGCTCAAATTCTCAGTAAGGGTAAACAAAAGAAATATCAAACATATCATATTCTAAAGAACATAACATTTTGAAAATATTATCTTGCAAAAGAGATCATAACATGGGATAAATCATAGAAGTGAAATGTAATCCCAATAATCATAACATAAAACACGAAGCTTTGTTTCATACACACATAATCATAGAAAATCATTTCTTTGTAGTCAAGACTTATTGTCAAGACTATCTTAGCGGTCAAAATCCATTTCTGAACCGAGTTCACTCCTCGTTTCAGTCCTTTTTCACTGAACCAGTTTAACCTGCCATTCTAGCCATGTCTATCTCATGAGATATATATCTTTACCCAATGCATTGGAGGGAGATATAGGTCCCACCCATCTCATTATGAAACCATTCTTATGTGTGCCACAAAATCATAAATCATACATCATAGCATAACCCATGTCATAAAAATGGGATTCTTAAACATCATGCCATCATAAAATAACCCATATAAGATAAAAGGACATCATAAAATTAATTCCATCATAAAACAATCAAATCAATGTAAAAATAGGGATAGAAACAGAACCCTATTTTATCTTAGAAGGAAAATAATTTTGATAAAACACTTGAACTCCATTATTGAGGAGAATATCATTTCTACTTCAAAAACATTTTAACTTTCTTAACATATCATACAATTTTAAAATAAAAGAAGTTGATTAAAAATAAACTTTAAAACTTTTAAATGAAGCTTCTTGGAAATAATGTTCTAAAAATCCATTCATGCCGTATAAGTTAAGAAAACATTCTTCTCGTACTTTGGTCGGAAAAGTCAAAAAGTACCTCGTACAAAAAACGACAAAAGATTCCTTTCATATCTTTTACTAAAAACTCACCGAAGGGTAAAATTGGATTTAAAAAATTGTAGGTGGATGGAAATAACATTACATATTGGGTAAATATGGATGTGGATGATAAATATTCCCTAGTAAATTCTAATGTATAAACAATCTCGGGTAAAAATAAGATTGTGAGATTTTCCCTTACCTTTGGTCTGATATGCTTCGTATGAATCAAAACCTCCTGTAATATGGTTTAAATAATGTTAATTGGCTTATTACAGAATCATATTCATTGTTATGATATCATATATGGTCATATTTTTATCTTCTTAGTAGTAATATTTCATTTCTACTTGTTATTCGGGTGGTTATTGCTTTATGTTCTTATGAGTGTTTTGATGAATAAATTCTTATTCCTCTTTATAGGATATAGATACATCATTTAAATAATGGTATTAGTGTAATATATATCATATTAATTCATTAAATTTATTTATATAATCATTATTCAATGAAGATCATATAGAATGAGTCACATCACATCGTGGCGACGGTAGGCCGTACGTATTCATGAGCGATGATATCGTTCCCATCATCGTGGAATTGTATTGAAGTGTATGTATAATATTTCAGAATTAATACCACTTTAAAATAATCATATATAGTTATTTATTTACACCATTATATCCATCCAAGTAAGTTGGTGGTGGAAAACAAATTACACCACGACGTGGAGACGGTATTCCGTACGTACGCACGCGCGGTGATTTTGTTTACCGTAGGATGTATAAGAGGTGAAATAGGGTTGTTTCATATTTATAATAACATATAAGTATATGAGGGATACTGATGTTATTACCTAATAATGAAACAACTAAATAAGAGGGAGTATAAGAAGAATGGAACTTGAAGAAAACGGTAGAAGGTATTACCTCTTCTTCGAAGTACTTCCTTTAAAGTTTCTCTTAGGGCACTAGAGTTGGTCTTTTGAGAAGACCAGTACCTCTAGTAGGTTTATAAGGAAGTAGGGAAGTTAAATGGGTAGGGGTTGTCCAAGATGGAAGGCTCAAAGTGGTGTGAGGAGGAGAGGGAGGAGGTTCCCTTTTATAAGGGAGGAGAGGGGCACCTTTGGAATGTGTGAAAATATTATTTTATTATAAACATATCTTCGGTTTCAAAAGGTCCAAAAATCATTTAAGTTGAATATAAGATGACTCATGGTCGAAATAAAATCATCCAATCAGAATTGGACATGTTTTGGAAAATATTTTAATCATTATAATATTATTTATTTAAATAATTTATTAATGAGATAAATACTGCATCATAATTGTGTCATAAATAATTTAATTTATTTGATGTATAAAAATTATAAATAAAATATCAAAATGTAGGAAATATATTTATATTTCCAATGAATATTTATAGTCTAAAAGATAATTTATATAGCCCCTTATAAAAATTAATTACTAAAGGATTTTTGTTAATTTTAATTTTGTCTTTACATTAAATTAATTAATCTAATGTGTCATTGTCTTTCATAAGTGGCTCCATGGGGTCCCAAAATCGACCCAAGGATGACCATGGATAGACATTACTCATCCAATAAGGTTTGGACAAGTGTTAAGGTAATTTTGAAATATTATAAATTTTTTTAACCTTGAATTACCCTATTTACTTTTAACCGTGGTAAATAAGAGTAAAAAGTTACTATTCACCAAAAATTATTTTTATCTAATTGAACCACATTTTACTCCTTGATATTAACCGTTTCTCTCGAATTTTCGAAATTCAACTCACAGAAGCGGTAAAATTAATTTTTATGAACAATTGCAAAAGCTCCTAGGAGGTGGGTAAAAGACGGTGAAAAGTTCAATACAATTTTTATAAATTTAAAATTATTATAAAATGAATCCAATGAATTTAATTGAACTTATATAAGAATTATGTACCCATTTTGACCTAAAATAAATGTAAATCAAAAAAATTATTCTTTAAATAGAAAGTCGGTTTTAACCAAAAACTCAGTGTTTTCACTATTCATCAAAAATTGAAGTTTTTCAGAAAAATACCAAAAAAATAGACTAAGCTATATTTTATATTCAGAATTAAAAAATGATGTCTATTTTTCCTAATTCAAAACATATAATTGGAATTAATTAATTTGAAAAGTCATTCCCGTTATCAAAAAAATAGCGTGTTTTCAAGAAACAATAACTATCAAAAGATCATCCTTTGTTTATTTCCAATTTCAAAGTGAAATTAATTCCAATGACCAACATTGCATTAAATGGTAAAAATATATTCTAATTAAACTTTAAAACTAACTAAAAATATAATCTATCCATATAAATTATTGGGATGAAAAAAGTTGTTTTTAATCTAAATATAGCATGTTTTTACTATTCATCAAAATATGAAAGTTACCAGAATAATATGAAAAATTTATCCAAAGTAAATTTTTATTTCTTGATTCCAAATAATAATTTTATTTTGTCAAATTGAAATTATAAACATGTCAAAAACTAGATTTAAAATGTGTTCACCATCAAAAGGCTGTAAAACTGCATTTTTTGAAAAATACTTCTTTTATCTGAAAAACTGATTTTGTTTTCATACCTCATTCTAGAAAATGTGTAAGATGATTTATAATGTTATAAAATTTAAAATTCAGTTAATAATATTCATAACGGCTTGTTCATAATATTATAATAATATATCGTTGTTTAGTGAAACTCGGTATTGCGTACTACACACACTATCGAGGAAGGTCACGATTGTGTGTAATGCAAGACAAGCTAGTGTTGTGTGCAATGAAAGATTCCTTTGCATATAACATAATACCTAAAAAATATACTTCTCATAAAATATCGGGGTGTTACATTCTACCCCCCTTAAAATGAATTTCGCCCTTGAAATTCGTCACTTCATAACGAACAGATGAGGATACCTCTCCCTCATCATATCCTCAAGCTCCCATGTAGCTTCTTATAATTGCTGGTTCCTCTATAAAACTTTCACCAATATAGTGGTTTTGTTCCTTAGAACTTTCTCGCTACGATCCAGAATCTCTATCGGTTGTTCTTCATAAGAAAGATCTTGCTCCAGCGGTACAACTTCTGAGCTTAGTACATGTGAAGGATCAGTTATGTACTTTCTCAGAAGAGATACGTGGAACACCTCATGAACTTTAGAGAGATTCAGTGGAAGCACCAATCTATAAGCTACCTTCCCAACACGATCTAGTATTTCGAAAGGACCGATATAACTAGGGCTCAGCTTTCCCTTCTTCCCAAATCTCATTACTCTCTTCCAAGGAGATATTCGTAAGAACACTTTATCACCCAATTCAAACACTTGGTCTTTTCTTCAATTGTCGGCATAACATTTTTGTCGACTCTGAGCTTCTATTATGTGTTCTTGAACATATCGGACCTTTTCTGCCATCTCATCAACAAGATCAGGTCCTAATAGATTTCTTTCCCCAACTTCATCCCAGCAAGTTGGAGTTCTACATTTCTTTCCATAGACAACTTCATAAAGTTCCATCTGAATACTGGCATGAAAGCTATTATTATAAGAAAATTCCACCAAAGATAGGTATTGATCCCAACCACCTTTCAAATCCATAGATCAAGCTCTCAACATGTCTTCTAGAGTTTGAATTGTCCTCTCAGACTGACCGTCTTTCTGAGGATGGTAAGTAGTTCTGAAACTCAACTCTGTATCTAGAGCATGCTGAAGACTTCGCCAAAATTTCGAGGTAAACCTCGGATCCCGATCAGATATAATGGAAATTTGTACTCCATGCAATCTTACCACTTCCTTTACATATATCTTGGAAAGCTGATCCAGAGAGAAATCTTCCCTAATAGCAATGAAGTGTGCTGACTTCGTAAGTCGATCAACTATAACCCAGTTAGCATTATTGATTTTGGATGTTTTAGGAAGTCCAGTTACAAAGTCCATAGTGATGTTTTCCCATTTCCATTTGGGTATGGGTAATGGTTGTAACATCCCATTAGACTTCTGTCTCTCAGCATTAACTTACTGACAAACCAAGCATCGAGAGACATATTCAGCAACATATTTTTTCATGCCATCCCACCAGAGGTACTCTTTTAGGTCCCTATACATCTTCGTGCTTCCAGGATGAATAGAGAATAAGGAACTATGATCTTCATCCAACAACTCCTTATTTAATTCATGGATTGGAGGAACACAAACTCGATTCCTGAACATTATTATCCCATCACAATCAAGGTTGAATTCAAGAACATTTCTCACCTTCTTTTCTAACTCTACATCTTATTTCTATGCCTCTGTAATCTTTGTGTGTATATATGGTTGAACATTCATTTGATAAAGATAAGATTTTCCCCTTACATTATAATTCCAAGATCCATCCTTTGTAAATCCATAAATATTGGATCTTTTGTGATGCTCATCATGGATAAGATTGCATGGTCTTGTCGACTTAATGCGTCTTCCACCTTGTTTTCTTTCCCAGGGTGGTAATGAATTGAGCAGTTGTAATCCTTAATCAGCTCCAACCATCTTCTTTGGCATATATTCAGCTCATCTTTTGTGAAAATATACTTTAAAATTTTGTGATCAGTATAAATATCACACCTTTCACCATAAATATAATGCCTCAAAATCATTAATGCAAAGATTACCACAGCTAACTCCAAATCATGAATTGGGTAATTTTTCTCATGAATTTTCAACTGTCATGAGGCATAAGCTATCACCATATCATTTTTCATGAGAACACACCCCAATACCTTCTTGGATGCATCATTGTAGATCACAAACCTTTCTCCACTACAAGGCAGTGTGAGCTCAGGTTCACTGGATTACCATCTTTTCAATTCCTTGAAATTTTCTTCACACTCCTTCATCCCCATGAACTTAACTCCTTTTCAAGTCAACCTGGTGAGTGGATTAGATAATCGTGATAAATCTTTCACAAAATGTTGATAATATATATCCAAACCAAGAAAACTTCGGATCTCAGTTATTTTTGTTGGTCTCGACCATCTTTTGATAACCTCTATTTTTTCTGGATCCATAGATATCCCCTCTTTTGAGATTATGTGACCCAAAAATGAAACTTTTTGAAGCCAAAATTCACACTTGGTAAACTTGGAATAAATCTTCTCCTTTCTTAGGGTCTTTAATACAATTATCAAGTGATCTTCATGTTCTTCCTTGCTCTTTGAATAGACAAGAATTTCATCTATAAAGAATACCACAAACTGATCAAGATATTCTCTAAAGACTCTATTCATCAGATCCATGAAGATAGCAGGGGCATTAGTAAGACCAAATGGCATCACTATAAATTCGTAGTGTCCATACCTTGTATGGAATGTCATCTTTGGTATATCCTCCCTTTTGACCCTTAATTGATGATACCCTGAACAAAGATCAATCTTGGAATAGTATTGAGCTCCACGTAGTTGGTCAAATAGGTCATCAATGCGTGGGAGATGATATTTGTTCTTGATCGTGATCTTGTTAAGTTCTCTATAATCAATGAAGAGTATCATTGATCCATCTTTCTTCTTAACAAACAAAATAGGTGCTCCCCAAGGTGATGCACTAGGGTGTATGAATCCTTTATCAAGATTCTCTTGGAGTTGCTTCTTCAATTCCTGCAACTCAATTGGGGCCATTCTATAAGGTGTCTTTGAAATAGGCAAAGCACCCGGTATGAGTTCTATTGAAAACTCAAATTCACGATTTGGTGGAAGACCTGGAAATTCATCTGGAAATACATCATCAAACTCCCATACAATGGGCATATTCTTAATCGTGAGTTTCTCACCAAGCATTTGAGATAAATAACCTTCATTTACTGGAATCAAGACCCATAAGATGGAAGAAATTTCCTCTGGAAGGTTATATTCATCCTTGCATCGATAGACGATCATAGATTGATCTGGAATATTAAATGTGATTTCCCTTCTTTGGCAATTGATATGATCTCCATATAAAGAAATCCAATCCATGCCAAGAATCACATCAAATTCCACTATAGGAAGGATCACAAGATTTGTAGGAAGAACTTTCCCAAAAACTTCAATCAGAGAAGAATTATAAACTTTTGATGCGACCATTGTGCCATTAGAAGTTGCCACATCTAACTCAACATCTAATTGTTGAGGTAATACGGCGATACCTTTATAAAATTTTTCAGAAATAAAAGAGTGGGTGGATCCAGAATCAAATAAAACATTTTCTACTTTAGAGTGGATGGTAAGTGTACCTTTCACCACTTCATTATCGTACTCCACATCACCGATAGTAATTTCATGTGACTTTCCTTTTTCTTTGGCCTTAAGATTTTGTTGACGTCGATCATCATCAACAACCCTTGGATTTGGGAATTGATTGGCATAATGCCCCATCTCTTTGCACTTGAAACATTGATGTGTAGGAGGTGCATTCTGTGTATCCCTTTATTTTTTCGCATCATTAGACATCTTCTTCCCATCATTTCGACATTCAACTGCCCGATGACCATATTTTCCACACTTAAAACATTTTCTTGTCCCTTTAAGACAATTCCCTCCATGTTTCCTTCAGCAATTTGAGCATAAAGGAAAACTCATCTTCTTTTCATTGTGGTCTTTAGATTTTCCTTTGAATTCAATTTTCCTCTTCTTATCAAACCCATGTGACTGATGGGTTACTCCAATCTCCATCTCAACCTTGAGAGCACATCGAACAATTTCCTCACAGCTATTGAAGTCCCTTATGGATAATTCCCTTCGAAGACTTGGTTTTAAGCCACTAAAGAATCGATCGATTTTACTCTCATGTTGGATAATAATTCCGGAATCCTACCTTGAAAGTCTTGTAAAATTAGCTTCATAGGTACCAACCGATTCATCATACTTTTTCCTTAGATCAAGAAACCCCTTCTCCATCTTTGTTCGGAGAATACGAGGGAAGTACTTATTGAAAAATAAGTTCTTGAACTCGTCCCATTCCATGGACTCAATTTCATATCTTTGCATCGTATTCTTGATAAGGTTCCACCATTGATCAGTATCAACTTCCAAACAATACACTGCTAAGATGACTTTGTCATGTTCATAACATTGGAGAACTGAAAATATCTTTTCAGTGGTACTAATCTAATATTCATCTACTAATGGATCAGATGACCCCCTGAATGAAGGTGGGCGCTGCCTCATGAAGGATTCAACAGAATGTTTCTCATTCTTTTCCTCGTTTGGAAGTCCTGCATGGTTCATAGCTTAAGAAAGTTGTGTGAGCATGGCTACAATATTTTTCATTCCATCTCCCATAACATATGGTTTCTCAGGGGGACAATCATTGCATTTCCCATCGCATTCAGCATTAACACAGTTCCTTCGGGTTCCATCCATTGACTAAAACCAAGAAGCATAGTGTGAGAAACACTAATAATAATAGCAAAACCACATAATCAAGAATAAAATTTCACACTTAAGTTCTTATCATAGGTTGTTCATGGCCATTTCTAAAACACTAATACTATGTTCTATGCTTAGACTTATCCTTAGGGTTCTTACTAAGGCTTTCACATCCTAGTTTCCAATGGTTGACTATACCTTTCCTCTGATACCAACTATAACGACCCATTCTTTACATACATTGTTATTACTTTAGAGTTGAAGCATACTTATTACAACATATAACAAAACCATGAAAGGACCGTATAGGTATAGTGTCTTTAGAAACTGGGAAACATAAACAACTGGTTCATAAATCATCTACGTTGTCTCCCATTTATTTCATCATATCTAGAGTCCCTTTTTGGAAAATACAACTTAATATCCTTCTTCATGACCTGGGGAAAAGACAACATACAGAAGGGTGAGATCAAATTCTCAGTAAGGGTAATCAAAAGAAATATCAAACATATCATATTCATAAGAACATAACATTTTGAAAATATTATCCTACAAAAGAGATCATAACATGGGATAAATAATAGAAGTGAAATGTAATCCCAATAATCATAACTTAAAACCTGAATCTTTTTGGAATAAACACATAATCATAGAAAATAATTTCATAGTAGTCAAGACTCATTGCCAAGACTATCTTAGCAGACAAAGTCCACTTCTGAACTGAGTTCACTCCTCGTTTAAGTCCTGTTTCACTAAACCGGTTTAACCTGCCGTTCCAGCCATGTCTATCTCATGAGATATAAATCTTTACCCAATGCATTGGAGGGAGATATAGGTCCCACCCATCTCATAATAAAATCATTCTTATGTGTGCCACAAAATCATAAATCATACATCATAGCATAACACATGTCATAAAAATGGGATTCTTAAACATCATACCATCATAAGATAACCCATATAAGATAAAAGGACATCATAAAATTAATTCCATCATAAAACAATTAAATAAATCTAAAAATAGGGATAGAAACAGAAACCTATTTTATGTTAGATGGAAAATAATTTTGATAAAATACTTGAACTCCATTCTTGAGGAGAATATCCTTTCTACTTCAAAAACATTTTTCCTTTCTTAACATGTCATAAAATTTTAAACTAAAAGAATTTGATGAAAAAATAAACTTCAAAACTTGTAAAGGAATCTTCTTGGAAATAATGTTCTAAAAATCCATTCATTCCGTATAAGTTAAAAAAACATTCTTCTCGTACTTTGGCCGGAAAAGTCAAAAAGTACCCCGTACAAAAAACGACAAAAGATTCCTTTCATATCATTTACTAAAAACTCACCGAAGGGTGAAATTGGATTTAAAAAATTGTAGGTGGATGGAAATAATATTACATATTGGGGAAACATGTATGTGGATGATAAATATGCCCCAGTAAATTCTGATGTATAAACAATCTCGGATAAAAATGAGATTGTGAGATTTTCCCTTACCTTAGGTATGATATGCTTCGTATGAATCCTAACCTCCTGTAATATGGTTTAAATAATGTTAATTGACTTATTACATAATCATATTAATTGTTATGATATCATATATGGTTATATTTGTATCTTTTTAGTAGTAATATTTCATTGCAACTTATTATTCGGGTGTTTATTGCTTTATGTTCTTATGCGCATTTTGTTGAATAAATTCTTACTAATCTTTATAGGATATAGATACATCATTTACAGAATGGTATTAGTGTAATATATATATTATTCATTCATTCAATTCATTTATATAATCATTATTCAATGAAGATCATATAGAATGAGTCACATCACATCGTGGAGACGGTAGGTCGTACTTACGCACAAGCGATGATATCGTTCCCATGATTATGGAATTTTATTGAAGTGTATGTATAATATTTCAGAATTAATAACACTTTACAATAATCATATATAGTTATTTATTTACACCATTATATCCATCCAAGTAAGGTGATGGTGGAAAACATATTACACCATGGCGTGGAGATGGTATTCCGTACGTACGCACGCGCGGTGATTTTGTTTACCGTAGGACGGATAAGAGGTGAAATAGGGTTGTTTAATATTTATAATAACATATCAGTATATGAAGGATACTGATGTTATTACCTCATAATGAAACAACTAAAGAAGAGGGAGTAGAAGAATAATGGAACTTGAAGAAAACGGTAGAAGGTATTACCTCTTTTTCGAAGTGCCTCCTTTAAACTTTCTCTTAGGGCACTAGAGTTGGTCTTTTGAGAATACCAGTACCTCTAGTAGGTTTCTAAAGATGTGCGGAAGTGAAATGGGTAAGGTTTGGATGATCTTGAAGGGTCAAAGTGGTGTAAGGAAGAGAGGGAGGAGGTTCCCTTTTATATGGGAGGAGAGGGGCACCTTTGGAAAGTGTGAAAATATTATTTTATTATAAACTTACCTTCGGTTTAAAAAGGTCCAAAAATCATTAAAGATGAAGATAAGATGACTCATGGTTGAAATAAAATCATCCAATCAGAATTGGACATGTTTTGGAAAATATTTTAATCATTATAATATTATTTATTTAAATCATTTATTAATGAGGTAAATACTGCATCATAATTTTGTCATAAATAATTTAATTTATTTGATGTATAAAAATTATAAATAAAATACCAACATGTAGGAAATATATTTATATTTCCAATGAATATTTATAGTCTAAAAGTTAATTTATATAGCCCCTTATAAAAATTAATTACTAAAGGATTTTTGTTAATTTCAATTTTGTCTTTACATTAAATTAATTAATCTAATGTGTCATTGTATTTCATAAGTGGCTCCATGGGGTCCCAAAATCAACCCAAGGATGCCCATGGACGGCCATTACTCATCCAATAAAGTTTGGACAAGTGTTAAGGTAATTTTGAAATATTATAATTTTTTTTAACCTTGAATTAGCCTATTTACTTTTAACAGTGGTAAATAAGAGTAAAAAGTTACTATTCACCAAAAATTATTTTTATCTAATTGAACCAAATTTTACTCCTTGATATTAATTGTTTCTCTCGAATTTACGAAATTCAACTCACAGAAGCGGTAAAATTAATTTTTATGAACAATTGCAAAAGCTCCTAGGAGGTGGGTAAAAGACGGTGAAAAGTTCAATACAATTTTTATAAATTTAAAATTATTATAAAATGAATACAACGAATTTCATTGAACTTATATAAGTATTATGTACCCATTTTGACCTAAAATAAATTTAAATCAAATAAATGATTATTTAAATAAAAACTCGGTTTTATCCAAAACTCATTGTTTTCACTATTCATCAAAAAATTGAAGTTTTTTAGAAAAATACCAAAAAAATAAGCCAACGCTATATTTGACATTCCGAATTCAAAAATGATTTCTATTTTTCAAAATTAATAACATAGAGGTGACATTAAATAATTTTAAAAGCAATTCCCATTATCAAAACAAATAGCGTGTTTTTAAGAAATAATAACTATCAAAAGATCATCACTTGTTTATATCCAATTTCAAAATGAAATTAATTATAATGACCAACATTGGATTAAATGGTAAAAATATATTCTAATTACACTTTAAAACAAATTAAAAAGGTAATCAAGCCATATAAATTATTGTGATGAAAAAAGTTGTTTTTAATTAAAATATAGTGTGTTTTTACGATTCATCAAAATATGAAAGTTACCAAAATAATATGAAAATTTTATCCAAAGTAAATTTTTATATCCTGATTCCAAATAAAAATTTATTTTGTGAAATTGAACTTATAAACATGTCAAAAACTATATTTAAAATGTGTGCACCATTAAAAGGCGGTAAAACTGCATTTTTTGAAAAATACTTTTTTATCTGAAAAACTGATTTTGTTTTCATACCTCATTCTAAAAAATGTGTAAGATGATTTATAATGTTACAAAATTTAAAATTCAGTTAATACTATTAATAACGGCCAGTTCATAATATTATAATAATATATCGTTGTTTAGTGAAACTCGGTATTGCGTACTACACACGCTATCGAGGAAGGTCGTGATTGTGTGTAACGCAAGCCAAGCTAGTGTTGTGTGCAGTGAAAGATTCCTTTGAGTATAGCATAATACATAAAAAAAATATACTTCTCATAAAATATCAGGGTGTTACATTGTACCCGAAATCCAACCGGGCCCCTAGAACGGAAAATCTTATAACTTTCAGACCGAACGTTCATTTGACGAACTATCAGTGGCGTTGATAATCTTTTTGAGAAACGGTCCCTTTGAATATACCCTATGAGAGTTCGGGGTACATTTGAGATACAGTTGGGTTGGTTTGTACACGAAACCAACCGGGCCCCGAGACAAAAAGGCTAATAACTCACAGACCGGGTGTCCGATTGACGCGCCATCTGTTGCATTGAGACCCCTTTGACGAGGCGGTCCTTTGAGATATTTCTTAGTGGGACTTCATGACACTTGGAGTGTCGACCAGTGGCTTGTGGATCAGATCCTCCCGGAGACGAGCATACAGAGTACGGTGACCTTGTAGCTGGATGAGACCTAATGACTGCTTGTTCGAATCGAGTCAGAGTGACTTGAATAGACCAGTGGGGAGCACTACTGTGTTTGGGTGGCAGAACCACGACGGGGAGCACTACTGTGTTTGGGTGGTAGACCCATGGTACTCGACAGGAGGAGTACCTCTGTAGGCTATTAGGGGGAGCACTACTGTGTGAGGTGGCAGACCCCTGGCAGGGAGCACTACATTGTGAGGTGGAAGACCCACGGTACTCGACAGGAGGAGTACCTCAGCAGTCTAAGGTTAGTGAGTGGAACCTCAGAGTCGTGACAGGATTACTGTACTCGACAGAGGAGGAGTTCTCCAGTAGCTGTGTTTTCTTCATCATTAATAAAAATCCTGGTTTGAGCTGATTCAATGACCTTTGCGTTTCCTCATGATTGAGATTGGTTACTTGATAACTTAGGTATATGTATGGGCATATACCTGAGTAGTGGTTATCTTTTGATTTCATAACCTTTGTGTTTCCTCATAATTGAGATGAGTTACTTGATAACTTAGGTATAAGTATGGGCTTATACCTAAGTAAGGGTTATCAGTTGAGATCCTTCTTTGTGGTTATCCTTGTTCGATTTAGTGAGACCTTGAGGGTCTCAGGGTCTCTACTGAGTATCGTTATACTCAACCTTGCACGGGCTATGCCCGCACCTCATTGTGTTGGATGCAAACGACGGACAGCGCTGACCGAGATGATGTGTACGAGGACTAGACGATACCCAGAGGTGGATCACACGATGAGTCAGTACCCGGAGGTGGACTTCACAACGAGATGGAACTCGAAGGAGGTTGGCGGGAAAGAGCGTTGAGGCTATCTGTACCTACCCTTTAGGTAGGATCTGAGGTGGACGAACCAGGAGCTACTTCTATCTTCCAGCTGTTTGTCTTTTCTGTTGTATTTCATTCAGTTGTAGCTGTACTTCTCAGTTGGGTTTGTATTCTGGCCCATTTACTTTTCAGCACTTTCTTTTTTACTTAGTGTATTACTTTCGCTCACTACCACAAAAATAGTTTTTCACAGCACCCCCCTTTATCAGCGCTAACGAAAAAGTGCTGATAAAGGGATCCCCCTTTATCAGCGCTTGTTTAGTAGCGCTGATAAAGGGGGGCCTTTATCAGCGCTTTTTTTAGCGCTGATAAAGGGTCGGCTTCAAAAAAAATTAAAAATATATTAATATATTAATATATAAATATTGTTATATTGTTATATAAATATAATATATAATTTGTAAATATATTTTGGATAAGTATAAATGTACATTTACACTTATTATACTTAATATATAAGATATTTAGTGAAAATGACTTCTTAAAAAATTAAAAAAAATATTTTAAATTAATATTTTGATAATAATTATGGAGTAATTGTCATTAAATAACAATTTGAGGACTAAAAAAATTAAAAAAATTTAAAAAAAGATCCAAAATATGTTGAAAACGCAACTCAAACTTCAAACGGCCATAACTTTTGATCCAGATGTCTGTTTGAGCTCTACCACATATCAAATCGAAGCCTATGACGAGCCCTACTTCATTGTGGCCCGGGGGAACCCGGAAAGCGTTTTTAGAGGCAAAAAGAGGCCCATAAGGCCTCCAAAACTGAGTTTTTTGTCGGGGTACCCAGATTTTTTAACATTTTGTGGATTTTCAAACTCGTTTAAGGGGGTATTATTGGCTTTTCTTGGCGGGGACTGAATTTATTCCAAGGTATTACATACATGTTGATATTATTTCTTTTAAATTTCATTCTTTTTTATAATGAACTTCTATTTATAATCAAATATATAACTATATGTACATATTTTTTATATATTCGCACCTAAAAATTAAATTTTTTAAATAAATAATTAAACATATTTACATATAAAATATATTAGCTTTATCTAAATAATAACTAATATCCATTTTATTTAAAATACCAATATATGAATATTTATATACCTATATATTAATCTAACTATATATATATATTAATCTAACTATATATATATATATATCTTAATCTAACTATATATATATTAATCTAATAACTATTTATATATTAATATAACTACATATATATATATTAGTATTACTATAAATATATATATAAATATCACCATAAATATATATATTAATATCACTATATATATATTAATATAACTATATAAATATATATTCATATAACTATATATATGTTAATATAACTATATATATGTTAATATAACTATATATATGTTAATATAACTATATATATATTAATATAAATATATATTACTATACGAATAAATATAACTAAATATATATATATAGATATAGATATATATTAATACCACTATATATATTATAATATAACTATATATATATATATTATAATATAACTATATATATATATTAATATAAATATATATTACTATACGAATAAATATAACTAAATATATAAATATATATATATATCTAGAGATATCAAGAATTGGAAAGCAAAACAAAATAGAGTAGTGGTAAGGGCTTAGGCGCGCAGGGGGGAGGTCTCGGGTTCAAATCCTGGTGGAGGCAGGGGTGCACGCGCATGGAGAATATTGCGGAAAGCGCTGTTAAAGGGTAGAGGGGGGGTGCGTGGGGTGCGTGGGGTGTTGTATAGGGGCCGAAAAGCACTGTAAAAGGGGGGTTCAAGCGCTATAAAAGACCCCCCCCCGATTGGCAGTATTTTTTAATTTTTTTTAAATTTTTTTTAAATTTTTTTAAATTTTATCAGCGCTTTTTTAAAAGCGCTGATAAAAGGGTCCTTTATCAGCGCTAAAACGAAAGCGCTGATAAAGGAAGCGCTGATATAGGACCCCTTTATCAGCGCTAAAAAATGCACTGATAAAAGACCCCTTTTATCAGCGCTTTTTTTTAGTGCTGATAAAGGGGTCCTATATCAGCGCTTTTCGGAGCGCTGATAAAGGGGACCCGCCTTTATCTACGCTGGCTTTATCAGCGCTTTTCTAGTGCGGATAAAGGCCATTTTTAGCGCTGATAAAGGCCGTGTTTGTAGTAGTGGCTTGTACTCTGGTTGGATGTGCTTATGTTTTTTAAAAGAAATGTCTTTCCAGATATCGGAATTTATGCCTTTGGTGCTAGTCGCCAGCCCCTGACCTATGGAAGTCAGGCTTGGGGTAGTCACGGCATGGGCCCCGAGGACGGGTCGTGACATGCTGTTTACAAAATGTCTTCCTTCTTCACACACAACTTATGATATCCAGATTGAAGGTCAATATTTGAAAAATATTTAGCTCCATGAAATTATTCAAATAAATCATCAATGCGAGGTAATGGATACTTGTTCTTTATTGTTATAGAATTGATTTTCTTGTAGTCAATGCACAACCTAATAGATCCATCATTATTTTTAACAAAAAGGACAGGGGATCCCCATAGATAAACACTAGGATGAATAAATCCTTTATTACTCAATTCCCCTAGATATATCTTTAGTTCCACTAATATCATAGTGTCCATTCTATAAGGGGTTTTTGATATGGGCCTCGAACCAGGAATTAAATCAATGGAAAACTCAATTTCTCATTCTGAGGATGTTCAGGTAAATCTAATAGAAACACATGAACATATTCATGTACAATAGGTCTGTACTCTATTTGAACATTCATTTGCTCACCCATAGTTATTTCATTCTCTTCCTCCCTAATAATTGAATTTAGTAAATCTACTGGGGGTGGATCTAGATAAGAATCAGGTGGTAACATTTCTTCTCTAAAGATAAGGTTTTTCTTATCATCATTGAAAATTGTAACCTCCTTTTTCTTACAATAAATTTTTTCATCAAGGTATGAAAGACAATCCATTTTTATGATTATATCAAGTAAAATCATGGGTATGAAGATGAGATCAGCAGATAATGAACATTTATATTCCCTAATGGAAACTGATTCAAAAAACGTTTTTTCAATGATACTTCTCTTTGGAGATTTGACAGACAACTCCCTTGTTAAATCAAATTGGAAATATCTAATTTTTGTAGTAAACTGGAAAGATATGAAATAATGCGATGATCCAAAATCATATAAATCATTTAATAAAATTGAGAAAACCATTAAATTACCTAATACCACGTCTTTCGGAGCTCCAACCACAGTAGTAGTGATCGTAGAAGCTCGTCCTTACTCCCTTGGACTTTTTGAGATATGTTTCCCTGGTGATTAGGATATTCATTTTCATAATGCCCCTTTTCTCTACAATTATAGCATTCAACATTGACAGCCTGTTTCTTTCCCTTGCAATCATGAGATTGGTGGCCTTTTTCACCACACTTGTAACAGACTCTCATTCCCTTTAGTCATGTACCAAGGTGTTTCTTCCCACATTTACCGCACGATGTATATTCCACTTTTCCCATCTTCCCCCTATTTCCATTTCTAGATTGTTCAGCTGGTCTCTTATTCTCATTATTTTCTTAAAATTTATACGACATAGGGAATTATTTTTCTACCTTGATAGAACATGAGACAATATCTTCATATGATGAGAAGGATTGTGAGACTAATTCTCGACAAAGAAACAGTTTTAACCCATCAAAGAATCGACCAATATTACTCTTTGGGTTATGTAATTAATTAGCTGAATGACTTACTAACCTTGTAAAGTTAGCCTCATACATTGCAACATTCTTATACTCCTTTTGCCTAAGACTCGGAAATTGTCTTTCCATATCTGTTTGATGGTCACACGGAAAGTATGTTTCTAATAAAATCACTGTAAAATTCCTCCATTCCATATTTGATACTTTTTTCATGCTCTTTGGTGTTTTGAATTAATGACCACCATTGATCTGTATCTCTTATGAGGTGATAAACTTCGGTGAAAACATTTTCCCTTTTGCTACTCCCCAAAGCATGAAATATTTTCTTTAAGGGACTTATCCATTTATCAGCTAAAAATTGATTTATATTCCCATTTAATGTTGATGGTTTTTTCCTCATGAAGCGGTCTAACACTTATCCTTCACGTTTTGGATTAGGGTGCTCTATACGGGTAAGGTTATTATTCCTAACCTGAGTGAGTTTCCCCATTATGGTGATAAGCTGATCAGCACTAGTTGCATCACAATAACCACTATAATTATCTTGATTAGGAGTTCAATCCCTACATGGATTACGAGTGTTGATACAGTTCCCATTCATTCCACTAGGTTCCATTTATAAACAATAGCATACACTATATTATTTTATGAATTGCAATACATAATTCTAAATATGTAAAACACTTAACATAAATTGAATAGTTTATTTATATAATCCATAATCATAAAAATGTTTTCTTTGAAGAGGTATATACTTATAAATATTTCATAATGGATTGTAAAGAAAATGTGAATTATTCTAATAATATCCCTCAGGAGTGTCGTAACTAAGAGTGCAGCAAGCCCCGTTGTCGTGTACCAGGACACCCTAGGTCAGGCCCAAAACTCCTTGTCCGAGTTTTCACTCCTAGGTACATCTGTGCCAAAGCCGCCTCTACCTGGTCGTATCCAAAAATGAATGTATTTCTTGGAAAACTCCCAAAATCTATACATTACCAAAATTCTAGGAAGTTCTTCTATAATAATATTCAAAGCCTATCTTAGGGTAATGTGCTCTAATCAGAGTTTTTATTAATCTAGCTTCCAACATTTGAACTAAACATCCTCTGATACCAATTGTAATGCCCTGACCCTTGTTACCCAAAGACAATGCCTTATTACTTATCATTTAGTTGATACAAGGAATCCTGTCCTTAAATAATGATAAGTTTAATAGCCTTGGATATAATAGATACATATATAAGTTCCACATTATATCATGAGATAAAAACAACAACTACATTTTGTCCCATTGGAACACACTTATATCCCTTAGCCCATCCCTATAGGTCAACCATAAAATACTTCTTCACATCCTGGGGAAAATAATGCATAGAAAGGGGTGAGCTCAAATTCTTAGTAAGGATAAAAATATTGCGGAAACTTTCATAAATAAGCATAAAAATTTAAGGCAATGTATTAGAATAAAACAAAAGCCTTTTAAATTTAAAACATCGTCATAATATGGAAAATAAAAAGAAATTAATGGCATTTACTTATTCACATGGATATTCTACCAGTAAAATAATCACATGCAATATCAATAACCAATTTCATAATTATAGAATGTATAATTCCAGACTTCAAAACCACATAGTTAAGGCCTCTTACCAAGACTACAAATAAGATTTTGTCAAGGCCATATTTCAAGGCACAAGTTTGTCTCATTAGACCTACCAATGCATTGAGGAGCTATAATGGGCTACACCCATCACTTAATAAGACCAATAATTCCTCATATAAAAAGATTGAAACATAACATAAACATTTTTATTAAAACTAGCATACAAAATTTTAATACTTTAACCATAAACCAAGAATGGTATAAAAATAACTCATCCAGAGTAAAAAATATCGAAAAACCATTAATAAAATATGGAATATTGTATCATAATAAATATACTTCAAACAAGTGTAAAATCCATCAAATGATATTGACTTACATGAAATCAAAACTATTTTGAGAGAAATATCTCTTTCTATTTTGAAATCATTTAAAAATAACATAATTATAAAAGAAAACATTTATTTTGAAAATATTATTATATTCTTATAAATGATGTTTTGAATATGTTATAACGGCAGAAACTATTTTGCATTCTGTGGTTCGTGGTCTCTCAGCCTTGATTGTGTTAGTGATGAAGTGTTAAACTGGTGAGGCAGTTGAAATTGTTGTGTGGTGGTGTTAATGTTGTTTTGTGGTTTTGTAATGGTGAATTCATGATGTTGTGAAATGGTGATGTTCTAGTGGTGAATTCATGTAATGGGTACCGACAACCCTTAAACCGGTCTTTAGAAAATGGAAAACAAATGATTTGCAGGCCATATAAGTTAAAAAAACATTATTTCCTTAATTTTGTCGAAAAGGTCGTAAAGGACCTTGTTTGAAAACGACAGGAAGATTCCTTTATAAACATCATATAAAAATTTAAACAATAGGCTAAATAAATTTATACTATTTCCTAGGGAACAATAAAAATGTTTTTAAATATATTTTTAAGAAACACGTATGTGGATTATAAAGAGGTCCCAGTAGATACTCACGTATAAACAACCTCAGATAATGAAGAGATTGTAGAATTAACCCTTACCTTGTACTTTTAATTGGTCAAGGGTACATTAATCTCTTGTTTTATAGTTAAATAATTGTTATTAAATTATACAAGAACCACATACATATATATGGTATCATATACGATCTTCTAATATTTCTTTGTTAATAATATTTTAGTAGTATCATCGTTTCGGGTGTAAACTGACTCGTTTTATATGTTTTCGGACATAAGTCATGTTTGTTATGGATAATATGTATTTGATTCATATCTATAATGATATTAAGTTCTTAAAAATTATTTTTTTAATCATAAAATTAAATCTATTCTTGAATGATTATGATGGGGAATAAATCTCATAACGTTTATGGAGACAGTAATCCGTACGTACGCACGAGAAACAATATCATTATATTGATGGAAGAATAGTATGTAATTGGATGGTTTATCATATATACATAATCCTTAACATGTAATATTTATTATTTACATTAGTTATACTCATTATTATACCCATTCAAATAATAATGTGTTTGAATAACAAACTACCCCACGATGTGGAGATGGTAATCCATAAGTACACACGTATGGTGATTTTTCATTCATAGGAAGGATAGAATAATGAAAATGGTTGTAAAATATTTATAATAACATCATAGTATTGATAAGTCACTGGAGTTATAATTTTGGAAAGGAAACATCAAATAAAGAGGATGTGGAATAAGAAAAGAACTTTGAAAGAGGTGGTGAAATTATTACCTCTTCTTCGGGTGTTTCCTTTTGATTTGATCAAAATGGATCCTTAGGTTGTCTTTATAATCAAAGTAATGCCTATAGATTTAAGGGAGGGTAGTTTTAAGGATATTTGGGTAGGGTTTGGCCGAGAAAAATTTCTTTGGAGGTGTGATTTTGAGTGAAGGGGCATTATCTTTTTATAAGAGAGGTGAGGGTCACTTTAGGAAAAGCTTGAAATGTTATTTTATTATACAATCAAATTAGGTTTATAATGGCTTAAAAATAATTTATTTCTAGGATAAGGTATTTATAGGTCAAAAAACTCCCAACCAATAGTTTTTAGACAGGTTTATGTCACCATATTAACCTTATCTTTTAGATTTATCTCTTTGTTAAATAGTTTAACTTTTACCATGTATTCATGTATTATTATAATATATTTTTAATAAACATATTATAAAAATGAAAAGAGAACCCAAAGTGGTTCATTAATGATATATATATTATTATATAATTTCTTTTTCCAAACCATTGATTTTTAGGACTGTTATATCATTTAATAATATCGTATTTTTTTTAAAACTCATTTATGTCAATTTTAACACTATTTAGAAATTGATTTTTTAAGTCATAAAATCATGATTACTTCGAAAAAAACTCATTTAGTCAACCCTAACAGGTTATATTAATCTTGAAAATTAGAGTAATGCATCAAATAACTCAATTTACATTTATTTGGATATTATAACATCAATTATTTTAACCATTCATTAAAAAGGTAATTACTGCATCATCATTGTGTCATAAATATTTTTTATTATTTAATTTTTAAAAATTATAATTAAAATAAAATTTTGTAGGAAATATATTTATATTTCTATTTAATATTTATAGTTGAATTTATCTTATTTATATCCCTATATTAAAAATGTTTTAGTTATAAAAATTTGAATTTAACACTTTAAACTATTCTTTAAATAAAATAATAATAAATGACCATGTCTAATCCAAGTTGACCAATGGGATAATATTTTATTCATAAGGTTGTTTTTTTTTGAAATAAAATTATCCAATAGAATTAGTACATATTTTAGGGTATTAATAATATCAATTTTACCTTTTATTACCATATTTACTTTTAACCATGGTAAATAAAAGTCAAATGTTTTTATTCACCAAATATTATTTTCATCTTATTGAAACACATTTTACATTATGATATAAACCATGTCTCTTTTATTTTTTAAATTCAATTCATAGAATTAGTAAAAGTAAATTTTACGCTAATTTGCTAACGTGCCTCGAAGGTGGGTAAAGGACGTTAAAAAATTCAATAAAATTTTATACAAATAATTTTATTATAAAATGACTCCAAAGAATTTAATTGAACTTATATAGGTGTTATGTATCTATTTTGACTTAAAATAAATTTAAATAAAATAATTATTTAAATAAAAATTTCTTTTAAAATAATAAAGCAATGTTTTTCACTATTCATCAAAAATTGAATGTTATGAACAAAATAAAAAATTTCACCCTAAGCTAATTTTGATACTCTAAACCCAAAAATGAGATACATTTTGAAAAAATAAAATTTATAAAATTTCAAAAGTGGGTATTACTATTCGTAACAGCTAGTTTGATTTGTCATGGTGTGCTAAAACTCCAAGTTACGTACAATGAAAGATATTGCATAATTCAAAAGGAAACGTACCATGGAAGAATGGGCTGATACAACGCTTCCCTCAATAGGAGAATTATTTTATATTTTTATCAATTCATCTCTAGTAGGACTTGGGTGATTTATCATGAAATATTACGAGGAGATTGCTTATGCATCTTGACTATTGAAACCTCATGGGTAGAACTATCCAATGCAAGATCTAGAGCTAGCTAAGGGTTTTCCCCTAAAAAATATGGAATCAATATCATTATTGGGAGATGTGTGATATATACAGAAACAATAAAATTATAAATTAAATTTTTACAAAAAAAAAAGAATTGAAAATGAGTCTGAGGAGATGGTTGGATCTTCTTAAAGACTATGATTGTTCAATTCATTATCATCATAGAAGAAAAAGAAAAGTCATTAATTCATTAAGTAGAAAATATACAGTTGTGCTGGAAATGATTTGGATTCCTGAAGATCCATTGATCAATGGCCTTGTAAAACATGACATGGAAATTTTAAGTGAGGGGACATAATCAAACCTCTCCCAAATGGTTTCTGAATCATAATTACTAGAGAATATCAATAAATATGAAAGAGTTTATCTTTAATTGCAGAAAAATAAAGAGTCGATGAAGGATGGAAATATTCTTGGGTTCAATATTGATCAAGAATGTGTACTGAAATTTCATACAATACTATGTGTTCTATCTATTTTGGAAATAAAGAAGGTGGTGATGTATGGAGCTCATAGATCTATATTCTATATACATCCTTGACACACAAAGATGTACATGGAACTATTTGATCATTATTTGGTGTATAACATGGAAAGGGAGATTGTCATTATACTAAAAGGTTCCCAGTGTGTCAACAAGTGAAGGAATAGAGACAACTTCTTAAAGTGGTATCACAAACACTACCCATACAAACATTGATGTGGGAGAATATAACTATGTAATTTTTCACTGGTCTCCTGAAAACATCCAAAGGAAATAATGTGATATGGGTTGTAGTAGAGCATCTCACTAGGACTGTCCATTTTATCTCTATTCACAAAGATTTCTATCTTAACCAACTCTCCATGATATACGTGAAGGAAGTGGTAATGCAGTATGGGGTTCCATTTTATAATGTATCTTATCATGATCCAGGGTTGACATCAAAATTCAGGAGAAGTTATCAACATGATCTAGGAAACGAACTAAATTTTATTATGACTTATAACCCTCAAACTGATGGATAATCTGAAAGGACTATTCAGACACTTGAAGACATTCTCAGATTATGCTCAACGGAATTTAAAGGTGGGTGGGATAAATATCTCAGATTATTTTATTTCTATGAAAACAGTATCTTCATTTCGATCATTAAAATGGCTCCCTATAAGTATTTACATTTTAAGCGATGTAGAACTCCTACTTGTTGGGATGAAGTTTGTGACAGAAAGCTTTTTGGGCCTGATCTTGTGCATGATATGAAAGAAAAGGTTCATTTTATCTAAGAACACATGAAGGCTACTCAGAGTTGAAAAAAAATATATGCTAACAACTGCTGATGGGATATTGTGTTTGATGTTTTTGTTAATTTCTTCCTTAAAATTTATCCATATAACAGAGTCATGTGGTTTGGAAAGAATGTAATGATCAGCCCCATGTAAATTCCCCCTATGAAATCCATTAACACATAGGATTTGTGGAATATAGGATTTCACTCCCTCCAAATCTATCTCAAGTTCATGATGTATTCTAGATATCCCTCTTGAAAAATTTCATACCTGACCCTTCACATATACCGAATCCTATGGTGGTATAATTTGAACACGGCCTCTCTTATAAGGTGTAATCGGTGGAGAACTTTGACCATATAGAAAAGGTTCTACACAACAAGAATACCGATATTTTTAAAGTGTTATAGAGGAACCAAAAATATGAAAAAACCATGTTGGATCCAGAGGAGACTATGAGAAATAAGTACATACGCATTTTATCTTTTGAATTAATGAGTTGAAATTTTGGGGATAAAATTTCTTAAGTGGGGAAGAATGTAATGACCTAAACATTTGAATAACATTTTTTTCATGAAATATTATGATTTAATATGTCATAATAATTAAAAACATATATTTATAAATTAAATGTTACCATTGGGTGTTGTACATTATATGACCATGGGTCAATATGACCATTAGAAACAATAATAATTTTTAAGGTTTTAATTATTCTCTATAAACTGAAATTATATTGGATAATTATTGATGAAATAAGAATTGATGGCCTTATCTAGTAGACTCATTCCATAAAAAATCCCATTCTTTAGAAAATTTGTGGGAGGTAGTTTCATGAGGCTTCTCTCTAGACCAAACCCATTTCAAGAATCAAAACTGAAGCCTAAACTAAATCCCCTTCGGTAGACGTTCAAGTTGGTGGAAATTACCACCTAGGAAATATTATCTGAGCTACCCAAAGATTCTCTAACCATAAAACACCTTATACTAAGGTAATATGTAGGTTTTTTAGAGGTTATTATTCAAGGACATAGTTACATGATGTATAATCCCTTTATGTAAATAAATTTATTTTTCCATCATTTCTATTTTAAAATTAGTTTTTCTTAATAAAATGGAATTTTATTTGATGGTTTTCAAATAGAAAATGTAAAATTAAAAAATATATATAAATTTTTAGAATAAACTATTACATTATGGATAATTCTTAATATAAATAAATTTTACTATAAAATCACTCATGTTTAATTACAAATGATTAAATAGTTTCTTCTTTTTTCAACTATTTTACTATGCATTATTCTGTCAGCTATTATTTTTAAAAAATTACTATTCATTTAAATTTCATATATCTATAAATTTATTATGCGAAAATAAATTTAATTTTTTAATTCATAACATCAATATTAGGTTAAATTGAATTCATGATATTTTTATAAAATACTTTGTTTTTTGGTGAATAGTGAAAATAGACTTTTTTGAGTTTTCAATACGATTAATTAAACAATTAATGATTTAATAATGATTTAATAATTCTGGTATACTCTTATACATTAAAATTTAATATTATGTTTCCCAATTGGATACTACAATGGGAAAATACCATGTGCAAGCCCATGGTTTTCCAATACCACTAAGTAGATGTCCTCATAAATTAATAAAAAACATTCTCAATTTTACTATAAATACCCACCCATTCTATCTTTTTAATTCATTCCAAAAACATCCCCCTTGATTATTTTATAGTATTACCTTCCAAGGATACCTCATAAGGTTTCATCAATCCCCAAAGGTTCCAATTATATAATATTAGAAGTTGTTTTTTAAAGGTAAGATAATTCTCAACTTTTATATTCATTCCAAGTTCTATTTTATGTGGTATGTATTTTAAATTTCAATAACATGTTATTATTTCAATTTCCATAAGTCCCACTACAGTATTTTGAGTCTTTTATAAATGGTTTACATTCTTCTAAACTCTTTTTGATGTTTTATTAAACTACGTTTCATACCCATTATTTTGTCAAATTTTCATCTCAAAATCTCTCTCTTTTTCTCAAGAAATTATTTTATTTTATTTATATGAATTCATATAAGTATTTCATTTATAGGGTTGTTAATAAAAACATAAAAATGATTTATTTTATTCTATAATTTTCATACATGAAACCCTCATTCCCTTTTCATGGTTTATAAATGAAAAAATGATCATATTTTTAGGCACATTTTAGAACACAGGGATTTTAATATGAAACCCATTTAATTTATTATATTTTTGTTATTTATGAAATTTTGGATTTTGATCTATATTGATTACATGAAAATTAATATATATAAATAGTTTACCCTGATAGTGATCCAATTAATTGGTCAATGAAATTTATCTTAGTATATGACAAGTTTTACGATACCTTTTTGAATAACCTAGGTAATTTTTAGGACACATTGGTGATGGACCTTGGTGATATGTTTATAAATAACCAAATAAGAAGTTCGAGCCACATTTTCATGTTATAATTCAGGTTATATTTATCATTATATACCTCTTTATGATTTTTATATGATATTCCTCATGTTCTTATTGATATTTCTGAACTTCACCTATAAACTATTTCACTTGATTTCCCTTGCTGGGCCTTTTTCTCTCCCTTACCTTATATGTATTTCCCCAAGTTATGAGATGAAATAAATGTTCTTATGATTAAACTTTAATAATACTTTCAAGTGGAATGGAATATTTTTTCATGTTTCCTTGTATTATGTACCTTATTTCAATGACAATAAACTTTTAAAGATCCTATGTTTGTAAAATTTAATGAAAAGTTATATAATAAAAATGGGGGATGTTATAGTGGGATCATACATTGGTCCAAGAATGTACTTACTCCATGATTAAATATTTAAAATTTCAATCACATTATAGAGGTTGGGGTAATAGTTAAATGGTAGGATGGAATTCCAATTCTTTAAAAAAATATTTAAAGGATCGTTCTACCAAGTATTTAATTTACCCTTCTTCACAAACCTTATAAATTCATTACATATAGAAACCATTATGGATAAATAATCACCCTATTCAAATTAATGATACTTTATCTGATTATCTATATTTTTATTTTTTCTACTTTGATTCATCATAATTTTATTATTAATAGTTCCCCATTTCACTTTTATTACCATGATAGGTTATGGGCCTACTAGATTCATCTCATCATCCTCATAACTGTAAGTTATAGTATGACATATCTTCCCATATTTCTTTATATAGTGTTATATTTTTTACTTTAATGGAAGATATTATTATATTAAAATTAGTACAAAGGTATTTATTTATTATATACCTTCAATTCCAAGAGATAATGGTCATAGTGATGAATATAATATCTAAATAATCCATTGAGACTCTCAATAAGATTTATAGTGCTATGGTCTTATCAAAAGTATTTTGGTATTGAGAGCCTCCTAAAATTTCCTATAAAATTTTTATGTGAACTGAAGATCACAATCCAATAAAATTTATAGATTCACACCATGAATTCTCCCAAAATCATTAATATAAATTCTTATATGATTTTTTAGAAGTTAAGTATAACCTTATTTATATTAAATGAAATAAAATGGTATGGTGATCGAAAATGACCCATATAAATTTCATCCATTTATGGGTCTTCCTAATTCTAGTGTAAAACTTCATTGTAATGTTTCCCCATTTCCACATATGTATATGGAGATATTTCTTGTGTAATTTATGATGTTATGTTTTTACTTATACCCACTAGCATAATAATAAAATAGACACATAATAAGTAATTTTCATCTTTTAATCATCCAACAAGAAAGTTTCTCTTAAATCATTATAAATATTTTTCAAAAAAGGGTGTATAGTGAAATTTGTACTGTTTGATTCATAATGTAGTTCCATTTTTTAGTTTAGGTTTTTATGGGTCACATATTCGCTTTCCAAATATTAAAACACAAACTTTCTATAAAGTGATTCTTATGATCCCATCATTCATGTCTTTAATTATCATATTCAAAACATCGTCTTACTATTTGGTCTTTTGTATATAATATAGAAACTATGGTTTTGAAATCATTTTGAAAAGAAGTGATGTCTCCCCTTCATTAATAATTCCCACATATTACAATTATATCTTTAGGAATATTGGAACCTTGTCAGTGATTATTAACTATCTCAATTCAGAGGAAAGCACTATATAATTTTTCATAAAGGCACCAACCAGTCCTTACATTGATGCATAAATATATATTAAAATCCATTCCATTCATGATAGTATAGTTAAAACTAATTTATTTATCTGTATATTCCTTATAAGTTAAAAAAAATCACATTATTTTTTCGTTATTATTTTTACAGATTTATGTTTTATCTTGATTAATAGGTTGAATAATAAAAAAATTGAAAAATATTTTATTGTAACGTATTATTAAAATGACTCTATGCCTCTCGGTTATTTTATTTAGCATGGAACATTATATTGATTCCTTATTATTTGATGGATAAATATATAATATATCCTTAAAAAACATGGATAAACTATGAAATAGACTAGATAAAAAATTCAAACATCATATGTTTGAAAAATAATTTATTTTCTATGAATCTCAGGAATTATTCACAAATGACACTAATTATCCCCATGGTTATTTGAGTATATCAATATATAGTGACTGAATACCAATAAAAATCATCAATATAATCCTTGAATACCCCATTCAATAAATCCATAAACACGGAGGGTGAATTTGTCAACCTAAGGGTAATCACTATAAAATCATAATGTCTATAACTTCAATGAAATATCATGATTGATATATCTCCCTTATTCAATGTTAATTGAAGATAACTATAGTGAAGACTCATATGTGAAGAATATTTAGCTCCCTAGAGTTGATCAAATAATTCATTAATGTATAGAAGAATATAATTATTTTTTATTGTAAAATAATTTATCTCCCAATCCTTAATTCATTACCTCAAATACTCATCTATATTCCTAAAAAAATTAGTGCTCCCTAAGGTGAAACACTAGAGTAAAAAATACCTAATCAGACAACACATGTTGTTATTTCATCCTGTCCACAAATTACATTGGGTCAATTTTTTATGGAATAATAAATTTTTATTTTTCTCTTAGGATGAGTCCAATAAAAAATAAACATCACAATCAGGAAGATGACCATGTAATTATTTATGAAAGACTTTGATGAATTTATAGAAAATTGGCACATTAATGATTTTTTTCTAACCATAGGTTTCACATTATATTCTCTTATGGGTATTTAATTATGTTGGGAAACTAGATATGGATTTAGGTAAGGATTAAAAATGAGGCCTCACATTTAAATAAAAAAACCCAATTCCTCATTCACAAATCATAATATCCTAATATTGAAAAAAAATCATTAGACTTCCATAGAAAATCCTTATAAAAGATTTTTTCAAAATAAACCACAGGCATGAAAATAATGTTTTCAACTAATGTATGTCAATACATTATAATGGGGATTGAATAACAAATTATCACTTCAATAATATTTCAATTGGGTGTCTTGATTGAAAACACATTTCATAGGGTGCTGGTTAATGTGTCAGTTTTATGAGAAAAAAAAGATTTCGAGGAGTACACCTTGTTGATATTCTATCCATGTGTTTCTTCAATGATGGAGATTGTTACCATCATTAGAAAATTGGGAACCAATATACCATGATCTCTCTAGAATTAACCATCATTCGTTGTCATGTGATAAAGGATCCATTGTGACAATATTGATTATACATGATATATATTCTACATAAACCCCCCACTATGAGAACCGACCATACCATCGGCTCATGAGTGTTGTTATTTATTCCCATAAAACAAGATTGAATAATGTATTCATGGTTTCATCCTCTGTTCCACATCCTTATGACCTCACCCAATCTATTCCAGAAATTCTTATGCAAATCACACTCAATGAAAAGGTGACCATTAGATTCATCTTTGGAGTTCTAGAAGTATACACATTTAGAAACCAATGAGATTCATTTTATCCTAACCTGGTCATTCTTGGGAAAGGCATGGTGACATAGTAACCAGGATTGCAATTTTAATTTTTAGGATATGTCATTATAGTAGAAAGATTCATTCTAGTCCTCTTACTCACCATATTCTGGAGCTATGAAGAAAAATCCCTTCTCTGAGAATGAACCTGATGTCATTTATATAAATATTAGTTCATCTGGTTCATCATTTATGATTATAATATTGAATACCATCAATTGTTTATGGTTGATAATGTCCTAAATGATATTAACAATATTTCTATCATGGGTGAAGATGATATCCCTATCGGGGAAAACATAAAATCCAATCACCGGACCACCCAATTGTCATTCAAGAATCTAACTTGACCACAACCCACAATCCATATTGAATGGATCCGTGGCACACGTAAAGGAGTAAAAATATCTATAAAAATCCGAGATGATTCCCCTCATAAATGGACCCCCATTTTCAATAAATATTTGAAATAAATCTAAGCCAAAGAGGCCTACCCTCTAGGATGTCCCATTGTTGTTTGGCCTAAATTCTCATCATTTCCTCCTTGACACTCCCGAGATTGATACTGATATCACCCACCATCCTAGACATATTATCCTATGATAATAGATGATATATAGAATATAATTGAAATTACTCAATGAATCATATCATATTATGAAAATTTTATTTAATACCGCCTTTTTTATTTTCAGGATTGTCATCACATTCATCAGAATTGACGAAAAAACATAGTTGACAAGCATTATGTTTCCCTGAAGCAAAGAATCCAAATATTCAAATTTTTAAATCATGCAACTGATTTTTTAGTCTTCCGATCAAAATGAAGAATCTAAATCCTCCATATATCCATGATATTCCCAAGTTATTACATGGGTATGGTTCTATTTTTTGTACCCATATCTTCACCAATTATATATCCCACATATATGAACACCATTTGGAAATTAACACATGACCCTTTTTTGGGTTGATATCTTGGATGTTATATATACAATAGTTTTCAATGATTTTTTTGAATTATAGATTGTTTCTAATATCACAAATCAGGAAACATATCATTTCATAAGAGAAAACCATATTGGAAATAAAACTATTATTCACTATACCATTGTAAGGTAGAAGGATTAATTGAAGAATTTTTCTCTCAAGATATCATCTAATAGGGTCTTGTACCAGGTCAAATAGACTAGGCGATAGTGTATATCCATGCCTTAGACCACATGTAGATTTCAAAAACCCACAAATAACCCCATTAAAGGAAAAATCCAACCATAATGAGCTCAATTATCCAAATAAATGATCCACTAAGACTAAAAAGAACCATAATAAATTTAGAAGTTATTTTATGAAACATCACTCAATTATTTCCTTGTATTTTTTCATGTCAACCCTATACACTATTTTAGAATATAATGATTTATTATTAATGTTCCTGGCCATTTCATGCACCATGGATATGTCATTATGAGTTGATCTTCCATTTATAAAACCCTCCTGATTCTCCAAGACCCATTTAGGTAGTTATAATGTGATCCTTCCATTGATAATAATTTCAAGGACATTATATGGGATATTACACATACAGATAGGCCTATATTGATTGAGAAAGGATGAGTCATTCACTTTCGAAATGAGGATCAAGGATAAAGATCAAGAAACCCATGGAAATATTCCACCTGTAATGAAGTCTTAAATTACACCCCACCATATCTCCTTTTACTATCTCCTAGAAATTTAAATAATAGGATCCATGGAACCCATCAAGTCATGGGTAAATCTATTAATTAATTACCAAATATCCTCCCAAATCTCATCTTCCCCTAGCATGTCTATAAAAAATATCATGATCTCATTTTACTTCACCTTATGAATATCATATAATAAGTAGTTTCTATCATTCAGATATCATTTCTACATTTAAGGATTAAGGGCATCTAGTAGCATTTTAAAATATACAGAAGTAATACCTACCATGAACCCTACATCTTGTGTGATTAACCCTTCATGCATATGGATATTAGGAAAAATAGAATGTATCCTATCATTTATTCATGCCTAAAATAAGGTCATATTTGTATCTCCCTCATTAATCCATGTCTCCCCAAACCACTCGTGGGATATTCTTTCCTATTACCAAATTATTTCAGGTAACTGATATCTTTTATAAAATAGTGTGAAAAACATTTCCTAATTCCAAATGATTTCTATACTTCCCTCACATTATTCAACCACTTCATTAATTCCCATAGGATAATAAAATGAATAGTCATTTTAATATACCAAGATTTCATATCTCTATTGAGTGTTCTCAACCTGTTTTGCAGACCCACACATCTACATTCTGGAATGGGATTCATACAGAGCTCTTGAACTATTGTGTTAATACTAGTATCAAATACCCATCAATTTGAAAAATGATATCTCAGGTTTTCTCCTAATTAATGTTCCATATGAATGTGGAGGAGAGTATGACTAAAAATAGCCAGCTCTAGGTGCTCGACCATTGCATTAGTTAAGGACAGGTTTTATTGTTGATAGTAGAAGCATTGTTCCAACCTAAACCAGATACAATGATTACCGTTTCGATTATTACACCATGTAAATTTCTTTCCTATGAATCTCATGTCCAGAAGACCATTACATGTCACAAATGAATGAAATTACTAACTATACTTTCTTGGTATTCCTATACCTCTATTCTTCTCTGATGGGTCAAGTATAATACTAATGCCCCCCTTAGAACTACAATGTGGTCTTTTGATGAATTTTATTTGATTCCCACCACAAGTCTTCCCTTTAATTCATCTCCCATTTGGTGTAGACAGATGAGAAGAAAAAAATTTTATTTGCACAAAAAATCGTCACTAATACTTGCTAATTAGATGTACCCAAAAATTCCACCAAAAATATTGTTCTAGTAAAACACAAATATATTCTGAATGAAAATATCCCTATGAAAAAAATACAATGAGTTCAACTGTCATGGAAAAGTTTGAGATCTAATTAAAAAATTACAGGATCAAGGATCACCACCACATATGCCTTGGATCACCAGAGTTTATAACTGATTAAATATGACTTAACCTATGACAATAGGCCCCATGAATTCTTGATGCTATGTGAGATCATTGGAAGCTGGAGTGCATGGTTTTGTCAACGGGTATTGATGAGAATTTAATCAGATCAGAATAGAAACTCTGAATTTGTTCATAACTTGCCCTAGTAGGGAATCCATTAGAAGTGTGGAGCAGACACATGGCTCCAAAAAGGATTCCTCTGAGGCATAAATCAAATCACTAAATATGTTTGAAAAATATAGTGACAAGAAAAAGGTAGAGTATGTATCATCCTAGTGATATTTTTTCCCGATTCCTCCAAAAAAATGGCCCCTAATGCCCAAAAATGAGGACGTGGGAAGGATCCCTGGAAGAAATTGTCAATGCATCATAGGTTTAAAAATTTAGAGCTTTATCCCCTCCCCATGATGTGCTGATAAGGATTATCCTTTTGAGGAAACCTATTTTTAAGAGGTATAATTTGATCTATCCAACTGATAATAAATGGTCCCAACTAATAGTGACCCAAAAGCAAGCTCCACAAACATAACACCACTAATGAATAAACTCAGATGAACCATACACATAGGAAATAATCCACTATTACAAGCAGAGTATTGAAGATGTTATGTGACAAGCTATCAAATATAGGGAAGTATAAAAATGAGAGAGGGATGAATGTAAAATATCAGATCCATGGATGGATTATCCATGACACAAAGAGAAACAATATCCATGGGGGGAATATGGTCTCTTTGGGAAAGGACAACGAAGAACCCATTGTGATCCATGAGTAGACACCCTCACACAATTTACTAATATGAGGGACAACATAAATCAGTGGTTCCAAATCTCCATTAGGAATATGAATATATAACTAATTTCCCTCCAAAAAACCAAGTGATGCATATGGTATGTATGAAATGAGTGGCATTGGAGTTAATTGCCCAGACAGAACATTGGTGACAAGTTATAAACTAGTGGTTGATTCCAACCTCTATTCTATAAACCCGGAGATAAATCTTATATGGAAAGGGTATGTCTAAATCCGGGTAAATGAATCATTAAAACCCTGATACCTCTTCATTATGGGGGATCCATTCATTAGTGAAATATATAGTACCTATTGAATTCCCAATCCCCCTTAGGAAGCCGACATTCAAAAATAGTTAGGGTAAGCCTAGAAGTGAGATACAAGATGTTGATCTCAACAGATATTCCTTAAAGTGGGACTCCATTTACTAGAGGAATATATAATATATCCACAACCTGTAGGACATGGGTATTGACCACAAAAAATTAGTGAAATGATATTTTTATTTTAAGATGATGTAGAATTCCTATCGATTCATCAATGAAACCTGGGCTAGGAGAGCCATATCCCAAGAATCAATGATATTTTCAAACATGAAAAAGGGGGTTTATCAGTACCAAATATAGAAACTGAGGTCCAATTTAGATGAGATGACTATTATATGATGAAAGCCCATGATATGAAGAGCACCAGTTAATCGCCTACTGTGGAGGACACTAGCCCTAGAAGCACATCAATGAAGGATCCTCCACTTAGATTATGATAACCATTAGTCTGATAGAGACCATCATTGAATGAATGTATAGAAATCAAATGATGTTTTGAAAAGGCCAAGAATCCATTTGTTTAGGGTTTAATAGTGACCACACGAAATGCAGACACCACTAGTAATTGATCTCTTGAAGGCCCTAGATCAAGTGTGACATGAGGTTTAGGGCTAAAAGTTAGAAAATTTTGAAAACCCATCAGCCTATAAAGAAAGGTCCTTCCATTAGGATTTTAAATTCTATTTATATATTAGGAATACATATTAGGGAAAATTGGATAATTAATAATATTCCATCGAATGAATATTGTGTCCACGATGATTATATATGGATTTCATGTAAATAAAATTAGACCAATGGATAATAGTTAACAAGTTTATGAAAATGGAATTCATAATTCACAACATCTGTACATTAAGCATAAATAGATCATCTAGGGAATTATTATATTCATTAATTATAAAATAAGGGCATAATTCATGAATGGGTTAGGCATATACCAAATATAGAAACCTTTTGTCTTGTAAGTCTAACCAATGTATTTAGGGGCTATAAAATCTTAAGTTCTACATGTCACTTGTTTTAGGCTAATACATTACATATCAATCTCTATAGTTTTTCCCATGATAAAAAATATTCAATTCTGGTTTTTAACATTTCCATTAGGTTTATGTCATTTATTATGTCTCGATTTGAAAATATGATGGTGTTTGGCCAAATTGAGGGCTTTAAAGGAGTTTTGAAGTTCAATCTAGAATCTATAGGAATTATTCACACTACGATTAACACACTCGAATCATGATACATTATTCACTTTTTGATGGATCCATGGGAATTTCATTTCACATCATAAATTTTGATCACTTTTAGAAGTGACAATGTTATTTATTCTTAACTTACAATAATGCCTTCGATGTATTTTTAATTACATGAATCCTTTAAGGACTCATCTTTATAAAAATCAATAAAATTTATTAAATTGAATATAATTAATTTCCTACATTATAAGGAATCATTTTTGTTTAGTTTTTTTGATAATTATTTCAAAAACCTTTAAAAAATTAAAATAAAACTACAATGGGTAAATTTCCACTCAGTAACCATTTTTTCCAATATACAAAACTACTATGATATAACCTTATTTTTCAAGAAATACCTTAAAAATTTTTACCTTGAGCTCATCCTTGTAACTAAACATCATTGACCCCTTTTAAAACATTTAAAAATTATAGATGGGTAGAAAAATCTTTATAAGTGATATATTAAAAGGAATAAGCTAATTAATCCATGAATACCCAAAAAACTATTCCTTTGTAAAAAAATATTTGAGCTCAAAATCATTATTTTCATACCCTTGCAATGAAATTCTCAACACATAAAATATTAGAAAAAATTTCATATGAGATTTTATAGGAGAAACCAAGCTCAAAATTTTTATTTGAAAACATTATAATTTCAGGAGGTTTTTTTGAAAAAAAGATATAAAATTCACCGTTAACTACTATAAAGTTCCCTTAAATCACATGCTCATTATCTTACCCTGGGAAATCAATATATTTCTCTATAAAACTATATGAAGAATTAATATATCATATAGGTAACATGTGGAATAATTTTTATACCACTATTTCAATCTATCATATAAACATAATAGATGATTTTTTAAATTCCAATAATCACTTTAAGGAAACCAAAAACATTATTTTTCTCCTTTACTGAATGCATTGGAGATATATATTAGGCACACCCATCATTATGATCTATATTAGGGTCACCTAACATCATGAGATATATTAGTCTCTCCTATCTACACAAAAATTACCATGAATTATAATATAATGATAGAAATGAAATCATGTATTTTCACCTTAATCAATATAAAAATATTCCTTACATCCATATAAAAAAATTATGGATATTGAATTATCTATTCCATTTATAACCCCATAAGAAAATATCAATAAAAAAAGAATTTGGGATTTTAATTAAATAAAATGTTAGTTGTTTTAATGAAATAAAACATAAAATAATGTTATATTGGTGGGTAAAAACATTGATATCATACACATAAAATGGGAACATTCATTTTTCTATTTTCGTAAAATCCTTACATATAAAATAAATTATATGATTCCATTTCAAAATATATCAAAGAAAGTTAAAAAGCGATAAATAATATGATTATAATTAAATTAATTCCATATAAATAAATACATAATTTTTTTATGAATATATAAATGGATGATAAATATTTAGAAATTAAATGTTTCAAACACATAGAACTAGGTATTCAAGGTAAAGTATCCCTTATCTCGAGTGTGACTCATGTTATATGTCATTTATATTCATGAATAAAAATATTAAATTATTTCTTTACATACTTAATATTCTTAACCAATTTTATCATTAATTATATTTTATTTATTACAATTAAATATACATATACATAATATGTCAAGTTCACATAAGATGTTTTCATGATATTTGGATATTATTACAAAAATCACATTAGTATGTTTAATATAGAGAAAGAGGTAATAATTCTATCATATATGGAATGATAATAAAGAAATAATTATTATTTTAATAGATAAATTATAATTTTAAATTAAACCTTTAAATTATTAAAAAAAATATGTTATAATTCAAGAGATTGTTGGATGTTCATAATTATGGGTACCATTTTAATTCTTAACTGAACATGAGGGAAAAATGAATGTATAATTTTATAATTATAGAGTTATTATATTATCATAAATATACTATTTCCTTTTAAAAAAAATATTTTTAGAATCCATGTGATGTGGTCATGATAGATGTATCCAAACTCTTCGTAGAGGTGGTAATCCACATGTACAAATGAAAGACATTATCATTTTTAAATGTATAGATATGTGATAAAAAGATGATATCTATTGTTTTGATATGTATAATTATTCCATGAATGTCATAGGTATATATATATATATATATAATATCATTATGACCATCCTTTAGTGGCAGCGAATGAAAACAAATTACATTGGTTCACAAGAAGGTATCTTATTGTACACACGAATGTTGATTCTACATCATATTTGATGGAAGAGGAGACAAATATAGTTTATGACACTGACATAATAACATCTAATTATGTGTAATATATTATTATTATTTTTATTATTATTATTATTTAAAAATGGTTTCAAATTATTTTATGTATGTATAAAATGAAACAAAACAAAAATGATCGGTTAATAAGAATACCACTTTTTTGGAAAACCTATTTAGGTTTATACCTAATGAATATTTGGGATAGTTTAATGATCAGTCCATGGACTCTAGGTTATAGGTATGGATTTTGTTTTGGTATTTTGGAAGCGATTTTTTGAGAAAAAAAACTTTTGATGTATGGATAGGATAGGGGAAAGGGCTTCCTTCTATAAGGGGTTAGTGGTCACACATGGATTTTTAGAAATATTAAAATATATTATTGTATTACTCAATAAAAATTTATTGACCTATAATTATACCAAATGAATTTGTCTTCTAATTTTCTAAATGACTCATGTTTAGTAAATCACATACACGACATGATAAAACTAAAAACATTTTATTATATTTATTTCTACATTAAATATAGAGAATAAATATAGCCATTATAATTGAAAGTATTATAATGGGATAAAAATAGGAAATAATATACTAACAAAAATAAAATTTGGATCAACATGATGGCCCAAAATTATCTCACCCATGAACAAAACTGTAGAAAAGTTGAAAAATATTTTTAATGAAATAAGAATTTTGATAGTGAATGAATATAACTTTTGGTGAAATTGGTTGTGAATAATGAATGAATGAAACATGGGGTATTTATAGGAATTAGGGAACCCATATGACTATTAAATATTTCACTATAAAAAATAATATGGTCATTGGTAATTTTTACCTTACCATTGATGTCAAAAACATTATTTTTACATCACTAATGGAGATCTATGTATAAATTTATAAACTCAATTATCAATATTTCCTATTAAAAATGGCGTGTAGTTGAAATTGAGGTCAATACACAAGGAATGGTGTATAAATATTCTATAAAAGTTTAAGAAACATAAATAATAAACACGGTTTGTGGTTGTTTTTGGAATTAATGAGTTAAACATGTCATACTTGTGTATGTTTAGGATTTTGAACATAGTGAGGGGTAACATTTTTTATTTTTCATTTAAATCATTCCAGAAGGGAACCTGGCCGAGCCACCTCTCAGGGTGCTTGTTCAATATTTTATAAATACCCTTTTATATATATTAGTTCATATGTTATAAAAAACATAGGGTTTTGAGAATTATTAAAACATTGGAAACCAAATCAAATGAATTGGAAGAGCCATGGGGATGGTTTACTAGTCGATACATTTAGTAGGAATATCATTATCTTTCAGCAAAGGTCATGTATGGGATAGAAGGGTAATATTTATGATAAAATTATAAAACTAAATCAACGTATTATACTTTCAATGAAATTCAATTCCATACACTATTTGAACTCCCATTTACATTTCATACCATTGAACCAAGATACGCCCCCTCATGTTATTATGAAGGTTTATATAAAAAATGAAACCTTTTTTAGTAGCATTACTCATCAACAATAACAACAATAGGTCTAGAACTAGTATTCCTCCAAGGGTCTGCTCCCCCCTGTAAAAAATAATACGATTTAATTTTAACAGATTAAACATTACCTAATATTTATTTTTTGAATTCACTTTTCCTGGTATTTTTATCACAAAAAACTTTAGGAAACCCTTATTAGAATAAAATAAATTAATATCATTGTCTATTAATAATAGAGGGTGTATAGGCTCAAAAATCATCATTTGTTGAACTATCAAATAGTATCTGTATTTTTTATTTTTTATTGTGTTAATAAATAATCCTTGATTGGAAAAACCCCACAAATTTGTTTTATCATTTTATCCCCTAAAGCTCGGCCAATATCATGTGTATACCAAGAGATGTATTTTTTTTATTTGTTGCATCATTAAACATCAAATACATGGTAAAATTAACCATCAAACAACAATTTAATATCCAAGAAACTAAATTATTTGACATTGTAATAAAAAAATATCCACAACCATAAGATAGATCATCCTCATTTTTTTATGAACTATCATTTATGATGCTCCACATCATAGTGGGGACCCAACGAAGAACATGTTCATACATCCTTCTCTTCAAAAAATCCATGGTATAACATTTATATGTTATGTTGACTTCTCATTTAATAAGATTTCTCCATTAAAAATCATATAAGGTGGAAATTAGATATTTCATCACCCAATATTAAACAGTTCTTCATGGTGTAGTGGTCGACCATGATGAAACTTTATTCCCACTAGTTTGTGATCCATAGGCCATTATGCTATATAGACATGGTTTTGGTGCACTATATCATGAATATTAAGTAGAATAAGATATCATGTATGGTCATCTAGGGAATGAATAAGATTTATAGGTGGATTGTAGTGAAAAAAATTTACTTTCATCATAAGGAATACAATGAAAGTGCAAGATCGGGATGACACTGTATTGGTAAGTATGAAGTGTACCCAATGTTAACCACCTCACAATTAAAACAATTAGTTAGATAGGAACTTCAATATAATAAAATCTGCAGTATCCTCAACTCAAAAGCATACTATGGGGATGGCCTCCCTCATACACACCAAACAAAATATATGGGCTCATGTCGACATGACCAAGACAATCATTTTTAAACCAACTCGTGTGTGTATGCATCGTGTGTGACCTTTCCTTACTCTAAAACACATGAATAACTTCCTCTTGGTCCTTCTTGGTGAGAAAACCAATTTTTTAGGTATTAGGTAAGTGGATTTTAACCCGTTGAGTTGAGTTTTGTATTGTCTTGACAGTTTTCTGGTTTAATTATTTACTGTTTTCCATTTTAATTTGACATACAAAGTACACCGAAAATTTACTTGAAAAATATTCTAACGACCCGAATTTTGAATAATTTTTGTTTCCTAATTTTTTGTGTGATATTTTATTTTATACTCAAAAAAACTATTTCTTTTATTTAATTAAATGAGTATAAGTAAAATGATACCATTAGGTTTCAACTTTTATATGACTATTGGTCAATATGGCCGTTGGTCAATATAAGCGTTGGCAACTAAACTCTTAATGTTTTGATTATTGTTTATAAATACAAGTGATCTAGGTTATAGAAAGAAGATTCGACGGCCACATCCAGTAGTCTGGGGCCGTTCAAATCCTATCTGACGGAACTTGGGAAAGAGGTAGCATCACTGGGATTTTCTCTGGACCAAACCCAAGCCAAACTTCATCGTGTGAAGCTTGAACAGAATCGCCTATGGGAGAAGTTCAAGTTAATAGAAATCATCACTCAGGAAATTTTGGCTGATCTGCCCCAAGATTCTATCACTTTAGCACACCTTACACTTAGGTCCTATGCTAGGGTTATAAGGGGATATGTAATGAGACCTTAGATTCTTTATGTAATCCTTTGATAATAATAAAAAATGTTGTTTCTTATTATGTTGTCCAGATAAATATAGGATGTATATTATTGCTGAATTTTGGAAAAAGGATATTTTAAAATATTTATGTAAACCGTAAATAATTAATAATGTGTAATGATTTTCAAAAAATGGTCTTCTATAGTTATGTTCAGTAAGAAATTTAGAGTCTAATAAGTTGAACATAATTTTTGATGAATAGTAAATTATGAATAGTAATTTTATGCTTATGAATAGTCATATTACCAAATGAATTCGCAAACTCACTTAAGAAAGTATTAATATAATTTAGGCACCATGATTTGGTAATATGTTTTAATAAAATAAGTAAATAACTGATTCAGAAATTATTAGTTACGTATTAGTTTTCTTTCAGGTGAATAGTGTTTTTATTTTAAAAATAAAATAAAAATATTTAAACAATTATTTTCATAAAATGGAGCTCATTTTTGAATTCATAGCATCGATATTAGGTTAAGGTGAATTTTTGGGATGTTTCTGAAATAGTTGAATTTTTGGTGAATAGTGAAAATACAGTTTTTAGTTTCGGGTGTTTAATGACATCATTAAGGATGTAATAATTATATAATAATTCTGGTAGACTTATTAATAGTAATATAAGGTATTAGGTGTCCCATTTGTCCAATAACATTGGAAAATACCATTGGAAAAACCGTGGTGTTTCCACTACCACCGATGAGGTGTCCCTTGGCAATTAAGGTTTTGTTCCCCCCACTTCCCCAATATATACCAAGATATTACCTCATAAATTTCATTCCAAAATCCTCCTAAACTAATATTTGGTCTCCTTACCTCCCAAAGATTCCTCCCAAGGTTCCCTCAAGCCTCCCAAGGTCTCGACCTTCTAGCTTTCGTAGTTACTTTTCAAGGTAAGGGATCCTTTCACCCTCTTTTTTAAGTCATGAATTCCTTCATGTTATTTCTTATAGTTCCATTTTATTATGTGAGAGATTGTTCTTTTATATCATTACTACTGTACATTTTATTTCAAAATGATGAGATACCCTTTCCGATCTCATCAATTGATTTTCTATTTTTTTAAGTGACGTCGTTAGGCTGGTGAATTTCTTGTAAAAGAAATCGCGCCTTCTCTTTTATTTCAAGTTTCCTTTTCATGTGGTGTGTCATTCAAATATCCACACCATGATTTTATTTATTTTTATTATGTCCCTCTACTGAAAAATTATCCATTTGTGGATGGGATACCCTTGTCCCCTCTGTTTTTATTATTTTTTAAAACCATGATATATAGCCGTTATGCTATAGAAATTTCGCCTCAAAATTTCTTTCTCTTTCTCCCAAGAAATTATCTTGTTTTATATAGGTGAATAACCATACCTATTTCCTTTATATGGGTTTTAATTTTAAAAAAAATGATATATTTTATTCTTTAATTGACATACATGTAACCCTCATTCCCTTTCCATGGGTTATAAATGTCTTAATGATCTTATTTTTAAGTACTTTTTAAACGTCAGGATATTGAAATGAAACCATTTCTTTAATTCTGCATGGGTTATTTATGAAATGTTTGATTATAATCTATATGGATCACATGAAAATAAATACATATCAAGGGTGCACCCTAACAGATCTCCACTACATTGGGTAAAAAATTATTCTCTAGAGATGACATGTTTCGCGATACCTTGGCAAATAACCTGGCTAATTTGTTTATGACACCTTGGGGATGGACCTTGGTGATATGTTCATTAATGTCTAAACGGAAATTTTTAGCCACATATTAAAGTTATATTTCATTTTATTTTCATTATGATAAGCCTATACTTCCATTGATCATGTCATTATGTTTTTATTAAATTTCTTTTTGATATCATAAAAAAATTGATTCTCTTGTTCACCCTTACTGGGCCTTCTGCTCACCATTTAGTTTGATGTATGTCTCCAGGATATGCGATGCAGTAATTTTACATAGGATGACCATATTATGAATCCTTAAAATTGGTTTAGAAGAATTTTTTATGTTGTTTTCATATTTTATGTCCTTGACTTCCAAGACACTATAATTTAAAGATCCTCGGTTTGTAAAATGTATTGAGAAGTTATGTAATAAAAAGGAGGGATGCCAAAAATATTACTTAGTAAAAAAATTATTCTATATGTTTATATTTATATTTCAAAATTTTATTATATATATAAAAAACCCTTAAATGACTATTAACTTTTAAAACATTTGTATTCTTAATTAATAATGTCATTTACTAATTAAAATCTAAAAAATTGTGCATAAAATCAAGTTCATAAAACCACCACACTTAAAAAACTTTATTACTGAAGAATAATACTAAATATCTAATTAAAAAGGAATCTCAATCTAATAAATATTCAAAATTAGTAAAATTCATAAAATTTCATGGGGGATAGATAATTTTTAAGGGATACATATAAAAAATGATTTAAACTACTCACTAAACACAATGTTATTGATATTCCAATGGTAAATGACGGAAAATCTCCAATATAACATTATATATTATTAACATACAATTTTTTGAAATTCCATGTCATGATCTAACACACCAGTGATTTTATTCTCTCATCACTCAAGGTAAAATAAAAATGATATTTTTTCATTATACCTCACGTTCATTAACTTTACTAGTGAACATCATTAAGATATAAATTAGGCACTTATTAATAAATAAAATAACTAAAAATAATGGTGATCTATAAATATGGTTCAAATTATTCTGAGGATTAAAGAAAATAGAAATTTATTAAAATAATATTTAAGAACAAATAGAATTTGTATCTCTATCTATTAATAATGATAATCAAAGTAATGAAAATGACATTCCCATATTAGTAATTAATTCTCCCTTATACCCAATCATAAATTATGTGATTAATTAATGAAAAATGATTGAGATACCCCTTTTTTGTCTTATATATAAATTTATTAATTTTTAATAAATTGATTTAGGATTTCTCTCACATCCCAAATCCAACAACAAATGATAAAAATAATTTGTCATGTGATGGTAATTTTCGACCCTCCAAAATGCAACCAATTTGTTTCATTTTACATATTTTTTAATAGTTGGACAATAAATATAATGAATAGCGACATGAACTTATATCCTTCAGAAAATGAAAAAACACAAAACATATTCCTCAAAAATTAACATCCCTTGTATTCCATTACACCCATCACCCCACTCCAACTTTGACCGTCCTAATAAATACTAGATTCATTCAAGGAATGAATTAGTAGTCTAAAATGTTGCCTATTTCTATAAAATTACATTTATAATATTTAAGGGATAAAAGTAGGATTAATTTTAGGTACGTCTCAAGGATTTTTGATGAATCTAAAAATCCTCAATAATATTTAAATTTAATTCTACGCAATCATCACTTTGACAATAACAAATCCAATTCAAAGAAAGTCACATGAGTCATGTTCTCAGAAGAAATTTATAATTATTGATTAGAAAATTATGTCTCAAGAAAATTTTAGAAATGGTATAATATTACTTCATTAAGTAACATTTTTTATGTTTAGAAAAAATGAATTAATTAACAAAAATATCTGAAATTAAAATCATTAATTGTGGAATGGAAAAATTCATTTAAATGTGAGGAAAAATAAAAATCATCAATAATTTAATTATAAATTCATATGGTTAAATATAATCAGAAAATATCACCATATTACATGTTTAATTCAATAAAAATGAAAATTAAAACATTTCATAATGGGGTTTCAACGTTTTTTTAATGTCATTAACCAACTGAAATGTTAAAATCTAAGTGTGGGAATGAAACTTTTCAATAAATTTCCAAACACATTTGAATTTTTTTCAAGTAAAAGTATGTAAAAAATTTAATATCATACTCCCCATAAAATTTAAATCTTTTACTCTCTTTTCTGAAACATACATACTATATTATTTTCTTGAACCATTAATAATGGCAGACCTTGAAATTAACATTAAATATTGTTAATATAGTCTAATTCTCTTGAATGATTGAAAATAATGGGAATACACCCAAAAGAATTATATAAAATTGAAAAGAAAGTAAATTATAAATATTAAAAATGATTTTTTCCTACCAAAAGAACAATTCTTATAGTCATTGAGCTTAATATATCATCTTGAAGATATGTGACTGTGTTTAGTAATGAGGTTTCCCAGTTCAGATCTACAAAATTTTGAAGTTGTGACTTCTCCATTTAGATGGTCAATTTTCATTTTTCAAAAACTATCTATAATATAACACTAAGTAACACATTTTATCCTCTAGGGACTTAATTAAATATATTTTGGATCTCCAAAAAAACCTTCAGTTCTGTAGCGTCCAAACCCAGATGTCACTAAGTAGTGCCCCATGAACTCAATCGCTCCTCCACGCATGTGAGATGATGAAGAATAATAGTGATGTTTTGGGATGAAATGAGGGAAAATTTACCATCTAGATGAGAGTAATAAACCAGATATAATAATTTATGGAAACAAGGGAGATAGTAATACATAAATTTCAAAAAAATGGAATAATAAATTTTTCAATATAAATAATTGGTGGAAGATGAATAACAAAATGATAAAAAAAATGATGATGATGATGATTTAAAATTTCAATAAAAAATTATAAAAATGGGAGAGATGAAAAAATATAATATGCCACAGAAAATAAAAAAGTCAAAAGTACCAAAATCTACCTCAACAATCATCATCACCATAGGATCAAACATCAGATCCCAGACTCCATCCTATTATTCAAAATAAAAGAATAAGATTATGGACACATAAATTAATCTACAACTAAAATCATGATGTATACTTGAGTACAAAGGGTGTCAGAAGAAGGGTATGAGATATACACAATAATCCAACAACAATGGGGTCTAGAACAAACTATTTTTTGAAAATAAAATGTGTAATCAACTAATAATAATTTAATTATGTCTTTGAATATATAAATTAATCACTTAAGGTCAGGATCCTCAGGGATACCTAACTGACAATACCTTCTTCGTCCCAATATGAGTATTTCTAAACCTTATTCAAGCTATACAGACAGAATATGGTTATATAAAGGTTCACAATCAAACATGAATGTATGAATAACTATTCTTTTAACTAGGAATGAATCAATTATTGGCCTAATCTATGAATGTTACTTAGCTTGGTTGGTGAATCCTTTCACTTAATAGATTGGTATTTTTGGAATTATATTAAAGGTATATATAATGTTTAAATAATATTTATCATTGTATCATATAAGGGAAACATCTAGAGAAACCCATGTATGACACTAGGATCACTATAAATACCCAACAATATAATAGTCCACCTAAGGTGATTCATAAGGATTCCCATGTATCACTATTTGAATTGTGTAAATCATGAACCTCCATAGACATCCCAAGTGCACCACATAGGGGATAAAGTATCACTTTTTGGTGGTGTAACCATATCTCCCACCAAGCCCATCCAAGGCATCTGCCCTTCAGAGCTGGTATCTCTCATGGGTATTAAGTAATCTGCCCAGTGATGTCATCTAATGAATTATCTAATGAATCAATGTATCACTTCTTTTCTAAAGGTAGTCAATATAATTTCTATTTGTGAAGCATGATGAGCCCATACAATATTTCAATAATCCGGGGCCTTTGTGTCACTCCTAACATAATGTAAAAGGAAGGTTATGGTGATAACTAACTCATACCATACCCACGATCATTATTTAAAAGTCGAAAACTTCATTTAATTAATGAAATTCAATAATGGAATAATTTATTGTTTCATAATGACATATATTATCATTATCCAATATATTTTTCATGCCATTTCATTCATTATAAGGTAATTCATACACCCTAATTTAAAATAATTAATTAATTATAATGTTTTTTGTTTAATAATTCTTTTATGGTGGGAAATAACCTTATGAATGGCTCATTTTGAGGTAAACACATAATTATGTTAAATTTATGGTTTCTATGGTCCCATTAAACATAATAATGACCATTTATCTAATTTTATAAAAAATATGTGGGAAATGCAAGACCATATTGCATGTGGAAAACTATCACCTGATAAAATACAACTAGACATTGATAGAAATGAAAAAAACTACCAAACATAGTTTGGTAGTACTAAACTCATGCAATATCATACATTGAATGAATCTAGAATGAGATAGATCATATGAATTTAAAATTTCTTAAAAATTGGTCATATGAATCCAGAAATATTATAGTTGTTCTATTTGTGCTTGGGTAGAGGAGGAATGGAAAATACAAGCATATGCTTGGGAGGGATCTTCATGTGGGAGAATATATGCCTACTAGAGGAGAAAACAAAGAGGAGAGGTTTACAATACATCTAATTAAAACAAAATTTTACCACTTAATTTGATTATTTCTTATCTTGGTTGCATATTTGGAAAAACTATGTGCCAACCATGAAGTAGTTTCTACCCAAGGAACCCCCTCCCATAGGATTGGTGCACAGTTTGAATAACTGTGAATAGATCATACGAAATACCTCTGTCACTTGCCTGGGAACTTTCATAAGACCGTGTTGGATAGGTCGCAATGTTAGGGAAAAACATGTGGTCCCATTCCATGAAATTAGTACCCCACACGATTGAGTCGTATGGTTAGAAATAATAGTGTAGTACCCATGTTTCTCAATATGCCACTCCCAAATCTAGATATATGGCATCCGAATGATCCCTAATCTCTGAAGAACCACTCTTTAGCCTTTATATAATATTATTTATATAAAAAATAGTTTTTTAATCATAACCCAACATTACATACGTTTTATAAATTGCAATATGTTAAAACATACCCTTTTTAAAATAAATCATCCATGAGTTTCCCCTCTGAGGGTAGAAATGCATGTTTTGAGAATAGTTTCCTCTAGTAGAAATGTATGTTAGCCTCCTACTCTGAGGTATCTTCTTGTACATGGATATTCATCCATAACACCCAGAAAAAAGGAACTGACATTCATCAATGAGTCTTCCTCCTCCAATCACTGATACATATCAGATTCTCCTCAATGGATGCATCCACATCATCTCAATATCGATGGTATCAACCAAACGAGATGGGTCATAATGATAATAGAGATATTGGGATTCTAGGATGTTGTCGTTCATAGACCAGTACATATGAGGCAAACCCAACTAATAGAAAACCAGACGGACACTCTATATGATGTCAAAAGGCCCAATATATGAAGGTGATAAAATTCCCTTCTTCTAAATTCATCAATGACCCAATCAAGGTTAATATTTTATAAAAACCCAATATCCCACTTCCATCACTATAAGATGATAAAAGAAATTATTATACGACTTCGAACTCAACTGAGCTATATCCAAACACTTCTAAATCAACTGTACACCCTATGAATTCTCCTAAATTATAAAAGGAACCAGTATTATGACCTCACCTTAATCTAACCAACATTGGGTTAATTGACATATCCAACCATAGATGGCCTCATACGGAGCCATCCAAATCATTTCCTAAAAGTAATTATTATAAAAAAACTAAATTTGAGGTATATGTTTCTCCCATGAACCTTTAAAATAATTATTTAATTCCAGGTGCATGTCCTCTAACACCTGTATGATACACACAAATAGGATTATAGTCTAAGGGTGATATGATGTACTCAAGAGTACCAATAGACCTAGTAATTTTTGTAACTACTTCTAGAACCATGATATAAACCGAGTATCTCAATCTAATATAACAGAATAGGGTACACTGTGAAGGATTAAATCAATAAAATATAAATCATCATAAGGTCATCAATATATAAGGTCTCTAGGATAGGATAAATGTGTGAAAACATGGTCAACATGTCGAGGATCACCCATACAACAACATTTAGTCAAGGGGATCTCAATAATCCCATCACAAAATACATAGTTACATTACTTCATTTCCACTTAGGAATTGATAGAGGCTGTAGAAGTCTATTAGGTCTATGTTGAACCACCTTCACCTATTGATAGGTGGAAACGATCATGATGAAACCTACAATCATCCTCTTTATACATATTCACCAATATTGATGATTTGTTTCATAGTACATATTGGTAATAACATGGTGAACATCCCATATATAAGAATGATATTCCCACATCAACACTTATCATATGTCTAAATGAACCCTTATAAATCATTGAAGTTGAAGACTCTCATCCAAATTGATAACCCAATAAAGTGGTGGGTCCTCACCTAAGATACTTTCCCTTGGGGATAATACCATGGGATCTAAAATCTACAATATACATACATATTCCAAAAAAGAGGACGTCACTTCCAAAGTTACCAAAATTGGATGATATTATATTCCTAAACCTCATGTTTCATCTCATAAACTAGTTCCATCAACTATAACTCACTATTGTCCTCTTCTTCAGTCTATTTATAAGACATTCAAATGAGGGCATCAATTTATATATTTCGATTTCTAGGTGTATATGTGAGCTCAAAGTCAAATGAAATAAGATTTTCTAACCATATACACATCCTAAGAATCATTTGTCACTATGTGTAAATATATTTGAAAAATTTATGGTCCAAGTAAATAGTTAACAGTTCACCAAATAGATATTTTCTCCATTAGTGCAAGGCATGATCAAAATGATCTAACTCAATGTCATGCATAGGGTAATTCTCATCATGAGGTATCTGCTTTTGGGACCCAAAAACCAAAACCTAATCTAACTACATTGGATCTACTACCATATTGATTCTTGAAGCATCATAATAAATTATATATCTTCGTAATTTCCCTAGATGAATCAAGAAAAACACTAAGGTCAGTCTCCCTTTAAACTCCTAAAATGATTTATCACGTGAATATAAATATAAGAACTTCACACCCTTCTTATCCAATCATGTGAGAGGAGTTTCTATAATAGATAAGTAATAAATGAATTCCAATAATATCTATCCAAACCAAGAAACAGTGAATATCAGAGAAATTCATGGGTTGATAGTAGAAAACAATGATACTTTCCTTATATTGGATAACATATACATTTAAATCTAAAATGATATTACCAAAGTATTAAATTTTATCCCTCCAAAAGAGAAATTTTTTGTTATTATAATACATATGATTCTCTCTGAGGGAATTCAACATGATCTAAATATGTTTGCAATGGATTTTTTGAGTGTGATAATACACCAAGATGTAGTATATATTGAATACAATAAATGATTCTATATATAGATGAAAAAAATAATTCATCGATGGCATGTAAATTGTTTCCTCGTTAATATAAATAAATGAAATAAATAGGTACTTATACAATTCATATCTTCTATGAAGTGGTGTATGTCGTATGTCTGGTGATCAAACATTAACCAGATTGTATACCAACATGAAATACGTTTTATAAAAACTTTCCCTTCTCAAAGACGGTAGAAGAGGTTTTCTATTAGAGGGAATAGATAGTGGTTCATAACCCTAATACACTCCAACCATTTTGAATCCTTTAATAAAATTAGGGTAAAGTTTGTATTCATGAAAAAAGGATTGGTTAACCCCATGAAAATGTCCTGGGTCATATAAAACCCTTTGTTTCTATTTCATCTCTCATATTATTGATTTATAGGAGATCTTTATGTTCTGTCCTATATGGTGGAATGGAAAATGTTTATGCTCCCGACAATAGCTTGATAGTGAACTCCACCTCTCATTTAAGGTAAAATAAAGAATTCATATAGGAAGTCAACTATGAAACGATATACCACAAGATTATATTCAATATTTTTCTTTCTAGGATCACTCATAATTAGACCATCCATATGGTTTGTTATTATTCCCAACCCATAATGTTTTGGTTGATATTGACCTACCTAGAGATCTAATTCACCCATATAAACATACACACTACTATTGGGTCTGGTAAAAAGCACCATTAGGTGGCAAGAATCGACAGAGGTGTGGTATTTTACTAAAATTTCCATCTTGATAATGACATTAAAGCTTGTCATCTAGAGGGAAAATAAATTCTACATGAAATGGCACCCACCTATATTGAGGGAGTACTGAATTCAATAGCGCACACTCTATTATTGAACACCTAATAGTTTGTTAAGAGTATTATTTCCACTAATGATATTTATCTCTAGTCCCATAAATACCATAATTTCAAAATATGTAAATGATTGTGGCTCAAGTGTTTCGAATAGAGAATAAACTAAAGTAGAATCTACTAGAGTAGTGCCTTGTACTATAGAAGGCATCAGACTCTAATACTCATGTATAAGATGCACTATTTAGATTTGGTCAGATCTGAATCCAAAAGATGTAACCTAACTACCTGGGATGTTCCACCCTTCTAGTGATAAACCACTATAGTATGACTACATCATCCAGGCCACCTCCTCATCCTGATTTTTCAGTAGTAGACTAACTTTATGCCTTATGTGGAGCTACTGAACCTATACCTGAATGCGATGTTGCTATTGATCCCCTCTCACTATGCACAGGGAGAAGTTTTTGAAGAGACTCTACAGGTAACCCATCCTTCCGCAATCTCAGCACGATATAGGGTCCCTCAAACATTAGGTCTTGTTATGTCTTGTCTTACCACATTGGTGGCAAACCATATAGCTCTCATTTAGTATCATCTGAAATGTCCTTCCACTATGAGAATACCTGAAGTGAAATTTCAGGATGCTAGAAAACCTAACTCTCATCTTTTATACTAATCTTCCAAAACACACATTTCCAGCTTCCCTCATGTTACACTCCTGATGAGGTCCGGGTAAACTATCACTGAAATGGTGGTCAACCAAATTATTTTCACCTGTGATTAGAAGGTTTATGAAATCCCATCCTCAAACCATATCACATTCATCAACATGTCTCTAGTCAATGTCAGTGAACAATAATAATTATCAGTTAAATGATTAGATTACTTGATCTTTGAGATAGAACCATATTTCATGTGTGTAAATACTCTAGTGTGGTCTACTCTCAAAGAATGTGGAATGAAGTAGCCATAAACTGATGTAAATCATCCATACAAATAGCATCCCCCAATGATTTTAGGATTCATGGATAATATTGGAGGAATGCTTAACCCTCCTCTATGGAGACATCTTCATATAATTAAATATCTAAATCATAGATTTTATCCAAGACTAACCCGCCCGAGGTCTTCCATACCTAATAAGGTGGGATGATACTGCTACTAGAACTCCCTTGTAAAATCCTACATAGATGAGGTTGGACATGGATCTCTTTGAATAGACTTCATAAAGATGAAGAATTAATCTCGGAACTGAGATTTAGTTCCCAGTGGAGGAATATTGGAAGGTTTCTCATGTGAAACTACAGAAGGTAACACCAGTGGAATAGGGGCCACCACATCATATGCATACTCATCACCACTCTTTTGGAATATGAATTGAGTTAATTTTTGTGGAACATATATTCAATTTAAAAAAAGTTCTAAAAAATATTAATCAATAGAAGATAAGAACCATTTAACAATAAATATTTATACATAACCTTCTAATAAATGAGTTTCACCTTTCTTCCTTCTCATGAATCTATGATTAGGTGGTATAAGAGATCACATAAGTCAATACCACAACCCATTCATATTGTTGGGCCAGGGTCCAAGTATCATATATCATAGAATTTGTTCAAGTATATGGAGTATCAATTGTAATGTAAAGAAGAAAACACCATTTACTATGCAATTATTATGTACCTTTAGTAGTAAACATTTTCATTAAAATTTATAAATAATTATGTTCATAATTATTTATATATATATAGGTATCATAGTATAGTTTGATGAGTCCCCAATCCCAATATATAAAATAATATAATATTTATAACATTCAATTAGTATGTTATTTAACTATATCTAGACTTTTACATCTAGTACTAGGACATAACAGATTATGAAGAATAATTTTATTAGATGAATCATTATTCCCAATGTTTAGAATCACATGATTCATAAATTGTAGTTGTAATTCATATAATCAAATCAACTAACATTTCACTCCACATAACAATTGGTTCATTTCTCCAATGTTTCATAATTGGGTAAAGAAGGTTACATCATAAAATGATAAATGAAAATTACATTGAGATTTATGAATTAACATTAATTAATTTTATTATTTTATCAATATAAAAATCATTATCACAATTCCAGATATAATTATCTAGACACAAACTATATGTAGCTGGAAATGTATGTAAAATGTTAATATTGCACAAAAAGATGCATGAAATATTATTTATAATGTACCTATAGTGATGCAAGAGATGACACACCCTTATCCTATAAGGCAAAGGAAAAATGAAAATACATAATAATTGTTTCATAATCAATAAAATCACAAAACCCAATTATCACCCAATGGTGAAATTAGTACACATGGAACTCAAAAAAACCAATAACAAAAATAACCCATCATAGGTAATTTGGGTTTCCCTTGTACATGGGTTTGAAAAAACCCATACATAGAATCATTACCAAATTATTATACATCCAAGTCTTATGTCTAATATCCAAACAGTAATTCAAATGAAAAAAGATATCTGATACCACTTTGAAGCATCCTGACTAGGATACAGTTAAGTGGGGACCTGAACTATTTGGGCAATGACAACATGCATGCCTTATCTTATGTAAGAGGTTGCTAACCAGAAGAGAGGGTCTACGATGGTATTGTGGGGAGACTATACCCTTCTGATTAGAGAAATACACAAGTCCAAATAATAAATGGAAACAAAAAATGTATTAATATATTATTAATATAGGAATAAAAATAATATATCATCCTATAGAAAGTTAAAGAAAAAGGTGAATCAAAAATAGATAAAAAATAATGATGATGTGGTCATGTAGATGTACAAAATTTTGTTTTTGTGATATAAGGGAAACAAGCATATACCACATTCTATATGAAAATAAAAATGAAAAAAAGATACCTTTAATATTATCACATTCATATGCTTAGTCTCCACCTCTTGTACTCTATCGTAGTTATTATAATCAAACAAAAAATGATGGATTATTCCCTTTAAAAACACATTCAATCATGAAATATACATTGGTACCATGGTTGTCCCAAGTATGGTGTGATATATACTTAGTATTCCACCACTAATGAGGTTTATAATTATCCCATAATTGAAATTATAATAAGATGTGTGATAATAATAATAGTGGGGAATAAATAAATAAATCACCCCATACTGAGTTTCTCATGGTTACCTGACCCACAATACTTGATTTAGTGAAAGATAATTATCTATTAATGGTAGGAAACCTGAAAAAATATAATATGGGAATATAAATATTCTCTTGAATGTATGTGAGGATTAATAACTACACATGTAATAAGGTATGCATCATATTTGGATAAAACCCAAGAATGTTTTTAGGATTGGTAGACTCATCCTTTGATTTAATTGAATTGAATTTCGGGAATTATATAGAAGGAATAACTTACTCAATCCATAAGGCATCCCAAATATCACTCTCGGTCCCTTATAAGTGTACCACATTGGGATCCTGGTACCTCTCTTGGATGGTGTATCCATATTTCCCACCAATTCCATCAAAAGTATCTCCCTAAGAGAACTATTATTTCCCTTGGGTAAGTAATTAAGCTTCATAGTGATCTGGTTTAGGGAATTCTCAAAATAACTAATGTTTAAATCACTATATAATCCTTAAAATAACAATTTCTATTTATTAATCATGATGAGTTCTTACAATGAGTCCTTAGGTAGAAACTGATTTATTTCCCTCGACATAAAATGAAGGGATGTTTATGGTTAGTTTTAACTCATACAATTCCCCCAATAATTTTTAACATGTTGTCCAATTAATTCAATTCATGAAATAAAATTGTAAAATAAATCATAGGGGCCTAAGAACATGGCCCATTTTTCTATTATAAAATTAGTAATCTATTTCATTTATTATATGTTAAATCATACACCCCAATTAACAATAAATAATTCATTAGAAATATTTAGGTCTCTTTTAATTTATGGAGGGGAACACCCTTAGGCATTTCCCATTTTATATCTAAATGCCTTAATATGTTTATTAATGGGTTTATAAGGTACCATTACATATAGAAATAACCATTAATTTAATTTATTCCAAATTTTAGAGTAGACTCAAAAATTACTGACATGCAAGCTATAATGCATGATAAAATACTACTATAATTTTAGTGAGATTAATTTAACCGTCAACCATAGGCCTTTAGTAGACTCCACATCTTGTATTTTACATTTAATCGATCTCAAATGGGATAAATCAGAATAATAGATGAAAACCCATAAATAGGTCAAATAAAATGGCCTAAAATATCATGCATGATGGGATTGTAAATGAACAAAGGCATATTGATTAATAGAGATCATACCATGAGGAATCCAATGAGACAAATGTTGGTCGATTTCAAGCATGGATAGAGGAGGAATGGAAAATCCTACATAATGATTGGGAGAGATATTCCTGAAGGAGTGGAGATTTTCTATAGGGGATAAAATAAAGGGTTGAGGGTTTAAGAAAATCTACTACAAAAACAGTAATTTTCCCCTTCAATAGAGATACACAATGTTTGGTTTCACGGGTGGCCAAACCACGCACCAACCATACAACTACTAATTCCCAAGGAACCCCCTCATACTAGAGAGGTGCCCAGTTTGACTAACCATGTTAAACCCATGTGAAGTTCCCCCTTCACATCTATGAGACATGTATCACATCCATGAGGGCTTGGACACATAATTAGGAAAACCTATGTGGCCCCCTATTGTGAAATATGTAACCTACATGGTTGAGTCACATAGTTGTCACTAATAATGAACAAGTAATGTGGCTCAATCCGCCTCTCTTAAATATAGATATCTAGGATACACAAAATCCTTAAAATCTCTAGAAACACTCCTAATATTTTAGTGAAAATTATTAACATAAAATGAGAGGCTTTAATGGTTTCATAAGTGTCTGTACCAATTTGAAATTCTATGATGTTATAGTTCAATTTCAACCCAAATATTCTATCATTAAATACAAATTTTTTGTACATCAATCCCTTAACTATCTCCATATTTTTATAGAAAATTCTTTTATATAATGAACCCTTATTTACCTACATATTTATTTTCTACAATAGATACAAAAAACCTTTTTCATTGGTAGAAGTTTCCTCAACTTCCAGCATGTTTTCCTCTATTAAATAATCTCATGTTTCTTCAATATTATTCATTTATCAATTTAAATTTAACTTTACATCTTCTATACCAAATATTAATCATATATCAATATATATAATATCATTCAATTCCATTGTCGCTGCAAGGAATATTCTGACCAAGATTATTGGGGACATTTATTCATCCATATCTGTTATAATGAAAACCCATTGACAAATAGAACTCATGTACATTGACTATGAAATATTCATGTATTCTTCATTGATATCACACTTTTTTATTATCTAGATGAAGAATAACCTGATTTTTCTTCATATAAATCAATTCAATACATTTTATGTATAGTATGAAAATATATTTATAGTTAAATAGAATTTCCACAATGAACTACCAAACTCATTCAATCATAAATCAGTTGGGATAAAAAAACTAAGTAACATTTCCTTTTTTCAAGATTCTCAATAACACCATATAAAATTCTCCTACAAAAATTAATTTGTTTGAAACCAAATCTTTTATGAACTTTACATATATGGCAATATTTGTGATTTTATAATCTAATGGTATGGTAATATGCCATATTTTTAACATCCCTAGAATGTGTTCTTTTTTATTAAAATTTTATTTTCTTTCTCTCTATAGAAATTTTATTAGTGGTTGTTATGGTAGTGGTGAATCCTCTCAAAAACATTTCTCGTCTTATATATAAATTCATGTTATTCCTTTTAGTTCTCTTGGTTCCTCCAAATATTTTCCATCAGCTCTCCATGTACATATTACAACATCTCATTGTGGTTTCTTTCTACTTCTATAGTTTATGTATTCGAGCTCACCATGTATGGTAATTTCAGTGTTACCAAGTAAAACATCCCTTTTAATATCCTTTAGTCGGTCGTAAATATGTCCCATTGAATTTTCAATATTCCTTATTATAGCTCTTTGGATTCATGAGTCTTTCGTAATTTATAGGATGGTTTCACCATGATCAATGGAGTATGTTGTTAACTCCTTATGTTTAACTCTTTTGGTTTTCATAAAACATATTAGGTTTTTATCTATTTAGAGAATGTAGCTTTTAAATTTTGTGCCTTAGTGATGAATTTTAAAACCTCATGTTCATAGCAGAAATTCATGACTTTGTCCTTAATTCCAATGTTTCAGTTTCTATAGGCTCTATACCAATTAAAATTGTTTTAAATTATAACCTAAATAACTAATATATTCATAGTATATACCATGGGAATATTGATTTTATATAAACATGTACAATATATTTGACATTGAGTTCATTTGTGTGGAAACATCGATGGTGTCCCATAAATACACTCCTTGAACATTCTCTCTATCTGGATAAAACAAAACATTATTGCTAAAAATTTCATCCAAAGACTCCTAGCTCCCTTATGATGATTTCTACCCCAAGGATCCTCCAGTGGTAGCATCTATAATTGAACAATTACACTATAATAAAAAAGGGTAAAATATTTGGATTAGTAACCATGTTCGTTATCATGATGATGCAACATACTCATCTAACTATTAAATCATTCCTATAAAATATATTAGGATTCTCATTAAATTGTTCAAAGATAAAATTTCTTAAACACATATCTGTATACTTTAAATGATAAAATAATCTCATCAAGAAAATACTTAATTGATCTTCCCATGTTGTGATTAAGTATGGGGTGGAATATAAACCCACTTCTTATCATTGTCTGTGAGGGATAAGAAGAAGAGATTCAACATTTACATGTCACTTTTCATATTGTCAATCTAGAATGTGTTTCACAATTCCTTGAAACTCCAAATGTGATAAATGGGGTCTTTATGAGGTAGCTTGATGAATTTAAAGTATTGTGTTACCATTTTAGTGATCATTAGCTTAATTTAATATTCTGGATCATTAACCAGAGTTTTTAGATTATTCGGATTGATCCCCATGTTTGAGGGTCTTCCATAGTAGATTAAATCATTAACCATGGGTTTTGTTCCCGGATACCTTTTTGTGATCTATATCAAACTTATATTCTATATTATTATCTGAAATTTGTTATTATTTATCTTCTATCCATTATTTTTTAGTATAGTGTGTAATTGTTTTGTTTTCATGGATTCCTTTTGACCTTAAGAGAAAAAATAGGCTATCTTTACTTCTTTATTCCCCTTGTTAAATAATTGTGTGAGGCATTGGTTCCTAAAACAAATACATGACAACAACATGTTTAAAAAGGTGAAATAGATAAAAATAACAACAGAAAATTCCTAAATGTTATATTTATTACTTGTCACTATTACCTGAAAATGGAGGCTATTTTCACATATAACAAAGTGTCAGAACTTATCTTAGGGAGATCAATATACAGATTCATAAAGTCAACTATCACTACTAACCTTTATAAATATAGTAAATTGGAAATATGGTTCGATCTATATATAATGGTTAATGAATTGTTTACAAAAAATTATGAAATGTAAAGAAAACACAACGTAGAAGGTTTGGTTTTGGAATTATTGAGATAAATATTCCAATATTTTTGTATCATTGTTTTCGTGCTCTTAATGAGGGGTAATTTATATGATTATTAATTTAAATTGTGTAAGAACCAATCTATTGTGACCCCCTATCAAATTTTCCCAACAATACTTTATAAAACACAATTCCCTCTCTCTGTTCTTAGGTTATTTCATAGATAGGTGTTTGGAACCATGATTAAACATAGTGTTACAAACTCCTACATTAATAATTACATTAGTAGGGGACACTAGTTGGTACATTTAATGGGAATAATCTTTTCATTATGTAATGGGTTCGAATGAGATAGAAGTCTAATAACTATTATAACGTTAAAAATGCTATCAATCCATTATAATTTTAATAAAAAAATTCTATACTATGTTAAACCCCCTTTTCCTTACATATATTAGCACAAAAGGGTTTACACCCTTATTTTAGTCATGATTAGATATAGAAAATATGAAATGGAACCTAATATAGTAATAGTAATCCACAAAAATTTCAGCATCAGGTCCAAATACATTCTTCCTTTCAGGGTCCGGTGACCCATACATAGTATTTTCTTAGTGAATGTTAATTATTGAAACCCCTTTAGTATCATTAATTTATGAATTCAAATTTCCCTTTATTTTCATCACATGACCATGTCAAAATATATTCTCCTAGAGAAATTTCATTTTATCCAATTATCTATTAATGAGTGGGAATTTTCAGGTTGATTCATACTCATTTTTTTAGATTTTAATCCATGGCTGGATTACTTATTTTATTTAGTGTATTGAAATAAAAAATGTTTGGTGATTCCCCCAAACAATCATTTATTCTTTTCTTCCATAGAATAATGGATAGTATCATGTGTAATCCCAATGTTGTTGGGATTTTTAGATGCATTTTAATCCAACATCAAAAGTTTTGGAATGTTAATAACAACTTGAGAAATTAAAATTCAATTATGTTCATGAATGGACTATTCCATATCACACTATCCACAGTTGTAGGGATTATCATACTTATATTTCTTCACTTCCATTTTAGGTATCTCCATATTGAATCGTAGACCCAATGAAATGTGAATTCACACATAACACTATTCAATAAAACAAAGGATAGTTGGTGACCAATTATAGTAGAATCTCATTTCTTCAAATTTAGAAAAGGAAATAGTGGATCATGTGGTTCCATAGCTTCCTTCATTATTCTCTATGATATAGGGCTCTATGGTACATTATAAGACCATAATACAGATTCCTCTCATTTAGTTTGGTCTCTTTTTTACATTATCTCATATAGACATCTATTTTTTGTAGTGGATATCAAATTTCAAGTGAATCAAGATCTCATGTCTTCCCAGTCATGGAAATACAACAGTGTAGTGGGTGGCTTGTGGTGCAGGGAATTAAAATTGTTTTTGAAGAAAACTACATAGGGGCAGGCTCAAGAAAATGTCTTATTAGAATGTATGAATAATACATAGTGTTTAGGACATCCCACATCAAAAATTTAGGCATTTAGCCTCTCTCATATATTACAATACTTGGCATTCATGGCTCAGAATCTTACAGTGGGGATAGGCTCATATATACACATCACACACCACATATGGGAACATTCTTACATATATTTTTCCAATGGGATTTGGCAAAGCCTGTGCAAGAGAAGACATTGTGTGGAATTCCCTTTCTATACCAACCATGGAGTTGTTTGTTTTAGGATTTCCTGGCTGACCTACCACTTTTTGGTTTGGATATGTGTCTAGTCGTATGTTTAGTTTATTTATAGTTGAGATAACCCATTTTTGGCCAACTCCCTACTTGTTTTCCTTTTCAATTTTAATCGAAACATCCCACAAGCAATGAATATAATAATACAATAAATAAAAAACAAAAATTTTCTAGATTTTTATTACAATTTCAAAAATCTTCTTAAAATTTTAAAATTACCCAAAATGATTATTATTAATTAAAACATGTGTATTCTCAATTAATAATAAAATAACATTATTAATTAAAATGTCTCAATTCATGCATAAAATCAATCTCATAAACCATTATAATATTAACCCTAACCATAGACATGTTATATAATATTTACGTGTATTATAAAATGAAATTATGGAATATTTATGTCTTCATAAAATTAAATAAATGTATTAAAAATAATAAATAAGTGTTCATATTTTTATAAAACATATATGTTTTTTTCATTATGATAAAAAATATTATTATTTAAAAGAAATTTTATTTTGATAAAAGGGGACTATAAATTAGTTTTAGTTTGTATAAAAATTATTACATAATGTTATGAAACCTTAATTAATTTTTTAATGTATATGAAAATTGATCATAATATTAAAATCATTATTTTTCAAATAAATATATGATTTTAATTTGAAATTAAATTTCTCATGCTTAGAAAAAAAAATATAAAATGGATTCCTTTTAATGAATGTATATGTCAAAAAATGGTAATGGTTAATAATTTGTAATTTTCTAAAATATTTGAATTTTTTCTAAATAGTGGAATACAAAAAAATAAGATACTTTACATTACCATCAATATTCATGGATTTTTGATTCATAGATGATATGTAAAACCATTATTTTGGGATCACATAAACTATTTATTGTATATATGTAAAATTATAAACACTATTGGTAGTCATTGTCACACCCTGACTTTTAAATTTATAGTTATTTTGTTATTTCTTGTCTCTAAGTTCTCCCCTCGAGGCTCGGGTTGAATGTGGGGTTAAAATTTATGAGGGTTTTTATTTTTGGGGGGTCTCAGGCTGATGCACAGGAATCGTATAGTCAGAAGTAACCGTGTGGTTGTCCCCAGTGACCGTGCGATGACATAAATCTTAAAAATAAATAAATTTTATAAATGTTTACACCTTAATAGTATTATTATTATTATTATTATTATTATTGTATTGATAATAACATTATTAGTATTGTTAAATTGATGTAATTATATTTTTTTAAAATTCATATTAACAGTATTAATTTTTAAATTAGTTATTAATGTTTTTATTATTAACAAAATGAAAAATTGTTAATAATGAGTTGATTATTATTAATAAAATTAATATTAGATTTTTTTTATTATTGTATTGATGATATTATTATTGTTATTATTATTGTATTATTGTTATTATAATAAAAAAATGGAAAAAATAAATGGGGAAAACCCAGTGCTACCTGCACCCCCCATGTCTGCACGCACAACCACCCCGCCCTTCCCTACTCCTCTCGCACAACCACACCCCTCGCCGCACTTCCAGCTAGGCCGCGTTGGCCCTCTAATTGGCCTCCCCCCTCCGTGGCCCAGTCTCCCCCCTCCCTCACACTCCAGCATCGCCCTTCCACACCTTCGGCCAGCCGACCCCCTGGTTACCTTATCCCTCACTTGATCTCGGGAAAACCCACACCACATGTCTCTTGCAGCCAGTAGTAGTGTAACACCCCGAGATTTTATAAAAAATATTATTTTTAATTTCATTGATGTCTTGTGTTGTACTCTACATCAAAAGAAGCTTTCACTATACGCATCCCTAACTTGGATTGCTTTACACACAATTGCGACCTTCCACGATAGCGTGTGTCGTACGCAATACCAAGTTTCACTAAACAAAGATATGCTATTATAATATTCTTATGAACTAGCTGTTATGAATAGTAATACCCAATTTTTGAAATTTTATAAATTTGATTTTTCAAAATGGACATCATTTTTGGATTCGGAATATCGAAATTAGCCTAGGGTGAATTTTTGGTATTTTTCTGAAAACTTTCAATTTTTGATGAATAGTGAAAAAACTAGGTTACTATTTAAAAATCGACTTTTTATTTAAATAATTATTTATTTGTTTTAAATTTATTTTAGGTCAAAATTGAAACATAATACCTATAGAAGTTCAATTTAATTAATTGGAGTCATTTTATAATAATTTTCGATATATAAAAATTTTATTGAACTTTTCACCGTCTTTTACCTACCTCCTAGGAGCTTTTTGCAAACATACATAAAACTTAATTTTACCGCTTTTGTGAGTGAAATTTCAAAAATCCAAGGGACATAGTTAATATCAAGGACTAAAATGTGGTTCAATGAGATGAAAATAATTTTTGGTGAATAGTAACTTTTTAGTTTTATTTACCACGGTTAAAAGTAAATAGGGTAATTAAGGGTAAAAATGATATTATTATTACCCTAACACACATCCTAATTCTATTGGATAAGTGTAGTTCGACCAAAAACAACCTTAGGAATAAAATATGACCATTTAGGTCCACTTGGATTAGATTTTGGACATTTATTATTAATTTATTTAAAGAAGGGTTAAAATAGTTAAAATCAAGGTTTAATGACTAAATAATTTTTAATATAGAGTTATAAAAAAGATAAATTCGACTATAAATATTAATTAGAGAGAAAAAAATATTTAATACATAATGGTATTTTATTTAGAATTTTTGGACATTAAATAATTTAAATTATAAATGACACAATAATGATGCAGTAATTATCTTATTAATGAAATCTTAACATAATTGATGTTATAAATACCCAAATAAATGTAATTTGATACTTTTTATGAATTACACTAATTTTATAGGTTAATATTACATGTTATTATTGATTTAATTAACTTTTTTCTAACTAATAATGCTGTTATTATTTTCACAAAAATCAATTACCAAATAGTGTAAAAATTGACGTAAAATAGTTTTTAAAACAAATATTATATTATTAATTGTTATTATATTCCTAAAACTCTAAGGATCGAAAAAGATACTTATATCATGATATTTGTATCATTAATGGACTACTTGTGGGTATCTTGGATGTATATGGTAAGTTTATTAACTATATAATATAAAAATACAAAGTGACATTGTAAATGTCAATGTAATTAACTAAGAGTTAAAACTAAAAGATAAGGTTAATATAATGACCCAAACCTGTCTAAAATCTGTTGGTTGATAGGATTTAGACCCATACCTACCTTAGCTACAAAATAAATCAATTTTGAGCTATTAAAAGCCGAATTTGACTTTATTATAAAATAATATTTTAAGTTTTCCTAAGGTGCCCCTCTCCTCCTTTATAAAAAGGGCACCCCTTCCATATTCTCTTCACACCACTTTGAGCCTTCAAGCTCTGCCAAACCCTGAATATTTCACTTCTCCAATTCCCTAGTAATATTATAGAGGTTCTGGTATTCTTCAAAGACAAATTTTAGTGCCCTAAGAGGAGGTGTCAAAGAGGCGTGTCGAAAAAGAGGTAATATCCGGTACTGATTCTTTCAAATTTATTTCTTTCTCTACTTCCACTTATTTAGTTGATTAATTGTGAAGTAATAACATCTATATCACTCATATAATGGTATGTTATTATAAATATGAAACAACCCTATTTCACCTTCTATCCATCCTACAGAAAACGAAATCACCGCGCGTGCGTACGTACGGAATACCGTCTCCACGCCGTGGTGTAATATGTTTTCGACCACCACCTTACATGGATGGGTATAACGGTGTAAATAAATATCTATATATGATTATTGTAAAGTTATATTGATTCTGAAATATTATACATACACTTCAATACAATTCCATGATCATGGAAATGATATCATCGCTCGTGCGTACGTACGGACTACCGTCTCCACGACGCGATGAGATTCATTATCAATGATTAACCATTCATGAATGATTGTAGAGTATATATAATAAGTAATCATGAAATATATGACATTAAAATGATACTGGATTTATGTATATATATATATATATGTATGTCATCTACTTAATTCCATTCAATTCAATAAGGAAACGAAAACAGCGTCCATGCGTACGTACGGCCTACTGTCTCAATGAACGGTGTATTTCATGCCATTTATCGATCTATCACATATATTTATATGCTGAATATATATTATATATAAATCATGTTTTACATTATTGAATTATTTAAATCAATATATAAGTAATAATATCAAGAACAGCAAGTCGAATCTCGTACGATAAATGAAACAATTTTACCCAAAACGGTGCTTTAACATGGAATTTACAATAGAACAGGTAATATAATGTCATAAGTGAACCATATATGATATCATAACAATGAATATGATTCTGTAATAAGTCAATGACATTATTTAAATCATTATATAGGAGGTTTAGAAACATACAAAGCATATCTGATATAAGGCAAGGGATAACTATTCCAAACTCGTTCTTATCCGAGATTGTTTATTCGTAAGTATTTACTGGGGTTATTATTATCATCCAGGCCCATGTTTTATAAAAATGTTTTCATGTATTTTAAATGTCCTTTTTACCCATTTTTGAAATTTACCACATGTTATTAATGTAATTTTACTTTTGTTTACCACTCGGGGAACTTTTTGACTTTTCCGACGAAAGTACGAGAAGAAAGTTATTTTTAACTTATACGGCGTGAATGAATTTTTATGGTTTCATAACGCCTCATTTTCATGAATCTTACTGTACAAGATTTTATGACTATTTTCAAAGAAATAATTTTCTTTTAAAATTGCATGGAATTTTGTAAAAAAAAATGATTTTTAAGAAGAAATGATATTTTCCTCAAGAATTCATTTAAAGTGTTTTATCAAAACCATTTTCCATGTAAGATGACATTATTTAATATGTATATTTTACAAGTATAATGTCTCTATGACATACATGGTTTCACTATTCTTGTGATGAAATGTCCATTTGTTTTATATGGATTATGTGATGATGGGATGATGTTTAAGAAACCCATTTTATTCTTTGGGTTATGATGAATGTTTTAAGTTTATTTTGTGGCACAAGTAAGAATGATTTCATTATGAGATGGGTGGGACCTATATCTCCCTCCAATGCATTGGGTAAAGATTTATATCTCATGAGATAGACATGGATGGAACGGTAAGTTAATCCGGTTTAGTGATACAGGACTGGAACGAGGAGTGAACTCGATTCAGAAAGGGACTTTTTCCACTATGATGGTCTTCGCAGAAATGCCTTGGCTACTATAGAAATCATAACAGGTGCTGAATGGTTTCCACAATTACATGATTTATTACCATGCTATTTTATCAAGATTGATGTTACAGTATGATACATGCCTTACGTACTTCCAATATTTATGTCTTTTCTCAAGATTTTGATGTTTAAACATTATATTCATATTTTTAAGTTCAAATGTTTATGGTTTGTTTTATTTTCTCCATGATTACCCTTACTGATCATTTAAGCTGACCCTTTTGTATGTTTTATTTTCCCCAGGATATAAAGAAAGGTTTTAGGAAAGAAAAAAAAGGAAGATCTTTATGGGAGAGGTTGAAGATCTTTCACCATGATTAAAATATTATATTCCATGTTTCCAAAGACACTAAACTATTACGGTTCTTTGGTGTCTGTTTTTGTTATGTATTATATATTCCGTAAAAGTAATGTAATGTCCATGTACATCAAGCTTTGGGTCTTTACAGTTGGTATCAGAGGAAAGGTTTATTCAACATTTAGAAACTATGATGCGAGAACTTTAGTGATATCCCTAGAAATATTTATAAGGTATGTCTAGGGATGTCCCTAAGGTTAAGTATAAGTATAGGTTATAGTCCTAGAATTATGGAAACAATCATAGAATTAACCCTAAGTTTTTATGTATTGAAGGTACTCCCCCTTATTTTGTTGTTTTCCCTAGCATGAGTTTTGCCTCTCACACAATTCTTTTTGGGTTTTAGACGATGGCTGGAACCCGAAGAAACCGTGTTGATCAATGTAATGGACAATGAAATGATTGTCCTCCGGAACAACCAAATGTGATGGGAGATGGAGTGAAAAATCTTATTTCTATACTTACACAAGCTATGAATCATTTTGGATTTCCAAATGATCAGAGAAGGGAACAATATTCTATTGAGTCCTTCATGAGGCAACGCCCACCTTCTTTCAATGGGTCTTCTGATCCACTTATTGCTGAATAATGGATCAGTACCATTGAAAATATATTTTCCATACTTTTCTATTCAGAACATGATAAATTCATTCTAGTTTTTTACCATTTAGAAGGTGAAGCAGACCAGTGGTGGACTCTAATTAAGAATACAAGGGTCCAAGATGAAATTGAATCCATGGAATGGGACGAGTTCAAGAACTTGTTTTTCAGTAAGTACCTCCCGTGTATTCTTCGAACAAAGACGGAAAAGGAGTTCCTTGAGCTTAAGCAGAAGGATGATGAATCTGTTGGTATATACGAAGCGAATTTTACAAGGCTTGCAAGGTATGCATATGGCTTTATCATCCAACCTGAAAGTAAAGTTGATCGATTCTTCAATGGCTTAAAACCAAGTCTTCGAAGGGAATTAGCTATAAGAGACTTCAGTAGATATGATGAAATTTTGCATTGTGCTATCAAGGTAGAAATGGAAGTTAGTGTTACATATCCATCTCATGGTTTGGATAAGAAACGAAAGATGCAGTTCAAGGAGAAATCTAAGAACAATGGTGAAAATAAGATGAATGTTTCTTTATGCTCAAAGTGTGGAAATAAGTATGGTGGAGATTGTCTTAAAGGGACTAGAAAATGTTTTATGTGTGGAAAAGAAGGTCATCGAGTAGCTGAGCATTGAAGTAATGAAAAAAGGGTTGCTAATGATGTGAATAAAGAAAAGACTACAGAGAACGCACCACCAACACTTTAATGATTCAAGTGCAATGAAATGGGGCATTATTCTAATCAATTCCCTAATCCAAGGGTTAATGATGACCGACATGAGCAACCACTTAAGGCAAAGGGAAAAAGGGAAGTCACATGTGATCACTATTGGCGATGTTTAATATGAAAACTATGTGGTGGAATGATTAAGTTTTTATGTAATGGGATTCCAAAATAATGTTGTATATAGTATCATGGAATATTGGAATATTTATGTATTGGTCTATTTTGGTTTTCAATAATTTTATGGTACTGGTAACCATGGAAAGTGATTGATATATTTTTGGAAAGAATATGATATGCACATAACGAATGGATAAGGAGAAAATGAAATGTTTGACAGTATTCATGAGCTCATGACGGATATAAAGAAAAAGTTATAGCATGGTTTGAGTATATAGAATTTTTGGATTTTGGTATGTGGAATGAGTTAACTTTTGACAGAATTCATGTTTTCACTAAGATTCAATGGGTATTAATTTTTTCAAGAGAATACAAGATTAATGTATTCACATGTTTGGAATGTGATTAACAAGATATATCTTTTGATATATGAGGGATAAATTATGGTATTCACGTGCTTGTTGTATGACCTTTTTTGTAATCGTTCTCTTTATACTATGAGTTTGGACAGAAGTATTTTGCATAATCCTAAAGATTGAAATGGATTATGGTGGACATAAGATAGTATTGATTAAGGCTATAACTTTTTCGATGTTATTAATGGAATGTTATAATGTAGTTTCAGAAAAAGGACAACCTGCAGGACGGGTGACAGCCCGTCACGTCGGACAAGGATGCGGGAATCAAACCCACAACCAAAATCAAGTAAGTATTTCTTTTTCTTAAACTTTAGGGAAATGATCTTGAAAAAAAAATGTTGTCCTGGTGCTCTCATATATGATGAATCGGATGGTACCCTATATCATCAAAAATTTATGGATTTGTGATTGTTGGATTTTTCATAGCCATGTCCTCTACCACTCTTCATCAGAAGTTGATGGTTATATTTCTCTTCCATATATATATTTTCACCTATGTTCTCCTATGTAGAAACCCAGTGATTAGTTAATTTGGGTAACCGTTACGTTTCATACTTTAGTTTTTAAAGTCATGTTTTGGTATTCCTTTTTACGATGTGGGTTTCTATTAAAGTAACTATCAAGTAGTAAACCATTTATAACCTCAACGAATTTCAAGGGAGAAATTCATTTTAAGGGGGGTATAATGTAACACCCTGAGATTATATGAAAAATATTCTTTTTTATTTCATTGATGACTTGTGTTGTACGCTACACCAAAAGGATCTTGCACTACAAAAATCCCTGACTTGGCTTGCTTTACACGCAATCGTGACCTTCCACGATAGCGACTGTTGTACGCAATACCGAGTTTCACTAAACAAAGATATGCTATTATAATATTCTTATGAACTAGCCGTTATGAATAGTAATACCGAATTTTTGAAATTTTATAAATTTTATTTTTCAAAATGGACATCATTTTTGGATTCTGAATATCGAAATTATCCTATGGTGAATTTTTGGTATTTTTCTGAAAACATTCAATTTTTGATGAATAGTGAAAACACTAGGTTACTATTTAAAAACCAACATTTTATTTAAATAATTATTTATTTTATTTAAATTTATTTTAGGTCAAAATTGAAACATAATTCCTATATAATTTCAATGTAATTCATTGGAGTCATTTTATAATAATTTTCGATATATAAAAATTTTATTGAACTTTTCACCATCTTTTACCTACCTCCTTGGAGCATTTTGAAAACTTACATAAAACTTAATTTTACCGCTTTTGTGAGTGGAATTTAGAAAATCCGAGACACACAGTTAATATCAAGGACTAAAATTTTGATCAATGAGATGAAAATAATTTTTGGTGAATAGTAACTTTTTACTTTTATTTACCACGGTTAAAAGTAAATATGGTAATTAAGTGTAAAAATGATATTATTATTACCCTAACGCATGTCCTAATTCTATTGGGTAAGTGTAATTCGACCAAAAACAACATTAGGAATAAAATATGACCATTTAGGTCCACTTGGATTAGATTAGGACATTTATTATTAATTTATTTAATAAAGGGTTAAAATTGTTAAAATCAATGTTTAATGACTAAATCAATTTTAATATAGGGTTATACATAATATAAATTCGACTATAAATATTCATTAGAAAAATAAATGTATTTCCTACATAATGGTATTTTATTTATAATTTTTAGACATTAAGAAATTTAATTTATTTATGACACAATGATGATGCGATAATTATCTTATTAATGAAATATTAACATAACTGATGTTATAAATACCCTAATAAATGTAATTTGAGACTTTTTATGAATTACACTAATTTATAGGTTAATGTTACATGTTATTATTGATTTAATTAACTTTTTTTGAACTAATCATGTTGTTATGATTTTCACAAAAATCAATTACCAAATAGTGTCAAAATTGATATAAAATAGTTTTTTAAACAAATATTATATTATTAATTGTTATTATATTCCTAAAAATATAAGGTTCGGCAAAGATACTTATATCATGATATTTGTATCATTAATGGACCACATGGGGGTCTCTTGGATGTATATGGTAAGTTTATTAACTATATAATATAAAAATACAAAGTCACATGGTAAATGTCAATCTAATTAACTAATAGTTAAAACTAAAAGATAAGGTTAATATAATGAACCATACCTATCTAGAATATATTGGTTGATAGGATTTAGACCCATCCCCACCATATCTTAGAAATAAATAAATTTTGAGCTATTAAAAACCGAATATGACTTTATTATAAAATAATATTTTAAGTTTTCCTAAGGTGCCCCTCTCCTCCCCAATAAAAAGGGCACCCCTTACCTCTTATCTTCACACCACTTTGAGCCTTCAAGATCATCCAACCCCTTCCAATTTCTATTCTACACTTCCCTAGTAGTATTCTAGAGGTCCCTTTCTTCTTCAATGAAAAATTTTAGTTCCCTAAGAGGAGGTTTCAAAGAGGCGTGTTGAAGAAGAGGTAATATCCGTTACCGATTCTTTCAAATTTATTTCTTCTTCTATTTCCTATTCTTTAGTTGTTTCATTATGAAGTAATAACATCCGTATCACTAATATACTGGTATGTTATTATAAATATGAAACAACCATATTTAACCTTCTATCCTTCCTACGGAAAACGAAATCACCGCGCTTGCGTACGTACGGAATACCGTCTCCACGCCATGGTGTAATCTGTTTTCAACCACCACCTTACTTGGATGGGTATAATGGTGTAAATAAATAACTATATATGATTATTTTAAATTGATATTGATTCCGAAATATTATACATACACTTCAATACAATTCTACGATCATGGGAATGATATCATCACTCGTGCGTACGTACGGACTACCGTCTCCACAACGCGATGAGATTCATTCTCAATGATTAACCATTCATGAATTATTATAGAGTATATATAATAAGTAATCATGAAATATATGACATAATAATGATATTGGATTTATTTATATATATATATATGTATTTCATCTACTTAATTCCATTCAATTCAATAAGGAAACGAAAACAGCGTTCATGCATACGTACGGCCTACCGTCTCCATGAATGGTGTATTTCATTCCATTTATCGATCTATAATGTATATTTATATTCTGAATATATATTATATATAAATCATGTTTTACATTCTGGAATTATTTAAATCAGGATATAAGTAATAATATCAAGAACAACAAGTCGAAACTCGTATGATAAATGAAACGATTTTTACCCAAAACAGTGCTTTAACATGGAATTTACAAAAGAATGGGTAGTATAAAGTCATAAGTGAACCATATATGATATCATAACAATGAATATGATTCTGTAATAATTCAATGAAATTATTTAAATCATTATATAGGAGGTTCGGAAACATACAAAGCATATCTAACATAAGGTAAAGGATAACTATTCCAATCTCGTTCTAATCCAAGATTGTTTATTCGTAAGTATTTACTGGGGTTATTTTTATCATCTAGGACCATGTTTTATAAAAAAAATTCATGTATTTTTAAAGTCCTTTTTACCCATTTTTGAAATTTACCACATGTTATGAAAGGAATCTTACTTTTGTTTACCACACGGAGAACTTTTTGACATTTCCGACGAAAGTACGAGAAGAATGTTATTTTTAACTTATACAGCGTGAATGAATTTTTACAGCTTCATAACGCCTCATTTTCATGAAGTTTACTCTACAATATTTTATGACTATTTTCAAAAAAATAATTTTCTTTTAAAATTGCATGGAATTTTGTGAAAAGAAAATGATTTTGAAGACAAAAGGTTATTTTCCTCAAGAATTCATTTCAAGTGTTTTATCCAAATCATTTTCCATCTAAGATGACATTATTTCATATGTGTATGTTTCAAGTATAATGTCTCTATGACAAACATGGTTTCACACTACTTATGATGAAATATCCATTTGTTTTATATGGATTATGTGATGATGGGATGATGTTTATGAAACCCATTTTATTCTTTGGGTTATGATGAATATTTTATGTTTATTGTGTGGCACAAGTAAGAATGATTTCATTATGAGATGGGTGGGACCTATATCTCCCTCCAATGCATTGGGTAAAGATTTATATCTTCTGAGATAGACATGGCTGGAACAATAAGTTAATACGGTTCAGTGATATAGGACTGCAACGAGGAGTGAACTCGATTCGGAAAGGGAATTTTTCAACTAAGATGATCTTGGAAGCAATGCCTTGGCTACTATGGAAATCATAACAGGTGCTGAATGGTTTCCACAATTACATGATATATTACCATGCTATTTTATCAAGATTGATGTTCCATTATGATACATGCCTTACGTACTTCCAAGATTTATGTCTTTGCTCCAGATTTTGATGTTTAAACATTATGTTCATGTTTTTAAGCTCAAATGTATGTGGTTTGTTTTATTTTCTCCATGTTTACCCTTACTGAGAATTTGAGCTCACCTTTTTGTATGTTTTCTTTTCCCCAGGATATAAATAAAGGTTTTAGGTAAGAAAAAAAAGGAAGATCTTTATGGGAGATGTTGAATATCTTTCACCAAGATTAGAAGATTATATTCCGAGTTTCCAAAGACACTAAACTATTATGGTCCTTTGGTGTCTGTTTTTGTTATGTATTAGATATTCCACGAAAGCGGCACAACCAACCAGCTCCGGCATACCCAGCCTCCATTCGGCCTACCATTCGGTGCCTCACCACTCATCCCCTACTCCATCTGGAAAATAGCACAAGGCAACCCCCACCCCCATGGCATTGCATTCCAATTTCCTGACATTCCCCTAAACACACCTTTCCCAACACTATCTATCTCACCACCAACACCTTTCTCATGACCAACTACTCTGGTTTGTGAATTTTCTTCATTTCATTTCATCTATGGTGTTTTTTCTAAAATATGGCCAACCTTAGTGGAATGATTTGTAATATGAAAGTTTTTATTATTGTTTTAGGTGTCTGATTAGTCCATATGGTGTTGTTATTCCTTCCGTTGAAGCAGTATCATGGTCACACACCATTAAATTAGGAGAATCCGCATTTTCTTTCCGATTACGTTCATTTAATTCTTATGATTTTTTTATTAAATCAATGATTTGATTCTCCCCTTCTCAATACATTTGGTTAATATTATATTTTTTTTCATGTTAATTGGTTTTTCTAAATATAGTTTTTTTGTATTTTCCTTGGTAATGATTTTATTTGGTTATGAAAAGTGTGTTTTTTGGATGTCAATTGTTGTATTGATAATGTTTTAAACATGACACGCACCATCATGATACTCCTTAGTAGTTTCTATTTGTGTTTCTAGTTTGATTAATTTATTTTATCTGTTTATGGAAAATTTTTTATAAATTATTTGGTTTGTTTATATAATTTCTATAAACTGTTTGGGTTCCTTATAAAATTATTTATGTATTTTTTGGACTGTTGATAAAAATTGTTTATAAATATTTTTTCTTCTTTAAAAAAGTGTCTATAAATTAGTTAGATTTTTTATATAATTTTTTATACATTTTTTGGTCTATTTGTATAATTTTTTATAAATTTTTTGTATGTTTTACTAGTTACATGTTTTTCAAAAATAGAGAAATATGGAAATATTCTTGAAATATGTATATTGGTTTGGTGTGTTTGGTTTGAAAAGGTTGTAAATTGGAAATTGTTTTAAAAATGACTTGAAAGGGGTTTTTAGGAATTTAATAGGATTGTTTTGTGTTATCTTAATGATGTGAATAGTTGGACTTTATTTAAAAGAAATTAGATTCCTTTTGGAATAATTTTGAAATGCCATCTTGGTTATTGTTGAGCAATTGGATGTTGGAACACCCAAGTGTGCAAAAGGATCACACTGGGATGTGTGCTGAAATGAATATGTAACCTTTAAAATAGTGTTTTCTTCAAAAAAAATTCTAAATGGTTTTTGAATCCATAATAAGGTTTGGTCCTTTGTGTGGATTTTATGAAAGGAATGAAAGGTAATCTCATAGGGTGTTCTTATTGGTCCGTTAGTGTGTGTTTAGATGAATATTAGGCTCATGGGGTCGTTTGTACTTTTCATAAGATTATGCATTTTTCTTTAACAATTGGAATTGGTTTTAATTTAAATGAATTGGAGAATTTGGACTCAAAGGCCCATTTGGTTCATCCAAATCATTGGTGATGTTTTGTTAACTTTTTGAATTGTTTATGTTTGGAATTTGTTGGTTAATGGTAGGAGTTTTAAATGTTTTTTGAAAATGGTTTTCATATGGACATTACGTGATGGACGAGTCGACACCTTGGATTATTTGAAAAATACATGTATTATATATATATATATGGAGTTCACCTCTGTAGGAGTGATATCCTTTTATTTGTTATCTTATAGGGCGTCCTTGTATTGGTAGGAAAGTGTGGGGACAACTGTTAAGATGAGTCACTCTTGTGAGGGCCTCCTGCTTATAGGGTATTACTACCAAAACAGTTACCTTGAAATCATTTAGTTAACTGAGTGATGATTTATTCCTAGACCCAATTAGTCAGGTTAGTAACCCATGGAGTTGTTGACAGTCCAAGAGGGATGTTCCAATAGTATGGAAAGGGTAAGGAAGACAGTTGGTTATTGACTAAGGGGTATCACCATACGCTGGCATGTGGTTTTGAACTGAGTACGTCTAGGAGTAATCTTGGTATGTTTAGGCTCAACCATGGTTATTATTTATATTAATTTCTTATTTTCTTCTATATTACTTTCTAGCATGTATTTCTCACTTGTTTCTTTTAGAAATGCCTTGTTTTCCTTGTTTTTCTTATGTTTACAAAATGGAAATTTGTATTAGAAATGGTATTGGGTGAACATTGTATTTTGAATTGGGTAAATGATTTTTAATTATTCAAATGTGAAAACCCAATTTTACAATTGTATTTGAAACTGGTGTTATTGGATATTTTTGGGATAGTAAGAGCATCTATTCAATGATTTATTCATGGAATCCCTACTGATAATATTAATTCTCACGCATATTTGATCATTTCAGTTGCAGTTTTCAATTACTCAGGTTATCCTGAACGATTTTCTAATTATTATAGAAATGTTGATCTTTGGTTAGTGACCTGGAAGGTCACATTGAGGTATGTGTGCTTTTATATTCTTTCCACTGCTTGTTTTTTATCATCATCATTTATTTATTTATTTTATCATTTTTTATTCAGAAAAATTATTCCAAAAAGTTATATTTTGATGCCCAACACTGGTTTCCATCCCTAGGAGATCAGGAATTCCATTCAGGCCTTGCTGTAGACTGATTCAAGTGACTGGTTCAGGGTTAATCTGGGTTGGTTAATGAAAAAATGGTATCAGAGGAGGCCCTTGTTATTTGGAGTGTCATGTTGATATATATTAGGGCAGTCAAGACTCGGGGTAGGTAAAATAAGGGATTCATGAAAACTTTCTTATTCTGAACCTAGATTCTCTAGGGGTAGTTCGTGAATTGAGTCCTTGTCTTGTTCTGGTTGGTTTTAGATTAAGGGATGATAATAGAGGCAAGCCTGTTTCATGATGTGATTTCGAATAGAGTAGTGACCAATTTGATATCCATTTTCCCAGTTAATATTTCTCTTAGTCTTACTACAAACCAAGGGCATGTGTCACTACCATGTCACTGAGTTAGGTGTAGAAACTAGTCCCTCTCTATAGTAGTTTGGGGTATGTTGTGTTTTTTCATGGATCTGGTTGGTGTAAGTGTGTTTTTAAATAGATTTTGCAAATTGTGATGCTTCCTTTTGAATGGTTTTGATTTTTCTAAAAAAAATTCAAAAGTAATTTTTTTTTGTCTTGACAATTTGGTAATTTTTTTGAAATTGGTGAATAAATGGAATGAATAGACACATATGTGCCAGTTCAGGGGTTATCATGGGTGTTTTTTTGAATGTAAAGGCTTGAACTACTTTTCTAAAGGTGTTTTATAAAAGGGATTTTTTTGGATATGTTTATATTTTTTTGGTTTTATGAGTTGTTTATTTCTGGATGATAGTAAATTCATATATGTTGCTTCAGCTTGATATTGGTTTTGGATCTATGTTTTATATATAGTTCAGAAAATTCCACCTAAATATTTCACCATGGTTTTTTATATATCAGGCCCAGTTTTTGGTCATTATCAGAAATTTATAGTCCTTTACAGTTATCAGGATCTATTAGAGGTATCAGAGTGGATTAAAGAGGTCGAGTGCTTCTTCAGTGTATTGGGAACTCTCAAAGCTATTAGAGTGTGTGCTGTTTTGGGTATGTTTGAAGGTCTAGATCTAGAAGAATGTGAGTTTTTTACCCCACCGTCAATAAATGTTTGGGTGATGTGGGATGTCATTAAATACATCTTCTTCTAATGGTTCATACCTAAAGAGGTGAATATGAAGAAAATGGAGGAACTCATGCATATTAAATAAGGTCAATAGACAGTGATGGAAAATGTTAATCATCTCATGGAACTTATGTCCTTTTATCTGGAGGTGGCATCACAGGATTTCATTAAGACTTATCTCTTCATCATGGGTCTTTGTCTAGAGATCAGGGGGATTTTCCTCCCATCAAAGAACCATTTTCTTTATAAGTCTGTGGATTAGGAATTCCTAGCTGATTCGGTCTACGGAGTATAGATGGTTAGCAATCCAACGTATCCAGTTTCTTATGATGGTTCCCCATCTGGCGAGTAGGGTGTACTAGAGGGACCTATTTCTAGAGAGTCCACTATAGTGGTATTGGATTCCAGTTTTTCAGAAAATTAAATGGTGTTCTATCATTGTGTACATTTAGGGAACATGAATTTATCATGTTTCATCCCTTTAAAGATGTGTTGTCGTTGCGGTTGTCTGATCATCTAGAGATGTTCGGGAGGAAGCGTCACCAAAAGAAGATGTTGTGACTATAGGATTCTAGTTCCTACCTGTGAGGTAGAAGATTCTTCAGCCATCAGGTCTTGGGATGAAGCTCGCACAGATTCAGGAGTTGTTGTGGGTGTGATTCCTTGGAATGGGTTTTGTGTTCCATGTTGGTAGTGGAACATTTAATGTATTTTCATTCATTTTTTTGATATTAAAGTTTATAAGTTGTTTTATGTTCATTTTTTCATTGTGATGTTTTTATGGACTCATTCTATTATAATCCTACCATTCATGTTTGTGTGGATGTGATTTTCTTAATATGTTTTTTACATAAAAGTCGGTATGTCCCTTCTGTGGGATGATCTCGCTTTAGCTATGTTGGTTTGGAGATGTAAGCGCCTATAGAAGAATCAATGTTTGAATTTATTCTTGGGTTCTCTTATTGGGTTATGTTATTCTTAGGGGGATTTTTTCGAGTATTTGGGGGTTTTGGTATGGGTAATTCATTCCAGGTTTCAAAGGAGGTGTTGTTCGCTAAAGATATAAATGTTAGTTTGGATCAGTTGGGAGTTCCCACATCAACCCCCCTTCTTGGGGTGGTATGTTTTGGTGAAATATTTATGTTCTAGTTGTGTTATGGAGGTGGGTAAAAAAATCTAATGTTCTTACATTTAATTGTGTTTTTGCTTCTTTCAGTTTCAATCGGGCATGGATTCATGTTCTGTCTATCGTTCAACTGAGTGACTTTCTAGGGGAGGAAAGTTTCTATTGTGGGGATAATTGTCACACCCCTAATTTTAAATTTATTTTTGTTTTATTATTTCAAGGTTATAGGTTCTCTCATCGAGGCTCAGGTTGAACATAGGATTCATATATTTTTAGGATAGTTATTTTTTGTGGGTTTTAGGCCAGTGCACGGCCACCACACGGATAGCGGTAACTGTGCGGTCAGCCCCAGTGACTGTACAATTACCCATATCATAAAAATAAATGAATTTTTTAAAAATTTTACCTTAGTAGTGATAATAATATTATTTTTGTTTATATAATAACATTATTAGTGTTGTTAAATTTTGGTAATAATATTATTCCTAAAGTGATATTAACATTATTATTTTTAATTTTTTTATTAATAATATTATTATTAATGAATTGATTTTTTTTTAACAATGTGATGATTATTATTATTATAATTAATAATAGAATTTTTTATTTTATTTTTGATATTATTATTATTATTATTGTATTATTATTATTGTTATAATAAAATGAAAAAAAGAAAGGTGGAAAACCTAGAGCTACTCGCAACCCCCATCCATAAACACAGAGCTTCCCCCTCCCTACCCTTCTCCTCTTGTGCATCCCCCCCCCCTCTTTGCACTTCTGACCTAACCACTCTGTCCCTCTCCCCGACCTCTCCCCTCCACACCCCAATCCTTTTCCCTCACCCATCTTTTCTCCAACTTTACCATTCCATTCCTCTAGCCAACTGACCCCCCCCCCCAGGTTCTCTCCTACCTCACAGGAGCTCTAGAGAACCCACTACACATGTCTCTAGTGGCCAGCAGTAGCAAGACCAACTAGCTTGGGCATTCTCAGCCTTCGTCCAGCTTACCCCTTGACACATCAACACTCTACCCCATCTCATTCTTGTAACTTTCACACGCCCCCCACCCTTGCACCCTCTTCCTCTGGTATAGCACACACTATCCTCGTCCTTGCTGATGACCACCTACTCTGGTTTGGGAAATTTTTTCTTTTCATTTCATCATTAGCATTTTTTGGAAATTTATCTAAACCCTAATGGTGCCATTTTTAATTCGCCTATTTTTTTATTGTTCTAGGTGTGTGATGGGTATTTAGGGGGTTGTTCTTCCTTGCAGTAATGTGTCATCACGGTCACACTCCATTTATGTAGGAAAATATACATTTTACTTTCTGTTTAAGTCCATTTAATTATTTAGTATTTTTAATTAAATCATTAATTTGCTTCTTATCCTTTCAATACATTTGTTTAATCGTCTATAGTGTTTTCAAGTTAATTGGTTTTGCTAAACATAGTATTGAAGTATTCTCCCTGGATAAGTTTTTACAAGGTTATAGAAACTATGTTCTTGGGATGTCAAATGTCGTATTGATAATGTTTCAAACAAGAAATTCACCTTTGTGATACTTTTGAATAGTTTATCTTGGTGTTTCTTGTTTGTGTAATATGTTTGATCTGTTTATGGAAATTATTATAAATTTATTGATTTGTTTATAAAATTTCTAGTTAAGAATTTGGGTTTCTTATAAAATTATTTATGAATTGTTTGGCTAGCTTAGAATTTTTTTAGAAACTGCTTTTCATGTTAATAATAGTTTTTATAAAATGGTTGGGTTGTTTATATAAATGTTTATAAATTGTTTGGTATCATTGTATAATTGTTGATAAATCGATTTGAATGTTTAACTAGTTATTTGTTTTTTAAAATTAGGGAATTTTGGAAATATTCTTGAAAAATATATTTTGGTTTGGTTTGTTTGGTTTGATAATGTTCTAACCTGGAAATTGTGTTAAAAATGATTTAAAAAGTGGTCTTATAGATTTAAGGGGATTTTTTTGTGTTCTTTTATTGATGTAAATGGTTTTTCTTGATTTCAAAGAAATTCAATGTTACATACCAGGTAAATAAAGAATAATAAATTTTAATATTTATTAATATTTACAAATTAAATATTAATTTTACTTTAAAGGGGTTTCTATGTTCGATATCGTACCTGAAACCCAACAAAGAGTTTCATTGAAATCTTACGTTGCACACTAGTAATAAAATAATATTATTTTAAATGGTAGTTAACACATAGCCGTTGTATTGGCGGGAATGGATAGAAATAACTAAAATATGATTATATATGTTTTTTAAATGTTTTTACATTTATCTAATAAAAGATAAAGGCTTAAAATACGGAAAGAATTCAATATTAGGCATATATACCCTAATTTTCACTAAAGGTTCACTTATCACCTTTTGATGGTGAACCGTCATTAAATATAGTTTTTTTAACTCTTATACATTTTATTGGACCAAATAAAACTCTTCTTTATAATCGGGACATCAAAATTTACTTTGTGTAAATTTTTGGTATTTTTCTGATAAAGTTCATTTTTTAATGAATAGTGTAAAATGTTGTATTTTAATTCAAAACCTCTTTTTAATCTAATTTATTTATATGATTAGATTATATTTTGAATTGGTTTTAAAGGGAAATTATAATATATTTTTACCATTAAATCCAGTAGTGGTCGTTGGAATTATTTTTACTTTGAAATCGGACTTAAACTAGTGTCAATCTTTTGATACTTATTGTTTCATAAAAACACGCTATTTGCTCTGACAGCGGGAATTAATTATTCAATTAATTAATGCAACTTATATGTTTTGAATTTTTTAAAATATAATTCATTTTTGAATTCGGAATATCAAATATATCTTTGGGTGAAGTTTTGGTATTTTTCTGAAAAACTTCAATTTTTGATGAATAGTGAAACCACTAAGTGGTACTTATAAAAACTGATTTTTCGTTTAAATGAAATTTTACCACCTCTGTGTTTTGAATTTGAAAAATCTGACATACATGGTTGTCATTAAGAAGTAAAATGTGGTTCAATGGGATTAAAATAATTTTTTTTGTGAATAGTAACTTTTAAGTTTTTAATCGCGATTAGAGGTAATTAGTGTAGTTTAAGGTAAAAATAATGTTTTAATAATATGGAATGACCTAGAAACATGTCCTACCCTTATTGGATATGTCATGGCTGACCAATAAAATCCATGGGTCAACTTGGAGACCCCATGGAGCCACTTTGGAAGGAAAATAACATTAATATCGTTTTATTTAATGTTAAAGTAACAATGTCACAAACATGAGTTGTTTTACTAAAACAATTTTTAAATGTGGTTATACAAGTCAGATATTTTACTATAAATATTAATTAGAAAGATAAAATTATTTCCGACATCATGATATTTTTTTTATAATTTTTAGACATTAAATTAATTAAATTATTTATCACACCATGATGATGCAGTGATTACCTCATTATTTAACGATTTAAATAAAATGAAAATATAATGTAAAATATAAGACCTAAACTTGTCAAAAACCTATTGTTTGGGTATATTTCGAACTCCTATCACCTTATCCTTGAATTATATCAATGTGGGACCTTTTAAATCCGAAATGCATTTTAAAATAAAGTAACATTTCTTTACTTTCCAAGAGTGCCTCTCCTCTCCTCTTATAAAAGGCCCCCACCTCTACCACCTTACCCACACTTCCAAAGCCTTTTTCTCGGTAAACCCCTGCCCATTTTGTCTCTAAAAATCCCTCTCTAACTCTTAGAAGCCTCACTTTGGGCAGAAGTCTTCTCAAGGAAGCTTTTGAGCTCAAATATAAGAGAGTTGCCCGATTTTAAGGTAATATCTTCACTTGTGTCCTTTTGTTTTATTTTGCTTCTCCAACCCCATAAACTCTTTTTATTCATTTCTTTTCTAAAAAATCTAGTATCTACAATATACAAGTATGTTGTTATAAAAAACTTTAGATCTAAACTTACACACACCTACATCTAATGGTTAAAGAACATATTGTTTCTGTGTATGGCGAATTTCTGCCTCACGAAACGATGATTGTTCAATATTCTTCCAACACCTTCGAAGGTGGCCATTAAGATGTCACTATATTTATATATGATATATAATATCTTTATGTATTCTTTAATATTAGGTATTTTTCATTTATGTCACACCTTCATGGCTTCCATTATGGGTATACGCGATATCTTCATTTTAGGAAGTGCGGACTACCGCCCCCTCGAAGTGATTTGATTCGTTAATGCCATATGTGGGACGTATAAAGGATGGATTTCAAGTTATTATATATGATTTATGTCACATATAAATGATGAATATAATTCTAGAATTAATATATACATACCTCTCATTTAGTTTTAATTCCATTAATATGAAAAAGAAATGAAAGTAGCATTCATGCGTACGTACGGCTTACCGTCTCCATGAACGGTGCATTTCATTTCTTACCTCTAAATGATTATGTAATATTATAAATACATGTATATTCTGGATATATATGATATATATGATATCCAAATCATGAATATCATTCTGTATATAATGAACCTTTGACCACACGAACAACATGTAATTGTAAGAAGTTCACTTTTGACTCGAGTACCAAATATCGATAAACGACCGTTATCAACTTAAATGACTACATAATGTTCATAAAATTGTAATAAGTGATATAAAAGGAATAATGAACTTGAAAAAGGTTCTTAATTAAGTAGAAATTAACTCATGTTTATTATTCAGGACGTTAAAGAATGATCAAGTCAAGTCGGACCCGAGGTAAGGGACTTCGTCTCAATCTCCTTTCATTGAGGCATATTTCGTTTTATACACAACTCTCTTTAATACGGTGTATAAACCCCTTTGACTTTTACGTTTATTCAAAATGAATATTTTTATACGAATCGTTTTACTAAATGACAAAAGGGAATGTTTTTGTCATACGTATGCGGCGACAACGACTTCTCCGCCGCCGTGAGTATTATTTGGTCTTTGGCTTCCTCAACAAGCTGTAATGTTTTTAAAATGAAATAAATACCGTATACCCTTTTATTTATTTTGGTATTGAAAATGGTTTTTATAATGGATTTTTTATGTCAATATATTTATGTGATATATTGTGATCAAAGTGTGGAAATTTTTTCTTTCCATTATATTTGTTTTATGTTTTATGATTTTATATTGGTACTTGGACATTTGATGGGTGGTTACGTGATAAACCGTATGACGGGTGGTGCCGTGAATACCAGGATGGTTGGTTACATTATAACCTCCAATGCATTGGGTATGGAAGTCAGCCTTAAGGCTATTCCATTAAGTGATGTGTGGAAGTCGACCGTATGGTTATTCCATTTAAGTATGTTTATGTCCCATGTTACCTTTATATGTTATGTGATCTTTATATGGGTTTTATGGTAATATTTTGGTTACAAAAGGGTAAGTAATGATCTTTTATTTAGTGAAGAGTTTTTACTACTTCATAAAGGTGAAAAGTATTAATTTGATAAAGTATACATGGTTTACTTGTTGTTTTTATAAACTAATAGTTTTCATTCTTTGTGTATCCCTTACTGAGCTTTTTATGCTCACCCCATGTTTTTTTGGAATGTTTTTCACAGGACTTAACGTGGAATAGGGTCAAGGATGGGATCAATGGAAATTCATGCTATATAAAACATGGAATTAGACATGTTTCTTTTTAAGAGTTCTTTATTCTATGGAAACTTAGTAGAAGTGTCTAATTTGTAATCTTTTGAGATGTAATAGTTATGTTCTAATTATCTAAAACTCTAAACCTGAAAAGATTCACAATGTGAATTATTCGTTTAATTCAATATTAAGTAAGGTTTAAGGTCGGGGCCTTATATTCAAGCCCTTGTGGTAATGGTTTTGCAATTAAATCTTAGTTGTTTTGGAGCCATTTTATTTTGTCACGCCCATGGGTGCACTAGGTGGACACATGGATGTGCCCTCAAATTAATATGGGACCATTAAAATAGCTTTTTATTAAAAACATGGTTTTCTATGTGGTTATTTTCCCCAAAAAATGTTTTGTCCTTTGTGTGTCTTTTATGAAAGGTTTGAAATGTAATCTCAAAGGGTGTGCCCATTTAGCATTTATTGTGTGTTTCGAAGAATGTTAGGCTCAAGGGGTTGTTTGGTTGTTTCATAAGGTTGTGCATTTTTTATTTAGATTTTAAAAGGTTTTAATAAAAATGAATTGGAGACTGTGGACTTAAATGACCATTTTTCTCTTCCAACTCATGGGTGAAGTTGTGTTATCTTTTAGAATGGATTGTTTTTGGATATTTTGTGTGCTTGGTCAGAGTTTAAAATGTTTTTAGAGAATAGTTTCGATATGGAGATGACGTGACAGACGGGTTGGAACCATGAATGATATGTAAAATACATGTATGTTATATATATATATATATATATATATATATATCTAGTAGTAACCTCCATTGGTGGAATATTCCTTTATAATTTATTGTATAGGGTGACCATGTTTGGGTTAGGAAAGTGTGTTGACATTAGGTAAGATGTGTCATGCATGTGAGGGCCTCCTACCTACATACTATTACTACCACTACGAGTTCCTGTGCATCTTATAGTAGATTGTGTGATGGTTTCTTTCTATACCTGATTAGTTGGGTTAGTACCCCTGGTGTTTTAGATAGACCATGAGGTATGTGCCACTGGTGGGGCTAGGTTAGGGTAGTTACTCGGTTATTGACTTCGGGACTTCACCATACGCCAAAAGGTGTTTCTGAATTGAGTATGTCCAGGGTTCATCTTGGGATTTTTAGTCTCACCCGTTGTTGTTATTTATATTTCTTTCTTATTTTCTTCTGTATCAGTTTCCATCATTTACTGCTCACCTGTTTTATTTAGCACTGTTATTTTTTCCTTGTTTGGCATCTATTTTCAAAATAGTAATTTGTTTTAGAAATTCTATGTCGTGTAAATTGTGTTTTGAAATGGGTATACGATGTTGAATTATTAAATTTTTAAAAACCTTCTTTTAAAATTTTATTACAAACTTGTGTTAGTGGATTTTTTTGTGAATAAAAGATATTGGATTTAGTGATTTATTCTTTGCATCACTATTGAGCATTTTAATTCTCACAACTATTTTATCATTTCAGTTTTTTGTTCCCTTTACATAGGTTCTCCTTTCTTATATTCTCATTATTGGAATAAGGTTGATATTTGGTTGGGTGGTGACATGGAAGGTCACATGGAGGTATGATCAATTTTATTTTCTTTCCACTATTAGTTTTTAATTTCATAATCATTCTTTATTTATTTGGTAATCTTTTTTAGGGGCCTAATCATTCCAAACAGTTAACTTTTGATTCCCAATAGTTGTTGTCAACCTGGGGGATCGGGAATTCCCTAAGGGCCTTACCGTAGACCAGATCAGATGACCGGTTCGGGGTCAACCGATTTTGGTTCGTCACGGTCTTCATTTAAAATAATAAACTAAACAATATAATATTCAAAAACACCCCTCTCCCCACCTTATAAATACCACCATTCACAACCCCATATTCCCAAACCATCTATGCCTTGGATCATTTCAAGTATCTACTCAAATCCCTAATAAATCATATCCCCCACATCTATGTACAACCAGTATCGAAAAAAATACAACACTATGATTCAATAATTATTTTTTAGGGAGATGAATTTGAATAGTTAATATTCTCAAAATACATCCTCTTAATTATTTTCTTTTTATCTCTTCTAATCATGTCTTCATACAACATTGAATAATTACTATAGATTTATACATATACTATAATTTTATAGATGTACTATAATATTAATCATCCATCCTATTATATTATAAACACATTATAACAAATGAATCCTTTGTCCATATTATGTAGGTTTTGCATCTTCGTTGACAATGAGTCTTAATTTTCTATTACATCCTTGAAGCAAGGTAAAAAAATATTATTTGGATTAAATATGAAGATAATATGTATATTTGAACATATAACATGTTCTAGAATAAATATATAAACATAACATTAAATAAAATGAACATAGTTCATGATTGTATGTAAAACTTCCTAATTGAATTGATCATCCGATGTAAATATTTTTACTAATTGAATATTCCCTATGTCAGAACATGAAGTGGTATTTTTGAAAAATGAAATTAATATAATTATATTAATAAAATTTTATTTCACTTTTTATTCCCATTTTAGATGAACTTCACAAATTATCCACAAGTGATTTAACATTGGAACAATGAAACAGATGCCCTCTCAAAAGAGAAATTAATCATTATATGTAACATCCTGGGATTTCAATAACTTAAAAAATGTTAATATTATATTGAATTCTATGGTTTTTAGGAAATACGACTTCTTAATTAAGTCACAAATTATTCATGTGTGGTCGGGGCTTGTTTGCAGCCTGGAACCCCGTCTAGTAGAAGGAACAGCCATCCCACACAATTAATAGAAACCATGCAGCCCATTCTACATGATTCCTCATTACCATGTGGGGTATTCATTGTGCATAAGTGGTAATAATTGTTTTCCCAAACAATGTTATGCAGTCTTCATTCCTATATGGAGGCCCTTTAATTTTTAGTAGGTGAAAAACACATGTGTTGTGCATGGTTTCCCAAACTATGTGCATGAACTATGTGGGTATCCACCTTAGGAAATGCATTCCACATGGTTGGTGAACTGATAGTCCAATAATGAAAAAAACTGTGTGACCCATTTAAAGTAGGGTAAATTTACTATTTCAAATAAATTTATTATAACCTATATACATTTCGTATTTCTTCAACTTATAAATAGTTGCACCTCCCATCTCCCATTTAGACCCCCTCCTTTGAAAATTTACTAGGTTCATTGATAATATTTACATCCAAACATTGATTAGCGATCTATTCATCTCAATGGATTTACAATAGAAATTTCATCTATCCATACGTTCATATATCCACACTTCTTACTTTTGATGAATCTAGTTAGTGTGAACTCTTATGATGAATTTACATGTAATTCGTCAGTTATTCCATTTTTTCGACCTATTCAAAACTATAGACTGATATTGGATAAAGAATATAATACAGACCTAAGGTGGGTGGTCTATGAATTTCATATATAGCCTTTTCATTTATAAATTTCCACCATTTTATCCTATGTGGTTCCAGAAGTAAATGCTTCTAGAAATAAACTTCCTTAATTATAATTGTTTATTATGTGTTTTAATGCCTTAATTACACATTTCCTTCATATCGTTGAAGGTTGGGACCTCAATGTCATCCACCCAGGTAGGTGGAATACCATTTAATGAATTTTTTTCTCATTGTTCAGATTATGTGACATGTCGTTCATGAGTGATTTAGCATGGTCTTGTTACAGTCAAGGTTCCAACTTTATTAAATGAATATTGTAATATATATAACTTGGGATAATTAATTATAATTGATTTTTTTGAAAATGTTTGAATTTCTTCGACCCCTTTTCATATTTAAGGAAAGGTACACAACGAACCTATTAAATGTTTATAAATTAAATTGGTAAATGGTTTTATATCCTTTAATTACCTTGTCATGTTTACTGAATTATATGGGATGATCCCTATAAATTATAAAATGGGAATGAATATTACATGTATAATGATTATATATGATATAAATGAAATTAGAATAAGGTTAGTACTTGTTTTCTAAATATTTCCTCTTTAAGTAAATTTTTATACTTGATCCATACTTAGATTCCCAAGAGAAAGAATTAAGCGCACAACAGATGCCACTCCGATTCATTTTGTTTACTGTTGTTGGATATACCCTCCACGAAATATATTATTTGTATTAATACATTAATACCTAAACTTTTTTCAAACAATTCACGTGAAATTTTTCCCGAATATTAGAATGACTTAGATAAACTCCATGGACTAAACTTGACGTATGGAGACACATGGATCCATGGATTGACCCCATTGGGACCAGTCATTATTAGTCCAAGATTACCATGGGTAACCCCCACAGACACGATTATAATCATTTATAGGGTGGTTACATGGGGTTTTCCCCTTGTATTATAATAATTCCTCATTTATTTCTCTATTTCATGTGATATTACTATGAGGTGACTTGACCCATGAAGTCAAGGAATCTTGGGATACAAATTGGAAACTCTATTATTATTATCCCTTTTAGAGCACTACTGATACATTTAAATATTTGGTACCATTATTATAAACTGAATATAAATCAATAAATTAAATTATATCATATTCTAAGACATTACTGGCTAAGGATAGATCATTAATAAGTAATTTATTTATACATTGCTTTTGTTTTCAGCATCTCCTCGCCATTTCAATTTTCCTACAGATACCGGATTTGTATATACTATATTTGTTGTGGATTACTTAAATATATCTCACACGTTGTCTAGGTTGTTTTTGGTACCCATGAAGATTATATTATCACAAGTGTGTACAAGGGTAAGAATTTCTCTTTAGAATGTTCACTATCTTGCTTTAGGTTGGGAGTTTGGTTGCAGATGACAGATCCATATATTGGGTTGTTTGGATAGTTTTTCCATGTTTTTTATTCATTTTTATAGCCTAAAAATCACTATCTTCCAAATTTTATTTATTCATGATTTAATTTTTATATATAAATATCTTCCTCATTTTCTATATTACACATTTCTAACTCCTATTTTTATTATTCCTTACTGTGAGTATTGAAAAATCGTTGTACATTCGTCGCTTCAATGTAGAATAGTTAAGAATCAAGTGTCCCTCGAGCTCAAGATGGATGGAAAGAGGTGCATAGAAATAGAAAAGACAAGTTTAATCCTACTGATCCTCCATAGATCCCTATGAAATGGAATGAGGTATGGGTAAAGAAAACTACATTGCTGGGTGAGAGCTCAAAGAATACCTGGGAAGATTTGGTAGAGGAGGAGGAAAACCTGGATGCAGATCATGACATACTTGAGGATATTGAGAATCTTGTATTGGATTCTTGCAAGCATTGTAGGATGGATTCAGATGATGTTGCAGACTATGATCAGGCTTTGATTCAAGTTCTGGTGGTTGAACCCAATAGAGTTTGCCAGAACTGTGTTTCTGTGACTCCATATAAGGAGCAAGATTCCCCTGAAGGTACAGGTGACAATTAAAAGAGTGATGCTGGTCTTCTTCACAGAGTAGAGGATTCCTTGAAAACACCAATGGGGATCCCAAGTACTAATAATTGGCCTCTGTTAATTCCATAACAAGCCAACTCCCAGGTTATGACCTCACCTGCTTTGTCTGGTAAATTCTTTAAATCTTTCTTGGCTAGCCTGAAGGAAACATGAAGTGATGTTCAAATTATGGCTCTACCTCATGATAATAAATCAGAGGAATTTATAAACTCACCAACCCACCCTAAATAGCCCACTTCTATTGGCAGGCCCCCAAATGGGGTCTCAGAATAAGCTCTCGAAGTTCTTGTCCCTAATTCACAGCCTGTGGACATTGCTCCCCAGAATCTAGTGACCTCTTTGGCTTAGAGACAGACCACTCCTATATCCTATGTTACTAAATAAACAAATTTTTCTTTTATGATTAAGCTGGATATGAATTCCAGTCAACCTTCTTCTCAAAATCCTAGAAGATCAAAAAGGAATAAGGGCTTGGGGTGACCTAAGAATGAAAATGGGGGCTCTTTCCCCAGCAACAGGTTTTAATGGATTACCTTTTTTGGAACTGTAAGTGCATTGTAGGCCCTAACACTTTTTCTTTCCTTAAGAGTTTTATTTTAACCCATAAAACTAAAACTTTTTTGCTTTATCTGATCCCAAAATTAATTATTCTTTGAGTTTTATACACCTTTTCTCTTTTGGTTATACATTTTTAGGTTCTTGTAAAACATGGTTGTCTGTTGAATCTCTCTAGTTTTTTTTACCATGAATATTTGCAGAATGTAATCATTTTCCACCCTTAGGAACAAATGATCACTTTTGATTTTTATTATAATGAAAAAAATAATTTTTGTTCAATTATTTATTCTTGGAAAAGATATTAAGACCACAGGACCCTTTAGAAAGAACTCTGGGATTCATCCAACATCATTCATGATTCTTGGATTGTGCTAGGAGATTTCAATGCTATTCTCTATTCAAGAAAAAATATTGTCCCTTATTTATCTTCCATCTATTTGAGGGAATATAGAGCCTCTATTGAGGACTGCAACCTTTTAGAGATTAATCTCATTGGTTCCCATTATATTTGGTATCGAAGGCACTATAATAGGATAGTTTCTATCAAATTGGATAGAGATCTAGCTAACGTTCAGGCCCTAGATTACTAGGACAACATATCCAGTATTACCTTACCAAAAATCAATTCAGTCCGTTATCCCATTTTAGTCAGTCTCACCTCTAAAAAGCCAAAAGAATATCCCCCCTTCAAATTCAACAATCCATGGTCATCTGACTTTGATTGTTCTCTTTCTATCAAATATAGTTGGGAGTTTATGAACCATCAAAAAGATGCGTTTTCCAGAATTTTAAAAATAAAGAAACTTAAAAAATTTCTTAAGGCTTGGTGTAGTTCTAAATCTAAACATATGGACAAATATACAATTGATCTTGAGAATGAGCTCACCCACATTCAAGACAATAACACTTGCTCTGATTTATTGTTGGATCCACATGCTGAAATCAACATCTCTATGAAATTGAATAAGCTTCTTTTTATTAAGTATAACATTAGAATGAAATTATTCAAGTCCAAATGGCTTTCAGATGGTGATCGCAATACTATGTTTTATTATTCTCTTCAAAGAATAAGAAGAGCCTCTCGACATCTTTCCTTCTTATGGGATAATGACACCCTCCTGAACTCAGAGGAGGCCATTTCTAATCACATGGTCTCTTATATTGAAAATACTTTTAATGGATCTCCCATAAAAAAGAACCTTCTGCCTGAGGTTATCCCAACATGGTGATAGAGGAAGTCAACCTTTCTCTCCTTAGCATTCCTCTTGATCACTAAATCAAGGACACCATCTTTAGTCTGAATCTTGATAGTGCCCCGGGACCTGATGGGTTCAATAATGGCTTTTTTCAACTTCACGGGGATACTATTCATGTGGATGTTTGTAAAATGGTCAAATTATTTTTTTGCTAATGGATTTCTCCCTCAGGGTATTAACTCTCAATTAATTGTACTAATTCCCAAAGTGGTCAATGCCTCTAGAATTCATCTTTTCTATCCCATTGATCTTATAAAAACCATTTATAAAATTATCTCTAAGATTCTTGCTAAAATAATTTCTTATCATTGTCAAAAAAAATTCCGAGAATCAATTTGGGTTTATCAAAGGCACGTTTATTCAAGATTTCATTTTCCTTGCTTCTGAATGCACGAACACTCTGAACAAAATGAACAGAGGAGGTAATGTTGCCATTAATATTGATATTCTTAAGGCCTTTGAGACCATTGAATGGAACATTATTTTCAATGTTCTACATTCTTCTTGCCTTAATAATGTTTTTATCAGCAGGATTCATACTTTTTTTGACTGGGCTTATATCTCCATCCTTGTTAATGGATCCCCTAATTGTTATTTTAAATGATCAAAAGTGGTCATACAAGGTGATACTTTATCCACCATTACCTTTTCCATAACTGAAGATTATCTTAGTACACTTATCACTAATCTTGTTTCTCAAAATAAACTTCATCCCATTCGTGAAGCTAGAAATCTTGATGTTCCTACTCATCATTTTTATGTTGACGATATCATTTTATTTCTTCGAGGAGATAAAAGAAATATCCTAAGTCTTAAAAATGTCTTAGCTCACTATAAAGACCTCTTGGGTCAATCAATCAGCTGGAATAAATCATTTATTTTCTTTAGTAAAAATTTCTCTCCCTACAGAAAAAATGACATCATCAATAGTCAAGATATTAAGGAAGGATCCTTCCCCTTCACCTATCTTGGGGTGCCTATTTTTTGGGGTCGGCCTAAATCCACATTATTCTCCCCAATTTTTGATCAGGTGGTTAGTCAACAGTATGCCTGGAAGGGTAAATCTTTCTCCATGGCTGGCAAGATTTTCTTAGTAAAATCCACCATAGTGTCCAAATTGGTTTACTCACTGATGATCTAAAAATGGCTTGCTCGTATCCTCAAGAAAATTAATGTTTTAATTAATATATTTTTAAACTAGAAGCATTATTGAAAGAAAACATGTTACCATTCCCTAGTCTAAAGGCTAAAAACCCTTAGAAAACGGTGGTATTGGTATAAAAAACATTTGGATTTTTAATAACGCTCTTCAAGCTAAGATTACATGGAGACTGGTCAACAACAATTCGGACTCAACTTCTTTCCATAGAGAAAGATTCCTTCACAAGCTCAAAAAAGGTAATTGGAACTATATCCAATATTCTATATGGCCTTCTATTAAATAGTCCTTTACAAATATTATGGTTAATTCTAGATCGACGGTTAGTGCTGGTTCTTCTTTAAATTTTTGGTTGGAAAATTGGGTTGGTACCCCGCTTATATCGATGTTACCCCCTAACTCCTCTCTGGTCAACACCAATTGTACTTTAAGGGATGTCATCCAATCTGGTCGCATTATCTTTCCTAAAAACATCATGAGTATTGTTGATAATTACTCTTTCTCTAATGTTGATGATTTTCTTACTTGGTAACCAGCTCATACTGGGGTCCTTGATTCAAAAAGTAATTACAATCATAATTTCTCTACTCCAGATATCAACTTTTATTGGTTAAAATATTTTTCAAAGCTCTAGATTAAACCTTCAAGGTTCAATATTATTTGGTGTATTTCTCATAACCGTGTTCCCACTAAGATTTGTTTTCAATATTTTGGAATCAAACTTTGTTCTCATTGTCATTTTTTTTTCAACCCAGGGAAGATCCTAATCATTTATTTTTATCTTGTGCTACAGCCTCTGCTCTCTAGAATTTCATTATTGACTTGTCTGACTACAGATGGTTACAGTCTAACTCTATTTCTGGCCAATTAATTCATCATGTGGAGCTTGAATCTTTGCAACAAATCAAGAATCCATTTTTAGCAGCAGTTGATGAGCTACTTCACATTATCTGGTATTATTGAAATGCCATTATCCTTAACAAAGACTCATTTAGTCTTCATGAAGGTCATATGAGAATTCTAATTGCTATATCTGATGCTGCTTCAATCCAAAAAGCATTTTCAAACAATTTTGTTGGTGATTTTGAGATCCTTCATAAACTCAAGGTTGATGGTCTATATAGACAACCGAGCTGCACTTTTGAGGTTTTCTGGCAACCTCCGCTTCCAGGATGTATTAAAGTTAACATCGATGGAGCCTCAAAAGGAAACCCTGGACCTATTGGTTACAATGATATCATCATAGACTCCCTTGGGAAGTTCCTAGGATGTTTCTTTAGCAGTTGTGGCATGGCCTTCTCCTTGGAGGAAGAAATGATGGTTGTGATTTATGCCATGGACTACATCAAACAAAAAGGATGGAATAACATCTGGATTGAAATTGAATCAACTACAATTGTCCAGGAACTTTGGAATGGCATTGTTCATCTTTCTTGGCCACTCACTACCCTTTGGATGAGATGCCTCTCTTTGATTCTGGAGGTCAACTACATTACTACTAATGCCTTTTGTGAAGCGAACATGGTGGTTGATGGCCTTTTCAATATGGGAATCAACTAGAACATCACTTGGATGGATGATTTTCCAGTTGATCTTCTCCCTTATTATGAAATGGATTGTAATATGATTCCTTCCTTTATAATTATGTAGTTACTGGTTTATTTATTAATAAAGTTCTTCTCAGTCTTTGACCAAGGCATCACCCCCAAAAAAACGTTATATCACTACTGTGGTACACTATGAATAGATGGTATAGTCTCTTATCTATCACACCCTAGGACCGTGATTCTAGTCAAAAGCCTCCAGCACATGGGGAGGTGTACTTGAGGTCATCTGGATGACTTGTTCCAGTTACTATGGAGTGAATGGGGTCCAAGAAATCAAAAAGTTTTAGGAGGGGAGTTTCTTATATCTTTTATTTTGGTTTTGTAAATTTTTAAAGGATATTAGGAATGTATTGGAATATGGTCATAATATCCTCCTTGGAGTAGCTTACCTATGATCGAGTTTAAAAATATGTTTCCTATGAAAATAGAGCGTAACTAGATCATCATGGACTGTGAAGTGAAATAACCCGGGTTTCAAGCCTTTTATTGGATGATTAGCTAATGGGTGTTGTTTATTTTTCTCATATGGTAGATCATTTATGGGATGTATTTCATGGTGATTTTTATAGATTGCCTCTTGAGAGGGAGGTATAGTTATGATCATGATTTTTCTAGGAGTTTCTCAAGTATCTATTCCTCCATCCATGATGGAACCTTCTGAGATTTAGTAACTCAAGGGATCATTGTAGGATTTTGAATATATTGGTTTTATATTTCCCATCACTTGATCTTGGGGTTTACTAGTGCTTTTCTCCAAGAAGGAATATGATACCCTTAGGCTATGAAGGAATTACTGATGTTTAAACTAGTGTAAGGTGAGGAACCTATATCCATTTCCTTTGCTAGATGATCTCATTGATCTCCTATAAGGAGCATGTTAGTTCTCATCAATCGATCTATGATATGGCTATCATAAGGGGTGAGTTAGGACATTGCATATATGATATATAACTTTTTGTAATCATAATGGTTTAAATGTGTTTTTTGTTATGCTATTCTATATTATTAAAATGCATTCTCTTTTTATCTCCATGGTGAAAAGGGATTTTCACCCCTATCAAGATTCATGTATCATTGTTTTTGGGGTTGAAATCATTGTGTGTTATCATACTCAAATCGACCGTGCCAAACTACATGAGATAATTTTGAATAAAATTTGATAGAATAATTTATATTCTTTGAAATGAAGTGTAACTTATAGATCGATAAGGTTCACTTCATGGGTCATATTATCTCAGAATTAGAAGTATCAGTGCACCTTGAAAAGGAGAGTATTATTCTTTTCTTGGAGTATCCCAATAATTATTTCGATAACATAGTTTCATGGGCCCAACTAGATATTATATTTATTTCATATGGGATTTACCATTCCTTTTTTCACCTCATTCTAGTCAAACTACGATGGTGTTGTTGTACCCCACACTCTTTGATTTTCATGATCACAATCACTTTCATATGTGTTTAACCTTGTTTTTAAGTGTTGTTAATGATAGGCAAAAGATTGCCAAAGGATTGGCCCAAGAATGGACAAGAAATGGACTGAAATTCAGTCCACCGGCCAACCGGTGTGATAGCACCGGCCAGCCGGTGGAACTGGCAGAGGGATTGCCCACTGCCAGGTTCCACCGGTCGACCGGTGGCTCTGTCACCGGTCGACCTGTGGCACCCAGCCCAAATAGTGTTTGCTACTGTCTTGCCACCGGCCAGCCGGTGGCTCCTCCACCGGTCGACCGGTAGAGCCTGGATCAAGACTCTTCTTCTCTACCAAGGCACCGGCCAGCCGGTGGGCTTGTACCGGTCAGCCGGTGGCCTCTGGACAAGAATCCTATGCCTTTTTGCACACACCGGCCAGCCGGTGGGGCTGTACCGGCCAGCCGGTAGCCCAGTCAAACTAGCCGTTGGCTTTGACCAGTCAACCTTCTTTTGGCCTCCAACGGCTCCGAGGACTTCTCCAACGGCTCCGAAGGCCCCCAATGGGTTCCATGCCTATAAATAAAGGCCAAGGAAGCCCCGGAACCCAATCGGATCATATACCAAGCGCCCGGACATATTGTTGCACATTTGGCGAACCTCCGGCGCTCCACCTTCAAGGATCCTCAAGTGCTCCAATCCAATTCCCAATCCAAGGAGCACCTCAAGAAGCTTGGGAGAGCACGCTACATCAACTCCATCATACCTTGGCGCCCAAGTCTTCCTCAATTACGGTTTTTATAGTTTTATTTATTTTGAGCTTCATTTTGGGTTTGTGCCTACAAACCCCAAAATCTTTTCTCATCTCCCTTTCTTTGGGTTCTCACACCACCTCTAAGGTGTGAAGAGGTTTCTTCAAGCCTTTCCTTTTAAAAGGCTTGTGTTTCGGTGAAGGCTAGCTCACCGAAACACAAGCCTTTTAAAAGGAAAGGCTTGAAGAAACCTCTTCACACCTTAGTGGTGAGAAATCTCTTGATTGATTGGGGGAGAATCATTTCTCTCATGCTTAGTATTTATTTTCAATTTATCATTTAAAGCATGCCTTTCATTTAAGTTTTTACATTGCTTAGATAAGTGATTGTGATCATCAAAATAGGGGGAGATTGTTGTACCCCACACTCTTTGATTTTCATGATCACAATCACTTTCATATGTGTTTAACCTTGTTTTTAAGTGTTGTGAATGATAGGCAAAAGATTGCCAAAGGATTGGCCCAAGAATGGACAAGAAATGGACTGAAATTCAGTCCACCGGCCAACCGGTGTGATAGCACCGGCCAGCCGGTGGAACTGGCAGAGGGATTGCCCACTGCCAGGTTCCACCGGTCGACCGGTGGCTCTGTCACCGGTCGACCTGTGGCACCCAGCCCAAATAGTGTTTGCTACTGTCTTGCCACCGGCCAGCCGGTGGCTCCTCCACCGGTCGACCGGTAGAGCCTAGATCAAGACTCTTCTTCTCTACCAAGGCACCGGCCAGCCGGTGGGCTTGTACCGGTCAGCCGGTGGCCTCTGGACAAGAATCCTATGCCTTTTTGCACACACCGGCCAGCCGGTGGGGCTGTACCGGCCAGCCGGTAGCCCAGTCAAACTAGCCGTTGGCTTTGACCAGTCAACCTTCTTTTGGCCTCCAACGGCTCCGAGGACTTCTCCAACGGCTCCGAAGGCCCCCAATGGGTTCCATGCCTATAAATAAAGGCCAAGGAAGCCCCGGAACCCAATCAGATCATATACCAAGCGCCCGGACATATTGTTGCACATTTGGCGAACCTCCAGCGCTCCACCTTCAAGGATCCTCAAGTGCTCCAATCCAATTCCCAATCCAAGGAGCACCTCAAGAAGCTTGGGAGAGCACGCTACATCAACTCCATCATACCTTGGCGCCCAAGTCTTCCTCAATTACGGTTTTTATAGTTTTATTTATTTTGAGCTTCATTTTGGGTTTGTGCCTACAAACCCCAAAATCTTTTCTCATCTCCCTTTCTTTGGGTTCTCACACCACCACTAAGGTGTGAAGAGGTTTCTTCAAGCCTTTCCTTTTAAAAGGCTTGTGTTTCGGTGAGCTAGCCTTCACCCGTTAAAAAGGCTAGTGGGTTCTTGCTAAACCATCAAAAGCAAGTGGGTTCTTGCTAAACCACAAAAAGCAAGCTGTAATAGGTCCTAGTGCTACCTCAAAGCCTAGTGGGTTTCTTGCTAAAACCATTGAAAAGCAAGCGGTAGGAATCTCTCAACGGTTGAGTTGGGAGCGGAGACGTAGGCCGGGTTTTGGCCGAACTCCGTTATCAATTTTGTGTGTCTTGCCTCTTTATTTCCGCTGCATTTCAACTTTGATTTTTTATTTGTTAATCAATTTTTTAAAAGGCAATTCACCCCCCCTCTTGCCATCATCTCCCCGTTTTTCCGACCCAACAGGTGTAATGTTCTTGTGATCTGAAGAGTGTAAGAAGGCTTTTGAGGAACTAATACGGAGGATTAGTTTAGCATCGATTCTGATTCTACCAGATCCTGAAAGAGGTTGTACAATTCTCTATAATGAATCATTTATTAGGTTGGGAGTATTATTGATGATAGATGATTGATTCATTCCACACATGTCTTTTGAATTGAGGCATATCACTCATAATCACCTGGCAGAAGACCTCGATTGTGCAGGCATTGATCATGTCTTGATCTATGGGAGGAATTATCTTACTGGTGAAAATTTTATGGTCTATACAGACCATAATATCCTCAAATATATCTTTAAACATCATTAATAGAATCTTACATTGAAAAAATAGGCCGAATACCTTCAATCGTTTGACATTTTTTGTTTTAGATGCTTTCAATAGGGCATGACCAACATCGGGTTGAAAAACACTTATTTGCCCCACATTCTATTTCAATGCATTCTCTCCGTACAAAGGTGGGAAGAATTCATTATGTTCACCTGTGATGTCTAATCCATGATTTACATAGGATTATGGGATATCAGATCCTCCATCCAGGTATTCTTCCTTGGAACTCATCACCAAGCCTGAGTCTCCCTCATTAATTTAAGATATTCAATCCTAATGTCATATCTTTTTAGATGAAGATTAATTAAGCTTCTTTATTCTAGTCATTCCATGGGGCATTGATAGGGTAAAAACCATCTGTCTGGAGAGTAGTCACATTGGGTACCACTGGCACGTTTGGACGCTAGGAACATTGGTCACATGCGCTCATCTTCAATGAAGGAAAAGTCAAGGAGGCACATATTGGGGGTGGAACCCAAGGTATCCCTAATCAATAAAGAGTTATATGGTTCTAAAGGAATATTTTATAAGGATTTCACCTCATATATACCATTTTGTAATGAGTTAGCTAACTTCGTAGGCATTTACATTCCATGTCTTTAACCCTAGGCATCACATGCTAGCATGGGGTAGCATCCTAAGACAAGTTGTGAGTTTAACGACCCACAGAGGCAGAATATGGATAATCATAACACCCCGAAGAGGAGAATCAAGGAGATATATCTATAGGAGGGAACAACTGAAAGGTTTACCAATGTCACACCCTGACCACAGACACCTATTATTTCATTATTTTCTCAGTCCTGTGTCTTTTGGATAGAGTTGGGTTTGGGTTTGGGTTTGAAATTTTTGAATCTTTGATGTTTTTGGTGGGTCTTGGGCCGGTGTGTGGTCACCATATCATTAGCGGTGCCCGTGTGTTCAGTCTTGGTAAATTTGCAATTGCCTGATACATAAAATAACTAAATTTTATAAATGTTTAAACAACCATGATTATATTATTTTTGCAGATAATAATTATAATATAATAATTAAATTGATATTAATATCGTCCTTATATAATTTCAATTAGTAATATTTTTATTAAATATTCATTAATATTATTATTACTACTACTACTAAAATTTATTATTAATATTATTACTCTTTGAAATAAGATAATGTAAGAATGAAATATATTATTATTATTTTGGGTTTGGTTTTAGTTTATTTGTTTATTATTTTTATTATTATTGCTTTTATTATTCTCATTTTTTTATTTTTTTTATTTAATTTCCATTTCCCCCTAACCCCAGCTGCCTCCCCCTTCTCTCCTCTCTCTCACGCGGCTACCCCCTCCCCTCCTGCTTCTCCCCATGTCGTGCCGCACCTGCAGCGCCCCTGCCCTCCTCCAACACCACCAACTGCTGCCACCCTCCCTCCATTGCTGGTTTCTAGGCGCGACGACCTCCCTTACTCCCTCATCCCATACCCGTGACACACCTCTATCCCACTTGGCTTGTGACACACCAACCCAGCCCATCCCATCCGTGCTCCCTTCCCAGCCGCACCTCCCGGCGGTGACCCCGCCAAGCTCAGGTGGCCCGGATCCCCCCTTGACACGATGATGTTCCCTTGTTCCGATGCCCCAGAGCTATGCCATTGCTCCGGCCAGAAAATTTAGCCACCCTCCTACCCACATAGTTTTCGGTGACCACATATCCCGATGGCGGCCCAAACCCCCTCCTGTTCGAACAACACCGCACGACTCCCCCCGGCTTTCTTCCATTCCACCTTGCGCAGCGTGCGACCGACCAACCCGATCCTCATCCCAAACTCTATTTCGGTGCAGCCCGAACCCTATTATGCAGCGCCTCCACCCTGCTCCGGCACGTCTGTGGTTCCCCTTGCAATCAAAACATGATTTTTATCTCATTCCAATTTTTGCATTTTCTTCAGTTTAAGTATACATCAACATCTTTGTTCGTGTTTCATGATTTTTGCACAATGTTTGGATTATGTGTTTGACGTATCGAGACTCATTGGTCCATGGTCTAGTATCTTCCGCCAAAGGCAAGGAGGATGGACTCAATTCACTATGCCGTCATTGTTTTAGGTAAGGTTAATGAGCCTTTATGTTTGTTTCATGCCTTCCAATTTAGGGTTTTTGTTTTATGCGAGCCCCTGGTACCTTTTTGGTCTTGTGTTGGTCCTTGTCGCGCTGTAATTTCGGTTTTAGAAATTGTTGCAGGGTGTTGAGATCAATTCCAGGTGCGCGCACACTTTTTTCCCAGGTATGAATATATATATATATATATTCTCTCATGGAACAGGGAACACGTTCTTCGATTTAATGATATATATATGGATGTATGTGCATGCGAGGGGGTTGTTGCTTGAGTTAGAGAGCTTTGGCTTGGCCATTCTTTGAGGTAGGCGTTTCCAATCACTCCTTTCCGAAATGGTTCATTGGCACTTTCTTGTTTTTCAATTGCTTCTTAAAAGTTAATTGTACCTCTATTATATTTATGGTTTGATGTGATTAGGGTTCTTGTTTTGTTAGAATTTACTAAAAATATGTTTTGTTGTGGGATTGTGTGAATTGCCTAGGTTATGATGCTAATGACATTTATTATAAATAATGTGGTTCTTCATGGTGTATTTGGGGGTTTCCACTAGTTTTTTCTTTCTATTTATAAGATTGTCTAGAAATTTTTTTATTTGTTAATAAAAGTGTTTATAGAAAATTTATTTACAAATTGTTTTGTTTGTTTATAAATATGTTTATAAATTGTTTGGTTTGTTTTGAAGTACTTTTATGGGACTATTTTGGAGTATGCTTGGAATGAATAATGCCCATTTCAGTTTATCACTAGTGCAGAAATCGTTTTTTACGTCGGTTATTTTTAATTTTTTACGTCGGTTTCTAGCCGACGTTAATACGTGCGACGTTATAAATAAGGTTTTTGACGTCGGTTATTTAAAAACCGACGTCAAAAACATAAAATCGCGATGTTTATCATGTCGGTTATTTTAGAACCGACGTGATAAAGGGCCTGGAGAATGGTTTATCACGTCGGTTATTGAAGAACCGACGTGATAAACGGCCTGGAAAATGGTTTATCACGTCGGTTCTTAAACAACCGTCGTGATAAACAGGGGCGAGGGGGTTTACCACGTCGGTTCATACAGAACCGACGTGATAAACCAGGGTGAGGGTGGTTTATCACGTCCGTTCTCTAAGAACCGACGTGATAAACCGGGCTGAGCGTGGTTTATCACGTCGGTTCATATAAAACCGACGTGAAAAACCGGGGGAGGGGGGGTTTATCACGTCGGTTATTGAATAACCGACGTGATAAACCATTGTCCAGGCCGTTTAACACGTCGGTTATTCAATAACCGGCGTGCTAAACCATTCTCCAGGCCCTTTATCACGTCGGTTATTAAATAACCGATGTGATAAACCATTGTCCAGGCCGTTTAGCACGTCGGTTATTCAATAACTGACAAGCTAAACCATTCTCCAGGCCCTTTATCACGTCGGTTATTAAATAACCAACGTGATAAACCATTCTCCAGGCCTTTTATCACGTCGGTTATTAAATAACCGACGTGATAAACCATTCTCCAGGCCTTTTATCACGTCAGTTATTAAATAACCGACGTGATAAACCATTCTGCAGACCTTTTATCACGTCGGTTATTAAATAACCGACGTGATAAACTATTTTCCAGGCATTTTATCACATCGGTTATTAAATAACCGACGTGATAAACCCAATTTTTTTTAAACAAAATCCAGTGATCTTCTCTCCACCAGAATCAACTAGAAAACAAATCAAGAAATCGTACCACAAAAACAGAAGTACATCAAAATTAAGCATGTACATAGATAACATATAAAACATACCCACTAGACAGTATCCACCCTCATTTATACCCCATGGACAGCCCTCCCCCACCCCGTTGGAGCCCTCACCCTCATGTATACCCCCTGGACAGCCCACCCCCACCCCATTGGAGCTCCCACCCTCATGTATACCCCTTGGACAACCCTCCCCCACCCCATTGGAGCCCCCACCACACTCCTGGACTGCCCCCAAACACCCCTCGACAACCCCCACCCGCCTGAACAGCACCTCCTCACCCCCTCACCCCACTTGACAGCCCCCACCACACACCTGGACAACCCCCCCCCCACCCCTGGACATCACTCCCACACCCCTGGACCAGCTTCCCACACCCCTGGACATCCCTGCCACCCCCAGGACTGTCCCCCCACCCCACCGGACAGCCCTCTCAGACCGCTGGACACCCCCAACCCCACTGAACACACCCCCACACCCTTGGAACCCCTCCCCCACAGACCCAAATCCATACCAGAAGAACCATCAAAAGTAGACCAAAACAAGAAGTAGAGCAAAATTAAACATTCACTTATATAACATTCAAAACTTACACTGTCAACTTCAAAAAAAAACTAAATCAAAACTAAACAACTACCAAATACAAAATTAAAACGACAATATTCAAAATTACATTTTACATTACAAACAACTAAAATTCAATCAAACCTGTAAAATAATTTGGCCACTCCACTTGTACGTGTTTGATGTCTTCAGCAGTATAGGGTTGAGGGTCATCAAAAAGCTACAAATGAAAAAGAAGATAGTTAACGTGTATAATGAATAAATCAAATTGAAATATTATGGCAAAGTTTAAGAGGAAATCGTACCAGGTCAAAATTGACAACTGTCACAGTTGTTATTATTTCATACATAAATCTTAACATATAATATCCGCATTCGATGAGGCCTTGTTGTTCATGACAATTCAGTTTTGAATGAGTGTAAATTCAATATATTATTTTTATGTAATAAATCAAAAAGTACAAATTATAAATTGAAATTTACCTTCGCATTTACATATTTGATCTTTGCATTTCTTTTCTTTGTGTTTTTTCGAAAGTAGCCCCATGCACTGTTAGAAAATAATACGAATGGGGTAAATTTAAAATTCATTATAATATATAAAACTATTGAGAAATTAAAACTTACTTTTCCAATATTTTCTTAAAACTTTCCCGCACATCACCATGAACAGAGCATATCCAATAAAGAGCTTTCTCCCTTGGGCAAAAAATCCCTAACATCCAATGATTACTGATAAAAGGAAATTTAATGTTAGTGGTTTTTTATGTTAAAAGATAATTAACTCTTTGAGAGAAATGTGTTTCATACCTCTCACAAAAAGGCATCATCCAACATTGTTGGATTATATTCTTTTCAAATCTTTCAGCAATATAAACCATTCTTTATTCCTCAGTCAATGCACATGCTTCAGGGGAAATCAATTGCGGGTCCATGAATCCATATAATTATGTCAGTTCATTCCTCTCACAAATTTTATAAAGATACCTAATACAAAACATATATAAGTATACATTTTAAATAAATATAACGCAGGGAAAAGGTGTTAAGACTTACATGGAAAAAATTTGCACCATGTTGATGCCCAACTTATCTCCAGTAACAAGCTCCATGATATCAGATTTTGTAATCCCCACACTTATTTCGCGTCCACAAACATGAGATTCCATTGGAAACTCATAAAAATCCAACAACAAATGTGAATATCTTGACAATCTGTCAAGACCACTGGAATCTGTATCTGATGTCATAGCCTGTTGTCTTTGTTGTTGTCTATACAGCATTTCTTTACCTTTGAAGTATTCCTGTGAAAAAAAAATTGAGAATTATAGTAGTTTTCAAATGATAAAACAACTTTAAAAAAAATAAAATAAAAGATATAACATTCATACCTCTATGGTAATGAGTCGAAGAAGTCTGGATGACCAAACTAAAAAATGGCTGATACTCTGTCCAACTGTCGCCACCTCATCTGTAGGTATTGGTACCCTAGCTGATCTATCTATAATATCCTGTACAATGACCCTCTGATTCTCTACCTCTAATTATTGATGATGAACTGTATCTCCTATACAATATACCAACCCGTATGCTACTATATGATGTTGAGAATCATCAACATACAACTCGCAATATGTAGGAAGCTGAGGTGGAGGCGTAGGATAAAAAATGGGGTCCGCAGGCTGAGGTGGGGGAGTGGGAGCTACTGGCGGAGGTGGAGGATAAATAATGGGGTCTGCAGGGGGGGTGGAGGAGTGGGAGCTGCAGTCTGAAATTGTCTTTGCATTTCTGCAAACATAGACTGCACCGACTCTCTAATCTTGTCTTCCATCGTCGCATTAATATTTTGAACTTCAGTCTCCAAGGATTCTATTTTTTTGTAAACCCGCTCAATGTTAGAAGTTGAAGAACGTGGAAACACTTTTCTTACCGATACACCTGCCGGATATCCTCTTACACGACCAGGATGTTCGGGCCTTCCCAATGCTGCAAATAAAATATCTTCCCTCCCAGTAGCTGTAAATGTCCCCTCTGAACTCTGCTCCTCAAGAGAGTCCTGTATTAATTAATTGAACATTTCTGTAATGATTGAAACTTATATGAAGAAAAAAATTAACTTAAATAAATTAAATAGATATCTTAAAATCCTCTCAGCTACGATTCTCGATTCATCCAAAAGATATTTCCCTTTTTTTCCTTTCCGAGCTCTCTTCCATTTTTCATGTCTATATGGAGGGGATGGAGGGGCCACCTCTCCAGAGCTTGAAGACTCATCTCTTAGTTGTTGAAATTTTTCCGCTATCATTTTTTCTTCCAATAATGTATACCCTCCCCGAGATAAACTATGAGGGTATAAATTTTTAGATTGGATCTCCTGATGAGTTTTCCTTGTTTGCTGTAATTTAAGAATAAGAAATCATTAACAAAACATTAATAAAATCATTTATATAAGAAAGTTTATAAAAGTTTACATTGCCCTTACCAGAAATGACTCTTTTTTTCTACTTTCAAAAAACTATCTCCATGTGTCTTCATCTATAAAAGGATATATACGACATGGATTGTCATGACTCCTATGACCATAAATGAAATCAGATGAGAGGGTTGATTTGAAATCCCTCCACATCCTGGCAGCCAACGATAAGAATTTCTTCCTGACTCCTCCAGTTTCGGGAATATAAAATGTCATATGATAAAGAAGAGGTTAAACATATTATATATACTAGAAACATTAAAAGAATGGTCAAACAATGACAAAAGATCTTACCAAAATCATCTCCCACAACTGAGAGATAATCACTTTATCCACACCTCTCCAATCATCATACAGAATGCTTACTTTGGTCTTAGCCTGATTTGCAACAAAACTCTTAAAATCTTTGGCATTCGGACCTCTAGGAATATCATCATCATCAAACTCAACTACTATCCTCTGATCCTGCGTACGGGCAAGTGATAATTTTGGTAAACGTGTGCACCCACGTTTACCAACCTTTGAACTCTTTGTCGTAATAGGAGCATGTGAATGTTCATCCCAAGAGGTATGACCAGCAATATGCTCCTCTCCAGAATCATGTGGTTGATCATCTGAATGATCTGTCATTATCCTTCAAATCAAAAAAACAAACGTCAGTTCAAAAATATACAAATTCAAATATTTTAATACTACTGTAATCAGAAAATAGAAAAGTGTACTAGGTTACATAATAGTAAACATTGGTAATATGGTAAGCATGTTAAACAATGGTAAAGATGGCAAAGATGGTCAAGATGGTCAAGATGGTCAAGATGGTAAAAAATGGAAAAAATGGTAAACCTGGTAAACATTGTAAACATGGTAAAGTAATTGTTAGTGAACAAATATACAAATTCAAATATTTTAATAATACTGTAATCAGAAAATAGAAAAGTGTACTAAGTTACATAATAGTAAACATTGGTAATATGGTAAGCATGTTAAACAATGGTAAAGATGGCAAAGATGGTCAAGATTGTCAAGATGGTAAAAATGGTAAAAATGGTAAACCTGGTAAACATTGTAAACATGGTAAAGTAATTGTCAGTGAACAAAAATAAGAATTTTAAAATTCATGTAATGGTTATAAACATGATAAAGTAAACTAAACAAACTTAAAATAAACAAAAACATATACTTATTTTATTTTAAAACATGTTTTAATAAATAAAAAACTTACAATATCTAACATTTATGGAAAAAATAAATGTAAACAAGAAATAAACATATGTTACCTGTAATTTTAGGAATGTACAGATGGATTGTTTTCCCAAATTCCTTCGTCGTGATCGTTCCTTATGGCACAAACTATGTCTTCAACATGATCGTCATTATGTTCTGTTAATATTTCCATGGAAGTAGGGATCTCACATAAATCAGCATATTCATCAAGTTCATCCTCACCAACATATTGTTTTTTCCCTTGTAAAACAACAGCCCACTGCATATCTGATTGATCTACTACATAAAAAATTTGTTTTGCATGTGTTTCCATTATAAAAGAATCTGCCGTGTCTTCCAATCTATTCAGATTAACAAGTGTCATTCCAAATTCATCGTGTCTGACACTGTTGTTACCGTTAAACCATTTACAGTTAAAAATGGGAACTTTAATTTTAAAGTAATCAACCTCCCATATGTCTTCAATCACTCCATAATATGCATTTGATGCAGAAATTGGGTTTTTTTCCTTAGCCTTTGAAAAATTCATTGCTTCTGCAAACACCAATACACCACTATTCTGAACTGCACTTCTGTTGTCCTGAGCTTTTGTATGAAATGTATAACCATTAATGTCATAACCAGACCATGTTATCACATTTAAACATGGACCACCCACTATCCATTTTAATGTCTCTGATACATCTGATCTACCAAGCAAAGTCTTTTTAATCCATGACAAAAAAGTTTTGTTGTGCTCATTCAAAATCCACATTTCTTTCTTCTTTGGATGATATTGTTTCAACTCATTAATATGCAATGTGATATATGGTTGAGCATCAGTTATGTTATTCAAGATGTATGATTCTAACTTCATCAATTATGTTATTCAAGATGCGAATCCCCTTTCCCTCATTATTAACTCGTTCATGGCGAGATGGAGGCAAACCTATGTGTTGTGCCGCTGCCAAATAGCTCGTACAAAACTCTGCTACCTCCTCAGAAATATACTTTTCAATAATGGAGGCTTCAGGTCGATATAGATTTTTAACATATCCCTTTAATATTTTCATATACCTTTCAAAAGGATACATCCAACGAAGATATATAGGTCCACAAAGCTTTATTTCTCGAACCGGATGAATCATTAAATGCACCATTATATCAAAAAAAGTTGGAGGAAAATACATTTCCAATTGAAAAAGTATAAAAATTGCATCCTTTTCCAAAATGTTCAAAGCATTCACATCAATCGCCTTGTTACAAATTGAATTGAAAAAATAACACAACTTCATTATAGTCTTTCTGACACGAATGGGCAATATTCCACGCAATGCAATTGGTAGAATTTGTTGCATCATGACATGACAATCATGTGATTTCATACCTATCAAGTTCAAGTCCTTCAATGAGACAAATGTTTTACATTAGAAGAATAACCTTGAGGCACTTTGGTATCATGAAGACACTGACAAAAGCTAATTTTCTCCCTCTTCGACAATGTATGACAAGCCTGGGGAAGAAATGTTCGTCTTCCTTTAGGAGTGGGAGCTAACTCCAAACGTATTCCCATTGATAGTAAGTCTAATCTTGCATTCAACCCATCTTTAGTATTTCCTTTAATATCTAACAATGTTCCAATCAAAGAATCACAGATATTCTTCTCCACATGCATGACATCAATATTATGTTTAACTTCATGATACCTCCAATATGGTAGCTCAAAAAAAATTGACATTTTCTTCCAAATATGTCTATCATTACCAGATTTCTGTGTCTTTCCCAATGTCACGTCAAGGTTTTTCACCCTCTCAAAATATAGATCAGGGGATAAAGGTTTTGGAGAAGTATTAAATTCTTGTGAGCCATTAAATGCCTTTTTTAGTCTTCTATAAGGGTGTTCCATAGGCAAAAACTTTCGATGACTCATGTACACTGTTTTCCTCCCATGATGCAATTGACAATAGGACATCTGTTGTTCGCAAATTGGACATTCTTTATTCCCTTTAACACTATATCCAGACAAATTTCCATACGCTGGGAAGTCATTTATAGTGAACAGAAGCACTGCATGCAGTTGAAAATATTCCATTTTATAAGAATCATACACCCTAATACCATCAGCCCATAACAGTTTCAAATCATCAATCAACAGTGACAAGTAAACATCAATATCATTACCGGGTTGCTTTGGACCAGAGATCATTGTACTCAACATGACATATTTGCGCTTCATACAAACTTCAGGAGAGAGGTTGTAAATTACCAATAAAACAGGCCATGAACTATGTGTGCTACTGAGTGTTTGGTATGGATTCATTCCATCTGTGCACAACCCTAGTCTGAGATTTCTTATTTCATTTCCAAATGTAGAATACTGCACATCAATTTTCTTCCATTGTGGACAATCAGCTGGATGACGTATTTTTCCATCACATACCCACTCTTTAGCATGCCATCTTAACCTTTTTGCATCATGTGAATTAGCAAATAAACGTTTGAAACGATTAATTATAGGAAGATACGAAAATACCTTTGAAGGGAGGTTTGTAATCTCTACATCACCCGGTGATTTTTCTTTCACCTTATACCGTGATGTCCCACATTTTGGACACTCTGACAGAAATTCATATTCCTTCCTATATATAATGCAGTCATTCGGACAGGCATGTATTTTCTTGTATCCCAATCCCATCAGACATAATATTTTCTTGGCTTTGTAATGTGAATCTGGAAGATCGTTATCTTTTGGAAGAATGTATTTCATCAATTGTAGCAGCTCTGTAAAACTTCTGTCACTCCATCCATGCTTCGCCTTCAGGTTAATCAATCTTAACACCACCGAAAAAACCGTAAAATCTGTACAACCGGGATATAATGGTTTTTCAGCATCACCATATAGACGTGCAACTGTCGGTTCTATCTCAATTTGTTCTGCTACAATATCGCGAATCATTTCTTCAATTCCATCGAAGTTACCATCTTGTGAATCATCATCATCAGTGACATTCCGTCCAGTTTCACCATGCCAAATCCAAGGGCTGTAACTCGGATTAAAACCATGACATATCAGATGATCTTTTATCTCTCTACTTTTCAACTTCTTCATATTCAAACATTTCAGGCATGGAAAGAAAAAAATTTCACTACTTGGAACATTTCGTTTTGAAAATTCCAAAACGGCATCAACACCTTCCTCAAATTCATTGCTCATTCGATGTGCCGTAATCCAACTTCGACTCATTATTACCTATAACAAATATCAACAAAAAATATATATTTTTAAGATAAGACAAATACGTGTTTATATGAAAAAAATCATAATTTGAATGTAAAACAATTTAAAATATAAAACAAATCTATAGGTATTTAAAAAAATATGCTTGAATATTATTTTTAAAACAAAATATAGTTAGATATAATAGTTTTAAATTTCATTGAATCAAAGAAAACCATGACGCCTAATGATTCTCCAAATAAAATATACATCAATAAAACATAAACAAAATGATTTTTATCTGGAATAAGTGAATATGATCAGATGATACACATTTATAATAATCTCATTCCAATATACTAATAAACATGTTAAAATATAGGAATACCTAATGGAACATATAACATGTGTTATTCATGCTTGTTGTTCAATCATTATGATCTAAAGTACTTAACACTTTCAAGTGCCAAAATCGTGAAAGTAGTAGTAGTTTTCATAAGTACCCAACACCAAATAGCTATACATCGTAAGTGTCATGTTAGAAATATGAATATAGACCATTTGTTTTATGTTTAATAATATTGTCATATTATCTGATCATTCTGATTATATATTAGAATTACTATATCCTTTTGATCCGATATATAATCTAAGGACATTAATATTTCTTTAGAAAAAGTAATGTTAATATCATGGTAATGTAAAAAAAAGTATATGTCGAACTATATATATGTAATACCAATAAAAAAATACATATGTGTTTGGCATGGGTTTCACACATAAAACAACTCATCTCACAGATTAAATTTTTGAATCATCCTACATAATACTTATTTTTATAACTTAGGGAATGAAAATAATAAAAGTTTTGATTTACGATACTCATTATGGGTAAACATGACATATATAAATATAATATCTAATCTCATAAAAAGATATCCATGGGGGTATAAGAGCATACAATGATCAAAAAGATAAGTGAAACAGTTCTATATAATCATAGATCATAAAACCTGAGTCCAAGTATAACAATTTTAGCATAACATAAGACATGATTTATATGATAGTGGGAACATGATTTAAAAAACCTTATTAACAAGATCACAACATTGGTATGTGGAATAACATAAGAGTGTGGCACAAACATAATCATATAAGTCATAACATATGTCAGGGGAAAACATAGTTTCATTCACCTCATATTGGGATATGTTAATCACCTTTCCTATAATTTATTATAATATTTCTTACGAGACACATCACATAACACATTGGAAATGGTATAACCATCTGTATCCCATATTGATCTATGATATATAATGCATTGTCGAATGCATTAGAAGGATATTATGGACCCAAATGTCACATAATGACTAACCATTTATATGGGTGAATCGTGATCATCAAATCATTTATAACACTTTCGTAGATCAATTAACTAACAAAAATGAAATGGGGGTCATAATTGTTTTTACAAAACATAATAATTATTAATACATAAAAATATGTTTGGATGGTAAGATAAGATAATATACCTAATTCAATCTAATTATCGTTAAATTATTTCTACCTAGATAGAAAAGACCTTTATAAAAAATATAATTTAACTTGAGAATGAAAAGAAAGTACCCTTTACCTTTTTTATAATGAAAAATCTGAAAAGTATGATAATAATATTTAGGTATTATAATTTTTTTATGAATTATTAATAATAAAAGAAATCACCTCACTTGGTTTTGTTGAAAATCGGACATACCATCGTATTCAAGAAATCAGATACACTTTGCATGAAGGTCCATCATTTTTAGGAGATGACTGAAAGAAGAAATGTATTATCAGACTCACCATGAGTCCAGAATGAAATATTTGATTGTAATAGGTATGAATTGATATTTTGATGAATGCAGATGAAAACAGATGATGGTTTTCTGATCTAGGAGTTCTAAAAATCATAATTTTTTGAAAAAAATTATGATGTAGGAATGTTGAATGAAATTTTAAGGATAGGTATTACTGATTGTACCTGGTCAAATTTCATTCATGAAAATCATTTTCTGGACAATCATATTGAAAATATGATTTTAAGAAAATAAGTACTACCAATCTTTATCCAGAAAGACACATTCCAGCTAAGTAGGAAATAATAATGTTGCTGGAAGAATGAAACGTTACAATACCACCCATTATTTTTTAAATTTTGCTGAAGCTAATCCTCAATGTTTTAAAATTAATTATTCTTTCTAAATGATTGAATAATTTGAATGGTTGTGAAGTCAAATATCTATGATCTCATAGTCATAGTAATATTTTTATCAGATATTGATTTATTTAGATACTTAAGAGGTTTCTCGTAATGAAGTTGCTGGTATTCAGATAGATCAATATAGCGATCATATTGGAGTTGTTACTGATTCGTATTTCAGAAGAAAAGATGAAGTATAATTGGTTTAAGAAGCTTTAATGAATCTACTTTTTCATTGTACTATAGAATCGTAAGGTGTATATCAGAATGAAAATCTAGAATAAGAGTTAAAAATAGTCTTATCCAAAATACACCTGTTTGAATGTTGCGAGTTGAATGTTGCGAGTTAAATGTTGCGAGTTGAATGGACATAATAACCATTTGCAATAACAAAAAATTCCACGAGATTCAAAAACGAATGAAAATCACATCAAGAATCGAAACAAAAACGAACGAAATAAATTCGTGGAAGGATTACTTGAATGTTGCTAGTTGAGATGATAGATCCGAGAGGAGTGAAGAAGATAAACAATGAATCCAAAATGAGTTTAACGGAGGTCGATCGATGAGCTGATTAGGGTTTACCGCGCAAGAGAGAGACGAGCCGGCAGACTGTCAATCGGGAAATCGTAAATGAGAGTCCACGGGCTTTAATTTTTTTTAAATGTTTTATAACGTCAGTTATATAATAACCGACGTTATAAACTATTTTTTAACTTTATAACGTCGGTTTTCTTAAAACCGACGTAAAAAAGCTCCCGCGCTTTGGTTTTTTACATCGGTTATTTTATAACTGACGTAAAAAACGAGATATCTACCGGTTTTTTACGTCGGTTATTTTATAAACGACGTAAAAACCCCCCTGGGCTTTAGTTTTTTACATCGGTTATAAGATAACCGACGTAAAAAACCAATGCGCGGGGGGTTTTTTACGTTGGTTTCCAAATAACCGACGTAAAAAAACCCGATATCTACGCGTTTTTTACGTCATTTATTTTATAACCGACGTAAAAAACGAAAGCCCGGGTGGGTTTTTTACATCGGTTATTTGGAAACCGACGTTAAAAACCCGATATCGACGTGTTTTTTACGTCAGTTATCAAATAACCGACGTAAAAAACCCCCCGCGCATTGGTTTTTTACGTCCGTTATAAGATAACCGACGTAAAAACCCAACAGGCGCGATTTGTAATGTCGGTTATTAAAATAACCAACGTGAAAAATCTACTCGCCGCATTGTTACGTCAGTTATATATAACGGACGTAAAAAATGGTGACGTAAAAAATGATTTCTGCACTATTGTATGAATTTAAAAGCTGTATTGGTAAGATGTTCTGGGTAAATGTATTTAGACATGTTGAATCAAAACCTCGTTTGTGACATTTCAATTCAAATGTGATGTTTGGGTAAAATTCTTTTGGAGGCTTTGGACTTAAGGGCTCATTTGGATCTTTAAACTCATGGGTGAAGTTGTGTTAACTTTTATAATGGTTTTCGTTTGGATGTTTTGTGTTCCTCGTCGGAGTTTTCAAATGTTATTAGAAAACAGTTTCAACATGGATGTGATGTGATGACCCGGATGACACTTTGTTTAATGTGAAATGATAGAATATGTATTTGGGGGTGCTCCTGTCCAGGGTAACACTTTATGGGTGAATGCATAGGAAGAGTTCGTGTTTGGGGTAGGTAAGTGCAGTGAGGTGAGTCATGCGTCCGAGGACCTTCCTACCTACAGAGTGTTATTATAACCACAATGGGTTCCTAGATATCTTTTGGACGATCAAGTGATGGTTGCTGACTAACCCCAATTAGACGAGTTGGTACCCCCTACATTTTTTTAGGCCAGGTGGGCTTTGCCACTAGATTGGCCAGTTTAGGTCGGTCAGTTTGTTATAGACTTTGGAGCTTCAAGAAATGCTAGTAGGTGGTTCCGAAACTGAGTACATGAAGGGGTCTTCAAGTGATGTTTATGATCACCCATGGTTGCTATATTATTTGAATTTATTGTTTACTTTCTGTTGCACTAGTTTATTTTTAGTTTCCACTTTTTAGTTGTTTTAATCTAGCCCAACTTTGGTGTATTCTGTTTTGGATTTTATTTATAAAATAAAAAATTATTTTGGAAATTAAATGTAGCAGGTGTTGATTTTTTTAATGGGGAAAACAAGTTTCTTAATTTAAAATGTAAAAACCCTACTTTAATATTTTTATTTAAAACCTGTGACATTGGACTATTTTTGTTGGAAAGGGAATACGTGGATTTCCATGTTTATATTTGGCATCATTACTGAGAATCTCAGTGCTCATTCTGATCATATTCTTTTAGTTGTAGGTGCAGTTCTTGTTCAGTTTCCTGGTTCAGTTGCTTAGTGATAGAGAAGGTTTGAGTCTGAGTTGGGTGCTGACCTAGAAGGTCACAAGGAGGTATGTTCGATTTTATTTTCTTTTCATTGCTAGTTTTAATTTTTATATTGTCAGTTTTTTTATCTGTTTATCTTTTCTTCATGAGCCAAAGCATTCCCAACAGTTAAATTTTGATGCCCGACACTGGTTGCCAGCCTGTGGGGGTTGGGAACGCCCTTTGGGCCATGTTGCAGAATAGATCAGGTGACCGATTCAGGGTCTACCTAGGTAGGCTCATGAAAAAATGGTATCATAGGGAGGCCCTTGTTATTTGGTGTGTCTGGTAAAAGGTTATTAGGATTGTCAGGGCTCCGGAGGTAGGTTATGGGTCGGTTCCTAATCCCCACTGCTCACGACGAGACCTAAGTTACCAGGTGTATTCCCGGATTTGAGTCTTTTATCATTGGTTATTTTGGATTGAGGGATGATAATGGGGGTGAATCAGTTCATGATGCAGCCTCACATGGGGTAGTGACCGATGTGGAGTCCAAGTTCCCAGTTTAAGGTCCTCTTAGTGTTGTGGCTTACCTGGGGCATCGCTCACCACCATGTCATTGGGTTTGGAATAGACACTAGTTCATCATTCTGATGGTTTATTGTTGGTTGTGTTTCATTTTGAACTCATTTGACGTGAGTGTGTGTTAAAAATTAAAGTAATTTCGTAATTTAAAAAGGAGTTCCTTCCAAATTGTTTTTGAAATTAGTAAAGTGGGGTTTTAATGAGAAAGTGTACCGATTTTGAATAACTTAGTATGTGTTTGGATTTAGTGAGGAAAAGAAGTGTTTTTTTACTTTGGAACTCTTAATGGAGGGTGACACATGTGTGAGCATGTACGAATAGTGTGTCGAGGCACTTGTTCATAGATGATGTTAGTAAGATTAAATGAATGCACATGTTACAGTTGATAAGGTGCCATAGGTGAGTTTTAAAATTTTAAAGAAATAATAGTTTTGGAAATGGGATTTTAGCTTGTGTTTGTATATGTTTGGCTTATGGGGCTGTTTTCCTGGGCCTGTGTTGTTTCTTTGATTGAGTCTTGTCTTGATGACCGGTTTTGATGGCGTTTTTCATGTTGTTATAAGTATGTCACCCAAAAGGCTTAAAAAGTTGTTAATGAGTTATGCCCATTTCCCGGTACTTTTTTTTTGTGTTGGCAGGTTATCAAGGTAATCAAAGTTTATTATAGGCAATTGTATAGTTCAGAATGATAGGGTGCCTTCAGGTTGTTGGGAACTCCATGGGTAGTTAAGGATCATACCGTCCCAGAGTTTTCTGGGGGTTCAATTATGGACTAGTAAAGGTAAAATGTATCATCATCGTTAGAGTCTCTAGTGTAGTTGGTGGGGGTCGGCTCTTGTGATGGTTCCCCATCCTACAAGGATATTATTTTGTACGGACTCCCAGTTTGTTGGACCGTTCTCTCGCATGCGATTAGTCTGGTCAGTTCAGTCATTCTAAGTGGCCTTGTGGCATCCCTCTGAAGTCTTGCTTCCATGTGACTGCTCATGAACCCGGAGAGAGTTCTGGAAGAAGCGTCATTTGGTAGAAATGATTTAAGGACTGGGGGATGAAAATTCTTGACTGTGAGGCAGGAGATGCTTCATCCATCAGGGCCCCAGCCATAGGTCTCGAGGTGAAGCTCGGGCATTGTCAAGAGTTTTCGAGGGTGTGTGGATCCTCGGTCCGGATAATGTCTTCCACTTTGGGATGGAAATATCCAAATTTTCCTAATTCTATTCTCATCTCTATTGTAAGATCATCCATGTTGTGGTGGTGTGATGATCTCGTTCCACCACAATCCATGCGGTCCTATATGCTCTTAGCATGGTTTCCAAAACGTTCATTGTCCTTGAAGGGTGTTAGTCCTGTGAGTAAACTGAGCTGTTCTAATTTTGAGTTGGTCTTAGCTTTTTTCTTTAGTGGGATGTTTCATTTCATGAAATTTATGGGAGGTGTGGAGTTAATTTCTCATCTTTAAGTTGCTAGGTGGTTTCATAGCAAGCTTTACATCAAATTATCAGGTGTGTTGTTCGGTCCATGTGGGTAAAATGAATGATTTTAGTTTGGGAGTTCCCACGTTGGCCCCCTAGGGGTGGTTTGTTTGGGTTTCACGGGTTTTTGTATTAGTGAATTATTGTGGTGGGGTGAACCCTCTCATGTTTCCCCCCAATCTTGGGCAGTGGGTTTCCTTGAATTAGTCGGGTGGGACGTTTGTTGGGAATGGTCACCCCAAGGCTCTCATTTCTCTATGATTTTGTCTGGGCGTGGATTCAAGCCATGTAAAATGCTGGCTTGGTGACTTTATAGGGGCAGAAAGTGTCTGTAGTGGTGAAAATTATCACACCCCAACCACAGACACATATTATTTTATTCTTTTCTCGGTCCCGCGTCTTTTGGACAGAGTTGGGTATGGGTATGGGTTTAAATTTTTTGATGCTTTGATGTTTTTGGTGGGTCTCAGGTCAGTGTGTGGTCACTGTAGAGTTTTTTTATATACATTTTTTCAAAAAAAAAAATTATGAAAATACATCTAGGTTAAAAAATTATTTTTTTACCCCCCAAAGGCGGCACCTGGTGTGCCGCCTTTGGGGAATTTTCCGCCCAGGGCAAGGCGGGACATGGTGTGCTGCCTTTGCCCAAAAAATAATCACAAAGGCGGCACACCAGGTGCCGCCTTTTCCTAAATAATTTTTTTTAATTTTTTTTAATTTTTTTTTGTTTTGTTATATATATATATATAGAAAACAAAAATTTTCAGCAGAATTTTTCTGCTATTTAATATCTAGCGATTCTGCCATTACAGCAGTCTGGATTCTGACTGATACCCTCACTCAAGACTCCCTTTTATAAGGGGGTTTGCCCTGAAAACAATACTGCATTTCTAATGTGGGATTCTGGTTCTCCTTTTCCTACACAGTACATTCTGCATTTCCGATGTGTGATTCTATTTCAAGTACGCGACTTCGAAAGACTATAAAAGATAAACTATAAGACCAATACAAATGAAACTTTAAAAACTGATTAAACATATAATAAATAGTTGAAAACAAAAATAATTTCATAAAAAATATTGATACAGAGTAATTTATAAGCTTTCAAAACCACCTACTTGAAAATTAAACATATTTCAAGTACGTGACTTTGAAAGCTTATAAAAGATAAACTATAAGACCAATACAAATGAAACTTTAAACATTGATTAAACATATAAGAAATAGGTGAAAACAAAAATAATTTCATAACAAATGTTATCCAAAAACAATTTATAAGCTTTCAAAACCATCAACATGAAACTTAAAAATGTTTCAAGTTCCCGACTTTGAAAGACTATAAAACATAAACTATAAGACCAATAGAAATGAAACATTAAACATTGATTAAGCATATAAGAAATAGTTGAAAAAAACAAAAACTTCTTAAAAAATGTCCATAAAAATTAATTTATAATCTTTCAAAACAGTCTACATGAAACTTAAAAATGATTCAAGTACGCGAATTTAAAAGACTATAAAACATAAACTATAAGACCAATATAAATGAAACATTAAACATTGATTAAATATATAAGAAATTAATAAATTTTTTAATTTTAACTTATTCCTTCTAACTTTGTCGTAGAATTCAGATGCATTCCAACAATGAAAACCTCAACCAGCTTATGTGCTTTACACACAATAGAAACATCTTTGCAATTTTGTCATGCCCCTGAGTATAAATCAACCTCAAAAGATCTAGTTAATTTTTCTTGGTAAGGTGAGATGAGAAGGGAGGTATTATACCATCAGAAAGAGAGATTATAGAAATATGCAATGCTATGACAAACCTTTAGATGAAATGTGTCAGTTCCCCACTAGATTTGCATGTTCCTTCAAAATTTTCATGCTGGAGATAATCCACCTTAAGTTCCACATAGCCTTATGGCTTCCATGGATTAATGTAAAACACTTAAACCAATTTTATTACTTTATGGGGAAGTAAAACGTCATTCCTTTGAATATGCACATTACCATGAACATATAAAATCATCATTTTTAACCCTGGGGTTTAGAAATTGTTATATATATATATATTCTCTCATGGAACAGGGAACACGTTCTTTGATTTAATGATATATATATATATATATATATGGATGTGTGTGCATGCGAGGGGGTTGTTGCTTGAGTTAGAGAGCTTTGGCTTGACCATTCTTTGAGGTAGGCGTTTCCAATCACTCCTGTCTGAAATGGTTCATTGGCACTTTCTTGTTTTTCAATTGCTTCTTACACTATTAGAAAACAGGGCATTTGAGCCCTGTTACCTATAGCGACCGCCAAGCGACCGCCAATGGCGGTCGCTAAGGCTCCTTAAAAAGAATAAGGGGATTCCGCCCCCCCCCCCCTCTCCACTCGATCGTGCCCCCCCGAACCCTTCCCCCCCGTCGCCCCCCCCCCCCCCCCCCGCAGCCGCACGCCCTCCCCGGCACCCCGCCGCCGCGCGCCCTCCCCGGTGCCCCGCCCTCCGCCGGCCCGCCCTCCGCCGGCCCGCCCTCCGCAGCCCCACCCTCCGCCGGCCCGCCCTCCGGCCGGCCACCCTCCGCCCTCCGGCCGCCCTCCGGCTGCCCTCCGACCGCCCTCTGCCAGCCCGCCCTCCTCCGGCTGCCCTCCGCCCTCCAGCTCCGGCCGCCCTCCGCCCTGCGGCCGCCCTGCGACCTCCCTCTGCCCTCGAGCCTCCCGCCACCATCCTCCGGCAGCCCGGCAGCCCTCCAGCATCCCTCCGCCGGCCCTGCCCTCCCCGGCCGCCCTCCGCCCTCCGGCTCCGGCCGCCCTCCACCCTACGGCCACCCTGCGGCCTCCCTCCACCCGCCTCCGGCATCCCGGAAGCCCTCGGGAGCCCTCCGGCAGCCCTCCGGCCTTCGGCCTCCAGCCCCTCCGGCCTCCGACCTCCGCCCTCGGCCCTCCGCCCCCTCGTCCCTCCCCCCAGCACCCCGAACACCCCCCCCCCCCCCGCACCCCGCCAACCCCCGTCCCATTCGTCTTCTTCCCCTCCCTCGCCGCACCACCGTCATGTCAGGGGAAGAGGCAGAAGATCCACATCATCTATCTGAGGTATCTACGTCTCAGGGTCGAGGTATGTTTGAATGTAATTGTCTATATTTTTTATGTAATTGACATACATATATATATATATATATATATATAACATTTGTAAATTTATATATAAAATTGTTTTCAACAGGATCAGACTCGGCTGCTTCTTCCTCTCACAGGAGAGGCCCTGGTCGTGGCATATTATCATGGAATTCCGACACGACGATAGATGTTTCATTTGATGAGGTTTTTCATCCTGTGGGAACGAATGCCCCGGCATTTATTCGTCAGCTGGGTCATATCATATGTGACCCACATCGATTTCCATTGACCACGCGTGACTGGGCTTCTATACCTCAGGACACATTAGATCGTCTATGGAGGGAGGTTCAGGTAAGAAAATCATTTTACTTTATTTTCTATGTATAAAGAATACTAATATGTTTGATTATTTTCTTTATAGCAAAATTTGAAAGTATGCCCTGAAGAGTTTCAGCCCGTGTGTATGAGCAAATGTCGTAAGATGTGGAAAGATTATAAAGGCAAAGTGAAGAGGGACCACTGGGTACCAAATGTGGGTGCCCTAGACATTTTGGAAAAAGTCCCGAGAGGTGTCCTCCCGGCTCAGTGGCGTGGCTTGGTTGCATATTGGTCTACTGAGGGTGTTTCGGTTTGTATAATAATTATTTAGGTGTATATATATTTTCAAGAATATGTGATTTGTTTGAAATTTGAATGAATTGAATGTAGGAGGTGTCGACACGCCATTCTGAGAATCGAGCGTTGCAGGGACCACCTCACAGGCTCGGGACTCGTCATGTGTCTCAGATCGGACATGAGGTATATATTATTCATTTTTTAATTTATTAATTAATATGGTTTTGTGTTTATATTCTTTTAATATACGGTTGCGAGAGCAAGGTGCAGCAACTGATAAAATGTCGGTGTGGATGAGGACTCGTGATCGCAATGATCCATAGGTTGCAGCATTGATAGTAAGTGTCTGTATTTACCAATAATTACATAAATCTATATATTAACATATATATATTTATATATATTTAAATATTTCACAGGCTCAATTTGAAGCTGAGTTAGAACATCTGCCAGAGGACCAGCGACAGCTTCCCATGCGACGGGATGAGATCTTTTATCGCATTATCGGTCGGGACGGGCATGGCTGTAGTTTGACCTATGGAGCAGGGATTCCTCGTTCTGTAGTGTCACGCGCTGCGGTTGTCGGTCCTACCGTTGCTCATATGACACAGCAGATGTCAGATTTTGAGGCACGGCTCTGCGCTTCCGAGGAGGCAAATGCGCAATTGACAGCTGAGGTTAGAGAACTGCGGGAATATGTGCGTCGAGATGATGGTGCAGGGGATCATACGACGCAGGTATATACTGTATTTATTTATTTAATTTAAATTATTTTTGTTATTAAAATATTTATAATGTTTATTTGTTGTAGGCCCCTGGCCCACCAGAAGGAGGTAGCATTGATGACAACGCGTGACGCATCATATATTCACGAGATATATGTTTTTTATTTTTACTGGTGGGGTTGACATTGATGTACTGTATGTATTCATTTATTTTAAATTAGAAGGTTGTGTACTTATAATTTCTTTCTTTTCTTGTTTATTATATGATAGCTAATATTATCTAAGGCGTGCATTTAAAAACTCTTACCCCCCACACCCGTACAGCCGCCCCCCACACCCGTATAGCCCCCCGCACCCCCGTACAGCCCCCCCCCCCCCCCCCCCCGCACCCCCTTACAGCCCCCCCGCACCCCCGTACACCCCCCCGCACCCCCGTACAGCCCTCCACACCCCCGTACAGCCCCCCCCGTAGAGCCCCCCCCGTACAGCCCCCCGCACCCACGGACAGCCCCCCTGCACAACCCGAACGACCTCCGAATGCCAGGAAACCGAACGAAAACATCCGTTGCATGAATTGTGAAATGGTCGGGCAGACGGCACGTCAATTGGAGGTTCCGTTTGACCGCGGCGGCCGGAAAGGTGTTTCCGGCGCCATAGAACACCAAAACGGCGTGCGGCGGTCGAATTCGGAGAAAACGGGATCCGAAAGACCTAAAACCGCACGAGAACGATAGGAATATTATTCCTGAGATGCAGGAGGAGGTGGAACATCCATCGGACGTGCAGTGCATGCGACACGACCGAATGCGTCGTTTTCAGCAGCTCGGCGCGCGCTGAAATGACGCGTTGGGGGGGGGGGGTCAAAGCCACCCGAACGACCTCCGAATGCCACGAAACCGCACGAAAACATCCGTTGCGTGAATTTTAAAATGTTCGGGCAGAAGGCACATCAATCGGAGGTGCCGTTTGACCGCGGCGGCTGGCAACGCGTTTCCGGCACCATAGAACACCAAAACGGAGAGCGACGGTCCAATTCGGAGCAAACATGCTCCGAAAAACCTGAAACTGCACGAGAACGATAGGAATATTATTACTGAGATGTAGGAGGTGGCAGCACATCCATCGGACGTGCGGTGCGCTCGACACGACCGAATGCGTTGTTTTCAGCAGCTCGGCGCGCGCTGAAATGGCGCGTTGGGGGGTCAAAACCACCCGAACGACCACCGAATGCCACGAAACCGCATGACAACATCCGTTGCATAATTTTGAAAAGTTCGGGCAGACGGAACGTCAATCGGAGGTGTCGTTTGACCGCGGCGGCCGGAAACGCGTTTCCGGCGCCATAGAACACCAAAACGGCGAGCGGCGGTCCAATTCCGAGAAAACGTGCTCCGAACGACCTAAAACCGCACGAGAACGATAGTAATATTATTTCTGAGATGCAAGAGGAGGAGGACCATCCATCGGATGTGCGGTGCGCTCGGCATGACCGAATGCGTCGTTTTCAGCAGCTCGACGCGCGCTGAAATGGCGCGTTGGGGGGTCAAAACCACCCAAACAACCTCCGAATACCACAAAACTGCACGACAACATCCATTGCGTGAATTGAGAAATGGTCGGGCAGACGGCACGTCAATCGGAGGTGTCGTTTGACCGCGGCGGCTGGAAACGCGTTGCCGACGCCATAGAACACCAAAACGGCGAGCGGCGGTCCAATTCGGAGCAAACGTGCTCCGAAAAACCTGAAACCGCACGAGAACGATAGGAATATTATTCCTGAGATGCAGGAGGAGTCGGCACGTCCATCGGACGTGCGGCGCGTGCGGCACGACCGAATGCGTCGTTTTCAGTAGCTCGACGCGCGCTGAAACGGCGCGTTGGGGGGTCAAAACCACCCGAACGACCTCCGAATGCCACGAAACTGCACGACAACATCCATTGCGTGAATTTTGAAATGGTCGAATAGACGGAACGTCAATCGGAGGTTCCGTTTGACCGTGGAGACCGGAAACGCGTTTCCGGAGACATAAAACACCAAAACGGCGTGCGGCGGTCGAATTTGGAGCAAACGTGCTCCAAAAGACCTGAAACCACACGAGAATGATAGAAATATTATTCCTGAGATGCAGGAGGAGGCGGCACATCCATCGGACGTGCGGTGCGTGCGGCACGACTGAATACGTTGTTTTCAGCAGCTCGGCGCGTGCTGAAATGACGCGTTGGGGGTCAAAATGGGCCGAACGAGGTCCGAATGCCACGAGACCACACGACAACATCCGGTGCGTGAATTGTGAAATGGTCGGCCAGATGACACGTCATTTGGAGGTGCCGTTTGACCGCGGCGGCCGGAAATGCGTTTCCGGCGCCATAGAACACCAAAACGGCGTGTGACGGTCCAATTCGGAGCAAACGTGTTCCGAAAGACCTGAAACCGCACGAGAACGATAGGAATATTATTCCTGAGATGCAGGAGGAGGCGGCACGTCCATCGGACCTGCGGTGCATGCGGCACAACCGAATGCGTCGTTTTCATCAGCTCGGTGCGCGCTGAAATGGCGCGTTGGGGGGTCAAAACCACCCGAACGACCTCCTAATGCCACGAAACCGCACGAAAACATCCGTTGCGTGAATTGTGAAATGGTCGGGCAGACGGCACGTCAATCGGAGGTGCCGTTTGACCGCGGTGGCCGGAAACGCGTTTTGGGCGCCATAGAACACCAAAACGGCGTGCGGCGGTCGAATTTGGAGCAAACGTGCTCCGAACGACCTGAAACCGCACAAGAATGATAAGAATATTATTCCTGAGATGCATGAGGAGGTGGAATGTCCATCGGACGTGCGATGCGCTCGGCACAACCGAATGCGTTGTTTTCAGCAGCTCGGTGCGCGCTGAAATGGCGCGTTGGGGGGTCAAAACCACCCGAACGACCTCCGAATGCCACGAAACCGCACGAAAACATCCGTTGCATGAATTGTGAAATGGTCGGGTAGACAGAACGTCAATCGGAGGTGTCATTTGACCGCGGCGGCCGGAAACGCGTTTCTGGCGCCTTAGAACACCAAAACGGCGAGCGGCGGTCCAATTCGGAGCAAACGTGCTCCGAACGACCTGAAACTGCACGAGAACGATAGGAATATTATTTCTGAGATGAAGGAGGAGGCGGCACGTCCATCGGACGTGCGGTGCGCTCGGCACGACCGAATGCGTTGTTTTCAGCAGCTCGGCGTGCGCTGAAATGGCGCGTTGGGGGGGTCAAAACCACCCGAACGACCTCCGAATGCCACAAAACTGCACGAAAACATCCGTTGCGTGAATTGTGAAATGTTTGGGCAGACGGAACGTCAATCAGAGGTGCCGTTTGACCGCGGCGGCCGGAAACGCGTTTCCGGCGCCATAGAACACCAAAACGGCGAGCGACGGTCCAATTCGGAGCAAACGTGCTCCAAAAAACCTGAAACTGCACGAGAACGATTGAAATATTATTCCTGAGATGCAGGAGGGGCCTGCATGTCCATCGGACGTGCGGTGCGTGCGGCACAACCGAATGCGTTGTTTTCAGCAGCTCAGCGCGCGCTGAAATGGCGCGTTGGGTGGTCAAAACCACCCGAACGACCTCCGAATGCCATGAAACCGCACGACAACATCCGTTGCGTGAATTGTGAAATGGTAGGATAGACGGCACATCAATCGGAGGTGCCGTTTGACCGTGGAGGCCAGAAACACGTTTCTGGAGTCATAAAACACCAAAACGGCGTGCGGCGGTCGAATTCTGAGCAAACGTGCTCTGAAAGACCTGAAACCGCACGAGAACAATAAGAATATTATTCCTGAGATGCAAGAGGAGGCGGCACATCCATCGGACGTGCGGTGTGCTCGGCACGACCGAATGTGTTGTTTTCAGCAGCTCAGCGCGCGCTGAAATGGCGCGTTGGGGGGTCAAAACCACCCGAACAACCTCCAAATGCCACGAAACCGCATGACAACATCTGTTGCGTGAATTGTGAAATGGTCGGGTAGACGACACATCAATCGGAGGTTCTGTTTGACCGCGGCGGCCATAAACGCGTTTCCGGCGCCATAGAACACCAAAACGACGAGCGACGGTCCAATTCGGAGAAAACGTTCTCCGAACGACCTGAAACCACACGAGAACGATAGGAATATTATTCCTGAGATGCAGAAGGAGGAGGCACGTCCATCGGACGTGCGGTGCGTTCGGCACGACCGAATGCGTCGTTTTCAGCAACTCGGCGCGCGCTGAAATGGCACGTTGGGTGGTCAAAACCACCCGAACGACCTAATAATGCCACGAAACCGCACGAGAACATCCGTTGCGTTAATTGAAAAATGGTCGGGCAGACGACACGTCAATCGGAGGTGCCGTTTGACCACAGCGGCCGGAAACTCGTTTCCGGCACCGTAGAACACCAAAACGGCGTGCGGTGGTCCAATTCGAAGAAAACGTACTATGAATGACCTGAAACCACACGAGAACGATAGGAATATTATTTCTGAGATGCAGGAGGAGGCGGCACATCCATCGGACGTGCGGTGCGCGCGACACGACCGAATACGTCGTTTTCAGCAGCTCGACGCGCGCTGAAATGGCGCGTTGGGGGGTCAAAACCACCCGAACGACCTCCGAATGCCACGAAACCGCACGAAAACATCCGTTGCGTGAATTGTGAAATGGTCGGATGGACGGCACGTCAATCGGAGGTACCGTTTGACCGCGGAGGCCGGAAACGCGTTTCCGGAGTCATAAAACACCAAAACGGCGTGCGACGGTCGAATTCGGAGCAAACGTGCTCCGAAAGACCTGAAACCACACAATAATGATAGGAATATTATTCCTGAGATGCAAGAGGAGGCGGAAGGTCCATTGGACATGCGGTGCGCGCGGCACGACTGAATGCGTCGTTTTCAGCAGCTCGGCGCGCGCTGAAATGGCGCGTTGGGGGGTCAAAACGGGCCGAACGAGTTCCGAATGCCACGAGACCGCACGACAACATCTGGTGCATGAATTTTGAAATGGTCGTCCAGACGACATGTCATTTGGGGGTTCCGTTTGACCGCGGCGGCCGGAAACGCTTTTCCGGTGCCATAGGACACCAAAACGGCGTGCGGCGGTCCAATTCGGAGCAAACGTGCTCCGAAAAACCTAAAACCGCACGAGAATAATAGGAATATTATTCCTGAGATGCAGGAGGAGGCGGAACATCCATCGGACGTGCAGTGCACATGGCACGACCGAATGCGTCGTTTTCAGCAGCTCGGCGCGCGCTGAAATGACGCGTTGGGGGGTCAAAACCACCCGAACGACCTCCGAATGCCACAAAACCGCACGGCAACATCCGTTGCGTGAATTTTGAAATGGTCGGGCAGACGACACGTTAATCGGAGGTTCCGTTTGACCACGGCGGCCGGAAACGCGTTTCCGGAGCCATAAAACAGCAAAACGGCGTGCGGCGGTCGAATTCAGAGCAAACGTGCTCCGAACGACCTGAAACCGCTCGAGAATGATAGGAATATTATTCCTGAGATGCAGGAGGAGGCAGCACATCTATCGGACGTGCGGTGCGCGCGGCACGACCGAATACGTCTTTTTCAGAAGCTCGGCGCGCGCTGAAATTGCGCGTTGGGGGGTCAAAACCACCCGAACGACCTCTGAATGCCACGAAACCGGACGACAACATCCGTTGCGTGAATTGTGAAATGGTCGGACAGACGGCATATCAATCGGAGGTTCTGTCTGACCGCGGAGGCGGAAACGCGTTTCCGGAGTCACAAAACACCAAAACGGCGTGCGACGGTTGAATTCGGAGAAAACGTGCTCCGAAAGACCTGAAACCGCACGAGAACGATAGTAATATTATTCCTGAGATGCAGGAGGAGGCGGCACGTCCATCGGACGTGCGGTGCGTGTGGCACGACCGAATGCGTCGTTTTCAGCAGCTCGGCGCGCGCTGAAATGGCCCGTTGGGGGGTCAAAATGGGCCGAACGAGGTCTGAATTGCCTGAAATCCGACGACATCAAAGGGTGAGTGAATTGTGACATGTTCGAGAAGACGGCACATCAATCGGATTTGTCTTTTGACCGTGGTGACCAGAAACACGTTTCCGGTGTCATAAACGGCCAAAACGGGCATCTGACGGTCAAAGTCATAGCGGACGACATCGGATTGACCTGAAATCATAGGGAAACAATATAATTATTATTCGTGACGTGTACGCGCATATGGAACCTCAATCAGACGTGCGGTCTGCGCGGTAGGGCTCATTATGCGATCTTTAAGTGTTGTGCGCGCTTGATAAACGCGCGTGGGGGGGGGGGGGGGGGGGGGTCCAAACGGGTCGAATGAGGTCCGAATGACCTGAAATCAGAAGACATCAAAGGGTGAGTAAATTGTGACGTGGTCGAGCAGACGGCACGTCAATCGGCCGCACTGTGTGCCCGCGGTGACCGGGAACGCCATTCCGGTGTCAAAAACGGCCAAAACGGGCGTCTCACGCTCAAAATCATAGCGGACCACATCAGATTGACCTGAAATCACAGGGAAACAATCTAATTATTATTTTTGATGTGTACGCGCAGACGGAATGCCAATCGGACGTGCGGTCTGCGCAGTAGGGCTCATTATGCGTTCTTTAAGTGTTGCGCGCGCTTAATTGTTTTCCATTTTTTATGATTGTTACCTTGTTTTATGTCTGCTTTTTCACCGTGAAGAAAAAACACAATTTGTACATTTTATTTAAAAAATGAAAAATATTTTATTTAATATTATATATATAAATATTTTCATTAATATATATATATATATATATTATTTAATAAATAAATATACATATTTTATTTAATATTATATATATCAATATTTTCATTATTTTATATATATATATTTGATTTAATATATATATATATATATTTATTATGGTATGATTTTTTTTTTAAAAAAATTTACAAGTTTAGCGACCGCCTCTGGCGGTCGCTATAGCCTGCCTGCCTGGCAGCATTAGCGACCGCCATTCGTGGTCGCTTTAGCCTGCCGTCCGAGCAATATTAGCGACCGCCATTGGCGGTCGCTAATGGTTCCGCGAGTCAGCCTACAGCGACCACCAGGCGGTCGCTTAAGGCGGCATTTCGGCCACCTATAGCGACCGCCAATGGCGGTCGCTAAAGCCCTACAGCGACGGAGCAGAAGCGACCGCCAATTGCGGTCGCTAATGGCCTTTTTTTAGTACTGTTAAAAGTTAATTGTATGTCTATTATATTTATGGTTTGATGTGATTAGGGTTCTTGTTTTGTTAGAATTTACTAAAAATATGTTTTGTTGTGGGATTGTGTGAATTGCCTAGGTTATGATGCTAATGACATTTATTATAAATAATGTGGTTCTTCATGGTGCATTTGGGGGTTTCCACTAGTTTTATTTCTATTTATAAGATTGTCTATAAATTTTTTTATTTGTTAATAAAAGTGTTTATAGAAAATTTATTTACAAATTGTTTTGTTTGTTTATAAATATGTTTCTAAATTCTTTGGTTTGTTTTGATGTACTTTTATGGGACTATTTTGGAGTATGCTTGGAATGAATAATGCCCATTTGGGTTTACCAATTTAAAAGATGTATCGGTAAGATGTTCTGGGTAAATGTATTTAGACATGTTGACTCAAAACCTCATTTGTGACATTTCAATTCAAATGTGATGTTTGGGTAAAATGCTTTTGGAGGCTTTGGACTTAAGGGCCCATTTGGATCTTTAAACTCATGGGTGAAGTTGTGTTAACTTTTATAATGGTTTGCGTTTGGATGTTTTGTGTTCCTCGTCGAAGTTTTCAAATGTTATTAGAAAATAGTTTCAACATGGATGTGATGTGATGACCCGGATGGCACTTTGTTTAATGTGAAATGATAGAATGTGTATTTGGGGGTGCTCCTGTCCAGGGTAACACTTTATGAGTGAATGCATAGGAAGAGTTCGTGTTTGGGTTAGGTAAGTGCAATGAGGTGAGTCATGCGTCCGAGGAACTTCCTACCTACAGAGTGTTATTATAACCACAATGGGTTCCTAGATATCTTTTGGACGATCGAGTGATGGTTGCTGACCAACCCCAATTAGACGGGTTGGTACCCCCTATATTTTTTAGGCCAGGTGGGCTTTGCCACTAGATTGGTCGGTTTAGGTCGGCCAGTTTGTTATAGACTTTGGAGCTTCACCATACGCCAATAGGTGGTTCCGAAACCGTGTACATACAGGGGTCTTCAAGTGATGTTTATGATCACCCATGGTTGCTATATTATTTACATTTCTTGTTTACTTTCTGTTGCACTAGTTTATTTTCAGTTTTCACTTTTTAGTTGTTTTAATCTAGCCCAACTTTGGTATATTCTTTTTTGGATTTTATTTATAAAATGACAAATGATTTTGGAAATGAAATGTAGCGGGTGTCGATTTTTTTAATGGGGAAAACAAGTTTCTTATTTTAAAATGTTAAAACCATACTTTAATATTGGTATTTAAAACTTGTGACATTGGACTATTTTTGTTAGAAAGGGAATACGTGGATTTCCATGTTTATATTTGGCATCATTACTGAGAATCTCAGTGCTCATTCCGATCATATTCTTTTAGTTGTAGGTGCAGTTCTTGTTCAGTTTCCTAGTTCAGTTTCTTAGTGATAGAGAAGGTTTGAGTCTGAGTTGGGTGCTGACCTAAAAGGTCACAAGGAGGTATGTTCGATTTTATTTTATTTTCATTGCTGGTTTTTATTTTTATATTGTCAGTTTTTTTTATCTGTTTATCTTTTTTTCATGAGCCAAATCATTCCCAACAGTTAAATTTTGATGCCCGACACTGGTTTCCAGCCTGTGGGGATTGGGAACGCCCTTCGGGCCATGTTACAGAATATATCAGGTGACCGATTCAGGGTCTACCAAGGTAGTATCATGAAAAAATGGTATCATAGGGAGGCCCTTGTTATTTGGTGTGTCCGGTAAAAGGTTATTAGGACTGTCAGGGCTCCAGAGGTAGGTTATGGGTCGGTTCCTAATCCCCACTGCTCACAATGAGACCTAAGTTACCTGGTGTATTCCCGGATTTGAGTCTTTTGTTATTGGTTATTTTGGATTGAGGGATGATAATGGGGGTGAATCAGTTCATGATGCAGCCTCACATGGGGTGGTGACCGATGTGGAGTCCAAGTTCCCAGTTTAAGGTCCTCTTAGTGTTGTGGATTACCTGGGGCATCGCTCACCACCATTTCACCGGGTTTGGAATAGACACTAGTTCTTCATTCCGATGGTTTATTGTTGGTTGTGTTTCATTTTGAACTCAGTTGACGTGAGTGTGTGTTAAAAATGAAAGTAATTTCACTACAACAAAAACCGTGTTTAGCGGCGGTTTTGTGGTGGCGGTTCACAAAACCGCCGCGAAACCTTTCATTCATTTTCACAATCCCGACCTTTCTTCCCCCACCCCAATCGTTCCCCAAACCCTCGCGCCCTCCCTTCTTCCTCTAACCCCCTGGTGACCTACAATCCTTGACCCTCGACCTCCGGCGACCCGCGACCTCCGGCGATCCGCAACCTCCGGCGACCCCGCGACCTCCGACTCCGGTGACCCCACGACCTCTATCTCCGGCGAACTAATTACTAGGTCTACATTATTTATTCATCCTATAAGTATGAATATTTATTTAGATTTTATGTATCATGATAAGAAAATTTCATGAACACAATTATGATATATAAATACATTGATTCTTGATAATTAAATGTTTAATTCTTTCTTGTAAATTTGATGTTATGTACATATTGTTAATGATACAAATATTTTATGGAAATGAGTAAAAGGAGAAAAAATGATCGATCTATCCACTTAAATATGGATTCCCATGGCATTAGATGTCAATCAAACACTTCCTAGTGTCTAAACTACATAACCAAACTGAAATAGAGGTTATGGAGCTGGAAACTAGTGATTCGTATCATGAACCTAGTTCAGGACAATTATGAAATACAAGACATGAATATATCTTATAAAAAAAAAGTGAAGGCCCAAAAAAAATCATTCCATGAAGTCATCCTTCATTCTATGAATGTGTTTTGCCAACACCATAGATTCCCAAATTTCAACGTTGTTCATTGAAGAATCCCACCATGTTTTATGCCACTCTTATAAGCCATAAAAAGGACTCATGACCTGAATTTATGTGGCATCAAAGGAACCACACACTCTAAAATTAACTCATGACGTGATTTCAAGAAGAAGGAGTAGGTTTCATGTGATGGAGGTGAACTTTTCATGTCCTGAATTTATTACCATATTTGAACATTCAACTTGTATGATATTTGATGCATATGTTGAGGGATTTTTTTACAGATACCTATATATGTAGACCTACGACCAAACAAACATGTAAGTATATACCTTGGAGATAAATAAAGGATACATCCAAAGATGAGTACAAAAGTGAAAATCACTAAGGTTGCTTCCATTCTTTGCTGCAATGTTCTAATGGGTAACCATTTCAATATGGCTCCTCAGGATTATCATGAGGGATTAGTTTCATTGTTTCAACTGAGGTGATTATAGGGGGATGTGTTGATCATGTGTTGTTTCTATATTTCTATCCATGTTTTGGTTGTTGTAACTCTGTTTAATAATACCAATCTATTTTATTTTTCTATTTCATGAACATTATGCTGTGACTTGAGGTGTACCTTATTTCTAAATGAAATATTCACCTTTGGATTCATATCAAAATTATATAATCTAGCACGGGTAGTTTAAAAACAGTTTTGGGTAACCGAATCTGATAATACAACCAAATATTTGACCATTCCAATAGTTTGGTTATTGTACTAGTGTAGGATACCAAGACCAAGGATCCCTAAAGACCTAATTCTCATAATAGATATCAATGAAAATGAAAAAATTAGAATCCCTATCACAGGAACTTGAAAATCACTAAACCTAGCATGATTTGTAATTTGACTTCAAAATCAAATATATTTTTTTCTCTTCATTATCTTCCCTTAAATAATCAATCCATTGTGTTTTAAATTTTTAGAAATAATTTATAGCATATAGGCAAACCTTGTGAGTTTGAAACTCAAACATATTAATTACTACATTTTTAGTTAGGTTATCTGAGTTGTATTAATTATTAATTTTTTGTATTCCTATAGGAATTAAACGATTCCTTGTGGGATATGAAATTTTTTCCAATATTTTGAGTGATGGTGGTCTCATTTATAAATTAAATTATGAATTTTAAAAATTGTTTTTTATTTAAATTCATTTTATTACACTTGTTCTTATCTTCCTATTGATTCAGGTCCAAATCCTTTGTACAACTACTTCCAACATCATAATTCTGGGGTCACTCAATCATGATAGGGTTTTTTTTTCAAACCATTTGGGAGACACATTTCTGCCTCTTGAACCTTATTTTGAATTATATAATATCCAAGAGCATTGGAATGACATTTTCCATTAACGTTACATAGTTTATTTAGCAGGGCTTCTCGTGTCGTATCCACCCACATCAACAAGATACCACCAGTACCATCTACAAGTATGTCTTCAGAACATTTTAATAATCCATATAATTATTAAGGAAGTGTCCCCACTAGTACAGATTTGAATCGTAGAGAATTATGTTTCTCTTCACTTCAATCCCATCCTATGATTGCCAAATCTTCCCAATGACGTCAATAATGGGCCTTTGTTCATAGTCACCTTGAATATAGATGAGATTGTTACAGTTAGGGAGTGATAAACTAAATTAAATTCTGAGTAAGAGGACCCACCCTTTGTGGTAGCACAACATCTACTGGACACCCCAAGTGTTGACACCCACCATCAAAGAAAGACGCATGGCCTTTCAGATTCCTCTAAGTAATTACCCTTACACCAAGACCCCAACCAGGGTAAAGGACCGACCATGACTGCTAATCCCTATGACCCGTCTAGTTCAATGTAGAATATAGCTGATCCGGGTATGAATTTTATGTTTCAGCATCTTTCCGAATAGAAGAATCCCATTAATGAGCTCCATGCTAATTAGTTTATACAATATGGAGATATATGATGTAACACCCCAAGATTTCATAGTGTGTTATTTCTTCAAAATAATTCAATAACTTGCACTACACGCAACACCGAGTTCAATCACACCATGACTTACCAAAAAAAAAATCCATTCAAAAGAGGTTATGAATAGTATTAACTAAATTTTAAATTTATATAATCCTTATAATTTTAGAATCCATATTATGAGTTTCTTAGACATAATGCAAGAACAGATTCATTTTCAGTATTGCACTTTTATCAACTTTTAATAGTGAAACCTTTTTAAATACAATATTTTAAACTTTTTGACTAAATGGGGACATCAAAATATTTAAAATGAAACATCCCAACCTTCCAAGGTACGCTTTCCTTTGAATAATACAGTAGCGTGTGTTGTACGCAACTTCGAGTTCTAACACACCACAACCAATCAAACTAGCCGTGATGAATAGTAATACCTACCTTTTAAAATTTTAGAAATTTTATCTCTCAAAATGGACTTCATTTTTGTATTCGGAGTATCGAATTTAGCCAAAGGTGAAATTTTGGTACTTTTCGGATAACTTTCATATTTTGATGAATAGTGAAAATTACTAAATTTTAATTAAAAACAACTTTTTTAATCAAAATAATTAATAGTGATAAATTATGAATTTGAGTGGTTTTAAAGTATATTTATAATATATTTTTACCATTTAATATAATTTTGGTCATTGGACATAATTTTACAATTAAACCGAACATAAACAAGTGTCAATCTTTTGATAATTATTATCTCTTAAAAACACGCTTTTTGTTTTGACAGCGGGAATTAATTTTAAATTAATTTCTGCCACTCCTATGTTTTGAATTTAGAAAAATGGATTCCATATTTGGAATCATGATGTTCAAATGGTGTAAATAGGTAACTTTTATTTTTAGACATTTTGAATAATTACTGCGGTAAATATTTTATTTACCATGGTTAAGGGTAAATCCGGTAAATAAGGGTTAAAAAATAATATTATAATAATACTAAATTACCCTAAAACGTGTCCTAGCCTTATTGGTTGATACATGTTCGACCATAGGCATATTTGGGTCGATTTTGGGACCCCATGGTGCCACTTGTAGGTGATAGGGACACTTTATTTTAATTAAGTTAAAATGAATACAAAAATGACACAAGCATATATCTTTTAGGAAAATTTTTTTTACATAGGGTTATATATGTTTTATTTTAGATTATAAAAATTAATTAGAAAGATAAAAAGTGTTACTACATAATTATATTTTATTTATAATTTTTAGACATTAAATAATATAATTTATTTATGACACAATGATGATGAATTAATAACTATAATAGTGAAAAATTAAAATAATTGATATTATAAATACCCAAATAAATATAATATGAAACTTTTAATGAATTAAACTAATTTTATATGATAATATGATATATTAGGATTAATTTAATTAACTTTTTTCTAAGTAATCAATCTGTTATGAGTTTCACAAAAATCAAGTATTGAATAGTGTCAAAATTGACATAAAAGAGTTCTTAAAACAAATATTATATTATTAATTGATATTAAATTCCAAAAAATATAAGGTTCGGCAAAGAGACTTATATCATGATAGGTTAATCATTAATGGACCACTTGGGGGTCTCTTGGATGTATATAGTATGTTTATTAACCATATTATATAAAAATACAAAGAGACATTGTAAAAGTGAAACTAATTAACATAGAGTTAGTACTTAAAGATAAGGTTAATATAAGTATCCAAACCTGTCTAAATTCTATTGGTTGAGTTTTTTTCGACCCATCCCCACCTAAATATTTAAATAATCAACTTTGGAGCTATTATAAACGGAATATGAATTTATTATAAACTAATATTTCTAGCTTTTCCAAAGGTGCCCCTCACCCCTCTTATAAAAGGGCACTCCTCCTTCTCATTTCTTCACACCTTCAAAACCTTTTGGTTCGGACAAAATCTACCCAAATACTCTCCCAACTTCCCTCACTACAACCTAGGGGCCTTAGTTTGATCAGAAATCCAACCTAAGGAGCCCTTTTGATCAAATCAAAAGGAAGAACCCGAAGAAGAGGTAATGATTTCACCACCCTTTTCTGAGTTCCTTTCTTCTTCCACTTATTATTCCTTTGTTGTTACCATTATAAAATAATAACTCCAGTATCATATATATACTGTGATGTTATTATAAATATGGTACAACCATATTCAGTATTCTATCTACCCTTTGAATAACATGTCACCATACGTGCGTGCGTATGGATTACCGTCTCCACGTCGTGGTGTAATTGTTATTCAATATAATATTATTTGGATGGGTATAATAATGATGTGTAACTCATTTAAAAAATAAATATAACATGTTAATGATTCTGTATATATGATATACCATCCATTTATATATTATTTTAATATCAAAAGAATGATATTGTCTCTCGTGCGTACGTACGGACTACCGTCTCCACGAACGCGATGAGATTCATTCTCCATCGTATCCATTAAAGTATAATTATCATATGATGATTTAAAAATGATGTTTAAGGACTTGATATCATTCTGTAAATGAATAAGATACAACCTATCGATAACAAACACAGCTTATGTAACAAAACATATAAAAGAAAATGAGTAAGTTAACACCCAAAACGACGATAATTAAAAGATATTATTAACAAATCAATGTTAAATGATCATATATGATATCATATTAATAGATATGATTCTTGAATAATTTAATAACAATTATTTCACAATTATACAGGAGTTTAACCTACCCCAACCAAGGAAAAGTACAAGGTAAGGGGTTTTCATCTCACTCCTTATTCCCGTGAGATTCATGCCATATTGCCACCATCACCTTTTGTGTGGTGTATGTACTGCCCATAATTATATTCTTTGTGTAATACACTCTAATTTATGTGTATTTACATATTCATTGTATGATACCTCTTTCATGGGTTGTATGTTTCATAATTTACCAAATTGGTAAGGGTTATTTTGCAATCTCTTCATTATCTGAGGTTGTTTATACGTAATAATCTACTGGGATCTCTTTATCATCCACATCCATGTTTCTTAAAAATGAATTTCAAAACATTTTTACTATTTACTAGAACATGGGTTAAAGTCATTTATACCCTTTTTTGAATTTTTAAAATAAGTTTATAAAGGAATATTTCCGTCATTTTCCAAACAAGGTGCTTTTTAACCTTTTCGACAAAATTAAGGTAAGAATGTTTTTTTAACTTATACGGCAGGTGCGGCTATTTTCCGCCGTTATAAAATCGTCGAAGCTTCCCTTACAAGATAATAAGAACATTTTCAAAAAAAAATGTTTTATTTCAGAAATATAAGACTCTTAAATGATTTCAAAATAGAAAGATATATTTTTCTAAAATAGTCTTTATTTCATCTATGTCAATATCCTTTGATGGATTTTAAGCTTATTTGAAGTTGATTTATTATGATACAAAACATCCATATTTTATTGATGGTTTTGTGATATTTTTGACTGTGGATAAGTTATTCTTATGTCACTCATGGTTCTTTTTAGAGTATTGAAATTTCATAAGTTATTTGTAATCCGAATGTTTATGTTATATTTCAACCTTTCATTCAGATGAATGTGTTAGACAAGTATGTTCTGGGTTGGGGACCGGTAAAAGTAAGCCATACGGTTTGGTCTCCAGTTATTAGAGGAACTCCGGTTTGGTCTCCGGTTATTAGAGGAACTCCAGGTTGGTGTCCGGTTATTAGAGGCACTCCGAGTTGGTGTCCGGTTATTTGAGGCACTCCGGGTTGGGTTCCGGTTACAGGTAGCCCCTAGGTCTTGGGACGAGGCCTTGACAAAGAAATTAAAGTTCAGCATTATGCATTCCGACATTATGAAAGTGGTTATTGATATTGCATGTGATTATTCGATTAGTAGAATATCCATGTGAATTAGTAAATGGCGTTATTTCATTTTACTTTTGCCATACTATGTTGAAGTTCATGTTTAAAAGGCTTTTGTTTTATTAATGCATTGCCTTAAATGTTTATGCTTATTTTTGAATGTTCCGCTATATTGTTATCCTTACTGGGCATTTGAGATCACCCCTTTTCTATGTTTTATTTTTCCCAGGATGTGAAGAAGTAAGTTATGAATGACCTGCAGGGATATTATGATGGTATAATAGTGTGGAATATGGAGACATTATGTTTTCGTAGTAGTTTTTCACTTTATGATGTAATGTAAAACTTATGAATATATCTAGTGTTTCCAAGGCTACTAAACCAATCGGTATTTCGAGATTTGATATTTCTTGTGATCATGCCAATGTTATGTAATAATGCACCGACTCTGGGTAACTAGGGTCGGGGCGTTACAGTTAGTATCAGAGGAAGTTTAGTACAAACCTTGGAAGCTAGATTTAGATAAACTCTGATTAGAGCACATAGACCTAAGATGAACTTTGAGGATTAGTATATAAGAACTTCCTAGAATTTTGGTATTGTAGAGATTTTGTGAGTTTTCCAAGCAATACATCCCTGTCTGGATACGAGCAGGTAGAGGCGGCTCTGGTACAGATGTACCTAGGGGCAAAACCCGAAAACACCGCTTTGAGCTAGACTCGAACGGGAACTGGTGCACGAAAACGGGCCTTGCCGCACTCTTGGTTATGACACTCCCGGGGGATATGCTTAGGATAACTCTCATTTTCTTTACAAATCATTATCAAGGGTTTATGAGTATATACTTCCTCAAAGGAGACATTTTTATGATTATGGATTATATCCATAAACTATTTAATTTATGTTATGTGTTTTACAAGTTTGGGATTAGGTATTGTTATTCATAAGCTAATCTAATGTATACCATTGTTTAGAAATGGCTCCCAGTAGAAGGAATTAGAACTCTAGAAATGCACATGATACAAAGAGAAAGAAGGATCATATATTTTATAGTCTTAATCCAGAATTTACAAGAGAAATAGTCTCGCATGTATTATCATCATATGAAGAAATAATATCATGTTCATAAGATAAGTAAAGAGTTTACTGAGTCCAATGGATTTGAAGGGAAGCAAGAGAAGAAAAGGATGGAAGAGAGAAAGATAGATAAAGGGAAGAGGGAAAAGGAGAATTTTCCCATATGTGATAACTGTGGAAAGAAACACCCTGGAACTTGCCTGAAAGGAATGAGAGTTTGTTATAAGTGTGGAGGAAAAGGGCACAAAGTACGTGAATGCAAGGGTAAGAAAATGGTATCAAATGTACAATGATTCATTTTCAAGGAGTTTGGACACTACGTGAACCTATGTCCCAGTCATCAGACTATGCCGAAAATGATGCTATTGGATAATAATCAAGTTATGATACTACCACAGATGAAGAGAAATGATTATAGTTCTTATGTTGATTATGTCAAATGAGTGTTGTATCAAAAATGTACTTGTTATAATAATTATGGAGTATATAAGGATTGTACTGCAGTACTATTTCATTAAGGACTTGAGATTGTGTGGATCAAATAAAAGTGACTCAATAGCAGGATAAATTTTTGGAAAATATATGGTTGAAAGAATGATAAACCATAATATAGTTCTGATACCGAGGTAGTGATTTTGGAATAATACATGATTGTTTTGGATAAATTATTTTGGATATTCTTGACTACCTTGGAACTAATTAATGATTTGTATATTCCATAATTGTTGGGGTTTAAAACATTTTTGGATTGATGAAGTATATCCAGCATTCTATATGGAATAAGGGAGCATGAATGTAATCAATAAGGAATATGGTAATTCGGGATGTTTCAGTGTATTAAAAGAATACATGATGAAGGTATTCATATGATATTACGGGGTAAAAAGGATCTACATTATGTTTACCTTCCTTATAAATGTTGTACTGTGAGTTTGGACAGAAGTATTTTGGATAGTTCTAGTTTGGATTATTTTGGATTGCCATGAAAGGAAAACCTGGAGGTCGGGCGGCAACCCGTCGCGTCCGACAAGGCTGCAAGACTTGAACCCGCAACCGAAGGGCGACAAGGGTGTATCACCTACCACTAGCCCACGAAATGTCCTGGATTAAATAATGTAGTTTTTTTAAAGATCTGGTAGATGAATTATAAATTCATTTATTTTGGAACCCTGTACGAATATTATAAATAGAATTTTTTTTACGTTCTATTATCTTTTAGAGTGAAAGATGAGTTTGTGGTAGAAATGTATTAATGGATAAAACTCTAATTATAAAGTAAGTATATCTCCTTATGATCTTATCCAATCTCATAAATAAATTCCTCAACATTAATAAAAGCAACGTAGAACAAAAATGTTGTCCTAGATGGTCCCTTAAATCATCACTAATTTATGGCTTTGGGATTGTTGGCCTTTTCATAGCCATGTTCTCTACCACTCTCCATCAGATAATTGATGGTTAGATTTCTCTTCCATATCCATATTTTCCTACATGGAACCCTAGTATGTTTTATTTTCGGTAATATTCATACTTTACACTCTTTATTTTAGATAGAGGCCTCATTAATTCATTTTTTGATGTGGGATTCCAACTAAGCTATTTTGAAACGTCAAAAATGTGTTATACCAATACCCTATGTTTTGTTGAACCAATGGTATTTCAAATCATCATAGATTGATGAGTTTAAGGACCTCAATTTTATACTTGTTTGTGATTGATGACCTCAATCACTACCTATACATATTTACGTTTTTCCTCCAATTATATGTCTCTAATTGCCACCAATGTTCTCCTAATCGAGATCATAATTTGGTGGTGACCCTTTCATTTCTCTTTTCCTCATATTAAGACTAAATTTTAGTAACCCAATTTCCGATGTGGGTTTTCCCACAAATATATTTTCTATTTTAAACCTTTTATTTTTGAAGAACAATTTCAAATTGCGAGGACACAATTTATTGAAGGAGGGGAGAATGTAACACCCCAAGATTTCATAGTGTGCTATTTCTTCAAAATAATTCAATAACTTGCACTACACGCAACACCGAGTTCAATCACACCATGAATTACCAAAAAAAAAAGCCATTCAAAAGAGGTTATGAATAGTATTAACTAAATTTTAAACTTTATATAATCCTTATAATTTTAGAATCCATATTATGAGTTTCTTAGACATAATGCAAGAACAGATTCATTTTCAGTATTGTACTTTTATCAACTTTTAATAGTGAAACCTTTTTAAATTCAATATTTTAAACTTTTTGACTAAATGGGGATGTCAAAAAATTTAAAATGAAACATCCCAAGATTCCACAGTACGCTTTCCTTTGAATAATACAGTAGCGTGTGTTGTACGCAACTTCGAGTTCTAACACACCACAACCAATCAAACTAGCCGTTATGAATAGTAATACCTACCTTTTAGAATTTTAGAAATTTTATCTCTCAAAATGGACTTCATTTTTGGATTTGGAGTATCTAATTTAGCCAAAGGTAAAATTTTGGTACTTTTCGGATAACTTTCATATTTTGATGAATAGTGAAAATTACTAAATTTTAATTAAAAACAACTTTTTTAATCAAAATAATTAATAGTGATAAATTATGAATTTGAGTGGTTTTAAAGTATATTTAGAATATATTTTTACCATTTAATATAATTTTGGTCATTGGACATAATTTTACAATTAAACCGAAAATAAACAAGTGTCAATCTTTTGATAGTTATTATCTCTTAAAAACACGCTTTTTTGTTTTGACAGCGGGAATTAATTTTAAATTAATTTCTGCCACTCCTGTATTTTGAATTTAGAAAAATGGATTACATATTTGTAATCAGGATGTTCAAATGGTGTAAATAGGTAACTTTTATTTTTAGACATTTTGAATAATTACTGCGGTAAATATTTTATTTACCATGGTTAAGGGTAAATCCGGTAAATAAGGGTTAAAAAATAATATTATAATAATACTAAATTACCCTAAAACGTGTCCTAGACTTATTTTTTGATACATGTTAGACCATAGGCATCTTTATGTCGATTTTTGGACCCCATGGTTCCACTTGTAGGTGATAGGGACACTTTATTTTAATTAAGTTAAAATGAATACAAAAATGACACAAGCATATATCTTTTAGCAAAACAATTTTTACATAGGATTATATATGTTGGATTTTAGATTATAAATATTAATTAGAAAGATAAAAAGTTTTCCTACATAATTATATTTTATTTATAATTTTTAGACATTAAATAATATAATTATTTATGACACAATGATGATGAATTAATAACTATAATAGTGAAAAATTAAAATAATTGATATTATAAATACCAAAATAAATATAATATGAAACTTTTAATGAATTAAACTAATTTTCTAGGATGATATGATATATTATTATTGATTTAATTGACTTTTTTCGAAGTAATCAATCTATTATGAGTTTCAAAAAAATCAACTATTGAATAGTGTCAAAATTGACAAAAAAGAGTTCTTAAAACAAATATTATATTATTAATTGATATTAAATTCCAAAAAATCTAAGGTTCGGCCCATAGACTTATATCATGATAGTTTAATCATTAATGTACCACTTGGGGTCTCTTGGATGTATATAGTAAGTTTATTAACCATATTATATAAAAATACAAAGAGACATTGTAAAAGTGAAACTAATTAACTTAGAGTTAATAATTATAGATAAGGTTAATATAAGTATCAAAACCTGTCTAAATTCTATTAGTTGAGTTTTTTTCGACCCATCCCAACCTTAAAATTTACATAATCAACTTTGGAGCTATTATAAACCGAATATTAATTTATTATAAACTAATATTTCTAGCTTTTCCAAAGGTGCCCCTCACCCCTCTTATAAAAGGGCACTCCTCCTTCTCATTTATTCACACCTTCGAAACCTTTTGGTTCGGCCAAAATCTTCCCAAATACTCTCCCAACTTCCCTAACTAAAACCTAGGGGCCTTAGTTTGATCATAAAGCCAACCTAAGGAGCCCTTTTGATCAAATCAAAAGGAAGAACCCGAAGAAGAGGTAATGATTTCACCACCCTTTTCCAAGTTCCTTTCTTCTTCCACTTATTCTTCCTTTGTTGTTACCATTATAAAATAATAACTCCAGTATCATTTATATACTATGATGTTATTATAAATATGGTACAACCATATTCAGTATTCTATCCACCCTTTGAATAACATGTCACCATACCTGCGTACGTACAGCTTACCATCTCCACGTCGTGGTGTAATTGTTATTCAATATAATATTATTTGGATGGGTATAATAATGATGTGTAACTCATGTAAATAATAAATATAACATTTTAATGATTATTTATATATGATATACCATCCATTTATATATTATTTTAATATCAAAAGAATTATATTGTCGCTCGTGCGTACGTACGGACTACCGTCTCCACGAACGCGATGAGATTCATTCTCCATCGTATCCATTAAAGTATAATTATCATATGATGATTTAAAAATGATGTTTAAGGACTTGATATCATTCTGGATATGAATAAGATACAACCTATCGATAACAAACACAGCTTATGTAACAAAACATATAAAAGAAAATGAGTAAGTTAACACCCGAAACGACGATAATTAAAAGATATTATTAAAAAATCAATGTTAAATGATCATATATGATATCATATTAATAGATATGATTCTTGAATAATTTAATAAAAATTATTTCACAATTATAAAGGAGGTTAGCCTACCCCAACCAAGGAAAAGTACAAGGTAAGGGGTTTTCATCTCACTCCTTATTCCCGTGAGATTCATGCCATATTGCCACCATCACCTTTTGTGTGGTGTATGTACCGCCCATAATTATATTCTTTGTGTAATACACTCTAATTTATGTGTATTTACATATTCATTATATGATACCTCTTTCATGGTTTGTATTTTTCATAAGTTACCAAATTGGTAAGGGTTATTTTGCAATCTCTTCATTATCTAAGGTTGTTTATACGTAATAATCTACTGGGATCTCTTTATCATCCACATCCATGTTTCTTAAAAATGAATTTCAAAACATTTTTACTATTTACTAGAACATGGGTTAAAGTCATTTATACCCTTGTTTGAATTTTTATAAGAGGTTTATAAAGGAATATTTCTGTCATTTTCCAAACAAGGTGCTTTTTAACCTTTTCGACAAAATTAAGGTAAGAATGTTTTTTTAACTTATACGGCGGGTGCAGCTATTTTCCGCCGTTATAAAATCATCGAAGCTTCCCTTACAAGATAATAAGAACATTTTCAAAAAAAAATGTTTTATTTTATAAATATAAGACTCTTAAATGATTTCAAAATAGAAAGAGTTATTTTTCTAAAATAGTCTTTATTTCATCTATCTCAACATCCTTTGATGGATTTTAAGCTTATTTGAAGTTGATTTATTATGATACAAAACATCCATATTTTATTGAAGGTTTTGTGATATTTTTGACTGTGGATAAGTTATTCTTATGTTACTCATGGTTCTTTTTAGAGTATTGAAATTTCATAAGTTATTTGTAATCCGAATGTTTATGTTATATTTCAACCTTTCATTCAGATGAATGTGTTAGACAAGTATGTTCTGGGTTGGGGACCGGTAAAAGTAAGCCCTCCGGTTTGGTCTCCGGTTATTAGAGGAACTCCGGGTTGGTCTCCGGTTATTAGAGGAACTCTGGGTTGGTGTCCGGTTATTAGAGGCACTCCGGGTTGGTGTCCGGTTATTAGAGGCACTCCGGGTTGGGTTCGGGTTACAGTTAGCCCCTAGGTCTTGGGACGAGGCCTTGACAAAGAAATTAAAGTTCAGCATTATGCATTCTGACATTATGAAAGTGGTTATTGATATTGCATGTGATTATTCGATTAGTAGAATATCCATGTGAATAAGTAAATGGAGTTATTTCATTTTACTTTTTCCATACTATGTTGAAGTTCAAGTTTAAAAGGCTTTTGTTTTAGTAATGCATTGCCTTAAATGTTTATGCTTATTTTTGAATGTTCCGCTATATTGTTATCCTTACTGGGCATTTGAGCTCACCCCTTTTCTATGTTTTATTTTTCCCAGGATGTGAAGAAGTAAGTTATGAATGACCTGCAGGGATATTATGAGGGGATAATAATGTGGACTATGGATACATTATGTTGTCGTAGTAGTTTTTCACTTTATGATGTAATGTAAAACTTATGAATATATCTAGTGTTTCCAAGGCTACTAAACCAATCGGTCTTTCGAGATTTGATCTTTCTTTTGATCATGCCAATGTTATGTAATAATGCACCGACTCTGGGTAACTAGGGTCGGGGCGTTACATATGATATAATCTTGTCCTATATCCACTAGAAAATTAGGGGAATCCAAAATTCATTAAGAAAATAATTTCCTTTAATCTGGAAAATCAATTTCCTCTCAATTCGGTAAATTTAGGATCCTATGACAAGTGATCACAGTATTTATTGCCTAATCCACCAAAATTGAATGAGAATCTTCCTCGAGACCTGGCTCAGATAATTCCCCCAGTATTATCTTATGGAATTTGCCCAATTGTTATACCTATCACTTCATGGGTGGTTTAGCATACCTACCATGTTGATGATATTAGAAATTCATTAGTTGTCATTGATCCTGGCTCAGAATGGAATCCTTTCCTAGAGGACACAATGGACTACCTCATCGTATCCTTTGAGGCCCTGGAGAAGTGATAGGTGGAAATACCACTTGATGGAATGTCATAACATGCATCGATTTATGATATGTCAGCACCAATAGAATTTGAGAATCCAACAATTCCCCCCTTCAATGGGATGTGTAATCTGCTACAACACCTAGCCCATTTTATTTCAATGTGTGGCCCTATGTTGTGAACTCTATCATAGTAGGAAGACACAAAGCACTATGTTTTGTGCTGACATTAGAAGGGCCAAAGTTTTTCTGGTACATCTAGTTATCCATTGGGTCTATAGCTTATTGGGAAGACCATCATAATCAATTTATTTTTCAGTTTAGCACCACCATGGGAAATTCCAGAACATCTGACTACTTTATTTGAAAACAACGACCAGATGAGTGAGTCATAGACATTGTCGCTAGGTGGAAGGGCCTCATGAATTCACTTGACAAGTAATTAACTCACAAATATATACTGATGATGTGAATGGTGAATGGTAAGGCTAAACTGGTTCCCTCCCCCATCACTCCAAACATTATAGGTGGATTCAAAAAATTCTCTAATAGGTCTCATCACCTGGAGAAATCCATCCAACATGCTAAGAAGGTGTTAATTTTTTCACTCAGGTATCCTATGAAAAGATACTCTATGTTCTAGATCGATATTGTTTCATAGGTTGAGTCCCCTAGTCTACTAGAATTTTTACCAGTAGATCACCATTTATAGCCTCAATAAGGAATCAACATCTTACTCAGCCTCAGGCTATACATCAACCACTATAGAATGAGTCAGCACCACCCCCTAAAGAACTACTACCTAGTCTAGTTAATCAGGATTTACCCTCATATCAGCCTCCATACCCTCATCAGGGTTAGACTCCTATAGATCCCTTTAAATATAAGAGAAATTGGACCTACACATTTTATGAGTATTAGTCAAATTCATATTGTATCTATCACATAATCATTGGGTGTCAGTTGATCCAATAGAAATTAGGGTAGTGAATTTATGGTAATATTTGAGTCATGAATTTGATATCATGATCTTATTAAAACACAATAGATATTATAGGGATTTTTTTATAAATTTATCTCTATTTACATAACTAATAAAATAGATTTACCAAAAATGGGTAAGGTTAAAGAAAGAATACATAATTTTATTCTTACATTTATGATCACAATCAGTGGTTGAACACTAACCCATATTTATGCTAACGTACCCATTTCATTTTCATTTATCAAAAATAATGGAAAAACATTTCTCTCAAAAACCCCTTATTAAACAAATGAAAATAGACATTCCAATTTGATATATCAACTTATAAATTAAGAGAAATTAGGCTAATTATCATAGGCTAGAGATGGAACCACCTACCTCAAAGCTCAAGTCACACATTCCCGTAATGGGATCCACCAACAATGAAAACCCAATAATGAAAACGAAGGCCCTAGAATATAATAAAAACATTAATATTGATATAAATTAGAAAAGAAGGGGTTGGTGGAAATGGAAAACACCAAATACCTCAAGAAAAGACATCCTCCGCACCACAACTAACCAAGGAATGGCCTCCATAATGAGATCTCCAAAAGGATCTAGAAGAATACACAAATATTAAAAAACTTAGGCCACAAGATCTGATAATGATACCCTAGGGTGCCACCATTATCAAGAGAAACGAAGAATCAGAAATATTTCTTACCTAGAGAGATGCACCACAACTATAATAAAAGATCCAATGTTGAATGGATCAATCTAGATGGAGCATAGTCTCCCAAAAAAACCCGAGAAGATCTCTAGGTAGGGATCCAAGGGCCTGGAGAAAAGAACTGAAACCAAAATAGCCACTCGCCTATTTTAAATGTGATCAATGAATCATCTTTGTTATATTATGCATACTTTATGATCAATGGGTCATCTTTATTATATTATGCATACTTTATGATCAATGGGTCATATTTATTATATTATGATCAATAAATCATCTTTATTATATTATGCATACTTTATGATCAATGGGTCATCTTTATTATATTATGATTCTTCAATATTACACTATCATATATTTTGTGTAGGAACATTGTGATATATATGGATAAAAGCTAGATCACATTACCGAGGAACACACCTCAGTATGTTAAGGGTTTGAATGAGTTTTTAGATTTTTTGATTTCTAATCGATCTGTTGAAGGGAGAATAAGATGTCCATGTCCTAAATGTAAATTTAGAACATGGTTGAAGATAGATAAAGTTTAAGAACATTTAATACTGAAGCAATTCCCTGGTCAATATTTGTGTTGGAATTGGCATGGAGAATTGAATAATACAGAAAGATTGAGCACTGATGTTAATCCACAGAATGAGGTCCCAAGTTCGTCGACAATGGAAAATGAAATGCAAAACCTCATAAATGATGCATTCGGAACTGCAAGACACTACTATCAGCATCAAAACATATCAGAACAACCAGAAGAGGGTGCTACAAATTGCAACGTGACAAGTGATGTTTTTGAGACTGTAACACAAGTACATCAAGATTGGAACATATCATTGGATCCTCCTCTTGATTCTGTAGAGCCAAATGTAATGGAAAACTTCACTGAGAAAAATGCGTTTCATGATTTAGTTGACGATGGAAATCAAGAGTTGTATAGTGGGTGTTTGAAATATTCAAAGATTTCATTTCTGATGAAGTTGTACCATATCAAATGTCTATGTGGAATTACAAATAAGGCAATGCCCATGATATTGGAATTGATTCGTGATGCATTTCCTGAAGCAAAAATCCCAGAATCTTTTTATGATATGAAAAAAGTTGTTAACAAGCTTGGTCTGAATTATATAAAAATACATGCGTGTCCCAATGATTGTATGCTTTATTGGGGAGAGGATTCAAGTAGACAGAATTGTAAGAAATGTTCTTCTTCTAGATGGCAGTCAAAGGGTGATGTTAGAAGTCTGACTGAACATAATTTCATGAAGAAGAAGAAAATGAACACACCTGCAAAGGTTTTACGTTACTTTCCTTTGAAGCCGCGATTGCAAAGATTATTCATGTCATCAAAAACCACCGAACACATGAAGTGGAATTATGTAGATAATAATAATGATGGGTTAATGAGACATCCACGAGATTCCCAATCATGGAAGACATTTGATTCATTACATCCAGATTTCTCAGCTGATCCTAGGAATGTTTGATTGGGATTTGCTGCCGATGGATTCAACCCATTTTGGACTTTGAGTACAAGTTATAGCATTTGTCCAGTTGTTTTGATCCCTTATAATATTCCTCCGTGGATGTGTATGCAATAATCATCTTTTATCATATCAATGATTATTCCTGGAAAACAAATGCCTGGAAATGATATTGATGTATACTTGCAGCCTTTGATTGAAGAATTGCAGGAGTTATGGAGTAACAGTGTTGAGACATTTGATGTTTCTTCTAAAACAATGTTCAAAATGCATGCTACTTTACTGTGGACCATTAGTGACTTCCCTGGGCTTGGGAATTTATCTGGTTGGAACACTTATATGGGTTTGGCTTGTCCCGTTTGTAACTTTTATTTTGAGCCCAAACGGCTACCTCACAGTAGAAAATGGTGCTTCTTATGCCATCGATGATTTCTCGATGCATCTCATAGATTTCGGCTGAACAAATCAAAATTTAATGGTTTCATTGATCGTAGACCACATCCAAAGTTGTTAACCGGTTCTGAAATATTGACACAGCTTGAAAATGTTGAAACAGAATTTGGGAAGTTTCATCATTTGAATGATAGCAGAAAACGGGTCCGAAGTGCATCGTCAAGTGAAATCAGAACGCAACAATGGAAGAAAAAAAGTATATTCTTTAAACTTTCGTATTGAGAATTTAATTTGTTGCACCAAAATCTTGATGTGATGCATATTGAGAAGAATGTCTGTGATAATTTGATTTTCACATTACTTAATGAGCATGGAAAGTTGAAGGATCATCTTAATGCTCACAAAGAATTACAAGTAATGAACATAAAACGTGATCTCTGTCTAGATGAGAATGAAAAGTATGCTCTGGCCATTTTCGCAATGAAAAATAGGGATAAAGATATGTTCCTTCAAATTTTAAAGAATGTGAAGGTATCTGATGGGTATTCGAGTAACATCTCAAGGTGTGTTGACTTGAAGAATCGTAAGTTACATGGATTGAAAAGTCACGATTCACATATTTTGTTACAGCAGTTACTACCATTGGCATTGCGTACATTATTACCTGAAAAAGTTACTGCTGTTGTACTCCAATTATGCACATTTTTCAGGCAATTATGTGAGAAAGTTGTACATCCATTTCAGCTTGACAACCTACAGGAGAGGTTTGAATTGACTCTTTGTGCAATGGAGATGATCTTTCCTCCATCGTTTTTACTATCATGATGCATTTAACAGTGCATTTGGTTGAAGAAGCTAAATTAGGAGGCCTCATTTATTATTGATGGATGTATCAAATTGAGAGGTATTTTATTTATATGTTTTCCATCTAGGTAAACAATTTTTGACATTTAAATAAATGCATAATATTATTATTTTATTTCACAGATATCTTGGGCATTTGAAATCATACGTGAGAAATAAAGCTCAACCAGAAGGCTCTATTGCTGAAGGCTATTTGGCCGAGGAATGTCTTACCTTTTGTTCCAGGTATTTAGATGATCTTGAGACAATATTTAATCGAGTTGGATGTGTTGATGACACATCAAATCAATCTCAAATGCATCAGAAATCAAAAATATTTCCTTCTATTGGCCAATCAATTGGGAGAACCTCAAATGTGACACTGACAAAATTGGAATTATTACAGGCACATAGATATGTGCTGCTGAATAGTGAAATTGCAGATCCATTTATTGAAGAGTTGAGGATACAAACAAAGAGACGAATGAGAGGCCGAACACGAAATAAGAAAGATATAACGAAATATGTGAATAAAGATCTTGTAGAATGGTTTGCACGACGTGTAAGTTCATAAATATTGCAATAAATAAGAATATTAGTTTGACACATACAATTAGTAAATCTATTAAATGACATTTCTTTTTTCAGATCATGAATAATGATACTCGAGCAGACTTGTCATAAGATTTGCAGTTTCTTGCTAGAGGTCCTATAAAGCAAGTTAGAAAGTTCGACGCTTATAATGTGAATGGCTTTAGATTTCGTACAGTTGATCGAGAAGTGGGTTTGAAAACACAAAATAGTGGTATATTTACATTTTCTAAAGTGGGATACTATGGAAAGCTGCATGATATTATTGAATTAAACTACCATGGACATTTTTCTGTTGTTTTATTCAAATTCAAATTGGTCGATATTATCAGAGGTGTTAAAAGAGATTCATTGCAATTTACTTCTGTGAACTTCTCTCGCTTGATGGATGTTGGTGATCATGAAATTCATGATCCATATATCTTAGCATTGCAATAAAAAATGGTATATTATGTGAATGATGTTGTGGATGAAGGGTGCAGTGTAGTTACTCAAGTAATACAAAGAGATTTGTATGATATGGGTGATGAAGTGGAAGATTTGACCTCTGAAGTTGAATGTCATCAACAACAGGAAGCCGAATTATTTTTCCATCATGATATTGAAAATATTAGTCTTGCAAGGATGAATGAAGTGGATGAAGCAATGGAGCAGGAAACCGACATTATTGAAGGGGAAAATGATTGTATGTACAATTATTCATTCATGCAGCAACCACTTGTTTCATTTCTACAGTCATTCATTATCATTGTTATATATATTTTGTTCGTTAGTACTGGGCATCTATTATCATTTTTAATTTTGTTTTCTGCATAATTTTTTTGAGATATATATTCTGAACTTAATTTTATTTGATTAAATTATAGGAATTCCAAGGAGGAAGCGGGATAGTCTTTCTTCTAGTTCTGCGACGAATGCCGATCCATCTGGGTCACTCCCCACGACATCTGAGGCACAAGCTGCCTACACCCCCGCACCATCTCCCCCTGCACCATCTCTCACACCATCAGAGAGCCTCCCATTAGAGGCTGAGTCGTCGACTCCCACTACAGGTGCCTCATCAGTTGGGCGGCGACAGACCCCTTCCAGTTCATCCCAAACACACTAGAGGGTCACAGTCATAGGTATAAATTTTAATTAAATAAATTTATTTCATTTTGTTTATAATAATTGTTTGCTCATTGAAGATGACAAAAATAAAACCGTGGATGAACACTTAAAAAGCTCAGATGTTTGGAACTTGAATGGAGAAAAGATAGTCGTGCCATTTGATTCTTATGGGGTCCCTACGGATGATGTCGCGGGGTTACTTGGCCAGATTATAGGTCAGTTGGCAGCGGAACCCATTTCCCTTCCCATTTCATATGATGATCGGAGACATATGCCTCAAAACTAGAAAAATTAAGTTTTCGATTCTCAAATAAAGGTAATTTTATTACATTATGGTTTAATTGAATGTCATGTTACTAATATGTTCAAAATGAATTTCTGTATACAGATGTTCTTCCACTTCACAATTGCTGATGTGATAGCACAGAAGTGGACTTTGAAAAATCTCATAAAAAAATGGAAAGATTTCAAATGGAGATTGTGGTGTGATGTCAATGATACTTCGTTGACCTTGGAACAAATGTACGAGAAGCTACCCAGTGGGGTACCGAAAGAGCAGTGGAAAGTTTTTGTTGATAGACATCATGATGAGAAGTGGATGGTATTGAAATATATATTATTATATTATCCTCATTTTACATTAATACATGTATATGAAGAGGAGATGACATTGGATACATTACTATTAAATTTCTTTTTATTTATTTCAGGATCTCTCACGACAGAATGCATCAAACAGGTCGAATCAAGTCATCCCTCACACGGTGGGCTCAAAAAGCTTTTCTAGAAGCCGAATTTCATTGGTAATATTTTAAATAGTTTAAATATTTATAACACAATATTATCTATTTAATATATTGAATTTTTTATTTATCTTTTCTTAATGCAGTCACAGAATTTAGGGCACGAAGCCTCCCGGACTGAACTGTGGTTGGATGTTCACAGAAAATCAGATGGCTCTTTTGTTAATGAGCCTACAAAAGAAGTTGGGGTATGAAGTCAAATTTTTATTATAATAACTTATTATCAGTTTTTACATTGTTAATATGTATTGATATTTGATTTATAGGTAATAATTAAAAAACTATGGGATGCCAGTCCTGGGCAGTCCTACTCAGTCTCCCAGGATGACCCGATTGCTCAAGTCCTTGGGAAGGAGCATCCTGGTAGAGTACGCGGGATGGGTTTGGGACCCGTACCATCTGAGGTCTTTAGCAGGCCATCATGGATTCCAGCCGCATCTACTCCTGGTTATGGTCAGCCCATACCTGAAGATGCTCAGAGGGAGATGTCTTCTCTACGAGCCACAATTCATGACCAAGGGGATCAGATATCCGCTATGTAGAAAGCGTTGACTGATTTATATCAGCAGATGAGAAGATATGCCCCCAGTGGTAGTGCACCGAGTGGTGGTGAGCAGGTAAATCACAAAAAATCACAATCATTTAGTTTGAAAACTTTTATTGGTTTTAAGTTTAATTATAAATATGCAACAATATTAGATTTTCAATATAATGTTCTTACAGGTGGCAGTAGGAGATGGAGGTGGAGAGGGTGACGATGCATCATCCGACCATGAGTAGTATTGTTGATGTGTTGAACAAATATGGGAAAGGTTGGTTTGTATATATAACATGTGTGGTGTATGGAACCTTTAAAAAACCATTGGTCTTGGAGGAGCTTTAGTGGCTAACCTTGAATGATCACAATAACCTCAGGTGGTAAAGAGAATGATGTGTTTGTTTCATTGGTTAGATGATCTATGGTAATAGGCTCTTTGATGTTTCTGTTGTAAATTCAGCATTGGGAATTTGACTCATTAGGGTGTTGCATGTCCAAACAGCCATGTTGAATGGATATCACTAGATCAAGATGGGTTTTTGAGGTGATTTTAATGATCATTAATAGTTTTTATGAGGCACGTAACCACATCACATGAAAACCAATGCAACTCCCTTCCCATGAAGCTTCCCTCTTTTCTAACTTTTATTTTATGAACATATTGGGGGATTGTTAGATGACATTTCATATGATAAAAAAGAATAATCATAGGGGTTTTACATGATTAATTGGGCTATTTTATGGGGATTCACATGATCAGGAACAGATCACATGAATTGCATAACCCCTTTGAATGATGTTCTTAGGGTCATGTGATCATGATCCTCATTGAAGTTCACATGGTCCTTGTGACCTAGGTGATTAATCTATATGTATACATGCTAGAATTTTCTTTCCTTTGGGTATATATTAATACCTAGGATTTGGGTATTTCTTTGTTCCTAAAATATACAAGGCTCATTTGGCTAGCGTCAAAAAAATGCCCCCCACAAAAGTGATGTTCGAAGGAACAAGGACTTAGTTATGAGGTAGGAAATGACTTCATGAGTCTCTTATACTTTCTCTGGTTGGAATTCAAAACATCTTTTTGTCTTCTATAAGTCCATTCATATTCCTTGAGGTTCCCTATAAATAAGGGGTGAGAGGCTGGTCATTTGACCGGTGACATGAAGCTCCATAGCTCTCAAAACCCTATCTCTCGTGCGTTTGTTTTGCAAGACAACTTTGCATGACCTCATCACAAGAACCATACAAGAGATCTAATCATGTGATCATGTTACTTGACCTCTTTGTGTGATCACCTTTTCTAAATATCTCACTTAATCAATCCATGAACTAATCAATGGTAATTTATTAGACCTTTGATGCACACCCTTGGCCATTAGTCTATCTTATGTGATTCAGTTGTCTCTTGAGGATTTTTTCATGATCTACTAATCTTTATGTGATTAATGTGACCTTCAGATGGTAAAATGATTATATGTATTAAGAAAAATCATGTGATCAAAAGATGTTTTATGGGTTATGTGATTTTCGTGACCTAGAATGGATCATGTGGTCCACGTAATGTTTTCCATGTTATGCACTTATTTTGTTTGATTAGCACAACTGATTATCTCTTAATGGTTACATATCTACTAATATATTCTCTATTCTCTTTAAATATGCCCTCTATTTCTAAAATGTCTTCTTATGTGGTAGACTGGAGAGACCTTATTTCCTGGAACCATAATGTCAATCATCGATATAAATTATTTTATAACAATAATGTTTTAAAGGTTCTTATTCTAACTGAAAATCAACCCATTTAATCCTCATTCCTCATCCTTATAGGACAAACGACTAGTAGTGATCCCTCCCCTCTCTTCTTTGGCACATTTTGATCCATACACTTTAATCCTTTATGGAATCAAATATTTTCAATTTTGATCATCTGTAAACTATAAGTATAAATCCATGTGACCCCCAATCTCTTGTTTCATTTGATGTTATCTTGTGTTTCATTCTAAATCCATAATTTTAGGTATTTTGTATGCTTTAGGTATTCTTATTGAACTGGATCAACTTTTTCATCAACATTAAATGAAAGGGTGTTTATGAATATTGCGTAGGTGGTGCATAAATTTTCTCCTTATTATATATATGTTGTATGTGTTGTTTGGTTTGTTTTCTAGGGCAGTGGTGGAGTATAAACAGAAATTCTATATTTTTTCTGGGTCAGCATTTCATGGCAGTTTTAACCACCACTAATTTTTTACCACTTATACATTTAGAGGTAGTTTAAACCGCCGCAAAATATATTCGGCAGACTACTTAACGGTGGTTAAAACCGCCGCGAAATCACGTCAGAATTAACGGCGGTTAAAACCGCCGCTAAGCAGGCGCCTGGAACGCCTGAATTTCATGGTGATTATAGCCACCGCTAATTAAATAGCCCTTAAAACCACTGCTAAATTTACCAAAAACCACCGCGAAATGAGGTACTACGATGCTTTTCTTTGACCGCCGTGAAATGCATAAAACCTCCGCTAATAGATTTCTGACGCCAAGTTTAGCGGTGATTTCTGTAAACCGCTGCCAAACTATATAGCGGAAGTTTAAACCGCCGCTAATAGGAGGTTTTCCTGTAGTGTTTTGTAATTTAAAAAGTATTTTCTTCCAAATTGTTTTCGAAATTAGTAAAGTGGGTTTTTAATGAGAAAGTGTACCGATTTAGAATAAGTTGGTATGTGTTTGGATTTAGTGAGGAAAAGAAGTGACACATGTGTGAGCATGTACGAATAGTGTGTGGAGGCACTTGTTCATAGATGATGTGAGTAAGATTAAATGAACGCACATGTGATAGTTCATAAGGTTCCATAGGTGAGTTTTAAAATTTTAAAGAAATAATAGTTTTGGAAATGGGATTTTAGCTTGTGTTTGTATATCTTTGGCTTATGGGGCTGTTTTCCTGGCCCTGTGTTGTTTCTTTGATTGTGTCTTGTCTTGATCACCGGTTTTGATGGCATTTTTCATGTTGTTATAAGTATGTCACCCAAAAGGCTTAAAAAGTTGTTAATGAGTTATGCCCATTTCCCGATACTTTTTTTTTGTGTTGGCAGGTTATCAAGGTAACCGAAGTCTGTTATAGGTAGTTGTATAGTTCGGAATGATAGGGTGCCTTCAGGTTGTTGGGAACTCCATGGGTAGTTAAGGATTATACCATCCCAGAGTTTTTTGGGGGTTCAATTATGGACTAGTAAAGGTAAAATGTCTCATCATCGTTAGAGTCTCTGGTGTAGTTGGTGGGGGTCGGCTCTTGTGAAGGTTCCCCATCCGAAAAGGATATTATTTTGTACCAACTCCCAGTTTGTTGGACCGTTCTCTCGCATGCGACTAGTCTGGTCGGTTCAGGCATTCTAAGTGGCCTTATGTCATCTCTCTGAAGTCTTGCTTCCAGGCGACTGCTCATGCCCCCAGAGAGAGTTCTGGAAGAAGCATCATTTGGTAGGAATGATTTAAGGACTGGAGGATGAAAATTCTTGACTATGAGGCAGGAGATGCTTCATCCATCAGATCCCCAGCCACAGGTCTTGTGGTGAAGCTCAGGCATTGTCAAGAGTTGCCGAGGGTGTGTGGATCCTCGGTCCAGATAATGTCTTCCACTTTGGGATGGAAATTTCCAAATTTTCCTTATTCTATTCTCATCTCTATTGTAAGATCATCAATGTTGTGGTGGTGTGATGATCTCGTTTCACCACAATCCATGCGGTCCTATATTCTCTTAGCATGGTTTCCAAATCGTTCATTGTCCTTGAAGGGTGTTAGTCCCGTGAGTAAACTGACCTGTTCTAATTTTTAGTTGGTCTTAGCTTTTTTTGTTAGTGGGATGTTTCATTTCATGAAATTTATGGGAGGTGTGGAGTTAATTTCTCATCCTTAAGTTGCTAGGTGGTTTCATAGTAAGATTTACATCAAGGTATCAGGTGTGTTGTTCGGTCCATGTGGGTAAAATGAATGATTATAGTTTGGGAGTTCCCACGTTGGCCCCCTAGGGGTGGTTTGTTTGGGTTTCACGGGTTTTTGTATTAGTGAATTCTTGTGGTGGGGAGAACCCTCTCATGTTTACCCCCAATCTTGGGTAGTGGGTTTCCTTGAATTAGTTGGGTGGGACGTTTGTTCGGAATGGTCACCCCAAGGCTCTCAGTTCTCTATGATTTTGTCTGGGCATGGATTCAAGCCATGTCAAATGCTGGCTTGGTGACTTTATAGAGACAGAAAGTGTCTGTAGTGGTGAAAATTATCACACCCCAACCACAAACACCTATTATTTTATTCTTTTCTCGGTCCCGCGTCTTTTGGACAGAGTTGGGTATGGGTATGGGTTTAAATTTTTTGATGCTTTGATGTTTTTGGTGGGTCTCAGGTCAGTGTGTGGTCACTGTACCATTAGCGGTGCCGGTGTGTTAGGTCTTGGTGAATGAGCGGTTTCCCGATACTTAGAATAACTAAATTTTATAAATGTTTGAAATTCCATTATAATATTATTTTAGCAGATAATAATAATAATATAATTAAATTTATTTTAATGTATTTCTTGTTAAATTTCTAATAGTATTATTTTTTTAATTAAATTTTCATTAATATTATTATTACTAATATTATTAAATTTTTTATTAATATTTTTACTCTTAGAAATAAGATAAAGTAAGAACTAAATATATTATTATCATTTTTTGTTTGGTTTTATCTTATATTATTATTATTATTTTTACTACTTTTATTATTATCATTATTTTTCTTATTTAATTTCTATTTTCCATCCTAAGCTCAGCCGCCTTACCCTTTCTATCTCCTCAATCACACGACTCCCCCTCCCCTTCTGCTTCTCCCCATCTCGCGCCACACATGCAGTGCCCCTGCTCTCCTCCCGTACTGCTGACTACTACCACCCTCCATCACCTACTGGTTTCAAGGCATGGTGGCCTCCCTTGCTCCCTCATCCCCTACCGAAGATGCACCCCTTTTCCACTCGGCTTGCGGCACACCAACCCAGCCCATCCTAGCCGCAATCCATTCCCAGCCGCACCTCCTGGGAGCGACCCCACCCTGCTCAAGCGGCCCACCCCCCCCCCCCCCCCACCCCCTCTCGGCACGACTGTGTTCTATTGTTCCAATGCGGTGAAGATATGCCTTTTCTATGACCAGCAACTCCAGTGACCATCCTGACCACCTTGTTTCCAGTGACCAAATATCCCGGCCTGAACCCCACTATGTTCGCACAACACCACACGACCCTCCCCCAACTTTGTTCCACCTTGCTCCGTGCATGACCAACCAACCAAATCTGTAGCCCACAATCTGTTTCGGCGTTGCCCGAACCCTATTACACAACACCTCCACCCTGCACCAGTGCGTCTGCGGTTCCCCTTGCTATCAAACCATGGTTTGTGTCTCTTTCCAATTTTGGAATTTTCTTTATTTTAACTAAAATTTGACATCTCAGTTTGTTTTTCATGATTTTTGAACAATGTCTAGAGTATGTGTTTGATGTTTCAAGACTTGTTGGTCCATGGTCCAGCATCTGCCGCCAAGGGTGAGGTAGATGGACTTTTTTCTCTATGTCGCCGATGTTTTGAGTAAGGTTAATGCCCCTTTAAGTTTGTTTCAGGCCTTCCAATTTAGGGTATTTTGTTTTATGTGGCCCCCTAGTACCTTTTTGTTCCCGTGTTGGTCCTTTTTGCACTGTAATTTTGGTGTCAAGATATGTTGCATGGTGTTGAGATCAATTCCAGGTGCGTGCATGCATTTCTCCCAGGTATGAATATATATATATATATATATATATACATTCTGAGTACGTTTTCCATCATGGAATGGGTAACACGTTCTTCAGTTTAATAGTGTATATAAATATATATGGATGTGTGTGCATGTGAGTGGGAAATTTCTTGATTAAGAGAGCGTTGGCTTGTCCATTCTTTGAGGTAGGCATTTCCAATAATTTCTTTCTGAAATGGTTCATTGGAACTTACATTTTTTTGAATTGATTCTTAAAAGTTAATTGTACCTATGTTATATTTATGTTATTAGGTGATTAGTGATCTTGTTTTGTTATAATTTACTAAAAATAAGTTTTGCTAGGGGATTGTATGAATTGCCCAGGTTAAGATTCTTAGGATATTTATTTTAAATTTTGAGGTTCATCAAAAAGTATTTGGGGGTTTCCATGAAATGTTTTGTTATATATATAATATTTTCTATAAATTATTTTATTCCTTTATAAAAGTGTTTATAAAAATTTTATTTTTTAATTGTTTAGTTTTTTTATAAATTTGTTATAAATTGTTCTGTTTGTTCTAAAGTACTTTTATGGGACTATTTTGGAGTAAACCTGGAAAGAATAATACTCATTTGGATTTATGAATTTAAAAACAGTATTGGTAAGATGTTTTGGTTAAATTCATTGAGACATGTCGACTCAAAGGCCCATTGGGAACTTCAATTGAAATGTGATATTTGGGAAAAATGCTTTTCGAGACTTTGGACATAAGGTCCTATTTGGATCTTCCAACTCATGGGTGAAGTTGTGTTAACTTTTATAATTGTTTTTTATTGGATGTTGTGTGTGCCTGGTTGGAGTTTTTTAAAATGTTTTTAGAAAATGGTTTCAACATGTATGTGACATGGTGGACCGATGGGCACTTTTTTTAATGTGAAATGATTGAATATGTATTTGGGGGCACTCCTATTTAGGGTAACCCTTTATGGGTGAATGAATAGGAAGCATTTGTGATTATGGTAGGAAAGTGCAGTTAGATGAGTCACGTGTGAGAGGGAATTGTTAGTTACATTGTGTTATTATAACCACCAAGGTTTCTAGGGAATATTTTAGATGATCAAGTGATGGTTTCTAACCAAACCCAATTAGATGGGTTAGTACCCCATAGATTTGTTGTTAGGCTAGGCGGGCATTGCCACTGGGTTGGTCAGTTTAGGGAAGCCAATTGGTTTTAGACTAGGGAGCTTCACCTTACCCCAACATGTGGTTTCAAAACTGTGTACGTCTAGGGGTCTTCTAGGGATGTTTAGGATCACCCATGGTTACTGGATTATTTTCATTGCTTGTTTACATTCTGTTGCTCTAGTTTATTTCTAGTTTTCACTTTTTACCTTTTTGAGTTTATCCCAACATTCGTATGTTCTATTTTGGATTTTATATATAAAATGAAAAATAATTCTAGAAATGGTATGTAGTGTGGGTTGGTCTTTTTATATGGAAAAAACCAGTTTCTTATTTGAAAATTTGATAACCCTACATTTATATTTGTATTTCAAACTTGTTTCAGTGGGTGGTTTTTTTGGGAAAGGGAATACTTGGATTTCCATGCTTATATTTGGCATCCCTACTGAGCATCTTAGGGCCCACACCGATCATATTATTTCGATTTCAGGTGCATTTCTTGTCCAGATTTCTGGTTCAGTTTCACAATGCGAGAGAATGTTTGAGTATGAGTTGGGTGGTGACCTAGAAGGCCACAAAGAGGTACATTTGGTTTTGTTTTCTTTCCAAAGATAGTTTTTATTTTTTTATCATCACTTTTTTATATTTTATTCTTTTTTACATGGGCCAAATCGTTCTTAACAGTTAAATTTTGATGCCTGACACTGTTTTCTAGCCCGTGGGGATCGGGAACGCCCTTCAGGCCTTGTCATGGACTGGATCGGGTGACCTGTTCAGGGTCGACCCGGGTTGGATATTGAAAACCAATGTACGGATCATAACACCCAATGTAGGATGATCTAGGAGGTGCGACCCATAAAGGGAATATTTGACACTATGGATAATGATACAAAAACCCTGTGAGAAAATACATGGGACATGCACCCCTTGGAGGGTCACACCAAGATTTACTGTTGGATGGGATTAAACCTCGGTGATGTTTCCAAAATACCATATTTAGAATACATGAATCAGATTCTATGTAGTTAGATGAGATGGTGTGGGTATTATGCATTCACACTACCATTTCCAAGAGGATCTATCTTGGTTGGATTGTGTGGGGTTATGCATGGGATCTTCCTAGATGATGAAATGAGTAGCAATATAGTGGGAGGGGATCACACATTGGAGATTCCAAGGTGGATGTAATACATATGTTGGGATGTGGTGTGCTATATAAAATCATGATGGTATTGGAAGAATTAGATGGAATGTATGGAGTATATGTAATGGATGGAACCTTGGGTGTGTTGGGTTTTGACCTCAACAAGGCATCTTATGTATCCCAAGGTGTTTTGAAATCAACTCCCACATAGTTCAAGAAGGGGTATTGGGTATTATAACTAAGGAAGAATCCCATATAGTAAGGGCATACAATTGGATGCTTCTAGTTGGAAGGTGAATACTATGTCATACCTTAAGAGGGAAACCCATTTGGTCATTGAGAGGATGTCCTGATCGTTACCAACCTCAATGCCCATGCGAGTCATGATCGGTGTGAGAAACAAGATTAGTAAATAGAAATGAATCTCATGTCATAAAATAATCATAAAAAAGAGACAGTGTGATGATTATACATGGAATCTTACCCTGAATATGTCATTCCATGTGAGATATACAAGTAGAATTCTATGAAGGGTGTGTGGGGATTACATATGAAATATTCCCTTGAGAGTGTTTATATACCCCATGGAAGGATGAGGTGGCATACCATGATGATAATGTATGGGGAATCTTGTTTCCATTTAAATGAGAATGAATACAGTTTAACATCATGTGTTGAGGACATTGGTGTTAGGAAGTTTTATATCTTGCATCATGGATGTTGGGGACTCACTCTTTACTTGTTGTGATTACATGATTGTAGATCGTTCTCCTTTGGGAGAGGCATGGATTTATCAATTATAAGGTGTAATGGTGTGGAGGATTTTTCAATCACGAGGTCCATTATTGAACACCTATTATGTGAATAGAGGGTTATAGTGTACCAATACCGAGAAGAAAAAGTTATTTTGGAGTCTCAGGACACAGTTGGAATGGAGTGTGCCATCGGAATGGGCGGAGCAGGTCACACGGGGACATGATATATAGCTGAACAAATCCAAGATGTTTATAGAGGATTTGAGAACATGGCCTTCTTGAATAGGTATCAGAAGAAGGGAGGAAATATAGATAAGCCTTAGATAGGGGTTTCATGAAGCAGTGTTCCTTGCAGTGGGATGATTCACAGAGCTTAGATGCTACACAGAGTTCAAAGGATTGGAAATGTACATAGCATCATGAAACATGCTAACTCTTCTTTTGGATGATATATTTGTTTATTAAAAGAGTTCTTCATGATGGATTAATACTCTTAATAGCATCATAAACCCCTAAAGGTCATTCTTTATCCATTAAAGGAATATTACTTAATAAATTAATCACCACCTTAGGTGGAGGTATTCAACAACATATGGGAGACGATTTCATGAACCTCGGGTATATTCAATGATCCATTTTTTGGATCAGGATGCTTAGGTGTGTTGCATATTGGGACTATTTCAGAAGTTTAATGGTCAGGTAGACATTGTCCAATGTATGTAAGGAGAATAGTATTTAAAAGAAACATGAGTTTATGGAGATGAGATGAGGATTTGAAGAAGATGTGTGATTCATGAGTCATCATGGATATATCAGACACATGAAGTGCCACAAAAATCCTAAGTTTGATAGTGAAGTGGTATCCGACTCACAAGGATTTCCCTTAGATCCTCACATGCTCATGGAGGGAAATGGGTCTTTGTGAAAGGGATTCATGAAGAAGATCCATAAATAGTGTTTTGTGATGTTTTATATTAGATTCAATTCAAACCCGATGCCCCCACAACAATAGTTCTCAAGGAAAATATTTAGAAACCAATTAATGACCCCCATTGAATGAGAACATACAAGAAAAATTTTTTTGGATTCTGTGGTAGAAACACAAAAAATTTTGACAGTCTTCCCCCTTTCGTGAAGGACCAAATCGGTGCAATCTCATGATGTTGGCACATGGGGATCATTGGATCAAAGTACATTGGGAAGCACCAACCATCATATGATTATAAATAGTGTAGGTGGGGAACCTCAAATGCACCGTACTTCATTTGAAGATAATCTCCAGTGCTCAATTTTTTGCAAATATCCCTGCAACCAATAGTTTTTTTCATGAAAATAATCATTGAAGACCCTAAAATTAAGAACCACATTTTTGTAAAGTGTTTTTCAGGAATCATACCTCAGAGAATCAGGATCTACAAACAAGTTTCATGGAAAACCACTGTGAACGAGCTTTGGAAATAACTTAGGTTGAGAATATAATGGCTTCTTATGGATTTTTTGTGGAAGTACTTGAGGATGCTTCTCAGAGGTACAAAATGGATAAAAATACCATGCATTATGAGTGTATTCAAACCATATTGAACTACAAATAGATTATTTAGCTTCTATCAGAGTATTAGAAAGATTATCTCCTGTTCAAGAGGCTTCCACTCTATAGATTAAATTTGAGGTATGTTACCTTCATCGTTTATGTGGGTAGAGGAAAACCATCTTACTAGTTGAGAGGAATTCTAAGTAAATACCAATGGTACATGGATTCTATGGGACATTTTGGGAAATATCACACATCAATAATGGGACACTACCTTTGAAACCACATGAATAATGTCTACAAGAAAAGTTTTTAGGATGATTCATATTTTTTTAGTTACAAACAATCATAAAATAGGGGCTAGGGATCCTGGAGAAAGGATGGATTGTTGGATGGGATCTGTTTCAGTGTGAAAAAATCATAGATGAAATTGCTTGGGCATATTGGGATTGTGTGTTGTATGTCGAATTTGGGGCCGATATAAGGTGTGTTAGACTCTATAATGTAGCATGGGATTCTTAGTACCATGTTTACTAGGAAGATGAAATCACACAAGAGTTTTTGATAAGATGGTCTCCACAAACCGACACATTCAACTTATATCACATGGAGGCCAGTATCTTCCTTTGGGACCTTCATCAGGTCTCTATAATCCCAGTTTTGGGGTTGATGTAGGATGAGTTCCTCCCAGCATATAATATGTGGGAATATCATGAGATATATCCATCATGGTAAAAGGTGTTTTTGGACCTAGATCAAGGAACTAGAGAGGTGAATATGGGGGAAAGATATGTCCCCATTAATTAGTAGTTAGGTTATTTCATGAAATTCTAGGAATATGATCCTACATAAGGTTAAGGGACAATAAGTAGATTTGAAATGAGTCCATGCACATGTCTCCAGGAATATTTTCAAGGCTAGGAGAGATCCTATTGGATAATTATAGAAGTGATCTATTGGAGTTTGTGGGGCTACAACATCAATGCTAAGCCTCAACCCATAGTTTGGTTGTTTGGATTCACCTCAGTGCAAAAATGATGATGGATTCTCCTAGTGAGGGTTTAAAATATTGGGGTGCAGTCAAGATTCTTGAAAATGGAGAAAATGATGGCAATATGGAAACACGTCATACTCAGAAACATGGGGCTGGAGAATTTATATATTGTTCTTTGGCACAACAGTGAGGGAAAGAAACCACTATGTGTGTGTGGTCCTTTCCATTTTTTAGCTAGGTGGTCTCACACATGGGGGATATGAATATTGGATCCATATTTCCAATGCTAAAGCAAACTATCTATGGGAGATTCATAAAATCGTGGGAATTGTCTATTTTAAGGTTGGTTTGATGGGACTGATGAACTAGGTAAGGCTAGAAGATTACTTTAATTTTTTCCCATTTTCACATCTTATGGGGTTAGTAGCCAAATATGGCATTGGGAATGAGGAAAATTTAACATATCTTCTAGCCTTCATAGGTGGGGTGCTGGTGGCGATGGTCGACTATGAAACTAATTTGTGAGACGTATAACATGCACCATTTTTCAAGGAACATTAGGTTACTATAAAGGTTGACCAAGAATATGTCCTCACAGTTTACCCATGAGTTCCACCCTTTAATGACGAGGTAGCATTGTCTTATTTTCACATGGTAAGATAGAAAGATTTTGAATGAACTACCACCATCTACAGATGCATATGGGAAAACCTATAATTATGAAAATATTAGAGTGATCACCTATCTAGGGTTAATGTTAAGGAATAGGACCATCCGAACCAATAATGTTGTGATACATCCACCATGGGTCTGAGGTAGATAAAATGATGTAGTATGCTATGGTGGTATTGGTGGCCCAGTGACAATGATAGCAGCATCAGGGCCATCAGTTCATGGTTCTGCCCAAGAATGAAGTGATGAAGTAGCACCATCAGGACCAACACTCTTGGATAAGTATAGCTGGGAAAAAGGGGATCCATTTGGGGTGTCTCCATAGGGTGTTCACCGAAGATCATAGAAAGCAGTTTCATAATTTCAACATCCCTGGTGATGCTATCATTCCAAAATCGTGGGATAACTGAGATGTTTCCATGAAGTTATCCAAAATTCATTAGATGTGGATGAATCTCAACATTCAAGGCATGTGTCTCCATAGGATTTGATAGGTTAGGGCTAGATTACTCATATATTAGTATGAGGGGGAGAATTATGTGATTGAGCTTGTGGACATGGGGAACATCTGAGGTCTTGCGCATCCATCAACTAATTAGATGGGGGTCCTACTGTACATGACCTATCCTCTATAAAAATCAGTAGATGTGCTAGATTCCCGCACTCCCATTCCTCTAAACATAAAAAAATATTAGGTAGATTAGGTATATCAAGGGAGTCACCTTGAGAGTGTCGAGATCATAGCCAAAATAGTACGACAAGTTGAACTATTCAAGGTGAGCTATAACATAATTTACCAATCTGCAACTATTCCATTTTTATCATCATCAATCCTCAAACTAAAAACTATACTCTGAAGGTAAATATCGAATAAGGGACCCCTGGTGGTGGATTTATAAGTGCACATAAAGGTGTTGAAGTTCATGCTCTAGGGCCTATGATTGAGACAGTAGTGGTGGGTGGGCCAATCATAGTTGGGGAAATTAGGGAAACCACCACTAAATCTACGGAGCACACATTATCTACATGGGTCCATTCCCTAAAATCAAGATGGGGGTAAAACATGAGTTCATTCAACCACTTTTCAGATCCCATAATCAACTTGTCCCCATACACTCATACTCCCCATTCAGTGATCATAGTGGCTAACATGATCAATTTTTTAAATAGTGTCAAAGATATTACAAGATTGGGTATCGAATGAGGTCAAGATAGGTGGGACACTTATTGGATGTCTGTGCTGTTTCACATGGAGATAAAGTAGCCTTGGTTCTAGAATGATAGTTGATTGTGGATGCGATTGAAGCCACTAATGGGGTGGAACATGATGCTAAAAAATACAACATTGTTGAGATGGGGTCAAGGGAGGATGACCAGCCCCCAGATTTGGAGCCTAGATAATCTAAGACGGTTTCATATAAGGATGTTGGTGTTTAAAAACTAAAAAAATTCCCTTAATATGAACATGAACCTCCTGAAGAGATGGATGATTCTAACTAAAAGGTAGCTTAAGAGAACTACATCATCTAGCGCAGGGCATGGAGATGTTTTCACTACTATATTGATCGAGTTCGGAACTGCATCTGGTGGGATAAATGGGCTCTTTGCCACTAGCTATATAACATGTGTTCTATAGGGGTATACACTCATAGAATTCTTTTGCTGATACTGAACATTCTTCTCAAAATATGTGAGGTCAGAGTAAGGACCTAGATTTTCATGGCATTAGGAGAAGGATTGTAGAATTCTTATTCTCCATGAGGTCTACTTAGAGATACAACACCAAGAATAATAATCAGACGTACTTCATTCTATCATTTATTCTAATTTTTATCTCATCATTAAATTAAGGGCCCATCTGGTTGATTCTCAGGAGGAGATAATGTCGGCAACACTCCAAGAGGATTATATCTTGGATGAGTAGGATTGGGAATTGAACAAGGATGTACACCGTTTTATAGTGGTTCATGGGGAGGCAATATATATCACGTGATGGAAACAGACCCTATAAGACAGATGTTGAAGGATGGTGGAGCTAGAGCTCTCGATCACCAGAGCCGAGCTATAGTGTCTATTTTGTAAAAAAATATAATATTTTTTAATATGTTGATGTTTCTTGTAAAATTTATTATGTACATAGACACATTTATTTATATGAATTTATTATCATGATTCGATAATATCTATGAGGAATCTAATGAACAATCCCTAAGATGATGTGGAATATACCATATGTGAGAATTAGGGGATTACAACACATGTACGATGTATGAGTGTTAGATAATCATTGAACACTTGATTTATTATATTGGAGATTGGTCACTGCAAGTGCTCTGATAGAGAGAGGTTGTGGTTGGAATGAAAAGGCCATACAACATCCATAATTTTCTTTAAAATATGATATAATACATGAATGGGATAATGTTTAGGGTTTTGGAATCATAAAAAAATGAAAATGAGAATTGTGAATCATAATGAAAATTATTCGGAAAAATTTAAGAATCTAATAATGATATAGGATAACTACTGACCATCTTCAGAACATAGCATTTGTATCATTGTCCTAGAATGGGACATATAAACAATGGTCATCCACTTTCCATGTTTGAAACACAAATTATGTATTGAAATATCATCTAAAATCTTCAGGAGAATTCTCTGTGGGTAGTGGGAGATTGGAAAATAGTATGGTACCAGGATATTAGGAGGTCCCTTCTGATATGGGAGAGAATGAGGTTCCAAAAAAGGGGCACATGAATCATGGAAATGGAGTGGTGGAATGTTCAAATGAATTCCAATACTCTAGAAATTACACCACTTTGACATAGAGAATAATAGTATAGGTTTATTGGTTTGACCACAAATCAAACCCATATTCAAGGGAAGATCTATCTCTCATGTCACCCAATAGATGAAAATGAGAACAATACAGTATATGAATAGCATTTGGGAAGAGGACCTCTCAAGGGAGGGATTAGGATGTTTTTCAGTTTTATATCATAAAAATGAGGACTATAGGCAAACCATTTTATGTCATACGATAACGATAAATAATTCTATACTTTAAGTTTCTGTGACAAGGACTCATCTCACAGGTTAGCATCATGTGATTGGGATGTTATGCATAGTTTAAGGTGATTATTCCATGAACTAGGACTACAATTTCAATCCATGTTACTTAAACTAGGGGGTCTTAGTTTAAGGTCATAGAGTTGGGGCCTAAAATACATTTTGTTTCTAGACCACATTGGAAGTCACCATACTAGGACTCCTAATACCATGTGATCCATACTCAGTGTGAGAAACATGGAATGATAAATGGGTTTTCCTATCACATGGAAGTGAACATTTGGGGTAACAAAAAGGTTTTGGTTTTACAGTATGATATATGGTAGTATAATGAAGATAATCCAAGAATATCAATGTCTAGATAATGTGGATACTAGTTATTAGTGATATAATGCTAACCATGATCAAAACATAGGGACCATGAACACAGTAGTGATGAATGTGGTGATCAAATGTGAGATCAACTGTTAACTGAGTTCCAAACAAAAGATCATTTTCTACCAAGGAACGTACATTACAACATTGGCCCATTATAAGAGGTTTCCCAAAATAAAATTAGACCATCACCATTAGGGGACTTGTATGGATTTTAATAATGATGGATAACCAAACTAAGAAGGGCTCTACATGTTGAAGGATGTGTAGTAAAGATTAAAATCACAACATTGAATACTATTTAAATTTCTAATTCATGGACCATGGAAGATTGTCTAGAGTGGTTTCACTTGGACTATAGGTTATATTTTTATCTTCACAGAGTTTGGACAAAAAAATATTTTCCAATGTAGATATTTGTAAAGTACTGTCATGAAAACACAATGTTAATAGGGATGAAGAGGGACCAAAACCATAAAACACATTCCTTAGGTTAATCAAATATATTTTAATGTTATCAAATATGGACTATAACAAGGAACTATGGGATAAAATATTGATTAAGTTGTAGATGATACAAAAAAAGAGTCTAGACCTTTCTATGTATAATATATGGATATGAATATATCCCCACATAGTTCTGAAAATTAAAGTGTCATGAGAGACCAACACTAGCTAGGGAAATCCTCTCTAGTTTGGGAACCAAGGAATCCCATGATTATCATGAGGCATCCTAAACTTGTTCAAGGTAATATCATAAGCTAATTTTGTGGGTTGAAGATGTATAAATTCTAGTTTAAGGCAATTATGCTTGGAACAAAATTGTGGAATTTCTCATATGTGAATGTGTAGTTCGATGTTGTTAAAAACCTGATGTGAATATGGAACACGGTAGTCCTTACACCACACGACCCGCCTTAAAGAAGTTAATGTATATAGTTTAAATTTTTGATGCGTGGGCATATTGAAACCATTTTATAGACATGTTTTCTAGACTGTCAGCCCTTGGTTTATGGTTATAGAGTTCCGACCAAAGGGAATGAACTCCTCATATGGATATATATACTTTAATGTCATAAGAATCCTCATGTGAACGGAGATGAAATAAGACCACATAACACAAAGGAATTCCTGAGGAGGCTTTCACATAGTTTAGAGTCTTCACGCTTGGAATAAGATGAGGCTAAGGGGTCGAAGGTTTGAAGAACATATAACTGGACCTGAAGACTATTTTTTTTCAACATCACTACATATCATATAAGGATTGTAATAAAGCCAAATTAAGTACTTTAATTCCCATGTAGTTTATTTTCATGCAGTAAGGATAGATATTAACTAATGTGAATGAATGGAAATGACATGGATGGTCCCAATATTTAAGATTTAGGCATTACTATGTATCTCATTAGAATGGGAATCAAATTGTACATAGTTCTTGAAGGGAAATATCCATTCATAGGTTTGATCACTACACAGAGAGTATGCAATTTTTTTTTTGTTTTTGGGGTTTTTGGACTGGGATATAAAACTACAGGTGTATCAACATAACCAATAAGGATCTTTATCAAGTCATATGTAGTTCATGAACATGAAATACATGTGGGAATTTTAACTCACGATAGAACATGATGAGTTTTTTCATTTATCATCATAGGTCTAGGATGATGATGGTTACATAGTTTAATTCCACATAACTAAGACTCTAGTAGTATAGTTTAATGTCATGTTGTAGGGATGATGGGGAAAATGTGTTCTAAGGGGGATGTTCATGGAATGGTAATAATAACCCGATGTGAATGTAGAAGTAGGAGGTCTCATGGAATAATAAACAATCATAAAGGAAACATGAATATAGTTTAAAGTCATGATGCGTGAACATAGACTCCCAGTTAAGGTCATGGATCTCAAACATAGTGGAATGTTTATTATTGTGTTATTGGGAGGAAAATTATTCATAGTTTATTATTTTACATGTTTTACTATATGGGATAAAAATAGTTTATGGTCATAATGATTTAACATACTGGAAAAATTTTCTGGTATTATTGACAAGACCTTTGGATCCTAGTTTATGGTCATTGAGTTTGACCCATGAAATTATTCTTATTAATTATATTTATTTAGTTTGGATTTATGAAAAAAACCAACGTAATTGATGTCGAAGGAGGCCTAATGTCACACAAAAAATTCCAAATAATTACTCTCACATATCATATCATCATGAATATTGGACTAGGGATATATAGTTTAATATTTTACAACTCAGACTATCGAGTCCTTATTAAATGTACTTCTTGAGAAACATGGTTTTGGTTGGAGGAGTGAGGAGATATCCATCCATAGTTATCAAATAGTATGATCTATTAAGATAGTCCTTGTGAATGATATAAAGACCTCCCCATTTGGGATATAAAGTTAGAAGCTCCAAGATGGGTATCATCGGCTTCTTGAGAGCCATTACTGTATCACACTGGAGGAAGGAGCAGAGGTGAAACTTATTGATTAATGCTATGGATATCATTTTATAGGGCCTCCCTAGATTCTGCAAGGCATGGAACCTATTCTCTTCAAGAGTTTCCAACTATGTGAGATGAACTTCTTCCATTATGTATAGATTCTATAGGTCATAGATAACTATTTAGATTGATGGAAACCAAATATATATGGTAGGTACTACAAATTTTCTATACATAAGGGAATATGGAGTCACCATGGATGAATTTTGGGTTTTCTTCCAACAATCTTTAAGAGCATTGGGGATCTTGTCTATCAAAATTTTATTGTTTTAAACCACTATTTTCTATTTATTTATGTAGAGGGTTTTGTTCAACACTTCAATCAGTCCATTTTTCAATGCATTTTAGTGATAAGTATGGTTGGGAAGTATGTTGTACATTACTTAAAACCTATTCAGCTCATCTACCCATAAGTTGGTTCTATTAATAAAGAGAATGTTATGGGGGATTCAGAATCAATGGATGATATTGGAGATCATGATTCCAATAAATGGCCATCCTTGACTTCCTTAAGTTGGGTCACCTCTTCCCACTAGGAAAATAAATCCATCATAGGAAGACTAAAATTACATTGGTGAGCTGTCACTAGTGGATACTGTCCCATGACATGGAGTCCCCATAAAAAATTTCCAAAGATACTAGGTAGTTTCCATGAGATTTGGTGTTCAATGAGAAAAGGATAAATGAATATGAAATTTGTGGCACCCCTTGTTGAACTCGAGGGAGTCATAGACCATAGTGTGATCAAAGTATCCCCACCTATGAATATGGTGGGAGAGTTTCAACCCTAATTGATTAGCACTACAGTTCTTGGCCTGTTCTTCCTTCATGACTTAGGGAACCTCTAGTCCTTGTATAAAATGGTGGAGAATTCTATCAAACTAACAAATCTATAGTGTTTTTTGAGGCTGGAACCAATCTAGAGGGTGAACTATGTAGTACAACGACATATTCTATCACATTAAGATCTATTTTTCAGTAGAGTTACATGAATGAGAAACATGAAAATGAGTCCTCCAATTAGAGGATTCATCAACTGTGAAAGATTCAGAGGTCACTATTTAGAATAACTGGTATTCATGTGCTTTACCTAGTAGATTTAATCATCATCAGAAATTTATGCAGCGGTTACCCTTTGAGGCACCACAAGAATGAAGAGATAATCCTAAATAGGAACTTTAATAGACATAGCCAGATTATCCAAGGCATTAGATCCTCCATTATTTGAATGATGATCATGATTCACCTCTGTCTAATAGGGAAACTGGTCTATCTGATGTTGTGTGTGCTCTAGAAATGGTACCACCTTGGGATTACTGATGATAAAATCATCATTTAGTTGATTGATGAATAACTCAGATTCCCCCTTCACATGAATGCTTGGAACTTCAATCTCAATAGGAATATTGAGACTAGTATTGAGATCCTTATACTCTACCTCATTTTTTGTGCATCCTTCTAATAACAGGAATGATTAGGGAAGGAAAAATGATGGAGTTATGGAGATGATCCCCTGACCCACTATGTTGACCTTGGTATTATTGAGCCTCCAACCTGTTAGGGTCTATGTGGAACCATAAAAATGTATATGCCCACATGGAATAGAGTGGTTTACTAAGGGTATTTCCTTGTTTAGTAAATGAACTTCAGTATGAGATTATTCTCGATCCATATGGGTGGCCATAATTTCATCTCAAGCATGGACCTTGATGTCATTCTATAAAATGAACCTGAAGTTGAACTGATGAAGGATCATTACTCAGTGCGCTATCTATCTTGTCAATATTAGGTGATTTTAGATATAAATTTGATGATCCAGATTGCACACCGTCTGTATATCGTGATTCTATATACAATTCCCCTTCTTCTGCATGATAAAAAAGAATATGCCGTAGCTCTTCATGATTGGAGATTACATGGAATATTTTTAAAGATAATATTATTGAGATAAAATAATAAATTCTATAACCCTTATTTTTCCTTTTTATAATGGAGGGAACCTAAGGATCAATTCCAGGTTCATCACAAAAAATTACGAGTTGTTTCTTGGAGATAGCTGGGATCATAACCATAGGCAGTAGCAGATATTCCTTGATCTCCTAAATTTTTTTATATTAATATTTTTTCCACTAGAAGATGGTAACATTATTCATTATCCTAGATAAGGTCTTATAATTTCTATTCATATTCACGATGAAAGAGCATATGTATATTGAGTGGCCTTAAAGACCTCAAAGCTACTGCAATATTCTCAGAGGAGGCATCTGTATGATGGCCATGATCATCTCAGGACCAATCCCATTTCCTCTATATCTTTTGATGATTCCTAGAAACATTCAAAATTTAACTCCAAAATAATATTTTAATTGTTTCATTGTCAAAATTATAGAACAGAGGAAGCTAAACACCTTTTCGAGATCTCTTAAAATGTCATGATGCTAGTAGGATTTCACCAGTAAATCATCAACATAACAATCCAATATAATCCTGTATGTGGGTTTGAATATGTGGCGCATGGATAGCTAAAAATTGGATCCGACATTATTCAGACCAAAATGAATTACCATATATTAAAAGGTCCTTTTTGGAACATTTAATTCCATAGAATCCTCAACATCCAGCTAATCAATTTTTATTCTTACCCAGAGCATGCATCCATGGAGGAGAGGGCTTAGAACCCAACAGTGGAATAAATCAATATTTATTTCACTATAAGGAAAACTAATAATTTAGATAGTGAATATTTTGATATAAAAAGCCAATATAGACTCTGACATACCCATTATTGTTTCTGATTGGAATGATATTGGCCAGCCACATGGAGTATTTCACACCATTTATGATAATAAATTTGATAAGATTGTCATCTTAAGCCATAACCATGATAATCCTCTTGAACCCATGATGACTCGCTGGAAGACTAAGACACTTGACAATGAACTAAGGATATTGTCCTTGAATAAATAAACAGATATTATAAAATAGATCATAGTGATATACTTGGATTTCCATGTACTACTGTTGTACATCTGTAAGTATGGCCACACTAAGAAAGGTTGGCCTCAGATCTTCCTTGGTACCAAGTTTGACCTGAACCATCACATAGATGGTGGTGGAGACACCCTCTTCAAAAGTGGTAGGAGCGATATCTTGGTCCCCTTCATCATCTAAGTCAGGGGAATCGACTAAAAGAGATGGATCATCGGGACCAAAATATTTTGGGGGAATGCTGGTACCTACTTGGGAGGAGGTGGAATCTTCACTAAGAGATTCAAAGGTCTTATTAATCCATGGTGATTGAGGCCTTTATGTTGATTCTATCATACCTTTGACCGTGTGGCCCATGATTGATGTCATAGAAATATTGACTGGTTGGATTGTGTAAGTACTACCCAACTCAGTTGAATAGGAAAGTATGATTCATAGTTGTATCCATGGGGTGGAAATCTTGATACCATATTGGGGTAGAGGGATTTGGTATCACCTAAGCCTAAAATGTGTATGAGTACAAGTCAATATTCCAATGTTCCATGTACTTAGGGATGTGGTGGCAGTTTCACCTAGAATTGAGGAAGTATTTCCCTATGTATGACATTGTAGCCTCCAAACTATTATTTGGAAGGAAAATTGTGTCATCCAAATCTATACCTGAAATGGATGATATGGTTGTGTAATCAATCTCATTGGATATAAAAATATATCCAATGATCTTTTAATATTCGACATCTATATAGAAGGCTTTACTAGAGTCAAAGGTAGTAACACCACATTGGATCATGCCAACTTGACCATTGAGGGAGTACTTGTGTCATTGGAGATATGAGGAGTGGAAGTTTTGGTGGAGATAGAGCTAGGTAATCCCCGTAAACATGTTATAGGTGGTGTCCTATGAAAAAACCATTAATTTAGTATTTTCTAATAATATGCTAAACTGGGTATTCAAATAAATCCTTCCACACTGTCTCTGCTCTGTCCTATTGTTACTATAAATCTCCCATTTGGAGGGGCTCAAGACTTCTTCAGTAATTCTTAGAATATGGAGAATCCAATACAGAAGTGATTGATCCCAATACCTATGTCCACTAGATAGTGACAAACTTCCATGCTATAGAACTGGCTGGTGATGTATAGCAGGCAGATGTGCTTCTGTACGAGGGATCCATCAAATTATTTAGATAATGAGGTGACCCTTATCATTACGAAGAGTCAAAATTTTTGGCATAGATGTTTTCTACAAATTCCTCATCTATTTCAAACTAGAGGGTGATTTTCATATATTACACAAGGGACTCACACATTACATTGTATATAAATAGGGCATTAAGGATTGAAAACATTGAAAGAATAATGGCGATGTGATTCAACACATCGTATATCTATACCAGGCACGAATTTCTTCTCACAAGAATATTATATTTGCTAAAATTCATGGTGAATATAATTGTATGAAGAAAAATATTATTTCTAGTTCTTGAAATGTCTGAGTGTTCATCAAAAAACTCACCTAGAACTACTAATGGATGACTGCCGACCAACTAAGGTCTAGATTTCTTTTGATGCAGCCGATCATGGTGTGGTCACAACTCTTCTTCTGGGTCAATTAGCATTGTTAGTGTTAGTGATGTTTTAGATAGGAAAATCTAGGAGGACTGTTCATACCAAGCATTGCACAAAACCTACATTCTAGTCTCTTAGAATACACGACATCGCTTGAATCACATTGTCCATTTTCATACCTTCAACCACTCCTTCAATGACATCATCCTAAGGCACTCAAGGAGATTTCATGATATACCTTGTCATCTAGGACCATGCAGGGGTCTACTAACTTGGTGGTATTCATGGAGGTCTACTCATGGTCATCACTAGAGGATTCTTCCACTTATTGGAGAACCCTTGTTGTGATTCCAATTTCTAGAGGAATGAATTCATCGAGGGTATGAGGGGTGTATTGGAACTAGTGGGTGAATTTTCATTATAATGCACTATCAGTACCAATACATATGATATGTGGAAGGCTACAATGTGGATGCATAAAAATAATCCAAATAAGTTTTTGTAGTTTTAGATGTTTCTTCACTGCCTAATCAGAAACATATGACTCCATGTGCACAAGAAACTACCCTGTGCGCCAACCGTTCATCATAATTATGAATCATATTATTGAAAACACATATACATTCACCTAAACCCTTGATGTAAATACCAGGATTATAATTTTTATGTTCCAACTATGTTGGGAAATGGACCAACATGAATACAAAAATTTCAACTTAGTTATGTATCCAATCCTTGAAAACATCGAATTTGTTGAGGGTATATCTAAGGTTATTTTGTTAAGGGATGTGTTCAGGGAAATTAGAGAGAATAAGATCCTGTGGTTTTTTGTACTCTGTAATATTTATAACCCCATATTCCATATAGTTGTGGATGTAACCATTGACATGTGCTTCTATAAAAGAGTAGGTGTGTTTTATCTTTCCTATGAAGGGATCTCTTAGAGAATGAACTAAAAGAGGGGATATATCATGATAGATAATTGGAGAAAAATTTCCCCCTAGTTTTTATTTATTGATGAGGAGGTACCTACTTATTCAACACTTCGAAAGGTTGAGCTTTTCGAGGATGCTTCACTTGGTGAGGCTTCTCTTGGTGAAGATATTCTTGCAACAGATCTAGTAGCTCTAGGGGCCCTGTTTACACTATGGTTGTAGTTTCTACCTTGGAGACTCTTCTATCAGGAGTTGGAAGAGGTGATAGATGTAACTCTGTGGCCTACTACATGGAATCATCTAGGCATTGAGCCTTATCAAAAAAATCTTGAAAATCCTCCTAGTAAGTTTTAAGTGATCTGGGTAGGGACTTTTTTACTCTTCTCATTCATCACACACATCATAATAAGATTCTCTTAAGATAAAATCATGTTGAGTGAATACATAAGGCCCTTCTACTTTGTAAAATTTTCTTTGACATGATCATCAGGTAGTTCCTTATAGTTTATGAGTTTGACAATACTAGTATTGTGTGTGGTGGTGATGAACTGGTAGAGAAAATGCCTACGAAAACCAAATGGATAATTGGTTGTACTAGTTAAATGAAAACCCTTACTATTTTTGAACGAGAGATCATATATTGGACACTTCCTATTTCTCTAGGGTCCCCATCATGGGTTTTCACCATGAGATGATGTAGTCCAAATATTGCAATTGGCCACCCATCCAGTTGAAGGTGGAGAAGGTAAGATACTCGAAATCTGGGGTTCTCACATGTCTTCTGTCTATCCTAGATATGGATTTCCATCAGCTGAGATTTCCAAATATAGTGTCTCTATGGACTAAAAGAGAGCAGTGAGGATTACTATCTCCTATTAGAGGGTATTATATATAAATGATGATTCAGGACCACCAAGGCATTGGTAGGATCCCAAAAATCGTAGTCATTATTAGTGTCTTATGGATTGGCTCGATCAGGACCCTTAGGGAGGTTATTATGTAGATTGGGTGGATCAAGAGAAACATACCAAAATCATTTTCCATAAACTTTAGATGATAATATATTTAGTTATGTCAGACCACTAGGCTTTATCTGGATGATCTATACAATGAAACCTTGTGGATGGCCCTAAAAACCTAGTAGAGTAGTGATAAGATAATGTCAAGGAGCCTCATAATCTGAGATCTAGTAATGTAGGATCTCCATAATGATCCTATTTTGATATGTGAACTTCTGTTACAAGGTGTATATAGTAGTATCAACATCTATCTTCAGTAAAATACCATATGGAGTAGAGGTATTTAGAGGTCCTTTTCCTTATTGGTATTCTGACCAGTGGGAAATGATGATAAGGGATCTCCAAGGGAGATTGGCTTCCTTTTCATGTGAGTGTGATCACTAGTGTGAGGGTCTAAATGATAATCCACTACCCTAATGGGAGGGTTCTCTATTTCAGATCCTACAATGGTGTCCCCATATATATGAAACACCGTATCATCTGTGTTAACATTGAAAATAATCAAGGGTATATCATAAATATGGTTTGGTGAATCAGGTTAGTGACAGATTAGACTAAACTGGATAGTAGAGTATTTTCTTTAGTCGCATAACTACCCATGCATAGATACTTATTCAATGATCTTGTAGAGAAATGTGAATCAATGGATGTTACTATGTTGGAGGGCTCGATGGTGGCATGGTGATGTAAGATACTGAGCCAAAGGGAGGAATTATAACTCAACTATACAGAATTGTTGATTGATGTCATCAATGTGATATTGAATCAACGGATATAAAAATTTATGGTCATTTAAGTGTAAATAGACCTACCAGATGGTCGCGAGGAAGCACCATAATTGTCCTAGGTGAGGGACTTTAGGATGTAAATGTTGGGAACCACTTTCAGTTAGAACACCATAGGAAACCAATCAATGGCCATATTATCCCATATGACTGGTTTCTCACAAGTGGGGACCAGTTATTTGTTGATCTAATAATTGATCACTGCCGCTAGATGAACTGGAGGAGGCACATATGTGGATTTTTGTATAATTTAACTGGTCAGTGAAGGAATTGCTACCCGATCTAGATGATCACTACACATTGGGTCATATCTCATGTGTGATGTAGATTAAATCATCACATCCCTATAGGACTGGTTTCTTAATACTACCTCTTGTAAGAGAGTAGTGGTAGTCATTTGTAGTTCTACTAGATTCTCATTATCTATCATATTCTAGAATAACTCTCTATGATTTTTGGTAGAGGTATAGAATGAAATTGTAAATGAAAGGGATGGATACATGGGTAGACCCTAGAAGGTAGCCAAATCATCCTCCACAATAATGTACCTATAAAGAGAATCATGTTTTTTTGGATATCACCATTCAGGATTGAAAATGTCACCTATCGTGCCCCTGCCCCATATTCTTATGTAGATGAATGGGGTGAAGGCTCCATCATCGAATAACATTCTACATTATATTCTGAGATGTGAATAGAATTAACCTGAAATTACACTTCTTTAAATTATGCCTTCAACCATGATGGTTCTCCCATATGCCCAAATCTGTTCATTCATGTAAGAAAGATTTTTTTTTCATGTGGAGGACCTCCATACTGGTGGGTGATGGACTAAAGAGGACATTTTCTTTGATTGATGGAGATATGGAATGTTCCTCTGTATCGATTTTCTTCAAATAAAGTAGGAAATATTGTATATATATTGGATTATAGGGGAGGTACACTTTTAGGTTCTATGATAACATGGGTAGGACCTCCAAGATGACCATTAATGGAGAGGGAATTACCTACACATTGGTTCTTTGTCTCATAGGTAAGATCTCTATGGTGTCTGGTGGTGATAGCATGGGTATGACATTAATTAAGATCAGTTCTAGAGTGGGTATGACCTATGATTGAGATGGTATTTGAGCGAGGAGGACCTTGGAACCGATGTTCTATGACCTGGGAGGACCTATGTATCTGGATGCATATGCATGATGAGGGCTGCTTCACTAGATGTCGAAGATGCAGGAAGGCCATGTAATTCGACTGATGCTTGGTGAATTTGGATGCCCCGAATGGTAATTTTGAGAGAGGGGAGGACCTAATCATATGATTGAGATAATACAAGGAATGCATATATATTTAATATCCTTATTACAGACTATCCCATAATAGAGGTTGATGAGGCTAGTGGCTGAAAGATTCAACCCAACATTCATGTTGGGAGGTTGAGGTCTCGATAACAACTAGGATTTGATGGGTCCTTTAACTCAAGTTACAAGGATCTATCATAATGATCCAATTATGGTAGGAGCTACTAGATATGCAGAAGAATATTTCCCTTTTTTGGAATAATCATTATCTAGTTCTGGATGTTGTCTACGAGTTATTTGAATTGGGGCTGATAGAGTAGGGTTTAGTCCACCTGTTCTTCATCTTGGGGGATTGATTACTAATGTAATTGATTATTCTTATTGGGAGAAATCCTTGGAAGATCCCTAGGTGGTATTAATTTCCTATATGAATCAGGAATTCTTTGCCTCATCTACATAGGGGTGTATTGTAGGATTTCTCTAGGGAGGTCCTCCCAATGAGATTTTTTGTCGGAGTGGGCAGTAGTGGCTTCATGTGCAGCCCTTGAGAGTGGATATGTTTGAAAGGCTCAAAAGGCTCTAGGCCCAAATGAGTCATATCCCTTAAAGGAATGAATTCCACCAGATCATATAGGAATATGTGGGAGTCTATCATCATCCTATAAATGATTTATTAGGGTTAGACATTACATGATAACCCTATAGAAGATTGAACATCAAATGTTGTGTTAGAGGTGGGGTCTTACAAGATTATCGTGATGACATTTCTCTTATCCCATTATTGTTGGGTGTTGGGTTATTTTTTTTCATCTGCATGGGTATTATAATCCATGAAGATTCAACTATCAATATGTGTTCTAGGAAATCAATATCCAGATCCCAAACACCATCCAATCTTCTATATCTAGAGAGAGATTTCCACACTAATGAAGTGACATATTAGAATACCAAAAGAATAACTGCCCAATTTTACATTGAATTACATCTTTGGCGAATTTCTTCATAGTGTTCCCCAGCACCAGATTGCTAGATCTGGTGATATTATAATATAATGGTGTCTCAAATGCTACTACCCTCCATGCTAAGGACAATATTTTCTCTTCAGGTTCACAATTTCTATTTTGATGCTTTCGTTAGGGCATAACCTCCGTCACATTGATGAACACTTGTTGACATAAAATTTTGATTCCCCACATTTTCTATTTCTTAAGGCAACCTAAATTTTTCATTTTCATCAATGACATATTCTCCATGATCAAAGTGATATTATGGGGTGTCAAATCCTCCTTCTATGGATTCCTCGTTGGATCTCATCACCTAGTTTGGGTCTCCCTCGTTGATTTATGTTATGTTTTTGAAACTCATTCACGGTGTTATCTCTATGTGGATGCCTTTTAAAAATGGTTCCCCAGTCTAGAAATTCCAAAGGGTCTTGATAAGGAATAAACCTTCAATATGGATAGTTGTGATGTAGATAATTGTTGGAATATCCACACACTGGGAAACTTGGTCTCCTTTTCTCTTCATCATAGGAGGGAATCTCATGGATTTATCTTATTCATTGAACCTAAGGAATCTCAGGTCTGTCATAAGGTATCAAGTGGCAAAGTTAGATCTTCCATGTATTTCACCTCAGGAATGACATGTTTAGTATGTGGTAGCTTATGTCTTATGTATATATCTTCTGGGGATCTCACTATAGGAATCCTTTTTTAGCATTGGGTAGTATAATGAGATATTTCAAAAGATTAACATCTTATGGAAACTGAATGAGGCTAATTATAATGCCCCACAAAGGTGGATTGAGGTACTATATGCTGGTGAGGGAACACCTGAATGGATTACCAATGGATATATCAGAATGACATGTGGAGGTAGATCTAGGAGGTGTGTCCCACAAAAGGAAGATGTAAAACTATGAAGGTTGATCTAGAAACCCTATGATAGTTGATCATAGTGGTTCACCACTAGGAGGGGGGAACCATGGTTTATAGTTGGTTGGGATTGAACCTCATAATGTATTCCGACGTACCCTATTTAGAATATGGGGTTCAAAACCCAAGTAGTTTGATGAGGTGGTGTGGGGATTACACTTGTTTGATGACCATCACAATAGGATCTCTCCTAGTTTGATAGTGTGAGGATTATGCATGGGATCTTCCTATGTGTTTATAGGAGTAGAAATTAAGTGGACAGTTCCTACACATAGGATCTACAAAGGTGGCTGAAATAATCTCACTAGATGTGGTTGATCCATTAAAATAATGATTGATGTGGTTGAAGTAGATGGAATGGATGGAACAATTGGTGTATTGTTTTGAACCTCAAAGATACATCCTACATATCACATGGAGTATGGGAATCAAATCCTATATAGTTAGGGAAGGGTATTAGGAGATTACACCTTAGATAAAGGCCCATCTCATTGGGTCATATACATGGAAGCTTCACCTGGGAAGGTGAAGACTAAGGATTAATAAAGGTGGGATGACCATCCGATGTTTGAGAGGATGTCATGATCTCCACAAACCTCTAAGACAACATGATACATGCTTAGTGAGACAAACATGATTTTGTAGTAGTCTTGAAACTCTTGTTGTGAAAGAAGAGTAAATTAGTGATGGTGTGGGCTTACACATAGAAGCTTCCATTGAGGATGTCATTCCATGTGAGTCATATATGGAGCATCATATGTAGGTTATATGTAGGATTAAATATGAATGATTCCCATGATAGTGTTCAAGTCCACCAGGGCGGTAAGATGTGGCATCCCATGATGATCCTATAGGGGGAATCCCATGTGAAGTTAATAGAGTAAGACTATAGTTTATCATTATGTTCATATAATGTTAGGGATAGTCAGTTTTTCATCATGGAGTGTATAAATGGGTGACTCACTCTTTACCCCTTTTTATAAGATAAATGTAGCTCGTGTTCCTTTGGGAGGGGCATGGGTTTATCATTTCTAAGGTTTAATGGCATGAAGGAGTGGTCAGTCATGAGGTCCATGTTAACATCCCTATGTTGTGATGTATATGGTATTATCATACCTATTATCAGAATAAATAATTAAATGGGAGTCTCAGGACAAACTTGGAATGGATTGGGATGCATGAATGGGAAGCATAGGTCACATGGGGACATAAAGTAAATTTGATCCAATCTTTGATAGATATGGAGGCTTGTAGAAATTGACCTTTGTGAACACGTGTCAGTAGAATGAAATAAATATAGAGAAGAATTATAGTGGTGTTTCATGAAGAAGAGCTCCTCACAAAGTGGAGATTTGCGACACAATAGTGATTTATTGAGGTTTGGGGCCTTGTGTAGAATAGGGTTTCATAAAACCTAGAGACCCTATATAAATATGAAGTAATGGTTTAGGAAAGAATTTCATCATGAGGCCTTAATGTTCTATAGAGCCTCATGTTCCCTTAAGGGCCTTCTCCCTCTAGGAAAGGTTCAAGCCTTCAAGAAATTCATCCCAACATTAGGTGTAGGTATTCAAGAACATATGGTAGGGGGTTTAAAATTTCTTAAGTACCTTGGATGATCCATTTTTGGTATGGCTCACAATGCTTATGTGATTCATGAATTGGGAGAAATTAGGAAGGTGAATATTTATATAGACAAAGTCCAAAGGAGAGAATGATCCTTGCATTTGTAGGAAATAGGGGTTCATGGAGATGGGATGCAGTATCAAAGTAAGTGTAGGCTTCCCAAGTGGTTTTAGAAGCATCAAACTAGCAAAGTGACACGTCAACACTTTTCCCAGTAATGTAGTGGCTATATACTGAAGAAGATTTCTATCATACCCTTTTATTCTCATGGAGGGTGACCAGTCATTGTGAAAGGGATTCATGAGGAAAACCCTTTATGATTTTTTTGGTTTGTTTGAGCTTAGATTCAATTCAAACATTATTTTCCTATCCTGAATAATCATGATACATGTAGTTTGCCTCCAAAAATTGAGCATGCCTATTCGATTGGAAAGGAAAATTCAATAGATGATATGCTGAGATATAAAACACTTTCATAGTATTTTTAAGTAACTAGTGATGAATGGATGTTTATGATTCTTCCTTTTGATATACATCAAATGTTTCATTAGAGTCACATGCATCTTTTTTTTATATTCATTGAATGTACCCATTCACTCCCTGATTGGGTGAAGAGAATGTAGTTCTCATATCCATGATGTTTGGTACAATGATAAAGTATTTATATTGAGGATCCATTATTGGATTAGTCTGTTAATGCATATGACATCCAATGTATACATGGGTGTATCTTGTTCCTATGGATATTTTAGAGGAAATAATGTGAGTGTCCAAGGATTCGAAATTGACAGTGCATCATGGTATCTCCAAGATATGTCGTGACATGTGTCTCTAGTATTGGTGTCCAGGAACATATCCAAAATATAGTAGTTTAATCACTGCATGTCCCAGTTATCATTTTGTGAAGTTGGTTCACTGATCTCTAGCAGTATTGTTATAGCCGCTACCAATCCCAAAATGGAAATGGGAAGAGATCACGATGGATATTTCCATTTGTTTACCAAGATCTCCTTGAGGTATCGATATAAATTTGGTAGTAATCGATTAACATACAAAATTATTCCACTTTCTTCCCACTCAAGTGACATTCTCAATTGATTAGATAAGAAGACTCTATTTTCATGATATTATACACCTACATTGGGTCTCCAGTATAATATAAATTAATGAACTGGTAATGGTGGTTTTGAGGTTATTCAAGTCTTGTTCAGATCTTGTAACCCTAGTTGGTGGATGAAATAGTTAGACCTCATGGATAGTAGAAACTATGCCACTCAGTCCACATTATATCTACAAACTGTATGGGGGGTGTTCAGTGAGAAGAAGTGGGATGCACTATTTTCCATAACTAAGAGACCCAGGTTGCATGCACATGAAGACACTCTACAATATTAAGAAGAAGAAAGAACATAGTTAGCACATTATTTCATATACCTTGTGGTGGCATCATATTGGTCCCCTCCTTGGGCAGTTCATGTGGAAGGGCTTTCACATGGTTTGGCTATCCCTGTAGCCAAACTATGCAACCCCTTTAAACTGGTAAAAAGTTACCATTTTTTCTTTTAAATTTCATGTAACCAATATCTCATACATATTTCATTCTCTAGTAGATATTAGAAACTCCATTCTAATGTTGATAGATCATATATTGTAAATCACCTAGTTTCATTGATAATTATTCTGTGCAAACTCTGACATGATATATATTCATCTCATTGGATATCAACTACTAAGTGTATCAATCCTTAGTCTGCATTCAATTTTCATATACTTTTAAGTGGTGTAATTTTTGTGTGAGATCAAAATTCAAAATTCAAAGGCATTCATGTATTTAGCAATTTTTTCTGATCTAAAAAAAGCATCGATTCTTGATAAGACACCTACTTTAGGAATAAGGTAGGTGGTTTATGATGTTTCTATAAAAGAAATGTTAGTTTTAAATTTTCTTCATTATTTTCATGTGTAATATCCCAATATTTTTACTAATTATTGTTGACTAAATAATTTTGTTTATTCAATTTATTGCATTGCAGAAATCATTAAGTTTAAATAAATCTATTATTATTATTATTAACATATTTTATTTCCCTCATAAAAAAGCCATTAAATTGTTGGGAATGAATAATAATAATTAATTTATGAAAAAATTATAAAGGTAAAACTCAAAATGTATAAATGTTCTATTGATTATAAAATAATATCAATTTGATTAGTGAAGTAATATTATTGTCCAAATAATATTTTTCCTCATAAAATGGGACTTTCGTCTTTTTGTGAGTAAATATTAATTTCCATAATTTCTATAAAATATATATTTTTTTAAAATTCATTTTTGAATTCAATATTTAAAAATTATCATGAAATAATTTTTTTGAAATTTTTTTGATGACATTTATTTTTCATGTAATAGTGAAAAATACTCATTTTTATTGAAATTTGTATTTTAATATAATTTTTTTACAAGGTGAAAATTATTTTATAGATTTTTATTAAATATTAATTATTTCATTATTATTTAAAATAATCAAATTATGGGTTTTATGTTTATATTATACATGAATTTAGTATTAAAAAATTTAATAATTTAAAAGATAATTTTTACAGAGAAAACATTTTTTGGTTGTGTTTTTTCAGTTTTATTATGAATTAAATTCCTCAAGTTATATTCCATTAATTTTTAAAAATTGATTCCATATTTGGAGTAAGTGGACCCAAATTTATTAAATAGAATTTTTTTTTTAATCGACATGAATATTAACTATGGAAAAATTAGTTGCATCAATAAAGGTTAAAATGGGCAGGTATAGATTAAAAATAACTAATAAGAACATAAATTTTCATCCTATTTCTTATTATATGATATTTATCTGACTCTTAAATTATAATATTTGATTGTTAGTTATTTAATGGACTCTTTTCCATGAAAATAACTTAGATATTATATAAATCAAATAAGGTGACAGGATATTAGAATATTATATTTAATAAGTTTAATATTTTTTATCGGGTTATCTAGAATCTTTTCTCGATAATAAATAGTCTTTTTTAATCTAAAAGATTTATATTAAACATGGTAATTTGTATATAATTTTTAGGAAAAAATATTTTCCCTAAATTGTGACATAATTTTGATGAAGTAATTATCTAGTTAACAAGAAAAAATAAAAAAAATGATAATAAAATACTAAAACATAAAAAAATTAGAAATTTAAGGTGCTGAAGATTTTTTCTAAATGACCATCAAATTATAATGATATAATAAAATAGTATTTCTAGTTTTAAATTATTTATTGATGGTTTTAAAAGTCAAAATAGTGAAAAGTATTAACATTTATAATAATGGTATTTTATTAGATTATTATATTAATATGATCTTTAAAAATAAATAAAATATTCAATAATGAAAGTGATTATGATATAGTCTAAAATGTCATAAATTTACCATGTATATTCCAATTTACTCCATATAGTTAAAACTTACGAACATTAAATGTTAAAAAAATTATCTTTTTTCCGAAATTAAAATACATTAACTAAGGGTTAATAAAAATGATAATGCTTAATATAACACCAAAACATGCATAAAATGTTTTGGTAAATTATATTATATACTGTTATAATATTACCATCTAATCCATGGAAATTTTGTGTTATTTTTATATAAAATTAATCCATTATATTTTAATATTTTTAGAAATATAAAAATTGACCCTCACCTCAATTATAAAATGAAACCTTCTCCCTAAAATATTTATTTCATAATGAGCCATTGATCTTGACTATCTCCTACCAAATTCTCCTCTAAAATTCCCTATACACATTCTATCAGTGTTGGTATTCTCAAAAGACCAACCCTGCTGAACATTAGAGGATATCCAAATGGGTAATTTTGAAAAAGTATAGGTTAGAATGTTAACAATGAAAAAAAGACATGGGTTATTGGTTTATTTCAAATAATCATTATTATTCAACATTGTTTATGTTCATGTATCCTTTTAGGAATACTTTTCACCCATGTCCATGACTTCTAAATAAATTTAAAATGTTTTAACTATTCTACAATAAATTTTCAATGTCTTTTTACCCTTGGGTGAACTTTTCTAAAAAGGTTTGAAAGGAATATTTTTACCAGTTTCCAAATAAAAAACGCTGTGAATTTTATGAAAATAATATGGATGAATTGTTTTTTAACAAATGGTATGAAAGTATTTAACCACATTAATTAAACTTTAATGTCTTGAAACTTCCTTTACCTTCTTATGTGGTTCTTTTCAAAGAAAATTTTTTCTTTAATAAATGAAAATCTATTAAAAAAATAAAAATTGAAAGATTATTTTACATAGGAATTATTTCATGTCAATTTTAAAATATATTTTATAACTCTGAAAATTTATTTGATGTTAATTATTATATTCTAGGGACATTTTTCAATTATACCATCCTTATTATTTCTCTAGAAGTTTAATGTTTATGGGGGTATGATGTTTATGAATCCCATTACTTTTCAATTGGTTATGAAATTATTAAATTTTTATGTAGTCCATTTATTTTATTGATTTATGATATCATTAATGCTTAATGTTCTTGAGACACACATCTATAGGGTTTTCATTATTTTATGTGTGTTACCAATATGGTCCTCCAGTACATTGGATAAATATTTATATCTATTGAGATATATTGTAATAGAAAAAGTAGTGAATTCTATTTATTAAAAAATGGATATAATGGGAACATAACCCAATTAATTATGAAATGAATGGAATGGAAAGTGAACCCTATTTAGCATGGAACATTTCCCATAAGAATGGTATTGTAAGTGCGACTTGGCTAATATATAAATGATTTTCTATGCATATGTGTATGCAAAAATTCTTGTCTCATTCCAATGTTGTGTTCTCATGGTTCATGTTCTTTGATTTTATTACTATAGAAGTACTGTAGAAGGAACTATTCGGTACTGTAGTAGCCTGAACTATTTATCTATCTGGGCTCTTGGGACACCAGTTTGGTCCTTGGGTCCTAGAAGGGTTTTAGGCCACCCATGGCCTTTGGGCCAGTTGATTCTCAAGGACTTCGGGCCACCGTAAGGCCATTAGGCCACCCCAAGGCCTTCAGGCCACATGAAAAATGTAGATGTACCAGTTAGACTTTAAGGGACAAGGCTTCAGTGGAGGATTCAGGGCAGGCACATTCACTGGAGCAGAGCTAATCAGAATTGAAATAATGAGAGGGTATGAATTTTCCATCAGTACTAGGCATGTGCAGCTTTGCATAGGACATCTAGCTGACCAACCCTGTGAAGGTGGAGTGCTGATATCATGACATTTACTGGGAGGAGGAGTTCCAATTTGTCTTGTCCTGGTGATTCCTCTAAATACATATGAGTCATGTAATTTTCTTTAAACCTTTGGGCCTTGTAAGGGTTACACCTCACCCCTTGAAAGGTGGATTATCAAAAATAATATAAAATGAAGGCCTTAGAGCCATTCTGACCGATATAAAAAAGTTATTAAGTGTTTTGTGTAAAAATAAGATATAGTTATGAATTAAATAATATTGAGATAATATAGATATTTTAGGAACTAATTTTTTCTGATTTCTTGTTTCCAAAGAAACTTGAATAATACTATTCTCATGTGTATTTCTTATGTTTGTACTTAATATTCATATAAAAAATAGGAATTCTATTTATGAAAAGTATTGTCCATTATAGTTCTTATTAGAGAATGGATTATCTAAACCTTTGAAACAGTGATGTGAAAACATTTGTATGAACTGTAAGGATTAGTAATAGTATAGGTTAAAATCCTTGAGTTTTGGTAATGTCTATTAATAGACATTTATTAAACCTATGATATCATAAATTGAAAATTTATAGGAAATTTATTTTGATTATGTGGTTTTCCAATTATGTTTAATTTTTATCACACAATTATTTTTGGTTTTATTTAATGGCTAGAACCCAATGGAATCATGTTGATTAGGAATAAGATGGGAGAAGAAATAATTTTCATCTAAAGAAACCTAAGGTTATGGGAGATGGAATGAAAAATAGTTTTGTAACGATAAAAAATATTCTCAGGATATGAATCAAGCCAGAAAAAATGTTGATAAAATTAGGGCATAACATTCAATTGAGTCCACATTGATTTAAATTCCACCATTTTTAGTGGGTATTCAAACCGATAATTGATTGATAAATGGAATATTTCTAAATTAAAACATATTTTATGTTATCAAATATTTAGAACATGAGAATTTCATTTTGGTTGAATGTAGTTTGGATGGAGAAATAGGTCAATTGTTTACTCTTATTATAAATATTAGGAAATTAGATGAAATTGACTACATTTAATGTGAAGAATTTAATAACATATTTTTCAATATTTACTTTCTTCATTTTATTCATATGAAAATGGAGATGGAATACCTTAACATAAAGATAAAGGGTGATGAATCAATTGGAGACTATAAAGAAAATATGATAATACTTTTGATGTTTTCTTCTATAATTATCATCAAAACATAAAGTATATAGTCATCGATATTTCAGTGTCTCAAAACCAAATTTCCTTGTAATTAAATGGTCATGATTCCACTCAATAGTTCCATAAATCCTAGTTGGTCACATGGCCTCAATAACATCTCCCAAAACATCAATGTGTACCGACTAGTAGTGAGATACTATGTGTTTTAGTGGGGATACAATACCCTCATCACCAGAGTGTAGGAAAAATAAAATATCAATAACATGAAATTAGAAGAAGTAGTATAATAACAAGGAAATAGATAACTAGTAAGAATTTATAAACAAGGTAGATGGAATCACATATATAATAATGATACATGTCATATGAATCTAGTAAAGAAAAAAAAACATGTATACCAAGAAAGTGTTCAAAACATGGGATGAAAACTACAAAAAATTAAAAGATAATCCCTGTTAGAATTATGAAACTCACCTCAGTCCCATTCTACCCTACTTATAAGCAATCAAGAACCCATAGTAGGGTATTTTGACTTATCAATACCTGCAACCATATTGTTTATTGGGGTACCCAATGGTGGCCCAAACTGGGCATGGGACATAATCCCAGTAGGCAAACAACCATAGTTAGGTTCCAAACTATCAGTGAATATATATAAAAAAAATATACAAGAAATATATAACAAGTAAATTAATTAATAAAAATTAATATTCCTATAAGTAAAGGTTTACATTTTAGTAAAAATTTCATTTAAAATATATGCCTCTACATTAATAGTTAGGAATATATCACTTATAATTATGTTCAATTAACCATTCATTATCATTTAAATATTAAATCTTGGGAATCAGTGAATAAACCATTATCATCTAGTATAGCAGGATTAGGGATACCTATGTAGGTCATCCATAAATTATAAGTCATTACTAAATCAAAGATTTTTCTTCATCTTGGAAGACACATCTTAAAAAAATTCATTCTTTAACAAATATTGAACCCGATACCATCATTGAAAATCCTATGTTGGAATCCAAGTCTCTATAAAGGTGTAATATAAACTAACATACTATGAGACCATCCATGGAGAACCTCTCAAGAAATCTAGTATCACTCTAGGTGTGGTATAAAGTCACTTATGCTCCAGTCTATCCTTGAAAATCATCAAAGGATTCCCAAGTATCACTGATATAAATATGATCAAATTTTCTTTGACTATTTTCTTTCAATTATAAAATGAATCCATGTATCACTTTACATATAACTTGAAAGCCTCAAATTTTATCCATGTAATTCCTTTAGGAAGACTAAGTATCACATAGGCATAAGCAAGGTTCAAGATAATTGAGTCTATCCATGCAATTATCATTTGAATCCATGTGTCCCCCAAAGGAAATAATCATTTAAAATAAAATACAATTGATTAATTCCATTTAATATTATTATTGTCAATAACAGTAAAATTCAATTCAAACCTCACCTTAAAATGTCACTAAACCATGGGTAATTCTTATAAGGCTTGCCTCTGAAATACTCGCATGGGAAAATCCTTATAAAGATTAATTCAATATTTATCATGAAATTACATGGAATAGCCTCTATTTAACTCACATATGAAAATAAATGTAATCATTAAATAATGAATTAATAATAAATTAGATGGACTAGCCTCTCATTAACTCACATAGCCACATCAATTTAAATATGAAATTCATGCTTAAACAAGCTATTTCAAGTCATGGGCCAAGGGTCAAGGCCATTTATTCTTGTACCATTAATCAATTCAATAACCATTGATATAAGTACTCATTATAGACTTAAAATTACTAACTATTCTCATAAGAAAAAAGGGAAAATAGAACACATCAATGTTTCAATGTACATAAACCATCAAAATGGAAATTTAAATTCACAACACACCCAAAGGGGTGGTTTCATTCAAGGAAATCAACCTATAATGTTCAAAATGGGAATCTTTGTTTATGTATTCCATACATATAAATTTAATACAAGTTTTAAAATCCAATTTAAGGCACTGCACAGAAATATGGGTGTGTTGAACAACATCGAATACATACATTTCTTGACATTAAATGAATGGAACGAGAGAACATACCTTAGATACATAGTTGATATATCATCCAATATCACATTATAATTCATCTCATAATGGGATAAAATAAAATAAAATAAAAAGAAATTAATAATATGGAATATTATATTTCACCTAAATAGCGCAACCTGTATCTAGTAGAAAGAAGAATGGCTAAAAATAAATTGAGATCATACCGATACGTATCCAATAAGATAAATGGAACATTATTCCGATCTCATATATAAGAGATATATTAATTCCATGAATAGTGTCCAAATGGGTTATCAATAAGAGGTTACTATTTATTAGAGGTAATTTAAATAATGGGAAGATTTAATAGATTATGTGGGAGAAATTTTATAATTTTTTCCAATTTATATGGTCGCACAATTTTACCAACCATGCACCATTCAAGAATAGACACCTGTAGGGTAGGGGTACTGATATACATAAATAATATGTTTTGATTAACATTTCATAAATTGTTCCAAAATCCACATAAAAAATAGAATTCATTTCTGCATGTCCATGTGGGGAAACTCACATTTTTTCACTAACTATATGATGGTCCATTTCACCGTAATCATGTGTTCCAGGCTCTGAACTAACCCCAGGCACTCCTGATACCTCCATAGACTAAAATTGAATTCATATTAGGTCATATTTAATCATTAAGACAATAATTTTAAAAAAATAACGAAATCATACTTCAAAGATGAACTAGGTTCTTACAAATATCCCTCCATAAAGCAAGTCGTCCCTAAATTGCCTTCCGAAGGGTGGTGCAACCTGATATGAGAAACACTCCAGCCACTACAACCGTACATTGGCCTACCACCCCTATGACTCATCCAATAATTGATTATTCTTCCATATAACCCATACAAGGGTAATATACCTTTCTTTAAAGAACCTTCATGATACAATCCACAGTAATAATAGGTTTCTCATTAAAGGAAACATCTACCTGAATCTCATCCAACTCACGCTGAAAGGCATGAGATGAGTCAGAATAGTTATGTCCCAGCTCTGAAACATGGATGATTCCAGGCATGGCTCGATACCTTTGAATTAATTGCAACTAATAGGCTACAAAACCTCAATCATGAAAATATCAAATGGATTGGAATAACATAGAGAAATATTACCTTGTGTCATGATCTAACTATGTCCCAACATCGATGAAACATGAAATAAAACCTAATCCCTAACCTTGAACTCTAGGGGTAATCTGTGGTGATATAAATATGATTTCTGAGGATACAACACAATATCCATCCACTTCTAAATCAACTCCACCTTCTATTTGATCTACTGATCAAGATGTGGTATAAGCATAGCTGACTCTCCTACCTCTAACCAACATATGAGTGGTTGTCATGGCCTATAGTAAAAAGCCTTATAAGTCACCATATGAATATTATTTTGAATTCTATTATTGTAGTAGAATAAAACTAGAGGTATATTCCTCTACCAAGATCCCCAAAATTCTTGGATGCATGTTCCCAACACGTCCACAAGTACGTGAATCATGGTCACTGATTGGCCATCTATATAGTTTTGGTATGATGTACTAAGAAGCACCTATATACCCAATTACCTCTATAAGAATTTCGAGAATCATGATGTAAATTGGGCATCCCTATCTAAAACGATTGTATTTAGGACCCCATGAATTCATAATTTCTCACATATTTATAACTTCCCAAGCTCATCAACACGAATGGATTCCTTGATTGGCATGAAATTTGAAACCATTATGATCCCATCAACAACAACCCATATATCATAATTACCATGAGCATACCTTAGTAAATTTATCACCAAATCTCTTGTGGCATCCTTAAATTTCCACTTGGGAATTTGTAACCTCATTAAATGTATGACTGATCACTGATGTTCCACCTTCAATCATTAGCAGGTGGAACACCTCATGAGAAAACTCGCTACATCTCTTTTCATACCCATCCACCAGAACTATCATCATAAATCTTGATTCATCTTGGTGATACCAGGATTCACATCCAATGACAAAGCATGAACGTATCACATTATCTCTTTATGAATGTCTCTTGAAACACATTCATGGCCATGAACATGACTGATTTCATCCTAGACTATGGTCAAACTAGGTGGAGGGTCCTCACCTGGTACTCTCTCTAGTAGGACTTGGATCTTGGAATTCGATAGCTACCCCATAATAATTATATCCCTTATGGTAGAGGTAATAGATAAGGATGATACAAAAGTTTACCCTTAACTACCATCCACCACCATGTGAATATGAGAGAGAAAATAAATAATTTTTACTCGCTATTGGCCCGTTGAAGATCCTATAACAGATTCCTTCTAGTCAGTGCATTAGCCACCTCATTGCCTTTACCCGACATGTAGGAATTCTCATAATAAAAAGATGGTAATTACTTATCCCATGTAAATTTCCTCAGATTTAGATCACACTATGTAAATGCAAACTTGAGTCTTTTGTGGTCCATGTACACCACAAAACACTCTCCAAGTAAGTAATGTATCAATCATCCCAACAACATAACAATTACAGCTAAGTCGAGATTGTTTTTTGTGTAATTCTTCTAATGTTATCCGAACTTTTGATAATCATATACCATGAATCTATCACCCTTCATGAGAACTATACCTAGCCCGATAACCAATGAATCACATTACACATTGTATCTCTTACCTGTATCTATAAAAATAAGTATCAGAGTTAATGTAAATATTTATTTTAGCTCCTAAAAGGATGAATCAAAGGATTATGATTGTAAAAAAATCACACCCATCATATTCAAGATCTTAAGTGCTATTTATTGGAAATAGAATTCATTTATAAAATTACTATTGTCATGAGATATCCCAATTAAACCACACACTTTAATGATGTTTTTGGGATACTCCTAGGAAACTACTACTCTCACCTTCTCGGGTTTGACTGATAGTCCTATCTCTAAGATAATATGATCTGGGAAGGGAATTCATTCAATCTAGATGTGGAACATTGTGAGCATAGAATATAATAAATTCTCCCTCAATTTATTCTACATGAACTAAATTTTTTCTAATGTTCATATTGATTATAAGAATACGACAAGATAACATCCATGAAAACCACCAAAAAAAATCAAGCTAAATATAGAACAACCAGTTCATCACTTCCATGAAGACTAGTTGCATGCTCATGAGACTGAATTACATAACCAAATACTCATATAGACTATACCTACTTAAAAAGATTATGTGTGGTGTGTATGATGTTCTAACAAACACCCTTTGATGATTGGATATCAAATGAATCATTGGGGAGACCCAATATCCCGAGATCATGTGGAAGAGATCATCTATCAACGGTCTAGGATATTAGGTCTTAATAATCAATTTTTTAAATTTAAATTAATACACACATAGCCTGAGGGTATAATAAACCTATTTCACAAAATGGACTGGAAAACCCCATGGATATGTATTGGTTTGGATGAAACCCTTTTTCTTTAAATTACCTAGCTGCCTATTGATCTCTTACATCTCATTAGTAGCTATTTTAAGGAGGGTTGGATATCGGTATTTCTCTATGAAATTGAGTGATAGAGAAATATAACTCTACAAATGGAGGTAATACTGAACTATTCTCTAGGAATGTATCCTTTAAATGATCAAACACTAGAGGGAAATATTCCTAAAATGTTCTGGGAACATCTATATATAAACTCGCAATTTTGGATACCATACCACCCATCCCCTGATTCTCGGGGACATCACAGGTCAGCTGGACATCCCATTCACCCTTGGGAATAATCTCCCCTCTCTATGGTGATGTAATCAGAACCCTAGAGTGATAGAAATAAATAAAATCATGAAAGAGAACCAACCATTACATCTAGAAAATGATATGAAAACCTATCATCTCAAGGAAATAGAGCTCTGACATGAAGTGACCCCAACCAATCTCAAGGATTCAGTACATGAACATATGTGAAACTTCTGTTTTAATCCTCAATAAAGTGACAAGAGTACTTCAACCATTATAAATATAAACACTATGCCCACGGATTTCCACAAATGGAAAGAATACAAATCTATGAGAATCCCATGTATCAAAAAGTGTTGAATCTAATGAAAAAGAAACTAGAATTGTACCTCTAACTATATAAGGTTTTGGATCATTAACATCAAGGGTCTATTTCACTATGTATATCTACCATGTACCATAGATGTGTGATACTTCCTCGCTGCCTTTAGATGATCTACCATATTTTCATTATAAAATTAGGGCCTGACTACAATGGTCATGAACACCACATTAGCTTGAATCACTTGTTGTACACCATATCCTTAACCGATGAATGACTATTGACCATGAAAGTGAACATGGAGATGCTTAATGCACTCTTTACCTTGATACTAGTGGAAATTATTTGTAGAATCATGTAGATTTCCTATCTAGTTGCATGATTTGTAATCGAATGGGTCTTTCATACATTATGACCTCGTATTTCCTGGCCTAGAACACTAGTAGCACCTGACCGAGATACATGAAAATGTGATATGACTACTAATATCATTGTGTGGAAGATCTATATGACACTTCCTACTATTGTTTGATTTAGTACCAAATATAGATGTCAAACCTTACTTGATCACACCTCTATCCTCTCTCAGGTTACATTGTCTGATAAGACCCAGATTCAATATTCTAGAAACTTTAGTCGGACAATATACATTCACCAACATTTAGTTTTTAACCTAATACCATTATAAAATCACCTAGATTTAGAAATATCATCACCCATCATAATTGGTGTGAAATAATGGAACTCAATAAAATGGGCCTAGTATTCCATACAAGATAACAAAACCTTCTCTAGGTGCATGATTTTTTTGGATCAATCATCCCTCAATGTCTTAGGATAGATGTAGTAACATAAGACCATTTTAAAATCACTCTAGGCCATCTTGAGATTTTGATCCATCTGATTTATGACTTCCCCCATCTCTTGGACGAATCAAATAACATATACATAGAAATATTTATAGTCATCATTGGAGGAACCTATAAATTATCATTGATATATATCATTTCCTCTAGCTATGGATCCACAACCTATGGTCCTCCATCCCAAAAAAATGTGGGTGAGTGCTGTTGCTGAAAGTTCATGCATAAACTCTATCAATGTCCTGGTAGATGGATGTGCAAGCTGAATGATCTACATGAAGTTGAAGAACCCATCATTGAACCATGCCTCAAAACCTATTCCCGGTACAAGAACATGTGTAGAAGATATAAGTACAAGAGGATTCGCTGGTAGCCCATGACATACCACCTCCAGAGTATGATCATCACCAACCTCCTAGCATACCACTGTAAGTCGTCATAGTGGCATTCCTCTACAATGTCATTCACACACCTTTTCTCGATATCATTATAAATGTTCACATATCCAAATAACCAAAAATTAAATAGGTTAGGTACAATACGTCCTATATAAGAACACACCCCTCTGCATTCTCCTAGAGTCAGGTCTGGGCATCATAAATTTCATATGTAAGCAAGGGATACATCCAACATCCCACCACAAGGGTATGGTCATGTCAAGTTAACGGTAATTAGAAAACCATTTTTCTATTTTCATTTCCATTTCTATATTCAATTTCATATTCGTTTCACATTCGTTTTGAATTCATACTCATTTCATTATATAATAGTTCCATTTAAATGGTTGAACTAATAGTTTTCCATATTCCAATCCCTGAGGGCCCATAATCCGTAGGGAATAATGTTTAGAATCCATCTAACATATACCATAACACATCCTATTAAACTAATCACAACAATAGGTATATCTCTTATAGAACCAATCACAACAACCTAAAAAAATTAATACATCTTAAATGGCATGCAATAATGTATGGGATGTGATTTCTAACAAGTGATTATATGATGGATGATATGGAATACCCTCATCTCATTGTGTTGAAACAAAATACAACATATAATAATATCAACAATAACATCACAACTAATGTGTGTTACCCAACAGTGGAGTAAAATCAACTGTAATAGTCAAAATTTAGAAAACAACATTTTAATTCCTAGTAATTTTGCTTTTTACTGTATGTGGGGTAGCTAATCCGAAGCACAACTCATTACCAAACTCCTTTAACATATTATCCCATTCAATTAGAACTGAATAATAATAAAAACTAGAAAATAAAACCTTTTATTCCACTTCGTATCATCCCAAAATAGGATTCCACTCAATAGTGATTAGACCCTAGATGGCCACATGGCCTCAAGCACATCTCCACAAACACGAGAGGCTACTGACATGTAGTAAAGGACTAGGTGTGTTAGTGGAGATAATATTCCATCATCAACGTAGTGTAGTAATGAGTAATATCAATAACATACTTAGAGAGGAAGAAGTATAATAACTAGGCAATACATAACCAGCATGAATAAATAATCAAGGAAGATGGAATCTCATATACAATGATGATACATGTCATATACATTTAACAAAGAATCCAAAACATGTATATATATAATGTGTAAAATAGATGGAAAAAATTAAAAAAAACTTCCAAATGATTACTATCTAGAATCATGATCCCCAACAATGTCCCATGATCCCCTTCTCCTACGAAATCAAGAACCAATAGTATGGAACTTTCCCTTATCAATACCTATAACCATATGGTCTCTTTGGGTACCCAAAGGTATCCCAAACAAGGATTGATACATAAACCCTATTAGGAATCCACTCAAGGTGAGGTTCCAATCAGTTAGTGGATATTTATTAGTCTGTGGAAGAAAAATATAACAATAAATTGAAGTACTTAGAAGTAAACATCCTATAATTCCAGGGACTCATTTTATGATAAATTTCGTTTTAAATTCAATTATATGATTTAAAAGTCAGGAATATGTTATTTATAATCATGTTCAACTAACCATTTATTCTCCTTGAAATATTAAATATTGATACCTGACACATATCCCGGTGTCCCCCATGATAGAATGATCAAGAATACCTTAGTAGGTCATCCATAATTTATAATGCAAGACCAAATCCAGTATTTTTCTTTAACTTGGTAGATAAATATTACAACTCAATTCATTCATTAACCAGTTTTGATCTTGATCCCATATCGATAATTCCTACATCTGAATCCAAGTCTCACTCCTAGTGTTATATAAACAAACATCCTATAATATCATCCATAGAGAACCTTTCAAGAACATAGGTATTTCTCTCAATGTGGTATAAATTCACTGCTACTTGAGTCCTTCCTTAGCAGTCAACTAAAAGAGCCCAACTACCATGCATAGTATTATAATAAAATTTTTATTAAGTCCATTCATGTAATTATTGTATGAATCTATGTATCATATGACATATAATAGTCAGGCCTTAAAGTCCATCCTTGGATGTCCTCCAGGGAGTCTAAGTATCTTTTTGGGTTAATCACTTTTCAATCCAATTGCATCTATCCATGGTATAATCATTTAAATCCTTGTGTCTTCCAAGAAAATTTATCTTTTAATATCAAATTCAATTTATAAATACAATTTATGCTTGGTAATGTCAATAACAAGAACATTCAATTAAATCCACTCATGAAAATGTGTCTAAAGACATAGGTCAATCTTGGAGGTCTTCCCACTTAAATACTCCCATGGGAAAATACTTATAAATTGAAATTCATGGTTTAAAAATCAATTATAATTAATATCATCTACATAAGTCACATGGGAAAATCCTTATAAAGATTAACTGAATATCTAAAAAATAGTTACATTGCATATCCTCTCTTTAACTAAGATGAGAATATTAATATAAATATCCAATTCAAACTTAAATAAGAAATTACAAGGAATGGTCTAAGGTGTCATAGTAATTTCATCAATTCCCATTAATTAATTCATATCAAAACTCAACCTAAAATTCGAATTTCCCATTGGAATCCAATGTACATGGGGAAAAAGGAAACACCATAAGGTATCCAAGTATAGATTCCATCAAATTGACCATTTATATTCACCACACACCAAATTCAGAGTCTTCAATAAAGATCTAAACCTATAAAATTCATAATGGGACTCTTTAACTACATATGCCATGATTATAAATTTAATTCAAGAATTAAAATAAAATTTCAAGTTCTTCACAAGAATTGGATTTATGATACAATGATGTACACATAAATTAATCAAAATTAAATGAAAGTCACAAGACCACCTACCTTAGTTCCATATTTGATAGATCATCTAGTATCAGCTCAAGATTTAGATGAAATAGGGAGAAATTCAAAGAACCGATGAAGAACCTAATAATATGGCACATTAGTTGGACCTTAAATATCAAATATGATATATAAAAGAATAATAAATTGATAAAAATAAATTGAGATCATATCGATATGGTTCCAGAAATATGAAAGAACCTTTATTTGAAGCGTGAACAGAAGATGTCTCTAAATTCCATGAATAGTCTCCAAATGGGGTTTAAATGGATAGAAAATATGTTTTGGGGTTAAGGGAAATAACAATTATATTTAATAAATAAAGTAAGTAAATTTTCATAAATTCAACCAATTAATAGGGTCTCATAGATTTCCCACATGGATTTCCAAAACCATGTGCCATCTGTTCTTGGGCACCAATAGGGTAGGGAAACCCTCACAGTTATGTTGTATAGTTTAACTAACCATGTAGAAAAAAGACAAAACCCATTGTCAAAATTTAAAACATATCAGAACTACCATGGGCCCCAACTGATATCATTTTCAATAACTTTACTCCTGATCATCTTACACCAAACACGGGTTTTAGGATCCAAAACAGCCCCGAACACTCTTTATACCTCCATTCCCATGATGAGAATTCATATTGGGACGCATTTAAACATTTAAACCACGAATTGATAGAAAATTAAGGATATGTACCATGAAAAAGAATCAGGTTCATACACTCTAAATGGTGTTATCCATAAGAGACATCAGTAGATATAAAGAAATTGTCTGTTGTTCCAATATGAGTTGATTAGATATCATAGTTACATATCAAAATCATGGTTTAAAAAATAAATGGAATATGGAGTTCAATTGAGAATCTAAAATCAACAGAGATAACAATATAATATTTCCCTTATCCTCTATTTTCGGGAATGAGTATGGAAGAAATTTTCTTAAGGGGACTGGTAAATGTTTTATGTTTGGTAAACATGGTCATTAGGAAATTTATTTCTAAAATGATGTGAAAAAGTTGGGTATTGATTAGAATATAGATAAGGCTTCACATAATGATCCCCCCACTCTCCAATGCTTCACGTGTGAAGAAAAAAAATGGAATTATGCTAACTAGTGGCCAAATTTTAGGGCCAACGATGATAATTGATGTCATCATACACATAGGTCTAATGATAAAGGAAAATCTCATGTAATCACTATTCATGATGTGGAGTATGACAATGAAGTGGTGAATTGTACACTTACCATCCTCTATATAACAGATAATGTCTTATTTTATTCTGGATCCACCCACTCTTTTATTTCTAATGGATTTCATGAGTGTATCAATGTATCACCTAAATAATTAAATGTTGAGTCAACTGTGAAAAAGATTAATGGCACAAAAATAACATCTCATTTTTATAATTCTACTCTATATGAAGTTTTGGTAATATTCTTAATTCACATATTATGATCCTTCCTTTTGTTTAATTCAATGTGATTCTTGGTATGCATTTTATTCTCTTATATAGATCTCATGTCCATTGTATAAGATGGGAAGTATCATTTCATATTCCGAAATAACATGTTGTCATCTATCAATAAAAGGATTAATATGAACATTTAATAGAAATTAATTACATATTTTGTGTTTTAATTCAAATTAATGAAGATTATCTATCTCATATGGTTGGGGATAATGTTAACATTAATGAAATACATATTATACACGAGTTTGTTGATGTGTTTTTAGATGAACTTATAGGTCATCCCCCAAACAACCAAGTTTATTTTTTAACATTACTATAATCTGGTTCAAGGACTATATCACAAAATAATTATATAATGGACCATGTTTATATTTAGGAATTATAGACGAAAATCCAGATGAATTATGATAAGGGATTCATATTCCATATTGTGTCACCTAGGGGTGCACCTGTTCTATTTTTTATGAATAAAGATGGATCAATGCGACATTTCATTGATTATTAAGAACATAACAAGATGACTATTAATAATAATTTTCCTCCACCACATATTGATGAATTTTTGGATCAACTACATGGATCCTAATACTTTTCAATGATTATTCTTCGTTATGGATATCATTAATTGAGGGTCATGAAGGATGATATAATAAATACAACAATCTCTACAAGGAATGTACACAATGAATATATTGGTATTCATTTTGGCCTTTCTAATCCACCAAACATATTCTTATATTTAATTAATATAGTATTTAAAGACTATCATTGTAAATTTATGGTTGTCTATATAGAAGATATTAGTGTATATTCAAATAGAAAGGAAGAACATGATTATCACATGAGGATTTTACTAAATAAATTGAGGAGGGATAAATTTTATTTGTTATTTAATATGTTTGAATTATAGTATTAGAGACATCATTTTTTGGTCACATAATCTCAAGAATTGTTATATCAGTTGATCCCACAATGGTGGAAGATATTGAACATTGTCCATGACAAAAAACTGTGACATATATATGATGTTTTCTTAATTTGGAGGGATATTATAGGAAAAATTTAGAGAATATTTCTGAGCTATATGATCCACTCCCAATGTTAACTCTGAAATGAGCCATTTTCCTTTGGACAAATATATCTGATTAAAATTTTAGGAGAAAAATTAGAAGGATATCTAGAACCCTTGTGTATACATTACCCTACAATATAGAAGGGTATGAAATATATAGTGACACCTACATGAGTGGATTGGTTTGACTTATCATGAAAAATGTTACAGTTATAGCTTATTCCTCAGGACAATCAAAGGTTCATGAGAAAAATTAACCAACCTCTGATTTGTAGTTAGCTGTGTAAATCATTGCACTAAAGCTATAGTGGAATTAACCCTATAATCAAATGACTTATATTTATACTAATCAAAAAACATTTATAGAATATGAAAGAGGGATCTGGGCTTTGTCAAAGAGATCTCAGTTTAGATTAGGGTTTCATAACCTCAGTTTCAATATAATCACCTTTATTGATTTCTTTTGTAGGGTCTATCCAAAGATGGTCATGATCAATATAAGGTAGTTTTTTGGACCTCTGCATCGGTGGGGATAAGAGTCACGATGGAGATTTATTCAGAGATAGAGCGAGGTTAACTTGTTGTGGCCCTCAGTGGAATTTGGGTAGCATTATTCGATTCTCATAGGTGGCTTTGGTCTCAGACTCTAGTAACGGTAGATTTCCATGATGACATCGATCCATTCTGATCTAGTTTCAAACTAGATCTAGATAGAATGTTCATTTTAAGATGACAGAGTTCATGGATGTGGTGGTAATCATATATAGTAGAGCAGAGTGCGCCAGCTAGAAAATGTTTCTTCTAGTGCACTTGGTTGGAGGTAGAGTGGATTGGTGGGTTGATCTCATTTGGAAATCTTGTAGTGCGATGGTGGTGCAGTGACGTCATGGGGCTGGACTCGGGCCGAGTAGGGTGCCAGGTTGACGATTCTTATGAGATCTCAATATCTGGCCTTTTTGGTCTCTTTGGACCTACAAGATAGACCCTGGGTTTTTTATGGTTTTTTTACCAATGGGCTCCTGGGCTACATGTTTTCCTTATAGAATTTGGGCCTCTGGGCCAGGTAAAATCCTTTTGTTTTTTGGTTTGGGTATCTCTTCCATGTAATGGGTTCCCTCACAAATAAAAGTTCATTTATTTTTAATTTTTAATAAATAGGGATCTTCACTAAGCATTTAGTTAAAATAATTTAATGTATATATTCATTCAAATAGATTTTAATAATCAAAAATGATGATGATTTGATATAATGAAATATTATGAATGCTCTAAACACTACCACACTAGGAAACAAAACATGGTGGGAGTTTCTTTGAGTTGAAATAGTCATGCTTGATTATTAATGTTGTCAACCACAAAATATACAATATTTATGTATTTGAAAAGGATGGACCTAGATAACCTAAAAATGAGAAAAATAATATTTCACAAATGAATGTTAAGCCATCTATACATTTGACGATTGAGGAGGCACAAAGGGAAGATATAGAGTTGAAAATTAGTCAAAAATGTTCCTGAGTTCAATAATGATTTTGATTGGATAATAAGGTTTAGGATCCCTATTTGTGTCATTACCATATGATATAAAATTTAGGAGTTATTTTACGAGGCTCGTAGTTCACCATTATCTATTCATCATAGAATCACAAAGATCTATAGAGGTAATAAATATTATTCATGGTAAAATTTCATGGGAGGAGGTGTTGTAGAGTTTGATTCTTGGTTCTTGATATTAAAGTGTGTTAGGGTTGAGATAAATAAATATAAGGGTACTTTACAACTATTTCCCATAATATAATTGAAATTAGAAAACATCCCCATGGATTTTGTTCATCAGACCTATAAGAACATTTGAAGGACATAAGGTTATATGGGATATAATCGATCACCTTATAATATTGGTTCATTTCATTTGTATCTTAGAAAATATCTCTCTTGATTATAATTCTAGAATATATAATAAAAAATTGGGGAAAATTCATGGAGTAACACATTCCATTGTATCATATTTGGATACGATGATTTCTTCAATATTCTAAAAAAGTCTGATGCAGAATCAATATACAGAGTTATGATTCCGTAAATAATATCATCATTATATATAAGGTCAGTCTAAGAGAAACATTATAACTATAGAATACATTTTGATATATTTATCAATGTATTTCATATAATTTTGGTATCAATAACTTCCATTGGTATAACTTCCAAACAACAATAGCTTTCACTCCATCATTAAGATGGCTCCGTATGAATACCTCTATGGTAAGAAGTGTAAAACTCTAAAATTATGGAATTAATTTGGGGAAATAACATTATTGGGACTTGATATAGTTATGGAAATGTAAGATAAAATTAGATGCATTCAATATCTCCAAATATCATCTCATAGACAGAAAAAATGTTATGCTAACAATCAATATAAATACATAGAGTTTGAAGTGGGTGACAAAGTATTTCAATGAATATCTCTATATAAGGGAGTGATATGATTTGGAAAGAGGGGTAGGATAAACATTAGGTATATAATTACTTTTTATGTTATTAATAATGTTGAGATTGTAGCTTATCAACTGGAACTACCATTGAATCTCTCTAAAGTTCATTAGGTCTTCCATGTATCTCTCCTTAAGAAGTACCTAATAGATACATTACATGTACTAAAATCATTGGTCATACCATTGGAAAAAGATATTACATATGAAGAATATTGAGTAGAGATTTTTGATTAAAGAGTGAAATTCATGGGAAAAAATACCACTCACCTGGTTAAAGTTTTACTGTGAAATTTCCAAATTTAGGATAATATGTTGGATCCTGAGGATGTGATGTGGAAGTGGTATACCCATCTATTTGTATTTGAGTGAAATGTTTTGAGGTTAAAATTAATTTTAATGGGAGTAGATTGTAAAATCTTGATATTTTGAAGAAATATTTCTCTTTTAATAATTTTATTTCTTCTATATCTTATGTTCCATGTAACATTGACAGTAAATAAACTATGTAAATTTTTAAAATATTATACTTCAATTATATATTAGAAATTAATTTAATGGGAATGATTAGATTTATATTATTTATGGATTAAATATAAAGGCTCAAACAAATATGAACGTATTGTCATGATCCTAGAAAATAATCCAACACTTTTTAATAATGTTTTTTTATTCTTCAAAAAAATTTGTTTTTTTCACAAATTAGTTATTATTATTTTGATTAGATAACATTAATTAAAATAAGTTATAGAAAATTTAACAAAAATATTAAATTTAAATTTTTAATTTATAGTTTCTAAATTATATCAAATTTATATACTGATAATTTTCTAAAAACATGTATTTTTTAAAAAATATTGAAAAATAGTTATTTTTATGGAAAATGGTGTTTTAATTTAAAACATTTACAAGGTAATATTATGTTTTGAATTTTTTTTAAAATTTAAATAAGTCTATTTTTATTGAAAATAATATAATTGTTATTTTTAAATTGATTTTATACTGGAATATTTTATAAAAACATTTTGTATTTAAAAATGGATTTTTTAAAACTATTTTAGTTGTATTTTACAAATTTTATTTCAAATTAAATTCCTCAATTTTTTTATTTTTAATTTTAAGAAATTGATTCCATATTTGAAATTATTGTTTCCTAATTTAGTAAATAGGTCAATTTTATTTTTGGTCATTACGAATTAAAACTATTGTAAAATTTATTACCTTGATAAAGGTTAAAATTAGTTAATTTGGATTTAAAATTAGGAATAAGGCCATAAAATTTCATTATATTTCTTGTTTTATGAATTTTACTCACCCATTAACGTATATGGTTATATATGGAGTTATTAAGTGGAATATTTTCCATTTAATGGACATATATATTATTACTATCAAATATAGTGACGAAATGTCACACTCTTATTTTCAATAAGTATAATATTTTAAATATGAGTTTGACAAAAAAAATATGATAAACTATAAATAATATTTGAAAACATAAATATTTTTAATAAATATGGTAATTTAAATATAATATTCTAAAATTAATAATCACACTAATTTCTTACACAACATTGATGAGGTAATTATTCAATTAAGGGGAAAATCAAATAAATGATATTAAAAATATTAAAAGTAAAATAATTTGAGATATTTAAGGTAATATATGTATTACCTATATTATTTTGAAATGTTTGGTATATAATAAATTTTTTTTTCTAATTCTACATGTTTTATTCATATTTCTAAATTTAAAAATAGTTAATAGTACGAAAATTAACAATAATGATGTTTTAAGGAATGTATATTTTATTAAACTATTTTAAAATAAAAAAACATAAAAAATAAAAAATTGAATATGATATTGTTTACAATTTCATAAATTGACCATTTATGGTCTAAATTGCACCATATATGCTAAATTTAAAACCTTTTAAGATGAATTTTTTTTACCATAATTTAAATTCAAATAGGTTAACCAAGGGTTAGTCAAATGGATAAGGTGGAAAAAAAAGAAAACCCAAAATAAAATATATTCTTTTTGATTATATAAAAACCATAAATTATATTATTTTTAATACAGGGATATTTTAAATTATTTGAATAAAAAAAATTATCACTAGTACGAAAACTATTTTTAACGTCACCTTTTTTCACGTTGGTTTTTTAGAAATGAATTGAAAATCAATAAAAATCAATTTATCAGGTCTGTTATTATAGAAAAATGTGAAAATAAAATTTAATTGATTTTTCATATCAGTTATTTAAGAACTGATGTGAAAAATCCATTTTCACTGATTTTTCACATCAGTTATATAATAACAGACGTGAAAAATCTATTTTCCAGAATTTTTCACGTCAGTTGTAAATAACCAACATGAAATATGTTTAAAATATGTAGTTCATTACCCAAGATTTAATTTTATAGGTCACCGAGCTCAAACAGAGATACTGATCAACAGTTATGGGACTTAGAAGTTGATCATCTCTAAATGAAGTTTTAGGGAATGCCAATTTATAAATGCAAAAAACTTTAATTTGTAACTCTGTTTGATCTCCATAACCTATCAAATCAAATATTGGAAAATAAAATACATGCTTCTAAAAAAATTTCAAGTCATTCATTTAATAACCGACATTAAAAATAACTTTTAACGTCTGTTATTAAATAACTGATGTGAAAATTTCAAGAAAATTGATTTTTCACATCAGTTATTTAATAATAAACCTGAAAAAGTGACTAAAATTATTTTTTCACTTCCGTTATTTAATAAATTACATTAAAAATGTTTACAAGCTTGTAGATAATTTCCAAAAATTCGATTTGAAAGGTCACAAAGCTCAAACGGAGTTACAGATCAAAAGTTATGGGCATGGGAAGTTGATCATCTCTAAATGATGTTTTAGAGAAGGCCAATTTCTGAAGGCTGTACCATTTAATCCGTATCTCTGTATGAGTTCTGTGACCTATCAAATCGAAGTATGTGAAATGAACTATATGTTTGTTAACATTTTCACATCAGTTATTTAATAACCGACGTGAAAAATACCTTTTTATGTTTGTTATTAAATAAACGACGTCAAAAAATCATGAAAATTAATTTTTTATGTTGGTTATTTAATAAGTGGTGTGAAAAGGTTATTAAAATTGTTTTCTCACATTGATTATTAACTAACGGACATGAAAAATAAGTAAAAATTTAAATATATTTTGGTAATGTCCCAGTTCCGGGAGACACCTAGAGGTGCCCCATACCTGGTTGGTCACATAGCCTCAAGAGCATTTCCCCAAACACAAGAGGCTGCCGACTAGCAGCAAGTTCCTTGGGAGTGATAGTGGGGAAACTATTCCCTCATTGTAAGAGTAATACAACAGAAATAACTAATAACAAAAGAGGATGAAGTATTAGCATGAAAGAAGTAAACATCAGAAGAAATAAACAACTGGAGAACACATATATAATTGATGCATAGTACATATGTCTAGGAAAACAACCAAATCAGTCACAATGCTGAAATAAAGTACTAAAAAAATGTAAAAAAACTGATAAACTCCAGCAGCATCACAAGCCTCAGCTTGGTCCAATGCTCTCCAACTCCTCAGCAATCAAGTACCTGAAGTATAAGGGTATTTACCCTTATCTAGACCATCAATAATGTAATCTATTTGGGACAAAAATAATGACCCAAACAGGGTGTGAGACGAATCCTAGTAGGCAACATCCCAAAGATCTATGCCTAACAGTTAGTGAATATATATAGTAGGCAATAAGAAAAGAAGCAGTATACAAGGAAGTACTCATTGTAAACAATCCTACAGTTTCAATTTCATTCATTTTCACATATCATGTAATAAGAAATCACAATAGGTTATCATCTTAGAAGTACTCACAACCTAACCCCTCTGGTTCAACCCAAACAAACACAAGCTACCCTCTAGGATGTACTCACAATCTAACCCCTCTTGTTTAGCTTTATCAAAGACTCTCTGAGGAAGAACTCATCGTCAATTATCCATGTGGTCTCGTATCGGTAACTACAGACACTATGGGGAAGCACTCAACATCCAATACCCCCTATGATCTCGTAATGAGGAACTACAAACACTCTGAGGGAGCACTCACGTCCACCCCTCTATGGTCTCGCAATTTGAAAATTAAACAGACACTCTGGATAATCCCTCAATGTCCATTCTCCCTATGGTCAAATATACCAAGTTCCCACAACCCTCTGTAAGTCAATATTGCAGAAATGATATGTGGAATCCAAAGTAAACCTCAAGAACTACTTGGAGAAAAATTCTACATGATATTAGATAAAAAAACTTCATCTTACAATATGAGGCTTGGAGTGTAAAGTAGCATCCTAACATGCAAAGCTATAAAAAACAGTCAAAACAAGAAAACATGGGAAAAAAATCCAATACTCGAAAATGATAACCGTATTCACAAACAATTAACCTCTATCCAAACAAATAAGGCATAACAGAAAATAAAAGGGCTGAAAACCATAAACACACAATACCATGAACAAGGGTATTGGTCACTTTTGCACATATAACTTATGGACTAACTACGAAAAGGCACAAACCACCTACCACAGAGTTGTACATATGATATACGTGAACCTTAGGCCTTGAATCACCCTATAACACAATAGATCTACAAAAAAGCTAAAAATATTCAACCGAGGATATCTCATGAAAGAGGAGAAAACTATATATATGTTTCTAGAATAAGTAAGAAATCACTAATATGATTCGAATACAATAGATAGAGTTTTATTTAAAGAACGGATGACGAGTCGGGGTCTTGGAAAAGATTTATGGCTATACGGACACTCCTGGATGAGATGGGTCAAGAATAAGATGGTTCTGTCCATTAGATGCAACCCTGGTCCATTTAATGTAATAAAATGAAAGTACGTGGCGTGTACATTAAAATTACATGGCATGTACTTGCCTTAGTTGGCCCCCACATTAGGCGGTCTCCTGGTCACCACACACAGCCATGTGGTCATCCATTATACGACCCACACATGGATACCCATGGTAACATAGTACACGACATGTACATATATGTACACCGTGGGTACTCATGAAATTTACAAAAACACCTATTTTTCTAAAAAACTCCAGAAAACAAGATTCATACACGAAAAGAAGATTCGGGTTCTTACAAACTTCCCCCCTTCAAGAAATTGATCCCCAATTTTCCCTAGCAAGGTGGCATAGAAGAAGAAACCACGAACAGATCCGGCCACTATGGATGTACATTGGCCTCCCTCTCCCAGGTATCGTCATGCACTCGCCATTGCTTCCATAGCACTCTTACCAGAGGAACATGCCAGCCATAGAGAAATTTTGCACTGTGATCAACAATCTGGATAAAATGCTCCTCGAATGAGGCATCCACCTCTAACTCAACCTTCTTGGGTTGGAAAACATGAGACTATTTTAAGATATAATGTTGAAGTTAAGAAACGTGGAAGACATCATGCGTAGACCAGTGCCTATGAGGTAACTGCAATCGATAGAAAACTGGACCGAATATCTCCAACACCTCAAACGACCCAACATACCTCCATGAAAGATTACCCAGTATCCAAATCCTCTTGTGTCCCAACCTTAGTGTGACACATAAGAAAACTCGATCTTCGACCTTGAACTCCAGAGGTAATCTATGTCGATCATCATAAGACTTTTGACATGACTATGTAGTATCCATCTTCTTCGAAATAAACTCTATCTACTATGTGGTCTCTTCAACAAGACGAGGTCCTAACATAAATTCCTCTCCGACCTCTAGCAAACATAGGGGTGATCAAAATGGCCATAGTACAAAGACTCAAAAGGTTCAATCAGAATAGTTTCATGAAAACTATTATTGCAGGAAAACTCCACAAGAGGAATGTTTTTCTTACAAGAACCCCCAAAATCCAGGATACATGCTCAAATCATGTCCTTAAGCACATGAATCGTATGCTCGGACCAGAAATCTGTCTGGGGATGGAAAGCTGTACTCAGAAGTACCTATGTACCCAAAGCCCTTTGTATTCCCTTCTAGACCCGATATGTAAAATGTGAGTCCCTGTTAGAAACAATGGAGTGCGGAACCCCATGTAGATGTACAATCTCTCAGATTTACTACCTTCCCAGATCATCAACACTATAGGTCTCCTTGATTGGAAGGAATTGAGAAAACATCATGAGTATTTCAATGAGAACCCAAACTGCATCATTCCCTTGAGGCGACCTCAGTAACCCTATCACGATGTTCATTGCGACATCATTCCACTTCCACTTGGGAATGGGTAACTACTGCAAAAGCCCTGATGGTTGCTGATGCTCCACCTTCACCTACTAAAAGGTGGAACACCTCATGGAAAAACTAAAAATCTCTCTTCATACCTAGCCACCAATACTGACGGTGTAGATTTCGATAAATCTTGGTGACAGGAAGATGAACTGCCCAAACTGAGGAATGAAAGTCCCGTATTCGTTCCTCGCGCATGTCTGCTAACACCAATACACACCCATAGAAACATAAGATCTCATCCTCTCCTATGGTCCATCCTGGAATAGGTTCCTCTCCCAACACACTCCCATGATGTCCTCGACCTTCAGAATATGATAGCTGCTTCATTCGCAATCGATCGAGTAGAGTAGAGGTAACTGTTATAGAAGAAAATAATGTTTTCCCTGTCTGTTGTGAACCTCCAAATGAATCACAGATAATAGAGACATAAAATTCCACTCACTATTGACCTCATAAACTACCTATATCTTATTCCTCCTGCTCAACACATCATCCATAGCGTTGCCTTTCCTAGGCATGTAGGCAAGATCAAGGTCAAAGGACTAAAGGCACTCGACCAACCTTTGCTGTCTCAGATTTAGATCACACTGCATAAAGATATATCTGAGGATTTTTTTGTCGGTAAAAACTACAAAAATATATCCCAACAGAAAATGTCTCCAACAATGTAAAAAATGAACAACTGAATCCAACTCGAGATTGTGTGTCGGGTAATTCCTCTCATGTGGCCTCAACTGCCGAGACCTATATGCAATGAATCCTTCTCCCTGCATATGCACTACTCCCATACCAATACGTAATTCATCAAAGTACACAGTATAGATCTTTCATGGATCTGGAAATACTAGTATTATTGTTAAAGACAACCTCCCTTTTATCTCCTGAAAGGACGAATCACAAGATTCAGACCACAAGTACTTCACACCCTTCTTAGTTAGGCCCATCAGTGGTGATGCTAAGCATGAGAAGTCATGTATAAAATTCTTGTAGTATCTTGAAAACCCTAGAAAACATCGTACCTCAACGACGTTCTTCGACTAACCCTAGAAAAATACTTCTCTCACTTTCTATGGGTCTACTAATACTTATGTCTTTGAGATAACATGACCCAAGAAGTGAATTTCGTCCATCCAAAAGTTTCATTTTGAGAGCATATCATATACCTGATGCTCTCTTAGTGTACTCAAAATGATCTCAAGATGTGTGCCATGGTTGTATCGAGTGTGAGAGTACACCAATATATCATCCCTGAAAACTACCATAAATGAATCTATGTATGGATGGAATACTCGTTTCATCAGTGCCATGAAAACTGTAGGTGCATTCGTGAGACCGAACGACATAACCACATACTCGTATAGACCAAACTTGATTTGAAAGGCTGTAAGAGGTATATCAGATGGTCTAATGCGCAACTGATGATAATGAGACCTCATGTAAAAATTCAAAACATCTAAGCTCCTTGAAGCTGATTAAAGAGATCACTGATCCTCAATAAACGATATCAGTTCTTGACCGTCAACTGATTCAACTTCCAATAATCCACACAATGTATGAGGGTACCATCCTCCTTCACCAACAGGACAGGTGAACCCCAATGAGAAGTATTGGGTTAGATAAAAACCATTTCCTACAACTCCTCCAACTACTTCTTGAGCTCCTGTAACTCTAGTGTATCCATCCTATAAAAAGGAATGGACACAATTTCTACTACCGGAATGATATCAATAGAAAAGTCCACCTCTTGCTTTGGAGCCAAACTGGAAAAGTCTTCTATAAATACATAATTGAAATGATCGACCACTGAAGGAATGTACAACTGCGAAGTGCCATGGACATCAATATATAGACTAGCAATTTGGGCTGTAACACCTCCAAAACCATGATTCTCGGGTCCCACTCTGCTTACCTAGACATCCTATTCTCCCTTATTATGAAATGATCTGCCCTATGGTGATGTGAAAATCGCGCTAAGGCAATAACATTCGATGAATTCCTGGAAGGGAACTAACCAGTCTATTCTGAGAATGAAATCATACCATGTCATCTCTAAGACATAGAGGTCCCATAAGAAGTGACTCCGACTAACCTCAAGAGGGAAATCCTTTCACTAATGTACACTTGCTGTTCTTGTCCCCAATAGAGTTTCCATCATCTAGATATCAGAATAGGTAATGATACAGATCCCAACGATCTCCACAACAACAATAAATATAAAACTATGGGATTCCCTTTTATTGGAAAGTGTAGAAGATAAAGCTTAGGAAACTACGATTATACCTCGAATAGTAAATGTTCCGGGATCTTGCTCTTGCTAGGTCTACTACACTGAAAAAGTATGGCATGTACCGTGGCCCTGTGACCCTAAGTGACCACCCTGAGCAGATCCACCCATTTGTAACTGAAATACCGCAGACTAACCCCCATGGTCGCGACCTCCACCTTGGATTGAACGGCCAGAAAAACTCCATTTTACATACTGATGAGAAAATAGTGGGTTTTCTCTTAAATGAGGAGTCATAGAATGAGTCTTATCACCAGTAGCTGGTGAAAAGAAATGATAGAACCGCAAAATATGACCCATCTTGCTACAAGATCGGCACTCCATAGGGTCTCTTGGGCAATTTGACCTTATACTCCCACTCTTCCCGCACTGGTAGAACACCACCCAACCACCGGAAGAATTATCCCACCTACTACGATCTCCACATGTAGACTCCCAGCGTCACTTCCTACTGCCAGCAAGAGGGGAACCAACTCAGGATGTCGAACCTCCCTTTCTCATAGATCTATAATCCCTCAGATTGTGCTCCGTGATAAGTACCTGGTTGAATATCAATGTGATGTATGTCAACGTGATGATATTCACCTGAGCTCAGATATCATGCCGGAGACCATCCTCAAAAATCCACGACAAGAATAACTCATCATCTCCTAAGATGGGAGTAAAGAAATGCAGATCTGTGAAGCGAAAAGAATAATCAATAACTAAAAGAGTACCGTGATCCAGACTCATGAACTCTCAGGCTCGATCAGCCCTCAAATTCTCTGAGTAAAAGTATTCATAGAAGGCACACTAAAAATCACCCCACACTATAATCTGTTTTCATCCCACTAGTGAGATCACACCCCACAATATCTTGTCGGGGTCTTATAGCATGTATGTAACAAGCTTCACCCTCATATTTGGAGGCGTCTCTATATTCTTGAAGATAGATATATTGGCTTAGAACCATTACTCTACATCCTAAGGTCCTCCACCCTCTATAACGGTGCGAGGATGCTGCTTCTGGAAACCCAACGTCAATTCTTCCATCAATGGGGTAGGAGTTGGTACTCCTCATAAGCTCTGTAGGAACCTCATAAATCCCTCTCAGAACTATGTTTCAACAACGGTGTCCACAATAATGGCTGGTTCCTAGACTGGCATAAATGGAGGATCTTCTAGTAGTCCCTGATCATCCATATTCAATGTCTAATCATTTCCCTGAATCTGACGTACAAATGGAGGACGTCTCAGTGGCACGAATCCACAAGGTCAAGCGCACACCTTAGATTAAGATTATCTAAGACTGAAAACTAGAAGTGTAATAAGGGAACAAGAGTGGAAAGCATTTATGTTTTCCAAAACATGGATACACAACATGTATAATGCGTACACGGTGTGTTCCCTTAAGCCTTAACATGGGCGTGAACTTATTCCAAAACTGGTCGTGTAACACCCCATTCACACGGCCTGTTCTCCCAAGACACGACGTGTACTTGATTAATTTACCCTAGCTGTGTTATTTTACATGACTATCCCACATAGTTCTCCCATGACAGGACTACAGGGTGTGTTTGTGCCAAACACGACGTGTACCGCTTATGTTTCAACTGCATGTGATGTTAGTCACAGGGCCGGTTACACGACTCTACAACACAGTGTGTACATCAGGTACATGGCGTGTCATACCAAAGATTTCCCAACCCTGGGTCTCTGCCCACAAAGCCAGGGACACGGTTAGAGAGGACACGGAATGTACATACAGTACACGGTACATACATAACAAAAACAGTTCCTTACCATACAGAAGGATACATTACGTGTTTTTATAATTACACGCCATGTATTCTGGGTTTTTTAGGACAATAATCCTTAGAAACTACACCTAAACCCAAAAAAAAAACAAAAAAGAACATTAAAGTTCTAAATTCTGATCCGTGAGGACCCATACTCCCTGCAAATCAAAGATTTGCATCTTATACATGTCATATACAAGTATAACATGAAATGATCCACCAAATTCTTGTCCATGAGCACCCATAACACCTCAAGAACCATGGTTTGGCGTTCATTTAAACAAAACCTTACACAATTTAATACCCTATTAAAAATTAGGTATTCTATCAAGGAATCTATCACAACAGCATGCATATCTAGCACAACTTCTATCACAACAACATGCAATCAGAAATGCACCCTAAATGTAATGGCAATAATGAATTACTTGTGATCTCTAAAAAGATTCTATATGATGCATGAGATGTCATACCTTCATCACATCAATTTTACAAAGAAATAGAACCTCAATAATATCAACGATAACATCACAAAAAATTTGAATCACCCAACCGTGAAATCAAATCAACTGTAATAATTACAAAAACAGAAAATGAAATCATAACATATGAGGTAAATTGGATTTTCCATGTACACGGTTTAGCTAATACTGGGAACAGCTTATTATCAAGTTACCTATTCCTTCCTATCCCTGGCTATAATCTCCAAACAGTAAGTCAAGATGAAAAGAATTCCTATGATACCACTTTGTAATGTCCCGGTTCTAGGAGCCACCTATATGTAACACCCTGATATTTTATGATATATATATATATATATATTATGTCTTATGTTATTCGCAAAATAAAAGGAATAATTCACTACACACAACACTATCTTGGCTTGCGTTATACAACAGAGCATCCTTCCTCGATAGCGTGTGTTGTACGCAATATCGAGTTTCAGTAAACAACGACATATTGTTATAATATTATTATGGACGAGCAGTTATGAATAATATTAACTAAAATTTTAATTTTATAACATTATTATTCATCTTACACATTTTCTAAAACATGGTATGTGAATAAAATAAAATTTTTGGGTAAAATATGTATTTTTAAAAAAATGTAGTTTTGCCACCTTTTGATGGCACACCAACATTAAATCTAGTTTTTGACATGTTAATAAGTTTAATTGGACAAAATAAAATTCTTATTTTGAATCATTATATAAAAATTTACTTTGGATAAATTTTTCATATTATTCTAATAACTTCCATATTTTAATGAATAGTAAAAACACACTATATTTTAATTAAAAACAACTTTTTTAATCGCAATAATTTATATGGTTAAATTTTAATATTTAATAGTTTTCAAGTATAAATAGAATATATTTTACCATTTAATATAATTTATTTCAATACCATTAATTTTACAATTAATTCTATGGCAAAAACATCTCAATCTTTGGCAATGTTTTAACTTTTAAAACCCATTTTCTTTACAACAGGATTAATTTTTAAATTTATAACTGTAACCTATATGTTTTGAATTTTGAAAAATGGATTCCATATTTGGATTCATTGGGTTCAAATTATGTTAATAGGTTACTTTTATTTTTTTGATATTATGAATAGTAACTACGGTAATTTTTATTTACTGCAGTTAAAGGTAAATCGGGTAATTAAGGGTAAAAATAAGATTATAAAATTACTCTAACACCCGCCAAAATTCTATTAGATGGCTAAAAGTCGACCCTTATCACCTAAGGGTTAGAATAAATTCATTTTATGGACTTTTTACCATTAAAATAATTTAATTATTATTAAAACCAAAGAAAGTTACAACATGTCACTCTTTTAAATCTTATAAGTATAAAAATTTTAATTTAGTGATAACATTCATGAAACATCGAACATGAATAGTATTTAGAAAGATAATAAAATTATCTACATCATGTGAATTTATTTATAATTTTTAGGGATTAAATAATTATCATTAGTTCTGACACAATAGTGATGTTGAAATTATTTTATTGATTGAATTATCAAATAAATCATTTTAAAAGTATTAAAATAAATATTGTATGAACTAGTTAATGTTCTCAAGTAATTTTATAGATAAATATAACATGTTATGAATCTATGAAATATTTTATTTTGAACATATCTTCTGTTTATATTTTATTTAAATTCAAATAAATGAATAGTGTCAAAATTGACACTATTGTTATTTTATAAAAATTATATATTATAAAAATGTTTAAAAATCACAAAAATATTTAAAAATTACAAATTAAAATTTATATGGTCTAAAATTTAATAAACTATACAATTAGGGACAATTTACAATATATAAGTAATTATTTATATTGATTTAAAATTTAGAATATTATTACCACAAATAAAATTAAATAGATTATATAAGGATAAATCAAGTTCATAATGTTTAAAATAAATTCCCTACTTGTCTAAATTTTATTGGTTGATGAGATTAAAACCCTATATCATCCAAAATTCGGATTTGAGTCATTTTTTGATGTTTTTAAGTGGGTTTAGAATTTATTATAAATTAATACTTCTTATAATTCCAAAGGTGCCTCTCTCCTCCCTTATAAAAGGGCACCTCCTCCCTCTCATCCTCACACCACTTTGAGACTTCAAGCTCGGCCAACCCCTATAAAATTCTCTTATCGACTTCCATAGAAACATACTAGAGGTCCTGGTCTTCTTAAAAGACCAAATTTAGTTCCCTAAGAGGATGTTAAGAAGAGGTGCGTCAAATAAGAGGAGGTTCAAATATGTACAAAGCATATCAGACCTAAGGTAAGGGAAAATCTCGCAATCTCATTTATATCCGAGATTGTTTATACTTTAGAATTTACTAGGGAATATTTATCATCCACATCCATGTTTCCTCAATATTTAATATTATTTCTATCCTCCTATAATTGTTTAAATCCTATTTTACCTATTGGTGAATTTTTAGTAAAAGATATGAAAGGAATATTTTGTCATTTTCAGTACGATATACTTTTTGACTTTTTCGGCCAATGTATGAGAAGAATGTTTTTTAACTTATATGCCATGAATGGATTTTTATGATTCCATAGAAAATTATTTCCATGATGCTTTCTTTACAAGTTTTCATGTTTATTTTTAATTAACATCTTTTAGTTTAAAATGTTATGACATGTTAAGAAAGGAAAATTGTTTTTGAAGTAGAAAGTATATTTTCTTAAAGAATGGAGTTCAAGTATTTTATCAAAATTATTTTCCATATAAGATAATATAGGGTTTTTTTTCTATCCTTATAATTACATTGATTTGATTATGCTGTTATGGAATTATTTTTATGAAGACTTTTATCTTATATGAATTGTTTTATGATGTCACGATGTTTAAGAATCCCATTTTTATTACATGGGTTATGCTATTATGTATGATTTATGATTTTGTGGAACACATAAGAACGATTTCATTATGAGATGGGTGAGACCTATATCTCCCTCCAATTCATTGGGTAAATATTTATATCTCATGAGATATACATGGCTGGAATGACAAGTTAAACCCGTTCAGTGATACGGGACTTGAACGAGGAGTGAACTCGGTTCAGAAATGGACTTTATCCACTACAATAGTCTTGGAAATAATTCTTGAATAATAACAAATGATTTTCTATGATTATGTGTTTATTCCACAAAGTTTCATGTTATATGTTATGATCATTGGGATTACATTTCCCTACTATGATTTATCCCATGTTATGAAATTATTATCTCTTTTTCAGGTTAAGATATTCAAAATTTTATGTTATTATGAATACAATATGATTGATATTTCTTCTTTTTACCCTTACTGGGCATTTGAGCTCACCCTTTTGTATGTTTTCATTTCCCTAGGTCAGGAAGAAGGGTATTAAGTAGGATATGCCAAAAAGGTAATCTAGATATGATGAAATAAGCGGGTGACAATGTAGATGATTTATGAACAAATTCTTTATGATTCCCAGTTTCTAAAGACACTATAACTATACGATCCTACCATGGTTTTGTTATATGTTGTAATAATTATGCTTCAATTATAAATTAATAACCATGTATCTAATGTATGGGTCGTTATAGTTGGAATCAGAGCAATGGTATAGTCGAACTTTGGAAACTAGGATATGAAAGCCTTAGTAATAACCCCAGGGATATGTCTAATCATAGAACATAATCTTAGTATTTTAGAAATGTCCACGAATAACCTATGATAAGACCTCAAGTGTGAAATTTTATTACTGATTATGTGGGTTTCCTTTTGTAATTAGTGTTTCTCACACTATGCTTCTTGGATTTAGTTACTGGCTGGAGCCCAAAGGAACTGTGTTAATGCTGAATGCGATGGACAATGCAATGATTGTCCCCCCGAGCAACCAAACGTTATTGGAGCTGGAATGAAAAATCTTATATCCATTCTCACAAAAATTTCTCAAGATATTAATCATGTAGAACTTCCTAAAAATCAAAGTAAGGAGCAACATTATATTGAATCGTTCATGAGGCATCATCCACCTTCATTCAGAGGGTCTTCTGATCCATTAGTGGCTGAACAATTGTTCAGTACCACTGAAAAGATATTTTCAGTTCTACAATGTTCTGAACATGAAAAAGTCATCTTCACAGTGTATCATTTGGATGGTGAAGATAATCAATGGTGGAATCTTATCAAGAATACGGGGAAAGGGATGAAATTGAGTCCATGGAATGGGATGAGTTCAAGAATTTATTTTTCAATAAGTACGCCCCTCGCATTATTCGAACAAAGATGGAGAAGGAGTTTCTTGAACTGAAGCAAAAGTATGATGAATCAGTTGGTACCTACGAAGCAAATTTTACCAGACATGCAAGGTATGCTTCTGGAATTATTATCCAACCTGAGAGTAAGATCGATCGATTATTTAGTGGCTTAAAACCAGGTCTTCAAAGGGAATTAGCCATAAGGGACTTCAATAGCTACAAGGAAACTGTTCGATGTGATCTCAAGGTTAAGATGGTGATTGGAGTAACCCATCAATCATATGGGTTTTATAATATGAGGAAAATGGAATTCAAAGGAAAATCTAAAGACCACACTGAAAAGAAGATGATTTTCCTTCATTCTCAAATTGTGGAAAAAACATGGAGGGAATTGTCTTAAATGGATAAGAAAATGTTTTAAGTGTGGAAAATAAAATCATCAGGCAATTGAATGTCGAAATAATGGGAAGAAGATGTCTAATGATGGGAAAAAAGAAAGTGATACACAGAATGAACCTCCAAAACATCAATGTTTCATGTGCAAGGAGACAGGACATTATGCCAATCAATGCCCAAATCTAAGGGTTGTTTATGATGATCGACATCAACAAACTCTTAAGGACAGAGGCAAAGGAAAGTCACATGCAATTACAATTGGAGACGTGAAGTACAATAACAAAGTGGTGAAAGGTACACTTACCATCAACTCTAAAGTAGAAAATGTTTTATTTGATTCTGAATCCACCCAATCGTTTATTTCTGAATCATTTTCTAAGGGTATCGCCGTATTACCTCAATAATTTGATGTTGAGTTATCTATGACAACTCACAATGGCACAACAGTCGCATCAAAAGTTTACAATTCTTCTCTGATTGAAGTTTGTGGGAAATTGCTTCCTAAAAATCTTATGATCCTTCCTATAGTGGAATTTTTTTGTGATTCTTGGCATGTATTGGCTTTCCTTATATGGAGCTCATATCAATTTCCAAAGAAGGGAAGTCACATTTTATATTCCTGATCAATATATGATCATCTATCGATACAATGATGAATATAACATTCCATTGGAAATTTCATCCATCTTATGGGTCTTGATTCAAATAGATGAAGATTATTTATCTCAATTGGTTGGAGAGAAACTCACGCTTAAGAATATGCACATTTTATGGGATTTTGATGATGTCTTTCCACAGGAATTTGTAGGTATTCCACCAAATTGTGAAGTTGAGTTTTCAATATAACTTGTACTGGGTGCTTTACCTATTTCAAAGACACCATATAGAATGGCCCAAATTGAGTTGCAGGAATTGAAGAAGAAACTCCAAAAGAATCTTGATAAAAGATTCATACGCCCTTGTGCGTCACCTTGGGGAGTACATGTTCTGTTTTTTAAGAAGAATGATGAATCAATGAGACTCTTCATTGATTATCGAGAACTTAACAAGATCACTATCAAGAAGAAATACCCTCTACCACTCATTTATGACTTATTTGACCAACTATGCAGAGCTCAATACCTTTCCAAGATTGGTCTTCATTCAGGGTATCATCAATAAAGGGTCAAAAGGGAGGATATACCAAAGACGAATTTCCGTATAAGGTATTGACACTATAAATTTATAGTGATGCCATTTGGTCTTACTAATTCCCCTACTATCTTCATGGATCTAATGAATAAAGTCTTTAGAGACTATCTTGATCAGTTTTATGTAGTCTTTATAGACGATATTCTTTCCTACTCAAAGAACAATGAATAACATGAATATCACTTGAGAATTGTATTAAAGACCCTAAGAAAGGAGAATATTTATTCCAAATTTACCAAGTGTGAATTTTGGATTAAAAATGTTTCATTTTTGGGTCACATAATCTGAAAAGGGGGGATATCTGTGGATCCAGCAAAAACAGAGGTTATCGAACGATGGTCGTGACCAACAACAGTAACTGAGATCTGAAGTTTTCTTGGTTTGGCTGGATATTAGCGATGTTTTGTGAAAGATTTTTCAAGGTTATCTAATCCACATACCAGGTTGACTCGAAAATGAGTTATGTTCATTTTGACGGAGGTGTGTGAAGAAACTTTCAAGTAGTTAAAACAAAGGTTATCCAGTGCACCTGTACTCACACTACCTTGTAGTGGAGAAAGGTTTGTGATCTATAGTGATGCATCCAAGAAGGGATTGGGGTGTGTTCTCATGAAAAATGATATGGTAATAGCTTATGCCTCACGAAAGTTGAAAATACATGAGAAAAATTACCCAACTCATGATTTGGAGTTAGGTACGGTAATATTTGCATTAAAGATTTGGAGGCATTACCTTTATGGTGAATGTTGTGATATTTATACTGATCATAAAAGTATAAAGTATATTTTTACACAAAAGGATCTGAATATGAACCAAAGAATATGGTTGGTGTTGATTAAGGATTACGACTGCTCAATTCATTATCACCATGGGAAAGAAAACAAAGTGGAAGATGCATTAAGTCGACAATACCATGCTAGCTTATCCATGATGAGGATCATAAAAGATCCAATATTTATGGATTTACAAAGGATGGATCTTGGAATTATAATGGAAGGGGAAAATCTTTTCTTTCTCAAATGAATGGTCAACCATCTATACATATGAATATTAAATAGGCACAGAAAGAAGATGTAGAGTTACAAAAGGAGAGAAATGTTCTGGAATTTCACATTGATTGTGATGAAATAATAAGGTTTAGGAATCGGGTTTGTGTACCTCCCATCCCAGAATTAAAAAAGGAGCTGCTGGATGAGGCTCATAGTTCTTCATTATCTATTCATCCTGGAAGCACGAACATGTATAGGGACCTGAAAGAGTACTTCTGGAAGGATGGCATGAAAAGAGATGTTGCTGAATATGTCTCTCGATGCTTGGTTTGTCAGCAAGTTAAAGCTGAGAGACAGAAGTCCAAGGGGATGTTAAAACCATTACCCATACCCGAATGGAAATAGGAAAACATCACTATGGACTTTTTCACTGGACTTCCTAAAACATCCAAAGGCAATAATGCTATCTGGGTTATAGTTGATCGTTTTATGAAGTCTCCACAGTTCATTTCTATTAGAGAAGATTTCTCCCTTGATCAGCTTGCCAGGATATATGTGAAGGATGTGGTGATATTTCATGGAGTACAAATTTCCATTATATCTGATCGGGATCCGAGGTTTACCTCGAAGTTTTGGCGAAGTGTTCAGCATACTCTAGATACAGATTTGTATTTCAGCACTACTTATCATCCTCAGATAGATGGTTAGACTGAGAGAAAAATTCAAACTCTAGAAGACATGTTAAGAGCTTGCTCTATGGATTTCAAAGGTGGTTGGGATTAACACCTACCTTTGGTGGAATTTATTATAATAATATATTTAACTCCACTATTCAGATGGATAATTATGAATCTCTCTATAGAATGAAATACCGAACTCCAACTTGTTGGGATGAAGTTGGGGAAAGAAATCTATTCAGACCTGATCTTGTTGATGAGATGGTAGAAAAGGTACGATCTATTCAAAAACACATAAGAGTAGCTCAGAGTCGACAAAAAAAGTTATGCTGACAATAGAAGAAAAGACCTAGAGTTTGAAGTGGGTGATAAAGTGTTCTTACGAATATCTCCTTGGAAGAGAGTAATGAGATTTGGAATGAAGGGCATGTTGAGCCCTAGGTATATCGGTCCTTTTGAAATACTGGATCGTGTTGGGAAGTTAGATTACCGATTGGCGCTTCCACCGAATCTCTCTCAAGATCACGATGTGTTCGATGTATCTCTCCTGAGAAAGTACATACCCGATCCTCCACATGTAATAAGCTCAGAAGTTGTACAGCTAGAGAAAGATCTTTCTTATAAAGAACAACCAACAGAGAATCTGGATCATAGTGAAAAAGTTCTACATAACAAGACCACTCTCTTGGTGAATGTTTTATGGAGGAACCACCAATTAGAAGAAGCTACATGGGAGCTTGAGGATGTGATGAGGAAGAGGTATCCTCATTTGTTTTTTATGAATTGATGAATTTCAAGGGAGAAATTTCTTTTAAGGGGGGTAGAATGTAACACCTTGATATTTTATGAGATATATATATATATATATATATATATTTATATCTTATGTTATAAGAAACATCAAAGGAAACTTTCACTACACACAACACTATCTTTGCTTGCGTTATACACAAGAGCAACCTTCCTCGATAGCGTGTGTTGTACGCAATATCGAGTTTCACTAAACAACGATATATTGTTAAAATATTATTATGGACTATCCTTTATGAATAGTATTAACTACATTTTGAATTTTATAACATTATTATTATTCTTACACATTTTCTAAAACATGATATGTGAACAAAATAATTTTTTCAGGTAAAATAAGTATTTTTAAAAAAATACAGTTTTGTCACCTTTTGATGGCGCACCAACTTTAAATATCATTTTTGACATATTTATAAGTTAAATTTTAAAAAATAAAATTATTCTTTGGAATCAAGATATAAAAATTTACTTTGGATAAAATTTTCATATTATTCTGATAACTTCCATATTTTAATGAATAGTAAAAACATGGTATATTGTAATTAAAAACAACTTGTTTCATCACAATAATTTATATTGTTAAATTATTATATTGAATTGTTTTTAGGTATAAATATAATATATTTTTACCATTTAATATAATTTATGTCATTACCATTAATTTTGCATTGAATTAAATGGTAAAAACTTCTCAATCTTTGGCAATGTTTTAACATTTTAAACCCATTTTCTTAACAACAGAATTAATATTTAAAATAATTACTGAAACTTCTCTGTTTTTAATTTTGAAAAATTGATTCCATATTTGGATTCAGTGGGTCAAAATTATGTTAATAGGTTACTTTTTTTTGATATTATGAATAGTAACTACGACAATTTTTATTTACTGCAGTTAAAGGTAAATCGGGTAATTAAGGGTCAAAATAAGATTATACAATTACCCTAACACCTGCCAAAATTCTATTGGATGACTAAAAGTCGACCCTTATCACCTAAGGGTTCGAATAAATTCATTTTATGGACTTTTGATGATTAAAATAATTTAATTATTATTAAAACCAAAGAATGTGACAACATGTCACTCTCTTAAATCTTATAAGTATAATAATTTTAATTTAGTGATAAACTTCATGAAACTTTGAATATGAATAGTATATAGAACGATAATAAAATTATCTACATCATGCGAGTTTATTTATATTTTTTAGGGATTAAATAATTATCATTAATTATGAAACAATAGTGATGTTGAAATTATTGTATTGATTGAATTATCAAATAAATGATTTTAAAAGTATTAAAATAAATATTATATGAACTATTTAATGTGATCCAACAATTTTCTAGATAAATATGACATGTTATAAATATATTAAAGCTTTTAGTTAGAATATATCTTCTGTGTATATTTTTTTTTAAATTCAAATAAATGAATAGTTTCAAATTGACACTATTGTTATTTTATAAAAATTATATATTATAAAATTGTTTAAAAATCACCAAAAATATTTAAAAATTATAAATTAAAATTTATATGGTCTAAAATTTAATAATTTATAAAATTATGGACAATTTAAAACATATATGTAATTATTTATAATGATTTAAAATTTAGAGTATTATTACCACAAAAAAATTAAATAGATTATATAAGGATAAATCAAGTTGATAATGTTTAAAATAAATTCCCAACTTGTCTAAATTTTATTGTTTGATGATATTACAACCCTATATCATCCAATATTCGGATTTGAGTTATTTTTTTAGGTTTTTAAGTGGGGTTGTAATTTATTATAAATTAATATTTCTTATAATTCCAAAGGTGCCCCTCTCCTCCCTTTTAAAAGGGCAGCTCCTTCCTCTCCTCCTCACACCACTTTGAGCCTTTAAGCTCGGCCAAACCTGGACAATTTCTCTTCTCCACTTCCCTAGAAAAATACTAGATGTCCTGGTCTTCTTCAATGACCAACTTTAGTTCCCTAATACGAGGTTAAGAAGAGGCATGTCAAAGAAGAGGAGGTTCAGATACATACAAAGCATATCAGACCAAGGGTAAGGGAAAATATCACAATATCATTTTTATCTGATATTGTTTATACTTTATAATTTTCCGATGAATATTAACATCCACATCCATGTTTCCTAAATATGTAATATTATTTCTATTCTCCTACAATTGTTTAAATCCAAATTTACCTTTTGGAAAAATTTTAGTAAAAGATATGAAATGAATCTTTTGTCATTTTCAATACGATATACTTTTTGACTTTTTTCGGCCAAAGTACGAGAAGAATGTTTTTTTAACTTATACACCATGAATAGATTTTTATGATTCCATAGAACATTAATTACATGAAGTTTTCTTTACAATTTTTCATGTTTATTTTTAATAACATTCTTTTAGTTTAAAATGATATGACATGTTAAGAAAGGAAAAATGTTTTTGAAGTAGAAATGATATTTTCCTCAAGAATGGAGTTCAAGTGTTCTATCAAAATTATTTTCCATCTAAGATAATATAAAGTTCTATTTCTATCCCTATTATTACAATGATTTGATTATGTTGTTATGGAATTATTTTTATGAAGTCCTTTATCTTACATTAATTTTTTTATGATGTCATGATGTTTAGGAATCCCATTTTTATTACATGGGTTATGTTATGATGTATGATTTATGATTTTTTGGCACACATAAGAATGGTTTCATTATGATATGGGTGGGACCTATATCTCCCTCCAATGCATTGGGTAAAGAGTTATATCTGATGAGATAGACATGGATGGAACGACAAGTTAAACCGGTTTAGTGATACAGGACTGGAACGAGGAGTGAACTCAGTTCAGAAATGGACTTTGTCCACTAAGATAGTCTTGGAAATGGGTCCTGACTAATAAGAAATGATTTTATATGATTATGTTTGTATTCCCCAAAATTTCATGTTATATGTTATGATCATTGGGATTAAATTTCACTACTATGATTTATCCCATGTTATGATATTATGATATCTTTTGCAGGTTAATATATTCAAAATTTTATGTTCTTATGAATATGATATGATTGATATTTATTTTGGTTACCCTTACTGAGCATTTGAGCTCACCCTTTTGTATGTTTTCTTTTCCCCAGGTCATGAAGAAGGGTATTAAGTTGTATATGCCAAAAGGGACTCTAGATGTGATGAAATAAGTGGGAGACAATGTAGATGATTTATGAACCAGTTGTTTATGTTTTCCAGTTTCTAAAGACATTATACCTATAATGTCCTACAATGGTTTTGTTATATGATGTATTAATTATGCTTCAATTCTGAATTAATAACCATGTATCAAAAGAATGGGTCGTTATACTAGTGGTTCCCCATACACGGTTGGTCACATGGCCTCAAGCACATTTCCCCAAACTCAAAAGGATTCCAACTAGTAGTGAGGGCCTTGGGTGTGATAGTTGGGAAGCTATTGTCTCATTTGTACAGTAAAACATTAGAACAAAATATGAAGTAGTAATAACATGCAAGATTAAAACAACAAAAGTAATAAAAAACTAGAACACACATACAAAAATGATGCATGGTACATATGTCTAGGAAGAAATCCAAACAAGTCACAATGATGAAATATAGTACTAAAACAAAGTAAAAAAATAAAACAGATAAAATCATGTAGTATAACAAGCCTCATCTTGGTCCCATGCTCTCCATCTCCTCAACAATCAAGAAACTGAAGTTGAAGTGTGCTTGCCCTTATCATGACATAAAACAATATAATCTTTTTGGTACCAAAAGCATTACCCAAACAAGGTGTGAGATGAATCCCAGCAGGCAACCACCCAAATATCTGTGTCTAATTGTCAGTGAATATATAGGGCTCAAAATAAGAAAAATGAAGCAGTAAACAAGGAAATACTAAAAGTAAACAATCCTAGAGTTTGATTTTAAATCATTTTCACATATCAATTAATTAGCTAAACACAACCGGTAACCCTCTGGTAAGTAATCACAGCCTAACCCCTCCGGTTCAACCAAAATAAACACAAGAAACCCTTTGGGATGTACTCACAGTCTAAACCCTCTGGTTCAACTTTAGTAAAGACTCTCTTAGAATCACTCACTGTCAATTCCCCCTGTGGTCTTGTATTAGTAACTATATACACTCTGGGAAAGAACTCAATGTCCAATTCCCTCTACGGTCTTGTAACAAAAAACTATAGACACTCTGAGGGAGTACTCGCATCCATCCCTCAAGTGGTCTCACAACGCTGAAAGTAAACAGACACTCTAGAGAATCCCTTAACATCCATTCTCCATATGGTCTACTATATAAGGTTCCCACAACCCTGTGTTAGTCAATCATTCACAAATGATATGTTTCAGCCAATATAAACCTCAAAACTATTTGGATAAATAGTCTACAACATATTAGATAAAATCACTCCATCCTAAAATACTAGGCCTGGAATGTAAAGAAGTAGACTAATAGGAAATGTTAGATTAAACTGTCAAAAATAGATAACATTGGAAAAATATCCATAGCTTGGAAAATATAACCCTATTCACAAACAATTAACCTCTATCCACACAAATAAGACATAACAGTTAATAAAAGGGCTAAAAACCATAAACACGCAATAACCTAAAAAATGTTATTAGGCATTTATTCACATATAACTCAAGGACTAACTACAGAAAGGCACAAAACTCCTACCTCAACATTGTAGAAATGTTATACGTGAACCTCAAGCCTTGAATCTACCTAGAATGTCATAGATCTATAGAAATTATAAAAACATTCATACGAGTATATCTCAAGAATGAGGATAAAAAAAGTGATGAGGTTATAGAAAAGGAAGAACTCACCGATGCAATTCCAACACAACTGGCAGAGTTAGATTCGGAGAATAGACGACGAGTCAGGGGCTTAGAGAAGATTCTCGGTTGTACGGATGCTCCTGGATGAGATAGGTTGAGAAGAAGATGGTTATTTCCATTATACGTGACCCCGGTCCATTTAATGAATTAAAAAGAAAGTACATGGTGTGTACATTCGAAGTACATTGCATGTGCTTGCCTTAGCCAACCCTTGATTTAGGCGGTCTGCATATCACCACACACGACCATGTGCTTGGCCGTTATACGACCAACACACAACTACATGTGGTAACCTAGTACATGTTGTGTACATATAAGTACACCGCAAGTACTCATGAAATTTACAACAAGTCCACTTTTTCTCAAAATACTAAAAGACTAGATTCATACATGAAAGGACAATCCGGTTTCTTACACCTTTCATGATGATTATCATAAAACCGACGTGAGAGATAATTTTAATATCCTGCAAATTCAAAATTTCAATTCTTTTACGTCACATATTGATATTTCCAATTACCGCCTAAATGTTTTAAAACCTTTTTCACTTTTAGAATCTCATTTATATGTTTTCATTATATACATATCCTAATTTAAAAATAATTTGTTTTAACCATCATCGTTCCCCCAACCTGACCCATTTGATCTTCAATGTGAATCAATTATTTATTATTTCAGCAATCTCATCAATGTATATTTCATTGTTTATCAATGATTTATGGTTTTTGTGATTTTTTTGTAATTGATAATCCATTTAACAATCATTTATTTCAACCATCATCGTTCCACCAACTCCACTTATTTGATATTCCCCGTGAATCCACTATTTCTTCTTTCCGCGATCTCGCCAAGGTATTTGTAATTATTTTCCCATGATTTATATTTTTATGAGTAGTTTTCTCAATTCATACACCATTTCAGGATTTTTATTTTATTATAATGATCTATAATTCTTATTATCATTGTAAAACTACAAATCCTCCTTCGGATTCTATAATTCCTTCAAATACAAAGCTACATTTGGCTCATTTGATCTTTCCTCAAAAAACATATATGAAACTTCTGATGATCATAAACGTTGATCCATATATCTGTTTGAGCTTTACGACTTGTAAAATATAATCATAGGATATTATCTACAATATTGTAAATATTTTTAAGTCAGTTATTTAATAACTGACATTGAAAGTCATTTTTAACGTCATTTTTTAAATAAGTGACATAAAAATGACTTTTCACGTCGGTTTTTAATGACATTTCTAGAAGTTCATTCATGTTGGTTTTTTATAAAACAATGTTAAAAACTATAAACCCCCATTTTTAACGTCAGTTATTAAACAACTGATGTAAAAAATCATACTTTTTATGTTTCTCACAACAACGTCACCTCAAAAACGACATTAAAAAGATAAAAAACAATGTAAAAACAGGTTATAGTACTTGTGTACTACAATGGAATATTTTTAATAAAAATAAAAAAGTGACCATCCACTCAATAACAAAAGAGCACCACATCACTCACTTCTTTACATCACATTGAGCCATCTATCTCATTCATACCCTTCAAATAATCTTATAAATTCCCTATACACATTCTGGATGTGCTGGTCTTCTCCGAATACCACCCATAGAGCCCTTTAGAGGTGATCTAATGGAGACGTTTTGAATAATATAACTATTGGACATGAACTAATAAAGGAAATACATGTATAAATGGTTTATTTTCAAATATCAATATTATTTGATATTTTTTTCCCTAACTATCTACTAGAGAATATTTCTTTTCCATGTCCATGTTTTCTAAAAAATGTTTTCAAACAAGTTTTTACTATTCTCCGACAATTTTTTATAATTCGTTATTACCTTTGAGTTATTTAAAAAAAAATTGAATTGTGTATTTTTTATCATTTTCAATACATGGTCTTTTATGAGTTTTTAAATGAAAATATAGAAGGAATGTTTTTAAACTTATAAGAAACTATTACGTGTTCCCTCTTTCAGGATTCGCTAACATCTTGAATCATCCATTACATGATTAAAAGTATCATTTCAAAGAAACTTTTTTCTATTATAATTTGTCTATATTAAAAAATGTACTGAAAAATGGTATGATATTTTCTTGAAGAGTTATTACATGTGATCTTTCAATTTCATTTACCAACTAAGACAACATAATTTTTTTATTACTTATGCTTTAATGGGGAAAAGTTCCCAATGTACCATCCTTATTATTTCTATGGATTTTTTTTTTGTTTATGATGGAATGATTTTTATGAATATCGTTATGTTTACATGGATTAGACAATGGAAAAACGTATATGAAATCCATTTCATTTCATGGGTTTTTATATGAAGAATTATTTATGTTCTTGCGGGAGACATATGAATAATTTTTCATTATTGGAGGGGTGGGACCTATATATCCCTCCAACGCATTGGGTAAAATTTTATATCTCTTATGATATATTAGACTATAATAGGGAGCAAACCAACTTTAGTAAAACATGGGTATAATAGTAAGTGAACATGGTTTATTAATAATGGCACTAGTAAAAATACTGTTTTTATGTCAGTTATTTTTTATTTTTTACATCGGTTTTTGGTCAAAATTTTTAAAAGAGACGTTATAAATATTGTTTTTTACGTTGGCTATTTTAAAGCTGACGTAAAAAACATAAATCCAATGAAATTTTCATGAAGGTTCCTAAAAACACATCATGGAAAATGCTTCGAAGTCATGATTTATTACATCGGTTTTTAAATAACAGATGTGGTATATAGTTTGTTATGTTAGTTATTACATAACTGATGTAATGAACTATGCCTCTGAAGCGTTTTTTGTGAAAGTTATTAAAATCCGATGTAAAAAACATGTTTATCAAATCAGTTATGAAAATAACCGATGAGGTAAACAAGTCTACGAAGTAGTTTTTCACATCAGTTATTTTTTAACCAATGTGAAAACATATATACTATGACGGTTATTAAATAAATGACATAAGAAACCATTCCAATTCATTTATTACGTCGGTTAAAAAATAAATGATGTAAAATACAATTTTTTTTAATTAAATATTTCAACCATTTCCATGCTCTGCCAAAGAACACCAGAAACAAGTAGAAAATATACCAAAACCAGACCCAATAATAGACTAGAATACATACAAAAAATTCATAAAAACAAGACCAAAATATGACAAACAAAAGAAAAATTAAACATTCACATACATAATATTAAAAACATTCAATGTCAACTAAAAAACCTAAAAAACCTTGGATAACCATTACCCCAAAAAAAATCCCCCCCCCACTGGACACCCTCCCACTCCTTGGACACCCTTTCCCCCCTGGACACCCTCCCACCCCCATAGAACCCCCTGGAGAGCCCCCCCTGTGGATAGCCCCCACCCCAAGACAGCCCCCACCCCCTTGGAAAGCCCCCACCCCTAGACACCCCCTACCCACATGAAACACTCCCACACCTAGATAGCCCCACCCCTAGACACCCTCCAACCTAATGGACACCACCCCACCCCACTGAATAGCCCCCACCCCATGGACACCTGCCCACCCCCTAGACACCCCACCCCATGGACAACCCCCACATACTAGACACCCTCCCACCCCTAGTCATTCCCACCCCCTGGACACCCACCCACCCCCTAGAAACCCCCAACCCCCTTGACACCCTCCCACCACCCTGGACACCCCCACCCACTGGACACCCCCTACCCTTGGACATAACCCCAACCCTGGACACACTCTCACCCCCTAGACACCCCCACCCACCTGGGATGCCCCTACACCATCATGGACATCCCCTCACCCCCTGAACACCCTCTCACCCCCTGGACACCCATAGAAAACCCCTCCACCCCTGGATAACCCCCACCCACTGGACACCCCCACCCTAGAAACCCTCACCCCCTGGACCTCCCTCCCACCCCTAGATAGCCCCCACCCATAGACACCCCCACCCCACTAGATATCCCCCCACCCCATGAACACCCTCCCACCCTCTAGACACCACCCCACCCCACTATACACCCACCACCCCCAAGACACCCCCAGCCCCCACCCTTCTTGGTCATCCCCCACCCCCTGGATAGCCCCCACCCCCTTGACCCCACCCACCCCACTAGATATCCTCATCCTCTGGACACCCTCCCACCCCTAGACACCACCCCACCCCCTGGACTGCCCCCACCCCTGGAAACCCCCACCCCTGGACAACCATTACCTCTTGGACAACACCCCCTAGAAAGCCCCCACCCCCTAGACACCACCCCGCCCCACTAGAAAGACCCCCTTGGACACCCTCCAACCCCCTATACCCTTGAACACCCTCCAACTCCCTAGACACCACCACACCCCCCATGGATAGCCCCCACCCCTGGACACCCCCACCCCTGGAAACCCTCTAAACATTGGACACTCCCCACCACCCCCTGGTCACCTCCACCCCCCATGAAACCATTATTATGCTCTTCTAATGTATGAAAAAAAGAAAAAACCAGACAAAAAGTAGACCACAACCAAAATATAGTCCATTCCAGAAAAAACCTCAGAACTAGACCAAAACAAGGAGAACCGGAGAAAAATCAAACATTAATATATATAACATTAAAAACATATAATGTAAACTAAAAACTGATATCCAACCAAAAAAAAATACCAAATACACAATTATAATTACAATATTCAAAATTACATTTTACACTACAAACAAACTAAAACCCAATCAAACCTGTAAATTAATTTTACCAATCTTCATGTAAGTGTTTTACCTCTTGATCACTATAGGTTTGAGGGTCATAAAATAGCTATAAATTTAAATGATAGTACTTAACATGTATAATGAAAAAAATTAATGAAATATTATGGCCAAGTTTATAAAAAAATCTTACCAGGTCAAACTTCACATGTGTTGTAGTTGTAATTATTTCATATATTAATTGTAATGTATAATATCTGAATTCGAGACACCTTTTTGTTCATTAAAATTATTTTTAAATGGGTGCCAATTTAAAATATCATTTTTATGTAATACATTAAAAAGTAAAAATTATAAATGGATATTTACCTTTACTTTTACATATTCGATCTTGCCACTCCTTTTCATTGTGTTTTTTCTAAATTAGACCCATCCCATGATAGAAAATAATATGAAGGGGTAAATTTAAAATTTACTATAATATAAAAAACTATTATGAAATTGAAACTTAATTTTACAACCTATTCTAAAAACTTCCCCGCACATTTCCATGGATAGAGCATATCCAGATATATGTTTTATACCTCTCAAAAAAGGCATCATCCAACACTTTGTAATTATATTTTGTTCAAACATTTCATTAATATAAAGTGTTCTTTGTTCCTCATTGAATTCATGTAATTTAGGGGAAATCAAATGTGGGTCCATGTATCCATATACATCTATCCGCTCATTCTTCTCACACATGTTATAAAGACACATAATACAAAACAAACATAAGTATACATTTTTAGTAAATATAATGCTGGGAAAGGTGTTACAATATAAATGGAAAAAATATACACCCCTTTGATTCCCAACTATTCTCTAGTAAGATGCTCTATGATTTCATTTTTCAAAATACCCACAGTTATTGCACGTCCACAAACATGAGATTTCATTGGAAACTCCTAATGATCCGCCAAAAAATTTGAATATCTTGACAATATGTCAAGACTACTAGAATCTGTATCTCATTTCATAACCATTTTTCTTTTTTGTTGTCTATATAGTATTTCTATTCCTTTAAAGTATTCCTATAAAAATAAATAGAAAAAAATATTAGTTTTAAAATGCTAAATTTTTTTAATAAAAAATAATATAAAATATATAACATACATAACTATATGGTAATGAGTCACAAAATCCAAGATTTACAAACTAAAAAGAGGCTGATACTATGTAAAAATCTCGACACGTCATCTGTAGGTAATGGTACTCGAGGTGATCTATCTATAATATCATGTACAGTGACCATACGATGCTCTACCTCTAACTATTGATGATGAATTGTACCTCCTATACAATATACCATCCCATATGCTACTATATGATGGTGAGGATCAACATCATACAACTTAAAATAAGTATTATATTGTGGAAGAGGAGTATGATAAAAAATGGGGTACGTAGGCTGAGGTGGGGGAGTGGGAGCTACTAGTGGAGGTGGAGGATAGATAAGGGGTTCTGCAGGAGGAGGTGGGGGAGTTGGAACCATAGTCTAAAATTTTATTTTCATGTCTGCAAACATCGACTATACCGATGCTCTAATATCTTCCTCCATCATCCCATTAATATTATTAAATTCATCCTCCAATGATTTTTTTGGATAAACATCCTCAATGGAAGATGTTTAAGAATGTAGATACTCATTTCTTATCGGTACACCCATCAGATATCCTCATACATGATCAGTGTATTCAGGATTTCCAAATGATTTAGATAAAATATCTTTCCTCCCAACAGGAGTAAATACCCCATTTGAACTCTTCTCCTCAAGAGAATCCTATATTAATAAATTGAAAATTTCTATAATGATTCAAATTATATAAAGAATATAATTACCTTAAATAAATAAAATAAATATCTTACAATACTCTCAGCTATGATTCTAGATTCTTCCAAAATATATTTCCCCTTTTTTCTCATCTGATATCTCTTCCATTTTTCATGTCTAGATGGGGGGTGGAGGGGAAACCTCTTCAGAGCTTGAATACTCAGCTCCTAGTTTTTGTAAATTTTCTTCCATCATTTTTTCTTCTAATAATGTATACATCCCCAAGATAAAATATAATGGTATACATTTTTAGATTGGATATCTAAATGTGATGTCCTCGTTTTCTGTAAATTATGAATAAAAAATCATTAACAAATAATTAATAAATTGATTTATATAAAAAATAATATAAAAGATTACATTACCCTTACCAAAAATTAATATTTTATTATACTTTCAAAAAATTATCTCCATGTTTCTTCATTTTTGAAATTTTATATATGACATGGATTTTTATGATTCCTATGACCAAACACGATATCAAATGTGAGGGTTGATTTGAAATCTCTCCATCTCCTAACAGCCATCGATAAACATTACCTCCAGACTCCTCTAGTAATAGGAATATCAAATGTCATCTAATAAAGAAGAGATAAAACATATTATACTAGAAACATTTAAATATTAGTCAAACAATAGAAAAATATCTTACCAAAATCATCTCCCATAATAGAGATATTATCTCTTTGTCCACACTTCTCGAATCATCAAACAAAATGCTTATTTTCTTTTACCCTATGTAGATACAAAACGTGTAAAATGTTTTTCATTTGGACCTCAAGGAATATCATTCTCATAGAACTCAACATCTATCATCTGGTCCTAGCTACGAGCAAGTGAGAATTTTGGTAAACATGTGGAACCACATTTACCAACTCTTGAACAGCTATTTGTCATTATCGGAGAACTTGAGGAAGATTGGGGAACATCAAGAGGAGAATTTTAATATTCCTCCCCAGAGGTATGATCATGATTCTCATCTCCAGAATCATTTGTTTGATCAACTGATTAATATTTCATTATCATTCAAATCAAAAAAGCAAACATTATTTCACAAGTATACAAATTGAAATATTACCATACTAATGTAAAAAATTTGAAAACTGAACTAAGTTACATAATAGTAAACACAGTAAATATGGTAAGCATGTTAAACAATGGTAAAGATAGTAAACATGGTAAACATGGTAGTGTAGTTTTCATTCAAAAAAATCAATAAATATATAATTTACGTATAGGTATACTGTGGTAAACTATGGTAAACATGGTAAACATGAAAAACAAGGTAATCATGGTAAACATGGTAAACATGGTAAACACGATAAACAGGGTAAACAAGGTAAACATGGTAAACATGGTAATGTAATTATAACTCATATAAATCAATAGATATATAATTTTTTAATGGTAAACATTATAAACTAATCCAAAAAAAAATTAAAATAAACAAAAATTTCTACTTATTTGTTTTAATACGCATTTTACTAAAGAAACAAATTTCAATATCTAACATTTTATGAAAATAATAGATGTTAAAAAGAAATAAACATATGTTACCTATAATATTAAGAATATACGAATGGATTATTTTCCCAAATTTCTTCATCATGATCGTTCCTTGTGGCACAAACCATGTCTTCAACATTCTCATCATTATTTTCTGCTAATCTTTCTATGTATGTAGGGATCTCTAATAAATCATTATCTTTATCAAGGCGATCTTCACCAACATATTGTTTTTGACCTTCTAAACAATAGACCACTACATACCTGATTGATCAACTACATTGATAATCTATTTTTCTTGTGTTTCTATTATAAAATAATATATCATGTCTTCCAATCTATTTAGATTAACAACTGTCATTCCAAATTAATCATGACTAACACTGTTGTTTCATATGAACCATTTGCAGTTAAAAACATAAACTTTAATTTTAATGCAATCAACCTACCATATATATTCAATGACTCCATAATATGCACTTGATGTAGAAATTCTGTTTTTTTCTTTATAACTCAAAAAATGCATTGCTTCTACAAACCCCAATACACCTCTATTCTGAACTTCACTTCTATTGTCCTAAAATTTTGTATGAAATATATAGCCATTAATGTCGTACCCGAACCATGTTATCACCTTTAAACATTAACCACCGACTAACCATCATATTGTCTCTAATATATATTTTCATCAAAGTAATGTCTTTTTAAACCATGGAAAAAATCTTTTGTTGTGCTCATTCAAAATCAACATTTCTTTCTTCTTTGTATGACATTATTTCAACTCATTAATATGAAATATGATATATGATTGAGCGTCAAAAATTTTATTCAAGATATATAATTCTACCTTCTTCATCTGTTTAGCTATAAATGATTTGACTTTCAAGCCATGAATCCCCTTTCCCTCATTATTAACTCATTTATGGAAGGATGGTGGAAATCCTATGTGCTCCACTACAACCATATAGCTCGTACAAAACTCTTTAACCTCCTTAGAGATATAGTTTTCAATAATGGAGGATTCAGGTCTATATGGATTCTTAACATACCCCTCCAATATTTTCATATAAGTTTCAAAAGGATACATCCAAAGAAGATATACAGGTCCACAATCCTTTATTTATCGAACTAGCTGAACCATTTAATCCACCATAATATCAAAAAAAGATGGAGGAAAATAATTTTCTAATTAAAAAATTATAGAAATTTCATCCTTTCGTAAATGTTAAAATCATTCACATCATTCAACTTATAAAAAATTGAATTGAAAAAATATCATTACAACATTATAGTATTTCTGACACTGATGGGAAATATTCCACGCAATACAACTGGTAGAAGTTGTTGCATCATGATGTGACCATCATGAGATTTCATACCTATCAACTTCAAATCCGTCAAAGTGAAAATACTTTTTACATTTTATGAATAACCTTGAGGGACTTTGATATCATGAAGACACTAAACAATGATAATTTTCTCCCTCGGGGATAATGTATGACAAGTGAGGGGATGAAATGTTCATCTTTCATTAGGATTCAGAGCTCAATCCAAGCATATTCCCATTGATAGTATATCTAATCTTTCAATAAACCCATCTTCAGTCATTCCTTTAATATTTAATAATGATTTAATAAAAATGTCATAGATATTCTTCTACATGTGTATAAAATCAATATTATGTTTCACATCATGATATCTCCAATATGGAAGCTCAAAAAATATTGACCTTTTCCTCCAAATTTGTCTATCATTACTTGATTTATTTTTCTTTACCAATGTCACATCAAGGTTTTTCACCCTATCAAAATACACATAAGGGGATACATGATTTTGAGAAATATAAAATTATTTTGAGCTATTGAATTCATTTTTTAGTCTTCTATAAGAGTGATCTATAGGAAAAATATTTTGATTACCCATGTATACTATTTTCCTCCCATGATACAATTGAAAATATCAATTCTGTTGTTCACAAATCGGACATGCTTTATGCCCCATAACATTGTATCTTGAAAAATTTACATATTCTGGGAAGTCATTTATAGTGAACATTAACACTACATGCAGTTGAAAATATTCCATTTTATAAGAATCATACACTCTAATACCATCCTCTTATAAATGCTTCAAATCTTAAATCAATGGTTACAGGAAAACATCAATATCATTTATGGGTTACTTCAGACTATATATCATTACACCCAATGTGAAATATTTGCACTTCATACAAACCTCATGAGAGAGGTTGTAAATTACCAATAAAACCGGCCATGAACTATATGTACTAGTGAGGATTCGGTATGGATTCATTCCATCTATGAACAACCAAAGTTTGATATTTCTAATATCATTTCTAAATTTAAGATACTACTTATCAATTTTCATCCATTTTGGAAAATCAGCTAGATGACATATTTTTCCATCACACATCTACTCATCAACATTCCATCATAACCTTTTTTCATCATGATAATTAGAAAATAAACATTTCAAACGATGAATTATATGAAGATACCAAAATACCTTGGCCGGTATCTCTGTAATCTAAACATCAGCCTCTTATTTTTCTTTCAATTTATACCGTAATGCCCCACATTTAGGACACTCTAACAGAAATTCATATTACTTCTAATATATCATACTATCATTTAGATAGGCATTCATTATATTGAATCCCAATGCCATCAGGCATAATATTTTCTTGGCCTCATAATGTGAATATGAAAGAACGTTGTCTTTTAGAATAATGTATTTCAACAATTTTAGTATCTCTATAAAACATCTATCACTCCATCCATGGTTTTCCTTAAGGTTAATCAATATTAACACCACTGAAAAACTATAAAATATGAAAAACTAGGATATAATGGTTTCTCAACATCGCCATATAGACGCACAACTGTTGGTTCTATCTTAATTTGTTCTTATGCAATATCACTAATCATATATTCAATTCCATAAATGTTATCATTTTGAAAATCATCATCATTAGTAGATCTGAAATTATTTCTAGTGTCACCATGCCAAATACATGGGCTGTAACTTAGATTAAAACCATGAAAAATCAGATGGTCTTTGATCTCTATACTTTTCAACTTCTTCATATTCAAACATCTGAGGCACAAACAGAAAAACAATGTTGCTTCTTGGAGCATTTTATTTATGAAATTCCAAAAAAGAATCCACACCTTCTTCATATTCATTACCCATTTGATGAGACGTAATCTAACTTCAAATCATTATCACCAATAACAAATATCAAAATTATAAATCTTGTTAAGACAATCCAATTTTATATTTACATAAAAAATATCATATTTTGAATGTAATTTTTTTTTGACATATAAAACAAATATTAGTGTATTTGAAAAAGATATTCATGAAAATTATTTTAAAAATAAAATATATTTAGATATAAAATTCTTAAATTCATATTGGATATTTTATTCTTATGTTACACAAATAGCACATCCTGGTGCAATTGGATACCAAATTCACCCTTCCGTAAACAAGAAATATGAAGTATAAATATTAATATATGTATACATTCACTACTAAAAATTACACCAATCCAAACGATTTTAAACCATTGGGATATCCCTTGAAACCATCAGGATAGAATATCCCAATGGTTTCAAACACCGCTGGCATGATGGCCATTGCAATAGCCCTATACTGACAATTCTACAAGAGTCATGGGTATAGACTACACGATGTTAATATATGCCAATGATATCAATGAAACCATTGGGATATATATATATACCAATAGTTCATGAAATGTCGGTATACATGTTGTCCTTAATATAATCTATTCAAATGGTTTCATGGATACTGGTGGGATATATGAATACCAACGGTTCATGAACTGTTGGCATATACTTTCTAGTATATAATCTATTGCAACATGGTATGGGGGTTGTCCAGGGAGAGGCTATCCATGGAAGTGGGGGTGTCCAGGGGGTGTCTATGGGGTGGGGGATATCTAGGGGGTGGAGGTGTCAATGGGGGTGGGGGTGTCCATGGTGTGGGGGTGTCCAAGGGGGTGGGGGTGACCAGGGAGTGTCCAAGGGGGTGGGGGTGTTCAGGGGGGTGGCAAAGGGGGAGGGGGTGTCCAGGGGGGTGTCAAAGGGGGTGGGGGTGTCCAGGGGTGAGGGGGCTATCCAGGGGGAGGGAGGGGACTATCCAAGGGGGTCAGGGTGTCTAGGGGGTGGGGGTTTCTGGGAGATGGGGGCTGTCCGGGGGGGGGGGGGGGTGCTGTCCAGGGGTTGCAGGCTATCCATGGTGGTGGGGGTGTTCAATGGGTGGGGGTTGTCAAGTGGGTGGGGGATTCCATGGGGTGTTTGGGCTGTTCAGGTGGACACCCCCTACACAGATGGACATCCCCCTCACCCCACATAACACCACCCCCATCCCCTGGACACCCCTACCCCCTTGGAAAACCCCCTCACCCCTACATCCCACCCACACCCCCATGGACAATCCTAGACACCCCCACCCCCTTGGACAACCCACAGCCCTATGAACCTCCCCCTAACCCCCAGACACCCCCTCGGACAACCCCACCCTCTGGACACCCCTTCCACCCCTGGAAAACACCCTCACCCCTGGACACCCCTACCCACATGGAAAGTCTCCTCACTACCCTGGACACCCCTCACCCACATGGACACCCCCTGCACACCACCACACCCTTAGACTACCCCCACACCCTTGACAACCCCCACCCTTCTGGACACCCCATCCCCCACCCCCTAGAAACCCCCTACACCCTTGGACAACCCCTCACCCCTAGACACCCCCAATCCACCCACTAGACACCCCCAACCCTTTGGAAATCCCCCACCCCACCCCCTTGGAAATCCCCTTGACACCACCACCCCCTTGGACAGCCCCCACCCACTGGATAGCCCCCCCCCACCCCTTTGGACTCCCCCTGGACACCCCCACCCCCTGGACACCCTCACCCCCTTGGAAAGCCCCCTCACCCCCTAGACACCACCCCACCCGCTGGAAACTCATACCCCCTTGGACAAACCCATCACCACTAGACACCACCCACACCCCTTGGACAACCCTACCCCCTTGGAAAGCCCCCTCACCCCCTAGACAACACCCCACCCCTTGGACACCCCCTGTACACCCCCCACCCCCTAGGAGAACCCCCTAGACACCCACACCCCCTGGACAACCCCCACCCCATGGAAAGCCCATCCAACCCCTTAGACACCCCCACCCCCTGGACAACAGCTACCCCCTTGGACAGCCCCTCACCCCCTGGACACCCCCACCCTTATACACCCCAACCCCCTTGGACAGACCCTAACCCCCCTAGACACCACCCCACCCCTGGAAAACCCTACCCCCTTGGACAACCCCCTAACCCCACTAGACCCCCACCCCCTTGACACCCCTAGACACCCCCACCCCCTTGGAGAACCCCCACCCCTGGACATCCCCACCAACTGGACCCCCCCCACATAAAAGTACACACACACACACACATGATAGAACACAAAAAAACATAAACATGCATTATATCACTTCCATTGTTTATTTTACCAGAAAATAATTTATCATGGTATAAAAGAACACTATGACACTTACCATGATAACAAGAATGAAGATTGAAAAATTACATCTCAAAACATAATTTTAGGGCATTTTGAAAATTAAAAAATGAAACCGAGGAATGTGATGATTAATTTAGTGTTGTGAGTTGACCTGATAGATCTGGGGATAATAAATACGATGAATTATGTTGAGAAAATGAGGTAATATGGAACGCCTTTGATGAATCCTTTCTAGATTTTCTGCGCAAGAGAGACAAGTCGTAGGTTGCCTGATCGAAGAAAAAAGAATGAAAAAATACGGGGCATGAGAAATCATTTAAAATATTAATCACATTGGTTATTTAAAGACCATCGTGATAAATTGTTTTCTTATGTTTATAATATCAGTTATTTAATAATTGATGTAGAAAATCCAATATCACGTCAGTTATTTTATAACTGACATGAAAAATCATAGAGATTTAATTTATCATGTCGGTTATAAAATAACCGACATGATAAAGTGCCCAGATTTGATCTTTCATTTCATTTATAAAATAAAAGATGTTATAAAATTAATCTTGGTATTTTTGATGTCGATTATTTTATAACCGACATAAAAAATAATTATCGTCTATTTATCACGTCAATTATTTTATAACCGATGTGATAAACCAATTTTTCCATATTATTACTTTTCTTATATACAACTGACATGAAAAATGAAGACATATTAAACATTTTTTACACCAGTGTGGGATGGAATGGGGAATGAACTCCTTTTAGTAGCTAAATATTTCCACTATGATGTTCTTGTTAGTGATCCTTGAGAAATATACTTTCTATTCTTATGTGTATGCCAACAATTCAATGTCTAATGAAAATTTTATGATCACATGGATCAATTCTTTGATTTAATTTTCATTAATGTCTTATGAAATCACATAATTTATTACAAAATTCATGATTATGATATCTAATATGCATTTTATAATATTAAAATGATATTTTTCAGGTTCTTATTCACTTATTCTTATTTAAGGATTATGAAATCATTATTATCTCCATTTTTGTCCCTTAATAAGAATCTAAGATCACCTATTCTTATGATTATTTCCCCATGATTTGAAGAAAGGTTTTGTGAATGATATTTCAAAAAGTGTTATAGTTATGAAGGGTAGATGATGTAAACATTTTATGATCTAGTGGATTGTGATTCCATGATTCAAATAAACTTGACCTTTATGGTTCTGGACTAATTTGGGTTTGTTATGTAAAAATATAAATCTAAAAAGATGTAATATCTATGTAGGAAATATACAGGCTATTATAACATGCAGTTTCACTAGTTTATACTTCTAAAATTTATCTTCCTCAATTATAATTTATTAAATTGTGTTCTAAATCATTAATTATTCTTTATATTCATCTTGTTTTTGGTTGGGACCTCAAATACATCAAGATAATTAGGTTTTCCTCTATGTTATGCCCTTTTCTCTATTTTTGAGATTATATAAGACATCATTCAAGTGCGATTTATCTTTTTCTTATTAAGGAATGTATTCTATCATGATTTCATGAATCATAAAGTTGTTAAATGGAATGTATATTTGTAGATATCAATTAGCCTTATAAATTATAATTTAATTACTTTGATAATGGTTTCATGTCCTTTACCCCTTTAAATGTTTATGGAGTGGTATGAAATTATTTTATTAAATGTTTTTAAATTAAAGTGATAAATATTTCCATGTCCTTGATTTACCTTAACTTGTTTAATTCAATGTAATTTGACAAAAAATAAATATTATTAAATGGAAATTAGTATTACATGGCCTATGATTAAAAGTGATATAAATTGAATGAGTATATGGTTCATACCTACTTGGGATATTTTTCATCTTCATTGGAAGGGTTAGACATGATTTAGCTTTGAATTCCTAATGAAATTCCATGATCACATATATGACACTATTCTGATTAATTAGGTTGATTTAGAGGGGGATACCTACCATGGAATCTAGTATTTGTCTTATTATGTGAATTCATTAGCATTATACCAATTTTACAGATGACACATTTTCTAGATATTATAATCCATTTGATACATTCCATGGATTCAACATGATGTTTTCAAACACTTGGAACAAAGGATTCAACTTGGTTTGTATTATCACTTTTACAGTACCACTAACACCTTTACATAAATGATATCCTTATTAAAAAATGTAAATAAATATTTAATTTAAATTCTCTCATGTTTAGATACATTAGTGGCTGATGCTAAAGTAGGTACAAGTAATTTTTATATTCATTACCATACCTTTCCACACATGCACATAATTTTAGTATATATACACATACTAGATTTTTATAGATGTTGATGGTGGTTTCCTATATAAATTTTTCTTACACCCTATTTGAGTCATCGTTGGTAGCCAGGTAGATTATATTATTAAAGGATTTAATATGGGGAAGCATCTAGATTTTGATATCAATCATTATTACATTAAGAGAAGATCTTTTAGTAGATGATAGATCCATATAGAAAAATTATTGATTTTTTTAATTATTTTTGATGTTTCTATATATAATGAATTGAATTGTCTTCCTATTTACATGTATTCATACATTCCATTGTATAGATACTTGACATAAAATAATTTTATATGATATGGATTCAACTATTTGGGTGATTACGATTCTATTTATGTTTTGATTATATCTTCTCCCATGATTATTATAATGATTCTCTTGTTTATTCATGTTATATCACAACTATTCTCTGCTCTGACAAGACTGAATATTGTTTGCACTATGTAAGAACCCGGATCTTTGTTTCTGGTACACCTTTACTTTTTTTGGAGTTTTTGAGAAAAATAAACTTTCTGAAAATTTTTGAAGTACACACCGTGTACTTTCTGAGTACACTCTGTGTACTCTTTTCCAGCTCGAAGCCGTGTGCTGGACGTGCCCGGGCCACACGCACAGTGTGTAGGGGTGACGTGGAGGCTGATTTTGGCGGAGTACGGAAAGACCTAGTACACGCCATGTACTCTAAAAGTACACATCGTGTACTTCTGTTTTCACTAAACACACAAGGGTCGTGCCTGACCGATAAAACACACCCCTTCTACAGGTTCTTCGTCCTAGAGCGACCCGTACGAAGGGGTCTTCCCTAAGTCCCAGCCTCTTCGTCCGTTCTCTGATTCGAGCATGATCGATTGTGTTGGAAGCACAATAGTGAGTTATCCCTTCTTCTCGAGCCTTGCTTCCCAATTCTTCATACTTCTCAAGTTATCTAAGGTTGAATGTTTTGTGCGTTTTTTAGATCTACGACGTTCTAGGGAGAATCAGTCGTCGTGGTTCAAGTATATCGATCCCCTAGCATCAAGGTAGGTGGTTTGTTCCTTTCTGTAGAAAGTCGATGGGTATTTTGTGCAAATTCCACCAATAACCTTGAACGTGGTATTGAGTGTTCCTGTTTTGTCCTTGTTGTATTGCCTGATTTCCTTGATTGCTAGAGAAGATGTTTTCCCGTGATTATGGTAGTTTTTACTATACTCTGGTTGTTTTCTATGATTTTTATTCCTGTTTGGTGTTTTCCAGTTGCCATGACCAGCTATATGATAGTGGATCTGTTGCTTTGTTATGCTGTTGAGCCTTATATTGATTGCCACGTAGTTCATGAGGTTTACTTGGACGATGCACGCATGCTGAGCATGTTGTTTACACACAGGATTGTGAGGACCTAGTGTAGTAGACCATATGGAGAATGGATGTAAGGGCTTCTCCAGAGTGTCTTTTAATACGATGCGAGACCACAGGGGGAATTGACAATAAGTGCTTCCTCATAGATTCTGTAGTTCCTCGACGCGGGCCGCATGGGGAATGAGACGTTGAGTTGTTCTTCAGAGAGCCTTAGCTCGATACGAGACTATAGGGGGAATTGACGGTGGTTACTTTCTTAGAGAGTCTATTATTAGCTGAACCAGAGGGGTGATACTGTGTGTTACTCCTAGAGGGTTTCCAGTACTTATAGGTTGAACCATATGGGTTAGGCTGTGAGAGCAACCCAGAGGGTTACCTGTTTTCTTCTTGTTGCTAGTTGTTTACTTGTGTACTTTATATGCTAGAACTATGGACTGTGACTACTGTGTATTTTCATGTTTACTGTTCCTGTACTTTACTTTCCTTGTATTCATTGACTGTTAGGCATAGATCTTTGGGTGGTCACCTACCGGGACATTGTCTCACACCCTCTTTGGGAAATTCTTTTGGGCCCAAGAAAACTATGTTGTTGCAGGTATAGATAAGGGAAAGATCCCTTCTACCTCAGGTGTTTGACTTGCACTGGATCTAGAAAGCATGGGACCGAGCCGAGGCTTGAGATGCTGAGGTGTTGCTCACCTGTTTTTCTTTTACTGCTGTTTTAGAGCTTGCATTCAGTTGTATTTCAGCACGTTGTTTTGTTTACTTATTTTCATAGAAATATGTTCCAATTTACATCATTATTATTTTATACATTGCTTCCGCTGTTCAGTTGAGCGGTTGTATGCTGTTTACTGTTTCCACTATTATGTCTGGTTGTTCTTCCACTGTATACTTTACCAAATGAGGGCATAGTTTCCCCACAGACTCAACAAGTCCCTCACTGCTAGTCGGCAGCCTCTGGCATTTAGGGAAACACGCTTGAGGTCGTGTGGTGAAATGGGTACGGGGCACCAGCGGAGGGGTTCTAGATTCGATTCGTTACAAAGTGGTATCAGAGGCAGTTCTTTTCTCTTGACTTACTGTTTGGAGACTTTATCTAGGGATAGGACAGATTCGGTACTTGGTATTAAGCTATGCTCGGGAGTAGCTAACCCATGTACATGGAAAAGCCATACTACCTCGTTAATTGTAGTTTGCTGGTTTTGAGATTTTACAGTTGATATGATTTCACCTAGAGTGATTCACATGCTTTGTGTTATTATTTTCATAACAATTGCGGTTCTATTTCTGTATCAACCTAATGAGATGAAGGTATGCCATATCATGCATCATACAGGAACTTGTAGAATGACATGCCATGCATTCATTCCATGCCATCTAAGGTGAATTAGCGATTTCATGCTGTTGTGATAGAATTTGTGTAGATTATGCATGCTGTTGTGATAGATGCTTGATGGAATCACTACTGCCTTGTTAGAGGGTTGTTTGTTTCCTGCTTTGCTTAAATGAACGATAAATTTTGATTCTTGAGGTGTTATGGGCCCTCTCGAATCGGAAATTGGTCGATCATGATCCTATTTCCTCTTGTCTATGATTGTAGGAGATGCCAAGATTTGATTCGCGGGGAGTATGGGCCCTCAAGGATCAGAATTTGGCACCTATTTGACTAGTTTTTAGTGTTTCTGAGCTTCTGTGTGATTTCTGAGCTACTACCTAGAAAAACCCATAATAAAAGGCATGTACTTTTCGGATACATGCTGTGTAGTTTTCAGGCCGTGTCACTGACCGTGTGAATAGAAACATGGTGTCGTGAGAGTAACTTAAGGAACACATCGTGTACGATTGGCAGACGCCGTGTAGTTTGGAGCTGTATACTCGGCCGTGTCAGTAACAACACGATTGGGGAAGCTCGAGTAGAACATTCCGTGTTATAATGGAACACGCCGTGTAGTCCTTTCCAAGTACCCGGCCGTGTCACGAACAACACGGGTCAACATCACCTTCTCTTAGACATGCCGTGTGTTTTCGGAACATGCTGTGTAGTCTTGTTCAGGTCCCCGGCCGTGTCACGAACAACACGGGATGATGTCACCTTCACCTATACACACCGTGTTTGTTCGGAACATGCCTTGTAAGGTTCAGCTATGTAGATGGCCATGTGTTTAACAACATGGGCTACCGATGACTTGTCTAGTACATGCCGTGTGTGTTCAGAACACGCCGTGTAGTCTCGGGTTAAGTTGGACCATGTGGGCTAGCCGTGTAAGGAGACTCAGGTAGTGGAATAGTTTTCATGTACACACCGTGTGTTGGGTCAACACTCCATGTAGTTTTAGGTGTTACAAGACCTATAGGGTAGGGGTACATGCCCATGTCAGTGGCATAAGAAGACACACCGTGCAGTTTTTATACATGCCATGTAGTCGTGTTTTATAAACTTGTGCGTTTTCCTTCCCCTGTTCCCATTTTGTACTCTTGTGTTCTATAGTCTGGTTTTTCTAATCTAAGGTGTGCTTTTGATCTTTCAGAGATATGCCTCCAAGACGTCCTCCGGTTGTACGTCTGTCATCAGGTAGTGATCAGACACCAGATATGGCTAATCAGGGACTTCCTGCCGACCCTCCAGTCGGGCCAGCCTTGGAACCAACTGTCATACCAATTGTAGGTGTTGATGCGCAGTTCATGGAAGGTTTTCTAAGGATGATCCAGACCCTCTAGGGTGTACCGAATCCTTCCACGACTATGGAAGACTTGACATGAGTTTTTTAGCAACAGCATCCTCCTAAATTCTCAGGGGAAGGAGTACCTTAGGCTACAGAGTCATGGCTGGAAGCCATATTGACTATCTTCAACTATCTGGAGGTGCCTCTAGAGAGGCGGGTCAAGATCACTACCTATATGCTACGAGACTCCTCCAAGAGGTGGTGTGACGTGATCTCACAGGCAGGCCATTAGTAGGTTATGTCTTGGGAGGAGTTCCAGCACGTGTTTTAGGACTACTTTACCTGGAGACCCTGAGGGCCGACCAAGCTTGGGAGTTCATGAGCTTAGAGCAGGGTACTCTTTATTTCATGGATTATTCCTCTCGTTTCACAGAGCTATAGTGTTTTACACCCCTTCGGGATTGGAGTGCAGTGTTCTTAGTAAGGAAGTTTGAGGATAGTCTCATGCGGGAGATCTGATCATAGGTGAATATCTTCCAGTTGACTTCCATCACTTCCATCGTCAATTAGGCACTAATTGCAGAGCACAATCTGAGAGACTCCAGAGCTGTGAGCAAGGGCGGTTCTGCTTCCAAAGCTAGTTTTCCTCCAGATGACAGCAAGAAGCGTTGTAGGGAGTCTACGCGCAGTGATATGAGGAAGCGAGATGCTTCATCAGGCAACTAGGTGGTATGATACCAGTGTGTCCGGTCAGGGTACACAAGGCCGCAATGCCAGAGAGACCCCGTGGAGGGCCGATCTTGCAGCAAGATGGGTTACCTTTAGCATTTCTGCCAGGTTTTCTCACCAGCAGCTGGTGATCGGGGTTCTTCCATGACTCCTTGATCAGGAGAAGCACTACCAGTCTCTAAACAGTTGGGGAACTGGAGTTATTCCGACCGTTCGGGCCAAGGTGGAGGTCAACGCCGTGGCGGTCAGCCACCATTTCCTCAGCACCATCAAGGTGGATCAGCTCAGAGTGGTCATCCAGAGGCACAGGGCCGCGGTGCAGGCCAGTCTTTCACCGTGGAGCAGACCTATGAGGAGCAGGATCCCGAACCTTCTACAGTTCGAGGTACAATGTTAGTAGCCTCAGTTTTATCTTCATCTCTTTTCGATACTGGTTCTTTTCATATCTTTATCTCTGTTGCTGTAGTGGAGAGCCTTGTGCTCTGCATCTTTTCTTCTGCCGACTCGTTGACACTAGACACACCTTTGGGGACAAGGAAATCTAGTGTACGTCAGTGTCGAGAGTTCCCTCTCGAGGTTGAAGGGTATCGTTTCTTATGGGACCTCTATGTCCTAGAGATGATAGGATATGATTTCATCCTCATGATGGAATGGTTGGTTCCCTTCCAGGCAGTTGTCGACTATTATCGCCATAGAGTGAGTTTCGTTTCACCATAGGGTGAATCTTTTCTTCATTGAGGAGAATGGGATGTTCAAGAGAGTCAACAAGGACTCGATCCTCATGGGCTAGGAAGGGCGATATCCCAGATTTCTAGTCTTTATCTGGATGATCAGGGGACTTCGTAGTTGGACTTTCCTATAGTGGTGGATCGTTTCAGGGACTTCTTTCCAGAGGAATTTTTGGGTTTGCCTCCAGAGCATGAGGCAGACTTATCTATTGAGCTCAGGCCAGGAGAAGCACCAGTGTCCATTCCTCCTTATAGGATGGCTAAAACTGAGTTGCAGGAGCTCAAGAAGCAGTTGGAGGAGTTGCAGGAAAAGGGTTTCATCCAAACCAGTACTTCCCCTTGGGGTTCGCCTGTCCTGTTTCCGAAGAAGTCAGACAGTACCCTTCGACTTTGTGTGGATTTTCGGATGCTGAACCAATTGACGATGAAGAACCGATATCCCTTTCCAAGGATAAATGACCACTTTTATGAGCTTCTAGGAGCCTGGGTGTCCTCAAAGATCAATTTGAGGTCCGGTTATCATCAGTTGCTCATTAGACCATCAAATATACCTCTGAAAACCTTTAGGAGCAGGTATGGTCTATACGAGTATACAGTCATGCCGTTCGGTCTCACGAACCTGCAGTTTTTATGGCACTAATGAACTGAGTGTTCCATCCTTACTTGGAATCCTTCATCGTGGTCTTTGTGGATGATATCTTCGTGTACTATCACACTCTACACGACCATGCCACACATCTTGAGAATGTTCTGAGTACACTGAGATAACATCGGCTTTATTCTAAACTCTCAAAGTTCCACTCTTGGATGGATTAGATTCTCTTTCTAGTTCACCTCATCTCAAGGGAAGGAGTATCGGTGGACCCAGAGAAGGTGAGAGCTGTAGTTTCCTGGGAGTATCAGAAGATCATTTTTGAGATATGGAGTTTCCTAGGGCTGGTTGGATACTACAGACGCTTCATTCAGGACTTTTCACGCCTAGCAGCACCTTTGATAGCACTGACCAAGAAGGGGGAGATGTTATTATGGTCAGATTCTTGTGAGTCAGCCTTTAAGGAGGTCAAGGGAAGGTTGACGTCGGCACTGATACTAGTCTTTCCAGAGCCAGGAAAGAGCTATACAGTCTATTGTGATGCTTCAGGTATCGGGCTGGGTGCTGTGCTTATGCAGGGAGATAGAGTCGTTGCGTACGGGTCTCGGCAGTTGAGGCCACATGAGAAGAACTACCCTACGCACGATCTAGAGTTTTTAGCTGTTTTTCATTACTTACTCTATTGGAGACATTAACTTTTGGGAGATCACTTTGTGGTTTTCACCGACCACAATAGTCTCAAGTACATCGTCACTCAGTGTGATCTGAATCTGAAGCAGCACAGGTGGGTTGAGTATCCTCAGCCTTTTGATTTCGAGCTTTCCTATACACCGGGGAAGGGCAATGTAGTGGCAGATGCGTTGATCAGGAGAACTCAAATTCAGGAAGTTATGGAGGACAACAGTGAGTGGAATCTTATGGATCTGTTCTCTAAGATGCATCTGGAGGTGCACGACAGACAGGGACAGACTTTCCTATCTTCTGTAGCTATTACCTCTACACTTCTTGATCGAGTATGGATGAGGCAACTTTCAGACTCAGAAGGCTTAGTCCTATGGGAGAGTGTGTCAGGAGAGGACCCTCTTCTTGGATGGATAGTGGGTGAGGATGAGATCTTGCATTTCCAGGGATACATATGGGTGCCAACAGACATACGTGAGGAGCTGATGCGGGGATTTCATTCCTCAGTTTGGGAAGTTCATCCTGGCATCACTAAGAAGTATCATGATCTTCATCGCCTGTACTGGTGGCCAAGTATGAAGAAGGATGTTGCTTGTTTTGTCATGAGATGTTTTACTTTTCAGCAGGTGAAGGCAGAGCATCAACGACCATCAGGACTTTTACAGTAGTTACCCATTCTAGAGTGGAAGTGGAACGATGTTGCGATGGACTTTGTGATCGGGTTGCAGAGGTCGCCTTGGGGAAACGATGATGTTTTGGTTGTCATTGATATGATAACGAATGTTTCTCACTTCTTGCCGATCAAGGAGACATTCATTGTTGTTGATATGGGATGACTTTACATTAGAGAGATCGTTCGTCTGCATGGAGTTCCACACTCTATTGTTTCAGACAGAGATGTGTGCTTTACCTCTCAGTTCTGGAAGGGACTTCAGAAGGCCTTGGGTACACAGGTACTTTTTAGTACATCATACTATCCCCAGGAAGATGTCCAATCCGATCATATGATCCAGGTTCTAGAGGATATGCTTAGATCTTGCATTATGGAGTTTGGAGGTTCTTGGGAGAAGCATATCCCTCTTGTGGAGTTTGCCTACAACAACTGTTTTCAGGCGACTATTCAGATGGAACCTTACGAGGATTTGTACGGTAGGCCATGCCGATCACCCTTATGCTAGATGGAGGCAGGAGAGGCATCTTTTCTGGGACCTCATCTTGTTCAGGAGACTTCAGAGCAGATAAAACTGATTCAGAAGAGAATTTCTACAGCACAATCTCGGCAGAAGTCTTATGCTGATCAGCGGAGATGACCTCTGGAGTTCAAGGTCGGGGATCAGGTTTTCCTACGTGTCACACCGAGGTTGGGACACAAGAGGATTCGAAGACATGGTAATCTTTCACTGCGGTACATTGGGCCATTTGAGGTTTTGGAGAGAGTTGGGCCGGTCACCTATCGGTTGCAGCTACCCCATAGGTATCGGGCCATGCCCGATGTCTTCCATGTCTCTCATCTCAGACATTACTTTTCAGACCCGTCTCATGTCTTTCAGCCAGAGGAAGTTGAGCTCGAAGCAGATGCATCGTTTGAGGAGCATCCTATCTGGATTGTCGATCGCAGTATGAAGGTTCTCCATGGGCAGTCTGTCCCTCTTGTACAGGTGCTATAGAAACATGGGCGAGTATAGGACGAGACCTGGGAGATGGAGGCCGATGTACGATCATAGTGGCTGGAGCTGTTTCAGATTTCTTCTTCTATGCCTTTCTAGGAAAATTCGAGGACAAATTTATTTAAGGGGGAAGTTTGTAAGAACCCAGATCTTTATTTCAGGTACACCTTTCCTTTTTCTGGAGTTTTTGAGAAAAATAAACTTTCTGGAAATTTTTGAAGTACACATCTTGTACTTTATGAGTACACACCGTGTACTCTTTTCTTGATCGAAGCCGTGTATTGGCCATGCCTGGGCCACACGAATGGTGTGTAGGGGTGACGTGGAGGCCTATTTTGGTGGACTACAGAAAGACCTAGTACATTCCGTTTACTCTAAAATTACACGCTGTGTACTTTATTTGTTTTCACTAAACGCTCATGGGTCGCGCCTGACTGACGGAACACACCCCTTCTCCGGGTTCTTCGTCCGAGAGTGACCCATACAGCCGGATCTCCCCTGAGTCCCAGCCTCTCCGTCTGTTCTCTGATTTGAGCACGGTCGATTTCGTTGGAAGCACAAAAGTGAGTTCTCCCTTCTGCTCGATCCTTGTTTTCCAATTCTTCCTACTTCTCAAGTTATCTAAGGTTGAACGTTTTGTGTGTTTTATCAGATCTATGACGTTCTAGGGAGAATCAGTTGTCGTGGTTCAAGTATATCGATACCATAGAATCAAGGTAGGTGGTTTGTGCCTTTCTGTAGAAAGTCGATGGGTATTTTGTGCAAATTCCACCAATACCCTTGAACGGTGTATCGCGTGTTCCGGTTTTGTCCTTGTTGTATTTCCTGATTTGCTTGATTGCTAGAGTATATTTTTTCCCATGATTATGGTAGTTTTTACTGTACTCTGGATGTTTTCTATGCTTGTTCTTCCTGTTTGGAATTTGCCAGTTGCCATGCCTAGCTGTAGGATAGTGGAACTGTTGCTTTGTTATGCTGTTCAGCCTCAGATTGATAGCCATGTAGTTCTTGAGGTTTACTTGGACGATGCACGCGCGTTGAGCATGTTATTTACACACAGGACTGTGAGGTCCTAGTGTAGTAGACCATATGGAGAATGTACGTAAGGGCTTCTCCAGAGTGTCTTTTAATACGATGCGAGACCACATGGGGAATTGACGATAAGTGCTTCCTCAGAGAGTCTGTAGTTCCTCGACATGGGCCACAAGGGGAATGAGACGTTGAGTGCTTCCCCAGAGAGCCTTTAGCACAATATGAGACTATAGGGGGAATTGACGGTGAGTGATTCCCTAGAGAGTCTATTCTTAGCTGAACCAGAGGGGTGAGACTGTGTGTGTGTACCACCCCGAGATTTTATGAAAAATATTTTTTTAATTTCATTTATTTCTTATATTATACACTACACCAAGTTTAGCTTGTACTATAAGCAACACCATATTAGCTTTCCGTATACACAGCACTATTCTTGGCTCATGTTACACACAATTTCAAGGTCGTTTTGTGTAAATCATTCTACTCAACATTAAGTATAGATTTTGTTTAATGTATAAATGAAATAAGTTTTGATAATTTTATACACAACACCAAATAGATCTTTCACTACATGCAGCCCTGACTTGTCTTGCTTTACACGTAATCGCGACCTTCCACGATAGCGTGTGTTGTACGCAATACCAAGTTTCACTAAACAAAGATATGCTATTAAAATATTATATAAACTAGTCGTTATGAATAGTAATACCCACTTTTTGAAATGTTATAATTTTTTTAAAATGGACTTCATTTTTAGATTCGAAATATCAAAATTAGCCTTGGGTGAATTTTTGGTATTTTTCTGAAAACTTTCAATTTTTGATGAATAGTTAAAACACTCGGTTACTATTTAAAAACCGAATTTTTATTTAAATAATTATTTATTTTATTTAAATTTATTTTAGGTCAAAATTGATATATAATACCTATATAAGTTCAATGCAATTCATTGGAGTCATTTTATAATAATTTTAGATATATAAATTTTTTTATTGAACTTTTCACCGTCTTTTACCCACTTCCTAGGAGAGTTTGAAAATTTACATCAAAATTAATTTTACCGCTTCTATGAGTGGAATTTCAAAGATCTGAGAGACACGGTTAATATCAAGGACCAAAATGTGGTTCAATGAGATGAAAATAATTTTTGGTGAATAGTATCTTTTTACTTTTATTTACCACGGTTAAAAGTAAATAGGGTAATTAAGGGTAAAAATGATATTATTATTACCCTAACACATGTACTAATTCTATTGGATAAGTTTAATTTGACCAAAAACAACCTTAGGAATAAAATATGACCATTTAGGTTCACTTGGATTAGATTAGGACATTTATTATTAATTTATTTAAAGAAGGGTTAAAATAGTTAAAATCAAGGTTTAATAACTAAATCATTTTTAATATAGGGCTACACATACGATAAATTCAACTATAAATATTAATTATAAAGATAAAAATATTTCCTACATAATGGTATTTTATATATAATTTTTAGACATTAAATAATTTAATGTTTTTAATACACAATAATGATGCAGTAATTATCTTATTAATAAAATATTAACATAAGTGATGTTATAAATACCAAAATAAATTTAATTTGAGACTTTTTATAAATTTCACTAATTTTATAGATTAATATGACATGTTGTTATTTCTTTAATCAAATTTTTTAAAACTAATAATGCTGTTATGATTTTCACAAAAATCAATTACCATATAGTGTCTAAATTGACATAAAATAGTTTCTAAAAAAATATTATATTATTAATTGTTATTATATTCCTAAAAATCTAAGGATAAGCAAAGATACTTATATATGATAATTTTATCATTAATGGACAACTTGGGGGTGGCTTGGATGTATATGGTAAGTTTATTAACTATATAATGCAAAAATACAAAGTGACATGGTAAATGTCAATCTAATTAACTAATAGTTAAAACTAAAAGATAAAGGTAATATAATGACCCAAACCTGTCTAAAATCTATTGGTTGAGAGGATTTAGACCCATAAACACCTTATCATCGAAATAAATCAATATGGAGCTATTAAAAACTGAATATGAATTTATTATAAAATAATATTTTACGTTTTCCTAAGGTGCCCCTCTCCTACCTTATAAAAAGGGAACCCATTACCTCTTCTCTTCACACCCTTTTGAGCCTTGAATCTCGAAAAAACCCTGAAAATTTATCTTCTACACTTCCCTAGAAAAATTCTGGAGGTTCTGGTCTTCTCAAAAGACCAACTCTACTTCGTTAAGAGAAGGCTTAAAGGAGGTGCATCGAAGAAGAGGTAATCTCTTCTTCCGATTCTCTCAAGTTTCTTTCTTCTTCAACTTCTTATTGTTTAGTTGTATCATTATAAATTAATAACATCAGTATTACTTATATATTGATATGTTATTATAAATTTGAAACAACCTTATTTCACCTTCAATCCATCCTACGGAAAACGAAATCACCACGCGTGCGTACGTACGGAATACCATTTCTACGTCGTGGTGTAATCTATTTTCAACCACCACCTTACTTGAATGGGTATAATGGTGTAAATAAATAACTATATATGATTATTTTAATGTGATATTGATTCTGAAATATTATACATACACTTCAATACAATTCCACTATAATGGGAATGGTTTCATCGCTCGTGCGTACGTACAGACTACCGTCTCCACGACGCGATGAGAATCATTCTCAGTGATTAACCATTCATTAATGATTATAAAGTATATATAATAAGTAATCATGAAATATATGACATAATAATGATTCTGGATTTATGTATATATATATATATATGTATGTCATCTACTTAATTCCATTCAATTTAATAAGGAAACGAAAACAACGTTCATGTGTACGTACGGCCTACCGTCTCCATGAACGGTGTATTTCATTCCATTTATCAATATATCATATATATATATATATATTCTGAATATATATTCTATATAAATCATGTTTTAAATTCTGGAATTAATTAAATCAGTATATAATTAATTATATCAAGAACAAAAAGTCAAAACACGTATGATAAATAAAACGATTTTACCCAAAACGCTGCTTTAACATGGAATAAGTGAACCATTTATGACATCATAACAATGAATATGATTATTTAATAATTCAATGACATTATTTAGATCATTATACAGAAGGTTCAGATTCGTACGAAGTATATCAGACCTAAGGTAAGGGATAACTATTCCAATCTCATTCTTATCCGAGATTGTTTTTTCGTAAGTATTTACTGGGGTTATTGTTATCATCCAAGTCCTTGTTTCCTAAAAATGGTTTCATGTTTGTTTAAAGTCCTTTTTAACCATTTTTTAATTTTACTACATGGTATGTAAGGATTTTTTTTACCATATGAGGTACTTTTTTACTTTTCTGACAAAAGTATGAAGAGGATGTTATTTTTAACTTATACAGCATGAACAGATTTTTACAGTTTCATAATGCCTCATTTTCAAGAAGATTCCACTACAATATTGTATGATTTTTTTTTTCAACAGAACCCTTTTATTTTAAGATTTCATGACATTTTGTGAAAAGAAAGTGATTTTGAAGAAGAAAAGATATTTTCCTCAAGAATTCATTTCAAGAGTTTTATCAAAACTATTTTCCATGTAAAATGAAATTATTTAATATGTTTATGTTTTAAGTATAATGTCTCCATTATTTACATTTTTTGATTCTTCTTTTGATGAAATGATATCCATTTTTTATATGGATTATGTTATGATGGCATGATGTTTAAGAATCCTATTCTATTACATCGGTTATGCTATGATGTATGATTTATGATTTTGTGGCACACGAAAGAATGATTTCATTATTAGATTGGTGGGACCTAAATCTCCATCCAATGAATTGGTTAAAGATTTATATCTCATGAGATAGACATGGCTGGAATGGTAAGTTAATCTGGTTCAATTTTATAGGTCTGGAATGAGGAGTGAACTTGATTCAGAAAGGTACTTTTTCCACTAAGATGGTCTTGGCAGCAATGCCTTGGCTACTATGGAAGTAATATCATGTTATTAATGGTTTTCCACAATTACATGTCTTATTCCTATGCTTCTTTATCGTGACTAATGTTTCTTTATGATCTATGCCTTATGTACTGCCATGTTTTATGTCGTTGCCCAAGATTTTGATGTTTAAACATTATGTTCATGTTTATAAGTTCAAATGTTTATGATTTGTTTTATTTTATCCATGATTACCCTTACTGATCATTTGAGCCCACCCTTTATATGTTTTCTTTCCCCATGATTTAAAGAAAGTTTTTAGGTAAGAAAACCAAAAGGGGAAGATCTTTATGGGAGATGTTGAAGATCTTTCACCATGATTAGAAGATTACATTCCGAGTTTCCAAAGACACTAAAATATTACGGTCCTTTAGAATTTGTTTTTATTATGTATTCAGTATTCCTCACAAGTAATGTAATGTCCATGTATGTCAAGATTTGGGTCTCTACAGTCGGTATCAGAGGAAAGGTTTAGTTAACCTTTGGATACTTAGATGCAAAAACTTTAGTGAGATCCCTAGAGATATTTCTAAGGTATGTCTGGGGATGTCTCTAAGGTTATGTATAAGTATAGGTTATAGTCCTAGAATTAATATAAAGATATTAGAATTTAACCTAAGATGTTAGATATTGAAGGTAATCCCCATTGATAATGATTTTGGCCTCTCACACTATTCTTTTTGGGTTTTAGAAAATTGCAGGAACGAGGAAGATTCATGATAATAGAGGATATGATGGACAATGGAATGATATTTTTCATGAGAAACCGAATGAAATTGGATCTGGAGGTCCACATATCATTATTATTCCTAATGAGCAATATCATAATATGATCAATAATCTTGACTTTGGTAAGGTTCTCGACTCAACTAATAGGAGAAATATGGAGTTTCTTGATGATCATAGAGGAAGAAAAGTTCAATTTCTATCATGTAAATCATGTGGGAAGAGGCATCAAGGAGAATGTTTCAAATGAACTGGAAGATGCTTTGGGTGAGGAAAATAAGGACACAAATCCAGTAAGTGCAAAGGAAAAGGTTCAGTTAACACCATGGATAAGGATAATGGTATTTATATGACATCAAAAATGATTAGATGTTTTAAATGTGGAATGTATGGGCATTATGCAAACCAATTCCCTATGGGAAAATCTCATGAAGAGAATCAGCATGGTCATATGGGTAGTATTTATGTGGATGATGATGAGGAGACTACAAATGATATATGAAATGAAAGAAGTGTTGAAGCTTGGTCAATGGTTTAAGAAGGTAGTGTAATGATTGTATGTTTATCAAGAGTTATGTTGTATAGATAATTTAATGGCATTATTGAATGAATAGACAACTAAGGATTGTTACACTATTGTTTTTCCTTATGTTTTTGAATGTGAATGTTGAATGGTACTGATAACCATGAAAGTTTAGTTAGATATTTTTGGAAGGTAGATGATATGTGCATAATGAAAGGATAAAGATAAAATGAAATGTTTGATAGTATTCATGAGCTCATGAATGATATACGGACAAAGTGATATGATGGTTTGAGTATATAGAATATTGGGATTTTGGTATGTGGAAAGAGTTAACTTTTGACAACACTCATGTTTTTACTAAGGTTCAATGGGTATTCATTTTTCAAGAGAATACATGATTAAGGCCTTCAAATGTTTGGAATGTGACCAACATGACATATCTTATGATATATGGGGATCAAAAATGGTATTAACATGCTTGTTATATGAACTCTCTGGTAATCGTTTTCACTATAATATGAGATTGGACAGAAGTATTTTGGATAAGCCTAAAGATTGGAATGGATTATGTTGGACCTAAGTTAGTATTGATTAAGGCTATAATTTTTTTGATATTATTAATGTAATGTTCTAATAATGTAGTTTTAGAAAAATGACAACCTGTAGGACGGGCGATAACCCATCGCGTCGGCCAAGGATGCGGGAATCGAACCAACAACCAAAGTGCGACATGCCTTTATCGCCTACCACTATCCAACATGAAGTCCCTGGTTAGTAGAAACTAGTTTTATTTTATTAAGCGCTATGATAGCTGAAGTATAAGTTTATTTTAGCAACCATATATGATTAATCTCAGCATAGATGGACTTCTGTATATTTAATAAATTGTGATAAACTTTTTGCGAAAGAAATAGATGGAATGACGTATCATTCTATCGCATAATCTTCTAACACTTCACAGAAGAAAAATTCAACTTCAATTCTTTAAGAGATGAAGTGGAAGTTTTTCAAGGCATGAGAAACGGTGAGATTTTACCAAAATCAAGTAAGTATTTCTTTTAATTCAACAATTCTTCAACTTTAGGTAAATGATCTTGAAAACAAAAAATGTTGTCCTAGTGCTCTCATATCTGATGAATCAGATGGTACCTTAGATCATCCCAAATTTATGGCTTTGTGATTTGTGGATTTTTCATAGTCATGTCCTCTACCACTCTTCATCAGAAGTTGATGGTTATATTTCTCTTCCATATCCATATATTCACCTATGTTCTACTGTGTGGAAACCCAGTGATTAGTTAATTTGGGTAACCGTTACGTTTCATAATTTAGTTTTTAAATTCATGTTTTGGTATTCCTTTTGACGATGTGGGTTTTTATTAAAGAATCTTTCAAGTAGTAAACCATTTATAACCCCGAAGAATTTTGAGGGTGAAATTCATTTTAAGGGGGGTAGAATGAAACACCCTGAGATTTTATGAAAAATATATATTTTTAATTTCATTGTTGTCTTCTATTATACACTACACAATGTTTATCTTGTACTATACGCAACAATGTATTAGCTTGCAGTATACGCAACACTATTCTTGGCTCGTGTTACACACAATTTCATGTTCGTTTTGTGGAAATTATTCTGTGCAACATTAAGTATAGATTCTATTTAATGTATAAATGAAATAAGTTTTGATTATGTTATATGCAACACCAAACAGATCTTTCACTACACGTAGCCCTGACTTGGCTTTCTTTATAGGCAATCACGACCTTCCACGATAGCGTGTGTTGTATGCAATACCATGTTTCACTAAACAAAGATATGCTATTAAAATATTATATAAAATAGCCGTTATGAATAGTAATACCCACTTTTTGGAATTTTATAAATTTTATTTTTCAAAATGGACTTTATTTTTGGATTCAGAATATCTAAATTATCCTGGGGTGAATTTTTGGTATTTTTATGAAAATATTCAATTTTTGATGAATAGTGAAAACACTAGGTTACTATTTAAAAACCGGCTTTTTATTTAAATAATTATTTATTTTATTTAAATTTATTTTAGATCAAAATTGATATATAATACCTATATAAGTTCAATGTAATTCATATGAGTCATTTTATAATAATTTTAGATATATAAAATTTTTTATTGAACTTTTCACCGTCTTTTACCCACCTCCATGGAGAGTTTGAAAATTTACATAAAACACAATTTTACCGCTTCTGTGAGTGGAATTTCGAAAATCCGAGAGACACGGTTAATATCAAGGACTAAAATGTGGTTTAATGAGATGAAAATAATTTTTGGTGAATTGTAACTTTTTACTTTTTTTTACCACGGTTAAAAATAAATAGGGTAATTAAGGGTAAAAATGATATTATTATTACCCTAATACATGTACTAATTCTACTCGATAAGTGTAATTCGACTAAAAACAACCTTAGTAATAAAATATTACCGTTTAGGTCCACTTGTATTAGATTAGGACATTTATTATTAATTTATTTAATGAAGAGTTAAAATAGTTAAAATGAAAGTTTAATAACTAAATCAGTTTTCATATAGGGTTATTCATAAGATAAATTCGACTATAAATATTCATTTGAAAGATAAAAATATTTCCTACATAATGGTATTTTATATATAATTTTTAGACATTAAATAATTTAATTTATTTATGACACAATGATGATGCATTAATTATATTATAAATAAAATATTAACATAATTGATGTTATAAATACCCAAATAAATGTAATTTGAGACTTTTTATGAATTAAACGAATTTTCTAGGTTAATAGGAAATGTTAGTATTGATTTAATTAACTTCTTGCGAATTAATCATGTTTTTATGATTTTCACAAAAATCAATTACAAAATAGTGTCTAAATTGAAATAAAATAGTTTTTAAAATAAATATTATATTATTAATTTTTATTATATTCCTAAAAATCTAAGGTTCATCCAAGATACTTATATAATGATATTTGTATCATTAATAGACCACTTGGGGGTCTCTTGGATGTATATGGTAATTTTATTAACTATATAATATAAAAATACAAAGTTACATGGTAAATGTCAATCTAATTAACTAATAGTTAAAACTAAAAGATAAAGGTAATATAATGACCCATACCTGTCTAAAATATATTTGTTGATCGTATTTCGACCCATACCCGCCTTAGCTTTGAAACAAATCAATTTGGAGCTATTAAAAACCGAATATGACTTATTATAAAATAATATTTTATGTTTTCCTAAGGTGCCCCTCTCCTCCCTTATAAGAAGGGCACCCCTTCCCTCTTCTCTTTACACCCTTTTGAGCCTTGAAGATCAGCCAAACCCTACGTATTTCTCTTATAAACTTCTATAGAAACATTCTTGAGGTTTTTTTATTTTCAAAAGACCAACTCTACTTCCTTAAGAGAAGGCTTAAAGGAGGTGCATCGAAGAAGAGGCAATCTCTTCTTCCGATTCTCTCAAGTTTCATTCTTCTTCAACTTCTTCTTTTGTAGTTATCTAATTATAAAGTAATAACATCAGTATTACTTATATACTGATATGTTATTATAAATATTAAACAACCCCATTTCACCTTCTTTCCATCCTACGGAAAAAGAAATCACCACGCGTGCATACGTACGGAATACCGTCTCCACGCCATGGTGTAATCTATTTTCGACCCCCACCTTACTTGGATGGGTATAATGGTGTAAATAAATTACTATATATGATAATTATAATGTGATATTGATTCTGAAATATTATACATACACTTCAATATAATTCCACGATCATGGGAATGGTATCATCACTCGTGCGTACGTACGGACTACCGTCTCCACAATGCGATGAGATTCATTCTCAATGATTAACCATTCATTAATGAATATAAAGTATATATAATAAGTAATAATGAAATATAAGACATAATAATGATACTGGATTTATGTATATATATATATATGTATTTCATCTACTTAATTCAATTCAATTCAATAAGGAAACGAAAATAGCGTTCATGCGTACGTACGACCTACCGTCTCCATGAACGGTGTATTTCATTCCATTTATCGATATATCATATATATATGTATATGCTGAATATATATTATATATAAATCATGTTTTAAATTCTGGAATTAAGTAAATCAGGGTATAAGTAATAATATCAAGGACAACAAGTCCAAACACGTACAATAAATAAAACTATTTTACCCAAAACGTTGCTTTAACATGGAATAAGTGAACCATTTATGACATCATAACAATGAATATTATTCTGTAATTATTCAATGACATTATTTAAATCATTATATAGGAGGTTCGGATACGTACGAAGCATATCAGACCTAAGGTAAGGGATAACTATTCCAATCTCGTTCTTATCTGATATTGTTTATTCGTAAGTATTTACTGGGGTTATTGTTATCATCCATGTCCATGTTTCCTAAAACTGGTTTCATGTATGTTTAAAGTCCTTTTTAACCATTTTTTACCTTTACTACATGGTATGTAAGTAATCCTTCTTTTTTTTACCATACGAGGTACTTTTTGAATTTTCCGACAAAAGTATGAGGAGGATGTTATTTTTAACTTATACGATGTGAACTGATTTTTACGGTTTCATAATGCCTCATTTTCAAGAAGATTCCTCTATAATATTGCATTATTATTTTCAACAAAACCCTTTTCATTTAAGATTTCCTGGCATTTTGTGAAAAGAAAATGATTTTGAAGAAGAAAGGATATTTTTCTCAAGAATTCATTTCAGGTCTTTTATCAAATCTATTTTCCATCTAAAATGACATTATTTAATATGTTTATGTTTTAATTATAATGTCTCCATTATTTACATGGTTTGATTATTCTTATGATAAAATTATATCCATTTTTTATATGTATTATGTTATGATGGCATGATGTTTAAGAATACCATTCTATTACATCGGTTTTGCTATGATGTATGATTTATGATCTTATGGCACACGAAAGAATGATTTCATTATGAGATGGGTGAAACCTATATCTCCCTCCAATGAATTGGGTAAAGATTTATATCTCATGAGATAGACATAGATGGAATGTTAAGCTAATCTGGTTCAGTGTTATAGGACCGGAACGAGGAGTGAACTCAATTCAGAAAGGTACTTTGTCCACTAAGATGGTCTTGGCAGCAATGCCTTGGCTACTATGGAAATAATATCACGTGCTTAATGGTTTTCCACAATTACATGTTTTATTCCCATGCTATTTTATCATGATTAATGTTTCGTTATGATCTATGCCTTATGTACAACCATGTTTTATGTCATTGCCCAAGATTTTGATGTTTAAACATTATGTTCATGTTATTAAGTTCAAATATTTATGATTTGTTTTATTTTATCCATGATTACCCTTAATGAGCATTTGAGCTCACCCTTTAAATGTTTTCTTTTCCCTAGGATTTGAAGAATGTTTTTAGGTAAGAAAACCAAAAGGGGAAGATATTTATGGGAGATGTTGAAGATATTTCACCGTGATTAGAAGATTACGTTTCGTGTTTCCAAAGACACTAAACTATTACGGTCCTTTGGTGTTTGTTTTTATTTTGTATTCAGTATTCCACAAAAGTAATGTAATGTCCATGTACATAAAGATTTGGGTCTCTACAGTGTGCCTTTTAGAGGGTTTCTAGTACTTGTAGGTTGAACCATAGGGGTTAGGCTGTGAGAGCTACCCAGAGGGTTACCTGTTTTCTTCTTGTTGCTAGTTGTTTACTTTTATAATTTATATACTAGAATTGTAGACTGTGACTGCAGTGTATTTTCCTGTTTACTGTTCCTATACTTTACTTGCCATGTATTCATTGACTATTAGGCATAGATATTTGGGTGGTTGCCTTCTGGGAATTTGTCTCACACCCTGTTTGGGCCATGCTTTTTGGCCCAAGAAGACTATGTTGTTGCAGGTATAGATAAGGGAAAGCGCCCTTCTACCTCAGGTGTTTGACTTTCACTAGAGCTAGAGAGAATGAGACCGAGCCGAGGCTTGCGATGCTGAGGAGTTTCTCACCTGTTTTTCTTTTACTACTATTTTAGTGCTTGCGTTAATGTTGTATTTCAGCACGTTGGTTTGTTTACTGCTTTCCATAGACATACGTACCATGTTGCATCATTATTATTTTATACATTGCTTCCGCTGTTCAGTTCAGTGGTTGTATGCTATTTACTGTTTCCACTATTGTGTCTGGTTGTTTTTCCACTGTATACTTTACCGAATGAGGGAATAGTTTCTCCACCGACACACCAAGGCCCTCACTACTAGTCAGCAGCCTCTGGAATTTGGGGAAATGCACTTTAGGTCATGTGGCGAAACGGGTACGGGGCACCAGTGGAGGGGCTCCAAATTCGGGTCGTTACACACTATCATACCCCAGACCCTCGATGCTAGTAGTATGCCTCTCGTATAGGGTAAGACAAGCTTGAATCCATGTAGCCCGATGGTTTCAGTTTCTCATGAGTGAAATATGTCCGAGAGATCAGATTTTTTCTTATTGAAATGTTTTTAGATGAACATAATAAAAAATAGATGGAAAATGCAATGACATAATTAATTCATTAATTAAATTTGATTATGTATAAAATGAAATTCCTGTTCAGAATAATCATGGAACATAATTGAAAGTGTCTCTCTAAACCACCTTTTTGGTTTATAGACATCCTATCTCTAAATCAACTTCTATTTATATTTAATGATATTGAGTTATTCAAGATTATTTATATATGTCACATAAAAATATTCTAAGAATATTCTAGCTTCTTTTGACTATTTAATACATTCATTTATTTTATTAATCAAATTAAATCTTCAAAATCAAACTTGATTAAGTGGAACGTTTCTATCCCTTAATCCTTTTATATAACATTCAAATAGAGTCCTTAATCCCATGTAAATACCAAAATTTATGAAATTTTTATATAAAATAGTATAAAAACATCAATAATATTTTATTCCTTCAATTTGAATCATCATCAAATCATCTTTTGTTATGATATGAGGAGCGATTGTGAAACCCATTTATTTCCATGGTTTATCCTTACATTAATTCCTTATGATTAATTTCATTTTGTGAACACATAATCATGTACATTTTATATTTGGTGCATCTAGATAATTCTCTAATTAATTCGGTAATATTTTATGTCCCATGAGGCTTTATTTATATGATTGTGGAGGGGGTCTAATCCATGATGGGATTCTGTCGATCATGTAATGTTGCCTTAAAAATCATCCTTGACTTATTCTTATTTAATGTTTCATTTTGTTTCCATATTCATATGTTTCCTTGATATTATGATTCATATTTATCTATGTTTTCCCTCTATATGATTATTCAAGAGGCTTATATTCTATGATATCATGTTATGCCTTTGGAATCATACGATACGATTCATTAACATATATTTTACCTTGTCGGGATATATAGATAACCCCATTCGTTAATTAATTCCCAATGTCATTATATAAATATTTAGAATAAGAATGGTATTTATAATCTTATTATGAACCATAAAACAAACATAACGCTTTTATTTTCTAACACTTTCTTTGGGTAAGTGAGAACCTTCACAACATAACCCGATCAAAGAGCAATAGAAACAGAATACTTGTTGAATAAAAGTTTAATCCAGTTGGAATCAAGGTCCCAATGAAATTTCTAAGGAAAGGAACATACCTAGTGTAACACCCCAAGATTTTATGAAAAAATATTATTTTTAATTACATTAATGTCTTGTGTTGTACGCTACACCAAAAGGATCATGCACAACACGCATCCCTGACTTGGCTTGCATTACACGCAAGTGCGACCTTCCACGATAGCGTGTGTTGTACGCAATACCGAGTTTCTCTAAACAACGATATGCTATTAAAATATTATTAAAAATAGCCGTTATGAATAGTAATGCCCACTTTTTGAAATTTTATAAATTTTATTTTTGAAAATGGACTTCATTTTTGGTTTTAGAATATCGAAATTAGCTTAGGGTAAAGTTTTGGTATTTTTCTGAAAACATTCAATTTTTGATGAATAGTGAAAACACTGGGTTGCTATTTAAAAACCGACTTTTTATTTAAATAATTATTTATTTTATTTTATTTTAGGTCAAAATTGATACATAATACCTATATCAGTTCAATGTAAATCATTGGAGTCATTTTATAATAATTTTAAGTATATAAAAATTTTATTGAACTTTTGACCGTCTTTTACCCACCTCTTAGGAGAATTTGAAAATTTACATAGAACTTAATTTTACCGCTTTTGTGAATGGAATTTCAAAAATCCGAGAGACACGGTTGATGTCAGTAATTAAAATGTTCTTCAATGAGATGAAAATAATTTTTGGTGAATAGTAACTTTTTACTTTTTTTTACCACGATTAAAAGTAAATAGGGTAATTAAGGGTAAAAATGATATTATTATTACCCTAACACATTTCCTAGTTCTATTGGATATGTGTAATTAGACCAGAAAAAACCTTAGGAAAAAAATATGACCATCTAGGCCCACTTGGATTAGATTTAGACATTTATTATTAATTTATTTAAAGAAGGGTTAAAATAGTTAAAATGAAAGTTTAATAAGTAAATAATTTTTAATATAGGGTTATACATAATATAAATTCGACTATAAATATTCATTAGAAATATAAAAGGATTTAATACATAATTGTATTTTATTTATAATTTTTATACATTAAATAATTTAATTTATGTATGACACAATGATGATGTAGTAATTATCTTATTAATGAAATATTGACATAATTGATGTTATAAATACCCAAATAAATGTAATTTCAGACTTTTTATGAATTAAAATAATTTTATAAGTTAATATTACATATTATTACTGATTTAAGTAACTTTCTTCGAACTAATATTTCTGTTAATATTTTCACAAAAATCAATTACCAAATAGTGTCAAAATTGACATCAAATAGTTTTTAAAACAAATATTATATTATTAATTGTTATTTTATTCATAAAAATCTAAGGATCATCCAAATGACTTATCTAAGGTTATATATGTTAATAATAAACAACTTGGGGTTCTTTTGTCTTGTTATAGTAAGTTTATTAACCTTATAGTGTAAGAAAACAAGAAGACACGGTAAAAATTAAATTATCCAACTTAAAGTTAAATCTAAATGATAAGGTTAAAATAGAAACCTAAACTTGTCTAAATTCTATTTGATGAGAGTATTTATACTCATAACTACCTTAGCTTCAAAATAAATCAATTTGGATCTATTAAAAACCGAATATGACTTTATAATAAAATAATAGTTTTAGTTTTTCCAAAGGTGCCCCTCTCCTCCCTTATAAAAAGGCACCTCCTCCCTCTCTTCCTCACACCACTTTGAGCCTTAAAGCTCGGCCAAACCTTGCCAAATTCTTTTCTCCACTTCCCTAGAAACATCCTAGAGGTCCTGGTCTACTTAAAAGTATAATTTTAGTGCCCTAATAGGAGGTCTCAAAGAGGTGCTCCAAAGAAGAGGTAATGTCTGTTACCGATTCTTTCAGCTTTATTTCTTCTTCCACTTCTTCTTCTTTAGTTGTTTCATTATGAAGTAATAAAATTAGTATCAATAATATAATTATATGTTATTATAAGTATGAAACAACCCTATTTCACCATCTATCCATCCTACGGAAAACAAAATCACCGCGCGTGCGTACGTACAGAATACCGTCTCCATGCCGTGGTGTAATCTATTTCCCCCCACCACCTTACTTGGATGGGTATAATGGTGTAAATAATAACTATATATGATTATTTTAAAGTGATACTGATTCTTAAATATTATAAATACACTTAAATACAATTCCATGATCATGGGAATGATATCATCGCTCGTGCGTACGTACGAAATACCGTCTCCACGACGCGATGAGATTCATTCTCCATGTTAACCATTCATGAATGATTATAAAGTATATATAATAAGTATTCATGAAATATATGACATAATAATTATACTGGATTTATGTGTATATATATATATATGTATTTCATGTACTTAATTCCATTCAATTAAATATGGAAACGAAAACAGCGTTCATGCGTACGTACGGCCTACCGTCTCCATGAACGGTGTATTTCATTCCATTTATCGATCTATCATCTATATATATATATATATGATGAACATATATTACATATAAATTATGTTTTACATTCTGGAATTAACTAAATCAGGATATAAGTTATAATATCGAGAACAAAAAGTCCAAACATGTACGATAAATAAAACGATTTTACCCAAAACGCTACTTTAACATGGAACTTACAAAAGAACCGATAATATAATGTCATAAGTGAACCATATATGATATCATAACAATGAATATTATTCTGTAATAAGTAAATGAAATTATTTAAATCATTATACAGGAGGTTCAGATACGTACGAAGCATATCAGACCTAAGGTAAGGGATAAATTTTCAATCTCATTGTTTTATCCGAGATTGCTTATACGTAAGTATTTACTGGGGTTACGTTTATCATCCATGACCATGTTTTCTAAAAATGTTTTCCTAAAATGTTTAATATTCTTCCATGAATGTTTAAAGTCATTTTTACCCTTTATTGACTTTTTACCACATTGTATGGGTGAAATCTTTCCTTTGGTTACCATATAAGGTACTTTTTGAATTTTCCAACAAAAGTACAAGGAGAATGTTATTTTTAACTTATACGGCGTGAACATATTTTTATGGTTTTATAAAGCCTTATTTTCATGAAACTTATTCCAAAATATTTCATGAGTACTTTCAACAAAATACTTTTCTTTTAAAATTGCATGACATTTTGTGAAAAGAAAATGATTTTGAAGATGAAAGGATATTTTTCTCAAGAATTCATTTCAAGTGTTTTATCAAAACCATTTTTCAACTAAGATGACATTATTTCATATGTGAATGTTTCAAGTATAATGTCTATATGATTTACATGGTTTCATTTTTCTGATTATGAAATGATATCCATTTCTTTTATATGGATTATGTGATGATGGGATGATGTTTATGAAACCCATTTTATTCTTTGGGTTATGATGAATGATTTATATTTATGTTGTGGCACAAGTAAGAATGATTTCATTATGAGATGGGTGGGACCTATATCTCCCTCAAATGCATTGGGTAAAGATTTATATCTCATGAGATAGACATGACTGGAATGGTAAGTTAATCCGGTTCAGTAATACAAGACTGGAACGAGGAGTGAACTCGATTCAGAAAGGGACTTTGTCTACTAACATGTTCTTGGAAGAAATTCCTTGGATACTATGGAAATCATATCATGTGATTAATGGTTTCCAGAATCACATGTTTTATTCCCATGCTATTTTATCAGGATTAATTTTTCTTTATAATCTATGCCTTATGTACTGCCATGTTTTAGGTCATTGCTCAAGATTTTGATGTTTAAACATTATGTTCATGTTTTTAAGTTCAAATGTATATGATTTGTTTTATTTTATCCATTCTTACCCTTACTGAGCATTTGAGCTAACCCTTTATATGTTTTCTTTTCCCTAGGATATAAAGAGTGGTTTTAGGTAAGAAAACAAAAGGGGAAGATCTTTATGGGAGATTTTAAAGATCTTTCACCACGATTAGAAGATTATTTTCCGAGTTTCTGAAGACACTAAACTATTAAGATCCTTGTGTGTCTGTTTTTGTTATGTATTAAGAAAATCGCAAAAGTAATGTAATTTCCATGTACATCAATCTTCGGGTCTCTAAACCTAGATAACTAGATAATCTTTTTAGATATATTCATAGTTATATTCTTGATTTTTGCATGCTTTCATGTATTCCCCTTTGATAATCTTCCCCATGTTGAAGCCTCTAATCAAAATGAGGTCTTGCTTATCAATCCACTCACTTTTCTCCCTGGTAGTGTTCACTCGAAACAATTTTACGATAATTTAGTCAGTGTCTTCCTTCAACGACTTAATCATCAGAACATCCACCATAATTTCTTCACCCTATTGCTCAAGAAGTTCCATATTCTAATCCAAAACCTCAACATTCTCTTGGGGAGGGCCATCGGTTGACCCTGCCTCTTTCTACTTCCCTGGGTAGTGTGCATAATATTATGAAATTTAAAATAAATAGGTTTTGTTTTAGTTCCATTTTGATATATTTTGAACATAGTAACCCAAATACTCTAGACCTCATGATCATTGGGTTGTCTATATTGGATATTTATATATTAATAATTTATTTAAAATGTATAAATGTATTGAATATAAATATTTTTTATTAGAGAAAGGAATTATTATTCTTGAGTAATATAAATTGAACAAATTGGTGACTGATCTAGTGTTAAGCCAATGTACATAATTATATTCTAAAATTTTAGTGAAATATATAAGAAGTGGGTTCTAAAGAATTGCATCCCTATCTGGACACTACATGTGGATATGGATTTGAAATAGTTGTACCCATGGGTAACTACCCTAAAAATGGTATACAGTGTATTAACATGATCATCACCTAGTTTATGTCATAGAGGCCTTCCTAAAAACCTGGTTTTACAGTGCAGATGGATTTTCTTAGGAAAATTCATTAACTCTTTATTATCCATTTTCAAAAAATTTAAACTATTATTATCTTATATAACATAAAATATAAATTTACATAAATAACCTTTATTTTAAACTAGAGGATCATAAGATAGTATTAATATTTCATTTGAAATTTATTCCTTTAATGTTCATAGTTACCCTATTTAAATTGTTTTTGTGATCTCGTCACTTTTATTGTTTTAGTGAAAAGATGTAAATAGAAATAAACTTTCCAATAAAAAAAATAAGATCTAAAATGTGATTATTTATATAAGGATATTTCTAACCATATGGGATAAGGATCAATGAACACCATGGATGTAGTAACTTAGCTAAGTCATGTTTTGAATAATACCTAGAATCACGTGGAACCTCATCCTCCCCTAATAAAAGAGACTCTTGTAGTAGATTACATTATGAAACAAAGGAAACAAAGAATTTGAGGATCTTCTAATCCCATTACAATAGACGAAGAGATTAACCCTATTTGGGAGATCCTCTCTACCATATAATTGTTAAAATGATACAATGTTATACCAAATGTCTATCATTTTAATGGTAATTTAATCAATTGTGAATACTATATAGGAACACAAAGTCCAAAGATAATACGTATTCCATGGAATGGAAATGATTCATGGAAATATTGTATAATAAATATTTCAGGTAATTTTCCCATCATAAAATGCAGTTGGCGTTTCTCGTAATAAAGAAACATTATTATTATTTTATCATGGACTATAAGAAAAACGTCACAGGTTTTTCATGATATTCCTCCATCTTTGACATGAGCACCAAAAGTAATGTGGAATGTCTCCTTAGTGGGTTAAATTTGATTCAATTAATAGATTTTTTAAATTGATACTTTTAAAAATATGAAGATATTTTTTATTTTTACCTTATGGTTGGGATGGATATTTGGGGATCTTGGTGGTCTCATGGGGTGGGAGATAAATATAGTGAAATATAGTATAAATTTGAGAGATGATCATATAAATCCCATGGTAGAAAGAAAAACTATATTCCAATGTGTCAAAATTATGGGAAAAGTATCTTAGAAATAGTATCAATGGAACTAAAATATGCAAAAAATATAGAAAAGAGGGCCATCTAGCTAATAATTTTTAAAGGGATATAAAGATACCCACAAATTAAATGGATGAAAATAAGGTTTATGTAAAAAAATATAATGATTTATAGTGTTTTATGTACGAAGAAAATTATTATTATGAAAACCCATTCCCTAATCCAAGGTATATCAAAGAAAATCAATTAAAAAAACCTACGAGTACTGAAAATAAAGGAAGAAAATATTCCACCAATACTTGTGAGGTGTATTCTAACTTCAATATGGTGATTATAATAATACTTTTTCAGTCATTAATATTGAATATTCTATTTTATTATCATTAAATGAATTCTTTCTTGTTTTGTATGTTTAGTATAGCTATTCAAAACCACCTCAAAACATGGCTGTAATGCTACTTGTAAGAATATAAAATGGATAATTTGTTTAATAAAAAGCATATAACTTCTCCTCCTTCAATGATATGTGACTAATCCTCCTATAAAATACTACATTAATTTCATTAATAGTGTTTAATGCAATATTTGGCATAAATTGGCTATATCAATATCAATCCAACTTAAACTTTTATGATAGGTAGTTCAGTCTTGACATCATGAGTCATCCTCCAATTTTGTATAATTATAAGGATGAAGATGTATATAATTTTGAAATTCTACAATAATATGTATATTATTAGCTTAAAAGAAACCATATCTAGATAAAAAGGTTGAGAAAAAGGATAGATTTAACAATTATAAAATGCCCACTGTGAGGTATTATTCTGATGGTTTACTTAAAGAATTACCTGGTATTCATTCTAACCTAGAGGTTTCATTCTACATCGAATATATACTTGGGTCACTACCTATATCTAGGAATCCATAAATAATGGACATAATTGATTTGGATGAAAAGAAGATGCAGTTAAAATAAAATACAGAAAAGTTATTTTATATATATAAGCAATATACTATGGGGACATCCAGTCCTCTTAATTAGGAAAAAAGACGAGTCTGACTGACCGAAGATTAAATTTTTATTATAAAGTCACTTTTTAGGAGAAGTGAGAAACTAGTCCCAGTTAATCCGGAGGGGAAGCCTCATAGGTGAAAGCGAATCCATTAAATAAAAGCCTCAACCTTTCATTGATTTCATCTCTAAAAAGATTCTAATTCATAATACATACCTTAGCAGCAGGGTCATTTCCAATAATATCTTCAAGATGGTATGCCATTTTGTCCCATGTTCGAACATACTCTTCTTTGCTAATTTTTCCATCATGCCTCTCATCATGATCATATCTTTTTTGTCAATCAAAATAGCCTTCTCAATGTTGACCGCCACTGGAATAGGTCTTCCCATCATCTCTGCCTCTTCCTGTGGGATGTTAACATAAAGAAATTCTTCCACCAACTCCTCTGATTCCAGAGACAGATGAATTTTAAAATCAACAATGTGAGGTATAGTATGTCTCTATGATGTAAATTCAGTCAGGGTATCACTAATTAATGGTAAAAAATAAATATATTCCCATAAATTCGTTTCAAACATGGTGCATACACTATAACTTCATAAAGATTCTCTTCAGACTCACTAATGATTTAGTAATATTAATGGACTTAATAAATTGTTTCTAGAAAGGTTAAAAAAAATTGGGTAGTATTTAGAGATGATATTCTAAGATAATTCATGATAATGAAGGAGCATGAGGAGAATATTAATATTTTCTGAGTAAAATTGTTAAAAGAGAAAATATTTGAAAAGAACAGTAACTATGAGTTTTGAATAATGTTTTTTTAGCATTTTGGGGAATATTGTCACTAAATAAGTGTTATCGTAAGACAATTCAAAGGCATATCCAAATGCGGTGTGGCCTAAACCAACATCATTAATGGAGATATGCAGTTTCCATGAACTATATGGGTATTACGAATGATTTTGAGGAACATATCATGATTATAATAAATGATAACCAATATGATAGTGAATGTGGTGATGTTTTTCTAGACTGATGAACTAAAATATAGAATCATGGAATAAGAAAAGTGGCATATCATTACACCAGTCCTGAAAACACCCCTTAAGTTAGGAAATTTAAATGGTATTAATTTATTCTTAAAATAAGCACTTGGGTTGTGTATTGAGACATAATGATAATTTGATATCTGAATCTTCCAAAAAAATAATCTTCATGGGTAGAACTATCCAATGCATGATCTGGTTCTTTCGGTATTAATTTTCATGATTATAATTTAGATCCACTATCTTTAGGGGGTGTGAGATAATTACATATAATATGATCCTAAAATATATATTCACACTGAAGGAGCATAATCTGTGCCAGTGAAGATAGATAGATCTTATCAATGACTATGATTTCTCAATCACCTACCGTCCATGTAAATAAAATGAAGCAGAATATTCTATAAGATTAAAAGGTCCTACGACCTTATCAATGATGTGTTTTGAGAAGGTTCAAACCATCATAGAGTTGTAATGTATTGAAATGGGAATCATAATGTAAGGAAGATCATCATTTATTTCCCAAATTATTTATCAATAATCCATTCTATAAAAGATAATGGATGATCAGTGTGATGAGGTGTAAAATCAAAATAATGTTGAAGATATAAGTAATTGTAAACACATAGAGTTTAAAACTAATGAATATGGTGGTTTTAAGATATTTATAATGTCTATGAGTTCCATAAAATCATGAGAGAACGATTGAGTTATTGAATGATGCACATAGATATAACGTCTCCAATTAACCAGGGGCATAAGGGTGCATTGATATATTTGAGAGAACTATTTGCGGAGGGGGATATAAATAATCAAATCACGAAATATACATCATTGTTCCTAGAATTTCAATATGTGAAGGATGAATGGAAAACCTCAAGGGGATGATAGAACCATTTTACGTACCTACATGGAAATGATAAATCATACCATAATATTTTTGACTGATCATTAAGAAGTATAGGAGAAATAATTATACATGGGTTATGGTCTATCATCATAAAAGAATAGTCATTTAATTTTAACCAAATAGGAATACTCACTTGATAAACTTGGATATATATATATATATATCAGATAAGTGGTGAGGCTATGATTAACACCACTATTGATTGTATCAATCCAAGATCTTATATTTACCTCTATATTATAAAAAGGAATTAAAATATGTCCTAAATACTATTTTAATATTTAGTATAACTTATCACCCTCAAACTATAATAAAATATGATAGTATTATCAAGAAACAAGAAAACATGTTTGGAGAAAGCCCGATGGACATTAATGTAGGATGTGATTAGTATTTTTCTGTAACTGAACTCTCTTACAATAATAGTTTCCACATATTTATCCAAATACATCCATATAAACCTCTTTATGGGAATATATGTATAACACATGTATTTTGGGTTGATTTTGGTGAACAGAAGTTTTTGGGACTCAAAATTGTTGGGGAAATAGTAGAAAAGGTCATGATCATTCAACAACACATCAAATAATGGTCAGAGTTAATAGAATATCTCTTATAAAAAAAACTAATGGGTCATGGAATATGAAGTCATAGATACATTTTTCATCCACATGATACAATTTAAGATATTTATGAGATCTATGAATAAGGAAAATCTATGTCCTTGGTATATCAATCCATTTGGGATTCTCAATCGCATCAGACTTGTGGCCTATTGGCTAGCACTCACAAAAACCTTTATTTATTACATGTCATATTCCCCAATTCCATCATGAAAAATTAAAAAATATTTAACTAATATATACTGAATTTTGAGGTTTTACAACTACAAAATGATCTCTCTCATGAGGAGAAGCTGGTGGAGATCTGAGGCTATCGACTAAACATTATAAAAATGAAAAGTAACATAGTAGATGTGAAAAATAAGAACAATAAGTTTGAGGAGACAACATCGAGACCGAATAATGTGTTAAAAAATAATTACCCTCACATTTGTTTCACCTTATTATATATAATGAAATTTCTTGGGGGAAATATCATAAAGGAAGAGGAATTTAAATAACCAAAACATTATTAGTGGAATTTCACTAAGGATTATATATATGTTTCATGTTTATTGGTTCACATGAACCATATGTTAAATCCACATATTTATTGTTATATTAACTTGTAAAATATATTTATTTAATAAATATGGGAATAAAAATTATACGTATTCAAATATGGAAAAATTTGAAAAGAGATAATAAAAAATTTAAATATTGATCAACATGACCTACTAGAGTAATAATACTCATGAATAATGCACAAAAAATGAATTAATATATTAATAATGATGTCTGAATTTTAAAAATGAAAAAATGTATAAAAATGATTGAAAATATAATTTGAGGATGAATAAATGAAACATAGAGTATTTATAGGAAGTAGGTAACCCATAAGACAATTACAAATATGATTTTTAAGACAGTAATATGAACTTTAAGAATAGTAACACGACTTTAAGAATAGTATCCTCGCCTATGGAAATTTGAAATAATATTTGGGTATATTATAAAATTTTATTTTTTCAAATTTATATAGAAATAAAAAATAATTATTATTTAATTTTAAATATATGTGTTAATATTTTGGTAAAACATGTATGTTTTATTTTAATTTTATTTCAAAGATATTTTATTATTAGATTTTATATTTTCATAAAATTTTTCTATAAATTGAACTTATTTTATATTTAAATATTAATATAAATTCATGAAACCTTATATAATGGTTAAATGGGTAGACAAATTGATCATAATAATAAAATTTATATTTTTCAAATAAATGAGTAATATATCTAAAAAAATTCCAAATATTTGGAAAATTATTATCATAATATGGGTTTATTTTTGGAATATAAATTTTAAAAAATGGCTAGGATTACGTTTTGGTATTTTTTGAAAATGGATGAATTTTTATTGAATTTAGAAATATAGAAATATACAAAATTTAACATTATATGCTATATACATGAATTTTTGAGTCATGAATGATGAAAACACCAATTATTTCAAACTAAAATGAAACATTAAATATATAAAGTCATTAGAATCATAAATATTTTTAGTACTAATGAAAAATAATAAAATAATTAATATAGAATATGAAAGAATCCCTCTCATCCCATTAGAATGAAAATCCCTAATAGAACCTTCTCTTCACACCATCTATTCCATGTATCTATACAAAATTCTACCCCATTCAAATAAAAATATTCTCCACCATGTTATACATTAGATGATCTCACAAAAATTCATCTACAATATGCCTTTATAATTTGTTAAAGGAGTCTACATTCAAGAGGTAATATTATCAAACTAGTACATTTAAATCTTTTATTATTCTAATTTATCCTATCCTCCCTCATGGAACATGGAATAATAACTACACTATCATATATATAATATAATTTCAATTCTATAACAAAATATCTACCCTATATCCAATTCTGTTATCATATTATTCTAAATAATTAAACCATTTTCCATAATATATCGGTTCAATGCCTAAGTGGATGATGAGTTTTTATTTTCTATTACCACATTAAAGGATGGTAAAAAATTGTTATTGTTTAATAATATTATAACAATTATATTATAATATATGTTATTATATATAATGAATATAAAAATACAATATAAAATAGAACTTAAACTGTTCATGATAGTCCATACGACTGCCTAAATCTACTAACAACATAACATTAACATTTTTACTACATTAATCATCCATATTTTGGAAAACAATGGGATTTGAAACCAATAAAATTTATTGAAGTTCATGGAAAACTAGTTATTCCAAATATGGAGTATAAATTAAATTTTACATTAACTTCAATAATTATCCACATGTGATTTTATATTGGAACCATGAATCAAACGCTCTCCTGAAAGTGAAATTAAACAATATATCTCATTGGAAATGTTATAAATGGGAAAAAATTATAATATATAAATTATATATGGAAAGGGTGTGAATTATGTAATTAATTAATTTTATTTTATTATTGAATATATTGATTTCATGTGGATAATGATTGGTGAAGATAACACATGGGATATCTGGAAATCACCCTTTTTGGGGTTATGACCTTTGTCTCTCTAAAACGCCATCTAAATCACATTTATTATATAGAACCATTAGAAATTATATATATATATATATATCTTATATACCATGTTAATTATCAATACTTTTTATGGTTTAATACATTCCCTAGGTTCATTTCTCAAATTCCTTCTTCAAAATTATACCTAATTAAGAGGACATTTTATACAACTTAATAATTTTATATAACAAAAATTTAATGAAGTTAATCCAAAATAAAAACCATATTTTGAGATATATTATTATTTAATGAGTTGATAGAGTGAAAAATATATTATTCCTTATTATAAAAGGAATATTTATAAAATATCCATTGATAATGACATGGGGAAATATTATACAACCCATTTTTTCTAGGGGAAATCGTTATGTTTATCAATTATGATTGATTCCAATTTTAGTAACTCATAAAAATGTAAATGTTACTATAGGTGTATCTAGATATAGTTTAATTAAATTTTTTAATATTATTTATGTCTCATGAGAGGATATGTGTGGTACTATTGAGTGAACCTAATCAATGATGTGTCTCTATCACCAATGTAATGTTTTCATAGTAGTTCGCCTTGACTAATTCTTATGTTAAGTTTTATATTTATTAAAAACTCATATGTTTCAATGATGACATTATTTTATGTTATTTATCTAATTATTCTACGCAATTATTCATGAAAATTGTATTTTTATCATGGCACGACTTCTGACTCATATGATATGTTTCATTACCATGTTTATTCCGTAATTCAGCATTATAGACCACCCATTTATTTTATACATTCCCAAAGTTATCCTATATTGTTTTATGATATTAAATGGATATATGATCTAATTTTGGATATTAAAATAATTATGTTGTTTTTTAGTTATTTATATATATTATGACCCCAGTCTTTTATTGATACGAGGCCTCATGATTTATGAGCTACATTTATTGCAAATTTAGGAAAAAAATATTATATTAACTTTAGTAAAAGCCATGGTTATCTAATAAAAATAGATCCATAATGGACCAATTATAATATGGAGAAGATATAGGTTTAATTTATGGCTATAAAATAGGATTTAAATACCTTTTAAGTATTTTTAATGCTTATATATTTAGTTTTTCCCCTAAGTATATCTTCTTTGTCCTTAACCATTATAAAACTTTTTTAATTGTTTTTATATTGATTATGACCATAAATTTGTTGAAATTATAAGAAATCAATTTTATCAAATCCTATTCATAGAAGTGGAAGATATATTTTAACATCAAACCCAAAAAATGATATGAAAACGATTTACAGAAAAATCCTTTTTATGTATAAAAAAGTTTTTATTCCAAATAAATATATAATGTTGATTAAAATGAAAATTGTTAGATTATTTTAATCAAATAGAATTTATTAAATTTTAAAATAAATAAAAATAGTGTTTTACTTTATAAATATTTGAAATTAAAAGATAGGTTTCATTAAAAATATGTATTTTTTTACTTTTAATTGATAAATTAAACATTTAAAAACATTATAAAATATATACTAATGTAATTATGACTTGAATAATTTAAAAATGATGTTATATTTTAAAAATTAAAATTTTATAAACTGAAAATCATTATTATAAATAAAATCATAAAATGTATAATGCCTCACTTTTATAAAAAATAATTGTTTTTTATTTTTGTGTGAAAAAATAAATAATATTAATATAATGATTATAACTATATAAAATAAAATTAATGAGTACTAAATAGGAATAAAATTTATGTAATATTAACATTTAATATGTTGTTAAATTATTTGTCTTTTTGAAAGTGAATACCAATAAATTTTTTCATTACATAAACTTGTGGGATATTTATCCATCATATCATTTTATGATTCCCATGTTGATTCATTAATAAAATGGTTCTCCCATAATACTATAACTGAGTAAATCACTATTTTTGGAAACACATCCTTTTTTTCAAGAACCTATTAAATTTAGTCATTATAAGAATTATTTTCATCTAACTAAATTAATTCATTGTTCAAAATAGTAGATGCATCTGACACATATTTTCTTAATAAAAAATCATGAAATACAATATATACAAAAGATAAATATTTAAATAACACCACATGGGAATTAAATTATCCAACCATGTCCATAATTTCATATGGTCCTAGGAAACAAAAACTTTTTTTCGATTTTTGCAAAAACACGTAACACTTTTCCAATGATATTCTTTAAGAAAAACTTGATCACCTACTATTAACGAAAGATCATTTATTCCATTATCTATATAAATTTTTATCCTATAATGAGCTATCCTCAATTAATTTTGAATAATATTTAATTTTAAAAACATTTACTAAAATGATTCCTCTTTTTTCAATAATGAAAAGTCTTACTTTTGATCATCCTTAATACTATCTAATAATGGATATCAAAGTGACACCTAAAAAAAGAGGGAGTTCCAATATAAAAAATTTATAATCCAAAATTCATCAATTTCATACCTAATTGATCATACTTGAGATGTAAAATGGATAATGTATCAATATCAGCAAAACTAACAGAATAATATACTATTTCTTTCTTACTTTTATAGTAAAAAATTGTGGAGTCATAATCCATAATCAATTCTTTCCATATTTTTCATCCAATGGTCAAATTTTTGAAGGAATATAGACTTCAAAAATTTATGATAATTATATATTTCACATATATATTTTGATAAATGATGAATCCATATTTTTAAATAAAAAATCCACTACAACTAATTTAAGGTCATCTATATCAGAATTTTTATAATGATGTTTTAATGGACATAATGAATAAAAAATTACACATTAAATATGCATAAAAACAAAAACCAATCACATCAATGAAGTATAAATGTATAAAAAATGACTATTTCATGATGTTATGAACAAATTATGAGACTTGACTAATCTCCCCTTCAATTATTAAAAAAATATATTCTTTTTTCTAGATAAACCTAAATCTATTTCATGTTATCATCTTTATAAATCTGGCGGTCTTCAAATATTTTTAAAAAATTGAATGATAATTTCATATAATAAAATAAAACTATAAAACTCAAAATTTATAGTTCCTTTTCATTTAACAGTTGGGGGATTACCTCAGTTGGAAAGGATTCCAATAATCCTACAACAGACCTAGGTTCATATTCTTATGGGAGACAATTTTAGTAGGTATTATTATATTAATATAATATACAATGACTAGGGAATGTAACGAAGTAGGAATGATACCGATATGGTGATACGAGAAGTATGATGCAGGAACATTAAAACAGGCCTTCGATCTAGTTAGGGGTTCTTTGGGTCATGTAATGGGATTCATGCCCACTATTCTGTTGGTCAGTGTTCCTAATAAAAAAGTATTCACGAGTGGGTAATACCTTGGGGGCCTAATGTCTTTCCTTTACAGATCATGTGTATTGTGTTTGTAACTTTAATGTAGTTTTACACCTAAGAACCTAATATATATAGGTCATGATCATTCATTAATCACTTCAATTCTACCATGATTATCAGTTCTTCATTTATTATTTACAATATGTCAAAGAAATGAAATTTTCTATGACCAAAAATAACATTAGAAAATTTGTCCATTAAACTAATTTCCATTCATGGTTTCTGGAATAATCCTTATAATTTTATTATCCGCATAATTTTTATATAATCTATAATATTTTTAATAAATAAAATGATATATTTTTCTAAATATTCATGGAAAACTCTATTCATAAGATCCGGGAATATAGTTTGGGAATTTTCAACCTAATGGGAATAACCACAAACTTGTATATTATATACATATTAGGAAATTATGTGTTAGGGATGTAATCCAATTTAAAAATTTCACACACTAGAAATTATTAATTAATTATTATAATTTATTTTCCAATATTTCACCGATTTTTGAATTTTAGGCTTATCTGGTTTTAATTTTTAAATTTTTGTGATCTTAATCTTATAAAAATGATTAGTGAGTGATCATTATTATTCACATAGAAACATTTAAAGGCCATCTAAAACATTTACTAATCCAAATGAATGGTCATCACGTTATTTTTTAAACAATGTGGCATGCCCATAAAATTTTTCTAGTACTTCAAGGTGAGGTGTTGGATAGGAACATTGTTTCTATAACCCTGTGGTAAAACCATTCGTAGTGGCCATGTGTCCAAAAATATCTAAATTATATTTTTACTCATACTATTTTTAAAACCATCAATGGGTTCCCCCCTCCCTTTCCTTCTGGATAATTTCCACCACCTCCTCTCAAACATAAAATTTTAGAAGTTATTATTGTCATTTCATGGGGTGATCATCTTGGGTGAAAATTTCTCCACTTATATCACTTCTTTCAGACTTATTTTCCTTTCGCATATTTTGTCATGAGGTTATATGTACCCAAGGTTATTCTCATGGTCTGATTATTGTGGGTTTCCTTATTTCTAGGGTTTATATCCATATTTCTGGATACCTTCAACATTATTGAGTTGGGGATAAATCTCCAAAAAAAAAGAAGAAGTTAGATTACATTTGATTTGAGGTAGGATACCCTTTGTTAGATATTTTAAAATGAAATACATGATTTCTTTATTTCTAGAACATATTTTAAATTATATAATTATGTAAAAATATTATTGAATGGTGTTTTGATTAAAATAATTTGTTGGTTTCATTATTTTAATACTTGTATGATGTTTTTTGTATGATTTCCTTTCATAAAAATCATGTTTCTAAGTTTTTTTGAATTATTAAAGAGATCATTTTGTTTTTTAAACGGCTTTAATCATTTATGAAATTTAAAATGATGTGTTTTTATGTATAATTTTATTAAATAATTATCTAATATAATGTTTTAGTTTTCTTGACCCTATATGTCATTTCAAATCCGTAATATATCTATATGTTAATGAAAAATATATACATATATTTATGCTAAAATATATTACCTCTTTATGAATCATCACACATGGATATTGTGACATGTACACTTAGAAAATAAATTATTTTACATATATAATTGTTTATATGTGTGTGGATAATGTATTTTGGAATCTGAATGTTGTGGTATATAAAGTTTTTTTCAAAATGAAAAATTTTGGTTTCTAAATGTTTATGTCCTGGTTGAAAATTTTTAAATAATTTCAAATAGGAAAATGAACTCTCATTGATTCCTAAATTTTAATTCTATTTTTGAAAGTCATTTTTTATAAGATAGGTATATTGTTATGATTTTTGGAGAAGTGGATTCACATTAGTAGTGTATGGAGGGGAGGTATGTTGTTTTCTTTATTTTCACTATTTTGTGATATAATATCAGTTTTATAGTAAAAATCTTCTATGTATTTTAGTTATGGGAATGATTCATATAAATAATTGGTAACTCAAAAAATGACTACGAAATATAGGCTAGAACTGACCCACCATACCTAGCATTATAATGAAACAACACTAACTATACTCTGGGGATTTAGATTAGTTTACTAGAGTTGGATAATTAAACATAATTTCCATGGTAACTCACTAAGAGTATAAGGATACTAGATCTCCACTAACCAATAATTATTACGGATTTCCCATGGTTCTTACTCTAATTTTATCTTGTTTTTATATAACTATTTTAATCAAATTTTTCTTATTTTCTATCCCATGTCAAAAATATTAAAAAATAATGTTCTATGTTCAAATGTTTTTTAGAAATTGATGATATTCTCTTTGAATTTAAAAATTTATTTATAATATTACTTTATCATAATATTACTTCTTATTAATGAATTTTTGGAAATTCAACCATTCTTTGAGAAATAGTTTTCCAAATAGAATATTATTTTTTAAAGATATATCTTGTCACATTCTTTTGAAATGAAATAGAAAAAATTATTCACATACACTTTTATTTTTTTAACAACATGAAAAGTGTTTATATTTAAAATAAATTTATAGGGTGTTGTTTCACTTTTGGAATCCCTATGATTAATTTTTTTGTAACACTAATATCTCTATCAATTTTCAGTTGTAGGTTTCACATACTCCATAAAACAACTCTATTATATTTGATTTATCTTATGTTAGATTTTATTTTACTGTATTCATCATTTTATCCCGTTTAATTATTTCATTATACCTACCATTATTTTTTTATAATTTCTAGAATGTTTACATTATCCGATTTCCTTTATCCCCTTAGAACATTTACATATTTCTATAGATAAAGGGTAAGATAACTACTCGTGGGAAACCAAATCTATTAGAGGAGAATTATTTTCTTGAAAGTGATGGTTTCAATATGGTGATATAGGGTTTTAGTAATTTTTTATATTAAATACTTTCTTTGTTTTGATATTATTTTAATTAGTACTTCTTTTCTCTAGCATGGACGTTTGACATATGGACAGGTGATGTTGGTTTTTTATTTATTCCCTGGTGATACAGTTCATATTTACTTTTTGGTTGAAATAAAACCCATGTGGTGTTTACTTGATTCAATTGAACTAGTATTATTCCACTGGGATCTAGAACTCACTTCTTGACATCTCAAGGGATATATTGGATGTCTAATGGAGTGAATTCTTTGGTTTCTTTAAGATAATATGATATTGGAGTATTCAGTTTCTTATCTTCATTGGAAACATGACTCTCCCATAATTATACCTTGTTATTTTAAATGTATGTTAGATGAATATATGTTATTTTGAGCTCATGAGGTTGTTCATTCATAGGTTCATGCCCACCACCTATCATGATAAATCATGAGTTACCATAGTAAGTTTATTTTTTTATTTTCATTTTGAGATTCTATTTTGGTGGTGAAATAAAAGTTGATATGGTGGTACGTGATGATCTCACCAAGATTGGTGACCCATGTGTATCCCACATATATGGTTCTACATTACTCTCGGTGATAGTTTCCTTGTTAACACACCATTCACCGAGAAATGTGGTCATTTCATGTATTATCACTAGTCCCTTTCTAATTGAATAAATGTTATGTGTTATTGGTAAGTTGATTTCTATGTAATGATTCATAAATATTTTTCATTTTAAAATAGTATTCAATTAATATTTTGTAATTTTGAAAAAATATGTAAATTTTAGAAATGGATTTCAGTGTTTAAAATCAGTTTTTAAATTTAATGGGGAATTGCGTGATGAGTAAATATTAAAATAAATTTCTTTTTTAGTTCTTTCTATTGGAATTAATGTCTTCAAATAATTGGAATCTTTTATTGAAATTTTATAATTGGTAATTATATAGAATTTATTAAATAAATGATGGTTTATTATATTTTTAAAATGTATTTAGTAGTTAATATGGAGTCTAACAATAAATTCTTTAGTAGAAACCATTTTTTAAATGTTTTAAAGAAAAATTTCCAAATTTTTAGTAAAGTTTTTTTTATTTTTCAATGTTGGATTTATAAATTTAAAATTGGTGAATCTATTTTAAATTGATGTGTGGAGAATTAATTGAAAAAAATTATAGGATTTTCAAAAGGGGATGAAAATATTTTTTCAGTTGTTTTGTAAAATGGGTGTCTAACATTTAATATAAATGTTGGATGTTTTTTAGTTGTAAAAGATGTAAGGTTTTAAATATTATTTCATGTGGGTATGTTTTTTTGGATCCTTTTTATGATTCATGTTTCAAATATTTTCTCTAGATCAGAATATATATATTAAAAAACTCAAGATTCATATTATTTGAGTATTCCCTATATAAATTTGTATATAAATTAAATAGTCTATATCTAGGATGAATTCCATCATGTCTTGTAGTTGATTTATTTCCAAAATTAGTGTTGGATAACTATTTGAGGTTTGGGTATGTTATGTTTGATGTAAATATGGTCTTGATGAATTTTTTTAATAATTGTTTCTTTGGGTATCCCCTATTATTTCCCCTAATAGAGTACCATTTGTTTTAGTGAACATACAATTTGATGGTCTATATGCCTTGATGTTGGTTTTATTTCCTGAATGGGAAATTATTGGTTGAGAGACAGGGATTACTTGATGTTTTATAATATTTTTTTGATTAGTTGGGTTCTGGAAGGTTTTGTGTAATGAACCTCACTCCAATAACCCAGAGCTAATGTATAGTTTGTTACATTCGAATAATATATAAGAAATAACTTCCAGAATGACAATATTGTATAGTAGTCTTGGTAATATTGATAAAAATAATCCATGTAGTATATTTTAATACACAAATTAAAACACATTTTTTAGAATATAATTATTCCTTATAGTATATCCTTGGATATCATTCATTTTTCACATCTTGCATTACTAGGAAAATAAACAGAATACATTTAAGATCAAATTATCATAAAAGTTACATATATTAGAAGCTATCATGTGTAAATGGAGAAAAAATGAGACATTAACAAAATGTAAATGTATATAACTAATGAAAAATTCCATTTTAATAGCACGACTATCATAAATATATTAGGAATAATCAATATAGACCGGTTAATTACTAAAAATGGTTGATATTTAATGGATAAAATGAGAATTCAAAAGAATATAAATACAATATAATAATGAAAATATCATTTATTAATAGAATTATTAATTATTTAAATGATTATATATTATATATTATGATCTGAAGAATCACATTTACTATATTTTCAATACGTTTCACCAGATAGTTGAAGCTGATGAGTAGGTATACAATAGAAGACCATTTATCTGTGGATGTCCAACTGGTTCATCCCATGAAATTACTGATGAATTTAGATCCTATATATAATTGGGACTCACCTATATCCTCATGACCAAAGTAGTCCTCATATATTTAATTATATATTTAATTTATTAATAATTCACATTATTCAAAAATTTTCTTATTAGGTAAGGTTACAGATTAGATATAATTAACAAATCCAAACATTTACCATCCAAAGTAAAAGATAGTATATTTAAATGTTATATGGTTTAAATAAAATGTATATACATGATTAAAAATATGGATATTTTTTAGTAATTAAATTTATTATGATTTCATGAAATTAAAATTTTCAAGGTAAAGTAAATAAATAAAAAAATAATCCCTAAAGGGAATTTAAATTTATTATATTGTAAAATTGATCAAATATCATCCATATAAATTAAAAATATGGTTCTAATAAAACATATTCCCAATTTATCATGAGTAAAATGAATGTTAAATATCATTGTTGAATAAAAATATCATAAAAATATCATTAACAGAATTATTTAGAAAATTAAAATTTTCACATTGAAAATATTTTAAAACTAAAATTTCCCAAATTATTTTAAAAATTATAATCTTTTGAAAAAACATCTAAAACAAATAATGGGATATTCAAATCATTTATTAATCATAAAGGTGAGATAATCCTTACATTTCATATATATTAAAATAAAAATTCATCTCACACTTTAATAAAATACAAATGGGCCTTGTTTTGAAAATTTATGATGATTACATTAAAATTATTTCTAAAAAAGTAAAATATGGCTCTAAATTATTTGAATAAATAATTGAGATATTTTTGAAATGTTTTTTGAATTTTTTTTGAAATTTTTGTAACGAACCAAACATTCATTAATTAAAATTCCCCTTGATCTAATTAAATGTCTTATTATTGTTATATAAAATGTGATCTTCATTGGTTTTATGTTTTTGGATTATAAAGTATCATTAAGAATTGTGACCGTTACTAATATAGCCTTTGAACAGTGATCACATTATTAGTATAAATATAGGGCTTTAACAAATTCAATTTACTTAGAAAAAGGAAGAAATGTACTCATCCAATAGACTTTCCCTGTAAAAATACCATTTTTTGGAGCTTGGAAAGGATATGGCATCATTGGGATTCTCTCTTGACCAAACCCAAGCTAATATTGGACATGTTAAGCTTGAGCAACACCAACTACATGAGAAGTGTAAGTTAATAGAGATTACCACCTGAGCAATGTTATCCGAGACACAAAAAGAGTCTGTTACCATCACACACCTTACCCTTTGGTCTTATACGGGTGTCATAAGGGGTTATATAACAATACCCTAGAACTCTCACTATTTACATTATTTTTGTATAAATAATGTTGATTCATTTTATTATTGTTACATTGTAAATAGTTTTTAAAGCACAAATAGTATTTTCATTTAATATCCAACTATGACATCTATTTTGATGAAATAATGGATTTTTGAGTTTAATATTATTTTAGAAAAAATTATTTATAAATTAATTTTTATTAAATATAAATGATAGTACAATTTTTATGAATACAATTGTAATTTTTATTAAGGCTTGAAAGTTGTTTTGTCTAAACCCATTAATTTTCGATAAATGTCAGTTTTTAATTTGAAAGTAAAAGTTTGAATATTTTAAAAATTATTTAGATAAAATTAATATTATATTTGGAATCAGGATGTTAAAATTATCCAATGGTGAAAGTTTCATAATTTTTTGAGACAGTCAAATTTTTGGGAAAAAATTAAACACCGTTTAAATATATAACGTGTTTTATGACATCATAATGACCCAATAGTGATGTAATAAAATACTATAAAAATTATATTCGGCCAATATAGGGTTTTACATTAATATAATGAGATTTTATATTTGTTTTATTTATTTTAAAGAGCTTTAGTGTACCCTCTAAGACTTATAAAACATTTTGTCTTTTTAAATTGTTTTACTTAAGAGTGTGACTCATCTACAAATATGAAACCCTATTATTTTAAGATGTTCAGCCATTGGACTCATAAAATATTTTTCTTCTACTCCCCTTTGACATTAAACATGGGAAAAACCATGGTCTGGTTTCTGTTTTTGATTAGTTTAATGTGTTGTGTCCCAACCCTAAATAATAATGAATTTCCTATCCTTTCTAATATAAAACCACCCAAGATCCCACTTTTTATTCACTAAAATAATTTAATGTTCGTCCAAAATATGACCTCTCCTCTCTATAATCCTTCCAAGGAATTTTAATCTCCCAAGAAACCTCTCTAAAGCCTCTCCCAAGCCTTTGGAAGCCCATTTCCAAATAAGCGATTTCTTCATTTCTCATTTTTGTCCCATTTAATTTAAGTTGTTATTCCATTATATTTTCAATTAAAAATGTTGGGGTATAATTTATCACCTCCCCATACTGACCGATTTATATTTGGATGATGTGAGACCCCTTTCTCTCTCATTAATTCCCCCCATGTACACTCGCTACCGTGCCGAAATTCCATGTGGAATTTCTCTCTCCTCATTTACATCCAAGTAATTATTTTTTATTAAGCATCTAAATTACATTAATTTTGTTGGTAAATGTATCTATATGAACCCATTAATGTCCTTTTCATGAAAATATTATGATATAACCCTTTTTCTCTAATCAACCAGTTTCATATATGTTCTTAATCCAGGCCGTTATGCTGCCAAAATTGCACTACAATTTTCCAAGTCAATGTCATTCTGTAGTGAATACCATGCCCATTTCACTATCAAGGGTATTCACCTAATGCACATTTAATTATTTATTATAAATATTTAGGTATTTATTCCTCATCCCATTATTGTGGAATATATTATGATGATTTATTCCATGTTTTATGATCTATGTGGCACACTTATGCATGAAATGAAATGTTTAAGAAGGGTGCGCTCTAATAGCGCTCCAATGCATTGGGTAAAGTATATCATAATAATACATCATGTGCAATGAGTGTTAGATCGTGATAATTCATGTGCAATGAGGGTTTATTAATGCTTCTTGTGTAATGAGGGTTTACTCATGCTCAATGTGCAATGAGCCTTGGCTCATGATAATTCCATGTTATGTGTAGTTTCCACATTTCCATGTTGTGATTATCATGCTTTATCATGCCTTTATGTTCATGTTTCTATTGTGCTCCATTGATATTCCTAGTGACTAATATGTATTATAATATTCATGTTATTCCTTTTTTACTCCCTTATTGGGATTTATGGCTTACCCTTTTCTTATGCATGTCCTCAGGTTATCCCATGAAATGCTAAGTATGAGGGAATGCAGTGGTCATGTAAAGGAAGTTTTCAATATGATGTTGCACTCTATGATTTATATTGTTAGGTAATTTTCCTATTCACCAAATACACTATATCTCTCGATCTTCTATGTTTTATCAATTGAAGGATTTATATAATAAATAATTTTTATGTATGAAATAAAGAGCAGGGTTGTTATAGTTGGTATTAGAGGATAGGTTTAGTTATTTTTTGGGATTAGGATTAGAAAACCATAGTGAATCCTTAGAGATAAGACTATGTATAATAAAAACATCCCTATGATTTTTTGAGTATTGAGTAAGTGTTTTATCAAGAAAATACATCCCTGTTTGGATACGAGCCGGTAGAGGTGGCTTTGGGAGAGATGTACCTAGGGGGAAAACCCTGAAAAAGAGTTTCGGCCTTGAATTGGGGTATCCTGGTACACGACAATGGACCTTGCTACACTATTGGTTATGGAACTCCTGGGGTGTATACGTTGGTAAACTCACAAGCTTAGTATGAACCATTATCAAGTAATTTAAAAAATTTCCCCTAAGAATATATGTTAGAAAGTAGATCATGAATAGCATAGATTGAAGCATATTGATTCATAACATTAAAAATAAAATCAATTTATAAGTCATCCATTTTTTTCCTTGTATTACCCTTTATGTGTCACCCATAACATTCCTTTTATTCTAGCCAATGGTCGGTAATATGATGACTCGGGCTGACAACCAATGTGAAGATCCATGTGAAGATTGTGCTAATGAGATGCCCAATCCGATGGGAGAGAGAATCAAATTTTTTTTCACGATTCTCTCTTAGTTAACTCATTAATTGAATGGAAACATGGGTCTAGAGGAATGTTAAACCCATCCTAAGGGATAACAATTCCCTATCGAGAACATCATGAGGTAAAGGCCTTATACTTTTAATGGATCAACTGATCCCTCAATTGTAGAACAATGGATCAAATCCATTGAAAAGATCTTCTCCATCCTTCAATGTTTTGAACAAGAGAAGTTTATCATGGATTCATATCATATGTAGGGTGAAGCTGATCGGTGGTGGACAATGATAAAAAATACGAAGCTTGAGGGGGAGATCGAGGTGTTGGAATGAAGGTATTTCCAGAAGATATATTTTAATAAATATTTTCCATGCACCCTCTGACTTAAGATGGAAAGGGACATCCTTGCCTTCAAGAAAAAAGATGACGAATTAGTCAGAGGGTACAAGGAGAAATTTACATGGCTTCCACGATACGCTTCCAACTTTTTCATTACCCCCAAATGGAAGGTTGACCACTTCTTTGGTGGGATGAAAGCTAGGCTGCAGAAAGCCCTGGAAATCCATGACTTCGACAACTATGAGGAAATTTTCTGATGTGACCTCAAGGGTGAAATGGAGATCAGTGAACCTTAGGGGTATCATATGGATAAGAAGGCTAAGGTTAAATTTAATTCTGGTGATCAAGTGGATAAATCCAACTGTGCTATGAAAATCCAACAACCCACTTTCCAAAGGTATGGAATGAAGCACCCTAGAAATTTCCTAATGGGGATGAGGAAATGTTTTAGGTGTGTAAGAGAAGGGAACCTAGCCATTAACTGCTGACAAGAAAAACCTGCAGATACGATAGAGAAGAGGAACTCTCCATTCGACTCTCAACATGTTTTTCATTGGTTCAACTACAAATAACCAGGGAATCTTGCAAATCAATGCCGTAGTCCAAGGGTTTTTGGAGGCAACCAACAACCTCCAAGGTAGAAAGGGTGAGCTTTTTCCATCACTACTACCGAAGTGAACCCCAATAATGTAGTGGTGATAGGTATACTAGTTATACATTCAAGAACAGTGAATGTTATTTTTTATTTAGGTTCTACACATTCTTTTATATCTCAAAATTTTAGTAGAACAATACCAACACCACCAAAAATCATGGATGTCAAGATGTCAGTGATTATGGAAAATGGGGAAATCATTGCATCCCAAGAATATAACTCCTCCCCTATCTTAATCAGTGGATTGAAATTCCCATAGAATCCTATCATACAACCTATTGTATAATTTGATGCAATTCTTGGCATGGATTTACTTTCCTTATATAGATACATCATAAATTTCCGTGAGAGGGAAATCACTCTCCATGTGGAGAATCGACCCCCGATTCAGTACAAGGGGAAGGTGGAAGATGAATCTTAGTTATCTCCATCATCTCAAGTGTGGATATTACTTACCTATGAGAACACGTATCTCGCTCATATGATTGAGTCTATGAGGAAACCATCCATGAAGATATGCCTATTAAGAGGTAATTCTCTGAAGTGTTCCCTGAGGAATTGCCTGGTCTTCCTCCCAGAAGAGCTGTTGAATTACCAATTGATCTTATACCTGGGGCATTACCAATATCCAATAATTTGTGTAGAATGGATTTTTTGAAGCTTGAGAAGCTAAAAAAACAACTATAGGAGAATCGAGATTAAGGGTTTATACACCCAATTGCTTCAACATCGGTGCAACATTCCACTTCATCAAGAATAAGGATGGTTCAATGTGCCTTTTCATCGATTATTGTGAGCTTAACAAAATTGCGACAAAGAAAAAGTATCCTCTCCCACTAATTGATGACTTGTTAGATCAGCAAAATGGTGCACAATAATTCTCCAAGGTAAATTTGTGGTCGATATATTATAAATTAAGGGTGAAGAAGGAAGATATCCCCAAGACTTCTTTTCATACAAGATACGGGAACTATGAATTCATAGTAATGCCTTTCAGACTCACTAATGCTCCAGCAATCATCATGGACTTAATGAATAGAGTCTTTATGAATTACCATGACAAATTCATGGTAGTATTTATAGATTATATCCGAATATACTCCATAACCAAGGAGGATCATTTGGAGAAAATAAGAATTGTACTAGAGACCTTGAGAAGGATAAGCTCTATTCAAAGTTCAACAAGTGTGAGTTCTGGTTGAAGGAGGTCTCCTACATGTCCCATATCATCACAAGCAATGGGATATATGTGTATCCCTCCCAGACAACTTCCATAGTGGTATGACTAAGGCCAACCTCAGTAGTGGATTTCTGTAGCATCCTGGGGTTAGCTAGATATTATCGACGATTTTTGAGAAATTTCTCCCGATTGTACAAGCCTCATACCAAGCTAACATGGAAGGGAGTAAAGTTTTCTTGGAGTGATGAATGTGAATAAATCTTCAAAGAGTTGAAAAGGAGTCTTATCACTATTCCCATTCTCACTTTACCACCAATTGGAGAACGTTTTGTGGTATTCAGTGATGCTTCGAAGAAGGGTTTGGGCTGTGTGTTGATGCAAAGTGACAAAGTCATTGCCTATTATTCAAGGCAATTAAAAGTTCATGAGAAGAATTATCTAACACATGATATGGAGTTGGCTGTAGTGATCTTCGCTTTAATTTTTTTTTTTGGAATTATCTCTTTGGGGAGAAGTTTGAAATATATATGGACCACAAAATCCTAAAGTATATGTTTACATAGAAAGAGTTGAAAATGCACCAATGAAGATGGTTATAGCTGATCAAAGACTATAACTTCTCAATGCATTACCTCCCTAGGATAGCGAACATGGTGGAAGATTATATTACTAGAAAAGAACCAGTGATTATATCACTAATGAGAATTGAGAGGGACCCAATATTCTTATATTTGATGAAGGTGGACATGGGAATCAAAAATAAGGGAACGTAATTAATCCTTTCAAAAATGATTTCTCAACAGTCTCTTTTAGAGAAATTAAAGGATGATCAAAAGGATGATGTGGGAATTAAAAATAAAGTTGAAGATATTAGAAAAGGTAAATCCTTAGAGTTCAATGTTAATGAAGATGGAATTGTGAGATTTAGGAAAAAGTCTTTGTGTTCCATCAAGTCTGGAGCCGAAGAAAGAACTTTTGGATGATGCACATAGTTTTAATTTCTCTTTTCACATAAGAAACACAATGATGTATCGATATTTCTGAAATAATTATTAGTGGGATAATATGAATAAGGATATCATTGAGTGCACATAAAAGTGTCTGGTGTTTTAGAATGTGAAGGCCGAGAGGCCGAAGTCTAAGGGGATGATGAAACCATTGCCCATACCTGCTTGGAAATGGGATAACGTCACTATGGACTTTGTCAATGGAATTATGATGACATCCAAATGAAACAATGAAATCTGGGTTGTTTTGGATCATCTTAATAAGTTATCACACTTCATGGAAATTTGGGAGGATTTTTCATTGGATCAACTGGCACAGATATATATCATTGAATTGGTAAGGTTACATGGAGAACCACTATCTATTGTATCCAATAGAGATCCAAGATTCACCTCTATGTTTTGGAAGTGTCATCAACATGCTCTGGATACTGAACTGAACATCAGTATGGCCTATCACCCTCAATCTGAGGGCCAATCTGAGTGAACAATTCAAACATTGGAGGATATGTTAAGACCATGTTCTATAGACTTAAAAGGAGGGTGGGACCAACATATTAAACTATTTTAATTCTCATACAATAATAGTTTCAACTCGAGCATCTGAATGGCACCTTATGAAGCCCTGTATGGGAAGAGGTACAGAACATCAGTATGTTGGGATGAAGTTGGTGAGCATAAGCTGCTAGGACTAGAAATGTTCGAATAAATGGTAGAGAAGGTAAAAACCATTCAGCATCATATCAAGGAAGACTATAGTCTATAGAAGAGTTTTACAGATAACCTTCAATAGGACCATGTGTTTAAAGTAGGAGACAAGGTGTTTCTACACATATCTCCCCGGAAGAAGGTCACAAGGTTAGGAAATAAGGGGAAGTTAAGTCCTAGAAACATCGTCCCCTTAGAGATTCTGGATCTTGTTGGGGATGTGGCCAATTTACTAGAATATCCACCTACCACGGCCAAAGTACATGATGTATCTCAGGTATCCATCTTTAAAAAGTACATACCAAACCCTTCACATGTATTCTCTTCAAAGGCAGTACAGTTAGAGGATGATCTTTCTTATGAGGAGAGACTAGTGAAGATCTTTTATCGTAGAGAAAACGTTCTACTAAATAAACCAATGCCCCTCATAAGGGTGTTGTGGAAAAATAGAAAGTTTGATAAAGAAATGTGGGAATCAGAAGAAGTGATGAAGCAATGTTACCCACATTTGTTTTAGTTTTTTAAAAGGAAATTTCCAGGGCAAAATTTCTTAAGGTGGAAAGATTGTAATGACCCCAACATTCATTAATTAATATTACTCGTGATCTAATTAAATGTCTTATTGTGGTTTTATAAAATGTTAAATTTATTGGTTTTTATGTTTATAGATTTTAAAGTACCATTATGAATTGTGATTGTTGCTAATATAGTCGTTGAATAGTGATTGTAAGATTAGTATAAATATAAGGATTTAACAAATCCAATTTACTCAGAAAAAGGAAGTGACGGCCTCATCCAGTAGACTTGACCCATACGAATCCCATTTATCGGAGCTTTGAAAGGAGGTGTCATCATTAGTATTTTCTCTTGACCTAACCCAAGCCGATCTTGAACATGTTAAGCTTGAGAAGAACCGACTATAGGAGAATTGGAAGTTAATAGAGATTACCACCCGAGCAGTGTTATCTAAGACACCCCAAGAGTCTGTCACCATCGCTCACTTTACCCTTTAGTCTTATGAAGGTGTTATAAGGGGTTATATAACAAGACCCTATAACTATGACTATGTACTTTATTTTTTTATAAAGAACGGGCATTCATTTTATTATTGTTATATTGCAAATAGTTTTTAAATCACAAAAAGTATATTTAGTTAATATTCCATTACAAAATCTATTTGTATGAATTAATGGTTTCTAAATTATATTATATTATAATAAAATATTATTAAGAAATTAATTTTTATTAAATATAAATAATCATACAATTTTTTTGAATACAATTGTAATTTTAATAAAGGTTTAAAAGCTGTTATGTCAAAACCCATTAATTTTTGATAAATGTCGGATTTTATTTTAAAAGTGAAAATACACATAATTTGAAAATTAATTAAATAAAATTAATATTATTTTTGGAATCTGGACATTAAAATTATCCAATGGTTAATTTTTCAAAATTTTCTAAGACAGTCCAATTTTGGGGTTAAAATTAAATACCGTTTAAGTATATAATGTGTTCTATGACATCATAATGACTTAATAGTGATGTAATAAGATACTATAAACATTATGTTCAGCCAATATATTTTTTACCATTAAAATAATGTGATTTTATAATTTTATATTTATTTTACAAAGCTTTAGAGGACCCTCCATGACGTATAAAACATTATTTATTTTTAAATTATTTTCCTTGAGAGTGTGACTCACCTCCCCATAACAACCCCATTATTTTTTGATTTTCGGACATTGGACTCATAAAATATTTATTTCCACTCCCCTTTGGGCAAAACCATGGGCAAAAACCTTGGGATGGTTTTTGGTTTTGATTAGTTTAATGTGTGATGTCCCAAACCTAAATAATAAATAATTCCCACTCCTTCCCTATAAACCCACCAAGCTCCCACTTAATCTTTACAAAATGCCTTTTGAGTTCGTCCAACCAATGAAATACCCTCTATAGAATCCTCCCAAGGTGCCCCATTCTTACAATAGGCCTCCCTCTAGCCTCTCCTAAGCTATTGGAAGCACACTTCCAAGAATGGGATTTATTCCTTTCTCATTTTTACCCAATTTTCATTAAGTTGTTATGCCATTTTATTTTCAATTAAAAATGTTGGGGTATGATGAATCACCTCCCCCATACTGTCCTCTTTATGTTTTTATGATGGTAGACCAATTTATCTGTCATTATTTCCTCCCATGTAATCTCGTTACCATACTGAAATTCTGTGAGGGATTTGTCTCTCCACATTTACATCCAAGTAATTATTTTGTATTATACATCTAAATTCCATTATGTTTGTTGGAACATGTATCCATATTAACACCTTACTGTACATTTCATGTAAATATGACATGACACCCATTTTTTTCTCATCAACAATTTTTTATGAGTTCTTATTTCATGATGTTATGCTGTCGAAATTGCACTACGATTTTCCAAGCCAATGTCACTGTGTAGTGAATTCCATGCCCATTTCTCTATCAATGTTATTCACCTTTATAAACATTTACAAATTAATTATAAAAATTTATGTATGTATTCCACATCCATTTATCATGGAATAAATTATGATGATTGATTCCATGTTTTATGATCCATGTGGCACACTTATGCATGAAATGAAATGTTTAAGAAGGGTGCACCCTGATAGTGATCCAATGCATTGTGTAAAGTATAATATCATGATACATCATGTGAAAAGAGTGTTGAATCATGTTAATTCAAGTGTAACTAGGGTTTAATAATGCATAATGTGCAATGAGGGTTTACCCATTCTCTATGTGCAATGATCCTTGGCTCATGCTCATTCCATGATAAGTGTTATTTCCACATTTCAATGTTATGATTATCATGATTTTTCATGACTTTATGTTCATGTTTCTGTTGTAGTCAATTTATATTCATATTGAATAACATGTATTTTAATCTTCATGTTATTCTTTTTTTACTACCTCACTTGGATTTATAGGTCACCCTTTTCTTATTAATGTCCTCAGGTTATCCCACACAATGATATGTATGGGGGAATGTAATGGTCATGTAAAGAAAGACTTCAATATGATTTTGTGTTCTATGCTTTAATTTGTTATGGAATATTCCTAATCCCCAAAATAAACTAGGCCTCCTGATATTATATGTTTTATCAAGTGATGGTTTTATGTAATAAATCGTGTTTACGTTTGAAATAAAAAGAAGGGTTTTCATAATTATGGTATATGTAGAAAATTTATTTTGGATTAAAGAGAAAAATATAGTTCGTTTTCTTAAACATGATTCCACAATTATTTTATGTACCATAGAGAGAAAAATGAAAATTTTACCAAAAAAATTAATTAAGAAAATGATGTTGAAAATTTGAAATAGTTTTATTATAAAATGATAAAATAATATTTTATAATGTAAATTCAAGAATAATCAATACTGGTTAAATTGATATTGTGAAATGGACCCCCTCAATCATATAACATTAAAATGTGAAAGAAAAAATGAAGTGATTATGTGTTTTATATGTAAATACACATAAAAAAGTGGGAATAAAACATAAAACAATAAATTTTGAGTACACACCTAATAATAGTACATCGAATACATTGAATTAGTAATATTACCCAATGAAAATAATTTTTCAGGAAATTATTTAACACATGGTAATTTTCATGTCAAATACCATTGGAAGTAATATTTAACATTAAAAATTAACATAACATGAATTATTAGTGATTCATTATGTGAAATTTATAATGATAATTGTATAAACCATATATAACAAATTATTCTCATAACAGTACAATATGTCTCAATGAAATGAAATTGAGACGAAATCCACTACCACCCACTTCCTTTTGGTTGATCATGATTTATACTCACTTATAATGGTTTTAATAATGTCATTAAAATTTTAAAAAAATACTATTAATATTTATAATATCATATATTATCTCCTTATAACATTTTACATCCCATTTGTTAATAATATGTCATTATTTTCTCTATTTTAGGCGTTAATTATATATTTTTTCTTCAATGTTCCTATTAATTAACATATTATATAGTCACATAATGTAAATATTTATATCATTATATATATCATATTTATTTACTATATAAAATCTTATAATGATTCTTGAATGTTGGGAATGGAATGTGAATCTCATCGCTTCATGGAGATGGTATGTCATACATTTGCACGAGCAAAGATGTCATCCAATTGGCAAGTGGAAGGGTTATTAAGTGGTTGATATATTAACTATAAAAAATGAAATTAATTTAATATATATCAAGTATATTAATTTAATTTATCCTTATTACATTATATGTAAATCATAAGTGAAAAATGAATCACATCGCTTTATGTGGAATTAGTCCGCCATTCGTATTAGAGATGTTATCGTATTTAAAACACATGATAAATAAGAAGGTATATTGGATATTAAAATTTATAAAATATTATAATATCATAAATATCATATTTATGTTTTAAATTCATAATTATATCCATCCTTCAAAGGTGGTGATGAAAAAAGAGCTCTATTAGTTTGTGTGGTGTTAGTCTTACAAACATACACTATAACAGAAATTGAATTTAGCAGTGGTTTTTTAGAGGCGATTTTGGGAACCTCTGTTGAAACCTATTTTAAAATGGTGTCGTGGAGGTTTATAATAAACCTCCATGAAACAATAATTTTTTTTACACAACCGACCCTTCCCCCCACCCCGACTTCGCTTCTCACCATGTGACCCCGCTTCCTTCGACCCCCCGCTTCCCCCGTGACCCCAGCCCCCCCACGACCCCGGTGACCCCATGACCCCGGTGACCCCGCGACCATGGCGACCCCTGCCCCCCACGACCCCGTGACCCTGGTGACCCCACTTCACCCATCCCCCCACAACCCCAACAATTTATACGAACCCTAAGGTTTGAATTCTAGTAATTTTACCTCTTTTCTTGATTTTGAATTCTCCAATGAAGAAGAATACCCATAAGGGATATATTTATGGTTTTGGACGTGATTAATCAAGAGGTTTGATAGTTTAGGGTTAGTGGATTTCATTTACTTGCAGTGTGGTTCTTCTCCCACAGAATTATATTTGTTTCCTCTTGGACATGGAATTTGTTTTTTATGAAATTACATAATTTATAACATCATGAAATTCTTGTATCGCCCAATGTTTCTTTTCTTATTAAGATATAAATTTTTATGGTTCACGTAATTGATTTTTATGAGTTTTTTATTTTTTTCCTAGATTTTGATAATAGGTTATTATAATTTATATCTAATTTTTATATTAAAATTAATGATATTCATGTAATTTATTTTGGAAAATTAAAATGAGGATCCTTCTAATGGATTTTCAATTTTTGGAGACGATTGACCCCTATTTTTATTACAAAAAGATGCTTTATGTTTTTAATGTATGGTCTATCAAAAAGGTGTGTAATTAGGCCATGTTTAATGGAAACAAGACATATATTTCTTATAATGATTTTAAATTGTTCTTAATCAGATGTATTGATTTGTAAAAGTATTTAAAAAAGAGATTTTATTAAAAGTTTCTATAGTTATAAAAATGTATTGGAATCGAAATATTTAATAAAAACTATGGTTGGAATCTTAATAATGAATGTTTTCCATGTAATTTTTATACCCTCATTGTTACCTCATTGGCTATTTTATGTTGTGTGGTGACATATTCCCTTATTAGGAATAATTTTATAAATATTTTATTTTTGAGATGATGTAAAAGATAAATCTTTCTTGGGAGGTTATTGGAAGTTAAATAAGGTTTATTTAAATTGTTTTCATATAATATATTTTATCCTTATATAATTTGATTTTTTCTACTCCCCCAATTATTGAATTATTGGGAAACCAATGTAGTAAAATAGAATAGACTAATTAGTGTTAAAATATTAGATATTATGAAATTTATAGTTCACCTAGAATGTCTTCATTCCATTTGGGGTTACGTCCCCATGAGACTAAGAGGATCAGCCAGGGTTGGGTGGAGTTTAGTTCAAATAGGGTTGGTTGATAAAAATTTGGGTGTCCATATGTGTGTTCCAATATACTTCACGTTATAACCCTTGGATTTACACATAATTCTTGGTTCTCATTGATGATTACTTAGTGTATCCCATTTCATGCCTAGATTGAACCCATAGACCTTTCTTTTTTAATTCAGAACTATTTCATGGTGGATGTTTATATAGTTATTTTGTAATATCTTGGTTCTTATTTATTTTCATTTCTTGTTTTAGTTATTTTTTTGGTTTAATGTTTACTATATAATATGTTAATTATACAAATTTTTTATATAGGAATTTTATATTTTTTACTAAAATGGATAAATCATGTGATTTATTTATTTTAAAACTTCTATATGTGAATAATATACTCTAGAATAATATTTAAAATAAGTATTTTTGAATCATTTTTATAAAATTAATTACAATGAATCGATTGTGAAATATTTCTAGGACTATTTATATTACACTTTTCATACACATTCATGTGTGTGTGTAACTTCTCTCTTTTCATTCTAATTATAAGATTGTAATTTTTATTTATTTGTTTCCTCTTCTTCCATTAATGGACATTGTAATTTTGTGACTTTTTGAGGATCACATAGAGATGTTTTGAGTTGTGAATATGGTTGTGACTTTTTTTTTGAAATTTTATTGTGAGATAGTTCAACTAGGTTTATTTTGTATTTAAATTTTATTTGTATTTTCTTTCTATATATGTTATCTAAACTACATGATTTTTAATTAATATTTAGTCTTTGAGTAAAGTAATCACTTTAATTGAATATGTATCCTTGTATTTTTCATTATTTTTTGAAATGGATAACCTATTTATTAATAAGGCCTATTTGACTATAATAAATTATAACACTTAGGTATGGAGTTCCTTATACTTTTGATACTCAATCATGGAGTCCATCAAACATGTGTTACTTAAGCATAGAATCCCTTTACATTGCATAAATTTATTTTGTGTGTTGAAGTGAATGGTATTGAATTCATTATAACTTATTGTAGTGGTTTGGATGAATATAATTCTTCCATGTTCCCGAATATAATGTTACTAGAGAATTCTTTATAGGATCTATTTCCACCTATGTGATTCTGATTATATTATTATGTTTTCTTGGAGGATAGTACCGACACCCCACATTTCATCTCCAAATTACCAATATGATTCTACTATGATACTCCAAACACCAAGCCCACACACATCAAATATTCTTCAAATACCCTAGTTTGATCCCCAAACCACAACATCCGCATCTTGAACGACATTTCTCATGTGGTCTCCACCTTACCACATAAATTTTTATGCAATAACACTAGTAAGTCCTTCTCTAGATGAATTATTCCAACGGAACTCAATCCCACCCACCAATGCGCTATCATATCTCTCCCACAATGCATTAAAACTCAAGGAATAACAAAAAATGTTCAATTCCCACACCGAAGTCTGAATCTTACTCTTAGTTCAACACTATGGTCAGATCCTCGATCGTCCCATTTATCAATAATTCTCCACTCATGAGAACTAACACATATATGATCCAAATCACCCTCAAGTCACACCACCACTCTTTTATATGTGAATACACCAAATAGAGGTCTCAGAATTCAATCCACACAAGGTTCGTAGAACCTGAAAACCTAATCTCCCATGTTATTTCATCAGGAATTTCCATGAACACCACCACTTATCATGCCACAAGAATATCATCCCTCACGTGGTTCTTACCACTCCATGGAATAAACAATGAATTCATCCAAATTTAAGGCCCTGACCCCCATGATCCCATGACCCTGGTGACCCCGTGACCCCGGCGACCCCACTTCCCCCAGCCCCCCATGACCTCGATGACCCCGCGACCCCGGCGACCCCACTTCCCCTGCCCCCCACAACCCTACGACCCCGAAAAACCTGGCGACCCCAGCCCCCCGCTTCCCATTATGCATTTTATATATTTAAATGGTTCCTTTAAATATATTATATGTATTTTTGGTTATTTTTCATATTGAGGATTCATATATATTGATGGTTGTTATTGGATATGACCTCGATAGGGTTGCATGACCATATCTAAGAATGTGTTGAGTTTTGTAAGCATCATAAGGTTTTCCCTAAACATTATTTATAATAGAATTATTCGATATTAGAGTTTTATATTAATACTATATAGAGAACTTAGGTTGGGGTTATTCCAAATTAACAATGTGATTTATTTGTCACGGTAAAGTAGCTACAACATTGTTAGAAAACTATTTCTCTTTACCAAAGAAACATCCTATATCCCAAACACTAGAGGGTTCATATATAACTCAAGGTATCATATTTATTATATTATGTTTCTGTAATCTTACACTATCATATATATGAATCTCTTTCTCTATTTAGTATTAACTATGTGTTTTAATTTTTTTTATTATTGTTTAGGCACTTTGTGATATACATGGATAAAAGCTTGATCACATTACCGAGGAACACTCCTCTTTATGTTAAGGGTTTGAATGTGTTTTTAGATTTTGTAATTTCTAATCGATCCATTGAAGAGATAATTAGATGTTCATGTCCTAAATGTAAATTTAGAACATGGTTGAAGAGAGATGAAGTTTAGAAACATTTAATACTAAAGAAATTACCTGGTCAATATTTGTTTAGGATTTTTCATGGAGAATCGAACGTTACAGAAAGATTGAGCACTTATGTTAATCCATAGAATGAGGTCCCAAGTTCATCTACAATGGAAAATGAAATGAAAAACCTCATAAATGATTCATTCAGCACTGAAATACACCACTATCTGCATCAAAACATATCAGAACAACCAGAAGAGGGTGCTAAAAATTTCAACGTGACAAGTGATGTTTTAGAGACTGTAACACAATAAGATCAAGATTGTAACATATCAGTTGATCCTCCTCTTGATTCTGTGGAGCCATATGTGAGAGAAAACATCATTGAGGAAAATGTGTTTCATTATTTAATTGACGATAGAAATCAAGATTTGTATAGTGGGTGTTTGAAATATTCAAAATTTTCATTTTTGATGATGTTGTACCATATCAAATGACTATGTGGAATTACAAATAAGGAAATTTCCATGATATTGGAATTGATTCGTGATGCATTTCTTGAAGAAAAAAACCAAGAGTAATTTTATGATATGAAAAAAGTTGTCAACAAGCTTGGTCTGAATTATACAAAAATACATGCGTGTCCCAATGATTGTATGATTTATTGGGGAGAGGATTCAAGTAGAAATAATTTCCAGAAATGTTTTTCTTCTAGAAGACAGTAAATGGGTAATGTTGGAAGTCTAAATGAACATAATTTCATGTAGAAGAAGAAAAGGAACACACCTGCAAAGGTTTTGCATTACTTTCCTTTGAAGCCTCGATTGAAAAGATTATTCATGTCATCAAAAACAGCTAAACACATGAAGTGGAATTCTGTAGATAATAACAATGATCGGTTAATGAGAAATATATGAGATTCCCAATCATGGAATACATTTGATTAATTACATATAGATTTCTCAAATGATCCTAGGAATGATTTAATGGGATTAGATGCCGATGGAATCAACCCATTTGGGACTTTGGTTACTAGTTATAGCATTTGGCCAGTTGTTTTTATCCCTTATTATCTTCCTCAATGGATGTTTATGAAACAACCATCTTTTATCATTTCAATTATTATTCCTAGAAAAAAAATGCATGGAAATGATATTGATGTATACATGCAACCTTTGATTGACGAATTGTAGGAGTTGTGGATCAATGGTGTTGATACATTCGATGATTCTTCTAAAATAATGTTCAAAATGCACACAACTTTAATGTGGAACATTAGTGACTTCCCAGGGCTAGAAAATTTATCTTGTTGGAACAATTACACGGGTTTGGGTGGTCCCATTTGTTACTCTTATTTTGAGCCCAAATGGATACATCACAGTAGAAAATGGAGCATCTTATGCCATCGAAGATTTATGAATGCATCTCATAGATTTCAGCTGAATAGATCAAAATTTAATGGTTCCATTGATCATAGAACACCTCCAAAGTTGTTAACTGGTTTTGAAAAATTGACACAACTTGAAAATGTTGAAACATAATTTGGGAAGGTTCATCATTTGAATGATAGAAGAAAATAGGCCCGAAGTGCATTGTCAAGTGAAATCAGAACACAACATTGGAAGAAAAAAAAGATATTCTTCAAACATCCTTTTTGGGAATTTAATTTGTTGTGGAAAATTCATGATGTGATGCATATTGAGAAGTATTTATATGATAATTTTATTTTAACATTACTTAATGAGCATGGAAAGTCTAAGGATCATCTCAATTCTCACAAATACTTACAAGTAATGAACATAAAACGTGATCTCTTCCAAGATGAGAATGAAAAGTATGCTCCGACCATTTTTACAATGAAAAATAAGGATAAAGATACATTACTTCGAATTTTAAAGAATTTGAAGGTATCTGATGGGTATTCGAGTAACATCTCAAGGTGTGATGACTTGAAGAATTGTAATTTACATGGATTGAAATGTCACGATTCACATATTTTGTTACAACACTTACTACCATTGACATTTCATACATTATTACCTGAAAAATTTAATGCTGTTGTACTCCAATTATACACATTTTTTCGAAAATTATGTGAGAAATCTCTATATCCATTTCAGCTAGAAAACCTCTAGGAGAGGATTGTATTGACCCTTTGTGCAATGGAGATGATCTTTTCTCCATCGTTTTTTATTATCATGATGTATTTAACTGTGCATTTGGTTAAGGAAGCTAAATTTGGAGGCCATGTTCAGTATCTATGGAAGTATCCAATTGAGAGGTATTTTATTTATATGTTTTTAAGTTAGGTTAAAAAAATTGGCATTTAAATAAATGCATAATATTATTATTTTATATCACAGATATCTTGGGCATTTGAAAGCATACATGAGAAATAAAGCTCAACCAAAAGGCTATATTGCTGAAGGCTATTTGGCTGAGGAGTGTATTTCCTTTTGTTCAAGATATTTGGATGATATTGAGACAACATTTAATCGAGTTGGACATGTTGAATACACATCAACTCAATCTCAAATGCATCAGAAATCAAAAATATTTCCTGCTATTGGATGATCAGTTGGGAGGACCTCAAATGTGATGCTGACAGAATTGGAATTATTATAGGCACATAGATATGTGCTGATGAATAGTAAACTTGAAAATCCACTTATTGAGGAGTTGAGGATACAAAAAAAGAGACGGATTAGAAGCCGAACATGAAATGATAAATATATAATGAACGCTGTGAATAAAGAGCTTGTAGAATGGTTTTCATGATGTGAAAGTTCATAAATATTGCAATAAATACGAATATTAGTTTGACACATACATTTTTTAAATGTATTAAATTATATACCTTTTTTAAGATCATGAATACCGATACTTGAGTAGACTTGTCATAAGATTTGAAGTTTCTTGTTAAAGGTCCTATAAAACAAGTTAGAATGTTCGACGCTTATAATGTGAATGGCTTTAGATTTCGTACAGTTGATCGAGAAGTGGGTTTGAAAACACAAAATAATGGTATCTTTACATTTTATGAGGTGGGATACTATAGAAATATGAATGATATTATTGAATTAAACTACCACGGACATTTTTGTTGTTGTTTTATTCAAATGAAAATGGGTCGATATTATCAGAGGTGTTAAAAGAGATTCCTTGCGATTTACTTCTGTGAACTTATCTCGCTTGATGGATGTTGGTGATCATGAACTTCATGATCCATATATCATAGAATCACAAGAAAAAATGGTATATTATGTGAATGATGTTGTGGATGAAGGGTGGAGTGTAGTTTCTCACATAATACAAATAGATTTGTATGATATGGGTGATGATATTGAAGATTTGTCCTCTAAAATTGAATTTAATCAACAACAAGATGTAGAATTATTTGTCCATAATGATATTGAAAATATTAGTCTAGAAAGGCTGAATGAAGTTGATGAAGAAATGGAGTAAAAAACTGATATGATTGAAGGGGAAAATGATTGTATGTACAATTATTTATTCATTCAGTAACCACTTGTTTCATTTATACACTCATTCATTATCATTGTTATATATATTTTTTCTGTTAGTACCGCACATCTATTATCATTTTTAATTGTTTTATGAATAATTTTTTTGAAATATATATTCTGAACTTAATTTTATTTGATTAAATGAAAGGTTTTCCAAGGAGGAAGCGGTACACTATTTCATCTAGTTCTGTGACAGATGACGATCCATCTGGCTCCCTCCCCATGGCATCTGAGGCACTAGCTGCCTACACCCCTACACCACCCCTCCTGCACCATCTCTCAAACCATCTTTGGATGTCCCATTAGAGTCTGAGTCATCGAATCCCCCTTCAAGAGCCTTAGTAGTGGGGCATCGACATTCCCCTTCCAGTTCATCATGGACATACTTGAGTGTCACTGTCATAGGTACAAATTTTAATTAAATAAATTTATTGCATTTTATTTATAATAATTATTTTCTCATTGAATATGACAAAATGAAATCGTGGAGAAAAACATAAAAAGTTCATGTGTTCGGAATATGAATGGCTAGAAGATAGTCATGCCATTTGATTCGTATAGGGTCCCTACAAATGATGCCGTAGGGTTACTTGGCCAGATTCTAGTCTGATTAGCAACAGAGCCCATGTACCTTCCTATTTCTTATGATGATTGGAGACATATTCCTACAATCTGAAAAAATGATGTTTTTGATTCCCCAATAAAGGTAATTTTATTACATTATTGTTTAATTGAATTTCATGTAACTAATATGTTGAAAATGAATTTCTGTATATAGATGTTCTTCCACTTTACAGTTGCTAATGTGATAGCACGGAAGTGGATGTTGAAAAATCTTGGTAAGAAATTGAAGATTTAAAATTGATATTGTGGTGTGATGTAAATGATACTTCATTGACCGTGCAACAAATGTATGAGAAGCTACCCAGTGGGGTACCGAAAGAACAGTGGAATGTTTTTGTAACACCTCGAGATTTTATGAAAAATATTATTTTTAATTTTATTGATGTCTTATGTTGTACGCTACACCAAAAAGAGATTGCACTACACACATCCCTGACTTGACATGCATTACACACAATCACAACCTTCCACGATAGCTTGTGTTGTACGCAATATCGAGTTTCACTAAACAATGATATGTTATTAAAATATTATATAAATTAGCCGTTATGAATAGTAATACCAACTTTTTGAAATTTTATAATTTTTTTCTTTAAAAATTGACTTCATTTTTGGATTCGTTATATCGAATTTCGCCTAGGGTGAATCTTTGGCATTTTTCTGAAAACTTTCAATTTTTGATGAATAGTAAAAACACTGGGTTACTATTTAGAAACCGACTTTTTATTTAAATAATAATTTATTTTATTTTAATTTATTTTAGGTAAAAATTGATACATAATACCTATATAAGTTCAATTTAATTAATTGGAGTAATTTTATAATAATTTTAGAAATATAAAAATTTTATTGAACTTTTCACCATCTTTTACCCACCTCCTAGGAGAATTTGGAAATTCATATAAAAATTAATTTTACCCCTTATGTGAGTGGAATTTAGAAAATCTGAGAGACACAGTTAATATCAAGGACTAAAATGTGGTTCAATGAAATGAAAATAATTTTGATGAATAGTAACCTTTTACTTTTATTTACCACAGTTAAAAGTAAATAGGGTAATTAAGGGTAAAAATGATTTTATTATTACCCTAACACATGTCCTAATTCTATAAGATAAATGTAATTTGACCAAAAAAAACCTTTGTAATAAAATATGACCATTTAGGTCCACTTGGATTAGATAAGGACATTTATTATTAATTTATTTAACGAAGGGTTAAAATAGTTGAAATCAATGTTTAATAACTAAATCATTTTTAATATAAGGATTTACATAAGATAAATTCGACTATAAATATTCATTAGAAAGATAAAAATATTTCCTACCTAATGGTATTTTATTTAAAATTTTTATAAATTAAATAATATAAGTTATTTATGACACAATGGTGATGCAGTAATTACCTATATAATGAAATATTAAAACAATTGATGTTATAAATACCCAAATAAATGTAATTTGAGACTTTTTATGAATTCCACTAATTTTCTAGGTTAATATGACCTTTTATTATTGAATTAGTAATTTTTTTTGAACTAATCATTCTGTTATGATTTTCAAAAAAAAAACCATTAACAAATAGTGTCAAAATTGACATAAAATAGATTTTAAAAAAAATATTATATTATTAATTGTTATTATATTCTTAAAAATATAAGGTTCATCCAAGATACTTATATCATGATAGGTGTATCATTAATTAACCCCTTTGGGGTCGTTTAGATGTATATGGTATGTTTATTAACAATATAATATAAAAATACAAACTGACATGGTAAATGTCAAACTAAATAACTAAAAGTTAAAACTAAAAATAAGGTTAATATAATGACCCAAACCTATCTAAAATCTATTGGTTGAGAGTATTTTGACCCATACCCACCTTATATTTGAAATAAATCAATTTGGAGCTATATAAAACCGAATATGAATTTATTATAAAATAATATTTTATGTTTTTCCAAAGGTGCTCCTCTCCTCCCTTATAAAAAGGGAACCCCTTCCCTCTTCTCTTCACACCCTTTTTAGCCTTTATGCTCGGCAAAACCCTGATTATTTCTATTATCCACTTCCCTAGAAACATATTTTAGGTTTTGGTATTCTCAAAAGACAAACTCTACTTCCTTAAGAGGAAGCTTAAAGGAGGTGCGTCGAAGAAGAGGTAATCTCTTCTTCCGATTCTCTCAAGTTTCTTTCTTCTTCTACTTCTTCTTCTTTATTTGTATCATTATAAAGTAATAAAATCAGTATTAATTATATACTTATTTGATATTATAAATATGAAACAACCTTATTTCACCTTCTATCCATCCTACAAAAAACAAAATCACGGCGCGTGCGTACATATGGAATACCGTCTCCACACCGTGGTGTAATCTGTTTTCGACCACCACCTTACTTGGATGGGTATAATGGTGTAAATAAATAACTATATATGATTATTTTAAAGTTATATTGATTCTTAAATATTATACATCCACTTCAATACAATTTCACGATCATGGGAATGATATCATCGCTCGTGCGTACGTACGGACTACCATCTCCACGATGCGATGAGATTCATTCTCCATGTTAACCATTCATGAATGATTATAAAGTATATATAATGAATAATAATGAAATATCTGACATAATAATGATACTGGATTTATTTATATATATATTTATTTCATCTACTTAATTCCATTCAATTCAATAAGGAAACTAAAACAGCATTCATGCGTACGTACGACCTACCCTCTCCATGAACGGTGTATTTCATTCCATTTATTGATATATCATATATATATGTATATTCTGAATATATATTATATATAAATCATGTATTCAATTCTGGAATTATGTAAATAATAATATAAGTAATAATATCAATAACAACAAGTCGAAACACGTACGATAAATGATACAATTTTACCCAAAATGCTTTCCTTAACATGGAATTTACAAAAGAACCGGTAATATAAAGTCATAAGTGAACCATATATGATATCATAACAATGAATATGATTCTATAATAAGTCAATGACATTATTTAAATCATTATACAGGAGGTTCGGATACATACAAAGCATATCAGATGTAAGGTAAGGGATAAGTTTTCCAATCTCGTTATTATCCGAGATTGTTTATTTGTAAGTATTTACTGGGGTTATATTTTTCATTCATGTATCTATTTTATAAAAAGGGATTCATGATTGTGTGAAGTAATTTTTACCCATTTTTGACTTTTACCACGTGTTATGGAAGGAATCTTTCTTTTTTTACCACACAAGGATGTTTTTGACTTTTCCGACAAAAGTACGAGAAGAATGTTTTTTTAACATTTATGACATGAACGTATTTTTACAGTTTTATAAAGCCTTATTTTCATGAAGCTTAATATACAATATTTCATGACTGTTTCCAATAAAATATTTTTATTTTAAAATTTCATGTGATTTTGTGAAAGAAAAATGATTTTAAGAAGAAAGGATATTTTCCTCAAGAATTATTTTCATGTGTTTTATCAAAACCATTTTCCATATAAGATGACATTATTTCATATGTGTATGTTTCAAGTATACTGTCTCTATGATTTACATGGTTTCACTTTTCTTATGATTAAATGATATCCATTTCTTTTATATGGATTATGTGATGATGGGGTGATGTTTATAAAACTAATTTTATTCTTTGGGTTATTATGAATGATGTATGTTTATTTTATGGCATAAGAAAGAATGATTTCATTATGAGATGGGTGAGACCTATATCTCCCTCCAATGAATTGGGTAAAGATTTATATCTCATGACATAGACATGGATGGAATGTTAAGTTAATCCGGTTTAGTAATAGAGGACTGGAACGAGGAGTGAACTCGATTCAGAAAGGGACTTTGTCCACTAAGATGGTCTTGGATGTAATGACCTGGCTACTATGGAAATCATATCATGTGATTAATGGTTTCCACAATCACATGTTTTATTCCCATACTATTTTATCATGATTAATGTTTCTTTATGATCTATGCCTTACGTACTGCCATGTTTTATGTCATTGCCCAATATTTTGATGTTTAAACATTATGTTCATGTTTTTAAGCTCAAATGTATATGATTTGTTTTATTTTATCCGTTCTTACCCTTACTGAGCATTTGAGCTCACCCTTTATATGTTTTCTTTTCCCCAGGATTTAAAGAAAGGTTTTAGGTAAGAAAACCAAAAGGGGAAGATCTTTATGGGAGATGTTGGAGATCGTTCACCATAATTAGAAGATTAAATTCCGAGTTTCCAAAGACACTAAACTATTATGGTCCTTGTGTGTCTATTTTGGTTATGTATTAAGTATTCCACAAAAGTAATTTAATGTCCATGTACGTCAAGATTTGAGTCTCTACAGTTTTTGTTGTCAGACATCGTGATGAGAAGTAGATGGTATTAAAATATATATTATTATATTATCCTTATTTTACATTAATACATATATATGAAGAGGAGATGACATTTAATACATTAATATTAAATTTCATTTTATTTATTTCAGGATCTCTCAAGACAAAATGCATTAAACCCGGCAAAGCAAGTCATCCCTCACACTGCAGGCTTAAAAAGATTTTCTAGAATCCGAACGACATTGGAAGTCTTTTAATTAGTTTAAATATTTTTAAGACAATATTATCTTTTTAATATACTGAATTGTTTATTTATCTTCTCTTAATGAAATCACCGAGTTTAGGGCATGAAGCATCTCGAACTGAACTATGGTTGGATGTTCACAAAAAATCAGATGGAAGTTTTGTTAATGAGCCTGCTAAAGTAGTTGGGGTATGAAGTCAATTTTTTATTATATTAACTTATTATCCATTTTTAATGTGTTAATATATATTGATATTTTATTTATAGGTAAAAATTAAAGAACTATTGGATGCCAATTTTGCGCAGTCCTACTCAATCTCCCAGGATGACCCAGTTGTTAAAGTCCTTGGGAAGGAGCATCCCGGTAGAGTGTGCGGGATGGGTTTCAGACCCGTACCATCTTAGGTCTTTAGTATGACACTAGGGTTTCCAGCTGCATCTACTCATGGTTATAGTCAGTCCATACCCAAAGATTCTCAATGGGAGATTTCTTCTCTCCGAACCACTGTTCAAGACCAGGGGGTTCAGATAGCCGCTTTGCAGAAAGCAATGACTGATATACATAAGCAGATGAGCAGATATGCCCCCAGTGGTAGTGCATTGACTAAAAGTATGAAGGTGAATCATAAAAAATAAAAATCATTTAGTTTTAAAACTTTCATTGGTTTTATGTTTTAATATAAATATACAATAATATTTAAGTTTCAATATAATGTTCTTATCGGTGAAAAAAGTAAGTAGAGATAGAGTTGGAGAGGGTGATGATGCATCATCGAACCATGAGTAGTTGTATTGTAGATGTGTTGAACAAATATGGGAACAGTTGGTTTGTATATTCAACATGTGTGGCACATAGTTTCCACTAATAATTTTCATGTCCAAACATTTCCTTGATCTCTCATGTTTCCTTTTATGCATTTTATCGATTTCTGATGTTTCCTTTTATGTCTTGATTTCTCGAGTGTGGTATAAATCATTCCATTTAGGCCTGTGTTTGAATTGGTAGTCGAGATTTTGGATGACTAGGAGTTAAACCCATTTTTGATGTGTTGAAAAAATTTCTTCATTTCACAGCGATCCCGGGGATAATTTTGTGGACACTTTGGTGAGGCGGAATGTGTAGATAGTGAATCTTCATGCGTTGTTAATGGTTATCATATTTTGGTCATGATTATAAAATGTGTCCATAACTTATATAAAACCTAGGCTCATCTTAATGGGAGATTGTATTAAACCGTATAAAACCAGGATTCATTGTACGATGTGTATTGGATGATCTAAAAGTCTTACACTATATTAAATTTTTATTCCTCTTACAATAATTATGATATGTTAAAAAAAATTACCTCATATAAAACATGGAAACATCACATTATGTGAGATGTAAAAAATTATTTTAGTCAATACATGACATTAAATTTTTCATCATGTTCTTGGTTGTATGATCATACAATTTGTGCAATCATATTCCAGATTTAGTCATGGGATGAAGGGCCTATATTATCATATAACCTGAGGTTTTATTCAGCACAACATTCTAGAACTATGGGTGGATTTATTCCCATTTCCATGGGACATGTATTGATTCATATATCTTCTATCATTGAGCCTAGATGACAATTCACCCTATAATAATCCATTATATAAGTTGTCATTTCCCCAAAACACTCACATGAGCCTCTTTTTTAGAACTAATCTCCTTTCATTTATGTTGACACATCAGTGGGCCAAGATTCCCTCATTTCCTGATATGAGGAAGTAAATAATGGGTATATAGATGCAAAAGACATTTTAAAATCCTAATAAGATGAATTTAGACTATATAATTACCCCATGTAAAATATATATCTATTAATGATAGATAATTTAACCCCATAAAAAATTGATATGTCTCTTAAAGAGAGATAATTTCACCTCTTATAAATTCTCGATGCCATATATTATAGTATGTAATTATTCAATATCATCATCGAAGAAGGTAAAAACTTCTGGCTTTGGAATCCTATGATACCGTGAATCATAAAGACTTGTGGATTGATTCCAATAATCATGATATAAGTAGTTACATATAAATATTTAATCGAGGGCACAAACCTATCACCGACTCATTATAGGTTTCTCCATTTCCTATCTACTTTGGTCAAAGCTTGGAGACCTTTAACTCAATCCTACTCTTATATTTGGAGCTCTAGGAATTTAAACTACTTGTTGTCATAGTCCATGTTGTATGATTTTAAACATCAAAGCCCAATGTCCTCAACAAAAAATGTTAGTTAACAACCATACCTTATTAAATGAAATATGGATGACTCATCTGATAAGTGTGGGATGATTATAAAAATAATTACCACATATAAACATGAGATTCCTCATATGATAAGTATGAAATGAACCACAGATTACCCATATAAAACATGTATTTCTCTGAATATGTGATGATATGATATCCTTGCCAGAGATGAAATCACTCCACCGACAATAGTTTCTTACCATGTCACACATAAAAATTATGTTTTTCTTCATGCCAATTATGAGGAGACACATATTGATTTATGTATATTTCATCTCAGTCCCACCCTACCAACAACTCATCATGGGGATGTTTTCCTCTGGGCCATGCTTGAATCTTGTCAACCCACATGTTTAAATATAACATTTGATCACATGAGAAAATATCTCCCATGGAACCTAACATTCTATATGGTACAACCCCACATACACTTGTGCGGTTCACACATTCTACCATTTCGATAATACTCGCCCTACCAATCTAAAAAGGATCTCTAATGAAATGATTCATGGACATAGTGTCTTACATACCATCTCAGGCTCATTCAATGAAGTACATTTACAGAAAAAAATCAGATCTCATGCTTTGATCTCCATAAATAGTAGATCATGAAATTTTTCATCCAATCCTCAACCATCTCAGGTATCCTATGTTTCAAACATAGTAAATAATAATTAAATTTCTAATGATTACTCCCATTTCACTTCCCTGTTCTCAAAAGTTGTAATTGTCATCGTGATATTTTCAGGTCACTTCTTCCCCTCATTGGGTTCACCCCTATAATCAATTATAACTATATAAATATCCTTTATTCATGAATCAATCATGGATTATCAGGGCTTAGGGGTTGGGAGGATGTCTACCTCAAGCATGGTTGAGTTGCATGATCACCACATGGTCCTAATTCTATAACCTTAAATGAGTATTCCATGTCCCTGAATCACTAATCTAAACTAATTTTAAATCAACCTTAGAATGTGTTGTGTGGTGTTTTACCCATTCTATATCAATTCAAGTCATGTTTTTTAATCCACCTCACTACAAATATCCATTTATGATGTTTCACTATATTTTACAAGCATCATGACTATAAATGTTTTACTGGTTTTCTCCATTATTTTTTAAATTTTTTGTGTATTAATCTGTTAGACTATTGGTATTTATAGTTTGATTTGTTTTTAAAGGTAGTGGTGCAGTGGAAGCAGAAAATTTAATTTTTTATTAGTCAGATTTTCATGGTGGTTTTAACCGCCATGAATAGTATACAGGTTAGACAATAGCGGTGGTTAAAACCGCCGCTAAACGTAAGTATTTTTTACGTTTAGCGACAGTTTTAACCGCCGCTATAGAGTCACATCACCCGCGTGCATTCCACGATAGTTCTCGTGACTTTAGCGACGGTTTTACAGCCACTGAATTTTATTTTATTTGTGGTGGTTATAACTGCTGCTCATAAAATAAACTCCAACACTTGTAAAAACCACCGCTAAAATCACCAAAACTGCAATGAAATGAGGCAGCTATGATGCTTCCCTTAAACTGCCATTAAATGGAAATAACTGCCGCTAATAGATTACCGATGCCCAATTTAGAGGTGTTTTCTTTAAACCACCTAGAAACCATGTAGGGGTGGTTTAAATCACCGCTATAATCAAAAAAAATTCCGCTAAATGGCGGTTTTCCTATCGTGATAAGATCAATGATTTCGTTACCTATTTCATTGAAATAGTGATGGATAGAAGTCAGGTCAATAATAATGTAACATCTACGTATATTTAATATAATACTGTTATATAATAATGGTATCATAACATTTGAAGAATGTGGAAAAAGAAACAAAATAGTAACTCTCATTTAAGAAAGTAATCTCTTTTTCGAACTACAACATTAGTTTTGTACCAAAATCCTTCCTATGATGGATTTATGAACAAACCAAGCAAACTAAAATGTATTAAGAGGAGTAAGGAACTATTTTTTAGGTACTTTCAAAACCCAATGATGTTATAAGTTTGAATAAGTAATCGATGTGAGTTTCCTTTTATAGGTCATGAATAGGACTGAATTGGATTTTTTTGATGATAAACAATTAAAACTAGTTTTTTATCATACAAAAGACTCAAAAATGGGTCCTAATAAACCCTTTGTGGTGATAATCCTAAAAACTTTTGTTGAATGCTTTTTTGGGTTATTTTAATTTTTATTATTTTAATTTAACCCCTCTAAAATCAGCTTTTTACCTTTACAATGTTAACTAATTTTAAATGCTTTTAATTTTTATAATGGTCAAAAATTAAGTTAAACATATAATATAATTAAAATAATTCATATTTAAAATATTTATTTTATTTTTCTAAATTCAATACACTTCATCAGTATAATAAATTTATATTTATAACTGTAGATGTGATGAAATTGTTGGTTTCGAAAGAGAAAATCCTCAAAAGTATTGAATTTTTTATAGTCAATATTCGTTATGAATTTTTTTTTAAATGAAATAAATTAGTTCCCAGATAGAATATTACAATAAATTTTATTAAAAAATTTATTTTATAACATAAAAATGTAAATTAATTTAACAAAAATTCATTTTTCAATAAAAATCAATATTTTATAATAGTTATTGAAATTTGAAAGATTTCCAAACAATAAAAAATATTAACCCTAAGATAAATGTGGTATAATAATTTCAAAAATTTATTTAATTGTAAAAAAATTATAAATGGGGTAAAATAATTTAAATTATATTCCCAAAGCATGGCTAAACAGTATTTTACAAATATAAAACATTTCAAAAAAAAATTAATTTTTCTGTCAAATAATTCATATTTATTTATAATCAAAATATTACCAATGAATTTGTTTATTTCCTTTCAAACAATATAATTTTAATAATACAGTTAGTAATATTCATACCCAAAAAATTAACGGCCATGTTATAATGGTATACTATATTACACTTCATTTAAACATGGGATTGTGTGTTCCACAAGAAGTTGAATAGATATAAGTTATATAAAAAGAAATATATCATAACATATCAGGGAGATATATTCTCATCTAATATAAAAGTTTCATGTCAAATATTATTTCAAACCCAATTTTCTTCTTTTAAAATAATTGGGTGTCACATTCTCCCCAAATATTATGAATTACATTCTCACAATTTATACATGATCTTGATAATTAATGGTTTGGAATTTAGAAATAAAATTTTGAAAAACCCAATACATAATAGGATTGATAAAAATTCCTATAGATAACATTGAATTATAATTAAATATTTAATCTCTTATAAAACATAAAATGGTTTTGATATAGGAGAACATATATGGGAATTCAATATATTGGCATATAAGAAAAGTGTAAGTAATTTTAAAGAGTTAAAGAGATCATTGATTATAATAATGTGAATGATAAATTTAAAGACAAGGAACTCAAACCCATTAATATATGATGATTTATAATACCATACGATTCAAAATATAAGAATGTAATATGATAAATCTTTATAGGACATATTCCTAATGTTGAGTAATTATTTTACTATCAATGGATATATAAAATATACTAAATCTATATCTATATATTTAAATAACATAATTCAATCCTTTGGTTATGCTTTGATCAATTTCCAATTCATATTTTACTCTTTGAAAAAATTTTCCAAAATTAAATTTTAATGATTGAACCACTAAAATTTAATATTAAGGGATCATAAAATCAATAAATGGGTGATAATACATTCCAAAATTTTATAAATACTTTCTAAAAATGATATGGTTATCACATGTTATTAATCTATAAATATCAACTGTAACACCACTAATCCATCGTTAATAATTTTTTAAAAAGCCATTTATATAAAAATAATTATTGAAATTAACATCATGTATTATAGTGGTTGGAATTAAACCATTATTGTCCTTTGGTTGTTGGTTCAATCCATGTTCCCCTAAAAGATGTGATGTGTTGTCACCTGAAATGTTTTTTTTGTCTTTTAGATAATACTATATTAATATAATTCATATAATATTCCCTCATTATGATGACCCATAATTAATAAATCATCAAAGAAAACAGAAAACATAAAATCATCAGATAAAATTAATATTATGCCAAAATAATTATAATGAATTTTTCCTCAAATAACAATATCATATACTAAACCAATATGGTTTGTTTCCATAAAAGATTTATAGAAAGTTAATTTTCATTTTATGTTAAGGTAAAAAAATCAATATGGGATTTTATGAATTTGAAATTTTGATGAATATTAAACACAAAAACTTTATGGTATGAATAACTCTTATGTTGGTGAATACATACATGCTTAAAATATTGTACAAATTCTAATGATGTTTATTGATTTTTATAACCGAAATATTATTTCTAAAAAAACGTCAATAATTTAAATATTAAATATAAATAAATAAATACATCATATATTTACTTTTAACATAGGTCCTTACTAAATCCATAGTTTAACCTTTAGAAGATGGAATTGACACAAATATTTCTTAGGATCACCTTATTTATAAAAAATAACTTGAAATGAATCACAATGATGAAATTTATTTCCTTCCCTAATACTCATCACTTTTATTTGATAATTCACTTCTATATTACATTATATTTCATACATAAAACATTTCCCTATTAAATTGAGTTGCATTAATTGGTTCATCATTACACATGTTTTATAAGAAAAAAAATCAACATTTCATTCATCTATGGTCTCCACAACATGATCTCTTACTGAACTCCATTATTATCTTTTTTTTGTTAGTCAAAGTGTTTGTTAAAGTATATGTTGTTAATCATACATTGGGATAATTAATTTGTAATGATAAAGATATATTTAAATCCATTAATAATCACATTGGGTTTCTCATATCCACATAAGTTTCTTTGGTTTTCACTATTAATATTATTCTTTTGGTTCATGGCTATTGAATAAAACCAAGAAGCATAGTGTGAGGAATAATAATCATAGTGGAAAAATAATATAATAATTTATAGGATATATAAATCAAGAATACTTTTTATTATCTTAAGAGACATTTTCTTTAACCAAGGTTATTCATTGTTATCATTTATCCTAATCGTTCATAATGGAGTCTAAGGAAAAATTGAATTATCCAAATCATGGCATCCAAAAGTGCCAAACAAGGTTGGAAGTAATGTCTGTTTTCATTTACTAGATAACACTCGAGTCCATCCCAAAATACATTTTTAGTGTTATTACCACTAGGTACATGTATTCTTGAACCACATAAAATTATATTATCTTGAATGGGATGTATTTCATGGGAAAAACACAATTATCACTACCATATAAAAATGTTAGGTTTTCATTCTATACTTATCCTCAATGTATATCATAGTTTTAGGTTCCCTAAAATTTTTATTCCAAAAACTAGTTCTCAATTTTTTTACTAAAATTCCTTCGATTCCAACTATAAATACACCAACTCATCTAATATAGATCTGGTTTCTACTATATTACATTTTTATAAGATGAAACAAATCACATATTGAAGGACATATATTTTATAGCCCATGGTAAACTAGATAAAAACATGAGTTCTATATTACATTGGAATAAAATAATCACAAAATAAATAATTTTATAATAACAATATTTTTTATAGAATAACCTTTCATATAATTCACAATACACTTCCTAGATTCATGGGAAAAGAATTTGAATAATAGTGAGTTAAAACACTCATAAAATGTTACATAACACAGAAGATAAAATTATTAAATAATGAATAATCATAATGTAATAATAAATATGTTAAGATAAATAAATAAATAAAAATTCAATTTTAATTATTTTATTTTCATTAATAGATAAGAAATAATCAATATTAGATGCTAAATATCTAAAAACAAATGAAATTTAATCGATAAATGGATTATTAAAATGCATCCATTGATAATATAATTTTGTAAAAATTAATAGATAATTATAAATTAATTTTTACTAACGGAAAGGGTTAATTATTGGATTTCATGATCTCATAATTCTTGGAAACTCTACTGTCAAGATCATTCCAAATATACTTTAAAACTTAATGGTTGGTATAAACAAAAAATCCATTTAACTATTATTATCAAACTAATTCATCTCATTTGACTACCAATGAATCATGGGGATACAAATAACTAAGAACCACCTTTATATAAATGTCCAAAAAAAATTTCAAAAATTTATTTATCATTTTAATTCAGGAGAAATATTCCTTATCAACTAATGTTTTTGATCAAATTAGAAATATATTATAAAAATATTTTCCCATTAAAACATTTAACATTCAAATTAAAAATCCCAATGAAGATATTTTATATGGTTTATGTCATAAGTATATCCATGATAATTATTATGAATGTTTATAGTAAATGTAATGTCCAACCATTACATCAACTTGAATATTTCAAGGGAAATTTAACGACAAAAAAGGTTAAAGAAGAATTAAATTATCAATACATTCCCTATTCAAAATAATCATAAATAATCTAGAAAAAATATAAGGATGGTATTAATACAACATATCCCCTACATATCATCTAGAAAATAATGGTTTTTTGTTGTTTATGTATAATAATAGAAAAAAAAATTCAATAAATTCATTTTTCAAGAAAACAATTTCACATTGAAAATGTAATTAAAAGAAAAATTTTAAAAAGGTATATTGAAAATAATTTTCATCAAAAATAATAGTTTAATCATATAAAGGAATATATAAATAAATGAGTGGTCATCGGTGTGGGATATTCAATAGATTTCATATATGTTAAAATAATGATTATTTTGTCATTTTTGGTAAAATCATTATATACCTTATTTTAAAAAATAAATGAATATTACATTCAGAACATTTTTTTAATACCAAAATACGGGGTAATATTTATATTAAATTATTTATAGAATGTTAAAAACATTTTTAATTTTTTTCTTCTAGAATACTGTTTAAAAAATCTATTTTTTCACTAAAGAGATAAATAAAGATGGATATTCTTCAAAACATATCCCCATTATTTTTATATACTAAAGTGTTCAAAATTGTTTTATTACATGAAAATTTCATGAATAAAAAGAGTATAATAAAATAAAATTGTTTCTCTATACAATGGTTAAATAATTTTCATCAATGGATATTCAAGCATAAAAATCATGATTAAAATGATATTGTGATATAAACCCATATAATGGTCATAAAATTAATGTTATAGTTAACCACTAATGTTTTTATAATTGTTAAATGTAAATAAACATAAAATGACTAAAAATACAGCATAAAACACCAAATGATCATTAACAAAATATTAGAAAATCGAAGAAATTAAAAAAGTAATACAACCCAATGAAATGAAATTGAGTTATGAAATTATTTACAAGATTCCGATATTAAATAAAAAATTGGTATTATATACACAAAATAAAATAAATTAAGTGAAAAACATTACAATATGCCACATTGAAATGAAATTTAGATGAAATATCTTACATTAGGATTCCTTTTGGTAAAATAGGATTTAACCTCCTATATAATGGTTTTAATAAATATATTAATTTACACCAGAACCATAATAACATTTAATATATCATATATGATCCCCATATAATATTTTCGAACTCATTTTTTAATAGTATATTTTATTTTCTTTGTTGATCATGTTAATTTCATTGTTTTATGATGAATGTTTCATCATGAATGTAATATTTATTTCACATATTATATTGTTACATACTCTAAATAATGGTATTAAAATAATAAATATCACATTGACTCATTATATACATTTTAAAAATCATTCATCGTGGATAGACATTGAAAATAAATTGCATAGCTTTATAGAGAAGACAAGCCTTATGTAAGCATGAAGGATGATATAATACAATTTACAAGTGAAATTTTAATAAATTGGTCTATAAGTTTATTTTTATAGAATAAAATTCATGTCATTCATATAAAAAATATTAAGTAAATTTATATCTTTTAATTTACATTTAAACCAATAGTGAAAAATGAATCACATCACTTCATGTGGTGGTAGTTTGTCATACACATGAGTGATGCAATCATATTTTAATCAACCAAGAATTTAAGAAGTTTAATGGGATGATAAAATTAATTTTTTTAAATAATATCACGATTTAATCTAAATTTTTTAAATACATCATTATTTCAATACATGAATGTTGGTTATAGAAAATTAATTACATCAATTTATGAGGGGGTAGTCTATTATACACACGATCATCATTTTCCATCCACAATTTTTGAAGAAAAGATATATTTAGATCATAAAATTAACATAATAACATAAAATTATATGTATGATAATGAGGTTATTGTATAATTATGTTTTAATAATATTTTATGAATGTGGAAGAAAATACAAAACAAAAAAGTTTGTTTATGAATGTTTCCAGTTCTTCGGAAATCTTCTTTTGGTTTTCACCAAAATTATTCCTAGAAAGGATTTATAATAAAACCGAGTGATCTATGATGTATTTAGTAAAGTATATAATTTGTTTTAAATGGTCTTTTCAAAAACTAATTTCCATATTTTTGTGAATAATTTAAGGGATAGAGCACCATTTTATAAGTGAGAGAGAGGATATGCATGGAATTTATTGAAAGGAAAAAATTACACACATTATTTTATCATAAACAATTTCATAAATGTATTATTATACACCCTAATAGGTGATAATGTCGAAATATATCCATAAAATTTGGTATGTACAAGTTGGTAGATCATTTTTACAGTTATTGTTATTATTTAACCCCACAATAAATCAGTTTTTACCTTAGCCATGATAATTAATTTCTACTATATATACTATTTATAATATCCAAAAGGTATTTTAAAATTTTTATATGATTCAAATTATTATAATTACAAATATTTAATCTATTTTTAAAAATTTAATTCAAAAAATTGGATGATTCCATTTTAAAATTATACGCACATACACGATAAAATAGAAAATTACCTAATAATAATTTCTAATACAATTTGAAAAAGTTAATATCAAAATTAGATATGAAATTGATTAATAAATACTTATATAAATTTTTTTAATATAATTTAACTTATTTATCTTGATATTTTATTTTTCAAATTACCTAACCTTTTAAATCATTTAAAAAAATCGGTTTTAATAATAAGTAGTATTTTCAATTTTTTTAAAAATAAAACTATTCATAAAAATCCAATAAATTAACCCATATGTAATTTTTAAATTATTTTTTAAAAACATATTTTAATAATGGAAAAAAAATTAAAAACCAGTAAAATTTATTTATAAAATACATATTCAAGGAGTGATTTAACCAACTTTAATAAAAATAATTTTTTCCAAAAAAAGAATTTTATTTTAAATGATTATTATTTTATAAATAATTAATAGGTAATAAATGAATTAGATTTTACATATGAAAAATATTAAATTTCATAATTTAGAACTTACTGTTCATAAACACCAATTTAATGGCTAGGTTATTACAATGTACTATATTTTGGTTAATTTAGACACAAGGGTGTGTGTTTCCCAAACTAGTAAATGGATCTAATTTTCATTAAAATATATATTGTAATTTCTTAGGTGTTACATACATGTTTAATCTTGGGGTTTAATGTCACATATTATCTTAAAACTAATTTTATTCTATTAAAATCTCATGGTGTTACTATTTCTATTTAAAGACTTGGTCCTAGGTTATCCGCCCCTTATGTTAGATTAGAACCCATGTTTTTCATATTGATGAATGATTATTTGGTGAATTCTCAAACATATATTATATTCCCACTCTAATTACTTGAACATATTTAACATTACTCTAAATGGTATATCATTTTGTTTTTAGTTTTAGTAATTGTTTATTGATTTCAGTTGTCCCTTAGGTGGTTAGTTTATGATGGCTTCTATTATGATCCTTACATTATTTTTCTCTATTATTTTGTTTTACTTATCCTAATATCGGTATCTAAATATTATATCTTAGGGACATCGATTTTTAACATGGGGGAAACACTTTTATTTTCATCATTTTTTGGAATCTAGTTTAAAAAGATGTATTTAGTGGGAAATTCTAAATCTTTTCATTGTGAAGTGGTGGGGTTCATTATATTGTGTATCATTTCATATTGATTTTTTGTCACTAGGAATCATGAGTTATTCTATATAGGGATATAAATTATTTTCTAGATTCTTAATATGGTGGGGAGGACACTATAGAAGGATCTCATAGTGAACTGGGTCTTAATTCTTCACAGATGTAAAAATTCCTTATTATCTCACCGTCATACCCATAGACATAGTAGTTTAATTATATAGGTCCATGAGTTCTATGAAATATTATCAAGAGGATTCCTAATAAACCAAGATAATTTTATTGGGTTATTTTAATGTTATGGTTTAGGGAATTTAATTAATTTTAGTTCATGTTTTGATATTTTAGTCTCTTCCATTCATTGTATATTGGATGGTACAAATTCTTTGGCATAAAGTCGAATTTCTATTTAAATTGTATTGGTGTTTTAGGATAATATATTTCAATTCTTTCTTATTTTCGAGTTTCATTTTTGAATTGGAATGTTAGTTTTGGCTATTCAGTGTTCATTTTTTTAGGTACAATTTTGAGTAGTTGTTTGTATTTAGTTTTTCCTTGATGAACTGAAACTATGTGGACATTTTGTGGGTAGAAAGTTTCATTTTGGGGAGAACTATCACACCTCACCAATGATATATTAATTTTTTTACATAATTATATTTATCCTCATTTTTTAAATGTTGTCCAATGTGGTTGAATATTTTAAAATTTTGGATATCCAATATAGGTACACGGTTAGTGCATGATTTTTAGAAACCTTGTGAGCATGAATTTTTGTTTTTCAGATCCAACCACATGGCTGGTTAATGATTTTAAAAACCTTATTCTCTTATTATGAACGGTTTTATTGACTTCCATGAGAGCTTCATGGTTTATAGAAGGTTTTTACAACCATGTAACCAAACCATGCACAGTGTGGACGTCTCTAAAAATTTTAAAATAACAATTTTATTGTAAAAAATTAAAAACCCTCAAAGGGTATCCTCCCATTCCCTTATCAACATCCTGAAGTATCCCCCTCCCATATCTTCTAGTCATGAACCACCACCACCAACACCTCCCCTAATTTTATTTTTAATATTTTTCATTTTCTTACTCCATGAGATCATATCATGTGAATATTTCCCACCCCATAACCTATTTCCTACATAAACGCATTTACCTCTCTGTATCATGAGTTTGTTAGAACCATATTTTATTTTTAGGGTATATTTTTTTGGATTACCTAGTTCTTAGGAAGTTTTTCTAGTTTAAAGGGTACTATGGACTTGATTGAGGTGGGGTTTGGTATTAGATATTATGGAAGTTATTTCTATTTTATTTAACAAATGTTTCCATATTCCAAAACCAAATAATTTAAATCCCAGATACAATGATAATTTTAACATTTTTTTATCATATTAATAAATAAATAAATATGTAAGAAAATTTTGATGAATATAATGGGTTTGTTTCATGATTTCCATACTTTCATCATATTAGTGACATGGGATCACTTTATAAAATCATATGTCAATGATTGTTTTTTGAAATATTAAATATACCAAGTTCACTTTTTGGGTTTCCAAATGGATATGGTCAACTAAATTTGAAATTCCTAAAGATGTTTTATTCTTTCAACATGTTTTTTGTAATGGCCCAATTTTTTGTTTTCATTCCCTAAATATCCAGTAATTGATTTCCAATTCATTATTTATTTAATGGTGACATAAAAATATATGAATATATTGATACATATATAAGTTCTCTTTATACAAATTCAGTCAAAATAATGGGTATATGTACATTGGGATAAAGGCTGATTATGTATATATATATATATATATCATATTGTATATTGGTTTGAAGAATGTTTGTTATAATGTGAATGATACGGTATAAAATGTTTTTTTTCTAAATGAGTAATGTTGGTTACTAAAAGGATAAGGATAAATTGGTTTATTCTAATGATTTATAAAAAGTAAAATCCACTCAAACAAAATCCCAAATTTCTTTGATGTTTGTGGAACTCATATTTGAAATTATTATATTACTCGTATGATTTTATGAAATTTTCCATGACATTGGTTGTCCAAGGAGATGAGGTTTGATGTATTCTTACTTTTTAAAATTGTGTGATTTACTTTTTGTTCATATACAAAACCCCCTTATTTATTTCACTCATGGGAATGTAACATGGAAATCCTATGTATTTAGGTGGATATAATAGGACAAGTACACCAAGCATGACCCACCCTCCCTAGCAGGATCACAATACAAAACTAAATTATCTATGATTATGTGGATTGGTTGAATTGAGTATGTGAAAAACCCTAGGGTCCATGGTTGATCACTATGATTATGATGGTCCTAGGTCCCGATTATCCCTATATTTTTTTGAATTTACCATGGTTCATACTCTGATTAACTCACTTTTTTTTGAAAATTTTTTAGTATACATTTTATTATATTCCATTACATGGAAAAATAATTAATAAAAATTTTAACATCCCTACACATTGTGACAACTGATGATATACTCTTTATTATAATTATTTTATTTAGACTCTTAATATATTATTTTGATCATTAATATGAATGTATTACTGGAGAATATATCAATATTTTTAAAATAGTGGTGGAAATCAATGAAGAAAATTGGTTTTTAGAAGTATTAGTATGTTACTTATCCTGGAAAGGATATATGAATTTTTTTCTTCATATATTTATATTATCAAACTGTAATTAAATGGGTTTATCTTTAATGGTGATGGATTGGGAATGGTTTCTAATTTGAAATCCCTACTAATAATTAAAATACTCACACATATATCTTGATCATTTTTTACTTATCGATTTTTCGTACTCCTTCTGACCACCCATTGAGAGTTGCTTTATATCAAGTCAATTTTTTTTAGATTAATCCATATTTTTATTAAACTTTATTTTATAGGACATATATTTATTTTCATTGAATTCATATATTTGTTTTCATTTTATCTCCAAATTCATTTTACATATTTCTATAATGTAAGGGTAGTCATAATTTATTTCGGGAGAAGAAAATCCATTGGATGTGAATCATTCCCATGTATAAGAGTGTATTAAATGGATGGGGGTATTCTTAGTATCATTTTTATTTTCTACCCTAATTGATCTAATATTTTTATAATGGTTGTTTTTATTTATCTAGGTTGGATGTAGGACATATAAATGATCATGTTAGGTTTCTATTTATTTCCAACTACTGATTTTCTTAATTATTAGTGGGTAAAAATCATTCCCATGTTTTGTTTAATTAATTCATATGAACTTCTTCTATAATGTGGGGATTAGTAATTTTATTTGAGATTTGAATTGGGTCATCTCAACTATTAATCCATGGGAAGATTTTGGTTGGTTCATGTCACACCTTTAGGTGATATTTTTTAGACCTATGATCAACCTTCAAAAAATACCAAACATTATGGGGTCGATAATATATTCCTAAATTTTAGGGAAAACAAATATTTATCCAAATAATAATATTCAATTATCTATGAAAAATGTAACACCTAATGGAACCATATTTATTTTTAACAAACTATAAAAGAGAAACATGTGTTTATGTTATAGGAAAAATGTACCCATTATCAATAAAATCATTCCACAGATTTTCCAATTACACAATAGATACATGATGCGTTCAATAATGGGTATTGTAATTAGATTATCATAGGGAATAAATTCAATAGAAACTCAAATTCTTAATTCAATATAATATCTGGAAACTCATCAGAAAAAACATACATATATTATTTTACTACAATACCATATTTAATCATAATATTCTCTATATTTTATGTAATATTATCATGATAACATGAATTTAAAAATTTAAATATTTTTAATGCTTCTTGATAAGTTATCAATGGTTTGAGTTGTTTATTATATATAAAATTAAACTCATTTCAGTTAATGACTTCATTATATATCTAGACTATCATAGTACGATAAGTTAAAATCCAATTCATTCTAAAAAATAAAATAAAATTGAATAATGATATAGATAAACATTTTGTAGAGAAAAACATTCTAGAAATCATAATATGATGTTCATTGTAAATTCTTATTACCTCAATACAAGCTCCATTTAATTTTTCTAAAATTCCTAAAATCATTTCATTAGGGAAAATGTAAATTTTATAAGAAAATTTATTATAAATTTAAAAATTTATATACCTCGATCCAACAATGACATTAGTATAATCTTAATGAAAAATTAATGTACCTCTTACAACTAAATTTATGGAATTATATATACTAATGTAGTTTCAAATAATTCTACTACATTTTTGTTCTTACATTTTTACTACTTCCCATAATTCTTACTTGTCTTAATAGAGTCATATTCTAAATGAATAATCTCTTTAAATTTAGAAGCATTTACTACCTATTTATCATAAAAAACTATTAACTCAACTAAGATATTATTCATTGAAATCACAATAAATATGGAAAATATCACAAATCGAAATCGCATCCCATTATATCATCATATAATTATGATGGTTATTTTTAACATAAATATTTAAAACTAAAATCAATATTTTCATAACACAATATTTTCTCTTATGGACTAATTTCTACATACTTCCTCCTGATCCAATTTTTCTACATATTATCGAAAAATACCTCATCATTGTGAAACTAAATTTCAAACTTATCATTACATTATAAAATTTCACATAAGATAAAATTTAGAAGAGGCCCAATATCTTATATATCGTGACTTTAATCATAAGTAAAACAAATTAAAAGTACTATAAATATCATAGATATAATTTCATTAATGTGTTTCCAATATTGATCCATTGTTTAATATAACATAATATAGTTATTTTGATTTTGTAAAACACTTACCTTTCATAAATATATTTTATGTTTAGTGTTTTTGAGAATTGATAGAAACTTATAAAAAGTTATACTATACATTAAAAGTGGACACTTTAACACAGTATTAATTTTCCTACCAAACAAAAAACATCCTCCTTCCATGATATTAAGTCAAAATTTTCATCTTCTCCTCATACTTGTACCTACTAATTCATTAACCCTATGAAATGTTTTTTAGAACTATTGATTAGAACAACCATCTTAACAAGGGAATAAAAAGAATGGAAACCATTAGTCTTATGGAAAGCATGAAAGCCAATTTAATGTTATTTGACTGAATGAAACAATTCATTTTTACATGAAAATCATATGAACATATTTCTAAAATAAATCTCTTAGAAACCATGAAAATAGTGTCAAACCCTTTTTTAGTAACATAGAGCATAATATTCATAAAACCATTTCAAAAAAACTTTAATTGAAATAACCATTTTACTTACTTCTAATTTAATCACTACGCAATGAATTTGAGATATATATTGGGGATCACCCATATTATATGCTATATCAGGCTCTCATATGAGCTATAATGGGGATCAAACCTTCATATAAACTATATAAGCCTCACCCATTTAATATAATTCTCATATAATAAAAAATGTATTAATCCCAAAAAAAAATAATTTTAACTCATGCGTTAAACACTTTCAAATATAAAATTAAAATTTTCTTGTAAAAATCATTTTTAAAATCTAAAAATTGTGTACCTAATAATGAATCAATTTTCTTTAAAAAAACTATGAAAACATATAATTTAAACCTTAAATCATAAAATCATCATGAAAAAAGGAAAATTAATTTCATTCTTTATTTTTCAAAAACATATATGTTTACATTTTCAAATAGTTATTAAAGATGAACATTAAAATATTAATTTTAATAGATTTTCTATTACATGAAATTTCTATTAGATTAGATTTTTAAAATACTTGAGACAAATTTAATAAATAACTTTTTAAAACACCCATGTCTATAAAAATACATTCCTTGAATTCATTTTAATAACATGGAAGTAAATTATAATCATTTATAAAAGTAAATATTTTATAAAATTAGAAGATAATTATATATTAAAGGGTGTATTGCATTTAGTCTTACTTGACACATATAATATATATATCAATCAATAACAATCATAGGTTAAATATTTAATTTATTAATTATCTTTCACTTGTTTATTGTAAGGGAATGGTTTTTCACTCATGTATGGATGCTTTATCATTCTGTCAAATTCATTAATTTAGAGCTAATTTGGATTCCTAATGAGTTAGAAAAGGTCTTAGGGTGGTTTGAGGATGGTTAATATCCTGGAACCAATCTTTTTAGAAAACTAGCCATATCATACGTTTGGTGTATGGTAGGAACACAGTTTTCTTGACACTGTTGATGACTTATTTTTAGGAAGAACCATATTGCAAGGTTGGAGCATGGTTATAAGACACAACTATAGGAGTTACTATTCTTATTAAGTAGCTATTAATGGTTTTCTCATGGTTTTTCAAACTGTGTAAGTAAACCATGCACCTGAAAATTTCATGGTAATTTTAAAACTATTCCCATAATGATCTAATTAAGACACCACTTCTTCTACAACACGGGATCCAGTGGTATAACCTCCATTTTCTCAAAATTTGGATATTATTAAATAACTAAGGTAGGGATCAGGTGATCTACTTCATCAGGGATCTAATCGAGCATCCGTTCATTTTGTTAGATGCACAATAGTAAGTACTTGACTCATTTTTAGTTGTTCTTCTCCTCACTTTCTCTCGACATAGTTATCAAGGTTTGATTATTTTTACCCTATTATCTGATATACTCTAATCCAAGCCCAAAAGATCCAATAATGGTGGAGGAGAGTCATAAAAGCCTAAAATTGGAGGCTCATGACTCATCCCTAAAGTTCTTTGATTTTGAAATTTTCATTTTGGGCCCACTTATTTTAGCAGGTGACATTTATTGAAATTATATACCATGAATATAATCATTATAACCATATGGAAATGATCCTTCCATATATGTGATTAATTTTTGGTGGTAACACCCACAATTCCATCCATCCTGTGTTGGGAGTTATTCCATAATTATGTTTTTAGTATTTGAAGCATTTGTGAAACTGTTCAGTTGTGAGTTAGATTAACACTTCTAAGGGTAAGAATTTTTGAATTAAATGGATTGATTTATATTGTGATTTTCATAATGGAATGTAAAATTTATGATCACCACTTAACCCACCTAAGGTAATTTCTTCGATTCATAATTAAATGTGAAATGAAAATTTTCATGTATAATAAGTATATGACTTGACTGAATTAAATGTGAATGATTTATAGGTTTCCCATCCAGTTATACATTACCACATTAATGCAAGGTGATGGAATGAACCTTAATTATTGGATATTCCTTAAAATAAATTAATAAAGGTTGCATGCTACTTGGCCTCCTCACACTAATGAAAGGAAACATTTCTACAAAATGGACTTATTGATTAGTTATGGATTGATTAAAAGGATTCATGCTATGTGACAATATCACACTAATTAAAGGCAAGTAATGAACAAAATTAGATATTATGTGACTTCATAATTTATCAAAAGTGTCCCAACTCGAGCTCACCTTGGATTCTTCTTAGGGAATGTCTTGAGCCCTAAGGAACCCCATTCTTATTCAAGGATATGGATTTCATAGGTTGAGATCCACCAAGATCCCGATATTTTACTATTATTGGATGCTCGATATGAAACCGTAGGGTCCCTCGCAAAGTATTATAGGATTCGTTGGATACAATACTTGGATACAACATTGACATATAGAATCAATGTTTAAATCCCATTGGGTCTAGTCATTCCTTTCCCCTATTCTACCTTAGATTAACACCTTGGACTCGATACGCATCTCATTGTGAAATTCCATGGACTCGTTTTCTTGGATTGCACACTTACGGTTTTCTAGGCTACAATTATTACTGAGTTTAAAACCATTTAGGTATATTTTGACTTGGTTATTAACTTGGAACATCAATAATACATATCATTTTAGGTATCCTTGTTATTGCATTGGACCTTTACTGTTGTTAACATGAGACTTATTTATAAATTGGTGTAGATAAATATTGACTTGGTTATATGTTTAGAAACCTTCCGAGGGATAGTGCAGTTACATGGGTATTTAGTTAAATTGTTCTTCTTTATCTTATATATATTTATGCATCCACAATATCATAGTTATATTATATTGGCCAGATATTATAGAAATTGTTGGTGTTGGACCACTGAGTTTTTTATCACCCCCTCTTTAGGTGCTGTTTGGTTCCCTGAGTAGATTACATGGTTGGATGTGTTGAAAAAGGAATGTATATGACCTAAAATTCTTGATTTCTATTTGATTATGATGTAGATTAATAGTATTTTACCGATCTAGATCTTAGGATGTGTGGGATAGAATTTGATTTATTTTAGACCTAATTGAACATGTTATGTCAGGTGTCTTCTATATTTTTTTTCCTATTTTATAAATACATTACATATCATTATTATAGGTTCTATGTTATTCCAGTTATATCAGTAATTTTTAGTGTTTTATGTATTTTCTGATGTGCCTTATATTTACTTTTATTACATCTACTATTTACCTCAGTTCATATTCATTCGTTGTGATACATTATGTTAATAAAGGAAGAGTCTCCTCACTGACACACCTGAGTCCCTCACCTATATTATCCATCCTCTAGAATCTAGGTAGATGTTCTAGAGGCCATGTGGCCCACTTGGTTCAGGGGACTAATTATGTGTCATAAATCCAACTATTTGACGTTTCATCCTAGGCCACTGATACTGGTGTCACATGTCACGATTCATCTTCGAGATGCCTCGATGAACTACCCACTAATAGGTGTTGGAATCTTTCATTAACTCCTCTATGATATATGTAGAGACCAAGAATCATCCATGAATATGGAGGATGTCATCTCTATCTACAGACCAATCCAATGGTCGGTTTTCTCCAGATATACTCACATTGGGAACTAAGCCTTTAGGATCTGAAAATTGTCGACCATTTACCTTGTCAAGGAGGGAAGAGTTAAATGTCATGAATTAGAGTTAAGAATTCTTGTAACAGTCATGAAATGCTAGATTCCACTTAGAAAATAGGTCCACTAACATCAATTCATCCTTGGAATATCGTACATCTTGTGTCTGAGTGTTCTGACTCAATGCATCAGAGACTACATTTCTATTTTTGATGTATAGGGATGATAAAAAACAAAGGATTGCAGATATTCAGTCCATATACATTGTGCGGGGTTAATGTAAATTTTATAAAAGATATATTTTTGGCTCTTGTGTGCTGTGTACACCAAAAAGTTCTCACCCAAATGATAATGTCTTCAGCAACATTGGGAATGGTCAACTACTGATAGCTCAAGGTTGTGTGTCAGGTATCACATTTTCAATAAACAATATCCCAGGCTAGCACGTAGAAGGTTACAAAATAAAGGGATTCTATTTCATGTTATGTAGATCCATTTTAAATCTTGAGAGATTAGTGCCTTTAGCCTACCGGTTTTTACTACCTTAGAGGTACTGTTCTATATAAGACATATTTCATTTTTCAGATGTTTCCCAGCATCATGCCAACCTGTCTCATACCTTTGATCTTGAGGATTTCTAGTCAGATATTGATCCTACCTATGAGGAATATCCAGTATTCATCATCAAACAGAGCATAAAGGCTCTCCTATCATGACTCGTCCCCCGAGGCTCGGGTCGTGACCTACCCCAAGCTCGGGTCGTGACCTACCCCAAGCTGGAGGCGTTAACCTGCATGTGGGAGTCATTTTCTTGGATACATGTACACAAATACACTCACAAAAAAACCAAAAATATAAAAGGTGAAAAAAAAGTAACCGAAAACTAGAGTATAATAGCATGTAAAGCACTAAGTGGTATAACTGGGCATGTATACAAGCCCAACAAAAGAACTGGAAACAGCAAGGTATGGAGGGAGCACTGACGACCATCTATAGAAGACCCCACCTGATCGCAGTAGTAGTGAGGCTACTGGAAGCCAAAATAGTATGTCTTGTCTTCTTGGTCCTAATGGACCCCTCCTCGTCTTAGGACTACAAGACCACCATCTCCATGTCCAATGGTCTCGTCTCCTAGATCACCCCTATCGAAATGTCAAACATATGCACTAGACACAACATGTGTGGGTGAATCCTATGTAGGGGCGATTAAATCAATACTCAGTAGGGGACCCCGAGACCCTCAACAGTCTCTCAAATATACACAAAGTAAAAATACCATAAAAAAACCATGAAGTAAACCACCAAAATTATTCATAGTCAGCTCTACTCAGGTATATGCCTTTCCCTAATGGCACCCATCTCAGAGATGTAATCCATCAGGTAGAACTCAACCATTTATAATGGAATGTCTGAATGTATTTCCTCCATCAAGAACTTTCTACTTGAACTCCCTCTAGTTAATGGCACTAGAGGTCTAACAGTTACAGTCTTGTGCCCGAGTCAAGACAAAGGGAAACCAACTGAAGAGGCACACCCGTCGATACTCTGTTCAGTTGGGGAGAACTACTGTAGTCTAATCCATGATATGTCAGTCACTCCAGCAAGAAGTGGCCCACACCTCCGTCCATAGAGGGAGTAAAAAATTCATCACTAGGTATTGAATACATCAATTAGAGGGGCCCAATCCTCGTTACTATGTCCTGCAGTTGAGGTAGCTCCATCTCCATTGAAGGACCCACTCCTCATCGCCACACAGAGATGGGGGAGTATTACTCCATCTGTGAGGGCCTACGCCCTACCTAGTTGGGAGTACAACTCTTGTAGTCTGTTCCATGTGGGGGACCCTCACCTAGTACGTTAGGGGAGTACTAACCCCAATCAATAGGAACCACACCTTGGAATGAATGGGGAGTACTGACTCCATTTTAGCATTCCATAAGTAGGACCTACACCCAGGGTTGATAGGGTAGTACCTACTCCTAACATAGAGGACCCGCTCCCTACCTGGTAGGGGAGTACTTGACTCAATGCGAATTAAGTATGGAGGGCCGCCACCCCAGTCCAATATGGGTGTACTGACTCCAAATATAGGAAAACCATCTCATAGGAAAACAAACTTTCACTCTTGACGTGGGAGTCCCATTTCTACCAGAGTTGAGGTGTAAGAAATACCCACGCCAAGAGTCATCAAGGGAGTAGCCACCCTAACTCTCACAAAAAGAAATACCCTGGTTCTACTTCTCAGGTTATCAGTCATACCTCAACCGGAATGAATTTACACAAGTAAGTAACCCAATGATCTTCCATGTCATAAGAGTTCTAATGCAACAGACGACGCATCAACTGGACACACAGTCTAAAAGTTATGGGCATATTAGTGCTGAGGGCCCCGTTGGATTCATGTACGATCCAAATCAACCAAACTAAATATTTTATTTATAGTCACATAGAGTATCTAAAAAGGTCCGCCTCGTCCGGAGGGTTCTAGCACTACAGATGGTTCGTCAAACGAACGCCCAGTTTATGAGATACACTCTTTTAAATGAACTCAGTCGTAAGGGGGTCCAGGTCTGGTCAGACTGACCTGACCCGGCCAACTGGGCCTGGCTCGATGGGGGGGGGGGGGGGGGGGGCTCAGCCTGGTTTGGCTGGGATCATCCCTGTTTGGCTGGGCCTGGTCGGGCATGTTGGGTCCTGGGCTTGGCCCGTCCAAACTAGCTGGGTGTGGCCCGCCAAGCTGTGGAATCGCTCTGCCTTGTGGTGGTGTGCGAGGGACCGCTACCCTACCAAATGGCCAAAGCCGTTCAGGCCTTCAAAGTCACAATTCTATGTGGAACCACATATCTTGGCCCACTACGGTCCCTTGGGTTTGGTTCATCTCTCCTCCACTACTCAATGTAGCTACCTTCCACCACGATGCGCCACCATTGCGCACCACCCTGCTTCAACGCGATCGTTGTTAGCTAGAAGCGCCTTGTCTGCTGCTGTGCCTTCAGGCGTAGCTGTTCATTTGTGGCTGGTTGGTGCCAGTTTCTACCCCCTCGGTCACCAGTTTTACCGCATGCCACCATCACATGACCACATCTTTCGGTTTTCCACGAAGTACACCACCACAACTAAGTTTTGCAGAGGGCTAGGGCCTTTTTTGATTGGCCCACACCTGCTGCATTAGCATAATAACATGGGATGTATATTTTAATTATGAAAACTCCCATCAAGAAACCCCTTATTATCCTATCGCGTTAAAGAATGAAACATAGATCAACCCACTGAACGGTTGACCTATGTTATTCATAATAATCAAGAATGGTAAAACGGGAGGAAACAAACATATAACCCCCATCCTTGTAATTGTTGGAAGGTGATGCAGATGAGGAAGAAGTGTCCACGTCTGAAGGTGTCTGTCGGTGCCTTCCATCACCCATAAATTCCTCCAATGTTCGTCACTCAAATAATCTTCCTAGGTTGGTGGAAGTCGCCACTTCACTTTGTCAGAGGTTCCCCTCTTGTGTGCGGAAAATATATTCCTGATATTCATTTAAATAGATGGGAGGAGTGGATAAACTCGCTGTAAAACTAATGAGGATCGTTAATGAGTATAATTAATAAACCTCTTTAATTATCTCAATGGTGTGGTTACATGTTCATTTAAATCTCCCAATAATGTGGTTACATAAAATTATGAGTCAATCCATTAATTGTTTTTGACATTTCACTGTGGTCCCCACAACGTTTGTCCAATGGTAACACAAAGAAAAAAATAAAATAGCCAAAAGTTATTTTATTATTTTTTTGTAACGTCCAAAAATTAAAATTTTCATCCGACCCATTCTGTTTGATGTTAAGCATCCCTTAAGTGAATCATGGAACTACGGATTCAATGGTGCCCTCATATTTTTAATTCGATCACCAGTTCAAAAGATAGAATTTTCCGCATGCAAATTTACTGAAGGTACCTTAAAAAAAGTTCAATAAAATTATTAACAATCACCCATGACCTGCGCCATTCAAGGTTAGGCTCTGCCTAAGGGGAACAAACATCTCACGAGAAAAATGGTACTCTTAGATTTAAAATTCGAGTTACCGTTTAGATTTTAAGGATTTTATTATAAAATAATTGTTACTTAATTATTTTATTTACGGGAAGAAACTAACATTGATTGGCGGATATAACCGGCCAATGTTAGAATCTTCCAAAGTTAAGAATACCTTCACAAGTTCAGTAGTGGTCTCATATTTTTAATATGAGTCACCATTCATGTGTTATTAGAATTTGAGAATAAAATAATTTTATTTAATTATTTTATTTACGGTTATGCCATTTTTGGGTTTTCTCTCTGGAGGGCTGCATCGACTAAACTTAAGTCGCGCCTAGGGTAAATCCATCATCCTGAATGCAATGGTGTCCTCATATTTCTTATTTTGGAATCTGTTTAATCATTATCCACCTTTTTGAGGAAAACCACTCATACATGATATTTAAAGCTTAACAAATTTTTGATGGATCATTCTGGGCACTCCGGGCCTTAGAATCACATATTGTCAGATTTTGCTGTCTTGAAATAATTCTATATAAATAAAAAAATTTCCTAGAAATTCTGAGATGTTACATTATCCCCACAATTATACTTTTCATTGCTGAAATTCCAAGACCCAAACTCCCTGGAAGAAAATAGGTCCAATAAAGGTTCATACACTGCTTCCAAGAACATGCCACAAGGGGATACAGAGATCAAACATTCTTGTAATGCCCCGACCCCAGTTACCCAGAGCTAGTGCATTATTTTAATACATTGTAAGGATTACAAGGAATCGAGTCCTGAAAGACCGATCATTTTAGTAGTCTTGGAAAAAATATTACATACATGGATGTTACATTACACTTTAGAAAATAAAACACAACATAAATGATCCTTTGAGAATGCCATTAATCCCCTTTCTTAACCCTTATTATAATTCATGATACACTTCCTGGAATCTTGGGAAAAATAAAACATAGAAATGGGTGAGCTCAGATACTCAGTAAGGATAACAATATAGCGGAAACATTCATAAATAAGCATAAACATTTAAGAAAATGTATAACTAAACCAAAAGCCTTTTAAACTTGAACTTCAGTATAATATGGAAAAAATAAAATTGAATAATTCTATTTAATTATTCACATGGATATTCTACTAGTCTAATAATCACATGCAATATCAATAACCACTTTTATAATGATGAAATGCATAATTCCAGACTGTCATAACGACATAGTCAAGGCCTTGTGCCAATACTACAAAGAAGATTTTGTCAAGGCCTTGTGAAAAGACACTAGTTTCTCTCATGAGACCTACCGATGCATCGAGAATCTTTAGCGGGCTCCACTCATCACTTACTAAGTCCAATGCATTCCTTATATGAAAAGGTTTAAACATACCATAATCATTTGTATTAAAACTATCATACAAAAATGTCAATACATTATCCATAAAACATGAATGGTATAAAAAAAACACATCCATAGTCAAACATATCACAAAACCTTCAATAAAATATGGAAATATTTTTATCATTATAAATCAACTTTAAACAAGTTTAAAATTCATCAAATCATGTTGAAATATATGGAAATTATTTGTAAAAATCTTTGTAAGAAATATCAATTTTTCATGAAAACATTTAAAAGTCGCACAATTTAGAAAGGAAGACATTTAAAGACATTTTTGAATCAATGTGTCCCATACCACTTTGAAAATTTTGAATGGAATTAACATTTTAAAAAAATTCATGTCCATATAGATAAATACTTAAAAATAAATTTTAAAACATGGACATTAATGAGAATAATTTAGAGGAATAAATATTTAAAACATCTAAAATTTTGTTTTAGTAAAAAAAATTACCATAAAAGAATCCCATTGATAACATTTTCATGAAACATGGACATGGATAATAAATATGTCCCAGTAGATACTTACGTAAAAACAATCTCGGATAATAATGAGATTGTGAAATTAACCCTTACCTCGTTGTAATCAATCAAGTCATCTGAAAAAAAGTGAACAACTACCAAATTAATCACAGAATATCATGAATATAAAGATAATCATGATAATATATATCAAATAGCAGTACACAATACACCACAGAAAATAAATAATTGGTGAACAATGGAAATCTCATGAAATTAAAAGTGAGATAAGAAACCCCCTTACCTCATGCCCGACTTGACCCGTTCGTTATTTAATATCCTGAATAATAAACTAAAGTTAATTTCTACTAGATTAAGAACATTTTTCAAGTTTATGTTTCCTTTTATATCACTTACTACCATGCTATAAACATTATGTAAGCATTTAAGTTAATAACATTCGTTTTTTCGATATTTGGGACTTGAGTAAAAAATGAACACTTTATATTTACAAGTTGATCACATGGTAAAACGTTCATTATATATAGAACTGTATTCATGATTTAAATATTATATATATCACATATATCTATTATATACATGTATTTATTATAGTACATATCATTTTGGGGTAGGAAATGAAATGCAACATTCATGGAGAAAGTAATCTGTATGTACGCATGAATGCTATATTCATTTCAATTATTTATTTAATTGAATTAAAACATAATGAAACATAGGTATATTATAATTCCTGTATAATATCATATATAATATCATTAACTCCATCCTTTATTCTTCCCGCATATTGTATTAAATAATATATCACTTTGAGCGGGTGGTAGTCCGCACTTTCTCAAATTAAATTATCACGTTTACCCATAATGGAAACAATTAAGTTATGTTATAAAAGAAAAATAAATAATCATGAAGAAAAAATAAACACAATATATATAATATATAAATACAGTGTCATCATAATGGCCACCATGAGAGGTTGTAGGAGGTAATTGAACAATCATCGTTTCGTTAGGCGTTAGTTTTCCATCCATAGAAATATTATGTTCTTCACCCATTAGACGGAGGTGTCTATATGTGTAGTTAAAATACTTCTCATAAAAAAAATCCTATTATATTGAGGATACTGGTGTTATTATAAAAGAAATAAATAAAAAGATTTTAGGGGTTTGAGAAGTAAAACAATATAAAATAAAATAAGAGAAAATGTTACCTTTAATTTGTGTAACTTCCTTTGGTTTGAACCAAAAGGACTTATTGAAGTGCCTTCTTCCTAAGGTAAGGCTTCTAGGTGGAGGATAAGGATTCAAGGAGATTAATTTTGCAGAGTTTGGACGAGACTAAATGCTTGAGAGGTGTGAGGAATTGGTTAGAAGTTGTCTTCTTTTATAAGGGGGAGGAGGGGCTCTTTAGAAAAGAGTGAAAATATTATTTTATTATATAATGAAATTAAGTTTCTAAAGGTCCAAAATTCATTAGGGTCGAAGATAAGGTGAACCATGGTAGAAATAAAATCATCCAATAAGAATATGGACATGTTTTGGATATTATTTTAATATTTATAATCTAATGTATTTAATTCATTTTCTAATGAGGTAAATACTGCATCATTTTTGTGTCATAAATAATTTTATTTATTCGATGTCTAAAAATTATAAAACAAAAACCATGATGTAGGAAATATTTTTTGTTTTCCAATGAATATTTATAGTAAAAAATATTACTTATATAACACCCTATAAAAATTAATTACTAAAAGGTTTTTGTTTATGTCAATTTGGCCTTTACATTAAATTAATTAATCTAAAGTGTAATTATCATTCATAAGTTGCTCCATGGGGTCCCAAAATCGACCCAAAGATTCCCATGGTCATCCATTACTCTTGAAATAATGTTAGGACATGTGTTAAGGTAATTTTAAATTATTACAATATTCTTTTTACCTTGAATTACTCTATTTACCATTAACTGCGGTAAATACAAGTAAAAAGTTACTATTCACCAAAAATTATTTTTATCTAATTGAACCACATTTTAATCCTTGATAAAAACCGTGTCTCTAAGATTTTCTAAATTCAACTCACAGATGCAGTAAATTATGTTTTATGTGAATTTTCAAATTCTCATATGAGGTGGGTAAAAGACGGTAAATAGTTCAATAAAATTTTATATATCTAATATTATCACAAAATGACTACAATGAATTATGTTGAACATATATATGGATTATGTATCAATTATAACCTAAAATAAATTTAAATAAAATAACTAATTATTTAAAGAAAAAGTCGGTTTTAAACAATAACTCAGTGTTTTTTACTATTCATCAAAAATTGAAACTTTTCATAAAAATATCAAAAATTCACCCTAAGAAAATATTGATATTCCGAATTCAAAAATGAAGTCTATTTTACCAAATTTAAAACATAGAAGTTTCATTTATTAATTTAACAATTAACTTCTATTGTAAAAACCAAAAGGCATATTTTTAAGAAACACTATCTATCAAAAGATTGACACTTGTTTATGTACAAATTCAAAGTGAAATTAATTAAAATGAACAAAATTAGATTAAATGGTAAAAATATATTCTAATTAAACTTTAAAACCAATTAAAAATATAATCAAACCATATAAATAAATTATATTAAAAGGAACTTTTGAATTAAAAAACAATATTTTTCACTATTCATTTAAAAATGAACTTTATCGGAAAAATTCCAACAGTTTACACAAAGTAAATTTTTATGTGCCCATTCTAAATAATAAATTTATTTAGTCAAATTGAATATATATAAGTTTTAAATATTTTATTTAAAAAGGGTTCTCCATTAAAAGGCGGTAAAATTGCATTTTTTTATTAATACTTCTTTTATCTGAAAAAAAGTATTTGTTCTTACATTATGTCTAAGAAACCCAAAATATGGATTCTAAAATTATAAGGTTTATATAAAGTTCAAAATTCAGTTAATACTATTCATAACCGCTTTTGAATGGAATGTTTGGTAAGTCGTGGTGTTCTTGAACTCAGTATTGCTTGTATTACAAGTTATTGAATTATTTTGAAGAAATAAAGTACTAGGAAATCTTGGGGTGTTACATTTCTTATGTCCCGCTCTTTCTAGGTCAACATCATGTCACAACAAGCACATGTTTCTTCAGCTGCGAAAAATGGAGAAAGCACTAAGCATCACGATACATCTGCAATTGTGGGGTCTTACGGCCCACTACCTATAACCTCCAATAGCCTCACCAAAATCGGAAAAAAGACACGAAAACTCTCACTTGTGGAATATCCCTTGAGTATGGATGGAAAAATCCCATTATGCACTTCGAAATTATTTTGTGGACTAACTCCTCCACCATAGTGCGACCTAAGAGGGACTCTTTAAGAGAGTCTAGACTATGACGCCAGGGATTCCCCATTTTTTTCAATGGATTTCCCATATCCACCGTGTGTATATACCACATTGCTTGCCAAATATCATCTTTCTAGGCATGAATAGAAGTAGGCCATACCTAGATTGACATCGTACGGTCTCGACGCCTTGACTAAGATATCCCAACCGCAACTCTCACCTCCGTGATCCAGGTAACACTATCAGTGAGTCCCCTCCATCAGGAGTCTGTAAGCATGGGGGTCAAGTCCATAGTCCAACCAGAACCTCAAAGTCTTGAAGAGTACTCAAAAAAAGAATGTCTAACACCTATTTTTATTTAGGAAGGCAGAAAAAGAAAAGACACAGGTCATACCTTGAACTTCTTATAGAGTATCATGGTCATGAGCCATGAATATATGCAAATGTCCATTCCCACGCCCTCCAGCTCCCTTAACCTGGTGGGGACCACCCCCTACAACCCATCTAGCTCCTCAACCCCACCTGTCAACTTGTAGAACTCCATGCTCCATGCGTTTCCTCTGCCAAGGATGTTTTTCTGTCGACTCCCTCTCTACAGTACGGTGGGATGGGAAATCTCTAGAGAGATGTCCCCAACCATTATAAGTGTATAACTCCCTCTCTTGGAGACGATCTTTTCCTTGGAGTTGCTGTTGTGCCGCAGACCCATGTGTCTGTGTTTTGGCATGGGTATGCCTCCTATGCTACAATCCTATCTCCATTCGTCTGCTAGCTCCATTAGACACCACTTATTTGTAAAATCTACCATAGGTCACATCCACTTGCTCCTCCTCCAGGAAGCTCTCAACCACCAGGGCTCGTTCCAGTACCATAACATGCTTCAGAATACTAAGAGGTATTACCGATTCCCTGATTTCCCGGTGTAGTCCACGATCGATGGTTTGGGACCAGAAATAAGGGTCTCACACCATATCTACGGAGTAACGAGAACGATCTGAGAATTTTGCTGAGTACTATACTACAATCATGCTTCCCTAATGTAGGAGCAGCATCTCTTATATGCATACAATGTGCAATGTCACTAGAAAGAAATCCTCTACGTAGAGACGCTCAATGTATGTCAATGGGAGGGTCTCCTTATCATGAGTCTCAATCATCAAACTCCACCATCATTCCACTATTCCCTGAAGAAGGAGTGTATCTAGGACTATCGTTTGGTCAGGTGGCGTCCTCACTAGGAAAAAAACATGCGTAACACCCTCAATCCAATCCTCAGCTACCTGAGGATCTATCTCACCACAGAACCTAGGAAGTGTCTCCCTCTAGAACTGAAGTAGAGCACTAAGCCTATGAACATCCTCTATCAGAGATGTCGTCAATAGATGCTGACCATCAGGTGGTAGTAGCACTGGTGCAACACTCAGTGGCGCCATATCAAACACTGGTCCCTGAACGAACACCTCATTTCTGGGTGGGCTATCCTCACAACATCGTATCAGAATCCTGGCCAGTCGTCCACATGGAATCATCTGGAGATAGATCATTATGTACCATATTTAGAAGATTATATCTAGAGAGGCGACTCGATAAGATATATGGAAATCACAAACATTAATACAAGATTTATATTCCTTTCCTTTCCCTATAACCAGTGTTTCAATGTACTGAGTCGGGTAATAGTTTTCTAGAGTTCGGGTGTATGGATACGTCGACCGCTGCACCAACACTAGATTCCCTGGCCTGAAAACCGAATTCAAAACACATAACACTATTTCTCACAACAAAAACAACAGACCCTTGGTCATTAAAGTTGAACTGACCACCTTTGATACCACTTTGTCATGAACTATCCCCCGAGTCCCATGTCGTGACATACACAACGCTCACCTCCCGAAGGGCAGGGGTCGATGACTAGTGTCGGAGGCGTCAACCTACATGTGGAAGGAATTTTCTTAGATACATGTACGCATAAGAACACACCATAAAAAACCACAAAGATGAAAGGTGAACACTAAGTAATCAAAAACTAGAGTAAAATAGCTTGTAAAGCATTGAGTGGTGTAACATGGCCAGTATAAATGACCAACAAAAGAACTGAAAAAACAAAGGTACAACGGGAGCACTTAAAACTGTCTGCAGAAGATCATACATGATCTATGTAGTAGTGAAGCTACTGGAATCCGATGTAGTATGTCTTATCTGCCTGATCCTTCTAGACCAATCCCAGTCCTAGGCTACCAAAACCATCGTCGCCACATCTATCCATCCCATCTCCTTGAGCGCCCCTATCGAAACATCAAACGTATGTACTAGACACAACACGTGTGGGTGAAACCCGTGTTGAGGTGAGTAACTCAGTACTCAGTATGGGACTCTAAGACCCTTAACGGTCTCTCAGAAATCCCCAAAGGTAAAATACCACAATACAACCATGATGTAAACCACAAAAATTATTCATTGTCAGCTATACTAAGGTATATTCCATTGCATATACCTTGGTCATCCAGATATACCCGTCTCATCCACAAAGAAACATAAGGCCCCAATATCAAACCATTTCCATGATTTCCAAAGAAGTCTCAAAGAGTAACTCAAGGATTAGGAGTACACACTACCTGAGTTGGCCATCCCTGAGGGAACCCGTCTGAGAGATGTAATCCATCAGGTACAACTCAACTATTCCTAATGAAATGTATGAAAGGACATCATACTTTGGGAACATTCTGCTATAACTGCCTCTACTGACCAACACAAGAGGTATTGTAGTCCTAGTCCTGCGCTTGAGGCAAGACAAATGGAAACCAAGTGAAGAGGCCCACCCCTTGACATTGCATTCTGTTGGGGGAGAACTGCTCCATTCTAACCCACGATATCTCAGTCACTCTAACAAGAAGGGGACCGCACATCAGTTCATCGATGGAGTACTATATTATACTATTGTTATCAATTACATCACATGGAGGGGACTGCGCCTCGTAACTATGTCATGCATTTGAGGGAGCTCCAAATCCCCTAAAGTACCCACTCCCCATCGCTACTCAGTGACGGGGGAGTACTACTCCATATTTGAGAACCTTCACCCTACACTGTAGGGGAGTACAACTATGGTAGTTCGTTCACTGTGGGGGAACCTCCCCCTAGCATGCCAGGGGAGTACCAAACCCAAACTTGAGGACCCGCACCCTGGCATTGCAGGGGAGTACCGAATCTACTGTATCAATATATAAGGAGGGACCATCCTCTGAGTATACATGGGAGTAGCTACTATTAACATAGATGACTCACAACTTACCCAGTAGAGGAATACCTGACTCTATGTGAGATAGGTATAGTGGACTCGGGCCCTAGTCTAATAGGGGAGTACTGAATCCAAAGATATTAAATCCATCTCATTGAGAAATGAATCTGTACTCATGATGTTGGGAGTCTTGTCTCTACTGAATAAGAGGTGCAAGGAATACCCGTGCCTTGAGTCATTACGAGAGTATCCATCATAACTCTCAGTTTAAGAAACACCTGGGTTATTATTCTCAGGTTATTAGTCATACTCAAATGCCATGAATTTCCATAAGGAATAATTCTGATGAACCATCATGTCATAAGGGTTCCAAGGAAACAGACAGCGTGTCAACCAGACACCCGATCAAAAATTTATTGGTATTTTAGTGCCAAGGGCCCAGTTGGATTCAGGAACGATTCAACCCGGCCAAACTCCAAATTTCTCCGAAAGTCATGTGGAGTATGTCCAAAGCTCCATGTCAACCTAAGGGTTATGGTGAATAGATGGTTCGTCAAACAACCATTCGGTTTAGGAGATATGCTCATTTAAGCGAACTGAGCCGTAAAAGGGTCTAGGTCCGTACCGACACGACCCAGCCCGCAGTGCCCGAACAGAAGTGGATGGGCTCAGCCTGGTTCGGCTGGGCCTGGTCCGGAAGGCTGGGCTATGGGATTGGCCCGCTGGGCCATGGGATCATACCAGTCCACTTGGGAAGGCCTGGGCCACCAGGCTTTGGAATTTATCGGCCCGCTGGCAGAGCGCGAGGGGCTACTCCCCTCCTGAATAGCTGAAGATGTTCAGGTCTGAAATGTTGTAGAGCTAGGTGGTGCCGCATCTCTTGTCACGTTACGGACCCGTGGGTGCATGTTTTCTTTCCACCAAAACTCGATGTCGAGTCCTTCTTTCACGGTGTGTCACCATAGCATGCCACCCTACTTCAACGCGGCCAACATTGGCAGGATTCCCCTTTTCTGTTGTAGTGCCTTCTGGTGCTATCATTCCATTATGGTCGGCGGGAGCCTGTCACCACCCCCCTTGGTCGCCGGTTGCACCGCATGACGCTGCCATGCTACTTCATCTTTTTTGTTTTCCATGAAGAACGCCACCACAACCGAGTTCTGGGGAGGGTCCGAGTCTTGTTTGTTCGGCCCGCTCCCTCTACGTTAGTATAATAACATAGGAATGATTTTTTAATTATAAAAACTCCCAAAAAAAAACCCCGTATTATCCACCTGCGTTAATGGAAAAAACTCAGATCAACCCATTGGACGGTAGACCTGTGTTCTTCATAATAATAAGAAATGTGAAAAAGGGTGGAAACAAGCATACAACCCCTTCCTCGTAATCGTTGGAAGGCACTACATAGGAGGAAGAAGTGTCCACATCTAAAGGTGTTCATCATCACTTTCTATGACCTGTCAATTCCTCCAACCTACATCACTCGAAGCTTGGTTCTTGGTGGGTGGAAGTCATCACTGCACTTCGTCATAGGTTCCCCTCTTGCGTGCTGAAAACCCATGCCCGAGCATTGTTTAAATAGAGTGGAGGAGAGGATCAACACAATGCAAAATTAATGGTGTTTATTAATTAGTATAATTAATGAACCTCTTTAATTATCTCAATGGTGTGGTTACAAGTTCATTTAAATCCCCCAACTGTGTGGGTATAGAAAATTATGAGTCATGCCATTAAATGTTTTTGATTTTGCATTATAGTCCTCACACCGTTTTTCTAGTAGTTGCACAAAGAAAAAATAAAATAGCCAAAAGTTATTTTATTATTTTTTCTTAAAGTCCAAAAATTGGCATTTTCCCTACTTTTTCTGTTCGACTTTAAGATTCCCTTAAGTGAATCAAGACGTTGTAGAATCAACGGTGCCATCATATTTTTAATCCGATCATCGGTTCAAAAGATAGAATTATCTGCCCCCACATTTACTAAATGAATATTAAAAAAAGTTCAAAAAAATTATTAACATCCGCCCTCGACCCATGCCGGTCGAGGATATGATCTACCAAAGGGGAACACACCCTCATGACCTCAATAGTACTCTCATATTTTCAAGCTGAGTTAACGTTTAAATGTAAAATATTTCACAATAAAATAATTGTTACTTAATTATTTTATTTACGGCAAAAAACTAAGGTCAACTAGCAGCCCGCACCGACCAATGTTAGTATCTACCAATGTAAAGTATACCCTCATGAGTTTAGTAGTAGTCTATGATTTATATTCTGAGTCACCATTCTTGAGTTATAATCATTTGAAAAATAAAATAATTTTATTTATTTATTTTATTTACAGTTATGCCATTTTGGTTTTTCTCTCTAGAGGCCTAGGCCAACTAACCATAAGTCGCGCCTAGGGTAAAATTCTCATCCTAAACACAAAGTAGCCCTCAGATTTATGATCTTAGCATCCATTTAATATTTATTCAACTTTTTTAAGAAAACCACTCACATAAGCTATTTAAAGATTATCAAATTTTGGACAGATCATTCTGGGCACACTAGGCCTCGGAATCATGTACCGTCATATTTTTCAGTCTAGAAATATTTCTATATAAAAACAATTACACCAAAATTCTGTGATGTTATGTAACAACACACTATTACATAGTAAGTTATTTTCTTTAAAGTAATTTAATAGCTTGCGCTACACCCAACACCGAGTTCGAGCGTACCACGAATTACAAACTAGCCGTTTGGAAAGCAGTTATTAATAGTATTAACTAAATTTTGAATTTATATACTTAACATAATTTTAGAATCCATATTATGTGTTTCTTAGACATAATATAAGAACAAATTCTTTTTTTCAGATAAAATGAGTATATTTCAAAAAATGAAATTTTAGCACTTTCTAATGGAAAACCCTTGTTAAAACCAATATTTGACACATTTATATATTCAATTTAATGAAATTAAATTCTTATTTAGAATCAGGACATAAAAATTGATTTTGACGAATTTTTTGGTACTTTTCTGAAAACTTTCATATTTTGATGAATACTGAAAAATACTAAATTTAAGTTGAAAAAAACTTTTTTAAGTGAAATAATTTATAGGGTTAAATTATGAATTTCAATTGTTTGGAAGTATAATTAGAATTTATTTTTATCATTTAATACCATGTAGGTCATTATTATAATTTCACCTTTAAATTTGACATAAACACATGTCAAACTTTTTATAGTTTTATTATTTTAAAACCCGCTTTTCATTTTCGACAACTAGAATTAATTTTAAATTAATTAATGAAACTTATATGTTTATAATTTGGTAAAATAAAATTCATTTTTGAATTATAAATATCAAAATTTTCTCTGAGTGAATTTTTGGTATTTTTTCTGAAAACAATCAATTTTTAACCGATAGTTAAAAACACTGCATTATAGTTCAAAACCGACTCTTTTTCTAAATAATTATTTTGTTTAATTCAATTTATTTTAATTAAAAATAGATATATAATACCTATATAAGTTCAAAATAATTAATTGGAGTCATTTTATAATAATATTAGATGTATAAAAGCTTATTGAACTTTTTACCATCTTTTACCCACCTTCTAAGATCATTTGAAAATTTGCAGAAAACATAATTTTACAGCTTATGTGAGTTGAATTTCGAAAATCTGAGAGACACGGTTGACATAATTAAGTAAAAAGTGGTCCAATAAAATGAAAATATTTTTTTTGGTGAATAGTAACTTTTGAATTTTATTTACCACGGTTCAAATTAAACAGGGTAATTAGGGGTAAAAATGATATTATAATTTCCCTAACACAAGTTCTAATTCTATTTGAGAAGTTTAATTCGACCTAAAACAACCTTGAGAATTAAAAATTATACTTTTTTTTCTAAATGGATTAGATAAGGACATTTATTATTATTTTAATTAAAGAAAAGATAAAAGAGTTAAATTTAAAGTTAAATAACTAAACCATTTTTAATACAGGGTTATACCGAAGATAAATTCGACTATAAATATTCTTTATAATCTAAAAATATTTCCTATATAATTTTATTTTATTTATAATTTTTAGAAATCAAATAATTTAATTTATTTTTGACACAATGATGATATAGAAATTACCTTATTAATGAAATATTAAAATATTTGATATTATAAATATCCAAATAAATTTAATTTGAGACATTTGATGAATTACACTAATTTCATAGGTTAATATGACATTTTATAGTTGATTAAATAATTTATGTTTGAAGTAATCATGCTGTTATGATTTTAACAAAAACCAAATACTAAATAGTGTCAAAATTGACATAATAGAGTTTTTAAAACAAATAATATATTATTAATTGATATAATATTTATAAAAATATAAGGGTCAGAAAAAGGACTTATAAAAGGTTATATATATTTACAATTAACCACTTGGAGTTTTTTTTCTTGTTATAGTGTGTTTATTAACCATATAACATAAAAATACTAAGAGACATGGAAAATGTCAAATAATTTACCTAAGAGTTAAATCTAAACGATATTGTTAATATGGTGTCCTAAACCAGTATAAAACCAATTGGTTGAGAGTTTTTCGACCCATCCCCACCTTAGCCTATAAATAAATAATTTTGGATCCATTAAAAACCGAAAATAATTTTATTATTAAATACTATTTCAAGATTTTCCAAAAGTAACCCTCCCCTCTCTTATAAAAGGGTACTTACCCTTCTCTTAATGTCACACCTAAAAATCCATTTGAATCTACAAAACCCTTACAAATATCCTCCCAACTTCTCTCACATAAACCTAGAGTCCTTACTTTGACCAGAAATCCAACCTAAGTATCGCTTTTGATCAACTCAAAAGGAAACACCCAAAGAAGGGGTAATAACTTCACCACCCTCTTTCAAGTTATTTATTTATTTAACTACCGCTTTGCTTGTTTATTCCTATATAAAATAATAAATCTAGTATCTTATATATACTAATATTTTATTATAAAAATGGAAAAACCATATTCATTATTCTATCCATGATATTAATGACAAAGTCACCATATGTGCGTAGGTATGACTTACCATCTCCACGTCGTGGTGTAGTTTGTTATTCAAACACTTCATTATTTAAAAAGTTATAATAATGAGTATAACTGATCTAAATAATAAATATAAAAGTATAATGATTCTGTATATATTATATACCATCTAATTACATACGATTTCACCATAAATATAATGATATTGTCACTCGTGCGTATGTACAGATTACCGTCTCCACGAACGCGAGGAGATTCATTCCCCATCATAATAATTCAAAAATAATTTTCATTTTATGATTAAAAATAATGTTTAAGAACTTAATATCATTATTTATATGAATAAAATACATCCATTCCATGAAAAACATGGATTACATAACTGAGCAATTAATGGAAAACGGAATAATTAACACCAGAAACGATGATACTACTAAAATACTATTAACCATGAAATATTAGAGGATAATATATGATATCATAATTATATATATAATTATTTTATAATTTAATAATGATGATTTAAATATTATATAGGAGATTAATGTACCCTAGACCAAGTAAATGTACAAGGTAAGGTTAAATTTCACAATCTCTTTATTAACTGATGTTGTTTTTACGTAATTATCTACTGGGACCTCTTTATCATCCACATCCATGTTTCATAAAATCGTAATTCAATAATTTTTTAATATTTACTATACTATGGGTTAAATTCATTTATACCCTTTTTTAACTTTTTATAAATTGGTTTGAAAGGAATATTTTCGTTGTTTTCCAAACAAGGTACTTTATGACATTTTTGACAAAATTACGGTGAAAATGTATTTTTTATCATTTATGGAATATGTGGCTATTTTCTGCCGTTATATCATCATCGAAGGTACTCATAAAATATTATAAGAATATTTTTCAAATAAATGTTTTCTCTTATAATTATGTGACTTTTAAATGTTTTCAAAATAGAAAGAGGTATTTATTTAAAATAGTCTTCATTTCATCTATGTCAACATCCTTTGATGGATTTTAAACTTGTTTGAAGTTTATTTATTATGATACAAATATTCCATATTTTATTGAAGGTTTTGTGATATTTTATACTATGGATGTGTTATTTTTATACCATTCAAGGTTTATGGATAAAGTATTGACATTTCGTATGCTCGTTTTAATACGAATGTTTCTATTATGTTTTAACCTTTTCAAATGAGGAATGCATTTGACTTTGTAAGTGATGGGTAGAGGCCACTATAGATCCTCGATGAATCCGTAGGTCTCATGAGAAAAATTAGTGTCTTGGAAAAAGGCTTTGACAAAATCTTATTTGTAGTCTTGGCACAGGGCCTTGACTATGTGATTATGAAGTATGACATTATGAATTCCATCATTATGAAAGTGGCTATTGATATTTCATGTGATTACTCGACTAGTATAATATCCATGTGAATAAGTAAATGGAAACATTTGATTTTATCTTTTCCATATTAGTCTGAAGTTTATGTTTATATGGCTTTTGTTTTAGTCTTACACATTTCCTTAAATGTATATGCTTATTTATGAATGTTTCTACTATATTGTTATCTTTATTGAGCATCTAAGCTCACCCCTTTCTATGTTTCATTTTTCCAGAATGTGAATAAGTATTTTATGGTTTACTTATGGGGATAGGATAAGGATAAAAGCGTGTTCAAAAGTTAAAATTTTTTTTTGATGTTTTTATTTCATGATGTAATGTAAAACTTATGAATGTATATTGTACTTCCTGGGATACTAAATAGATATGTCTTTCAAGACATGATTCTTTGTATCATGACACTGTTATGTAATAATGCACTGACTCTAGGTAACTAGGGTCAGGGTATTACATTTGGTATCAGATAATGGTTAGTACAATCCTTGGAAGCTATATTTATAAAAAATACTCTGATTAAGAAACATTTCCCTAAGATAGACATTGAGTATTAGTATGAAAGAACATCCAAAATTTTTGGTAATGTAAATCTTTGTGTGTTTTCTAATCAATACAACCTTGTCTAGATACAAGCTGGTAGAGGTGGATCTAGCACAGATGTAACTAGAAGGTAAAACTCCAACAAGGAGTTTCAGTCTTGACCTAGGGTATCCTGGTACATGACAACAGGAATTAATGCACTACTGACTACAACACTCCCGAGGGTTATTCTTAAAATAATTCTCATTTTCTTTACAAACCTATTTGATATATTTTAATATAGTATGGGAATAAATAAACTTGGTTAATCCTAAGGTACTTTATATTAAAGATAAGGTGTTATGATATTCCCTAAATGATTTTATGACTCACATTATGCTTTCTTATGTTAGTCAATAACTGGATTCCAAGTAAGTCACAGTAACATTGAAAATGATTGACAAGGTGAGAACAATGGTGGAAATGAGAAAGAAATGGACTTTTGATAGGTGTAAAAGATATCATGTTCATGAAGAATCAGTTTTCAAAAAATATGATCAACATAATATATATATAAAAACTCCTAGACTCAACAACGAAGAGAAAGGTGGTGAATGATAAGAGCTCCAGTAGTGGAGACCATGGAGAAAAGGAATCTCAATTTCCATTATGAAGGAAATGTGGAAGGAGACACCTAGTAAAGTGACTCAATGAAATAGAGAAATGCTTTATGTGTGGGAAATAAGGATGTAAAGTAAAGAATTTCCGAGTAAAAATGAAGGGTACTATGGAAGAAAATAAAACTTATCCCAAGAATCCATTTACATTAATTTTTCATAAATATAAGGGACCTGGGAAATAACCAAGTGAATGCACTATTTTTTAGGATAACCTCTTGGTCACGGAAGAACCTAGGTGGAAATAATTGGATATAAAAATGTTTAACAGTATTAGTGCTCATTGTTGAAGGGATTACTTTGGAAGACTTTTCTATAGTATGTGTAACCCTACAGTTTGTTATGTGAAAATTTTATTTTAGGAAGAATTATATTTTCAATTATAGTTATAAATAACCATTTGGGTTTATATAATCCTTGAATTTAAGTAAATTACATATTATTATGTTTTGGGATGAAAATGTGAGGTATGAGATAACATTTGTGGGGAAATTATGTTATGGTTATTTCAAAGAATTTTTCTCATTTTTGGAATGATATAAAATATAGTTTTTGTAAAAGGACAACATGCTGACCGTGTAACAACCTCTTTCATCGGACAAAGCTACAGGAATTGTACCCACATCCATAGTGTGATTGGGGTTTATCACCTACCACTGGACTATGTGATGTCCCTGTTAGTTTGAATTTTTTTTTAGTTAAATGATTTCATTGATAAATAAAAAGTTGATTTGGGATCTTATGTATTTTTAATTGGATATCCTTAGTATAGGAAAATGATTTGGTGATTAAGTGTTAAATGTTATTTTGGAAGATGTTTGCTCTGTTGGGAACCCTATTTGGAAAAGGAAAATATAATACTATGAGATTTCATTTGAGGAGTAATAGTGTATTTTTATATAAGTTCTTATTCTGGATTTATAGTGATTTGTGTTATTAATGTAAATGATTAACCTATCATAGATAATATGTGATTAGGTTAATTAATTTTAAGCATGTGACTTTAAGAGTAGTCGATGTTATTTGGAGATACTATTTAATATGGAAGATTGTGAAATCAAATTCTTTAATGTTTTGGGTTTTTAATATAGTTTGGATTAAATTAAAGGAATTTAAAGACAATTGTTTATTGAATGGTATTTATTGAACTTTGTGTATTGTTGTTTTAATTTTATAAATTAATATTAGTATTTATTTCTCTAAAGTATTATCCTTTTTGAGGATCATCTGATCCTGTACTAACCATTTTGGTTTTGGTTAATCTCTAAAGACAATGTAAATATATAGTTTATCCTTTGTAGATTATGGGATAATTTAGAGGTTGATTCTAGCACTTCATGTGTGACCATGTCATCTTCAATACTCATCGTTTAAAAAAAGACAATTTAGTGGTAAAAATTTATTAAAGGATGAAACTCCATGTAAAAATTAAATATATCTCTTTATGTTCTTAGTAAATATCATAAATAAATTCCTCATCTTTATGAAATGGAACAAAAAACTGAAAATGTTGTCCATTTACTTTTCCTACTGGGAAACTAATGACTATTTATCTCGTCACATGTTTGATGTTATCTTGTTTTTAACTTTCTCCTGATCATGTTTTGTATCACTCTCTATTAGAACTTGAAAATTAGTTTACCTTCCATATCCATGTTTTCTTACATTGAATCCTTGTATGGGTTATCTCGAATGACCTTTGTACTTCTCATTATTTCATTCAAAGTGATATTTTTTGTTGACTCTTTTTCCGATGTGGGACTTTCCATGAAGTTTCCAATCCCAATTTTAAAATTGTGAGGAAAAAATTTTCTCTAAGGGGGGAATAATGTAAGACCCCAAGATTTCAAAGTAAGTTATTTTCTTTAAAGTAATTCAATACATTGCGCTACTGCACGCAACACCGAGTTCAAGCGCACCACGACTTACCAAACTAGCAATTAAAAAAGTGGTTATGAATTGCATTAACTGAATTTTGAATTTTATATAATCCATATAATTTTAGAATCCATATTATGTGTTTTTTAGACATAATACAAAAAAATTAATTTTTTCCGATAAAAGAAATATTTTTTTAAAAAATGAAATTTTACCACCTTCTAATAGAAAACCCTTTGTAAAACCAATATTTGAAACATTTATATATTAAATTTAATGAAATTAAATTAATCTTTAGAATTTGGACATAAAAATCTAATTTGAATAAAATTTTTGTACTTTTTTGATAACATTCCTTTTTTGATGAATACTGAAAAATACTAAATTTTAATTGAATTTTTTTTAATCAAAATAATTTACAGGGTTAAATTATGAATTTGAATGGTTTTTAAGTATAATTAGATTATATTTTTATCATTTAAAACAATTTAGGTCATTATAAGTAATTTCACCTTTAATTTGACATAAACCCATGCCAATCTTCTGTTAATTTTAACTTTTTAAAAACCCACTTTTCAGTTTTGACAATGGGTATTAAATTTAAATTAATTAATGAAACCTCTATGTTTTGAAGTTGGTAATAGAATTAATTTTATAATTTGTAATAACATATTTATATTAGGGTGAATGTTTGGTATTTTTCTAAAAACATTCAATTTTTGATGAATAGTAAAAAATACTATGTTATTGTTTATAACAAATTTTTATTTAAATATATACATATATATATATATTTTATTTAAATTTATTTTAAGTAAAAATAGATATATAATACCTATATAAGTTCAATGTAATTCATGGGAGTCATTTAACAATAAAATTAGATCTATACAATTTTATTGATCTTTTTATTGTCTTTTACCCACCTTCTAAGAGCATTTGCCAATTTGCATAAAACATAATTTTACCGCTTCTGTGAGTTGAATTTCAAAAATCCAAGAGACACGGTTTACATTATAATGGAAAATGTGGTTCAATAATATGAAAATAATTTTTGGTTAACACTAACTTTTGACTTTTATTTACCCTGATTAAAAGTAAATATTGTAATTAACGGTAAAAAATGATATTATAATCACCCTTACACATGTCCTAATTTTATTGGATAAGTGTAATTCGACAAAAAACAACCTTATAAATAAAATATTATCCTCTTTGGTCCACTTGGATTAGATTAGGGCATTAATTATTATTTTATTTAAAGAAGAGTTAAAAGTGTTAAATTCCATGTTTAATAACTAAACCATTTTTAATATAGGTTTATACATAAGATAAATTAGACTATAAAAATTCATTATAAATATAAAAATATTTTCTAAATAATGGTATTCTATTTATAATTTTATACATTGAATAATTTAATTTTTTTATGACACAATTATGATGCAATAATTACCTTATTAATGAAATATTAATATATTTGATATTATTAATATCCAAATAAATGTACTTTGAGACTTTTGATGAATTTAACTAATTTTATAGGTTAATATTACATGTTAGGGTAGATTAAATTAATTTCATTCGATGTTATCATGATGTTATGAGTATCACAAAAACCAGATACTAAATAGTGTAAAATTTGACACAATTGAGTTTTTAAAAGAAATAAAATATTATTAATGGATATAATATTTCTAAAAATCTATGGTTATTTCTAAGGACATAGGCAAGGTTATATATATTAATTATTAACCACATGGGGTTCTTTTTTCTTATTATAGTATGTTTATTAACTATGTAATGTAAAAATACAAAAAGACATGGTAAATGTAAAACTATTTAACTAAGAGTTAAATCTAAAAGATAAATTTAATATGGTGACCTAACCCTATATAAAATATTTTTTTGAAGTTTTTTATACCCATTACGACCTTAGTCTTGAAATAAATCATTTTGGAGCCCTTAGAAACCAAGAATGATTTTATTATAAAATAATATTTCAAGCTATTCCTAAAGTGACCCTCACCTCTCTTATAAAAGGGTACTTCACCTTCTCTTAATTTCACACCTCCAAATCCATTTGGATTGTCTAACCTATTCCCAAATATCTTTCCAACTTCCCTCACATGAACCTAGAGTCTTTAAATTGATCATAAAGCCATCCTAAGGAGCACTTTTGATCAACTCAAAAGGAAACACTCGAAGAAGAGGTACTAATTTCACCACCCTATTTCAAGTTCGTTTCTTCTTTCACTTTCCCTTTCATTGTTTTTTAAATTAAAAAATAATAAATCCAGTATCTTATATATACTGTGTTGTTATTATAAAAGTTTTACAATCATATTAATTATTCTGTCCATCATATGAATGACAAAGTCACTATACGTGCGTACATACGACATACTGTCTCCACGTCATGGTGCAGTTTGTTATTCAAACACTACATTATTTGGATGGCTATATTAATGAATAGAAATGATGTAAATAATAAATATAACATGTTAATTATTCTTTATATATGATATACCATCTAATAATATACTATTTCACAATCAATATAATGATATTTTCGCTCGTGGGTACGAACGGATTACCGTCTCCACAAACGCGTTGAGATTCATTCCCCATTGTAATAATTCAACAATAATTTTCATTTTTTGATTAAAAATAATGTTTAAGAATATAATATCATTATATATATCAATAAAATGCATCCTATCCATAAAATACATGGATTACGTTACCTAGCATATAAAGTAAAACAGATCAGTTAACACCCGAAACGATGATACTACTAAAATATTATTGACAAAAAATTATTAGTGGATCATATAAGATATAATATTTATGTATATAGTTATTTTATAATTTAATAATAATGATTTATCTATTATACAAGATGTTAACATACCATTGAATAAGGAAAGGTACAATGTAAGGGTTAATTTCAAAATCTCTTTATTATCCGAGGTTTTTATTACGTAAGTATCTACTGGGACCACTTTATCATTCACATCCAGGTTTCATAAAAATATATTTCAAAACATTTTTACTATTAACTAGACTATGGGTTAAAGTCATTTATACCTTATTTTGAATTTTAATAAAATGGTTTTAAAGGAATCTTTCTGTCGTTTTCAAAACAAGGTACTTTATGTCCTTTTTGACAAAATTAAGGTAAGAATGTCTTTTTTTAACTTATATGGAGGATGTGGATATTTTCTGTCATTATATAATCAAAAAAGCTTCCAATACAATCTTATATTAATATTTTCAAAATTAATGTTTTCTTTTATGTTTATGTGAATTTTAAATTATTTCAAAAAAGAAAGAGGTATTTATTTCAAATAGTTTTAATGTCATCTATGTCTACATCATTTGATGGATTTTTATCTTTTTTGAAATTGATTTATTATGATACAAATATTCCATTTTTATTGAAGGTTTTGTGAAATTTTTGATTGCGGAAGTGTTATTTTCACACCATTCATGGTTAATGGATAATGTATTGACATTTCGTATGCTAGTTTTAATACGAATATTATGTTAAGTTTAAAAATTTTCATATGAGGAATTAATTGGACATAGTAAGTGATGGGTGTAGCCCACTATAGCTCCTAGATGAATCAGCAGGTCTCATGAGACAAATTAGTGTCTTGGAACAAGGCCTTGACAAAATATTCTTTGTAGTATTGGCACAAGGCCTTGACTATGTGGTTATGATGTCTGGCATTATGAATTCCATCATTATGAATGTGGATATTGATATTGTATGTGATTATTCAAATAGTAAAATATGCATGTTAATAAGTAAATTTCATTATTTGATTGTATCTTGGACATATTATGCTGAAGCTTAAGTTTAAAATGTTTTTTTAGTCTGACACATTGCCTTAAATGTTTATTTTTATTTATGAATGTTTCTGCTATATTGTAATCCTTACTGAGCTTCTGAGCTCACCCCTTTCTATATTTTATTTTTACCAGGATGTGAAGAAGTATTTTATGGTTGAACTTTAGGGATAGGCTAAGGATATAAGTGTGTTCAAAAGCATATAAAATTTTGTGGATGTTTTTATTTCATGATGTAATGTAAAACTTCTGAATGTATCTTGTACTTCCAAGGCAACTAAACTGATCAGTCTTTCAAGACATGATTTTTTGTATCATGACAATGTTATATAATAATGCACTGACACTGGGTAATTGGTGTAGGAGTGTTACACGTTATATTATTTCCACATCTATACTTTTTATCCCCAAAATGCGAAGGCCCAAACTCAAGGGCAGAAACTGGGACTAACAATGGATCCTGCGCAGCTTCCAAGCCCATGCCACAAGGGAATACCAAGATCATCCACTATTATATCCAGATTTTTCTAGGTCAACATTGTGCCACAACAGGCACATGTTTCTTTAGCTGCGACCAGTGGAGAAATCACTAAGCATAACGACACATCTGCAATCATGGGGTCTAGTGGCCCACTGCCAAGAACCTATAATGCCCACACCAAATGAAGAAACAAGGCACAACCACTCAAACTTGTGTCATATTGACTAAGTATGGATGGATAGAAAACATTCCTCACTATAATAACATCTTGTGGACTAACTCGGCCACCACAAAATGACTCAAGTATGACTCTTTACGAGAGTCCAGACAGTGCCTCCTAGGCTTTCCACCTTTTTTGAAAAGTAAAGCCCTTATCCACCAAGAAGATATACCACATTACTTGAATAATATCATCATTACAGGAATGAATGGTAGTAGGTCATACCCAGATTGACGTTGTATGGTCTCGATGCCATGAATATTATATAAAAACCACAACTCCCTCCTCTATGATCCAGGTCACACTATCAGCATGTCTCCTACATCAAGAGTCTCTAAGCCCGAGGGTTAGGTCCATAGTCTAACCAGATCCTCAAAGTCTCAAAAAATACTCATGGAAAAAGAACGTCTAGAACCTGAGTCTTTTTTTGAAGGATGTTAAAATAAATATAGGTTATACTTCGAGCTTCCCCTGGATTTTTTGGGTCATGAGCCATCACTGCGTGAAAAGATCTGTGAATTTCGCTGGGTACTCTGCTACATTCTTGCTTCCCTACCATGAGTTCATTAGCTCTTATATGCATACAGAGTGAAAATTCGCCAAAAATAACTCCTCTCTTTAGAGGTGCTAAACGTCTATCCATGGGAGGGTCTCCTCGTTATGAGTCTGAATATTAAAACTCAACCATCTTATCGTTGAGACCTGAAGAAGTCTTGTTTCCAGGACTGCTGCCTGGTCGGGTGATGTCCTCACTAGGAAGAAAACACACATAACATCCTCAATTGAATCCGTAGCTGCCTGGAGATATATCTCTCCACCGAACCTGAGTGGTCTATACCTCTGGAACTCATGTAGAGAACTGTGCATATGAAAATCCTCTTCTGGAGTAGTTGGAATTAGATGTTGACCATTGAGTCGTAGTAGCACTAGTGCACCAATCAGTGGGGCCATCTCAATCACAGTCCCCTGAATGGACGCCTAAACACTTGGCGGGCTGTCCTCATGACCTCATATCAGAATCCTGGCCAGTCATCCATGATGAGGCATCCTACGATATATCAATATGGACCATGGTTAGTAGATTATATTTAGAGAGATGAGTCGAGAAGGAATATGGAAATCACAACCATGAATACAAGTTGCACATTCCCTTCTTTTCCCTGCAATCTATGTTTCCATGTATCGATTTAGGTAATAGTTGTCCAGAGTCATGGTGTATGGATACGTCAACAATTGCACCCACACTGGAGTCCCTGGATTAAAATTTGAACTAGAGACACATAACACTGTTAATCACAACCAAAATAATAGACCATTGGTCATTGAGTAAGAACCAATTGCATTTGATACCACTTTATCATGACCCATCCACCATGGCCCATGCCGTGACATACCCCAAGCCCACCTCCTGAAGGTACGAGGTTGGTGAATAGTGCCATAGGCATCAACATGAAAGTGGAAAGCATTTTCCTTGATACCTGTTCACACATGGACTCACAAACCAAACCTAAAAGCTAAAAGGTGAACAATAAGTAAATGAAAACTAGAATAGAAGAGAAAATAAAGCACTGAGTGTTGTATCCTGGCTAGTATACAAGCCCAACAAAAGAATTGAAAACAAAAAGGTACAACGGGAGCACCGGAGACCATCTATGGAAAATCCCACCTGATCGATGGGGTAGTGAAACAACTGGAATCCAAATTAGTATGTCCTGTCTGCCTGGTCCTACTAGTCCCCTCCTCGTATTAGGACACTATGACCACCGTCACCACATCTATCGGTCCCATATACCTAAGCACCTCTATTGAAACATCAAATGTCTGCACTATACACAACACATGCAGGCGAATCCTTTGCTGGGGTGAGTAACTCAGTACTTAGAAGGGGACCCCAAGACCCTCGATGGTCTCTCAGAAATCCGCAACAGAAAAAAAAAACAAAACAACCATGATGCAAACCACAAATATTATGTATAGTCTTCTCTACTCAAGTATATTCCATTTCATATAACTAGGTCATCCAGATATAATCGTCTCATCCAAAAAGAAACATAAGGCCCTGACCTCAAACCTTTTCCAAGATTTCCAAAGAAGGCTCAATACGTAACTTAAGATTTAGGAGTACGCGCTCCATGAACTGGCCATCCCTGATGAACCATATCTGAGAGATGTAATTCATTAGGTACAACTCAACCATTCCTAATGTAATGTCTAAAAGGAGTTCCTCCATCGAGATCTTTCTAATAGAACCGCTTCTAGTGATCGACACTATAGGTCTTGCTATCACAGTCTTGCGCTTGAGGCAAGACAAAGGGAAACCAAGTGAAGATGCCCACCCCTTGACACTGCGTTCAGTTGGGAGATCACTGCTCTAGTCTAACCCACAATATCTCAATTGCTTTAGTAAGAAGTGGCCTGCACCTCATTCCATTAAGGGGGTAATCACTTCTACCATGTGAATCGATTACATCAAGTGGAGGAGTCTGCTCCTCGAAATTTTGTCCTATAGTTGATGGAGCTCCAACTCCACAAAAGGACCCACCCCCTGGCACTACTCGGAGATGAGGGAGTACTACTCCATATGTGAGCACCCATACCCTACACGATATGGGAGTAAAACTCTAGTAGTTTGTTCACTGTGGGGGACCCGTACCCTAGTACGTTAGGGGAGTACAAACCCCGGGCTAGAGGGCCAGCACTCTAACATGACATGGGAGTACCAAATCTACTGTAGCACAACATATGGAGGATATGTACCATAAGTTGACAGGGGAGTACATACTCCTAACAAGAGGGCCCACAACCTACCTAGTAGGGGAGTACCTTACTCTATTTGAGTTAAGTATGGAAGAGTGGTGCACTAGTCCATTTGGGTAGTACTGACTCCAAAGATAGGAAATCCATCTCAGAGGAAAACGAACCCCCAATCATGAAGTGCGGAGTCCTGTCTCTACCAGAGCAGAGCAGTAAGGAATACCCGTGCCTTGAGTCCTCAAGGTAGTACCCATCCTAACTATCACTAGAAGAATAACCCTGGTTCTACTCTTCAGGTTATCAGTCATTCCTCAACCACCATTAAGTTCATTAAGAATGTATCTCGATGATCTGTCCTATCATGAGGGTTCCAATGAAACAAACGGTGGCCGACATTGGCCAGCGACCCCTTGTCTGTCACAGAGCCTCCAGTAACCACCGTTCCTTTGTGGCCAGTGGGTTCCAGTCACCATCTCTATCAGTCGTTGGTTTCATCACATGTCGTCGTCATACAACTGTATCTTTCAGTTGTCCACGAAGAATTCCACCCTACCCGAGTTTGGCAGAGAGTCTGGGCCTTGTTTTTTTGGCCTACTCCCATCAAGATAGCATATTAAAGTGGGTAGGATAATTTAATTAAAAAAATCCCATCTAGAAAACCTCCATTATCCTCTCACATTAAAGAACTAAACACAGATCAACCCATTGGAATGTTGGCCCTTGTTCTTCATAATAATCATGAATAGGAAAAAGGGATGAAACAAACATAGAATCCATACCTTGTAATTGTTGGAAGGCATTGTGGATGAGGAAGAAGTGTCCACGTCCGAAGGTGTTCATTGGCACTTGTCGTCGCCCATCTATTTCTCCAACGTCCATCGGTCGAAGCTTCATTCTAGGATGGTGGAAGTCATCACTGCTCTTCGTCAGAGGTTCCCATCATGCATACCGAAAACCCAATCCTGAGCTTCATTTAAATAGTGGGGAGGAGAGGATGAACACACTGAAAAATTAATGAAGTTCATTAATGAGTATAATTAAGGAACCACTTTAATTATCTCAATGGTGTAGTTGCACATTAATTTTAATCTCCCAATGGTGTGTTTAAAAATAAATCACGAGTCAAGCCATTAAATAGTTTTAACATTGTAATGTGGTCCCCAAACAATTTATCAAATTGTTGCACAATGAAAAAATGAAATAAAACTAAGTTATTTTATTATTTTTTTGTAAAGTCCAAAAATTAAATTTTTTGTCCAAACATTTTGGATCGATGTTATGCTTCCCTAAATCGTGTCCTAGTGATTTAGATTCAAAGGTGCAGTCAGATTTTTAATCAGAGTAATAGTTCAAAATATAGAATTTTCCACACGGGCGTTTATTGAGAATACCTTAAAAAAGTTCAAAAAATCTCTTAACAATCACCCACAACTCGTGACGGTTGAGGTTAAGATTCTCCTAAGGGGGACACACCCTCATGAGTACAACGGTACTCTCAGATTTTCAATCTGTGTTTCCATTTATAAGTTAATGATTTTACAATAAAATAATTTTTACATAATTAATTTATTTATGGAAAAAAACTAACATCTACTAGTGGCCCGCGCCGGCCAATGTTATTATCTGCCGAAGTAAATCATACCCTCATGAGTTTAGTAGCAGTCTCAAATTTTTATTCCAAGTCACCATTTGTGTGTTATAATAATTTAAAAAATAAAATTATTTTATTTAATTATTTTATTTATGGTTATGTAATTTTTGGGTTTTCTCACCGGAGGCCTGCTCCGACTAAACTTAAGTCACGCTTAGGGTAAACCCGCCATCCTGAATGCAACGCTGCCTCAGAATTGTGATCTGAGCATCCATTTAAGAGTTATTACACCTTTTCAAGAAAAAAAATCATGCACTCTATTTAAGGATTAAAAAATCTTCTATGGATCATTATGAGTACTACGAGACTCGAAGTCACATGCCATTCGATTTAATGGTCTCAAAATAATTCCATATAAATAAAAATATTTCATGAAAATTATTAGAACTTACATCTCTGAGGCCAGTCTATCCCTCTAGTATAATTGATAAGACAACATGGTCACATACATGAAGATACAAGGCAGTGGGAGGGCAACATGCATTATTGGAGGCCATAATTGTTCTAAGATAGTGTTTCTACACCCTTGGAAGGTGTACTCAGGGATGCGTTCATTTAAGGGTGGAATACTATAAGAACCAAGTTTTTACTCTGATATGAATCCTTTAAATTTCAGTATAATTATTTATTTTGGACCTAATATGGGTTTCTAATGATATTGAGAAGGTATTAGGGGAATCCGAGACTTGTTTGAATCCCATAACCCATTCTTTGGAAAAATGTCAATGTGCCATGTTTGGTGAACGTTTTTTATAACTGTACAGATGATCTGTTTTTTTGGAAGAACCACATCAGATAGTTAGAACATGGTCATGTAGCCTTATAGTGGGATTTCCACTTCATCCCAGTTCAACTTCATGGTTTGTCACTCAGTTGTCTAACTGGGTGGATAAACTATGCATAAAAATTTTTTAGGGTAATTTTACAATTTTCCCATTAATGATCTAATTAATCGAGACCATCATCCCCAAGTTGGGATCATGTGGGAGAACCATAATTTTATCTCAATTTGAATATTTTTGAACAACTATGGTAGGATCAATAGATATCCTTCATCCAAGATATGACCGAGTTAACCTACGTCATGATGGATGCACAACAATATGTACTTGAGTGTTATTTAGTCATTATTCTACTCTTTTCCTCTCAAACTAGTTATCTATGTGTGGGGATTTTTTCAATTTCCATAGATCTACTCCAATTAGAGACTAATAAAGGTCTAATATCAGTGGAGGAGAGTCGTACAAGCCTTTTTTGGGTGGTCTATAACTCATCCCTCATGTTCTTTGATTTTGAAATTTTTATATGGGCCTCACCAATTTTATCATGTTCTATTTATTGAAATTATATTTCCTACATATAATCATTAGATCTATATGGATATTCTCTTTCCATATATGTGTTTCATTTTTGGGGGTTACTCCCATAACATCATCCATACAATGTAGGATGTTATTTCATAATTTGGTTTTTTAAATTTGAAGATTTTGAGAAACCATTCAGGTGTGAATTATCTTGACCCTTCTATGGGTAATAATTTTTATATTAAATGGATTGAAATATATTGTGAATTTCAGAATGTAAGGAACCGTGTATTCTCACCACTAGACCCGTGTAAAGAAAGTGCATCAATTTATAATTAAATGTGAAATTGAAATTGGCATGTATACTATGTATATGACCTGACCGGATTAAATGGAATGATTAATAAGTTTCACATTCATCAAACCCATTTCAACATTATTGGAAGGTATAATAATGAACTTTAATTATTTAATACACATAAAATGGAATTAATAATGGTTTATTTCTAGTTGGCCTCGTCACACTAATGAAAGGAAATCCCTAAACCAAATGGACTTATTTATTAATTATGAATTGAATAAAAGAAATCATGCTACCTAACCTTATCACACTAATGAAAGGAAATTATTGAACCAAATGACATATTATGTGGCTTCATAATTAAAAAAGATTGGACTTACTCAATCTCACCATGGATTCTTATCAAGGAATTCCATGAGCAAACTAGAACCCCATTCCTATTCAAGGATACATCATGTTAGGTTGAGACCCACCTATTTCTCAATCCTTGTCTGTTAATAGATATTGGATATAACACCATAAGATCCCTCAAAGAGTATTATAGGATACCTTGGATACAATCCATGGATACAACATTGAATAGTTGGTTATATAGTTAAATTCTATTGAGCCCAGTCATTATATAACCTCATTTTACCTTGGATGAACCCCATAAACTTGTTAGGCATCTCATTTTGAAATTCCTTGGGCAATCCTCTTTGGATTACACTTATACCCATATCCTGCCTATAAATATTACTGATTTGGTGACCCTTATGGTCTATGTTTCCATGTTTATTACCAAGGATCTTAATTATTAAAGATCATTTCAGGTTGACTTATTACAGATTTGAACCATTACAATTGTTAACAAGTTACTTATTTATAAATTGGTATAAAAAAGTAATAAAATTGCTATATGTTCAAACAACAGCTGAGGGCCGATGTAGGTACTTGGGTATTTATATAAACTGTACTAAATTACATTATATATATATATGTGCATTCCAACATACTATAACATTTCCATTACTCAAGCTGTATGTTATAGACCTCATTGGTGGTGGGCTATTGATATTTTTCTCACACCATCTTTGGGTGACATTTAGAACTTGGAGTAGATAACATGGATGAAAATGTTGATAATGGGAATCATACATCTTCAAACACATGATTGCTAGCTGATTAGGATATAGCTTGATAAAGGACTATTGAGCTTGATCTTGGGAAGCTTGGGATAGTCTTTGATTTATTTTATATATTGCGAAACATGTTATTCATGCTTTCTTTTATACATGATTTATTTTTTATTGATACATGAAATATCATAATTAGTTGTTTTATGTTATTATAGTTATATATATGCTATTTTTAATGTTGTTTATATTTTCCATTGATCTTTCTCTTTTACTTTTATTGAATATTCTATTTACCTTAGTTCATATTCATCTATTGTGAAACACTCATGAAACGAGGGAATAGTCTCTCCACAGACACTACCTAGCCATCACTACTAGTCGATAGCCTCTGGAATTTGGGGAGGTGCGCTTGAGGCCATGTGTACCACTAGGATTGGAGTACTCATTAAGTGAAATTCAGGTTTGGGATTTCACATTCAGTATCCCTTTTCAAATGAATATATAAATTTTTATTCAATGGAAAAAAGAGAGGTATAATGGAGTCAATAATTTCAAGGGAATACCTACGTAAGAAATAATACAACTGGGGGTATAAGATAATATATACCAAGGGTATCCCATATGTTAATATTTACCCCTTCCAGGTTCAACCTATTAAAGTCATGAATAACTAAACACTCAGTGTCAGGTATTCTAACCAAAGCTAAGTATTCATCCACCTTTTTCCCTCTCGCCAAGTATGGAAAACCTTGATTCTATCCCCCAGGATGTTGCAACATTTTCTGATGACATAAGGAATATACCATGGAATCACAATTTCACCATGACGGGTTTTATAAAGGAGCAGTGAGTCTGTTTCAGCTTATATAATATTCGAACCAAACTATCTACAAATATTGAGGCCCTCAATCATGGTATTTGCTTCTGCATTGAGTGTGGTCCTTTATCTATGTCTTATAGGTAAGGCCATAAAAATCAACCCACTCACTTCAAACACAACCCATCCACCACAAATATAACTTGAAACATAGGACTCAAACCAATTAAGATTCAATCCCACTAGAGGAGAACACCAACAAACCTATTTTCCTAGACTATAACTGCTCCCTCGAGAGGAAAGATAATAACCAGATAAGAACTGCTTCAGGTATAGAGATTCTCCCCAGTAACTCAAGGACCTAACAATTTCTTAGAGTATATTTTTAACTTTTATAATAATCTAGATACCATTCATGACCAACCCCTCAGATATCCACAAAATTTTCAATTACCCAAAACACCAGCATCCTTCTTGTAGAATCATTGTATAGAAAGATCTCTCTATGCTTCCCTTTCCCAATCCATTGTACCACCAGTCTAGGTATACCTGATCATCCATATTCAATGTAGAAATAGTAGTAAACTCACCAAAATATTCCCACAACTCAGGCACCCATTCACACTCTAAGAATATATGCTTTGGGATTTCCTCCTTATGATCCTTGTAATAGAAACATCTAGATAAAACACAAATACCAAATCACATTATATTACAACTAATAGGAACACCTCTATTTCTAATACTCCATGTAAGAAAGAAAAGATTGGGGGGATTTTCTAATCCCAAAGGCCTTCATTCCATTCCTCCCAATGATTATAAATGTAAAATTTCTGATGATAGTCCTACATCGTGAATATTCCATATGAGGAGGGAGTAAAAACATACCAATCCATTTCAGGGTACATCCTTATGAGGTTACATAGTTCTTATTGGCCTCTATTCAATGTTTCCTTAATGATCATCAGGTACGAGTACGCCTCTTTTAATGAGATGTTTGTTACAAGGAATAAGGGTAACCTATGATTTCTGTACTCTAATTGTGACTCCATATCAAAACGTTACCTTTACCAAGGATAAAATGATAGTGATACCTCAGAACATCTAAAATAGGCCAAATATCAGTCTATAACAGATAAAAATAATCATCTAGAGCAACCTCATTCTCCAAAGAATTGGCATGCATGGAGATCCCCCATAAATTTATTTACTCCATCACTTCCAATGCCAACATAGCATGCAATAAATAAATAGTATCCTCAAGGCTACGAAAATTAATCCCACCCTCAGAAACCGACTGAGCTATCGTATTCCATAAGACCCAATGAATTTTTCCACTTCTCTTAGGATCCATTATGAAATTTTAAGGAATCATATCAATGTTTTTGATAACAACTTTTGGGACATTGAATGATTAGAGGGAATTCACTAGGGTTTCCGATAACTCACTATTAACCATTGCTATTTTTCCATGATAGGGTAGGTAAATATTTTTCCATTTGAGTACACGATCAAGGATTCAGCTGATTATAGGATCAAAATCACGAACATAGAGCCTTCATGAGGAAATGGGGACCCCTAAATATTAAGTAGGAAATTATTATCTCTTCATATCTAGGATATGACTCACACACTCATTATCATGATATAATAATAACTTATTTGTTTAAGTTCACAATGGACATTTTCATGATATTCTCTACAAGTAATCTAAATGTATTTGGTATTATGTATATAGTCAAAGATTTAATTTTTAAATCATTTACAAATTAACAATCATGAAATAATTATATTTATTTAAAATAATTTTACTAATAAATCCATCCATTATATATTAATTTGAAAAATTAACTACATTACAATAATGGAGAAAATAAGTCGAACATGCACATGAGTAATACTTTCTTATTTCAATGATCATTATGGAGGAAAAGTAATCATAATTTTATATTTACATAATAAACATAATATCAAAATTTTAATAATAAAAAATATATATATATATATATATATATATATCATCCATGTGATGTGGTGATAAAAAAATAATTGCATCGCTTCCTAGATGTGATAATTCTCATGTACACACAAACAATGATATCATTTTTATATCCATGGAAAGGTAATAATGTAAATGTTATATTATATTTTAAAAATGAAAAATATTTCATTAATTTCATATATAAATTTTAATTCCATTCTTTTCACATTTGATGGAAAACTACAAGGATATGGGTCATTATAAAAACACAATAACATATAAGAATATTTAGGATACTAGAGTTATTATTTTAACATGGGGTAATAAATTTTTTTAAGTCAGAGAAGAATTAAACTAGAAACACTGAATTATGATTTATACATCATCATTAGAAATCCTTCATTGATTTACACGTTCAACCCACTAATAAAATATTTATGTATAATATAAGGAAACTAGAATCTGGGAATTAATTATAATATGTTATTTGGAAGGTCCCTATACAAACAAAAAAGGCATTTTTATGTGATGAATAGAGATGAAGAGGGTCCACCCTATTATATGATAGGGGAGACACACTCTTGGAATTTAAAAAAATTAAATTAATATAAATTAATTTTAAATTCAGAATGGATCCAAAGTAAATTATTTAGAATATATGATGATTATTCTTATTAATAAATTCATCCAATAACAAATATACATGTTTTTACTATTTGTATATCATTATCCTTTCATTTTAACACATATTTTACCACTTTAGTAATTATCATCAGAACATGTATTTTTACTATTTGAAAGTTAATATATTAAATATAAATGGTCAAAAGATAAATAAATGAATAATTGATTATATTTTAAACCTAATACCAGTATTTTATCCATATATAATATTTTGATTAATTTTATATCATTTAATAATATATTATTTATTTTAAAATATCATTAATATCAATTTTCTTACTATTTATTCATTTCAAATTTAAAAAATAAAATAAAATAATATAAATTAGAACAAAACATTCTTCAAAATTCATAACATATATATGTAATATATAATATTATTTTATTATATTAATTATCTTATATTATATTTATTTTAATATTTATAATATCATTTCCTTGATATTTCCTTTATTTAAATTATTACTACAACATTGTTGTGGAAGGATTTAAAGAAATTATTTCGTCCATAAAACATAAAAATACATTACCAGGATGAATAAAATTATTTTACCTCTCCAAATACTATTTTTTATCAAGGATATCATCTTGATGACAACATAATAAAATTATTATACATTTTAAAAACTATATTCTAACATGTTTGAATTTTCATAAAATAAACTACTATAAGGGGATTAAAGTTATCCATGTGTCTCCAAGAGGTCATAAATTAAGACATTTCATAATTATTATAAAACATTACCCATCCAATAAAATTGGGACATGTTGTAATGTAATTTTCCATTATTTGAAAATTTATTTTTAAACATAATTATCAGATTTACCTTTTACAGTGGTAATAAAATAATTATGTTTATTAGTCCAAAAAAATGGGATGTATTTAATAAATTTTTATCATATTATTTAAAAAAATTGAATTCATTCTTCAAAACAAAAAATATCGAAGTATTTAAATTAATTTAATATATATCTCATTGATTGGGTGGGAAAGTAGGTTTTTAAAGTTTAAATTTTCAAAAGTATGAAATGTTTCATCAATAAAAAAATTTAATAGTAATTTGATTAAAATTAACTAAATGTTGGGACAATGTTTTCTATAAGGTTGTACTTTTTACAACAATTATCAATTAAAATCAAAATGAAGAAGGGGATGAAGGGCTTCATGTTTTCAAGTGATCATGGATTATCTCCCTGTTTGAAGATAATAATTCAAGTGCTTACCTGAAGAATAGAATCATATGATTTCATGAAGTAGATAATTATGGTTGAAGAATAAGAGAGTGTGGAATGGATTGGAATTCTGAGATGGCCTTGAATTTCACATTGTATCTAAATATATTGATGTTTTGATGATTTCATCCCAAATATCATAAGTTTGGATAACATGTGATTCAAGCGTTATGAATGAGTATAGGAGTAAAGATACTATCATTAATATTGTAATTTTGATTGGAAAGACTATTTCTATTAATAGATAGGGAGATTATGTGACTTTGAAAAAAGATATTATGTACAGTGTAAAAAATGGTCTAATATTTTGAGTGCAAGTGGAGATTTAAGATATGCACTTCAATATTTGGAAAAGAAATGAGGTACGTGTAAAACCTTATTTGTGTGTGAAGAAAAGGGAATGTGCTTGAAAAAATGTTGTGCGTGAAATATCTTGTTCTGTTTTTTCATGAAAGATGTTCCTTGGATCAAAAATACAGGAAATATACAAAGGAAAGAAGTGTGTAAAATAATCTAGGATGTGCTCGAAATTGGAAGTTGGTGCGTGAAATAATCCAGGATGTGTGTGAAATTTGAAGTCGTGTGAAATACAAGTTTGAAATTTTACTTGCAAGAGAGGCTTCATGTTCCGAGTGATGAAAAATCTAAAAGTCATGAGATGTGTGAAAAATCTATATGGTTTGTTAAAATAATGGAAGGATCGAATAATATAAAGAAGTGAGAGACAATTTTACACGTAGGAAGGGGTTTTACGCGTAGGGTCAAAAACACCTATAAATAGGAGGTGAACCCTTCTCATTTGAGTGTGTTCGATAGTTAGGAAAATCCCAAGCACTGACACACAAAATAATTGAAGTATATGGTTGTTCATGAAAATAATAAGTGTTGTGTAAATAAGAAAGTGTTTCACTATAAAGAGATGTTCTGCGTGAGAAAGAAGGGTTGCACGAAAAGTCCTTTTCGTTACAAAAGGTTTCTTTACGTGAAATGTTTTAATTTTATGTGGAAGACCCCTAGAAGGGTGTGTGAAAAAGTTTGGGGTCCTAGAGGCCTTTGATAAGTGGTTATCACTCTCAAAGGGGTTTCAAGGAGAACGAAGTACCGTGAACTATTCTGTTTTATGAAGATATATAGTATCGCACACACAAGACTTGTGTTTAACACCCTTTTTGTGCATTACGAAGAGGATAAGAAAAATACATACAACTAAACATAGATCTACATAGACAGAAGTAAGTATAATGATACTCTTAGATGTTGTTGTTGGGAATTAAAAGAAGAGAAGAAGAAGATGAAGAAGAACAGAGTGTGCTCAACTGAATAATATGAATTATAAAGGGAAGTACAATTATGATGATGCTTTCCTGAGATGATCTCCATTGCTTGAACAATAACATAGGATTTTGTGATTCTGGAAAAGAAGAAAAGAAGAATATTTAGTGCATTCACTTATTTCCCAAAAGGATGCGATTTAATATAAAAGATCATCAATTTAGGACACCAATGCAAGTAATATCTCAGACTGAATTGGAGACAAAGACATCAATGCTTATCTGTTGAAGGGACCTTCAATTTGATAAACTGAGTTAGACTTCCCACAAGGCAGTGGGCTAGGGGGAGTCAACGAGAGTGACCTAAGGGAAGTAGTGATCTATCCATGAACACTTAGGTAGTGAGCCTTGGACAGAGTGATTGTGTCCTAACTTTTGTAATCCACAACTAGTGAAAAATAGTGGAATTAGGTATGATAGACAAATGGTTGGTGTGTGCTCCATGAATGTTTCCCTTAGTGGTGAACCATGTAATAAGTGTTCTACTAACCTTCTATATTTCAATGTTTTAATCACTGCACATAACCATAATATAGGTTTAAAAAAGTTCCAACCAACGTGGGATCAAGATCCAATAAAGAAGAGAAAACGTTGACACCCTGATTTGCCCCCCTCTCAGGGTGGTCTGGGGTCCTTCACTAAATTGTATAAATAAATGTACAATTTATTTAATTTTAATTTAAAAAATTTAAAATATGACATAAAATTATAAATTATAGAAATGAAAATTCAGTTCTTAATTAAAATGAAGCATTTTTCAATATTCATCAAAAAAGAATCTAATCAGAAAAATATTAAAAATTCAACCAAATTAAATTTTTATTTTCCAATTTTAAAAAAAATGTTTACTTTTTCAAATATAATTTATAAAGATGTTAAATTTTAGTTTTAAAACAAGTGTTCCATTAGATGTTGGAGAAAACCCTTTACAAAAATACACCTTTTTGTGTAAAATGGGATTATTTATTATTTTATTCCAATAAAATATATTGAATTAATAACGAATATAATTAATAACTTGTTTAAAAATAACACATTTTTACATATTTTAACTCGTGTATACAACAACAAGATGGAAACTACCAATATAATTAAGAATATTTAGATGTTCTTTTCTGTTCGACGTGGAATATCCTGTATTCTATCTGACATAGTGTTTCTTTTTAAAAATTAGGATTTAAAATCCACCCATTAATAAATTACATCATATAATTTGGATAATGGGATAAAAAAAAGTGTTTTCAATTTTCAAAATATATTTTTTTAAAATTCCACATCAGAAAAGGGCATTTAATCATCCACATAAAAATATGGAAAAGAATGTATGAAGTTCATAGGAGATAAGTCATAAATGCTTTCCTTGTGGGAAATGATATGCATGGAAGATAAATATACCTCTCAAGGAATGATCAAGAGTGATTTAGAATAATATAATTTGATATTTATCCATCACAGATCCATAAATATGCGATGGGTAAAAAAGAAATTGTTAAAAATAAGTGGGATAATTTTATGTTTCAAAATCCTATTGCTAAATTTATTTAAATCATTTACTTAATAGGATAAGAATGTAACTATAAATACAATATTGAAAAGTAAATTTTCATCCTTCAATCATTTTCTACCACAAACTCATTATTTCATCAAATAATTAGCACTCAAGATGAATTTTTCACATCGGAATCACTATAATAAACATCTAGAGATTCACATTATCAAAAATAGAATAATATATATTCCTAAAATAATTATATAAAAATGAAAAAAAATGTTATTATATGATAATATAATTCCCAAAAATAAAAACCCATTATATGAAGAATAAATAAATTAATCTCTCAAACTCAACACCAATTCCTAATGTTCATCCATAATTAGTAAATAATTATCCTTAAAATGCATCAAAAATATTCAAGACAATGTTTATCACTATGAAATTGGATGTTTTTTAACAAATTTTCTTCCAAGATATATTCTTACATCAATCTCCAAATAACATCGATGACTCTTAACTTCCCTCTCTACAATGCATATTCCCTAATTATATAATCTCTATGATATACTAGTAATTTATATAAATATCCTACATCACCATAAAAAATTATAATAAAATTATATCTTCATCAAAACTACAATTCAACATTTATTCCTCAAATAAAATCACAAATTATTCTATTTAACTTAATCATATAGTGTTCAAAAAAATAGTGAAGGTCTTCTCAAATAACATTAATAAAAAACTTCCAAATTATTTTTTATCACAAAGGTATTATAAAGATATTTTAACAAAATAAAATTAAAATTTATCAATAATATCATTTAATTAAAAATAAAAAGTTATAGTAACCCATACTTTTCATGGTCTAGTGGTAAGTGATGAACTCTTGTCACCCATAGGTTGTGGGATCAATTCCCATAGCCTTAGCAGTTGTGACATGTTGTCACACAGTACATCACATTTTCATATTTCAAAAATCTAAAGTTCTTATAAATTTACAAAGAAAAAAGAAATATTACCTAAAAATAACATTAATTTGTTTTAACCTCAATTGTTATATCATACATTTCATTTTTTCATCCAAAAAGGTAATAAACCATAATTTCCTCATAACTGAATTTACCTAAAAATACAATTAGTAACCTTTAAATATCATAACATAATGCCTCAAAATGGGTTTCTATGACAATTATCCTTTTATAAAACAAAAAATTATAAATAAATGATGATATCAAGAACACTTTAGAGGGAAACATAATCTCCAATTTTGTCTGAACCCTACTCCGATACTAACTATAAGGACCAGGCCTTTAATATATATTATTCAATATATTTTTAATATATAAATCAATTTATTTTACTAAATATAATTTGTTATATATTTTTAGTGATTTTGGAGAATCAATTTCAAAGTCAACTCAAAACATTACCAGTAGACACATTATCTTAGTTTTCATTTTAAGACAAAAAACAATTCTAAATTAAAACATGGTTTACATCCCTTATTTAACATCAAAATTATCATCTTGTACTAATAATTGTCCCTACACATCCTTAAACTCTATAAGAAATATTAAATCAGGGTATGAGCATAAAATGATAGTTGGGGTAAACAAAAAAGAAAAAAACCTTTAGTCTAGTGAAAAACATTAATACCCATTTTATGATTCTTTAGTGAATGGAAAAATATTAAAATGAAAAACACAAATATTTTATTCTCATATAAATCATTTAAAATTGATATGAAACAATTTAAATAACTTTTTTGGTAAATTAGAGCATCATATTCATTCATCCTTTTAAAACCCCTTTTAATTATAACAATAATATGGCCAAATTCCAATAAAATTACTTCCTAATAAATTTTAGTTCTATAATTCATATCAACCTTATATAAACTAAATTAGGATCACTAATGTTCTATAAATTGTGATAAAATCTTCATATAGAATAGAACAGGCTCACACATGAGGTATAATGTGGCTTAACCATTCTTATAAGCTGTATCAGGCTCGCCAATTCACTATAATGGTGATAAAACCGTCCAATAATATATATCAAGCTCACCCATTTTAGATAAATCTCATGTTCTATATCATGAATCAAAAAATTGAAAACAATTTTGTACCTATGTGTAAAACAAATTTATATATATCAAAATACCATTTTCATGTAAAAATCACTACAATTGTTTTTTAAAATCATAGACATACTTATGATAAAATTTTATGTGAAAATGAATATAAACTATTATAATGTAAAAAATTAAATATTTAAATAATCATATATGTTTTAGATTATTTTTGTTCCATATATGTTAAAAAAATATTTTTTGTAAAATTTTTAAAATGACCATAAAGAGAAACTTTAAACTGGACTTTTAAAATAATTCTTTTATATAAAATATTTTAAAGATTCCATTGTAAAAATATTTGAAAACAAAATTGAGAATACCATTTTAAGAAAAATAATGTACATATAAATAAATTTATTATTTTTTGTTAAATATTTTTTACATGAATGAAAATTATTTATAAAAATGAATTATTAAACCATTTGAAATAATGTTTTCACATTTTAGAGTCCCTTATAATTAGTCTGAGTCCTCGATTAAAATATTAATATTAAAAAATATTAAACATAGGTAAATTATATACATTAATGAGAAATGTTTTCAATTTTATTATTCTTTTTATATCATGTTATTAGTATTTTATAACATTTACATAATTATTTGTGTTCATGTAAGACATTTTGAAGATATTCGGTACATGTATCCAAAATGACTCTGGTATTATGTATATAGTCAAAGTATTAATGAGTACGTCATATCCAGAAAAATAATGATGACCAACTTATTATTTTAATACAATAATTATAATATTAAATTTATTCAATAAATATGGTTACGAAAAATGAACTATGTTACAATCTTGGAGATAGTAAGTCATACATATTCCAGAGTAATGTTTCCATTTTTGAATGATCAAGATAGATAGTTGGTAAGTATTATTTTATATTTACATAATTACCATTATATAATTTATATAATATTAATAATTTAAATATTTTTATATTTATCATCCATGTGGTGTGGGGATAAAAAAAATCATATCGCTTCATAGAGGTGATAATTCACATTTATGCATGAATGGAATTATCAATTTTTTGTGGATGGAAAATTATGAAATTAAATGGTGAATTATAAATTAATAATTATAAATATTTCATTAATATAATATAAGAAACAATAATTCTTTTATTATATCCACTATTGAGAGATGGTGATAGAAGATAAAATACATCAATTCGCGAGGCAACAATCCACTATACTCACTAATGGTGAATGTTTTTCCCATTTGACAGAAAAGGAGAGAGATATTGACATTCTAAAAACTAATAAAATATTATTATATTTATAATACTAGATTTTTTATTCTATCAAGGGTTATGAATATTCTAGGGAGGATGATGAAGAAACAAAATAGAAACACTTCATTAAATATGATACACCTTCTTTAGAAATCTTTCGTTACTTGGCAACTAAAGATCACTATGAATACTTTTTCGCCAAAAATAAGATCTATATAATGTATTTGTGGAATATATTAAGTTCTCTATATAGTTATTGGCCAAAGAATAGGTTTTTATGCATGATTAAAAGTGAATAATTAGTTCCCTTTTACATTAGAGAGGAGGGCCACTCATAGAATTTCTCAAAATATTAAAAAAATATAAATTAATATTATTAAAAAATAGATCCAAACTAATTTATTTCAAATATAGTATTATCATGGGTTTATTTAATTTATAAAATTTAAATTTTCATATTTTCAATAATTTTTAATTCTAATCATTTAGTTTTAACACTAATTTAATCCCTTTAATCATTACCATAACAATAAGGATTTTTACATGTTAAGGGTAAATACAATTACTATAATTTTACAAAACGACACAGAAATGAATAATATTTCATAATATCAAACCCATTATAATAAACCAAATAAATCTATTATTTTTAAGAAACTTATATCATTTAATCATATATTATTTATTAAAAATATCATTAATGTCAAATTTGAATTTATTCACTACATGGAATTTTAAAAAAACAAATACAATAAGATAAATTTAAAAAAAACTTATTCATCATTAAGATGTAAATTTAATATATAAAATTATTTAATGAATGTAATTATCTAAAATTATATTATATTTTTATTTTTAATATTATTTATTTGATATTTCCTTTAATTAAACCACTACTACATCAACAATGTGCATTAAATTACGATACTTTCTTCTTCCATTAAAATTAAAAATAAATTTCCATTACGCATATAAATATTTTATATTTCCATGAAATAATTATGGTACAATATATCTTCTGAATGACTATATTTTAAAAATTTTATACTTAATAAAAGAATTAGTGTCACAAGTTTTAATTTTCATAATATAAAATACTCTATTGTGATTGAAGTCATACGATTGGTTCCAAGAGGTGATAAATTCGACCCATGTATGATTTATCTCTAAAAAAATAATAATCAAATAAAATTGGTTCATGTTTAATGGATGTTTTGTTTATTTATAATATTCTTTTAACACATAATTATCATTTTGGATCTTAATCATGGTCACAAAATTATTATGTTTTCTAGTCATATTTTCTGAAAATTGGAAGGAACTATTTACTAAATTTTAAACAGATGATTAAAAATATAGAAATCATTTTTTAAAATTCTGAAAACATAATTGGAAAAAATATATTTAAAATTTATCCCGTTGATAGGGTGAGATTGTTTGTTTTTATGTGAAAATGTCCAACAAACTGAATAGTATATATATATATATTTAATATGAGAAATATTCCAATGGACAAAATTTTATTTATAGATGTATAATTTATATAATTTTACATTACAACAAAATAAAAATACACATAATAATTATAAATTATCTACATGAAAATCTAGTGTTGAATTGAAATTCATTATTTTTCAACATTCATCAAAAAAATAAACCGAATCCCAAAATACCAAAAATTAATACAATGTGGATTATGATAATATTATTTTATAAATTAATGTAATATTTTTAAATATAATATATAAACATTTGATTTTTTTTAAAACAAGACATCCATTATACAGTGAATAAACTACCTTTGAAATTATCTTTTTTATGTGTAAAATTGGATTTGTTTTTATCATATTCCAATCACATATATTGAATTAATTTCAAACAATTAAATAAATTTGATTAACCATGTTATAGTCAATCATATTTATACATTCAAAAATAATGGCTATTTGATAACTACCATAAAAAAAATAATATCTAGTTTTTTTATTCTCGATGTGGAAAATCTTGTTAGGCATCTAACATAGTGATTCATTTTAATATAGTAGGATTTTACAATTTCAATAGGTTTAATTTTTATTCATAATGATCCACTAAATCCTTTAACTTTTACCTAAAATCTAATAAATTTTTTCTTACTCTATTTCAAACAACATTTGGACAATAATTCATAAGGAGAAGATTCTAAAAAATATCTCTTTCAAAGGAATTAATATCTTATCTTTATCTAATATTATTAAAACCTGAATTATTTTTATTAGATTCATATTCAAAATTATAAATATAAATTGTTACCTTATTAGGATCAGTATAACCCATGAATTTGAAATTCTATTTTAGAGCATTAATCCATCCCTAAACTACCATTGAGTCCGAATATCCACTTAAGTATATGCATTTTTGGCTTATAAAATGTCAGGCTATTAATATATTCTTCTATAGTAGATCAGGTTGATCTCTATCATGGATACTACTACAATTTATAGCCTTTTTCAACTATTATATATTATCAAAAAACTATATAGTTCCAATTTTAACTATTCAAGGATTGTAATTTGGAATGATATTATCCTCTTCGTGTTTGAAAACATCATCTTCTTTGCTTCATCAATTGAAGAAAATTATGGATAAAAATAGTTTAGATGAGGCAGTATGATATTATTTAAATTATTTACAATCATATCCATAAATTATAATTTCATGGGGGTTTTTTAATTCCATTATCATACAAAATAAAATCACTTAATCCGTTCATTTGATATAACAATAAAGTCCTGGCCATAAACAAATCAAAAAATTGATTCTGTTAACAATCATTCATTTTATTTAGTTATCATAGATTATTTGGGTTTAAATTTTTATATAATTAGTTTATCACACTAATTCAAAAAATATTACATATCAAAGTAGAAATTTCTACTCATTATCCTTTGTTATCATAAAAAAATCTTGAAATATAGAATAAATTTTCTATTCATGACATATCATTAAAATTTTCATTTTAATTTTAATATTTCAACAACTCATACTTATAGCAGTTGATAATTTTTTTAAAACATTCTATAAGCACAAAAATCTCAGTAATACATATATAAAATGTTATAAATAAACCCATAAGTCCATTACTACTCATAATTGTTTCCATAACAATGATTTAAATCAAAATAAACATATTATTTCCCATGAAATAAACTCCCATAGCAAAGTTATTCCAAAAAATAATTTATAAAAATAAAAACAAATATTACGAATAATTTTTCTTTTAAGTAATGAAATAATAATGAAATATTTGTCAGAAAATATTTTTCATTTCATCCTTATGATGTTAAAAAAACATCCCTTTTTGTGTAAGATCATTATCGTACAATATCATGTCATTTTACTTCCCCAAAAACACCTAGGAAGAATAGATAAATATTGCAGGTAGCGTGGGAGACAGTTGTCATATCCCTCTTGAAAACACTCTTATAAATGTAATAAAATACTTGATAAATTATAATATTCCATTTAGATAAATATAACTGGTTAAAAGTATATTTTCACCCAATGCATTGTAGTGGAATATCTTGATCACAGATCATATTGAGCTATATTGGGATCACTAATCACCAACAGATATATCGGGATCATTAGTTATAATTATTAATTCAAAATAAAGTTAATATAATCATAAAACATTGAATCATTTAGTTTCATCTTCATACTTGTAAAAATATCCCCTACACCAATAATAAAAACATTTCTTGATATCAAAATATCTATTTAATTTATAACCTCTCTTTAAAATAAATATAAAAATGGGAAGATGGTTTTTATTTAAATAACACATGAAAGTATGTATAGGAAGCATAAAATAAAATAACAAATTTGGTGGTAGGATGAATTGTTAATTCCATATAAATTAAAATATAAACTTCCTTTCCCTATTTGTAATAAAGTTGTGTATAAAATTCAAATAAATTATTCATTTATATTATAATTTAAGGGAAGTATAAAGTGGCATATAATGTAATTTATATAAATATACTTACAAAGAAATAAAGTCATTAAATTATTTGAAGAATATTTATGTGTGATAAAATGAATTGGAAAATAAATCATTAAAACATTTCAAACATGGTTTTAGGGAAATGTGTCTCTTTCCTCAATTCAGACTCATAACATACATAATATATCATCCTGATTAATTAAATAATGTTAAATATTTACGTTAATTAAATTATTTTCCATGTTTATCATTCCTTTAATTTTTCAATACCATGTTATATAAAATTACTTAATCAATTAAACTAACATTGGAAGTTTGGACGATATTCTGCTCATTTTTCAAAAATAACTTTGGTTATTTCACATTGGTAAAAGCGGTAATTATTTAATATTATTTCTAATAATAAAATTGATATATTTATTATTTTTATACATTAATTATAATTTAAAAATAATCCATGAAATGTTGTTTTCAAAATTAATTAGCTCACAATAATGGAGATGGTAGGTCATTCATACACATGAGTAACATTTTCTTTTTTAATATATCTAGATTCCAAGATGATAAGTTACAATTTTTCCTTAAATAATAATGATTATATCATAAATATAAAATTATATTTTGAATTAACATATATGTGGTGCCCATATAATAAGTTTAGGAGAGATGAATCACCTCACTCTGTGGAGGTGGAAATCCCCACATACACATCCACAACATTATCAGTTCTCAAGAGATTGAATGGTAAGAAAATGATTATATAATATATTACACAAATACTAATTATTTAAGGAATATGATAATATATATATATTTATATCTATATATTACATACATTATTATAACTAGTCATGAGGGTTGATGTAGGAATGAAATAACATATGTTTGAATCTTGGTAGTCTTCCTTACACATGAATGCGATTTCTATTTAACATTAAAAATAAGAGGATTAGATTATAGGATATTGGATTAAAACAATAAAATATCAATAAATTTAATATAATGATGTTATTATTTCAACATGGATGAATACATTTTTATAGAGGAATAAAAGAGAAATAATATAAAACATCTTCATTAAGAAGTACACATCTTCTTTGGACAACCACTTTAGGTTTATACTTATAGACTACCTAGGATGGATTCATGATTTATATAGTGCTTATAGGAAAAGGGTAGGGAGGTATGTAAGGTATTTTATGAACCATTATTTAATTGAAGTATGAATAGGAGAGGATATGGGATATCCTTTTTATAATTAGGGGAGAGGACAAACATGATATTTTTCAAAACTATTAAGTAATATTATTTTCTTAATCATGAAAACTATATTTAAAATAAAAAATTTAAAAAAATAAGATTATTTATGATCCTACTATGGAAAAAAAATAGGATTTAGACTGATTTTTAGGTCATTGTAACCCTTGTCATTTTATTTTAACCCCTATTATGTTCTCCTTTGACCGTAACGGAGGGAACAAGTTTTTAATATTTTTCCAATTAATGACTACTAAAAATTAATTTTAACTAAATATCTAAAAAAATAATGTTTCTAAAAAATATATAATCAATAAATATGGATGATTTCTATAATATTCTCATACATATTGGTGCATATAAATAGAGGACCTTAGAGTCTTGATCAATATTGGTGGATTGAATAAAAAAATTGTATTGTTCCATCAATGAATCATGTTGTATTTCACATCAATATCAAAGCCTTCATTCTTGTTATTTATTAATTTCTCAATATATTTAGATAACTTCAATAGTAACACATTATATCTCCTATCAAATATCACTATCCATATTACAAGATAATTTATTAGCATTATAATATATTAATTATATGAAAGTCTCTCCTCTTATCTTCTTCTTATATAACTAGATTCCTACTAAAAAAATTGAGAATAATGTGGATAGGTTCTTAAATAGAAAAATAGATGGTTCTTCATTAAATATTTCATACTATTAATAAATTAATTGAGGTGGTTTTCATTCCATAATAATGAAATGGAATGGTTGGAACTGAATACCTGATCTTTGTTAAAATCGAAGGAAAAGAATTATCTCTAACAAAGGGGAAGATATGTAGAGTCCCACACTATGGTATTTGTTTACACCTTTATCAAATATTGTATGGTTTTATATTTTTAAATAAATTTATATATTTAAAACCCTTTAATAAAATTATATTGACACTCCATTTTTTTCATCATACCTACAGAATCAATATTATGAACTAATATATTTATACCTCATTAATATGTGACAAATTTTATTAATAAAATGTATATTCACATATATCAATTCTACTATTGTTACCTGATCAAATAAAGTTTTCATCTAAATAAATAAAATAATATTTATTTATTTATATAAATTTATAATATCACAATTTACACTAATCGTATCCTTTTTAAAATCATTACTGTGTTCTTTTATTTATAATGGAAATCCCACCCTATTTATAGCATACCTCACCCTACATTTAATATAATATGTTTCTATGAACTAAATAATATTTTATTTTAAAGGAATATTACATAGGATTTCATATTCTTCTTTTTTATTGGGATATCACTAAGGAATCACATTGGAATTCCCACAACTTTGTTCAAAAAATTTCACTTTACCCTCATTGGATAAATAACATGTATAAAATTCTTAGTATTGTTGGTTATCCTTAAAAAATCCTATCCATGAATAAATTTATACTCAATAGTTAAAATATAAATTGACTCATGATTTTTGGACAATAAAAGATTGAACTTCATTATGGGATTAACCAAAAATTAATTCAACAGTGTTTCTTCTTATAAAACTACCCATTAAATCTATATTTTAGTATAATTCCTACATTAAGAAACATTTAAATATACATATAATAGGTAATACTCAACGACATAATTTTTAGGGGAGAACATGAAGTGAAATACTTGATGCATGTATCTTTTTTATTTAATTGTAGTTATAATACACAATTTTTATTTATTAATTATCTTCGATATAAAATTATTTTAATTTTCATTTTTAGTTAATTTTTTTAAAATATTTTTCTTTTATTAGAAAAATAAAACCCGGTTAGAAATTGGAATTACATGTGAAATATTTTATTTATAACAAGGAAATTATTATTTAAAAATACATTCTAAAATTTATGGTGAATTATTGTCCTCTCCCCCCAATTCTCCCACCAAATCCCATTACAGATATGAAATAAATAAGAACTCTTTTTGACATTACATCATCGAGTAACAATGCTTATTCCCCGAAATTATTATATCACTATAGAACATTTACCAAATAAGTTCCAATATTTCATAATACATTATTATTTTAAAACTAAATATCCACTAGTTATTAGTTATAACATAGATAAATCTCATGTTATATGAACACCAATTTTGATACATGTGATGGATCTAGTATTTACATCACCAAAATTGATATATTAAAGTCGTTGTGCATTGTGAGAGGTTCAGTGAAAGTGCTAGTTAGTAAGATACAGTCCCCAGTTGAAGGATTCAATGTATTTAGGGATCAAGATTCTATTCTTCCAAAATATCATAAACCTTTTCATGGATATATTCAAGTGAATAATATTTCTCAAATATCAACATGTTGATCATATAGATTATTACTAGAAAAGATCGTATAATGAAATCATACAACAATATTAGGATACTAAATTATTTGAATATTTTCTTTCATTTCTCAGGCAAGAAATTATACAAAAAACTTTTTTATCTAACTTAATCACTACACGTTGGATTTATATATCCCTTCCCATGTAGATCCTCATATAGTTCCATTTTAGTAATTGAGATGAAACTATTTTTTTATAATAAGATTACTAATTGATGATATTTATTCTAGTATCATTTTAAATTCATCTACATGATGTTAATTTGTCTTATTAATTCAAAATTTTCCCATTTTATGGATAATAAGTTTCCGTATGAAAAATTATGAAAAAAATATTTTATATGTCCAATTATTTCAAAATACAACAACAAAAAATTGAGGTAAACATTATATCTTAATCATGTATAATTTAATGCGACACTCTATATAGACTACCCACTTTTTAGGTTTATATTTATAATATGATCACAATATAAATCATAACAACTTAAAATAAGTTTTCTTGAAATTATAATGTGATTGATAATAGAAAAATGAAATTGTTTCCTTTTGTATTGTTGGGAAACACATTGAAAAATTCATAGCGGTGTTGTCCCATTTAAATAATTTTATGGTAATTGGTTCACCATCCATTTATAATTATGATGGTTAGCCTTAATGTACTTGATAATAAATCCTCACAAGTTATATTATAATATCAAATTCATCATTTAACATAACTAGAAGAGTTACCCAAATTCATTATATATTCATTGTGTTTCTTGGATGAATACAGAATGATAATATAACTGCATTATCCAATATCTCCTTCAGTTCTATAATTTATGGGGAACATATTAATTATCAAAATATTATGAATCTATCTATTTTTTCAATAAACTTGATTACATTTCGGAATTTATATTTTATCTTTATATCACCATTCTTTTAATTCTTTATATATATGTATAGATGGTTGAGAAATTGTTTATAAAATGTATAAATTCGTCCCAAAAATTATAATTTCCATTTCCAACTCTTGTAGAAATAATATTTGATAATGTGAGACGATCCTTTCTACTAATCAAAAAATATATAGTTTTTCCATTCATATAATATAAATGTATTGAACACTCAAAATCCCAAATAAATTAAGAAAAATATTATGTGGAATGTTTTGATCCTTTTATATGAATATATAATTAAAAAAAATATTATTTTAATATACATCAAACACTTACCCATAAAAATAATGTATACACATTTTTTTAAAAAAAATTTTTCTTATTAATTCTAATTTATACATGGAGTTGTTTTCATCAATAACATATATTTTACATTTGAAATAATCTACCATGTTTTAATTTTACATGTGGACACACACACCAATAGCTTCATTAACAAATCACTATAAATAAAAACCCTTCCCCACTATAGGGTTATGTGAGTATAGGTGCACTTACTATCATTTTAATAAACTCTACTATGATTTCATCATATTTTCTTATCCAATGAAAATTTAAATCCTTTAATGTTTATACAGTTTTTAGATTTATAATTTTATAAAGAAAATTATCCCAATTTAACAATAATATCTTCTTAATATATGAAAACTATAAATACAAATTACAGTTGTTTTTTATCTATTTTCAATAATCCATACCCTCGAAATTTAGAAAATAGTTTCTCTTTTCATTAGGTATTTATCACAATCCTGAGATAATATTTTTTCATGTTTTGACATGAAATATATGAAAATTTCACATTAAATATTATTAAAATTTTATAAATATAATCTATAAATAATGTATTCATTAGATTGATAATGTTATTTTGGGAATTTGTATTTCTGAAATGCATCCTAATGAATTCATAGTGTCTATATATTACAAAGAAAATTATATTAGGCACACCTTCCATTTCACCAATAGTTGAGGATATCTATATCAAATATAAAACTTTTAGATATGTAGACCCCTATTAATTTAATTAATAAATCCATAAATATTTGGTATAAGTTAATTTCTCGAGATTCTGAATATTTATGTTCATAATAATTAATGAAAACATATTGAACCATGCTTATTATTAATAAAAATGACTGACGCACCCTATGGTAATGAATGTGGTTATATAAAACACTTTTAAAGATTTTATTGTTTCTATATATTTTATTCAAATAACTCAATATGTACATTAATTGAGGAATCAAAAATATAAGAATAACTCCATGCATATGATCATTTAATAATTGAACAACACAATATGAGGGATGTCCATACAAAACATTATAAAATTCATAAATTTGTACTATATAATTTATATTTATAGATGTGTATTTGTTTTCTAAACCATTTGAGATAAATATCCCCCATTGTTTGGTATTTATACCCGTATTAAGAAGTTTTAATAAATAAGATGTTCATCATCATTTTTGCGTTGATATATGATCATGGGATGGTTTAGGATATGAAATAAGATTTCTTCATCTTGAAAATTCAAATGAGATCCTTATGAAGATATAAAATATATTTCCATTATCACATCGAATTATACCAATGAAACGATGATAATATTTCCAATAATCATTTTATTATAAATATCTATTGAAAATTAGTAATATACACTGGATATATTTATTCACCACCAGGTTTGTTCACATGTAATTAAATATCTAATGATTTTAAGAGGTAAATTAAAATTCTTACTGAACTTGTATGATATAAATAAATCCGTATAAACAAATCAAATATGGAAATTTCTATTTTTTAGTTAATATTAAGTATACCATTATATAATTCATTTAGATGATCCACTTTATTTTTATGAATTGAAAACTACTTTTTCGATCTAAAGGTGTTGGAGGACAGTATCATTGGGTTTAATTATTAACACATTGTTTGGTGTATTGAATTACATTGACCATAAATTAATTTCATTTCAAACACTGAACATTCATCATAAATTATTTTATAATATCATGTTCATTATTTATTTTTTATAATAATATTCTAGATGGTCTCCTTTACCAAACAGAAAACATCTTCCAGTTACATTTATGAAACAATCTAGTAACTTATTCCTATATTTATAGCATAATGGTTGTTTTCCCATCTTTTTCCATGATTTTAATAATTTGGGATTCCAAAAAACTCCATTTTCATTTTTTCACAAAATATTTAATAATATTGAGATTCTAATATTTCTATTTACACATAATGGTAAATTAAATCTACATATTAATTTCTATAGAATTTTCATAACTCTAATTATTTTGGGGAACATAAATTTAATCCACTAAAAAATATATTGAATTTAATTTTGGGATCGATGATAAATTCATTCACATACATTGTATTTATAATAATTTTTTCATTATAGGAACCAAGAAATTTAACATCTATTTTCTTCAGTACAATGATTTTTCTATGCATTAATTTTTAATTTTTTTGTGAAAAAATTTACTGAAGAATATTTTATTTATATACTTTCAATATAGGGATTTAAATTCTTCCTTTTTCCACGTATTCGTGATTAGTGTCCACTATTGTTATAATTGACTTTATATCAAATAAAAAATAGAACCAATTTCTCATATTTGATCACAATGTAACAAACAAAATCTTATTTAATTTTTGATTAATTAATTTTCAATGAGTGGATCAGAATTTCCTCAAATTTATATAGGTCATTATTTCATGAATGAATAAAAATGAGGTTTTCATTCTATGTATAATATAATAGTTCAACATGGTATAATTTTTTGTTCATAATATAAAATAGATGTAGTATAATATCCTCAATTATTTTTTCACAACCTCATAGTTTGTTTGTCTATTTATTTGAAAAATCACTACTTCTTTTCTCATTAATTATTCAGTCATTTTCATAGGGATCCAATGGTAAACTATATCCAAAAATTATTTTATGAGTAATAAATGACTATATATAAAATAAAAAATCATACAAAAATAAATCCAAAGATATTCTAACCCATAAAAACTTCATTTTAACTCATATAACTCTTATACTAATATAGATTGATATATGTGATATACACTAAGTCCTTTTGACCTATTTACCAATGTTTACTAATACGAACTCTAATAAAAATTAAATACCCCATACAAAAAAATAGTTTAGTTTTTTCCATAATTATAAATAAGAAAATTATCATAAAATATAATTTTTGCTACCTGATTTCATTTCTTTAGGGATTATATATTTGTTTTAGACTATTAAAGAAATACAATTCTATAAATAAATATTCACAGTTTGTTCCATTCTAGACATATGCTACATAATATATTTCATCATTACATGGTAAAATTAAAAACAAAATAAAATTTTATGAACAATTGATTTTGAATGGTCAAAATAACTGGGCTATCAATTATATAATGTATGTGATTATATTAAGGATCACAAATTAAATATCATAAAACCAACATATATGTGTAAAAATAATCAAGTAACTAAAAATAACATAATAAAATGGTAACTAATAGAATATAAACCATGGAAATAAAAAAAATCCTAAAAAAAGATTTTGAACAAACATTATACAATGATATTATTATTAATGGGTATTTACCAAGATAATCATAACATATTTTATTTTTTTCAATTCATACAAGCCATTAAAATTATTTTTTGTATTTAGTCCCCATATCCTATAAAAATTTTAATCCCATAATATAAATAGATTCACACAAATTATTGGCGGGTCACAAAATTTTGGGACAACTAATCATATAAAATTAAATCCTAATACATGATTTCCAATTCAATATGAAAACAATAAAATATTTATCAAAACACACAACATAATTAGAACATTAAAATAACATAAAATATATAATAATTTTCTTGAGTTATAAAAAAATTAAATATTTAAAAATAATGTGGATGATACCTTGAAATTATATCCCCAACGGTACATAAGAAAAAATAGTAAAGTATATCATTTATGGACATTACCATAGATTAGAAATTATTTATATGAAGATAAGTAGATTTTTACAAATAAAATTGAAACATCCTTTGTATTTGGAATTTGTTTATTTATAAAATAATTAAGTAAAAAATAAATTATTTTAAAACATAGGATAGATTAATATTTTAATCATGCTTTCTAAAACATTTTAATAAACTATTAAATGTAAAATTGAAGAATTTTATGGGAGAGAGAGTCTGGGAGAGAATTGTAAAGGAAAAGATAGAGAATGATTCCCTTTCTACAATCTTAAGTTGGTAAAAATAAATATAAATGGGTCTTAAAAAATTATTAAAATATAGGAAATGATATATATTATGTCTATAAAACAATATAATGATCATATACATGGGATATAAATATTCTAATTGACAGGACAATTTATGAAATTTCAACTTAGAATTACACCAAACCTCCTTGAACATGATATAACTTTCTTTAAAATAATGAATGATTTTTAATCACATATCTCAGAAGAATTATTATATTTATTAAAATTTATATTTATTACTAAAAATTATTTATTATATATATTATATTTTTGAAAAGACTATTTTTATTAATAGATATTAGTTGGTTCAACTCTTCCTTTCTTGTTTTAGTACAACTGTATTTATTATAATTACTTGATTATCGTACCATTATCAAAAACTTATTGAAGGAATTGAAATAATATTTTTTAATTATTTTTAATTATATACTTTTATTTCATTTAACGTAATTTTATATTTCAAATGGATGAAAATCATAGAATGCTTTTTGATTTTTTTTTAAAAGTAAGGTGTTATTTTCTTAATTAACCTAATTTAAATGAAACATTCAGTGAATTAAAAAAATAAAATAATTTTTTTATGAATATCATATTTTAATAAAATTTATGTTTTGATAGTAGTCAATAAAAAATGAAATGATAATACTCTATAATTATTCATATGTGTGGTTCAATCGACCTAATTGATAACACACTATAATAAATGATTGAATATGGTTTTTTAGTTATTATATTGTAATATATTTTTTTATAGTAGTATATTGATATTAATAATATGATATAATTGTTTAAAATAATATTGAAAAATTACGATGATGAGAATATATGTCAAAAAAATATATGAAAGAACAATTTACATGAATAAAATAACCTCCTCCTATAATGATTACTTTCTTAATGAAGGATTTTTAAATCGTTAGAGTAACCATAACCTAAAAAAGTAAGATATGGGTTTATAGGATAATATTAGACCAAATTATTATAAAATAAATAAAATATTTTGATTGGAATGGGTAGAAAATGGTAAATTTCTTATGTGATTTTTGTGAATTATTTTTTAATATTCATTCCCTAATGGTTAAGGAACGTCATTTTGATTTGTGAAGTAGACCATACGTTTATAAAAGGAAGTTCATGATTACATTAATTATTTTTATGTATTTTTTTATGTTTATACACCATTTTAATCATATGTTGCATTTTATCACATTTACTATTTCTCAACGTATTTTTCTATTCACCATGATAAATTTTTATTGTTTAGAAAATAATATTGACCCTCTTAAAATGTTTTCAAGACCTAATACTAAATAAAACATAAATTGTAAAAAATTAAAACACATTGTATAATTAATTTAACTTCTAAATATAATCTAATATATTTTTAAAAATTATTTTTCTTGAATAAATTAAATTTCTTAGGTAATTAATGATTACATTTTACATATTATCTTTACATAGATATTTAATATATACATATATTTGTTTATTATATATGATAAATATATAATTTATAATACATTAGAAATTATATGAAAGGATTATAGTCCACTTAAATTAATTTCAAGCTACTCATTGACTATAGGTATACCCAATGACATTATCTATAATGACCATATATGGAATGCTCTAGTAACATAAAAATTTTATTTTTTCATTCACATATATAACCTTATATACTTATATTAAAATAATATAAATTTTTTAATAAATTATTTTACCAAATTTATATCATATTTTTAATGTTTTTCATTATTTTCTTATACTAGTGGAAATGATCTTTATAGGAGAAATCAAATAATAATACATCAACCTTATGTTTTTTTTATTTTCCTAAAATTATATTACACATGTTATTCTCATATTTTTTCCCATAGATTTTTCATGCAATTTTAATTATCATTTTACCATTTGTTATAATATTCAACCTCAAGGATATAAATAATTTTTCATTTATATTGGCATTACATTTGAATAAAATTTTATAACATATAATCATTATTAAAGGTATATATGTACTAAATTATGGGGTGGTATACGTCATGCGTATATAACAAGGCCTAATGGTGACCATTAGTATTTTTGGTTTTATGTGAATGACATACATATCATAATTAATGATATATCCTCATTAATGTCTATTTAGATATGGTTGGGAAAATGATTCATAATGAAATAATCCGGCATAGATTCCTATATATTTGGTATGATGATTTTATAGAGATAGGTCAAAATGGTTTATTATTATATATTTTAATAAATATATTAATAAATTATTAAATTTGTTTAGCATTGAGTACTCTAAAAAGTTGTTTATATTACTGTTACATGGTGTCAGTCACATGAATTATCAATAACCTTACACAAAGATAGAAGGACAATTCATGAATATAAATCATTCTACCTAAAATAACCGGATCTATCTAGTATATCATGCTATGTACTAAACCCAATGTATTTTATTCTATGAGTATAACTATTTTGTACCAATAAAGTCATAGTGACTGAAACTAAAATATTTGTAAGAATATATTGTTTTATTTATAAATATAATGTTCTGTATTATTTTTTTATGATTAAACAGTTTTTCTTGACCAAAATTTAGTACCACTCAATGGTTGGTAACTGAACCATGTGTGACCCATAGAGAACACCACCAATAGGTTTGTGTTATTGAATAAAACAAAGGGTAAAAATTATAATAGAGGATTTAATTACCCTATATGGAAGAAAAAAAGGGGATATGAAGTAAAAATAAAACCACCACCCCCTGAGAAATAAGTAATCTATGTATAAATATTACCATAAATAGAAAAAAATGCATGAATTTCACATAACATAACCATAATTAAATATCACTAAAACCATGGAAAAATTACTAATAAATTAAACATATGATATAAAACCCAAACAACAAATAAAATACATTAAACAAGAATCAATATAAATATATAATGATATGACTACCCAAATAATTTTTCAAGCTAACATTACCTACTAGATCTATTAACATAACCATAAAAACTCTATGTAAAATTATTGGTGATAGAAAATTATAGAGAGTAGTCTATCCACTGTGAATGAATAACTAATTTAATATAATGTTTTAATAATAATAATATAAGTAAAATCGTAATTCATATTTATTCCCTTTCCAACCAGAATAAAACACCACAAACTATTTCAAGGATTGAAATGTAAGTTATATTATAATGAAGTATATTAATATACTATGGAAAAGTATATTTCTTATAGAAACCACTACGTCATCATCAATAACTCTTTCACCTTAGTTAAAAAATATAAAAATCATCATTCATATCAATAATTGTTTAAGTATTTACATCCCAACATTACTAAAAACATCACCCAAAAATAGTACTACATATATTGTATTATACACTCCATAAAATATAGAATATCAATTGAAAAATTACCCCCACAATGTCAGTCAAAAACATTATCATTGACTAAAATCATAAAGTAAATCAACATCATGACCTCCATTTCATGATCTTACTAACCACACGAATTCCTAATAAAGGGAATCAACATCATGTCCTCCTCCAAAATAATTCTCAACCACATATCCATACCATAACCACATCCACCTATAGGGATGAGATTAGTTCTACTCGTTTCTCACATAGTGTGTGTTGGGTCCATTATATGAAAACACTCCTCAAGTGGTGGATTCATTATAATTGGTAGGTTAATTGCTAAAATAATATCAAAAATATAATAAAAAGAAAAATCATTAAATCCAATATATTGAATCAAAAATAATAATAGTATATATTTTTAATGTATGTTTAAAAATTATCATCAATTATACAATACACATTGTTATTTCATCGCCATAGTTACAAAATCATCACTATTTACCAACTCACAAATATCATATGGTCAAATAACTCCTCCCAATAATAAAAAAACTAAACATCCACCTATGAAGATGCCTCCATGGAAAACCATATACACATCATTTTTATATGTAATCAAATTTAAAATCATAATGAAATTATACAGAGTGCATTTGTTTATGTCAATCCACTATAATACAATAATTGTGTGAATACTATATTAATCTAATATATATCATAATTTGTTATCCTTTCATGGTAACTATATTATCTAAGGTTTATTTCAGTATGATTTTGGTTTAAATTTGATCAAATCATGTTTATTTTGGTATATATGACTTGTATAAGGTGTTGTAGGGGAATCAATATTGAGTTTTTAGAAAATAGGCTATGTGGTTGAAATTGATTCAAGAGAACATTTTCTTCTAGAATCACAATGGGATGCCATTATAGTTTTGTTAGATATTGTTGCTGTTATGGAATCAACCTCCATTGGTATAATGGGAATGAAATGGAAACATATTACCCCCTAGAAATAAAATTTGAATCAAATCACTCTATTTAATGGGGTTATTTATACAATTTTTCTTAAAAAATAAATTTTGAAACCACACCTATATCTCATCCTTAGGTTATGGTACTAGAGAAAACAACTCTATGGTCGTTCCTTCATTAATGATTAGTTAATCCACTTGTTGAGATCCATATGTAAATCCATTTTTTATTTTCAATTATTAGAGTTAATACTAATGATTATATTCACAATCATATGGATTTTTTAACTTATATAATGTTAATCATTATAATACTTAATTCTACGATTGTTTTAATGTATGGGAAGTAAGAGAAATAAATAAAAAATTTCTAATGATATTTTGGATTTGGTAAAAATGTGGTTTCATTATTATGATTTCTTATTAGATTATATGAGTTTTCATATATGTCAGCGTGTGTATTATTTTTTGAGAATTTTTAATTATACCATATTGAAATAAATTTTGAGTTATTCTTCTATTATAAGTATAATATTGATGTAGATACTAAATATAAGCCATATAATTATTATTCTATGATTGTTTGGTTATTGATGATGATATACCAAAATTAAATTGATATGGATTCTATAATTAGATCCCTTAATGGGAATTCATGGTATTTTTGTAATCTAATAGGCCATGATAGGATCCCTTGGGATATTCATTGATGGTGAAATGAAACCAAAAGTGTGGATAATATGAAGGTAGAATTTAATAGAGTTGTAATTATAAAAAAATGTGTTAATGAAACAATTAATTGTAAATTTATACTTGAGTTCAACAGAATCACAGTCCATGTTTATAAGTCTTCAGAGATGTTTTATCATGTGCATAAGATCCCGACATTTTCTGGAGTCATCTTAGGCATGTTTTCATGTACTTATTGAAGATTTTAAGTACCGTTAACTTGTAATAGTGGCTTGGGGTGAGTTTGGGTGAACATTTAAGTAAAATTAAAGGACAATGGGATGTGCATTGTTTTAAAAACTATGCGACCAAACTGTGCCAAGCGTTCGAAACTCTATGGATATGTCCACAAAGTTTGTGCACAACTTGAAAACTGTGCAAGAAAAATGTGCCAATTGTGCAAACCAGGATAGATATGTTCTTACATTTGGTGCTTTATTTTCTCTAAACATGTGCCAATTCCTAGGAAACTGTGCACACTAGATATGAATTCAGAAAATCATTTTTAAAACCACCCGAACCCCTCAAGTCTTCCATATTTTGACCTTGGATCAGGAATAAAAAATTAATGGTGTCTCAAAGCCTTCCAGAGAGATTCCTAGGTGATCTGAACACCATTCTTCTAGATCGAAAGCTCATATTGAAGATCTCATCTCCTCTTGGTAATTGAATTTCATCTTGATTCTTCTCTTAATATTTACATTGTATTTACTTAAACATTTCATGGAAGATCTCCATCATTTCTATGGATATAAACTATTGGGTGGAGATCTATACCTAGGATTGTCGATATAGATATATTTTTTCAACATCATGATGCCTTGATATTAATTTAGGATTTAGGGATTTAAATCTAAATCTTGATCAACAATGTTGTGCTGCTCACATTTTGGGGATTTCTATTGGGCTAACATGTATAAAGAAACCAAGGTAGGTGGTCTAAATTGATTTACTATAGTCGGGATTTATATATATGTATGAGTATATGGTTGTATTTATAAATAATATTGATGATTGATTTCCTAATTGTAGTAATTAGGGATGAAGAGTTGAATTATGTTGATTCAGTGATTAATTAAGAATTGAATCATGTAGAAAATGAATGGGGTTACCCAAATAGATACATTGGAGATCTATTATGGGTTGGGATCTTGTATTTGAGTTATAAAATTATGGATTTAAGATAATTATTTGGGGGGAATTAAATATAAAATACTGATTTTGGCTATTTAAGATAATTAATTATGAAAATTAATTATGGTCCATGATGTTGGCCAAAGATAAATAATTGATAGAATTAATTATGTACCAAGATGTGATCAATGATAATTAATTGTGAGAATTAATTTTTATATTTTGATATTTGATATGGATAATTAATTGTGAAGAGTTAATTATGAGATTATAACTGTGTTGATTTCTCAATTAATTAGTCAATTAATTAATTCTTTATGTGCCTAGTTAATTGTTGAATTAACTAATGGCCTTCTAAATGTTTAACTAACTGTTGTATTAGTAATGGAATAGTGTGAAAAATTATTGTGAATTGATGAATGATTAAATGGTTGATATTGTCGGGGTCTAGACATGGAATTCTAGAACAATTAGATGTTGGGACATGGACATGGAGTTCCTCCCAAATGGATATCCAAGTAAAAAATTATGGTTTGTTAGTAATGAAGACCTACACCAAATGAGAAAATACATTCTAGGAATTATGACCTATACTCGATGAGAATATGCTGTTAGGAATGATAACCTACACCAAATAATGATAGATAATAATTAATGATGGTTCAAAAAAGATTTTTAGTTCTAGGCATGGAGAGCTACAAAAAATTAATTACAATAATGAATGATGATTAAATTGGGAATCATGAATTGAAACTAGTCTTGCTGTGTTGATGTACTATTAAATGAAATTTTGATAAGGGTTTAAATTATGCATTATATTTATTTCTTTATAAAACTGCATGCATGTAGCACCTTGACCCTAGTTACCTAGAGTTGGTTCACTATTACATAACATTGGAATGATCATAAGGGATCAAATCATGAAATACCGATTAGTTTAGTAGCCTTGGAAGTACTAGATACATAGAAACGTTTAACATTACATCATGAAAAAAGACAAAAAAAATTTTGTCCCCTTTGAACACATTTATATACCTTATCCTATCCTGGAAGGTCAACCTTAAAATACTTATTCTCATCTAGGGATAAATAAAACACATAAATGGGTGAGATAATATGCTCAGTAAGGATAAGAATATATTAGAAACATTCATAAATAATAAAAAACATTTAAGGCAATGTATAAGACTAAAACCAAAGCCTTTTTAAACTTAATCTTCAGATTAATATGGAAAATATAAATCAAAATAATGCTATTTACTCATTCAAATGGATTTTCTACTAGTCTAATAATCACATGTAATATCAATATCTAATTTCACAATGGTGGAATTCATAATACCGGACATCATAACCACATATTCAATGCCTCGTTCTAAGAAAACAAATAAAATTTTCTACAAACCTTGTGCCAAGAAACTATTTTTTCTCATGAGACCTACCGATGCATCGAGGAGATATAGCGGCTCCACCAGTCACTTACTATGTCAAATGCATTCCTCATATAAAAATATTGGAACATAACACAAACATTCGTATTAAAACTACTATATGAAATTTTAATACTTTAAACATAAACCAAGAATGGTATAAAAATAGAACATCCACAGTAAAACATATCACCAAACCTTTAATATAATATTGAATATTTTATCATAATAAATCAACATCCAACAACTGTAAAATCCATCAAAAGATGTAGCATTGATGAAATCAGAACTATCCGAGATAATTAACTCTTTCTATTTTGTAATCATTTAAAGGTCACATAATTATAAAACAAAACATTTATTTTGAGAATATTCTTATAATATAGAAAGGTAAGCTTTGAAGGTATTATAATGATAAAAAATATCCGCACCCACAATATTTGTTAAAAAACATTCTTTCCTTAATTCTGTAAAAAAGGCCATAAAGTACGTTGTTTGGAAATCAGGAAATATTCCTTTATAAACATTTTATAAAATTTTAAAAAGGTATAAATTACATTAACCAATAGTCTAGGGAATAGTAAAAATGTTTTAAACATGGATGTAGATGATAAAGAAGTTCTGGTAGATACTCACGTATAAACAACCTCAGATAAAGAAGAGATCGTAGAATTAACCCTTATATTATACTTTTCTATGGTCAAGGGTACGTTAAACTCTTGTATAATAGTTAAATAATTGTTATAAAAGTATTTATGAACCACATAAATATATATGATATCATATATGATCTTCTAATATTGCTTTGTTAACAATATTTTCGTAGTATCATCGTTTCGGTAGTTAACTGATTCATTTTCCTTTATATGTTTTGTTATGTATGTCATGTTTGTTATGGATAAGATGTGTTTGATTAATATCCATAATGATATTATGTTCTTAAAAATTATTTTCAAATCTTAAAATGAAATTTATTCTTGAATAGTTACGATGGGGAATGAATGTCATCATGTTCGTGGAGATGGTAATCCGTACATACGCATGAGTGAAAATTCCAGTCTATTGATAGTTAAATTGAATTTATTTGGATGGTATATCATATAAAAAGAAAAAATTACATGTTATATTAATTAATTACATCATTTGGACTCATTATTATACCCATCGAAATAATGAAGTGTTTCATTAACAAACTACACCACGGCGTGGAGACGGTAAGCCGTACATACGCACTTATGATCATTTTTGATTCATAGGATGGATAGAATAATGAATATGGTTATACAATATTTATAATTACATCACATTACATATAAGGTATGAGATTTTTTATTTTGGTATGGAAACAACAAATAAAGATGATGTGGTTGAAGAAAAGAACTTTGAAAGAGGTGGTGAAATTATTACCCCTTCTTCGGGTGTTTCCTGTTGATTTGATCCACAGGGCGCCATAGGTTATATTTCTGGTCAATGTAAGGACTCTAGGTCGATGTGAGTGTAGTTGGGAGGATATTTAAGTAGGGTTCATCAGAGAAAAATTTCTTTGGAGGTGTGATTTTGAGAGGAGAAGAAGTATCCTTTAATAAGAGAGGTGAGGGTCATTTAAGGAAATGCTTGAAATATTATTTTATTATACAATCATATTCAGTTTATAATGGATCATAAATAATTTATTTCGATGTTAAGGTAGGTATGGGTCGAAAAAAGCTCAACCATTAGGTTTTATACAGGTTTAGGTCACCATATTATCCTTATATTTTATAGTTAACTCTTAGTTAAATAGTTTACCTTTTACCACATATTCTTGTATTACTATAATAAATGGCTAATAAACATACCATAAAAAGTAAATAAAACCCCAAGTGGTTCATTAGTGATATATATAACCTTATATGAGTCCATTTTCTGAAACATATATTTCTAGGAATATTATTTCAATTAATAATATAGTATTTTCTTAAAAACTCATTTTTGTCAATTTTGACACTATTTGGTATTTTGTTTTTGTGAAAGTAATCAAAACATTTTCAATTAGAAAAAATTTATTTATTCAACCCAAATATGTAATATTAAGCTCGAAATTTTTTTTAATTCATCATAACTCTCAATTTAAAATTATTTAGATATTTATAATATCAATTATTATAATCTTTCATTACTAAGGTAATTACAACATCATTATTGTGTCCTAAATAAATTTAATTATATTATGTATAAAAATTATAAATAAAATAAAATAATTTATTAAATTATTTTAGATATATATTGAATTTTTATTGTCTAATTTATCTTATGTAGAACCCTATATTAAAAATTTTTAGTTATTAAACATCGAATTTAACACTTTTAACTCTCCGTTAAGTAAAATAATAATTAATGTCCTAATATAATCCAATTAGACCAAAAGGATAATATTTTATTCCTAAAGTTGATTTTGGTCTAAAAACACTTATCCAATAGAATTAAGACATGTGTTAGGGTAATTATAATATCATTTTTAATTTTAATTACCCTATTTACTTTTAACCATTGTAAATAAAAGTCAAAAGTTACAATTCGCCAAAAATTATTTTCCTCTTATTCAACCACATTTTACTTTCTGATATCCACCGTGTCTCTCAATACTTTGAAATTCAATTTAAAGATGTAGTAAAATTATGTTTTATGCATATTTTTAAATGCGCCTAGATGGTGGGTAAAATACGGTAAAAAGTTCAACAAAATTTTATAAGCCTAATATTATTATAAAATGACTTCAATGAAATAAATTAAACATATATAGAAGTTATGTATCTATTTTATAGTAAAATAAATTTTAATAAACTAAATAAATATTTAAATAAAAAGTAGGTTTTAAATAATAACAATGTGTTTTTCACTATTAATAAATAAATGAATTTTTTCATAAAAATACCAAACTTTATCCTAATCTACTTTTGATAATCCAAATCCAAATATGAAGTCTATTTTGAAAGATAAAATTTATAAAATTTCAAAAAGTGTTTATTTCTATTCATAACGGTTCGTTTGATTTGTCTTGGTGTGTTAATACTCCAAGTTGTGTACAACGCAATCTATTGCATTATTCAAAGGGAAACATACCATGGATTCTTGGGGTGTTAAATTCTTCCATCCTTAAAATAAATTCATCATCAGAATTTGTAGAATACTACTGCATAAAAAAATTTGGGTGGTTCTTCATCATAATTTCATTGGGTTCCCACGTTGCCTCTTCCATCTTATGGTTTCTCCATAAAACATTTACCAGAAGAGTCATCCAGTTTCTCAACACTTGATCTCTGGTATCAGGAATATTGATAGACTCTTCAAAATAAGACAGATCATGTTCCAGTTCTATTTCTTCATAAGTGAGTACATACGTTGGGTCAGTCAAGTATTTTATTAATAGTGATAGGTGGAACACATCATTAACATTGGAGGGACTTGGTGGAATTTCCAAACTGTAAGCTGGAAATCCAATTCATTCTAGAATTTCAAAAGATCCAATGTACCTAGGACTCAATTTACCCTTCTTAACGAAATATATAATAACCTTCCATGGATATACCTTCATGAAACCATGATATCCTACTTAAAAATAGAGATCCTTCATTCGGTTATCGGCATAGCTCTTTCTCCTACTTTGAGATGCTTTGATGTGGTTTTGGATAACCTTCCCCTCTTACATTGTTTCCTCAACATGTTTTGGGCCAATGAGTTTCCGTTCACCAACATCACCCCAACATGTTGGTGTGTGACACATCCTTCCATATAACTCCTCATATGGTTCCATCTAAATACTTGAATGGAATATATTGCTATATGAAAATTCTACCATAGGTAAATTCTGATCCCAAATACCTTGAATATCAAGTGAGAAATATCTCAACATTTCTTCTAAGATTTGAATAGTTTGTTCTGATTGTCCATCATTTTGAGGGTGGTTTCCAGTGAACAAATGAAGTTCAGTATCCAAGGCACTCTAAATAATTTTTAAGAATATTTATGTAAAATGGGGATCATGATCAGAAAAAATGGATATGGTTACTCCATGATGTATTACAACATCATTAATATATAGTGTTTCTTAACATTCATGTGGTAAATCTTCTCTTATAGAAGGAAAATATGATGACATTGTAAGAAAATAAACAATGACCCATATTTCATTATTCTTCTCGAAGTCTTTGGTAGTCACATGAAAATTCCATCGTAATATGATTCCATTTACACTAATGTATAGGAAGTGGTTTCATGAATCCTCTAGCATGTTGTCTTCTAGCTTTCACTTTTTGACAAACCATACATCTTGACACATAATTATCAATATTTCTCTACATGTTTTCCCACCAAAAATTTCCCTTCAAAGATCTATACATCTTAGTTCTACCAGGGTGTATAGAGATATTGGATCTATGAGAATCATCCAACAATTCCCTTTCTAGATCAGGTATGCTAGGAAGACAAAGTCTCTTCCCAAATTTCAAAATCCCATCATCATATATGAAGTCTATCAGTCTCCCATCATTCACAGCTTTAATTTTATTTTTTAACTCCTCATCATCACTATGATAACTCTTTATCCTTTCTAGTAAAGATGGATTGGCAACCAATTGAAATTGTTTTAATGTTACACCTTCTAGGATTATTCTCATATCTATCTTTACTAGATCCATGAACATTTTATCCCTTTCAACTCTCATCTTCTTTAAAAATCCATTATCCTTTCTAATAAAATAATCCTCCAACTTATTTTCCTTCCCCAGGTGGTAGTGTATAGTGAAATCATAATCCATGAGTAGTTCGAGCCATTTCCTTTGCCTCATTTTGAGTTCCTTTTGTGAGAAAATATACTTCAAACTCTTTTGATCAGTATATATCTCACATTTTTCAGCATAGTGATAGTGCCTCCATATATTCAAAGCATAGATTATAGATTCTAACTCAAGATCATGAGTGGGATAGTTTTGTTCATGAATTTTTAGATTCCATGATGCATAGGTAATAACTCTATCATTTTTTATAAAGACACAACCAAGTCCTTTCTTTGAAGCATCACTATAAATAACAAAACCATCAGCCCCCAATGGTAGAGTCAATGTAGTAGCATTGAATAATCTTATCTTCATTTGTTCAAACCATTTTTTAAACTATTTTATCCAAACAAATTTAACCCCTTTACAAGTGATATGGGTTAATGGTTTAGACAATTAGGAAAAATTATTGACGAAGTGAGATAATAACCTGTAAAACCAATAAAACTGCGTACCTTAGTTATACATGTCATGTTGGAAATTCATTGATTTCCTTGGTCATTGAAGGATAAAAAAAGATTCTATCCTTTGAAAAAAATGGCCATGAAAAGATATATCTTGAAGCTAGAATTCACACTTGCTAAAATTTCCATATAATTCATTTTTTCTGATGTTTTTCAGAATAGTGCGCATGTGATTTTCATGATCATCATAGATTTTTGAGTAAAAAATGATATCATCTATAAATACCACTAAAAAATCATCGATATATTCCTTGAAAAACTTATTCATTAGATCCTTGAAAACATAGGTTGTATTATGCAGTCCCAAAGGAATTACTGTAAACTCATAATGCCCATACCTGGTTCAAAATTCTGCTTTCAGAATGTCTTCCTTATTCACACACAACTGATGATATCTAGATCGAAGGTCAATCATTCAAAAAAAAATTGAGCTCCATGAAGATGGTCAAATAAATCATCATTGTGAGGTAGGGGATTCCTGTTCATTATTGTTATACCATTGATCCCCCTGTAGTCAATGCACAACCTCATATATTTATATTTCTTTTTAACAAAAATAATAGGGCTTTCCATGGAGAAAAAATAGGGAGAATAAATCCCTTATTACTCAATTCCTCTAGTTTTTTCTTTAGTTCTACTAATCCCATAGTTTCCATTCTAAAAGGGGTCTTAGTTATGGGCGTTGAATCAGGAATAAAATAAATGGAAAACTCAATTTCTCATTCTGGAGTATGTCTAGGTAAATCCTCTTGAAACACATCAACATATTATTGCACAATAGGTACATCCTCTATTTGAACATTAATTTACCGATCCATAGATATTTCATTATCTTCCTACCTAAAAATTGAATTTAGTGGAGCTACTAGAGGTGAATCTTGATTAGAATATAGTGGTAAGGTTTCTGATCTAAAGATAATGTACTCGTTATCATCATCGACAATTTTAACCTCCTTCTTCCTACAATAAATTTTCCCGTCATGGTCCAAAAGCCAATCCATTATGAAGATTATATCAAATTCAATCATGGGTATGGTGATGAGATCAGTAGATAAAGAATATTAATATTCCCTAGTGGGAACTGATTTACAAAACATTGTTGTGTTGACACTTCCCTTAAGAGTTTTGACTAACAACTGCCTTGTTAAATAAAATTGGAAATAACTAATTTTCCTAGCAAAGTAGGGTGATATGAAATAATGCGATGATCTAGAATCAAATAATGAAATGGATAAACTTGAGGAAACCACTAAATTACCTACTATCATGTATTTTAGAGCTTCAACCTCAGTATTAGTGATCTCATAAGCATGGACATTCTCCTTTGGACTTTTTAGGTAGGTTTCCTTGGCACTTAGGACATTCATTTTCATAATTACCCATTTCTATACAATTGTACCATTAAATATTGATAGCCTCTTTCATTCCCTTGTAATCATGATCTTTGTGTCCTTTTTCACTACACTTGTAAAAGACTCCCATTTCCTTTAGGAAAGTACTGAGGTATTTCTTCCAACCTTTACCACAGGATGGATATTAACCTTTTCCTCTCTTCTGATTATTTCTATTTACAGAGTGTTCATCAGATCTCTTATTCCCTTGGTTTTAATTATAGTATAAAGACATAGATAATTCCTTATCTGTATTTATAACACATGAGAAAATATATTCATATGATGAGACAGATTCCGATACTATTTATCGACAAAGAAATGGTTTTAATCCATCAAATAATTGATTAATATTACTCTTTAGGTTACGAATATAATTTTATGCATGCATTTCTAACCTTGTAATGTTAGCCTCATACTTTGCCATATTTTCATCAAAATTTTGTCTCGGACTCAAAAATTGTCTTTCCATATCCGCACAATGGTCATGAAGAAAATAGTTTTCTAAAAAAATATTTTTAAACTCCCTCCATTATATATTTGATACTTATTAATCCTCCTTTGTGTTTTTAATTAATGACCACCATTGATCTGCATCTCCCGTGGGGTGATAAACTACGATAAAAACATTTTCCCTTTCTCTACTCCCCAAAGCATGAAATATTTTCTCTAAGGATCATATCCATTTCTCAGCAACAAATGGATTTTTAGTCCCATTTAATGATGATGGTTTTTTCCTCATGAAGCATTCTAACATTGATCCTCCATGTTGTGGATCAGGGTGATCTATACGGATAAGGTTATTATTCATAACCAGAGTGAGTTTTCCCAGTATGGTGATAAGATGATCAGCACCAATTGAGTCACCATATCCACTATTATTATCTTGAGTAGGATAGAAATCCCATACATGGATTACGTGCGTTGATAAAGTTTCCATTCCTTCCATTAGGTTCCTTTTCTAAAAAATGGCATACACTAGATTAGTTTATGAATCGAAATACATAGTTCTAATCTTTTAAAACACTTATCATAAATTGAAAAGTTTAAGGATATAATAAATAATACTAAAAATGTTTTCTTTTAGGATGTATACACTAATAAATCCTTTATATTGGTTTTTATAGAAAATGTGATTTATCTTAATCATATCCCTCGGGAGTGTCGTAACCAAGAGTGCAGCAAGACCCGTTGTCGTGTACCGGGAAACCCCGGGTCATGCTCGAAGCACCTTGTTGGAGTTTTCACTCCTAGGTACATCTATGCTAGAGACGGCTCTACCTGCTCATATTCAGGCAGGGATGTATTGCTGGGAAAACTAACAATATATCTTCATTACAAAAATTCTATAAATTTCTTTTATAATAATCCCCAAAGTCTATCTAATAGAAATGTTCTTTAATCATAGTTTTTCTAAATCTATCTTCCAAGATTTGTACTAAACTTTCTATGATACCAACTGAAACACCCCAACCCCAGTTACCCAGAGTCGATGTATTATTACAAAACATTGGCATGATCACAAGGTATCAAATCTAGAAAGACAAATTAGTTTAGTAGCCTTGGATGTACTAGATACATACAAAATTTTTTACATTACATCATGAAATAAATACAACAAAAACATTTTTTCCCATTTGAACACACTTATATCCATTAGACTATCCTTAAAAGTAAACCATAAAATACTTCTTCACATACAGTGAAAAATAAAACATAGAAAGGGTTGAGATCAGATTCTCATTAAAGATAACAATACAGTGGAAACTTTCTTAAATAAGCATAAACATATAAGGAAGTTTATATGACTAAGAAAAAATCCTTTTTAAACATACAATTCAGTATAATATGGAAAATATAAATCAAAATAATTCTATTTATTTATTCACATGGACTCTCTACTAATCGAATAATCACATGTAATATCAATTACCAATTTCAGAATGATGGAATGCATAATGTTGGACATCACAACCACACAGTGAAGGCCTCATGCCAGGAATACAAATAAGATTATTTCAAGGCCTTGTTCCAAGACAATAGTTTGTTTCATGAGACCTCCCGATGCATCGAGGAGCTATAATGGGCTCCACCGATCACTTACTAAGTCCAATGTATTCATCATATGAAAAGATTAAAACATAACATAAACATTCGTATTAAAACTAGCACATGAAATTTAAATAATTTAACCATAAACCATGAATTGTATATAAATAACACATATATAGTCTAACATATCAAAAAACCTCAATACAATATGGATGATTTTATCATAATAAATCAATTTCAAATATTGTAAAATCCATCAAAGCAAGTTCACATAGATGAAATCGAAATTATTTCAGAGAAATATCTCTTTCTATTTTGAATTTATTTAAAAGTCACACAATTATAAAACAATTTTTTTTAAATTATTCTTAATATATTGTAATGGAAGCTTCTAAGGTGTTATAATGGCATAAAATAACTGCACCCTCTATATAAGTTAAAAAACATTCTTTCCTTAATTTTGTTGAAAATGTCATAAAGTACTTTGTTTGGAAAATGATAGAAAGATTTCTTTGTAAAATTATTATAAAAAGTCAAAAAAGGGTATAAATTACATTTAACCATCGTTTAGGAAATAGTAAAATTGTTTTGAAATATATTTTTAAGAAACACATATGTTGATGATAAAGAGGATCTAGTAGATACTCACGTATAAACAACCTCGGATAATAGAGAGATTGTAAAATTAACCCTTACTTGGTACTTTTATATGGTCGAGGGTACGTTAAACTATGGTATAATAGTTAAATAATTGGTATTAAATTATACAAGAATCACATACATAAATATGATATCATATATTATTTTATAATATTGTTTTGTTAATAATATTTCAGTAGTATCATCGTTTCAGTTGTTAACTGATTCATTTTCCTTTATTTGTTTTTTTACATAAGTTATGTTTTTTAAGGATATGATGTATTTGATTCATTTATTGAATGATATTAAGTTACTAAACATTATTTTTTAATCATTAAATGAAATTTATTCTTGAATGGTTATAATGGGAAATGAATCTCACCACGTTCGTGGAGATGGTAATCCGTACGTACGCACGAGTTACGATACCATTATATTGATGGGGAAATCATATGTAATTGGATGGTATATCATATATACCGAATCCTTAACATGTTATATCTATTATTTACATCATTTATACTCATTATTATACCCATCAAAATAATTAAGTGTTTGAATAACAAACTACAACACGATGTGGAGACGGTAAGCCGTACGTACGCACGTATGGTGATTTGACATTCATAGGATAGATAGAACAATGAATATTTTTGTAAAATATTTAAAATAAAATAAAAGTATATATATGGAACTGGAATTATTATTTTGGTATGGAAGAAACATATAAATAGTAAGTGAAGGTAGAAAAGAACTTAGAAATAGGTGGTGAAATTATTACCTCTTCTTTGGGTTTTTACTTTTGATTTGATTAAAAGGGATCCGTAGGATAGATTTCAGATCAATGTAATGCCTCTAGGTTGAAGTGAGGGTACTTGGTATGATACGTTAGAAGGGTGTGTCTATGCCAAATGTCTTTTGAGGTGTGATTTTGAGAGAAGGGGATGTAACCTTTTATAATATTGGTGAGGGTCACTTTAGAAAAATCCTGAAATCTTATTTTGTTATAAAATCATATTCGGTTTATAATTTCTCCAAAATGATTAATTTATAGGTTAAGGTGGGTATGGGTCTAACACCTTTCAACCAATATGTTTTTTTAAAGATTTATGTCACCATATTAACCTTATCTTATAGATTTAACTATTAGTTAAATAGTTTTACTTTTACCAATTATTATTATATTATTATAATAAATAGTTAATAAACATAATATAATACACCAAGTGAACCCAAGTTGTTAATTAATGATATATATAACCTTATATAAGTACTTTGGAAAAAAAATGTATTTTTAAGAATTTTATATCAATTAATAATATAGTATTTGTTTTAAAATCTGATTTATGTCAATTTTGACACTATTTGGTATTTTGTTTTTGTGAGAGTCACAAAAACATTATAACTTCAAACTAAATTATTCAATAAACCATAACATGTCATATTAAACTAAAAACTTAGTGGAATTCATCATAAGTCTCAATTTACATTTATTTGGATATTTATAATATCAATTATTTTAATCATTCATTAATAATGTAATTACTGCTTCATCATTATGTCATAACTAAATATAATTATATAAGGTCTAAAATTTTTAAATAAAATACCATTATGTATGAAATTGTATTATCTTTCTAATGAATATTTATAGTTGAATTTATCCTATATATAACCATATATTAAATATTTTATATTTATTAAACTTTGAATTTAACACTTTTAACTCTTCTTTAAATAAAATAACAATAAATGTACTAATCTAAACGATGTGGACCAAAAGAATCATATTTTATTCTTAAGGTTTGTTCTATTCAAAATAAACTTATCCAATAGAATTATAACATGTGTTAGGGTACTTATAATATCATTTTTAACATTAATTACCTTATTTATTTTTAACCGTGGTAAATAAAAGTCAAAAGTTACTACTCACCAAAAATTATTTTCATCTTATTGAACAAAATTTTTTATATTGATATCAACCATGTCTCTTGGATTTTTGAATTTCAATTCACAGAAGTGATAAAATTACGTTTTATGCAAATTTTAAAATGCCCCTAGATGTTGGGTAGAAGACATTAAAAAGTTCAATAAAATTTTATATGTCTAATATTATTATAAAATGACTTCAATGAATTACATTGAATTTATATAGATATTATGAATCTATTTTTAGTTAAAATAAATTTAAAAAAGTAATAATTATTTAAATAAAAATTTGATTTTAAATAATAACGCAGTGTTTTTCACTATTCATCATAAATGGAAAGTTTTTTAAAAAATACCAAAAAATCACCCTAATCTAATTTTGATACACTGATTCCAAAAATGAAGTCCATTTTGAAAAATAAATCACATAAAATTTTAAAAGTTATGTTTTTGTATTCATGACGGCTAATTTGATTGGTCGTGGTGTGTTAAAACTCCAAGTTGCGTACATCACAAGCTATTTCATTATTCAAAGGGAAACGTACTATGGAAGAACGACATGTTACAATGCACTATCATTTTACTGGACATGTTTTATTCATCATTTGTGGTGGCCTTCTGAGTTGTACTCAAACCCTATTTGGGAAACCTGATCTGAACCTGGGTAGACTTTGTTGTTGCAGGACATGATATGGGAAGGCCTTGGGATATGTTGTAGTTTGGGATTGGAGCATGGGAGAGGGAACCAGGCGTGGTTCTGGACCTTCTTGGGTGTTTTTGTGTCTTTAATTTCGGTTTCATTGTAGGCACATGACATTTTCAATGTCATATTATGTTTTACCATTTAGTGAGTATTGTATTTTCATTTGTGGTTATCATATGACATAGATTTGTTCTGGTTATTTATTCACCCCCGCACCTGGTTATTGGTATTTTATTCTATTGGTGTGTTATTCAGATAAAATAGGGTATAACATCCCCCAGACTGACTTACCAGTCCCTTGCTGTAAGTTGGCACCCTTTGGCATACGGGGAGGCGCACTTGAGGACATGTTGCCAATCAGCTTGGGGAATCGTTATGTGGCTTCTAGGTTAGGGAATCACAATGTGGAATCAAAGGACGTTTTCTTTTATTTCTTCTTCTTTTGTCTTAATATTTTGGTAATAGTATATAGAAGAATATAAAGAGTCAGGGATTGGTAAAGGGCTTGTGCATGGGAGTTGCAAACCAATGTATGGTGGAAAATCTGAGTAATCTGGGTCTGATTGTTTTGATTGATATTTATTGTTACAATTGGATATTATTTCACCTTGGGTGATGCAATTGTGGTGTGATGTAATTTTTTTTAAAAAAATTGTTGAATTTTGATTCGTGGACTATAGAGGCATAATAATTGAGTATACATGCATCATTCTAGGCACTCGGGGTTGGTGTAACAAGCATCATTCTAGGAACTCATGGGAAAACACATTGTGGGTATTTTGTTGAACTTGAACTATTATCCTAGATGTGAGATTGAAATAATGATACATAATGAGAATAAATGGGTGTTTAATGAAAACCATGATTATTGAATTTTGTATGATAAATTTTTTAATTATTGAAATAATTAATTTGAGCTAGTATTATTTATTAATGGTTGGATAAATTAATATGAATGTATGTACCCTTATTTACCAAGACATGTGAGTATGATGGTTAAGGGTAGTGATAAGTCCTTGGGGTTTACCTTGTGATGAGAAAAAGGGGAAAGGACATGTGGAAACATGGTGTGTTAGTTTCTCCTCTTACGTAAATGTTATAAGGTGGTGTTATGATAAATTTGATGTGTGTTTGGCCTTGTAAGGATATGCCTCCACAATGCTTGTGGGGGAGATACCAAGGGGTATTTCCTGGAATGAACTTCAATACACAGAGCATGAGGCACCATTGGTTCAAGCAGGGGAAGAAGGTGGACTGTTTTGAGATAACATTCCTCATTTCATGAAATTCATGGAGAGAGACCCTGGGCGGTTATAAAAAAGCATGTCTGAATTTACAATGGAGATTCAGTTGTAGCACCCTCATACTTTAATTGGAGAGGGTGGAGCTGGGGGTGCTGAGTTTTGGGTTGAATCCATAGAGATGATAGCTGACGATTTGTAGACTTCAGCTAAGAGTTGGATCAATTTGGATTCTTACATGCTGTAGGGTTCAACAAAGTGTTGGTGAGACATTCTGGTAAGATCAAGATAGACTGACGAGATGTTATGGAAGGACTTTCTGGATAAGTTCTTACTCCACTTCTATTAAGATAAACTATAGAAATATAAGTATTTTGAGTTTATTCATCTAACATAAAAAAGCATTCCCATACTGTGATACACAGTACGTTTCAAAGATTTAATGTTTTTAGTCCGGTTTTGATGGAAGCTGAGGATTCATTGGAAAAAAGATTTCAGGATGGAATTAAGTGTAAGATTAAGTCTAATGCAAATATCATTAGGCTAAATAAATTCTCATAGGTGGTAAACCAGGCTCTCATTTCAGAGGGAAAGCTAAAGGATGATTCATGTACATGATAGGTATTTATCACTAGATGATCAACGAATGTTCCTTTTAGGATTATGAAGCACCACTATGAAACTATTAGTAAGGAAAGTGGAAATAAATGTAGACAGTTAGGGGGAACAGTTGCTCCTGATCATTATATTGAACTTTTCCACCAGTGTGGTAAGAATGGACATTATCATACGCATTGTCCTCAACTACTAGTGGAGTTCCGATTTTGAGGAAAAATGGGACATTCAAATAAGTTTTGTAGGAAGGAGCGACAAACTGGTGCTGAGTGAGCAGCTGCTCAGAGTCGGAGAGTGGGAATGGGTTCTTTTACACCATATAGGTATGGTAGTTGGAGTTGTAGTAGAAGAGGTGGTAGAGTCAGTGGAAGTGGTTATTTAAGGTATGAGCTCCCATATTAGCAGAGTGGTGCTTCTCATGGCATTCAGACAACACCATTGGGAAGAGGGTAATGATAGTTATATGCAGTGCAGCATACAATTATAGAGATTTATGCTAGTCCATAGACATTGAGAGATACTATTATAGTTGCTTCTACTTTATCTATTTCCTTGTTTGATATTATTTCCTCTCATTCCATTATATCTTAAAATCTTTTGAATGTCTTGATCCTGGAGGTGGAGTTCATATATATGGTGATGAAAATCAACACACCGTTCGGAACACAGTTTAGGTATATCTATTTGTGAAAGGCACGATTGATAAATATTTGAGAGTATCGTTTCTTTTGGGATATCTATGCCCTTGATATAACAGGCTTCGACATGAATATGGGTATAGACTGGATCATTTCATACAGAGTCCACATAGATTGTCATTGAAGGAGAGTGACCTTTGTATCTCTTGAAGGTGACTAGTATGTTCACCTTGGAGAATAGGATATCCATGAAGGTGGATCTGGGGTAATTACTCAGCTTCTTGGAGAGCTCATGACCCATGTTTCGAGTCTTTTGTTGGATGATGGGAGTTGTTGTAAAGACGTCCTTCCACCAGTATTAGAACTATTTCAGGATGTCATTCTTGAATACTTTTCAGGGTTTCCACCTAAGAGAGATGTGGCATTCACTATTGATCTCTTGTCGGGGGCTGATCCAGTATTTATTCCACATTATAGAATGACACTGACTGATATTCCAGATCTCAAAACATAGTTGGAAGAGTTAGGGGATAAAGGGTTTAACAATCCATGTACATCGCCCCGAGGATCAGCTTTTTTTGCAATGAAGGTCAAAGGGATTTTACACTTGTGTGTCGATTACCGGAAGAGGAATAAACTGACTATGAAGAACAAATATCTTATTACATGTATCAATGATCTATTTGACTAGTTGAAGGGGGATTCTTTATTTTCAATGATTGATATGTGACCAAGGTATCATAAGTTGAGAGTTTGGACTTCTAATATACCATGAACTACTTTCTGGAGTTGGTATGGCCATTATGAGTTTTTCAAAATGTCGTTTGGCCTGAAAAAATCTCCAACAGTGTTTATGGCCGTGATGAATATGTTCATTCCCCTATACATAGATCGGTTTGTGGTGGTGTTAGTGGATGAAATCTTGGAGTAATCTATGACTCCTGACAATCATTCCCAACATCTTGACATAGTCATGAGCATCAGATTTGTGCTAAGATATCTATTGTTCAATTTTGGATTTAAAAGGTACACATTTTGGGGCAGATCATCTTGGAAGAAGGTGTGGCTATGGACCCAGATAATGTCAAGGTAGTGATCTCATGGGAACAAAATAATAATTTTTTTTGAAATCCATATTTTGGTGTTTAATTGGTTATTATAGGAGGTTCGTCCATAACTTTTCCAGTAGGGAAGCACCACTTACTAGTTTTAAAAAGAAAGGGATAAAGTTTTTTTGGACATAATAATGCAATAATGCTTTCCTAGAGTTGAAGAAGTGTTTGAAAACAACACCAATTTTCCTCCTACCTGAATTGGGTGTAGATTACATGGTGTATTGTAACGCTTATGGGGTCAGACTCGGAGCTATGTTGATGAAAAGAGATAGAGTTGTTGATTATGGATCATGGAATTTGAGGCCACATGAAAAGAATTAACCTACACATGACCTCAATTTGGAAGTAGAGGTTTATACTCTTAATTATTGGTGAAAATATATTTTAGGTGAAAAGTTTACAATTTTTATAGATCACAAAAGCATCCAGTATATCTTTTTACAATGCGACATTAATATTCAGCAGCAATGATGGGTAGATTATATGTAGTCCTTTGATTTTGAAAAGACATATACACTCGGTATGTGGAATTGTGTGGATGGGGCCAAGAGTAGCAAAAACATAGACTCAATTGGTACATTAATTGAGTGCAGAGTTGAAGAGGATGACTTTGTGGGTAGAAATGCATGTGGTAGTTCAAGAGACTCAGGAGAGGATGACTCTGGTTTTTTTAGCAGTAGAGTTTACACTCTTGAAATGGATTAAGTATAGGTATTAAAAGGATCTGAAGTGTTTATCCTTGATGGAATGCTTTGATTTTGGGGAGGCAACTTCATACTAGAGAATAGATGAGGATATGATCATATGAGTGAAAAATAGGGTTGTTGTGCCTAGGAGTATGCAAGAGGAACTCATGAAATAATTTCATTCTTCAATGTCAGTGGTATATAATGGGGTGAAAAAAATGTACCATAACCTAGGAAGACAGTTTTGGTGTCCCAGTATGAAAAAAGATATACCATGGTTCGTAAAAAGACGTTTCACCTATCAACAAGTGAAGGTAGAGCATCAATGACCTGGAGGCCAATTACAGCTGTTGCCTATTCTGGAATGGATATGAGTTGATGGGACTATGGAATTCATGGTAGGACTTCCAAAGACTCTTAAGAAGAATGATTCTATTTGTGTCATTTTTGATTGGATAACTCTAGAGACCCAAATCTTGGTGTACATGCAAATTAAATTACATTTTCTAAATAATTAATACATAACAAAAATAGACACCAAAGGATCATAATAGTTTAGTGTCTTTGGAATGTGGGAACATATTCTTCTAATCATGGTGAAAGATCTTCAACATCTCCAATAAATATCTCACCCTTTTGTTTTCTTACCTAAAACCCTTCAATATATCATGGGGAAAAGAAAAAATATAAAGGGTGAGCTCAAATGCTCAGTAAGGGTAATCATATAGAACATAAAACAATCCATAAACATTTAAATGTAAAAACATGACATTAAAATCTAAACATCAAAATCTTGACCAATGAAATAAAAAATTGCAATACATAAGGAATAGATCATAAAGAAACATTAATCATGATAAACTAGCATGGGATTAAAACATATAATTGTGGCAACCATTAAGAACAAGTTATTATTTTCATAGTATCCAAGTCATTGATTCCAAGACTATCTTAGTGGACAAATTCCCTTTCTGAATCGAGTTCACTCCTCATTCCAGTCCTGTATCACTAAACCAAATTAACATTCCATTACAGCCATGTCTATCTCATGAGATATAAATCTTTACCCAATGCATTGGAGGGAGATATAGGTCCCACCCATCTCCTATTGAAATCATTTTTACGTGTTCCACAACACAATCATAAATCATGCATCATAACCTAAAGAATGAAATGGGTTTCATAAACATCATCCCATAATAAAATAATCAATATAAAACAAATGGATATCATTTCATCATAAGAAAAGTGAAAACACGTAAATCATAGAGACATTATACTTGAAACATAATCATACTGAATAATTTCATCTTAGATGGGAAATATTTTTGATAAAACACTTGAAATGAATTCTTGAGGAAAATATCCTTTTTTCTTCAAAATAATATTATTTTCACAAAATGCCATGAACTTTGAAAATAAAAATATTTTATTTAAAATAGTCCTGAAATATTTTAGATTATGCTTCATGAAAATGAGTTGTTATAAAACTGTGAAAATCCATTCATGTCATATAATTTAAAAAAACATTCTCCTCAAACTTTTAACGGAAAGGTCAGAAAGTAAAATGTTTGGTAAACCAAAGAAAGATTACTTAAATATCATGTAGTAGAAGTAAAAATGGGTAAAAAGGACATTAAACATTTATGATAGCATTTTTAGGAAACTAGGACATGGATAATAAATATAACCCCAGTAAATACATACGAATAAACAATCTCAGATAGAAACGAGATTGGAAATGTTTTCCCTTACCTTATGTCTGATATGCTTCGTCTGTATCTGAACCTCCTATATAATGATTTAAATAATGTCATTGACTTATTACAGAATCAAATTCATTGTTATGATATCATATATGGTTCACTTATGACTCTATATTACACGTTCTTTTGTAAATTCCATATTAAAGCAGCGTTTTGGGTAAAATGATTTCATTTATCGTACGTGTTTTGACATCATGTTATTGATATTATTACTTATATCCAAATTTACATAATTCCAGAATGTAAAAAATTATTTATATATAATATATATTCAGCATATAAATATATATGATTGAACGATAAATGGAATGAAATACACCGTTCTTGGAGATAGTAGGCCGTACGTACACATGAACGCTGTTTTCGTTTCCTTATTGAATTAAATAGAATTATTTAAATGAAACATATATGTACATAAATACAGTATCATTATTATGTAATATCTTTCATGATTATTTATTATATATAATATATAATCATACTTGAATGGTTAATCATGGAAAATGAATCTCATCGCGTTCGTGGAGGCGGTAGTCTGTACGTACACACGAGCGATGATATCATTCCCATGATCGTGGAATTGTATTGAAGTGTATTTATAATATTTCAGAATAAATATAAGTTTACAATAATCATATATAGTTATTTATTTACACTATTATACCCATCCAAGTATGGTGGTGGTGGAAAATAGATTACACCACGGCGTGGAGACGGTATTCTGTACGTACGCACGCGCTGTGATTTCGTTTTCCGTAAGATGGATAGAAGGTGAAATGGGGTTGTTTCATATTTATAATAACATATAAATATATTAGTGATACTGATGTTATTACTTTATAATGAAACAACTAAATAAGAAGAAGTTGAAGAAGAAATAAACGTGAAATAATTGGTAGAAGAGATTACCTCTTCTTCGATGAACCTCTTTTAAGATTCCTGTTAAGGCACTAGAGTTGGTCTTTTGAGGAGACCAAAACCTCTATAATGTTTATAGGGAAGTTGATAAGGGAAATGGGCAGGGTTTGGCTGATTTTGAAGGCTAAAAATTGTGTAAATAGATGAGGGAGGAGGTGCCCATTTATAAGGGAGGAGAGGGGCACCTTAGGAAAAACTTAAAAATATTATTTTACAATAAAGTCATATTAGGTTTATAATAGCTCCGAATTGATTTATTTATAATCTAAAGTGGGGATGAGTATAAATCCTCTCATCCAGTAGGTTTTAGACAAGTTTAGGTTACTATTTTAACCTTATCATTTAGATTTAACTCTAAGTAAAATAATTTATCTTTTACCATGTCTTCTTGTTTTCTTACACTATATGGTTAATAAACATACTATAACAAGACAACCGAACCCCAAGTGGTTCATTATTTATATATATAATGTTATCTAATTTATTTTTCCAAAACATAGATTTTTACGAATAGAATAAAAATTAATAATATAATATTTGTTTTAAAAACTATTTTATGTCAATTTTGACACTATTTGGTAATAGATTTTTGTGAAAATCATAACAACATGATTAGTTCAAAAAAGTTAGTTAAATAAATATTATCATGTCATAGTAACCTATAAAAGTAGTGTAATTCATACAAAGTCTCAAATTACATTTATTTAGGTATTTATAATATCAATTATGTTAATATTTCATTAATAAGGTAATTACTAAATCATCATTGTGTCATAAATAACTTAAATTATATAATGTCTAAAAATTAAAAATAAATTATAATTATGTAGGAAATACTATTATCTTACTAAATAATATTTATAGTCGAATTTATCTTATGTATAATCCTATATTAAAAATATTTTAGTTATTATTTTTTGATTTTATCTATTATAACTCTTTTTTAAATAAAATAATAATAAGTGTCCTAATCTAATCCATGTGTACCTAAAGTGTAATATTTAAATCCTAAGGTTGTTTCTAGTCGAATTACACTTATCCAATAGAATTAGGACATGTTTTAGGGTAATAATAATATCATTTTTACCCATAATTACCTTATTTATTTTTATCCGTAGTAAATAAAATTAAAAAGTTATTATTTCCCAAAAAATATTTTTATCTTATTGAACCACATTTAAATCCTTTATATTAACTGTGTCTCTCGGAGTTTCTAAATTCTACTCATTGAAGCGATAAAATTATGTTTTATGTAAATTTTTAAATTCTCCTAGGAGGTGGGTAAAAGACGGTGAAAAGTTCAATAAAATTTTTATATGTCTAAAATTATTATAAAATGACCCTAATGAGTTACATTGAACTTATATAGGTATTAGGTATCAATTTTTACCTAAAATAAATTTAAATAAAATAAATAATTATTTAAATAAAAAAGTCAGTTTTCAAATAGTAACCAGTGTTTTCACTATTCATCAAAAATTGAATGTTTTCAAAAAAATACCAAAAATTCACCCTAGTATAATTTTGATATTCTGAATCCCAAAATGAAGTCCATTTTGAATGATAAATTTTATAAAATTTCAAAAAGTGGTTATTACTATTCATAACGGCTAGTTTATAATAATATTATAATAATATCTCATTTAGTGAAACCCAGTATTGCATACTACACACACTATCAAAGAATGTCTTGATTGTGTGTAATATAAGCCAAGTCAGGGTGACATGTAGTGAATGATCCATTTGGTGTTGCGTATAACATATTCAAAACTTATTTCATTTATACATTAAACAAAATCTATACTTAATGTTCCGAAGAATAACTACTATAAAAAAAAATTGAATTTTTGTGTAACACAATCCAAGAATAGTGTTGCATATACTGAAAGCTAATACGGTGTTGCGTATAGGTAAAAATATGGATATGGAAGAGAAATCTAACCATCAAGTTCTGATGGAGAGTGGTAGAGAACATGGCTATGAAAAATCCAAAAATCACAAATCCATAAATTTGCGATGATTTAAGGTACCATTTGATTCATCGGATATAAGGACACTAAGACAACATTTTTTTTGTTTTCAAGATCATTTCCCTAAAGTTGAAGAATTTTTGAATTAAAAGAAATAATTACATGATTTTGGTACAATCTCACTTTTGTTCGTGCCTTGAACAATTTCCACTTCATCTCTTAAAGAAATGAAGTTGAGTTTGTTATTAGTGAAGCATTAGCAGATCATGTGGTAGAATGGTTAGTCATTCTATCTATCTCAAATAAATGGTTAGAAAAAGTTATTATATATACATAAGTCCATCTATGGTGAGATTAATCGTATATGGTTCCAAAAATGGACTTATACTTCATCTATCATACCACTTAAAAAAATAAAAATAGTTTATACTAACCAGGGACTTCCTGTAGGCCAGAGGTAGGCGATAAAGGCCTGTCGGACTTCGGTTGTGGGTTTGATTCCCGCAACCTTTTCCGACGCGTCGGGTTGTCGCCCATCCGGCAGGTTGTCCCTTTTTCTAAAACTACATTATTATAACATACCTATAATAATATCGAAAAAGGTTCTAGCCATAAAACATACTATCTTATGTCTAACTTAATTCATTCCAATCTTTAGGCTTATCCAAAATACATTTGTCTAATCTCAGAGTGTATAGAAAATGATTAATTTAAAGGTCACATAACAAGCACATGAATACCATCAATTTTCTCCCATATATCATAATATATATCTTTTTGGTCACATTCCAAAGATGTGAATACCTTATTCATGTATTCTTTCGAAACTTGAATTACCATATAACCTTAGTGAAAACATGAGTGTTATCAAAATTTAACACTTTCCACATACCAAAATCCCAAAATTTCTACATACTCAAGCCATGATATAACCCTGTCCTTATATCAAACATTTCATTTTCTCCTTATCCCTTCATTATGTGCATATCATATGCTTTCCAAAATATTTGAATAACCTTTCATGGTTATCAGTACCATTCATCATATACTTCCAAAAACTCAAGGAAAGAAAAATGTGTAACAATCCTTATATTTTTCATTATTCCATAATACCATACATTATTCTTGATAAACATACAATCATTCCCCTACCTTCTTAAAAAACTGACCGAGGTTCATCATTTCATTCATCCCATATATCATTTGTAGTCTCTTCATCATCATCCACATAAATACTACCCATATGACCATGCTGATTCTCTTCATGAGATTTTCCCTTTGGTAATTGGTTTTCATAATGCTCGTACATTCCACATTTAAAACAATTAACTATTTTTTATGTCTTAGTAATACCATTATCCTTGTCCATGGTTTTAACTGAACCTTTTCCATTACCATTACTGGGTTTGTGTCCTTCTTTTACACACCTAAAGCATCTTCTAGTTCCTTTGAAACATTCTCCCTGATGCCTCTTAACAAATGATTTACATGAGTGAAATTGAACTTTCTTTCCTCTATGATCATTATGAATCTCCATATTTCTCTTATTAGCCGAGTCAGGAAACTAACCAAAGATGATATTATTGATCAAATTATGGGATTTCTGATTAGCCATAATAACGATGTTTGTACATCCAAATCCAATTTCGTTTGGTTGCTCATGATGAATATCATTCCATTTTCCATCCTATTCTCCATTAACATGACTCCTCTTGTTTCCTGCCATTTCTTAAAACCCAAAAAGAATAGTATGAGAGACAAAACTCATAATAGAAAAACAACATAATAAAGTGGGATTACTTTCAATCAATAACATCTTTGGTTTAATTCCATGATCATTACCGTAATTCTAGTACTATAACCTATACTTATACTTAACCTTAGGGACATGACTAGACATACCTTAGAAATATCTCTATGGATTTCACTAAAGTTTTCACATCCAAGTTTACAATGGTTAACTAAACCTTTCCTCTAATACCAACTGTAGAGACCCAAATCTTTGTGTACATGGATATTACATGACTTTTGCAGAATACTTAATACATAACAAAAACAGACACCAATGGACCGTAATAGTTTAGTGTCTTTGGAAACTTGGAACATATTCTTCTAATCATGGTGAAAGATCGTCAACATCTCCAATAAATATCTTCCCCTTTTATTTTCTTACCTAAAACCATTATTTATATCCTGGGGAGAAGAAAACATATAAAGGATGAGATGAAATTCTCAGTAATGGTAAACATATAGAACATAAAACAATCCATAAACATTTGAATATAAAAACATGAGCATAAAATCTAAACATCAAAATCTTGAGCAATGACATAAAACATTGCAGTATATAAGGAATAGATCATGAAGGAAAATTAATCATGATAAGCTTGCATGGGAATAAAACATGTAATTGTGGAAACCATTAAGCAAATGTTAATATTTCCATAGTGTCCAAGGCATTTTTCTCAAGACCATCTTAGTGGAAGAAGTCCCTTTCTCAATAGAGTTCACTCCTTATTCCAGTCCTGTATCACTGAACCGGATTAACATGTTGTTCCAGCCATGTCTATCTCATGAGATATAAATATTTACCCAATGAATTTTATGGAGATATAGTTCCCACCCATATCATATTGAAATCATTCTTACGTGTGCCACAACACAATCATAAATCATGCACCATAACCCAAAGAATAAAATGGGTTTCATAAACATCATCCCATCATAACATAATCCATATAAAACAAATGGATATCATTTAATCATAATAAAAATAAAACCATGTAAATCATATATACATTATACTTGAAACATAATCATGCTGAATAATGTCATCATAGATGGGAAATAGTTTTGATAAAACACTTGAAATGAATTTTTGAGGAAATATCCTTTTTACTTCAAAATAATTTTCTTTTCACAAAAATCCATGAAATTTTAAAAGAAAAATATTTTTATTAATATAGTCATGAAATCTTTTAGAGTGAGATTCATGAAAATAAGCCATTATAAAACAGTAAAAATCCATTCATGTCATATAAGTTAAAAAAACTTTCTCCTCGTACTTTTAACGAAAAGGTCAAAAAATACCATGTTTGGTAAACCAAAAAAAGATTCCTCACATACCATGTAGTAGAAGTAAAAAATGAGTTAAATGGACTTTAAACATTAATGATACCATTTTTAGAAAACTAGGAAATTGATGATAAATATAACCCCAGTAAATACTTACGAATAAACAATCTTGGATAAAAACGTGATTGTAAAATTTGTCCCTTACCTTATGTACGATATGCTTCGTATGTATCCGAACCTCCTGTATAATTATTTAAATAATGTCATTTTATTATTAAAGAATCATATTCATTGTTATGATATCATATATGGTTTACTTATGACTTTATATTACCCGTTCTTTTGTAAATTCCATATCAAAGTAGCATTTTGGGTAAAATTGTTTCATTTATCTTATGTGTTTCCGACACGTTGTTCTTTATATTATTACTTATATCCTGATTTACATAATTATAGAATTTAAAACATTATTTATATATAATATATATTCAGCATATAAATATATATGATAGATCGATAAACAGAATGAAATACACCGTTCATGGAGACGGTGGGTCGTACATACGCATTAATGCTGTTTTCCATTCCTTATTGAATTAAATTGAATTAAGTAAATGAAACATATATGTAAATAAATCCAGTATCATTATTATGTAATATATTTCATGATTATTTATTATATATACTTTATAATCATACTTTAATGGTTAATCATGGAAAATGAATCTCATCGCGTTCGTGGAGATGGTAGTCCGTACGTACGCACGAGCGATGATATCATTCCCATGATCGTGGAATTGTATTGAATTTAAATTATAAGATTTCAGAATCAATATAATTTTACAATAATAATATATAGTTATTTATTTACACCATTATACCCATCCAAGTAAGGTGGTGGTGGAAAACAGATTACACCACGGCATAGAGACGGTATTCCGTACGTACGCACGCACGATGACTTCATTTTCTGTAGGATGGATAGAAGGTGAAATGGGGTTGTTTCATATTTATAATTACATATCAATATATTATTGATACTTATTTTATTTCTTTATAATGAAAAAACTAATTAAGAAGAATTTTAAGAAGAAAAAAACTTGAATGAATCAGTAGAAGAGATTACCTCTTCTTCGACGCACCTCTTTTAAGCATCCACTTAAGACACTATAAATGGTCTTTTGAGGAGACCAAAACCTTTATAATGATTATAGGGAAGTTTAGAAGGGAAATGGGCAGGGGTTGGCAGATCTTGAAGGCTCAAAATTGTGTGAAGAGAAGAGGAAGGAGGTGCCCTTTTATAAGGGAGGAGAGAGGCACCTTATGAAAAACTTAAAATATTATTTTATAATAAAGTCATATTCGGTTTATAATAGCTCAAAATTGATTTATTTATAAGATAAAGTGGAGATGCGTTGAAATCCTCTCAACCAATAGGTTTTAAAAAAGTTTATATTACTATTTTAACCTTATCTTTTAGATTTAACTCTATGTTAAATAATTTAACTTTTACCATGTCTTCTTGTTTTCTTACACTATATGGTTAATAAACTTACTATAACAAGCCAAACTAACCCAAAGTGGTTAATTATTAATATATATAACCTTATATAAGTCATTCTTCCGAACCATAGATTTTTAGGTGTAGAATAACAATTAGTAATATAATATTTTTTTGAGAAACTATTTTATGTCAATTTGACACAATTTGGTAATTGATTTTTGTGAAACTCATAAAAACATGATTATTTAGAAAACAAATATCTAAATAAATAATAACATGTCATATTAACCTATAAAATTATTTTAATTCCTAAAAAGTCTCAAATAACATTTATTTGGGTATTTATAATATCAATTATGTTAATATTTCATTAATAAGGTAATTACTGCATCATCATTGTGTCATAAATAACTTACATTATTTAATCCTAGAAAATTATAAATAAACTATAATTATGTAGGAAATTTTATTATCTTTCTAAAAAATATTTATAGTTGAATTTATCTTATAGATAACACTATATTAAAAATGTTTTAGTTATTATTCACTGATTTTAACTAATTTAATGCTTTTTTAAATAAAATAATAATAAGTCTCCTAATCTAATAGAAGTGGACCTAAAGGGTAATATTTTATTCCTAAGGGTTTTTTGGTCGAATTAAACTTATCCAATAGAATTAGGACATGTGTTAGGGTAATAATAATATCATTTTTACCCTTAATTACCCTCTTTATTTTTCACAGTTGTAAATAAAAGTAAAAAGTAACTATTCACCAAAAAATATTTTTATCTTATTGAACCACATTTTAATCCTTGATATTAACCTTGTCTCCCGGATTTTCAAAATTATACTCACAGAAGCGGTAAAATTAAGTTTTATATAAATTTTCAAATTCTTTTAGGAGGTGGGTAAAAGATGGTGAAAAGATCAATAAAATGTTTATATATCTAAAATTATTATAAAATGAATCTAATGAATTAAATTGAACTTATATAGGTATTATGTATCATTTTTACCTGAAATAAATTTAAAAAAAATAAATAATTATTTAAAAACAGTTGGTTTTCAAATAGTAACCTAGTGTTTTCACTGTTCATCAAAAATTGAAAGTTTTTAGAAAAATACCAAAAATTCACCCTAGGTTAATTTCGATATTCCGAATATAGAAATGAATTCCATTTTGAAAGATAAAATTTACAAAATTTCAAAAAATTGGTTATTACTATTCATAACGGCTAGTTCATAATAATATTATAATAATACCTCGTTTAGTGAAACTCGGTATTGCGTACTACACACACTATCAAAGAAGGTATTGATTGCGTGTAATGCAATCCAAGTTAGGGCTGCATGTAGTGAAAGATCCATTTGGTTTTGCATATTACAAAGTCAAAACTTATTTCATTTATACATTAATCAAAATCTATACTTAATGTTGTATAGAATAACTACTATCAAACAAACTTGAAATTGTGTGTAACACGATCCAAGAATAGTGATGCATGTACTGAACACTAATATGGTGTTGCATATAGCGAACGATAATCTTGGTGTAGCATACAAAAGAAGATATGAATGAAATTAAGAGGAATATATCTCATAAAATATCGGGGTGCTACACTAAAAAATGTAGAAAATGTAGGATCGAAATAGTGATGTAGATGCTCAATATACAAGAGAGGGGGTGAATTGTACACTTTAAAAATTCCTTTGTAACCTTTAAAGTTAGTTATGAATAACTATAGTTTCCTTAAGAGAAGGAAAGGGCTAATTTTAACAAATATTAAACTAAGAAAATTCACAACACCTCTAACACCGAATGAAAACATGGAAATATATTCCAAAAGTAGGATCCGGAAATATGGTTCAGGAAATTGAAACTTAACAAAAGATTACAATATGAGATTCTACTTTAAAGCGTATAGAATCTAAATGAAACAGAGTACACGTAAGTAATTATAAGAAAGTTATACTTTCCTTACAATACAATATGCATCGGAATATAAATAGGTAGTAGTACTACAAGTAACAAGATATAAGTCTTTTAACCCAAAGAGAAGGGTATCCAACAACCTTGGATAAAGGTCCCTTGATTTATAATTTCAAGCAAGTCTGTCTTACTCACACCAGGGTAAGCCCTCAATACGAAGATCGGAGTCTCTATCTTGCTATCCCCGTAAGCCCTCAACTTCAAGGTAGTTGGCCACCTCTGTCTTCCTCAGCATGGAAGCCCTCAACTTCAAGGTGTTGGAAACCTCTATCTTCCTATCCCCGGAAGTCCTCGAATGTAATCACCACCATTCGGAGTCGCACAAATCTTTGAGAGTTAATAAGAGCCTCTCTCTCTAGAAATCACTTCAAGCATGTAATCACATGAGTTGAAGATCAGTCAGCCTTTTAGCACCGAGATCTTTCAAATGAGATCCTATTTATAGGTAAGGTCGGCCTCCTTCCCAACGATCATATTTTCCTTAAAAATCGGAGGGTCCTGTACACGTGTCACTTAGCCAATGAATAGTTTATAACAGAATGGATGACATCATTTTATAACAAAACAAGTGTAACAAAATGTACGACACCGTTTAAAATCTAACTCAAAACATCGGAATTAAAACTTCGGAGTGAAGGTTTGGAGTGTAAGGAAAATAATAAAGAGTAGAAAAAATATAAAGGCATAAGCAAAATAAAAGTTCAGAGTCTAACCACAAATAATTTTCGGAATCTGAATAGATTCAGAGTGTATAAAACAAAGATGATCAGATTCTGTTTAATATTTGAATTCAGAATGAGAATTCGGAATGAGAATTCATCATCATAATTCGTAATGATAATTCGTCATCAGAATTCGTAATGAGAATTCATCATTAGAATTCGTAATGAGAATTAATCATTTGAATTCGTAGTGAGAATTCGTTATCGAACTTCATAAGAATTCGTTATCCTGAATCTGGAGTAGAACTTAATCAGAGTTCGTATACAGAATTCATAATGAAACTTTATTGCAGTTCTCATCTAGAATTCGGAGTGAAACTTCCTTACAGTTCTTATCCTGAATTCGGATCCTAAAACAGTATGCTTCATATCAAAGTTTCAACGATTCCGAGAAAATAGAGATGAATCCAAATATCATACTTAAATAAAATCTAGATGAAAATATGATAAGGATAATTTTTATTATAAAATCGATTTTCCTTATAAAAGCGATTTTTACTTATAAAAGCAATTTTCCTTATAAAATAATTTTTCTTAAAGATAAGGTGTTTGTGATTTTCAAAATAAGAAGGAATGGAAATGTCATAAAGAAAACCTTATTGACTCAACAATCTCCCCCTTTTTGGAAAGTACAAACATCCTTATGAAAAAGAAATTCTAAAAAGAAAGAAAAACATTAAGGCTTATCTCCCTTTGCTTTAAGGATATTGATGAATACGACTAACTCCCCCTTAGGCTTTGAAACTATAAGGATCGTATTCAGATTTCCGGAGTGACATTTCATTACGAATAAGAAATTCTTCTTTAATGAAAAACTCCCCCTTAGATAAACTCTTATTAGAGTTCTTTTTCCTTAAGGATCTTTTCCTTCTCCCCCTTAGATAAACTCTTATTGGAGTTCTTTTTCCTTATGGATCTTTTCCTTCTCCCCCTTTGTGATTTTCAAAAAGAATTCAAGGGAATGGAAAAAATAACAAAGTACCTGAAAAATTAGTAATAACAACAAAAGAAATGAGAAGCACAATTTTCATTAGGTTTGAAATGTTGGCAACAAAGAAAACTGGATAAAACAAAAAGACCAGATCTAGTTATTTCAGATCTTTTTTCCTTCGAAATGAGCCCCTTAAGAATAGTCTTGATCTTCTTCAGATCTTTAGGATCTTCTTCAGCTTGCTTCTCCAAGACCACTATTCTTGCAGATTGAGCTTCGATTTTATCTTCCTGGGCTTTCAGCTTTTCTTCCTGAGCCTTGATCTTTTCTTCCTGAGCCTTCAACCTCTGTTCAAACTCAATCCGATGATCCCTTTCAAACTTCCAGTTTTGAGAAACGAAATTCAGTTTCCCATTCAGATCTCTGACTTCTTGAATCCGGATGTTCTTTTCATCTGTCAGCTTTTCCTCAAAGGATGAAGTCAGCTCATTTATCATCCTGTCCTCAGTCTCAGAGGCATCTTTAACATTGTCTTGAAACTCATCAAATAACCTCATCTCCTCCACAGTCTTCCTCGACCAGCTCGTCATTCTATTGCAAGATCTTTTGTGTGCTTCATAACCAACAAGAAAAGATTTGAACTCAGCTTCAAACTCGACACACTTATCCATAACAAAGGATGCGAAATCTGATTTCTGATTCAGAGCATGTTGGAGCATTTGGCATATTGAATCTATAGTCAAGATGGTTGGAATTGAACCAACTAACTTCATCAAATATTGAAAAACAAAGTCATGTCCCAACGAGGATGACTCCGAATCTGAAACTTTGCTTAGAGAATTTTCTTCCTCCATAAGTTCCAACTTCTTTTTAGATGAATCACCAAATTCTATTTTCTTGCTTGCCACTGATTTCGGAGTCTCAACAAGGAGTTTTTTTCCCTTGTCCTTTTTCGGAATAGATTCTTGATCATGAGTTTTATGATCGCTAGTAGATACTTGAATAACATCATCAACAACTTTTTGAACAACATCTTCCTCATTCTTAGCCTTCTATGGAGTTACTAACTTAGAGGATTCAGCCTCTGAAGTTCGGAGTGATATATGTTCCGAAGGCGACCCCTTATAATCATCTACTTCTTTCAATAGATCTCCTGTTTCACCACTTCCTTATGCAACAACTTCTTCCTCTTAGACTTGTTGAATCTGCTCAAGTTTCTCAACATGCTCAGCTCTGGTCTCTTCCGGAAAATCAAGGTTTCTTCCTGGAGTCTTGGGTAGAGAATCCAAGGAGAAAGATCTCGGAACTGGAATGATTTCGGATACCATCTCGTTAAATTTTAACAAAGCTTGGACTGCCTCAGCTTCTGAAATCCCCTTCTTGAACTTCTTTTCTTTTTCTAATTTAACCAATTCATCTTCTGTCTTCTCCTTCAAAGCCTTAGCTTCCGCAGGATCCAATCCGAACTGTGGATCCCCTTCTTTCCTTTTCTCTTTATCTTCTCTCTACTTCACAACAACCTTATCAGGATAGGATTTCTTCTTCTTTGGTTTGGGAGGTGCGGTTTGAACTTCCTTAGATTTAGGATCTTGTACTTCATCTGCAACTTCTTTCAACTTTTTTTTCTTTACTGGCTTAGATGATTCCGGTTCAGCAGCCTTCGGAGCCACTTCTTCTTGATTTGGAAAATCAATGAACTCACCAGTCTCCTTGTTGAAAGACACATCCATCCTCTTAAGGGTATCATCACTGAACAACAAAATTTTGCAAACCCTTGGCCTAGATCTACATGCTTCCTTGAAAGATTCAAGGCACCGAACTATCAACTTTGATAAAATTGCTGGGTACATTACGATCTGGGCTCTGAGATTTCCTTTCTTAAGATTCTCAATGGTTATAAGAATGTGCCTCATGAAGTTAAACTTCCTTAGATTTATCAGGAAATCTAAGATATAGATCTCACTCTTCTTCAAACTGTCTTTATCACCTTTCCTCGGTACGATAAGACCTTGTACCCATAACTCTAGAATCCGGAAATTTGTAGATAAACTAGTAATCTTCGGAGATTTGTCGTCTGAGAGTCCGAGAGTTTTCAAATCTTTTTCCTTGTCGAAGCTACCCTTAGAATCCAGCAACACATGAGATATGAACTCGGCTTCTCCTTCATAGGTCAGCCCTACCAAGCTTGCTTCCTTGGTATAAGAAAGCTTGTAAGTCTTGCCATAAGACATAAAAGAAAATTTCTCCCTATTATCTTCCTTAAAGAATGAAACTGTTTCATAGAACTCAACAAGTAACTCTGAAAAAACATCATCTTGATTCCCCGGTTTGGACACAACAATATCTTCCCACCCATTCAACTTGATGCTCTTCGAAATAAGATAATCATAGTTGTTGAAGAAATCAGGATGGACTAGCCTTTCTCTGTAAACTAACCATTGTGAAATAGGCTTGGAGGAAGACATTTCTTGAGAAGCTAACTCCACAGACATTCGGATCTGAATACCTCTAAGAAGCTCGGAACAGAGAAATCTGAAGTTCGGAACGGCCTTAAAACGGAGAAGCAGAGTTTCGGGACGCAAGAGCTAGAAAACCGATGTGGGACAAGTATTTGGGTTCCCTTTATATAGGCAGCGAAAAAAACGGTTCAACTTCCACTGTTGATCGAACAATTGAGATAAGCGGAGATTAGATTTGACGGTTGAAAACGAATTCTCAAGAAAACACGAATCCGATCTTTTGAGGTTTTTATTAAAAAAAAGAATTAAAAAAACTATAATCTGAAAACATAATACAAGAAAATGCCAGCAAGTAAAATATGACTATGAAAACTTGAGTAAGGAAATCATACCTTTCGGATTGGATTAAGAGGATTATTCGTAATGGGTAATATAAAAATTATTTCGAAAAAAATCATTATTATGAAAAGACAAAGTTCGCAAAAATTTACTACGGAAAACCAAACTCAGTACAAAAAACTCAGTATGAAAAACACATTACGAAAAACAAACTCAGTACGAAAAACAAATTACAAAAAACAAACTCAGTACGGAAAACACATTACGAAAAGAAAACTCAGTACGAAAGTTCCATTATGAAAATACTAGTAAGAAATTTTCCATTCCAGATGTTTTCAATACGAACACTTCCATTTCAGAAGTATTCTGTACGAAAATTTCCATTCTGGAAAATTTTAGTTCTGGAAATCTCCATTCCGAAAATCTTAGTTCCGAAAAGTTTGAAAACAAACTTTGAAAAATTTTATAATTCTAACAAACAAATGTACTCCCCCTATGAAAAGGAGTTTATTACTGTAAGGAGACTTTTTTCCAACAGAAAGTTAATTAAGGAGGATTACCTTACGGTTATCATTCCTAACTTCTGTTTAATGTATTCAAATCTATCAGCAGGCAAAGATTTTGTGAAAATATCAGCAAACTGATCTTGTGTTCCAATAAACTGAAGAATAATATCTCCTTTAAGTGTGTGATACCTAAGAAAGTGATGCCTAATATCTATGTGTTTTGCACGAGAGTGATGTACAGGGTTCTTACATAGGGCAATGGCACTTGTGTTATCACACAAAATTTGAGTTTTAGTAAAACTCAAGACATAGTCTGTGAGTGTGTGTTGCATCCACAACACTTGAGCACAACAACTTCCAGCTGCTACATATTCAGCTTCAGCAGTGTGGAGTGCTACAGAATGTTTCTTCTTGCAGGACCAAGAAACTAACGAATCTCCTATGAAATGAAAAGTTCCAGATGTACTTTTTCAATCCATTCGACATCCACCAAATTCAGCATCAGAAAATATTTTTAGAACAAAATCATTTCCAGAAGTATAAAATAATCCTATATCCATGGTTCCCATAAGATAGCGAAAAATTCTTTTTGTTGACTTTAAGTGAGATTCCTTAGGATTGGATTGATATCTTTCACATAATCATACTGAGAACATTTAGTCTGGTCGACTAGCTGTTAAGTAAAGTAAACTTCCTATCATACCTCTAAAAGATGTTTTATCTACTGGTTTCCCAGCTTCATCAAGATCTAAAGAGTTTTAGGTACCAATGGGAGTACTTATACTCTTAGTGTTGTCATTACCATAATTTTTGAGAATATATTTAATATACTTATGTTTAGATATGTAGTTTCCTTCTGGTTTTTATAAATTTGAAAACCAAGGAAAAAGGTTAACTCACCCATCATACTCATTTCAAACTCATATTTCATTAGACTAGCAAAAGAGTCAGTCAAAGATTGCTGATTTGAACCAAATATAATGTCATCAACATAAATTTGAACAATCAAAAAATTTTTCTTATCTTTTTTTTATAAAAAGTGTTGGATTTTCATTTCCCTTAACATAGTTATTTTGAAGAAAAAATCCAGTGAGTCTATCATACCATGCCCGTGGGGCTTGTTTAAGACCGTACAAAGCTTTGGTAAGTCTAAAAACTTGATCAGGATGTTTTGTATCTTCAAATCCAGGAGGTTGTTCAACAAAAACTTCATCTTGAACATAACCATTAAGAAAAGCAAATTTCAAATCCATTTGAAAAATATTGAAATTAAAGAATGCTGCAAAGGCAAGTAGAATACAGATAGATTCAAGTCTAGCTACTGTAGCATAGGTTTCTTCATAGTCTATTCCCTCTTGCTGATTATAGCCTTTAGCAACAAGTCTAGATTTATTTCTAACTATGACACCATTTTCATCACATTTATTTTTGAAGAACCATTTTACACCAATAACAGATGTTTCCTTAGGTCTTTCAACCAAGGTCCAGACTTTATTCCTTTCAAATTCATTTAGTTCATCTTGCATTGCTTTGATCCAGTCATTATCACCTAAAGCTTCATGAGTGCTTTTTGGTTCTAATTGGGAAAGAAATGCTAGATGTTCTACTTCATTTATTAAAGAACTTCTAGTCCTTACTGGTTGATTTACATCACCAATGATACTATCACTGGGATGATTCTTAAGAAACACCTGATTTGGGTATTGTAAAACCTGTTCATCAACATAGGGTAGAATGTCTTCTGGGGTAAATGTTTCAGAAGTATCTTCTTGAACAATTTCCTTATCAGAAGATTCTTCTATCAAAGGTTGATAATCAATTTTTGAAAACACATCCGAGGATGTAGGTTGAGGTGGTTTAAAAACAAAAGGATCTGACTCATCAAATTTTACATGTACTGTTTCTTCAATAGTAAAAGTGTTTTTATTAAAAACTCTATAATCCTTAGAGGTTGTGGAATAACCTAGGAAAATTCCTTCATCAGATTTTCGTGCGAATTTATGTAGATTATCTTTAGTATTCAAAATGAATACATTGCAACCAAAAACCTTGAAGTAGGATAGTCTTGGTTTTCTACCATTCCATAACTCATAAAGAGTTCTATTAAGAAAAGGTCTAATCAAAACTCGATTTATAGTATAGCAAGCAGTACTTACAACTTCAGCCCAGAAATGTATAGAAATAGAATATTCACTCAACATGGTTCTAGTTATCTCTTGAAGAATTCTATTTCTTCTTTCAACTACACCATTCTGTTGAGGAGTTCTAGGTGCTGAAAAATTGTTAGAAATACCTTTCTTACTACAAAAAGTTTCAAAATCAGAATTTTGAAATTCTCCTCCATGATCACTATGAATAGTTTTTAATGGAAGGTTTTTCTCATTTTTAACTTGATAACTAAAACTTTTGAAATAGGAAAAAGCATCAGATTTATTTTCTAGAAAATAGACCCAAGTAAATCTAGTGTAATCATCAACTAGAACAAACACATAGTATTTTCCTCCAATACTTCCAGTTTGTGTTGGACAAAAAGATCCATGTGCACTAACTGTAATGCATCGGTTGTTGAGACTTCACCGATTGATTTAGAACTAGATTTATGTTGCTTGACATATTGATAAGGATCACAAACTTTAGTAGAATCAAATCTAAGCTCCGGTAGATCCTTAACTAGTTTCTTCTTAGAGAGTTTACATAAGTTTCTAAGATTACAGTGTCCTAGTCTTCTATGCCATAACCAGGAATGATCTTCCATTGCACTTAAGCAAGGTAAATCTTGACTCTTGAGGTATTCTAGGTTCAAAGTTTAGACATTCTCTTTCTTATTGGCTGAGAGAATAAATTCTTCCTTGGAATTGTGAACTAAACACTTATCATTCCTAAAATTAACAAGGTATCCTTCATCACATAATTGACTTATGCTAATGAGATTGTGCCTAAGACCTTTAACAAAAAGAAAATTTGAAATCAATGTTTTACCAAGAAGAACAATATTACCAATACCAACAATCTCTCCCTTAGCATTATCTCCGAAAGTTACTTTTCCTCCTTTCATTTTGATAATCTTTTCAAAATAGCTTTTTTACCAGTCATGTGCCAGGAACATCCACTATCCATTTACCATGTGTTGTTGCTGGTACTCTCTTTATTTTCCTGAAATCAAGAAGAGAATTAGGCTTTTGGAATCCAAATTTGTTTGGATCCTAGATTTCTAGATAATAGAATTTTAGGTACCCACATATTCTTAGAGAAATAAGCTTTGTGAAAACCTAAGGATTGGGTTTTGTTTAAGGAAAAACTCTTTGCCCAGTGACCACCACATTTACACTTGGTACAAAATGGGGCACTTTGAGGAACAAAATAATTGTTACTAAAAACTGGTTTTGCATGGGTATAACCAAATCCAGATTTATTTCTTAAAGGTCGTATTTGGGAATACATTTTATCAAAATTTTCCTTACCATGTGTAAAGTTCGATAAACACTTCTTTAAGGAAAAAATTTCAAACTTGAGTTTTATAACCAAGTTTTTATCCTCAAAATCATTAGTTTTAGAACTAGAGTTAGGCTCGAAAACATTTTTCTTAGAAATTACTTTTTCTAATAGTTTAGAAAGTTTGTTCTTCTCAGAACTTACTTCCTCAATATTTTTTGAAATACATTCAAAATCAGCATTTTTCATATCAAGATATTTATAAAGATCTGATATCTCTTTTGTAAGAATAGAATTTCTAGAGTTTTCCTTATCAAGTTTTTTGTTGAGTTTGGAATTCTCAATTTCAAGAAGTTCAGCAAACCTAGAGACTTCGTTCATAAGTAGGTAAAGTATTTTCTTTATCAGAAGAAGATTATTCATCAGAAGAGTTATAATACTTACCATCATTAGAATTTAAAGAAACATTGGTCAATGATTCAGCATTTCGTACCTTAGCCATAAAACAATGATTATCAATAGGTAATATGGCTATAAGACCAAGATTCTTCTGTCCTGAAGATTCATAATCAGAAGATTCATCTGAAGAGTCACCACCACTGGCACTCCAGGTGTCATTAGATTTCAGAACTTTCTTAGCTTTGGCTTTATAATACTTCTTTCTGTTCCTATCAGAATTCCTTTATTTCCTTTCTTCCTTTTGAGCAAAGGGCAATCTGGTCTAATATGTCCAGCTCTCTTGCATTCATAACAAGTAACTTCTCCATCTTTATTATCTTTTCATTACTTTTTCTTATACTTAGATTGGAAATTTCTCTATCTAGCTATCTTGTTCATCCTTCGAGCAAGATTAGCTAATTAATTTTCAGATACTTCACTCTCACTATCTTCAGATTAAAAAATTACTTTCTTAGACTTGAATCTTGTTACTCTCTCAGGAGTCTTATGTCAGGGGACTTGACCTTCTCCCAAGCTCTCGTGCGGCACCCGACTAGATTCCCTTTCACAAATCCTAGATGAGTTCAGCCTTTAGACACTCACAACAGAAGTAAGGATCATAAGGGAAGTGCTTGACAAGCTCACAAGACACACGTGCAAAGAAGCTCCCAAATGCTCTCAACTTCTGTGTGTTTACAAATGAGGAGACACTCCCTTTATATAGGTCTTGGTGGCAAATTCTACAACATTCTAGAATATGTACGCATCCACATGATTCTAGAGTATTCTAGCCTACTCTAGTTGAATATACATGGAGCATTCTAGAACCCGTTGAGATCCACAACCTTCCATGGAGGCCTAGAATATTCCGAACCTTTCAAGGCCCAAGGGGTGTTCCGCAACACTCTGGAGAAGTCTGGAATATTCTAGAACTTGGTGGAGATGTAGAGAAATCTATATGATTGTAGAGAACCTCACCACCGTGTCTCATCTCTAGTTGGCGGGGCGTGACATCCTCCCCCACCTATTCTGGCGACGTCCTCGGCGCGTCCACGATGATACTCCTTGATTGCCCGCACGAACTGCCACAAGTTGTCTGTAGGTTCCCAGGTTTCCTCGCACTCTGGTAATCCCTTCCACTTGATCAAGTACTCCTTGCTTCGTGGCACTCCACGTCACTGAACTATCCAATCATCGAGTATGAGATCCACCTGCTTATCATATGACTCGACAACCGCTATAGGTGCCCTTGTTGACACCCCTCTGCTCGGGTCCTCCACGTCTTCATGATATGGCTTGAGCATACTCACATGGAAGACTGGATGGATCTTCAGCTTGGGAGGCAACTCCAAGCAGTACGATACCTCCCCAACTCGGTGCACGACCTCGTATGGTCCCTCATATTGTTGAATCAGGCCCTTGTGCACCCTCCTGAAAGCTTTGTGTTGCTGAGGCAAGAGTTTCACCATCACCTTGTCCCCATGCTGGAAGCTCACATCCCTTCTCCCATTGTCGGCCCACTTCTTAATCCTCTTGGCAGCTTTGTGCAAGTGGGTTCTTATCATGTCGGCCTGCTCCTACCACTCCTTGGCCATAGTGTAGGCGGTTGGGCTTCTTCCTTGGTACTTCTCCCCAAGTACTGCTATGTGAGGAGTAAGTGGTTGTTGTCCGGTCACCACCTCAAATGGACTCTTCCCCGTCGACTCACTCCTTTGCAAGTTGTAGGAGAATTGAGCCACATCAAGCAACTTCGCCTAATCTCGCTGGTTTTCACTCACAAAGTTCCTCAAGTAGAGCTCCAACAAGGAATTCACCCTCTCCGTCTGCCCATCCGTCTGGGGGTGAAAGCTTGTAGTGTAGTGGAGCTTAGATCCCAACAATCCGAAGAGGTCAGTCCAAAACTTACCCATGAAGCGTGGATCCCGGTCACTGATGATGTGTTGTGGTATCCCCCAATACTTCACCACATGCTTGAAGAGTAGCCTTGCGGTGAGCTCTTCCATCACATTTGCTGGAGCGGGGATAAAAGTGGCATACTTCGAGAACTTGTCCACCACCACGATGATGCTCCCATACCTTTCGGACTTCGGCAATGCAACGATGAAGTCCATGGTGAATGTCTCCCATGGCCTCTCTGTAATGGGAAATGGCTGCAACAATCCTCCAGGCAACTGATTGTCCACCTTGTCTTGTTGGCACACAAGACAAGTCTTCACATAAGACTCCAAATCATCCTCCATCCTCAGCCAATAATATGCTCCCTCTAGCAAGGCCTTGGTGCGGTGCTGCCCTGGATGTCCTGCCCATCTCGAGTCATGACACTCCCTGATAAGATCCCTCTGTTGGTTCCCCCACATTGGGACATATATCCTCCTCCCTGTGGTAAGAAGAGTGCCATCCTCCTCCCAAAATCTCCTTGTCTTACCCTCCGCCGCGAGAGCCAAGACGTTCTTGGCTATAGGATCATGCGCCATGCCTTCCTTGATCCTACCCAAGATCCCGTCATCCACACATGACAAGTGGCTGAACACCATCTTCCCGCTAAGTTCATCGGCCACCACATTCGTTGTCCCTGGCTTGTACTCCAAAGAATAATCAAACTCGGCAAAGAATTCCTTCCATCTTGCCTTCTTCGGAGTCAGCTTCTTCTAGGTTTGGAAGTAGCTTGTGGCAACATTGTCGGTCTTCACCACAAACTTGGACCCCAAGAGATATTGTCTCCATGCCCGAAGACAATGTACCCTGGCTGTCATCTCTTTCTCTTGCACCGTGTACCTCCTCTCGGTGTCATTCAGCTTCCGGCTCTCAAAAGTTATGGGATGTCTTTCCTGCATGAGCACACCCCCAATAGAAAAGTCTGAAGCATCGGTGTGTACCTCATAAGGATTGGTCGGATCCGCCAAGCTTATGACCAGTTCCTCCATGACCGACTTCTTCAAGCCCTCAAATGCCTCCTCGCATTTGACATCCCACTCCCACAGCTTGTTCTTCTTTAGCAAGTTGGTGAGTGGAGACGCCTTCTTTGAATAGTCATAGATGAATTGCTGATAATAATTCACCAACCCAAGGAAATATATCAACTCGAGAACCTTGGTTGGCATCTCCCATTCATCGATAGCCCGGATCTTCTCATAATCCATCATGAGCTTGCCTCCATTGATCTTGTGCCTCAAGAAGAGAACTTCATCCCTTGCGAAGGAACACTTCTCCTTCTTCACATATAACTCATTCTCCCTAAATACCTTGAACACGGTATGTAAGTGTTCCACATGGTCCGCCATTGTCACACTATAGATGACAATGTCGTCCAAGTAGACTACCACAAACTTATCCAAGTATTGGTGGAAGACTTTGTTCATCAAGGTGTAGAATGCCGCTGGGGCATTAGTCTAACCAAATGGCATAACAAGGAACTCATAGGATCCATACCTTGTCACACATGCGGTCTTTGGCACATCTTCCATGGAAATCCGAACTTGATAGTATCCCGACCTCAAGTCCAACTTGGTGAACACCCGTGCCTTGCCCAATTGATCAAAGAGATCCGCTATCACTGGGATAGGATACTTGTTCTTCACTATGACTTTGTTCAATGCCTGATAGTCCACACAAATCCTCAAGGATCCATCATGCTTCTTTTGGAATAGAACGGGCGATCCATACGGCGACTTGGATGGTTGGATTTGTCCCGCATCCAACATCTCTTCCAACTGCCTCTTCAACTCCTCCAACTCGGGTGGAGCCATACGATAGGGTGCCATTGATGGTGGCTTTGATCCTGGCACCAACTCAATTTCATGATCCACCTCTCTCTTGGGTGGTAGCTTCTTGGGAAACTCCGGTGGCATGACGTCGCTAAACTCCCTTAGCACACCCTTCACCTCCTTTGGCAACTCATGGTTTTCGTCCACCAGCCCATCATCTTTCAAGGAAACCAAGTAGGTCTCCTCTCCCTTCTTGAAACCCTTCTTCACTTGCATGGAAGAAAGTAAAGACAAGTCATGATTGCCACATACCTTCATCATCACCATGCATGGGCTTCGATCCTCCATGATCACCATTTTCTCCAAGTGAGGTGTTGGAATGGCCTTGGCTTTCTTGAAGAACTCCATCCCCAACACTAGCTTGAAGTCGTCCATGGGAACCACCGTGAGATCAATAGCACCCCTCCATTCACCAATGAAAAGGGTCACTCCACGGACAATGCCACGCGCTGGTTGAGGTGTGGCATTCACGGCTTTCATGTGACTAGTTGTCTTGGCTACAAATAGCCCATGTCTCCTTGCCTCATCTTCGGCCACAAAGTTGTGTGTGGCTCTCATGTCGAGCATCACATAGGTGGACTTCCCATTCAACTCTACCTTTGCATACATCAACCCATCCTTAGGTGGCGCCTTAGGTGGGTTCTTCACCTTTAACGCATTGAAGAGCCTTAGAGTCCCCATTTACCGCTCCTTGGGAACTTCCTACCTCTCTTCAAACATGGAGTTGAGTGCCTTCCGCTTGGGACATTCCTTCCACGTGTGAGGCCCATCACAAAAGTAGCATCCCCGGGGCTTGAATTCCCTTGATAAGTCCTTGTTGTGATCCTTGGCCTTCCCCTTCTCATGGGCATCTTGGTTCCACCTCCTCTATTGGTCTCCCCCACCTTTACCCTTGAACTCCTTCTTGGGCTTAGGGGGTTCAACCTTCTTCTTGTATTCCACCAAAGACTCGACAATGGACACGACTTCGGTGAAAGTCTTAGGCCATCGACCCCGCACCTCTTGTTGTTCCCATGGCTGAAGACATTTGATGAAATCATACATATGATCATAATCGGGCTTGCCACGTACCTGGAGCTTTAGTGAGACATACTCCCGAACATACTCATGGATTGTCCCCATATGCTTCAAAGATCGAAGCTTGTCCCCTGCTTCCCAATCAGCTTCCCCGGGGTAGAACTAAGAAAAGACCCATTGCTTGAACTCTTACCATGATGAAAGTGCCTTCCCACCATCCTTGAGCTCTTGGTGCTTCATCCTCCACTATAGAGATGCATCGTCACCAAAGTAAAGAACATCGGTCTTCACACGGCTCATGTCTTCCATCAAGCCTATCGCCTCGAAGTACTGCTCCAATTGCCAGAAGAAGTTGTCTACTTCCTTGGCATCTCTCTTTCCATTGAAGTTCTTTGGATGAGGCACATCAATCTTTGGTGTTTCCTGCACAAAAACCCCACTAGCCAACTCACCACGATAATTTGAACACTCCCTCTTAAGTTGATGAAGAGTTTGGTCGTACCTGGCCATAGCATCTCCATGCTGTGCTAAGATCCCCTTTGTCCAGTCCATGAAGGAATATTTCTCGACATCATTCTCCTTGGCGTACCTTTAACTGATGCCACTCGATCTTGGAGAGTGAAGAGCGCATCACGTAGGCCCACGACGCCTAGTGCCCCTTCCTCATCATCTCCCTCGACATACGCGAGCCTTTCTTTCACATCAGCAAGGCACTCCTCCGCCCTTAGGAGACGCTCCTCAAGAGTCTCCACGGTCTCATGAGACTTCCCAGCCTTCTTCTTAGGAATGGTCGGCATGGCCTCCTTCTCGGACAAAACAGGATCCTCCACATTCGAGCCTGCCATCGCGAACACTTGCCTTGAACACCTCTGATACCAACTGTCACGGGACTTGGCCTTCTCCCAAGCTCTCGTGCGGCACCTGATTAGCTTCCCTTTCACAAATCCTAGACGAGTTCAGCCTTTTTACACTCACAATGGAAGTAAGGATCGTAAGGGAAGTGCTTGACAAGCTCACAAGACACAAGTGCAAAGAAGATCTCAAATGCTCTCAACTTCTGTGTGTTTACAAATGAGGAGCCACTCCCTTTATATAGGGCTTGGTGGAAAAGTCTAAAACATTCTAGAATATATACACATCCACATGATTCTAGAATATTCTAGCCTACTCTACAAGAATATACATGGAGCATTCTAGAACCCGTTGAGATCCACAACCTTCCATGGAGGCCTAGAATTTTACGGACCTTTCAAGGCCCAAGTGGTGTTACGCAACACTCCAAAGAAGTCTGGAATATTCCGGAACTTGGTGGAGATGTAGAGAACTCTAAAGGATTCTAGGGAACCTCACCACTGGGTCTCCTCTCCAGTTGGCAGGGCGTGACACTTATCTTTCATCTGATTTGAAGTTGTTGTAAATGCAATAGTACCGTTTCCATTTTTCTTTTTGATGTTGTCAGCATCTCTCTTCATTCTGGTCTCATGTTGGATAAGAGTTCCAAATAACTCATCAAGAGTAATTTGAGTGACCTTCCTGTTCTCATCTATAGCTGTTCTCTTGGATTCCCACTCATTGGGCATAATATCAATTATTTTATCCATACGAGCTTCATCATCTAAACCTTTCTCTCCCATAGACTGTAGACTATTGACTATAGTCATAAATCTCTGTTGAACCTTACAGATAGGTTCACCATAAGGAAAATTGAAGCCGTGATATTAATCTCTAAGCATAGCTCTTCTAGTCTCAATCACCTTGGAAGTCCCAATGTGTGTAACTTCTAACTTCTTCCAGATACAGTTAGCTACTTCAAAAGAAGAAATTTGGATATATATATTTCTGGTCATTGAACAAAGTAAAGTATTGCGTACCTTATAATTGAGTTGATATTATTTCTTTTCCTGGTTAGTAAAATTTCTAACTTCCTTGTCAGTAATTTTATAATCTCCAGTAAGCATAACAAATTTATCCACTCCAGTATTGATAAAAAAAGTCTTCATTCTATCTCTCCAGTATTCATAGTCATTACCATCAAATATAGGTGGTCTTGTAGGATTCAGATTATCAATCGAACCAACATTGACTCCTACCATACTTAAAATAACTTTGCACAGAAAACTTGTTAGAGCAAAAGTTTGGAATCACAAAGTTCGGATTGGGAATTTTCGGAATGGTAAAGTTCAGAATGGAAAAGTGAGCAAGAAAAACTTATTCTTAAGTATAAGTATTTCAGAGACCTTCTTTGGTACCAATTGTAGGATCGAAATAGTGATGTAGATGCTCAATATACAAGAGGGGGGGGGGGTGAATTGTACACTTTAAAAATTCCTTTGGAACCTTTATAGTTAGTTATGAATAACCATAGTTTCCTTAAGAAAAGGAAAGGGCTAAGTTTAACAAAGATTAAACTAAGAAAATTCACAACACCTCTAACACCAAATGAAAACATGGAAATAGATTCCAAAAGTAGGTTCCGGAAATATGGTTCTGGAAATTGAAACTTAACAAAAGATTACAATATGATATTCTACCTTAAAGCGTATAGAATCTAAATGAAACAGAGTACAAGTAAGTAAGTATAAGAAAGTTATAATTTCCTTACAATACAACATGCAGCGGAATATAAACAGGTAGTAGTACTACAAGTAACAAGATAAAAGTATTTTAACCCAAAGAGAAGGGTATCCAACAACCTTGGATAAAGGTCCCTTGATTTATACTTTCAAGCAAGTCTGTCTTACCCACACCAGGGTAAGCCATCGATATGAAGATCTAAGTCTCTGTCTTGCTATCCCGACAAGCCCTCAACTTCAAGGTAGTTGGCCACCTCTGTCTTCGTCAGCAAGGAAGCCCTCAACTTCAAGGTGTTGTAAACCTCTGTCTTCCTATCCCTGGAAGCCCTCGAATGTAATCACCACCATTCGTAGTTGCACAAATCTTTGAGAGTTAATAAGAGCCTCTCTCCCTAGAAATCACTTCAAGCATGTAATCACATGAGTCGAAGATCAGTCATCTTTTCAGCACCGAGCTCTTTCAAATGAGCTCCTATTTATAGGTATGGTCGGCCTCCTTCCCAACGGTCATATTTTCCTTAAAAATCGGAGGGACCTGTACACGTGTCACTTAGACAATGGTTAGTTTATAACAGAATGGACGACATCGTTTTATAACAAAACAATTGTAACAGAATGTACAACACCGTTTAAAATCTAACTCAAAAGTTCAGAATTAAAACTTCAGAGTGAAGGTTAGGAGTGTAAGGAAAATAATAAAGAGTAGACAAAATATAAAGGCATAAGAAAAATAAAAGTTCGGAGTCTAACCAAAAATAATTTTCGGAATATGAATAGATTCAGAGTGTATAAAACAAAGATGATCAGATTCTATTTAATAGTTGAATTCGGAATGACAATTCTGAATGAGAATTCATCATCATAATTCGTAATGAGAATTCGTCATCAGAATTCGTAATGAGAATTCAATTTTAGAATTCATAATGATAATTAATCATTAGAATTCGTAGTGAGAATTCGTTATCGAACTTCATAAGAATTCGTTATCCTGAATCTGGAGTAGAACTTAATCAGAGTTCGTATCCGAAATTCAGAATGAATCTTTATTGCAGTTCTCATCTGGAATTCAGAGTGAAACTTCCTTACAGTTCTTATCCAGAATTCGGATCCTAAAACAGAATGCTTCATATCAATGTTTCAACGATTCCGACAAAATAGAGATGAATCTGAATATCATACTTAAGTAAAATCTAGATGAAAATATGGTAAGGATAATTTTCCTTATAAAAGTGATTTTCCTTATAAAAGCGATTTTTACTTATAAAAGAAATTTTCCTTATAAAATCAATTTTCTTAAAGATAAGGTGTTTGTGATTTTCAATATAAGAAGGAATGAAAAAGTCATAAGGAAAACCTTATTGACTCAATAGAAAACATTATTCCTATCAAGGAAACCTTTACAGTAAAACATATGGGGGAACTGTATGTGAGAATGATTATTATTTTTCATGGGGTGCCACGAAATATTGTTTCAGATCACGAATCACGATTTACTTCACACTTATGGAAGTGGTTACAGAAGGAGCTTTGTATACATGTTTTGTTAGGTACGGTGATTCACCCACAGACAGATGGGCAGTCGCAGTGTACAATTCATGTTTTAGAAGATATGGTATGAGCATGTGTGCTTTACATTACTGGTTCATGGGAGAAGAACTTAGATTTTGTGGAGTTAGCCTATAACAATAGTTATCAGGAACTATACAGATGTAACCATATGAGGCACTTTATGGGATACCTTGTAGATCACGACTATGTTGTTTAGAGGTGGGTGAGTTAGAGTTGTTGAGACTGAGTTTCATTCTAGAGAAATTGGAGAAGGTACATCTGATTCAAAAGCGTAATGCCACGACTTAGATAGAAAGATGTCCTATGATGATAAAGAGAGATGACCCTTAGAGTTTACAGAGGGTGATCTGTTTTCTATTAGTTGTCGCTTGTATTGGGTCATCATAGCATTGGAAGTTAGGGCGTGTTAGAACCCATGTTCGTAGGACCGTTTGATGTGTTGGAGAGAATTGGGATGGTGGCGTACCGATTAGCACTTCCACATAAATTTAGTGTTATGAATGATGTTTTTGACGTGTCACAATATAAGGCCCCGACCTTAAACCTTACTTAATATTGAATTAAATGAATAATTCACATTGAGGATCTTTTCAGGTTTAGAGTTTTAGAGAATTAGGACATAACTATTACATCTCAAAAGATTACAAAGTAGTCACTTCTACTAAATTTCCATAAAATAAAAACTATTAAAAAGAAACATGTCGAGTTCCATGTTTTAGATAACATGACTTTCCCTTGATCCCATCCTTGACCCTATTCTACATTAAGTCTTGTGAAAAACATTTCAAAAAACTTGGGGTGAGCATAAAAATCTCATTAAGGGATCCACAAAGAATGAAAACTGTTAGTTTTTCAAAACAACAAGTAAACCATATATACTTTATCAAAGTAATACTTTTTACCTTTATGAAGTAGTAAAAACTCTTCACTGAATAAAAGTTCATTACTTACCCTTTTGTAACCAAAAGATTACCATAAAACCCATATAAAAAACACATAACATATAAAGGTAACTAGATACATAAACATACATAAATGGAATAACCATACGGTCGACTTCCACACATACATAATGGAATAGCCATACGGTCGACTTCCATACCCAATGCATTGGAGGTTATAACGTAACAACCCGTCCTGGTATTCACGGCACCACCTGTCATATGGTTTATCACGTAACCACCCGTAAAATGTCCAAGTACCATCATTACACATAAAATATTGAAAATATAAACATTTCAATAACAATATTTCATTTTCAATCACAATAAGTAATCCCAAGATATCAATCCATTTTCAAAAACCATTTAAAAGAGATTTTTGAATCAAAGTGTCCCATACCACTTTGAAGATTTAATTGGAATTATAATTTTAAAACATTAATTTCCATTAAATAAATACTGAAATCCATTTTGAAAACATGGAAATTAAAGATAAAATTTATAATAATAAATCTTGAAAACATTTAAAACGATATTTTTGTTATACAGTTTTTAACAAAATGAGAGACTCTTGAATACAAATAATTACGGAATAACATTTAATATGAACTTTATAATATCATGAGAATAAATGGATTAATGATATAATATGTCAAAGGACAATATAAACACCATATAAGAGTGAATTGGTGCATAACAACAATTAAGTCTCAAAAGAAATTTAAAATGAGATGAAATCCATTATAAAGAAGGTATCCTTAAATTAAGGATAAATCAATCTCATAATTATGTGTGAAAAATATAAATACACCCACTATAAGTGGATATTAAGTGTAAAACAATAAAAGGTCATTCACACATATTCAAAGGATTAAATATTCAATAACTACATGTTGAACCCAAAGAAATCGAAATTGGGATAAGAAGTTCCCTTGGTAAAATTCCACAAACTGACTGCGTCACATAAAATTTTACAAAAAGGGTTGATGAGAGAGATAAAGGGGATCTCATCACTTGGAAATAAAATTTAAATAAATAAGGATATATAAGAACATATCCCCACATAATAGTATGTGAATTAAAATACATAACAAAAGAAGACTTTTAAAAAAAAAGGAGGGTGAAAGGTCCCCTTAACGAGTTGGGTAACTTTCGAAACGTACACCCCAAGGAAGAAGGGTCATACAATGAAGATTTAAATACCCATAAATGAAATTATACTACACAAAGTTTATAATAATGGGAAGTACATACACTACTCAAAGTAAATAGTGGAAAACGTAGCATAAATGTCACTGGAATAAAAGTGAGATGAAAAATCCCTTACGAAAACTCGGCAGCCTAACGGCGCCACTTAAAACTTCCAAAAATGGATTTATGAGATCAAATAGGGTCTCCCATAATATGAACATAAAAAGTAAAGTATGAGGAATATAAAATAACATCCCCAAACATAAGAAATATGGGATTAAAATAAATGACATAAAAGAGAGTACTTAAAAAGAAAGAGAGAGGCTGGGTCCCTTACCTCGGGTCCGACTGGACTCGATCGTTCTTTAACGTATTGAATAATAAACTTGAGTTAATTTATACTTGCTTAATAACCTTTTTCAAGTTAATTATTACTTTTATATCACTTATTAAGATGTTATAAACATTATTTAATCATTTAAGTTAATAATGTTTGTTTTGTCGATATTTGGTTCTTAAGTCGAAAGAGGACTTCTTACAATTACATGTTGTTCGTGTGGTCAAAGGTTCATTATATCCAGAATGATATTCATGATTTGGATATCATATATATAATATATATACAGAATATACATGTATTTATAATATTACATAATCATTTATATGTAATAAATGAAATGCACCATTCATGGAGACGGTAAGCCGTACGTACGCATGAATGCTACATTCATTTCTATGTCATATTAATGGAATTAAAACTAAATGAGAGATATGTATATTTTAATTACAGAATTATATTAATCATTTAGATGTAACATACATCATATATATCCATTATATATATGTACTTATAATAGTACATTACATTTGGTGATAAGAAATGAAATGCACCGTTCATGGAGACGGTAAGCCGTATGTACGCATGAATGCTACTTTCATTTCTATCTCATACTTTAATGGAAAGAAATAATAATTATATAAAGGTATATTATAATTCCATTATAACATCATATATAATAACTTTAAATCCATCCTTTATACATCCCACATATGGCATTAACGAATCAAATCACTTTGAGGGGGCGGTAGTTCACACTTCCTAAAATGAAATTATCGTGTTTACCCACAATGGAAACCATAATGGTATCCCACAAATCAAAAATACAAAAGCTTAAGTAAATCATAAACATATTATATATCATATATAAATATAGTTTCATCTTAATGTCCACCTTTGAAGGTGTTATATGAGTGTTGAACTATCATCATTTCGTGAGACAGAAATTCGCCATCCACAGAAACAATATGTTCTTTAACCATTATATGAAGGTGTGTGTAAGTGTAGCTAGATTAATTCTTATAATAACATCCTAGTATATTTAGGATATTGGTTTTTTTTCAAAAGAAATGAATTAAAATAGTTTAGGGTGTTTGAGAAGCAAAATAAAACAAAGAACACAAGAGAAGACACTACCTTTAAATCGGGTAACTCTTTTTGATTTGAGCTCAAAGGCTTCCTTGGGAAGACTTATGCCAAATGTGAGGATTCTAGGAGTAATATAAGGATGTGTAGAGACAAAATGGGCAGGGGTTGGCCGATCCAAATTCTTGAGAGGTGTGGGTAAGGAGGTAGAGGTGGTGGACATTTATAAGAGGAGAGGAGGGGCACTCTTGGAATGTAATGAAATGTTACTTTATTTTAGAATGCGTTTCGGAATTTAATGGTCCCAAATTGATGTGTTTTTAGGATTAGGTGATAAGGGTTCGAAATATAGCCATACAATAGGTTTTGGACATGTTTAGGTCTTATATTTTATATTATCTTTCTATTTTATTTAAATCGTTAAGTAATGAGGTAATCGCTGCATCATCATGGTGTCATAAATAATTTAATTTAGTTAATGCCTAAAAAATTATAAAAAAACTACTATGATGTAGTAAATCTTTTTATCTTTCCAATGAATATTTATAGTCAAAAATCTGACTTGTATAACCCCATATAAAAATTGTTTTAGTAAAACAACACATGTTTGTGACATTTTAATTTTAACATTAAATAAAAAGGTATTAATGTCATTTTCCTACCAAAGTGGCTCCATGGGGTCCCCAAATTGACCCATGGATTTTCTTGGTCTGCCAGGACACATCTAATGAGTTTAGGACATGTTTCTAGGTCATTTCATATTATTAAAACATTATTTTTACCTTAAATTACACTAATTACCTCTAATCGCGATTAATATACTTAAAAGTTACTATTCAACAAAAAATTATTTTAATCACATTGAACCACATTTGAATTCTTAATGAAAACCATATATGTCAGATTTTTGAAATTCCAATCACAGAAGTGGTAATGTTTCTTTTAAACAAAAAATCAGTTTCTTTAACTATCATTTAGTGGTTTCACTATTCATAAAAAATTTAAGTTTTTCAGAAAATTACCAAAAATTTACCCTAGGATATATTTGATATTCCAAATTCAAAAATTATGCCTATTTTTAAAAATTCAAAACATATAAGTTATATTAATTAATTTAATAATTAATTCCCGTTGTCAGAGCAAATAGCGTGTTTTTATGAAACAATAAGTATCAAAAGATTGACACTAGCTTAAGTCCAATTTCAAGATGAAATTAATTACAACGACCACTATTGGATGAAATGGTAAAAATATATTCTAATTTAACTTTGAAACCAATTCAAAAGATAATCTAATCATATAAATAAATTATAATAAAAAGAGGTTTTGAATTAAAATACAACATTTTTCACTATTCATTAAAAAATGATCTTTATTGGAAAAATACCAAAAATTTACACAAAGTGATTTTTGATGTCCCGATTCATAAGAAGTGTTTTATTTGGTCCAATAGAGTGTATAAGAGTGAAAAAAACTATATTTAATGATGGTTCTCCATCAAAAGTTGATAAGTGGACCTTTAGTGAAAATTAGAGTATATATGCCTAAAATTGAATTGTTTTCGTATTTTAAGCCTTTATCCTTTATTGGATAAATGTAAAAACATTTAACAAACATATATAATCATATTTTAGTAATTTATATTTATTCCTGCCAATACAACGACTACGTGTTAACAAAAATTTAAAATAATATTATTTTATTATTAGAGTGTAACGCAAGATTTCAAAGGAACTCATTGTTGCGTATTGCGTATGCCATAAAGCATAGAGTTCACTTTAAATTAATATCAAAATTTTATTCACAAATAGGGATAAATATAAAAATGTCATATTCTTTATTTACCTAGGGTGTTACATCCTTCCCCCCTTTTGGGAATTGCGTCCTCACAATTTTAAAATTGGGCTCGGAAATATCCTTGAAAGTCCCACATCAGAACAAGAGTCGGTAAAACAATCACTTTAAAATAAAGAAAGAGAAGTATATAGGTCACCCGAGTTAACCCATACAAGTATTCCATGTAGGAAAACATGGACATGAAAGAGAAAAGATAGTCTCATGTTCTGATGGAGAGTGATATAAAACATGTTTAGGAGAAAGTTAACCACAAGAAAATCACAAACTTGTGATGGGTTAAACGGTACTCGATTCCCTAGTAGGAAACATTATTAGACAAAATTTTTGTTTTAAGTTACTTTTTATTGAGGAATTTATTCATAAATAAACATAATTACTTATCATGTTGACTTTTAACTTTTATTATATTTCTTATACAAACTCATATTTTCACCAAAAGACGAGTATTTAGGAAGACTTGTTCACATTAAGAGTACTATAATCAAATTATAGAGAATCACCTAATCCAAAAAAGAGAACTATATACTTCCCATGTCTTTAGACTCTAACCAAAACCAAAAGCAAAAAATTTAGTACAAGATCAGATAATCCAGAAAAGGATAACCCTTTATAAAAAGAAAATCTATTCTTAATCTCCATAATTTGTCCAACAAAACCCAAAGTTCAATGAGGACCATTCGATAAACAATTTTTCCATAAAATTATTCAAAGTAAACCAAACTAATATTGAAACCCAAATATTTGAAGGATTTATTCACATAGTCTTCCAAGTTAAATCGTAACATTTATCTCCAAACAATATCAGTTTCTCTTAATGTCTCGTATTGAAAAGTAATTAAACTAATCACATATCCTCCATTATAGGTTAATAAATTTCCATAGATAACCCAAAATCAACTTACTCTTAATTCATAAAATAATCTAACTAAAAAGTGTTAGTCAAACTACCCAGGGACTTCACGTAGTCTAGTGGTAGGTGACAAATACCAGTCACACTTTGGTTGTGGGTTTGATTCCCGCAGCTTTGTCCGACATGACAGGTTGTCACATGGTCTGCGTGTTGTCCTTTTTCCAAACAATATAGTTCTCAAATCATTCCCCAAAAAGAGATAAAATCTTCAAAAATAACCATAACATATTTTAACCTCAATTTTATCTCATTCCTTTCATATTCCATCATATCATAGAGTAACCAATAATTACCTAAAAAGTAAGGATCATATAAACCCTAATGGTTAACTTTATAATTATTACCTGAAATTCCACATCGAGTTGGTCATCTCATACATGATGAATTATAGAACTCACCAAGGTTCAAGTGGTTGATCATGACTCCTTGATAGTTGGTTTTTAATAACCATGAGATTCCTCATTGAATCCCCCATTTCATTCAGTCTCTTAATCAGAGAACCACCATAGTTTCCTTCAAACCCATTGTTAGTTTGGTTCCCGCTAGATCCATCCATTTTCTAAAAACAGAAATGTCAGTGTGAGTATATCAACAAAACCATCATGTAATAATGAGGAAGATAAACACTAAGATATACTTACTAATTCACTTTATCTAAAACTAGGACTCTTTCTGAAATCCTAACCATTATGGTAATGTCACTTATGCTTAGAGAATACCCTAACCTCTAAAGATATCTAAACCGACCTCTGATACCAACTATAAGGCCCCGACCTTAAACCTTACTTAATATTGAATTAAATGAATAATTCACATTGAGGATCTTTTCAGGTTTATAGTTTTAGAGAATTAGGACATAACTATTACATCTCAAAATATTACAAAGTAGTCCCTTCTACTAAATTTCCATAAAATAAAAATTCTTAAAGATAAACATGTCTAGTTCCATGTTTTAGATAGCATGACTTTCCCTTGATCCCATCCTTGACCCTATTCTACATTAATTCCTGTGAAAAACATTTCAAAAAACTTGGGGTGAGCATAAAAAGCTCAGTAAGGGATACACAAAGAATGAAAACTGTTAGTTTTTCAAAACAACATGTAAACCATGTATACTTTATAAAATTAATACTTTTTACCTTTATGATGTAGTAAAAACTCTTCACTGAATAAAAGTTCATTACTAACCCTTTTGTAACCAAATGATTACCATAAAACCCATATAAAGAACACATAACATATAAAGGTATCTTGGGACATAAACATACTTAAATCGAATAACCATACGATCGACTTCCACACATACTTAATAGAATAGCCATACGACCGACTTCCATACCCAATGCATTGGAGGTTATAACGTAACCACCCGTCCTGGTATTCACGGCACCACCCGTCATATGGTTTATCACATAACCACCCGTAAAATGTCGAAGTACCATCATTACCCAAAAAATATTGAAAATATAAACATTTCAATAATAACATTTCATTTGAAATCATAATAAGTAATTACAAGATATCAATCCATTTTCAAAAACCATTTAAAAGATTTTTTTGAATCAAAGTGTCCCATACCAATTTGAAGATTTTATTGGAATTATTATTTTAAAACATTAATGCCCATATAAATAAATACTGAAAACCATTTTGAAAACATGGACATTAAAGATAAATATTTAGAATAATAAATTTTTAAAACATTTAAAATGATATTTTTGTTAAAGATTTTTTAACAAAATGAGAGACTCTTGAATACAAATAATTACGGAATAACATTTAATCTGAACATTATAATATCATGAGAATAAAGGGATTCATGATATAATATGTCAAAGGACAATATACACAACATATAATAGTGAATTGGTGCATAACAACAATGAAGTCTCAAAAGAAATGTAAAATGAGATGAAATCCATTATAAAGAAGGTATCCTTAAATTAAGGATAAATCAATCTCATAATTATGAGTGACAAATATAAATACACCCAATATAAGAGGATATTAAGTTTAAAACAATAAAAGGTCATTCCCACATATTCATAGGATGACATATTCAATAACTACATGTTGAACCCAAAGAAATCGAAATTTGGTTAAGAAGTTCCCTTAGTAAAATTCGACAGCCTAATGGCGTCACATAAAATTTTACAAAAAGGGTTGATGAGAGAGATAAAGGGGATATCATCACTTGGACATAAAATTTAAATAAATAAGGATATAGAGTAACATATCCCATCATAATAGTATGTGAATTAAAAGACATAACAAAAGAAGTCTTTTAAAAAAAGGAGGGTGAAAGGTCCCCTTACCGAGTTGGGTATCTTTTGAAACTTACACCCCAGGGAAGAAGGGTCCTACAATGAAGATTTAAATACCCATAAATGAAATTATACTACACAAAGTTTATAATAATGGGTAGTACATACACCACTCAAAGGAAATAGTGGCAAACATAGCATAAATGTCACTGGAATAAAAGTGAGATGAAAAATCCCTTATGAAAACTCGACAACCTAACGACACCAATTAAAACTTCAAAAAATGGATTTATGAGATCAACTAGGGTCTCCCATAATATGAACATAAAAAGTAAAGTATGAGGAATATAAAAGAACATCCCCAATCATAATAAATATGGGCTTAAAAGAAATGACATAAAAGAGAGTACTTAAAAAGAAAGAGAGAGGTTGGGTCCCTTACCTCGGGTCCGACTTGACTCGATCATTCTTTAAAGTCCTGAATAATAAACTTGAGTTAATTTATACTTGCTTAATAACCTTTTTTCAAGTTAATTATTACTTTTATATCACTTATTACTATTTTATAAATATTATTTAATCATTTAAGTTAATAATGTTTGTTTTGTCGATATTTGGTTCTTAAGTCGAAAGTGGACTTCTTACAATTACATGTTGTTCGTGTGGTCAAAGGTTCATTATATCAAGAATTATATTAATGGTTAGGATATCATATATATCATATATATCCAGAATATAAATGTATTTACAATATTACATAATCATTTAGAGGTAAGAATTGAAATGCACCATTCATGGAGACGGTAAGCCATACGTACGCATGAACGCTACTTTCATTTCTATGTCATATTAATGGAATTAAAACTAAATGATAGATATGTATATTTTAACTCCAGAATTATATTAATCATTTTTATGTAGCATACATCATATATATCCATTATATATATGTACTTATAATATTACATTACAATTGGGGATAAGAAATGAAATGCACCGTTCATGGAGACGGTAAGCCGTACGTACGCATGAACGCTAGTTTCATTTCTATCTCATACTTTAATGGAAAGAAATAATAATTATATAAAGGTATATTATAACTCCAGTATAACATAATATATAATAACTTTAAATCCATCCTTTATACGTCCCACATATGGCATTAACCAATCAAATCACTTTGAGGGGGCAGTAGTCTGCACTTCCTAAAATGAAATTATCATGTTTACCCACAATGGAAACCATAAAGGTATGCCAAAAATTAAAAATACAGAATCTTAAGTAAAACATAAAAATATTATATATCATATATAAATATATTTTCATCTTAATGGACACCTTTGAAGGTGTTATATGAGTTTTGAACAATCATCTTTTCGTGAGGCAGAAATTCCCCATCCACAGAAACAGTATGTTCTTTAACCATTAGATGAAGGTTTCTGTCAGTGTAGCTCTATTAAATCTTATAAAAACATCCTATTATATTTAGGATACTGGTGTTGTTTCATAATAAATTAATTAAAATAGTTTAGGGTGTTGTAGAAGAAAAATAAAACAAAAGAACACAAGAGAAGACACTACCTTTAAATCGGGTAACTCTTTTTGATTTGAGCTCAGAGGCTTCCTTAGGAAGACTTATGCCAAAAGTGAGGCTTCTAGGAGTAATATAGGGATGTGGAGAGACAAAATGGGTCGGGGTTGGCTGAGCCAAAGTTCTAATAGGTGTGGGTAAGGAGGTAGAGGTGGGGGCTTTTTATAAGAGGAGAGGAGGGGCACTCATGGAAAGTAAGGAAATGTTACTTTATTTTAGAATGAGTTTCATATTTTAATGGTCCCAAATTGTTGTGTTTTTAGGATTAGGTGATAAGGGTTTGAAATCCACCCATACAATAGGTTTTGGACATGTGTAGGTCTTATATTTTACATTATCATTCTATTTTATTTAAATCGTTAAATAATGAGGTAATCACTGCATCATCATGGTGTCATAAATAATTTAATTTAGTTAATGTCTAAAAAATTATAAAAGAAATACTATTATGTAGGAAAGCTTTTTATATTTCCAATGAATATTTATAGTCAAAAATATGACTTTTATAACCCCATATAATTTTTTTAGTAAAACAATACATGTTTGTGACATTTTAATTTTAACATTAAATAAAAAGGTATTAATGTCATTTTCCTACCAAAGTGGCTCCATGGGGTCCCCAAGTTGACCCATGGATTTTCTTGGTCGGCCATGACACATATAATTAGGGTAGGACATGTGTATAGGTCATTTCATATTATTAAAACATTATTTTTACCTTAAATTACACTAATTACCTCTAATCGATATTAATAAACTTAAAAGTTACTATTCACAAAAAATTATTTTAATCCCATTGAACCACGTTTTAATTCTTAATGACAAAAACGTATGTCAGATTTTTGAAATTCCAATCACAGATGTGGTAAAGATTCATTTAAACGAAAAATCAGTTTCTTTAACTACCACATAGTGGTTTCACTATTCATCAAAAATTAAAGTTTTTCAGAAAATTACCAAAAATTTAACCTAGGCTATATTTGATATTCCTAATTCAAAAATGATGTCTATTTTACAAAATTCAAAAAATATAAGTTACATTAATTAATTTAATAATTAATTCCCACTGTTAGAGCAAATAGCGTGTTTTTATGAAACAATAAGTATCAAAAGATTGACACTAGTTTAAGTCCAATTTCAAGATGAAATTAATTCCAATAACCACTATTGGAATAAATGGTAAAAATATATTATAATTTCACTTTTAAATCAATCCAAAATATAATCTAATCATATAAATAAATTAGAATAAAAAGAGGTTCTGAATTAAAATACAACATTTTTCACAATTCATTAAAAAATTATCTTAATTGGAAAAAATACCAAAAATTTACACTAAGTGAATTTTGATGTCCCGATTCTAAAGAAGTGTTTTATTTGGTCTAATAGATTGTATAAGAGTGACCATAACTATATTTAATGATGGTTCGGCATCAAAAGTTGATAAGTGGACCTTTAGTGAAAATTAGAGTATATATGCCTAAAATTGAATTCTTTTCGTATTTTAAGCCTTTATCCTTTGTTAGATAAATGTAAAAACATTTAACAAACATATATAATCCTATTTTAGTTATTTCTATTCATTCCCGCCAATACAACGACTACGTGTTAACAAACATTTAAAATAATATTATTTTATTACTAGAGTGCAATGTAATATTTCAAAGGAACTCGTTGTTGCATATTGGGTAAGCCATCAAGAATAGAGTTCCCTTTAAATTAATATTAACATTTTATTCACAAATAGGGATAAATATAAAAATTTCATATTCTTTATTTACCTGGGATGTTACACACAACTACAACGGCATGACCAGGACACATCTCATAGGATTAATGTAGAACTTGTTGATCTCGAGTTAGATGCGTCATTTGAGGGGAATCTGATACGTGTACTCGGTGGTGAGAATGTGTTATGGGGAACGATTGTTCTGTTAGTTTTAGTGTTGTGGAAACATGAAAGTGTTCAGTAAGAAACTTTGGAATGGGAAGCACACATGAGGGATCAATGGCCTAGTATTTTCAGATCAGAATCACAGAGAATTTAGGGAGTGAAGCTGGAGCATGAGCAGTTATAAGGTGGGGTGTATGTAAGATCCCAACCATTTTTGGAGTCATCTTAGGCATGTTATCAGTAAAGTTTTGAAGCTTTTAAGTAACTATAACATGCAATAGCATCTTTGGGTGTATTTGGATGGACTTTTATGGAAAACTAAATGATAGTGGGATATGGAAATTTTATGCACCATTTTCCAGGCATGAAAAATTGGGCAGAGAGGTCTTCATAGTTTGCGCATAGTTTTACAAACGCTACATCCAAACCGTTTCAGCTGTGCAAACCTGGACAGAGAGGTCTGGATGGTTGGAACACAGTTTTCCCTAACCATGCTCTCCCACCCTTCAAACTATGTGTGTGGGATTTTAATTCCAAAAATCTTTTTTAAAACCACATGAACCACTAGGGTCATCCATATTTTGACCTTGGATAAAGCTTGAAAAATTATAGGTGTTGCCAAAGCCTTTCAAAGAGATTCTAGGGTGGTCCGTACACCATTCCTCAATATTGAAATCCCAGAATAATGATCTGCTCCCCTCTGGGTTAGTGGATTTCATCATGATTCTTCTCTCAATCATTCTATTATACTTCCTTAATATTTTCATGGGAGATCTCCATTGTTTCCATGGATAAAAACTTTTGTGTGGAGACCGAGATCTAGGATTGTAGGTCTAGATCCAGATTTCCAAGATCTTCAAACCATGATCATAATTCTGGTTTAGTGGTTTAGATATGGAGCTTGATCTATGACGTTGTGTTGCTCAGATTTTGGGGATTTACATTCATCTAACATCTATTAAGAAAATGAGGTAGGTGCTCTAAAACAAATTCCTATAGTTTTGATTTAGATATGCATGCGATCTTATGAATTTTTTTAAATAATCTTGATGAATGATTTTCTTATTGGATTAATTATGGATGTGGAATTTAATTGAGTTTCCTCGGTGATTAATTGAGAATTGAATCACTGAGAAAAATAATTCTATTAACCCCATAGATAATTTGGAGATCTATTTTGGGTTAGTATCATGTATTTGAGATATTAAATTTTTGAGTTAAGATAATTAATTGGGGGTAGAATTAACTATGAAAATAGGATTTTTTCTATGTAAGATAATTAATTGTGAGAATTAATTATGTTCCATGATGATGAAAAAAGATAATTAATTGAGAGAATTAATTATGTCCCAATATGTGATCAGAGATAATTAATTGTGAGAATTAATTAAGATATGTTGAGATTGGATATGGATAATTAATAATGAAGAATTAATTATGAGATGAGAATTGTGTTGATTTATTAGTTAATTGATGAATTAATTATTGGGTTATGTGCTTAGTTAATTTTTGAATTAACTAATGGACATCAAAATTTTGAACTAATCATTGGATTAGTAAAGGAATGATATGGAAAATTATTTTGAATTAATGAATTATTAAATGGTTTAGATTTTTTTGCTCCTAGCCATGGTGTTCTAGACCAATTAGAAGTTGGGACTTGGGCATGAAGTTCCTCCAAAATAGTTATCCATGTGTGATATAATGGGGTGTTAAGCATGATGGCGTACACTGAATGAGAAAATAAGTTCTAGTCATGATGACCTACACTCAATGTGTTTGTGGTTCAAGTCTTGATGACATACACCAAATGATGAATTATAATAATGAATGTTGACTCGATTGAGATTTTTCATGTAGGGAATGGAGAACTACCCCAAATTAATGACAATAATGAATGCCGATTCAATTAGGAAACATTAATTAAAACTAGTCCAAATACATTGATTTAAGAAAAAATGACATTTTGATATCTATTTAAATTATTTATTTTATTTATTGCTTCATAAAATTTCATGCACTCTCTTCGGACGGGATGCGTTTTAGAAATCGTTGGTTGTGGCCTACTGAGTGGTACTCACATCCTATTATATCCACCTGATTGGTACCTATGTAGTCTTTTTTGTTGTAGGGAAGGATATGGGAAATGACCTTGGATAGGCTTCAGTTTTGGAATGGGGCATGGGAGAGGGAACCCAATGTTGTTCGGGACCTTCTTTGGAGTTGATGTGTCTTTACTTTCAGTTTCATTATAGAATCATAAAATTTTCATTGTCATAGAATGTTTTACCTTTATTTGAGTATTTCATTTTCATGTATTGGTTATCATATTACAAGGATTTGTTTTGTTTATTTATATGCTTCCAAACATGGTAATTGTTATTTTTTCCTTTGTGTGTTATTATTATAAAAGAGGGTATAGTCTCCCCAAGACTGACATTGTAGACCCTCACTATTAGTCATAACCCTCTGGTGTATGAGGAGGAACACTTGAGGGAATGTTGCCAACTGACTCAGGGCACCGTTCAGTGGCTTTTGGGTCAGGATGTCACAATATGTAACATGATTTTTATTATTTAATGAATTCCAAAAACTATTTTTATTAAAATTTTATTTATGATTTTGTTATTATATAATGGTTTTATGGCATGAGACCTATTATAATGAAAATGTTAAACAATTTTTTATTTGGTTTTGTTGAATTTAAAACAAAACCCAAAATATTATATAGTTGGTTATACTTATAAACTAGGATGTTTCTATGATTTGAGTCAATTGTACATCTAACCATGTTATTATATTTATATTAGTAGGATATAAGGCCAACAATGGTTTTTATGTCTTGTTTATTGAGTGTAAATACAAAAATATTCATTATTATTATATATGATTGGGTTCTATTGAAATCATGGTTATTAATTTCATGTGGGTTAAGTGTAATTCAAAAATTTTAAATTTTTGTGATATGTGGTTGTTTATAATTCGAACATAGATATTCTTATCATATCAGTTAGTTGTACTGAATCTATTGTTGTTGATGTTAAATTGGTTGCTTGAAGTTTCAAAAATAAAACATTTTGTGACATATATTGGGTCATAATATCAATCACGATCATGCTTTCTTGTAGGCTAGTCGTAATTCTAGCTGTCACAATTTATATGACATGTGGCTAGGTGTAAGACAAACCATACTTCCAATTGTGATGTATATTGGGAGTAATTACAACATCATGAGAATGTTTATAGTAGTATGATATCATAACAACTAATGTTTTTTGTTGTTGAGGATGGGTGTATTGATAAGAATTATTCATCGAAGTGTCATGTTTGGTGTGTTTCCTAACAAGATATAATTACAATATTATTTTGAGTGTAATTCCAACCCACATATTTATGGTTCATCGAATGGGTTTATATCTATATGATAACCTTGAGTTTGTTGATATGGTTGTATGTGGGGAAAACATGTTGAGTCTGGGTATCTTTTTTCAAATTTTTAGACTCGAATCAAGAAGTAAACATAGAAAGTATGGTCAATATTCGATGAATTTTTTTGGATCCTCGGTATATGAAAAGTATTTATTTTTGAAATATTTATTAACATGTGACATATTATATATAATATTATATTTTGGATTTTATTAGGGATTTCATTGGTGTTTTCCTACTGAGTTGTACTCAAATAAAGAATGAGATTCTTAAGGTGCATGTAGATTTCTTGATCATAGTTTCTTATCTGTGAAAGGGATATATGGTAGACAGGTGATACAGATTGATGGTTGGAGTGAGAGACAAGATCTAAAAGAGGCCCAAGTCTAAATTTTTCTTTGACATTATCATATTTTAAATTTAGACTATATTATATACTATTAGTTAATTTTATAGTCTTTTGAACTCATGTATGACTTATAGGACATTGTAGTGGTTTATTTTATGTAGTGTATGATATGATTCTACCATTATAGTTTGTTTTTAATTATAATGTCTATTTTATAGAGGTATATTATCATGATGATTTATTATTTATTCCACATTTATTTATGGGTTTCAAATATAAAGTGTATTGTTTAGACATATTCATATTTATACCCTCTATACATGGTAAAATTCAACATAATATGGATATTCACACCTTGGGTCATGTGGAACCAATAATTTGATCACTATCCCTAATGGAAATTTTTACTATTCCTATACTTTTAAACTATTTGTGTATTCCTAAAAACCGTTGGTATTGGTGATAACACTGGCATCCAAAACCATGGGTATATAATCTACTGGGATAGTTCTATAAAGACAATTCTACGTGAACTGTTGGTATATGGTGGACTGAATATCTAAATTACAACTATTTGTAAAATCATTGGTAAAGAATCATATATCCTTGGTTTTAAAATTATGGGTACCTGTTCAATCCATTGTAAACACTATGTAAATAATTATCCCCCACTATTGAATATATATATACCTACCTAAAACGAAATTAAATTTTAAACTAATCAAAATACTCATTCAAAACATCAAAATCATTATATTTTACATTTAATATGTTGATAACATAATAATGAATCATAACTCATATATACAATTATTATTATTTGTGAAATATCATAATTAATACACGGGATAAATATATTTCCTCAATGTTATAACAACCAACATGATTATCCCTCACATCATAGAATTCCTCACCATCATTATCATCTCCAACATTATTATCATCATCAAGAATAATTTCATCACCCCTAGAAATTATAAGACTAATATATCAATCACCTAGTGAATCATATATAGAATGTTTTTTGACATACATGTATCAGAATCCATAACAACATTTGATGGAGTTGATGGAAATAAAGCTATCATAGTTTTCAATTAATTCCCAGGGACTATTTAACCTCTTTAACCCTCTTTTATGGATTTTTTGGACTTATTTTAAATTTCACCTGACTTAGGAAAGATGGTTCTTCCAGATCTATTATAAGTACTTGATGTAGGCTAATACCTAGTGAGGATGATGTTATTCCTTAGAAGACATCAAACACTCCCTTAGTCCTCATCACTTAATATCTATCTAAAATTATCATTTGTCCAGATGTTTTCATATTATTTACCATCAATGGAATCCATTAAATAATTTTAAGTAGATAAATAAGATATTTCATTATGAATTAGATTTTGACAATTAAAAGAACAATAATAACACCTAATTTTTTTTACTGTTTTTTCATTTCCATCACACCCAACTTTGTTCTTCATTCTAGAGAAAATCAATTTCACCTGAGCCACATTACCTTTTAGGTTCAACACCACCCACTAAAAATGAAATATAATGTAATAAATAATTCATCAACAATATAATATAACTGAGAAAAAAATAATTGAAGAAAATATAAGGAAAAAAATTTATTGTCTATTTTCTATTAGTGTTGCTTCGAAATAGTCAATTAAATTCAATAATATTGGGTTCAGTTTAATTTTCAAAATTTAGTTTCATTATATTCAAATAAATTATGCGTATTTTAATTTAATTAATTATTATTTTTAATGGTTTTAATCAATTTTATTTTTTTTATTCATTTCGTGTATTTTGGTTTATATCAGTGTTCCCCAAGTAACATTAAATGCAGATTGTTTTATTTTGTACATATATATATATATTTTTGTTATGTTTTGGTTTATTATGGCTCTTTTAGAGAAACTAAATTTCTAAATATTGTATTTTATTTCATTCATTACATGTTTATACAATTCAAATTGGATAGATTCAGTAGGTTACATTAAATACATATTGATTAAGTTATGTTATATTCTTTTCTCCCCAACCATGGTACTACATGGATTTGTTCATAATACTTATTCTTTATATTTTTTTAATATCTATTTACATTAAGGTTATAAATTCCATGATATATCATTTTTTTCTCTATTAAATTAAATTTTTTATTTCATGTTTTCTTGTTCACTTGTGTACTCTTTAGATGGGTATACATGGATTAAATTTTATATATGTTTTTTTTTGTAAATATATATTTTCAATTAATTTTTTATTTTTTTTCTATTATTTTAATCCATTCATGTAACTGTTGTGTAATATCTTAAATTCAGTTTTTTTCAATTTGGTCAGTACCTAATAACATATAGTTGGTCATACAAAATACCTGATCTCTTTCATGATTATACATAGCATTATGGCCTAATGTGTTCATGTAAATTATAACATAATATTTTTTTATTTAATTTAGATGAATTGTGAAAGGAATCATAAATTTTCATAATAATTTAATTTATAATAAAAAACTTCATGTAAAATAATTCCTCAACCATATTATTCTTCCAATAATCGATTATTTCTTGCTATAGTGTAACTTTAAAATCAATAATAGATGGTATACACTTAACCTTGGTTTTGAGTCTACAACATCAACCAATACATATATCATGCTTATACGACCGCCACAGTTTCGCCATACATTTAAACTATATATTCTTTACAGGTTAACCATTGTTGATGTTAAATCAATGGTGTAAAAAATATATTATTTCATATAAATAAAATGAATATATGGAATTCAATTTAACGAAAAAAATTAACCACATCATAGCACATGAGTTCTTATTGATTTGATTATTCAATTTATTCTATGATATTTATCTAACCAGAATGATGTCAATAGGCACAAATAACATCTCTAAAGAACATATAAATTGTCTGTCATTTTAACTGATCATTGGGTTTTATTTATTGCACTCTACCATGATTTTTGTGTGATGTTTCCATACTTCAGTCATATAGGTATGACCTAAACAAAAATTAGAATATCATAATAAGAAATATAAAAGAAAAAAATTATATTTAATATGAATTACAACCGAAATAATATTTTTGTTAATATACAAACGATCAAGGATGATGAGTGGTATTGGATGGATCTATGGGTTGGGCAATATCAATATCATGTGAAGGTTTTTTCCATTAATGAATTCTCAAGGTCATATGAAACCTACGATGTATTTGTATAAGGATAAAATAAACCAAATTCATTACATATTGTATTGAGAAATGAAATAGTTAAACTATTGATAATAAAATTATAAAAGGGATTATAAAACATCATAATGTATGGAAATTGAATATCAGAATTACATATTTACATAAATTATGATGAAGTAATAGGTGGGAACATCCCAGGAGCCTCAATTTGGTGAGGAGGAAAAATGTCTGGTAGATGAGATAAATGATGGAGGGTATTTTTTTGAATGAGGTTGATAGGTATCCATGGTACCTTATTGGAACCCCACTCAATTAGCCATGCATATGCCCCATCATCATCAAGTTAATTTTTTTTATTAAGAAGGAGAAACCATACAACAAAGAGATACAAACAGAGCAACCTAAGGAGGTCTAAAATGATGCAAGCCAAGGGCATACCCTTTGATCAAGTTAACACCTTCAGGCTTCAAAGTGGAAATGTCATGTAGACAAATCGGATCGGGACCAAGGACTTCCATAGAAGCAAGATGATCTGCCACTTGGTTACCCTCACGCCAGGTGTGGCTGATTTTGGTACCATTAGAGAGAATACCTTTGCACTTTCTGATAATATAGATGATAGGCCATGCATATGCCCCTTATAAATAGTCTCACTAGATATCTCTTGTAGATCATAATGGAGTACCTCTACTAAATTCAATAAATAATAATAAAATGATGTATAACTCATTATAGTTGTCAAATATTTGAAATATTATAATCTATAAGGTAATAGATGGAGGTATTCCTAGAGCATGCATTATTTGATCATTGCCAAACTAGATCTTCATGTGTAATTCTAAAATTTAATTCTCATTCTTCATTGGAATTCAATATAATTTTTTTAAAATAAAATTAAATAGAAATAGAGGTTATAAAAATAATTAGAAAATAATTATGGCATATTAATTGGAATACCCAGTAATGAAAAATTGTTGAAATTTCATAACAAACGAATTCAATTTATAAGCTTATTATGGGATAAAATATTTAATTATATAATAAAACCATTGGAATGAAATGATTATTTTTTGAGATTTTTTTATGTTTCAATCTATAATATTCTTGTTAAAAAGTGTAGTTGATTAAACTTTGTACTATAAAACATGATACATTTAAATAATATTAATATTGTTTAAGATACGTATGCTTAGTATTTTTTTACTCAAGTTCATAATAATTATTTTAAAGATGGTTTTAAGAACAATTTTAATTTTTTAGAAATTTTTTTGTAAAATAAATTTTTCAAAACATAGATAATCATTTTATAGAAACATATATCAAATTAATTTAAAAAAATCAAATAATTTATTTATATTTTTATACAAAAACAATTTTATAAACTCAACGTTAATCATATTTTTAAAATCTATTTTATACCAGTTTTATATATGGTTTTGAAAATTTATTTTGACATTTTTTTTAAAAAATTATTAAAAAATTGTTCTAAATATTGTTTTAAACCTATATTTAAAAAATATTAAATGAAAAATATTATATAAAATGATTATAATAAAAAAATATGAAAGATATTTTGAAATATATTTTTAAATAATGTTTCAATCTTGATTTTAAAAATTCATATTTTAATAATACTATTTTTTAAACTAGTTTAAGAAAGATTTTAAAAATCAATAAATTGATATTTAAAAAAAATTAAATCTATCCAATTTTATTAGTAGAATGATGATATTTGTAATATAATTTTTTTTTGGAATTAAAATAGATCGAATTTAATTCAATGAAAACAAAAAACTAATCCAAACATACCCTACAAAATTGAAACCAAAATAATGAAATTAGAAAAGTAGAAACTTTAATTACCCAAGTAGATTGAAACCAAAAGTAGTTTGAAACTGACAACCCATGCCATTATGTGTTTTAAAATCCCCGTTAAAATTTTATATTTTAGGATAGTTCTAAATTTTTTTTAGAAATAGAAATCAGAATAGGGTTTATGAAGTTTTTAAGTCTATAAATGATTTTTTAGGATGGGTGTAATTCTTGAAGGGGTCTTTGGGGTTTATATGTTTTTTAGAAGGTGTTAGGTGGCTAATGTAGCTAGAGATGTAGTAGAACAACTGGTTAACCAGCAAGCATTATGAACTAGATAGTGGGATGTAGGAATCCCCATTTTAATGAGGTAAAATTCAATTTTTCTTTAGGGATACATATTTAGAACCCCGGTAATTACTTATCATCCATAATGATGAAAAAAATGGGAGAACTACTTTTGGATCTATTTTTCCCTCTATTGGTGTCCTTTTGAAATAGAGGATTTATTAGGGTATTCTCATTCCAATTCGAGGTAATATTTATTATTTTACTACCCTTACACTTACACTCCATTGTTATATAATTTTTCTGACCATCTACATATTTGTAGTAAATATTTCTCTAGATAATGGAACAATTATATCACGTGTTAGAGTACAGGGTGAGAGTTAATGAGGATATACCAATGCATTTAAATCACAAAATTTCCACCATTTTTTCACGAGGTATGTTTCATTAAGTGTTTATGAAGGGTTTATGAAGAATATAGAATTTCAATAGGCCCTGAATTCATGATAGTAATTTGGGACCATTTTATAGAAAATGATCAATGGTGCGTTAACATTAGAATTCACCGAGTTTATCAAGACTTAGGAATTCATGGGTTGTTTAATGAGTAAGTTTACCCATTATTCAAATTGGGATTTTTAGTTTAAATTTAATTAATGGAATAATTTTATTATTATTATGCTAACGTAGGTTCTAGTTCTTTTTTTTAATGTATGCATGGACCCTAGATTCCTTTAATGAACAGTTAAGCGAGTGTTGTTCCTTATTTATTGTTTTTTGGTTTTAGTTAAATTAATCATAAATAGTTAAAGTAAATTATTTCAGATTCCTAATATGAGATTGAGCCTCATGAGAAGAGGTATATAATTAATGAGCATTATGAGATATGTCCATGATAAAAAATCAATTTAAATAGATTCAGTTTGAGGTAGGGGACTTGACATATATTTGTCTCCTGGTAAATTGGTGATTTTATTTTCATATTCCCCATTATAATAAATACATGTACGTGTGGTGTATTTTCACAAATGAAATTTCATCATGGTATCGAAGTGGGTGGTCCTTCATGATATAATTGATAAAACCGAAGAGGTTTGGTATATGTCTAAAAGATCTGGGATGACAAGTTCTTGTGGGACTTGGTCTCAAGGGACTAGTGCACCGATAGTGAGATGTTCGATTGGGAGATAGTCGGTAGACCCTATAGTATATTTTTATATATATTCTAAGAGATGGTTGATGTTATATTCTTAATTCTGTATGGATATAATGATGTACTATACATTTGGGATTACCAAGAACGTATATAATGGGATGATGTTATTTTTTAGGCCTCCCAATGTCATATGGTATGGGATGGTGTGACTATTTGGGCCTCCCAATAACTTATATGATGGGATGTTTTTATTTTTTTGGCTTCCCATGATCATTCATGATAGGAATTTGTGATTTATTGGCCTCCCAATAGTTTATAGGGGTTGGTTTTGGTGACATGATTGGCCTCCCTAGAATCTATTTAGATGGTATGGTGTGACCGATCAACCACACTAGTGTTTTATAGGATGAGTGGGGTTGACTTGATGGACCTCCCAAGGGTCTAGGGATGGTCTAGGTTATAATATGAGTTCATATCCAAAGTTAGAGATGTTGGTATTTGGAAACATGGGTTAAAAAACTACCGACATATTCTCCTTTTGACATTGTGCTGAGGTATGTATTGTATATGTTTTGGTATAACATGAATTATTTTATGGCACCAAATCATGTATTTTTTGTGTTACGATGTAAAATGGATTCAAGAAAGTTTCCAAAGTAGGTATATTTTAATATTCATGTGTTTTATGATTATGGGTATGTGTGTTTCACATGAAACACCATATTCTATATATTTATTTCATGAACACCCTCTTAATCATAATACTACTCTACTTGGTTGATGAAATGTAGATAGCTACTGGGTCATTATATCCTAGCCCTATCTATGTACATGACATAGGTTCCACCATACAGTTGAAGACAATAAATTTTTTTCTTTTATTGAGATGGTCCCATATATGGTTGGAACAATAGAGGATAAGCCAAGATACATGACCTAGGTGTCCCTATATTTCTCATTGTAATGTGAAAAAATCTTGATCATGGTTCTCGAAAACTCGTTTAGTTTAGTGTTATGAGGAAAGGACACTAGACATGTAGTTTTATCATCCAATGATAAGGATAAGGGTCACCCGACATGGAAAAGAAGGATTAACCATTTTTTCATAGTTTGATTTCCTAAAAATGATATGAATATATCATTGACATTACAAGGATTAGAGATCCAATCATCACTACATATCTTGTTCTAGTTAGAATTATTCCACACATAGTACTTTGGATGTGATTTCGTTATGTGGATTTGACTCTTACATAGGGATAGATGGAACAAAATTTCTATTTTACATAAATCTTTCTCATGTGTGATGAATCATTTGTTAGATGATGCTTCCCATGTAGTTTAATGTCATGTGGGGAGGATATATCCCATGTAGTTTAAAGTCTGGCAGTTAGTACATGTTTTATTAGTTTAACATCATGAGGCCCAGACAAGTGTGTGCTTGATGAAATAACTGAAAATTATTTCCTGGGAAATATCACATTGGTAGAGGTTTTTTTAAGATTCCCCATTGGTTGTTCATGATGAGTATGCTCTATTGTGATAAAAATTACGATCTATATAAGGTACATACCATTTGGGTTTTAGTTGAGTATTATTTCCATGGAAGTAGTGTCTTTCTATGAGACAATACCATTTCTCTTATAAGGAATGAACAAAAGAAACATTTTTATTAAGGGATCATGTGATCTACTTTTTTCGAAACTCAAGGTTGTAAAATTTATGAAACCTCTTCCCAGTTGAGACACTCCAACTCATTCAACCAATTTTTTGATTTTTCATCATATATATGTGTCAAAAAATATTATTATTTGATGAATGGGTAGCTATAAATCTATGGGACACACAACCTTTCTTCCATATACCAGTGAATACAGGGTTTATTATGTAGCTGTACTCATTGTGGTGCGATAGGCCCATAATGCATGAAGGCTATCTGGATAAGAATTTATACCCCTTTTCACCATAATCTATATCATACGTGATTGTGTCTTATTAAATTCCATTAGATATCAATTTTTCAATAAAAAATATTTGGATGAGTGGTTGGAATCGGTCTTCTACTCCTAGTACAATTTCTTCACCTCTATATAATATTACATAGTGTCATTGTTTGTCAATATTTAGCGAGGGACTCCAAATATAGTGATGATATGGGAAATCATGAAGTTAATGATATTATTCTTCCCTACCTCCTTGAGAAGTATTTCATTATCCCATTTTTATAGAGGTTTGTAGTATTATGTATGTATATAAACTGCCTAGCCATGGTTGGGAAATATAGAACCAAAAAATCCATTCCTCACAATGATAATGACTAAGAATATTTATCTATATGTACCAATTATTTGGGTTGATGGGAAAATATTTCACAAATTTTAAATTCATGAAATTTTCTATTAAATTCCAAACATTTATATATCATGGATTTCTTGTAGTAATCTGACTTATTGATTTTGTGGGAGAGTCTGGTCGCAGACTGATGATTGCCATAGGATCCCACAAATACATATTCAATGATAGATGAAATATTTCCTTCTACTATAAATATGAGGAGGAATTTACCGAAACATAATGCATAGATGGTTTTTAGATCATTTAGACCAACATGTAGGGTAAATTTCACATATCAACACCAAATCGAGTCCCATGTGGATCATTTAGTCTAGAGAGTCCCATTATAGAGATCATCGATTATGGGTTCCAACTATATTGGGGTGGATATCATTTGCACATGTAATGGGGTGATGTTGAATAGATTTACTCTCCCATGCTGTTGATTATGATTAATAAGACAATTATTTGGATCCTGATATCAATGATTTATTCCTTCTGATCATGGTAGTATATAATTGTGTTTGAAATACCCAACACATCAGCATGGACATTCTATTATGGGGAAACATGATACCAAAAGTTCTAAAATGGGAACTCTATCTATAATACACTAACATTGAAAATGAGAGGGAAAAAACCTCCATTTTGATTGAATATTCTATAGTTATAATTTCTAACACTAGCTCTGAATCCCATTTTATATTTATGTATGCTATTTTTGAGAGGACGATTAGTTACAAGCCAATAATAAGATCTTGGTATTTAGGATTATTATTGTTGTATCCTTCAAAAAGTTATAATGAGTAGGGAATATTACTCTCTATGGATAAATAAATAAAATTATTATGAAAAATTGATTGAGCTTTAAGTTTTCCAATAATTTTATGATTGGTAATAAAGAGGCACTATCAAAATAAAACTCCAATGTCCGGGGAGTGTCATGGGAACATAAAAAATCTTCATCTTGATGTTTAGTGTCCAGTGATGTACATTCTAGGGTTGGATGATCCATGAAGAAATTAGTTTGGGCCTATCATTTCACTGACTTTTGTAACATGATATGGATTTTGTTCTATTTTATAATGTCTCATCCATAACACCTCCTAGTTATAATTTATGACCAAGGATGTAATTGAGTGAATTAATACAAGATACTTGGTGGACTTCATGGTGATCCATGTAATGCCTCATCCTTTTCATTTTAAAGATGAGCATGATGCAGTTCATCTCAATATTTGAATATTAATTTTATTTATAAATAATCAAATTTTATAGTTATTAGAGAATATTATAATTCCCCCCATAATTTTTTCTTAGAAGACTATTCCATGTAATCTTTCTGTTGTGGCCAAATATAAAATGAGTGGAATTCATTCCACCAATGAAATCTAGACAAGTGGTTCTAGAAGTTACTACTTTAGACACATAAATATTTATTGGTGGTCCTCATACCATGGATACGAGATTACCTCTTTATTATCATGGTGAAGGGGAGATATATTTTTTCTATGGTAGTTATGAAACACAAAATGTATGTGAGGTACCCATAAAGGCCCCTTAGATAATTGAAATTATGAGGTGGGATCATTTCAATAAATTTTCAAGTCTTCTCTAGGGTGACCTTGACGCTATGGTGAAACATCATAAAGCCATGAAAAATCTATAACATTACCCAGAAATAACATTTCAATAGATTCATCTTCACACTATTCTTCCTTAGTTGGTAAAATAAAGTTTAATTATTCCTGAATTTATCACACTACTATCAATATTAAACAACCATTTTTTCAAAATAACATTAGGTTATTTTTCAAATGTATGGTTCCGAAATATGATGCATGGAGAATTGATAAGAAGAACCATAGTTCGTTAATTTAAATGGAATGCAATGATAGCCATAAATCCCATAGGGTTTATTGAAGGTAGTGACTTCCTCATGATCATGGTCCATATTTTTCTTATAGCACTTTAAGTACCCATCCATAAAGGAGTGGAATTGTAGATAGAAGTTGCATCAATAAATAATTATGTGGTCGGTAATAGAAAATATTTTTTCATTAAGTGAACATTATGTTATTGAGATTTTTGTAGACCCTAATCTATCAATTCTTTTTCTTGTCATGGAATTCTCCCATGTTACATCTTGGGTATTTCACATGTATAAACAATTAGATTTGATTAAATTTTAAACCTCTTCCTCAACATTAGAATCATGAGAGGGGTACATCCTCTTAAATTACTTCTTCTAACCTTGATGGTAATAAGGTAATCCTAGGTGGGGCATATCCACATCTGGAATCAGTTAGCAAGTTACGATAAATTATAAGGGAACCCATGTTGATGTTTCTTTTGAAATGTAATGCATATATATTTCTCCTCAAGAATCATTGAGTATCTAATCAATGAATTCCGAATTTCATATTAGATTCCCAAATTTAACTACCTGACCATGTTGATGGTGGTGGAGACACCATCCTCAATGGAGGGGGGGGGGGGTTCTAGAGTTCATCATATTTTTCTTCCACCACTGATTCATTGGATGATTTTTCAGTAGAGGTAGGATATATAAGACCATATCTATCACTACTATGATGAGAGGGTATATAGAAATAGAAATAACCATCCTCTATTTCCTGATTCATTGTAGATAGATTAGATATCTTATTTTCATTTATACTCACATTGTGGATTGAAGGGGAAAGAACATTCAATGTTTGGGATATTTTCACAATTAGTTTTATGGGTAGCAGGTAATCACTTTGAAGGATACTCTAGGGATTTTCAAGGGAAGCATACAATCCATTGGGGTATGAAACCTTTATATTGGAATCTATCATTAATTCTTTTTTCCTCCATTTATTAGAATTCTTCTTCTATGTATGTGGCTTCACAAGAATCAAATGGAGAACTATCACTATGCAGTATGACAACTATACCATCGATGGTGAATTTCATGAATTGGTATAATATTGAAGGTATAACCACATCGTTGTGAAACCAATTCCATTTGAGAAGGAAAATATTTAACATTTCTTCTAGATAACCATAAATTATGAATTATAAATTAGATCTCCAAAAAGAACATTGAGCTTTATCTTCCTAGTGGGTCTTGGATAATTCTTATCATACCCTTGAATGGTTATCTTTTTGGGAGCATTATTACCATCCTTGAATCCCAAATGTTAGAAGGTATGAATCTTGATAAGAATTATCTCATGGAAAATATAAATTAGGGACATTCATACATGAACATTATCGAGTCTTCCCAAATCATATTAGGGTCTTATGTTTCCATTGATGAGCTCTTCCTTATCCTGGAATGTGAATGAGATAGTGACATGGTGTTCTGATAGAATTGTCTCGAATGGATAAACATAGGATATATAGGATTATATCTTAATTAGTTGTGGTAAAATATGGGGAATATATATGATTTATATAATGGAAATTAAAATCCACACATGTTATAGAATGGCATAATTTTGTTCCAGAGATCGATCCTGAACTGATGTTGGTTTTCACAATATTTTGTGTATCGGGAACTAGGTAATATGAGTTATACGGTGCTGGTTATTTTTCATATGTCAAAGGATAAGTCACCTCTAGTGGCATAGTTCACACTGAACATTTTCATTTTCAAGGCTGATCAGATGATCGAACCCCTATCAATTGGTCAAGTAGGATATTTGGGGGTGCAAGAACACTATGTAGGTTCTGGTCATAGCAAAATGATGTTTGTGGGTGTACCCACCTTTAATTTTTCAGTTAAAAATGATCATTCCGAGATCTTTCATGATAATAAAACACAGAATATTCAAAATAGAATGAAGAATGAAATAAAGGAAGGGAGTCCCGTAAACATAGAGATGATCATCGTATGTTGTTAATAGTTAATTTATTTAAAAGACAAGAATTACCTTTATGGAATTGTCTCATCATTGATGTTTCTGATTACGATATGATATTATCCATCATTAAGTAATAGAATCCATGTGTAGACTTCCTTTTACATTGATCCACATGTGCTCCAGACATCTCTGGACATCGCCGAAGGGATCTCCAGGTGATAGCATAGAAGAGCCTTCACTTACGATGTCTTCCTTTGATCACCTTTAGATCCTCTTCCAATTCACTCTCATTGATCCAGTGGAGGAGGACCTCTCTCGTAAAATGAAAATGTTCTTTATGTAAAATAATTCTCTCTTGGATTGAATGATTTTTCCTAATCTGTTATGCACAACCATAGTGAATTTATAGGCTAATGAGAATAATACAGTAAGGATTTTTATTACTTAGAATAATAAAATGAGTTAATTACCCAAAAGCATTTATTCATTTCATTTAAATCTTAGTAAAACCCCATGTCTAATAATAATAGTTGACTAGTATTATTACTTGACATGCGCTGATAGAATTACACCTAATATTATTTAATTAATTAAATAATATTATTTATCAAAAATCCCCAAAAAAACTACACAGCTTCTATATTAATATAAACCGTGGGTACTTCTGTTTTTTTCCATTTTATGTATATCCTCGAAAAAATTTATTAGACCTTTAATAATGACTATTTGTTTTTTAAATAAATATAATTTAATTACTTGCTAATGAATATAATATTTCACCCATAATATATTCTCTTGAATAAATGGTTTCTAAATAAATGTGATCAGACATCTTTGAATAATTATTAAACAATAGTTGGGAATAATCTTTATTCAACTTGTTTAATAAATATTTAAATAATATACTTGGACACACATAGTGTGTGTCCCTCTAGGACTCTTTCTCAGTGGTATTAGGAAGATTCTCCCTAAAGTCTAAGGTTAGAATCTAGAAACATTCCAAGCGACCAATATAAAAAGAAGTAAATGACGCTATGATGTGTCACCTATTATTAATGATTACCGTTTAATGTAATCCCTTTTTCTCGATATCTCTAATGAAGTAGGTTGCATGATAGTTCCATCTACCCATGCACTCAATTGTTCTTTCTTTGAATTCCTAGATTTGAACTAGCCCATTCTCTACCATGGACATGTATTTATTTAGGATATATCTATTCCATAAAAGGGCCTAAGATATCAACTTTTGTTATTGAACCGAATGGAAAATCCTTTTCCCATTATCTATTAAGGTAGTATTACTCAAGATGCAACCAATATTTCCTACCTCACTGCGAACAATGCTTTATCACAGTTTTTTTAATACATCTAAGTGCGTGAGTTGTAATACCAATTAAAAATAGTCTTAATGTCTAATAACCAATACTCACATCAATAGATAAGAACATCAAATGAAACTATGAAATGTGGATTTTCTACGGGCGAATCTCGTTCTCATAATATCCTCCTGAATATTACCATGTTTTCACACCATGAGAAGGTGCCTCAATTTTTTATGAGTCGTCACAACTAATGGCCTGTATTATTTATGTCTCTCACATAACCTCATCCATCCATATATCATATATTAAAAAATAGTGTTATGTAACGTTTGGGTTCTCATTATAGTAGGGATTCACTATGACCCTTTAGTGCATCAACAATCCTTAGTAAACAATAACATTAATTGTCACGCAGAAGAACAACTAAGATTTGATAAGGTATTTTTTAATGAATAAAGTACAAAGTAGTTGGTTATACGCCACTAACTCTAACAGACTCCCACTTGGACTAGATCCAACTGCTAATGACCTTTAACATGCTAGATCTCACATGATATTCATTCTTGTGATGAGATAGGACTATAGTCATTGGGTATGACATGTTATCTTTTATGGATACTCCGATCACCGCAACATCACCCTGTTGATTGAAATCCCTGAAGAGGTGATACTTCTGAAAAATATTCTTTGTCTGTTGATGTGACCTTAGTTCTTTTGCAAGTGTCACCACTGAAGTATTATCACAATACAATGTGATAGGATATTTACTACTAGGAACCACATCATGCTCCTAGACAATGTTGAGAATCTTGTTATATTCCTTGGATGCATCAGAAGCTATTATATATTCAGACTCAACTATAGAATCGGTGACAACTAGCTTCTTTGAACTTTTTCAGCTCACAGTTCCTCCAATGAGGCAAAAAACATATCATGACTGCGACTTCATATCATTCTGATCTCTCTAAAAACAAGCATCAGCATACCCTTTAATGACAAGATCCTTGTCTCTTGAAGACCCCAAGAACATATCGTTAGTTTGTCTCAGATAATAAATAATAGTCTTAATAATATTCCAATGATGTTCTACTCGATCTACTTGATATCATCCTACAATACTCATTGCATAGGAAACATCAACCCTGCTTCATAACATGGAATACATTATGTATCCTATAGCCGAAGCATATGGTATCTTACTCTTCCAATATTTCTCTTGTTTTGTTTGTGGAAACATTTTCTTAGAAAGATGTAGGCCATGTGATAGTAGAGCCAATCCCCTCTTGGATTGTTACATTCTAAATCTATTAAGTATCTGGTCAATGTCTGTACCCTAACATAGTCCAATAATCCTCTTTGATCTATCATGTATGATATTTATCCCTAGAATGTAGGCTGCTTCACCTATGCCCTTCATGGAGAAACACTTGTTTAACCAGTCCTTAACTGACTATAAGACTGGTACATCATTTCCAATAAGTAATATGTCATCAACATATACTACTATGATAATGAAAACATTCTCATTATCCCAATTATAAACACATGGCTCACATTCATTCTTAATAGAACTCAATTCCATTATGAAATCGTCAAATCCAATGTTCCCTGACCTGGATTCTTCTTTAATCCATAAATGGATTTCGGCAACTTTCAAACCCGTTTGGATCCACCTGGTGTCACAAACTCTTTTTGTTGTGTCAAATAGTCATCTTCCTAAAAGTTATTGTTATGTAATGTTCACTAAAAAATATTTTACTTTTACCAAGAGGAATATATCTATTGGTAAAAGTGAATTTTCTATTGGTAAAACGTTTTACCAACATATATGTCACTGTCACTAAACTATTTGTAAAAACTCTTTCATGAAATGTTTTTGTAAGAGATAGTATAATTCTGTTGCAATTATAATAATACCAACAGATAATATATATGTTGGTTAAAGTGTTTAGAAATCGGTTCTGATGAAAAATTTATCTGTTGGTAATAATTTTACCAGTATATAATATTTGTTTATAAATTAAATTTAAATATAAATTATAAATTTTTATTACCACTAAAATTATAAATTTTTATTGCCACTAAAATTTCATATTAGTTTAATTAACTTATCGTATATAATATATATTTTTTAATTATTAAACCAAAGACATTTTTAACACATTCAAAAGTAGACACGAATTAATTATATTAATAATAAAATTCACTAAAAATAGAACATTTTGACCCCCCACTAGGATTGTTACACACTTCCACAATTCTGGACAACCCCCCCCCCCCCCCCCATTTTTTTCCACAATTTTGTCCCCACCACCCTGGATCCCCCCACCAAACTAGATCAACCCCAACAGCTCTAGTCTATCATCGCCAGTGACTCTAACACCAGCAGCTCCAGTCCATCCCTGTCAGATCCAGCCCTAGCTCATCCATGCCAGCTCTAGCCTCATCCATAAAACTCTATTCTATGTCAGCTCATCCAACTCTAGCCCCATCCATACTAGCTTAAGTCTATGCCATCTCATCCATCACCAGTCTATGTCAGCTCCAACTCCATCTTCAGCCCCATCTATGTCATATCCAGTCTATGAACAATCAAATGAAAAAACATATGAGAAAAGACATCATATAGAATTGGGGGAGGTATAGATACAAGTGATAGAAATAAGCTTACACCATAGGGATAAAGATATTACCTGCACAATAAGAAATAAACATTTGTGTTGAACTTCCTGCCATGTCATCTCTAGTCTATGCACAATAAAATGAGAAAACAGATGAGAAAAGACATCATATGGAATTGAGTGAGGTACAGAGAAAAGTTATATAAATATTCTTACACCATAGGGATAAAGGTAGTGCTTTCACAATTAGGAATAAACATTTGTGTTGAACTTCCTGCATTTGTGTTGCCTATTGACTTTCAAAAAAGGCAGTACGTTCACAATAAGGAAATATACATCAAAGACAAACTTTTATTTAAAAAAAATATACACTTATAATTAGATTTGAAATAATAACTTGAAAAGTACCCATGATATCAGATTTGGCTGGTCGGTGGGCCTGACAATATCAAAATACCACCTTATAGGAATCAACTCCAAGAACATGACACCAAATCTATGTATGATTTGGTTTTCAGTTGGCCAGCCCATGAAAACTTACGAGAACATACATAGGTCCCCATCAATAAAATTGTTGAAGGTTTTTCATGGGAAGATACTGGAAGTTTCTTCCTAGATTATAGGGATCTATATTTGATTCCCCTCTATTCTATTTATAATAAAAAGCCTCTTTTATAACCCCAGAATGAGACCTTCTTCCTCTACTAATACTTTGTTCTCTTGAATCCCATTATTATCAAGACTGTTATACTTAGTTTTATTCTATCCTACTAATTTATCTTCTTCTAATTTCCATGCCAATTCCATCAACCAGAATGATCAATGATTAAAAGAAACTATTTAATGATTTTTTAAGGAATCTGCACAAAATGTCACTACATCAAAACTAGGAATAAATTAACAGTAGAAAAAACACATCAGAATATAAAACCATGATCCAAATCCCCCTCAATAAAAAAATTATGGACATTCAAAAAAACTAAAATATCACGGGTTGAGGAGGAAGCAACATACCAGTTAGATTCTACAAGCTACATGGGATACCCACCCTCAAATAAAATGATAAATACTTGTACACCTTGCCACTGGAATGACAAAAAAAGAACATGAAAATCAAGGGAAATATAAGCAGTCATACAATGATGGGTCACAACACTCATTATTACACGAACCTAGATGATCTAGAGATGATCCAGTCAACTGGAACTTGAATATGATGCCCCACTATACTACACATCACTATCTTATTCACATTCCCTATCAGTTATGATGATGATAACTCTAAAATAGATACCAGATTCCAAAGAGAATGAAATGTGAACTATAAAACAGTTTCTAGATGCCATATTTCACACACAGGCCATGGAAGTGATCTAGGTAGAGGCCAGAATATGTTTTCAATGTGGATCACTAAGAAACCGAGATGAAAAACAGGTGAGGGGATAGATTTCATAGACATTAATTCATATTGTATTCATACCAAATAAAAATATTCAAAGGTATAAAAACGTTCCCTATTCCCAATAATTACAGTATACATTCTAATTACTCTCATCAAATTTTACTAGTGCACATTTCAACTTTCCAATGGTTCTGTATAGCAGGGTAATCGAATAATTAGAAGAAAGAGTTATGAATGTAACTTTTTTTCTTTGGTGGATTTTCCCTTTACCTGCTAGTTGAAAAATGAATGTCAATATAGATTCATCCATCTAATAAAATATACTAGTACATGTTTAGAAAGTATATTTATGTGGGAAGGACATCCAAACTCTTCTCTATGGCCTCATACCTCCCCTTTCAAAGCGGGTAATGTTGCGCCACAAGACAGACCATGTGGGTCTGGCCTTCGATGCACATGCAATTCCTGCAATGAAAATTCCAGATTTCACAAACAGTACAGAGATTATAGATTTCACACACACTAAGAAACACACCTGGATTCTACTTAGATTTCACACATGTATGGGGCATATTTGGAATAAATTAATGAGGCCTCAGTATATTATTACTGAGAACACTAAAATAGATTTCAGATTTCCAACCAAGGCATTATAAAGAGGTGAGGGGAATTAAGATGTTAGTGGGAACACTAAAACCACAATGAGGCATCAATATATTACCTAAAACATGCGGTCTCAACTACTCCACACACTCCATAACCAACTACAGATGATGTAACACCCTACTTCTCTTCATTATAAACATTATTAAGTCATCAAAGGAATACTACATGTCTATGTCATACCCTTCAACTCTAGGATCTACACCACATGACCAAAGATCAGAACAAAAAATAAATGAAAATATAAAAATTAATTGAAACCAAAATAGAAATAATTAAAAATATAAAAAATTATCAGCATATAGTAGGATTTTTTCATACCTCCAAAAATCACATTAGCTCAAGTACCAGAGAAAAACCACAAGTCATTGTTAGGTCACACCATTCGGCTCCAAGATTCACACAACACACCACAAAATAGGATAACTAAAAATCCATATTATTTATGATGTTTTTTACGTCATTGAAGAGATTTTCACAGACTTTTGTATCCCCATAAAATGTATATTTATTAGATATTTCTTCCACAATTTGGCTCATCCTATTTTCATCTATGTATCCTGACAATGAAAAAATTCATGTGGAGTCTAACGTGACATGTTCATTATCCAAACATTCTAACAATAAAGAAAAAACACTGTATTGGTTAGGAACCATGAGCACGTTCTATATGATTGAGAACTCAAATACAATGAAAAACATGAAATATGTAACATACTAGCTACACTAAAGGTACGCAAATAATCAATATTCAAGAAATGATAATGTTTTAACTAAAAAAAATCTAGAAGAGTCTGCATAACCATCAAAATAAAAAGGAATATAATACATGAGACCAAGATCCTAAATCATATAAGCCAACAAAGAATGATAAAGGATAATTTCTATAGTTTATGTAATAGAAATAATTATTAGAATCCAAATATATGTTGTATCTAAATAGGGAACTTTATGATGTATAAATTATATTGAATATATTTATAATCAAACTTAAAAGATTACAACTTTATGGTGATTTTAATTTTTAACACATTGCGCAGAGAAACTCCAGCCTTTAATTATGATTCACACTTACTATAAATGTAAGAATCCTAAGCAACCAAGTCTACAATGTAGAATAGAATTTTAATAAACAATAACAAAAAAATCATACATTATAAAAGATCAGAACCTAATTACAGACCAATTACATACCAGATCGGTACCAAGAATTTCCTCAAAAGAACACTCCCTTAGTGAAGATATCAACTACTTCCTCCAATCCCTAGAAAACAAATGCAACCTAGAATCACTATATAGGACCGACCCCATAGAAAATCATGACCATGAAGAAGAACATGGGTAGTGAGGGAGGCAAGGCCGAACACAGACAGGGGGCAGGAGGTGATGGAGGTGAGGCCGGAGCAAGGCAAAGCATGATGTGAGGCCAGAGCAGGGTGGGATGCATTCCAGGTGGTGGGAGGCGAGGACGAACACAGATAGGGGGCGTTGATTGAGGCATGGCCGAACACAGATAGAGGGCGGGCGATAATGGAGGAGAGGCCGATCACATATAGGGTGTGGCAATGGAGGTGAGGCCGAACACAAGTAGGGGGAGGTCGGCGATGGAGGGGAGGTCGAACAAAGACGGGCGGTGATGGAGGTGATCAAGAGTCAAAATAGGGTTTTTGGTGTTATTATTTTTATAAAAATATATAAATATTTATTAAATAAATAATATTGAAAAATATAGAAATAGTTAATGTTTCTAGAGAAATGAATAAAAAATATTGAAAAATATAGAAACATTTAATATTTGGAGAAAAATGAAAATTAAAATCAATTATGTGATGTTTTTAGTAAAACACTGAGAAATAAAAACTTCCATTGGTCATGAAAATAATATATATATATATATATATATAAACTATATATATATAAACTATGTTTCTATTAATTTGATATTGATAAAATATATTTTTGTGATTGAATGGTTTATTATAACAATTTTTTACAAGAAAACATATGTTGGTAATAACAATATTAGTAACATACTCACGTGTTAGTAAAAAACATTTTGGTAGTAGTATGATAAAGAAATTGATTCAACTGTTGGTAAATGATATGTTGGTATTGAATGATCAATATCAACTTATATATCTGTTGGTAAAAAAAATGTAGGTATTATAAATTAATACTAATAATACTTAATTTCTGTTGGAATTTATCGTTTTTTCCAACAGATATATTATCTGTCAATAAATTTTTGTTGGTATAATCCATTTTATTTGTAGTGGTTGTTTTGACATCCATATTCCAAATCTTGTAGTCATGGTAAGGTTCTATGTAAATTATGATTCTTATGGATTTAAACATGGAAACTCAAGAGAAGGATTCATCATAGACAATTACTTTATGATGCCTATATCATTTATCCACTACCCTTCCTTTATAGGTGCTAACTTGACCTTCCATGTCTATCTTTACCTTGAATACCAATTTGCACCCAACATGCTTTACATCCACTAGATCATTGACCAAAACCCATACTTGGTTCAGATACATCGAATCCATCTCATATTTCATAGCTTCTAGACATCTGGAATCTTCTGAACTCCCTACTGCTTCCTTTTAGGATAGAGGTTCATCATTTTATAATAATGATTCTCTATCCTCGGTGACTAGGAAGCCAAGTCATTCCGGTTCCCTTACCTCTCTTGAGTTCCTAAGAAATAATAGTGTTTATGGAACCTTTTTGATGGGGACCTGTGGATCTTGTGCCTGTACCAACTATTATGTATCATGAACATCAACTTTTTCAAAGTAAATTTTTCTCCCATGTCCTTCTTGAGGATGTGCTCTCTCTTATGAAAGACGACTTGCCTTATAATAGTCACATTCTTGTATGAAGGGTTATATAAGTAATATCCATTCATTTTCTTAGGATATCCTATGAAGATACTCCTCGTGCCCTTGGGTGATAGTATGTTTCTAGAGAAGGCCTTAACAAAATGCCCCACATCCCATACACGTGTGTGCGAAAAAATGTGATTTTTTATATTCCATAACTCAGAGGGAATTCCATCTTCCACCATAGTTTTTACTAGTTTTATTATGTATTTTGTAGTTTTTAATGAATATATCCAAAAGGATAATGGAAGATCTTCATGACTCACCATCGTCGTCCCCATGTCCAACAAGGTGTAGTTTCTCATTTCCCTAACACCATTCCATTGTGGTGTATAAGGAGCAGTGAGTTGAGATAAAATCCCAAAATCCCATGAATGTTCGATGAATTCTTGGTTCCGATATTCTCTACCACAATATGATTGATGCTTTTTTATCTTATTACAAAGATGATTCTCTACATCTTTCTGGAGTTCTTTAAATTTATCCAAGGTCTCTTACTTATACATCATTAAGTAGATAAAGCCATATATACTCAAATCATTTGTAAAAGTAATGACGTTAGAATATCAACCTCTATATTGGACTTGAAATGGTATACAAACATCTGTGTGAACTAATCCTAGAATCTATTTATCCCTTTCACCCTATCCACTGATACGTGGATTGGTCATTTTACCTTGTAAACAAGCATGTCATATCTCAAATGGTTTTAGATCAGTAGAGTCAATATAAACAGCTTGGTAGAGCATTATCAAGTGCTTCTTATTTACATGACCAAGATAGTGATGCCAAAACTGGGTGTTGCTTGAGTCATGTGTGTTTCTTTCATTATCGATTTCCAACACTTGGTTTTAGTAATTTAAAAAATACAAAATATTATATAAATACACCATACCATAATATATGTTGTTCTTATTAAAGAAACAACCCTTATTTATAAACATAAAAATAAATCTATCCATACCAAAACATGATACAAAAATTATGTTCTTGGTAACACTAAGCATATAATAACAGTTATGTAAAACCTAAAGCATCCTAGTTGTCCATGGGAGATGGTAATCGCCAATGGACAATGTAGCCAGCCTCATTCCATTAGAAGCTTGAAGATCCACCTATCCTTTGGAAATAATTATAAATCTACTTGGTTCTAGAATTTTAATATTTATTTGATCCCACGAGTTGTATCTAATATCTAATGTGTAGAAATGGAAAGACTAAACTCAATAACGAATGCACATTTAGTATCCCCACACATATGGGTGCAGTTCCTCTTCAAGTGGCCTGGCTTCCAACTTGAAAAACAAACCACATCGCATTACATTCCCTATATATGGATCTTCCCCTTCTTGGAGGGATGATGCTCAGGGGATTTAGACCTTTTATAAGACCTTCTCCCCTTTTCCTTGTCCTTCATTTTCTTATTCACCATATGAACTATGGGTTTGACACGCCCCATTCCCTTATCTACTTGGTGAATTAACGTAAGAAGTTCTGATAGACTCTTCTCTTTGTTCCTCCTATTTTAGTTGACAATAATGCTAGATAAGTTCTTGGGAAGTGATGATAGGATTAGATCTATATGCAACTCATCCAGTAACTTAATACCTATGATGTACATGCATTAAATGTAGCCAATAAGCTTGAATACATGAGGCCCAGCTGGCATAGGCTCTCCAAGAATAACTATTAACAATGTGTTGGAGATTGCATATCTCTCATGTCTCACTTTCTCTAGATAAATATCCTTAAGGTGAGACATCATGAAATATGCAACCATGTTTTCATGTTTCTTTAAGAGCTCATTAGAGATGTATGATAGCATGAAACATTTGAAATATGTGTCATCATCCAAATGATTCATATAGATATAGCATTCCTCATCATTGATCTCTTTTCTGGGCACAACTAGAATAGTCTCATTAATCATATACAATTTATTTTCATGGTGAAGTATGATGCATAAATGAAATTTCTAATTCTAGAAATTGGTGAAGGTGAGATAGTTTTCATTCTCAAGTATGGTTTGCAATGATATAATTGAAGTAATTTTTCATCTCGTTTTTATAAATTATGATGAGAAAAGGATTAGTACTTTATCATGATAAAAGTGATACAAATAAATAAATTAATACTTATTATTTTCCCACTATTTTATCGACACCCAATATCCCTCTTCATTATCATTAGAATATATTTTTCTAGAATATTCTAGTATAAATGATTCATATTTACCTTTGTATTATCCCAACAAGGGTTAGTAAAGCTACTTGAACTGTTTTAGGTAGGAATTCCAAATTCCAAATGCACTAACTCACTATTCCTTGATCTACTGAGTGGACTCCCCAATCTTGAAATCCTTTTATTTTTTATTTCCTCATCCTTTTCATATTGGTCACACCATGTTTGTCTATGGTAGTCAAAACTTGATGTGAACCATGTAAAGACAACCAAAATCCTTGAATGAGAATTCCATGAAAATTTAAAGCACCCAATATAGGGTTGGTCAAGAACTTTGAACTATGGTTCGATTCTATCCAAGATTATGGAAGTCTATACAAAAATAATATTCCATGTGGGATTTTATCCTTATATATAAATATCCATTTTTTATCATTCTTAAATTCTTTTTAATACTAAGTGGGATATAATTATGTGATTAACCATGTCTAATATAATATTGATGTATAAGCCAGTCCTATTTTAGATCAATTTGTTTTCATGTTTAATTAATTAATTCTGTGATCGTGACAACACATCCACAATAAATATACAATAAAACAAAAACAAATCAAATAAATGTTATGATTACGAGATTGTTCAATAAGTTTGTTTATCTAGCGGTCTATAAACTAACCCACGACCTAGGGGAGAAACACCTTGAACCTTTTGGGTTCATATTTACATCTTTCCACTTGTCCACCTTTGTATCTAGTTAGATTTGTTTCACCATGGCTCCTAACTTGAGCTACCTTCACTAGCATAGGAGCTCCATCCATTACATATGGTTTTATCTCACTCATAGGTTGGGTTTTACAAAAATGAATCCTTGGGTATTCAGGGCCTATATATTAATGAGGAGATGGCTTACAGTCCAAAAAAAATAATTTAAATAAATAAATTAAAATAAATCACACACATAGAAAGGTCCTGGGCTTGCTCATGATCATCCATGCATGAAATGATATTTATTCATAAATAGAATTAGCATTTAATTATTTAATCATTCTTTATTAAGATAAATCAAGCTCTAATAAATTAATTATATTTAATTAATCCATACTTCTATCTTAAAACCTTTTATAAATTTCATTTAGATTCTCATCCATCATAATTTTAAACTAATAAATTTATTTAAAATTATCTTTGAATGTAACTTTTACCATGGATTCAACCCAGTGAATTCCTGTTCATAACTACCCAATGAGTAGAAATAAACAATAGACATATGTTAAATTTAACAAATATGTATAAGTCACCTATCATTTGTTGGGCCTCAACATTACACCTTCACTATGGTACTCATCTCAAGTCTTTGTATAATATAATAGTAAATTTTAAAAAATATGCATAATTTTGATGAGTACCTAGTGTGTAGTTTTGACTACATGGTGTGTATTATCGTTCACTGTCCATCCGAAATACGTTCCCGAGGACATGGTATGTAGATTTAATTTGGAAATCATTGGAGTACACGGTGTGTTCAGTGGTCCAAAAGCTTTGTACTATCCGCATTTCATGGTTTACATCTAGGCAAGCCATGCACAAGGTACACAGTCCAACCCTAACCTAAAGGGACTCCACACTGTGTCCATTGGGCCACACATCATATAATTCGGAAACTACATGCCACCTATTCCTAGTCAACACATTTAGTCATTTATTAATTAGATAGACTCCAATACACTGCTTGGTTCGGTGGACCAGTCTCAGTTCATGGAACCTAGACTACAATGCATGTATTTTTTAATACACACCATGGGTTTTAGTGTTGTATGGAAAATAATATTTGGCAGCTCTGGATGATATCCTCTATTTTATATTAACAAAAAATAAATGAAAAATATCGTTTCTGTATGGTGAATAAGAAACAAAAAAAGGAGGAACATATCATGAGATTAAGATTTGTAAAATGATTAACATGAATTGAAACAACTATATTATTATTGTGTAAATCACCAATGGAAAAATAAATAATTATAATCAAATATATGACCACTCTAATACCAATTGTAGGTTCTGATCACAACAGAAGTCCGTTGGTGGGTGTACGAAAATTTAATTTTTCCATTAATAATTATTAATCCATGAACAATCATGATAATAAAATGATTGATCTTCAAAATAGAACAAGGAACGAATGAAAAAAGGGAGTTGATAAACCATAGATATGATAATCATGTGTTGGTTATAATTACTTTAATTAAAGAAAAATAATTACCTTGATGGAATTCTATCTTCATTGATGTTTCTGGTCACGATCGGGTTTGATCCGTCGTTGTGCCATATAATCCAAGTGTATATTTCCTCTACCGGTGATCCAAACTTTCTCAATGTATCTTTGGACATCCCTGAAGGGATATTTAGGGTGCTAGAGAGGAATATTCTTCACTTATGATATCTACCTTCAATCACCTTGAGAGCATATTCCAAAGCACCCTCCTTGTTCCGGTGGAATAGGATCTCTCTCGTAACTTGAGAGAGTTCGTGGAGGAAAAATAACTCTGTCTTGTCTTGAGAGATTTTTCCAAATCCATTCATCAAAAATCACAGAGAATTCCTAGGATAATTAGAATTATATAATTCGGATTTTAATTACATAGAATATTAAAATGACTTAATTACCAGAAATCATTTATTCATTTCATTTATCTCTTAGTAAACCCCATGTCTAATAATAACATTTGACTTATTTTTACTTTTCATAAAATAATATAATTATACCTAATATTATTTAATTAAATAAATTTTATTATTTCTCAAAAATCCCCAGAAAAACTACACGGTGTGTTGTTAATATACATGTCATGTACCTTTGTTTTGTCTTTTTTCTTTATTTCCTCCAACACATTTATTAGACAATAAATAATGAATATTTAATTCTTAAATAAATATAATTTCATTACTCTCTAATAAATATATTATTTTGCCCACAATATATTCCCTCGAATAACTCGTGTCGAAATAAATGTGATTAAACATCCTTGAAAAATTATAAAACCTCAATCAAGAATAATTATTATTCATCTTTTTAAATGATTATCTAAATGAGATACTTAGACACACTATGTGTGTGACCCTCTAGGCCTTTTTACCACTGGAATTAGGCAGACCCTACCTAAAGTCCATGGTTAGCATCTAAAAACACTCCAAGGCATCCATAGAGAAAGAATTTAATGCCACAATGATGTCTAACCTCCTATGAACAATTACCATGTAATGTAATTCAATTGTCTCAATATCTTGAATCAAGTGGGTTGCATGCTAATCCAATCAAACAATGTGTTAGATTATTCCTTCTTTGACTTCCATGAATTTAATTGGAACATTCCTTACCACGACCATGGATTTATTTTGGTTATATCAATTCAAACAATGGGTCTGAGATAATAGCTCCCATTATGTAACAGAAAGGAAAAATCCTTTCTCACATTATATATTAATGCAGTATTACTCGCGATACACCCAACATATCCTAACTCATTGGGAAATTTGTTTCATCACAGTTTTTGTAAATACATATAAGTGAACAAGTTGTAATTCCAATTAATAATAATCTTAAAGTCTAAGGACCAATACACATGTTCGTAGAGAGGAACATCCAATGACAATATGAAATGTGGATTTCCTACTGGCAGGTCTCATTCTCATAATATCTTCTTGTATATTACCAAGGGATTACACCATGAGAGGGTGCCTCAATGTTTTATGGGTCATCAACCCTAATGGACTATATTATTTGTGTCCCTCAAATAACAGCATCCAGTTGTAGAACATATATTCATGAATAGTGTCATGACACTTACAGGTTCTCATCATAGTAGGGATCCGCTATGACCCTTTAGTGAAACAGTTATCCTTAGGATATTATCACATGCATTGACACGTAGAAGAACAATGAAGATGTGATAATGTATTTATCAATGAATACTTTATAATGTAGTTGGTTTTAGGCCACCAAATCCAACACACTAGAGGGTTATGGGAAACCCCAATGTGATTTTGTTTATTTATGGACTTATTTTTCATGGGTCATAGTTTCATTTATGTCCTATGAGAGGATGTGTCTAACATATTGGGTCCGAAAAAGTCTTTGTTTCCCATGCACCCTCGAATCCTTCATCACAATCCTTAGGATCCTCAATCAAGTAATGGGAACTCATACATTGGTTATTATTCTTCATTAGAGGAGGGATATTCCAAGTGAATCGTGATAATGGAAACAAATATAAGATATTTTTTAGGAGGGTTCTATTTTTTATTGGTGTCCATTATTTGGATATTGTAGAAATGAAATATTTTAAAAGTTATTCCTTTAATTGGATATTAATATGAATCTTCCACTTATATTTCTTCCAACGTATGATGGTAATATTTTCCTCCAGGAGGCATATTTAATTTGACCTCTCTAGCAGATGAGATCATTTTGGGTCTATAAATATGTTCTCTCATGGTGGAATGATTTCTGTGTATTTTCATTCAAGTTATCATGTCGTTGAACATATTTACATGTCTTTCCAGAACATTATTCAAATATTATTCTACCACTAACTATGGGATGGTTATGAAATTCACCTATGCTATTGATTTACACAAAATCAAATATTTTGAATTCAGAATGAATTGTAACAAATCATTTAAGAATAATAAATGCATGATGTTATTCCCTATCATTCTATGAAAATGGAAGTTGTCAGGTGGATCTATAAGGTTAAACTTATTTTGATTCATAGGATATGTCATCAAGGGAAATTAATTTTTCATGCATAAAAGGAAATAACCATGGAATTTCCCATTTTTCCCATTTTTAAAGGAGTATGTTTTATACATCTATTCCTTATATTATTGGAAAACATAATATCTTTTTTCAGTTTTCCCTAGGTGATTAAGTTATTGTTTCCACTTGACTGAAGGCTTTGGGTGGGTTGGGAACAGTTGAGGTGCTCGAATGGGGACTACAAATAGTTCAATGGTAATAGTGGATCTCTCCCTTACTAATCCTTTTCCCCATTTTAAATTGAATGAGTTGAGAAACATCTTGGGTCCACTAAATGAATTCTTCCAAAAGGTGTTCCATTTCATTAAACTCATGGAATCTTCATTGATATTTTAGTGGGATAGAAGTTTTTGACACTCATAAAAATTATTATTATCATAGAGGTATAGAATTTTATCCAATAAGGTAGGGATGTTAAGTGACTAGGTTAAACCTTTAAATTTGGTAGTAAAGACATATACTACATCATTTTTTCATTGCATATAGTTTTATAGGTTGAAAATTATTTTTTTTGTCATGGTGGAGATGAACTAGTGACAAAATTGATGAAAAATGTCTTCCCATCTAGCAATATATCATTCATGAGGACCTATATACCAAAAAAGTCTGATCCTATCATATTTTTTACTAAAAAGATCATCTTTATTACCTTGTACTATTCTCAAGGTCCCATCAGCATACCATATCAGTATACAAAGTGCATGATATTATTTTTTTTTTCTCTTGTTACATCAATGGAGATAAGGTAGGATTGATGAGATTATTTTGGGTAAAAGTCTTATCTGACCATTTGGAAAATTTATTCCTCTCATGCTACATTCGTATACATATCTCTTCTATATACTCCATTATTGTTGCCTATTACCAATTGGAATTGTGGAATTATTGAGGTACTTCTATCAGATCCACCTCCCATATTCATGGAGTGGGTGATATTTGATGAGGTGGACCTTTTTTTTATTTTCATCAGATTTATGATTGATTATTATACGATATTATTTCTCTCGTGTGGTACAGGTTGTTTCCATTATTGTGGAAAGTCATGAATGTTTTTTCATTCCTCATTTACTTAGACCGGCTTCTTATATCTAGAGTAGGAATTACGGATAAATAATACTTATTTAGGTGGATTATATATTTTTAGACATGATGGAGGAGGGATATTCACCCTTACCTAATGAATACACTGAGTGGGAATGATTCCCTTAAGTATCTCCACATTGATCCCATTTGGTTTTTTATCTCATTCACATACTGTGTCATTCGTTCCTTTGTGGATAGAATATTGAATCTTATGGGATGTGATTGGTACATAGACACACATTTCCTTTTCTTCTTGGTAGTGTTGTACTATAGATGTTGAAACTAAATATTCAAATGTACTAGTTTTTTGGATTCTGATTTGCATCCATGTATGTTGATCATTAGTGGGTGAATCCAAATATTTATATTATATATTTTTTAGCAGGATTCATCTCTCTGTATATGTGTCTTGATCCACATTATCAAATTATTTTACTATGAAAACATTTACAGAGGTATATCTGTCAGTGGTATTTATCCAATCATTTTCAATGTAATAAGATGTTTTTTACTGCCTACATCAGGAGTGTTTTTCAAACCCATATACATGTTGGACCTTTTGGCTTACAACATTATCATGGACTAATTACCTTCAAGATACACTCATCCCATATTTTCATGTCTGTAGTGAGCTAGATGGAATTTTTGGATGTGACCACCAAGTGGTACCATAATTGTAGATATATTTCTTATGGAAGGAGTAAAAGATTGGATGTCAAAAATTTATATTTATCTCCCAAATGGGAGAATAATTATTCTCATTATGTTGATGATGATGATGATGAAAATTACCCCACCTCAGTGATATTGAGACTATTTTAGGCCCCCATTGGAATTTTTTGATCTGGTTCTTTGGAATGAAAGGATTCAATTCTAGGATTTTATAATTCCTTAGATAGACAATGTGAAATAAATTCCCCCATATTAGTTAGTTGGGGATGATCAGGAATGACCACTGATTTCCCCAGGTTCTTATAGGGGGATGATGAACCTATGGATGGTGGCTGAGGTAAAAATTTCCCCTATATAGTTGGTTGGGGTTTATTTTCATCTACTACTGTCATGTCACGAATCCTCTCAGGAATTGATGATGTGAGGTTTGGAGGTAGTTGTAGATATTCCATTAAGTCATGAGGGTAGGTTCACTCTTGGACAGACGCTATAATGGTTTCAGTGAAGAACCTTTTGATATGTCAAAATTATAATAATGTATGATATAAGGGTAATGGAATCACATAGTGGATGTCAATTTATTTGTGATGTTATTGGGTTGATCACGTCATTGGTTTCTATGTACGAAATGTCTTCCCCTTGTCTCAAGGGGTTGAGTTCAATAGCATGTTGGCTTGTTCCTCCCTTATTTTGTGATTTCATATCTCTATTGAAGTGGGGTAATATTATTATAGGGACTAACTAGACCACATGTTACCTAGTCACCTGATTTCTCTTGATCCAACAATGATATAGAAAATTGTATATGTGTATTTATGTTATTTTAGGGTCATAGTGAAGTGAAAATCTCTATATATCTCCCATCCTGAAATACATATGTCTGAAAATACTCCTAAAATTAGTCTGAATAGAGTTTCCATGATATAAAGGACAACACTATGTATGGGATTTTCTTGCACCTCCATTCCGGGGTTCCAAGATATGGAAAGGTGGCCATATCAAGCAAACAATAGAATGTATTAATGCTCTGATGGTGATAATCCTCACCTGGATAAGTGAGATGACTACACATTAGATGATAATGATTAGCCCATATATTTTTGCCTATGAATGGTATGAAATCATAATCTATCTTGTTTGGGATCTCAATGTTCTAGGTTTAGAGGGGGGAAAACATGGTTGGGATGATGATTCTAGAAAACTCTATCCATATGTCCATGTCGACCTCCACTTGAGAAGATATATAGGTTTTTATCTATTCAGACCACATATTATAAATATCAGTGTGTTCTACGGACTAGAGTGGGTTTTTATTTTATGTTTATGGGAAACTATATACAGTTCACCATATTATTTCAAGCACATCTCTTTAAAAATTCATATTAGTATTGATCACGTATCTATATGGAGGTGTGTGGGTAATGGTGGGATATTGTTGTTTGTGGGATATATAACCATGAGGAGGGTGACCACAACATATTTCATTATTATTGTCTATATGATCCATCCCCACACTACCATGGGGAGGAATATCATAGTAATGATTTCCTTCTTCTATAGATGAATAGTCAGTGTTCCCTTGGGGTATAGAAAATGTGTCTCTAAAACCCTCAAGGACACTAGAATTATGAATATTAGAAGTATGAGACTTATTCTACATCGTGGTTAAAATATTTTGACCTACATTTGGAATTTTTAGGGATATGATCATGTCGTATGATAGTTACTAGAATATGTTGATAATGGTATTGTTATATGCGAGTATAATCCCACTACTGAGAAGACATTGAAATATACCAATGATCTTCACTGAGAGGAATATGATCCTATTGTGAGGAATGTGATGCTTTTACATGGTGAGACTCATTAGGAAAAGGTATGTCATCCAATCTGAATACTTTTTATAATTACATCATTCCTTTTCGATATGAACATGAGCCTAGAATAAGGTATGTGCCACTCTTACATGGTGATCACTATTTGGAATAGAAATATGAACCTAATATAATTATTAATTCCCAATCATAATATATTGATGGAAATATATACAGGGAGAAGGGATGAAAGCCTACCCTTCTAAATAATCAATGTTTTTTTAATGTAGTCATTCTTTACCAGAAGTAGGGATGTGATCACGACATCCAATATATACTAGAATATTTTTTTGTTGATTTTCTATCATGAATATGTGCATTTCCTGAGTGGTGTGATGCACTCATATGGGGTGGTTTTGTATAAATATGGAATAATCTTGATCATAAGCCTTTGTAGTATACCCATGGTCTTTTTCTATGGGAATATTAGGATATCATGAGGCATTTGCATCTATCTCCTTGGGAACCCTGACCATAACAGGGATGTGAGATCAATCCTTGGATTTTGAAATATGTTTCCTGTCTTTTTCCATAAGAATGTTCCAATGTTCCAATGAATGTGCAACTATGACATAGTTTTCCCTAGTGTAATATGAATATTATCCTAGTACATTGCATCTTTTTTTATTATAATATGTTGATAATCCTTCTGAATATGAGCAATAATTCATTCTTTCTATAGACCAAACACTTTTTTAGGATGAAATATTTTTATGCTACTCTAAAAATGGGGATACTAATATGTGTATTTCAATGTACCTGTACTCGTGATGAAATATGCTGAAAAATTTAATTACCTATTTTAAATATGAAATGAAACTTTTAAAAACTGTGTTTCAAAATGTATGAATTTAAATTTTTTGTTTGCAATATATACTAGAATATATCCTCAATTGATGTAGGGATATAATCCCACTTCTATAATATTTATATAGTTAGAATATGCTGATGGGATCCAAGGATGAGGGTAGGAATATGCACCTTCCCACTACTTATTGCAGGTATATGCCCAAAAACTTGTTTAGATTGTGCAAGGACATGAGCATGCCAACTGGTTACTGCAAGAATATATCAGTAGACATCGTCATGGATAGTTTGGATACAATCCCATTAATGATTGTCTAGAGTCCTCCACATCAAGTGTGTATTCATTGTCTACCATGCATGCATATCAAAGGGAGCAGTGTGTCTGGTGGTACCCTTTGTAGGTGACCAAAAGGTACCGATGGGGTGGAACTATAGGTATTGGTTGTAATGATCCGTCCATAGTGTCTCTTAAACTAGAATGCAGCCAGGTTTGAATCCCTGTTCCAACTTCAATATATAATGAAGATTGATATTTTTTTCTTTGGGGATAGGATTTGGAAGTAGTTGGTAGTTGAAAAGGGCACCAAAAGATTTAGGACAACATTATTTGGTCAATAAAGACTCATCTATTTTAGTTTATAGAGACCCTCAAGGGATGTCTCAAGATATATGGTCATACCTATAGATGGTATTACCAGATCAAAATATTCATCACTAAGAGATGCCGTTTTTTGGTAGGTGTGGACCTTATGTCACCTATAGTTGTTGAAGGCATAACTAAATTTTATAAATAGTCACTGGATTATGACATGATGGGTCAATATTTTGTTTCTGAGAAAATTATATCAAATTATGGATAAAAAACGTTTATGGTTATTATTTATTTCATCATCATATGCATGATATGTTTCCAATATAATATGTTTGTATTACACAATTTTACTTGCTCATTCATGTTTCAACCATTCTTATTTAATGTACTTCTCAAAGTGAGGATGAAATTACTTCCTCCCAAAATATACTAAAAAAGATCAACCAATCATTTTAAATATTCATGTTAGGTTATCCATTTTTTTATTTGGTAATTTATTCAAACTAGAATATCTGATAGTAAGCAATCATTCTACAATTTGAGAGATTCATGATGAGTTAGTAATTTATGTGTTTTTAGAAATAATACAATTGGTGCTCATTTAGTTTGGCCTAATGGTGAATTGTGGGGGAAAGAAATGTCTTCCAAAATAATTCACATCAGATCCTCCATTATTTTTCTTAAGAGAAACTCCCAATAGATCCCACAAACATAATTGGGTACCAACATTTTTTCTAATGTAATGTGGTCAAATGGGGTTTTATACACAATTTTACATAGTATGTAACATTCATCAATAGAATGGTAGTTTGGGCCCATAAAACATCCATGGGGAATTTATTCAAACTATATGACTCTCTTATTGATTTAATATTTTTTCATGAATCTATTCCTAATCCTAATATTAAATTTTTTACCAAATCAAATTGATCATGTTTTTAATCACCTTACATGTGAAGGGAAGTGTATTAGCAAGTTTATATATATATATATATATCTAAGGTTCTTCATCCCCCTCCCAATAGTATAAAGATGATTATTTTTTGAATCCATATATCTAGGAACTCTGATGTTTACTTCTATTTTGGTAGGTGATTAATATCTTGAGGATGAGATTATTCCCTTTTGAGGTGTCATAAGAATCATGTTCATAATTAAAATCAATAACCATATTGTTCATCACACCCATTTAGTTTATCATGATACATAAAGGACATATATGAGGGAATATAGTTTCTAGTTATTCATATCGATCCTCAAGGAAGAATCCTACCTATTCTATTTAAGGTATGAAGAAGATTCATCATAGTTCAACCATGCCCTTCAGACCGGCCCTGAGGTTTTTTACCTTATATAGAGGTAGTGATATTATTTCATTGATCAAGCCATACAAATTTAGATTTCCTTGATTTGTATAGATTTATGATGGTATTTACATGAACATTGGAAATTTATAAGCTGTATTGATCCAACCTCTATATGAGAGACAAGTGGTAGTAAGTAATCAGTCTACCCCTATATGAATCTGGGACATAAGTACTTGGACATTCTCGAGGACATATAACATAGATCATGGACATTATTATGGGATCCTATATATTATGATTATGAATGGAATCAGTGTCATCATACTTCATGTGACCTATCTATTCGATTTTTGGTGGGGAAGAATGATCACCACATGGGAGAGATTGTATCCCTATTCTTGGAATATGGGAGACATGTTAGGCTTGCACTAAGTGAGGATCCTATTAGATCTTGGGCCATATGAAGGCACACTTTGTATCCTGGTTATGGAAATACTCAGATTTTTCATTGTTCTATTGATTTATTAGGCATGTGATGGATGAGAAATAATGATTATCCCATGGGATAAACATTGTCCTAATGGTTCTATTATCAGAGACATGGAAGATTTTTAATGAGGTGGGATCTTATTTCAACTTGGGCCCTAGGAGGGAATCCTATATATACAAGATATTTCTGGAATTGGAGTTCTCATAGATCTATTAGTTTAGTTTAACGTCTTGCTGAATGAAAATATATGAGGGCACATAAGCACTAGATATAGAGCTCGATCCTATGGGAGGAATCCTACATATCCTTTTTATGGTCCGAATTAGAGTCACCATAGTTTAGTAACCTTTTTATATTTTTATAGATGATGAAGACTTATCAGTCACTAGGATTGATTGGGTCATGATGGTTTGAATTCCCAAGACAAGGACAAAATTAAACAGGGGTGGATGACCATTAACAATATCTTTAAAAACTCATCCTACATATCTTGTTTATAGTAGGAATTAAAGGCCTCATAGTTTATTTGATTTGGGTTACACAATGAGGATTCATTTATATGGTGTTAGTAACAGCTACCTTTGATCAAGGATTACACGCTGAGGTTTCCCTGATATGCATACTAGAAACAGTTAACATGTCCTAATACACTCATATTGTCATCCTAATTATCATCTCTAAGAATGAATTATATTTCTCGTAGTTTAGTTGATTGGGTTTACACATTGAGGATTCATTAATATTTGGGTAGTGATATCATTTAAATTATTTGGGACTAAATATTTAGGTTTCCCTGATATACATACTAGAAAAAGATAACATGTCCTGAGATGCATGATCGAACTGGTCTAGTTGTCTTCTTATGGTTATTGATTACTTTCTATAAATTAATTTTATTTTGGCCCGATATATATTTCAGCATCTAGATATATCTCATTATATAGAATAAAAGGTCACATAAAATCACATGATCATGTTTCCTTTTCCAAATGACATTTAATAACCTGAATGGTATATCTGGAGGTCATCTCATGATCTTAGATGACTTGTGTGAATGGAATATCAAGAACGAACTGTCTTATGTCATATTTCTTCATGACAAGTTTGAGGATGTATGGAAACATGTGAACATAATCACATTATCTGCTATAACATTTATAGATGGTGTATCAACATCAAGATTCCTTGTTTGGAAGATATCACATGATCTATGATGTAATGTCTAGAGGGTTCTACATGATGTAGCTGACTTTTTTGGAGGACATCACATGATCATGTATGGAATCCGGGGTGGGTATTGTGGGACCTATATTAATTTTCCAGAGGACATCAGATGGCCCATAAAGACATTTTTATAGGGTCCCACATGTCGTAGATGACTTGTCCAAATAACATTGCATTGCCCTAACAAAAATCTCTAGACGGTGCCACCTTAGCTAACTGACTAGTCTATAGGATATCTAAGGACCATTGTTTACTTATTTAGGGGGTTCCACATGTCCTGGATGACATGTTGGAAGAACATCGCATGACCCAAGATGAAATTTTTGGATGTTGTTGTATGACCTATCTGTCTTTTCTAGACAACATAGCATGATTTGGAAGAATAGCCTAGTGTTATTAAAAATATTTAGTTTTCATTCCCAAAGGGCATTATGAAGCATACATTAATGGTCCAAGAGACATCACCTGATCAAAATGGCATTTCGAGTTCATTTTTTATAACTTGGGTGAAATGTACCAGTGTTGTTGCATGATCTGGATAGGGCATGTAAAGTGCATGAGGAACAACTAATACATTGTTAGAGAAGTCTCCTATATCTAATAGTATTTTATTCTATATTTTATTTCATAAGTGATTCATATTTGTTCAGTTTTAACTTATTTTAGGATTCATATGACATAGCGAACATACAGAATATCCTTCACACAATCCTTCCAACAAGATATATGTATTTCTCAATATCTATGATTGATTATGAAAATATTATATTCAATATGTGTGGTCCTTTAGTTCATTCACTTTATTTTATGTAGACGAAGGCCTCTATGACCATGTGATCATTCTATCTATGAATTTCACTCCTACACTCCCATATGTGATCGACTAGGGATGAATATTTTTTCTATGAGGGATGTATTTATTGGAGTATCCTTCCTGATTATACGCCACTTTATGTGGCCCATATGAGGTAGATTTGGGGTAGATTCATAGAGTGATTTGGTGTCATGTGCTTTATTAGATCTTACGATAGTTCATCCAAGGGGTGTCATATGATTTTCAATGACCAAAATATTTCCCATCGTCATGATTTTTATTGGAATTTGGCCATCAATGGGTTATTTTTTAACAATGGGAACATTTCATGAATATTTTATAAGGTGATTCCATCATGAATAAGTGTCTACATGGGATCTAGATGACCATGGAAAGGATTTCACATCATTGAAAAGGACTCATCTGGGGTCTTTTGTAAGTTAGTGTTAGTTTGTTTGGGTATTCTATGAGATCATGATGACATGTCATAGTGTCACCATGAGATCAACAATGATCACCTAGAGTGAAGAACCCCATTTTCATTAAGATAAATATATCTATGTTTTATAGGAAGCTTCCTTCTTTTTCATTTTTTTCTTTCCTTCTTTATTTTTCAATGGTAGGAGATTACAAATGATTGGGTGAGTGTTGTCAAGGAAAATCACCCCTTTCTCAATGATGTGTCACATAATCAATAATATGTCTTTTAATGATGAATGTGAATTTCCATGGAAAACCATTTTATATATATATATATTTTAAGGGGTACTAAATAATCGAATGGGCATGTCTAAACATCCTTTTCATGATGCAGGTGGAAGTCTAGGGGGTTTTTGTGTAGAAAGGTGGACATGTTGCTAATGGATTCACTATGTTTTGAAGACCACATCAGAAAATCATATAAATTTAAATTTTATCATGTGCTTCACGTATTTATTATATTTTTATCAATTATTTTACAAGGATTATGGATGGGTTTTAGGTATATTCTAGTTTACAAGTCACGTGATCAAAATATATTTCCTAGAAGCCTTTGATTGATCATTATCTATTTACTAGGAAACCTTCGCAAGAACAATGATTTTTGATAAAGGGACTCAACAAGGTATTTATAAAATCATGAACTATTCATGACCTATTGGCATGACCTTCCAACAGTCGTGTGATAGGGTGTCTATTTAGGCCCTACCTGATTCACATGTTGTTGGAAACCTTCACATAAATTGTTTTGTCGATAAAATAATACCCATGATTTTCCCATTTCTTCCATTTTAAATTTTTAAATGCTAATTTGGTGGGTTTCCACTATTATAAAGGTCCCTCTATTTTCATATTGATTTCCTAATAATTAGTTATCATTTATCCTCTATCATTAAAGTATATACCCTAGTGTTTACTATGCCAAAATTTAGTAATGGATCATCTCGGTATACTTTTTATTCAAAAACATTCCATATGTAATACCTTATAAATTCTATTTCTTATTGATGGGGTATGATATCAAATACCCCCCTTCATACACTTATTATTTACATGTTTTGAGGTAGTCCTTTTATTATCATTAATCCCTCCCATTATTCATAATGTACTCCTGTTGTGCTATAAACAATATCCCGTAATTTTTCCTTTTGAAGCTTCTTTCAACCACATTTATTTTATTATCACTACTAAAAACAAAATTTTCTTGTTGGATTATGTTCTTACATATCCATAATACTGTCCGATTTTTTACATCCATTGACCATAGACCTATTTATCTTTCATTAAATTTTTTTGAACCATTAAGTTATTACGTTATGCTCCTAAAAATTCACTACGATATTCTATGTCAAACATTTGTAAAGAGTATAAATGTACCACTTTTCACTCAAGGGTAATCACCTTGTGGTACCTATATATAATTGATTGGGGAATTCCATTAATATTACCCAAAATCATTAATCATGGGATTAAATATTATGAATTATGGCCTTATGTTTTATGATATATATGGAACACTTATTCATGTACATGATATGAATGAGATGGGTGCACCCAAAATTATATAGTTATCTAATGTATTGGGTAATTATTTAGTCTTATTAGAATCACAAAACTGATAAGGGAGTAAAAAAATTCCATCAATATACTTTTCTATATTTTTATGATTTGTTTGTTGTTAGCCATTAACTTTGTTTATGTGTCATGTTTAAAGTCATTTAAACATTTCAAGTGTTTACATTAGGTTTCTAGGTTAGGCCATGCCTTATTGTTGATGTTTATTATTCTCATTCATTTTATGTCCTGGTGAAATTTAAATTGTCTAATTTATAATGCCTTTTTCAATTTTTCATTTCATGTTCAATAACAAGGACTTATTTCTCACCACATTATTATAGGTTTCCTCACATTATCCCTTGCAGATTTAGAAGATCAATTATTTCTAAGATCATATTAATGATGTTTTCAAGAAATTTGTTGGTTCGATTGTTCAATATGTTATGATAAGTACCTAATTACCAATGAAACTAGACTTCATGATATTACTGGTGGTATTATATGTAATCATGTGTAATAAATCATTTATTAATTTGTAATAAATACATGGATTATTAGAAAATGAATCATGAGGGTTTGGAATTTAAAGGGAACTATCAGCCACTATCTCTGCGTTTGTTAATAGAGATTCATGGAATAATCATGAATTTATCATTAGAGATGAAATAAATGTTGGTTGGTGAGAGTGTTAATGAGTTATGTTATAATTATATAAGGATTCCAATTTTTCTTTTTTTGTGTGTTTAGATGGGATATGACAGATGACACATCTTTGAAGAGGGGTGTGGAGGTTTCTTAGGGACTCTTAAGATGAACATGACTATAATGAATTTTTGGTATATTTGGATTATGAACATTGTATTTTTATGATGGGTCTTGTGTTAGTGTGATTCAGGTTTTTTAATTAGGTTTCATGGGAGGATGTAGTCACTAGATATACTATATACTATGTTGTAAAATGAGAGTGAACCTAGGATAGTTTTATCGATGGATTTTTCTTACAAGAGTATAGTTATTGGTGACCAGACTTTTGGGGAACATGTCAGTGAGGGAGAGATGTTGTGTGTGGATGATGCATTGTTCCAGTTGGTTTTCAAATTTATGAATGTTTGTATGTGTTTTTGTTTGATGTGGTTAGTGTTATAGAGAAACCTGAGTGAGAAAACAATGGAAATGTTGTGGTGATTTTAGTTTGGGGTCACTCACATGTTGAGTTCATTAGTGTGATCAGTGAGACAAGTATGTTCATTGTTTCCAAATTCCTTGGTAAATAATTCGAGATGCCCCTTAACTATGAAATGTGACATAGGTTACATATTAACATTGTACAATATGAAAGGCCCAAGCTAGTTCCTTGTAAAGAGTTTGTTGGGATGAGAGAATGTGGCTCATGAATTAGGACACACATGTAGGATGTGACCTATCTAGGGTAACTTCTTTTGGTGAGGTATAGGGGATATAATATTATGGGATCACACCTATAAATGATTGCAAAATGTGACCCTAATATTATTAGTTTTCATTGGTTACCAAGAATTTCATTCTACAGAAATCATGAATGTTTTGCAGTTAGTGCTTAGATTTTTTATCAATTATGAGAAGGATGGAAATGTAAATTTGACATGTATGGTATCAGGTAGAACATGTGTCATGGAAAATTTTATATTTTCTAGTAGTAAATGAAAACTATAATAATATATTATGAGGGATTGTATCATTCATGTGTAAATCAAATTCAGTTGAAAAGGGTCATTGTTGTGGTGAGACGTGGTGTAGATGGTCATGGCGGCCTCATATTTTTATTGATTTAGAAAACCAGTGTAAGTATTTTTCCTTATTAAATACAATATTTGGAGTTTGGGTGCGGTATTTGTTGATATTGGGTTATTCGAATCGATCATGATGCTGTTTTGGAATGATTTGTTTTTGTTTATTATTATAATATCATTGGATCTCATGATATAGTAAAATGATGTATTTTGTTTGTAAAAAATAGGTCAATTATATTTGATTAGTTTTAGGTGGACAATAGCTTGGGTTCTTGGATGGTGTGGAGATCCCATGTAATGTAGGGAATAGACATCAAGTGAGGTGTTAGGTATTTTTTGGGGAGACTGAGTGGTTTCATAGAAATCTTGTCAAGGAGAGAGAATAGATGATGTTGGTGAAACTAGATGAGGTGATTATCAATCCGCATCATCATCACTACTTGGGGTGATGTTGATGATGTTTATGGATTGAACTGAGCATTTTGGAAAGGGTATGATGTACAAAGTCCTGGTGTTTGATGTTTCTCTATGAATCCATGTTTGTTATTCAGATGTAGATCCATGAGCGTTATCAATAAACTAACAACCATAGTAGGTTGAGACATGATTTATGAGATTTACCACAACATCTCAAGGATGAAAATAATTATAGAATAGAGTTTGTAATGACATGAATTGTTATGGGTTGTCAAATTCTTAAAGGAATTTGAATTTTTGAGATACTTGTCATGTTATTTTTAGATAGAGAATTTTGAATAATATTCTAAGAGATTTTCCATCTTTATGGGATGTTATTAGATTGAGTTTAAGGTGTTTATTTTCCTCAAGTATTAGAGGATCTTTGAAAGGGTTCAGTTATGTGATAGAGCCATATCAAATGTAGAACCACTAAGACATCATTTTTTTTCTTGTATTAGTAGGTGATACGACAAATATCCACCAGAAAAATGGTGGAATCTAGGATCCCACATATTAGTAAGGTGAATTTTGTTATTTGTTAGGGGATTATATTAGGATCCCTTGAGGTTTCTTCATATCTAGTAAGAACAATAGAAGGGTGAGATCCCATTTTTCTCAATGTTTCCCTTCCCATGGGTCTCTATATATCTAGTTGATTCATTAGAGTATTGTATCTATAATTCTAGGTATTTTTTTCTTATTATGTTCCCTTTATATATCCTATCTATTATTAATGGATTTTTTTCGATTGGCTAGGTATTTGGAAGAATGATTTCACCAGAGCATGGATAAATCATTACCCTTGATAGATATATTATGTGCTTCATGTATAGGACATACTTAGAGCTTTAAATCAATATATTATTTACCATTTTTTACCAATGTATTTCTATAGTGATATTTCAAATGGTTTATGATGATATTTCTTTCAATTAGACCTTGATTTAGAGTTAGGTTTTAGGGAAATTTACATGTAATTTTCCTGGGTGTGAATTGGGAGTAGAACAAACATTTTTTTTCTCATGATTCTAACATATTTTAACCATTTTATGTGTTTTGGATACCTTTAAACCAATTGATTTATAAGGCATAAATTTAGATAAAATATTATTTTTATAATTTTTGTTGGTGAGGTTGGTCCATGTTATCTTTTTTGAGGTTGACACAGACATTATATATGATTAATGTACTGATGTGTTAGACTCTACTAATTATACATGCTTTTAATGTTTTTTACAATGATTATAAATTAGAAAAAAATATTTTATTAGATTTTTGATGTGATATAGTGCCTTGGAAGTGGTGGTGGTTCTTGGAACGACAAAGATAGTAATGGTTATACTGCTAAATAAAAGTGAACGACTTCAGTTCGAGGTTGGGGTCTTGGAATTGTTAAATTAATTAATTAATTATTTATTTTATTATCTTTTTAGTTATTAGGGAATCCTCTTAATTTTGTTGTGTTCTATAGCCTAAATTATTTTCTGATAGTATGAATGTGGGGTGGGAGGGTGTTTATCTTGATTGAAGTGATAAACCCTTATATTAGTGGGATGATTCCAAGGGACACATGTATATTATTTTTTTATGGGGCTAGGTCCTATAGTCTAGTAATATGATGGTGAAATGGTGAAATGTGAGATTTGTTTTTCACTCTATTTTCATTTTTTGTTTGTTCTACCCAGAAATTGATGTGATCTTCTAGAATGTGTAGTGATAGGTTGGGTTACAATACATGTTAGCCTTCCCTGAACCTATGTGATGGTATGTACAAGTCATTTTTTCCTCCAAAAAACATTTGGTAATGTCTCGTGGGACTATTTGGGCCTCCCTATAACTTGTACGAAGGTTAGGTTCGATAATTTTGGCCTCCCATGAACTTATGCGATAGGTAAGTGTGATTAATTTTCCTCCCAATGTCTACTACGATTTGTTGGGGTTACATGATGAGCCTCCATAAAACCATTGGGTAAGAGCTTGTGTGACTGATTGAACACTCTATATTCGATTGGGATGGTTCAATGTGACATGATGGACATCCATTAGTGCTCATATATTAGTTAGGGTACTTGATATATCCATTTATGGATTGATGATCATTAGGATGATCTTTTTTCTCATTTTATTTTAATTGATATCAATCATATACAATTAATCAATCATATTACTTCAAGAAAAAACTATGTTCCTAAAATAAATAATTACTCTGAATAAATAATTCACCTTATAATATTGAAATGGAAAAAGCTGGAGAATTCAAAAACCTTTATTTCATTTCTAGTAAACACTCATCATAATCCTTTTTCGACATGGTTTAGACTCTACTTCAAGTCAATTTATTTGGTGGGAGACATTACAGAGAATATATTTCAATAATACATTAGTATTAACCCTCTAATAAATGAAAACATCAAATCTTAGTTTCATTGGTAGGTCTTGGACACTCTTCTCCCACTTTAGTTTTAGTAAGATCCAAATTTATGCCATATTTGGAAAAAAATTTCCCTATGAATAAAAATTTGTTTTATCCAAATTTATGATTCACTAAACATTCCATATAATTAAATTTTATTTAATGTATTCAGCACTTACATTAATTTCTTTTTATTTTCCACATGAATGATTTAATAAACTATAATTTCATCAAAGAAAACGACCACAAATTCTTCCAAATACACATAGAAAATAATTTTCCTAAGATCCATCAATATAGCATGTACATTTGTCCACCCAAAATACATAAACAAAATATTATATATACCTTAACTAGAAAATTAATTAATCCATATAATTCCTTCATTCTTTAACTTCATTTGGTGATACCCAAACTTGAGTTCAATATTTTTAAAAAATATAACAATTTTGGATATGATTTGGAAACTCATTAATATGAGGAAAAACAACATGTTGTTAGCAATGATTTTATTTATTAATATATAAAAAATAGTCTCATAAAAGAATTATTATTTTTTACAAACAAAATAGGGTAACACCATTGTAAAGAGATTTATTAGATGAAATTTTTAACAATATTCTATTTTAAATAAATTTCATACTCAAAATATTCTTTAAGATACACTAAAAAGGGTATTTTGAAATAGAATTAGCATATATAAGTATTTCAGTAACAAATTCATCACCATTTATCAAGAATAAAACAATTATAATCGTTTTAAAATACATATTGATATTTATTTACCACTATCACATCAAATATATGATACGTTCTTTTCATTTCAATAATGTGTACAAAATAATATTCACATCTGTCTTTTATAAAAGTCCATGATTATTGATCTGTTACCAAATTTCTAAATTCATTCTTATATAGGAACAAATAAAAATTCTAAAAAAAATTTCTTTTGATATGAAATTTCTCCTAAAATGATAAACAGAAAGACAATCCATACATTGAATAACATTAATATCTGCAATGCACAAGATAATAAGGTATTTTGAAAAAACCATGCAATAAAAGGTGTCATGAAGATTTCAATAAATTCATGGTATCATTACACTACCCCCATAATATTTTTACTGAAATTTCTAACCTCATTTATTGAGATGGTATTTTTATTTTAGTTGTTGGTTTACTATTGATAAATTAATATATTCCACATGATTCAAAAAACACATTGGCATAATATGAATAAAAATTTAATGTATCTATAACCAATTGATTTTAGTATCGTGGATATACTTTAGTAGTATTAGAATAATTTTCATCACCCTAATATTTTTTAAATTTATGATTCACCCATTGATTCAATAAATTTTGGCATGCATTAGAATAAAATAGTAACTGATTAAAGTTAAAAAATATTTCTACTGACTAACTATTTCTATTCCCATAAATTTTTGGAATAAAAATATATTAAATATAGTAATAATAAAAATGACCTATCATTCAAAATGAGTTACAATTCCTAGAACCTATCAATGAATCATTAAAATTAATTTTAACATAGTTTAAGCAATTTGTTGGATTACATCTTGATATAATGGTTTATTTCTTATCCATTTATTTCCACTAATATTTATTATTACACTCTATTTCATGATGTAAATGTGTGTTAGTTTAATCCAACTCAAATATATCTGAAAAAAGGGTAATTCCTAAAAAAAATTAATTTCATTAGAGTTTGACACTAATCGTAAACATTCTTTTAGACCAATGTAAAATAAATAATTTTTATAATCAATTCAACGACGAAATATCAATGCATAACAATCAGGTTATGTAAAATTTTAATTGTACAAAGAAACTATGTATTCATCCATCAACATTAATTATAGAAATTTACTTTCTATAAAATTGTATATAACTATGGAAAAATACTTCTCCAAAAAATTACATTTATTACTAAAAATTACATGGAACAAATCTCATCATTTTACATAGTATTATTAATCAAAGAACACCATCGGTCAAATTCAATGTCAAAATCATAAATAAAAAGGATATACATTATTATTTTCCATACATCCCAAAACATAAAATTTCTTCTTCAAAGAATTTATGCATCCTTTATCTTTCAGGAAGTCTGAAGAACAAAAGAATGTCAATGAGTGATATTTAATAATACAATGCACAATTTAAATGATCCTCTATGGATAATTATATTTATTTCATTCATGAATTACACTATTAATATATTTTATACATTTAGAATAAAATTACAAAATCCTCATGATTTTAATCATTCTAGCTAATAGAATTTTAGAATTATTACCCTCTTTATGCATTCCTACATTAGTTTCCATATTTCATTTATGGAAAATAATTTCGAATATACATTGGATAGATAAAGAGACATGGTAATAATTAAAATATAAAAAATTATAATTTAACCATAAATTATAGAATCATTAATGTTTATTTATTATAATATATAAACTTATAAATATATATAAACATTTTATATAATAAAATGTATAAAAACCATTGAAATAATCAACCAATAATTACTTTATTTACAAAAATGATTTCAATTTATCATATTTAGATTATATTATAGGTTTACAGTTTAATAAAATAATGAAATACATTACATAATAATGTGTTTAATTCCACATAGTGTATATTCGGTCCATATAATCATGGCCTTAACCATACACCTCTATTTCATTCAAGGAAATTTAGAATCAGGTAACACATGTTCCTATTGCATAAAACGTGACCATGAAAAAAGTCCAAGACTTCATTATATCATGTAAAAAACATGAATGTTTTTGATAAAAATAGATCTCATTAAGGGTCATAAAAATTAATAATATTATTAGTCGAGTGAAATATACAAGAACCCATGTATACATTTACATTTTTTATCAAACAATCATTGATCACATAAAAAATAATTTTTCATAAGTAAAAAATATATATTTTAAAAATGAAATCATAATAAGAACATTACTAAGTATAGGTTAACAACAATTTATTAGTGATGTGTGTGGGAAATCATAAAAATATTTATTTTAAAAAGGAAGCTTTCACTTATAACAGTTTATAAATATTTTGTACCTCATGAAATAAAAATATTTCCATTGAAACGATTTTATCAAGAATATTATAGGTACATTGGAGTATTAAATTTCATCTTGGGTTCACTTATATTTATTAAATTTACAAATTATTGAGTTTTGGTTAATTATATAGGTTTAATTATCCTGATAATATACCTCATTTTAAAATTTGAAGACAACATGATTACCCACTAAATTGGAGAGCTATATCATGCTCAACCATCATCATGATTAATACCAATCCCACCCAACATCATCTATATTAGTAAATTTATAAAAATTGACCAACATGCATTTAATATTTCACGTATTCATTAAAAAACACTTGAAGAAACCATTTGAAAAATTATTAAAATAATTCTGTTTTCACATAATCATAGAAAGAAGTATCAATTTCCTCTAAAAATTATTAAAAAAATATCCAGAATATATGGAATAAGATATAATTTTAAATACCATGTTAATAAATATAGGAATATAGATATTTAGTAACATATATGTCAATGAAGAAAATTTTTCAATCTATAAATGTTAAAAAAATTCCTTTTCACTTTTCAAACATTTTAAATATTTGAAAATGTTTCATTCAGAAAATATTGACATGATCAATTCTTTAAAAATTAATATATAATCTATAATATAGTAAAAAAAATTTAAATCCTTTAAATAATACACTATAATATTCTAAAATCTTTTAAAATAACATTTGTATGGATGAGGAATTGATTAATAATTTTAAATTGGTGTTTTAATGGAAGATACCTTATCATATGTCTCATATAGCCTCACGTGATCTCTAAATCTTAAATAATAAAATTTCAATAGTTTTATTCAATAATAATAACCTTATTTATGATCATTAAATTGTAATTATTCAATATTATTTCATTTTATACTATGTTTTATTTAGTTACTAAAATATTTAAGCTCACATTGGACATTCGGTTGATTTTTGGTTTATAACATCAAAATAAAAATGGTGCATCAACCACTGTCAAAGGTGTTATGATTCCATTACCTCATAAATTCAAAAAATATTAATACATTAAATAAACATTAAAAACAAAACATGTTTGTTTGTCTGGAAAAACTAATCTCATCAATTCAAGGAAACAGTATTTCATAAATATGCATTAACTGATTTTAATTTTCCGAGGAGTTGAATAGAAATAAAGTACACAATAAAATAATATTATTAGATCCTTAATATATTATAAATTTGATAATTACTCATTTGTTACATCTATAATACCATATTTTTCTTGTCGGAATGAAAACTAATTCACACTGCTTCATGGAGGTGGTAGTCCACACATATGTATAATCACCAGTATCATTTTTGAATGGATAATAAGGTCTAATGTTATGTATAATATTATTATTAATGAATTGTAAAATGATTTAATTATCAATTTTATTTTATTAATCCATAATTATAACCTTATATATGTTTCAATAAAGAATAATGCAACACATCAATTCATGGAGGTGGTTTCTTTAACTTAATAAAGAGTGATATTTTCATTTCTTCGAGGATAAAAAGTTTGTGAAAATGGGTTTTACCATAATAGTAAAAACATTTATGTATATTAATGATACATATGATATTATTTTATCATTGTAAACAATATTTTAAGGATTTACAAGTAGAAATAAAAATTAAACAATCAATTAAGTTTAATAACACTTCATTAAAAAGTCATTCATAATAGGCACCTTAATCTTTTCTATGTGGGTATTTTGTTTAGAAAATGTCCAATAAAAATTAGGAATAGATTTTGTGTAACATCCCAAGTAAATAAAGAATAATACATATTTCATATTTATTAATATTTTTGAATTAAATATTAATTTTACTTTAAAGGGATTGCTATGTTCAACAGCGTACCCGATACGCAACAACGTGTTTCTTTGGAATCTTACGTTGCACACTAATAACATAATATTACTATTTTAAATGGCAGTTAACTTCTAGCCATTTTATTCTCAGGAATGAACAAAACTAACTACAATATGATTATACCTGTATTTACATTTATCCAATAAAATTTATAGGCTTGAAATGTGAATGAATCTAATTTCAGGCATAATTTACATTAAAAGGTCAAATTACCACCTTTTAATGGAAAACCCACTTTAAATATAGTTTTGGTTATTTTAATACATTCTATATGACCAAATAAAATCTTTCTTTATAATGGGGACATTAATATTTACTTTGTGTAAATTTTTGGAATATTTCTGATAAAGTTCATTTTTAATGAACAGTGAAAATATTGTATTTTAATTCAAAACTATGTTTTAATATAATTTATTTAAATGGTTAGATTAAATTTTTAATTGGTTTTAAAGTTTAATTAGAATATATTTTTATTATTTAATCTAATTTTGGTCATTGGAATTAATTTCACTTTGAAATTGGACATAAACAAGAATCAATCTTTTGATAATTATTGTTTCTTAAAACACGCAATTTGTTTTAACAACGAGAATTAATTTTAAAATTAATTAACACCAATTATATGTTTTTAATTTGGAAAAATAGATATAATTTTTGAATTTGGAATATCAAATATATCGTAGGCTGATTTTTTGGTATTTTTCTGAAAAAACATCATTTTTTGATGAATAGTGAAACCACTTAGTGGTAATTAAAAAACTGAATTTTTCATTTAACTGAAATTTTAACACTTATTTGAATTGAAATTCGAAAATCCGACATACATGGTTGTTATAAAGAAGTAAAATTTGGTTCAATAAGATGAAAATAATTTTTGGTGAATAGCAACTTTTTACTTTTATTTACCACGGTTAAAGGTAAATAAGGTAATTCAAGGTTAAAAGAATATTATAGTAATTTAAAATTACCATAAAAGTTGTCATAACCTTATTGGATGAGTATTTTACAACCATTTAAATCCTTGGGTCGAATTTGGGACCCCATGGAGCCACTTATGAAAGATAATGACACTTTAGATTAATTAATTTAATGTGAAGACAAAATTTCCATTAACAAACATATTTTATTAATTAATTCTTATATGGAGATATATAAGTTCTATTTTATACTATAAATATTAATTGGACAAATAAAAATATTTCATACATCATGGTATTTTTTTATAATTTTTAGACTTCAAATAATGAAAATTATATATGACATAATAATGATACAGTATTTACCTCATTAATAAATCATTTAAATAAATAAGATTATAATGATTACAATATTATCCAAAACATGTCCCATTCTTATTGGATAATTTTATTTCGAATATTAGTCATCTTATATTCGACTAAAACGATTTTCGTACATTTTGAAACCGAAGAAATATTTATAATAAAATAATTTTTTCACACTTTCCTAAAGAGCCCCTCCTCTCCCTTATAAAAAGAGACCAATTCTAACTGATTCCTCACACCTCTAAATCCATTTTTCTCATCCAAACTCTGCCCAATTAAGCTCCCTACATCCCTATCCTCCTCCTAGAAGCCTTACCTTAGGAATAAGTCACTTCAAGAAGTCCATTGGTTCAAACCAATGGGAGTTACCCAAATTAAAGGTAACAATTTCTCTTAAATTGTTTTCTTTTATTTTACTTCTCCAACCCCTAAACTCTTTTTCTTACTTTATTTTGTAGAGAAACCAGTATCCTCAATATACTAGGATGTTTTTATGAGAATTATTAGAACTAAACTTACACACACCTCCATCTAATGGACAAAGAACATAATGTTTTTGTGGATGGAAAACTAAGGCCTCACGAAACGATGATTGTTAAATTACATCTTACCGCATATCATGGTGGCCATTATGATGGAAATGTATTTATATATGATATATATTATGTTTATTATTTATTTATTCTTTTTTAATTCCCATGTATAGCACTCTTTTATGGATTCCATAGTGGGTAAATACGATAATCTCATTTGAGGAAGCGCGGACTACCGTCCCCTCAAAATGATTTGATTCATTAATGACTTATGTGGGATGTATAAAGGATGGATTTAATGATATTATATATTATATTATACTATAATTATAACATAACTATGTATAATTATGTTTTAATTCCATTAAAATAAGAAATACAAATGAAATTAGCATTCATGTGTACGTAAGGCTTATCGTCTCCATGAACGGTGCATTTCATTTCTTACCTCTAAATGTTATGTACAATTATAAATACATGTATATAATGGATATATATGATATATATGATATATAAAACATTAATACCATTCTGGATATAATGTAATATTTACCACATGGACAACATGTAAATATAAGGTGTTCATTTTTGACTCAAGTACCAAATATCGACAAAATGAACGTTATTAACATAAATAATGGCATAATTTTAATAAAATGGTAATAAGTGATATAAAAGGAATAATAAACTTGAAAACAAGTTCTTATGAAATTAGAAATTAACATTATTTTATTATTCAGGGGATTAACGAACGATCAAGTCAAGTTGGACACGAGGTAAGGGACTTCGTCTCAATCTACTTTCATTGAGGAATTTTTAGTTTTATACACGAATTAATTTATATGATGTAAAAACCCCTTTAACATTTAATTTTATTCAAAGGGATTCTTTTTATATGAATCATTTTACTAAATGACAAAAAGGAATGTTTTTTTAACGTAAGCGGTGATAATGACCTTTCTGCTACCAAGAGTATTATTTGATATTTGTCTTCCTTAACAAGCCATAATGTTTTTTAAATGGAAAAAATAAATACCATATACTCTTTTTACATATTTTGGTTTCGAAAATGATTTTGAGAATGGAATTATTATTTCAATATCTTGAAATGATATTTTGTTATTGCAACATGGAAATGTTATATTTCCTTTATTCTTATGTAATGTTTTATGATCTTGTTATGGATCTTGTGAATTATTTATGTACATGGGTGGTTTTGTGATAAACCTAGGGCGGGTGAGCCCAAAATAGCTCTCCAATGCATTGGGTAATGTGACAGAGGTAAACGTGAATGTTTCTCCTAAGATATTTAGGGAATATACTGTGATGGGTATTCCGAAGTAACTCCCTATGTAGTTATGACTGCTACAATGTAAGTATGATATGGATGCCACAAGTTACCTTTATGATTAATGATTTCTATGTGTCTTTCATAAATCTTATGATTTCGTGAGGTAGGTAAATGATTTCATGTTTTGTATGAATTTATGAACGAATTTAATAATTCTTTGTTTTGTAACCCTTACTGAGCCTTTTATGATCATCCCACCTTTTGAATTGTTTTCACGGGACATATAGATGAATACAGTCAAGGATGGGATCAAGGAAAAGTCATGCTGTCTAAAACATGGAACTGGTAATGACTCTTTTTTTCAAGAGTTTTTATTTTATGAAAAAAATGGAAACTGTGTAGAAATTTATACCTTGTAATCTTTTGAGATATAATAGTTATGTACTAATTCTATGAAACTCTAAACCTGAAAAGATCCTCAATGTGAATTATTCATTTAATTCAATATTATGTAATGTTTAAGGTCGGGTCCTTATAGTTGGTATCAGAGGTCGGTTTAGATAACATTAGGATTTAGGGTATTGTTAAATTAATATTTGTATCATAATTTATGTTAATATTGATATCATATAGAATTTAAAAATTACCATGTTGCTTCAGCTAATATATTTCTTTGTTCATAATGGTTATCCACATAGGAAAAAGTGCAGCTATGTTGGGATGAAATCAAGAGGAAGACAACCTTCCAAATCAGCAACCTGAGATGGTCAGAATCGGAACTGGACAGTTTGTTGTAGTGATGACACAGTTGACTAAGGATATAAATGGCAGTGGTATCCATGTACGAGATCACCCTGATCAACCACAGAGGAACATGTCAGTAGTGGAGCATTTAATGAGGCAACATCCCCAATAATTCAGAGGGTCATCAGACCAAATGCTGTCTGATGGGTGGATTAAAGCACTAGAGAAGATTTCTGATGTCATGGGTTGTTCAAAACATCAAAAGGTTAGTCTTGTTATTTACCATTTTGAAGGTGAGGCTGATCAGTGGTGGTCAATGGTGAAAAATATCAGGGATAGTGAGAAGTTTGATGCTCTCGATTGGGATGAATTCAATGGTATGTTTTTGAGAAATATTTTCCTAACGTGGTTCGTCTTAGGATGGAAAAACAATTCCTGGAATTGAGGTAGGAGGATGACTCAGTGTCTACTTATGAAGAAAAATTCACTTGACTAGCAGGGTATGCTCCAAATTTCATACGAGATCTTGATAGTAAAATCAACTATTTTTACTCAGGATTAAATACAATGTATCGAAGGGATTTAGCTTCTCGTGAGTTCAAAAGTTATGAAAAACTTGTTCGTTGTGCGAAAAATGTGGAAATGAAGTTTGCTAATGATCAGGTATTCTTGGACAAACAACAGAATAAGAGATCGAGGTGGTAGGTGAAAGGGAGGAATTCTTGAAAAAAGTATGATGGTAAGAAACTTAAGTTTATAGTTTGTGAAAATTTTGGTAAAAAGCATGCTGGGGAATGAATTTTGAATTCTGTTAAGTGCTACCAATGTGGTAAAATGCAGCGTAAGGATCGTAATTGCATTGAAAAGGATCAGGGTAATGGTAGGAAAAAATTTGATCTACATTCAGTAAAATGTTTTAAGTGCAATGAAATGGGTCATTCTGCAAATGAGTGTCCAACAAAGAACTCAACCGAATGAAAGTAGCTAGACTACAAGAAGAAAGGGGTGGAGAAATCCTTTGCAACTACTTCAGAAGATGTTGGTCCATCAAATGAAGTAGTATTAGGTACAATGTTTTTTTGTTCAGATTATTCCAATGTGTTGTTTGATTCAGGGTCCACACGTTATTTCATTTTTGAGAAGTTCTCTAGAAAATCGGGAATTCCATATCATGATATGAATACTGAACGTATGGTAAAAACACCTTGAGGAAATGTTGAGACGAAAAGAAAACATAATAACATTCATGTCCTTATGTGCGGAAAGATTCTACCTGCAAACCATATTGTTTTTCCTCTAGTAGGGTTTGATGTTATATTGGGCATGGATTGGATTTCTTTTTATCATGCTAATATTGATTGTAAAGATAAAGAGGTTTATTTTCAGAATTATTTTCATTTTGTTTACAAGGATATACCCTTGGTTTTGACAATATATCAGAAAGTCAAAAAAATTGGTTAAAGATGGAAATGAATGTTACCTTGCACACATTGTTGAAAATAAAGGAACTATTCAGATTAATGATGTGACAATGGTAAATAAGTACCTTGATGTTTTTCCTGATGATTTTCCATGTATTATACCTGATTGGGAAGTTGAATTTACTGTTTACTTAGTTCTTGATGCTAATCCAATTTCAAAACCCCCTTATCAAATGGCTCAAATTGAACTTTTAGAGTTAAAGAAGCAATTGCAGGAGTTATTAGATAAAGGTTTCATTCGACCTATCACATCACTATGGGGTGCTCTTGTCTTGTTTGTTAAAAAGAAATATGCTTCAATGAGACTTTGCATTGATTATAGAGCATTGAATAACATCACTGTTAAGAATAAGTATCCTTTTCCTCGTATCAATGATTTGTTTGATCAGCTTCAGGGTGCTCATTATTTTTCGAATATTGACTTGAGATCGGGGTACCGTCAGTTGAAAGTAAAGGAAAAAGACATTCCAATGACCGTGTTTCATACTATATTTGGCCATTATGGATTTTTATTTATGCCTTTTGGGTTAACCAATGCACCTACTGTATTCATGGATCTTATGAATAGAATTTTCCGTGAGTTCTTGGATAAGTTTGTGGTTGTGTTTCATTGATGATATTTTGGTTTATTACAAAAGTATGGAGGAACATGAAAGTAATTTAAAGTTTGTCTTGCAAACCTTAAATGAAAATATTCTATTTGGGAAATTCAGCATGTGTGATTTTTGGTTACAACAAATTTCTTTCCTTCTTCACATTGTTTTAAAAAATGGAATAACTGTTGATACAACTAAAAAAAAGTTGTTGTAGAATGGCCAAGACCCAAAAATATAACCGAGATTCATAGTTTTCATGGTTTGGAAGGTTATTACCAGAGGTTTGATGAAAATTTTTCACAATTATCTAGTCCAATGAGTATGTTAACTCGAAAAAATGTTAAGTTCATCTGGACAAAAGAATGTGATGATTGTTTTCAGGAATTGAAAAGAAGATTGGTGAATGCTCCGGTTTTGGAACTACCTTCTAGAAATGGTGAGTTTGTTATCTACTGTGATGCTTCGTTGAAAGGAGTGGGTTGTGTCCAAATGCAAAATGATTAGGTAATTGCTTATGCTTCATGTCAATTGAAACCACTTGAATTAAATTACCATACACATGATTTGGAATTAGCTGCTGTTGTTTTGGCTTTAAAAATTTGGAGGCATCATTTTTATAGAGAGTAGTGTGAAATATATACTGATCAAAAATGTTTGAAGTATATATTCAATTAGAAATAATTGAACATGAGACATAGGATATGGTTGGAATTAATCAAGGATTATGATTGCACGATCCTTTATCATCCGGGGAAATCAAATAAAGTGGATGATGCTTTGAGTCGAAAAATTAATACTTCATTAACCATGTTACATTTGGAATGAGATCCTTTGGTTTTTTATTTGATGAAATTTGGCATAGAAGCTGTTAAATTCTTCTATTTTGTTTCATGTGTCAGTGAAATAATCTCTATCACACAGAATTAAGCAAGTGCAGAAGGAAGACAGTGAGTGGCAGAAAAAGGTTTTGTTGGTTCAGAAGGGAAAGTTGACTAATTTTAACGTTGATAATGATTGTGTTTTGAGATTTTGAAATAGATTATGTGTGCCTTTTGATTCACAATTGAAGAATGAGTAGTTATGTGAAGCTCATAGTTCTCCGTTTTCTGTTCATCCTGTCAGTACTAAGATGTCCAGAGATCTTCGAGAGCATTACTGGTGGGATGGAATGAAAAGAGATATTGATGATTTTACTGTGATGTGTTCGGCTTATCAATAGGTTAATGTAGAGCAGTAATTACCAAAAGGGATGATTCAGCCTTTACCCGTGCCAGAGTTGAAATGGGAAAACATATCCATGGACTTTGTTGTGGGATCACCAAAGACATCTCGATGTAATAATGCAATCTGGGTTATAGTTGACCGATTGACTAAATCTACTAATTTACTTCCTATTAAAGATACTTTGTCTCTAGATCAACTTGATAGATTGTATGTTAAAGAGATAGTAAGGTTGCATGGAGTTACCCTCTCAATTTTATCTGATCGTGATCCAGGGTTTACTTTTAACTCTTGGAATGGTCTTCAGAAGTCATTGGGTACTGAATTAAACTTTCGTACAGCTTTTCATCCTCAATAAGATGGACATTCAGAATAAAAAATTCATACCATGGAGGATATGTTACGTGCTTGGTCGATGGATTACCAGGGAATTTGGGACCAACATCTTTATTTGGTTGAATTTTCTTATAATAATAGTTTTCATTCTAGTATAAAGATGGATCCATTTGAATCATTATATGGAAAGCATTGTCAAACTCTAGATTTTTGGGATGAAGTAGGTGAAAGGAAGCTGATGGGACCAGAATTGGTTGAAGAGATGGTAGAGAAAGTTCAGTTGATTCAGAAGCACAAGAGAATAGCTCAGAGAATACAGAAAAGTTATGCAGATAACCGGAGGAAGGATCTTTCTTTTGAGGTAGGTGATCATGTCTTTCTCAATGTTTCGCCATGGAAAAGTGTGATGCGTTTTGGTAAGAGGAAAAGTTGAGTCCTAAGATCATTGGACCTTATGAAATTATGGAAAAAGTTAGATCAGTTGCGTATAGAGTGGCTTTTACTCCATGTTTATCCCAGGTACAAGATGTTTTTCATGTTTTGATGTTGAGAAATTATATGCCAAATCCATCTCATGTTTTGATCCCAGAGGTAGTTCAATTGGAAGAGAATATATCTTATGAAGAACAACTAGTCTAGATTCTTGATAGTAGAGAGAAAGTGTTGTGGAATAAGGTAATTCACCAGGTAAAGGTATTTTGGAAAAACCATATGGTTAAAAAGGAAACATGGAAATCTGAAAATGTTATGAGGGATAAATACCCCCACTTATTTTGATAAGTGAATAAAAATTGCGAGGACGCAATTACCAAAAGGGTGAAAGGATGTAACATCCCAAGTAAATGAAGAATAAGACATATTTCATATTTATTAATATTTTTGAATTAAATATAAATTTTACTTTAAAGGGATTTCTATGTTCGATAGCGTACCCGATACGCAACAACGAGTTTCTTTGGAATCATACATTGTACACTAATAATATAATATTATTATTTTTAAATGGTAGTTAACTCCTAGATGTTTTATTAGCCGGAATGAACAAAACTAACTAGAATATGATTATACATGTATTTACATTTATCCATAAAACATAGAGGCTTAAAATGTGAATAAATCTAATTTTAAGCATAATTTACATTAAAAGGTCAAATTACCGCCTTTTAATGATGAACCCTCTTTAAATCTAGTTTTGGTTACTTTAATACATTCTATATGACCAAATAAAATACTTATTCATAATGGGGACATCAATATTTAATTGGTGTAAATTTTTGGAATTTTTCCGATAATGTTCATTTTTTAATGAACAGGAAAATATTGTATTTTAATTCAAAACTATGTTTTAATCTAATTTATTTAAATTGATAGATTATCGTTTTAATTGGTTTTAATGTGTAATTAGAATATATTTTTACCATTTAATCTAATGTTTGTCATTGTAATTAATTTCACTTTAAAATTGGACATAAACAAGAATCAATCTTTTGATAGTTATTGTTTCGTAAAACACGCTATTTGTTTTAAAAAAGGGAATTATTTTTAAAATAAATTATTTCCACTTATATGTATTGAATTTTAATAAATAGACATCATTTTTTCATTTGTAATATCAAATATACCATAGGCAGATTTTTTGGTATTTTTCTGAAAGACTACATTTTTTGATGAATAGTGAATCAACTTAGTGGTAGTTAAAAAAACTGAATTTTTCATTTAAATGAAAATTTACTACTTCTGTGAATTTAATTTTGAAAATACAACATACATGGTTGTTATCAAGAAGTAAAATTTGGTTCAGTAAGATGAAAATAATTTTTGGTGAATAGTAACTTTTTCCTTTTATTTACCGCGGTTAAAGGTAAATAAGGTAATTCAAGGTTAAAAGAATATTATTATAATTCAAAATTCCCCTAACACTTGTCCTAACCTTATTGGATGATGAGTTACTGACCATGGTAATCCTTGGCTCAATTTTTGGACCCCATGGAGCCACTTATGAAAGATAATGACACTTTAGATTAATTAATTTAATTTGAAGACAAAATTGACATTAACAAACATCTTTTACTATTTCATTTTTATATTGTGTTATATATTTCGTATTTGAGACTATAAATATTCATTGTTAATATAAAACGATTTCCAACATAATGGTATTTTTATTATAAATTTTAGACATCAAATAATGTAAATTATATATGACACAATAATGAAAGAGTATTTACCTCATTAATAAATCATTTAAATAAATAAGATTATAATGATTGAGATATTATACAAAACAAGTCCAATTCTGATGGGATAATTTCATTTCCAATATTAGTCATCTTATATTAGACTATAATGATTTTTGGACTTTTTTAAATAGAATATTTATTTATAATAAAATAAAGTTTTCAAACTTTCTTAAAGAGCCCCTCCTCTCCCTTATAAAAGGAGACCATTTCTAACCAATTCTTCACACCTTCCAAGCCATTTGGCTCACCCAAAATCTTCCGAATTAATCTCCCTAAATCCCTATCCCCCTCTTAGAACCCTTACCTTAGGAAGAAGGAACTTAAACAAGTCCTTTGGTTCAAACCAAAGGTATTTACCCAAATTAAAGGTAACCGTTTCTCTTAAATTGTTTTCTTTTATTTTAATTCTCCAACCCATAAACTCCTTTTATTCCTTTCTTTTGTAACAAAACAAGTACCCTTAATATACTATGATGTTTTTATAAGAATTACTCTAACTACACTTACACACACCTCAATCTAATAGATTAATAACATAATGTTTTTTTGGATGGAAAACTAAGGCCTCACGAAACGATGAATGTTCAATTAAATCTTACCACCTCTCATGGTGGCCATTATGATGGAAATATATTTATATATGATATATATTATGTTTATGATTTCTTTATTCTTCTGTAATTCCTATTTATATCACTTTTTTATGGTTTCCATAGTGGGTAAATACGATAATCTCATTTGAGAAAGTGTGGACTACCACCCCTCAAAATGATTTGATTCGCTAATGCCTTATGTGGGATGTATAAAATGTGGAGTTAATGATATTATATATGATATCATACTGGAATTATAATATAAATATGTATCATTATTTTTTAATTCCATTAAAATATGAAATAGAAATGAATGTAGCGTTCATGCGTACGTACGGCTTACCGTCTCCATGAACAATACATTTCAATTCTTACCTCTAAATGTTATGTACTATTATAAATACATGTATATACTGGATATATATGATATATATTATATATAAATCATGAATACCATTATGGATATAATGGACTATTGACCACATGGACAACTTGTAAATATAAGGAGTTCAGTTTTGACTCAAGTACCAAGTATCGACAGAATGAACATTATTTACTTAAATGATTGCATAATGTTTATAACATGTATTAAGTGATATAAAAAGAATAATAAACTTGAAAAAGCTTCTTAATCAAGTCAAAATTAACTTTAGTTTATTATTTAGGAGATTAATGAATGATCAAGTCAAGTCAGACACGAGGTAAGGGACTTCGTCGCAATCTCTGTTCATTGAGGCATTTTTAGTTTTATACACGACTTTATTTTATAGGGTGTATAAAACCATTTTAATTTTAATTTTATTAAAAGGGATTATTTTCATATGAAGATTTTTACTAAACAAAAAAAAGGAATGTTTTTTTAACATAAGCGGTGACAACGACCTTTCCGCCACCGTGGGTATTATTTGATCTTTGTCTTCCTTAATAAGCTGTAATGTTTTTAAAAAGGAGAAAATAAATACCATATACTCTTTTTACGTATTTTGGTATTGAAAATGATTTTGAGAATGGATTTATTATTTCAATATATTGAAATGTTATTTTGTTATTGCAATGTGGAAATGTTATCTTTCTTTTATGCTTATGTTATGTGTTACGATCATGTTATGGATCTTGGGAATTATTTATGTATACAGGTGGTTCCATGACAAACCTAGGGTGGGTGAGCCCGAGATATCATTCCAATTCATTGGGTATGATGATGGAGGTAAACGTTAATGTTTCTCATAATATATTTAGGGAATATACTGTGATGGGTATTCCAAAGTAACTCTCTATATAGCTGTGATAGCTACAATGTAAGTATGATATGGATGCCACAAGTTACCTTTATGATTAATGATCTCTATTTGTCTTTAATAAATCTTTTGATTTCATGAGGTAAGTAAATGATTTCATGTTATGTATGAATTTATGAACAAATGATATCATTCATTCTTTTATAACCCTTACTGAGCCTTTTATGCTAATCCCAAGTTTTGAATTTTTTTCATAGGACTTAAAGATAAATTGGGTCAACGATGGGATCAAGGAAAAGTGTTGCTGTCTAAAACATTGAACTAGACATGACTTTTTTTTTCAAGATTTTTTATTTTTTGAAAAAAATGGAAACTGTTTAGAAATGTCTACCATGTAATATTTTGAGATGTAATAGTTATGTCCTTATTCTCTAAAAATTTAAACCTGAAAAGATCCTGAATGTGAATAATTCATTTAATTCAATATTATGTAATGTTTATGTCTGAGTCCTTATATTATGGGAAAATATGGTATTTTATGTTTTAAGAGGCTCAATGTTTGTGAATAATTGTATAGAGGAGGTACTATTTTACATGTGAGTGGAGTGTCACAATATTAACTCTTAATTTTTTTAAAAATATTATAAATTTTTAATAATATTAATGTGCTTCTAAAACTATAAATATTTTGATGACAATTTGATAAGTGTAAAAATAACATCATTTAATAAAAATTAAGATAGTGTTTTGTATCCTTATAAATTCGATTCTACCTTAATAAACATTTTTTACCCTTTATCATGGTAACTAATTTTTTCCGTGTATACTATTCATGGCGGGAAAATTAATTTTATTATAAATAAATAGACCATAATAAAGGATATTTTTAAAAAATTCTGTTTTAATTATAAAAAATATTTATTCAACAATTCATTTATATTTTCAAATAACATGGAAATATTTTTATTTCGTTTATTAGAAGTTATATTTTTTGACATTAAAATTTTTAAAATAAAATGGGATTTTTATTTTCCCTGTTTTCTATAAAAATGGGTTTTTGAAAATTTGAATTTCAATATTCACATGATATTCAATGTTTCAAAACAATCCCAGAAAATCATCCATAGATAAATTTGATAAAATGAATTAAAAAATAAAATCATTTTTATATAAATAAAATTTAAAAATAAATAAGTGCACATTTTCAATAAACCATTTAATTCAAAGGAAAAGGCTTTGTTAAATTATATTAATCATTTTTAAATATTTATTTATAAAACTATGATGAATATGAATATCTAAATTGAATACTTGTAAATCAGAATTAGATTTATCTCTTGGATTACTTGGGTTATCAAAACATTGGTCTCCATAATCATATTAAACATATCTATTTTTACTTAATGAAAACTCTTGAAGTAATGAAACCATGACCCAGGTGGAGGACCCAAAACCACCAAAAAGTATATATATTTGAAAAATATAAACTAAAAGTTAAAGGATTAATTGGATGTAAAATTAATAATATATGTGTAATAATAAAATTTTAGTGAATTACATGTATTATCAAATTTATGTATATGATTATTTAATAATTTATAATAAATATAATATTATTTTATATGAAGATATAGTAAATTAGACTAATTGAATGTATGAGGTATTAGGATTTCCCATATCAACTTACTTCCATTAAATTATAAATATTTTTATACCACATTTTTTTGTAGTATATAATATTATTCATGAATGTATTTTATAATTAAATCCTAAAAATTATACTTTTTTATAGATCCAACTAATTATCACTTACTATTTTCATTTTATTTAGAAGTTATCAAGGCCATTCTGAATTTTTCTTTAAATCCTTATTTTATATGTTTTAATTTTTTTATTTTCTTTTTCTTCCAAATCAATGTTTCATAAAATATTTCAAAAAATGTAATATAATAAATAAGTGTTTGAGTAAATTAATATTATTATATATTTTTCATTCAATACATTGGTTTAATATGTTATATTTTTAATGTTTTCTATAATTAATTTTTTTATGAAAAATGGTGAAAGGAATCATTCATTATGTATGAATTGTGAAGGATATTTCACTTAATCGTAAAGATTATAATTTAATAACAATAATCATTATTTTTTAATTTTTTAAATTTAATTTCTAATTATTCTTCAAAATTTTAATTTTATGAGTTTTTAATGAAAATATATTTTTTTCCATTATTTTTGAATGATGCATGTATATGATTTTATATATCTGATCAAAACGATATTTTATGATTTTAATTTAATATTTGATGTGTTTTATGTATTATATGGTCCCTATAAAATTTTCTTTATTATGGTTGAGATTTATATTTCTCTAAAATTAATTACGTGATTATTTTGTAATATCAATAATTTTGTGGGAATTAACCTTGTATGTTATTCCATTTCTAATTGTTCTTGATTGAGTGATTATAAGAGTGATATGTAAATGATCTCCTAATGCACTTATAAATTGTTTTATTCATTCATATTTTTAGGTAAGTATTTTTATATAATGAGGAAATATATTGTGATTATGTTTAAATGAATGTATATTACCTTTTTAAGGGTAAAAAGTACAATTAAAAAACTAAAGTTTTCATGAGTACTCATGTTTTACAAGAAACCATCATGATTATGATCCCACCATTATGTTTTAATATGAAATTATTAATAAAACACTTTTTTAATTGAATTCTTTTCATGAGTTAGTAAATGAAAATTTTATGCGTAAGGTTATTTATTTAATAATAAATGATTCTATACGATTTCATAAAATGAACTGAAAAGTAAAATTATTTTTATATTTCTTATTATGATTAGTTTAACTTATATGTTTTCAAATGATGTTCACAGGGAATAAGGATGAGATAAATCTATATATATGTATATATATCAAAAGTTTTGGTGTGTTTTTTTATTTTTATGAGACTTGAGTTAAAAATAGTCTAAATTTAAAATTCTATTTTTATTAACAAATGAACATTGAGAGAGTGTTCCAACATTGTAATGTATAGGTTTGATATGATATGATTTTTCAATAATAATGTACAAATAATATAAAAATGAAATTAAATTTATTTGTAATGAAATAATATAATTAATAAATATCAAGAATATAAATATATTATTATATTTATTAATTCCCAAAAAATAAAGTTTAATAATTATAATAAATTTAAAAATTTATAATGTAATTATTAATATATATTCATTTTAAAAGGATTAAAAACCACACAGACAGAAATATAAATGAGGTTTAATATGGGAAAACACTCCCCCGCCCCACAATTTGGATATTGAGAAGCCCACTAAATCTGATTAAAAATTTTCATGTCCTTAAAGTCCAAAGAGGTTGATTTACTGCCAAATTTTAGTGAATGACCTGAAATCCCAAAAGAAATAATCCAAATTTAACCCTTTCTAATTTTTCTCACCTGCCTATTCCATGAAAAAATGGAGTTTTCTTTTATGCCACATTATTCCCCACTCGCTTGTACGCCCCAATTACAACTTTACTCATTCAAATTTATTCCTTTTTAGACTACCAAATCCCACTCAAATTAGATTCTCTACCACCATGGCTTGCATACATATCACATCAGATGAAGAGACCTTCCCACATACAGTATTTAAATGATATAGAATACTCACTCCAAATATTAGGGGACCCAATTTAAATGAATAATGACTTATTCCAAGCAACAAATATGCATGTGGGGCACACCAACCACTTGGAGACATCCTTATTTTCCAAAATTATATTATGTATGGGAATCTTACCCTAAATTCTTGGATACATGCATCCCATAAAGAGAAACTTTATATTGGATGTGTCAAAAATAACTAATTATTGATATAATATTTAAATATAGTAAAAAAAATAACAAATAATATATGTTATTACACAATTTTTATTATTTAATAGTATACATTTGACTATTAATAGTATTAATATGTGGGAAATTAATTTTTGACTATCATAATATTAAGAGAATTACTAATATTTGTAATTATTATATTTATACTTTTTAAATTATATTATTAATTTTTATTATTACCTATATTACGAATATGTTATAGTTATTTTCCCATGTATTCGTGTATGGGTGCTAGCGGCTGATGGTGTTTGCAGCGTGCATTGTTGGGTCATGTCCCTAGGCACTGTTCATCTATTATGTCACATGTAGGTAGGGGTTCTATAACATATATTTAATAATTATAAATTATATTAATTATATTAATTATTTTATTACATGATTTTTATATTAATACATTATTTATTATTAGTATTATTATTCTTACTCTTATTATTATTATTATCATCATCACCATTATTTATTAGTTATATTATAAGTATTCATTAATTAAAACATGTTATTACATAATACGTTTTTATTTTTAGATTTCATTTATTTTAATCGCATTATCAATAATTTATTTTAATTAATTAAATAAGTATTAGTACTCATTATGTTATTAATTTATAATTATTTTGTTAACTAATATATGTATATAAAAAACAAAACATTCCAAAATTAAAAATTAAATTTCATAAGGAAATATAAATTGAAACATGAATGGGGTTACCTGATCTTTCCTAGGAAATAATGGAAGCATGAACCACATTCACCATTTATAGTCGAAGTAGAAGCGTGAATGAGGTTCATATTTTTCAAAGCTAGTATTGATAAATACATTAAACCCTATCCCATAATTAGATATCTTTTCTGAAAAAAATCTATTAGAAATACTATATAAGTAAACATAAATACAAATTTTACCGAATTAATTAAATGAAAATTATGGTATATAGTTAAAATTGTATAGAAAATAATAAAAATAGAAAAAATTGTATGAGATAAGCTACCCATGTTGGGAATCCTAAAAAAACATTGAAATTTCCCTAACGGTTTTAAAACAAGGTTTCACACCCAATAAAAAAACTACTAATATAACATATTTTTATAACAACAACAATAATAATAATAATAATAATAAACAATGTAGGATTACATTAAGTGAAAATTAATAGAATAAATCAAGACTGAGTATTAACTCAAAGTAATACACTTATAACCCACTATATTATAACCACTGGAATCTAATTAGGGTGTTGATAAAGTTTACATCTAATATTAGAATCAACATACCTCAAGGACACTAGAATTAAGACAATAAGGATGTTAATTTATGATTCACAAATGATATGTAATTTTAACTTTATATATTGGTCTCAAGACTACACATTTCTCTCATTTAACTAAATATTTAAATATATATAGATTTTTGGAGCCTTTTCCAATGTCAAAAAGTATAAATTCAATTCTAATCATTTTTATATATAGATCATAATTGTTTAAATTAGAGGGAAAATCTATTAGTTACAAATTAATTCGTGATATGATAATTTTTTTTGACATTGATATCATAAAAGGACCAACCTAAAAATTATTTCAAAAGAATTCCCTCTATATATATTTCATTATAGATTTTTGTGGTGACCACCATTTTGAATTTCGAGACATTAGTGTTAGATAAATTTATAAAGATGTGATAATTATTGGTGTATATTCATTTCTAGTCCCATAACTATTGTGATGATTATAGTATTGGATTATATTACACATGTAACAATGATCTAGAGTATAATTATGATTACACATATAGATAATTTATTCAATATGATACATGTATTTAGAAACATGTTATAAAAATATGAGTGATCATGAGCCCTTATTGAGTAGTAAATGTCATGAAATTATCAGATAAGGTTCGGGAAGATTAATTTGGTGTACGTGAGTAATTGTGTGTGTGATAAAGTAATATACATATATTGATAATGATATATTTACAAGGGTATGAAATTAACCTAACCTGGGGGTGAGATTAAACATAATATATTATTGATGTGGATTATAGTGATATAAGTTTAATGAAAAATTTAGACATCGATGTTGTTCTATGATGTGAGAGTTCACTCCATAATTTTCATTCACTTTAGCATTATATACATTTTTGTTTGGTAGTGTGTATGTATTTTGGTTCATTAAAAATTGGTTGTTCATCCAACAATTCATTCTATAATCGTCACATTAAAATTGATATTGATTGAAATTGGATTAATGTATGATAGGCCTAATTGTATTTTATAAATGATTGGCCTGGATAAATGTACTCTTTATGAAACCATTTTTATAATAAGATGGATTGTATATAATGAAGATTTGTATATTATTGTTTATATATTTTTCTAGTTAAGAGTATTTTAGTAACATGATTATTGGTGGGAATACATTAACACTACAGTGGATGTGAGCAGGTAGATCATGAAGATATAGATGAAATTATGATGAAGAAATAGTGTGTATGGTATAATTAATGATGATTGTTGCTCTTATATTATGAATATCTATTATTTTAGTTTCCCAATTCTCTATAAATATGTTTATGAGATATTGTTTTAATATTTATGTTGTTTTATTAACTATTATAGTAAAAGTAACTACAAACCCCCCACACAAGGGAGGATCTATCGTGTGTGATCCCACTCACATTGAGCGATTGGCTAGTTTTGTAGACAGTTGTACACATAGTCTCATCCTGTTGATATATGTAGTAGTTATGTGGATATATTATTATGATTCTTATGAGGAGTAGGTAATGAGGTGTATATACTTCATGATGTGAGATGTTGGTGATATTTTTATTAGGTTTATTAGAGTTTTTTCAGAATACATTCATATTATTATGTCATGTGTTATAATATATACATAGTATAATTTGGTGATTGTTCATAGTGACCATGGGAATAAAATATTGAAATGGAAAGATATATGAATGTAGATTTGTAAATTTTTGAAACTGAAGAAGTTAAGTTATTGGGTATCATAGGTAAACTTCTTAAATTGAAATAATCTTAGTCATGGTATTTAAAGAGGCGTGATGATAGGATAAATCACTAGTCAATATTTGAACTAGTTTTCCTCATAGTTATTTTTTGGTTAAGGAAATGAAACTATATTATGAATTAATGAGTATTATCAATATATATCCATGGTATTTACCAGGTTATTCACCCACAAGGGATATAATATGGTTTATAATTATTTTATCACCCTTAATTTTACATAAGGGTATATATGTTTATGATAGTGAAATTATAAATAGGAATTACCTCTACTATTGAGTTGGATAATATGTGATTCATATTGAGATATTATTTCTTTTACTATGTGGTATATTAATTGTTTTGGGTTTTATTGAATTTTTGGAATTTATTGAATTTTTATCATAGTTGTAGCTATCATGAATTTTTTTTATGTCATATTATTTTAATGTATCGTGCACTATTTATGATATTATTTGATCACGGGTTCCTTATTGATAATGGTTTGGTGTTTTTTTTCAATTTCATTCTTTAACTATATTCTATAGTGGGTAATGCCTCTCATTTATGGGATTTATACCCCAGTTGATAGTCACTAATCAGTGGCCTATTAAACATGGCCTTCATGGAATGGCCTTACTTCTTCAACATGTTTATTTAATGTTCAAGAAAAACTGGTTCATTGTAAAGTTATCAATATAAATGAGTATACTAATGCTATCTTAAAAATAGGAAAGGTACTTTTTAGATATCAATATATATTAGCATTTTACCATAATGGTGCATATACTAGTTATAATAGTTATATACATTCTATAGTGGAATATTTTATAATAAAATTAATGTACATTTTAAAATTAGATAATATAAAAAGTTGATTTTTTTCAATATCTTCATTAGAAAACATGTTTTATCTCCCTAAATTTTAAAACTAATAAACCTCAATTTTGATAAAAATAGAGAATTGATTTTGGATATGGAACCCTAGTCCTAACGAATCATTTATATACAATATCTTTTGAGAAATAATTAATACGTATAATATAAATATTCACAAGTAGATATAGTAGATAATTTAATGTTAATTTTGATATCACCATTATCCAAGAAAAAATAATGATAATAAAAATTATCATTGTATTAAATATATATCATATTATCTTTAATGTAATAAATTTTTATTCAAATAATAATATTATTTTTTGATATAAAGTATGGAATATAATAATGTATAATTGATTTAAAATTAATGTAAATTTCCATTTTACTATTTATTCTACTGTTTCATAATTATTAACTAATAATGGAATGGTAATAAAGCCCACAATGGATATTTCTAAGTTTTCCCTTGTAAATTAAGGTTATTGAATGTCATGTTTTTTGGAAAACTGATATGAGTGGTTTGAAAAGGGATTTGTATGAATATATATATTTCATTCATGAGAAAGAAGTTTGAATTATATTTGGACCAAAGACTAAATTATATTACATGGAATGTAAATGATAATGCCTTTAATATAAATAGGATATTATTATTTATGTTTTTTTCCATTGATTGTGATTTAAAAATTATACCTTACATGTGAACAATAATAGTTCGAAACTATTAGTAATACAACCATATCATTGATTCAATTAGGAGGTTTTATGTTATGCTATTAATCTTGTTATGTTTTTTTCTTAGTCAGTATTATACTTATCCTCTAGAGTGGAATTTTAAATATATGGGCATAAAATAAAATAAACTATGGCTATGAATGTCCATACATTTTTTATTGACATATTTCCCAATAAAATATTTTGATGAATGAATTTTTATAGATTCTTCAAGAATAGACATTATGCTTTAAATAATTTGTCATGTATGATTTATACTATACATTATGGATATGTTCTATTTAACATGTATATAATCTATATAATATATAATTTCACTATATAAGTTTTTATATGATGTTTGAAGATACATCTAGTGTAAAAATGTTTGTGGAAATAATTTTGTTTTATTGATATCATGACAAATACCTTTAAATATTGGGTCAAAATGAAATTATGTAGTGGATAATATTTTTAACGGATGCGAAATCAGAAATTATAGTCATTTCAGATTATAAAAAAAAGTCATGATAACATATAATGGTTTGTAATAATGATTTATTTAGGTACAAAATATTTTTTCAAATGATGAAAAATTAATATAGATTTTCCAGAATAATTTTTACATGATTTCATATGCTTGTAAAAAATATGTATATAATTTTTGGATTTATTATATGTTATAGAATGAATTTTTATATGACCTAAATCTAATATTATGGAAATTTAAAAATGTTTTCCACTATCCATTAAATATATGACATGAAGTTACATATTTTTAGTATAGAGATATTTATGGAATGTTGTTTCACTTTTTCAACATAATATATCACTTACTCAAACATATATATAATATTATGATGTATATATATAAGTCTATCATATTTTGGGATCCATTATGTATTTTCAATGATCACATTATTTAAATAAATTATATGTTATAAAAAATGAAATATATGTTTGATGGTGGTAAAGTATTTACGAAATTGTTCAAATCAATGATTGTCTTCAAATTAAAATATAATTGTACAAGTAAAAGTACTTGAATTCATTTAAATATAATAAGGAACATGTTAAGAAATGAATTTCTATTTTATTCATTATTCCATAAAAGGGAAGGGTTAATCTGTAGCATTTTAAATTTATAGTGTACATTTCAATGAAATTGAATATTTAATTATTGGTGGATTATATATAATTAAAAGACATATTCAGTAATTTTTGGGTGATTCCAATAAAATTTCTGGATATAAGGGATAAATATAGGGTTTTATGATTTTATTATATTTATTTGATTCTTATTTTCGATGATTTTATATATATTATTTTTATATTCAATATATTTATGAAAATTAGATGGGATTAATTTCAATAAATAGAAGTAGTGGTTAACTGATTAATGAAGTTGTTGTATTTTGATCCCATAAAGGTGAAATATTTATTTTATTCCTTAGAATAGATGTATCTATTAGTGATGGTGTGAATTGATTAATTTTTTAATTCTGTTTTGTTTGATCATGATTCAAAGATTGAATGATGACTCTAGAATTTGTTTCGTAATAACTTTGATACATTATATATTATAGAATTATGTTCGATACAAATAATAATAATCCAATAAAATGGATATTTCATACTCTTAATTATATCTTTTTAGTATACATATATGATTTTAGTTGATAATAGGATAAAAATTCAAAATTTTTATGGTTCTCCTATAGTGATATATATCATTCTTATATTAGAATATTATAGGAGAATATGGTTAATAAGTAAAATTTTGATTCTGTACGATGTAATAATTTCATTGAAGTTATATATATTATTTTCCTTGATTTGGTATAATACATGATAAATGGTTCATTATTGAATAGAGAGTGACATAATACAAAAAAATCCACAGAAGATTGATAATGACTAGAGGTAAAGATAACTAACATTTAAATTTAGTGATAATTTATTTATATTATATTAGTCATTGTATGATATATAAATGATTAGTATAGGTGGTAAGTTATATCAAAGGATTAATAGTCATTTAAGGTGTTAGAGCCAATACACAATGTGGTGTTCTAGTGGGATCTTTTTCCAAGTTTGGGGAGTTGCATGACATGTTTCACTTTTAATTGCATAATAAGTATATGAAATATCCTTCTCATAGGATTGATTAAGGTGATATAAATCTAGGGGAGTATATAATAATTTTATATTATTCAGTAGAGTTCCAGGATCTTAAAAAAATAGACAGTATATGGGTGAGATATGACATTATTATGTTTTATTTTGTATCATAAGGTATTTTAGAAGACTACAATGTTGTATGTGATCCAATAGTGGGTGAAGTTCACAAATATGTTTTCTTTTTGTTTAATTTTTCTTTATTATAAATAAAATTCACATATTTCTAATCTTGAGGAATGAAAAAGAGTATATATTTTTTCATCTAATTCTATTTTTTATTCTTTTTATAATGACATGTTTTTATGTGGGGATAATTTATAGAATCTAGAGTAGTTTATTATGATTTTTTAATAGTTGATATGGATATTTAAATCATTTTATAATAATGTGGAAAACTAATATATTTATTTTACCTTGATAGTGATATCAAATTTGGATTACATAGGTGATAATATTTTGGAAGGAGGTAGTTATCAGAGTATTAAAATGCTCTTTAATTCTCTTAAAATTGAATTATTTTTCTTTTAGACATGTGTTGAATTTTAGGGTTTGGATAGTTTTGGCAGTATTAACCTATTCATATAAATGTTTTCATTTATTAAGATACAATATTACACTATTATGCACTATATAATAGTACATTTGACCTCTACAATGATTGTTTTTGATTATGAGGTGGAAGGGAACTTCTACCCGAGTTAGGCGGATGCATACTGTAAAAAGTGACATAAAATATTGGTTATGAAGGGTTTAGAGGGAAAAATATGTAAAAATGAGACTCTCTCAGGGTTGTTCATTTTGACTTATTCTTTCAATTTGGAGTTCTGTGAATATGGTATTCTTTATTAGTTTTTTATTGTTGATTATATCATATAATTTAATTCATTTGTATTCAGTTTAAATTTTTTGTAGAAAGATTAAATTTTATATCATTGGGGTAAGTTTCTTCAATTTTTTAGTGTTACTTTTTTTTTTATATTTATGTGTTTTCATTCTTATAAATATAATAATAGTAGTGAAAATAAATATAAAAATGGTGGGGAAAGGGGAGAGGGTTACTTCATTATTATATTTTGAAATTCTACACATTATTTTAATGATTTAATTGAACCTTTAGTAGTTTGTGGGATTTTATAATATTTGACTTCGAAATTATCCATTTTATTTGATTATTAGGATATGGGGCATTAATTAGTTATTTTATCTATATAAAGTGGGTCTAAAATATTTTTCAAAAATTAGGGAATATTTCTATTTTTTTTAATATTTCATTAGTTTATCTTCCCTCATTGATTATTAACAAAATAAATAAAAATTTAATGATACCTATTAATATGATGGTTTGTGAAGAATGATAATATAAAGGGGTGTTTTTTAAAATTTTAGCTATCATTTTAAATTATTTCATATCCTTTTATTTTTATTTTTTATGTTATTAAAAGTAATTTGGATCATAATTTTTCGATGAGTATATGAAATAATTTCCATGGATTGATAAATTATATGGTAAGAGTTAACCTAACTTAAATATAAACTTGTATAATTTCCTATTAACTTTATTTCTAAAATATGAAATGGATTTTCAATAATTATGAAGGAGTAATTTAATAAAATAATTTTTCTTTATATGGATGGTATTTTAGAAAATAGTGACTTGTAATGTGACTTTGACTGTTTTCTTCTAGATTGATCAATCAGTTCCATTACCCCCATCCACTAATACCCCTCCACATATGGTAATCAAGAGAAGGAGTCACCATATTGTTCTTTACATAGTATTCTATGAGTTGTATACAATAATTATAGGTATTAAATGATTAAATGGGACGAATTAATCTCAATATATTTAAATGGAACAAGATATGTGATAAAAATAGGCAAAAAATGCCACACATAACATAAAAGAGAGAAAACAATCCCACTATTTCTGTGGAGTGATACAAATTATGGTGTCCAAAAAGATATTCTAATAAGAAAAAACCAAGGGAGTAAATCAATATCATCTTCAACAGAAAGCTATTATTAACAATCGCGGTCTCTAAAACCCACAAGAAAACCAGAAATCTATTTATATATATGTAGGGTGAGCATATAATGTATAATATATTGGATCATACCCATGGTATCTCATGAAAATTTTAATAGTGAATAATAATTCACCAATTAAAAATAACATCCAACAAAACTAATCAAATATCCATTTTATCCTTATCATGAATCAATCAGAAAAAACATATCCAATGTTTTAATGTAATATTAGATAAAAATATATTAAGGAATCATACATCCACTTCCCCAATGGGTTATATACCTCATCCCCCAATGTTAAATGTCTTATTCTCTTATCCGTTTCATGTAAATTATTCCTCACATAAGTAGCTATATATGATGACGTTTGGGTCACAAACCTACATATCTCAACCTACCCTGGGGTTCTTTATCTTGCGATAGATCTTTTCAATAATCATTTACAACATATCACAATATCATCATATTTCATTTTATCCACATAGACAAACCACATATCTAGTCCCAACCCAATAACCATGGTATTAGGTTTTCATGACTATTATGTACATTAGACTTATTCCCTCCTCGAACCACACATTACCCCCACCACATATCTTCAATTCATAACCAAAAAACACATCCATCTATTACATCCACAATGGAATGGATCCACCACCTTCAACACCATCACCTGATAGTACTTTGGATTGTAGATCGAGGAAGATGAGGTAGTCATACATCCATTCAATCACCAACCTAGATGTCAGGAAAACACCTACCCCCAGGACATATTGGGGTTAGTACATATTACTCAAATTAGGTGGGGTACATTGATAAATAAAAAATAAGTATTTTTTATAATTAAAACGAAATACCAAACAAAATTGGTTCACAACTATGCTTCACATAATTTTATCTCATCGTATCCTTCACTCAATAATGCACGCCACTAACATAATCCAAAACTACAATGACAATCATCACAAGAATACTATATATAATGGTTATGAAAATCCCATAAATTTAATTTTTAATTCAAATTCCCATCCATTTAATGGTTTTGTATTATCCCATTATGATATATTTCTTATGTCACTTAAAACTATAATTACTAATTTTATAATCATAACCACCACATATGTTCATTCCCATCCTCAACAAGTTAAATTAAACATCTATTATTTAATTTCTAGACCACTTAATTTCGTTAACATTCTATTCTATTTTAAACACTTCATTTCCACTATCACATTCTCTAACTTTTAAAAAACATTAACCACGCGCTACCAAATGAAAAATGATGCACTTCATTTTTAACATGTTACATCCCACAGTGAAAAAATAAAATTAGTCTCATCCTCTCAAAACAAAAACTATCAACTATAAAACAAGAAATGTCATATTGAAAGCCATTCTAACCTCAATAATTGACTCCATAAAATTTTGAAATCCTCTATAGTCTCCAAAATCACTATAAGATCCCTAAAAATCCATAAAAATCCATATAATACACAAACATAATAGAATTAGAGCTAGATGTGGATATTTTTACTTCATTTAACCATAATTATAAGAATTCTTAATGAAATAGTCCTTCAAAAAATTAACACACATCTAGAATACTTGTTGTTCAAAATTTCTAGTATTACACATAACATATTTATATACATATTTAAGTTCCTAAATATTTATGATATATGTGTTTAATCAATCAATCTAAACATGGTTTTAATGTTTATACTAGAAATATTTTTTTAGCACAGAAATTTTCAATTAAAAAAAATGAAATTTCATAATAAAAACACAAAACCATTAATTCACATTCAATTTCACCCTAACCCCTTCACTATAAATTTGATCTAGTTCATTATATTTTTTAATCAATTCGTTCTACCCATAAAAAAAATAACCATTAAATTCTCATAGATTCATAATGTAAATTGAGAATATATATACCAAACATCAAAGGATAATTTCTAAAATGTTGTGCAAGAATCATCCAAGAAGAATATTCCCACCAATCCAAGAATATCATGGAATACACTAATCATATTAAATCATATTGATCCTTCATCATTACCACAAAACCATCATTATTCAGATCAAATAAACATCTCAATTGAGAATCCCCATGAAAATAATGAATGAAATAAAAGAAAATATGTTGATTTACTCACCTGATATCATCAAATATTTGATCTCCCAAAGTTAAAGATCAAATCCTTGAATAACAGGAAATAATTTCTCCCAAAATATTATTATTATCACCCAAAATTTGAGTAGAATGAATGTAAAATTATGTAAATCAATTCTGTGATAAAATTTGTAGCTAACGGTGGATAAAACACCATTAATGGGGTGACATACCACTTTACATAGAAAATTATAGCAATATCCACTAATTCAAGACCTGAATAGAATCATTATACAATTAAACCATCAGGTATGACCTTTTTTGAAAAAAAATTCTCCATGACCATGAAAACCTATAAACCATACATGCTATGAATTTATATTTACATAATGATTCATTGAGACTCTTAGATATTATTTGAACCATTTAACAGACCTATAGTAAATTAACAACCACTCACATCATGAATTTTTTTTTACAGTATTTATCACCTAAAACCATAATTAAAACCAATATACCTAAAACATGTGAATATAGGATAATTTTTGAAACCACCCCTACCATATAATTATATCACTAAACTCTATTAAATATACGAATAGTTAATCTGATCACTTTTGATCCCAAGAAATCTCAATGGAGCTGGATAAGGAGACATGGTTCATTAAATAAAAAAAAATAAAATTATTCAAATCCCTGTTAATAAAACCCCCATAAAGAAAAAAATGTGGTCTAAAAGACAACCCTTGTGATACTTCCCTATGATTTTGATATACTAAGAATAAAATATCACATTTGAGTAATAACTAAAATGATCATGAAATATCATTGAAAACAAAGATAATTAACATCATTAAATATCATAAAGATAAATCTATCATCCCAATAGATGGGAAATAAGAAGTCATAAAAAATAAATATATTGGCAATACTTCAATGTTTAATGTTCCCATGTGTGTCCACAAATCCATTATGTATCCATATAACCTGAACTAAGGGGATAACTCACCCACACAACTCCTTCTCTCGACAATACTAGCTCATAATGGGCCTCTCTAGTAATTTTAATATAATTGAATCATGAAGATTTCTAAATAATAATTCAATAGGTCACTTCTCAAGAATATAATTTCAGAAAATAAAACAAAAACTATCTATGTAAAAAACAAAAATTAAATAATAACTACCATTAAATTTATATCAATTTGGGTACCCAAAAACATATTCCTAAGTAAGATAACTCACAAATAGTGGGGAAAAAACTTTTGAAACATGAAAATAACCCCTGAAATGCAAACAATCATCCATAATCCCATAAAATAATTCCCCCAACATTAACCCACAAAATGATATAGTTACATTACTCAGAACCACTAAAATTGAGAGATCTCAAGCTAAAGTATAAGTTATAAAAGGAATAAAATCTAAACGTATAGGAAAAATTAGCTCCATCAAGGTATAAATTTATTTATCAATCCCCAATTCTATGAAACAACAATAAAAATTGGAGGACACCCCTAGTTAGAATGATCTCAAATAATTGTAAACATCTTTAAGGACATAAGACATAATATAAGGTAAAAAATCATGGATTTCCAACAAATACAACAATTTTTTTATTTAAACCACGCAAATCACAACAAGAAACACGGAGGGAGAAATAATACTCACAACCAAAACTATCCATCAATCAATCCATGTGTTATTAATCCTTTCATAACAATTAAATTTGTCCATCAAGAATATCATCACCTTGTTTTATATTAATAAAAAACATTACCATTACTTCTTCCATATGATTATACTCTTCAATAAGTATATTACTAAGAATTTTTTCACAATAAGAAGAAAAAATAACATGAATAGGAAACATCATTGAATAATATCATTTCACTCTTAATTTACATAAATAAGAATAAAATTAATATGTAATTATTTTATTACAGGATAAAAATTATATCAATATGCTTATTATGTAATTTTTTAAAATATTAAAATAAAAAACATATCATGATTTTATGAGAATCATGATCCAAATATTACGTCAAGTATATTTATTGATTTTATTGATTTGGATTGGTTTAAATCATCATATCTAACAGTACACCAATTTCTTTTAGGCTTTCAATAAAATTAAAATCTAGACAATAGTTAACCTCATATCCCTTTAAATTCATATTAACATTAAATATTCATTAATCACTCAAATATATAGGCGACATTATTCTAGATTAAAATTTTACTATGGATGCTTTAATTTCATGCTTTTTCTCAGTCATTCTCAAAAAAATATTTTTAAATCTGTTTACCATAAATCTAAACATTCTATTAGGGTATATTATGGATGAAATTTGTTTGCATTAATATTATTGTGTAACATGATCATGGTATGTCACATGGATTATAACAGTTCTCTCTACTAACTCATGTATACAATACTTATCTCTAGTAATTATCTCTATGTAATGACGTTAATATATAATATTTCTACCAAATAATTATTTTTATAATATAAAAAAATAATAGTAATTAATTTAAATCCATTAAAAATAGATATAATTATATATATTAAAAAACAATTAAAAAATAAATATTTTGTCATCATTAAACCATATCTATTCATTGAATTTAAAAACTGGTTATTCCATGAATTGTTTTAAAAATATATATTTTCTATAATTATGCATGATCACCATTTTCTAATAATTTAATTATAAAATTAACAAGATCTAGTCTTGCAATAATTTGTTGAAACATACATATAATATATTCTGTTATGAAAACTCATACAAAATCAAATTGGCCTTGACCAAGATATTTTAATTTTAGTATATAATCATGGATTCTATTAAGGATAACATATTTTATGAAGTGTTTTAAAATAGGGATGATAAGAATAAATTATTATTACATAAGCTGTCCAATGGCCATAGATATCATAACCAAATATCTTGGGATATTCTCTTATCATGTTTCATGACAAGTCTTTTTAATTATCTCATGTTCATAATTCTCACATCATAATATTTTGACAATATTTTTATGTTTATTAATAAACCATAATGCTCATAATTTACCAATTTATTACTATATGATTCCTATTTCATTATTTATAATTAATCAAAATAGACCATAATGAATCATGAAATTATTCAATTCCCATCATTTGGTACTTATCGTGTATTATATGGCCTGAAAACCCCATATCAAACTTTAGCATGGTTGTATAATAATTGTTATATAGTGTTCATTAATAATGTTTTTTACGCCATTCCTCAATTTAAATCATTCACTACATAATCCATATTAAATATATTAAAAATTTTAATAGAATTATAATAGATCATTAATTCGCAAAAGCTAATCCAAAAATACTCCCAACTCTTATCTAAGTCATTAATTAAATGAATTGCACATAATGATTCTGGTAAATTCTTTTAAATTTATAATAGCACATCAAATAAAATTTCAAATTAATGAAAATATAAATCTAAATCGTCTTTCCTTAATAACAGCTCTAATAATTAAAAACTATCCATAAATGGAACATTTGATTTAGAAATTTTTTGTTTTAAAAACCCACACCCAAAATAATATACCATCTATTAAGAATAATTATTCATTAGTTATATTACATTAATTTAATATTCTTATTAGTTCATAATAACATTTCCATTTCCTAACATTACTTCAATTTTCTTATTTTACAGTTGATAAGGAATTTTATTAAAGGAAACTAATTATCACATTAGTTCATATTTTTTTGGAAAGAAATAATCACCTAATATGAATTATTTAAAAATTAAGGGGTCACCATTTTAACGAATTTATAACATTATTAAACTCAATATAAATAAATAATCAAATTATACTCAGAAATCAAATTAAAAATTAAATTAGAAAAGTGATTCATGTACCCAAAAAGAAACAACAATGTACTATAAAAAAATATTAATTATTAGAACATTATTTTAATACACCATAATAAATAAAATAAATTTTAAAAAACATATCATTTCATCATTTAATCCTATGTATTAAACCATTACAATAACCATAAATATTTAAATGGGTATATTTTAAATCATCTTTTAAATTTATTTAACAAATTGAAAAAAAATATTTTAAATCACGAGGCTAAAAAAATTCTTTAACATGGAATTTTTGGTGAAGTACTATATAAATATAAAAGAAATTTTTTAATGAAATAATATCACTTGATGAGAAATAATGAAATCATTGATTAAATCATGTCAATCAGCCATCACTAAAATTTATTTACCCAACATGACTATTTATTCAAATAAAGGAATTACAAATTAAATCATCATCACATCAAAACAACATATCTAGATTATCAAAATAAACTCATAAAAAGATTCATAAATCATTCTGTTGAATAAATTTACAATTTCATTTTTAAAGAGAATCAATTTTTTTAAACAAAATTGGTTATTTCACAAAAATAGTCGGAACTAAACATCAAATAAAGTTTAAAATTTAAATTTATCATTTACTATAAGTGAATCTTTTTAAGATTTAAACTATTAATTCACAACCTCATTATATTCTTAAAATAATAAAATAACCCACATTAACAAAAAACATACTATAAGAATAACATTTATGGAAATCCCTATAAAACCATGATATTATCCCTTTTTGGTGTACTTGAATCACGTTCAAAACATTAAAACACATCATGAGAAAATGTATCATTGTGGGAAAGGTTCCCCCCTCTCCAAATTCTTAACATTATAACATGAATAACTCTCATATGAAAAATACATATGCCCAAAGAATACAATTCACTAAATTTCATTTGATTTGAGTTAATTATTTTCCCATGGCTACCCATTTGCATCACAAGTAAAAGTAATTACAATGCATGCCCCTCTACTCAGTCTCTATGACAAATTAATTTCCCCTCACAAGGCCATTAAGAATAAATATATTCCTTGTATTAGATAGTAGGGGTCCCCAATATCCTATTTTATAATAATTTTCTCTTACCTAAGCCATGTACCATGCTCAATTAGAACTATTTCCCATCCAACCCATGGAATCCTGACATGTTAATAACCCCAATATCAACCTGATATTGTAACCAAAATTATTTATACCACACTTTGATTCCCCACCAACTTCAAAATTCATCCCTATGTTATTAGAGAGGAGAAAGAATGATTCCTTGTCCTTCCTCCAGTAGTCCCCATATTAGAGAGTGACACTAAAGAAATAATACATAAAAATAAAAGTTATAATATTTAACATAAAAATGTTTTTTATAGTTATGGTGAATATACTCTGAGTAACTCCATAATAATAAATAAAAGATATCAAATCATTAATTTTTTTCCATCAATATAAATAAATGTCTCAAAAAATAAAAACCAAAAAAGGATAAAAAAATTGATGCATCTTTACAATATCTCTAACTACAATACTAGTAAGGTCGAGTTTGTATATTTAAATACGAAAAAAATCATGAAAAAAAATTTATATACCTATGGTGAGCATAATAGGTATACTTAGTATGATCATACCTAAGTTCACTGGTTAAATGTAAAAATAGAAAATTGATTTACTAGTGAATATAAAACATAACTAAAATAGACCACAAAAGGTCAACTAACTATCTTAGTCTCACCAAGGGTTACTCACTAAGAAATGCATCCTTTCTTGTAATGTAATATCATATGTGTATAGAATAAGGCCCCATGCATCGATTTCTCAACTATGCTTCCACTCTAATTACCCAACATTTAGTGTCTTATACTCTCATGCCAACTATGTAAAATAGTCAAAATGGATTTGGAAATATCTGTTGTTGTTTGTCTATATCCCTACATATCCCAAAATCCATTGGAAACCAACATTTAGTGGTAAAATTATTCATTAATCAAGTATCATATATCACTTCATCATCATTTTCTTTATCATCATCATCCACATGCCACATATCTAATCCCAAACACATAACTAGGGAATTATAGTACTATAAACATGAAAGAAATCAACCTCATTCCTTACGCCTACAATGATTCTCCTCCACTACATATCATCATATCATTCCCAATAAATAAAATAGAATATTCTACATTAAGGGACTATCCCTTCTAATCACAATTCTATAGGATTATAATTCTACTAAAAGGGAGAACGAGGAAGAGGGGATATCTTATGTTCATTCAATCACAAAACATTATGTTTTTGGAAAACATCCCCAAATATATATAGGTGTAATTAAATATTACTGAAATTTGATGAGGCATGTATTGAAATAATATTAAATACATGTTCAACAAATGTCACACAATACTCAACCAAATGGGTAAAATAAACTCCACCACTATTGCCTGCATCATTTTTTCACACAAAAACCTATTTTAAAAACTAATTCCACTTCTAAAATTTAAATCATCCCACACATAACACATTTAATGTTCTTTAAAAAGCACACACATCCCATTATATATTGAAATAAAAATCCATTTTATGATTCACCCAAATTCCATAATGTTTTGTTAATTATGATATTGAACCCCATATTTGGTGGGATTCCATTAAAAACCAACTCCTATGATTATTAACATTATTTAATAGTAAAATGGATTAAATTAATTGTATAATGATGAAAAGAATCACCTATTTTCCTCTAAAAATTCTTGTAACCTTATTCACACCTCACTATATTTTAAAGGATTATAACTAGTGCTGATGACCTAAATATTACCAGGGGATACTATAAATTTTGTGACAAGAAAATATTAGAGTGTAAAAAACCAAAAAAACCGTAACAAATGAAATAAAATAATAAATTTCTTGAGTTGGATGATAATATAATGCAACATCATCATTATAACATGTTGTAACACAATCATATAAAATATAAACAGTCATATAGAGGTTGAAAATGGATATTCACATGTTCTGGATCATCTTACAACTAGAAACAAAAGGAAAAAATAATAAAATTGGCATAGTTAAAAATTTCCTGATGTATATCCTGTTATTTCCTATATTCTATTACACCAGGACTAAATTTGTAGTACATCATAGATCCATTGACCTTGGATGGATCTCAAATCATGAATTATATGTATCCATTGATGTAACATCCAAGGTAAATAAAGAATAATAAATTTTCATATTGGTTAATATTTATGAATTAAATATTAATTTTACTTTAAAGGGGTTGCAATGTTCGATAGCATACCTGATACGCAACAAAGAGTTTCATTGAAATATTACGTTGCACACTAGTAATAAAATAATATTATTTTAAATGGTAGTTAACACATAGCCGTTGTATTGGCGAGAATGGATAGAAATAACTAAAATATGAGTATATATGTTTTTAAATGTTTTTACATTTATCTAATAAAAGATAATGGCTTAAAATACTGAATGAATTCAATTTTAGGCATATATACCCTAATTTTCACTAAAGGTTCACTTATCACCTTTTGATGGGGAACCATCATTAAATATAGTTTTTTGGATCTTATACATTCTATTGGACCAAATAAACCTCTTCTTTAGAATCGGGACATCAATATTTACTTTGTGCAAATTTTTCGTATTTTTCTGATAAAGTTCATTTTTTTAATGAATAGTGTAAAATGTTGTATTTTAATTAAAAACCTATTTTTAATCTAATTTATTTATATGATAAGATTATATTTTGATTTGGTTTTAAAGATAAATTAGAATATATTTTTACCATTAAATCCAATAGTGGTCATTGGAATAAATTTCACTTTGAAATCAGACTTAAACCAAGGTCAATCTTTTGATACTTATTGTTTCATAAAAACATGATATTTTGCTTTGACAGCGGGAATTAATTATTAAATTAATTAATTCAACTTATATTTTTTGAATTTAGTAAAATGGACTTTATTTTTGAATTCGGAATATCAAATATATCTTAGGGTGAAGTTTTGGTATTTTTCTGAGAAACTTCAATTTTTAATGAATAGTGAAACCACTAAGTGGTACTTATAAAAACTGATTTTTCGTTTAAATGAAATTTTACCACCTCTGTGTTTTGAATTTGAAAAATCCGACAGACATGGTTGTCATTAAGTAGTAAAATGTGGTTCAATGGGATTAAAATAATTTTTTTTGGTGAATATTAACTTTTAAGTTTTTAATCGCGATTAGAGGTAATTAGTTTAGTTTAAGGTAAAAATAATGTTTTAATAATATGGAATGACCTAGACAGATGTCCTACCCTTATTGGATATGTCATGGCAGAAGAATAGAATCCATGGGTCAACTTGGGGATCCCATGGAGCCACTTTGGAAGGAAAATAACATTAATATGTTTTTATTTAATGTAAAAGTAAAAATGTCACAAACATGAGTTTTTTTACTAAAACAATTTTTAAATGGGGATATACAAGTCCGATTTTTTCCTATAAATATTAATTAGAAAGATACAAATATTTCCTACATTATGATTTTTTTTTATAATTTTTAGACATTAAATAAATTAAATTATTTATGGCACCATGATGATGCAACGATTACCTCATTATTTAACGATTTAAATAAAATGAAAAGATAATGTAAAATCTAAGACCTACACTCATCAAAAACCTATTGTTTGGGTATATTTCGAACCCTTATCACCTTATACACTAATTATATCAATTTGGGACCTTTTAAATTCGAAATGCATTTTAAAATAAAGCAACATTTTTTTACTTTCCAAGAGTGCCCCTCCTTTCCTCTTATAAAAGGCCCCCACCTCTACGACCTTACCCACACATCCAATGCCTTTGGCTCGGCCAACCCCTGCCCATTTTGTCTCTCCACACCCCTCTCTAACTCTTAGGAGCCTCACTTTGGGAAGAATTCTTCCCAAGGAAACCTTTGAGCTCAAATCTAAGAGAGTTACCCGATTTTAAGGTAATGTCTTCACTTGTGTCCTTTTGTTTTATTTTGCTTCTCCTACCCCATAAACTATTTTTATTCATTTATTTTGTAACAAATACAGCATCTTAAATATACTAGGATGTTGGTATAAGAAGATTTTGAGCTAAACTTCTACACACCTACATCTAATGGTTAAAGAACATAATGTTTCTATGGATGGTGAATTTCTACCTCACGAAACGATGATTGTTCAATATTCTTCCAACATTTTAAAAGGAGGACATTAAGATGTCACTATATTTATATATGATATATAATATGTTTATTTCTTCCTTAATATTCTGTATTTTTCATTTATGGCACACCTTCATGGCTTCGATCACGGGTATACGCGATATCTTCATTTTAGGAAGTGCGGACTACCGCCCCCTCAAAGTGATTTGATTCATTAATGACATATGTGGGACGTATAAAGGATGGATTTAATGTTATTATATATGTTGTATGTTACATATAAATGATGAATATAATTCTTTAATTAAAATATACATACCTCTTATTTAGTTTAATTCCATTAATATGACAAAGAATTGAAAGTAGCGTTCATGCGTACGTATGGTTTACCGTCTCCATGAACACTGCATTTCATTTATTACCTCTAAATGATTATGTAATATTATAAATACATGTATATGATGGATATATATGATATCCAAATCATTAATATAATTCTGGATATAACGAACATCTGACCACACAAACAATATGTAATTATAAGAAGTTAACTTTTGACTCAAGTACAAAATATCGACAAAAGACCATTATCAACATAAATGACTACATAATGTTCATAACATGGTAATAAGTGATATAAAATGAATAATGAACTTGAAAAGGGTTCTTAGTTAAGTATAAATTAACTCAAGTTTATTATTCAGGACATTAAATAACGATCGATTCAAGTCGGACCCGAGGTAAGGGACTTCGTCTCAATCTCCTTACATTGAGGCATATTTTGTTTTATACACAACTTTCTTTAATACGGTGTATAAACCCCTTTGAATTTTATGTTTATTCAAAATGAATATTTTTATACAAAATGTTTTACTAAATGACAAAAGGGAATGTTTTTGTCGTACGTATGCAGCGACAATGACTTCTCCGCCGCCACGAGTATTATTTGGTATTTGGCTTCCTCAACAAGCCGTAATGTTTTTAAAATGAAATAAATACCATATAATCTTTTATGTATTTTGGTATTGATAATGGATTTTATAATGGATTTGTTATGTCAATATATTTATGTGATATATTGTGATCAAAGTGTGGAAATGTTTTCTTTCCATTATATTTGTTTTATGTTTTATGATTTTATATTGGTACTTGGACATTTGACGGGTGGTTACGTGATAAACCATATGATGGGTGGTCCCACGAATACCAGGATGGGTGGTTATGTTATAACCTCCAATTCATTGGGTATGGAAGTCGGCCATATGGCTATTCCATTAAGTGATATGTGTGGAAGTCGACCGTATGGTTATTCCATTTAAGTATGTTTATGTCCCAAGTTACCATTATATGTTATGTGATCTTTATATGGGTTTTATGGTAATCTTCTGGTTACAAAAGGGTAAGTACTGAACTTTTATTTAGTGAAGAGTTTTTACTACTTCATAAAGTTGAAAAGTATTACATTGATAAAGTATACATGGTTTACTTTTTGTTTTGAAAAACTAACAGTTTTAATTCATTGTGTATCCCTTACTGAGCTTTTTATGCTCACCCTAAGTTTTGTTGAAATGTTTTTCACAAGACTTAATGTGGAGTTGGGTCAAGGATGGGATCAAGGGAAAGTCATGCTATCTAAAACAAGGAACTAGACACGTTTCTTTTTAAGAGTTTTTATATTATGGAAACTTAGTAGAAGTTTCTACTTTGTAATTTTTTGAGATGTAATAGTTATGTCCTAATTCTCTAAAACTCTAAACCTGAAAATATTGTCAATGTGAAGTATTCATTTAATTCAATAATAAGTAAGGTTTAAGGCTGGGGCCTTATAGTTGGTATTAGAGGTCAGTTTAGACAGCTTTAGGAGTTAGAAAATTGTTAAATTATAAGTTAATTTATGCTATGACTGAAATGATATAGCATTTAAAGATTACCATGTTGCTTCACCTAAGATATTTCTATGTTCAGAATGGTTTTCCGTAGATGAAACAAAGCATATATGTAAGGACGACATCAGGAGGAAGACAACCTTTCAAATCAGCAACCTGAGATGGTCGGAATCGGAACTGAACAGTTTGTTGTAGTGATGGCACAGTTGAATCAGGCTATAAATGGTGGTGGTATCCATGCACGAGATCAGTCAGATCAATCACAGAGGAACATGTCAGTGGTGGAACATTTAATAAGGAAACATCCCTCATCATTCAGAGGAACATCTGACCCTGTGAAAGCTGAAGGGTGGATTAAAGAACTGGATAAGATTTTTCATGTCATGGGGTGTTCAGAACATAAAAAGGTTAGTCTTGTTGTTTATCGTTTTGAAGGTGAAACATATCAGTGGTGGTCGATGGTGAAAAATATCAGGGATAGTGATGAGATTGATGATATTCACTGGAAAGAATTTAAAGGTATGTTTCTTGAGAAATATTTTCCTAAGGTTGTTCATCTTAGGATGGAAAAACAGTTCCTAGAATTGAGGCAGGAGGATGACTCAGTGGCTGCTTATGAAGCAAAGTTCACTCGATTGGCAAGGTATGCTCCAAAATTCATACGAGATCTTGATAGTAAAATAAACCATTTTTACTCAGGGTTAAAGCCAAGGTATCGATGGGATTTATCTTCTCGTGAGTTCAAAAGTTATGAAAAACTTGTTCGATGTGCGGAGAAGGTGGAAATGGAGTTTGCCGATGATCAGGTGATATTTGACAAACAACAGAATAAGAGGTCCAGTTGGCAGGAAAAGGGGAATAATTCATCAAAGAAGCAAGGAGGTAAGAAAACCAAATATCCATCCTATGAGAAGTGTGGTAAAATTCATCTTGGAGGATGTTTATCCAAGTTTGGAAAGTGCTTTCGGTGTGGTAAGTCGGGACATATTGCTCGTAACTGTAAGGAAGATGATAAAGCGGGCAATGAAAAGCTAGCAGTAAGATGTTTTAAGTGTAATGAAATGGGTCATTATGAAAATGAGTGTCTAATGAAGAACTCAACTGAGGTAAAGCGTCCAGATTACAAGAAAAAAGGGGTGGTGAAATCCTTTGCAACTACTTCAGAAGATGATGGGCCATCGAATGAAGTAGTATCAGGTACACTGTTTGTTTGTTCAGATTATGCCAATGTTTTGATTGATTCAGGGTCTACAAATTCTTTCATTGTTGAGAAGTTTTATAGTAAATTGATGATTCCATCTCAAGATATGAATCCTGAACTTATGGTAAAAATACCGGGAGGGAACGTTGAGACAAAAAGGAATTATAAGAACCTTCCTATCCTTGTGTGCGGAAAGAATATACCAACAAACCATATTGTTTTGCCTCTAGTAGAGTTTGATGTTATTTTGGGCATGGATTGGATTTCTGTTTATCATGCTAATATTGAATGCAGGGCTAAAATGGTTTCTTTTCAGAATGATTTTTAGTTTGTGTACAAGAATAGATTCTTAATTTTGATAACATATCAAGAAGTTGAGAAACTAGTAAAAGATAAAAATTAATGTTACCTTGCACATATTGTTGAAAATAAAGGAACTATTTAGATTAATGATGTGCTAGTGGTAAATGAATATCTTGATGTTTTTCCTGATGAGTTTCTTGGTATTATTCATGATCGGGAAGTTGAATTTACTATTGACTTAGTTTATTATTCTAATCCAATTTTGAACCCCCCTTATCGAATGGATCAAATTGAACTTTTAGAGTTAAAGAATCAATTGCAGGAGTTATTAGATAAAGGTTTCATTCGACGTAGCACATCACCATGGGGTGCTCCTGTCATGTTTGTTAAAAAGAGAGATGGATCAATGAGATTTTTCATTTATTATAGAGACTTAAATAACATTACTATTAAGAAAAAGTATAATTTGCCTCATATCGATAATTTGTTTGATCAGCTCCAGGGAGCTCAGTATTTTTCGAAGATTGACTTGAGGTCAGGGTACCATCAGTTTAAAGTAAAAGAAACAGATATTTCAAAGACTGCGATCCGTACTAGATATGCACATGATGAATTTGTAGTTATGCCTTTTGGGTTAACTAATGCACATGCTGTATTCATGGACGTTATGAATAGAAATATCCACGAGTTCTGGGATATGTTTGTGGTTGTTTTCATTGATGATATTTTGGTGTTTTCTAAAACTAAAGAAGAGCATGAAAGTCATTTAAGGGTTATCTTGCAATCCTTAAAAAAAGAAACTGTATGGAAAATTCAGCAAGTGTGAGTTTTGGTTACAAAAAATTTCTTTCCTGGGTCACATTGTTTCAAAAAATGGCATAACTGTTGATCCGGCTAAAACAAAAGTTGTTGAATAATGGCCAAGACCCACAAATGTAACCGAGATCCGTAGTTTCCTTGGTTTGGAAGGTTACTACCGAAGGTTTGTTGAAAATTTTCCACAGTTATCTAGTCCAATGACAAAGCTAACTCGGAAGGGTGTTAAGTTTATCTGGACAGAAGAATGTAATGATTGTTTTCAGAAGTTGAAAAGAAGATTGGTGAATGCTCCAGTTTTGGCATTTCCTTCTAGAAATGGTGAGTTTGTTATCTACAATGATGATTAGTTGAAGGGACTTTGTTGTGTCCTTATGCAGAATGATCAGGTAATTGCATATGCTTCACGTCAGTTGAAAACTCATGAGGTAAATTACCCTACACATGACTTGGAATTAGCTGCTGTTGTTTTTGCTCTAAAAATTTGGAGGCATCATTTGTATGGAGTAAATTGTGAAATATATACTGATCAGAAAAGTTTATATTATATATTCACTCAGAAAGAATTGAACATGAGAAATAGGAGATGGCTGGAATTAATCAAGGATTATGATCATACAATTCATTACCATCCAGGAAAATCAAATAAAGTGGTCGATGGTTTGAGTCAAAAATGTAATGCTTTATTAACCATGCTATGTTTGGAATAAGATCCTTTGGTTTTTGATTTGATGAACTTTGGCATAGAAGTAGTTGGTGCAGAAAGTTCTTCTGTTTTGTTTCAGGTATCAGTGAGATCATCCCTATCAGACAGAATTAAGCAAGAACAGAGGGAAGACAGTGAGTTGCAGAAAAAGGTAGAGCTGGTTCAGAAGGGTAAGTTGCCTGAATTCAACATTGATAATGATTATTTTTTGAGATTTGGGAAGAGATTATGTGTCCCTCATGATTCACAGTTGACGAATGAGTTGTTATGTGAGGCTCATAGTTCCCCGTATTCAGTTAATCTTACCAGTACTAAGATGTATAGGGATCTGCAGTAGTATTACTGGTGGGATGGAATGAAAAGAGATATTGCTGATTTTATTGTGAAGTGTTTGACATGTCAACAGGTTAAAGCAGAGCGGCAGTTACCAAAAGGGATGCTTCATCCTTTACCAGTGCCAGAGTGGGAATGGGAGAATATATCCATGGACTTCATTGTGGGATTGCTAAAAACACCTCGAGGTAATAATGCAATCTGGGTTATTGTTGATCGCTTGACTAAATCTTCTCATTTCCTTGCCATACAAGATAAGTTTTCCCTAGATCAACTTTCCCGTTTGAATATTAAAGAGATATTCAGGTTACATGGATTTCCTCTCTCCATTGTATCTGACCGTGATCCTAGGTTTACTTATAACTTTTGGAAAGTCCTTTAGAAGTCATTGGGTACTGAATTAAATTTTAGTACAACTTTTCATCCACAATCAGATGGGAAGTCAGAACGAACAATACAAACATTGGAGGATATGCTACGAGCTTGTTTGATGGATTATCAGGGAAGTTGGGACCAACATCTTTCTTTGGTTGAGTCTTTTTATAATAACAGTTTTCATTCCAGTATACAGATGGCACCATTTGACGCATTATATGGGAAGCGGTGTCAAACTCCAGCTTTTTGGGATGAAGTGGGTGAAAGAAATCTGATGGGACCAGAATTGGTAGAAGAGATGGAAGAAAAAGTTCAGTTGATTTAGAAACACATGAGAACAGCTCAGAGCAGACAGAAAAGTTATGCAGATAACCGGAGGAAGGATCTATCTTTTGAGGTAGGTGATCATGTTTTTCTCAAGGTTTCTCCATGGAAAAGTGTGATGTGATTTGATAAGAAAGGAAAGATGAGTCCAAGTTTCATCGAACCATATGAAATTCTGGAGAGAGTTGGATCAGTTGCATAAAGAGTAGAATTACCTCCGAGTTTATCTCAGGTACACAATGTTTTTCATGTTTCGATGTTGAGATAGTATATGCCAGATCCATCTCATGTTTTGAGCCCAGAGGTAGTTCAGTTGGAAGAGAATCTCTCTTATGAAGAATAGTCGGTCCAGATTCTTGACCACAGGGAGCAAGTGTTAAAGAACAAGGTGATTCACCAGGTAAAGGTTTTGTGGAAAAACCATATGGTTGAAGAGGCAATGTGGGAATCTGAAAATGCTATGAGGGATAAATACCCCCACTTATTTTGATAAGTGAATAAAATTGTGAGGACATAATTCCCAAAAGGGGGGAAGGATGTAACATCCCATGTAAATAAAGAATAATAAATTTTTATATTTATTAATATTTATTAATTAAATATTAATTTTAATTTAAAGGGGTTGCTATGTTCGATAGCGTACCCGATACACAACAAAGAGTTTCATTGAAATCTTACGTTGCACACTAGTAATAAAATAATATTATTTTAAATGGTAGTTAACACATAGTCGCTGTATTGGTGGGAATGGATGGAAATAACTAAAATATGATTATATATTTTTTAAATGTAATTACATTTATCTAATAAAAGACAAAGGCTTAAATACGGAAAGAAATAAATTTTAGGCATATATACCCTAATTTTCACTAAAGGTTCACTTATCGCCTTTTGATAGAGAACCTTCATTAAATATAGTTTTGTTCACTCTTATACATTCTATTGGACCAAATAAAACTCTTCTTTAGAATTGCGACATCAAAATTTACTTTGTGTAAATTTTTGTTATTTTTCTGATAAAGTTCATTTTTTTAATGAAATGTGTAAAATGTTGTATTTTAATTCAAAACATCTTTTTAATCTAATTTATTTATATGATTAGATTATATTTTGAATTGGTTTTAAAGTGAAATTGGTATATATTTTTACCATTAAATCCAATAGTGGTCGTTGGATTTAATTTCACTTTGAAATCGGACTTAAACTAGTGTCAATCTTTTGATACTTATTGTTTCATAAAAACACGCTATTTTCTCTGACAACGGGAAATAGTTATTCAATTAATTAATGAAACATATATGTTTTGAATTTTGTAAAATGGACTTCATTTTTGAATTTGGAATATCAAATATATATTAGGGTGAAGTTTTGGTATTTTTCTGAAAAACTTCAATTTTTGATGAATAGTGAAACCACTAAGTGTTACTTATAAAAACTGATTTTTCGTTTAAATGAAAATTTACCACCTTTTGTGTTTTGAATTTCAAAAATATGACATACATGGTTGTCACTAATATGTAAATTGGGGTTTAATGGGATTAAAATAATTTTATTGGTGAATAGAGAGTTTTATGTTTTTAATCGCGATTAGAGGTAATTAGTGTAGTTTAAGGTAAAAATAATGTTTTAATAATATGGAATGACCTAGAAACATGTCCTAACCTTATTGGATATGTCATGGACGACCAAGAAAATCCATGGGTCAACTTGGGGACCCCATGGGGCCACATTGGAAGGAAAATAACATTAATATCTTTTTATATAATGTTAAAGTAGAAATGTCACAAACATGAGTTATTTTACTAAAACAATTTTTAAATGGGGTTATGCAAGTCGGATATTTTCCTATAAATATTCATTAGAAATATAAAAAGGTTTCCTACATCATGATATTTTTTTATAATTTTTATACATTAAATAAATTAAATTATTTATGGCACCATGATGATGCAGTGATTACCTCATTATTTAACGATTTAAATAAAATGAAAAGATAATGTAAAATATAAGACCTACACTTGTCAAAAACCTATTGGTTGGGTATATTTAAAATCCTTATCACATTATCCTTTAATTATATCAATGTGGGACCTTTTAAATCCGAAACTCATTTTAAAATAAAGTAACATTTCTTTACTTTCCAAGAGTGCCCCTCCTTTCCTCTTATAAAAGGCCCCCACCTCTACCACCTTACCCACACTTCCAAAGCCATTGGCTCAGCCAAAACCTGCCCATTATGTCTCTCCACATCCCTCTATAACTCTTATAATCCTAAATTTGGGCTGAATTCTTCCCGAGGAAGCCTTTGAGCTCCAATCTAAGAGAGTTACCCGATTTTAAGGTAATGTCTTCGCTTGTGTTCTTTTGTTTTATTTTGCCTCTCCAACCCCTAAACTCTTTTTATTCATTTATTTTGTAACAACTCTAGTATCTTCAATATACTATGATTTTTTATAAGAATCTTCTGATCTACACTTACACACACCTACATCTAATGGTTGAAGAACATACTGTTTCTGTGGATGGTGAATTTATGCCTCCCGAAACGATGATTGTTCAATATTTTTTCAACAACTTCAATAGTGGCCATTAATATGTCAATATATTTATATATGATGTATAATATGTTTATGTCTTCTTTAAGCTTCTGTATTTTTCATTAATGGCACACCTTAATGGCTTCCATTATGGGTATATGCGATATCTTCATTTTAGGAAGTGCGGACTACCGCCCCCTCAAAGTGATTTGATTCGTTAATGCCATATGTGGGACGTATAAAGGATGGATTTAAAGGTATTATATATGATTTATGTTACATATATATTATGAATATAATTCTGGAATTAAAATATACATACCTCTCATGTAGTTTTAATTCCATTAGTATGACAAAGAAATGAAAGTAGCATTCATGCGTACGTACGACTTACCGTCTCCATGAACGGTGCATTTCATTTCTTACCTCAAAATGATTATGTAATATTATAAATACATGTATATGATGGATATATATGATATATATGATATACAAATCATGAATATCATTCTGTATATAATGAACCTTTGACCACACGAACAACATGTAATTGTAAGAAGTTCACTTTTGACTCAAGTACAAAATATCGACAAACGACCGTTATCAGCTTAAATGACTACATAATGTTCATAACAGGGTAATAAGTGATATAAAAGGAATAATGAACTTGAAAAAGGTTCTTAATTAAGTATAAATTAACTCAATTATATTATTCAGGACGTTAAAGAACGATCCAGTCAAGTCGGACCCGAGGTAAGGGACTTCGTCTCAATCTCCTTTCATTGAGGCATAATTCATTTCATACACAACTTTCTTTAATACGGTTTATAAACCCCTTTAAATTTTATGTTTATTCAAAAGGAATATTTTATACAAATCGTTTTACTAAATGACAAAAGGGAATGTTTTTGTCGTACATATTCGGCGACAACGACTTCCCTGCCGCCGTGAGTATTATTTGGTCTTTGGATTCCTCAACAAGCCGTAATGTTTTTAAAATGAAATAAATACCATATAATCTTTTATGTATTTTGGTATTGAAAATGATTTTTATAATGGATTTTTTATGTAAATATATTTATGTGATATATTGTGATCAAAGTGTGGAAATGTTTTCTTTCCATTATATTTGTTTTATGTTTTATGATTTTATATTGGTACTTGGACATTTGACGGGTGGTTACGTGATAAACCATATGATGGGTGGTGCCATGAATACCAGGACGGGTGGTTATTTTATAACCTCCAATGCATTAGCTATGGAAGTCGGCCGTATGGCTATTCCATTAAGTGATATGTGTGGAAGTCGACCAAATGGTTATTCCATTTAAGTTTGTTTATGTCCCAAGTTACCTTTATAGGTTATGTGATATTTAAATGGGTTTTATGGTAATATTTTGGTTACAAAAGGTTAAGTAATGAACTTCTATTCAGTGAAGAGTTTTTACTACTTCATAAAGGTGAAAAGTATTACATTGATATAGTATACATGGTTTACTTGTTGTCTTGAAAAACTAACAGTTTTCATTCATTGTGTATCCCTTACTGAGCATTTTATGCTCACCCCAAGTTTTGTTGAATTGTTTTTCACAGGACTTAATGTAGAGTAGGTTCAAGGATGGGATCAAGGGAAAGTCATGCTATCTAAAACATGGAACTAGACATGTTTCTTTTTAAGAGTTTTTTTATGGAAACTTAGTAGAAGTTTCTACTTTGTAAACTTTTGAGATGTAACAGTTATGTCCTAATTCTCTAAAAGTCTAAACCTAAAAAGATCCTCAATGTGAAGTATTCATTTAATTCACTATTAAGTAAGTTTTAAGGTCTTGGCCTTATTGTTGGTATCAGAGGTCAGTTTAGACAACTTTAGGATTTAGAAAATTGTTATATTATAAGAAAATTTATGGTATAACTGAAATGATATAGCATTTAAAGATTACCATGTTGCTTCGCCTAAGATATTTTTGTGTTCAGAATGGTTTTCCGCAGAGGAAACAAAGCAGGTATGTTGGGACGACATCCGGAGGAAGACAACCTTCCAAATCAGCAACCTGGGATGGATGGAATCGGAACTGAACAGTTTGTTGCAGTAATGGAACTGTTGAATCAGGCTATAAATGGTGGTGGTATCCATGAACGAGATCAGTCAGATCAACCGCAGAGGAACATGTCAGTGGTGGAACATTTCATGAGTCAACACCCCCCATCATTCAGATGATCATCTGACCCTATGCATGATGAAGGGTGGATTAAAGCATTGGAGAAGATTTTTGATGTCATGGGGTGTTCAGAACATCAAAAGGTTAGTCTTTTTGTTTACCGTTTTGAAGGTGAAGCTGATCAGTGGTGGTCAATGGTGAAAAATATCAAGGATAATGATGAGATTGATGATCTTCACTGGGACAAATTCAAAGGTATGTTTCTTGAGAAATATTTTCCTAAGGTGGTTCATCTTAGGATGGAAAAACAGTTCCTAGAATTGAGGCAAGAGGATGAATCAGTGGCTGCTTATGATGCAAAGTTCACTCGTTTGGAAAGGTATGCTCCAAACTTCATACGAGATCTTGATAGTAAAATAAACCATTTTTACTCATGGTTAAAGACAAGGTATCGAAGGGATTTTGCTTCTCGTGAGTTCAGAAGTTATGAAAAACTTGTTTGATGTGAGGAGAAGGTGGAAATGGAGTTTTCCGATGATCAGGTGATCTTTGACAAACAACGGAATAAGAGGTCCAGTTGCCAGGCAAATGGGAAGAATTCATCAACAAAGCAAGGAGGTAAGAAAACCAAATATCCCTCCTTTGATATGTGTGGTAAAATGAATCCTAGAGAAGGTTTATCCAAGTCTGGAAAGTGATTTCAGTGTGGTAAGTCGGGACATATTGCTCGTAACTGTAAGGAAGATGATAAAGCGGGCAGTGAAATGCCATCGGTAAGATGTTTTAAGGGTAATGAAATGGGTCATTATGAAAATGAGTGTCTAATGAAGAACTCAACTGAGGGAAAGCAGCCAGATTACAAGCAGAAAGGGGTGGTGAAATCCTCTACAACTACTTCAGAAGATGTTGGGCCATCCGATGAAGTAGTATCAGGTACACTGTTTGTTTGTTCAGATTATGCCAATGTGTTGTTTGATTCAGGATTTACACATTCTTTCATTTCTGAGAAGTTTTCAAATAATTTGAAAATTCCATCTCAAGATATGAATCCTGAACTTATGGTAAAAACACCCGGAGGAAACATTAAGACAAAAGGGAATTATAAGAACCTTCCTATCCTTGTGTGCGGAAAGAATCTACGAGCAAACCTTATTGATTTGCCTCTAGTAGAGTTTGATGTTATTTTGGGAATGGATTGGCTTTCTGTTTATCATGCAAATAATGGATGTAGAGCTAAAATGGTTTCTTTTTAGAATGATTTTCATTTTGTGTACAAGAATGAACCCTTGATTTTGATAACATATCAGGAGGTTGAGAAACTAGTAAATGGTGGAAATTAATGTTACCTTGCACATATTGTTGAAAATAAAGGAACTGTTCAGATTAATGATGTTCCAGTGGTAAATGAGTATCTTGATGTTTTTCCTGATGAGTTACCAGGTATTATTCATGATTGGGAAGGTGATTTTACTGTTGAACTAGTTCTTGATTCTAATCCAATTTTAAAACCCCCTTATCAAATGGATCAAGTTGAACTTTTAGAGTTAAAGAAGCAATTGCAGGAGTTATTAGATAAATGTTTCATTCGACCTAGCATATCACCATGGGGTGCTCTTGTCTTGTTTGTTAAAAAGAAAGATGGCTCATGAGACTTTGCATTGATTATAGATACTTAAATAACATTGCTGCTAAGAACAAGTATCCTTTGCTTCATATCGATGATTTTTTGGATCAGATCCAGGGAGATCAGTATTTTTTGAAGATTGACTTGAGGTCAGGGTACCATCAGTTGAAAGTAAAAGAAGGAGACGTTCCAAAGACGGTGTTCCGTACTAGATATGGCCATTATGAATTTTTAGTTAATCCTTTTGGGTTAACCAATGCACCTGCTATATTCATGGACCTTATGAATATAATTTTCCATGAGTTCTTGGATAAGTTTGTGGTTGTTTTCATTGATGATATTTTGGTGTTTTCTAAAACTAAAGAGGAGAATGAAAGTCATTTAAGGGTTATCTTGCAAACCTTAAAAAAATGAAACTGTATGGAAAATTCAGCAAGTGTGAGTTTTGGTTACAAAAAATTTCTTTCCTGGGTCACATTGTTTCAAAAAATGGCATAACTCTTGATCCGGCTAAAACAAAAGTTGTTGAAGAATGGCCAATACCCACAAATGTAACCGAGATCCATAGTTTCCTTGGTTTGGAAGGTTACTGCTGAAGGTTTTTTGAAAATTTTTCACGGTTATCTAGTCCAACGACAAAGATAACTTGGAAGGGTGTTACGTTTATCTGGAAAAAAGAATGTGATCATTGTTTTCAGGAGTTTAATAGAAGATTGGTGAATGCTCCAGTTTTGGAACTTCCATCCAGGAATGGTGAGTTTGTTATCTATAGTGATGCTTAGTTGAAGGGACATGGTTGTGTCCTTATGCAGAATGATCAGGTAATTGCATATGCTTCACGTCAGTTCAAAAATCATGAGGTAAATTACCCTACAAATGACTTGGAATTAGCTGTTGTTGTTTTTACTCTAAAAATTTGGAGGCCATCAGAAGTCATTGGGTACTGAATTAAATTTTAGTATAGCTTTTCATCCGCAATCAGATGGGCAGTCAGAACGAACAATACAGACTTTGGAGGATATGCTACGAGCTTTTTCGATGGATTATCAGGAAAGTTGGGACCAATATCATTCTTTGGTTGAGTTTTCTTATAATAATAGTTTTCATTCCAGTATACAGATGACACCATTTGAGGCATTATATGGGAAGTGGTGTCGAACTCCATCTTTTTGGGATGAAGTGGGTGAAGGAAAGCTGATGAGACCAGAATCGGTAGAAGAGATGGCAGAAAAAGTTCAGTTGATTCAGAAACACATGAGAACAGCTCAGAGCACACAGAAAAGTTATGTGGATAACCGGAAGAAGGACTTATCTTTCGAGGTAGGTGATCATGTTTTTCTCAAGGTTTCTCCATGGAAATGTGTGATGTGATTTGGTAAGAATGGAAAGCTGAGTCCAAGGTTAATTGGACCATATAAAATCCTGGAGAGAGTTGGATTAGTTGCATACAGAGTGGAATTACCTCCGAGTTTATCTCAGGTACACAATGTTTTTCATGTTTCGATGTTGAGAAAGTATATTCCTGATCCATCTCATGTTTTGAGCCCGGAGGTAGTTCAGTTGGAAGAGAATCTCTCTTATGAAGAACAGCCGGTTCAGATTCTTGACCACAGGGAGCAAGTGGTACAGAATAAAGTGATTCACCGGGTAATGGTTTTGTGGAAAAACCATATGGTTGAAGAGGCAATGTGGGAATCTGAAAATGATATGAGGGAGAAATACCCCCACTTATTTTGATAAGTGAATAAAATTGCGAGGACGCAATTCCCAAAAGGGGGGAAGGATGTGACATCCCATGTAAATAAAGAATAATAAATTTTCATATTTATTAATATTTACGAATTAAATATGAATTTTACTTTAAAGGGGTTTCTATGTTCTATAGCGTACCTAATACGCAACAAAGAGTATCATTGAAATCTTACGTTGCACACTAGTAATAAAATAATATTATTATAAATGGTAGTTAACACATAGCCGTTGTATTGGAAGGAATTGATAGAAATAACTAAAATATGATTATATATGTTTTTCAAATGTTTTTACATTTATCTAATAAAAGATAAAGGCTTAAAATACGGAAAGAATTCAATTTTAGGCATATATACCCTAATTTTCACTAAAGGATCACTTATCGCCTTTTGATGGCGAACTGTCATTAAATATAGTTTTGTTAACTCTTATAAATTATATTGGACCAAATAAAACTCTTTTTCAGAATAGGGACATCAAAATTTACTTTGTGTTAATTTTTTGGTATTTTTCCGATAATGTTCATTTTTTTAATGAATAGTGTAAATTGTTGTATTTTAATTCAAAACGTATTTTTAATCTAATTTATTTATATGATTAGATTATATTTTGATTTTGTTTTAAAGTGAAATTAGAATATATTTTTACCATTAAATCCAATAGTGGTCGTTGGAATTAATTTTCACTTTGAAATCAGACTTAAACTAGTGTCAATCTTTTGATACTCATTGTTTCATAAAAACACACTATTTGCTCTGACAATGGGAATTAATTTTTAAATTAATTAATGCAACTTATATATTTGAATTTTGTAAAATGGACTTCATTTTTGAATTCTGAATATCAAATATAGCTTAGGGTGAAGTTTTGGTATTTTTCTGAAAAACTTCAATTTTTGATGAATAGTGAAACCACTAAGTGGTACTTATAAAAACTGATTTTTCGTTTAAATGAAATTTTACCACCTCTGTGTTTTGAATTTAAAAAATCCGACATACATGGATGTCATTAATATGTAAAATGTGGTTCAATGGCATTAAAATAATTTTTTTTGTGAATAGTAACTTTTATGTTTTTAATCGCGATTAGAGGTAATTAGTGTAGTTTAAGGTAAAAATAATGTTTTAATAATATGGAATGACCTAGAAACATGTCCTACCCTTATTGGATATGTCATGGCCGACCAAGAAAATCCATGGGTCAACTTGGGGACCCCAAGGAGCCACTTTGGAAGGAAAATAACATTAATATCTTTTTATTTAATGTTAAAGTAAAAATGCCACAAACATGAGTTGTTTTACTAAAACAATTTTTAAATGGGGTTATACAAGTTTGATTTATGCCTATAAATGTTCAGTAGAAATCTAAACTTACTTCCTACATTTTGATATCTGTTTTAGAATTTTTAGACATTAAATAAATTAAATTATTTATGGCACAATGATGATGTAGCGATTACCTCATTATTTAATGATTTAAATAAAATGAAAAGATAATGTAAAATCTAATACCTAAACTAGTAAAAAACATATTGTTTGGGTATAGTTCGAACCCTTATCACCTTATACTAGAATTATATCAATGTGGGACCTTTTAAATCCGAAACTCATTTTAAAATAAAGTTACATTTCTTTACTTTCCAAGAGTGCCCGTCCTTTCCTCTTATAAAAGGCCCCCACCTCTACCACCTTAACCACACTTCCAAAGCCTTTGGCTCGGCCAACCTCTGCCCATTGTGTCTCTCCACATCCCTCTATAACTCTTAGAAGCCTCACTTTGGGCATAATTCTTCCCAAGGAAGCTTTTGAGCTCAGATCTAAGAGAGTTACCCGATTTTAAGGTAATGTCTTCACTTGTGTCCTTTTGTTTTATTTTGCTTCTCCAACCCCTAAACTCTTTTTATTCATTTCTTTTGTAACAACTCCAGTATCTTCAATATACTAAGATTTTTTTATACGAATCTCTCGATCTACACTTACACACACCTACATCTAATGGTTAAAGAACATACTGTTTCTGTGGATGGCGAATTTCTGCCTCACGAAACGACGATTGTTCAATATTCTTCCAACAACTTCAATGGTGGTCATTAAGATGTCAATATATTTATATATGATGTATAATATGTTTATGTCTTCTTTAAACTTCTGTAATTTTCATTTATGGAACACCTTCATGGCTTCCATTATGGATATAAGCGATATCTTCATTTTAGGAAGTGCGGACTACCGCCCCCTCAAAGTGATTTGATTCGTTAATGCCATATGTGGGACGTATAAAGGATGGATTTAAAGTTATTATATATGATGTATGTTACATATAAATTATGAATATAATTTTGGAATTAAAATATACATACCTCTCATTTAGTTTTAATTCCATTAGTATGACAAAGAAATGAAAGTAGCGTTCATGCGTACGTACGACTTACCGTCTTCATGAACGGTGCATTTCATTTCTTACCTCTAAATGATTATGTAATATTATAAATACATATATATGCTGGATATATATGATATATATGATATCCAAATCATGAATATCATTCTGGATATAATGAACCTTTGACCACACGAACAACATGTAATTGTAAGAAGTTCACTTTTGACTCAAGTACCAAATATCGACAAACGACCGTTATGAACTTAAAGGACTACATAATGTTCATAACTTGGTAATAAGTGATATAAAAGGAATAATGTACTTTAAAATGTTCTTAATTAAGCATAAATTAACTCATGTTTATTATTCAGGATGTTAAAGAACGATCGAGTCAAGTCGGACCTGAGGTAAGGGACTTCATCTCAATCTCTTTTCTTTGAGGCATATTTCGTTTTATACACAACTTTCCTTAATATGGTGTATAAAACCCTTTTACTTTTACTTTTATTCAAAAGTAATCTTTTTATATGAAGCGTTTTACTAAATTACAAAAGGGAATGTTTTTGTCGTACGTATGCGGCGACAATGACTTCTCCACCACCGCGAGTATTATTTGGTCTTTAGCTTCCTCAACAAGACGTAATGTTTTTAAAATGAAATAAATACCATATACCATTTTATGTATTTTGTTATTGAAAAGGGTTTTTATAAGGGATTTGTTATGTCAATATATTTATGTGATATATTGTGATCAAAGTGTGGAAAATTATTCTTTCCATTATATTTTTTTATGTTTTATGATTTTATATTGGTACTTTGTCATTTGATGGGTGGTTACATGATAAACCATATGAAGGGTGGTGCCGTGAATACCAGGACGGGTGGTTACATTATAAACTCCAATGCATTGGGTATGGAAGTCGGCCTTATGGATATTCTATTAAGTGATATGTGTGGAAGTCGACCGTATGGTTATTCCATTTAAGTATGTTTATGTCCAATGTTACCCTTATATGTTATGTGATATTTATATGGGTTTTATGGTAATATTTTGGTTACAATTGGGTAAGTAATGAAATTTTATTCAGTGAAGAGTTTTTATTAATTCATAAAGGTGAAAAGTATTACTTTTATAAAGTATACATGGTTTACTTGTTGTTTTGAAAAACTAACAGTTTGTATTCATTGTGTATCCCTTACTGAGCTTTTTATGCTACCCCATGTTTTGTTGAAATGTTTTTCACTAGACTTAATGTGCAGTAGGGTCAAGGATGGGATCAAGGGTAAGTCATGCTATATAAAACATGGAACTAGGGATGTTTATTTTTAAGAGTTTTTATTTTATGGAAACTTGGTAGAAGTTTCTACTTTGTAATCTTTTGAGATGTAATAGTTATGTCCTAATTCTCTAAAACTCTAAACCTGAAAAGATCCTCGATGTGAATTATTCATTTAATTCAATATTAAGTAATCTTTAAGGTCGAGGCCTTATAATTTATGCCACAACAAGGTGGGAGAATACACTCCGATGATATTTAATAATGGCCCAACATCATAAAATCATGAACTGTATTGATGTTGATATATCAACATAAATTAAATACCTAAATATACAAATAATACATCTAGTCTTCTTGTCTTAACTTGGCTCCCATAAACCCTATCCCTACCTTCTTCAGAACCATTCTATAATGTTAGTATATTTGAAACCAAATATGATGCTACAACCCATGACCTGCACTTGTCCCATTGGTCAGGGACTTATCAGTACTCCCACCCATCCATATGAATTTAGAGGCATCATCTCAGCAAATCAACCAACTATAGGAAATATATGGACACAAAATCATCACATCAACCCATCCTATAGATTCTAGAGAGATAATTTAATACATTTTGTCCCATCCTAAGGATTCTATGGAGTTATAATATACACATCATCTTGTACCTAGGATTTTAGGAACATCACATTAAGTAGAATGAATTTTGAAACTATAAACATTATGAAAAGAAATCAAAAAAGGGGACTCAATATCATCACCCATTAATTATGTCCCTCATCCATGAATTCCCATGTTCATCCTGAATGTCTCCAACATGTTCACTTTACTAAGTACGAAATCCCCAGCATCACTCAAAATCTATGGGGAATAGTTACTTTAACTCATTCACAACCCATCAATCCCCCAATAAGGAATCAAGAAGATATTTAAAAACATAACTTGTCACATTAATATTTTAGGAAAAATTAATCTAGGTATATAGAAACACACCCTCATGGAAATCTATCAATAATTTATTTTTAACAAGACATTTAATTTTAAGGGACTTCTTACCTTATGTCCAATGAGACCAAAACATGGAAAAAACAACATCAAATAATCAAAACATGAAAATTACTTAAAATAATACTGAAAATATTAAATTAGGTTTTTTGGAATGGTTAATGAGTCATAAAACAAGTTAATCATAAAATAAAGGCCATAATGATGTTAAATATTAGTATAGAAACGAAACACAAAAAATAGAACTTGAATTTGCAAATATAAGAGTAATAGGTAGAGAGAAATGTCAGGGGGTGTTCCCAATATAGAAAAAACCATTAAAGGGTTTGATAAATGGTGGGAGAGAAAATGTATGTTTTTATGGGTAAATTTAAACTTTTCTTTTTAAAACAACTATATAAAGTACACATTCACTGTGTAAACTATAGTTCATTCTATGAACAACAACAAGAAAAACCCTCTTAGGGGTTTTTATGAAATTTCATAGTGTGAAGGTTGCCTTTACACCACAACTACCTATAAGAAGAAAATTTTATTTATATTTCATTCATTATTCATCTAAAACTGAATTCTAACTATCTTGAAACCCAAAATATCCCCCAAAAAAATGAAATACACACTATACGAGTGAGAAAAAATATTAATGCACCAAAAATCTGATGGGTGTTATAATATCCCCCTCTAAGGACTTATCACCCTAAAGAATAATATAAAGCATTCTCCATTGAGAAAATCTTGTCACTACAACCGAATGTCCAATTCCCATTATAATAATTCTTCTAAAATATGTTCTTGTTTCCAAAAAAACTAAATAGGACAAAGTATCTTCCCATAACAAACCTTATTATTTCATTCCACAATCATTATTTTACAATAAAAAAATAAATTTTATTGCTTTAACTAGCCATCATCCCCATAAAGATCATTTTTAGGGTCTATCCCATAATTATAGAATTGTGAAACATGAAGCACCTGTTTTATTCCTAGATGATATGAAGGAAGAACAATGATGAAACCACGATCATAATGCATTACAAATTAATGAATGGACAAAAATACCAATGTTCTAACATTCTATACATTCAAAAATATATATTATCTAACTCAGGTTAGACCCACAATAACACATAGTACCAAACAATTTAATAAAAGTTTGTTAAATTATAGAATGAATATAAACATTCACTAATATAGGAAGTAACCAAACACTTCTATATCAATTATACCTAATCAAAATCCTGATGGATTATGTTTAGCCCAATCAATATATACTCTCCCACCTCAAACACACTCAATAGTGAAAAACATGGTCAACCATATAGTGTCTCAAAATATACGATATAAATCCCAGCCTAAAAAAATTTATTACACGAGAAGTCTCCTAAAACCATATGGTCAACCCATTAACCACCAAAACAAGGCAGACAAGATTATCTCATATCCTCCATAAATTATCTCATCCCCTTATATTGTACATTACTTGATGGTGAAGTGTCATATTTAACTTTATCAGGGATTCCATAAAATTACAAATGCCATTCTAATATAGAAATGTTGACCACTCATCATGATGTGATATAATACTAGTTGGAACACTCTGAAACCATATCACTTCATGTATATAAATCCTATCCAACACATGCATGAATATATTCTCTCATATCATTAGGAAGTGTTCCACCTCTTTCAATCACTCAAATTTCACCCATACAATTTCATGACTCTTAATAGTCATAACTAGTATCATGATGTAGCCAATCATCACTACATATCACATACTTAATAGAACTATATGAGGTTGAAGTAACCCACAAAGTCTCTAGTGTTCTTATTTTCCCTCCTATATGTAATGTAGTGAGTGGTGAACCCCAAATCACCCTTCCTCATGGCCAATTACAAGAAATGATTCTTTATATCAAACTACATATTGGTTAATATAGTATTTTCCAGTAATAATGAGGTGTGAGAGTATTTTATGAACTCTTCTCTCATGTATGTAAAAACTAAAATAGTTTCCTAGACACAAATCACATCATCCTTACCCCAACACCATCATATAAAAAGATAAACTCTCATCAAATACTCTCATATAACGTAAAATTTGAAATATAATTCATGGATATTAATTACATAATAAACTAGTAAATAATTAAAAATAATTAATGAAAATAACACCAACCCATGTCATAATAATAAATTTACCATCCAATATTCTAGTAAGATCGTAGGCTTCCACTCAATTTACAATTATGTGTTGCCAATCCCTACAATTTCATATTAAAGAAAATATGTAGTAACATTGTACTTCCTTGAGGAATTTTATGTATCCATGTGAGGCATTTGAATGTAATCAGCCCAACATCCCATATTCATGTTCATGTTTCACTAAGAAAAGATGTATCATAATATATGTTGGTAAATTTAGATGAAAAATCTCTAAAAAAGTTGATAATGGTGGAAAAAATTACACATTTGAAAAATGACAACAAACATCAAGTCATGATTAAGTTAGTTTTTCACATGTGTAAATTTCACATGAGACCCAAAAAATTACCACCTATCCTCACCACATTATAATATATCCCTAACCAACTTATAAAAAATCAAAATAGTTAGTATAATTAACATTATTTTTAGAATATTTAGAATCAGAGGGGTAATCAATGCCTTATTTAACTCTAAGAAGACTTCCTCGTACCAAATAGTAAAATCAAACAAAAGAACTTTTATTCATATATATCATAACTTTTTAAAATGAGTAAATTATTTAATGATGCACCTATAAAAATGATCCATTCTAACAAAAACCCTATATTTTGAACACAAATTTGGGTCTACCCCATGAAATCACTTCTTCCACTATCTCCAAATCAATAGACTCCCGCCCCAGAAACCCCAATCCGAATGAATCATATCTGGTGGATCAATAAATTATATTTCACAATGTTTGAATAATTATTATGTACCTGATGTGTATTCAAAATTATATCATTATTCCTTATATATTACTATGGGGCTCTAATGTATTCAATGATATAAATTAAATACCATGACAAATTTAATTTAAGAAAATGTGAAAAAACGTGGTTTCTGAGATTCATTCACATTAATAGCATATTCATTTGACCAAATGGTATCAATATATAATCATACATACCATACACACACTTATATATATATATATATCCTATTTACTATATTTTCATATTTGATGCATTACTACTAGTAGCTAGATCAATGATCAATCTTGGATAACCCTTATAATCCACTCATTTTGTTAAAAAATTAATTGTCCCTTTGTACTTTATATCATTTTTTCAATTTGACAAGAATAATTATTATTAATATCAAAAAATTAAAAGGATTCCATCATCATTATTATAATTAATTCCATTTAACCCCAATGATATATCAAAAGATGAATTAATCCCTTCACAATGTCAACAATATACACCTTCATATCACTCAACTAAACTAGTTCCACTTGATAATGGGTAATCAATATAGTTTGAGCATCCAAAAAGAGTTCAATATCAAACTTATTCCCTCATTTAGGATATTTTATTCAGAATATTTCTTGGGCCATGTCCTACAGTAATTCCACCATTGATAGAAAATGGAAAGAAACAATACTTTTTTTTGTTTTAGAACTATACCTTCCACTTGTACCATAATTATACCACTATAGCTACAGTATACTTCTATTATTACTACTTAAAAATACAATTACTTGGTATGAATGTACTCCACTCCTTTAATAGAGGTAAAATCCACTAGTCTGTAATAATAATTTATGGGTTCTTGAAAACACCCCAACTAATTCAAGAGAAAATAATGTGAATCTATCCATATTTAAAATCATAAAATCCAATAGAAGTGAAGTATGTTATTGTTACTGGACACTCTAAAAGACATTGAACATAATTTACCCTTATCCAGATAGGTGTATCAATAGATAATAATAAATTGGAAAACATCACTAACAATTGTAAAATTAAAGAACATTGGGAAGAAATATATGAATTTAATGCTTCTAACAAAAAAAATTAATTTAAAAGAATCACCATAATTAAAGATTAAACTATAACTATCTTTTTGGTACTACATAAACCCATATTGAATATGAAAAGGTTTCTATGAAATTTTTAAAGTGATAATCATTTAAGAATAAAGATGAAAATTTATGAAAGTATGTGATGCCATAAAAGAGGAATCAGTTCCATATACCGATCATGTAATGTAGATAGCCTCCTATAATGGTTTCTGACAAATGAAAAATATTTTATGTGTGTTGATGTTATTTTTTTAATCCCAAAAATTATTACTGTATTGTGGGCGCCTTCTGTCATTCTTCTATCATATAAATAATCACTCGTTTTACGTGTTGAAGGTATTTTAAATCCCCCAAAAATGAAAAATCATTTGTGGGGTTGTGATGTCCCTTTTTAGGCTCCCAAAAATACAGAATCCCCTCTTCCAACATGGACTTAATATCGTGAACTGTGATTACCCCCATGAGCGTCTATAAAAATCCTATAAGGGAGCTGAAAAAGAATGAAAAAATGGATATGATGTGTGAGAGATATCTATTTTTAGTTGATAAACATACCACATTACATTATGGTATGTTGGGGAGTCCCCTAACCATCTGAAGAACCATAAAACTTTGAGGACACCATTCTAGGAAGCATAACATGATGTCCGCTTTGTGGTCCATCACCCCATGTAGATAAAGTATTCATAGAGGAATCCCCTATCCATGTATCAATGTGCTATGTGACAATGGAATAAACCCATGAAAAAAATAATTAACGTAGGGGCACTTAAACCCTCAGAGAAAAATTCTATGTAGAGGATATAAAATTCAGTATGGAAATATTCTATATAGAAGGGGGAAACATGGAGTGCTCTTCTTTCCTTTTGTCATTGGATTTCTCCACTATGGTATGTAGCCCCACCCTGGTCCTTCCATGAAATATCATAATGTCCACATTCATTAACCTATTTTGTGTGGATCCTAAGGCTTAAATGGTCCTGCATGAGAGGTATTAGGAAAAGGAATAACCAAAAGTCCCCAAAATTCTATGATCAAATCAAATATAAGACCATTATTTCCTATCAATTAAAACTAACCATGTAAAAATATGCTTTATTGGTTACCAACATAACACGAGAGATATATAGAATGTTCTTGAAAATACATTCACAAGGTAACCTAGGTCCCAAACATGGAGGTAGTTCCATGGACATCCCTATTTCAGAGATTGAGGGGGAAAAATTCCTTTACCATTTATGTGGGGATGTATTAGATCCTTCTCTTTTCATTTCTGACATCGGGACCATGGAATCTCTCTTGGAGTATGACTATTATAGGGGTTGTCAACCCCTCCACTGCATCATCTTCTAATGATATTACTACAAGAGAGGTGTTTGGTTCTAGTTCCCTATATTTCTCAAACCATCTAGGAATTATCCATATCCATTAGTGGCAAAATGAGACTGTATGTTTTCCAGATCTACCACATCAGCGTGTTTCTCACACCGATTATGAATCACATGGTCATAGAGATTTCTATAGATCATTATTCCCACACAATACCATCCATAGTATTTTATTAATTGGAATACCAAACCATGTCATCACCACTGCATATGGTAATATTTTTAATGAGGAAACCTTGTTATCCATCTATTCAGTATATGCCTCAAAACTACTTTATCATTCTCTCAAAGGGCTATATTCCTTATGAGACAAACCCTTAAAGGTTCATATTCTAGATGAAGTAAAAAATTGGATACCTCCATAAGTGTAGACCCTGTCATTATAAATTATGAGGGCTCTAATTCCTTTCTAATTGTGATACATAGGAAGCCTCCCCATGTTCAAAACCCAATTCCAAAATTCACCATAATGTTATATTGGATACATCCCCAGGAGGTTCATGTCCAACATTGATGGAAATATTCCTCATGAATCCCTTTATTCACTATCCTTGTTGACCAATATTACATCTAATATCATACCCCATCGGGGGGATTACACCTCTTCCATTTTCATCAAGTTGTCTGGGTGTATGTCCCACGCTGAACATAACTATGCACCTTCATCATTGATTCCCCTAAAACATGATAATAAATTAGATAGTTTTCTCCAAGTCATATGACCTTAAAAGGCAGGATGTGTTCTGTTACGTGACACCAAACGATATGGAATATGATTCCTTTCCTGAGGATAGGTAGGAATCCCATATTATGGGTCCAATCACAACATCAAAATATCTCTTTTCTCCATGGATAATAGTAAATTTTAGTGTTCCCCATTTCATGGAAAAAAACTAGCATCATAATGAAAAACTATAAAAGAATATTTAATCCTCTTATAAAAATGTACCATTGATGGAGAACCATAAATACAAATTTATATATCCCCCAATGTGTAACCTCATATAAAAAGTGATTATTGTAAATCCATCCATAAAAAATGATTGTTAATTCAAGGGTGAACCATGTCGTAACTAGGAATAAATAAAGGATTCATGTACATGTTTTAAATCAAAACTATAATAGAGACCAATAATAGGAAATAACTCCACCCAATAGGGTATGATGAGATGGAACTACCATCTTCTTAACCAATATGAGTTCTCAAATATATTGGCCCATGTTCCCCAAAAATCAGCGACTTTTTGAAAGAAGCTCTGTGACACAACATAGATATAATATCCATTCAAATTTTACAGCTCCACAAATAACCTACTAATTTTTTTTGGAAAATGATATGCTTGATGTGATGAATTAATAAAAAAATTTAATCCCCCAACAACCAAAAATCTTGGAAAGAAAATAATTTAATCAAAAACAAAAATAGTGAACCCAATGTGAATACATAACCACAATTACTATGTTACCCACTCTTCAAGCCCCTTTCACACCCAAAATGAAAGAGCAGTAACCAAACAAATTGATTACGCACACGGTCTTTTATTGAGATATTGATTTGATGAGGTATTAGTTATTTGTATTTTTCTCATATATTATATGAAATATAATGATAATTCCCTTAAATACAATGATGTATCAGAGGTTAATGCATTCATATTCCCTGACCATCACACAAGATGGATATTCATCCTAGAAGAGGATGTTATCACTGAGAAATACCCTTCAATGATAGTTTTCAAATACAAAGAATTATAAGTAACACGAAAATTGTAATCTCTTGGAATTATAGGCTTTACGAAAGACCCTCTAATTCATAAATCCCCACAAAAACTGTTTTAGTGTTGATTGATGGTAAAAATATTGATTACCAAATAGCTATATCAAACATTTTCTCATTCCTTTCCCCAAAATGAGAGGTAAGTTTCTCACTTAACTTATGTAGGTTGTTCAAGAAGATTAAAAAAAAATTATATCAGTGATTTATGAGTCCCACTCATGGTCTCCATTTAGTAGTTTCCACATCCAAAATCAAACAACATAACATCTTCAGTAATAAAAAGACATATCAACAGAGGATCTAGTTGATGTCATGAATACTCAGGTCCACATGGCATCCCACAAAAGGAAACAATCAAACATAAACTGACAGAACACTATCTAAATTCCTACTAAAGAAACCATATTCTTAAATAAAATGTAATTTAATGAGTTCATGAAAATCCAATCATGGGTATATCATGATATCAATCCAATATAGTTGAAAACTATTAGAGGATGAAAATATATACCTAGGGAAATTTAACCCTAAAGTCAACTAGGAAATAAATTTTGGAGAATATTCAAATCCTTGGTCGTTCATATCAATCATTTCATCAATGTATGGAGAAAAAAAATGATTTTATGAAAATATCTTCTCAAAAACAATAATATTGACAGTAAAATATGGTTGAAATTAGAAAGCATATACATGACTTAGTTATGAACTAGGGGTAGGCACATATTCCTACTCCAACATAAGAATGGGTGTATATCCTCCCTCATGCTAAGGATGTTCCTCAGTATTCCTTTTCTACGATGTAAGGTCTAACATCAATTCCTAACAAAATCCTTTAAACATTCTAAAACATAGTCATGTCAATTGAAATAATAAGGATTATGGAAAAAAACCCCACCTCCTCGATTATAGTGTCTCATTTGTACAACATAAACGATACAGAGGAGAAGACATACTTCGATGTTCATTTCCAAGAGGGTGGTCAGCAATATTCAATGATAAAAGGACAACATAATTGGGCACACATCCCTAATCAAACATGGGATTATCATCCCATTTCAGGGGAAGCTCCAGGGTAGGCCAATATACCTATAGAAATTCAAAAAACACATTATAATTCTCTAACAACAACATGTGATTAGATTGAACCCAAACATATACATGGGAATCGCCCTTTACAACATGCGGTTTTATCTACCCATGGGAGATCATCGAAGAAGAAATCTCTAAAGGGGTAGTTCAAATTATCAAAGAATACTTGCAACCCTAATCAGTTAGAGACCAATGAATTTGATTTCATATAACAACTATCTATGAAATCCCATGAACATAATAATCCATTATTAATCTATGTATGTGATTTTAATAGTTATGAAGGACTTCTGCATATAAATTCTACTAGAAGATCTGGATGTAGTCCCTGAATTTTTTTCATGATGGTTTTCATTGTAACAAAAATTTGATTGATTAGTAGTGTTCATCCCCAAATTATTGCTATATTAGGCCACATCATTCACAAAAGATAAATTAGAAATTATTATAGACTATTACTAGATAAAACTAGTAAAATACCTCATATTAAGAAGAACTTGGAGAGATGTGGTTAGTCTATTCTGGAAGCCTCTCAATGAAAATAGAATTTCTTTATCAATCAAAAGATGGTATGAGGAAAAAATCATCCTCCTAACCACCAATGAACAAATTTTATTCCAAAGGTAACCCTACTAGGCATGATTAATTCAAATAAACATCCAATAAGTAATAATGTTTTCAATATAATAATAGAGGATTGTATGGATGAATGAAACAATTATGTTACTTGTGAGAATGAAACTGGCTATGGATAATATATCGATCATGTTTTTTCCATCATCCTCATTTTTTTTCAACATTATATAAGAACTACCAAAATACTGAAAATGAATCACCCTTCTCGATCTATAGAAAACTAACAAATGCCTAAAATAAATGTTCTTTACTATCAATGGATATTAAGATCATGTTAATGTATAGTGACAACTTCATCTTCAAATAAACATAGAGACCTTATAGCTACATGAAAACCATTGCTAGAGAAGTAGAGAAGGGATCATAAACTGGAATTTATTAAGTAATTTCATAAATTATGATGTCTAATACTCATTGCACTTCTTGGTGTTTATATTTTTTGAAAGAGATAACATTGAGCTTTTAATTTCACCTCAATCACTGGTTATAAAAATCTAATAGAGATGATATCCTGTAATTCCATATTCACTGCGAGTCAACCAAATGATACACATACTTAGGATAAATCTAATAATCAGAAAGAACCATCCCTAAATATTTAAAAAAATTGATTTTGATGACTGCTACATATAAAAACACTACACAACCATTTTATCAAGGTCATTAAGAAGGTTTTATGCATTTGTATGTAAAATTAGTATGAAATTCTAATTTCCATGTAATTATTTACTTCACATGTAGATCATGCATTTCACCTAGCTCATGCTCAATTGCAGACCCACAATATTACATTACCAAAAGTTGTTGCAGCATTTTGTGTGGTAAATTATTTTCCCCAACCCGTATGGATGGGGGAATTTTTAACACAAATTTCCATTTCAAATATGAAATGTTCATACCGATGAAAGATTAAAAAAAGGGGGAAACCAAGCCCATATATCTGGGGACATTTTTATCTCAATTAGTTCATCAATAAAAATTGTTCTTTTATTATATTGGGAGAATACCAAGATAAGAGGTATACCAATTCCTCCTATGTCACAACCTTTAGATATTTGATGGGACATGTATGGAATGATTGTGAGGTAGTTCTCCCCAATTCAATAATTTATAATATACTTGAAGAGGATCCTGTAATGTAAGTATAATTTCATATAAAGGGCACCAAAAAACATTCTATCATTTGACGGTCAATATGACACCTATAATGCATTTTGTGACCCTGAATGTAAATAAATTCACCCATGTGGATGGAACCAACGGCTACACCAACACAAAAGATAAGTGATAGGATGGTTCCATACATAATCTAATTCATACTAATGTAAATGATGGAGGTCTGTGTACCAAAACCCAAGAAATTCTCTAAATCTAGCGATTCCCTTAACCACCACATTACTAACTCCTCAATGAGCATCCACCAAATAAGATATTAAAGGAAATTCTGAATAAAAGGCATGTACTAATTATTTTTAACCCCTGTCACTAAAATAATTATTCTATCAGTAGGTGGAATAGATGGGTGATTCGACAAGACTCATTAAAAAATACTCCGAAGAAACATTCATACTAAATATTCCCCCCATGCAGATTCCAAACTCATATATTCAACTGATGTAAATCAATAACAAGTGTTCACCCTAGTGACTCAAGTAGACCAATTAATTCTGTCAACCATATTCTAAGTCAATCAATTTACCTATACTTGATCATGGATGGATAAAAAAATTCGTTTGAGAAATAACTAGAAATAATTAATGAAATCCATTCAATGATACAACATTACAAATATCATACATATATATTAGTAATGAAATAATTCAATTCACTATCGATTTTTTCATATTCATTCACATATTAATCCAAAAATAAATCCTGTATTTATTGACAACATTGACTCATGGGATACTAAATTAGATGATTTGGAGGAATAATGTGTTCTAGAGTTGATAAAATGAAATCCTTACCCTAACATGTTGACCAAAATCCACCCCCTTCTTGATTTTGGGAGAACATAATTTCCAATATTCAATGTATTTGGTGTCCCAGAACAGAATATGATTCATTTTCTGTCCCATTGTGATCTCATGATGAGAACACCTATGTAATAATAAATAGTGAAACTCAAATTATTTTTTAAAACTTTGCAAGGGATGACCTTATTAGAGATCATTGGTTTTATATCTCAGTCAATCATGGAAGCTGAAGATCTCTATAGGATGCTTCTCAATCAATTTATACCAATGATAAAAAATAAATGATCATTAACCCCTTTAAATATAATCATATGATAAAAAGAGGGCCTTAATGTTCTCTTTCATATTTAAGTTGATGACCAACTCCATAAGCCTACTGATTCCACAACAATATATAATTTATCTCTATATGATGAATCCCTATGATGTGTTCAAAAATCTATCAAGCTAGTAATATATATGAGAATGCTTTAGCATCTCACTATAATTTCTCTAAGGTTGAAAATTCCACAGAGAGAACTAAGGTCAAGTCCTAAATGATCTCATTTTCCCTCAGGATGCAAAATGGAAAAGTATAGGCCATTTCCATCACACTTAAGATATCCTCTACATAAGCTCTAGTACCGAAACCAATAGGACATCATACCACACTACTAGTTCTCAACAACCTCCCCTTTCTATCAAGATAAAAAAGGGTAATGAGGTGGAATCAATTCTATGATAGAAGTAATAGTTTTTATTCATTATCATATGAGAAAATATATAAATACTTTTGTTTCCGACGCTTTCGCCGGGGCGCGCGCATCCGTCTGTGAGGACGCGCGGCTTTGTTGCCCCGCATTCCCGCTTTCCAAAGGCGGGCGGCATTCGCTCCTTATTCAGGGACGTCTGCTCCTTGATCGAAACGGGATGATGAGATGTCGGTTCTTCCTCCTGTGGATTCCTCCTCAGAACTCTTCACCTAGTCCGGGTCTCCCTTATAGATTTAATACGTAGTTCGTGAAACTCTTCCCGGTGCCATATCGTCATGGACGCCGGTTAATTACACTACTTCCGTCAAGACTTTCCATAGGGTCTTGACATGGTAGCGACCTTCGGTCGGAGTAAACGGCAACATCAGGAATGTCGGGGCATCTCTGGGTGCGCGGACATTGGGGAACCTGTATTCTTCCTCATAAGAGGGCATCTCAAGGGTGCAGAACCCGAGGCGTACATCTGAGGTTTTCCTCAGCTTCCTGTGTTTAGCACAGGGTATGTTGCAAGATTAACGTCTAGCATAGACGGTTACACCAAAGGCGTTCCATCCGAGGTTTTCCTCAGGCATCTCATGTTTATCACGAGGTAGGCCGCGAGTTTAACGTCTTGCGGAGACGGAATGAGGGTGATCAGAACGTCCCATAGAGACGGACCAGATTGGTATATCCTTATGAGGGAACACCTGGGAGTTTTACCAAGGCGATGGATCAGAACGCCCAATGCGGACGGATCCGAGGTGGTGCACTCCCTATAGGGGAAAAGGAAGATGAATCGGGGTGTACACAGAGGACAGCGACCCGGAGATATGATGGGGCTTACACATGGAAAGCGGCCCATGCGCCGCTAGGAGCAGCGAGGAGGTGGATGGCATGATCCCACCGGGATGTGGCGGCCCGGGTGAGAATCAGGATGGGTGATGGATGGATGAGTGAAGTGGAGGAGGATGAAATGGGACCATCGCAGGGGCGACGATGAAGTTGGGCTTGAGCCTTGAAGAGGCTTCCTACGTATCCCCGTGGCAGGGAATCAAAGTCCGCGTAGTTCGGGATGGGGCCGGTAAACCGACGTGAATTGGGTGATGGGTGGGCTTGAACCTCGTGGAGGCTTCCTACTTACCATGCCTTAACACGGATCAAAGTCCTCGTAGTTCAAATGGGTGATGATCGCAATGGCTTACCACTGGACCAGGATGGGACCCGACGAGAAATGACGGGTGGGTGTGTCGGTGAGCCGACGTGAAAGTGGACCTTGGTCCAATGGGTGGTGGGATTGAACCTCATAAAGGCTTCCTACGTACCATGCCTTGACACGGATCAAAGACCTCGTAGTTCGGAGAATACAGTTTAACGTCATGCGGGACGATAGTGAACCCTGACGTGAATAAACGACGGGTGAGCTTGAACCTCGTGGAGGCTTCCTACGTACCATGCCTTGACACGGATCAAAGACTTCGTAGTTCAAATGGTTTGGTCGCAATGGCTTACCACCGGACCGGGATGTAGTTTAACGTCATACTGGACGGGGGTGAAACCCGACGTGAAAGACGGGCGGGCTTGAACCTCTTGGAGGCTTCCTACGTACCATGCCTTGACAGGGATCAAAGACCTCGTAGTTCAGATGGTGGGTTTGTCGGTAGACCGACGTGAAAGCAGACCTTGGTCCACTGATGGTGGGCTTGAACCTCGTAGAGGCTTCCTACGTACTATGCCTTGACACGGATCAAAGTCCTCGTAGTTCGGATGAGGAGTTTGTCGGTAAACCGACGTGAAAGCAGACCTTGGTCCGCTGATGGTGGGCTTGAACCTCGTAGAGGCTTCCTACGTACCATGCCTTGACACGGATCAAAGTCCTCGTAGTTCGGATGGGGAGTATACCTTGGTCCACTGATGGTGGGCTCGAACCTCGTAGAGGCTTCCTACGTACCATGCCTTGACACGGATCAAAGTCCTCGTAGTTCGGATGGGGAGTAGACCTTGGTCCACTGATGGTGGGCTTGAACCTCGTGGAGGCTTCCTACGTACCATGCCTTGACACGGATCAAAGTCCTCGTAGTTCGGATGGGGAGTAGACCTTGGTCCACTGATGGTGGGCTTGAACCTCGTAGAGGCTTCCTACGTACCATGCCTTGACACGGATCAAAGTCCTCGTAGTTCGGATGGGGAGTAGACCTTGGTCCACTGATGGTGGGCTTGAACCTCGTGGAGGCTTCCTACGTACCATGCCTTGACACGGATCAAAGTCCTCGTAGTTCGGATGGGGAGTAGACCTTGGTCCACTGATGGTGGGCTTGAACCTCGTGGAGGCTTCCTACGTACCATGCCTTGACACGGATCAAAGTCCTCGTAGTTCGGATGGGGAGTAGACTTTGGTCCACTGATGGTGGGCTTGAACCTCGTGGAGGCTTCCTACGTACCATGCCTTGACACGGATCAAAGTCCTCGTAGTTCGGATGGGGAGTAGACCTTGGTCCACTGATGGTGGGCTTGAACCTCGTAGAGGCTTCCTACGTACCATGCCTTGACACGGATCAAAGTCCTCGTAGTTCGGATGGGGAGTAGACCTTGGTCCACTGATGGTGGGCTTGAACCTCGTAGAGGCTTCCTACGTACCATGCCTTGACACGGATCAAAGTCCTCGTAGTTCGGATGAGGAGTTTGTCGGTAAATCGACGTGAAAGCAGACCTTGGTCCGCTGATGGTGGGCTTGAACCTCGTAGAGGCTTCCTACGTACCATGCCTTGACACGGATCAAAGTCCTCGTAGTTCGGATGGGGAGTAGACCTTGGTCCACTGATGGTGGGCTTGAACCTCGTGGAGGCTTCCTACGTACCATGCCTTGACACGGATCAAAGTCCTCGTAGTTCGGATGGGGAGTAGACCTTGGTCCACTGATGGTGGGCTTGAACCTCGTAGAGGCTTCCTACGTACCATGCCTTGACACGGATCAAAGTCCTCGTAGTTCGGATGGGGAGTAGACCTTGGTCCACTGATGGTGGGCTTGAACCTCGTGGAGGCTTCCTACGTACCATGCCTTGACACGGATCAAAGTCCTCGTAGTTCGGATGGGGAGTAGACCTTGGTCCACTGATGGTGGGCTTGAACCTCATGGAGGCTTCCTACGTACCATGCCTTGACACGGATCAAAGTCCTCGTAGTTCGGATGGGGAGTAGACCTTGGTCCACTGATGGTGGGCTTGAACCTCGTGGAGGCTTCCTACGTACCATGCCTTGACACGGATCAAAGTCCTCGTAGTTCGGATGGGGAGTAGACCTTGGTCCACTGATGGTGGGCTTGAACCTCGTAGAGGCTTCCTACGTACCATGCCTTGACACGGATCAAAGTCCTCGTAGTTCGGATGGGGAGTAGACCTTGGTCCACTGATGGTGGGCTTGAACCTCGTGGAGGCTTCCTACGTACCATGCCTTGACACGGATCAAAGTCCTCGTAGTTCGGATGGGGAGTAGACCTTGGTCCACTGATGGTGGGCTTGAACCTCGTGGAGGCTTCCTACGTACCATGCCTTGACACGGATCAAAGTCCTCGTAGTTCGGATGGGGAGTAGACCTTGGTCCACTGATGGTGGGCTTGAACCTCGTGGAGGCTTCCTACGTACCATGCCTTGACACGGATCAAAGTCCTCGTAGTTCGGATGGGGAGTAGACCTTGGTCCACTGATGGTGGGCTTGAACCTCGTAGAGGCTTCCTACGTACCATGCCTTGACACGGATCAAAGTCCTCGTAGTTCGGATGGGGAGTAGACCTTGGTCCACTGATGGTGGGCTTGAACCTCGTGGAGGCTTCCTACGTACCATGCCTTGACACGGATCAAAGTCCTCGTAGTTCGGATGGGGAGTAGACCTTGGTCCACTGATGGTGGGCTTGAACCTCGTAGAGGCTTCCTACGTACCATGCCTTGACACGGATCAAAGTCCTCGTAGTTCGGATGGGGAGTAGACCTTGGTCCACTGATGGTGGGCTTGAACCTCGTAGAGGCTTCCTACGTACCATGCCTTGACACGGATCAAAGTCCTCGTAGTTCGGATGGGGAGTAGACCTTGGTCCACTGATGGTGGGCTTGAACCTCGTAGAGGCTTCCTACGTACCATGCCTTGACACGGATCAAAGTCCTCGTAGTTCGGATGGGGAGTAGACCTTGGTCCACTGATGGTGGGCTTGAACCTCGTGGAGGCTTCCTACGTACCATGCCTTAACATGGATCAAAGACCTCGTAGTTCAAATGGGGAGTAGACCTTGGTCCACTGATGGTGGGCTTGAACCTCGTGGAGGCTTCCTACGTACCATGCCTTGACATGGATCAAAGACCTCGTAGTTCAGGTGGGAGTAGACCTTGGTCCACTGATGGTGGGCTTGAACCTCATGGAGGCTTCCTACGTACCATGCCTTGACATGGATCAAAGACCTCGTAGTTCAGATGGGGTTTGTCAGGGTCGGTGCTCACTCTAAGCCCACGTGAGTCATGCTCGGTGTGAGAAACAAGAGGTTGCAAGGACCTGACGATCACGTCGCGAAGGGTGCGTCCGTGAGAAGCGAAGAGGGGCTTACGCGTTGAGCGGCCCATGGTGTTGGGACTTACTCCAGGATGGAGGCCCAAAACGGCTTACCGCTAAATTGGGTCACAACGGCTTACCGCTGGATGAGGATGTCAACGGCTTACCGCTGAATAGGATCACAACGGCTTACCGCTGGATTGGGTCACAACGGCTTACCGCTGGATGAGGATGTCAACGGCTTACCGCTGAATGGGGTCACAACGGCTTACCGCTGGATTGGGTCACAACGGCTTACCGCTGGATGAGGATGTCAACGGCTTACCGCTGAATGGGGTCACAACGGCTTACCGCTGGATTGGGTCACAACGGCTTACCGCTGGATAGGGATCACAACGGATTACCGCTGGATGAGGATGTCAACGGCTTACCGCTGAATGGGGTCACAACGGCTTACCGCTGGATAGGATCACAATGGATTACCGCTGGATAGGGATCACAACGGCTTACCGCTGGATGAGGATGTCAACGGCTTACCGCTGAATGGGGTCACAACGGCTTACCGCTGGATTGGGTCACAACGGCTTACCGCTGGATAGGGATCACAACGGCTTACCGCTGGATGAGGATGTCAACGGCTTACCGCTGAATGGGGTCACAACGGCTTACCGCTGGATAGGATCACAATGGCTTACCGCTGGATAGGGATCACAACGGCTTACCGCTGGATGAGGATGTCAACGGCTTACCGCTGAATGGGGTCACAACGGCTTACCGCTGGATAGGATCACAACGGCTTACCGCTGGATAAGGATCACAACGGCTTACCGCTGGATGGGGGTCGCAACAGTGGATGGGGCTTACGCGAGGAAGCTGCCCGGGTGCCACTAAGGAGCGACACTGGTGAATGGGGCTTACGCAAGAAGCTGCCCGGGTGCCACTAAGGAGTGGCAATGGTGAATGGGGATAACGCTAGGAAGCTGCCCGGGTGCCACTAAGGAGCGACAATGGTGAATGGGGCTTACGCTAGGAAGCTGCCCGGGTGCCGCTAAGGAGGGGCACTGGTGAATGGGGCTTATGCTAGGAAGCTGCCCGGGTGCCGCTAAGGAGTGGCACTGGTGAATGGGGCTTACGCTAGGAAGCTGCCCGGGTGCCGCTAAGGAGTGGCACTGGTGAATGGGGCTTACGCGAGGAAGCTGCCCGGGTGCCGCTAAGGAGCGACACTGGTGAATGGGGCTTACGCAAGAAGCTGCCCGAGTGCCGCTAAGGAGTGGCAATGGTGAATGGGGCTTACGCTAGGAAGCTGCCCGGGTGCCGCTAAGGAGGGGCACTGGTGAATGGGGCTTACGCTAGGAAGCTGCCCGGGTGCCACTAAGGAGTGGCACTGGTGAATGGGGCTTACGCTAGGAAGCTGCCCGAGTGCCGCTGAGGAGCAGCACTGGTGAATGGGGCTTACGCTAGGAAGCTGCCCGGGTGCCACTAAGGAGTGGCACTGGTGAATGGGGCTTACGCTAGGAAGCTGCCCGGGTGCCGCTAAGGAGCGGCAATGGTGAATGGGGCTTACGCTAGGAAGCTGCCCGGGTGCCGCTGAGGAGCAGCACTGGTGAATGGGGCTTACGCTAGGAAGCTGCCCGGGTGCCACTAAGGAGTGGCACTGGTGAATGGGGCTTACGCTAGGAAGCTGCCCGAGTGCCGCTGAGGAGCAGCACTGGTGAATGGGGCTTACGCTAGGAAGCTGCCCGGGTGCCACTAAGGAGTGGCACTGGTGAATGGGGCTTACGCTAGGAAGCTGCCCGGGTGCCGCTAAGGAGCGGCAATGGTGAATGGGGCTTACGCTAGGAAGCTGCCCGGGTGCCGCTGAGGAGCAGCACTGGTGAATGGGGCTTACGCTAGGAAGCTGCCCGGGTGCCACTAAGGAGTGGCACTGGTGAATGGGGCTTACGCTAGGAAGCTGCCCGAGTGCCGCTGAGGAGCAGCACTGGTGAATGGGGCTTACGCTAGGAAGCTGCCCGGGTGCCACTAAGGAGTGGCACTGGTGAATGGGGCTTATGCTAGGAAGCTGCCCGGGTGCCGCTATGGAGTGGCACTGGTGAATGGGGCTTACGCTAGGAAGCTGCCCGGGTGCCGCTAAGGAGCGGCAATGGTGAATGGGGCTTACGCTAGGAAGCTGCCCGGGTGCCGCTAAGGAGGGGCACTGGTGAATGGGGCTTATGCTAGGAAGCTGCCCGGGTGCCGCTAAGGAGTGGCACTGGTGAATGGGGCTTACGCTAGGAAGCTGCCCGGGTGCCGCTAAGGAGTGGCACTGGTGAATGGGGCTTACGCGAGGAAGCTGCCCGGGTGCCGCTAAGGAGCGACACTGGTGAATGGGGCTTACGCAAGAAGCTGCCCGAGTGCCGCTAAGGAGTGGCAATGGTGAATGGGGCTTACGCTAGGAAGCTGCCCGGGTGCCGCTAAGGAGGGGCACTGGTGAATGGGGCTTACGCTAGGAAGCTGCCCGGGTGCCACTAAGGAGTGGCACTGGTGAATGGGGCTTACGCTAGGAAGCTGCCCGAGTGCCGCTGAGGAGCAGCACTGGTGAATGGGGCTTACGCTAGGAAGCTGCCCGGGTGCCACTAAGGAGTGGCACTGGTGAATGGGGCTTACGCTAGGAAGCTGCCCGGGTGCCGCTAAGGAGCGGCAATGGTGAATGGGGCTTACGCTAGGAAGCTGCCCGGGTGCCGCTGAGGAGCAGCACTGGTGAATGGGGCTTACGCTAGGAAGCTGCCCGGGTGCCACTAAGGAGTGGCACTGGTGAATGGGGCTTACGCTAGGAAGCTGCCCGAGTGCCGCTGAGGAGCAGCACTGGTGAATGGGGCTTACGCTAGGAAGCTGCCCGGGTGCCACTAAGGAGTGGCACTGGTGAATGGGGCTTACGCTAGGAAGCTGCCCGGGTGCCGCTAAGGAGCGGCAATGGTGAATGGGGCTTACGCTAGGAAGCTGCCCGGGTGCCGCTGAGGAGCAGCACTGGTGAATGGGGCTTACGCTAGGAAGCTGCCCGGGTGCCACTAAGGAGTGGCACTGGTGAATGGGGCTTACGCTAGGAAGCTGCCCGAGTGCCGCTGAGGAGCAGCACTGGTGAATGGGGCTTACGCTAGGAAGCTGCCCGGGTGCCACTAAGGAGTGGCACTGGTGAATGGGGCTTATGCTAGGAAGCTGCCCGGGTGCCGCTATGGAGTGGCACTGGTGAATGGGGCTTACGCTAGGAAGCTGCCCGGGTGCCGCTAAGGAGCGGCAATGGTGAATGGGGCTTACGCTAGGAAGCTGCCCGGGTGCCGCTAAGGAGGGGCACTGGTGAATGGGGCTTATGCTAGGAAGCTGCCCGGGTGCCGCTAAGGAGTGGCACTGGTGAATGGGGCTTACGCTAGGAAGCTGCCCGGGTGCCGCTAAGGAGTGGCACTGGTGAATGGGGCTTACGCGAGGAAGCTGCCCGGGTGCCGCTAAGGAGCGACACTGGTGAATGGGGCTTACGCAAGAAGCTGCCCGAGTGCCGCTAAGGAGTGGCAATGGTGAATGGGGCTTACGCTAGGAAGCTGCCCGGGTGCCGCTAAGGAGGGGCACTGGTGAATGGGGCTTACGCTAGGAAGCTGCCCGGGTGCCACTAAGGAGTGGCACTGGTGAATGGGGCTTACGCTAGGAAGCTGCCCGAGTGCCGCTGAGGAGCAGCACTGGTGAATGGGGCTTACGCTAGGAAGCTGCCCGGGTGCCACTAAGGAGTGGCACTGGTGAATGGGGCTTACGCTAGGAAGCTGCCCGGGTGCCGCTAAGGAGCGGCAATGGTGAATGGGGCTTACGCTAGGAAGCTGCCCGGGTGCCGCTGAGGAGCAGCACTGGTGAATGGGGCTTACGCTAGGAAGCTACCCGGGTGCCACTAAGGAGTGGCACTGGTGAATGGGGCTTACGCTAGGAAGCTGCCCGAGTGCCGCTGAGGAGCAGCACTGGTGAATGGGGCTTACGCTAGGAAGCTGCCCGGGTGCCACTAAGGAGTGGCACTGGTGAATGGGGCTTATGCTAGGAAGCTGCCCGGGTGCCGCTATGGAGGGGCACTGGTGAATGGGGCTTACTCTAGGAAGCTGCCCGGGTGCCGCTAAGGAGCGGCAATGGTGAATGGGGCTTACGCTAGGAAGCTGCCCGTAATGTCTTCCTCATGTCTGGCCATGAGGGCATCCCAACTCACTGGTGAATTGGGCCTCCTATCATTTGTTAGATAGGGAGAATACTACAGTTTAGAGTCATGTAGGTAGGACTATTGTCATCTCATACTAGGAGCATAAGGCATCTCTCGTATAGGGCAAGAGGCATCCTGTCATTTGTTAGATAGGGAGTATACTACAGTTTAGAGTCATGTAGGCAGGACTATTGTAGGCTCATGCTTGGAGCATGAGGCATCTCTCGTATAGGGCGAGAGGCATCCTATCGTTTGTTAGATAGGGAGTACTACAGTTTATAGTCTTGTAGATAGGACTATTAGGCAGAAGGTGCCTAGAAATGGTTGGTGTTGGGACTTACGCAAAGCAGCCCTTTCTGGTTGAACCTGGCATAGGAGCCAAGTGATTGGGTTTGGAGGAGTTACCTGAGGAATGGTTCGACTCAAGGTACCCGGGGAATCGATGATGAGAATCTCAACTCACGACATGGAATGAAACCAAGAGGAATATGTCAACTCAAGGTGTTCCATGGTGTGTGGAGGAGTATCTCAAATCATGGTGTTCCATAGGTGGTAGGTGGGAGCGCATAAGGGCGCAATGGAAAATCCCGGCATCCTGGCCCAAAAAGTTCGCGGTGCGACTCTCCATTTTTCATGGGGGTCTGTGACGGTAGCGAAGGGACCGGCCCGGAGGGCGGGGACCGCAGCCCGGCACTGACCCTGAGCGGGGGTGCGGGGGCGCAGCCCCCGCGGTATGGACCGGTGGGCGCGAAGGTAGGATCCTCGCGAAGGATGGGTCTTCGCGAAGTAGCTTCGCGAAGCATGGCCTCGCGGAGCAATGGTCTCTCGCGGAGCAAAGGGGTCTCGCGGAGCTTGGTCTCGCGGAGCAGCATCGCGGAGCTTGGTCTCGCGGAGCAGCATCGCGGAGCAAGGGCTCGCGGAGCAAAGGGCTCTCGCGGAGCTTGGTCTCGCGGAGCAGCATCGCGGAGCATAGGCTCGCGAAGCATGGACTCCTGGAGTCTCGGCTCGCGGAGCAGCAACGCAGAGGAAGCTGCTCGCGGAGCATGGCTTCGCGGAGCCGCAATGCGGAGCTCCGCTCGGCCGCCCAAGGGGCGAAGTGGCCGTGGCCGTCCTTGGCCCTCCTCTCGAGAAGGGGGGTGAGCTGGGTATTTATAGGCAGGGGCGCCGCGAAGACGAACTTCCGCGCCGCCTCAGGAGCTTCGCGGCGCGCTCGCGAACGTCAAATGCGTTCGCGGAGCATCACCGCCTCTGGAGCTTCGCGAGTCACGTTGGTCGGGGCGCTTCGCGGTGGGGCTTCGCGGGACCGCACTGCACGGGTGCTTCGCATCGGTGCTTCGCATGAGTGCTTCGCGAGGGGTCTTCGCGGCGCATCGCAAACGTCAAACGGGTTCTCGGAGCCTCTCGCCTCATTGCTTCGCGGCGGCGCTCCGCGACCACGGAGGGGGCTTCGCGAATGGGCTTCGCGAACCAGATTTCCAGCCCAACTTCAAACGTCCATAACTCCTAATCCGTAACTCCGTTTGGGCCCTACGACCTACCAAATCGAAGATTGCGAAATGGACTACGATATTGGATCATGTATGGAAGCATTTGGAAAATTTTGGGGACGCGTTTTTCGGGGTCTACAACTTTATATATGATATGTAAATGATATACTCCTCCTTCCAAATCCCAAGAGGTCTAACAATGTGGGTCTAGATGAAGAAAAATAATAATTCCCCTTTCACCAACATTTGGTAACACCATATAGGAATGATTTCATTTCAAATACAATCTAAAAAAATGAAAGAGTATGGGCATGTATATTGTAGTAAATAACCTATAAAAACATGTATGTTTTATCTACTCATCCAAAATATAAAGACGATTGGATTAAGTTTCTAAAAATGGCACAAAAAGATTCATCATTTGATGAAAATAATGAACACATACCGAAATAAGTATATCCTCTAAGCGTAGTTCAACAAATCATAAGTTTCCCTCTAATGATAATGCTATAACACATATGAATCTATCGGCATCACATTCCTCTATATTCTGGTATATAAAGAAATTACATGGACTAAAGGGTAGAGAGAAAACAACAAAATATGAACATTAATCAATTAAAATGTCATATTTGACTCCCCCAGACATTATTTACCGAGTTTATAAACAGTAGGTGAAGCCCCTCCAAAAGTTACAAACCAAAATGGTTAGTTAGACAGAACCCACATAGAATGACAAATTAATATTAAGTTACATTAATTTCTTCATATAATAGATCTCTTATCTGAAGATGAGAATGAAAATGATCCCAATATCCCCACACCTGATTGGGTAACCAGAGGAAGAGATATTAGTAATTGAGGGTACCGAATAAGATATACTCATGAGAGAAACAATACATCCATCCATATACTCACTCAGAATATTAGTATTGTGGAAAATCATTGAATATCGCTTCCTCAAGTCCTTCAAGAGTAGGGAAATTCCCATGCATATGAAAACATCTTCAACAAATATACCATTATCAAATAATAATGAGTGGGGGTATAATTGTTTGATCCTCCATTATAGGAAGGATGACCTATCTGGACCAACCCACTAAGAATAGAAGTTCCTTCAACTCCTATTTTGAGGTTCAATCTATTTATGTCAATACCCTCCTCCCTTGATGTGCCTATGAATGAAATCTTCACCCTATGAAGCTTGATAAATTATCCCATATGAATGAAATCATGAAGAAATTATCCTTATTACTAGAAATGTTGTGGATATGAGATTCCCCATGTTCATCAAAATACTATAGAGATGAAATCATAAAGGCTTTTTTGATCACTGAGAATTTGAAACTGAGGTGGCCACTATAGAGGTTTATCAGAAATTGGTTAATCCAACAGAATATAATGAAATGTTTTCCATTATAGACAATGCTGAAGATACTATTATATAAGGACACATTTTTCCCTTATGTGTGTCTGTATATATATATATGGTATCAATGTCTGATGAGATTTTATTTATAATTGATGAGGAGTTAATATCATTATTGTATGAATAATTCACAAACTAGGCTATAGTGAGTCTAACCAAGAACCTTAAACTCTTAAACCATAGGTTTATGAATTTTTCTTAAAATTATAGGCCAAATCAAGCTCACAACTTAGTTTCGGGATCTTGTATCTAACTCATATTTTTTATCAGAAATATAAGTCCTTCAATTTTTTTCTAGGAAGGCCATTGTTTCATCAACCTATTCCAATCACCTCATCCTACCATAAATACCTCAAATACAATATTAACGGAAAAAGGTTTGGATGTTTCTTACTGATAAGGCCATGTTAGAATCTTAACAGTCATATGATATATATTCTTGACTCTATCATAGGGGGGAGGGGGTAATATACCACAACCGAGGGTTTGACATTGTTCACTACCCCAAATTGTCAAGAAATGATCATGGATATCCCCATAAGATAAATTAGTGAAGAGTACATGTTACCCATCAATTAGCTCAAGCATATGAGTCCAACTCTTTAATCCTCTTCCACAATCCCCATGATATAAATCATGAAAACTATTCCTATTAGAGATGAAAAGGTAATGTGATTTTTAGATAGTGGTAAAATCATTAATGGAAATTCCCTCATTCTATACCCTAAGATTTTACAACTCCCTACCTCATCAGATGAGTCATAATGGGATGTTATGTCACTAAAAGATGATAAGGACACTATTTATCCACCCCTCACTCCATATCCTTCAATGTTTCAAAGGAAACCCATATTTTATGCTAGGATAGAGGAAGCCAGTTCATCCTACGGATTTCAAAATGACAACTACTCTTAGAACTCTAGAGGTATTACCAAATTACTTCCCCATCTAGATCTGGAGGAATATGTGTAAGAATTGGGAGTGAAGGATAACCTCATAGATGCTCCTCTAATAATCCGGGATGGTATATATACCACCATTGATGAACATAGAGAGATAAATCTATGAATATAAGATGACCAATTTTCATCTTTGATCAACGTAGAAATATATTTTGAAGAACAAAATGTATGAAAACCCATTATAAAAAAAATCTGGACATGTATTCCTGGAATTAAAAAAACTGAGGGCCTCAATCCTAATGTTGGTAGTCACCACTAGGGATTTCTATAAAACCACTGGGGTTAAAAGAAATAATATATAAAGAAAAAATATGAAACTTGTTTCCAAAATTGAAGCTTCTTTTTCCATTACAATCATGAAAAAATTAATTTGGGATATTCAATATAGAAAATGGATGGACAATGTAGTCTTCCTCAATAAAAAGAAATGTAAAATCAAAGTCATTATCATTTTCAGAGATCTCAACTGGTACTATCTAAAAGATGATTTCATAGTCCCAATAGTAGATCTATTTATTGGTGTATTGGATGGATATTAAGACATAAAATTCATTTATTTCTATTCATGATAAACAAATTTATATGGCCTTATAATATATAGAGTCCATCTATCTTAGATCACCCAAATGATTGTATTACTAACAATGATTCTTTCTTGTTTGAAGAGAGATAGCACTGTGTACTAGTGTGTCATTCATTACATATTAAAAACCTTCCCTAAGATATTGTAAAATTATTCATCGATGATTTTGTGGTTAAATCCCAGAAAATTCTTAACCACATCATGGACAATGAATTTATATTTGATAATTTCTTATTGAACATATTTAAAATCAACCCCATTGAACTTGATTTTCTAGTTAAATTTTGTATTTTTCTTATCTTCATAATATTCCATCGAGTAATTTATGTATATCCTTACAATACAATGGTTATCCTTAACATGTCGCCTAATTGAAAACTCAAATACATAATAGGAATCCACTATATCATTTCCTAAATTTTGAATTTTTTCATAACTTGGTGGAAATTTTTTCCATTCTCCATGATGATTAAAAAGGTGGCTACATATCTGTGGACTAATAACTGCCAGTATCCATTGTGACTACTAGTGTTGATGTATCCTTTTGAATTAATTACAATAATTCACTGTGTAACAATCCTAGATTTTCTATTAGGTTCCTTCCTCACATATAAAATTACACCATGAGTGAAAAATACGTTTTTACTCAACTAAACCATGAAAGATTCATATAGTAGTTATTATAGTATAGAGAAGAGTTTTCTAGAACTAATAATTGTAGAATATAAATAGAGGCATTACATGTGGCATCATGAGAATTATTAGGACTCTAGTAGAAAACTAGTTAAATAAATTTTCTTCTATCCCATATGACCATATGTCTGAGAAGATGGGTGGTTCTTCTACAAACTTTTGTTATTCATTTTATGGCTAAAAATTGATAAAATTACAAGAATTAGAAGATATATTTGCAGAGTATCCATTATAAAAAATGAAAACATTGGATGTTGTCTTACCAAATTGAGAGATATTCTATATCTGAGGGGCCACTATGTATGGGAGATGTATTTTGATAGTGTGTCCAAATGCCAAATAAGAAAGTGGATAGAATATATCATGCTCAAAAAGTTATATGGGAAGTCGTGATTATTTCCCTAAGAAATATATTCATAACATAATCCATCGTATAGTTAAAATTGTGCATGAACACCAAAGAAGAATATTAGGCCCCCATCACAGGGACAGATTTGGAAATTTAGGTACCATTAAATAACATACTTATAATGAGTGATTTATAATTGTCCATCAAAAAGTTAAACATGGATTGTCTTATCAATATTGAATAATAATTACCCCACAGGGAAACATAGGACTAGTAATAGAATAATTCAACTTAGATAAAATAATGAATCACCTCCCACATTCACAATATTCTCATGCCAATGTTTTAGAAAATGCACTCATGGTTTGAGAAGATTCATTGCTGGGGGAAAATGTATTTAGCATTGTGCACTCTTGAATGGTCTCACCTTCTTTTCAAGCCATCATGTAGAAAATAGAAGAGATAAATCCAATACCTAAACTAGATGGTCCTACCACAAGCATGATGATAATTCATATGGGATACCTTCATATTGTAGTACTCCCATTAGACAGTTGTCAACAAGAGAAAATAAAATGATGAGAAATTAACAGTGTTCTTGATGATGGATGAAATCATCAAAAGTTAATCTCTAAATTGGGTCTTAATGGGGTCCCTTTTAGGAACATTGATGGTGAAGAGATTGTCGATGTCATTAAATAAGTTGACATTAAAGACTATAGAACCCACTAGTAAGGGTTAATTATTTCTCATCTTACATGTAGTCATGAGTAATAGTATCCCCCAACTATGAAAGATTGTATGAGAGTCATCAAAAATTTCCATTCATTATTGGTAGATTCCAAATTAATTTATCAAACACCAGGTATTCTACACAGTACCAAATACACCTAGCCATTTTCAATATTGGTAATGGATGTCATGGGACCATATATTCCTACCACAACTAAGAAGGTCAATTAATTATCATGAAAAAAGACTTCTTATCACTATGGTCCAAAGATTTAGCACTCCAAAAATTCAGGAAATGAAACATTTTTATCTTGTTGGGAGATAATACCATATCTGGGTTTGGAATCCCTCAAATTATTCAGACAGATAATGGACCCATCTTTTTCTCCGATGATTTGGGAAGGTTGTATCATGAGTTTGACATCAATCCATCCAATCATTGCACTGTCATACAACTGCAATTGGAATTATAGATTCCAACAAAAAGACCCTATAAATTATACTGCAAAAATGGTAGATAAGGTTAAAAGTTATTTCATGTACAAGAACCTGCACACCTTGTTGGATTACAAGACTATATACCTCAACATGACATAACCAACACTGTGTTCCCTCAGATATAGAAAATAAGTAGACCAACCCATTGAGGTCTAATTGACCTCACTATGCATTTCAATATGTGATATGTTATCTATAGATGATAAATCCTATCATTGTATTGATGAATTCATGTGACTAGATTATATGTGATTTCATACCTTGCATGATTTGGAAGTCCATCAAAATCAAATTTCATGATCATTTAACAAAAGCGTTCAACTCCAGTCATTCCATGAGCGAGATATGGGGTTGGTCCTCAAGAAACTGTTGACACTAAGAATAAACCCCCAAAGTTGAAGCCAAAGTGGGACGTAGCATATATTATAATAAAATTATTTTCCAATGTAGATTATTATTCAATCTCAATGGATGGAAAACTTACTACAGTCCCCACCAATGAATTGTTTCTAAATAAATACTTGATGTAATCACAAGACCATCATCCACTTGATAAGATGAAATATTTCTGTGACACCAACATCTTTAATGTATGATGTTAAAATACATATCTTCATCTTCATGATTTCACAAAGTTAATATACATGGTAAAACTTTTATATAAAATGATGTAATATTATGGAATTTCCTTATTTAATAAACACTGTATTAATCTTTTTGAAAATGAGAGTGTCTCAATGTCCCTACCAAATAGGAATACATGCATGGCATTAGTCTTATAACATATAAATTTTCAGAAGTATGTATGGCTTAATTCCAATCCAAATGGGATATGTAGTGATTCGTGAGTCCATTATCATTATTCCATCCACATCATCTAATCCAATAGAATCCATATCCCTTCTACATTGGGGTGGTAGGCCATAGGCAATAATTTTTTAGTAGAAGTACAAAAATGAGATCCCATCACCCACCTTCTGTGTAGATTCATCCCCTTCTAGACACATAATCCCATTTAATAATATCTAACCCCATTGTGGTATAAATAATGTGTTGCTTAAAGGTTTCCATACCCATTCCTATAAATACAAGATGACTCAATACTTCCATGAGATTCCTTAATGTCCCTACCAGAGAGGACACATCCATTTTCAGCATCGGTCCTTTACCATGACATCTTCTAGAACTATGGTGGCTTTATTCCAATACATACAATATACGTAGAGTTGACCAAATGTTTTTTATAGGATAAGACATATTTTTCCAACATGATATAAAACTCCCTATAGATGATCCAAATGTATGTAAGGCATATCATACTCCATGGAGGATGATTAAATGAATACTTATTTTGTACTCGAATAAATTCCGTTCCAACTTCATACTCCTTTTCCAATTCAATTTCATATATCCATGTGATTTCCCATCCACCAGTAATAAGATTTTATTTTTCAGAGGAAACCATTTTTTTAAAATGAAATCATACCAACAATTTTTCTTTTCATAACTTTTCCACAGAAGGAATTTTCTACAATGGGCACATTCATCCACATGAGAGACCCCTTCTATATTATTAAAACTTAAAAAAATTACTATATTCCACTTTGGAATTATGTTCCACTGTCATTCCATGATTTTTTGACCCTAATCATTTCTCCAAATTTGAGAATCCCAAATATCATATTTAATGATCTCCCTCTCCACATTCATGGCATGTCAGAACATTTTATCCTAGGACGCTTTATATTACTCATCATTTCCATGATGTATTTTCCTAGACATATGTCCAAAAATTACAACACACCATTTCCTCATAGTTAAATGATATTAAAATTTATGATAGTGTCTACATCACATGATATTAAAATTTAGTACCGCCCTATGAAAGTATCATGGGATTCCATGGGCATCCATCTATAAGGCCTTTTTTCACAATGAAGATATTCCTCTTTTATGTTGATTCTTCAAATGTCTTAATACAATTTTTGGGGATTGATTCCATTTCATTAATGTCAAATCACCATAATCCTTACTACATGATTCTAAATTGAATGTTAATTATACATCTGACTTGAAATTAATGTCCTAGAACTTCATATGGTGTGATTCTAACCGCTATGTCATATGTAGAGGTGCATGAATCTTTTACACTGGTCTGGCCATTAGAAGATTAATAATACCCTTTTCTACCTTTTAATCACCTATTTCTGGTGAAGGAAAACTTTTTAAATCCATTTTCCCATGAATAGAATTGCTCTTCTGGGCTTAAAAATTTTGGGAATGGGATTTCCCACGTGATTAAGACATACCAGTCCACATTATGGTTTCCTAATCTTATTTGAATGACTATAAATTGTACCATAGATGTCCTTATCGTATGACATTAAATTTCATGGATAAAGTTTCTTACAATATTTAAGCTCAATAACATTATGTATCATGATTCTATCTATGATGAGAATGCAGTGACACTTGAATATCTTATTACATGTCCAACCATAATATAAAATTCCCATTCTCTACTATGTATGAGAAATACTTGCACAAGAGTGTCCAAAATGGGTTCTCACCTTACTATTGTGCCTGAATATAAATAAAAAGTCCCCATCCCATAAAAGTGCATAAAAAATATGGGTAATATTTCATAGAATTGAAAATTTATTGATTCTATATTTTACAAGATTTGAAGAGATTATGAGACACTATGTATTAGAAAGTACTGTCCATTACCAATAAAAAGTTTCACTAGGAGAAGGTTCTCATTCATGGCTTGTCCCAATATAGACTCTCCCACTATTCTTAGATGTCTTCCCTTGAGAACCAACCCATTTTGGTGTTGGGTAATCCAGATCATCAAAAACTAACCAACCATTAGTAATAGGATGTAATATTCTAAATGAGATATTCATTTTATACTATGCATTAATTTACTCTCTCTTGGATTTTCATATGTAAAACACAAAACGGTTCTTTCAACTAGATGAATATTCATCTTTGGAACAGACCACTTCTATCTCTAAATTTATCCATATAATCATGATAGATTCCCTATTTCAAACATTCTATGTAGTTACTCCTCACATATATATATCACACCATGCTTAAACTATGGATATCAAAAAATAACACCTCAAATATATTATATAACATGCATAAAAATTTTGGTACCTTATCATCTAGGTAGCCCTATTTAGAAAATCATTAAATAAATTATTGTCAAATCTAGTTGACCAAAAACACCATCATCTAGTCAGGAAAGACCCTAAACATCCCATGTAATGATAAATAGTACTCACCATGCTGAAAACATGAAAAGGGAACTCTAGATAAAAGTTGTGTCACACCCACAATGTCTTCACCTCTTCCGACTTTGGAAAAAATTATAGTTGTAATGGAAATGATGAATAGTTTTTATGGTAGACCATGTATCCCAATCAACAGTCAAAACTATGCTTGATGGGTACCTTGAATCTGGATGAACTTATAGAAGTAAAAGATTTTTCATCCAAAAATAGCATATTAGAATTTTACGATGACATACATTATATTTATAACCATTCATAAGTAATTATATAGAAGGTATAATTTAATCTAGATGATCCTAGGTTATGTTAGAGATTATTATCTATTGGTAAAAAAATAATTTTATCCATAAAATTATCATTCAAAAACATGAAAGTTATAAATGTGTGGAACTATATGTTTTCATAATGGATAATAACTAGAGAAAAAACATGTTTTTATGAATTTATTGGGATGAAATAATTGAGGAGAATCCAAATATAACAACCTCTCTGTATGTGTAAAACATTATAGTTACAAAGCCTGCATGATTGATTCATTTTTTTGAATCATTTCCTGATCTAAATCCTTTATATCTCTGCACAACTCGTATATTGCTAAAAAATTTGATTAATCAACTTAAATCAACACATCATCACTCATATCAGCATCTAATCATTCCTAGTATACTTTTTCCACTAAATATTTCCCAATAACAATAACTACCTTAGTGTGATATAGATCTTATTTGATATGATACAGAACATAATGAATCTATTCCACTATATTTATTAGCTCTGTGACATCACCCTATAACCTCAGAGACCCCCCCCCAATGCTTAGATTATCCATTAATAAATATATTAGTTATGTAAACAATATCCAACATGAACTCATCTATTTATTGATGTGATTGGTGTGTGATGGCCCTCTGCTAAGAATAAATTACATTTTCACAACAACATGTATGTCATGAAAATCAACACCCTATATAAATGAAAAAAACATGAAATATAGTCTTCATAGTTTAGTTGTTATTTTTTGGGTGTATGAGAAATTAACTTCCACATATCATTAAATGATGTCTGATTGGAAATGAATAGATTTTAAAGAGTCTCCAGATATGATACAAAATCACTCATAGATAGTGTAATGTAGTAATAAATAGTGGAACTTTAGTGGGTCCCAACCCAATGCCTTAATCATGGTTTTATTATATGATAACAGACTTCATTGTATCACAATGCTATGGTTATATCATAGAAGAAGCTTGAACCCAAAGGGATTTTGGAAATAATTATTGTGTCCAAAGGATTAATTAGTCAATTAAAATTTTTAAATGGAATGAATGTCTAGATGGGTGGAGAACTTAAAATTAATTTTTAAATTGCAATTGTCCCTGACCTGCAATTACCCAATGACCAGAAAAATAGGGGCTACATTATAAGTTTGAATGTTGTCATTAGTTTTGGCTAGGTATTCTTATGGTTAATGTTCTTTCTCATCTAAATTAGTGGCCTCTTAAAATCTCTCACTAATATTGAGAATAAAAATATTATTATTAGGTAACAGGGTGAGAAATTTGGGTCAAAATCATCTTGAGCAAGATATGTTACATCTCACATGGTTGTGAATTGCGAAGATGAAAGATCAGTATGAACAAAATAATCACAATCACCTGAAGGCTCATATCATAATATGGAATATTTCTTTTGATCAATATGTGTTAGATCCATGGGTCTTGGAATATTCACGATATCCTTAGTGGGTCTTTGTCACCCATCTGGCCAAAATTCAATCAATGTTATCACCACATTTGTCTCCAAAGAAGATGGGCTACAAGACCTTCATAAATTAATTATTAACGGCCCACAAAAATTTAACTAGTTTATTTGAGATTAAATTAATGATCACATTGAAAAAAAAACATGATGGGGTGTAATGAGACGCAATAGTTACCAGTTATTCAAGACTAATGTTATATCAAAATATATCTTTCACATAAGATTCTTGTCATTTCTCATGAAGGTGGGATCATGATGAAGGAAATGGGAGGGACCAAGGGTGGTAATTCTACTATAAAATCTATAAGAATAGACTGCATATTCTTTTCTACCCTAGGATAGCCTTTTATGATAGCTCTCTCTCCTGAAGAGATGTCCTCCCAAGTGTATTACCGATTTTATTATAATCCAATGATGGGATATGTGACTCACTCATACTAGAATATTATAAGTACATTGTGTAGGGATACTAGGTCATAAAAATAATAAAAATAAAATCTTATAAAAATATCATATTAACTCTTTTCTAGAACAATATACCCCTATGGTTGACATCACCATATCTTAAATAGGACTATACTAGTAAACACTAGCCTTAAAGGAATGAATACAAGATTCCATCCCCTCGAGGAATATGAAAACTTCATTATTTCTATCTTGGAATGAAATTCATTTAAGATAATTCATGATCCCAAATACATGAAAATAAACATCATCAGTGTGACGCACTACCAAAATATCTTCAAATAATGTGCCTTGTCACTAAGAATCCCATTAGTTACAAGTCTATAGAAAGGCTGTAGTGAGGATAATGAAAAGTGTTGACAGGTATTCCCTTGGGGATGGGGAGGGTTTATGTAATGATACCTTTTATATTTGTAATTCACCAACCATGGGACCCCTTAGAGTTGGGTGCTATAGAGGGCCCTACCATGAAGAATAATGAATTTCCCTATGCACAGTTGTAGAATTTGGGATGGATTCAGAACTTACCTCAGAATTGTGGCTATTATACTCATCAACCTCAAAAAAGACATAAATATGATTTCCAATAAATAATTGGGATAATATATGTTGGTTACAAAGTAAACATATGGAGGTGTAAAGATCATGAAAATAGGATTCCACCATCTAGGGTCATTAGTTTGAGAAATATTTTTCCGATGAGGATATATATATATATCCATTTAACAAAACATATTTCTTATATATAATGTGCTAGTTATCAGAAATGAGAAAGTAATTCTTCAATTCTTCACCTATTTTATAGCTTATCAGATAAAATTATTTAGAGAGGATGGGTCCTTGAGTTTGAGGAGCATCACTAATATATTAGGAGGTTGAACCCCAAATTCTCATTATTTTTCTAGGGGGTCATAAATAATATATTTCCTTAGCATCATCCTATGACCATAAGGTCTATTTTCCTACCTTTGATCACCATAAATATAAGGAACAAAAATATATTTAACAATGGGGAATGATTTCACTAATTTCACATTGGGATGTTATGCCTCCCAAGATTCCACATAAGTCATGGTGATAGTATGATGAAAAGAGTTTGATGGTAGGAGCACAATTTGAATCCAAATATCTTATCATGTGACCATTATCTAGAGTAGATGAGTGAAAATTAATTTCCTTTCCTTGATGGCACATTTTATGGTAGGGGACACATCATCTGGTTGTAGTGGAATTCACAGAAAAATATATAGGGTTTATACCCGTTGAATATCAGATTTCTATCAATTATGGAAACCAAGTGGCCATCTCTCAAAGAGAGGAGATACCCCACACCTTGAGGGATATTTATATTCATAATTCACCAAGATAATATTAGGGGAGGCGTAAGGATTATAATTGAAATGGTCATGGTTATTGAGCTGATGCATTACGTTGTTCTATTTCACTCCAAATGGGGTTACCCCAGTTATACAATATAGATAAGGCCATATTTTTACATTCATGGTCTATTTTTTTTGATAAATTCATAACCTTCCATGTGTGATACTATTTAGCACCAAATAACCTTAATGGGTACCACTAGTAGATATAATTACATCCAATGGATTATATTCCCTAAAATGTGATATATATAATTTTGATCACTAAGACTTTGAGATTAATAACTTTCCATGTGGCCAACTGGGTTAGTATCACAAAGGTTATGCCTTTATATTTTTTATCTAACTCTCACACAAAAAAACAAACAGTCGTTAAGAAATATGGTGAGAAAGGCCACCAATTGAACAATACGATCAACGATGGGGAAAAGATAACAACCCCACTCAGTGAAACAAACCTCCTCTAGCATCATCCTATAGGAACCAACAAATCTTCAGGTGTTAAGGGTTGAGAATGACCTCCACGTTTTTTCTCGTGGCAGAAATATAAATGAGGAGAAAAAATATTTATTCATTTCAGACAAGGTAAAATCCATATTTGGGTGAGTGTTAGACTTCAAAATTTTCCACACTTTTCCATTTATATTCTTTTCAAGTGAGTGGTTCCTCTCTACTTAAACACATTCCAAAGAGGGAGATCAGAAATATTCATACTTATTGTGCATGATCAGTGCTACCAAGATCATATGAACATCATAGAGGCTAATACCGTCATCCCAATGTAAAAAATTGATGGTATTAGTGTCTATATTCTATCAGATATGATGATGCGGCCAAATAGATCAGTTCCTTTGGTAGTATTTATGTGACGATGAGATTTTCTCTTATAATCCCATTTCCTTTAGCACAGTCATGAATCCATCACCACTCCATCCGACATTAAAAAGGCCTCCCCCATCCTAGACTGAATGAGCCCCTTGGGAAGGTCCAATTATTATGACCACCCTAACTTCTTGTTTTAAATGGACTTCTATGTGATGATATGATATCAATAGAAATCTATTCCAGCACCGCCATGATTTCCTATAGATACAAATGAATTTAACTCAAAAGAAACCTGGTAGAGTAGGCTTCCAGAATTATAGTACACTCAATTATATATCCTCTTGTAGAAAGTTTATATTAATGAGTACACTTTCCATAGGGTAATTCACTCGATGAGGTTCTAAGAAAAAAATCAAATGAAAGCCCAAATCCAAATAGAGGCAAGCTATTTGAGAGAATGTAACATCGTTGTCATATACATAGAATTTTTGTAAGAGATTAATGTTGTTGGTTGATGTTGTGTTAGGAATTGATATCAACATCATCATCTATGTTATTACTCCTCTATTTATTTGTATAAATATATTGTGAGGAATCCATCATTTATATTTTCTATAATAAAATCATTAAATAAAGTGTCAGTTTTCATAAAAATTAATGTATGTCAAAACCTCATAGTGTGCAATATATTCTATGAAGCTTAATACAATGAATAATATTTCTATGGGGAACTAGGTTAGTATGCAATGAATAAACCCTCAAGGTGGAAGACTTTATAACTACACATGTGAGTTTTTAAACCGTTATCATTTGATGACCTTTGAGTTCATGGAAAACTCATTTTAAAAGTAGAATGATATGTGGGGGCATTGAGTGATGGACGATCACAAAAGGTTCAACTTTATTGTTAAATAGATTGAAAAAAAATGTTCTTGACCCTTTATTTTTGCCATGGAACATTTTTTTGGTCCACATTAATACCACAAAGTGGTCAAAATGGAACAAATTTATTCTTTAGAATCAACCAATCATTGGCCTATTTGGAGCCTATTTTGATGGTGGAAATTTATTGGGTCATGAAATCCCTAAAACGAATGTGAAAAATGATTCCATGAACAATTTTTTAAAAAATAATTAACTCAATTTTTTTTTGAAAAATTGTTAATATATGTGATAACACAAATTAGGGCTCAGTTATACACAGTAATAATTCAATGTGGACAACCACTCCATAGGGTGTCCCACAAAAGAAAAATCATATGTGGGATGGAAAAGAATTTTCTGGAATCTCATAAAAAATCATTTGAGGGCATCAATTGTATTTCTGGAATCCTACAAATTCAATGTCATTTCTAGAAACCAACTTTATTTCCACCATACCACAAACGAAAGAACATTTGTTTTCCCTTATAGTCTTTTCAGTATTACACAAATGAAAAATTGTTTTTAGGGACGTGAGGTAAATTTTGGGCTGGTGGAAATGGAGAACCCCCATCATCAACATGTACAAGCTAATGGGGATGTGGTTTACCATCATAAACCTATATAAATATATTGGAGTGGTATTTTAGAAGTAAAAAATGTAAAAAAGATATGACATGTGAGAGATATCAATTTTTAGAAGATAAGTTATCCCCATGACATTGAGGTAGGACGGGGAGTAACATGAACATACCCAAACCCAAAAACATTTATAGATACCATTATGTGATGCATAAGTGGATGGCATATTTGCGGTCTAACACCATACATATAAAAATTATCCAGTCAAGCATCCCCTATTTTCCTAGTAGTGTATTATGAGGAAGGAACTAAAGCCAACATAGAATTAAACTGCACAGAGGGAAACTAGACGCATATTGAAGAAATTATATGTTGAGGACACCCCATTTAGAATGAAAAAATGATATATGGAATGGGTCCTCTTGGGGTTCACTTCTTTCCCACTCTCATTTCCTTCCTTGTTTGTGGGGTTTGTCCCCACCCTGACCCCTCCATGGGAATTCTTAATGGACTGTTTCATTAATCTAAATTTTATTGGAACCCTAAGACCAAAATGGCCCCCTCATATTTTATTATGCAATGGACACTCCCAAAAATGCCAAATGTGTATGATCAAATCATTGTTCAAACAAGAGTGCCCTCTCGAGCATATAAACCCACGATATTTGATGTCCTATTGGTAAACTATTTTACAGCAGGGATCCTCAAGATTTTCTGAAGATTAAATTCCTCTAGTAATGTGTGTCCCAACATTTGATGTAGTGGTAGGGACCTACCCACTTCAATGATTGAGGGGAACCAATTTCCATTCCCTTTGAGGGTGAGCATTGGATCCTTATATAATCCTCTCTAAAATTGAGACCAGGGAATCCCTATTAATGTAATCCTGTAAAAAGGGGTCAAACCCTCCCCATCTTCATCTAACAATTGAAGGAAAATTAAAAAGTAGATTGGTCCCATACCCCTATCTTTCTCACTCTATAGGGGACCTATCTTTGTCTATCATTGAATGAAGTAGATTGTGTGGTTTTTATATATATTGTATCCTTTTATTTATCTAATTTAGAAGGACTCGTGAGGGATAAGAGTATAGTATCAAACATGAAATTCATATAATCCCTACCTTGGGATTCCAACTCAATGTAATCCACCACCATGTTATCACTACATGATAGGTCCCTATTCCAGATGAGGCAACCAAGTTGGACTTTTATTTAGTAGAACCCATACAATAATGTTATCATTCTCCAAGAGGTCCATATTCTGTTGGATACAACCCTTCAAGGGGCCATAAAATTTATAGTGATAGAAAATGGGCCGTATCCCATTATGTAAGCCCAAAATTTCTCAAATAATTGGGATTAGATTATTTATTATAATGGGATACATAGAAAGCCTCTCTGAGGTCCAAACCCAATTCAAAAATTAGTTCTAATGTCCTCTAGGCCACATCCCTAGTAGGGTCATGTCCAACAAGGAAGAAAATATTCGTTATGAATCATTTTCTTCACTATCCTTATTGGTCTATATTACCGAAAAGATTATACACCACAATGGGGATGAAACCTTTTCCAGGTTCTTCAGGTCATCTCGGTGTAAGTACCACAACATGATTAAATATGAACCGTTCACCTAGACATCCCTACTTCTTGATTCTAATTTTCATGGTTTGTTCTTTTTCACAGTATCATAAAATTTATGTTGTGCTCGGTTAAGTGGAACCATACTACATGGGTTCTGATTAATTTCACAAGCATACATATGAATCACATCTTATGTGTCTAATCCCGAAATCAAAATAGATCATGTCTCCTTAGATGATAGTAAATTATAGAGTGGCCCATTATTTGGAATAAAACCAGTGTCATATTTATGAATGAAATAATAAAATATTATCTGAATATAGGAAGTTACCATTGATAGAGAACCTCTCATATATATATATATATATATATATATATCTACTAATAATGAACCTCATATACATACAATTTATTCTAAGTCCATACATACTAATGATCACTTGTTAATTCAAGGGAGACCCATGTCATACTTGGGAATGAATAATGAAATCAAGAAAAAATATTATATCATAACTATAAGAGTGTCTTGAAAAACAAAACAAATTCCACCCAAAATGATGTGAGGATTTTAACTCCCACACTCTCAAAAAATTTGAGTTATTATGTATCATTTTCAAAGTTCCAGAATGGGATCATTCATTTGGAATGTCAGTCCCTGTTTCATCATAGATGTAATATCCATTGGTTGTTTTTGGATCCCAATATATCCCATTAGATGCCAATTGAAAATAGTTTACCTGATGGAAATAATTGTGAAACACACTTCCACACCATAATTAGCTTTCTGGGAAAGCCCATATTTTCATCAAAAACAATATCAAATCTCCCTATAAACTATCATATGAGGCTTGAGTGAACAAAAAATCCATTAAAAACATTGATCCCCAACCCTTACAACATGATCCTTAGTTAACGTGATGAACTAATCCAATTAGAGACTATAACTATTGATTCTAAAAACACAACATACTCCATAGCTAAACCTCATACTCATAATAAAACAATCAAATCGGGGTCCTCCATATAAAACTCTCAATCCTTGAATCTAACCTAGACCTCATCGCATATATGACCTAAAGAATCATGAAATAAATTTCCATTTATGTCTCATCCATCATAAAATATAACACTTCTTATGGATAGTATGTTCATATTCATAATTACAAGGTTTCCTTCACGTGAATAATTTGGGATATGTACCTCATAATACTCAAAGAGATGAACTCTCAACAAGTTTTGACTACTATAATCACCCCAGTTCTTCTAATTTTGGCTCCAATTTATACCACTAGATGAATCCCACATAACTCAACCAAGAAGGACACTACAAAATTATTTAGGAAACCCTAATTTAGTATCCTCTTCTAAGACCTCTAGATATTGATATATTTATGAAACAAATATTTATAAGGGGATAAGATAAATTTATGGACATAATTACACACCTTAGAAAAAAAAGAAAAATCTAAAATATCTTGGATTTAAAAGCCTTAGTTTCTTTCCATAATTTAGTAAAATTAACCATCTTATTAAAACATGTTTTGATCTTTACCATCAATGAAATACTGTAGTGTAAATTAATGAACTCATTATACTTATTCAACCCCACCACATCGTGAATTAACTCCTCAATAAGCGGGGTCCTTTAATGTTGACCATGAAATCCCTTTTTTTTATAATCATGGAAAAAGACCCCTACCATATCCATAAAGGTACCGTTATCAAGGATTCTAAAAACATCAACTAGGGATCAATAGGTTTCATTATAAGTTCATGTATCCCAACAATCACCACAATCCAATCATCAATATCTTAAGGGAAACTCATTCCCCAACAGGTTAGAGGGTACAACAATATGATATCCCAAGTGAAATATAGTATTTGTCAAAACTACTTTATGGGAACCTCCCCCTCTTAGTTTTATGTTATAGAATACACATAGCTAAAAAGGATTTTTAACTAAACCAGATGAGAAACATTTAGTGATTTATTATCCCAACCCTCATATATATATGGATATACTACAGGTGAATTCACTCATTTGGTAATATTCCAACCCTAGTCCCTTAGTGTTTCCATGGGACATCGATGAGGTCTAGTTTTATAAAAACATAAAATGAATACAAAGAATCACACTTAACATCTCAAACATTCAAAATAAATAAGCAATTTATAAGTGGAAATGTACATAGAACAATCATAGAGGACACACCCTAGAACACCATAACCACTAGTAATAAGACATAAGAACCTACACATGTCCTAAGAACGCCTCATGGTTCTTACACATTAGTCAATTACATATATACATGAAAAATATGGAATTCACATCTTAAATTAATTAAATTTCACTAATGATGTATTTGGTTAAAAAAATATGGGATTACTCTCATTTAATAATTTATAACAATCAATAACAAGAATTCCAGTCGGTGACATTTAAACATAAATGTTTTTCCATTATTTATAAACTCAAATGCTCTCACATAATGTGCAAGAAAAGTCCCACAAATAATAATAGAAAAATTACACTGAAAAACATAATAATTATAAATTTTAAATAAAAAAATTAGTCCCACATCCATAGTAAAATAGATGTTCACAACATGAGTACTACACATGCACATGTTTACTTACACTTCATAATTCTGATCAACCCTATCTTTATATTACAATCCAAAAAATATTATATCAAAGGAATATTTCATTAAATTCCATTTGGCAATGACATGAGCCAAATAAAATTATCCAAACATTGGTGACACATAACCTCAAACATGAATCCACATATGCATGTGTAACTAACTATAATTGGTCTCCTATATAGTACATATAGAGAATATTTCATCCGTATAAATTGAATAATATATTATCCCATACCAAACAAGTATCCCAAGTAGTGTAAAAAATATATGTACGTAACGAAATAATAAATGGTGGAAACACTATCATTATAACATGGTATAACATAATTTCATTTAATATCTAAGGATAAATAACAGAAAAAGGGACACCCGCATGTGGTATATCAAAATAAAATATTAATGAAAATAAAAAATATTAAATGAGACACCACTATAAGAGACCCTAATGTATATACAAATATCACCTCTATCCCATTCCATCATGTCCTAATGATTACTCTGTTTTTGGTCCCATGACCATGGATAGATCCTTTACAATGAATTATATATTGAATTGATGTTCCAATGTAGGGTGTGTGTAACACCCCAGGTAAATAAAGAATATGATATTTGTATATTTATCCCTATTTTTGAATAAAATTTTAATATTAATTTAAAGGGAACGCTATGCTCGATGGCTTACCCAATACGCAACAATGAGTTCCTTTGAAATCTTACGTTGCAATCTAATAATAAAATAATTTTATTTCAAATGGTAGTTAACACCTAGACATTGTAATGAGGGGAATGAACAGAACTAACTAAAAAATGATTATATATGTTTGTCAAATATTTTTACTTTTTACAATAAATGTTAGAGGAGTGAATGAATCCAATTTTGAGCGTAAACATTCCAATATTCTTTAAAAGGTCGATTTACCGCCTTTTGATGGCGAACCTCGTTTAAATCCACTTTTTGACAATTTTATGTGTTATATTTGACAATATAAAGTTCTTTCTTAGAATCAGGACATCAAAATTTACTTTGTGTAAATTTTTGGTATTTTTCCGATAAAGTTCATTTTTTAATGAATAGTAAAAAATGATGAATTTTAATTCAAAACCTCTTTTTAATCTAATTTTTTTATATGATTAGATTATCTTTTCAATTGGTTCTAAAGTGAAATTAGAATATATTTTTACGATTTAATCCAATTGTGGTCATTGGAATAAATTTCACTTTGAAATTGGACTTAAACTAGTGTCAATCTTTTGATACTTATTATTTCATAAAAACATGCTATTTGCTCTGACAACGGGAATTAATTATTAAATTAATTAATGTAACTTATATGTTTTTAATTTTGTAAAATATACAGCATATTTGAATCCGGAATATCAAATATATCGTAGGGTGATGTTTTGTTATTTTTCTGAAAAACTTCAATTTTTGATGAATAGTGAAACCACTAAGTGGAAAAAACTGATTTTCCGTTTAAATGAAATTTTACCACCTCAGTGTTTTGAATTTAAAAAATATGACATACAAGGTTGTCACTAAGAATTAAAATTTGGTTCAATGGGATTAAAATAATTTTTTGGTGAATAGTAACTTTTATGTTTTTAATCGCGATTAGAGGTAATTAGTGAAATTTAAGGTAAAAATAATGTTTTAATAGTATGAAATGATCTTGATGCATGTCATACCCTTATTGGATGTGTCATTGCCGACCAAAAAAATCCATAGGTCAACTTGGGGACCCCATGTATCCACTTTGGTGGGAAAATAACATTAATAACGTTTTATTTAATGTTAAAATTAAAATGTCACAAACATGAGTTGTTTTACTAAAACAATTTTTAAATGGGGTAATACAAGTAATATTTTTGAATATAAAGATTAATAAAAAATACAAAAAGATTTCATACATCATGATATTTTTTTATAATTTTTAGACATTATGTAAATTAAATTATTTATGACACCATGATGATGCAGCGATTACCTCATTATTTAGTGATTTAAATATAATGAAAATATAATGTAAAATATAAGACCTAAACTTGTCAAAAATATATTGGATGGGTGGATTTAGAAACCTTATCACATTATCCTCAAAATATATAATTGTGGGACCTTTTTTATCCAAATATCATTTTATAACAAAGTATCTTTTCATAACTTTCCCAGAGTGACCCTCCTCTCCTCTTATAAAAGGCCCCCACCTCTACCACCTTACCCACACTTCAAAAGACATTATCTCGGACAACCCCTGGCCATTTTGTCTCTCCAAATCTCTATATAACTCTTAGAAGCCTCACTTTGGGCAGATGTCTTCTCAAGTAATCCTTTTAGTTCAAATCAAAAAGAGTTACCCGTTTTAAAGGTGGTGTTTTCTCTTGTGTTCTTATGTTTTATTTTGATTCTCCACCCCCTAAACTCTTTTTGTTCTCTTCTTTTGTAACAAAAATAGTATCTTAAATATAATAGGATCTTGTTATAATTAGTATTAGAGATACACTTACACACACCTTCATCTAATGTTTAAAGAGCATACTGTTTCCGTGGATGGCGAATTTCTGCCTCACGAAACGAGATTGTTCAATATTATTATAACACCTTCAAAGGTGGCCATTAAGATGAAAATATATTTATATATGATATATAATATGTTTATTTTTTACTTAAGATTCTATATTTTTCATTTATGTCATACCTTTATGGTTTCCATTATGGGTAAATGCGATATCTTTATTTTAAGAAATGCGGACTACCGCCCCCTAAAGTGATTTGATCTGTTAACACCATATGTGGTACGTATAAAGGATAAATTTAATGATATTATTTGTTATATTATACTTTAATTATGATATACCTTTATATCATTATGATTTCACTATATTAAGTAATAAATAGAAATGAAAGTAGCATTCATGCGTACGTACGGCTTACCGTCTCCATGAACAGTGCATTTCATTTCATACCTCAAAATGATTATGTAATATTATAATGCATGTATATACTGGATATATATGATATATATGATATCTACATCATGAATATAATTCATGATATAATGGATATTTTACCACATGAACAACTTGTAATTATAAAGAGTTTATTTTTGACTCAAGTACCAATGATCGACAAAACGACCATTATTAACTTAAATAATTACATAGTGTTCATAACATGGTAATAAGTGATATAAAAGGAACAATGAACTTGAAAAAGGTTCTTAAGCAAGTAGAAATTAATGAAAGTTTCTTATTCAAGAATATAATGAAATGAACAAGACATGTCGAACTTGAGGTAAGGGAACCTACCCCTCTCTTTCTTTTTTATGTACACTCTTTTATGTCATTCCATTAAAGCTAATATTTCTTATGATTGGGATGTTATTTTATATTACTCTTACTATAATTTTTATTTTCATATTATGAGAGACCATATTTTCTCTCATAAATCCATTTTGGATGTTTTTATTGGCGCTGTTAGGCTGCCGAATTTTCGTGAGAGATCCAACCTCTCTCTTTCTTTTTTAGTACTCTCCTTTATGTCACTTCTTTTAATATCTTCTATGTTATGTTGGGGGATGTTATTTTATATTATTATTTCTATAAATTTTATTGTAATATTATGAGAGACCCTATTTTATCTCATAAATCCATTTTGGAAGTTATGTGGTGCCGTTAGGCTGCCGAGTTTTCGTAAGGGATTTTTCATCTCACTTTTAGTCCCGTGAGATTTATGCTACATTTTCCACCGTTTCCTTTTAGTGGAATATGTACTGACCATTATTCTACTCTTTGTGTAATATACTTTCATTTATGAGTATTTACATCAATGTTGTATTGTCCTTCTTTCATGGGGTGTATGTTTCGAAAGATACCCAAGTCGGTAAGGGAACCTTTCACCCTCCTCTTTTTAAAAGACATATTTTGTTGGGTCTTTTAATTAACATATTGTAATGTTGGGATATGTTATTCTATATCCTTATTTATGTAAATTTTATGTCTAAGTGATGAGATACCCTTTTTATCTCTCATCAACTCATTTTATGAAGTTTGAAGTGACGTCGTAGGGCTGTCGAATTTTTGCAAGGGAACTTCGTAACCCAATTTTGATTCTTTGGGATAAACTTGTACTCCTTGTATATGTCATTCTATGAATATGTGTGAATAACCTCTAATTGTTTATACTTAATATCCACTTATATTTGGTGTATTCGTTTGTCACACATAATTATGTAATTGATTTATCCTTAATCCAAAGATACCGTCTTTGTATGGGACATCATCTCAATCTCCTTTCATTGAGGCATATTTTGTTTTTTACACAACCATATTTTATACGGTGTATAAAACCCTTTGAATTTTATGTTTATCCAAAATAAATCTTTTTTATACGAATCGTTTTACTAAACGAAAAAAGGGAATGTTTTTGTCGTACGTATGCGGCGACAATGACTTCTCCGCCGCCATGACCATTATTTGAGTTTCGGCTTCCTCTACAAGCCATACTTTTTTTAAAATGAAAAATAAATACCATGTTTTACATTTATTTTATGTTGGTATTGAAAATGGTTTTCGTAATGTTTTTATATCAATGTGTTTTATTGATATCTTGTGATTGAAAAGTGTAAATGTTATGTTTCCTTTATGCATGTTTTATGTGATACGATGATGTTATGGTTCTTGGGAATTATTATGAATACGGGTGGTTCCGTGATAAACTAAGGGCGTGTGAGCCCGTTATAGCTCTCCAATGCATTTGGTAACGCGAAGGGGTTAAACGTTACGGTTTCTCCGAAGAGATTTAGGGAATATACTGTGATGGGTATTCCAAACATAACCAAGAGGGTTACTCCCTACGTAAGAATGTTATGAATGCCTCAAGTTACCTTTATGTCTTATGATTTCTATTTTTTATTCATGAGTTGATGAGGTATGTTAAAGTGCTTATGTTTTAAGTGTAAAGTATGATTTCATTGATTCTTACGTATACATGTACTCCTGTTTCCTTTCCATATTTTTATATCCCTTACTAAGATTTTTATGCTCATTCCAAGTTTTTGAAATTTTTTTCACAGGTTAAGGGAAAGGTACATGATGTGATGATAGTGTCAAGGAAGTGTCAATAAAGAATCCATGATTTATTTTAAATATGTTTTCGTTGATGGAAAAAACGAGTACTATATTTTATGTAACCACTTTGTTTAAATGTGGAATGTAACACATGTTTTATGATCTAATTATCTAAAACTCTAAACTTGAAAAGATCCTCAATGTGAATTATTCATTTAATTAAATATTAAGTAAGGTATAAGTCTAGTGTCTTATAGTTTGTATCAAAGGTCGGTTTAGACAACTTTAGGGATTAGGAGTTTTTGTTAGAAACATGATTAGTCCCTATATCTATTATTTCAGTTAAATCCTTGTTTTATAACTTTTTTTAGGTCAAGTAAAGTCAGTTATGAATGGAAGGAGAAGGATCTCAAATGACATTCCGATCTCTTCCTGATGACATGCTTTCAATAATTATTGCAAAGTCATGTTCGGATGATTGTGAAACTTTTTCTAGCATACAACTCACTTGCAAGAAGTTGTTTGAGATATCAAACACCTCCACTATACCTCGTTATCATCGTGGATCATGGGTTGTTTTTAGAGAAATACTATTTTCACAATATTCTCATATTTTCAAGAAAGGTAAATATTATCAAGGTATTTTAAAATATTTTACCTTATCACAAGAATTTGAAGCATATTATGATTATAAAAATGGTGCGGAGGAAGGAGACCCTTGCACAACCTATTTATATTTTCTTTTAAAATATAGTCTCTCAGCACATACTTATGGTATTTTAAAAGGACCAATAATAGAAATTTTCAACTCAAATTCTATCCGACTATTTTATAGAAATCATGTTTTATCAAATGTTTTGGAATTATATGTCACACATGATTATTTTCCAAAACTGTTTTTCTGTGAAGACCCATATGACCCATGTTGTACAAGGTGTATTTGGATGGAGGAAGAAAATGATTTTGAAGGATCCCTAAATCATTATTTTAATACATAGGACTTCTACCTAAGTGGTCAAGATGACAATGAAACCAAGTGGACAACATGTTCAACGTATGCTGTTATTCTTTTTGGGAATCGTTTTATTTTATCTTATGTTGGTGAAATAAGACTTCAAGAATTAAGATGTTGAGATCGTAACGAATTTGGATGAAAATGAGAGGTATAATGAAACTATTGAGGATAAAAAATGGTAGGGTTATTTTTAGAGTTTTATAAAAATGACAACACGTAGACTGTGTGACAACCCGTCGCATTGGACAAAGCTATGAGAATCAAACCCACAACCAAAGTGCGACTGGTTTATATCGCCTACAAATGGACTACAGGAATTCCCTAGTTATTATGACTTATTCTATTTAGTTAGATGATTTTATGAATTAAGAGTAAGTTGATTTTTGGTTATCTATGGAAATTATTAACCTTTCATGGAGGATATATGATTATGTTAATTACTTTTGAATATGAGACTTTAAGAGAAACTGATGTTATTTGGAGATAAGTGTTAATATGTACCTTGGAAGACTATGTGATTAAATCCTTCAAATACTTGGGTTTCAATATTAGTTTGGTTTACTTTGAAGGATTTTATGGACAAATTGTTTATCAAATGGTGTTCGTTGAACTTTGGGTTTTGTTGGACAAATTTTGGATATTAAGAATAGATTTTCTTTTTATAAAGGGTTAACCTTTTCTGGATTATCTGATCTTGTTCTAATAACTTTGGTTTTGGTAAGAGTATAAAGACATGGTAAATATATATTTCTCTTTTTTATATTATGTGATTCTCTAAAAGTTGATTATAGTACTCTATGTGTGAAAAAGTCTTCCTAAATACTCATCATTTGGAGAAAGTATGAGTTTGTGTAAGAAATCTAGTAAAAGTTGAAAGTAAACATGACAAGTAAATATGTTTCCTTAAGATCAAAAATAAATTCCTCAATGAAAAGTAAGTTAAAACAAAAATGATGTCTATTAACTTTTCCTACCATGGAATCGAATACTGTTTAACCCACCACAAGTTTGTGATTTTCTTGTGGTTAACTTTCTCCTAAACATGTTTTCTGTCACTATCCCTTAGAAATGCCCTTTGATTTTTCATCCATATCCATGTTTTCCTACATGGAATCCAAGTATGGGTTAACTCGGGTGACCTCTGTACTTCTTTTTCTTTCTTTTAAAGTGATTGTTTTACCGACTCTTGTTCCGATGTGGGACTTTCAATGATGTTTCCGAGCCCAATTTTAAAATTGCGAGGACACAATTCCCAAAAGGGGGGAAGGATGTTACACACCAGGTAAATAAAGAATATGACATTTTTATATTTATCCCTATTTGTGAATAAAATGTTAATATTAATTCAATGGGAACGCTATGCTCGATGGCTTATCCAATAAGCAACAACTACTTCCTTTGAAATCTTACGTTGCACTCTAATAATGAAATAATTTTATTTTAAATGGTAGTTAACACCTAGCTGTTGTAATAAGGGGAACGAACAGAACTAAAAAAAATGATTATATATGTTTGTCAAATATTTTTTCTTTTTACAATAAATGTTAGAGGAGCGAATGAATCCAATTTTGAGCGTAAACATTCTAATATTCTTTCAAAGGTCGATTAACCGCCTTTTGATGGAGAACCTCTTATAAATCCACTTTTTGACAATTTTATGTGTTATATTTGACAAAATAAAGATCTTCTTTAGAATAGGGACATCAAAATTTACTTTGTGTAAATGTTTGGTATTTTTCTGATAAAGTTCATTTTTTAATGAATAGTGAAAAATGTTGTATTTTAATTTAAAACCTCTTTTTAATCTAATTTATTTATATGATTAGATTATCTTTTGAATTGGTTTTAAAGTTAAATTAGAATATATTTTTACCATTTAATCCAATAGTTGACATTGGAATTAAATTCACTTTGAAATTGGACTTAAACTTGTGTCAATCGTTTGATACTTATTGTTTCATAAAAACACGCTATTTGCTTTGACAGCGGTAATTAATTATTAAAATAATTAATGTAACTTATATGTTTTTAATTTTTTAAAATAGACATCATTTTTGAATCCCGAATATCAAATATAGCTTAGGGTGAAGTTTTGGTATTTTTCTGAAAAACTTCAATTCTTGATGAATAGTGAAACCACTAAGTGGTACTTATAAAAACCGATTTTCTATTTAAATGAAATTTTACCACCTCAATGTTTTGAATTTCAAAAATCCGACATACATGGTTTTCATTAATAAGAAAAATGTGGTTCAATGGGATTAAAATAATTTTTTTTGGTGAATAGTAACTTTTAAGTTTTTAATCGCGATTAGAGGTAATTAGTGTAATTTAAGGTAAAAATAATGTATTAATAAAATGGAATGATCTTGACACATGTAATACCCTTATTGGATGTGTCATGACTGACCAAGACAATCCATGGGTCAACTTGGGGACCCCATGGAGCCACTTTGGTGGGAAAATAACATTAATAACTTTTTATTTAATGTTAAAATTAAAATGTCACAAACATGAGTTGTTTTACTAAAACAATTTTTAAATGGGGTTATACAAGTCATATTTTTGACTATAAATATTCTTAAAAAATCTAAAAATAGTTCCTACATCATGATATATTTTTTATAATTTTTAGACATTAAATAAATTAAATTATTTATGACACTATGATGATGCAGCGATTACCTCTTTATTTAACGATTTATATAAAATGAAAACATAATGTAAAATATAAGACCTAAAGTTGTCAAAAATCTACTGGATGGGTGTATTTAGAACACTTATCACCTTATCCTCTAAATATATAATTGTGGGACCTTTGTTATCCAAAAACCATTTTATAACAAAGTATCTTTTCTTAACTTTCTAAGAGTGCCCCTCCTCTCCTCTTATAAAAGGCCCCCACCTCTACCACCTTACCCACAATTCCAAAACCTTTGGCTAGGCCAACCCCTGCCCATTTTTTCTATCCACATCCATCTATAACTCTTAGAATCCTCACTTTGGGCGGAAGTCTTCTCAAGTAATCCTTTGAGTTCAAACCAAAAAGAGTTACCCGTTTTAAAGGTAGTGTTTTCTCTTGTGTTCTTATGTTTCATTTTGCTTCTCCAACCCCCTAAACTATTTTTATTGTTTTCTTTTGTAACAACACCAGTATCTTAAATATACTAGGATTTTTTTATAAGAATGATTCTAGCTACACTTACACACACCTTCATCTAATGGATAAAGAGCATACTATTTCCGTGGATGGTGAATTTCGGCCTCACGAATCGATGATTGTTCAATATTCTTATAACACCTTCAAAGGTGGACATTAAGATGAAACTATATATATATATGATATATAATAAGTTTATTTTTTTACTTAATATTCTTTATTTTTTATTTATGTAATACCTTTATGGTTTCCATTATGGGTAAACGCGATATCTTAATTTTAGGAAGTGCGGACTACCGCCCCCTCAAAGTGATTTGATTCGTTAACACCATATGTGGTATGTATAAAGGATAAATTTAATGATATTATATATGATATTATACTGGAATTATTATATACCTTTATATAATTATGATTTTACTCCATTAAGTAAGAAATAGAAATGAAAGTAGCGTTCATGCTTACGTACGGCTTACCATCTCCATGAACGGTGCATTTCATTTCTTACCTCTAAATGATTATGTAATATTAAAAATGAATGTATATACTGGATTTATATGATATATATGATACCTACATCATGAATATAATTTTTTATATAATTTATATTTTACCACATGAACAACTTGTAATTATAAAGAGTTTATTTTTGACTCAAGTACCAATGATCGACAAAACGACCATTATTAACTTAAATAATTACATAGTGTTCATAAAATGGTAATAAGTGATATAAAATTAATAATGAAATTGAAAAAGGTTATTAATAAAGTATAAATTAATGAAAGTTTATTATTCAGTAATATAAAGAAATGAACAAGACAAGTCGAACTTGAGGTCTGGGAACCTACCCCTCTATTTCTTTTTATGTACACTCATTTATGTCATTCCTTTAAAGCCCATATTTATTATGATTGGGATGTTCTTTTATATTAATCTTACTTTAATTTTTAAGTTCATATTATGAGAGACCCTATTTTCTCTCATAAATCAATTTTGGAAGTTTTGATTGGCATCGTTAGGCTGCCGAATTTTCGTAAGAGATCGAACCTCTCTCTTTCTTTTTAAGTAATCTCTTATATGTCACTTATTTTAATCTCTTCTTTGTTATGTTGGGGGATTTTATTTTATATTCCTATTTATGTAAATTTTATTTTAATATTATGAGAGACCATATTTTCTCTTATAAATCCATTTTGGATGTTAAGTGGCGGAGTTAGGCTGTCGAGTTTTCGTAAGGGATTTTTCATCTCACTTTTAGTCCTGTGAGATTTATGCTACATTTTCCACCATTTCATTTTAGTGGAGTATGTACTTCCCATTATTTTACTCTTTGAGTAGTATACATTTATTTATGAGTATTTACATCAATGTTGTATTGTCCTTCTTTCATGGGGTGTATGTTTTGAAAGATACCCAAGTCAGTAAGGGAACCTTTCACCCTCCTCTTTTTAAAAGACAACTTTTTTTGGGTCTTTTAATTTACATATTGTAATATTGGGATATGTTCTTCTATATCCTTATTGATGTAAATTTTATTTCCACATGATGAGATACCCTTTTTATCTCTCATCAACTCATTTTCTAAAGTTTAAAGTGATGTCGTAGGGCTGTCGAATTTTTGCAAGGGAACTTCTTAACCCAATTTTGATTCGTTGGGATAAACTTCTACTCCTTGAATACGTCGTTCTATGAATAAGTGTGAATAACCTCTGATTGTTTTGGACATAATATCCACTTATATTTGGTGTATTTGTTTTTCACACATAATTATGTAATTGATTTATCCTTAATCCAAGGATACCGTCTTTGTATGGGAATTCGTCTCAATCTCCTCTCATTGAGGAATATTTTGTTTTATACACAACCTTATTTTATACGGTGTATAAAACCCTTTGACTTTTATTTTTATCCAAAAGGAATATTTTTTATACGAATCGTTTTACTAAACAAAAAAGAGAATGTTTTTGTCGTACGTATGCAGCGACAGTGACTTCTCCACTGCCGTGACCATTATTTGAGTTTCGGCTTCCTCTACAAGCCATACTTTTTTTTAAATGAAAAATAAATACCATGTTTTACTTTTCTTTAATTTTGGTATTGAAAATGGTTTTCATAATGTTTTTATATCAATGTGTTGTATTGATATCTTGTGATTGAAAAGTGGAAATGTAATGTTTCCTTTATGCATGTTTTATGTGATACGATTATGTTATGGTTCTTGGGAATTATTATGAATATGGGTGGTTCCATGATAAACTAAGGGTGGGTGAGCCCGTTAAAGCTCTCCAATGCATTGGGTAACACAAAGGGGTTAAACGTTACGGTTTCTTCGAAGAGATTTAGGGAATATACTGTTATGGGTATTCCAAACATAACCAAGAGGGTTAATCCCTACGTAAGAATGTTAAGAATGCCTCAAGTTACCTTTATGTCTTATGATTTCTATGATTTATTCATGAGTTGATGACTTATGCTAAAGTGCTTATGTTTTATGAGTAAAGTATTATTTCATTCATTCTTACGTATACATGTACTCATGTTTCCTTTCCATATTTTTATATCCCTTACTGAGATTTTTATGCTCTTCCCAAGTTTTTGAAATGTTTTTCACAAGTTAAGGGAAAGGTATATGATGTGATGATAGTGTCAAGGAAATGTCAAGAAAGAATCCATGTTTTATTTTAAATATTTTTCCGTTGATGGGAAAAATGAGTACTATCTTTTATTTAACCACTTTGTTTAAATGTGGAATGTAACACATGTTTTATGATCTAATTCTCTAAAACTCTAAACCTGAAAAGATCCTCAATGTGAATTATTTATTTAATTAAATATTAAGTAAGGTATAAGGCTGGGGTCTTATAGTGTCGGTATAGACGTTGTTGGACACCATCAAAGAAACATTGAGTAAATAAAATAAATATATAATGGTGGAATCATCGATATCATGTAAAGGCCTAAACAAAATCTCATTACACTTGATCATAATGTGATAACTAGGTAAGAAAATAACCCAACACTACTTGATTTGGATCCATTAAAGAGAGATTGTCTATTAGAAACACACTAGTATAGCATAAACCATTACTCACACATGTCACATATGGTATGACCCTCTTAGCACCCAAACCAATATCAATGAATATAAGGAGGTAATTTCAACACAATAACCCTTCTTGATGAATAAATGGAGGTCAAATAATCAAAACAATACATCCCAAGGATTTTATAGATGTGTTATTCATTATAATAAACAATCCATATGGTTATTAAGAGGTATAAACATATATCATCTCATCCAAGATATTATAGAGTGTTATCATCATAAATTTAGAATATAATGAAAATACATAAATGAAAATGGAATTAAAACAAAGGAAAACACCATCTGAACCCATATGTCAACTATCCTATATAATTTGACACAAAATATTCTCTAAAAATACCATAAGGTAAATTTAACAAGAAAACATGCCCTGATTCAATCAAAAATCCAACTGGGGTCACCATAATAACTTAACCGTGACACATCTGTGACACTCTAATGGGTAGACTAAGACTCAATCAACAAACATTGTCACATTAAAATTTCATTCAGAACTCTCACTCGGCTACACATAAACCTGAATGTAAAATTAGTCATTGATGATTATGAAAAACCTACAGAATAGTAGAAAAATTATATATTGAGGGTAATATAGAAAAAACCCCAATGATTTTTTCCTAAAACATCTATGGCACACAAAATCCATATAATTAGACACGAAATAAAATACTACGTTTCTCCAAAATGGAAAAAATGATAAACCTTGAAAAATAATTATTAAAGACTGTAATTATGTAAGATATACCAATATTACCTAAAAAATATGAACCTCATGAATCCACCAAGAGGATAGGATTATGTAGATCATAATACCACAGTGTATCACTGCATAAACACAATTATGAAATGAGTGGAAGGAAGGGATAAGAATGAAATGAAGGTTTTTTTGAGGAAATTATACCATAGTTGTTTTTTATGATACATTGGTACACATTCAAATTGTGAATAATTCTTCATGAAATTAACTACTAAAAGAAGTATCTGTAATATTTCCTTTTAATAAAATTCATTTTGTGAAGCTTAAATTAATGTTATGAAATCCTGAATATAGATATTTGAAATTATATATTAGTAACATTCATTTTGAACACACTCTTGAACCATCCCAATACATCATAATACTTAAAACAAGTAAACTTCATGTGACTTGGATAAAATTAAAAAATATCACAAATTAAATCAAAGTGGTGTTACAATTATTTCACATATATTTCCATTTATTCATTAATATAACATTCTATTTATCTAGTTTCATCATCACTACAAAATCCTATAGCTACCAAGAAACTATAACAATGTAACACAATATTAGAACTAAAAAACCTCTATATAACCATATCACATACCACACTACAATCATAACTTCATCTCAAACATCTAAAACACATCATCCTCAACAAACCACTACAAAAAATCCCTCATTGAATCATATTATTTCCCTATGTGTATCCCCACTACCTAATCCCTTTCATATCTTCTCCATTAACCACCTTCACCATAAGATCCTTATAAAAACACACAATATAAAGGAAAATATATTAATAATATTAGTACATCTTTAAACATATTTCAAATTCACATAATTATTATAATTTGAATAATTACAAACCAATTGGGCTTTTACAACATCACATCATCCACATCATCGGTATTTTCACAAAACAATATGGTTACAAAAGACTTGTTTATATCCATATATATGTTATTAACCTTTTATAAGAGTTCATTTCAGGAAATCAATCACAATAATATTTCATAGTTCACATTATCAACACAATGCATAATACAATAATTTTTAATTTCAATAAAAAAATTCATATAAAAAATAAAAAACCAGTAAAGGAAAAGAAATTAGTCCCACATCACATTAATTTCTATTTAATCATGTTAATTATATTATACATTCAATACATACTATCCACCAAATGGAAAACATAATAATTCCATTCAAAAAATTCACAATGTAAGGAGAGAACAGTGGTCCACTACATCAATGGAATCTTTCTAATGCATTGTTTAACAATGAAGAAAGAATAAGAGGAAAGCGAATAAAATTTTTTTTTGGAGTACCCAAATGAGCATAAATAACAGGTTATATTCATCAAAAACAAAAACCAATCATATCCCATATTACATCAAGATCAATGATATGAATCCCTATGAGAATAAATAATGAAATTGAAAGGGTAAAATTGGGGGAGAATAACATCAGATTGCTAGATATTCAATATCTGAAGAATGATGATCAAATACATGAATAGGGGTAAGGATGACATTCCACAATCTCCATAGGGTCAACCACAATTCACAAGTAATGAAAAATTAGTGGGGGGATTCAATGTGGTACTAATGCTAATAGTCGTTGTTAGAAAATTACCAATCATGTAATTCCAAACAACCTAATCTTTTGAATGAAAAAGAGATACACCAATTTATAGTGTGGAATTCTTAGCACCCTAAGATTTCATGATATATTTCTATTTAATTTAATTTAATTTATTTTATACCTTACTTTTTGGAAAACATTGAGCTTAATCAAATCTTGATATGAATAACATTTATTAATATGAAAGTGATCACTTGGTCATTGGATCCGAGAATATGAATAATACAATATAAAATGTTTAATATTTATTTTAGTTTTTTTTTTCAAAATGAATTCAATATTTCATAATTTTATATAAATTAAAATTAAATAATTTAATGATAAAAATATAGTTTTTTTAAAAACTATATTTATGTTCACAATGTATTTTTTCTTAACTAGTTTAATTAATATAATTTGATGAGTTTTCTCAATTATGTTTTTAGAAAATATTAAATGATAAATATTAATATTTATCTGATAGTTTTTTCATAGAATTAAATTAATGTAAAGATGGTTCTACTTTTAAAATTAATTTTTTTTTTAAAATGGATTGGATGTTTTATTAAAATTTATTTTGAAATGAATTTCTCATACCTATATATATTTTACCATATAAAATGGAATCCATAATAGGAATCCGAAATATTATTATATTTTAATAAGGTAAACCTAATTTTCTTTCACATTTAAAAGTAAAAAACTGTAAGAATAAGTTACTTGAATTAAGGTTAAACATGTCCTGTCATGGGTTAACATAATAGATGAGGTTTAAAAACCCATAAAAACCTTTATTAAATTTGATTATTTGATATTATTTCCACCATGTATTTATTTTATTTTATTAATTAGAATTTGGGAGCCACAAGACTAGACTAATATATTAATATATTTAAATATTTTTAAAATTTACAAGTGTCTATCCTCCGTACCTTATAAAATAAAACACCATATATGTTATTTCCCACAAATTATGAGACATGAATATTATAACATCCCTAATATAAACTATGCTTACACCCTTGAGGTCCTTCTTTGATTAACATACTTTCCCTTTAATTTCATGGTTTAATTTTTATCGCAAATGAGGTTTCGTAGTGAAAATATATACCTCTTAACTAAGAACATTCAATTTTATTTCATCTTTTATATCCGTAATATATATGGAATACCTTCTAAAATAATTTTTTTTGAATCATATTTAATATTAATATATATTTTGATTATGGAAAATAATTTTCCTTCTCATTTTTATCCAATGGGAATTTACAGGATCACTCATGAGTAATTTTGGACTTCCTCCTCCACATAGAAATATTATTAATTTTCCATAAACACTATTCATGTTTGGTTATCCTGATGGATATAATGAATATATGTTAAAATTATACTGATTTATTATTAATATCTTTTAAACCTTTTTACCTTTCAATCTATTTCAAAATGATACTGTCACTTGTACGTACATGTAGACTACAACTACCACGCCATGATGTGATTCATTTTTCATCACCTGTTTATATGATAAGTAATAAAATATTAAATGATGAATAAATATGATACATATTTTATGTATAATATTTTTTATATGATTAACCCCCGTCCAATGTGAAATTATGAGAAACTACGACAAGCACATCCATAGAAAACATTCTAGTTTTTACCCAAATGTCAATTTTTTAATAATAAAATTTATTAATAAAAGTATAATTATAAATTATTAAAAAATGACTCAAATTATGTAACAAAATGATATGTTTTTGGAATACATGTATAGAAAATTTATATTTAATTTTATCATGTGAAAATTGATATAGAAATTTAGGTAAGGGTTCTGGTAAAATCACATTTCCTTTCAGGATTGACTATGATACATTTTCATTGAGGAAAATTATATAGATATTAATCCTTAATCCCAATATATTTTGTTATAATATATTTATTACAATATTTTGATGTATTAGTACAATTTTTAATTCTTATGTGATTAAAAATATCGAGAACATGTTTTCTTGAATTGTGGACCTTTTTTATATGAACAAGATACATTTAATGCCCCATTATTAAACCAAATAAAATTTAATAGTTTTTTATTATAAGTGGGAACCCATTACATGAACTTATTTTCCCATGGGTAACAAACCCAAATACAACTAGATCATGGGTCCAATTAATTGTCATCCCAAAGGGCCCATGTATACTACTCCAAGCCTTTACCATTCGACCTGCAAGAACCATCATTATCATGAGCACCACTTTGCATCCTAAGATAGGTGACCCATTGATGATTCATGCACCATACAAAAAAACCTTTACGTGCTTCCCTTACCAACTATCTATATAATCAAGTCCCATTGAATTCACATACACATTTTGGAATACCATAAGCCGCATGTGAAACCATTGATTCGAATACCTCCAATCATTGGTCGACCTTCCCTCACTCATTCCACATCCATACCAATGCTAACCAAAATGTCCAACTCACCCAATTTGAATCCTATATATCCTCCGGACATCATTTATAAATAATTCAACATCCATGAGAATCCCACAAAATGAGTGAAGGTGTTGTAGATGATAATTTATGTTATAACTCTTAATGTTGTTGTTGGGACAATGTACCACATGTCCACTATATTAGAAATTGTGTAATTAGGTAACATCGTATACGTGGGCGCAACAACTTTCCAATCATGGTTCCAAACCATCACCTTTTCATATCATTACCCCACCAAAATTTGAGTGTGGAGGGAATATAACTTCATAGATATTAATTTCTAGACAGTGTTTAGTATACACGATACCACTTAACCAACACCTATTTTGGAAATAAGGAGTTATCTGTCTTATTTTCTCTTTGGTTGATGATAATTTTCTTCCATATTTATAAATGTAGTTTTTTTACTTTTTTCTTTAACTCTAAAAGAAATATTTTAAACTTTTAATTATAATTACACATAAATTTATTTTAAAATGTTTAAGAAATAATATTTATAATGAAACATTTTTTAAACTATCCATTTTTTAATTTTTACTAATGTGTGAAAGGAATGTTTTGTCTTAACCTATATGACATAATTATTTTTCTCTATGTCCTAAATATTATTTATATTGACGTTTCCTTTACAATATTCCTTGGATATTTTTTGGGAATTTCATTTTCTCATTATTCTCACAATTGTTTATCAAAATATTATCAAAAAATGATATTTTAATATGTTTTAATAGATTGCATTGAATGATATTTTCAGTGTATTTATATTATATAGAATGATTCTTTAAGTATTTTATATTTAAAAATTAATATGATCTTATGATACAACAAATATTATATCTCATGGTGCTTTATGGAAATGATTATTTAAGAATGATTATTTGAAATCTATTTCGTTCACATTGGTTAATTAAGATATGATGAAACATTTATGAAACACATTTCATTCCCACAAGATATACTATAATTAAATGATTTATTATTTATGAAACCAGTTTATTTTCCATATGTTACGTTATTAATATATTATTAAAATTTTATGATGTTATGAAATACATATATATGACTTATATTATGATTAAGTTCATATCAGAATTATACAACCCTCCAATGAATTCAGAAATGATGGATATATAATGAGATAATAAATAATGGATAGGATATTGAATGAAGTTCATTATAGGACTATATTGACTATGATATTCTTTATATAAAACCATGAATATTGAAATGATTGAATGACGAGTGAACCAGATCCACATTAAATTCCTTGGATGACATAATTGACGATGAAAATGATTTTTATATTATTATGTGAACTCTATAAACATATGTCTTATTCTTGTGATATTTTCTCATATATCATGATTGATTAATGAGGATTCAAACAAATTAGTTCTTATGTATTTCACTATAAAAATTACAAATTCAATGAGTTATGATAAATGGTCATTTTCTAATTAGGTAATATTATTTCCAGTTATGATCATCTTCTCATACCATTGTGCTTATCTTATGCTCACCTCTGTTAATTAATTGATATATATAATGTTTACCCTTACATGTATATGAGATCACCATTCATATATTTTCATTCACTAGGCTACGAAGAATGAATCTATGTAGGCAATAAGTATTCAATGTATTATTTGAGAATATATTTATTGGAGATTTTGAAGATCATTGAAGAAACCATATGATTTATGTATCTAGTATCCAAAGACTATAACACATTATGATTATCAGGTGTTTTTTACTATTTTATGTATTTAATATTCATCTAAAATGATATAATATATACATATACACATATAATTATTTATTTTTCTTTAATAGAGTTGTCACACAATCAATTCATAAGGTCAATCCTCTACCAAAATATATTGTTCGTAGACTTCAATACCTTAAAAAATTGATTCCATGAGTAGAAATTCAGATTGTTAATAATCAATCATCAAAGTCATCATCAGAATCGAGAAACGCACTTATATTTTATGAATAAAATACTCACATTTGTTAAACAATTTCATTCTGTTGATATTATAAAACTAGAATTAAATCTATTCATCCCAAAAACATTCACACATCAAATACAGGATAACACTCTAAACTTCACCATTCATTTTAATTACATCCCAAAACACCATTGAAATAACTAATTGACAGTAAAAACACTTTTTTTCGCTGAAAAACCATTATGTAATGGGATGAAGAGACACAATGAATTACAACCTATCATGTTTCATTTTGAATAAGATTTTTAATTTGGTTTATAAATGACAGAAATTGAATTATTATCTTTAGAGGGTAATTAAATGATGGTGTAAAATATTTATTAGAAGTCTAATGGTTGATTTTGATAGTAAAATATAATATGTAGAATAATTTACCCACTTTTTAAATATTCATTATTTATTATAAATAATCACTTGGTTTAGTGATTATTTTTATTGTACATTAGGATTATGATAATTCCTATGTGGTGTTTTATTTTGTTGTTTTATATCAATACATATTTATTATAGATGAGATATTAGTTATGTGATTAAATTAATGCACTATTAGTATCATATAGATATCCTAGGGACACATTGACAATTATCGATAATTCGAGAATATAGATTTCATGAATATTATATTATACATTTTTTAGTGATGATATAGAGTTATTCCAAATATGAACACCAACCAAGGAAGATTGGTATGAAAATGACCCAACATCACTATACAAGAGATATAACATAATTAACGATTAAATAAATCCTCCCCTCCCAGCTATTCATTATTATTTTATGGTTACAGATTAGGTCTTTTAGATGATGTGGATTTATTATGATGATATGTATTACTGGTTCAATTGAATGGCATATGATGTTGTGGGTAGGATAAAATTATGATGGGAATTTGTTTAAAAGGATCATTTCTTATTTTTTTATATTGACGATAATATATATATATATAATGATCCAAGTGTTTTATGGAGTTTTCTTATGTTGGCATCTAACGAAGATCATGTACTCATGGACTAGACCATCATATTTTATAGATTTATATTAAGATTACACAATCGTGGACACATTAATTCACTCTTATGACAATTATATAATTATATCTGAGATCAAAATCTAATAAGTATAAAAAATCACCCATATTATTGTTACTTTTCATTTAAATATCAAGATTCATGTTATTTGTAGTGTGTGGGAAAATGACATAAATTTTTTAGTGGGTTGTTGGATTTTGATAATTGCTAAATTATATTTGTTTATGTATACCATGTATGTTTTTAATTAAATTATATTTTTGATGTTTGAAGATATATTTTCCACAAATGGTTTTTTTACACCATTATTAATTGGTCTACATGTATTATTAATCATAGAATTATAATAATAATTCTAATTTCATTTTTATAGGATTAATTGGTAAAATCATCCCATATATGTATGTATATACCCTCTATTTTAGAGTCCATACATCTCCCTACTTGTGGAAGTACTAGGTTATCTCTCTTAATCTCTTTGGAAACCTAGGGAGGGGTCATACTCTGATCTATTCCTAGAAAGATACATGATTAATAAAATATGGACCAGAACCATGACACATACTATTTAGTTTTTTTGGATCTTTTAGCATATCAATTTTTTGTAATGAGTTATAGAATTATTAGATTTTAATGTATATAATAGAATTCATAGTTGAAATAGAAATGTTTCATGTCTTTAAAGGAATGTGCGATGCTTGAGTTTTAACCCTTGGTATGTGTAAGTGATTTTGTTTCTATGTGTATTGGGAAGTAATTTCATTTTTAATTCCTTTTTTTGGGTCAATGTGTGTAACCATATTAATATATAATCCCCATGTATAAATTTTTTATTCTATTTATTTTCATCTCCTTTATGTGAAATTTGTTGCTCTTTATTGACATTTTATTATAATAACTCTTGTATAATTGTGATTTATACATGGTACAATGGTTGATGATTTACACTAGTAGAGAATGGTGTGACAATCATAGGATATATACACACAAATAGACAGAATAAATATAAAAAATCATTCAGATACTAGTATTTTATCATGTAATGTATAAAGTTATCATTAGAGTTGATTATATGGATTAAACATGATAGTTCACATTGCATGAAGTGGGAGAAAACAAAAAATGTGGACATATATAGTTGGACGAAGTGACTATCATTCTATTTGGTATTGTTGACATAATATTACTCATTAATTTATAAAAAAAATTTGGTGTGGTTTACATAATAGGGAATACTATATATTTTAATATTTAATTTATCATAATACACTCTAATAATTTCAATTAATTTTAGAAATTTACTATTTTTAGAAATTGATATATTAATATATTTAATTAGATAAATTAATTAATAAAATATTTAAAAAAATTTATTCTATTTTTATATTTACCTGATTATGAAGAATATGAAAATATGTTCTTCAATGATTTATGAAAAATAAATGTTTAATAAACTAATGTATTAATTGAAAATAAAATGAGTTGTTGAACAATTTTGTATGATATATTTAAAAAATGTAAGGTATAACCATTATAGATTGTGTGTATATATGAGAACAAGGTATACCAAATATGATGATGGAAGAATTCATAGTCGGTCAAACTTCAGTATTATAGAGAAATCAAATATCATAGGGAGTAACATATTTATCTTCATTCTCATGATTTAGTTGTTGCTTATGTCATAAATATGCCCCCTGTTCAGAAATTATCAGTCTATAAAATATATTATTATGGAAATAAATGGATAACTAGAGTACCATAATTTACGATGGAATATATATTTACTAATAACATATTTATGTCTTATCACATAACCATGTTGGAAATCATCCAAAATGCACTCTTTTTAAACTATATTTCCATTTGAAAAAAAATACTAAAAATAATCATATCAATAACTATTTCATGAAGGTAAGTGATATAATAAGTAATATAATAAATATTTATTAAAAATTGAATATTTAGAAAAAAACAGACGTTGATAGTTTTCCATTATTGATAGGTTGATATTTTCATTGATGATAGTGTGAAAAAATGACTCAACATATGATTGGGATATATGTCAAATTAGACATGTTTAGTGATCTATATAAAATTTATCGTAAACCAAAATTCTAAAATACCAATCATATATAATTCTATAGAACACACCGTAGTCCACGATCAATAAAACCAATGTCAGTATCTATAAAGACTAATTCTGAAAAATCATGAATTTTTTATAATTTGGATGGAAAATCAAGATCGGGTTACTGACTTACATTAATAAAGGACCAACATCATCTAGATTTAAATTATTAATTAATTGAGAATGAAGCCTAATATATTATATTGACTATGAAAATAACGTAAAAAAGATATGTGATTCCCAATCATGGAGATTGAAAAAAAAAATATTTAGGCATTGAATCCCATGGTGTTCATAAATGATCTCAAAATTAAGGATCATTGATGCTTCTTTATCAATATTTAATACTCAAAAAATCTATTTAATTAATTTTTTTTTGTTTTTTAGTGCCAAAGATAATGATAAATCCTATAAAAACAAGTTATCGATTGAATGAAAATATTCACTATTTTGATTTCTTTCAATTTAGATTATTATATTCTAATTTTATCATTATATTTTTCTTTCTTAATTATATGGTACTACATTTTAATGTAAATTTACAATCAATGAGTTAAGATAATAGGTATTAACTATTTATGGTTACCTATGATTGGATATGTTTCAGAATTTATTATATATAATTTATTCTAAGTTGAGACATATGTACATTAGGATTTTGATTGGGAAATATTCCATATTTCTATCATAATTAACACCACTTAATTTTACATCAATATTGGTTGATCAAAGAATACCTTCGTTTAATTAAATTTTATAAAATTGAGTCAGATTAGTCATTGGGGTGTGGTTCAAAATTATGGACAATATACAAAGGTGTACAATCTCTTAATTTTCTAGTTGGAGGAGTATTGTTGATGAACATTCACTCAATTGAGGGAATGTTCCAACAAATAAAATTTATTTATTTAAGGACCAGTTTCCCAAATATAGATTCATATCATGAGAATGTTAGAGTTGTATGAATGAATGATATTCAGTTTTACTATTGAGTGAGGAATACATAAAAATAAAACATTTAATTAAAAAAATATTTGTACACAATTTAGAAATATCATAAATATCACCCTAAAGTCATCTATCACATTATTTCATTATTAGTCATTTCATCGATAAAAAACAAATGAATTAATTTCCTAAAGATAATTTTTTATTTATATATAAATATAAGAGCTAATAGATATTTTTTTCAGTGATTAGGTAGGCCTCTATGAGAGATTCTTTGAGGTTTCCATTGTACTGAAATCTATTGAATTTATTTTAACATTGTGTCTATAAGGATTGAGACAAACCATTTAAATAAATTTAAAATTTTTAACTAGAGGATAATTCAATCACTATTTATTATTCGAATTCTATAAATAGTTTACCTTGGGTTTATTACTATTTTTTTCTTTCATTACTTCTAATAATAGTTTTTTAGAAAAATAAAATCAATATGGAATAGTATATATTATTGTATAACAACAAAAAATTGGGTTAAACTAAAAAGTGTAGTTTATTAGATCATGGAACAATACACTGATAATAAAAAATTCCAGTGGTTGTAGGATTAAGGGACATATATTAAAGCATAAGTAAGGGAGTAGTGATAACAAAAGGTGAACAACTATTGACAAGAATGATGAATATCAATTTACAACCATCAATTCTAATCTATTACATTTTATAATATAAAATTAAAAACATTCATTAATTACTTATAGAGAGATAGATATAAGAAAAATGAAAATAATGTTGAAGATATTGAACTCCACATTATGAAAGAACAATGAGTGAAGATCTCATAAATTATCTAAAATATTTATAAGATGATGTTAGAATAAATACATGAAGATAAAGATGAAGTAAACCCAAATAATTTTGATATAATAATAGTATATGATGTGAATAAAACGGTCAATACAAATATTATACCAACTAAATAACTTCTTGAATAAATTTATTTGTAGAATAAATTAATATCTAAGGATTTTAAGTGAGATAAAAAATTATTGTTATATATTTATTTTATTTTGATAAATAAATTATATAACAATCTATCTTGTTTTAATTTAATTTACATAAAAAATAAGTTTTATTCCCTACCCACATATTATGTTAAAGAGACCACATTGTCTGTTTTTTACATTTGAATATGATATTTATGGTTATCTATTATATTAATCCATATGATATTTCCTAGTGGAAATTTATTAAGTGGATTGCTTAAAATCGGTGAGTTAGTGGCTGGTAATAATTATTAAATATATTGAATTGAAATTTTTCAAAAAATATATTATAATATAATTTCTCATCTTTTGATATTATACACTCAACATAATCAATTCTTTCCCTTATGTTTGATAAAGATGTCATGGTAATTGAGAAGGTGGAATGTAATGTTAATATAATGGAGAAATAAGTATATATTCTCATAAAGTATCATAAGGATGTTATCAAGGTTATAGAATAATATAAGAAATAGATTATCAGGGGGAAATAATATTATCCACATCCATAAATTAAATATATATAATTTTGTGATTTTATAGTTAATCAATATAATTATGAGTTTGAAGTAACGTTATTCCCCACGTATTGGATGACAATAACATCATTAAAGGGGTAGTAGAGATATTCAACATTGAATATAGGGACCTCTAGAAAAAGTATTTTTTGGATGAACAACAGATTTTAGAATATATGGTTGTTTCTATTATAGAAACCACATCCTCAACAATATTGGGGATGAAATTAATATTTTTTATCTATATAATGTAATTGTTAAGAAACACTATGGGGTTTACCCTAGATTTTCATTAATTTTTCAGCCTTTCTATCATTTGTTGTAGTTTTGTTTTTAAAACTATTTTTATCTATTAATAGAAATACATTTTGGATGAATAATTTCCTAGTTGTTTTGTATGTAATAAAATTAAGTATTATCAATTTATAATTATTATTTTTAAGTATCTTACATTTTCATTTAGTTAATAATTCCTTTATAAATTTATGATATGTAATAAAAACTTATTTTTCTATCTATAGAGAAAATAATAATCTATAGGTTTGATTTTTTTTATTTGATGAAAATATATTAAAAATTAAAACATGGGATTAAGAATATGGTAAATAAAATTTGATTCAATATCTTATTACTCACCAGTGGATTTTATTTTAATAGTAAAAATTTATATTAATATTGATAGTCTTCTTAATACCTACGTTAATATATTTAGATAATTAGAATGAATTCCAATAATTACCAATTTCCATGCAATGAATTTATTTCTTAGCAAATTTTCACATTCTAATGAGGAATATAATCCATTTTATAAATTCATATAATTATTTATTTTTTTATTATCTGTGATCAATCTATTTGAATGTAAAAAATATATTATAACTATATTTTAATTATTTTATAGAATCAGATATATGTCAAAATGAATATGGAATAATTTTTTTATATATTTTTTAATAAAACATTTAGAATGATATTTTATATTTTTTCTTTTATCCAAAACAATAGAATTAATTTATAAACTAATATATATGAACATTACAATCAATTTTTCACATCTACCCAACTCATATTTATATTTATTCTTAATATTTAATCAATGTACTGGGGTGGGATGTTCCATGTGTATAATGTGAGGAATTTCAAATAATGATATAGGATATCGGATATTCAAATTAAATATTTTCAATGGTGTTTTATCAAAATATTTTATTGAAAATAATGTATCCCTTTATTAATAAATAAAAAAATGTAATAAACTAGTAAAAAATGAAAAAAGGATAATTTTAAATGAGAAAATTTTATATAGTGAGTTGAGAACCATAAATTAATTTTATCATTGATGTTTGTACGTTTGATAAAATCATGGTCTCGATAATGTGGATCAAAAATAAGTATAGAAAATGGAAGACATTACATCTATTTAGATATTCAATTAATAATAATTCATTTTAATTAAATGTGAGAAATCCTTCGACATGGGGATTTCCTTTTGAAATTTCAATCCTGTAACCCATATCCTCATATCTTCACAAAAACTTTCTTAATATTGAAATATATTCTTGTTATTTTAATTCCATATTTAAGAGGTAGAACATGTTTATTGTTGAAAATTCAAGATATTAAGAGGAGGAAAACTCTATAAAACACTACTACATATAAAGGGAGATTTCAATGTAGGAAGCATGATATATGTGTGAACGGTTAGATGTAAGTGGTTATAATAAATTTTAATGAAAAATTAATTAAATTTTGGAAATTATTACACATATATATCATATTATGTTAGATGATTATTGAGGATGAAAAAAATTCTATCAGTTATAATTTACGAAATTAAATTATAATTCTCTATACCATTCCTTATTGAATTCATGGATTATATTTCCTTCTAGATAAATGATTACATATATCTGGATTGAATAAAACAAAATGTTATATATTTTTAATATACAATTAAGGTAAATATAAAATCATAATTTTAATTTTATCTATGAGATAAATTTTAAATAATTTGATATATTTTTCAATAAATGAAAATAATTATTAGAATTTGAGTTAATTATATTATTATATTTTATAATTTTAATAAATAATATTCAGTTAATAATTTATGTGTAAATTATCTAATAACAAATAAAATCTAGGGAATCCAATAATTAATTCAATACAAAATGTGCATATGAATCATTCTCCAATATATTTTATGATTGTATGATGTCACTATCACAGAATAGATATATATGTTTAAATAAGACATTGCAATGAATATGGGTGTTTAATTCAAATATGGAGACAATCATCAATAATTAAGTATCTTAATGTTATAGATTTCGGGAATTAAATGTCAATATATGGAATCCATTAAATACTTATAATATTTAGTTATATCATTTTATGATAAAATATATTTTATATGTCATTGTGATATTAAAAAAATGTATGCAGAAAAAAACTAATCATTTTTAAACAATAATTTAAAATGGAGTATATCATAACCAATCATAAAGTTTCACTTTACAATATGGTCATGTAAAAAAATAATCCATTGTACTTTATTTTTTTAATATAGAATAATTCAATTAGTTGCATCTTTTGATTTAAATTTATAAAATATTGTGGCATGAATTAAATTAATATAAGTAGTTATAAAACCCATTAATAAATTATATATGATAACTCATATGGGTGTAAATAAAGCTGAAGGATATCAAATCATATCCAAAAATATAATAATTAAAATAGGAAAAATAACTAAATTCATGTCATAACATATGAGTGGGATACATAATCAGAAATAATAATTTTAGTGAACTAAAAATAACTTATCTCAATTGAATATATACATATATCCTAATCTCTATAGTTTTATTATATATAAAATAAAAAAAATTACCTGTTGTTACTAAGTGATGGGCCATAAAAATCTATCATTCATATTCGTAATTAATTTTAAAGATGGATGACTAATTAATCTAGGATATATTATAGAAATGTACAAATAACTAATTTTATGTTGAAGGAATACATAAACCAAGGAAAAATAATTCATGTGTTTCAATTATTCAAATAATAAATAATGAGTATTGTTTGTTGTCAATTGGGTAGAAGAAAATATTAGTGGACTTTGAGAAATTAATCCCATGGAACTTAAAAACATAGCTCAAAATGAATATTCTTCAAATATTATACAACAATATGGAAGAATCATAAATATACTTTAATCAATGTAGTTCTACCATAATAATCAAAGGGTGATGACGTAGCTTATAAATTCAAGAGATGGGTAAGCACCTCTAGATTGATGGATTTAATTTTGTTTTTTTATTAAGATTTTATTATGTTTTACACTTTAATTCTATCATAATACATTTTAATAGGCAATTGAAAATTGTTCGCTGAGTTTGAGGGGAAATAACTATTCTCCATTAACTATGTTTTTTGTTTCTTATTTTTTTCACATTCATAATTATGGTCTGTGTAGTTTGAGGTGTTGAGTATGTAATTCGATGTCTTCCTATCATACATAACACTATATATTATTATATAACAATGTGGTTTTCTAAATATACATTCACTATCTTAGCCATAATATGATCAACTAGTATGTGAGAGTGGGGAAGGGTATAGGAATATGTGTATTGTATAGTGGAATATAGATATCCAAATTGGGAAGTAGAGTTGTTATGTCAATGATCATTCAATTGATTTTGGGATGTATCCTACAATTTATCATAAGTGAATTTTAGAATCTGTGTTCTCCAAAATCACTGTGCATTGATACCATCCATGAGATAGTTAGATAAAAAAAATGTATTATATTTTTTTAAAAATATATTGAGGATAGCATAAGTAATGTACATTTACTAGAAAAATTGATGAACACATATCACAAATATATAAAACATAATATAAACATATTATTAACACACCATTATATATGTTTTTAGTCCATATTTATATTTTATCACAAACAACACCATTATTAATATTTATTTTTTTCAATATTTTATTTGAATAATATAAAAATATAATATGTAAAAAATAGAACTGATTATTTATTTTCATGGTATCATTGAGAGTGCATCCATGAGATGCACTAAATTTTATATATTAATTTTTATATTAATACCACTGATGTGAGGATAAAAAAATAATTTCATATAAAGGGTTATGATTCAATAGGTTGTTATTATATAATTTATTTATGGTTATATCCCTATTGGTTTCCCATTTTATTCTCCATTTTTTGTTATTTATTTTCCTTATTATTTGGGTTGGATCTAATATGATATTATTGTTTCGTTGTATGATTATTTAGGAGCTAGATGAAATGGAGATGGTATGGAATTTTTCAGTGTTTTTTAGTTTTTGGACCGTGTTCTGGATGATTTGTATGGTTGTTAGAACACTCTGTGATTTAAAAATATATTTCACTTTAAATAATTTGTATGTGTTTTATAGTTGGATTGACACGCAACACCATGAAAAAAATAAAAAATAAAACATCAAAATGTAATAATTAAATTAAATATTATGAATTGGATTAACATAATATTGAAATATATATATAGAGAATAATTTTACTTAATTCAAATTTATTGTGTAATTTTTAATATATAGGTTCTCAATTTGTTATTAAACTTATTTTATGTTTCAAAAGTATATTTTCATCAAAACTGGGTTTTATTGAATTTTTAAAATAAATATATTGAATTAATTTATATCACTTTTTGAAATTCATTTCATAAAAAGAATATAAATTTTTATATTAAAATATCAAAATTAACATAGGTTGGGATATTTTAATATTTTTAGTAGTGAATAATCTTTCAATGAATAGAGAAAAATAAAATTTTCAAATACTATGATTTATTTTCATTAAATAATTTACTTTAAATCCCCTTTATATAATTGATTTGGTATTGAAATGATAAATTATACCTTTTATTTTTATTAATATAATTAATTCATTTCAATCAGCCTTATTCATGATTCTGAGATATGTTAACATGATGCTTAAAACACATTATTGAAAAGTAATGTTTTAATTATTATTTAATAATATTTATTAAAATTGATACATATAATCTAGAAATTTAAATAACATATTTGGAATCAGGTAGTTCACATTTTTTTAATACATCGAAAATTATTTTTTTCATTATAAATTGTAAATGATTAAATTATTTTTTACCTCGGTAAGGGTAAAATGACTAGAATATTGTTAAAACCATGATGTAAGATCTCTAAATCAAAAAAATACCTTCTGATAAGAAAATTTATGGAAAAAAGGTGAGGACAAATATCTAAAATATGAATATATGTCATTTTAGGCCAGTTTCCCTTTAAAATTAAATTTAAATTATTTCGAATAATAAAAATTCCAAAATGTCAATCTCTTTAAATAAATATCTCTAATATTGTTACAAATAGATAAAAGTGAATATTTTATGTTATAAATGTTTCTTTTATATAAGAATTAATTTTTTAATAAGAATAATTTATTTATAATCTTTTTTTATTGAATAATTACATTAAATACTTAAGTAACACCAATATACTATTTATTCAATTAATATTAAAATGACGAGAAATAATTTAAGTATATTAAATGTAAAAAAATGTTGTATGATTAGTGTGTTAAATTATATATTTTTTATAAATATATCTTGTTATGAAATTGTTAAAGGTTTATATTGAATTTCTATAACTATCTTGAAAAATTTAGAGCCACATAAAGTAATAATTTCAAAATAGCATTTATAATATTTTATAAAAAATATTAAAATATTAAATTATTAATAATTAATGAAATCCTTGAAATATGAAATTATTTATGATAATTAATGTGAAATTTTAACAATTTCCCACGTATTATATAATTTTTTATGTATATATAAATTTATGAACCTTTAATATTGATAAAATCGTTATAATGTTTAAGGATAAAATTGATAAAAGAAAGTGTTAAACTAAAATAAAATGATTAAAATGAAACAAAATACATTAATAATTACATTTATTGATGATATATCATATTAATACTATTCTTATTTTTATATCTATACACCGGTAGTCTTTTTTATTCTGAATGAATTAATTAAAATTTAATCAATATTTTTATTCCATGTATGTTATTTACCCAACATATAAAAGGAAACCCCTCTCTATTTTCATCCCACCACATTAAGAAATATAAATTTACCAAAACCTACCAAATTATCTTCTAAATTAACTTTCCATGAAATTTAGTGATTGGCCTTGCTCAAAATACCATTCTGACAGGCCATAAAATTGGATCTAATGGAGGCCTACTGAAGAAGTTATAATATTTATTCCAAAAAGTTTTCAATTTAATACTTGTTATACCTTCATTAAAACTATTGTTAAAATAAATAAATAAAATATTTGGAATCCTAAATATCAAGAAATATTATTCCAATTATGAAACAATGATTATTTGCCATCTTTTCAACCAAATGGGATATAAAAGTAAAATTCATCGGTATATGTGGACTACAACATCCATGTAGTGAGACCATTCATAATCCATCACCATATATCATGGATGGTTGTTATTATGGTTATAATATTTTGATTTTATATTTATAAAATAATTATTCTTATATAATTATAATATCATATATACTTTCTTAACTTCTTGTCAATGGAAAGGGATAATGACGCTCATGCGTATGTGTGGAAAACCAACTCTATGAAGTGATGTGATTCATTATTAATTACTTATTTATATTGGTGGTAATAAACATATATTTAATTAATATATATAATATATAAGATAAAACAATATTTCTTGAAATGTAAATTATTATTTACCTTTCTTTCAATTCATCCATTGAAATGTGAAAATATCATTCATGGGTACGTACAACCTACTATATCAATGAATGGTGTAATTATTTTTTATATCTCTAAAAATAATGGAATAATATATATATATATATATCTGTAATTAATATATATAATATTTAGATCATGATTATGATTATATATATTACATATCCATGGTCAATATTTTAGGTAATGACTTAATAAACTCAAATTCTATTGAAATAATGAAACACATAACACTCTAAAACGATGCTTATAATAATGAGATATTAATAAATAGTTGATAAAATGATATAATTGGATAATAAATTATTTTTATGTAATTATATTTTTATTTTAAATAATTTTAATAAACATGAATATTTATACTAGTGGATAGAATGATTTCTAAGGAAGGAAAACAAGAGTTTATGCTTTGTTATCACAAATTTCCATCCTTGGTACATATGATATGTGATACACCTATATTATTTTATTATGTTTATATAAAAAACAATTTAAATGTTGTATAACTAATATATTTATAATATTTATATTGAAATATTCAATATTTTTTTATTTTAGGGGAATTATGATTCAAATGATATCAAAGTGTTAAATTCATTTTTTATACTATCACTTCTACAATACACATTCCATATTCACAAATTTTCTCATGTGGTGTACATATTACACATTAATTTAATTGAATATTATTATTATCATTGATATATACAAGTCTTTAAATGTTTTTATCTTTCATGTGGTTTTGATTCAAAATTTCCAAAATTTGTTACGAATTTATGTCACAATTTAATTATTTATCATGATTGTTTATGATTGAGTTTTAGATAGTGAAAATTCAGGTTCTATCTTTAAATAATCTCATAAATATTCTTTTTAAATAGTTATTTTATGGGAATACATTTTTTCATTATTTATATAACATTATGTGTGTAGGATACAGAAATAACACTTTTGATTAAAAACAAACATTATTTATCTGTTCATACTAGAATTATTTTCCACCATATATATAATTTCTAAAAACATTAAATAATTTTCTAAATATTTTCATATTATTTTTAATTTTATTATTAACAATGTATGAATCTTTAAAAAAAAATTATTAATTTTTCGAATTAGGTACTTTGATCTTCTTATAAAGATGATGAATAGAGTCATTATTTCAAAATACATGAAATGAATAAAATTTACCACTAAAATTACCAAATAATTATTTTAAACATCATATATATGTATCAAATTATTTTTTAAAATAAAATTTTCGCTATTAAATTTTTGAAATTTTTATATTTTAGAGAAGTGATTTTTAAGTGAACAAGTTATTTTTCTAAACAAATATTCCATGTGGTCTTTTAAATGATTTTTCATCCATGATAAAAAACTTTTATACCTCTTATTCGTTTTTAGGGACATGATCGAATGATATAATATATATTATTTCTCCTGATTGTTTATGATTATGATGGTGAATGTTTTTTGAAACCCATTTATTTTTTATAGGTTATGTTATGATGAAATGTTGAAATGTTTATAAAAACTATTTCCATTCCATGGGTTATCATTTATAATTAATGATATATGATATTTTGGGGGACATATTTAAGGATAATAATAATAATGTTAATAGTGGGATCGAATTAATGTATTCCACTAATGGATTGGGTGAAATTGGATATCTCTTGAGGTAATAAGAAATAGAACAGGGGTGTGAACCAAGTTTAGTAACGGACATTTTCCATTATGATAGTTTGAGGAGTTATCCTTTAATAATTATATAATATAATATGGATTATACTCAATCCACTCTGATATTATTATAAGTGATTCTTGATAAGGTAAATTATTTATTATGATTATGTTTATGTCATAATGTTATGTTGTATTACAGTGTTATCCTATCATGGATTGTGTTCTTTGATTTGATTATTATCTGTGTCTTATGAACTAAAATTATTTTCTATATTAATCATGTCTATGATCTTAGAATATCTGGGTATGGATTTAAATAGTTAATATCCTGTTCACATACCCTTTATTCTCATGTTATATTTAAAGTGTCATTGATATCTTCTTTGATTACCCTTAATGAATATATAAGATATCCCTTTATTATGTTTTATTTTCCCTAAGATATGAAGAATTTATTTATGTATGATGTCCTTATGAAGGGTTTTCGTTGTGAAGAACATATTGGGAGATAATGTGGATACCTTATGAACATATTTTTTATGTGTCCTGGTTTAAAAATACCCTAGATCATTATTTTTATAGAATATTTCCAAATGTTTTTTAATGAATATTCATATAATAAGAGTAGTATTAATTTATGAAATGTATGGGTCAGTTTAGTTTGTATCAGAGAAGGGTCTAGTAAATCATTAAATATTTGGATTATGTAACTTTATTGATAATCATATGGTCAATACTTTCTATAGGATACCAACAGAATGTTTTGGTAAAATATATATTTTTTGTTTTCGTTAATATATATCATTTCGTGGATATTATAAGCATGCCTGGTTTTCGAAGAAATTAATTTATAGATAAGAAACCATAATGGTGTGATTAATGTGTTTATTTACCATTATTCTAGTGCATGATTAATTTTACCTTACTATGAACATAATTTGACACTCTCGCAAGTAATTTTTGGGTTAATTCATATTCCAATTATTTAAAATTGTGACAGATTTGAATAGATGATGCCCTATGATTCCCATGTTTAAAATGGTATTGTCATAAGTTGGAAAGACTATGTCATCATTTAGACATTCTATTAATTATTTTTCATTATCCATCACTATGATTATTTGTTTTCACACTCTGATTTTTTTGGTGTTAAAAAATGGATGAAAAATTAGTGATTCGTTATAATTGTGAATTTGATAGACAATGGATTGATTATCCTTATGTGAAAATAAATTAATAAGGAACGAGAAGGTGAATCCTTTTGATTATGTCTAACCACTATACATGATATATTATTAAGAAAAATAATTCTACATGGTTTATAACTATTCAAATTTAACTAAAATGAAATATTTTAAAACATTATGTGGTAATTACCATAGAGGATAAAGTGATTTTTTTTTCATGCCAATGATGAAGGAAGGATAAGCTAATAGAATATATCAATAGAAGTGGTAAATTTATCTGTATCAAAATAAAGGATGTAGAGAAACAAATTACAGAGGAATTCAATGTCTTGTGTGTGGGGAACTTGAAACTTATCTGAGTCAATTTCTTAATCCAATGGTTAAATCATTGAAAAATGAAGAAAATATGTTATGAAACACATTCATGTGAATGGTTTGAAGTGTGTATGTATTTTTACTAAAAATTTATGTAATATAAGTCTTATTTCTAAGAGACTTTGGTTACAAGAATCACGAAACATCTAATTATTGTTCCCTAATAGTATCTTATTATGGATTGAAACAAATGTGGTAAATGGTATTGATTACTAATACAAGTGATTTTTTTGTAAGATAATATTTTTCTGAATACATAATAAAGGGGAAGATGACCCTTAATACATGACTGATGTTAAGTGAATAATTGTTTTTTGGGATAAGGGATGATTTTTGTTGATGAAGTAAATGTGTTGATATTATTAATCTTGATGTTTTTCAGTGATTCAATAAAAAAATTATTTAGGTAATCTTTGATGAAGGTTAATTATTTTATGGATTTACTCTATAAATTCAATGGCATGAAATTTAATTATAAAAAAGGATAATTATAATTTATGGAAGCATATATGAAATCATTGAGTTTTTATTGTGATTTAGGTGACTACAGTTTTTTATTAAAATTAAGGTTTTCAAATGTTTGATATATTACATTATGATCTAATTTGTTTTTTTCGGAGGATAAATGATAAAGATAATAAAGAAACAATATGTGATCAAATATTTGATCATTTTAGATTTTGAATTTGTTTATATATGTTTTGGATAACTATTATACTTTTCTATTTTTGGAATGGATTAAATTGAAATTTGGGTGTTATTATTGTGGTTTCAGAAAAAACATTATTGTATCAATTCATAGTCGAAAACATATGGTATCCAATTTGGATATGAAAAATATTTAGAGGCACAAGGATTGAATTACGGATCTCATGATTGGATAAATGTTAATTTTAGTGCTTCATGAATGAAAAATTCATCTAAAATATCTATTTTTTGGAAGAAGATATGACATAGAATTGGAATTGATTAAATAACAACAAAATAATGGAATTGTGAATACAAAATTGAGTGAATTCATGTATGTATATTTTTTCATGTACTATATATTGATATTAAATTAATCATTAATGTTCAAGAAAATAATATATAAAATGAAAAATAATCCTCTTACAATCATTTAAAATGAGTTAATAATCATTTCACCCCTTATATATTTATGGTTTTGTGTTGATTAAAATTTTAATGTCTGTTTATCTTTCACTCAATATTAGTTATTTAATGTTACAATTCCCCTACATGTCTAATAACATATATTCTCTATAATTTTCACACTCTAAGAGAACTCCATTATTTCTTATTTTATGTACCCTTTATGATTCCCACTTCACCTATTTAGAGAATTTTTTATTATCCACTTTTTTTTGTTGGGTTCAAAAAAATTTTCATCTAATTTTCATCTTAGGTTTACAAAATATAATATTTTTAGGGTGGAATTTAATTATGGTTTGGGAATTTAACACCCAATGATTTCAGAAAATATTTCTCTTCAATAAATTCCATCTGATTTCTTTCTTTCATAACACACAACACCGTGAGTAAAATAGGTTAAGATATATAATGAAATAGTTGTTAAATTACGGGTTATGAATACAATTATCCAAATTAATAAATTTATATAAAAATTATTTACTTCATTTAAATGTATCAGTTAATTCATAATATATAAGAACTCAATTTTCAGTAATGTAATTTCATGTTGCAAAAATATTTTTTTTGTCAAAAAGGGTTTTTATTACTTATTGTATGAAAATATTATAAATGATTTGAAAAATAATTTTTAATTTAATTTTATATAAATAAATACTCTTTGAATTCATAATTCCAAAATTATAATAGGGTGATCTTTTTTGGATTTCTATGAAATTATTGAAATGTAGTGAAAAGTGAACAATACATGATTTTTAAATATTATCATTTATTTTCATTAAATCGAGAAATTTTATAGACTGACTATATTTCATATTATGCATTAAAGTGGAATATTATTTATTTAATTAATGAATATAAAATTAAATACATTGTAATTATTAATAATAATTATTTTTATATAAGTTAGTTTTATTCTTAAAACACATTACTCTAAAAATATTTTTTCATAACATTTTACATGTTTATATTAAAATATATTGTTTTTCTATATGTTATATTTAATTAGGAAAGGTTAATAATTTTTTTGGAATCACTAGGAACTAATTCGATAAATAAGACCCTTTAATTTTTTGTCATTATAATCTGTTACCATGGCAAATATTTGTGTACTCGTTAAGGGTAAAATGGGTAAAACAGTATTAACACCATGAAAAAATGCCTCAAAATCAACCCATAACATTTATTTACTTCATTTTATGGATTCATAGATTCTAATATATTGAATTTTTGTTTCATATTCCATTTATAATTAAACATACTTTATTTTAAGTTGAGAAAAAACCAAATGATTTTCTATAGAATTTAATTTCTCTAAAAAATATAAATAAATATAAAAGGGTATAAGATTGTTTCAAAATGATTATTTTATATAATAATTTATTTTTATTATAATATATATATAAATAAATTTTAATTGACTTAATAATTACATTAAATTCTTATGTGACTTTGTCCCAATATTTATTCAATAAATATATAAAAAATAAATGATCCTTATAGTTAGACCAACCCAAAATGAAATATATTATAGACATCCCATGACTTGAATTGTAGGTATTGGTCTTCTTGAAATACTATTACAGGGGTCCTTAATAGGGAATCTAAAGGACGCCTACTTAAGAAGTGGTAATCTCCCAACCAAGCCTCTATTAATTAATTTATTCTTCTACATTGTCTAAATATTATGTATTCCTCATAAAATTAATAATCAATGATCCTATGTGTAGGTAAATATTCATATTATTATTATGGAACTACCATTTTTCACACTATTTTCATCAATTTTGAAGTGAATGTGCCACTAGTGCATACATGTGGAATACTGCCACCACATAGTGATAGAATTTATTTCCGAACACCATTATTCATTTCTATATTTTGTGAAAAATTTAATGGATATAAATTACATTAAAGAAGAAATTATTCATATATAATTATTTTATAATATATATTCTTAACTTCATATCTATTTGAAATTTATTGTGTCGCTCGTTGTGATGTCCCAACCCAGGTGTATCTAAACTGTGCCCCAAGCCGGTATGCCACATACCCTCAAGCAAGAATCCCTATACACCAAAGGGTTCTGACTAGAAGTGATGGTCTAGTAAGTCAGTCTTGGGGAGTCTATACCCTATTTTATAAAAATAAAACACCAATAAAATAAAACAAAAATAACCATGTGTAGAAGCATATAAATAACCAGAAAAATACCATGTCACATGATATTCAAGACAAGGAAATATAATACTCAACTGAAAGGTAAACCATGCATTAATAATTTCAATTTCAAGTGTCTATGGTTCAACTAAAAGTAAAGACACAATGTCTCCCAAGAGGGTCCCCAGCCACGTTTGGTTCCCTCGCCCATGAAACAATCCCAACCAACAACCTATCCTAGGGTCATGAGATTATCCTGACCTACAACAACATCCGTACTCAGGTGCCGACCAGGAAAACCAAATAGTTTTTGAGTACAACTAAGAATGCCACCATGAATAGTGTCTAAAACATTCCCAGACAAGAGATAGTGTATGCAGTTTTATGAATCAATAAATTAAATTAATAATTAAACAATTATCACACTCTCATTTAATCTGTAATCATCACATTAGGCCCAGTTTCAATTCATGTGTTCCATTTGAATAATCATTCATTATTATCATTCATTTTGTGTTTAACATCGTGTCAAGAACTCTAAATCTCATTGATTTTAGGTCTCAATTCCTAAAAAACCATATCTCAATCGGTGTAGGTCATCATGCCTAACACACAACAATCTCAATCTTGGATATCTATTAGGGAGGAACACAATGTCCAAGTCTGAACTTCTATTTGGTCTTGAATGTCAAGTCTAGCACCAAAAAAATATCATTCATTTAATAATTATATAATTAATAAAATTATCAACATCATTCCTTTACCAATTAAATGATTAGTTAAAATTTTCAAAGGTTATTATTTATCTCAACAATTAACCAAGCACATAAATCATTAATTAATTCACCAATTAATGGATCAATCAACCAAATTCATATTCCATAATTAATTCTTCAAAATAAATTCTACATATCAAATCCTAACATGTCATAATTAATTCTCACCATTAATTATCATTGATCAACCTCAAGGGAAAAAATTGATTCACACAATTAATTATCTTACATTGCCAAACTTCATTTAATAATCTATTTCACCCAAATTTATTTTCATAAAATAATCAATTCAATATCTCAATTAAGATATCTCTTACCATAACCAATATACAAAAAAAATATCAATGTTTGAAAACACCATTCATTTGTTTCATGATTCAATTCTCAATTAATCACCAAGGCAATCACATGTTCATTCCACCTTCTTAATAACACCAATTTAGGAAAACAAATTATCAGGGGAAGATAGAAAATCCATAAACTCACATTCAAATATATAATCTATAAATATGGGAGTTCATTATAGACCATATACATTGGTTTATTGATCGATGTTAGCCCAATAGAAATCCCTAAAATTGTTGTGGAATAATGTCATCAATTATTCTTCAGATCTAAATCCCCAAACCATTATTATTATCAAAGTTATCAAGATCTTTCAATTTTAGATATAGATAAAAATTCTAAGATCTAGATCTAAACTCATAGTATTATATCAGTAGAATTTGTGGAGATATTTGGTGAAAAGATCTCGGAAAGATAGATTAAAGAACGAGATATGTAAGGGGATGATGTCCACTTATTGGTAAGAGAGAAGATCTTCAATCCGGAATTTCGATCTCGAAGAACAATGTTCGAATCACCTTGGAAACCCTATAAAAGGATCTTGGATCGCCTAGAATTTTTAAAACACAATCTAAGGTCAAAATATTGGAGTCTTGGGGGGTTTAAGTTGTTTTAAAATACATTTTTGGATAATTAAACATGCATACCCAGTTTCTTGGGTAAGAGCGCATGGTTAGTCAAACTGTGCACAACTGTGTAGACCCCTCTCTCTAGATTTTCATGGTTATCACAGTTTAGTTGTGTGGTTTTTCAAACCGTGTGAAAATCATGCATATCCCACTATCCATTTTTTTTAAAGTTCACCCAAATGCTCCCCAATCCACTAATCCAAAACAATGGAACTTAAAAACGTCAAAAAGGTTCCTTAAAACGTGCAAGAGATGACTCAAGAAAAGGTCTGGATCTTACAATATCCCCACCTTACAATAGCTTGTCCTCGAGATGAATTCCCAAAATTCTTTAAATATCCGAGCCAAAAATATTATGCCATTGAACTGTTATCTATGCTTCTCATTTCCATGTTTTTTTTAAAATGTCCATGTTTCCATAACACATGCATTAATGGCATGGTCTTCCACAATAAAACTTGCTCACTGTTACCCATCACCCGTATCTGATTCTCATTAAAGAATAATTCTATATCTAGGTATTCCACTTACACATAAATAACATGATAGGAGTTGGGGTGATACCACTATTTTTTGACACATGGATAACCTCATGCATTGCGCAAAATTTCTTTGGAAGGGGTAATCGGTACGCCACTAGCCTGATTCACTCCAGCACCTCAAATGGTTCTACAATTCTGGGCACCAACAAGCCCTACATCTGTATCCTATGGTGATCCATCTATGTGACAATTTATGGAATAAATTATCAACCACTATAAAATATAGGGGTCAACGCTGTCTATTATCATATGACTTATACCTACTATGAGTCATAGAAATATTTTTCTAAAACAAATGTACCTACTATGAAGTCTCCTGAACGAGACTCTGTCCCAACAACTTCGACTCATGAGCCTCTAACCAACATAGTAGTGATCTACAAGGTCTTCCAAAAATTTCCTCATATTGCACAATCTGTATAGTTTACTGAAAAGTATTGCTATAAGCCAACTCCACTAAATCAAAGTTCTTCTCCCATGAACCACCAAAGTCAAGCACACATGCTCTAAGTGTATCCTCTAACACATTTATGGTATGCTCCGAGTTCCCATCTATCTGTTCATGGAAGGTTTTACTTAAAAAAACATATGTACCAAGTGCCTTCTATATGTCTTTCCATAAGCATGAATTAAACTGAGAATTGTGATCTAAAACTGTAGTCTATGGAACCCAATGAAAACAAACTATCTCTCACATGTACAATTCTCCCAACTGCTCTATTGTAATGGTTGTCTTAATAGGAAAAAAATGTTCTAACATTGTTAGTCAATCCACAATGACCAAAATAGAATAAATCTTCCTATGTGTATTTGGAATTTATACTACAAAATAAATAGTCACCTCATCCAACTTCTATTTTGGAATAGACAATAGCTACAATAGGCCTCCTAGTCATTGATGTCTTTCCTTCACCTACAGACTAGTAAAACATCTTATTTCGAACCCTTCTATCTCCTTTTTCATAACTGGCCACCAATACTCTCGTCATAGGTCACAATATATTTTTTTCACCCCAGGATGTATATCCCACCTTGGAGCATGAAATAATCACATGACTTCTTCTCTCATTCTCGTAGGAAAAATAACCTATTTTTTCACATAGATGATCTCATCCTAGACAATTATCTAGTCTAAAGGTGTTTCCCAGCCTTCATGGCCTTCTCTTAATTCTAAACACTCTAGATCCATATAATGACTGCTCCTGATATATCTCAAGAGTGTAGACTCCACTACTACAGAAATTGGAGTAATCTTCTCCTCACTATCCGGAACTACAACATTCATTTCCACCAGAAAATCAATCATCTAGAACTCTTCACTCAAATCATATACCATCTATGTCTAACTTTTATGTCTCAAGGATTCAAACACAATATTCTATTTTCTGGTTGTATATGCCAGTTCAAAATCAAAGGAATCCATATTCTACCCATATTCACTGAAAAAGATTCAAGTCACGCTGTGAAAAGATATAATTCTAGATTACGTGATCAGTAAAAACTGTAAACTTTTCACTGAAAAGATTGTGTCACAAACACTTAAGAGCATAAACCACTGCTTCCAACTCAAGGCCATGCATTGGGTAATTCGGTTCATGTGGCCTAAACTTATGAGACCCATAATCAATGACTTGATCCCCTTGCACTAACATAGCTCTAAGTCTGATCCCAGAAGTAACACAATACAACATGTGCTCCTCAATTGACATTGGTATGATCCAAATTGGTGCCTAGGTCAAGCGCTTCTACAACTCTGGGAAATAATTATTGCATGCTTATGTCCAATAAAAATTCATCACTTTCATTGTCAAATATAAAAGTGGTGTTTCCAAATGGGAAAAGTCCTAGATGAACCTCCTGCAATATTCAGCTAATCCCAAAAAATCATCAGATATCAAAAACATTCGTGGGATAATCCTAAGAAATCACTGCCTTCAATTTTTCTTGGACCGCTGTAATGAATTTTTCTGGGTTGATATGCCCCAAAAACTATACGATGTCAATCCAAACCTGGAATTTTGATATCCTAGAATATAGTAAATTCTAACTTAGTGTACCTTGGATGAAATCAAGATATTGTGAGTGATCGTCATGAGACTAAGAGTACAACAATATGTCATCCACAAACCCAACCAAAAAATGATCTAAGTACAGGTGAAAGATCATGTTCATCAAGGTCATAAATACTACTGGATGTCTTTTTAACCCAAACATCCATAAAAACTCAATAAGGTCGTTCCTTATTTTGAAAGTAGTTCTGGTTAGATCTGAGGTCTTAACTATCATATGATGATACCCGGATCTCATATCAATATTTGGGAACACAAAATATGCTTTAAACTGGTCAAACATATAATCAATACGAGGAAGAGGATATTGGTTCTAAATGGTCATTTTATTCAACTTATAGTAAACGACACACAAGAAAAAAAATCCCATTGGCCTTCTTGGAAAGAAGATACGCGATCCCCAAGGAGATGTACATGGATGGATAAACAATTTATGCTCAAACTCTTCCAACTATGTTTTTTAGCTCATGAATTTTGGTCGATGCCATTCTGTAAGGTGGAATAGATAACAGATCATACACCAATATGAGATAAATAGTGAATTATTCATCTTTTTCAGCTGAAAAATATATAATGTCTTCGGTAAATACACCCAAAAACAGTTCTACTACTCATGGAAGGACATTTTTCACACCACAAAAATCATCCAACAAAAGACTAGAATCATGGGCTATGATCTCTCCCAATTGATGAGTAATTGTCCTAGCTCAGCCTTAATGGATATACCACTTTCCAATATGAACATACTAGTCACCCTTAGGATATAAAACGGTCACTCTTTAACCGTAAAAATATTTGGGGGCTTAGTATGTGACTAGTGAGTACATATCCATAATTAGGTCCAAGACCATTATATCAAGGAAATAGATATCCAAATATAAATGATACTCTCTGATCTGTAGCAAACATTCTTTTCATAAATAGATATCCCTAGATAGTGTTCCTAATGGTGTACTGATATTCATCACCCCACTTATAGAATCCACCTCCATGATCAAAAAATTAACTTTATTTGTAGATATAACTGAATGAGAGGCACCAGTATCCAACAATGAAATAGCTAAAGTAGACGATACAATAATATTACCTCTCACTATCGATGGACTAGCTTCAATCTCCAAAAGTGTAGGATGCATTGAATTTAACTATAATGGCCTTCTTCCCTATGGAGTCGTCTGAATCCCATGAGTAGAACCACTCTAATTATATGGGTGCCCATACCTTGAAGCACCATGTCCACTATATCTACCTCCTACGCCCGTAGAGTTCCAACTACAAGACCTATATACTGTGTAAGACCCTCTTCACACACTATGACTCTGAGTAGCTACTTCCTAATCACCATCCTGCAACTACTTTTGGAAGAAATTATGTAGGTTCCCCATCTTCCCATAAAACTGGCACTCCAATGGTGGTTGAGGATAATGTTCATGATAGTGTCCCTTTCTACCTCACTAAGGTAAAATCACATGAGTAAGATCTGGTAGAACTATTCTTCCTGACTATCCACCTTTCTTTACACTCTCCTGACTAATATTCCCATAATTATGCTTCCAACACTCGTAAGGCACACTCCCTGATTTTCCAGTGAAAGATACATGTCTGGTACTAGAAGCCTCTTCTATGTTCCCCTATAAAATGAGAGCCTGATTTACCTCTTTGGAAATTTTCATCAGCTTAAATATATTTACCTAGAACTTAATTTGACCCCAATGTCCATCCTGAAATGTTTTTTGTGAAGAAGCCTCATCCATCTCCAATGCTAGAGAAAATGTTGTAAATATATGAAAGGTTCATTGTAATCCATTATCGAATTGCATCCTTGGGTCAGATGCATTAAACATAAATCCTTCTATTATCTAAGAATCTCTAGATATAAATGTTCTAAGAACATATCTACAATATCCTTCCCTAACATATCATCAGTATAACCAGACCGTACATGAATCTCCCACCAACGTTTCGTAGAACCCCGTAGCATATAAGCATCCCACTAGATCCTACTACCTGTCGGAGTCTCCAAATGGACATGTATCATCTCTATGGATTAAATCCATAATTCATCTATATCAGGTCCACCCACTATAATAAAATTAGGATGGTGTTATAGATTAATATCTCTTTTCGACTCAGACATGCCTTTCAGAACCAGCCCTGGGTCTCACTCCATGAACTGAATGAAAAGAGAAATGTTCCCTCAGATCTGTTCCACTTCCTCCTCATCTTGCACCAATGATGCCTCATGTTTCTTATGTGGATGTTAATTCCTAGCCTAACCCCTTAGTTTCTCCCTTAACAAGTGTCGTGGAGGCATATTTCAACAAATAAAAACACATATCTTATGCCTCATAATATAACTTTATAACATTTACATAGGAGGAGAAACTAACACAAGAAGTTTCAACATTACCTTTTCCCCTTTTTATCTCCTCACGGTCAACATTGATGTCTTATCACCACCCTTAATCATTATACTCCTATATCTTGGTTTACAATGGTGCATACACTCTCATTAATTAATTCAACCATTAATTAATCACATTATATGAAATTAACTATTTAAAAAATCAATTAATCATACACATTTCATCAATGATGGTTTCCATTAGCCACCCATTTAATCCCATTTGGTATCATTATTTAAATCTATCAATATTGAAAAATAGTTCATGTTCAACAACATACCCATAACATTTTTTCTTGTGAGTTCCTAGAATGATGCATGTCACAAAAACCTTGAGTGCCTAAAATGATGCACGCAGACTGAAGTATCATTCCTCAATATCCCAAGAATAAAAATTCAAAAAATATCAAAAAAAATATCACATCACACCCCATGTGAATCACTCATAGTGAAATAATATCTATCTATAACAATCAAAAAGAAATCACAACAATCCCACCCAAAGTACACAGATTTTCCCCCAATATATGGGTTTTAGACTCCCATACGCGAACTCATTACCATGATGAGACTCTTCCTAGTCTCATATATACATTCCAAAAAATAGTATGAAAAATGATGAATAATGAAAGGAAAACACCTCTGGTTACACATTGTGTTGTCCCAACCCGGGTGCCACTAAACGGTGCCCCGAGACGGTTGGCCACAAGCCCTCATGTGTGCCTCCTCGTACATAAGAGGGTGCCAACTAGTAGTCAGGGTCTGGTAAGTCCGTAATGGGAATAATATACCCTCTATTATCATAAAGAAACTCTAATGGAAGTAGACAATAATAAAAAAGTGTGAAATCTTATAAATAACAAGAACAATAACTTGTAATGTGATATTTAAGAAAAAAATATATTACTCAACTGAAAGGTAAAACATGCTATAATAATGATAATGAAAAGTGTCTACGATGAAAATAATGTAAGGCACAATGACTACCAAGCTGGACTTGAACCACATATGGTTCCCACTCCCATGATCCAATCCCAAAGAGCAACCTATCCTAGGCCCTTTCCCTTATTTTTTCCAGAAAAAATAATGTCTACTCAGTTTCTAATCAGTCTACCCGAATAAGGTGTTAGTACAACTCAGTACGCCACCACCAATGATTTATAATACAATTCTAGTCAAAATATAATGTATGCAGTTTTATGAATCAAAATATAAAATTCATAATTAAATAGTTATCACATTGTCATTTAAACATTAACCATCACATTTTGCCCAGTGTCACTTTATTCTTTCCATTTAAATCGTCATGAATTATTATCATTCATTTGGTGTTGATTGTTATGTTATGCACCCCAAATCTCATTAAGTGTTGGTCTTCATTCCTAACACTCCATATCTCATTCATTTTTGGTCGTCATTCCTAAAGCCCCATCATCCCATGCTCGGATAACTTTTTTGGAGGCATGCCATTTCCAAGTACAAAATTTTAATTGGTCTAGAATTCCATGTCTAGAACCATAAAAATGTCTTCCATTAAATCAATCTTTAATTCACAATAATAATACACATCTTTTCATTACTAATCCAATTATTAGTTAAACATTTCAAAGGCCATTATTTATCTCAATTGTTAACTAAGAACATAACCCATTAATTAATTCATCAATTAGTTAATCAATAAACCCAATTATAATTTCTTAATTAATTACTCACAATTAATTATCCATATCAAATCTCAACATGTAACAATTTATTCTCAAAATTATTTATCTTTGATCAAACACATAACACATACATAATTCTCACAATTAATTTTTTTATATAGCCAAATATAATTTCATAAATAATTTCCACCCATTAAATTATCTTAACTCAATTAATTCAATATCTCAATTATGAAATCATAACACATAACCAATATCCAAAATAAATAACTATTTGGGAAACCCCCTTATTTCTTTTATGATTCAATTGTCAATTAAGCACCAAGGAAATCAAAAGTCCATTCCACATTCCTATTTTATCTAGTTTAGGAAAAATAATTATCAAGGGAAGCAAGAAAATCCATAAACTCACATTACCATATATAATCCATGATTATGGGAGTTCGATTTAGACCAACTTCCTTGGATTATTGATGGATTTTATCTTAATAGAAATCCCTAAAATCTGACCGGCACAACATCATTGATCAATATCTGGTGATAAATACCTAAACCAAAATTAAGATCAAAGGCATCAAGATCATGAAAATACAGATCTAGATAAAAAATCCTTGATCTAAATCTCAACTCATCGGTTTATATCCATGGATACTATTGAGATGTTCCAAGAAAAGATAAAGGAAAGATAGAGGAATTAACTACTAAATAAATGGGATGAAATCCACTTTTCCGGAAGGGAGAAGATCTTCAATATCTGATTTCGATCTCGATGAACAATGTTTTAATATCCTTGGAATAACTGTGAAAATATTTTGTGGTAACATATAATTTTTCAAGCCCGAGCTAAGGTAAAAATATGGATTTCTTAGGGGGGTCGGTGGTTTTAAAATATATTTTTAGATAATTATATCTGCGTACATGGTTTTCTGTGCAGGATTCCTCAGTTAGGTCGAACCGTGCACAAACCGTGCAGACCTCTCTATCTAGATTTTCATGGATGGAATGGTTTAGTCACATGGTTTTTCAAGCAATACCCAAATATTACTAAACCCATTGTCCAATATTGTTTTGTAAAATTTCACCCAAACACACCCCAAGACACTACTCCAAAAGAACGGTACCTAAAAACATCATAAAGTACATAAAATGCGCCTGAGATGACTCCAAAAAAGGCCAGGATCTTACAAACATGCATTCTCATGGGCTACAACCACAAAGAGGCGATACAGTTAGATTTTTCATTATTCATTTCATGGATCTTAATAAATATATATTTAATTAGTATTCAGGGTACCTTTCATATTTAAATTACTATTTTATGGTAAATTATCTTTTTTCTATTCATTTTTCAATTACAAATAATTAAGGAGTGTTCAAATGTATGTACATCCTACCATTAGTATTAATGGAGGAAGTTATATTTATATATCATCCTCTTATGTAATATTTTGTATGATTTTTATATCATTATTGAAATTATTAAAATTATTGAACATTGGTTAATTTCCAAGGACTGGAAATAGAATACCAATGTAATCCTGAAAAAATGAAATAGTTACTTCTCAGAATCAATGATTTTTATGAGTTATTAATAAATGTGAATTAAAATATTATAATTGTAACGACCCAAACATTCATTAATGAAATTTCCACTTGATCTAATTAAATTTCATATTATGTAAAATGGTTATATAAAATATGCACTTCTTTTGTTTTTGATATTAAAATACAATTTAGAATAGTTACCATTTCAAATATAGTTGTTTAACAGTGATCACATGATTAGTATAAATATAGAACATTAACAAATAAAATTTACTCAGAAAAAGTAACCGATGGCCTCATCTGGTAGACTTTCCCCATAAGAAGTCCATTTTTCAGAGCTCCGAAAGGAGGTGGCATTATTCGGCTTTACTCTTGACCAAGCCCCAACTGAGCTTGAACATGTGATACTCGAACAGAATCAGTTACGAGAGAAGTGGATGTTGATAGAGATTACCACCTGAGTGGTGTACTTTGAGCCACCCCATGAGTCTGTCACCAATGCACACCTTACCCTTCATTCCTAAGAGGGTGTTATAAGGGGTTATGTAAGAATAAAATAGTACTATGATTATGTACATAATTTTTGTATATATAATATACATTCATTTTATTATTGTGACTTTTTAAATTGTTTTAAACCAAAAATAAAATTTATAGTTAATTAAGAAATCTATTTTTAATGAATTAATGGATTTTTGAATTAAATTAAATTTTAATTAAATATTATTAATAAATAAATTTTTATATAATATAATGGCCGTATAATTATTATGAATATGCTAGTGATTTTTATTATGGTTTGAAATCCATTTTTGTCAAAACCCATTGATTTTTCAATAATTGTCAGTCTTTATTTTTAATATTAAAATTCTCATATTTATAAAAAAAATTAGATAAAACTTATTTTAATTTTTGAATCATAACGTTGAAATTATCCAACTATTAATTTTTCATAATTTTCTGACATAGTTGAATTTTTGGGTAAAAATTAAATACTCTTTAAATATATAATGGAATTTATGACATCATTATGACCCAATAGTGATAGAATAAAATACTATAAAAATTATGTTTGTCCAAAATATGTCTTACCATTAATATAATGTGAATTTAGATTTATTTTATTTATTTTAAAAAGCCATAGAGGACCATCCAAGACTTATAAAATATTTTATCTTTTTAAATTGTTTTCTTTTGGAGTGTGACTCACCTCCACATATGAAAGAATAATATTATAAGAATTTAGGCCATTGGACATATGAAATATAGTTTTCCACTCCCCTTTTGATAAAACCAGGGGAAATAACCATGGTATGGTTTGTGTTTTTGATTAGTTTAATGTGTGGTGTCCCAAACCTAAATAATAAAGAATTCCTTCTCCTTTCCTATATAAACCCACCAAAACTCCCACTTATTCTTTACCCAATGCCTTTGGATTTAGTCCAAATTATTCCATCCTCTCATTGGAATCCTCCCAAGGTGCCTAAGATCCGCAGAAGCCTCTATCAAGCCCCTCCCAAGCCATTGGGATCACACTTCCAAGCAAGGGATTTCTTCCTTTCTCATTTTTGTCCAAATTTAATTATGTTGTTATGCCCTTTTGTTTTCAATTACATATGTATGGGTATAATATCACACCTCCAACATAAATCCTTATTTATGTTTGAATAATTAGATACTCCCTTTCTCTCTCATTAATGCCTCCCATGTACATCTGTTACCAGGATGAAATTTTTTAAGGAATTTATCTCCCCTCATTTAAATTCATGAAATTATTTTGTATCATGAATATAAATTCCATTAAAATTATTGAGACATGTATCTATATTATCCCCTTATAATAAATTTCATTTATATATGAAAATAAACCCCTTTATCTCTCATCAACCATTTTTATGAATTTTAATTTCACGCCATTATGCAGCCGAAATTGCACTGCGATTTTCTAAGCCAAAGTTAATATGTAATTAATACCATGCCCATTTATCTATCAAGGGTATTCAGCTTTATTCACATTTAAAAATTGTTTAAAGTGTTTTATGTATGTATTCAACATTCCTTTATCATAGAATAAATATTGATGTTGAATTCTTCCATGTTGTATGATCCATGTGGCAAACTTATGCATGAAATGATAATTTTAAGAAGGGTGTGCCATGATAGTGCTCTGATGCATTGGGTAAAGATTAGTAGCCTGAAAGTCAAGTGCAATGAGGGTTTAATCATGCTAATTCAGGTTCAATTAGGTTTTAATCATGCTAATGCCTATGCAATGAGGGTTTACTCATGCTCTATGTGCAATGAGCCTTGGATCATTCCAATACCATGTGAAGTGTTGTTGCCACATATCCATGTTATAATAATCAAGATATATCATGAATTCATGTTAATGTATCTTTTATTCTCCATTTATATGACTATTTCCTAAAATTTATTGTATTCTTCATGATATTCCTTGTATACTCCCTTACTAGGATTTATAGTTCACCCTTTTCTTATGAATTCCCTTAGGATATCCCATGCAATGCTAAGTATGCGGGAATGTAGTGGTCATGAAAATGATATTTTCTATAAAGATGTTGTGTTTCATGTTTTAATTCATTATTTAATGTTCCTACTACACAAAGACACTGGACCTAACTATCTCCAATACAGTATCAAGTGATGAGTTTATTTAATAAATCATTTCTAATTGTGTAATAAAAATAAAGGGTTGTTATAGTTGGTATCAGATGATAGGTTTAATTATTTTTGTGATTATGATTATAAAACCCTAGTAAAGCCTCAGATACATGACTAAGTATAACAAATTCAACCCTAAATTGTGGTGAGTATTGAGTAAGTGGTTTCTCATGCCAATAAATCCCTGTCTGGATACGTGTAGGTAGAGGCGACTCTGGAACAGCTGTACATTAGAGTGAAAACTCCAACTAGGAGTTTCAGGCTTGAACTAAGGTATCTTAGTACATGACAATGGGAATTTCAACACTCTTGGTTATGAAATTCCTGGGGGATATTCTTTTGTAAATTCACAATCTTAGTATGAACCATTGTTAAGGGAATAAAAAAATTCCACTAATAATATATGTTGGGAAGTAGATCGTGGTAAACATATATTGGAGACAATATATTCATAAGTTAAGGAAATAAAATCTATTTATAAGTTATCTATTTTTTCATTGGATTACCATTTTTGTGTTACCCCTAACTTTCCTTTTATTCAAGACAATAGCCAGTAATAGGAGGTCTCGAGGTGACAACTTATGTGAAGATCAATGCGATGGAAATTCTAATGAGATGCCCAATCTTATGGGAGAAGGAATCACAAACATTGCCATGATACTCCCTTAGTTAACTCAATATTTGAACAGAATCATGGGTCAAGAAGAACTTTAACCCCCCCCCCCCCAATAAATAACAATTAGATATCAATAGTTTCATGAGACAAATGCCTCCTGCTTTTACTGGATCATCTGATCCATCAATCACCATACAATGGATCAAATTTATTGAAAAGATCATATACATCCCTTAATGATTTGAACAAGAGAAGGTTCTCCTCAATTCTTATCATATAGAGGGTGAAACTGATCAGTGGTGGAAATAGATAAAAAAAGCCCGACGAGGATATCGAGGGGTTGGAAAGGAAGGATTTTTGGAAAATATTTTTCGATAAATATTTTCGTCGCACCCTTTGCCTTAAGATGGAAATGGACTTCCTTTCCCTCATGAGAAAGACAATGAATCAATTATATAATACAAGGAAAACTTCACAATTCTTGCACGGTATGCCTCCAGCTTTGTCATTACCCCCGAATTCAAGGTTGACCACATCTTTGGTGGGCCGAAAACTAGCCTACAGAAATCCCTGGCGATCTGTGACTTCGACAAATATGAGGAAATTATATGATGTGCCCTCACATTCAAAACGGATATCAAAGAATCTCAGGGGTATCATGGAGATAATAAGTGTAATGTGGACTTCAATCCAAGAAGTCATAGGGATAAATCCTATGGTGGAAAGAAAACCCAACACCCACTTGCCAAAGTTGCAGAAACAAGATTCATAGAATGTCCCTGAAGGGGACAACGAAATGATTTAGGTGAGGAAGAAAAGGGAACCTAATCATTAACTACTGACAAGAAAAACATGTTGATGTAATATAAGAGGGTAATATTTCATTCGACTCTCAACGCATTGTTCATTGCTTCAATTGCAAAGAACAAGGGAATATTTCAAATCTAATCCCCATGCTTGGGGTTTTCAGAGGCAACCAACCACCTCCAATGCAACAAGGGTGATCTTTTTCCATCACTACCGCTGATGTGAACCCTGACAATGAAGTGGTGATAGCTACACTAGTTATTCATTCATGAATAGAGTGAATTCTTTTTTATTTTAGTTGAACGCATTATTTTGTATCTCGAATGTTTAGTAGAACAACCCCAACAACACCACGAATCGTGGAAGTAAAATTTTAGTTATTATGGAAAATGGGTCAATCATTGCATTCCTTGAGTATAACACCTCCCCTATCATAATTTGTGGATTAAAGTTCCTGTAAAACCTTGTCACACTCCGCTTAGTGGAATTTTATGAAATTCTTGGCATGGATTGACATTTCTTACATAGAGCCAACATAAATTTTCATGAGAGGTTAATCACTCTCCATGTAGAGAATCGACCCCCAATTATGTACATGTGAAAATAGGAAGGTGAATTGTCTTTAGCACCATCATCATAATCGTGGATATTAATAACCTATGAGCATTCATATCACTCTTAGATGATTGATTTAATTGAAGAAACCATCCTTAAAGACATGCATATTGTGAGGGAATTCACAGATTTGTTTCCCAAGGAATATCCTGGTCATCCTCTTAGAAGAGATGTTGAATTCTCCATTGATCATATACCTGGGGTATTTCCAATATCCAAGACTGTGTATAGAATGGCAGTTGAAGAGATTGAGGATCTCAGGGAACAACTATAGGATAATATAGATAAAGGGTTTATATGCCCAACTGCTTCACCATATGGTGCTCTAGTCCTCTCCGTTACAATGAATGATGGGTCAATGCACCTTTGCATTGATTATCATGAGATCAAAAAAATCACGATAAATAACAAGTATCTTACTCCCAAAATTGATTACATTTTCAATCAACTATGTTGAGAAAAATGCTTCACCATGGTGGATTTACGGTCTGGATTTTACTACGTATGGGCGAATAAGGATGATATGCCCAAGACTGTTTTTCGTACAAGATAAGAGCACTATGAATTCATTGTAATTCCTTTAAGACTCACTAATTCTCAATAAATGTTTATGGACATCATGAATAGAGTCTTTAGAGATTACCTCGACAAATTTGTGGTAGCCTTTATAGATGATATTCTAATATACTCCCAAACGAAGGAGGTGCGTGAGGAGAATCTATGAACTGTAAAATAGAACTTGAGAAAGGATAATCTCTATGAAAAGTACAACAAGTGTGAGTTATTGTTGAAATATGTCTCATTAATGGGTCATATAATCATAATAAATGTGATATATTTAGACCCCTCTATGATATCTACAATTGGTGGATGGCTAAGGACATCATCGTTAATAGATATCTGTAGCTTCTTGGGGTTAGTTGTATATTATCACTAATTTGTGAGAAATGTTCTCCCAATTTTCCCACCCTATTAACAAGATAACTCGAAAGGTAGTAAATTTATATTGGAGTGAAAAATTCAAAGAGAGCTTCAAGGAGTTGAAAAAGGGCATTATCACTGTGCCTGTGCTCACATTACCCATAAGTGGATAACTTTTTGTGGAATTAATGATGCTTTAAAGAAGGGCATGGGTTGTGTGTTGATGAATAATAATGATGTGATAGCCTACTCCTCATGGAAACTGAAAATCCATGAGAAAAACTATCCCACACATGATTTGTAGTTGTCGGATGTGATCTATGTGTTGAAAATCTGGCGGTATTATCTCTATGGAGAGAAGTATGAGATATATACTGGTCAAAATAGCATAAAATATATATTCTAACAAAAATAGATTAATATATTATAATGAAGATGGATAAAACTCATAAAGGATTATGATTTCTCAATCCAGAACCATCCCGATAAGGCATACAAGGTGGTGTATGCTCTAAGTAGAAAGGATCCTACATCTTTATCAATGATGGGAATTGAAAAGGATCCAATCTTCTTAGATTTTCAGAGGATGGACCTGGGCATCATTATGGTAGAAACATCATCGATCATTTCTCAAAATATTACTCAATCACCCCTCATAGAAAAAATAAAGGATTCTCAAGGAAAGTATGTGGAAATTATGAAAATGGTGGATGCTTTCTAGAATGGGAAATCCTTAGAGTTTATGGTTTATATGGATGAAATTGTGAGATTTGGGTCATGATTGTGTGTACCAGTCGATCTCGAGATAAAGAAGGATCTTCAGAATGAACCACATTGATCAACCTTCTCTATTCATCCAGGGAGAACAAAGATGTATTGAGATCTCCAAGATAACCATTGGTGGGACAATATGAAAAGGGAGATTGCTGAATATACATCAATGTGCCTGGTATGTCAGCAAGTGATGTCTGAGAGGAAAAAGTCTTAAGGGATGATGGAACCTATTCTTATACCATCATGGGAGTGAGACAACATTTCCATGGACTTTTTCACTACACTTCCAGTGTAAAACAGAGGAAACAATGAAAATTGGGTTGTTGTGGATCTTTTTACAAAGACAACTCACATTATCGTGAATTGAGAGGACTTCTCATTGGATCAAAATCTATATATTTACATCAAATAAGTTGTAAGTCTATAAGGATTACCAATATCTATTATATCCGATCATGATTTGAGATTGACCTCTATGTTCTGGAAAAGTCTCCAATAGGCTATAAGCACTGAACTGAAGATCATTATGGCCTATCATCCTCAAACTGATGGCCAATCTAAGAGAACTATTTAGTCACTGGATGATATGTTAAGATCATGTTATATGGACCTTGAAGGAGGATGGTACAAACATCTTCCACTATTTGAATTCTCTTACAATAATAGTTTCCACTAGTGAATTCGAATGGTACCATATGAATCCCTTTATGGTAAAAGGTATAGAACACCAGTGTGTTGGGATAAATTTGGTGTGTGTAAGCTGATAAAACCTGAACTGATTGAAGAAATGGTGTAGAAGGTGAAAACCATTCATCAACATATCAAGACATCCAAAAATTTACATAAGAGTTATGTAGAAAACCGTCGATGAGACCTTGAGTTAAAAGTTAGAGACATGGTAATTATATTCATGTCTCTGTGGAAGAAGGTCATGAGGTTTGGAATGAAAGGGTAGTTATGTCCTAGGTACATCTACCACTTCGAGATTCGAGATCATGTGGGGGATGTGGCCTATCGACTAGCTGTTCCACCTACCATGGCCAATGTAAATGATTTCCTTAATGTATCCCTCTAATGGATGTAAATACCAAAACCTTCTCATGTACTATCTTCAGATGTAGTACAGTTAGAGGATGATATTTCTTACGAGGATCAACCAGTGAAGATCTTATATCGTAGATAAAATGTTCGATGAAATAACACAATGCCCCTCATCAAGTTGTAGTGGAGAAACCACACGTTTGAATAAGAGATGTGTGAATAAGATGAAGTGATGAAACAAAGTAACCCACATCAGGTTTAGTGTTGGAAAAAGAAAATTTCGAGGGCAAAATTTCATAAGGGGTGATGATTGTAATGAACCAAAATTTTATTAATGAAAATTCCTATTGATCCAATTAAATTTATAATTATTTAAATTTTTTATATAAAATTTTAAACACTTTGGTTTTGGATTTTAAAATACCATTAATAATTGTGACCATTTCTAATATAGATGTTGAAGAGTGATCACATGATTAGTATAAATATATGGCTTTAAAAAATCCAATTTAATCAGCCAAAGGAAGATATGACATCATCCAGAAGACATGCCATGTATGAAGCCCAATTTTTGGGGCTCGGGAAGGAGGTGGCATCATTGAGAATCTCTCTTGATCAAGACCAAGATGAGCCTTAACATTTGAAGCTTGAACTGAACATCCGATGAGATAAGTTGAAGATGATAGAGATTACCACCCGAGCGATGTTATCTGAACCACCCTAAGAGTCTTTCACCATCACACACCTTAAACTTTGTTCTTATGTGGGTGTTATAAGGGGTTATATAGCCAGACCCTAGTACTATGATTATTTACATTAATTTTTTATATAGATTATACATTCATTTTATTATTGTTACTTTGTAAATATTTTTTTTAAATAGAATTTTTAGTTAATTAAAAAATCTATTTTTGATGAATTTATGGATTTTTGAATTAAATAATAATTTAGTTAAATATTATTACTAAATTTATTTTTATATAATATAAATGACTATATAATTATTATGAATATTATTGTGATTATTATTATGGTTTGAAATTTATTTCTTCCAAAAACCATGAATTTTTTATAAATGTCTATTTTTATATTAAAAGTAAATATTCACATATTAAGATAATTATTTAGTTAAAAGTAATATAATTTTTGGAATCATGACTTTGAAATTATACAACATTGATGTTTTCATAATTTTATGAGATATTTGAATTTTTGGGTAAAAATTAAATACCGTTGAAATATATAATTTGTTTTATGACATCATAATGACCCAATAGTGAAGAAATAAAATACAAAAAACATTACATTTTTCCAAAATATGTTTTACCGTTAAAATAATTCGATTTTAGATTCATTTTATTTCTTTTACAAAGGCTTAGTGGACCCTCCAAGACATATAAAACATTTTATCTTTTTAAATTATTTTCCATTATTGTGTGACTCACCTCCCCATAGGAAAACCTAATATTTTAATAATTTTGGCCATCAGCCTTATAAAATATTGTTTTCCACTTCCCTTTAGAAAACAACCATGGGCAAAAACCATTGTATGTTTTGTGGTTTGTATTATATTATTGTGTGGTGTCCCAAACCTAAATAATAAATATTTCATTCTACTTTCATATATAAACCACCCCAAAATCAAACTTCCTCATCACCCATAGCCATTGTGTTTTGTCCAAACCCTGCCCTCCTATCTCTATATAATCCTCACAAGGCTCCCCAAACCCCAATTATACTCTCTCAATCCCCTCCCAAGACTCTGGGATCACACATCCCAATAACAGATTTCTTCCTTTCTCATTTTTGTCTAAATTTCATTATGTTGTTGTTATATTTTGTTTTCGATTAAAAATGTTGGGGTATGATTTTGAACATCTACCATACTGCCCTATTTATGTTTGAATATTTAGAAACACCATTTCTCTCTCATTAATTCCTCCCATGTACACCCATTACCATGCCAAAATTTTGTATGGAATTTCTCTTTCCTCATTAACATTGAATCAATTATTTTGTATCAAAAATATAAATTCCATTACAACTTTGGGGATATGTATTTTTATGATCCCCTTACTGAAAATTTCATTTATAGATGATGAGACACCCCTTTCCCACTGTATGAACCTAAATCTTCTTTTTGAGGTATATGTCTCTTCTTTTCCCTTTTCCCTAAGTGTTTTGGATAGAATAATGAAAATGGGGGAAAATACCAATTTTTGTGACTACATGCCATGTAAATTTCCACACTCCATGTAATTTGGCCGTGTGGGATGAGTACACAGGGCATGTGGGCCTATCGGAAATGAATGGTGTAAAAACTGACTACACGCCATGTATAGGGTATTTACACGCCGTGTATTCAGTCAGAAGGTGAACATTAAGGTGGTGGAGGCAGCCGCCATTGGAGCGATAGTACACGCCATGAAGTCAGAACTACACCTCGTGTAGTCATGTCGACTGATGAATGGTTAGTTGGTGGAAAAAGTAGCTGCAAGAGGAATAATTAAATGAGAAAATTACAGGTCGTGTACTTGAGAGTACATGCAATGAAGTTTGTTTTTTTTGCATAAAATGGGCAGTATCCTCCTCTATTCATAGAGGAAGCTTAGAACATCTTTGGATCTCGGGAGGATGGCTGGATCTTCAATGATCAGCTGATTGCACACCAATAATTTGATTCCGCCTCCTTCGATCATGTTGGGACCGTATGGGTAAGCAATCCCTTCTCCTTGCGTTGTTCTTACAATTCATCCACTAAGGTATGTTATTTAAATTTTAATACGAAATTATTTTATCCTATATCTACGTCGTTTTTCGACTTTTCGGAAGGTGTCGTTCATGAATAACGATCAGAGGCAATCAAGGATGGTGGTCTAGTGTTTAAATTCCAACTATTGTGTGTTTTTGGTAACTTTAGTGCTATGTTCCCAGGTTTGGGGAGTCTTAAGGCGGAGGACTTTCTTAATTCAATACCTAGAATTGCAAAGGCAGTTTAAAGAAGATGAGTAATTACTGTTTGGGATAACTTATTGGATTCAGGACCACCTAGTGGTGCACTCCTCTGTATAGCCATTTGGCCATGATACCTGAGGGTATGCCATGATTATGTTGTGTATTACTTTTCATGAGAGAAAATTTATATAAATGCATGATATGTGTTGGGATCGGTCCGATTACCTATTTCTATTGTACATGAGGGCAAGGCCTGAGGGAAAGTTTTTGAATGGCCTGAGGGAAAGTTTTTGTTTAGACTATGGGCAAGGTACTATTCCCTGATGGCAAGGCCTGAGGACAAGATCATGTTCCCCCTAAGGGTAAGGCTTGAGTGGAAGATTCTATTTCGCCTTAGGGTAAGGCCTGAGGGAATGGTACTAAATGGCATAAGGGCATGTTTTTGTTTAGCCTGAGCGCATGGTACTATTCATCTTGAGGGAAAGGTGCATTTTGTTATAATTTTATTATATTGAATTGATAAGTAATAATTAAATGACATTGAAACTGGTCATTATAGTTACTTTTGAGTACTTACTAGTTTACTGCATTTACTTTGGCACTCTTTTGTTGCACATTCTAACTAACAGTTGGGCATGGGCCTTTGGTGGTTACCTACTAGGATTTATTTCTCACACCCTGTTTGGGTCATGTCTTCGGCCCAAACTGATTAAATTTCTGCAGGTATGGATAAGGAAAAGGGACCCTATATAGGTACATGATTGTAGCAGAGGAGTAGGAGAGCATGGGACAGAGCTTCGGCTTTCTATGCTGATACATTCTGTTTACTCTATTTTGATTGTTTATATTTACCTTGTAATTGAGTTTTATTATATTTTATTTAAGTGTATCCTATTCTATATATTTTCACAGCATTAGTGATGTGCTGCATCTTTATATATATGACTGCTGGTTCTCTTTTACTTCAGTTGTCTATTTCAGTTGCATATTTTTTACTGCTTTCGCTGTTGTATGTTGTTTATCTTTTCTGCTACGCTAAACTATGACAAATGAGGGCATAATTTCCCCACTATTATACTTGGGCCATCACTGATAGTCAGAATCCTCTAGCGTTTGGTGAAATTCTCAAGAGGTCATGTGACAAACCGGGTTCGGGGCACCCGTTGAGTGGCACCCGAATCCGGGACATTACAATGTTGTATCAAAGGGGTTATTTTCATTGACTTAATATTTTGATCCTTAGTCAGGGATAGGACATAAATGGTAGTTGTTAATAAGTCTTTCCTGGGAGTAGCTAACCTGTGTAAAGAGAAAATCCATTTTACCTCAGTTGTTTCACGTTTTTCTGATTTTGCGGTTTTACGGTTGATTCGATTTTCACCGTTGGGTGACGCACTTGTGGTTGTGCTATTTATTTTTATACCTGGGTTCTATTTAGTTTCAACCCAATGAGATGAGGGTATGCCATATCATGCATCATTTAGGCACATGAAAGAAATTACATACCATGCATAGTTCCATGCCATGTAGGTGCATTAGAAATTGCATATTGTTGTGAAATTTTCCATGTTAGAAAAGCATAATGTTTTGATAGCTACTTTGATAAATACCTGCTATTTGAGAGGGTATTTTTGTATGATGTTTTGATAGTATGAATGCCAAAATTTGTTTTTTGAGGAGTATGGGCCCTCAATGATCAGAATTTGGTGGATCATCGATGTGTTTATTTTGTGATAACATGCATAAGATTCCCAACTTTGATTCGCGGGGAGAATGGGCCCTTAAAGATCAGAATTTGGAACTTCGGTGTAGGTTTTAGTGTTTTCTGTGCTCTGGAGAAGTTCCTGAGGTGTACTGTCTGGAAAACCCAGTATACACGCCAGGTACTTCAATGGACACACGTCATGTGTTCTTCTGTTCGGGAAGAAATGATAACTTTTTAAGTACATGTCATGTAGTATCTTCCATTATCATAGATCGTGTGGGCGGGGACACGGGGTAGAAAATGTCTTCGAAAACACGCTGTGTACTAGTTGTAAAAACTGTGTTGTGATGAATCGGTGTCCACCGGTGTGACTAAAAACATGGATATAAGAATCCTTAAGACATACATGTCTAGTTAATGATGAAAATGTCGTGTAGTGTAAACTTGGGGACCCAACCGTGTAGCTATCAAACACAGAATAGTGTAACCTCTTCTTAAACACGTCGTGTCCCTATGGGACACGCCGTGTAGTCTTGATCGGGTAAAGACCATGTGGACATGGCCGTGTGGATAGGAATACGGAGTTGTGTACATGCCGTGTGCGGGTGTAGCACGCCATTTAGTATCAGACGAGTAGTCGGTCGTGTCACTAACGACAAGGGATGTTGGAATTTAAATAGTACACACCGTGTATATCTTATACATGCCTAGTAGTTTCGTTTAAAGGAGAGTCGTGTGGCTAAGACATGTATAGGGACTCAACCAGGGAGGAACATTCAAGTACACGCCTTGTGTTTGAACAGCACGCTGTGTGTTAGGGGTGTTACATGACCAGTTTTGGCAGAGTACACACCCATGTGAAAGAATTAAAGAAACACGTTGTGTAGTTATTATTCACACCGTGTAGTCTTGTTTTGTAAAAATTGAACGTTTTCTTTTCATTGTTACCTTCTTAAACTTCTTTTTTTCAGTCCTTGATAAATCATGATTTATGGTGCGCATTTGACCTTGTAGAGTCATGTCACTAAGATGAACATGAGTTGTTTCCAGGAGAGCGGCAAAGAGTATAATCCAGAGGTGGTAGGATATTAGCTACCAATGGATCCTCCAGCAGATCCAGATGTGGCACCATCCATTATACTGGACACAGGCGCAGAGGCGCAGTTCTGTAAAGGCTTCATGCAGTTTTTGCAGACCTTCTAGGGACCACTACAGGCCGCCACATCTGTGGCAGAGCTGACGTGTATATTCCAGTAGCAGCATCTGCCCACATTTCAGGGGATGGTGAACCATATGTTGTAGAGTCTTGGCTGGATTAAATGAAGACTATTTTCTAGAATCTATAGATTTCTCTAGGGCGGAGGGTCAAACTCACTACATATATGCTGCATGATTCCTCTAAGAGGTGGTGGGATGTTACCACCCAGTCTGAGCATCACAAAGACATGGATTCAGAAGATTTTCAGTCATCCTTCTATGACCTATTGTTCCCAGAGATGCTGCATGCATATCGAGCTCGAGTGTTCATGAATTTGTAGCAGGGCACCATTTCAGTGATGGATTGTTCTGCTTGCTTCACCTAGCTTTAGCGTTTCGCACCCGTTCTGGTGGGTGATGAGGCATTGAAGGCTAGATGCTTTGAGGATGGAATTAGGTGTGATATCTGAGTACTGGTGATCGTTTTCAGGTTACCCATGGTACAATCCATTGTGATCCCGGAACTGATTACTAAGAGGAATCTGTGGGAACCTAGTGGTTCATGTCAGGGGGTTCAACACCAGTTTCTGGTACTATTTCTACCGGTAAGAGGAAGATACAGATGAGTTTTTCTCACGGTGGCAGTACTAGTCTGCTGAAATATTCCAGCGGCCTAGTTATTTTTTACCTATATGGTAGAGAGGGGCACAAGAGACTTTAGTGTCCACGAGGACCAGTGGAGTTTCGAGCTTGTGGCAAGATAGGTCATCTGCAGCACTTTTATAGGGAATTTATATCAGCGGATAGTGAGAGGGTTTTTGTGCAGACTCTGCGAGCAGGAGATAGACTAGAAGATTCTTACCAGTCTAGAAATTGGGGTAAGTCAAGGCGTGCAAGAAGGGATGGTGGTCGTTGCAGTGGTTGAGAGACACCAAGATCTTAGAGGCAGTAGGGCGGGTCAGCTCAGGGTATCCAGGATGTGTCGCAGGGCTACAACATTGTGCAGGCATATGTAGTGCAACAGAACCAACAGGAGCAGGATCCCGGACCTTCTACTATCGGATGTACTATTCTAGTAACTTCTGTTTTATCTTCTGCACAGTTGAATAATAGTGCTACACATAGTTTTATATTTGTTTCCATTGTGGAGAGAATTAAGCTCTATGTTTCTTATTCTTTGGATTTTATTACACTAGATACTCTGTTGAGGACTATAACGAAAGGTGTGAGTTAGTGCAGGGAGTGCCCCCTTGAGGTCGGTGGGTGTCACTTTCATTGGGACCTATATGTCTTAGAGATGACCGCTTATGATGTCATTATCCGGATGGACTGGTTGGTTCCCTTTCGATCCTTTGTAGATTGCTATCGTCATAGGGTGAGCATAAAGTCACTGAAGGGCGACGAGTTTATATAAAAGGGAAAATGGGATGTTTAGGCGAGCCTATCTGGACTTGAGCATCATGGGAAAGGTGGAGTGACAGTACAAATTACAAGCTTAAATCTATATGATCAGGAAACATGTCAGATGGATTTCTCGCTAGTGGTTGATCTTTTTCAGGGATGTCTTCCCAGATGAATTTTCAGGTCTACCTCCAGAGTGAGATGTGGATCTCTTTATTGAGCTTGTGCCAAGATCGGCACTGATGTCCATTCCTCCTTATAGGATAGCCACACCTGAGTTACATGAGCTCAAGAGGAAGATGGCAGAATTACAGGCACATGGTTTCATCAAACCTAGTACTTCTCCTTGGGGTTCTTCTATTCTGTTTGCTAAGTAGCCAGACGGTACCCTTACACTTTTTGTGGATTATCGAAAGCTGAACCTGTTGAAGGTTAAAAACTGACATCCCTTGTCGAGGATCGATGATATTTTTGATCATCTTCGAGGAGCACGAGTGTTCTCAATGATTGATTTGATTTCTAGATAGCATCAGTTACAAGTCAGACCTACCGACATACTGCTTACAGATTTCGGAGCAGATATAGTCTATATGAGTACTTGATTATTCTGTTTTAACTCACAAATGCGCTGGCAGTTTTCATGGCTCTGATGAATCGTATGTTCCACCCTTATCTGGACTCCTTTGTGGTAGTCTTCATGGACGAAATCTTGGTGCACTCTCACACTCGGCACAACCATGCCACCCATCTTGAGATCGTACTAAGTATAATGAGAGAGCATCAGCTATATGCTAAGCTCTCAAAGTGCCACTTTTGGTCAGACCAGATACACTTCCTGGGTCATATCATCTCCGAGGCTGTAGTTGTGGTAGACCATGAAAAAGTGAGTGCAGTAGTTTCCTAGGAGAATCCTGTGAACATGTTTGAGATATAGAGGTTCTTGGGGCTGGCAAGCTACTACATGTATTTTATATAGGAATTTTCCCGCATAGCAGCACTGTTGACAGTTTTGACTAAGAAGGGCGTGAAGTTCCTTTGGTCAGAAGCTTGCAAGACAGACTTTTCGGAGATGAAGGGAATGTTGACAGCAACACTAGTCCTGATACTTCTAGATCAAGGGAAAAGATATATAGTTTACTGTGATGCATTAGGTATTGGGTTTGGAGTAGTATTGATGCAGGGTTCTCAAGTTGTTTCATACGGGTCTCGGCAGTTGAGGCCACACGAGAGGAATTACCCGACACATGGCCTCGAGTTGGCTTCAGCTGTTCACATGTGGTGATGATGGAGACATTGTCTCTTTGGAGAGCATTTTGTGGTTTTCACTGACCACAAAAGTCTTAAATATATCTTTATCCAGCATGTCCTAAATTTGAGACAACAAAGGTGGGTCGAATACCTTCAGTCCTTCAACATTGTTCTTATATATACACCTGGTAAAGGTAATGCAGTTGCTGATGCACTGAGAAGGAAGACTCGGACATAGGCAGTCCCTGAGGCCAGTGGTGAGTGGCAGCTTATGGACTTGTTCTCTGAGATGTATTTGGAGGTGCATGACAGTCAGGGGTAGTCTTATCTTTCTTCCCTAGTTGTGACTTCTACCCTCCTGGATAGAGTGATGATGAGACAACTATCGGATTTAGAATGCCTAGTTATACAGGAGTTGGTGGAAAGTGAGGACCCTCCTCTAGGATGGACGATAGGAGATGATGAGGTACTTTCTTTCCATGGACGAGTATTTGTTCCATGGGGCATACGTGAGGAGATGATATGAGAGTTTCCTACTTCAACATGGGCTGTACATCCTGGGGTTACAAAAATGTTCTGTGACTTGAGACATCAATATTGGTGGCCGGGTATGAAGAGAGAGGTAGCTAGTTTTGTTATGAGATATTTCACCTGTTAGCAGGTGAAGGAGGAACATCAGAGGCCAGCTGGACAGTTACAACAGTGACCCATTCTGGAATGGAAATGGGATGATGCCGCGATGGATTTTGGGACCAGGTTGTCGATGTGACCTCGAGGAAATGATGCCATGTGGGTTGTTGTGGATAGACTCACAATATTAGCTCACTTTTTTCTAATCAAGGAGACCTTCGGTGTATTCGAGCTCGAAAAGTTGTAAATCCGAGAGGTAGTACATCTTCATTGGGTTCCTCATTCTATCATTTCTGATAGGGACACATGGTTTACGTCTTGTTTCTGGAAGATTTTTCATAGGGAACTAGGTACACTCATGCTTCTGAGCACAAATTAACACCCTCATACTGATGTCCAGTCATGGAGTATGATTCAGGTGCTTGAGGACTTGCTACGTACATGCATCCTAGACTTTGGGGGATCTTGGGAGAAGCATCTACCCCTAGTCGAGTTTGACTATATTAATATATTACATGAAACTATTCAGATGGAACATTACGAGGTGTTATATTGTAGGCCATGCTGATCACCTTTGTGTTGGTTGTTGGTAGGTGAGGCAACTTTACTAGCACCACGTCTCATGCAAGAGACTTCTGAGCAGGTTCAGTTTATTCAGAAGAAGATGGCTACTACTCAGACTCGTAATAAATCTTATGATGATCACCACAGATGACCCTTAGAGGAAATTCTACGTACATGCATCCTATACTTTGGGGGATCTTGGGAGAAACATCTACCCCTAGTCGAGTTTGACTACATTAATAGATTACATGCAACTATTCAGATGGGACCTTACGAGGTGTTATATTGTAGGCCATGCTGATCACCTTTGTGTTGGTTGGTGGTAGGTGAGGCAACTTTACTGGCACCACGTCTCATGCAAGAGACTTCTAAGCAGGTTCAGTTGATTCAGAAGTAGATGGCTACTACTCAGACTCATAATAAATCTTATGTTGATCATCGCAGATAACCCTTAGAGTTTGTGGTCATATATTAGGTTCTCTTGCATGTTTCACCGAGGTTGGTACACTGGTAGATCAGGAGACAATGTAAACTTTCACCGAGGTATGTGGGGTCGTTTGAGATTCTGGAGAGAGTCGGGTCGGTTGCCTATCGGTTGCAGTTACCACAGAGGTACCCGGCCAGGCATGACATCTTCCATGCATCTCAGTTGCATCGTTATCATTCAAACATATCTCACATCATTCAGCCCGAGGAGGATGAGCTATAGAGCGATAAATCCGTTGAATAGCATCTGATTCATATCATTGATAGGAGCACGAAGGTTCTCTGAGGCTGGTCATTTCCTCTCATACAAGTGCTATGACAGCATGGCCGAGTACAAGATGAAACCTAGAAGAGGGAGACAGATGTATGTGCTAAGTGGTTAGAGTTGTTCTGAGCTTTATCTTCGCCACCCTTGGAATGGCAATTCAGGGATGAATTGCTTTAAGGGGAGAAGTTTGTTAGAACCTGGTTCTTCTTTTTGAGGTATGTGTCTCTACTTTTACATTTTCTTTATGTGTTTTGGATAAAATAAGGAAAATGGGGGAAAATCCCAATTTTGGTGACTACATGCCGTGTACTTTTCCACATGTCATGTACTTGGCTGTGTGGGATGAGTACACAGGGCATGTAGGCCTGTCAGTAATGAAGGGTATAAGAACTGACTACACACCGTGTATAGGGTATTTACATGCCGTGTAATGAGTCACCAGGTGAACAGTAAGCTAGTAGAGGCTGCCTCCAGTGGAGAGATATTACACGCCCTGTAGTCTGGACTACATGTTGTTTACTCATGTCGACTAATGAACAGTTTGGCGGTTCAAAAAGTAGCCACAAGAGGAATAGTTAAATGAGAAAAGTGAACACCATGTACTTGAGAGTACACACCGTGTAGTTAGTATTTTTCACTTAAAATGGTTAGTAGCCTCCTTTATTCATAGAGGAAGGTTAGAACGTCATTGGTGCTCGGGGGGACGGCCGGAGTTTCGGAGATCAGCTGATCGTGCACCGGAAATCCGATTTCGCCTCTGTCAATCACGTTAGGATCATATGGGTAAGCCCTCCCCTATATATGCACCATTCATACCAATTATTCTTCTATGGAAAGTTATTTACATTTTAATGGGAATACATTTATCCTAGATCTATGTCATTCTTGGACGCTTTGGAAGGCATCGTTCATGAATACCGATTAGAGGCAATCAAGGTAGGTGGTATAGTTTTTAAATTCCAATTGTTGTGTGTTTTGTGTACCTTTTGTGCTACACACCCATGTTTGGGGTGTCGTATGGCTGAGGCCTAGATTAATTAAATATCTTGAATTGCATAGGTAGTTTAATGAATATTAGTAACTATTGATTGGGATCGCTTCTTGGATCCAGGACCCCCTGGGGGTGTGTTTCTTTGTTTAGTCATTTGGACATGATACCCAAGGGTATTCCATGATTATGTTGTGCATTTCTTTTCGTGAGAGAAAATTTATATAAATGATTGCTATGTGTTGATCTCGGCCCTGTTACCTGTTTCTATTCTGCCCGAGGGCAAGGATTGAGGGAAAGGTTCAGAATGGCCTGAGGGAAAGTTTCTATTTAGCCTGAGTGCAAGGTACTATTCACCTGAGGGAAAGGCCTGAGGGAAATATCCTGTTCCACCTATGGGAAAGGCCTGAGGGAAAGATTTTACTTCACCTGAGGGCAAGGCCTAAGGGAAAGGTTCTGAATGGCCTGAGGGAAAGTTTCTGTTTAGCCTAAGGGAATGGTACTATTTAGCCTGAGGGAAAGGTGAATTTTTTATAATTAGATTATATTGAAGCAATACGTAATAATTAAATGACATTTAAACTGGTAATTATAGTTACTTTTGAGTACTTACTAGTTTACTGCATTTACTTTGGCACACAATTGTTGCACATTCTCACTAACAGTTAGGCACAGACCTTTGGTGGTTGCCTACTAGGATTTATTTCTCACACCCTGTTTGGATCATGTATTCATCCCAAACAGATTACAATTCTGTAGGTATGGATAAGGGAAAGGGACCCTATACAGGTAATGATTTTAGTAGAGGAGTATTAGAGCATGTAACCGAGATTCAGCTTGAGATGATACTATGTTTTGTTTACTCTGTTTTGTTTGTTTGGTTGTACCTTGTACTTTAGTTGTATTATATTTTATTGCAGTTTATCCTGTTCTGGCTATTTTCATAGCATTAGTGACGTGCTACATCTTTATTTATATGACTGCTGGTTGTCTTTCACTTCAGTTGCCTATTTAAGTTGTGTATTGTTTACTGGTTCCGTTGTTGTATGTTTTTTATCTTTTCCAATGCGCTACACTTTGACAAATGAGGGCATAGTTTCCCCACTATCAGACATGGGCCCTCGTTGCTAGTCAGCAGCCTCTGGCATTGGGATAAATGCACTTGAGGTTATGTGACCAATCGGGTTCAGGGAACCCATTGAGTGGCACCCGGATCTGAGATGATACACCCTCTCATCAAATATTTTTATTAATTTTAATTTTACGCCATTATGCTGCTAAAATTGTAGTACGTTGTTTGAAGCCAAAGTCATTGGTTAGTGAATACCATGCCCATTTCTCTTTCAAGGGTATTCACCTTTATGGAAATTTACTTATTATTTAAATAGTTTCATTTCTGTATTCCACATTCCATTATCGTGGAATAAATTATGATGTTGAATGATTCCATCTTGTATGATCCTTATGGCACACTCATGCATGAAATGAAATGTTTAAGAATGGTGTGCCCTGATAGTGCTCTAATAAATTGGGTAAAGATTGGTATCAAGATACGTCAAGTAATATGAGGTTTTACTCATGATAATTCAAGTGAAATGAGGGGTTACTCATGCTAATTCATGTTCAGTGAAGGATTACTCATACTCCTTGTGCAATGAGCCTTGGCTCATGATAATGCCAAGTTAATTGTTGTTGCCACATATCCATGTAATGATAATCATTCTATTTCGTGACTTAATGTTAATTTTTCTTTTATGTTCCATTGATATGACTATTTTTAAAATGTATCATATTCTTTATTTTATGCCTTGTTTACTCCCTTACCAGGCTTTATAGGTCACCCTTTTCTTATGCATGTCCTCAGGTTATCCCATATAATTCTATGTACGAGGGAATATAGTGGTCATTTAAAGAACGTTTTCAATAAAGATGTTGTGTTTAATGTTTTAAGTTGTTATGTAATGTTACTATGCCTCGAAGACACCAGACCTCTCGATATGTTATGTTTTATCAAGTTTTATCAAGTGATGACTTTATGTAATTAATCATATCTATGTGTATAATAAAAAATCATTGTTGTTATAATAATTTTATCATATATGAATATTTAATAATGTAATTCATTATGGTAGTTATTTATAATAAATTTAAATTTTTTACACATAATTTTAGAACGCTTTCATATCTATTCAAACTTGAGGTAGGGGTTTATCATCTCAAATTGCATTCTCTAAGACATATAATATATTATAAACCTATATTATTTTGTGAGGTGTATATATGGACCCTTAGATATGTTATATCATGTGTATAATTATGATTATTATATTTAAGGATTAATTTTATTTTATTCTTCTATGATAATTATTGTTAAAAAGTTACCATTATGGTATGATATTTTCATCTAACCTTTACTTATGTGAGAAACGATTAAAATTTAACCCTTGTTTTTTTTTATTTTTTGTATATACTAAGCATGAATGTCACATATTTTTCTTCTCACATGAATTATGGTGATATAAATATCAATATAAGTTTCCCTCTTACTTGAGGTTTTTAATTGATAATCCATGTGGTATTCAATTTATGTTATAATCTATTTTTTATAATGATTAATTACGATAACGTTTCTGATAATTAAATTTCATGATTTATCACACAAGGATTGTATAAATTTTATTTTAGTCATGTAATTTTATTATTAAACATTTTTTCCTTTCATTACACTCACCATAAGTAGTAATGAGTATGAAATAACATTTTTAATTAAACCTGACTTTATATATCTCTTCTATCAAAAATTATTTTTCTTCCATATCAATGTTCTCTATAAATGCTTCCAATAATGTTTTCCCTATTTTAATATTATTATGTAAATTCATTTTTAGGCATTTTAACTTTTTAATAAATTGGTTATAAGGAATATTATTTTTCCTTTCTTAAATATTATCGTTTTTGTTTTTATCATGAAAATTTAAGGATAATTTTATTTACATACATTACTTGAATGGAATTTCCCACCTCCATGCCCACTCAATGGTTTGAATATTACTTTATAAGTTTCAGTTTTTATTTTCATCTAATTTTTCTCCAAAATATCTTGGTAATTTTTAGATTTTAAAGAAGTGGTTTCTAAGTGAAAATATAACGTTCCTAGAAAAAAATACAACATGATATTTTAAAGGAACTCTCATATATGATGACATATGTTGATGTTACATATAATTTTGTTGGGATATGATCCAATAATACAATCACTATTCTTTATCATGATTTTTTTTATGATTATGATGATGATATTTCTGTGGATCTCATTCATTTTCTATGGTTAATGTTATGTTGAAATGTTGAAATATTTATGAAACATTTTTCATTTCGTTGGGTTATGCTATACGATGAATGAATTATTGTCTTATACCACAAATATGAATATATTATTATTAATTAATGAGTGGAATGAGGATTATATATCACGAAAATTCATTAGGTAAATATGGATATCTCAAGAAAAAATAAAGGCTGGAGTGGTGAGAAAAATAAGTTCAGTAAGGGACTTTATCCCATATATTAGTCATGGGGGTGAAAATATACTAATGATGTGATGGAATGTGTATTTATCCTAATCAAATATGATAATCTTTAAAACAACAAATAACCAATGAACTGTTTTTATATGATTCTGTATATTCGATTAACTTATGACTTATTCCAATGTTATAATTTCACATATCATGTTATCCGGTACATCTAAAAATCATTTTTAGTTAGAATTATTTGTATCACGAATCATATTTATGATCTGATAATTATTGTTAATAACATTCAATTATTATGATATTTTTCTCATACCCTTCATTCTCATTCTATTTTTAATGATAACAAACATATTTCTTTTTTACCCACACTAATAATCATATCTCACATTTTAATATGTTATTTTATAATATATATGAATGAAATTATTGAAGATGATATAGCTAATGGGGGTTCTAGTTATGAACTAAGTGGAATATTCTCCCAATTTCTTCATAAAAAGTTATTATTGTACCCATTTTTTTAATTACAATAGAACATTATGGTTATAGTTTAGATCATAATGTTATGTTTTTAATATCCATCTAATAATATTTCAAAGACATATATGAAAAGTATGGGTGTAGATATGTTTTCACTAAAGGTCTGTGTTTATTCAATCAAGACCAATAACATATAAACATTGGGATTCATAGGTATTAAATTTGTAAAATATTCCATAAAAGTGAAATTAAAACACTATGATAATATAAAATAGAAAACATATAAAATTATAGTTTAATTTGATTCCAAAAATACCTCATTATAATGTTTATCTATTTAATATTTACTAATTTTGGTTATCATCAACTAGGAAACAACCAACAAGTTGTTTATATCTTGGTCGATTCAGTTACTAATAAAGCTTTAAAAACATTAGTGGGGTCCTTTTATCTTATATAGAATGATATCACCTCACCTACTAATGGAAGGAGTTAGATAAAGGGAAGGATTCAAAATTATAAATGTACCAATATATACACATATATATATATTTGAGGTTGTGTATTCTTTAGATTCCCCTATTTTAATAAAAGATAGACATCCAAGAGACTTGTTATTCCAAAACGCTTAACCAAGCTTGGAACGTTTTTAACTAATACATTTTTATTTTTCACATAAAATACACCCTAATTAATTATTATAAAAAATATATAATTAATTCCACATACTCATAAATCATCTATAAATCATTATATATGATTTTAAATTTATAAATATAGTATAATGGAATGAACAAAAAAACATATCCAGTTATATTGTGATGTTACATATAATAGTACTAAAATCCATATCTCACGAAATGATAAAATAAATATCCCACTAAATTATATGAATTTTTGTTAACATATATTTCAAAATCCCAAATGAACTACATCCACCAAAAAATTGTAGGCATATTATTAAAAATTGCCAAACTATATTCAAAATTCATTGGATGAAACTGACATAAAAACATTATCCAATTTTTAATAAACATCATGATTAAAAGAAAATCTTAATTCACATATATCTTTAATGTCCCACTAATATATTGTTACCAAAACAAAAATTCATAATTCATAATCAGGATAATATTTAATTTGAGTAATCTAGATAAATATATCATCCATATTTGAGTTTACCACTTTTTAATCGAATAAAGTTGCATAGTCCTTTGTTTTGTCTCCATGTACACCGAAGGAAACCAGTTAACAAATAAGCACTGTGTAATAAATGGGGATTTAGTACCGAATCTAGTATGACAAAAAATTATATTTGAATAAACATTACAAAATAGTTTTCATAAAATATCCATAATACAAAAATAATCTTTTCATGTATGTTCCAAACTAGTAGTAACAAAATATATCATGTTATAAAAAATTATTTATTATACATGGAATAAATTTCACAAAAGAATAATAAGATATATTTTGATTAAATATAATGAAATACAATATAAATATATATTAATGAAGGATACCCTGAAAAAACTATTCTTGAATCCTTCCTTGGTCTCATCACCCAACATAGACAAAGCTCATCAATCTTTACCATCCCAAGATGTGGGTCCTTTTCTATTAACTATGTAATGAAAAAGGAATTATTATTAGGATTAATGTTATTAATGTAATTATTGTATAAAAATACAGTTCATTATTGATATGGATTTATAATAAATCAATTAAATAAACAACTGATCACTTCATGGAAAGATCAATAAAAATACCGTGAATAGACATCCCATCTCTACTCTATGTTTTAATGGGACAATATACACATAGATTAAATACAAAATAAAGATTAATGGTATATAATACCTTATAAAAACATAAAAATTAATTATTTGTCAAAATTATGTGACAATATGTGAATGATGTATCACCATCACAACCTATCCAAGTGAATGATCCATAATTAATATGATATTAATGGTGCATTATAAAACTCATGAAGAATGAGGCACATCAGTATATTTGGATTATATATAACTAATAAACATCATATATGGAAGACCCACCCCCAATAAAACCCTCCATAGTAATAAAATGATCCAAAAATATCAACTACAAGGGTGGATAATATACCAAATCTAACCATGTCTATGTGGTTGATGAACCACCAAAATCAATCCCTAGGTTGATGAGGTATCACTAATATCCATCACTATGTTAATTATATACCACCAACATCAAGGCGTAGGTGGATCCTATACCACCAAAAACATTTTACAACTAATATATACTCAAATTTGAAATCTTTCCCATATGTAATTATTCATCGCCAATATAAATAGACAAGTGTATAATATAGCACCAGTATATCAAGGTTCGATGATGCACCATAACTAATAATATCTAGGTGGAATAGGTAAAAAAATGAATCTACCAGATAGTGAATGGTGGGGAATAATGTTAATTCATTTAAAATTTATGAATAAATATTAATAAATATGTGAAAACATTTAGAAACCATAAAACAAAAGAACATTATTCCATTGAAACAGAACTCAATAAAACTATGTGTAAAAAATGTATACCTTACATTGCAGAATACTAATTAAATTTCTATGGCCTACAGATTACCAAAAATTAATAATTAATAGTCAAAAGCATCTTCCATCTATGGTTTATCAATAGGATTTAATAAATTACACAAACTCTGTGAGAGAGACATTTCAAACCTCTATGATATTGTAGTATCTCATGGAACTAAGTAGGACAGAAGAAGCTATATTTATTGGGGGATAGTTTTTTCTTGAGTGTTTTTGGTGTATCACTCTTGTATAATACTCATGATCATTCCTCCTTTATATATTCTATGTGGATTCTCTATAAGTCCATGAATTTACGAATGTATTTCTCAAACACATGAGAAAATACTTTTTGATACTTTTAATATTACAAATAACTATAAAATATCCCATGAATTTCAATAATAGATCATTTTTAATAGTTTTAAATTTTTACTACATAATCTTTTACTACCTTAGGTAATCCATAGTAGTACAAAATGAATGATTTCGCAATATTGATTCCACTATGACTGATCTATGTCATACAATACACCACACCCAAGGAACCTAGATTAAATACCACATATCATAAAATATCATATATATAAGGTTATTAATATAATATAAGTTATATATATTACATAATCTATAATATATCAAATATTTTTATAAAAAATCACTTGTATTCAGGGAATATTCCCTTTAATATCTCACTTGTAATAATTCTTAATGGATTTTTCTGCTATTTCACATTACAACATGTCATATATAACAACTTTTGAAACCATATCCAATAATAATTCTTGTAAGATTATATGAAAATATTTATATCTATCACCAATATCATAATTTATCACATCATATGAATTACCAAGTAAATAAACATAAATAACAACTTCTTGATAAAAAAAATAAAAAACTAGAAAAGATTTAGGTGTCATAATCAATCCCTATTCGGTCAACCATAGATTGTGAACCTATATGACATAAGAGACTTGAAAATGAATATGAATCATTATATCCATGAAACCATATATATAGAGAAATCAATCTACGATTCAATGTAACAAAATCTATAAATGTATTCAACATTGTCTCCATTAAACACATGTATCTTTGTACATGTATCCCTTGATTTCATCATCTAAAAGCATAAGTATTCATGGGATAATTTTTTCTAAAACATTGATTGACCATGAGAAACAATTGTTTTAATACCATATAACCTCCTCATATATTATTAAATAATTAATTATACACGAACCTGGTCAATAAATATATTAATTTATAGTTATTTAGTAGATGGGAACATAAGATGTGCCTTATAAAAGTAAATAAGAACATCACATGTGCCTTTTATATATGGTAAATAATTCCTTAACCAATCTCAATAAGTGAACATATTTAAAACTGATTTTATGAGATGGGAAATACCATATTTTTTGTGCATTACCTAATGCCATGATCATAAATATTTTTATAAAATCAATATTTAGATATGAATCAATGCTTAGAGAAGAAACATAACAATTTATGAATGTTCTCTTTCTATCAATATCACCACCCCCAGTTAGGGGGGGGGACTACTAATATTAACTATTCATCCTTAGTATTCCAAATAAATATTCTTTAAAACTTGATGTGATATACCCAATGATTTAGGGATTAGAGAAAACCTGGTTTGTTTCTCATTATAATATAATGTATCCAAATATAGAATCATAATCATGATAACCTTAAAATTTCATAATAACCTATAATTTACGATTAAAAACATTGGTCAGGGATAACTCACTATACTAAATTTAAAGGTTAGTCATCATTATACTTCTCAAAATTTTAATGTTTATAAAATATATACATCAAATTTAAATGATTGATAAAGTAGAAATTTCCATTTCTTATGCGATAAATTTTATATTCTTAAAATATATATAACTATTTCAACAAAACATTAACTAAAAAATCTAAAATATATAATTTGAAAATATTATTTAATCACCTCTATATTTTTTAACTTTTAGAGGTTCTATTAAATTTAATACATTTTTATGTAATTCCAAAAACATCACTATACTACCACTTTATAATACTCTCATATAAAAAATTGTAATAAGTAGAATATATTTACAAGTATAGTTTAAATAATGGTGAGACCTAGGAATAGTATTCATAATTTTGAACTACATTAAAATATTTAAACTTATTATCACCATAACATCAAATTACATGATGATAATGACTTATAATTTTTACATGGAACTTCTTCTAACTTTATCAATATTATTTTTATAACCCATTCCAAAAATAATACCCACATAATGTTTTGTTAAAAAATTAGACTCTTTAAATTATATATATACCAATATATCCTAAACTCCACTAGTACACAAGGTTCACTTTATTTTGAAAATTAATTTTATCTCTATATATTTTTAATTAATTACATATACTAATATCTTTAAGGATATCCTGTGAACTTTATTTTCGTTGAAAAAATATTTTATTTTTCAACTTTGTTATTCCATAATCATTATTATATTTTTATTCAGAGGAAAGAATAAATGAGACAAAAGGACATATGAACAATGAAACTCCAAGCCCAGGGGGTCTAAAAAATTGATAGTATGTGTATCCCCATGAATTAAATTCACCCTCGCATGGTTCAGGGAGGTGGCATTTGGGAGGCACGTGACATCGAAACCAGGTGAAGCAAGGGATGAAAGGGGATTTGAGACTTGGTTCCCCTCTCTCCAGGTGTGTGTAACCTGAATATTTCTTCTCAAGAGCTCTCTAAATCTCTTGATATTGTACCTGACAGACAATGGGATGGATCCTCTGTCCAGTAAGGAGTCATGTATGATACTCAAGCCAGTTTCTACTTGGTAGATTTCTATATTATTCGGATTACACAGATTGATCCCCGTGAGAACTTCCTTGGCCACTGCCTAAAGAGTGTTTCAAATTTCTAAATGGGTTGTGAAGGCTAGGATCGTAATCCCTCTAAAATAATAGAAACTATATTCTATTTGTAATATCAGCATACTAATCAAACACTCTTTTATGATTTGAAATATCCCATATCTTCTTTATTGGGAAAACATAAAAAACAATATTTTCATCAATATACTATATTTTATTATATTTTTATACATAATTTTACTAGAAAATATGACTATTCTTCAAAATGGATCACTAATTTTAGAAGAAGTTAAATTCCTCGTATTTTAATGAAAAACCTAATGAAAAAATTATACAGGATAAAAATATTTATACAAGTTTCTATTCCAAAACATGTTATATAATTAAATAAATAATAAAAATTGGTATTGAATAAATTATCTCATATTTTTAATTAAAAAATATTGTTCTAAAAATATCCTTTTATTATAGAATACAAATAAGTGATATTTATAGATACAATACTAAAATCCCTACGAGATCTATATATAACATTATATTCAAATATTTTTTGTAAAAAATTATAAATTATTTGAATTTAATCCACAAGATTTATTAATAAAAACAATTATTTTGTACAACTATATATTATAATAAAATTAAAACATATAGTTGGTATCACAAACCCTTTAAAATTGATAATTTAATTTTTGTAAACCTAATATACCACAAGTACATTATATAATATTTAAAAACCCTTCCTGGTATTTTAAAAAATTCATTCATATGGAATATTTACACCTTCTACATAATTACTCTATGTTTTAAAAAACATGTCCTGATAAATTAAGAAACATAATTTTACTGTCTAAATAATTTCTCTACATTTGTTTTAAAATATTACCCATTTTACGATCATCATATCACAATAACCGAAAAATAAAATTCCAATTTCATTTATCCTCAACAAATTGAGAGTAATAAGGCTATCATTTTTTGAACTCATTAATATATTTATAATTTTTTCATCATTAAAAATAGAATTATTTCCTTAAAAATAATAAACCTTAAATGATCCTCAATTTTCACAAAGTCATTGAAATACCCAATCATATTGAGTATATTAGTTAATTAAAAATTTTCACATGTTTTTTCCCTATAATTCAATTAAAACCCCAATATATTCACTTTATTCTTATAATAATAATATAAATTTATATTTTAAAAAATATCAATAGTTTCTCACATGAAAAGGGGTTTCACTAATAAATATCATTTTTCTATGAATTATAAACCCTTAAAAAGTTATATATCATTTTATTTTATTTAATTAAATATATCTTACCTTTGTAACTAATTTTAATAATACTTTTTTATGAGTATGATTCCATTCATCCATAATATTAGATTTTATCATAATAGTATCATTCCTTATAAAATTTTAATGAAAAACTTTATTAAATATTATACCACATAAATGATATAACTTTTAAAAAAATCATATCCCTTGGTATAAAAAGATCCATATATCATTATGACTTAAAATAGTTACCGTATAAATAATTGATGATTGTATTTTGTATACTACTATTTTCTATTACATGATATATGAATTTTGTGTTGGTATTGGATTACACTTTACTAGAATCTATATTGTGTACTCACTCATATTTTTCATGTGGTATAATAATCATTGGGGTTTCCTAGCTATGTGTAACCCAATGAAAATAAAGAAAAGATTCGAAGTGTTAGGGTGATATAATTAGTTAATTTACTCACATAATATATTCCATGGAAACCTTATGGTTTGGGTCACCTTTACTAAATGACTGAGGTATTGACAAGTGCATCTTTATAAGGAATCATATTCTTTATATTTTAAGGTGTTGAAATGAATATTTCTTATCTACAAATTTTACCACTATGTATTTAGGTATTAATTTACATATTTTAAATTCATATTCCTTTTTAAAAATAATATGTTTGATCCTTTGTTATTTTTAAATATTTATATAACTCATGTGTTGTGTTACTCACCAAAATTGAATGAAAACTATGTTGACACATATATCAATGAAAAATATGAATAATTCAGATGAAAAAAATTATTATAAAGGTTTATCATAATATAATAACAATAATACAAACATTTTTAAGTTTAGATCCATATATACAGAGTAATCACCTTTCTAGAACATGGAATAAGCCTTTTTACTAGTGGGAATCCTGACCCAAAGACTCTCTACATAGGGGTACATTAATCATGAGATAGCTTAATTCAATCAGTATTCTAAAACAAATATGTATAAATAATAATTAATTACATTATTCAAGATAACGACCCTATATAATCTAAATTCAATGTATAGAAAATATATTCAAACTATCATAGCTAGTTTGTAATTCAAAACATGGTTGTATGAAAATTTATAAATGTATTTTAAAATTTAAAAAATCAAACATAATGAATCATAATAAAAAAAATTTATATAAATAAAATGAATAGGGATTAATAAGATAAAATAAAAAAACATATATTTTTTCCTTACATATGATATATATGAAAACTTATAAAGAAACAATTACACCTTATTTATAATTAAATAATTAATTAATTTCAAATTATAGTTTTATATATATAAATACAATATATATTTATTCAATAATATGAAATACTTCAAATTATTCTATATATGGTAATTAAATTAAATTCTTGATATTTTTTGAAATATTAATACATTATACTTCTATTTCTATTAATAAAACATCTCAAAAAATCTAAATATCACATAATGAAATTTACTTAACCCATTAATAAAATACTCTATCAAAAATGATTTGGATATGGTTTACATAAAATCTAATTATTTCTTTTTATTTTGAATAATTTAAATTTCTAAATATTAAAAAAATAATAGTCTTATATATGAACACTCTATTTGTATCATTACATTTTAGTAACTATTAATCCTTTTATAAATTTCATATTAAATTTCAATATAACAATTATATATCTAAATTAAAAGTCAAGACACATAATTTATAAGTTATATTAATATGTTCACTTGATATAATAATTTTTTATTAATAAGAATTCCCTAAATATGTAATTACTTATTAATTAAAATATAATAACTAATATATTTAAATACAATTTAATAAATTGAAAAATATACAAAAATATATATAATCATGATTTATTGAATTTTATAAATTATATATTTCATGTGATAATTTAATTTTAAGAAAAATTCATTTTCTACTAATTTTTTTTTCATGATATATATGGACTCATAGAATAATATATATATATAGTTATACTTTTTGAACCATTTTATAGCTATCAATAATAGTTTATTACTAATAATCCTATCACCTTTTATGATAAGTTGTGTGTGTATGCTTTTTTTCTTTTTTAGAAAAAAGAATAATATTATGTATTATAAACCTCATCCATCTGTAGTGTAACCCATACATATTATTGGTGTAGTCCTTATATATAAATTGATTTTTTTTTGATTTTTATAGATATCACTAAGGAAGTACAATGTTATTTTTTTAACCCTTGAAAAAAAAACTATCACTGAATATGAAACTTGATGTTTTACATTGAGGCTTATACAAAACTAATGGATTTATTCTAATTTTATTGTTATATTAACCTCTATAGTTTTTTTCTCTTAGTAAATAAGAATAATATTATCAAATATATTTAATGGTTGAGAGTAAACCTTCCCTTATGACTTAAAAACCATCCATTTTTTAAATGAGTTCACAAAAAAATATAATAAGGACTTGATACCAGTGAATGGTGGGAATAACATTTTCTTAAATTAAGATATATGACCTGATAAAGACTTTAACATATCAAAGAACTCCATTATTGAAACTCATGGGCAATAAAACTCACCACATCCGCAATGGATCCCTCATTGTAGCACAAACCATATCTCAAATTAAAATTTAATTTATGATTTGGTTATACATAATGTAATTAAAATTGTTTTCAAGGAATGTGGGTTAAACATGGAGTTATCAGAATCACTTTTTAGTGAAATTTTATCCATGCATGGTTTGTAAACATGTTTTCTAACCAAGCATCATAATCATGAATTCCACTCTAAACCTTTAAAATTTGGGTTTTACCCTTTTTCCATGGTCATTTTTGTGCCTAATCATCCCCTAATATAATTTAGGAAATACCTAATCCTTCAATAATGATCTATATACTAGTCCCTTGGTATTCATGGTGATTTCAATTCATTCAAGTCATATTTCTCAATAACTTTTCGGGTTTTGATGTGGGTGTCACATCCATTATTAGATTATTTCTATATATATATATACCTTGTCATATTGGAAACTATCTGGGAAATGGATTTAAGACAAAAGGGGATTGATGTACTTTTGATGTGTTTCTTATAGATCTACAATCATGATGACATGATATACTCTTCCTCAATCTCCATTTTCAAAGGCATTTAGTTCTACCGCCATTCCCAAATTCGGTGTCTCTATACAATGGTATTATAAAATTAATATCATATTATCCATTAAAATTTCTTTATGTTATTAATTGAATTGAATTGTGATTATAATGAATTCTATTTTTAATGAGATCAGTTCTTAAAGGGGGATTTTATTTAATAATGGGTTGTATACATTATATTTTTGATGAAATTCAAGAATGGAAAAATCATTTTCATGCACCAAAGAATATTGCATTTTTATTAAATGTGTATTAGAAATAGAGAAAAATATTTTAATATATTTTTTGGTAGAAAAAATATATTAGTTTACCATCTAAGTATCGGGAATAGAAATTTTACTCACAATGTGTATAATGCCACATGACATATTCTTTCACTTTAGTATAATAATTGTCATAAGAGGATATACCAATAGTATCCACTACAGACATGGATTTTGGATTTCCTTTTATGTCTAGTAATTATACCCATAGTTTGCATCCCAAATAGTGTTCTTTTTCATTTATGATTGGATTATCACACGATGGATTGTTTAATGATTATATTCTCACGTGATTCCACATGATGGAATATGTCATGGTTATATTGACTATATTCTTATATTATCATTCACTAATGGATCATATTGGTTATTATTTCAGGCTTATCAAATTTAGTTGACATATTACTTATGTTTGGAGTATGAAATAATTATATGGATACTAATGATTGATTCATATGTAGATTTCATTGATGAAAAATATTTCAAAATTTATTTTTTTTCTATAATAGATGATTTATTAAAATTAGAATTTCTATAGATTATATGGTAGAATCCTACTGGGAAATTTTCTCACACCATAATTTCTCCATTGGGTGGTTGTAATTGTTTTTTTTTCAGGATTCAGGTAAAAAAAGGGAATTATTTTTCATTTTAGTTTAACTTTTTTTATATCCTTCAAAATAGGATGATTTGGTGGTAACAATTGGTCACATGGAGACTTAATGACCTTGTCCTATCATACTGTCATTTATATCTGGTTTGGTTTGGACTGAATGGATCTTTTATTTGTCATGTTAATTTACTTTTTTCTCTTGTTTTTTCCTTTATTATTATATTGGATACCTGATTCCATTATCTTGGTGCACTTAACCATCATGGTGGGTCAGATCGGGAGGCTTATATAAATGACCCAGGTTTATTCATTAAAAAATGGTATCAATGGGAAATAACTAGTATAAAGTTTAATTAAACAACCTAGGTTGGGTTATGTGTCTTGGGTAGAATACAGTTGGGGCTTTCAATATTTTATTATTATGTATAAGAGGGTTCCTGTACAACTTGCTTCTGTGTTTCAACTTTCATTACCATGGGTGGTGGAACCCTATTTACAAGGTTTGAGATATGGAGATTCAGTTTCTTCAAATCCAATATATGGATATTTTATTTAAATGAAAATATTCCTTTTATTGTGTTATTTTTTTTTCACATAAATCATATTACCTTCAATTCACATTCCCTTAATGAATTAACAAGAATTTTTGTAACTAGTAAAATGATTTTGAAAATTTTCACAAAAATAAAATGGGTTTTTGTATGATTATTTGATGATGAAACCAAGATTATCACATCATAAAATGGTTGATTATGCTAAAATATAAGTTCTTTATGCTAATCATATGAAGTATCCTTGTTTGGTTTAATATTTATTCTAAAATTTTTGACTATGGGTCAAGAAGGTGTTTGAAATGGTTTATGGGTGGTGGATTATGGATCATAATTCACTAATTTGCACCAACTGATCTAACCTAGTGATAAAGGACCCCATGAATCTCATGAGTGGCTAAAGTATATGGATAATATCTTCAATATCATAAATACTAAGGAATAATATATTTTTGGTTTATCCAGATACAATATTATGAGACTAGGATGGAGATATTAGAGAGATATTATCAAAGATAAGTTGAATGAGGGTCTTACCAGAATTCCTTTCAAGAAATTATTTAATTAGAAATTTTATACTGATAGGTCACATGTATTGATGACCATATTTTTTTTACAATTCCAAAATTCGCTTTTACTATTTTGGATTATTCAACACATTTTTTTAATTTGGTAACTCCCACTGTAGCGTTAATCACCAATAAGTAGGTAAAGGCTTTGAGGTTTGAGATGAGACTATGGACTGATATTCATTCAATATTGATTCTCATGTTACTTATAACCTTTTAGGTTATAGTCAAATAATAAACTTTTTTTTGGAATAACATAGCTTGATAGACTAGTTTTGGGGGAGATTTGGTAGGGGTAGTTGATAACCATAATGTGTTTTCGTGATTGAAAAGGATGTTCCATGGTAGTCAGTTTTGGTCTAGACCTATTTGAGGGACATAATTACTATAAAAACAATTTTCTTGCTACCAATGTTGAAGGTGTGTTCATACCATTCTTACATACAATAAGTAAATATGAGTAATTTTTATGAATTGATATCTATAAATCCACTACTTCTATGGTTTTCAAGTTCTTACTGTTGCATCCTATAGTAGATGGTCTAATAATAATTCTAGGGTTGATGTTCATGTGGCTAATACCATGAAGATTCATCAATAATATTGTGTTCTATAGGAATATGATTTAGGGATATAATCTATTACAGGTATGGTATTTATTTCCCTTCTATGATGTTATATTTATTTGATAAATGTGTTTCCAATTCCATTAGATTGTCATTTTTATTTGACCTTTTGGGCTTACTTACTGAACATATATAGTTCATTTTGGATCATTTGATGCCTCTTGGAAAAAGGAAAATATAAAGTATCAAGTGTACTCTATATCGGGCAATGATATATGACTTTATGGTGGTGTGGGACTTTTTGGTTCACTATATTGACATCTTGAACCTGCTACATTGAAATTATTGGATTATTTTTGTTATGGACTAGATAAACCATTGTCATCATCAGGATCCGTTTTTTATCTTCTTATGGGATTACTCATCAATTTTTAGTGTGATCAAGACTCTAGTCCATGAAGGGAGGGCCTTTCTGTTTCTTATGTTGGAGTAATCTCATTGTAGTTTCTAGTTATTATTCTTTATATTGATGACCCTTATTTATGTTATGTAATTATTAATGTGGTGAATTAATACCCAGAGGTCATTCAATATTATTTTCATGTTTACCACTATTTGGAGTTGGAAAGTTTACTGTTGACATTATCCCTAGTAAAATTCACATTTTTGTTCCATATTTTAGAATGAAACTGGCCGTGTTGGTGGAAATTAATGTCCAAACTGATGACCTATATGTTTGGTGATTTATTCATCATATAATTTCACCATGGTAATTTAATTTCTTTTTTGATATGAATAAATAACGGGGTATGAAACCTTTCATGGGTTATTGAATGTTGAATCAGTTGACTGTTAGGAACTTATATCCTATGCTAAGAATAGATTTCAGGATAGGAGATCTTTATGGCTTGAACTCCTTGATATGGCTAAACTTATTCAATATTTCTAGGTTTTTTTGGGAGATTTCAATGCCATTCTTACCCCTTCTGAAAAAATTGGGCCCTCACACCTCTTTATATCCTCCAGGGAATTTAAATATACTATTTAATATTGTAACCTCTTTGAAATCACACTTATTGGTGCAAAATACACCTCGTACAGAAAACATTACAATAAAAATGTTGTTAGTAAACATGACAGGGCTTTTTTAAACATGAAGGCTCTTGATATCTGGGACAAAATATCTAGTGTAACTCTTCCTAGACTCAATGTCACGACCCGACCTCGGGGCCCGTGCCGTGACTACCCCAAGCCCGCCTTCCATAGGCCAGGGGCTGGCGACTAGCACCAAGGCGTAAAGTCCCGGTAAACAGGGAAGGCATTGCCTTTATAAGTAACAACCACCACAGAGTCAGCAAGCGGAAAGTAACTACAAGTGCAGAAAAGTAAAGGGGGCCGGAATACAAGCCCAACTGAAAGTACAACTGAAAAAGTAAAGAACAGCAACTGAAGAAAAGACGGCGGCCTCGTCTCATCCACTGGCAATCCCACCTGAAGGGTGGGTACAGATAGCCTCCAGGCTCCTCGGGTCCCACGTCCGCTCCGAGCACGTCCCGCCCAGTGGTCCACCTCCAGGTACCGTCCTGCTCCACGCCCCAACCGAGATCAGCGCTGTCCGTCGTCTGCATCCAACACAACAAGGTGCGGGCATAGCCCGTGCAGGGGTGAGTATAAGCTACTCAGTAAGGACCCCGAGACCCCCGAAGGTCTCCCGAAATCCACAAAGGATATAGCACAAAAGAAAGACGCAATCACGAAGTAACATCTGACTCGACTTAGGTATATGCCCATACATATACCTAAGTCCCCAATTCTAGCTCTGCTCACGAGCTCAAGAACAACTCAATCCACGCAGGAAAGCAAGACTCAAATCCACAAGGAGAGTAAACAGTAAATCCACAAAGGATAGTTCAACACAAACCACAAAGGAGAGTAACATAAGATTCAGCTCAACCAGGTATACTTTTTCAGATGACGTCAAAGATGATCACTGATCCATCTAAGTCGTCGGACCCACGAAGGATCGATAGGTACTAACCCCCGCAAAAGACCCACACAGGATCGGGCTCACACAGAACCTGTAGGCAGTGGCTCACACAGAACCGGTAGTAAGGACCCACATAGGATCGGGCTCACACAGAACCTGTAGCACTGATCCACGTAGGATCACTGAGTGCAGTAGTCGACGCAGTCCGCTGAGGATCTCTGCACAGTCGTCGCCGCAGTCCACGAAGGATCTCTGCTCTGCCGTCGTCGCAGTCCACGGAGGATCTCTGCTCTGTCGTCGAAGTCACAGCCAGCGCTAGGGTTCCCGCACACAGCGAGCTCGTTTAGGAGGGTCCGCTCCACGAGCCGAGAGGCTGATACATCAACTGACACGTAGTCCGAAGTTGATGTATCCAAAAGTTCCGTATCGACAACAGGATCTCAACGCAACAGACGGCGCGTCAATCGGACGCCCGGTCTGAGAGTTATTGGCATTTTCGTCCCAGGGGCCCGGTTGGTTTTTAGGGCAAAACCAACCCGACCGTACTCCGCCTGTATCCGATCCTCGGGCGGAGTATGCCAAAAGTTCCGTCTCACTTAGAGGAAACTACCACAGCTAACGGTACGTCGATCGGACGTCCGTAGCTCAAGTTATGAGCGTTTCCGCTCCGAGGGCCCGGTTGGTTTCGTGTACGAATCAACCCGGCCGAACCCAAAGTCTTCCGAAACCTTGAGTATAATATACCGAAACAACCGTATCGATCCAAGGATCGCGTAGCCGCTGACGGTTTGTCAATCAGAGGTCTCAGGCCCATGATATGGGCAAAATACCGAAAAGGCCCGAAAACGGGGGTTCTGGGCCCGGGGCGACCCGGCCCGACCCGGCTAGGCCGGGTCCGGTCCGGCCTGGGCGCGGCCAGGCCGACCGGACCGGCCGGCTCGGCTTCGGCCGAGCGGCCGAAGAAACCGCCGCAGGTTTGACCCGCGGCTTCGAGGAACGCGGCCCGCGCTGGCCGTGTGCTGGGTGGCCGGACCGCGGACGCGGTCCGGCGGTTCGCCGCCACCGCGGCTCGGCCGCGGCGGTGTTTCCGGTGGCGCGCCGGGCGCCGGCGACCCGCGCCGCCGCCGCCTTTCGCGGGCCGACGTGACTCGATAGTTCTTTAATCTCCTGAATAATAAACTAAAGTAAATTTATAATTTCCTAAGAACCTTTTTCATGTTTATTATTCCTTTTATATAACTTATTTCCTTATTATAAAAAATATGTAATCATTTAAGTTAATAAAGTTCGTTTTGTCGATATTTGGTACTTAAGTCAAAAATGGACTTCTTACAATTACATGTTGTTTATGTGGTCAAAGGTTCATTATATCAAGAATGATATTCATGAATTGGATATCATATATATCATATATATCCATCATATACATGTATTTATAATATTACATAACATTTATATGTAATAAATGAAATGCACTGTTCACGGAGATGGTAACCCGAACATACGCATGAACGCTACTTTCATTTCTATTTCGTATTTAATGGAGTGAAATAATAATGATATAAATGAATATTATAATTAAAGTATAATATCATATATAATATCCTTAACTTCATCCTTTATACTTCCCACATATGGCATTAACGAATCAAATCACTTTGAGGGGGCGGTAGTCCGCACTTCCTAAAATGAAATTATCGTGTTTACCCATAATGGAATCCATAAAGGTATGACACAAATAAAAAATAAAGAATCATAAAGAAAACATAAACAAAATATATATCATATATAAATAGAGTGACATATTAATGGCCACCATTAAATGTGTTAAAAGAATATTGAACAATCATTGTTTCGTGAGGCAGAAATTCACCAACCACAGAAACAGTATGTTTTTAACCATTAGACGGAGGTGTGTGTAAGTGTAGCTCGAATCCTTATCATAAAAACATCATAGTATATTGAAGATACTGTTGTTGTTACAAAAGAAAGGAATAAAAAGAGTTTATGGTGTTTGAGAAGCAAAATAAAACATAAGAACACAAGAGAAGACATTACCTTTAAATTGGGTAAGTCCCTTTGGATTGAACCAAAAGGGTTTCTTGAAGAGCTTCCTGTCTAAGATAAGGCTTATAAGATGAGAATATGGACGAGGAGAGATAAAAAGAGTATATATTGGCTGATCCAATGACTTTAGAGTTGTGGTTAAGGTCGTAGAGGTGGGGGCCTTTTATAAGAGGAGAGGAGGGGCACTCTTGAAAAGTTATAAGATGTTACTTTATTATATAATGAGTTTCAGTTTTTTATGGTCTCAAAATTATATATTTCGAGGATAAGGTGATAAGTGTTCGAAATCCACCAATCCAATAAGTTTTTTAAATGTGTAGGTCTTATATTTTACATTATCATTTCTTTTTATTTAAATCGTTAAATAATGAGGTAATCGCTGCATCATCACAGTGTCATACATAATTCAATTTATTTAATGTCTAAAAATTATAAAAAAATATCATGATGTAGGAAATCATTTTATCATTCAAATTAAGATTTATAGTAAAAAATATGACTTGTATAACCCCAAGTTGAGCCATGGATTTTTTTGGTCGGACATGGCACATCCATTATTTTTAGGTCATGTGTCAGAATAATTTCATATTATTATAACATTATTTTTACCTTAAATTAAACTAATTAACTTTAATCGTGATTAATAAAACATAAAATTTAATATTCACCAAAAAATTATTTTAATCCCATTGAACCAAATTTTAATTTATAATGAAAACCATGCATGTTGGATTTTTGAAATTCAATTCATAAAAATGGTAAATTTTCATTAAAATGAAAAATTAGTTTTTTTAACTACTACTTAGTGGTTTCATTATTCATCAAAAATTGAACTTTTTCAGAAAAATACCAAAAATTCACCCTAAGCTATATTTGATATTCCGAATTCAAAAATGATGTCTATTTTGAAAAATTAAAAACATATATGCTGCATTAATTAATTTAACTACTAATTCCCACTTCCAAAACTAATAGCTTGTTTTTAGGAAAGAATATATATCAAAAGATTGACACTAGTTTGAGTTCAATTTCAAAGTGAAATTAATTCCAAGGACCACCATTCGATTAAATGGTAAAAATATATTCTAATTTCACTTAAAAACCAATTAAAAATATAATATTATCATATAAATAAATTATATTAAAAAGTGGTTTTGAATTAAAATACAACATTTTTCACTATTAATTAAAAAATGAACTTTATCAGAAAAATAACAAAAATTTACAGAAAGTAAATATTAATGTCTCTATTCTAATGAAGAGTTTTATTTGGTCCAAAAGAATTTATAAGAGTTACCAAAACTATACTTAAATAGGTTTCTCCATCAAAAGGCGATAAGTCGACCTTTTAGTGAATATTAGAGTATTTATGCTTAAAATTGAATTCTTTTCTTATTTTAATCTTTTATCTTTTATTGGATAAATGTAAAAACATTTAACAAACATATATAGTCATATATTAGTTATTTATATTCATTCCTTCCAATACAATGGCTACGTGTTAAATACCATTTAAAATAATATTATTATACTACTAGTGTGCAACGTAAGTTTTCAACGAAACCCTTTGTTGCATATCGGGTATGCTATCAAAAATAAAATCCCCTTTAAAGTGAAAATAATATTTAATTCGAAAATATTAATAAATATGAAAATGTATTATTCTTTATTTACCTGGGATGTTACAGTGATGTATTTTGGTAATAAGGGAAAGTTGAGTCCGAGGGTCATTGGACCTTATGAAATCCTGTAGAATGTTGGATCAGTTGCGTACATAGTGGCTTTACCTCCAAATTTATCCCAGGTAAATTTTTTTTTTCATGATTCAATGTTGAGAAAGTATATGCCAGATCCATCTCATATTTTGAGCCTAGAGGTAGTTCAGTTGGAATAGAATCTCTCTAATGAGGAACAACTAGTCTAGATTCTTGACCATAGAGAGCATGTGTTGCAGAATAAGGTAATTCACTAGGTAATGGTTTTATGAAAAAACTATAGGGTTGAGTAGCAAATTTGGGAATCTGAAAATGCTACGAGAGATAAATACCCCCACTTATTTGATAAGTGAATAAAATTGCGAGGATGCAATTTCCAAATGGGGGAAGGATCTAACATCCCAGGTAAATAAAAAAATTATACATTGTATTTTTTATTAGAAATTTTGAATTAAATATTAATTTTACTTTAAAGGGGACACTATGTTCGATGGCATAACTGATACGCAAAAACATGTTTCTTGTAAATCTTGCGTTGCACACTAATAGTAAAATATTATTATTTTGAATCGTAGTTAATTACTATGTCTTTGTATTGGCTGGAATGAAAAGAACTAACTAATATATGTTTATAAATTTTTGTTAAATGGTTTTACTTTTATCCAATAAATGTTAGGGTCTTAAAATATGAATGAATCTAATTTTATGCATAAATACTCAAATATTCTTTAAAAGGTCGATTTACCACATTTTGATGGCGAACCGTATTTAAATATAGTTCTGGTCAATTTTATCAGTTATATTTGACCATATAAAAATCTTATTTAGAATCAAGATTTCAAAATTTACATTGGGTAAATTCTTGGTATTTTTCTGATAAAATTCATTTTTTAGGAATAGTGATAAATACTGTATTTTAATTCAAAAGTGAATTTAAATAAAATTTATTTATGTGGTAATATTATATTATTAATTGGTTTTAATGTGTAATTATATTATCTTTTTTCCATTTAATCCAATGTTTTCATTGGAATTCATTTCACATTGACATTGGACATAAACAAGTATTAATCATTTGATAGTTATTGTTTCTTAAAAACACACTATTTTTTTTGATAACGGGAATTAATTTTAAAATTAATTAATGAAAAATATATGTTTTGAATTTGGTAAAATAGATATCATTTTTTAATTTTTAATATCAAATATAGCTTTGGCTGAACATTTAGTATTTTCTTGAAAAACATTAATTTTTTATGAATGGTGAAACCACCTAGTTGTAGTTAAAAAAATAACCTTTCATTTTAATTAAATTTTACCACTTATGTGGATTAAATTTTGAAAATCAGTCATACATGGTTGTTATTAGAAAGTATTTTATTTAATAAGATGAAAATAATTTTTGGTGAATAGTAAATTTTGACTTTTATTTACAGCGGTTGAAGGTAAATAGGGTAATTCAAGGTTAAAAGAATATTATAATAAAAAGAATTTACATTAACACTTTTCCTAACCCTATTGGTTGAATAATTTATGACCATGGTCATCTTTGGGTCGATTTTAGGACCCCATGGAGCCACTTAGGAGTGATAATGAAACTTTAGATTAATTAACTTAAAGTAATTATAAAAACGAAACAAACAAATATCTTTTAGAAAATAAATTTTTACATGGGGTTATATATGTTATCCATTAGACAATAAATATTCATTGGAAAGATAAAGATATTTCATGTTTCATGTTTTATTTAATAACTTTTAGACATCAAATGAATTATATTATTTATGACACAATAATGATGCGTTATTAACCTCATTAATAAAATATTTAAATAAATAAGATTATAAATATTAAAACAATTTTCAAAACCTATACAATTCTTATTGTATGATTTTAATTCGACAATGAGTCATCTTACTGTCAACTTTAATTAGTTTTGGACCCTTCGAAACCGAATATCATTATATAATAAAATAATATTTTCACAATTTCTTAAAGAGCCCCTCCCCCTTATAAAAATCTCTCACTTCTTATTCATTCATCACACTGATCAATCCCCTTGGCTCATCATAAACCTAAACAACTAAGCTCTCAAGATCCCTATACTCCTCCTAGATGCCTTACCTTAGGCAGAAGGCACTTCAATATGTCCTTTTGGTTAAAAAAATGGAAGTTACCCAAATTAAAGGTAGCAATGCCTTTTATCTTCTTTTCTTTGATTTTACTTCTCCAACCACTAAACTATTTTTATTATTTTATTTTATAACAACACCAGTATCCCCAATATACTAGGATGTTTTTATGAGATATATTTGAACTACACATACACAAACTTCTATCTAATGGGTGAAGAACATACTGAATTTGTGGATGACAAACTAAAGCCCTAGGAAATGATAATTGTTCGATTATCTCTTATCGCCTATCATGGTGGCGATTAAGATGGAACAATAATTATATAAGATATATATTATGTTTATATTTTATTTTTTCCTTTTTTATTTTACATTTATATCCAACCCTTATGGTTTCCATAATGGGTAAACACGATAATTTAATTAGAGGAAGTGCATATTACCACCCCCTTAAAGTTATTTGACTCATTAATGCCAAATGTGGGAAGTATAAAGGATAGTGTTAATGATATTATATATGATACTATACTGTAATAATAATATACCTATGTATCATTATGTTTTAATTCCATTAATGTATAAAATATAAATGAATGCAGCGTTCTTGAGTACGTATGGCTTATCATCTACATGAACAGTGCATTTCATTTCTTATCTCCAAAATTTTATGTAATATTATAAATACATATATATACAAAATATATATGATGTATATTATATCTAAATCATGAATATCATTATATATATAATGAACTATTGACCACATGGACAACATGTAATTATATTGTGTTCTTTTCTGACTCAAGTACCAAATAGTGACAAAACAAAAATTATTAACATAAATGATCACATAATGATTATAAAATGGTAATAATTGATATTACAGGAATAATAAAAATTTAAAAGGTTATTAAGCAATTAGAAATTAAGGATAGTTTATTATTCACGATATTAAAGATCGAATGGGTCAAGTCGAACACGAGGTAAGGGACTTCGTCTGAATCTCCATTCATTGAGGCATATTTCGATAATATATACCTTCATCTTTTATACGGTGTATAATAGAACCCTTTTAATTTTACATTCATTCAAAGGGAATATTTTCTCTACGTAGAGTTTTACTAAATAAAAAATGGAATGTTTTTTACGTTTGAAGCGACAATGACCTCTCTGTCTCCATAATCATTATTTGGATTCCTCTATAAGCCTTAATGTTTTCTAAATTGAAACGGAAATCCCTTATTCTATTTTTGGTGTTTTTGTATTGATTATTTTTGAAATGGATTTAATATTTCAATATATTGAAACTATTTCATGTGATTTCAAATTAATGTTATTAGTGAAGTGTTTATATTGGAAATATTTTATGTGTTATGATTTTATAATGGTACATGGACATTTGAAGGGTGGTTACGTGATAAACCAAATGACGGGTGGTGCCATGATAAACCAGGAATGGAGGTTACGTTTTAACCTCCAATGCATTGGGTATGGAAGTTGGCCGTATTTCTATTCTATTTAGTGATATGTGTGGAAGTCAACTCTATGGTTATTCCACTTATGAATGTTTATATTCCAAGTTACCTTTATATGTTATTTGTTCTTTATATGGGTTTCATGGAAATCTTTTGGTTAAAAAAGGGTAAGAAATTATCCATTAATCAGTGAAAAGTATTCACTAATTAATAAAGGTGAAAAGTATTACTTATGATAATGTATTAATGGTTTACCTGTTGTTTGAAAAAACTAATAATTTTTCTTCTTTGTGTATACCTTACTAAGCTTTTTATACTCATCCCATGTTTTTTAAATGTTTTTCATAGGACATAAAGTGGAATAAGGTCAAGGATGGGATCTGTAATGCCCAATACTTTTATGAGAGATATTTTTTTATGTTATATAAATCATCAGAAGAATCTATCACTACACAAAACACTAGCTTGGCTTTCTTTACATGCAACCGTGTCCTCCCTCAATAACTTGCGGCGTAGGCAATACCGAGTTTCACTAAACAATGATATGCTATTAAAATATTATTAAAACTAGCTGTTATGAATAGTAATAACCAATTTTGAAAATTTTGTAAATTTTATTTTTCAAACTGGAATTCATTTTTGGATTCGGAATATCAAAATTAGCTTAGGGTGAAATTTTGGTACTTTTTGAATAACTTTCATATTCTGATTAATAGTGAAAATTACTATATTTTAATTAAAATAACCTTTTTAATAAAAATAATTAATAGTGATAAATTATTAATTTGAGTGGTTTTAAAGTATATTTAGAATATATTTTTATAATTTAATACAATGTTGTTCATTGGATGTAATTTCACATTTAAACCAGACATAAACAATTGTCAATCTTTTGATAGTTATTATCTGTTAAAAACAAGCTATTTGTCTTGACGACGGGAATTAATTTTTAAATTAGTTAATTTAACTGATATGTTTTGAATTTGGTAAAATAAACATCATTTTTGAATTCATAATATCAAATATAGCTTAGGCCTAATTTTTTGTATTTTTCTGGAAACATTCATTTTTTTGATGAATAGTGAAACCACTAAGTGGTAGTTAAAAAACAGAATTTTTTCATAAAACATAATTTTACCACTACTATGAGTGGAATTTTAAAAATTCTAGAGACACTGTTAATATCAAAGACTAAAATTTGGTTCAATGGGATGAAAATAATTTTTGGTGAATAGTAACTTTTGAACTTTTTTTACCACGGTTAAAAGTAAATAGGGTAGTTAAGGGTAAAAATGATATTATTATTACCCTAACACATGTCATAATTCTATTGGATAAGTGTAATTCGACCAAAAACAATCTTAGGAATAAAGTATGACCATTTAGGCACACTTGGATTAGATTAGGACATTTATTATCAATTTATTTAAAGAAGGGTTAAAATAGTTAAAATCAATGTTTAAAAACTAAAGAAGTTTTAATATAGGGTTATACATAAGATAAATTCTACTATAAATATTAATTATATAGGTAAAACAATTAACTACATAATGGTATTTTATTTTTAATTTTTATACTTAAAATAATTTAATTTATTTATAATATTATGATGATGCAGTAATTCTCTTATTAATGAAATATTGACATAATTGATGTTTTAAATACCCAAATAAATGTAATTTGAGACTTTTTATGAATTAAAATAATTTTATATGTTAATATGAAATGTTATTATTGATTTAATTAAAGGTTTTACAACGAACCATTCTGTTATGATTTTCACAAAAATCAATTACCAAATAGTGTCAAAATTGACATAAAATAGTTTTTAAACAAAATACTATATTATTAATTGTTATTTTATTCTTAAAAATCTAAGGATCATCCATATGACGTAGATAAGGTTATATATATTAATAATAAACAACTTAGGGATCATTTGTCCTGATATAGTAAGTTTATTGACCTTATAGTGTAAGAAAACAAGAAGACACGGTAAAAGTTAAATTAACTAACTTAAAGTTAAATCTAAATGATAAGATTAAAATTGATACCTAAACTTGTCTAAATTATATTTTATGAGAGGATTTCGACCGATTCCCACCTTATCTTCAAAATATATAAATTTTTAGATATTAAAAACCGAATTTCACTTTATAATAAAATAAAATTTTTAGTTATTCCAAAGGTGCCCCTCTCCTCCCTTATAAAAAAGCACCTCCTCCCTCTCTTCCTCACACCACTTTGAGCCTTAAAGCTCGGGCCAACCCTGAAAATATCTCCTCTAAACATCCCTAGAAACATCCTAGAGGTCATGATCTTTTTCAAAGACCAATTTTAGTGCCCTAAGAGGAGGTCTCAAAGAGGCGCTTCAAAGAAGAGGTAATGCCTGCTACCGATTCTTTCATCCTTATTTCTTCTTTCACTTATTCTTCTTTAGTTGTTTCATTATGAAGTAATAACATCAGTATCACTAATATACTGATATGTTATTATATGTATGAAACAACCCTATTTCACCATCTATCCATCCTACGAGAAACGAAATCACCACGCGTGCGTATGTATGGAATACCGTCTCCACGCCGTGGTGTAATCTATTTTCCACCACCACCTTACTTGGATGAGTATAATGGTGTAAATAATGACTATATATGATTATTGTAAATTTATATTGATTCTGAAATAGTATATATACACTCCAATACAATTCCACGATCATCGGAATGATATCATCGCTCGTGCGTACGTACGGAATACCGTCTCCACGATGTGATGCGACCCATTCTACATGATCTTAATTGCATAATGATTATATAAATGAATTTAATGAATTAATATGATATATATTACACTAATACCATTCTGTAAATGAGTTATCTATAACCTAAAAATAAAAATAAGAATTTATTCGACAAAACACGCATAAGAACAAAAAGTAATAACCACCCGAATAACAAGTAGTAATGAAATATTACTAATAAGAAGCTAATAATATGACCATATATGATATCATAAAAATAATTATGATTCTGGAATAATTCAATAACATTATTTAAATCATTATATAGGAGGTTCGGACACCTACGAAGCAAATCGGACCTAAGGTAAGGGAAAATATCACAATCCCATTTTATCTGAGATTTTTTATACTTTGGTATTTACTGGGTTGTATTTTATCATCCACATAAATGTTTCCTCAATATGTAATATTGTTTCCTTCCACCTACAATTTTTTAAATACAATTTTACCCTTCGGTGTGTTTTTACTAAAATACATAAAAGGAATCTTTTGTTGTTTTTCGTACGAGCTACTTTTTGACATTTCTAACAAAAGTACATAAAGACTGTTTTTTCTAACTTATACGTCATGAATGGATTTTTAAAACATTATTACCAAGAAGTTTAATTTTCAAGTTTTCAAGTTTATTTTTTATCAACTTATTTTAGTTTAAAATTGTATGACATGTTAAGAAAGGAAAATGTTTTTGAAATAGAAAGGATATTTTCCTCAAGAATGGAGTTAAAGTGTTTTATCAAAATTATTTTCCATCTAAGATAATAGAGGGTTCTGTTTATATCCCTATTATTACATTGATTTGATTTTGTTGTGATGAAATTTTTTTTTATTAATTCCTTTATCTTATATGAGTTGTTTTATGATGTCATGTTGTTTAAGAACCCCATTTTTATTACATGGGTTATGTAATGATGTATGATTTATGATTTTGTGGCACACATATGAATGGTATCATTATGAGATGGGTGGGACCTATATCTCCCTACAATTCATTGGGTAAAGATTATATATCTCATGAGATAGACATGGCTGGAACGGTATGTTAAACCAGTTCAGTGAAACAGGACTGAAATGAGGAGTGAACTCGGTTCAAAAGTTGACTTTGTCCACTAAGATAGTCTTGGTAATGAGTCTTGACTAATAAGAAATGATTCTCTATGATTATGTGTGTATGCCACAAATTTTCTTGTTTTATGTTATGATTATTGGGATTTCATTTCACTACTATGATTTTTCCCGTGTTATAAAATTATGCTCTCTTTTGTAGGTTAATATTTCCAAAATGTTATATTCTTATGAATATGATGGGATTGATATTTCTTTTGTTTACCCTTACTGAGAATTTGAGCTCAACCTGTTGTATTTTTTCTTTCCCCAGGTCAGGAAGAAGGTTATTAAGTAAGATATGCCAAAAGGAACTATAGATATGATGAAATAAATGGGAGACAGTGTAGACGCTTTATGAACCAGTTGTTTATGTTTCCCAGTTTCTAAAGACACTATACCTATATGGTCCTTTCATGGTTTTGTTATATGTTTTAATAATTCTGCTTAAATTTTGAAGTAATAACAATGTATGTAAAGTATGGGTCGTTATAGTTGGTATCAGAGGCAAAGGAGCTAGGAATGTATCTGATCCTTGGGAACTCTCACATGTGAGCGTTGGACAAAGCATGGATCTCCACCCAAGGGCTTCATGAGGAAATGGCTTCCACTGGGGATGGTGGTGTGTCCTGGCTAGGGGGTGTATCCTCCCATGGAGTGCCCTGATAGGTATCAATTATAGTCCACTGGAAGTAATTCCAGACCGCTATAGATGGTATCAGAGGAAAGGTATAGTCAAACTTTGGAAACTAGGATGTGGAAGCCTTAGTAAGAACCCTAAGGATAATTCTATGCATAGAAAACAATCTTAGTGTTTTATAAATGAACATGAATAACCTAGGATAAGAACTTAAGTGTGAAATTTTATTCTTGATTATGTGGTTTTCCTATTATAATTAGTGTTTCTCACACTATTCTTCTTGGTTTTAGTCAATGGATGGAACCTGAAGGAACCATGTTAATGCGGAATGGGATGGGCAATGCAATGATTGTCACCCTGAGCAACCAAATGTTATGGGAGATAGAATGAAAAATCTTGTAGCCATGATCACACAACTTTATCAATCTATGAATTATGCAGGACATCCAAACAATCAAAGGAAGGAGAAACATTCTGTTGAATCCTTCACGAGGCAGCGTCCACATTCTTTCTGCGGGTCTACAGATCCATTAGTTACTGAAAAATGGATTAGTACTACTGAAAAGATATTTTCAGTTCTTCACTGTTCTAAACATGATAATGTCATCCTAGCAGTGTATCATTTGGAAGGAGATGTTGATCAATGGTGGAATCTTATTAAGAATATGAGGCAAAGGGATGAAATTGAGTCCATGGAATGGGACGAGTTCAAGAACTTATTTTTCAATAAGTACTTCTCTCGTATTCTCCAAACAAAGATGGAGAAAGAGTTTCTTGAACTGAAGAAAAAGGATGATGAATCTTTTGGTACCTATGAATCAAATTTTACAAGACTTGCAAGGTACGCTTCTGGTATTATTATCCAACCTGAGAGTAAGATCGATCAATTCTTTAGTGGTTTAAAACCAAGTCTTCGAAGGGCCTTAGCCATAAGTTTCTTCAATAGCTACAAGGAAATCATTCAATGTGCTCTCAATGTTGAGATGGATATTGGAGTAACCCTTCAGTCATATGGTTTGATAAGAAGAAGAAAATGGAATTCAAAGTAAAATCTAAAGAGAACACTGAAAAGAATATGAGCTTCCCCTTATGCTCAAAGTGTGGAAAGAAACATGGAGGGAGTTGTCTTAAAGGGACAAGTAAATGTTTCAAATGTGGAAAGGAAGGCCATTAGGCATTTGAATGCCGCAATTATAGGAAAAAGATGTCAAATGATGCAAACAAAGGAAGGGACACACAGAATGAACCTACTACACTTAAATGTTTCAAGTTCAAGGAGATGGGGAATTATGCCAATAAATGCCCTAATCCAAGGGTTGTTGATGATGATCGACATCAATAAAATCTTAAGGCTAAATACAAAGGAACGTCACATGCAATTTCTATCAGCGATGTGGAGTACGATAATGATGTGGTCAAAGTTAGACTTACCATCCACTCTAAAGTAGCAAATGTTTTATTTGATTCTAGATCCACCCACTCTTTTATTTCTGAAGAATTTTCTAAAGGTATCATCGTATTAGCTCAACAATTAGATTTTGAGTTAGTTGTGACAACACCTAATGGCACAACAGTCACATAAAAAGTTTATAATTCTTCCCCGGTTGAAGTTTGTAGGAAAGTGCTTCCTGCAAATCTTGGGATCCTTCCTATAGTGTAATTTTATGTTATTCTTGGCATGGATTGGATTTCTTTATATGGATCTCATATCAATTTCCAAAGAAGGGAAGTCAAATTTCATATTCCAGATCAATCTATGATCGTCTATCGATGCAAGGACGAACATAACCTACCAGTGGAAATTCATTCCATCTTATGGGTCTTGATTCCACTAAATGATGGTTATTTATCTCAAATGGTTGGTGAGAAACTCACAATTAAGAATATTCCCATTGTATGAGAGTTTGATGATGTCTTTCCGAAGGAATTTCCAGTTCTTCCACCAAATCGTGAAGTTGAGTTTTCAATAGAACTCATACCGGGGGCTTTGCCTATTTCAAAGACACCTTATAGAATGGCCCCAAGTGAGTTGCAGGAATTGAAGAAGAAACTCCAAGATAATCTTGATAAGGGATTCATACGCCCTAGTGCGTCACCTTGGAGAGAACATGTTCTATTTGTTAAGAAGAAAGATGGATCAATGAGACTCTGCATTGATTATCAAGAACTTAACAAGATCACTATCAAGAAAAAATATCCTCTCCCACGCATTGATGACTTATTTGACCAACTACGCGGAGATCAATACTTTTCCAAGATTGATCTTCGTTCAGGGTATCATCAATTAAGTGTCAAAAGGGAGGATATACCAAATACGGCTTTCCGTACAAGGTATGGACACTATGAATTTATAGTGATGCAATTTGGCCTTACTAATTCTCCTGCTATCTTTATGGATATGATGAATATAGTCTTTAGAGAATATCTTGATCAATTTGTGGTAGTCCTTATAGATGATATTATTTTCTATTCAAAGAGCAAGGATGAACATGAAGATCACTTGAGAATTATATTGAAGACCCTGAGAAAGGAGAAGCTTTATGAAAAATTTACCAAGTGTGAATTTTGGCTTAAAAAGGTTGCATTTTTGGGTCACATAATCTCAAAAGAGGGGATATTTGTGGATCCAGCCAAAAAAGAGTTTATTGAAAGATGGTCGAGACCAACAACAGTAACTGAGATCTAAAGTTTTCTTGGTTTGGATGGATATTATCGATGTTTTGTGAAAGATTTTTCATGATTATCTAATCCACTCACCAGGTTGACTCGGAAAGGAGTTATGTTTGTTTGGACGGAGGAATGTGAAGAGAATTTCAAGGAGTTGAAAAGAAGGTTATCCAGTGCACCTTTGCTCACACTGCCTTGTACTGGAGAAAGGTTTTTGATCTACAGTGATGCATCCAAGAAGGGGTTGGGGTGTGTTCTTATGCAAAATGATATGGTAAAAACATATTCCTTATGACAGTTGAAAATCCATGAGCAAAATTACCCAATACCTGATTTGGATTTAGCTACGGTAATCGTTTCATTAATGATTTGGAGGCATTATCTTTATGGAGAAAGGTGGGACATTTATACTTATCATAAAAGTTTAGAGTATATTTTCACACAAAAGGAGCTGAATATGTGCCAAAACAGATGGTTGGAACTGATTAAGGATCATGACTGCCCAATTCATTACAACCCTAGAAAATCAAACAAGGTCGCAGATGCATTAAGTCGACAAGACCATGCTAGATTATCCATGATGAGGATCACAAATGATCCAATATTTATGGATTTACAAAGGATGGATCTTGGAATTTTAATGGAAGGGGGAAAATCGCATCTTTCTCAAATGAATGTTCAACCATATATACATGTGAAGATTAAAGAGGCGCGGAAAGAAGATGTAGAGTTACAAAAGAAGGTGAGAAATATTCTTTAATTCAACCTTGATTGTGATAGGATAATAATGTTCAGGAATAGGGTTTGTGTTTCTCCCATCCCAAAATTAAAGAAGGGGCTGCTGGATGAGGCTCATAGTTCTTCATTCTCTATTCATCCTGGAAGCACGAAGATGTATAGGGACCTGGAAGAGTACTTCTGGTGGGATGGCATGAAAAGAGATGTTGCTGAATATGTCTCTCGATGCTTGGTTTGTCAGCAAGTTAAAGCTGAGAGATAGAATTCTAAGGGGATGTTAAAACCATTACCCATACCCGAATGGAACTGGGAAAAAATCACTACGGACTTTGTCACAGGACATTCTAAAACATCCAAAGGCAATAATGCTATCTGGTTCATAGTTGATCCTCTTACAAAGTCTACACACTTCATTGCTATTAGAGAGGATTTCTCTCTGGATCAGCTTGCCAGGATATATGTAAAGGAAGTTGTAAGATTGCATGGAGTACCACTTTCTATTATATCTGATCGGGATCCAAGATTTTCCATGAAGTTATAGTGTAGTCTTCTGCATACTCTGGATACAAAGTTGAGTTTCAGCACTGCTTATCATCCTTAGAAAGACGGTCAATCTGAGAGAACAATTAAAACTCTAGAAGATATGTTGAGAGCTTGCTCTATGGATTTCAAAGGTGGTTGGGATAAACACTAACCTTTGGTGGAACTTTCTTATAATAATAGCTTTCACTCTAGTATTCATATGGCTCCTTTTGAAGCTCCCTATGGGAAGAAATTCAGGACTCCAACTTTATGGGATGAAGTTGGGGAAAGAAAGCTATTAGGACCTGATCCTGTTGATGAGATGGCAGAAAAGGCCCGATCTATTCAACAACATATAAGAGCAGCTCAAAGTCGACAGAAAATTTATGCCGACAACCGAAGAAAAGACCTAGAGTTTGAAGTGGGTGATAAAGAGTTCTTACGAACATCTCCCTGGAAGAGGGTCATGAGATTTTGAAAGAAGGGGAAGTTGAGCCCTAGATATATCGGTCCTTTCGAAATACTGGATCGTGTTGGAAAGGTAGATTACTGATTGGATCTTCCACCGAATATCTCTCAAGTTCACGATGTGTTCTATGTATCTCTCATGAGAAAGTACATACCTGATCCTTCACATATACTCATCTCAGAAGTTGTACCACTGGAGCAAGATCTTTCTTATAAAGAATAGCCGATAGTGATTTTAGATTGTAGTGAAAAATTCCTACGCACAAGACCACTCGATTGGTGAAAGTTTTATGGAGGAACCACCAATTAGAAGAAGCTACATGGGAGCTTGAGGATATTATGAGGGAGTGTTATCCTCATATTTTTGTTACAAAGTGACGAATTTCGAGGGCGAAATTAATTTTAAGGGGGGTAGAATGTAACGCCCGAGACTTTTATGAGAAATATTTTGTTTTTATGTTATATAAATCATCAAAGGAATCTTTCACTACACACAACACTAACTTGTCTTGCTTTACACGCAACCGCGGCCTTCCTCAACAGCTTGCGTCGTACGTAATACCGAGTTTCACTAAACAATGATATCCTATTAAAATATTATTAAAACTAGCCATTATGAATAGTAATAACCAATTTTTGAAATTTTTTATACTTTATTTTTCAAAATGGACTTCATTTTTTGATTCGGAATATCAAAATTAGCATAGGGTGATATTTTGGTACTTTTCGGATAACTTTTATATTCTGATGAATAGTGAAAATTACTAATTTTTAATTAAAAACAACTTTATTAATAAAAATAATTAATAGTGATAAATTATTAATTTGAGTGGGTTTAAAATATATTTAGTATATATTTTTACAATTTAATACAATTTTGTTCATTGGAAGTAATTTCACATTTAAACAGGACATAAACAAGTGTCATTCTTTTGATATTTATTATCTCTTAAAAACACGCTATTTGTCTTGACGACGGGAATTAATTTTTAAATTATTTAATATAACTAATATGTTTTGAATTTGCTAAAATAAATTTCATTTTTGAATTCATAATATCAAATATAGCTTAGGCCTAATTTTTGGTATTTTTCCGGAAACTTTCATTTTTTGATGAATAGTGAAACCACTAAGTGGTAGTTAAAAAACTGAATTTTTTCATAAAACATAATTTTACCGCTTTTGTGAGTGGAATTTCAAGAATCCGAGACACATGGTTAATATCAAGGACTAAAATGTGGTTCAATGAGATGAAAATAATTTTTGGAGAATAGAAACTATTTACATTTTTTACCACGGTTAAAAGAAAATAGGATAGTTAAGGGTAATAATGATATTATTATTACCCTAAAACATGTCCTAATTCTATTGGATAAGTTTAATTCGACAAAAAATAACCATAGGAATAAAATATGACCATTCAGGCCCACTTGGATTATATTAGGACATTTATTATCAATTTATTTAAAGAAGGGTTAAAATAGTTAAAATCAAAGTTTAATAACTAAAAAATTTTTAATATAGGGTTATACATAAGATAAATTAGACTATAAATATTCATTAGAAAGATAAAAAATTTCCTACATAATGATATTTTATTTGTAATTTTTAGACTTAATATAATATAATTTATTTATGATACGATGATGATGTAGTAATTATCATATTAATGTAATATTGACATAATTGATGTTATAAATATCCAAATAAATGTAATTTGAGACTTTTTATGAATTCCAATATTTTTATATATTAATATTACATGTTAGTATTTATTTAGTTAAAAGTTTTTGAACGAATAATTCTGTTATTATTTTCACAAAAATCAAATACCTAATAGTGTCAAAATTGTCATAAAATAGTTTTTAAAACAAATACTATATTATTAACTGTTATCTTATTCCTAAAAATCTACGGATCAGCCAAATGACATATATAAGGTTATATATATTAATAATAAACAACTTGGGGTTCTTTTGGATTGATATAGTAAGTTTATTAACCTTATAGTGTAAGAAAATAAGAAGACACGGTAAAAGTTAAATTATCTAACTTAAAGTTAAATCTAAATGACAAGGTTACAATTGATACCTAAACATGTCTAAATTATATTGGATGAGAGTATTTAGACCCATACCCACCTTAGATTAAATATATATAAATTTGGAGCTATTAAAAACCGAATTGTACTTTATAATAAAATAATATGTTTTGTTATTCCAAAGGTGCCCCTCTCCTCCCTTATAATAGACCACCTCCTCCCTCTCTTCCTCACACCACATTGAGCCTTCAAGCTCGGCAAAACCCTGCCAATATCTTCTATCCACTTCCCTAGAAACATTATAGAGGTCCTGGTCTTCTTCAAAGACCAATTGTAGTGCCCTAAGAGGATGTCTCAAAGAGGCGCTTCAAAGAAGAGGTAATGCCCGTTACCGATTCTTTCATCCTTATTTCTTCTTCCACTTATTCTTATTTAGTTGTTTCATTATGAAGTAATAACATAAGTATCACTCATATACTGATATTTTATTATAATTATGAAACAACCCTATCTCACCATTTATCCTTCCTATGGAAAACAAAATCACCACGCATGTGTACGTACGGAATACCGTCTCCACGCCGTGGTGTAATGTATTTTCCACCACCACCTTACTTGGATGGGTATAATGGTGTAAATAATGACTATATATGATTATTTTAATGTGATATTGATTCTTAAATAGTATATATACACGCCAATACAATTCCACGATCATGGGGATGATATCGTCGCTCGTGCGTACGTACGGAATACTGTCTCCACGATGTGGTGCGACTCGTTATACACGATTTTCATTGCATAATGATTATATAAATGAATTTAATGAATTAATATGATATATATTACACTAATAACATTCTGGAAATGAGTTATCTATAACCTAAAAATAATAATAAGAATTTATTCGACAAAACACGGATAACAACAAAAAGTAATAAACACCCGAATAACAAGTAGTAATGAAATATTATTAATAAGAAGCTAAAAATTTGACCATATATGATATAAAATAAATATCTATGATTCTGGAATAAGTCAATAACATTATTTAAATCATTATACAGGAGGTTCAGACACTTACGAAGCATATCGGACCTAAGGTAAGTGAAAATATCACAATATCATTTTATTCGAGATTGTTTATACTTTGGCATTTACTAGGGTGTATTTTATCATCCACATCCATGTTTCCTCAATATGTAATATTGTTTCCATCCACCTACAATTATTTAAATCTAATTTTACCCTTCGGTGATTTTTTAATAAAAGATATAAAAGGAATCATTTGTCGTTTTTCGTACGAGGTACTTTTTGACTTTTCTGACAAAAGTACGGAAAGAATGTTTTTTTAACTTATACAGCATGAATGGATTTTTAAAACATTATTTCCAAGAAGCATACTTTACAAGTTTTCATGTTTATTTTTAATCAACTTATTTTAGTTTAAAATTGTTTGAAATGTTAAGAAAGGAAAATGTTTTTGAAGTAGAAAGGATATTTTCCTCAAGAATGGAGTTCAAGTGTTTTATCAAAATTATTTTCCATCTAAGATAATATAGGGTTCTGTTTATATCCTGATTATTACATTGACATGATTATATTGTGATGGAATTATTTTTATGAATTCCTTTATATTATATGAATTGTTTTATGATGTCATGTTGTTTAAGAATCCCATTTTTATTACATGGGTTATGCAATGATGTATGATTTATGATTTTGTGGCACACATATGAAAGGTATAATTATGAGATGGGAGGGACCTATATCCCCATCTAATGAATTGGGTAAAGATTTTATATCTCATGAGATTGACATGGCTAGAATGGCAGGTTAAACCGGTTCAGTGAAACAAGACTGAAACGAGGAGTGAAGTCGGTTCAGAAATGGACTTTGTCCACTAAGATAGTCTTGGAAATGAGTCTTGACTAATAAGAAATGATTCTATATGATTAGGTGTGTATGACACAACGTTTCATGTTTTAAGTTACGATTATGGGATTTCATTTCACTACTATGATTTATCCCATGTTATGAAATTATTCTCTCTTTTGTAGGTTATGATTTCCTAAATTTTATGTTCTTATGAATATGATGTGATTGATATTTCTTTTTTTTACCCTTACTGAGCATTTGAGCTCACCCTTTTTTATGTTTTCTTTCCCCAGGTCAGGAAGAAGGTTATTAAGTAATATATTCCAATAGGGACTATAGATATGATGAAATAAATGAGAGACAATGTAGATGCTTTAGGAACCAGTTGTTTATGTTTCCTAGTTTCTAAAGACATTATACCTATATGGTCCTTTCATGGTTTTGTTATATGTTGTAATAAGTATGCTTTAGTTTTGAAGTAACAAAAAATGTATGTAAAGTATGGGTCATTTTATGATCAAGGAAATGTCATGCTATCTAAAACATGGAACTAGACATGAAACTTTTTTTCAAGAGTTTTAATTTTGTGAAAAAATGGAAACTGAGTAGATGTGTCTACATGTATTATTTAAGTCATCAAGTATATGTTATCGCCTAATTCACTAAAAGTCTAAACCTAAAAAGATCCTAAATGTGAATTATTCATTTAATTTAAGATTTTGTAATGTTTTAAGGCTGGGTCCTTATAATTAAAATATGTTACAATAATAAATATGATAGGTAATGTTCAGATTACTCTAATGATATGTCAAATATGATGAGAATTGGTGATTAAAACATCATGACATAACTATCTTAACTATCTCACATTAAGAATAGTGACCTGAATCACATAGAACACCCTCCATATAATAAAAAGGATAAAGTTGTGGTTGATTAATTTATAAATAAATGGCTTCCCATATTTAATGGATCGTTAAATACCCTCAATGAAGAACAAGGTATTAACTACAAGGAAATGATATTATATATCCTCCATTTCTCAGAAGAAGTGAAATTTATGTTGGTTAAATATCATTTTGATGGGGATACTGATCACTGGTGGACACTGATCATGAACAAAAATTCCAAGAATGAAATTTATTCCTTGTAGTTGGAATATTTCTAGAAATATTTTTCAATAAATATTTTAACTAAGTAATCAATCTTAATGTGGAAAAGTAGTTCCTAGGACTGATGAAAATTAAGATGAGTCTATTGGTGCTTATGAAGAAAACATCACAAGTCTTGAAAGATATTCCTTAAAATCTTTCATAACCACTTATATAAAATTGGATATCTTATTTACCTTTACATATCCCTTTAAATAAATGTGTAGGTGATTCAAGATGTTGAAAACTATGATACTATTTTTCATTATGACCATAAAGTTGAAATAAAGATTAAAGACTCGTAGTGGTCTCGTGGGCCTGTAGAGAAATAATATAAAAAATTCTTAATATGGGAGGATCAATAGATAAATCCCATGATGGAAAGAATAATCAACATCCCACTTGTGAAAAGTGTGAAAGGAGAATCTTGGAATCTGCTTAAATGGAACCAATAGATGCTTCAAATGTGAAAAGGAGTGGAATATAATAAATTATTTATATGTAGACATGAGGATCCCCACTAATGTGGAAGAAGAAAGGAAGGTTTAGATCAAAACATAACATGTAGTTTAGTGCTTCAACTATAAGAAATCTTGGTATTATACAATAAATTTTCCCAAGACAGGGTTTGTTCAAGGCAATCAACAACAAAAACCTCCATGTAAGAAAGGAAGGGCATATGAAATTACTAATAATGTGGTGGATCCTGAAATTGATCTAGTGATTGGTACACTGGTTATTTATTCAGTAATAGTGAATGTACTATTTTTTTTATACACATTCTTTCATATCATGGAATTTTAGTAAAACTATTGAAACACCACCTCAAAATATAGAGGTTGAATTAACTGTGGGAATAGAAAATGGGTAAATTATTTCATCCAATGTATATATCTTCTCCCTAGTTAATGTTATGGATTGAACCTACTAGAAAATTTTTCATACATTTTATTGTGTATATTTATTTCATATTACGAATTGATTGGGAATAATTATACAAAGTCAAAAACAAAAATTGGGAAATGGAGATCACTCATAACATCCCAAATCATCCTCTAATATTTTACAAGATTAAATAGGAAGATTAATATACTTTAGAATCATTCTCTCAATTTTAAATATTATTTACTGATGAGAAACCATATCCTGCTCAAATGATTGAGACAAAGGTGATTATAATACTCAAAGAAATGCTTATTGTTAGAGACTATAGTATTGTGTTCCCTAAAAAATTACATTGTCTACCTCCTAACCGAGAGGTTGAGTTCTCAAATCAACATAGTTTTAGATCGTTTCCTAATTAAAATAGACCATATAGAATTTCCACCACTGTGATAGAAAAACTGAAGAATTTGATACAAGATAATTTGGATAAGGGAATTATATGCCTATGTGCTTTACCATGGGGTGTGCCAGTCGTCTTCTAAAAAAAATGATTTAACAATACACTTATGTATTGAATATTGTGATCCCAACAATATAAAAATAATGAAAAATTATCTTCTTCCACATATAGATGAATTTTTTGACAATCTATATGGGTCTAAATATTTATAAAAGGTGTGACCTTGGTCAGTATATCACTAATTATAGGTGATGATGGACAATATTCTCATGGATACCTTTTGATCGAGGTATGTTCACTATTAGTTCACAATGATTTCCTTGGGACACAAAAATGATCCAGAAATATTAATAGACATTATGAATAATGTCATTTAATATTACCTTGACAAATTTGTGGTATACATTATTAATGATATTATGATATACTATATTATCATGGAGGAACATGTGGTGCATTTTAATATTGTGCTTTAGAATTTTAGAAGGGAAAAAATATATGTAAATTACAGTAAATGTGAGTTTCAGATGGGGGATGAATCAATCAAGGGGAATTTAATCACCAAAAAAGGGATAATTAAAGACCATTTCACATTAAAGGCAATCAATGAGTGGGCCAGGAGAACATCTGTATTGGAGATCTGTTATTTCCATAATTTAGCTACATATTTCCTTAGATTTGTGGAGAAATCATCATGATTGTCAAACCCACTAAACAAGATTACATGCAATATAGAAAATATTTTTTGTACTAGTGATTGTGAAGACTGATTTAAATAGTCGAGAAGAAGACTTATCACTACACCAATTCCCACACATCCAAAATGTGGGGAACTCCTTTAAGTTTACATATATTCTTCAAAAAAGGGATTATCCATGTATTGATGAAACATGATAATGTTATAGCCTACGCCTCATGAAATTTTAAAATTCTTGAGAAAAACAATTCCAAACATAATCTTGAGTTAGTATTCATGATCTTTTCATAGAAAATATAGTATTATTCTCTCTATGGGGAGAAGTGTGGATTTATTCCATTCATAAGAGCCTAAAATATTTTTTCAGAGAGAAGGAGCTTAATATGTGCTAGTGTAGATGGTTATACCACATCAATAATTATGATTTCTCAATCAATTTTCATCATGATAATGAAAATAAGGTGGTGGATTCTCTATGTAGAAAGTATCTTACAACATTATCATTTATGATAATTTATAAAGATTCAATATTATTATATTTACAAAGAATGGAAATGTGAATCATTAAGAAATTAATATCCTCAATCATTATCAAATTAGTTCCCTACCATACCCCGTTGTGAAAATAATGGATTCTAATAGAAATCATTTCATCATTCAAAAAAATTTGGAAGATCTAAGAAATGGGAAATCCATTAGGATAAAAAATGGATAAGGAAGAATTCATATGATTTGGGTCCTAACTATATGTAAATACAATCTAGAGATAAAAAAATAGTTTATGAAAGAGGTATGTAGCTAGAGGTTATCTATTAACAGAGGGAGAACAAAGATATATCGTGATATCAGATAAAACTATTAATGGGAAAATATGAAGATGGAGATAGGTGAATATATATATCAATGTACCTTGTATGTCCAAAATTGAATGTTGAGTGGAAAAATTTTAAAGGGATGATGAAACAATTACACATCATATTATTGAAATGGAAAAACGTCACCTTGGACTTTGTTTCCATAATTTCAAATACATCCAGAGGAAAAAAATCCATATGTAATATTGTGGATCATCTTAAAAATACAACTCACTTTATCACAATTCTGTAACACTTCTCGCTGGATCAAATTGCATGGATATATGTCAATATATTGGTAAGACTACACAGATTATCATAATATAGTTTATCTAATCAGGATCCAAGATTAACTTATAAGATATCAAAATGTATCCAACAAGCTCTAAATACTATGTTGAACCTCAGTATGACTTTTCTTCATCCAATGGATTATCAATATGAGCAAACTATTTAGACACTAGAATCCATGTTGAGAGTGTGTTATATGAATTTTAAATGAGTATGGGACCAAAATAATCCTCTAGTTTAATAATATATTAAAAATAGTTTCAACTCAAGCATCAAATGGATCCATAAGAAGAGGTTCATGAGATTTGGAATTAATGGAAATCCAAGTACCAGGTACATCTTCAACTTCAAGATTCTTGATCATGTTTCAGTTGTAGATTATTGAATATCACTTTCACAATCCAAATATAAATTACATGATGTATTTAATGTGTTCCTATCGAGGAAGAACATATCAGATTCATCACATGAACTTAATTAGGAGGTGTTATAGTTGGAAAATTATCTATCTTATAAGGATCAGCCAATGAAGGTCATGGAATGTAGATATAAAGTTCAAAATAATAACATGTCTCACCCGGTCAATTTACATTAGAGGAACCCTAAATATAAAGAGGAAACATGGGAAAATTAAGAATAAATGAAAGATATATACCCTAACTAATTTTCAATATAGTATGTAAATTAAATTTTGATAGAGAAAGTTTATAAAGAGGAATAATGTAATGAAATAAAAATTTACAAATGGAAGAAACCTTCATAAAAATATTTCATATAGTATAAGTTACATAAAATCACAAAAAATAAAGGACAGAAAAATATTTTTAAATAAATAATTAATAAAATAAGAGTTGTTTCAAGAAGGTAAGGAACATATACCAGTGGAATTTTAATATGACCCTTATGAATAGAAAATAGTCCAATAGAAAACTAAAATCACCTATTAATGTATAAATAAAATCAAAGGATCTTATAAATAAAAAATTTGACATATTTATATCCTTGTATATGTAAAAAAAATTGAAAATTAATATTTAAGTGTAGTTATTTGTAAAAAACATAAATATTTATATGTAATTTCTAAATTAATATATTAATATAAAAGAAAATTTATTTCCATACATTAAATTATTAAATTTAAATTTTTTAGTCTTATTCTTATAATACAATTTTATGAGGCCTTAATAAATTTTTCAATTTTTTATAATATCTTTTGTGGTTCTAAAATTTGTATTTTTACAGTAAATAATGATTTTAATTTAAAAATAAATTAATAATTTTTTGAAAATTATTTTCATGAAATGAAGTCCATTTTTGAATTCTTCTCAGTAGTAAATGTTTTGGGTGATTGTTTTGGTATGTTTAAAAAATTCATGATTCTTTTTGTGAATAGTGAAGTACATAATTTATCGTATTTAAACAATACATGAATTATAGAGTCAAAGATGATGTAGGAATGAATTATTCCCACAATTTTGAACTATCCTTCATTATTTTAATATACATAGTTATCAATACAATTATATTCATATTACTGTTCCACAGTATTAAACAAATAAATTAATTAATAAAAAACCACCCCTCTTAGCCACCATAAATACTACCCCTTACCACCACATTCCCTCAAACTTTTCATGATTTTATCCTTTTCCAAATTCTACACAATAAACTTCAAAAGAAAATATCCCATGTGTAGGAGGTCATTATGTCAACAAAAGGATAATCCCTTTATCTATTAAAGGTTCTTAATGAGTAGAAATTTAAGATGCACAATCCACATTCATTTTCATTTAATTTCTTTTCAAATATCTATTATTTTCTTATTCTATCCTCACCCCCAATTTCCAAGAAACATGAAAGATATATTATATTATAAATAATAATATTTTATCTCTTTAATAGAATAATTCGAAATGAAACATCTTCTCCTCCCCTTTTTGTTACAGAAATGAGAACATCACGTGTTAATTTATCTCAGTAATGAATGAAAAGTTGTCAACATCCATCATTACTTTCAAGGAAAATCATAAAACCATTTTTATGGGAAAATATTATTATAATATATATGTTAGATCATTTTTAATGTTATTTAACAATTATATATTCCATATATTAATTAAAAAAATCAAACCTATTTTTTATGATCGAAAACCCACCAAAATAATCTAAATGATTATCACTAAAATATTATATAGTGATTCATTGTCCAACCAAATAACCAAATGACATATAAAACCATTTAATATTTTTGATTTTAATTAGAAACATGTAACATCACTTTTGGAAAACCATTCTCAATATACATTATTTTCTACACATGTATACAAGTAAACATATCTTTAAAACCAAGGGAACCAACGCTCTTGAATTCTGAAATTGTATTTCATAACATATCAAAAAGGACATAAATAAACTTCATAAAATTATAATGATTAAAATAAATATATATGAGGTTATTAATTAATTAATTAATTAATTAATTAATTAATGGATTTAGTTTGATTATTGATGTCATTAATTTCAACTATAGAACACTTTCAGACCTAAGGATGTGGATTCTACATGAAGCTCCATTTTTCTTTTAGGTTACTATTTATTTCTCTTTAACAAAATGTGAAAATTAATTATTTTTATTTACATATTATTAATTATGTTTATATGATCCATTATCATGTATCCATACCATGTCATCATTATTTTGTAGGTAAATAAATTTTTTAAAAATGTTCCCTTTCTCAATGCTTCCCAAAAAGAAAGCTCGATTAAAGGGAACTTGATTTCTTGCCCATTTTAAATATCACTCAATAATCTATTTTCATACACCATTATTTTTCTCAAATAACTAATTTCTTATTAAAAACTATCTTGGTTCATTTTTTATTTTATGAAAAATAGTATTCCTTGAACACTTTAAATTTTCTTTAGTATTTTTCTATAACCATTCGAAAATGTTTCTTTTTTAAAATATCTTAAACATTATTTTTAAATTTATTCCCTATTGTTTGAAATAATTAATAATGATCTATTCATATTTAAATTATTAATGTCCAATTATGATTTAAATACATTATTTCAAGGACCCAATTATGATATTCCCTTTTGTGATGTCTTATGACATGATTTTGATTACCAATTCATTCCATGTGTAACCCTTATTCTTGAATCTCCATTTGGAATAAATATGCATGAACATGTTATGATGGGTGAACCTAGATATAGATCCAATTCATTGGGTAATTTTTACTGTCATTATATGTCTTGATGGGATAATGATTGGACCTTATTCCTTTTTGGGACTTTGTCTTCAAAGTGTTATGGTATTTTTAGTTATCCTTGAATCAGGATTATTTCATGTTCTGTGTTGTTTCAACACTCTTATGACTAACTTATTACATGTACCGGTGGTCTAAATGTTATAAATACTTATGTTTATTTATGTTCCATTCCATTTCATTTCATCCCGTTGTACCTTCCAACCCATTCACTTTTATTTATTCCTATTCGTATAACCTTACCCAGATTTTTAGATCAACCCATTTTTAGTTTATTCCCCATGTTATCCTTTATATATGTAGGATGTAAATGAATGGTAGGATCTATTTATGTATGATTAATATTAATATGTATTATTATATATCTAGGTTTTCAATTTTATGTTACTAATCATCCAAAGAAACATGACATTACAATACTTGGATTGTAATTTTATGGTTAATTTTTAATAAAACTATGAAATAATATGTGTAAAATTATGGGGTCATTATAATTTATCCCTTTTTTTAGATTTCTATTTTCTTTCATTGAATGATTTTGTTAAATTCATGGAAACTTATTGACAAAAAATATGATCCTAGAGCTTATAAAAAGGTTCACTACCCTTTTTTTACTTTTTATTAAATGACGATAATATACACCCCATTAGGAAGGATTTGTTTATAGTTGTTTTTATATCTTATCTTCCATAATTGGTACATTCCTTATAATTTTTTTTAATGAAAAATACATTAATGATTTTAGGTGTTCATTCCTTAGGTATTGAATAAAGATAAAAAGTAGTTCTATGGAGTTTTTCATAAAATTATATTTTTAATTAATATATTTATATATTTATATGGAGAATATGTTCTAAAAATCTATTTATTAGTTTGATGAAGGATGGTATGGTAGGTTGATGATCAATAATTTAAATATATCAATTCCTAGTTTTGTGTTATTATAAAATTAAAATATATGGCTAAAAGATATATGGATTATAGAAAATATTTCTTTAATAATTGTTTTGAATATGGAAGAACACATAAACCTGAATAATTTGTGAATCAAGAAGTATAGTGGTTGAATGAGGTAGTGTAGAGTACTTTAGTCAAATGTTTCACATAGGTGAATTTAGTTCATCGTTTTATGATCATAAATATGAATTTTCTACATAAAAATGATCATGTTTGTGAATATACATTGGAAAATCATTCCCATAGAATAATTAAAGGGATGCGTGATTCATGTAGGAGATTCTTATAGATGAGTGATTCTTGTGACCCAGTGTTTTATGTCGGTTATTTTGACTGCACAAGAGATTTGACGTATTAAATATATGATGTTCACATAATAAAATATTTTATAAAAGAATTTTTTTTATTGGTCATTTTTTTAATAATATTTGGGTGGGAGAATGTTGAAGGATCTTTCATCGTAATAATAATTAATTCACCATACAAACATGGATATAGTTCTAAATATACAGAGTTCATGTAGTAAAGTGAAAAGAAATTGTTGATAAGATATTATATTTTGATTTTAGAAAATTAATTCATACATGTTTTAGTTATATTTTATGTGGAAAAAATTGGACAAATTTATACAATGATAATTCTTCATGCATGGGTGTATTTGTTAATAAATTTATAATAATGTGGTTATATCATATGAATATGAAGATAATGATTTTGGATCAGGTGGAGGATATTCATTGATGGGTTCTGGGGATTTTAAATAAATATATTCTAGTTAATTTCGATCATTTATTCATGTGGGATATTTAATGGAAAAATAATTGGTGTGTAAAAATTAGAAACCAATTATCAATGCAGTTATTTTAATTTAAATATTACGGTTTTTAGAAGAATAAAACATTCATTATGATTTGGAAGAACATAGAACCAAAAATAAATTCTTTCACATACATCTTAAAGAGTATTATATGGAATATTAGATCATGTGTATTCTGTTATGAAATTAATAATAAATATGGAAGAAGGTAAAATAGAAAAGGTTTTGGGCATATCTACATCAACAGGAAGAAGAAGATGATGATGATGATGAAATATTGGCCATGTTTTTCCTCATCTTAAAAAGTTTAACGATGCTTTATTTAGTATAGTTTACAAAGAGAAATAATTGTATTTTGAACATTTCAAGAGAATAATATCAATTAAAAATGTGTTTCAACTATTAAAATGTGATTCATTCTATATTACGGTTGTACAAAAGAATAATTTTTCACAAACTTCTATGTATACAGGGGAATAATGAGAGACGATTATTACTTTATCCTATGGTAGTGACTATAGAGGACTATAGTAGAAGATGAATAATGTTTGGCATCATCATAAATATAAATTAATATTATTAGAGTATAGTGTTGGTGTTGAAAATATCCTAAAAAATTTGAATACTTTCTAAATAGTAAGAATAAAGAAAAATTAAAGATATTTTGTTGGAAGAGTTCATCACTAGTATAAGGAAAAAAGATCCATTCCTACCAACACACATAAATTGTAGGGAACCATTAAAATATTGTGGATTGTTTTTTGTCTGAAAAACTATAATTGGGTATGACAATATAGAGTCTAATAAATTTAAGGGATTTTTTAATTTATAGAAAATACTAACTACGTTTATTTAGTAGTGAAAAATATAAAAATATCATGCTCCCTTATTTAATATCTTCTATATAATTGCTTATGAAAATGTAGATGACAATGTCTGAACTAATATCATCACAGGTCTAAGAGGTGAATGGAAAAATTTTATTTTTTTTCTTAAGAACACACCAACCATGATTCACCCCCTCTTAGTATTGAAAATATCTCTATCTTTTCCTTAAAAAAGAATTTGTATGTAAAATTGAAGAGTTATATATCAATCAATCAAATTTTCATCAATAATTATCCAATGAAATATAATATTTTTATGAAATCAATTTTCAAAGTAACTGATATAACTTAATATATGTTAATCAACTGTTAAAGAAAAATTTTAAGTAAAAGTCCTTATATGTTTTATATAATCCCCATAACATTTATACAATACAGAAATATCATCAATATATATTACTCAGTAATGATAATATCTATGAGTATCATGATTTAATTTTTATTATGATATCAAACTCACTATCTTAGGATAAACTATTATACTGACCATTTCCATCATAATACACATATAATTAGATTCTAAAATATCTAAAATTACTAATTTATTAATTTATAATATGTAGTTCTTTCTAGATATATATATTTTGTATATTTATTTTCACTATCCAGTTTCAAAAAAATATTAACCAAAATTTTCAAGATAATATCATAAATATGAATATGATATATCAATTCGATGCTTTATTCCCTTATAACACCATCATATTTAACATAGGATACATTAAGTTTAGCATATGGATCACTTTGTTAAGTACTTTTTTATTCATGTTAATTTTCCAATTATTTTCATTATCCTAATAAGTTAACACCATACACATATTCGTTTTTTAGAGATTATCAATGAGAATATGAATTAACTATACAATATTCTATGGGGGATTCAAACCAAGAGAGCTAATAGGCATATTATTCATTCACAATGTAATGATCATGTTTATACCAAATCCTCCATTTTAATGGTTTTTTATCCCTTATTATGAATGATCCTACTTTTGGAATGGTATGTTTTTCTTGTGTTTTAGTCAAATCTTTTGTTTTGGGCTTCATGGGATGTCTTCTGAATGTATAAGAGGCCTTGAGGGTGTTTCAGGGGCTCGGGGCACGAAAGAAAGGAAAACTGGGCAAGATAGGGCAAGGCGTGTGGCCTGCGCATGTCCAAGAAAACCGTGCGTCCTGCCGAAGTGAAACTGTGCAATCCTTCCTCCCCCGGACAGTAGAATTTGAATGGTTTGCACACGGTTTGCTAAACCATTCGGCTAAACCGTGCAACCACTTAATGTTGGAAAAAATTACTATTTTTCCACTCCGGGCTTTTAAACCCCACACGGTATTTTCTTCTCCTCCTCCTCTCCCGACCCTAGCGACGAACATGGCCAACCCAAGCTTCACAATGGTGGTTCTCCTTCGATTCGTGGCCGTTTAGAGTGCCGTTGGTTGCAGATTGAAGCACTGGGTAAGGCTAATCTCATCCTTGGTTATTTTCTTGATTTAGGGATTATATCTTCTATCCCTCTTGTCCCGAAGCTCTAAAACCCAATATTTTGGTTGAGATTTAGGCTGAAGCTCCAAGGGTTGGTCGAATTGAGGTCCAAGAACTCGTTTGAGGGTGCGTTCAACCGTGGTTTTGAGGTAGGTGGGCTACAAGTCACATCCCATGGTTATTTGAGTAATTTGTGAATTTTTTGTTATGTTATTGTTCTCCCTTGGTTATGTTTTGATTAACCTTGGCATGTTTGGAATTTATGGTGTTTATAATGGAAAATGGGAACCCTAATGATCCCCTTGGGATGCGTTGTGATTGACTTGACCTAATTGGGGCAATTCATGGGATGTGTCGGCTTCTCCTGGGCTTAGGGAATGTGATTGAACAAGTGAACATGTTGTTATTAAATGTAGAGACCTTGATAAACATGTTTTCATGATTGGTTGAACTTGTGATAGAAGTTATTTGATGCACCTAGACTTGGTAATAACTGGAGGGTTAAATGGAATGATTTAAATGGTCAATTCTTGGAAATGGGGATTAGGTTAAATGGGTTAATGTGTAAATTGATTTAAGACCATAACGGGATGGGTTATGGGTTTAGTGTTGAATGCTTAGTGATTTAGTAATAACACATAGGGATTGGTTGAATGGTTAAATGATATGAAATGGTAATGTGTTAATGGGTTAAGGCATGATGTGGAATTTCCATGCGGGGTGTTGTGAATAGTGGTTGCCGAAGGGAAATGGAATGGATGTTTGATGGTTACTTATATATAAGCATGTTCACATTTCTTGGTAGAGTGGGGTATTACTTGAGGATCTACTCCCACAGGTCGAGTGAAGACTGATGCTATAAACTCCACCCTAAATGCACAGGTTAGGAAAGGGGACTGAGGGTCTATTCTCCTAATGGTTGCATCCACCCGGACTGAGGCTTTGAGGTTAAGATATGGTTTTTATGAGGGAGTTAGTCCTAGTGAGATAGTATAATGATTTTTTTACCCTCTTTCATGTGATTGTTATCCTTAGACCCATGTAACATAATGTATGTGATTGACTCATGGAAATGCGATGAAATGGTAAGTAATGGTAAATGGTTATAAATGGATGGTAGTGGAATGGAAATGGATTTGGATCTGAACTGGATAATGAAACCTTAAATAATTACTTGGAATTTATCATTAATTTTCCTTTTGCATGAACAACTGTTCATACTGGTTATTTTGTAGACACTGTTGGTGGTGTCCTACTAATTTGTACACACACCCTGCTCGGGCCGCCGTTGGGTACCCAAGTAGACTTCATGTTTGTAGTTCAGGCCAAGGGCAAGGGTCCTTTCTAGATAATAGAGTGGACAGGGGTAGCACTTTTTAGAGGATCGAAACATGGATTCAGGACCATCTTGGGGATTTTGGTTGTTGTCATTATTTTTGGGCTTTTGTTCACTCTTGCACTTGTAGTATGACACAACATGTTTATTATTGGAAATGGTTGTTATTCATATTCCTTTTTTATTGGTTATTATCTCCATTGTTTGGTTATTTTGTTGTGGATTACTCTGATAAAAATAGGGTATAGTCTCCCCACTTGACCCCATAAACCCCGATGCTAGTCTGTAGCCTTTGGCGTATGTGGATGCATGCTTAAGGTCATGTAACCACCTATCTCGGAGCACCAGTTTAGTGTCTTCTGGGTCTCGGACGTTACATAGTGGTATCATAGGAGGTATTTCTTCTCCTTCTATGAGGTCTTGTTATTTGGGATTGGTAGCAAAGTATTAGGATTTTTCAGGCCTTGGAAATGAGCTCGTGCTTGGGAGTAGCTGGCCCAGGTATAGGGGAAAACCCAAGTCACCCTGGGTGTGAAATGTTGTTCTCTGTTGTGTGTTGTTTCAGTTGATGATATTTCACCATTGGGTGATGCACATGTGGTTTTATGTGACTGTTTTATGATATTTGGCTCGTGGCCTTAATGGCACGAGAATTTGCACTCATGCATCATTGTAGGCACCTAGGGATATAGGTGACATGCACTGTGTTAGGAACACACACGGGATGGGTGTGTGAGGCAAGAAGGTAGGGTGAATCATGCATCTCATGAAACCAAGAAATAATGTGAAAATGAAATATAAGGGTTTGAAATGATGTGGAAAATGTAGTGAAAAACATTGTGTGAGTTTGGGTGGTAGTGCATGGTGGTTGACCCCATATAGACCATGGCCACGGTAGGAATGGTTGGGACGGTTGTAGTTAGTGAAGAGCTTTTGTTGCAGTTGTCTAGTTTTATGGTACACGTTCTAAATCTCGTGCTTGGCAACGTGGAGAGATTCCACCACGACGTCGATTGCTAGTTGGGCAACAGGAGGATGTTGTTGAGAAAACTCCACCAGTATAGTAGCAAGAAAACTTGGAAATCAATGGAGGTAGAGAAGACCAGTCCCGAGAGAACCTGGATCACCTTATGCAGATGATGGATCAGGACCCAGGGTGGGTTGTGCCGAGTATGTTTGAGCTGACCAGGGAGTTCCAGCTGCAGCACCCTCGGACCTTCACCAGAGAGGTTGGGCCAGAGGTAGCAGAGTTCTGCTTAGAGTCTGTCCAGATGATATTAGATCATCTAGAGACCCCTGTCGAGAAGCGGGTAAAGCTGGATGCTTATCTGTTGTGGGGCCAAGCTCGGTGTTGGTGGGACGTTCAGGCCCAAATCAAGCAGGGTGAGGGAATGTTGTGGAAATCCTTTCTTGAAATGTTTCTGGACCATTTCTACCCAAATAATTTTTGGTAGGAGCATGCTGAAGTTTTTATGAGCCTGACTTAGGGATTGCTATCGGGGATGGACTACGCAAGTTGCTTCACTAATTTGAGACGCTTTTTCCTAGTGTTAGAAGAGGATAAGGCAGTAGTATCAAGGCATTTCCAAGATGGGAGGAGACATGAGATCATGTCTTAAGTAAAAATATTCCACTTGAAGTGGTTCGCAGATGTAGTAGATCAAGCATTGATCTGGGAAGAAAACCTGATGAGAGCTTCGTCTAGTGGTCTTGTGGTGCCATTGGGGAAGAAGAGTAGTGCAACTACTGAGGGTCAGAAGCGACACCATGAGGGATCACAACATGGAGAAAGTGTGAAAAGCGGCTGGAAGAGAGGGTCCTACTCTCATAGTGGGGATCATGTGTTCTGCTATCAGTACGATAGGCCAGGGCATATGCGTGGTCAGTTTCCTCAACCTCTAGTTGTGTGTCATTCATGCGGATGGATGGGACATGTGCAATGGTCCAACATGAATCCTCAGCAAGTAGGTGAGCATAATGGTGGAAGGCAGGTACCAAATATGGGAAGGGGATCAGTTTCCCCGTATCAGGTAGGCAGTTGGAGCTCCATGGGCTGTGCTGGCAGAGGTGGTGGATGTGGAAGTCCCGGGAATGAACGTCCATGACAGTAGGGCAGTGCAGCATAGGGTGTTTAGGCTGGGGCCCAAGATATAGGGGCAAGTCAGCTTCAAGCAGTTTAGTTTGTGCCGGGTGATGGCGATGCCAGACCGTCAACTATTTGAGGTATGATCCTTGTAGCTTTTATGTTTGTAAGTGTGGTCTTTGACATAGGTGCTACACACTCCTTCATCTTTGCTCAAATGTTGGTTGTGCTGGGTTTACCGGTGGAGAGGGTGTGTGTAGTTATGTCAATTGACACTCCGTTGGGAGTACGAGTCTAGGATATCAAGCAGTGCAAGGGATGTTCCTTGGAAATTGGTGGGTATTGTTTTCTATGGAATTTGTTCATTCTCGATATGTTAGGGTTTGACCTAATCTTTGAAATGGATTGGTTGGTGTTGTATCGGGCGCACATAGACTAATATCGATGCAATGTATCATTCAGGTTTCTTGATGGTGACTCTTATATCCACCGTGGTGAATGGGATGTCTGATCCGGGCGTATGAGGCCGTTTTGTCAATATATGTGTGGAATCATGGCTCAAATTTAATTTCACATGCTTGATGATGGTGAGGGAGGGGAACAACTTAATTTTCCTCCTGTGGTGGATCGATTTCAGGATGTGTTTCCGGAGGATTTCACGGGGTTGCCACTCGAGAGGGATGTTGAGTTCACGATCAATTTGCTGCTGGGAGCGGAGCCTGTTTCTATTCCGCCATACCTAATGGCACTGGAAGAACTCCAGGAACTAAAGGTTCAGCTTGATGAGTTGGAGAATAAGGGTTTTATCCATCCTAGTAAGTCTCCTTGGGGATCTCCCGTGCTTTTTTCAAAGAAGGCCGATGGGTCGTTGAGGCTGTGCATGGACTATCGAAAGTCTAATAAGATGATAGGGAAGAATCGGTACCCTCTTCCTAGAATTGATGACCTGTTTGATCAGATGAGGGGTGCGTCAGTGTTTTATAAAATTGATCTGTGATCTGGTTATCACCAGTTGAGGGTGAGATATTATGACGTACCGCAGACTGCTTTCCAGAGTCGGTACGGGTTGTTTGAGTTTGTGGTAATGCCTTTCGGCTTGACCAATGCACTAGCAGTGTTTATGGCCTTGATGAACCGGATTTTTCATCCCTATCTAGACCAGTTTGTGTTTGTCTTTGTTGACGACGTCTTTGTGTACTCGAAAACTCACGACGATCATGCCCAACATCTTGACATCGTCTTGGGTATGATAAGAGAGCATCAGCTATATGCCAAACTATCAAAGTGTCAATTTTTGATAGGTGAGGTTAATTTTCTGGGTCACGTTATCTCGGAGGAAGGTGTTTCATTGGATGCAGAGAAAGTGCAAGCAGTTGTATCGTGGGATTGGCCCAAGAGTGTTTCTGATGTTCCGATTTTTCTGGGATTGGATGGGTATTATCGAAGGTTCATTTAGGATTTCTCTCATTTGGCAGCACCACTCTCAGGCTTGACCAAGAAGGGAGTTAGGTTCGAGTGGTCGGGGGCTTGTGAGGATGCCTTCCAAGAGTTGAAGAAGCGGTTGAAGACCGCACCTATCCTGATCTTACCTGAGCCGGGTAAGAAGCATGTCGTGTTTCGTGATGCATCCAGAATTGGACTTGGTGCTGTGTTGATGCAGGATGAGAGGGTTGTGTCTTATGGGTCGCGGTATTTGAGACCCAATGAACAATACTATCCAACTTGTGATCTTGAGTTGGCTGTAGTAGTGTACGCCTTGAAGTGCTGGAGGCACTATCTGTTGGGGGAACGATTTACCATGTTTACGGACCATAAGAGCTTAAGGTACATCTTCTCGCAGAGGGATCTGAATATTCGGCAGCGAAGATGGGTTGAATATATCTAGTATTTTGACTTTGAGTTGTTGTACATGCCGAGAAAGGGAAATAGTGTAGTTGATGCTCTGAGCAGGAAGGTTCAGAATCAGGAAGTTCAAGAATCTAGTACCGATTAGAAGGTGATGGATTTGTTTGCAGAGATGCACCTGGAGGTGCAAGAGTAAAGTGACCAGGTCACTCATTCTTCTATAACGATGGAGTCGATGCTTTGGGGTCGAGTTAAGGAAGGTCATCTTGATGATCCGAAGTGTTTGTCCATGAAAGAAAAATATTTAAGGTGGAGAGATACCTTTTGGTTGGGTCGTTGACACGGAAGGTGTTGTTCGCGTTTGTGATCGTGTGGTTTCGCAATGGTGTGTGAGGGAAGAGTTGACGCGTGAGTTCCATGCATCAAAGTGGTCAGTGCATTCGGGATTGACCAAGATGTACCGTGATCTTCAAAGGTAGTTTTGGTGGCCTGGAATGAAGAAGGAAGTTGCGGGCTTTGTGGCACGGTGCCTTACCTGTCAGCAGGTGAAGGCTGAGCATCAACGCCCATGTGGTTTGTTTCATCCATTGACCATTTAGGAATGGAAGTGGGATGATGTAACAATGAATTTTTTGTGGGTCTTCTGAGGATGCTGCGGAAGAATAATGCAATCTGGGTAGTTGTGGATCAGTTAAAGAAAGTGGCTCATTTATTATTGATTCAGTAGACCTATACAGTTGACCAGTTGGGTGAGCTGTATGTTTGGGAGATAGTACAGTTTCATGGGGTGCCGCAGACCATAGTTTGGGACTGAGATCTGCATTTTACATCGCGTTTTTGGAAAGGGTTGCAGAAGGAGCTTGGTATGGAGGTGTTTTTGAGTACAAATTTCCACCCGCAGACGTACGAGCAGTCAGAGCGTACGATCTAGGTGTTGGAGGACATGTTAAGGGCTTTTGTCTTGGACTTTGGTGGTTCATGGGAGAGACATCTATCATTGGTTGAGTTTTCCTACAATAACAGTTTTCAGGGAACGATTCAGATGGCACTGTTTGAGGCACTCTACGGGAGGCCATGTAGATCTCCTTTGTGTTGGCTAGAGGCTGGTGAATCTGAGTTATTGGGGCCATGTATCATGCAGAAGACTTCTAAGAGAGTTAAGTTGATTAGGAAAGGGATGGATATGGCTTAGAGTAGGAAGAAGTTGTACATATATCATAGGCATATACCTATTGAGTTTTCGGTGGTTGATAAAGTGTTGCTTCGGGCATCGCCATGGTTGGGCCACCGTCGAATTCTAAAGCAGGGTAAGTTGGCGCCCATGTATGTGGGACCTTTTGAGATTGTGAAATGGATCAGACCAGTGGCTTACCGATTGCCTCTTCCACAATCATATGGTGGGATGCATGAAATGTTTCATGTGTCACATCTTCAACGGTATCACCCTGACCTATCTCATGTGGTTGATGTAGAGGATGTGGAACTGGAGGTTGATGCGTCCTTTGAGGAGAATCTGGTTCGTGTGTTGGATCATAGTGAGAAGGTCTTGCGAGGAAATATTGTGCCATTAGTGTGAGTGCTATGGCAGCATGGGAAGGTTCAAAAAGAAACTTTGGGGCGAGAATCGGATATGTGGGCTCAATTGCCCGAACTCTTCTCTTCGGTGGAGCAATGAATCTTGGGAGCTCGGCTCGAGGACGAGCTGTTATAAGGTGGGGAGGTTTTATGATCTTGGTCTTGTAATGGTATGTTTTTCTTGGTTTTTGGTTAAATCCTTTTTTTGGGATTCAATGGATGTATTCTGAAAGTATGAGAGGCCTTGAGGGTGTTTTAGGGGCTCGGGGCATGGAAGAAAAGAAAACTGGGCAAGACAGGCCAAGGCTCATGGCGTGTGCACGGCCAGGCAAACCGTGCAGCCTACCCAGGTAAAATCATGCAACCCTTCCCCCTCGGACAGTAGCATGCGCACGGTTTGCACACGGTTTTATAAACTATGTAGATAAACTGTGCGACCACTTAATGTTGGAAAAAAAAATACAGTTTTCAACTCTGGTATTTTAATCCCCACTCGGGATTTTCCTCTCCTTGTATCCTGACCCTAGCGACAAACTTGGCCGACCCAAGCTTCCCAAGGGTGGCTCTCCTTCGATTCTTAGCCGTTTAGAGCGACTTTGGTTGTGGACTAAAGCTCCGGGTAAGTCTAATCTCATCCTTGGTTCTTTTCTTGATTTAGGGTTTGTATCTTCTCTCCCTCTTGCTCCGAATCTCTAAAACCCTATCTCTTGGGTGAGCTTTAGGTTGGAGCTCCAAGGGTTGGTCGAATTGAGCTATAAGGACTTGTTTGAGGGTGCGTTCTACCGCAGTTTTGAGGTAGGTGGTCTACAAGTTATATCCCATGGTTATTTGAGTAATTTGTGCATGTTTGGATATTTTATTGTTTTCCCTTGGTTATGTTATGGATAACCTAGTCATGTTGTGAATTTATGGTGTTTATAATGGAAAATGGGAACCCTCACGATCCCCTTGGGATTCATTGGGATTAATGTGACCTAATTGGGGCCATCCATGGGATGTGTCGGCTTCTCCCGGGCATAAGGAATGTTATTGAAAAAGAGAACTTGTTGTAATTAATGGAAGAGCCATTGATAAACATGTTGGCATGATTGGTTGAACTTGGGATAGAAGTTAGGTGATGCACCTAAACTTGGTAATAACCGGAGTGTTAAATGGAATGGTTTAAATGGTTGATTCATGGAAATGAGGAATGGGTTAAATGGGTTAATGTGTAAATTGATTTAAGACCAAAACCGGATGGGTTATTGGTTTAGTGTTGAATGCATAGTGAGTTAGGCATAACCCATGGTAATTGGGTGAATGGTTATATGATGTGAAATGGAAATGTGTTAATGGGTTATGGCTTGATTTGGAATTCCCATGTAGGGTGTTGTGAATAGTGGTTGTCAAAGGGAAATGGTATGAATGGTTGATGATTACTTATATATAATGATGTGCACAAGGCTTGGTAGAGTGGGTTATGACTTGAGGATCTACGCCCATGGGTCGAGCGAAGACTGATGCTCTAAAATCAACCATAAATGCACGGGTTAGGAAAGGGGACTGGGGGTCTATTCTCCTAACGGTTGCATCCACCCGGACTGAGGCTTCGAGGTGAGGATATGGTTTCTATGAGGGAGTTGGTCCTAGTGAGATAGGATAACGATGTGTTTACCCTCTTGAATGTGATTGTTGGCCATAGACCCATGTAACATAATGTATGTGATTGACTCATGGAAATGCGATGAAATGGTAACTGATGGTAAATGGTAACAAATTGATGGTAATGGAATGGAAATGGATTTGGCTCTTAACTCGTTAATGGAACCTTAAATAAATACTTGGAATTTGTAATTAATATTCCTTTTGCATGAAAAACTATTCATACTGGATATTTTGTAGACACCATCGGTAGTGGCCTGCTAAGTTGTACTCACACCCTGCTCGGGCCGCCATTGGGCACCCGAGCAGATTTCATGTTTGCAGGTCAGGACAAGGGCAAGGGTCCTTGCTAGATAAATGAGTGGACAGGCCTAGCACTTGGTGGAGGATCCATACGTTGAGTTGAGACCATCTTGGGGATTTTGGATGTTGTCTTTATTTTTTGGCTTTTGTTCACTCTTGTACTTGTAGTATGACACGACATGTTTATTATTGGAAATGGTTGTTATCCTTGTTCCTTGTTTATTTGGTTATTGTATCCGCTGTTTGGTTATTTTTTTTGTGTCTTACTCTGAAAAAGGGGGTATAGTCTCCCTACTTGACCCTATAGACCCCCGCTGCTAGTCTGCAACCTTTGGCGTACGAGGAGGCATGCTTAAGTTCATGTAACCACCCGGCTCGGAGCACCAGTTTTGTGGCATCTAGGTCGGGGATGTTACATAATATGTCTCTTTCAGGGAACACATCCATCTACAGTATATATATAGGTATGTTATTTCGAGGAAAACAATATAATATCAACATTACCAAAATTTCATGATGTGATCTTATACTTCAAAATCAATTTTACCATTTTTATAGGGTTTTAACTATTTCATATTATGTTAATCCTAAATATAATAAAAAATACCTTCTCTAACTTAAATGGTCATCTATACAATTTAAATTTAATTAACTTTAAGATATCAACCATTAAATTATCCTCATCTAGCACCCAAAAATAAAATGTTATCTAAACTCCTACACTGATACCCGATTATTTTTCCCATTGACGTGACCATCCAAATTACCTAACATAATGAAACTGTTTCATTATTACACATTTTAAAGAAAATTCTGGTTTAGAGATTCATATAATTATAATTGAATATTATCAAACAAAATATTGTCATTTTTCAAAAAGTAGATATTTTTTACAATATATATGAATCTTGTTAATAAAAAGTCAGCCTTGAATATCTCCTAAACATCTCTATACATGATAATATTATAGATATATCATATGGAATAATTTTCTTTGTTTTTTTGAGAATTTAACACAAAAAATTGGTGATCATATATTACTAGGATGGGTAAACATAAGAGATAATAATCAAGGAATATAAGAGATCCTAAAATGAGCATGTTTTTATAATGAAGTTATTTAAGAAATTTATACCCAAAAAATATTAGGTCATGAATCATTTAATAATGAATAGAATGACCTAATAATACATCTTTAAAATTTCATATATCATTGAAAAAAAACATTGAGAATTGTGGGAAAATCACAAGTATAGGGAAAAATCACCTTCATGAGTCACACACTTCCATAAATTCATTTGAGAAAATCTTATTTTAATCATTTATTCATAACCATTTTAATTTATACACTTTCACTATTTCTTACAAACCAATAAATTTTTCATTATTATACATATCCATGATATTTTTATATTTGAAAATTTAATTACGGGGCTCTATAAGACTCTATCCACAATTCATTCATACATATGTATAACACATGAAACCAACCATTCATCCTATCATATAGATTTTAGTGAAAAAAATGGGTTTCAAATCCATTTGAATTTCAGTTATATAAATAAATCCTTCACAATTCTATCAATAAACATGATAAAACAATGAAATATAAAAGTCTATGAAATTAAATTTTGTAACCCTTCTGGTAAATACTCTTCAAATAAAATAAAACATGATATTTATACCATATTGATATTGGATATATTGTTTCATCAACTATTTCTTAGTCAATATATGAAAGTAATATAGGATAACACCCCATAATATAAAAATGTAATTTATGAAACACACATAACATGATTATTGGATGAAAAATAATTTTTATAAACCATTATTGACAATGAAAGGGGAAGGATGTGAAAGATAATTTCTATGATATAAAAGAAACATTCACAATCTATCTTGAGAATTAATCATTAATGTATAATTTTATGATTGTCCATGTTCATGATAATATATGTTATGGAAAATTACTTCAATGAAAATAATATTATAAGTGATTTAGAAAATTAACATTTGAAATAATAAATATCATTGAACAATTGAAGAAAATTTAAAAGAAATAATTTATAAAAATAGTAGAGTAATATATTATTTTGGAAAACATTATAATATATAGAGTGATAGTTATGTAAAATAACAATGGTGGTATAATGATATGTCCAACTATAAATGATAAAAGTTATTATCTTCTTGAAAATAATCCATACAAAAACCATTAAAATGATTTAAATTTTAAAAAAATTAAAAATAAATTTATGGTATTTGAAAGGGACCATGTTCATTTAAAAAAAATATAGAAATTTACATGAAATTTCAAGACAATGATAAATTATGAATAATAACATCAAAAAAATTAAATACCATTATTGAAGACTACATCACTTAAAAAATTATATAACCTCTAATTTAACAAAATAATAGAAAAAATTGTATACAATTATAACTAGGCGATTGAAAATGATTGTGAAATTACAAAAAAAATATAACCTCCTTATATGGGTTACCGCATTTTATATATAATTATTTATAATTTTATTTTGGAGATGAAACCTTACGACATCAGTTACATTGAAATCATATTCCATTAAAGAAAAAATTTCTAAAAAATAAAAAATCCATGAATAAAATATATTGTACGATATAACCAAAAATATAGGAATTCTATTGAAAATATAAAATTAAATTGGTGGGTAATTGGTTAGATATATAATGTAGTGGGAATTGATATAAAGAAACTATTTCTTATAAAGTAATATTTACGGTAGGAGTTATTTGATAATTATCTTATGGGAAACAATTATTGTTACCTTGATAGAAATGAGAAAATATAATACTATGTATTCATTAGGTATTATAATTACTACTCAGAAAAATAGTCTTGAAAATGAATGTTTGCAACTTCATAAAAACAGATTGAGTTAGCAAAAACACCATGATATTTGAAACATTCGAATCAAAAGCTCATGAAGGTTTTGTTTAAAAATTATAACTTATAAACCATGAAAAATAAAATAATAATGATAAAATAATATTAATGGGTTAGTTAATACACAATTTCAAATAAAAAATGGATTTTAAAAATAAGCATGTCTTATGGAATTAAAAATTGAGACAATAACCCCTTCATGTGGTCATGATTCACTCTGTGCATGCATGAAAAACCATTAATAATGAAATTAATTTTATTAGATACCTTATTAGAAACAATATATATATATATATATTAATTACAAAACTATTTATTATTATATTGAATATATATATATTGTTTGTTGTTATGTGTGGAAAGTGAATATATGTCGGCATTTTTGGATAATTCTACATACCAAAGATGAAATTTTAATGATATGTTTATTACCCAAAAGAATCATTAAAAAACCTAAAAACAATCATGACTTTATAATTATAATATAGTTTTATTATTATCTAATTTTTCATAATCATCCATGATAGAGTTTAATAATATCATTTATATAGGAGGTTAAATCGACAAAAAATAAGAAAACGTTATAACTCAATGGGTGAGTATGATTATTGATGTTTATAATATAAATAAAAAATAATAATAATGTATTTATTTCTATATTTTTGAGTTAGTGAAAAATATTATTGGTGTTTTGGATTAATAATGAAAATCAGAAAAATAAAATTAAAACATTACTTCATGGAGGTGGAAGTCCACACCACACATGGTTAACATTTTCATTTATTGGAAAATGAAATGGAATGAAGGTGGATTCTAATTTTTCTCTTAATAATTAAAAATATTTTATATATTTAACATTTAATTTTCAATTCCATTTTTATAACAATAAAAGGGAAGTGGGGGTGAAATACAAAATTCATCGCTTCGTGGCGGTGGAAGACCTTACAATTCAAGAATAATGAATTCATTTTTCATATAAAAAATGATAAAAGTGGTTAATAGTTTCTCATATAGAATAAGAAAAATAATAAGAAAGATAATTTAGATTTAAATATATTGTTATCATAATATTATTTGTTTTTCAAAATAAGCTGAAAAGGAAAAGAAGTTAAACAAGATTACTAACATCGAAATATTTACATTTTACTTGGATGATTCCCAAAAGATGGAGGTATTAAGACAATAAAATTTGAAAATAGGATTTAATTAAAAGGAATAAAATTATAATTTAAATTTTAATGTTAAATTTTCATATAAGAATTTTTTTGAGTTGTAATGAAGGTGTTTTAAGAGGCCCCTTTTAAAAGTATCATGATTTAAAATTTGAGAAATATTTATCCTAACAAAAAGTGAAAACATGTTTCACATATTGAAAATACTAAAAAATGGATAATAATGGAATATAAGATTATATATAGTCAATAATCACACAAAAAATTGATTTTCCTAAATGTTTTTAGCATGTTTCTATGTCTTTTACTCTTAAAATTTTTAGTTCTACCATTTCATTGATTTACTATGGTAACTAATTTTCACCAACCTAATCAAATTTTAATTCTAGAAAATAAAATTAATATTATTATATAATATGGAGTTACTAATTCCAAATATAAAATAAAATATTTTAGATTTCTGTGTTGGATAAAATAAATAGTGTATTTTAAGCATAAAAATCACTTGTTAGATAAAATTATAAATTTCTAGGATATTCATGAGATAAATATTTTTAATATAAATAAAATAATTTTTTTGGAATTAAAATATATTAAATAACTTAATATTCCAAAATAATATTTAATTTAATAAAAATACCAAAACATTTTTTATTAGAGTATATTAATTATGTATAACAAATATTAAATATAATATTTAAAATTAATTATGGTATTAAATAATATAATATATTAAATCCTTAGAGACATATTTTATAATTTATAATTTTTTACAAACTTCTAGGTGTTTCCTATATAATGGTAATGTCATAAAAGTAACAGTTATGGTAAAAAAATATTTATACTATTCAATTGAAATCATATATTTCAAAAAATTCAAAAAATATATCTTAAGATAATATTGATAAGATGAATCCATAAAATAATTAGAATTAGATAATTTGAAAATTTAAATTTATTAAATTTATTTTTTAAATGAAAATATAAAAAATAATGGAAAACTTATTTTATAAAAAAAAAATTTTATTTTAGAAATGGCTTCAAAAATATTCCATAAAAAAGAATAAATACAATTGTACTAACATAATATATATTAAATATAAATATTACCTATTATAATAAACTTTTAATTATTATCAATTTATTTTATTTTTGTAATATGAAATACAATTTTCTGAATAATTCTTCAAATATAATCATTTTTAAATTATTTATCAAATGTAAAAATAATATATTAATAGTTTGATTCATTATTATTTTTAACTAATAACAATTATTTTGTTATTATAATATTAATGGGACAACATTCTTTTATTTAGATATCTCATTAGTTCATTCTTGCATGTGAAAAGAGCTATCGAATTCAGTATCAATTTATAGAATTCAAAATCATGGGTTGTTACACCCTTATAAGGTCCAAATTCATAACGTTGATACATGAATCGATTTGAATCACAAAGCTTCAAAACCTAGTACATCACACAACCCACATGTATATTTCCCAAATTATATTATTTTACCACATGAAAATTGTGTTTTCAACAATCATCCTATCATTATATTCCAGAAATTATGTTTCAATTTGTTTTAGAATTTGTATCCACTCTTAGAAGACATGTAACCCATGAACACACCATCCTCACTCTTTTCATCAAACAATAACACTTTTTAATTTTTTATTTTGATAAATAATAAGATCGAAATCACATTTAAATAATTCAGAATGCACTTATTCTTGTACAATATTTCATAGGTAGTCATGATTTATTATGCACTAAGAAATTATTTATTTTGAATGAGTGTAGTAATAATTGGTACTTCACTTCAAATGAACCAATGATATATTCAATTATTCTGACATGGTTATTCTAATCTCAACCATGGATCTATTTTTACTCTAAATATATATATTTATATTTTTATGGACTGTATGTGGAGATTTTTATTTGTATATCAACCCTTGATTATACAAATTGAATTTCTAGTGAACACCCTACCATTATCATTTTTGAGTCTATTGATATATATCAAATATCTCATTTTGAATTTCTAATATAGAAATATGGATTATAATCAATGATTTAGTGTAACATCTCAACATAATAATAAATATATTTTTTTATAAAAATTATATTTCCTCGATATATTCAGTTACATTCAACAACGAGTCTATAACAACCAGGATGTACTATTAAAATATTATTATCACCAAGACATTGGATTAGAAGGTATAAATTAGTACCATTCAAATTATGTAAATTTAATATTTACACATGTATAAAAATTATTAATTATTTTTCTATTAATTAGAGTTGAAAATAAAAGTAATTTGAATATAAAAAAAGATTTTTGTTTGAAATACTGTGATTATATTCGTTATGTATTTTTGTGCAAAAAACTAAATTTATTACTATTTGAAAATTATTTTAATAAAATATCTATTACATATTTGATAATTTTTTTTAACATTTATCAAGTATTTTTTATTATTAATAGGACAGTTATAAATTGAATTTTATGATCAAAAAAGTATTTTTTAAGAAGTGGGTTTCATTACAATTTTTATATTTATTTTAAAATAAATTTCATCCATTTATAGTTATTGAAATTAAAAAAAACAAATAAAATATTTGTAATCATAAGGATAAAATTTGGTAAATAATCCCATTTTAATTTCTACTAATATGAATAGTGTTTGTGTCCAAAATTATCACCTTTGCAAAGGGTAAATCCGGTTAATTTGAATTAATTTTAGGTGGTAAAGCCATAATATTTCATTCAATTTATTATGTTATGAAGGTATTTCTAATAATATAATAGTTAAATCCAAATTAATTAGATTAATGGACACTTATCCTTAAAGTTGAACTACACAATATTAAAATTAAAAAATTTTATAGTATGTCACTCACATTTTTTTGAATACCTCTTACATATCAAAATAAAAAAGAAAAATAATGTCAAGAATGAATATAAGTGTTTATTTTGATCTCGATGAAATTAATTTCTTAGTATTAATTTATTGTATATTTTTAATATTTACATAAAGACTTTATTTTCGTTTATAACACCAATGCAATTTTTCTTCATTAAACAAAAAATATAGTGGATGATTTTAAAAATATTTGAAGGGATATAATTGTATTTATTTAATGTGTCCCATTAATTTTAAAGATGTATGTGAAATATTAAGAATGTTTAAAATATTTAAATTTTAATTCCCCTTCATTACTAATGTATTTAATGATATATTAAATCAATAGTGTCTCAAATCATATTATTCACATTTTATAATATTTTCTTAAATGATATGAAATTCATATAACTTTATATTTCAAAAAAATTAAATTTGAAATGGTTTTCAAAAGAAACCATTTTACATTTATGGTGTTTTTATAATATTATAGTAACATTATTTATCTATAAATTATATAAAACATTAATATTACAGTAATTTCAGTAATTGTTGAAAGGGTTAGGGGTTAAAACTAACATATAAATGTAAAAATTTGATCAAAATGAGGTCAAAATTTATAAGATTATAGGATTTAAAATAATCCTCATCTTATATTTATATATTATCAATTTTGATCCATTTGTTTTCCAAAATTAATTTATATTAATATAATATTTTTGTAAATTCAAATAGTTACACGTCCATCAATGATAAAATGGAACAACTACAATCTCTTCTTCATACAACATTGAGCATTCTAGAATAAAAAAACTCTAATAAATTATTTTCTAAATTTCTATAGACACATTATAGTGTTTCTTTTCTCCCCAAATGAACTCCCATTTATCCCGTTAGTGGACGTCTAAAGGCATCATCTAATTGAAGATTATGTTTAAAAAAATATTAATGTAGTCAGACCTATAGTAAGAGGTTTTATATTACAATATCATTTTGATTAGGACTATTTAAGAATATATATTGATGTTGAAATCATATCATCAACATGTCAAATTAATCATAAATTTTCTTCTCCTTTAGTTTTATTGTGATATTGAATTTTTTTCCATTTAAATTTTCCCACATTTTGAACTCGATAGACCGAATATATGATTTTTGGGAATATGGACATCATTTCTATCTTCAGTTGGAAAAAATTTCCAACCATTTACATGTCTTCTAAAAATAAATTAATGAAGGTCATTATTATTCTCATATGATTATCTAACATCATTTTATATCAAGTTTGAATTAAAGAAAATGGTTTGAATGAAATATTCATTACAATTTCGAAAAGAAGTACTTAGTAACTTTTCCTACAAGATAATACAAGGAATTTTATTTTATTTTATATGAAATGTTTGGAATTTAAGAACATCTAGGCCACTAAATGTTTTTAATATTCTTTTTAATGATCCCAAATTATTTTTTAAATAATATATATTAGATAATATTATTAAAAAATTTTATTATTAATATGTGATTTCATAATAGAGAGGTAATTTTTCTCAAGACTGATTAAACGATATTTTTATTATAAAATGATAATAGCCTTAGAATTTTTTTATTATTTAATGTTAATATGATCAAAAGATTACAACCTTTTTATTTCTTTGGATGATTTATTTTTATGATTGCATCATATCTAAAAAACATCTTCCACTTACTCGGGTTATACAATGATTAAATGTTCCTGAAACACATTTCATGTCATTGGATTTTATTTGTTGAATGGTCTATAATTTTTTGTAACACATATTTATTATTTTCAATATATGAGTTGTGGGATCAATATATCCCTTCAGTGAAATGGGGAATGATTGATATCTAAGGATAAAAATAGAAATGGAATTCGAAGAGAACCATGTTCAGTAAGGAACTTCATCTATTATGATAATCATGGGAGTGAACCTTTACTACTATGATGGTTTGGGTAGTGAAAAAATTTCATTATGATAATATTAGTAAATAACCTTAAAGAATAGGGAATTTATTTATGGTTCTTACATTTATTCCACAATTATAACTCCCTGATCATAGAAGTCTAGTGGAGGTGAATTACATTATTTTATTGGAATGATTATATGAAATAAAATCCTAAATGAAATATTAGTTTATCATTTTTTAATGAACATTACATACATGATTCCCATTTTACATTGGGAGAAGAACAAAATACACAAAACATACTAATATAATGAATTCTTGAAAATCATTTAATGGATTCATCTTCATAACCTGTTGAAAGAAAACATTATAAGGGTATTATCAAATTCTTAATAAAGTTTTTTAATGTGGAAAAAATAATTAATTGAAGAGAATAAATCAACATGGAATAGTAAATAATTTAAATACATTATATTTAATCAATGAAATGAGAATGTACTGAACTTATATATATTTAAATGAAAAATATCAAGGATGAATAATAACTGAAAATAATATGATTATAAATTATTGGACATCATGTATCTGGATCATGATCCACTAACAGCAAGACTATTGACAATATTTTTATGTCTATTGGTAAAATCCCATTTATTCTTCCTGGAAACAATCTCGAAGGATTAGTCTCCAACTAATTTCACCCCAAGAGACTACTGATTCATTAATGGGATCTCATTAACCATTATCAATACTATAGGTCTTTCATTAAACGGTCTACAATCAATGTCATACTTGTACAAATAATTCTATATATTTCAAACAGTAAATTCAAAAAGGTATCCTTTAATAAATATTCCCCATACCACGTTAAAATATATGAAATATAAGAAACATAAATGAAAGGAATTATCAATTGTAAATTTTAATAATATGATGATAAATATATTTATGATATGATTAATTAAATTTTTAGTAGACTGCAAAATAAATTAAGTGGTGAATAGGGCATAACTCATAGAAAAAAAGTGAGACAAAAAATCCCTTATCTCGTAATTCCTTTTTAGTCGTACATTAATTAAGATCATTTAAATTGGTTTAAAATATGTTATAAATTTATATTATAAAATTAATGACATCATTTATTGTAATTTTAAATTATTTTATCACCAATTTGTCAACAATATTTCACTATTTTCACTATTTCGAGTGCAAATTGCCATGTTTCTCGAGTATGTTTTGACTTATTATTTGTTGTTCTTATTACGTATATCACGATTTAATCATTTCTAGAATGAAAACAATGATGTTAATATAATATATATTTATTATATATATATATATTTTAAAATAATTAAAATTTGGGTATAGGATATGTAATGAATTATTCATTGTGATTGTAGGTCGTGTGTACAGATGAATGCTACCATCATTTATTAACCATAGTAAAAGAATGAATACTAAATTATATATATGTATATATGTACATAAGATTTTTATTATAATATAAATTTTACATAAATCTAAATTTTTTTATTAAAACAATATTTTATACAATCCATTTGTAGTGTGAACAAATGAAATTTAAGTGAGGAGGTGGTAGTACACATTTCCACAAATGATTTTGTCATATTTACAAAAAAGGGAATGCATGATAATATATGTTATATAAATAATCAATAATTATTAATACAAAATAATTATCATATTTATCATATAAAAACTATGTGTACATTGTAATGACCAACTATGAGAGTCGGTAAAGGAAAAAATGATCAACATCATTTCGCGAGGTGGTAGTTCACCTAGAATAATGGTAAACTCGTTACGCATCTAATGGAAGTGTGTGAAGGATTTTGTAAAAAATTCAACATAAAAAATCACAATATATTTTGTATACTATTTTTATTATATAGTGATTGAATAATAAGAATAAAGGGTGTATGGAAAGAAATAAAACTTAAATGATCATCTAGAATCATTACATATTATTTGGGAAACTCTTTTTCTTTTATAAAAAATAAATTAAATGGTTTTATTTATTACCCAAGTGATTATTATGTGATTTTTAAGAGATTTTTGGATCTTATTTTACTATTTTTTGGATGAGATATAAGGCATAATGTGGTGGGCGGAATTTATGGAGGAGTTTAAATTTTATAATTGAGTTGGGGGTAACTTTTGAAAACTCCAACAATATTAAATTAATATAAATTAATTTTAATTAAAATATTTATCCAAATAATTTTATTAATAATAAAAGATATTGATGGTTCTAAATAATATCATAAAATTATTTTTAGACACATTTTGATCACATTTTTACACATATCTTTTGGCATTAACCCTGAATAAAACTCTTTAACTCTTACCACGAATACATAGATTTTGACATTTTAAGGGTTAGTATTGTTACAATAAAATAAAATATAAACCATAAATGACACATCGATGAAATTTTAAACCTTTATCCCAATTATTTGGGTAATTATTGTAGTTTTATGAATTTTTTATCATTTAATAATGTATTATTTATTTTAAAATATCATCAATGTAAATTTTTGTTATTATTCATTTATTCACTTTTTAAAATATCAATAGACAACATAACCTAGAAAAACCCCTTAATACATCTATATTATGTCTAAAAACTCTATAAAAATATTTTAGGATGTTAATTACATAAAATAATATTTATTGTAACATTTTGAATAACATTTATTTAAAATTTCCATTAATTGAACAATTGCAGCCTCATCATTATGCAAGACTTTAATAAAATTATTTCATCCATAAGAATAAAATAAAAATAATGTAAGGATGAAGAAAAAAATTTAATAGTTCAAATTAATATTTATATTATAATATATAATATTTAAACACAAATATATAAAAAGGAATAACATTAGTGTGACATATTAGACTTCTCTTAGAAGAAATTATAAAAAATTATTAAATTAATCTAAATGGATCAAGGAGGCTCTAAAATAATTCTAAGGATTTTATGGTCAACACTAACTCATAAAATATATTTATTAATAATTTTAGGATAGTTTTTTAATACATATAATATTAATTTTACCCATGATTACCAGATATAACCTTAACCATGGTATTTAAAAAATACTAAAGTAAATATCCATTATTCAAAAACATAAAAGGGAAAAATTTATATAATATGGATCCACTTATTCAAAATCTAGAATACATTTAAAAAAAACTAAAATAATAGAATTTGTTGTACTTAATTTAAAAATAATCTCAATATCTGAATAACAGAAATGTTTTCAAAAGTGAAAATCATCAAATGATTATAATGTTTCTATATAAAAATTCAATGTTAAATTAAAAAAAATGACCTAAAATATATTAAAAGATAATTATTGATCTAATTATTCTTTCAAAAAATTACAGTTAAAATTTCTCATATTCAAATATTTAGAAAAATTGATGTCATTAATTAAAATTCAATATTTTATCAATATTCAACAACACATAATACTTTTCAGAAAATACCAAAATTCCATTAGAAATAAATATTAATTTTTTAATCAAGAACATTGACATTAGTTGTTCAAATAAAATATAAAAAAGTGTAAAAATTGTATTTAAAATAGTTTTTACATTAAAAAGAGGTAAACATACCCTTAGAAAAATGTATGTTTTTATTAGTAAAATTGGATTTGTTCTTAAGTTGTACATATTGAATATATTAGATTAATATAGAAAGTATTAATTTTAATATATATTACAGTAATAAAATTTAATAAATTTAATAAATTTAATTTGTTTGCATAAGATGAATTTATGAGGACAATAAATAACACTTAATAAAAAATAATCCTATATATTATGTTGGTTTCTCTATTCATTGAAAATTATTTTGTAACCAATGAATTCTACCATATATTTTCATAATTCAGTTGATACTATTTATAACCTCCAACTTAAATACTATGTTATATCTTACTATATTAAATACTAATATTTTCATAATATATTTTTTTTTAAAACTCGCCCCTTCATGCAACACAATCCAACTAATTGTTGGTTGTACCATAATCTTAACATGGTGTTTCATATAAATAATACAATCAAAAAATAAAATTTATTTAAAAATTAAAATATTGTAATGTCTTGGGTGTTAAAATCTACGAACATTAATTATATATCAACCCCTTAATTTAATGTTGATAACGATAGTTTGGGTTTTTCTATTTGAATATAAACAATTGTAGAAAAAATAAAATAGTATATGAGGGTTAATGAAAAATATTAATAATAATATTGAAAATGAAATGTGATATTAACAAAGAATCTTGGATTTTGAATAGATAATGTAAAGGAAAAATAGACTTTGAAGAGAAATCTAACTACCAATATACGATGGATAGTTATAGATAACATGGTCATTATAAAGTTAACTATCATAGAAACATAATTTTAGGATCAGTTAAAAGACCATTGATGTCATAGTATGAAAATTAGATGGATAACGTGTTGGCCTAAAAATAATATTTCATAAAGTTGAGGGACTCTTTTAATATTCAGATAATCAATTGTGAAAACAATATTACTTGATTACATTCTATTTCATAATTGTAATATTATCCATTATATGTGCTTCAAAATATTTTTATATCATACCTTACACCTAGAAAAAATTTTCAAGATGATTTTTTCATTGGTGAAGAACAATTATGAGTAATATAATCCACAAGTCATTACTTCATCATTAAAATGGTTACTGAAATAAAAATGGTTATATCATGTAATAAAATATGATGAATCTTAAATTAATCTCACTAAATAATATCATATGTTCAACATAATCTATTCTAACCTTAAGAATTATTCAAAAATAATTTATCTAAATCAACATTCCAAAAGAATCATTAAATTTTAAAAAATCAATCTTAACATTATATTTCCCCAATCCACATAATGAATTTATTTTTTTCAAATACAACATATTTGAATAATTTGATCACCTTAAAAATATTAATGAAAACATTCCAGATTTCAAATAATAAATAAGAAGTATTATATAAAAATACTTATATATAACATGATTTATATAATCAGTGCACATTTGATGATATAATTATTGAATCTAAATACACATAAACATTATCCATTCAACCACATTCTTTAACCATTAAATATAGATCAACATCTTATTAATTAATACCTCCTTACATTAATTGTTCTTTTTTAGTATCTTCATCATTAATAGTATTATAATTTGTTATATAACCTTGTTGATTATATCCATTGACGAAAACCCAAATCACAATGTGATAAACACTAATAATAGTGATATAGTCATGAAAGATCATTTATAGTATGTCCAAATTAGGAAATATTCTTTCCAATAAATGAGTCCAAAGGTTTAACCTAGGTTATCCATTATCATTTCGAAATCAGTAGAATGTTACCCAATATATAGAATTGTATTCAATGTCTCTCATAGCATTCTGTTTTCTAATCTATGTTTTATAAATATTGCTTCCAAAGATGCAGCTAACCTTTCATTGATACAAACTATAATGCCAGACCCCCATAATCCAGAAGATGGTGCATTACATTTTTACATTTTCATGATTAAAAATAATCAAATCCCAATGTACCAATAATTATTGGAGATTTAGAAAAAATAGATTACATATATGATACACATTTTATATAAGGATAAGAGCATAATAAATAATAAATATTAGTAAACTAAATCCTTAAATATATTTCCAAGGATTCATATTTATAACCATGGTAAATTAATCATATTATGGGTGAGTTTAAATTATCGGTAATGGTATGTCAATTGGAAGAAATAATGAATTTAATATAATAAATCAACATAGAAAGGTAGGTAATTGAAACACAATAAATTTAATCAATGAAATGATAATTAAATGCATTCATAGATATATCAATGAAAAATATCATGAATGAATCATTATTGAAATGAAATAAATTCATAACTCTTAGATGTCATATATCTGGCACATGAACCACTACCATCACTTCCCTTCACAAAAAGGTTTATGTATTTTAGTAGAAACTGGTATGTTTAGTATGGAAACAAACTCAATGGGTTTATAGTAAACTTATTTCATCTTAGGTGAATATTGATGTATCAAAGATATTTTATTAACAGGTCCCCAAAACTATTGGATTTCATTAAATGTTCCCCAACCCATATCATACTATTCCAAATAATTCCTAATATATCAAACAATTGATATAAAGTAGTAAATCTAAATCAAAGTGTCCCATTTCAGTTTAAAATATTTGAAACATAAGTAGGATAAAGGTAAATGATTATCAAATGAAATATTTAATAGCATGGAGATAAAGGGATTCATGATATTATATATCAATGGTTTAGTAAATGGATAAATATTATTAAGTGGGGAATAAGACATATATCCTAGAAATAAAACTATGATGAAAATCCATTACCTCACAATATATTTTTATTTGTACATGATTTAGCCTACTGTATAATGGGTTAAAACATGTTAATAATTTATATCAGAAAATTATTAATAATTTTTTAAATCAAATATGATTTTTCATATTACATAATCACCCATCTGTTAATAATATTTTATAAGTTTCCCTATTTTTAGTGTTCATTGACTAGTTCCTCGTGTATGATTCGACCTTTTTTTTGTTATAATTACATAGATCTTGATTTCATCATCCTAATATTGTAAAATATTGCATAGATATCATATCTATTCATTATATATATATATATATAATAATCTATACAATTTTTATATATGAAAGGAAATTAATTGTTGATGTAGAAGGTAGGTTGTACATATCGATGGGCACTAGTTCATATTATTTTATATATTAAATATTAAGGATAAAATGACATAAATATTTATATTATAATTAATGTATCATATATATATAACATATCACACATATTTATTAAAATACAATTTATATATTCTATTTATATTGTAAATTAATCACATCGATTTGAGGAGGCGGTAATCAACACCTCCATAAACGATGTTGTCATATTTACAAAAAAATAAAAATTACGACGATACCTGTTATATAAAAATTAAATATGTGTTATGAAAATATAAATATCACACACACACACACATATATATAATATAAAAATATTTCTCCTATCATAGTGACAATACATTAGAGGTGGTGATGAAAAAACAAATGACATCGTTTCACGAGGCGGTAGTTCACCGTACCATAATGGTAAAATCATAACGAATTTGATAGAATTATGGGTAGGAATAGGTCAAACAATTAACATAAAAATACATTAGTGTATTTAGGATAGTTTTTTAATATATAATAATGAAATAATAAGAAATGAAATAGGGGGGAATGAAATAAAACGAATGTTATCATTGATGAATGTTACATATTATTTGGGTAACACCATTTGGTTTATACAAAAATCAATCCTTATAATTAATAATTCACAAATTGATAATTATATGATTAGGAAGGGGATTTTTAGAGATTATTTTAGTAGTCATTGGATGAGATATAATTCTCAATGTAGTGTGGGGAAGTGAGAGAGGAGGTTCTCTTTTATAATTTATGTGATAGAATCTTTTGGAATGTGCCAAAATATTAAATTAATAAAAAATAATTCTCCATTGTGAATGTATAAAAATGTAGTTATTTATAAAATAAGATGATTATGGGTCTAAATAATATCATAAATAAAATTATTCAATTTTATATCACATTTATACGCTTATTTTTTGGAATTACCCCTTATTGAAACCCTTTAACTCTTATTATGACAATATGAATTTTTACTCTTTAAGGATTAATATAGTTAATATACAATTCCAAAAGAAGCATAAATGGGTATTCTATAAAATTATAAATTTCATCTAATTCTGTTAGATGGTGTTTATTTTTTTATGAATTTTAAATCATTTAATAAAATATGATCAATTTTATAATATCATTAATGTCAATTTGGACACAATTCGTTTCATGAATTTTTTTAAAAAATCATTTTAAAATATTACTTAAAAAAATTTAACAAATCCTTAATATGACTATGTAATCTATAAAATTATTTTATGAAATTATTTATATAATATAAAATTTATTTTCATATGTTCAATAAAATTAATTCTATTTATCCATAAATTGAACGATTAGTGCATCATCAATGTGAAATCTTTTAAAATTTTTTTTCATCATTAATAATTAAAAATAAATTATCATGATTAATTTCAAAATTTAATCATTCATAAAACTATTATTAGTATAAGGTATCTTATAAAATACCATATATAAGAAATATAATACATAATAAAAACATTAGTGTGGCATGTTATACATTTCTTAGAATAAAATATTAAAAAATGATTAAATTTGTCCCCTTGGCTCCAAGTGGCAATAAAATAGTTTCAATAAATATTTTAGGTGAAACTAATTTATCCAATATAATTACTATAATTATTAGTGTAATTTTATAATACATATATTTTTATATTTAACAATAATTACCTTATTTACCTTTAATCATGGAAAAATAATAATAAATTAATTATTCATAACAACAAAAAAGGTTCTTATTTACATAATATGAATCCAATGATTCCAAAAAAATATATAAATTTTTAGAATTTAGGAATAAATAAATTAGAGTAATTAATTTGAAAATGATCTAATTGCGGGAATGAGAAAACTTATTTTAAGGACAAAATGTTATAAAGATTCCAATGTTTTATATAGAAAATTCAAAGTGAAATTGATTTCAATGACCTAAATTTATTGAAATGATAAAATATTGATCTAATAATACTTTAAAACCAATTAAAAAGGTAATTTATCACAATAAATTATATATATAAATATGTTGGATTCAGTTAAAATTCATCATTTTTTCACTATTCATCAAAACAAGAAACATTTCTAAAAAATATCCAAAATTTATCCAAAGTTAATTTATATATTAATATTTAAAAGAAACAAAAAAATTTCTCAAAAAATGTTTCAGAAATTGTATTTTAAATTTTTATTAATTTAAAGGTTGTAAATATTCATTTAGAGAATTGTTGGTTTTTATTTGTAAAATTATGTTACTTATTATCTTAGGTATATTTAATCTATTGGAAGAATTTAAAAAATATTTTATTGAATATATATATTACATTAATATCATTCAATAATTGTCGATAATTTAATTTATTATCATAAAACTTCTTTTTGACAATAAATATAAGTTCATTATAAAATCATCTCATTTATTTTCAGTTGGTTCCTATATTGATCTCTAATTAATTTTTATCCAATGAATTCAACCACATATTTTCATATGTTAGTTGATACTTTTCATAATCTAAAAAATATGACTAATTAATATATTATTATATTAATTAATAATATGTTAATAATACATTCTTGTTTGGTAAAACTCATAGATAGGTGTAATCCAAGCTAACACATTATTTGGTGTAAAATAAACATAACATGTTGTTGCATATAATGAAATATAGAAAAAAATAAAATTTATTATTAAAAGAAATTATTGTAAATTATTAGGGTCTTCCATTCGCCCAACCATAGTTAAATTGTATCCTCTCAATTTGAACATGATTTCTGTAGTCTAGGGTTTGATATTTTAAAATAATAAATTTTTGAAAAAACCATATTGTAAATAGGGTTAATGAAATATATCTGTAATAAGAGGAAAAAAGAACTATGAAGTTCACCAAAGAAATTAGTCCTTCAAATAAGATAAAATTAGTTGAAATTTAATAGATGAACATGAAATATAAATCTAACTATATAGTTCAATAAGATAATGATAGAAAACATGGTTATTATAAATTTAACCATCACACAACAAAAGATTACTGATCAATTAAAAAGCCATTTATTTCAAAGTAATAAATTTAAAAGTATAATGTTTTTGTTTTGAAATCTATTTTTATAGAGTTGAGGACTCTTTTAATATTCAGATAAAAACATGAGAAAATAAACAAACATGATTAGTTTCCATGTCATAAGAATAATATCATCCTTTGGATATTTTTTGATTTATTTTTTTTACATCACCCCATACAAGTGGAAAATAACATTCAAGATTATTTTTTCACTACTGAGGAAATTTTTATAATCATAAGATCCATGAGTCATTCTTTATCCATTTAAATGTTTACGGAAACTGAAATGGGTAGGATATGTAATCAAACAATATAAATCTTACTTTTAACTCAAACAATAATATCTGATGATCATCATAATCAATTCCAACCGTAAGACTCATCCAAAATATATCATTCCAGATTCATAGTCCAAAATAATCCCTAAATTTCCCAAAATCAATCGTAACATCTGATTCTACCAATCCACATAATGTTTATCTTTTTGTCAAATGACACATATAAGAATAAAATTAACACCTTAAAACCCTTAATGAAAACATTAATAATTATAAATCCTTGGGGAAGAAGTATTATTGTAAAATACTCATATATATCAAGATTTATATAATCAAAGAATAATTGATGGAATATTTCTTGAATATAAATATACAAAAACATTAACCACTATACTTCTTTATTGAATCATTATCTATGATTCAATATTTTATTACTTAATACCTCATTCCTTAAATTCTTCTTTCTTATTATCTTCTTCATCAGTAGTATAATAATTACTTGTATAACCTTTATGATTCTAACCATAGACCAACACACACAGAACAATGTGAAAAAACACTAATCAGAGTGATATAGTCCTGAAGAATCATTTGTAAGGTTTCCAAATCATGAAATATACATCCCAATATATAAGTACAATGGTTTAACCTATGTCAGCCATTCCTATTACCAAATATATAGCATGTTTCCCAATATATAGACTTATGCTCAAAGGTACCCATTTTTTTCTTTTATAAATTTTCTGAATTTAGTGTCTGAGGTTGCAACTAAACATCCTTAATTACCCACTATATCGTCAAGAACCCAGAATCCCACAGTTTGTGCACTACTTTACAACATAGGAATGAAAACAAAAAATCATATCCATAATGACTGATCATTATTAAAGTTTTTTACAATAAAATTACATACAAGATACCAATTTTACATAAGGATAAGAACCTAATACACAATAAATATTAATAAATTGCTACCCTAAAACTCATTAAAATGATTTATTGTGGTAGCTTTGAGAAATTGAACATAATAAGAGTGAACTAAAACACATGGTATGGGTATTTAAATAAGAATAAGTAATAAATTTATGGGAATAAATCCACATTTAAGGTTAAATAATTAATACATATTCCATTTAACCAATGAAAAATGAATGAAATGCAACAATAAGTATGTCGATTCAAAATCAAATGGATAAATAATAACTAAAATAAATGTGATTCTTAATTATAAACATCACGTATCAATCACATAAACTAGTACCATCATGATCATTTACTGGTGGGATTATATCACTGGGTAGAAACCTACATATTCTTCTTGGAAACAAACTCAAAGTGTTTTTCACTAACTGATTTCATCTCAACAGACTCTTGATATATGAAGGGGATTTTAATAATTTTTCTCCAAATTATATGTATTAGATTAAATGGTCACGAACCTATGTCATACTAGTCTAAATAATTCCTCTCATATCAGATAGTTAATAAAAAATTATATCATTAAATCAAATTGTCACATAGCACATTAAAATATTTGATACATAAGACCAACAAATGTAAATAATTGTCAATTGAAAAATTAAATACCATAAAGAAAAAGATATTAATTATATGATATATCAATGGGGAATTGCACCACATAAAATGAACAAGTGGTTTTTATGGAATAACTCATATAAATAAATGTTAGATGGAAATACCATACCACATGATTAATTTTTATTTGCATGTGCTTTAAACTCCTCTATAATCATTTAATGCTTCTTATTAATTTATATCATAAACTTATGAATTTTTATAACATGATATACCATCATATTATCACATTTTATCACCCAGTAGTTTATAATATTTATTCATTATAACTATTCATAGCATCAATTTCCTAGTTTCTCGAGTATGTTTTGACTTGTTATTTATTATTCCTATTAAATAGATCACAATTTTATCATATTAAAAATTTAAAAATTGATACAAATATAATTTAAATTATTTATATATATATATAATAATCCATAATATATTTAGGTATAAATGAAATGCACTATTGATTAAGATGGTAGGTCACACGTATTCCTGAACAATACTTTTATTTATATTTCATAATAAAATAGTGAAAAGTAATTGAATTTTATATTTATATTATAAATAAATTATCATATATATGTCATCTGTATAATTTGTTTTAAAAAAATTCTTTATATGTTCCATGTATAGTTTGAATGACTCACATTACTTTGAGGAGGCAATAGTCCACACTTCCACATATGATGTTATCGTATTTGCACAAAATAAAAATCATGAAGATATGTGTTACATAAAAATAATAACTTATAAAGACAACCTAAATGTAATTTATATCATATAAAATATTTTTTCCATCATTCAGACCAAACATGATAGGTGGAAATGAATAAAAACGGCGTCGTTTCACGATGCTGTTATTCACTGTACACATACGATAAATTCATTAACCATTTGATTTAATTGAGTGTAGTTTTAGGTAAAACTTTAACATAAATGCATAAAATAAAATTTAGCATAATAGATTTATTATATAATAATGTAATAATAAGAATAAAATGGCTTTTTAATGAAAAGAACTATAGACACTGTTGGAGATTGTTACAACTTATTTTGGTTTATACAAAAACCCCTCATTGGTTTTATTTAATCCCAATGATAGATATTAGTATTGGAGAAGGATTTTGGAGACCTCAATTTATTACTATTTTTATGATATATATGGCTCAACATGTTTTGTGGAAGTGGGGGAGGAGGATACATTTTATATTTGAGGTAAGGTGTACTTTTGGAAATACCAAAAATAATAAATTAATGAAAAATAATTTTCAATCAAAAAATTCAAAAAATAAAGTTATTTATGATATATGATGATCATAGGTCTACATAATCACATAAAATATTTTTTATTCTTGTTTAGGTAACAGTTGTACACTTATATTTTGACATTAACCCGAAGTTGAACCATTTGACTCTTATCATGACTGTATTGAGTTTTAGTCATTACCGATTAATATTGATATTATAAAATGCCAAACGAACCAAAAATGAGTCATGGGTAAAATATTAAACTTCATACCCATCAATGTTTTTAGTTTTATATTTTTTGGAATTTTATATCATTTATAATTATTTTTAATATTAAAATATCATTAATGTAAATTTTGACACTATTCATTTATTGCCTTTTTATAAAATATCATTACAGAAGATAACATTAAAAAACCATAAATACATCCATAATTTTTATATTAAATAATAAAAATTAGTTTATTACATTAATTATATAAAATTATATTTATGTTAATAATTTTAATAACATTTATTTGAATCATCCATTAGTTGAATAATTACTGCATCATCAATGTAAAAACCACTAATAAAATTATTTATTCCATAAAAAAATTAAAATAAATTTTAATTATAAGTAAAAATATATAATATTTACCATAAATATTTATAGTTTAAGATATCATCTTAATAATCACATTTAAAAACTTTTATATTTTTTATAAAATAATACTGTTACTTATTTTATTTTCCTAAAATAAAAGAATAAAAGGTGATTAGATTCATCCATGTTGCATTAAGATGCCATGAAATTGGTATTAGGATTATTTTATTAGACAATAACTCATGAAATAAAATTATTAAAAGGTATAGGGTAAATTTATAGTACTTATAATATTATATTCAAACATAATTACTTGATTTATCCTTAACTGGGTTAATAAAACAAATACTAATGTAATGATCAAATTACTCTAATGTTAAAGGAGCCTATTTAGATAATTTTAATTCACTAATTCCAAATACGTAATCTAGTTTTCAAATTTATAGAAATATAATTTTCACTAATTACTTTAAATTAATCTCATTGAAGGAATGAGAAAATAGATTTTTAGAGTGAAAACATTACAAAGGATGAAATGTTTTTACATAAAAAATCAATATGAAAATGTTTTCAATGACCAAAATTAGATTAAATTATAACATATTTATATAATTATACTTTTTAATCATTTATTATATAATTTAAGACTAAAATAACTATAGATGAAAAAGTGGTTTCCAATTAAAATTCTCTATTTTTCACTATTTATCAGAACATGAAATTTAACATAAAATTACCAAAGAAACTAATGTAAAACATTATATTACAATACTGAATAATGTGTTTATTTCATCAATTAAAATATATAAAATTATCAAAAATTTAATTTTATATTGATTATATTTTAAAATTTGATAAAACTGTGTTTAAAAAACTATAGGTTTCATGATAAAATTTGGGATTTTTGTTATCCTATGCATATTGAATCTATTGTATAAATGTAAAAATAATTTATTGAATATATATTACAATAATAAAATTCAATAATTAATTTTTATTTGATTTATCATTTTGAAATTAATTTTGTGCATAAAAAATATTTTTCCTTAAAAGCATTTCCTATATATTTAGTTGGTTCCTATATTCATTTAAAATTAATTTATACCCAATAAATTCAACCATATATAATCATAATTTATTTTATTCTATTAATAACATCCAACTCAACATCTAATTTATATCTTATTATATTAAATATTTATATTTTAATAATATATTAGTATTTAGTAAAAATCAGCCTTGTGAGTAACGCAAGCTAGAGTATAGTTATGTGTAGCATAAATATGAAATGGTGTTGTGTATAAACAAATCTAGCGAAAATATTAAATTTATTGATAAATGATAATATTTTAACATCTTAGAGTCTAAAATTAACCTCTCATTAATACAATTATATTCTATAAATTTAAATCTGGTCTCAGTAGACTAGAGATTTAAATTTTAAAATAAACAACTATTGAAAACCCACAACATAAATTGGGTAAATATAACATCTTTTTAACATGAGGTAAAATAAAATACAAAGGTCCCTAAAAATTAGGCTTCTGATTATGATACCATTAGTGGAAATTGAAAGAATAGACATGGAAGTGAAATAAAACTATCATGTTCTAATAGAGAGTGATATAAAATAATGTTATTATAAATTTGATAGTCACGAAACCAAAAAATTCGGATTAGTTAAAATACCATTGATTTAATATTTAAAAAAATTTAGCATAATTTTTTTGTTTCAAAATACTATTTCCTATAGTTTAGGTACTCTTTTAATATTTGTATAAACAATTTAGAAAATAAACATACATGACAACATTAAATTTCATGATAACAATATCATTATTTTTGTTCTTTGATATATTTTTTAATTCATCCCTTTCACGTGAAAATGAATGTTCAATATTATTTTATCATGTTTGTAGAACATTTATAAATCATAATATTCACGAGTCATTAATTTAGAAATTAAATGATTATAGAAACCAAAATGGTTAACACTGGTAATATAATAATATAAATCATACATTAACCTCAAAAACTAATATCCAATGTTCCACATAATCAATTACAACCATATGAATCATCCAAAATACCTCTCTCCAAATTCTCCCTCCAAAAAACTATTATTTTCTAAAAATAAATCTCATCATTTGATTTCCCCAATCCACATAATTTAGTTCTTATTTTCAAATACTACCTATATAAATACATTGATAATCTCAAAAACCATACTAAAATATTTCATGATTAAAAATATGTAAAAAATAAGCACTATAGTATAATCATTATATAACTCATGATTCATATAGTCATATTATATTTGATGAAATAGTTCTTAAATATAAATAAATAAAAACAATAACCATTATACCTCATTTGTGAACCATTAACTATGATTCTTCAACTTATTCCCTAATACCTCCTTCCACTCCCTTTTCTTTTGTAGTCTATTAACCATTATTAGTATCATAATTACTTTTATAACCTTTATTAATCTGACCATTGAACAAAACCCAAAATATAATGTGAGAAACACTAATAATGGTGATATTGTATGGAATAATCATTTATAAGATGTTTAAATCATGAAATATTCTTCTCAATCTCTGAGTATATTTGTATAAAGTAGGTTATACATTCTCATTTCTAAATTCCTAGGATGTTACCCTATACTTATACTTCCATTTAAAGTCAATCATAGTCATTTTCTTTCTAATCTATGTTTTCTAACTCCAGTTTCCTTGGATTTTACTAAACTTCATTTGATACCAAATGTAATCCCTGGACCCTAAAATCGTGGATTTGGTTCATTACATTTATATATTGACATTGCTTACATGAAATCAATTCTTGATGGATCGATCAGTATATGAGTTATATAAAACCATATTACTTTCCTGATAACCATTTTATAAAGGTTGAACATTATTCATAACAAATAAAAATATACAACATCCTTGAATCTCATTAAGAGGATTATTGTTCATAACCATGGTAAAGGAAAAATATTATGGTTGATGTAAAATTCTAGGTTAGTGTATGTATAGTGGAATAAATAATGATTTTAAGAGAATAAATCAAAATTGAAAGGTAAATAATTGTTAAAGATTCCATTAAATCAATGAACCAATAATGAATTGCATCTATAGATATGTCAATAAAAGTCCCATTGATAATTAATAATTGAAATGAAAGAAGTGCATAATTATTTGACATCATGTATCTATAACATTAACAACTTCCATTAGGACCTCTCACAATATGGTTCATTTATGTGGATAGAAACCTGTATATTTTTATTTTAAAAGACACGAAGGGTTTGCATCCTACGAATTTCACCTCAAGAGACTACTAATATCTTAATGGAATTTCATAAAATAGTTCCAAAATCATATTTATATCATGAAATGGTCCCCAAATCATGTCATACTAGTCAGAATAATTCCTCATATATCAAACAGTCGATTTAAAAAGATATCTTTAAAACAATGTGCCCGACACCACATTAAAATATTTGATACATAGGACTGATAAATGTAAATAATTACCCAATGAATCATTTAATAACATGTTAATTAGGAGATTCATGATATGATATATAAAATGGTAAGTACACCACAAAAAATAATTATTTGGTGAATGAGGCATATCTCATTGAAATAAAAGTTATATGATAATCCCTTACCTCACAATAAATTTATATTTGTACATTATATAACCAAATGTATATTTTTTTAAAAGAGTTATTAATTTATGTCATAAAGTTATTCAAATTTATGATATCATATACTCTCTTCTAATATTTTTTTATCACCCTTTGACTAAAAATCATTCATCGTTTTCCCTATTTTGGGTGTTAATTACCTTGTTTCATGAGTTTGTTATGACTTGTAATTTGTTGTTACTATTACATATATCTATATTTCATCAAATTAATAATGTAATACATGATATAAATATAATTTATATTAATTATAATTATATATAAATAATAATATATGATAATAAATAACTTTTTGATATAATAAATGAAAAACACTATTATTGGAGATAGTAAGACATATGTATGCTTGAACATTACATTCATTTCTTTTAATTATTAAAAACTGAAAAGTAATTTACATATATCTTTATATTATAATTATTATATCATATATGTGTTATATATAACACCTATTTTTATTAAAACCATATATTTATATTTTCCATGTATAGTGTGAATGAATCACAACGTTTTGAGGAGGAGAACGTCCACACTTCCACAAATTATGTTATTGTAATTTAGAGAAATGGAAAGCGTGATTGTATTTGTTATATAACAATGATAAAAGTATTAATTCAACATAAATAACATATAAATATTATAAAAATGGGTTTTTAATAATCATGACCAACCGTGGGGAGTGGTAAAAGTAAAACTAAGGACATTGTTTCGAGTGGTTGTAGTTCATCATACACGAATGGTAAATCCATTACGAATTTGATGGAAGTGTGTTTAGGCTTTATTGAAACATTTTAGAAATCAAACTGTCTATATTAATCATATTGGTGCTCTTATATAATCATGGAATAATATTAAACTAAGTAGTGGGGAAAGAAACAAAACTAAAGTGATCGTTTAAGAATGTAACCACTTTTTGGGTAACACTTTTGGGATTATTCTATAATCTTTCCTTGGATTTATTTACTAACAATATGTGCCTAATAGTACTATTTAATAAATGCCAGTATATTGTTTTAGTATTTTTTGATGACATATAAGGATAAAATTGACATGAGAAGGTGAGGAAGGAGGTGCTCATTTATAATTGAGGTGACATAAACTTTTGGAAACTATGAAAATATAAAAATAACATAAATTAATTTCCAATTATAAAGAGATACAATGATATTTATTTACAATATAATATTATTTCGGGTCTAAAATAATCTCATAAAATATTTTTTATACTTGTATAGATCAAATTATTATATTTATCTTTTCGTATTATCTCTTAGTAAAACCTTTTAATTGTTATAATGACAACATAAATTTTTTAGTCAATAAAATTTAACATAATTACAATAAAATGCTAATAGAAACCTAAATAACTCATGAATGACATTTAAAACTTCAACCAAATATTTTTTACTAAAATATTTTTTTTATTATTTTTATATAATTTAATGTAACATTATTTATTTTACAATATTACTAATGTCATTTTTAACACTACCCCTTCTTAATTTTTTTTAAATATTAATACAACATAAAAATTAAAAAAACTATAATACATCTCTATCATGTATATGTAATATATAAATTTTGTTATTACATTAATTATATCAAATTTGGTTTAGGTTTTTATTTTTAGTAACTTATATTGAATATGTCTATTAATTGATCAAATATTGCATCATAATTGTTCAACCCTTTAATTTAATTATAAAATCTATAAAAATTAAAAATATATTATCATGATTAATATAATCATATTATATTTTAAATAAATATTCATTTTTTAATATATATTCTTAATTACCAAATATAAAAAATAAAATACAAATTGAAAACATGAAGGTGATATATTGGACATCTCTTGAAATAATATACTAAAAAATACATAAATTCATCCATGTGGGTCATATAAGCCATTATGTCATCCCAAGGATGGTTTTGGTCGAATCCAAGTCATCTAGTATAATTATTATTAGTTTAACAGTAATTTTATAATACTAGAAATATTATATTTACCATTTATTTCCCAATTTATGCTAAAACATAATATTAAAAGATACTAAAGTAACTATGCATATTGTCCCAAAATAAAAGTGTGATATTTATATAATTTGAATCAACTTATTCAAAATATGGAATCAATTTTTATAAATTCAAAATACTAATTTTTCTGTTATTAATTTGATATTAATCTTATTGAATGAATGAAAAATAATATTTTTAATATAAAAATGATCAAAAGGTTGAAATGATATAATATCCAAATTAATTATGAAATTTGATACAAATGCCAAAAATTATACTATATAATAACATATTAATATAATGATACTTTAAAACAAATTAAAAATATAATTTAACACTGTAATTTAGTTAGAAGGAAAGGATGTTTTTAATTAAAATTCAGTATTTTTTCACTTTTCATGAAAACATGAATTTTTTTTTGAAAAATAAATCACATTAAAAAATCTACAATTTAATATTTTTATTTCAAAGAAGAAATTTATTTTTTCTAAGAAAATAAATGAAATTTTTAAAAAATGGATTTAAAATATATTCCCAATTAAAATGTGGTTAAAATAAATTTAGAAAAATATAGGGGTTTATGCATTACATTTGGTTTCTTCTTATCATATGCCTATTGCATTATTTTTATTAATGTAGAAAATATTTTATTAAATTTATATTAAATTAATTTTATACACTAATTGTAATTGTTTTAATTTATTATTATAAAATGACATCGTCATCATTAAAACCAATTCTTAATAAAAACATTTATTTATATTTGTTTGTGTTATATATTACATTCTAATTAATTTGTATACAATTATTTCAAACATATATTTTCATAAATTTGTCAAATATATTCATACCCTCAAACATAATTGCCATTTTATGTATTATTATTTTAAATTATAATATTTTTATAATATATTTTTGTTTCGTAAATAATGGTCTTGTGTGTAATGTATGTCATCTCATTATTGTTTTTATTATAATCCAAACATGGTGTAGGGTATAATGAAATATTGAAACAAAGTTAATGTTATAAAAATGAAAATTTTTAAATATTTGGGTGTTAATACAATTCCATGTCTTATTACTAGTTTATTATATAATGTATCATGTTCTTTGATCACATTATGATTCATATATTAGAAACTATCTTGATTTATTCCTTGAAAGAATATTATTATCTTTGATATGCAAGGTACAATTTTCAATGTTTATACTCATATTTTCATAACCTTTTCCCATTTTATTCTTATATTATCTATGATATCTTCCACGTTAACCGTTACTATGCATAAGATATATCCCTTTCTTGTGTTTAATTTTCTATGAAGTAATGTTTTATGTTTGATTTTTCTAGGAAGGATGATAGTTGTGATGATATAACTGGGAGAGGATATAGAAATATTATGAACTGATTGTTCATGTCTCTGTGTTTCTATTGATACTCGACATATATTATGCTGGCATGGATCATTATATTATTTGAAGTATATTAATCCAATTATTAGAAACATCCTTGAATGATTTTTTTTCCTAATATTCAGAATAGTTCCATATAAACATCATTTTAATAATTATTATAAAATCATCAATGAATATGATAAGATAAAAACCACCTATTATGGATTAATGTCTCAATGAAACATTTAATTTTGAATGAATTAATTCACATGGCCGAGTAGAATGAATTTATACTCTCTTTTAAAATAAATTTATCATTTATACAAATTTAAATGTTTCACAAATATTATATAATTTTCTCTTTAGTTGAGGATATAATCTTATAAATTTATTATGAAAACATGATCAATTTATTTTGACCAATATGGATATTTTTTCTATCACAAAAAATCTTGGATACCCAAATACCCAGATACCCAGGCCAACACCAATATAGGCTAAATGGCAGCTTCGAACCCCATGGGTTGGAAACTAGCACCTAGAATCATACATGATAAAAGAGGGAACCATTTTCAACATAAATTGTTCAATAAAAAAAATACATATGAGTATTCTCAAATAAATCTCCCAAATGAGATATTAATCATAGTAAAATAGGTATATCAAAACAAAAATATCACATCAATAAAATACCAAAAGATCAAGGATGAAAATATAACACCAAATAAAATAACACATGGTGACCAAAGAAACAAAAAAAACCACATCCATGTAATTCGTACCCCTTGCTTGAACCTGGTAGAATGAAATCTATAAATTCTCAAAGGAAATGGTAGTGTGCCAGCTAATAGGACTAGTAGGGTCTCACAGGGTGTTCCATAATAGGATACAATAATAAACAAATAAAATAAAGAATTCAATTTAAAAAAACCAATGGTAGTACAAATTCCTGTTTAAATAAAAACATAATTATCATTTCTATTTATGTAAACATTAAAAATAATGTATTCATATTAATTTTATATAAAATTGTATATATAAATCAACAAGAAAGGGTAACGATGTTTTACAATAAATTTCTTATATGCGTCAATGTAATCCTAACAAGATATATGGTAATATTCATTATGGTACAATAGATTCTAATTATAGGATACTCACACTCTCATATTGGTGATAATAGGAATACCCCCTCCCACTTATAAGTGAATTTAAATCATCCACTTCTTTATTAGTGAAAATTACAAACGGAAAAATGTATAATTAGTCTTTTCAAAGTCATCATATTTTCAGGGAATTATCCACCTACCATGCTTGTATTAAAAATCCAATTAACTAACCATTCTCACATGTTCTTAATGAATCAACCAAAAATTGGAAAATTATTTAAACATTAATTAAAATATAATAGAACATTTTTAAAGAGAATATTCCATTTTTAATTTTAATATAAAATCATGGATTTATAAATATTTCTTTACTTTTCCTAGATAAAACTAATCATAGGATTATATGAAATCAATTAAATCCATTTTTCCACAAAATAAATTTCAGCAATAAATTTCAAATCATGCCCTATTTTTCAATTCCCTTAGAATTGGGGGTTTTCATCAAAATCTATGCCCGAAAAATTTCAAACTATAATTTGCATCAAATAAATATATCATAATTATTTTGAAGTAATATAATTAATATCATGAAAATAATGGTTTTATAACATGGTAAATATCAACAAAAATACATACCATTTTCCCAGAATCACGTACCACAACACCCATAGCCAAAATTGAAAATGAACAATGATTACAACAAATATCTATAAATCCAACCTAGAATCAAGACCCAATATGAAATATATTATATATATCAACCGTAATATAATAAAACTTTATCTTGTAGGGAAATAAATAGATAGCAGGAGAGAATTAAAGGGGAAAAGTCTCTTACCAAAGATGATTTGAAAGAGTTTTCCAATATTTTATCGACATAAGAAAAGGTTTAGAGGAGAAAAAGGGTTCATTATGATATCCAATTACCTATGATTTCACATAATCTAGATTTAGGGTCGAGTGGGTGAAGAAATAGGTTTTCAAATTTATAAAAAAAATTCCATAAATAAATATAGTTGCACGAATTATTATCTAGGTAGGGCTATATGGTTTGCCAAACTACATTCCTCTATGATAGAGTTCACAATTTCTACTAGTTATTAACATCATTTTCAAAAAATTAGAACACTATGAAAACCCACACTATAAGAGATTTCATCTTTTCTACTCGGTGGGCACACAATTTGGGAAAACCCTAGGCCAACCATTCCCAACCAAATATTTCCAAATTTTTCCACTTCTCACCTAGAAAACCCATAAATGATACCAAAACAATTAAGGATAAAAATAATGGTCTGATGATTTCTTGAAAATTATATTAATATGTTACAAACTCCCCCCCATAGTAACATTCATTCTCTAAAAAACCTACCAATAATTATCTATGTAAAAATTATTTGTCCACTAACCCCTAAATAGTGCCTCTCTCTCCCATAACTCATTAGAATCCAAACTGTCCTTCCATTTCAATTGAACCAAATGTATGCAGTACAAAGATGTAACTTCATGTTAGAATCAACTATTTTGACGATATTTTTGATCATGGATAATTAAGGCTCAACATCATGTTCACCCCCCCCCCCCTCATAACATGAGATGGATCAAAGAGATACTTTTGCCGATGTGATACATGGAACATGTTATGTATTGAAATAAATTGTGTTATAATGTCCAAACAGTTGTCAAATTAACCCACAGTGTTAATAGCCTCAGAAGATTCCAAAAAATGAGGAGAAATATCCCCTTTCATCCCAATCATTTGATGACCCAAATGAGGTTAAAATTTAAAAACCATATAGTCACCAATAGAAAACTATAATGGTTTATGAATATGTCTATAATAATATTTATATTGGCTCTTTTCTATCATCATTATATAATGAATCAACTAAATCATTATTTTCATATATTAGAAAAGTATTAGTCCAACAAATTTACCTTCACTCATTTCTAACCAACACATTGAGTCCTTACAAGGCAAGACATAAAATTACATAAATGGATCCATTAAAAAAGGGGACTAGTATCTAATTTATAAGAAATCTCAAGAAATACAAAATGATCATCCCAATCTCTACTAAATTTGATGATACAAACACAAAGCATATCCCTAAAAATATATATATATCTATTTCCGATTTCACATGCATATTCATGTTATATTACCCACTATAAACATATAGAGATCTTATTCCCACCTGAAGGCCTCTAAAAATGTGTGAATTCAAATGGGAAACTCTATCCATTAATATAGAAAATGGAATAAAGTAAAAATGGAAATATCTCTCAAATATATACTTCACAGCTCCTCAAATATCATTTAATCACAAATAGCTTTAAATAGAGATGATTTGGTCATCATATTGATCATAACCCATATCCTATTATTTCTTTTCTTGGAATGATGAAAACCCACCACAAATACCATAATAATCTAACAACACCCTAGTTAGAAATTGATGTGTATGAACAGAACATGAAGGTCTCTGATGCCTGACCATTACCTTGTGGTAGGTAAAACATTTCAATAAAAAGTAAATGTTACCTCATTACAAAACTATCCAATAGAATTATTGTCTCATATTATAGAGAATATATCTAGTTCTTGGGTGAATTACCCACACAGAATTATGTATATTCCCCACAAAACATTCCTCGTGGGTAAAAACCTGACAATATGACACTGAAAGAATTGAATACCTTCCATGGTAATGACAACTTATCAATAGTCTCCCCATCATATAGTGAGTCTCTAATTCAATGGACATCACCAATAAAATTTCCTTCATGATGAATCATCTCATGAATAGTGGATTTCCACTGAATAGTGGCCAAAACGACCTCATATTCGATTTTAAGAACTCCCATATGTAATTTTGAAGAAATCACCATGATGATTTAGTCTTCTGATTATTTTTTCATATCTTGGTTTGGAAGTTTCTTACTCAATTAATATGTGATGAAATTACATTTCCATTAGTATTTACAATGTCAATGTGAAAATATTGAAGGAAATAAACCCAACACCACTAGATTGGATTCATATATTTTTTAGAGAAGATATAACTCAAGAAATTATGGTTTGAATATGTGGTAGTACATTCTCTTTAAAGGTAATGGTGTTGACTATTAATGATGTACATCATAGATTTGAGTCCAATTTCAGGTGTTGTATAATTATTCTCGTTTGGCCTGAGAAACTAAGAACCATAGACAACCAAATTATCTCACTACATGAGAACATACCCCAAGCGCAAACCTAATGTGTCACAAACGACTGCATAGCCCAGCCCGTCCCCTGAAAGAGTCAACACCTACATAGTTATCAAAATAAATTTCAACATAACAAAAGAATTAAAACATTTCTCATCCCATTAAAACATTAAACAATTCAGATTTATAGTAGTCATTAGAGAAAACATTATAATGAAAATTTTGAAATGGTTATAATACCAAATCAAACCAAAGATGCTCTAGATTTTAAAAACCTTATATGGATCCTCCCATGAAAAAACATCTTTTACCTTCTCATGATAAACTGAGATACCATGTTCCAACAACATGTGTCCCATGAAATTTACATCCTGATTCCAAAAAGTATATCTTGATAGATTTGAATAAAGTTATTGACTTATCATCAATTCTATAGAATATCATAAAATACGTACATGATCGTCTTTGAACATAGATAAAACTAGGATGTCATCAAGGAAAATGTTAACAATAGTAATAAGGTACTCATGTAAAATAATATTCATTGAATCTGTAAATATTTTATTAGTATTAGTTAGACCAAATGGCTTGAAAAAGTACTCTCGATGGATATACCTTTTCCATAATGTGGTTTTTTGAATTCTAGATTCATTTATTATCAGCTGATGGTAGGAAAATGGAATATCATTAATCAAGAATCATTTATCCCCTTCCAACCGGTCAAATACATCATACATCCATGGGAAAAGATAATTTTTATCTATCACAACTCAAATGGGATTTTCATTATCAACAAATAGGGGAAGTAACCCATGATATTTCCTTAAAAATATTATAGCTACTACCCAAGGAAACACAATCAGGATTATAGATCCTTTCTTTGAAAGAACATTGATACGAGTCTCAAACTCTTTCATATCAGCTGGTACCAAGAATTAATAAGTCATAGATATAGGTGAAGTATCTATTACTAAATCAATATAGAACTCCACGTCTCTTGTGGATGATAAAATAGAGAATTCAAATAGAAAATTTTGTCAAATTGTACTGAAACTAATGGGATAACATCACTCAAAGATTCCCAATGTTGAATATAATATACTAATATTAATTATTGAAAACTATAGATAGAACAGTATGACTCTACTCAACCTTAGGTCCCATTATCCAAGAATGATATGTCACACCACATTAGCCACAGTAAAGGAAAACAATCAATGATAGAAATGAATTTGGGATTTATTAGAAAAGTCCAATCCATATCAAAAATGAAAGCAAGGGGTTTCATCTCATAAATTGGAAAATCCCAAGTATGATCAGTCTCTGATAATGATAGAACAAATGTAAGATCATGATTAACATACTCTATCTTCATTCGAATATGTGTAGTAATATCCATCACATAAGATAAAAAATTCATTTGAAGATTTTTCATATTCACAATATGAGTTGAAATAAATGAATGAGAGGACTCATTATCATACAAATAAGTCACTAATGATGAATAAGTTGTGATGGTTTTTCAGGACCCGTCCTCGGGGCCCATGCTGTGACTACCCCAAGCCCACCTTCCATATGCCAGGGGCTGGCGACTAGCACCAAAGGCGTAAATACAGATAAAAAATGAAGGCATTGACTTTATATAAGTAAACAAACAAAATGGAGAAAACAAGTGAAGTAAGAACTAAGTAAAACTAAGTACAAAAGTAAGTGCTGAAAAGTAAATGGTCTGTTATAAAATCCCAGCTAAAAGTATAGTACAACTGAAAAGTAAAGTACAACATTAGTAATGTAAAGCGGCAACCACTGAGTCATCCTCTGGGAATCCCACCTGAAGGGTGGGTATAGATTGTCTCATCGGTACCTCGGGTCCGTCAGTCCTCTCCATGTACATCCTGCTAGGTGGTAAACCTCCAGATGTCATCCAACTCCACAAGCCTCAACCATGATCAGTTTTGTCCGTCATCTACTGCCAACAAAATGTAGTCCGGGCATTGCTCATGCAGTTGTGAGTATAGGATACTCAGTAGGGACCCCGAGACCCTCGAAGGTCTCCCAAGATCCACAAAAGATAATCCACAAAGGAAAGTTATAAACACGATGTATCAATGAACTCTAATTATGTATATGTCCATACATATACCTAATTCATCAATCTTATTTTGGCTCCAACTTCTGAGCCCAAGCACAATCTTTTCCACACAGGAAATAAGTCAATCACATCAATGATAATGATTGAAAGACATGACTCAGCTCACACATGTATACTAATTTCTAATAGGGGTAGAGATGATTAGATGTAGCCTCTGAATCATCTTCTCTATTGAACCCACATTGGATCCTAGTACAGAATCCGTCGCTGCTAAACCCACGTAGGATCGATGTACATTAACCATCATTGTCATGCCCACGTAGGATCCATGTACAGTCATCATCACTGCCGAACCCACCGAGGATCCTAGTATAGTCCTCATCGCTACCGAACCCACTGAGGATCCTAGTAAATTCATCATCGTCGTCGAACCAATGGAGGATCCCAGCACGGTAGTCGTCGCAGTCGCATCCAGCTCTACGGTTCCCGCATACAGCCCGCTCGATTCTGGGAGGGTCCGCACCTCGAGCCAAGGGGGTTGATACATCAACTATCACGAAGTATAGAGTTTATGTATCCTGAAGTTTCATCTCATCAAAAGGAACTCAAAGTGACAGATGACGCGTTAATCTGACACCCGGTCTGAGATATATTGGCTTTTCTTTCTAGGGGGCTGGTTAGATATACGCTCGTTTCTAACCTGACCATTATCCAAGGTCACCCAAAACTCACTTAGAGTATTGCAAAAGGACAATCTCGTCGTAAGTGTCCTAGTGATACAGATGGCGCGTCGATCAGATGAATGGTCTTTAAGTAATTCACATTTAAGTGAAAAAGGGCCTAGATCGTTAGGCCCAGTGGGCTGGTGGGTAGGGTCGACCCAGCTTTGGCGGGTCCGACCAGGCAAAGAGGTCAGACCGGTCTGACCCGGCATACAGCTACCCCTAATTTTAATTAAACTTGAGAGACATTCAAAATTAAAAACCCTTAATTAAATAATTGAAGAGTTTGATTGTATTGATTAACATGTGTTGACAAATAATAAAGTGGGAGAGAGGGAGAGGAAGAGTTTACACAATTTAAGTGGAGCTTACAAATTAATGAAGGAGGGGGTTTAAGGGATTTATTTTGGGTTTTAAAGAGGGTTATGGGAGATGAATGGTTGGGGCTCGTGTGGGCCCCACCTCTCATATATCCCCACATGGGAAGTTGGGTGGTTGTGGCCCCACCAAAAACGTCCCTTGGGAGGGTTTAACATCCAAAGTTATAAAATAAAATTGTTCTTACAATTTTATTTATTTTAAACTAATTCCCCAATTACAAATTCTCAACCCTCTTAAAATAAAACTGCGGTAAAGGTCCCCTAAAGAAATTACCGGTGCTGCGGTTTCATCGGTGCCCTCAGATTTCAATTCCGAACACCGGTTCAAAAGATAGAAAAACCTTCTCGTTTGTTCACTGAATGTACCCGAGCTAAAATTTAGAAAATTACTCCAGGCACACCAGGTCTCATAATCTGGTGCCGTCAGAAACTACATACTTTTAAAATCCAAAATAATTTATGAAAAAAATTACATTGAAAACTCTGGATCTTTACGTTACTCCCACCTCAGGGATTTACGTCCCCGTAAAGCTACAACATAAACTAGGGAATCAAATGAGGGTAATGTGCATGCATATGAGACTCTCGCTCCCATGCACTCTCCTAGAGGTTCCCATGATGCCAACAAATGCGCACCAGAGGAATCAACCATCCACGTAGGACCCGCTTCTTTCGATCCTCGATCTCTACCGGGACCTCCGTGAATGTATCCCTGTCATCGATGTCCAAATCCCCATGATCAATGATGTGGGTCGGGTCGTGCACATATCTCCTCAGCTGAGATACGTGGAAGATGTTATGAACCCAATGCAACTAAGGTGGAAGGGCCATGCGGTAATCCACCTCGCCTACTCTGATGAGGACCTGGAAAGGCCCGATGAAGCACAGAGATAACTTGATGCCCCAACCAAATCTCTATAATCCACGTCGAGGTGAGACCTATAATAAAACATGGTCGCCATCCTCGAACTCCAGTGGTCTCTGTCACCTATCAGCATAGGACTTTTGTCTGCTCTATGTTGTCCTCATCCGTTCCTCGATGATCTGCACGTTCTCCATTGTAGTCTGAACCATCTTTGGTCCTACAGGTGATGACTCCCGAGGGTCAGTCCATCACAGAGGTGATCTGCAAGGTTGGCCATACAGTTCCTCGTATGGTTCCATCCCGATGGTGGAGTGGTAGTTATTGCTATACACAAACTCACACATGGGTAGGTGATCCTACCAACTGTAACCAAAGTCAAGGACACATGCATGGAGTATGTCCTATAGAGTCTGAATGGTCCTCTCCGTCTGGCCATCCGTCTTAGGATGAAAGGAAGTGTTCAGGCATAGCTGCGTCCCAAATGCATCACGCAACCCCTTCCAAAGTTGGGAAATAAAGTGAGCATCTCGATCGGAGAATACTGATGATGGCACACCATGAAGTCGTAAGATCTCCTGAACGTAGAGGCATACCAATATCTCTACTGAGCCTTGGTCTTCGATTAGTATGAAGTTGGCCAACTTGGTGAGTCGTTCAACAATCACCCAGATAGATTTTTGTCCCCTGGATGTACGTGGAAGCCCCGTCACAAAATCCATGGATATCCCGTCCCACTTCCACTTTGGAACCTCTATGGGCTGTACCAAGCCTGCTGGTACCTGGTGCTCCACCTTCACTTGCTGCCAAGTGAGGCATCGTGAAATGAGCTCTGCTAAAGCCTTATTCATACCTGGCCACCAGTGTTGTCATCTGATTTTCTAGTACATCTTCACCACTCTAGGACGTGCCTCTAGAGGGGAAGTGTGAAACTCCCTGAACACTTCCTCCTGTAGTACAATTGGTACCATGGTATGTCCCCTAAAGAGGATGACGTGCTCTCCTCCTTCAAAAAATCCATCAGGAGCCTACCCTATGGAAATATTAGCATGTCGTGTCTCACAGTAAACATCCCCACACTGTGCCTCTCTAAACCGCTGAAGTATTGGAGGAGTAACTGTGAGGGACTGTAGAAAATGTTCCTCATCTCAATCCACGAAGGATATCAAAAAATGGCTAACTACTCCATCACCTCTCAATGTAGTTGAATGCCTGATCTCCTGCTAAGATAATTTGCCATAATGTTCCCCTTCACAGGTGTATAGAAAATCTCAAAGTCATAGTCTTGGAGGAACTCGAGCCATCACCGTTGTCCCGGGTTCAGGTCCTCTTGTGAGAATATGTACCTGAGACTTTGGTGGTCCGAGTAGACTATAAAGCACTCGCCAATCAGATAGTGCCGCCATGTCATCAAGGTGAAGACCACTACTTCTAACTCAAGGTCATGGGTAGTGTAGTTCTACCCATGTTTCCACTATTGCCATGAACCATAGGCAATCATTGTCTGCTCCTACATCAGGACACACCTGATTCCAGTCCCTGATGCGTCATAGTAAACCATGTACCCAATGCCCTCCTCTGGAAGCCTCAAGATGGGAGCACTGGTCAATCATTGTCTCAGCTCCTGGAAGCTCTGCTGGCATCTATCTGACCACTCGAAGGGTTTACCCTTCTTCATCAAATCTTGAAGCGGTGCTGCAACACTAGAGAAGTCTGGAGAAAATCTCTGATAGTACCCAGCCAGGCCTAGGAAACTCTGCACCTCCGTCATGCTTCTGGGTTGCTCCCAAGCAAGTACTGCCTCGATCTTTGCAAGATCCACTACAACTCCTTCCTCCGAGATGGCGTGCCCCAAGAAGTGAACCTCTATAATCTAGAACTAGAACATCGAGAGATTACTATAAACATGGTGCTCTCAGAGTGTATCCATTACAACCCGCAAGTGGTAAGCATTCTCCTCCTCAGTAGTCGAGTAAATCAGTATGTCGTCGATGAAGACTATGACACAACGATCGAGGTAAGGCTGAAAGATCCTTTTCATGAGACTCATCAACACTGCTGTTGTATTGGTTACGCTGAAGGGCATAACCAAGAACTCATAGTGGCCACACCTAAATTTGAAGACTGTATTCTGCACATCCTCGTCTCAAACTCTGAGCTTATGATATCCTAACCTGAGGTCTATCTTTGATAACCATAGTTCTCCCTTGAGCTGATCAAAGAGGTCATAAATCCTCAGGAGTGGGTACTTGTTCATTATAATCACCTGATTCAGGTGACGGAAGTCGACACATAGTCAAAAACTCCCATCCGCATTCTTGGCGAATAAAATCAGAGAAGCCCAGGCTGAAACACTGGGCCAGATGAATCTTTTTCCCTGCAAGTCCTCCAGCTATACCCGCATCTCACGAAGCTCGACAAGAGCCATCCAATATACTGGAGTAGATATTAGTGTTGTTTCGGGGTATAGGTCAATGTAGAAGTCTACATATCTTAAAGGATTTAGTCCTGGAACGTCGTTAGGAAAAATGTCCGCATACTTATCCACCACAATAAGAAAACATAGAATCCGCACATCAACCGCTCCTAGGATGAAACTTGGCAGCTGATGAGTGATCGGTTTCCATCTACTCTGTGTAAGTCCATCCTATGCTGTAAAGGCTCCCTTCTCATCGGTGAAGGTGTACCTGGTCCCATCTGTGGTGACACACCACACTTTGTTCCTAATACAGTCGATCTAGGCATGGACTATAGATAACTAGTCCGTACCATAGATGACGTCGTATGGCCTCGATACCGCTACAAGAAGATCCCAGTCGAAGCTCTCTCCTCCCACAGTAAGCTCACACTTCCGGCACCAGTGGGTAATCATTGAGTCAGCTCCCGTATGAGTCTCTAGCCGTAATGATCGAGCCAAAGGCTCCGTCGGAATCTCTGAGCTCTGAAGAAGGGAAGCATCAATGAAAGAATGACTCGCCTATGTGTCTATAAGAACTGCAGCAAGGGTGGATTAGACCCAGATAGTACCTCGAATAATATTAAGTGCACCATGGTCGTAGGACTCGACTTCCTGGAGCTGAGCCTGCCCCTTTCTACCAGCTCCATGTGTTCAGGGGTTGTCCCCGTGCATGCGGTGGGGGTAGAGCCTCGAAGCGTCATTGTAACAGCCCGAGATTTTATGAAAAATATTCTTTTTTATTTCACTAATGTCTTGTGTTGTACGCTACACCAAAAGGAGCTTGCACAACACGCATCCTTGACTTGCCTTGCATTACACACAATCGCAACCTTCCTCGATAGCGTGTGTAGTACGCAATACCGAGTTTCACTAAACAACAATATGCTATTAAAATATTATTATAACTAGCCGTTATGAATAGTAATAACCACCTTTTAAAATTTTAGAAATTTTATTTTTCAAAATGGACTTCATTTTTGGACTCAGAATATCGAAATTAGCCTAGGGTAAAATTTTGGTATTTTTCTGAAAACTTTCAATTTTTGATGAATAGTGAAACCACTAAGTGGTAGGTTAAAAACTGAATTTTGCATAAAACTTAATTTTACCACTTCTGTGAATGGAATTTCTAAAATCCGACAGACATGGTTGATATCAGTAAGTAAAATGTGGTTCAATGAGATAAAAATAATTTTTTGGTGAATAGTAACTTTTTACTTTTTTTTCCCGCGGTTAATAGTAAATAGGGTAACTAAGGGTAAATATGATATTAATATTACCATAACACATGTCCTAATTCTATTGGACAAGTGTAATTCGACCAAAAACAAACTTAGGAATAAAATATGACCATTTAGGCCCACTTGGATTAGATTAGGACATTTATTATTAATTTATTTAAAGAAGGGTTAAAATAGTTAAAATCAAAGTTTAATAAGTAAATCATTTTTAATATGGGGTTATACATAAGATAAATTCTATTGTAAATATTCATTAGAAAGATAAAAAGATTTACTACATGATGGTATTTTATTTTTAATTTTTAGACATCAAATAATGTAATTTATTTATGACACAATGATGATGCAGTAATTATCTTATTAATGAAATATTGACATAATTGATGTTATAAACACAAAAATAAATATAATTTGAGACTTTTTATGAATTCCACTAATTTTCTAGGTTACTATGATATATTATTGTTGATGTAATCAACTTGGTTCGAACATATAATTCTGTTATGACTTTCACAAAAATCATATATCAAATAGTGCCAAAATTGACACAAAATAGTTTTTAAATCAAATATTATATTATTAATTGTTATTTTATTCCTAAAAATCTAAGGTTTGGCCAAATGACTTAGATAAGGAAATATATATTAAAAATAATCAATTTGGGGTTCGTTTGGCATTTTATAGTAAGTGTATTAACCATATAGTGAAAGAAAACAAAAAGACATGGTAAAAGTTAAATTATTTAACTTAGAGTTAAATATAATTGATAAGGATAAAATAGTACCCTAAACTTGTCTAAATACTATTGGTTGATAGGATTTCGACCCATCCCCACTTTAGATTCGAAATAAGACCCTTTGGAACCATTATAAACCGATTTTGACTTTAATATAAAATAATATTTTGAGGTATTCCTAAGGTGCCCCTCTCCTCCCTTATAAAAGGACACCTCCTCTCCCTCCTCCTCACACCAATTTGAGCACTCAAGCTCGGCCAACCCCTGACAAAATCTCTTCTCCACTTCCCTAAAAACATCCTAGAGGTTCTGGTCTTCCTCAAAGACCAATTTTAGTGCCCTAAGAGGAGGTCTCAAAGAGGCACTTCAAAGAAGAGGTAATTACCGTTGCCAATTCTTTCATCTTTATTTCTTCTTCCAATTCTTCTTCTTAGGTTGTTTCATTATGAAGTAATAACATCAGTATCACTCATATACTGATATGTTATTATAAGTATGAAACAACCCTATTTCACCATCTATCCATCCTACGGAAAAAGAAATCACCGCGCGTGCGTACGTACGGAATACCGTCTCCACGCCGTGGTGTAATCTATTTTCCACCACCACCTTACATGGATGGGTATAATGGTGTAAAGAATAACTATACATAGTTATTACAACATCATATTGATTCTGATATATTGTATGATCCACTACAATTCAATTCAATATTTATAGAAATGATATCATCGCTCGTGCGTACGTACGGACTACCGTCTCCACGACGCGATGAGATTCATTCTCCATGTTAACCATTTAAGAATGATTATAATGTATATATAAGAAATAAAAATGAAATATATGACATTATAAAGCTACTGGATTTATGTATATATATACATATTAATGTCATCTACTTACTTCCATTTCAAGACAATAAGGAAAGGAAAACAGCGTTCATGCGTACGTACGGACTACCGTCTCCATGAACGGTGTTTTTCATTTTATTTATCTACCTATTATATATATATATACTGAATATATATGATATATAAATCATATTTTATATTCTGGAAGTGAGTAAATCATTATATAAGTAATAATGATGTCAAGAACAACAAGTCAAAACACCTACGATAAATGAAACGATTTTACCCAAAACGCTTCTTTAACATGGAATTTACAAAAGAACGGGTAATATAATGTCATAAGTGAACCATATATGATATCATAACATTGAATATGATTCTGTAATAAGTCAATAACATGATTTAAATCATTATACAGGAGGTTCGGACACTTACGAAGCAAATCGGACCTAAGGTAAGGGAAATATCACAATCTCATTTTTATCCGAGATTGTTTATTCGTAAGTATTTACTAGGGTGTATTTTATCATCCACATCCATGTTTCATAAATAAGTAATATTATTTCCATCCACCTACAAATTTTTTTTTAAATCCATTTTTAACCTTCAGAGAGTTTTTAGTAAAAGAAATGAAAGGAATCTTTTGTCGTTTTTCGTACGAGGTACTTTTTGACTTTTCCGACAAAAGTAAGAAAAATGTTTTTTTTAACTTATACGGCATGAATGGATTTTTAAAAAATTATTCCCAAGAAGATTCCTTTACAAGTTTTAATGTTTATTTTTAATCAACTTCTTTTAGTTTATAATTGTATGACATGTTAAGAAAAGAAAAGTGTTTTTGAAGAAGAAAGGATATTTTCCTCAAGAATGGAGTTCAAGTGTTTTATCAAAATTATTTTCCATCTAAGATAATAAAGGTTTCTGTTTTTATCCCTATTATTACATTGATTTTATCATGTTGTGATGGAATTATTTTTATGAATTCCTTTATCTTATATGAATTTATTTATGATGTCATGATGTTTCAAGAATCCCATTTTTATTACATGGGTTATGCGATAATGTATGATTTATGATTATGTGGCACACATAAGAAAGGATTCATTATAAGATGGGTGGGACCTATATCTCCCTCCAATTCATTGGGTAAAGATTTTATATCTCATGAGATAGACAGGGCTGGAACGGTAGGTTATACCGGTTCAGTGAAACAGGACTGAAACGGGGGTTACTCGATTTAGAAAGGGACTTTGTCCACTAAGATAGTCTTGGCAATGAGTCTTGACTAACAAGAAATGATTCTCTATGATTATGTTTGAATGCCACAATGTTTCATGTTTTAAGTTATGATTATTGTGATTACATTTCACTGCCATGATTTACCCCATGTTATGAAATTATGATCTCTTTTGCAGGTTAAGATTTTCCAAAAGTTATGTGCTTATGTATATGATGTGATTGATATTTCGTTTTTTACCCTTACTGAGCATTTGAGCTCACCCTTTTATGTTTTCTTTTCCCCAGGATATAAAGAAAGGTTTTAGGTAAAAAAAAGGAAGATCTTTATGGGAGATGTTGAAGATCTTTCAACATGATTAGAAGATTACGTTCCGAGTTTCCAAAGACACTAAACTATTACGGTCCTTGTGTGTGTGTTTTTGTAATGTACTAAGTATTCCGCAAATGTAATGTAATGTCCATGTACGTTAGGCTTCGGGTCTCTACAGTTGGTATCAGAGGAAAGGTTTAGTCAACCTTTGGAAACTAGGATGCGAAAACGTTAGTGAGATCCCTAGAGATATTTCTAAGGTATGTCTAGGGATGTCCCTAAGGATAAGTATACGTATAGGATATAGTCCTAGAACTACGGTAACGATCTTAGAATTTATCCTAAGATGTTAGATATTGAGGGTGCTCCCCCTTTACTATGTTGTCTTCCCTAGCATGATTTCGCCTCTCATATAATTCTTTTTGTGTTTTAGTTAATGGAGGGAACCAGAAGGAATTCGGTTAACATTGAATCCAATGGACAAATTGGTGATTATGAGCAACAAAATTGTGTAATGCCTAGAGATAAAGATATTGTGATTATGCCGAATCAGTCATCGCGATATATGATTAACAAGGTGAAATTTAGTGGTATGACTAATTCATCAAAGAAGAGGAAGATAAACTATTATGCATGTTCGCATGTTGAGGAGCATAAAGAAAGGAAGATTGAGATTTCTAAAGAAGGGAAGAGGAACCTTGAGGAATATCTCAAATGGAGGGACCGATGTTATCTGTGTGGAGAAAAGGGTCATAGAGTGACAGATTGTTATGGATTTCAATGTGTTATTTGTGGAGAACATGGGCATTACCCAACTCAATGCCCTGACCTAAAAAGATACTTCTAAATCAAGGAAGTACTTATTCCAGGACAGTCATTGAAGTGGATGGACTGAAGTGTTTATGTATTGTTATTAAAAAATAATGTTGTTGAGGTACTTTTATGGTGTATTGGAATATTTATGTATTGGTCTAATGTGGTATTCGAAGTGATTGAGGTATTTTTGAAAAAAATATGATATGCGCATAATGAAGGGAAAATGAGAAAATGAAATATTTTGACATTATTCATGAGCTCATGATTGATATAAGGACTAAGTGATATCATGGTTTGAGAATATAGAATTTTGAGGATTTTGGTATATGGAAAGTGTTAACTTTAAACTGCATTCATGTTTTCACTAAGGTATTCAAGAGAATACATGATTAAGGACTTTGAATGTTTGGAATGTGACCAACAAAACATATCTTATGATATATGGGGATCAACGATGGTATTAAATCTCTGGTAATCGTTTTCACTAAGTTATGAGAGTGGACTGCAGTATTATGGATAAGCCTAAAGATTGAAATGGATTATGTTGGACATAAGTTAGTATTGTTTTTTTCGATATTATTGATGGGATGTTATAGTAATGTAGTTTTAGAAAAAGGACAACCTGCAGGACGGGCGACAGCCCATCGCGTCGGACAAGGCTGTAGGAATCGAACTCACAACCAAAGTGCGACTGGCCTTTATCGCCTACCACTGGCCTATAGGAAGTCCCTGTTTAGTAGAAACTAGTTTTATTATATTAAGAAGTATGATATATGAAGAATAAGTCCATTTTAGGAACCATATATGATTAACCTCACTATAGATCGACTTATGTATATAATTTTTTTTGCTAACCTTTTGTTTGAGACAGATGGAATGACCCGTCATTCTATCACATGATCTGCTAACACTTCACGAATAAAAAATTCAACTTCATTTATTTAAGAGATGAAGTGGAAATTGTTCAAGGCATGAACAACAGTGAGATTGTACCAAAATAAAGAAAGTATTTATTCTAATTCAAATTTTCAACTTTAGGGAAATGATCTTGAAAACCAAAAATGTTGTCCTAGTGGTCTTATACCTGATGAATCGGATGGTACCTTAGATCGTCACAAATTTATTGATTTGTGATGGTTGGCTTTTCCATAGCCATGTTCTCTACCACTCTCCATCAGAACATGAAGGTTAGATTTCTCTTCCATAGCCATATTTTCACCTATGTGGAAACCCAGTGATTAGTTTATTTGGGTAATCGTTACATTTCATACTTTAGTTTTTAAAGAAAAGTTTTGGTATTCCTTTTTACGATGTGGGTTTCTATTAAAGAAACTTTCGAATAGTAAACCATTTATAACCCCGACGAATTTCGAGGGCGAAATTCATTTTAAGGGGGGTAGAATGTAACAGCCCGAGATTTTATGAAAAATATTCTTTTTTATTTCACTAATGTCTTGTGTTGTACGCTACACCAAAAGGAGCTTTCACAACACGCATCCTTGACTTGCCTTGCATTACACGCAATCACAACCTTCCTCGATAGCGTGTGTAGTACGCAATACCGAGTTTCACTAAACAACAATATGCTATTAAAATATTATTATAACTAGCCGTTATGAACAGTAATAACCACCTTTTAAAATTTTAGAAATTTTATTTTTCAAAATGGACTTCATTTTCGGACTCAGAATATCGAAATTAGCCTAGGGTGAAATTTTGGTATTTTTCTGAAAACTTTCAATTTTTGATGAATAGTGAAACCACTAAGTGGTAGGTTAAAAACTGAATTTTGCATAAAACTTAATTTTACCGCTTCTGTGAATGGAATTTCGAAAATCCGACAGACAGGGTTGATATCAGTAAGTAAAATGTGGTTCAATGAGATAAAAATTATTTTTTGGTGAATAGTAACTTTTTACTTTTTTTTACCGCGGTTAATAGTAAATAGGGTAACTAAGGGTAAATATGATATTAATATTACCCTAACACATGTCCTAATTCTATTGGACAAGTGTAATTCGACCAAAAACAAACTTAGGAATAAAATATGACCATTTAGGCCCACTTGGATTAGATTAGGACATTTATTATTAATTTATTTAAAGAAGGGTTAAAATAGTTAAAATCAAAGTTTAATAAGTAAATCATTTTTAATATGGGGTTATGCATAAGATAAATTCGATTGTAAATATTCATTAGAAATATAAAAAGATTTAATACATGATGGTATTTTATTTGTAATTTTTAGACATCAAATAATATAATTTATCTATGACACAATGATGATGCAGTAATTATCTTATTAATGAAATATTGACATAATTGATGTTATAAACACCAAAATAAATATAATTTGAGACTTTTTATGAATTCCACTAATTTTATAGGTTACTATGATATATTTTTGTTGATTTAATCAACTTGGTTCGAACATATAATTCAGTTATGACTTTCACAAAAATCATATATCAAATAGTGTCAAAATTGACACAAAATAGTTTTTAAATCAAATATTATATTATTAATTGTTATTTTATTCCTAAAAATCTAATGTTCGGCTAAATGACTTAGATAAGGATATATATATTAAAAATAAACAATTTGGGGTTCGTTTGGCATTTTATAGTAAGTGTATTAACCATATAGTGAAAGAAAACAAAAAGACATGGTAAAAGTTAAATTATTTAACTTAGAGTTAAATCTAATTGATAAGGTTAACATAATACCCTAAACTTGTCTAAATCATATTGGTTGATAGGATTTCGACCCATCCCCACTTTAGATTCGAAATAAGACCCTTTGGAACCATTATAAACCGATTTTTACTTTAATATAAAATAATATTTTGAGGTATTCCTAAGGTGCCCCTCTCCTCCCTTATAAAAGGACACCTCCTCTCCCTCCTCCTCACACCAATTTGAGCACTCAAGCTCGGCCAACCCCTGCAAAAATCTCTTCTCCACTTCCCTAAAAACATCCTAGAGGTTCTGGTCTTCCTCAAAGACCAATTTTAGTGCCCTAAGAGGAGGTCTCAAAGAGGCACTTCAAAGAAGAGGTAATTACCGTTACCAATTCTTTCATCTTTATTTCTTCTTCCACTTCTTCTTCTTAGGTTGTTTCATTATGAAGTAATAACATCAGTATCACTCATATACTTATATGTTATTATAAGTATGAAACAACCCTATTTCACCATCTATCCATCCTACGGAAAAAGAAATCACCGCGCGTGCGTACGTACGGAATACCGTCTCCACGCCGTGGTGTAATCTATTTTCCACCACCACCTTACATGGATGGGTATAATGGTGTAAAGAATAACTATAAATAGTTATTACAACATCATATTGATTCTGATATATTGTATGATCCACTCCAATTCAATTCAATATTTATAGAAATGATATCATCGCTCGTGCGTACGTACGGACTACCGTCTCCACGACGCGATGAGATTCATTCTCCATGTTAACCATTTAAGAATGATTATAATGTATATATAAGAAATAATAATGAAATATATGACATTATAAAGCTACTGTATTTATGTATATATATAGATATGTATGTCATCTACTTACTTCCATTTCAAGACAATAAGGAAAGGAAAACAGCGTTCATGCGTACGTACGGACTACCGTCTCCATGAACGGTGTTTTTCATTTTATTTATCTACCTATTATATATATATATACTGAATATATATGATATATAAATCATATTTTATATTCTGTAAGTGAGTAAATCATGATATAAGTAATAATGATGTCAAGAACAACAAGTCAAAATACCTACGATAAATGAAACGATTTTACCCAAACCGCTTCTTTAACATGGAATTTACAAAAGAACGGGTAATATAATGTCATAAGTGAACCATATATGATATCATAACAATGAATATGATTCTGTAATAAGTCAATAACATGATTTAAATCATTATACAGGAGGTTCGGACAATTACGAAGCAAATCAGACCTAAGGTAAGGGAAATATCACAATCTCATTTTTATCCGAGATTGTTTATTCGTAAGTATTTACTAGGGTGTATTTTATCATCCACATCCATGTTTCATAAATAAGTAATATTATTTCCATCCACCTACAATTTTTTTTTAAATCCATTTTTACCCTTCGGAGAGTTTTTAGTAAAAGAAATGAAAGGAATCTTTTGTCGTTTTTCGTACGCGGTACTTTTTGACTTTTCCGACAAAAGTACGAAGAATGTTTTTTTAACTTATACGACATGAATGGATTTTTAAAAAATTATTCCCAAGAAGCTTCCTTTAAAAGTTTTAATGTTTATTTTTAATCAACTTCTTTTAGTTTATAATTGTATGACATGTTAAGAAAAGAAAAGTGTTTTTGAAGAAGAAAAGATATTTTCCTCAAGAATGGAGTTCAAGTGTTTTATCAAAATTATTTTCCATCTAAGATAATAAAGGGTTATGTTTTTATCCCTATTATTACATTGATTTTATCATGTTGTGATGGAATTATTTTTATGAATTCCTTTATCTTATATGAATTTATTTATGATGTCATGATGTTTCAAGAATCCCATTTTTATTACATGGGTTATGCGATAATGTATGATTTATGATTATGTGGCACACATAAGAAAGGATTCATTATAAGATGGGTGGGACATATATCTCCCTCCAATGCATTGGGTAAATATTTTATATCTCATGAGATAGACAGGGCTGGAACGGTAGGTTATACCGGTTCAGTGAAACAAGACTGAAACGGGGGTTACTCGATTCAGAAAGGGACTTTGTCCACTAAGATAGTCTTGGAAATGAGTCTTGACTAACAAGAAATGATTCTCTATGATTATGTGTGAATGACACAATGTTTCATGTTTTATGTTATGATTATTGTGATTACATTTCACTGCCATGATTTACCCCATGTTATGAAATTATGATCTCTTTTGCAGGTTAAGATTTTCCAAAAGTTATGTGCTTATGTATATGATGTGATTGATATTTCTTTTTTTTACCCTTACTGAGCATTTGAGCTCACCCTTTTATGTTTTCTTTTCCCCAGGATATAAAGAAAGGTTTTAGGTAAAAAAACGGAAGATCTTTATGGGAGATGTTGAAGATCTTTCAACATGATTAGAATATTACGTTCCGAGTTTCAGAAGACACTAAACTATTACGGTCCTTGTGTGTGTGTTTTTGTAATGTACTAAGTATTCCGCAAATGTAATGTAATGTCCATGTACGTTAGGCTTCGGGTCTCTACAGTCATCCACCACCCACTGCTCGGCCAGCTCCTCTACCTCATCTGTCTACTCCCTGCGGACCGCCACGGTCGAACCTCTGCCTCTAATGGGGAGTTACCTTTACTGTATGTTACTCATCTACATGGTGGGTCGGGTAGTCCCAAGCCATGTGGCCCTGCCCGGCGCATGCATAGCACTTCCTGCCCCTTGTATGGCTGGCTCTGCTCCATGTGCCCCGCACATTTGAACCATTATCCTGAGGTCTCCCACCTGATGGCTGGGTCTGCTTAGACCTTTGTGACATCTGTCTACTTCCAGCTGTAGAAGACTGTGCTACGTGTCGCCCTATGGTGGATCTCGCTACTGGCGTCAGCCCAGCACGAAAGCTCTTTACAAGAAGGGATCCCTCCAATACTCCTGCCTATGTCAGAATGCTGATGGAGATCATCAAATCCCTGATCTCATGCTTTAGTCCCTACTCAAAGGTTCGATCTCAAAAGAATGGGTCCCATACCATGTTCGTGGAGTAGCATGAGAGGTCAGTAAATCTCACCGAGTACTGGGCTACTGTCATGCTGCCTTGCTGCAGATGTAGTAACTCATAGATGCACACCACACAGAGAGTAGCTGGAACAAACACCGAGAGGAAGAGACTCTCAAAGTCTGTCCAAAGTAGAGATGCCTCATCATGCACCTGGAGCATCAGGATCCACTATCTACCTGCTGCTGCATATAGGAGACTCGCGTAAAGGACCACTATAAGGTCGGCTGGTGTCCTTACAAATCCGAAGACTATGACGATAGACTCCATCCAATCTTCGGCCACTTGAGGGTTCGTCTCTCTGTGGAACCTGGGTGGCCTCTATCGCGGAAGTTCGTGCAACACACTCAGGCGGCATGCACTCTCTACTGCTGGGGATGGTGGCATCGATGGCTCAGCGGGTCATGGTATTGCTGGTGCATCCACTGTAATGGGACCCGACACCATGGCCTCGTCACTCGATGGGCTGCCATCTCTCACGTAACTACGAACTCTAGCTGGCTACCTTCGTTGGTCCATACTAAAAAAATTAGTTGTGCCACGATCAAATAGTATACATGGTGAGCTGACACAAATTAATCACAAATAAATCTTTTGAAACACACATGCAATCAATGTTTTCGTGCACTGAGTGGGAAACCAGAAGTCAGGGTCCTGGTTTATGGATACGTCGGTCGCCACACCAACACTGGACTCCCTGGACTGAAAAACACACTCAATACTCTTAACACTATTTCTTTAAAGAGAAAAAAATTATCAGTCCTACGCTCTGCGGTAGAATAGATCCCTCCGATACCAATTTGTCATGACCCATCCTTGGGGCCTGTGCCGTGACTACCCCATGTCTGCCTTCCATAGGCCAGGAGATGGTGACTACCACCAAAGGTGTAAATACCGATAAAAAAAGGAAGGAATTTCCTTTATATAAGTAAACAAACACAACAGATTATGCATGTGAAGTATGCACTAAGTAAAACTGAGTACAAAAGAAAGTGCTGAAAAGTAAATGGGCCAGTATACAAACCCAACTGAAAGTACAGTACAACTGAAAAGGAAAGTACAACAACAGTAAAGTAAGTGGAAACCACTAAGTCTTCCTCTGGGAATCCCACCTGAAGGTTGGGTATATATAGTCTCGTCAGTACCTAGGGTCCGTTTGTCTGCTCTGTGTACGTCCTGCCAGGTGGTCCACCACTAGATACCATCTAGCTCCAAAAGTCTCAACCACGATCATTGATGTCTGTCATCTACATCCAATACAACATAGTGTAGGAATTTCCCATGCAGGGGTGAGTATACGATACATAGTAGGGACCCCAAGACCCCCGAAGGTATCCTAGGATCCACGAAGGATAAACCACAATGGAAAGTTAGAAACACTAAGTATCAACCAACTCTAATTTGGTATATGACCATAGATATAACTTATTTATCAATCTCAGATCGACTCCAACATTCGAGCCCATGCACAATCCAGTCCACACAGGAAAGAAGTCAATCACGTCAATGATAATGATTGAAAGACATGACTCAGCACACACAGGTATACTACAATCGAAGAGGGGTAGAGATGATTAGATGTAGCCTCTGAATCATCTCCTCTTCCGAACCCCCGTAGGACTCTAGTACATAAGTCGTCACTGTCGAACCCACGTAGGATCCAAGTACAGTAACCATCACTGCCAAACCCATGTAGGATCCAAGTACATTCGTCATCGCTGCCGAACCCACGGAGGATCCTAGTACAGTTTTCATCGTTGTCGAACCCACATAGGATCCTAGTATAGTCGTCATCGTCGTCGAACTCACAGAGGATCCCAGCACGGTAGTCATCGTAGTCGCAGCCAGCTCCAGGGTTCCCTCACTCAGCACGCTCGATTCCGAGAGGGTCTGCTCCTTGAGCCAAGGGGGTCGATACATCCACTGTCACGAAGTCCATAGTTGATGTATCCTGAAGTTTCATCTCATCAAAAGAAACTCAACGTGATAGATGACGCGTCAATCAGACGCCCGGTCTGAGAGATATTGGATTTTCCCTTCCAGGGTCCCGGTTAGAAATACGCTCATTTCTAACCCAGTCGTTATCCAAAGTCATCCAAATCTCACTTAGAGTATCACAAAAGGACCATCTCATCATAAGGGTCCTAGTTACGTAGACGGCGCATCGTTCGGACGCGCGATCATTATGTAATTCACGTTTAACTGAAAAAGGGCCCGACCCATTAGGCCCAGGGGGCTGGCTGGTCGAGTCGACCCGATAAAGGGGTGAAACCATCCTGGTGAGTTACGCAGCCTAGATCAAAGGGGGTGTGGCCCTACCCGAAGTGGCGCGGCCCGGCTCAGCAGGGTGCAACCCTACCTGGCCGAGCGAGGCCCTACCCGACCAGCTGGTCGAGCGGTCCGAGAGGTGGGAGGGGGGCGAGGCCCCCCGACTGCCCGAACCGACGCCACCACCATCCCTAACATCCAGCTGAAGCCGCCTGGTCTTCTGGCACAAGAGGCCAGCTCGGGCAGGCCACGAGTTCTCCAGCATGGTTCCCTCCTTGTGTCGTGGCTTTTCTCGGCCCAGCCAGCCGACGGGCCGACCGGTTCTTCCCATGAAGCAGGCCGCGGTTTCTGCTGCATAGACGACGCGTGTAACGACCCGAAATTTTTAAATAAATTTTGTTTCCTAATTTTATGTGTTATTGTTATACTCAACAAAAATGTTTTATTTGATAAACATGATTATAATTAAAATGAGATCAGTGGGTTTTGACTATTATATAACCATCGGTCAACATGACCGCTGTGAACAAAATGTTTTGATTATTGTCTCTAAATATAAGTAATCTTGGTTAATTATTATAGAAAGAAGATTCGATGGCCTCACCTAGTTGTCTTGGACCGATCGAAGCCCATCTAACAGAGCTTGGGAAGGAGGTAGCACCACTGGGCTTTGCTCTGGATCAAATCCAAGCCGAACTTCACCATATGAAGCTGGAACGAAATCGCCTTCGTGAGAAGTTCAAACTGATAGAAATTACTACTCGGGCAATGTTGACTGAGCCGCCCCAAGCTTCTATCACCCTAGCACACCTTACTCTTAGGTCCTATGCTGGTATTATAAGGGGTTATGTAACGAGACCATAACTACCTTGTGTAATCCTTCTTTTAAATAAAAATTGAGATTTCTTCTTATGATGAAGTTTATGAATTTTGAAACGACCGGATAAATATAGTATGCATATTTTTGATGAATTTTAGAAAAAGGATATTTTAAATATGTTTATGTAAACCCTAAATAATTAAAAATGTGTAATGATTTTCAAAAAATGGTCTTCTGCAATTATGTTCAGTACTAAATTTAGAGTCTAATAAGATCAACTTGATTTTTGATGAATAGTAAATTATGAATAGTGATTTTATGATTAGGATTAGTAATATGACCAAATGGATTAGTAATCTCACTTAAAGAAAGTTTTAAAATAATCTAGGCACCTTGATTAAGTAATGTGATTCAATAAAATAGTTAAATAACGGTTTCATTAATTATTATTCAAGTATTAGTTTTTTTGGGTGAATAGTGTTTTTTAATTAAAAATTTTAATTAAAAATAATTAGAAAATTATTTTTATCAAAATGACTTTATTTTTGGACTCAGAGCATCGATATTATGTTATGGTAATTTTTGGGGTTTTTTCTGAAAAAAATGAATTTTCGATGAATAGTGTTTTTATTTAAAAATTAAATTAAAAATATTTAGAAAATTATTTTTATAAAATGGATTTCATTTTTGAAATCAGAGCATTGATATTTGGTTAATGTTAAATTTTGGGATTTTTCTGAGAAAGTTGAATTTTCAGTGAATAGTAAAAATACAGTTTTAGGGTTTCGGTATGTTTAATGACATCATAACGGTGTCATGATGATGTCATGAGATCTTTTGAGGGTTGGCCGGCCAAGGGTGATGAATTATTGTTTTGGGGGCCCCATGTGGCCTAACTCCATGATAAATGACAAGGGATAGCACATGGGTTTGAGAAAAGCACATGTGAGGTGTCCCTTGGCCATTAATGCCTTGTCCCCTCACTTTCCCTATAAATACCAAGCCCTCCTCTCATCCATTCGACTCCCCACTCATTCCCAACGAATTTCTGGTCTCATTACCTCCCAAGGAGTCCTCCCAAGGTTCCCCCAAGCCCTCAAGGTCCCACCCTTTGAGGTTTAAGAGTTACATTTTAAGGTAAGGGATCCGACCTCTCTCTTTCTTTTCAAGTAATCTCTTTTATGTCTTTTCTTTTATACTCCATGTTCTTATGTTGGAGGATGTTATTTTATATTCATCCTAGTGCCTATTTCATGTTCATATGATGAGAGACCCCCCCTTGCTCTCATCAATTCGTTTTAAGAATGTTTAAGTGGCGCCGTTAGGCTGCCGAATTTTTAAAGGATTCTTTCACCTTCCTCATTTTCAAGTTCTATTTTCATTCAAGTCTTTAATGTTCCTTTTTGTTATATTGGGGTATGATCTATATATATATCATACTGGACTCTTATGTTCATATGATGAGAGACCCCATTTGATCTCTTCAATTCAGTATTTTGATGTTTTAAGTGGCGCCGTTAGGCTGCCGAATTTTTAAGTGGTTCTTCACCCTTCTCGTTTTGAAGTTCTACTTTCATGTCAATTATTTCAAGTTCCTTTTGTTATATTGGGGTATAATCTCTATATATATCATACTGGAATCTTATGTTCATATGATGAGAGACCCCATTTGATCTCTTCAATTCAGTATTTTGATGTTTTAAGTGGCGCCGTTAGGCTGCCGAATTTTTAAGTGGTTCTTCACCCTTCTCGTTTTGAAGTTCTACTTTCATGTCAATTATTTCAAGTTCCTTTTTGTTATATTGGGGTATGATCTCTATATATATCATACTGGACTCTTATGTTCATATGATTAGAGACCCAATTTTATCTCTTCAATTCAGTATTTTGATGTTTTAAGTGGCGCCGTTAGGCTGCCGAATTTTTAAGTGGTTCTTCACCCTTCTCGTTTTGAAGTTCTACATTCATGTCAATTATTTCAAGTTACTTTTTGTTATATTGGGGTATGATATCTATATATATCATACTGGACTCTTATGTTCATATGATGAGATACCCCATTTGATCTCTTCAATTCAGTATTTTGATGTTTTAAGGGGGCCGTTAGGCTGCCGAATTTTTAAGTGGTTCTTCACCCTTCTCGTTTTGAAGTTCTACTTTCATGTCAATTCTTTCAAGTTCCTTTTTGTTATGTTGGGGAATTATCTCTATATCTATCATACTGAACTCTTATGTTCACATGATGAGAGATCCTATTTGATCTTTTCAAATCATTGTTTGTTGAGGTTTAAGTAACGCCGTTAGGCTGCCGAACTTTCATAAGAGAAATCTAATTTTTTTTCTTCCTTCCATGTTTTTCATTTCAAATGGTATGTCCTTGAAATATCATTACCATGATCATGTATCCTTCTTATTCTGTCCATGTACTATTTTATGGGTCATTTATGAATGTTTGACCCATTTTACCTCTCTTTTAATGTCTTCTAAAACTTCGGAACATTGCCGTTATGCTGCAGAATTTCTGTCTCAAAATGTCTATCTCTTTTTCTAAAGTCCTTTTATTTTATTAAGTTAATACTCAAAGCTCTTTCTTCTAAAGGGGTATTCACATATATACCAAAATTTTCTATTTTTAATTCTGGGATTTACATACATGAGACCCACCTTCCTTTTCTGTGGGTTTTAAAGTGACGTAAAGATCATGTCTTTAAAGCAGTTTTTAAAACGTTACGATTATGAAATGAAACCCATTTATTTTATGCTATATGGGTTATTTATGAAATGTTTGATGATGATATATGTGGATCACATGATAATAAAGGCAAATTTAAGGGTGCGCCCTGATAGCGCTCCAATGCATTGGGTAAAGACTTAATCTCTAGAGATGACCATTTTAACGACGCCTTGGTGAATAACCTTGGTAATTTTTAACGACACCTTGGGGATGGACCTTGGTGAAACGAAACGATTGTCAATATTAATTTTTGCAGCCACATCTTCGTGTTATGAAAAAGTTTTATTTTTATTATGATATGCCTCATGATTTCATTTTCATGCATTAAAGTTCTTTTCATGACTTTATTGATGTATCTAAAGTTCATATGTAAAATGTTTCACTTGTTTCCCTTGCTGGGCCTTATGCTCACCCTTCCTTTTGATGTATGTCCCCAGGTTATGAGATGCAGTAATGAGCCTAGGGTGAACATGAGGAGAAGCCTTTCAAGTGTTTAAGAAGAATGTTTTTTTTTCATGTTTTATGTTCCTTGTTTCCAAGACACTAAACCTTAAAGATCCTCAGTTCCATGTAATGGAATGAAAAGTTATGTTATAAAAATACGGGATGCTATAACGCGACAGCACCAGCTTCCTCTACAACGGCCCACCCTGGCCATGGCTCCGCATTCCTGCCACAGCGCAATGGCGTCATGCTTCCTCCACTAGGGCTTGCTTGACCCTGGCTTTTCTTTGCGTGTGTGACGACGACCCTTGCACCGCTGACCACTTTTGTGTTCCTCCTTTGGTCACCGATTCTAAAAGGATCATGTTCTAGCAAAGGGTCATCAGGCCATATTTTCTCGGCCCACGCCCTTCACATTAGACGGTAACATACGGACAAATTCGTTTTAGAAAAATCAACGAGGAACAATTAAAATTTTAGTCAACTAAAATTGTATATAACCCCCCTACCTCGAATATGGTTCACGGTTGACAAGCGTCATGGATGACAGTGTAATTTCTGTCATCGTAAGAGTGCACCCAAAGAAGAATTGGTGTCTCCACTCTTGTCGCAGAGAAGGGAAAAGAAGGACCATCATCATTCATCGTGGAAGAGTGTGTCATTCTTCGTCGGAGGGTTGATGTACTTCAACATAGGAGAAACTCTCTTCTTCTTTCACAAGAGCTCTCTCTCAAATATTTCCCCCAATACAACATGTTCTATAAAATTTAAAATAAGGCTACCCCTTATTTTAATTAAACATTCCAAGAATTCAAAATTTAAAACGCTTAATTAAATAATTGAGGAGTTTGATTGCATTGATTAACATGTGTTGGAAAATAATAAAGAGGGGGAGAGGGAGAGGAAGAGTTTAAAAAATTTTAGAGGAGTTTATAAATTAATGAAGGGGGGTTTAATGGAGTTATTTGAGGTGTTTAATGTGGGCCCCACTTCTCATATATCCACACATGGGTAGTTTGGTGGTTGTGGGCCCCACCAATAACTTCCCATGGGAGCGTTTAACTTCCAAAGTTATATAATAAATTTGTTCTAACAATTCAATTTATTTTAAACTAATTCACAAATTAAAAATTCTCAACCCGCATAAAACGCAATTGCGGTAAAGGTCCCCTTAAGCAATTTCTGGTGCTGCAGTTTCAACGGTGCCCTTGGATTTCAATTTTGGGCACTGGTTCAAAAGATAGAAAAACCCACTCATTCGTTCAGTTAATGTACCCAATCTATACTTCAGAAAATTATTTCGGCACACCAGGCCTCAGAATTAGGTGCTGTCAGAAAATGCGTACTCATAAAATCACAAATAAATTTATGAAAACATTTTCCTTGAAATTTCTATGTCTTTACATGGTACATCTCATAGTCGATGAAACCATATCCACATCATCTATATAATCTTATATTATGTGATCAATCAATATTAAATATTCTTATTTCTATAACCTATATGTTCTTAAAGAATATTATTGCACCATAGTACTATTATGCACTAAAAATCTCATGAAAATGCATGGTGTTGAAGAGATATGACCGAACTTCCTTAGGTTTCCTGAGCATCCGCATGAACCCCATATCCTAGGTCCCTCCATGAAACCCAATATCGAGTACAAATGATTTCTACAAAAGAAGGAAGTCAAATGGACTCTAATTCGCACTATAGGAAGTTTAGAAGAAACCTACGGTCAACAACCACCATGAGACTCGTCCATATTCCTCTACCCATTATTGATCCTCAAAAAACATCCTCGAGGAGGCACATGAACCTTTGTCGACCCTAACATAATAGCCAGATCTCGATCAGCCATAAATCAATATCCCAAAAGTCTACATTTGAAAACATATTTATTATAAAAAATATAGAATAAATATATTACATAATTTCTATCTCAAACTACAGATTCATCACTTTTTCATTTTATGCTATATCATGTGAAATATCCACATTCTTAGAAAATTTGTTCATATATTCTATCATGGTTCCATAAGAATTCTTGAGTTTGAAAGGATCTATAGCCTTATCTAATATCACAAAATATATATAGAACTAGTTATTGAAAATTACATTAATGTCATTCCGCTGAAAGACCCCATGATTTTTCTTCATTACCATCATGTCCCCCATCTATAACTAGGTCCTTCCTAATGATGGTGTCACATTTTACCCTGATTTCATCAGATGTCTTTAATAACTAAAATAAAATCTCAGTTCTCCTCACCCAATACGTAACTTTTTGAGGGTCTTTTGGTCCATCAAACCATATATTATTTTGATAACTAAACTTCTAAGAATTATTTTGTTTTCATCCCAACGAGGTTACAAAACTGGATAATGAATGGGGATGGTTTTAGGTTCATTTCCCATATCATGGAAAGCACACAAAATAATGTCAACCAGTTTCTAGTCGATGAGATGGTGTGATCATTTCTGCTGAACAAAAACGTCCTAATGTACACTATTTTCATGCCTTTTCATAGGCATAGATCTAGAAAAAATTAAAAAACAAAATTGTGTAAATTATAAATTACTCAAATAAAAACTAAAACAAGAGAAAAATGGAAATTAATCCCATCATATAAGGAAATAATATTTTTATTTCTACCTATTGAAATCTAAAGAAGAGAAAAGACTATAACTAATCCTCATGAATACATTCCCAATCCACACATGGTGACATAATGCTCATTAAAGTGATTTTCATCTAGGAAATCACTTGAAACTACATCTTATGTCCCAACAAGATATCAAAACTACAAATTAACATAATGCCAATATGAAAAACCTATGCCTTTGAATCCACTTTTTCATGAACCCACCATATACCTTGGTACCTTGATTCTAAAGATGGTATAGAAATATCCCAAATGGAACTCCAACCCCCCCCCCCCCCCGCCCGAGTTCGTGACTAGAATTAATAATTATACAAGTTTATAGAGTAAAGTGTTTTTCCACATAAACAATAGAATAAATGTATACATATTAGTATGCTTTAAGAAAACATGAAAAATGAGATAGTTCCTAAAGTCAATTATGTATATCAAATCCCAAATTATACATCACCAATGTAACATATGAATATGATATAGAACCCATGTCAAAATTGACACAACATGCCAATCATAGAGAAACAAAAAACCACCAACTCATCAATGTAACGATTTCCACCTGCTAAAATATGGTATAAGGAAATCTATAAACGCTCGAAGGAAAACTTATAGTATGATCTAAAAATCCCTATAAATTCTTACCATGTCTTATATAATAAGATACTATAATAAATAAACTAAATCATGCATTAAATTAAAAAAAATAGAAATATAATTGTATATTTATAATAGAACATGTTTTTTATTTCAAATGATTGAAACATTTCAATCAGTGGATTTATAAACATTTCATAATAATGGTTTATAAAAATATAAAAGAATTTGTAACACAATTTAAAAATAAATGGAATATAAATATATATTTATAAAATTAATCACAATAAGAAACATGGTTCTCTTATAAGAGGCATTATTGTTTTTGTTTATAGGATTATCACTCTCTTATATAGGTGATCACGAAAAAACCCACTCCCACATAAGGAAAATTGTAATCATATACTCCATATTAAGGTAAAATTACTAGCTAAACTATTTTTAGTTAATATTTTCATTGAAGAAAAGTATTTACTGAATTATAGACCATAGTTACTTTCTAAAATAGCCCACTAACTACACAGGATCACATCTTCTCTATTAATCAAAAAGTAATGGTATATTTAATTAAAAATATTTTAAATTATAATCTCCCAATTTTCAGTTTCAACATTCCAATTTCAATTTCAATATCAAATCATGGGATTGTTTTATCATTTTTTCCATTTTTTAAAATAATACCAATCTTGGATTCTGTTAAATAAATCCATGATTGTTTTCTCAAAATCATTTTCACCAATCAATTTCAAAAATCCTATCAAATTTTTTATGATATCATCATTCTTGGGTGGGGAAGTCAACCACCTTGAAAAATTAAATCATTTTCTTTTTGAATACGAGGTCTCCTGGTTCTCTGAAATGATGGATCAAAATTTTATATACTATAATTATAAAATATTTATATATATGTAGTTATTATATTTTATATATACTCTTTTAAATTCCATTCTGTAAGGGTTGTGATGTTGTTTCTCATGTGTATGGTGGACTGCGGCCTCGTGATGTGATGTCACTCATTTTTAACAAACGTATTTCAAGGATGGTAATAAGGTCAAATATAACAAATATATGTTATTTTATTGATATATTTATTTTATTAATTTCATATTTATCATACTTAAAATAAAATATATCATATTTCTTTTACAATTTAACTCAATGAATAGAATGATAACATCATTCGTTGACGTTTTTAACACCACCTCCTCGAAGTGATGCGATTCCTTTTTTTCACCACCACATCACAACAGTGGGATATAAAAGTATATAAAACGTAATATTATGGTATTTAATATATAATTATAATTTTAAAATTATAAAATTTTACTTAACTTCTTTTGAAAATTATCATTGAAAAATATAAACGTTACTCACGTGTATGTATGGCCTACCGTCTCCAGGATTATAATGATAGTTCATTTTAAATAATAATATTTTATAAAGGGTATCAAAATTTTAATTTATTTATAAATTTGATAGATATTTAATAGTAATTATTCTATTGATGTTTAAATAATTACCTCTTTGACCATAGTCATCCTACCAATGTGGTTTTGGACACACAATCCGAATATGGTCCGAACATCCAATTTAAATTCAATTGATTATGTAATTGTATATAAATAATTAATAAATTAACTAAAAGTAAAAAAATTATTGAAAAAATAACTCTTAGTAAAATAAATAATTTATCTAATTTTATTATGTCTCAAGTTGAAGACCCTGGTGACATGTCAGATTCAATGTAAGGTAATTCTTTTCATTATCCATTCATTGAGGAATTTATTGATATTACACACCTATATTATTTAATATGGTTAATATACATGCCCATTAATATGATATACAATAAATATAACTATTCTTGTTATATTTATACTTGTGTTTAATGTTATTTTTAATTCATTTTTTGATACAATTGATTGTTAAGTGATTAGAGACTTTTCTTTGAAAACAAATTTTTTTTCAATTTTTTCCTTCCAAATGATACTTTTACAAGTCCTTGTATTTAAAATGATTTTTTAAAAGTTATTTTAAGGAAGTAAGTGATTTATAATGTAAATTTTTCAATGGTTCTCCAAAAGTAATACTTTTATATGCTTTATGTGTAATATTTTAAAAAATGATAAAATAATAATAATATATTCATAATTTATATAGAAAAAATAAATTGTACACCAATGTTACCATTAATGTATTTCTAGATTAATTTTAAATATTTTATGTCTTATTCAATAAAAACCCTTTCCATATTTTTGGGAATTTTGGTAATAAAATTTCTTTTTAAAAAGAAATGTAATTGTTTTATTTTGAAAATGGGATTTAGAAGAAATGAGTTATTTTGATATCAAAACATGATTCATTTACAAGATTAAAATGGGTTTTAAAAATTGAATGTATAAAAATGTTCTATTCATGTTATGGAAGTGAGCATTATACATGATAAATTTATATTCCCAGACAGCATAGGGTGATCCTAGTACAACATATGCAATGGGGTGGCCTAGATTGCATTGTTGAGCCTATTTCAAGATGTATGATGGGGTGGCCACAATATCACCAGTTGAGAAAATTGGATCGCATATTATTGGGTGACCAAGACATCATCTGTTGATCATTTTATATCTTAAAATATGTGTGCACCTATATAGGCCCCCAATTCACTGGGTATTTATTATATCAGAATTAAAATGCACAATTATTCCAATTAAAAAGGGGGTTTAATGGGTTTTATAAATATGATTCTCTATGTCACCAAAAAATGGGTTTTAATTTTTTGTTATGGGTTTTAGTTATTTTCGTTGATAAAAGTGTGTCTTTGTTTCCAAATTAAATTATTTATTCCATATTCTCAAATAACGTTGAAGTTAAAATTTTATACAAGTTCTTATCTTTTTACTGGACCAATATATTATTTTATTTTTATATATATTAATGACATTATTTTTCTCATCCCATGTTTCAGAATGATTTTCACATGATGTGTAAGGAAAATAAAGAGGTCAATTTGAATATTATGATGGGTTTCCATGAAAATAAATCATTTTTTCCAAAAATAATTTTATAGTATGAAATGTTAATATTGTTTTTATGTTACCATATGTATTAAATGAATTTTTAATTTATGAGTTAGGCACTAATTCTATAAAACACTAAACCTAAATATATCATCAAATAAAATAGGGAAAATGCTTCACAAAAACTCAATATTATGTAATGTTTAAGGATAAATCTTATATAAAACCCACCTTAGATGCATCAAAAACATCGTATCCAATATAATGATGATAAGGAAAAATCCCATTAATCAATATAATTTAATGATTTATATGAAATATATACAAAAAATCAATTTTTTAATTCATATTCACCACATTAAACATCCAAAATTCAAAAAGATCACTCTGGGGGAACCAATAATTACCATTACACCACATTAAATTCTAAAGTAAACAATTGTGTAACACTATGGGTTAATTACTGTTCCATTAATTTATAATTTATTTCCTATTAAAAACTAACTTATGTGATGGGTTGAGACCAGGATAAACTCAAACCTACATATAGTAAACCTTATACCAAATGAAACGAATGAATAATTGAAATTATATTATTTCGACATGGTTCACCTCAAGGTATGTTACTGTATCCTAGCTGGTATTATAATAAATTTGTGGCCAAAGATTTTTTATTCATTTAAAAAATGATTTTAATAGAAATTATCAAATACCATAACTACTAGAAATTATTATTAAACTCTCCAATCAATTTAAAATAATAATAATGAAAAAAATAGAAAAATCACCCGTAATATATGATATTATTCAACATAAGTTTTTTATTCCAATCAACCCATTAATTTATTCAATAGTATTCATTCTTCCATACCATATATTATAATAGCCCTGGTCTTTCTTTCACACAGAAACATAATTTATTATATAAAATATTCATATGATAAAACATAAATGATCAAGAGGTATAATTTCTTTGGGGCTTAGGAACATCACATAACAACTTAAAATAATAAATAGACATCTTTATTAAAACTTATTTTACATTACAAAATGCATTCCTTCGTACTTATCATTGAATGAGAGAACCTAGGGACATGAATAAGAAAAGGGTGAGAAAAAAAGCCCAGAAAGAGGGAAAAAAATGCCTAACATGAAGAAAAAAGTACATGTCAGGAAATATGAATATCAATGGATCAAAAGAGAAACATTAACATAAAGGAATGTTATTGCATGATTATCATTACATGGAATTGTTGCATCAACATTTAACATGATATTAGCATGAACCAATTCCCATTGAACATGTATTATGAGTAAACCCTATTTGAACTTGAATTAGAATGTGTAAACCCATATTTCACCTAATATATCACAATAATAATCTTTACCCAATGCTTTTGAGCGCAATCAGTGTGCACCTGTATTAATCATTTCATTTCATGTATAGGTGTGCCATAATGATCATACTACAAGGATTCATTCAACATAATAATTTATTCCATAATAAAGGAATGTGGAATAAATACACAAAACTCTAAAATGACTAATTAAATGTGCATAAATTTTAATACCCTTAATAGAGAAATGGGTATGGTATTCCTTATACAATGAATTTGGCTTGAAAAAACACAGTGAAATTTCGGCATCATAACAGCGAGACATAATAATTCATAAAAATGGATGATGAGAGAAAAATGGGTATAGAATCATATGTACATGATATACAAGAAGGTGGGGTCATATATATATATATCTCTCTCAATATATTTAATGGAATTTATATGTATAATATAAAATAATTTCTTGAATGTAAATGAGAATAGAGAAATTCCTCATAGAATTTCAACATTGTAACAAGTGTACATGGGATGAATTAATGAAGGGTAAAGATGTCTCTAGTTTTTCAAAAATAAGGAGGGAAGCATGGTGTAAGTGAAAGATCATACCCACAACATTTTAAACTGAAAAAGGGTACAAGAACATAATGAAATTTGGAATGAAATGAGAAAGGAATAAATCCCTTACTTGGACGTGTGATCCAAAAGGCTTGGGAGAGGCTTGAGAGAGGATTCATGGGATCTTGGGACGCCTTGAAATAATTATAGATAAGGGATGTCAGAGTTCTATCAATATCCAAAAGGTTTGAGTGATGTGAATTGGGATATTGAATGGGTTTATATTGTAAAGGAGAGGGAATTCTTTATTACATGGGTTTTTGAAACTACACATTATACTAATCAAAACCGCTAACCATACCAGAGTTTTTGCCCAAGATTTTTTCCAGATGGGAGACAAAAAAATTTATTTTATAAGACCATTGGCCTAACATATTAAAATATTATTCTTGCTTATGTGGAGGTGAGTCACACTCTCAAGGAAATGATTTTAAAATGTTAAAATGTTTTATAAGTTTTTGAGGGTCCACTAAGGCTTTGCAAAATAAATTAAACAAAGTTAAAATCAAATTATTTTAAATGTAAAACATATATTTGCCTAAAATACATTTTATTTTATTTTATTACATCACTATGGGGTCTTAATGATGTCATAAAACACATTATATATTTATACGGTATTTAAATTTTAGCCAAAAATTCAACTATCTCATAAAATTATGAAAAATTCATCATTGGATAATTTCGACGTACTGATTCCAAAAATAACATTCATTTTATCTAAATAATTTTTTTAAATATGGGATATTGTTTTAAAATAAAAACCGTTATTTATTGTAAAATCATGGGTTTTTACAAAAATAGTTTTCAAACCACAAAAATAATTTCAATTGTATAGATACAAATTATATGATCATTAATATTTAATAAAAAGTAATTTAGTAATAATAATATTTTATTTAAATGTTATTTAATTCTAAAAAATCCAATAATCAAAATAGATTTATTAATTGAATATCAACTAAAAATACTATTTGTAATTTAAAAACCATTTACACAGTAATAAGAATTAAATTAATGTGTATTCTTTATACAAAAATTAAAGCACATAATCATAGTTCTTTGGTCATGGTACATCATCCCTTATAAAAAAATTATATGATCTAAGGGTAACATGTTCTATGGTGAAATACTTTTGGGGTGTCTCAAATAAAATCGCTCGACTGGTAATCTCTATTGACATCCACTTCTCCTATAAGTGATTTTGTACAAGCTTAATTTGTTGAAGATCAACATGGAATTGGTCAAGAGAGGAGCTCAATGACGGTACTTCCTATACAATCTCCATCATATGGGCATCATACAGATGAATTCTACTGAATGACTTCATCACATCATTTTTATGAGTAAATTGGATTTGTTAAAGCCATATATTTATACTAATAATGTGATCACTGTTCAATGGCTATATTAGTGGTGATAAGTTTTTTTAATGGAACATTAAAATCCAAAACATAAAAACACGTAATTGCATATGTTTCGTAAATCCATTTTACATTATAATATATATAAATATATCCATTGAAATTGTTATTAATAAAACATTGGGTTGTTACAATATACCCCCTTAAGAAATATCAGCCATGAAATTTCCATTTCACTCATTAAAAATATGCGGTTAAAATTGCCTCATCACATCCTCTGATTCTCATGTTTCATTTTCAAACTTGTGGTTTCACCACAACACCTTGATGAGGGGAATTGTCTTATTTCATAGCTCATTTACCCTATGATCTAAGATCTTCACCGTCTTCTCTTCATAAGAGAGGTCATTTTCCAATGGCACCACCTCTGGATTGAGTATATGTGATGGGTTAGGTGTTTACATACTCAAGAGTAATACATAGAATACATCATGTACTTTAGATATGTTCGGTGGTGGTTCTAGTTCATAATAAACTGCTCCAATGTGGTCAAGGAATTCAAAAAGGTTGATATACCTTGGAATAAGATTTCCATTCTTCCCATATCTCATACCCCTCTTCCACAGTGATATGTGGAGGAATACCATGTCTCCGAAATCAAACTCTAGGTCACATCAATGATTATTAGCATAGCTCTTTTATATAATTTGATCATTGTTAATGTGCTATCGGATGGTGTTAACCTTCCCAACCATTTCATCGACTGATTCTAGACATACGATTTTTTTCTTCATAACATTATCCCAACATGTCGGTGTTATGAACCTCTTCCCTTAGAGGAAATTTTAATGAGGCAATTGGATGATTTATTGGAAACTATTATTGTAAGATAAATCAGTAGGAGGAATTTGTTGATCTTATCTTCATTTGATGTCTATTGAGCATGCTCTCAACATTTTCTCAAGTGTTTGGATTGTCCTCTTAGATTAGCCATCAGTTTGAGGATGATAGTTCATATGGAAGCTCAACATAGTATTCGGAGCTTTTTGAAGACTCTTCAAAAACATAGAGGTGAATATTGATTGTCAATCAGATACAATATATAGTTTTCCACCATTAAGTATTACCAATTCTCTGATATATATACGTGTATGTTGATCTGATGAAAAATATTCTCGAATTGTAGTGAAGTGTGAAGTATTTGTAAGAAGATCCTCAATATCCCAGATAGCATTATTTCATTGGGATGTCTTCGGATGTCTAGTGACAATTTCCATGGTGATGTTCTCCCATTTCAAGGCTGGTATGGGTAATGGTTGCATGATCCCCTTAGAATTCTTCCTCTTATCCTTCAAACGATGACATACTAGGAACATGGATTTATAATCAGTGATCCCCTTCTTCATGTTATCCCACCAATAATTCTCTTAGAGAACTCGATACTTATTTCTGTTTCCAGGGTGATTGGAGAAATTTAAATTATGTGCATCATCCAAATTTTCATTCTTTAAATCCAGATTTGATGGAACACATAGTCTTTCACCAAATCACAAAATTCCTTCTTCATTAACATTGAAATTTGAGGATTTAACTCTTCTAATGTTTTCCATATTCTTTTAAATTCTCACATCATTGTTTTGAGGATCCTTTATCCTTTCCAAAAGAGATGGTTGAGAAATCATTTGTGAAAGGATTGATGATGTTCCCATCTTTATGATTCATATATACATCTTCATCAAATCTAATAATATTGGATCCTTTTACATTCTCATCAAGGATAGAATTTATGGGTCTTTTCTATATATAGCATCTTCCACCTTTTTCTAATTTCCAATGTGGTAATGGATTGAGATGTTATAGTCCTTGATCAGATCTAACCATCTTTTTTAGTGCATAGTCAACTCTTTTTATATGAATATCTACTTGAGGATTTTGTGATACATGTATATTTCACTCTTCTCACCAAAGTGGTAATGTCACCAAATTTTTAAATCAAGGATTACTAAAGACAACTACAAAAAATGTGTTGGATATTATTTCTCATGAAAATTGAATTTTCTTGAATCCTAGTCAATGAATTTGTCAATTTTCATCAACAAACATCATTTACCCTTCTTCTAAGCATCCCCGAATACCCCAAATGTTCTCAACTTGTGGGTAGTGTGAGAAAAAGTGCAGTGATAAGCCTACTTCTTAACACATTGATGTAGTCTTGGCATTCATCACTCCCTGAAAACATTACTCCCTTCTGAGTTAGCTTGGTAAGAGGGTTGGAAAATTATGATATGTTTCAAACCAATCATCGATAATATCCACATACCACTAGGAATTTGTAGATATCTACTACCGATGTTGGCCTCGGACATCCCTCAAATGATGTTGTCCAGGAGAGATCCACAAATATCACAATTCTAGTGATGATATGACCCATGAGCTATACCTCCTTCAACCAAAACTCACAGTTATTGTACTTTTCATAGATATTCTCCTTTCTATAGGTCCCTAGTATAGTTCTTAGTTTCATATCATGATCCTCCTTGGTTTTGGAGAATATTAGAATATATTCTATAAAGACAACTACAAATTTGTCATGGTCATATTGAAATACTACATTCATCAAGTACATGAAGATTACTGGAGAATTAGTGAGTATGAAAGGAAATACTATGAAATCATAGTGGTAGTATTTTGTATCAAAATCAGTGTTGGGGATATCATCCTTCTTCACCCTTACTTGATAATATCCCGAAAAAAGATCCACCTTGGAGAAGTATTGTTCCCCACATAGCTGATCGAACAAGTCATCAATTCGTGTAATAGGATTCTTGTGAGTTATCGTAATTTTTTTGAGCTCACGATAATCAATGCAAAGACGCATTGACCAATACTTCTTCTTGATGAAGAGGACTGGTGCACCCCATAGTGAAACACATTGTAATATAACCCCTTTATCCATATTCTCCAGTAGTTTGTTCGTTAACTCCTCAATCTCCCCAACAAACATTCGATATGAAGTCTTGGATATTTAAAATGCCCTAGGTATAATATCAATTTAGAATTCAACATCTATTCTAGGAGGAAGACTAAGAAATTCCTCGAGAAACACTTAAGTGGATTCCTTTAAAATAGGAATGTTTTTAATGATGCTTTCTTTCGTATAATCAATCATCTGATAAAGATACTCTTGCTCATAAAGAATTAATATCTACAAATGAGATGATGGTTCTAAATAAGATTCATCCTTCTCCATGATCTTGTATAGACTTGTGGGTCGATTCTCCATATGGAGAGTGATTTCCCTTTCACAACAATTTATGTTTTCTGTATATAAGGAAATCCAATCCATTAAAATAATTACATGAAATTCCACGCAAGCTTATGAAAAGGTTATCTTGGAATTTCACTCCACAAATTATGATAGTGGAAGAGTTATATTCATGGGATACAATAGTTTTCCCATTTTCTGTTCTCACTGATATCATTACTTCCATGATTTGTGGTGGTGTTTGGATTGGTCTACAAAACATTGGGGATATAAAAGAATGCATAGAACTAGAATCAAAAAGTATGTTCTCTATTCTTGAATTAATAACCAGTGTACCTGTCACCACTTCATTGTTGATGTTCACGTTAGTGGTCATTATGGAAAAACATTTCACTTGATACCTTAGAGGTTATTTGTTTCATTAAAAACCCTTGGCTTAGTGCACTGGTTTTAAAAGTGCCCGGGTTTATTTCATTTGAAGCAATGATCAATGTGTTGAGGGTTAATCCGAGCATTCCTCTCACCTTTCGCAGCCTCATGATTTTCTAGTAAAATGTTAATGGTCGGGTGTCATTCTCTTCTACACTAAAAGAACTTCTTAATCCACTTTATGAAATTGTGATGGAGCTTCTTTCAACACATTGGGCCACTGTGGTGCTTAATTTTTTGTCACTAATGGATTTATCCTTCGGATGAGAAGAATTAAATTCCACTTTATACTTCTTATCCCAATTATACCCGTAAGATTCAATGATATCAATCTCAATTTTTATGTCACATCAGACAATTTCCTCATAGTTATCGAAGTCACGGATCTTTATGGATTTCTGTAGGCTGTGTTTTAGATCACCAAAAAAGCAGTCAACCTTTCATTCTGGGGAAACAACAATGATGGAAGTGTATCATGCAAGCCTTGTGATATATTCCTCACATGCACCGATATATTCACCATATTTTTTATTGAGGGCAAGGAAGTCCCTTTCTATCTTATGTTGGTGGGTGCAAGGAATATATTTATCAAATTTACTTTTCCCAGGAATCCATCCATTCCAAATGACTTTATCTCCTCCTCGGGATTTGTATTTTTAATCAATGTCCACCATTGATTAGAATCACCCAACATATGATAATCATCCAGAAGAACCTTCTCTTGTTCGGAACATTGAAGGACAGAGAAGATCTTCTCAATGGATTTGATCCATTGTTCGACGATAGAGGGATTATATGAATCATTAAAAGTATAAATCCTTTGTCTCATTAGGCTCTCAATTTTGTCTTGCTCTTTATTAGTGGGTTTAACAGTACTCTTGACACATGTTTCTATTCAAAACATGAGTAATTTGAGAGATCATAGTGATGAAGTTTGCGATTACCACTCCCACCAGAATGGGCATCACATTAGAACAGACATCACATTGATCTTTGCATCGGTTGTTCACCCGCAACCTCCTATTAATAGCCATTAGCTTGAATAAAAGGAAAGTTAGGGGTAACACATAAAATTAATCCAACGTCCAGAAGGGATAACTTATAAATTACATTCATTTTCTTCGAATTTCTATGTTATCTACAATATTCATCACAACTTATATTCTTTGGGGAATTTTTTATGTTCCATAATAATGGTTCATACTATGCTTATGAATTTACAAATGAATATCCCCTAGGATTTTTGTAACCAAGATTAATGAAAGGCCCGTTGTTATGCACTAGTTCCCATTCAAGTCCAGCTCAAAGTGGTGTTTTTTGGATTTACCCCTAAATACATCTCTGCTAGATCCCCTCTACCTACTCCTATCTAAAAAGGGATGAATTTTAATTATAAGCCACTTAATCAATAACCCCAAAATTTAGGGATGTTTGTATAATACATTGTCTGATCCTTAAGGATTTCATCATGGATTTCTAATAGTAAACAAAAAAATTACTAAACCTATCCTCTGACACCAACTATAACAACCAAGCTCTTAATTTCACACTTAAATATAATTTTTTACATAAAATCAAGACATGATACGATAGAGAAGATCATGACAGATAGTGTCTTCGAGTCTTAAGAACATCACATTACAACTTAAAACATGAAATACAAATCTTTTTGAAAATTTCTTTTACATTACCACACACATTCTTTCGTACTAGGCATTACATGAGATAAACTGAGGACATGAATAATAAAAGGGTGTTCTATAAATCCTGGTATGGGAGTAAACATCGATTAACATGAATAATACATTACATGATATGCAATAGGTATATTAGTGTAACATAAGATATACATGAACTTAATGGCATGATATAGCATGATTATCATAATATGGAAATGTGGCATCAACATTTAACATGATATTGGCATTGGAAAGAATCATTGCACATGAATCTTGAGTAAAACCTCATTGAACTTGATTTATCATTAGTAAACCTAATTTCACTTGAATTATCTTGATACTAATCGTTACCCATTTCATTGGAGCAATGTCAGGGCACACCCTTCATAATTAATTCATTTCATGCATAGGTGTGCCACATGTAACATACAACATGGAATCATTAAACAACATCATTTATTACATGATAATGGAATGTGGAATACATACATTGGACTATATAATAGATATGTAAATTTTTGTAAAGGTGAATACCCTTGATAGAGTAGTGGGCATGGTATTCAATACATAATGACATTGGCTTGGAAAATCGCAGTGCAATTTCGGCAGTATCACAAAATGACATAATAATTCATAAAAATGGTTGATAAGAGATTAAAGGGTATCTCATCATATATACATGAATTGGATATTATGGGGTTCATAGATATATTATTTCCAACATATTTAATGAAATTTATATGAATAATATAAAATAATTTCTTGAATGTAAATGAGAAGGGAGAAATTCCTTACAGAATTTCAGCATGGTAACGGTTGTACATGAGAGGAATTAATGAGGTATAAAGGGTTATATCATCATTAAAACATAATTGGGGATGTATGGGGGAGGTCATAAATCATACCCTAAATATTTTTACTTGAAAACAAATGGGTAAAACAATATAATGAAATTTGGAAAAAAATAAGAAAGGAAGAAATTCCTTACTTGGATGTGTGATCCCAAAGGATTGGGAGAGGCTTGAGAGATGATTCAAGGGAGCTTGGGGGAACATGGGTGGATTCTAGAGAGAGTAGGGAATAGTTTGGTAGTGATCCAAGTGGTATGAGTGAAAATAGGTGGTATATTGACTGGGTTTATATAGTAAATGAGAGGGAAATGTTTATTTTTTGGGTTTTGGACACCCCACATTAATCTAATACAAACCACAAACCATCCCATGGTTTTTCCCCTGTTTTGGCCAAAGGGGGGTGGAAAAAATTATTCTGTTAAGCCATTGTACGAAAATATTAATATATTATGTTTTCTTTTGTGGAGGTGAGTCACACTCTCAAGGAAATCATTTTAAAATGTTAAAATGTTTTATATGTCTTGGAAGGTCCACTAAGGCATTTTAAAATTAATTAAACAAATATAAAATCACATTATTTTAAAGGTAATCAAATATTAGTTGAAAATATTTTTTTTATTACATCACCATTGGTTCATTATGATGTCATAAAACACATGATATATTTAAGCGGTATTTATTTTTTACCACAAAATTTGACCGTCTTAGAAAATTATTAAAATTTCACCATTGGATAATTATAACATTCTGATTACAAAACAAATATCCACATTATTTAAATAATTTTCTAAATATGTAAATTTTATCTTTTAAAATAAAAACTGATATTTAATGAAAATTGAATGGTTTTGATATAAAAAGTTTTCAACCCGTAATAAAATTTACAATTATATTCATAAAAATAATACGATCATTTATATATAATAAAATTAATTTAGAAATAATAATTTTTTATTAAAATATAATTTAATTACAAAAAATAATTAATTCATCGAAATAGATTTCATAATTAAATATGAACTAAAAAATATTTTTAAATCAAAACCATATAAAAAGAAACAACAATAAAATCAATGTACATTATTTATAAAAAAATAATGAACATAATCATCATGCTAGGGTCTTGTTGCATAACCCCTTATAACACCTTCATAAGACATAAGGGTAAGGTGTGTTCTGGTGAAAGACTCTTGAGGTGGCTTGGATAACATCTTTCATGTTGTAATATCTATTAACTTCAACTTCTCATGTAGGCAATTCTATTCAAACATAACGTGTTGAATATCATCTTGAGCTCGGTCAAGAGCGATGCCCAGTGAAGCTACCTCATTTCCAAGATCCATCAAATGGTCTTTGTATGGAGAAATCTTACTGGATGAGTCCATCGCTTCTTTTTTATGAGTAAATTGGATTTGTTAATGCCATATATTTATACTAATAATTTGATCATTGTTCAATGGCTATATTATCATATATAACACTTCATAATGGTACGTAAAAATACAATGATATAAATCGAAGGAAGTGCATATATTTTATATAACCAATTTATATTAAAAGATATTTAAATAGGTCAAGAATAAATTTAACTAATAAAATATTTGGTCGTTACATATATATATTTAAATATAAAATTATAAAAAACATTCTAAAAAAAACTCCTGATTTTTTTGAATAATCAATTTCCAAACATTAATTGATTTTCCCAATATATATTCTGCACGATCATCTCCCTATAACCAATAATTTAGATTAGTTCCTAGGATCCTAAATGTAATTTAATTTCTTTCTGATAATGTAGTATAATCCTCCATTATCCCCATCAAAATTTCCCTACATGACCATATTCTTATTTTGAAATAGTTGAGAGAATATTCTAGTTATTTCTGAAGTTTTTATTTTCAATAGGGATCATTAAATTCTACATATATGTATGTAAAGATTAATTATGTATTGTTATTCTAAATGAACACTCATTCTATTTCCATTGAGACTTAAATTAGTATTCTCTTTTTATCTATAATTTTTAAGATTAATGCCAGACTATATTCTATAAAACAATATATATAATCTCACAACACATCTTGAATAATGGTTAAATATTAATAGAATTATGATATTTAAATCATTAAATAGATGAACATCGTTATAATATTTTAGTATCCTTACTTGAAAAATAATTTTTTCTGAAAATATAACTACTTTACATATTCTTGAAATCAACTTATTTATGATGTGTATGATCTCAATAAACCATATGTTCTAGAAAAAATATTTCCCAAAGGCATCGGAGAATATTATTCACTCATAATTAAATATTAGGTTTTCCCCAGGTAAACCATTTATAACATCTAGAAGAACATACAGGAAATAATACTTATAATAAATTGACTTATTGGGTTCTGTAATATGTTAGACACCAGCAATTATATATTCTATATTGACTTGTTAATATTATGTATTCTTAAAAATATCATGTATCATAGTATGATCTTATCCTTTCCACATTTCATAATGAGCGCAGTATTTCAATTCCAAATGCATAGGGTGATATTAATAATTATAATAGAAAACTTACATATCCTGGGAAATATGTTACCTACCCTAATAAAAAAATCTTCAAAAACCTATAATACTAGTATTACTCTATAGGTTTTTTACTAAATTTTATGAAAACATATCCACGAAAATTCCCCAAAAATAACTTCCTATAATTTTTCAAATGATCAAACACATTCTCAATAAGTTAACATTATCTTCAGTCATATTTGAGAACAAATAAAACAATCCCTCAATAAATCATTGTGTAATTTATTTATAGGACCAAAATATTTCAAATCCTAGAGTTTATTTAAGTGGAAATTTGACTCATTAATTTATTTTATATAATATAATGAATCATTTTTAATTATCATAATACAATTATATATAATTAGTCATTTATTTCTTATTACACATTATTGTACGCGTCTATTTTTCCATCTATATGAATGATACTGCAATTTTTTCATTATCAATGATTAATAAAAAAATATCTGTACCATATGGAAATAATGACAAATTTAATGTATATATTTATCTTTCCAAAATGTTAATATAAATGTTTATATCGATTAAATAAATCATTTCTTTTTATCGATTAAATATTCCAAAAAGGGATAAAATATGATTATTATCTACAAAACATTATCAGAAAATCAATAAAATAATCCTGGAACACTGAAAATGAATTTTTAAAATCTATATAATCTTCTTGAAAATTAAAAACGTGATCCAAATATGAAAAGGGTGAATTAATCAAAACCACCATACTAAAGAAGGCATTGAATGGAAGAAACAATTAGCAACCAATAATGGATGATTAATAAATGAGCAATAAGAAAATATAAATGGATGGTATTGGGTAATATAACTATTAATAAGGTTTTTAAATACATGATTAATAAACCTATATTCATTATATAATAGTATATATCGCCTCTATGTAGAAAATAATCCACATTAAGGGTTTCTTAGATGAATATCCTTTTCAATGAGTCTTGCCCTTTTTTCGTGGACTATATTAATATATATATGATACAAACACAATATAAAATGTGGTATATTATATTTATTTAATGGGAAATTTTATTTTCAAAGAATAATAATATTATTTTATTGATTTCATTCTTTATAAAAACAAATCTATTTTAAGAATAATTATCATCCTCTAAATTGGTACATTTCTCTTCTATATTCATGATATTTCTAATAAAAATAGCCATGTTGGTTATTATTAATGTTATAAAAGGTTTGTTTTCAATATTAATCATATAACCTATTTATCTCATTTCAAATTTATATTCATATGACATTGATCAATATATGTTATTTTGAAGGTATAAAAATGATATAAAAAGTGTCTATTTTAATTTTGCTTAATTATTTATCTACTACTCAACTGTTTTAAAATTTTAACATCATTTATTTTCACAGATACATTATTACGGTGTCACATATGAAAAAAAATTTAAAATAATTTTTTGAACTTATAAAATTGATTTTAATTTTGACACTAATATGTGGTTTTTATTTTGATATCTCAAAAAATGAAAATAAACATTCATGATTTCTATTATATATTCCACAATAACTCTATAATATCCATAATATAGGAAATTTCATTTCATTTATCTTCATATATATTCTATTATGATGTTATTATTTAATGTGATTCAATTTTAGTTATCATCTCATCCAATTCCCGATTTCACATAAGTGATGGATTTAGAAATTATTTTAAAACCCATTTCATATTCATGGTTTAATATTGTTATGATGTATGATTAATATCATACAGAAAATACAAGAATTATTTATCATAACATAACATGTGTTAACTAAAATATATATCCCTCTTAGATATTATATAAATCATTATATCTCAAAGGATAATTATGTTTTGTGTGAATATGATCTGGGTAACATTGTTCATATTTTATTCTTATATATCTTGTTGTTGTATACATTAAAAATGTTATTCTTTCTTATTATTATGGTTTTACCATATTACTATAATATAAAACCATGGATTGTGATTAGTGTTCTATTATTTTTTTATTCTATTTCTATTGTATATGTTTAACTTCCTTGATGATACTTTTATGAGTTTTTGTTCCCATGGCTTGATCAAATTGTAGGATATCATTCCTTATGATTATTTTTTATGATGAAATGATATTTTTCCTTAACCATTGAATTTATCATTTTTATAAATTCCTATTATGGTTATGAACAAATTATATGCTCTCATTGAAATATTTATATGATTTTACTCAAACAGATCACAGACCTCACAGGTTATCCTATATTTTCCATTTAACTAGTTATTTGAGAGGATTGTTATGTATAATATTCCTTAATATAAATCATGTGTGGAAAGTTTTTGTGGAGATATTTTAGTACTATTATTTAATAATACAACAATATTTCTTGTCTCTAAATACACTAAATTTTTTTATTATATGATTATTTGGTTATTTGTGATGTGAATTACATAACTATGAAATAAGATTTAAAATATATAAATTATACATTGTTAAATTAATAAAAATATAAAAATAAATATAACATTAGAATATACAAAATAAAAACTCTTATATTCTCAACTCTTCGAATTATACAAATTACTCTGGAAAAATACATTATATTCATTTTATTTGAGTATATGTGAGACCCAGATACAACTCAAATAATATTAATAAATAACATTAATAATATAACTCAATAAATGTTAAATATGTTTTTCTTATTAATTAAAAGAATAAATATAATCATAATTATGTAGAATACCTATCACTGGAATAAAATACCTAAAACAAATTGAGTATATCAATGTTTAATACTAGTATAATAATAGTATCATATAATGAATATTTACATATATCATACTTTTATAACCTTTGGTATTATAGTTTATAAAAAACTCATATCCAAAATACTCTAATAGTGTATTTAACTTAGATTCTATATCATACTTAATATGGATTGTTTGAAACATTAACTCATACTTATGTGACATGAGTTATCTCCATCTCTATATACAATCCCTTATTTAAGTTAATCAGAATATATAATCTGAACACATGCATTTTCATAATGATCAGTTATTAAATACAACTCAAACTATTTCTATAATGGTCAATGTAAAAATTAACATTGATATTAAAACATGAAAATTTATCTAGTCCCATGATTTGATTCATATAAAATAAAATTTTCACTCTAAAAAATGAAATTCATTTGGATCTACCCTCAATATATATATATATATATATACGAGATGAATATGCTTTTCCATCATGTTTTTAAAATGATTATTATTTGATAAAGGATTCTATACATCATCTTCTATATAATCTTGAAAAATATTGATATCACATATGATATATATTTTTATTATTGGATGGTAAATATGATAAAAATAAGTATTCCTTTGTGGGATCATGTTTATATATCTTTCATGATATTTTTTGGATTTATAATATAACATTATCTAGTCTAGAATATAACGAATAATATATTGTTTAGTAAAATACAATTTTATTTAAAAAAATTAGTAAAACATCTAATCTAGGGATGTAATCAACATTAATTAAAGAATAAACCAACATAGGTATCTCTCAAGTATTATTATGGAAAAATACAACATTTATGAACAATTGAAATCAATAATGAGATCTATTATCATATTTACTAGTTTGTAAGGCATTTTTTGGAAGACACCTAACAACATCCACTTGTATTGCTCTACAGACAAATAATAAATTATTATTCCTTCTCATGTACTAAATATTATTTATAACAGTAATCCGATAAATTTAATAGGGATCAAAATGATATAGACTATCTATAAACAAACCATAAAGAATTATAATATGATTGAAATTATATAGTACATAGTTGTTCCAATAGTAGATGCATAAAAAAGAATACTTATGCATCTTATATTTATATTAAAAATGGGATATTGAGTGCTTATAAGTCTCACAATATGTAATTTTGGTATTGTCCCCTTTTGGGGGTTTGTTATGGATATAATTTTATACAGTTCACAAAATATTTTGTTTTTACTTGATTTATGGAACCTCTTTAATTTATCTCTATAGATTTTTTTGTAATCATGTATTTTTCCCATTTATATTATGATGAATCATTTTAATATTAATGTATTTATAAATATTATAGTCAAAATATAATTTATGATGAAAAATATATCATCTATATTCAACAAGAAAAACAAAATAATTCTACCCCTAGACCATTGATCTATATAATTTTAATATCCATTATTGATAAAACTAGGTACTTTGATAAATTCATCAAAAACATATATTCCAACTTCATAAATATTTCATTAATCCATAAATAGATCATTATAATATTATAACATTAACAACACCAATATCATTTCCAAAACAATTTTTTTATATCATATATATACATTCAAAAAAAATTAAATAAAGTGATTTTTGATACGAATTATCTATATTTATTAATCATAATGAGTTATAATGATAATAAAAATACTAATAGACTTTCTCATGGATATAAATGATAATATTTTAGTAGAGTTAACAATGCTATTTTTATCCCCTTTTATTTTTTTTATAATTAAATGTATTGAATATTCAATCCATGTTATTTTTATTCGTAAAAAGCTACTTAAAACCAATGGATCATACCCAATATGATGGATTGATTTTGTTCCAAATAATTTTTTTTTACATGGAGACCAATTTATATTTTAAAACCTCTTAATATTTTTTAAATCATTACCCTCAATAAATTCTTCATAGGTATATGTTTCATATTATATAAAATCAACAATAGCATAATTGTTAATTTAAAATACATATATCAAAGGACCATGGAAACTATTATCATAACATTTTGTTTCTTATATTATATAAGTAATATCATTTTAAATATCATAATATGAAACCATCTCATTCTCTATCTCAAGATGTATTATTGTTTACTAGAATATAAATTTACTATATTTATGTTTTCTCTAAATGATTCTTAAGTAAATAAATAGGTTCTCATGAAATAGACTTATTATATTTATGAAAACTATATTCTCTGATTAATGATTAAAATTATTCCCCAATAATAAGTAATGTTATTGTAAAAATAAAAAATTATTAAGAACAAAATTATTTGAATTTATAATTCATAAATATACTTAACAATAATAAATATTCTGGTCAAAAAAGTTGGGTAGCTTTCTAGTGAATATATCATACAATGAATTATTGAAAATAGTATATAGACCACTACTAAATAAAAAATATGTACTCTCAAGAGAATGAACTCAAAATAATTTCAAATGATTATATAAAATTGTTATTGAAAACATATTATTTCACAAAATATGATTCAACCCTTCATATTCAACATTTAGTCATATAATATGTTGTGGTTTTTGAGGGGAATCATTCATATTATATTAAATAATCCATATGTTCACAAGATAGGTATTACCGACATTTATTTGATATAATAATTATAATAAATCCTAGAAATTGAATTTTACTAAATTTTGTAGTATATAATGAATTTTAATGGATTCAAACAAGTATATATTAAAAAAATAGACTATAATGGATAATGTAGTCAAAAAAATATGAAGAACATTTAAACAAAATTTTCTCATGTTCTCATATAAATTCATATATTAATATGTATTAAATCAAATATATTGTTATCACATTCTCCAATTTTATTAAAATAAAATTTGGTCATTTTCTTAAAAATAATGAAACAATTTTTTCAAATGATTCATAACAAAATAATATCAATAAATCATCTTTATAGAATATTTTTATGCATTTATCATCATTAAAAAAATATAGGTAATGTTAAAATCATTAACATTGACCATAAATCATTACACAAATAAAAACAGATCTATCTGCTTTTCGATGGACCAATTATTTTTGTCTTATTTTTCAGTGCATATAAAAACAAAAAAATATTATTCATAACCAATATATAATAAAAATTATTCAAAATTATGATGGGTTGTTTTTATAATATTTAATTATTTTTTATCATTATGATTCTCTATAAAAAATAGGAACATTTATTACATCAGAACACTATTAAATGAGGTTACAAAAACCAATATAGACATGATATAAATGATATAATTTTTATGTTTTATAACATTATTAGATGGAAGATAATATATATATATATATATATTTAGTTATTATAATTCATTACATTAATATTAAAAATATATTTTTGAATTAACTCTCACTAAAATAACATCCTCTTACTTAATACCATTTCTTATTCCAAGATCAATATTTTACTATGAATTAAATTACTTAAGATCATCCTGTATTTCATATCTATTTTGTCATATAATCATTTAAATAGTGTTTCATATATATATTACTCCTAAATAGTCGATTAAATTAAAACAATCATAAATTTATATCATAAATATTACAAAATTTCTTCCACTACCAACCTAGGGGTTTGTATTACTAAAAAAATAATATAAATATAACTACATATATAATGTTGCCTATTTGTGTCACTTATATTATTAATGACATGAAAGTTAAATTTCATGGGAACTTGACAAATAAAATCCAATCCATTTGGGTTATTATGGGGTTTATGAGGATATACATTAAAATAATTCTAACAGATTGTTCCTTTTTAGGGTTTCCAATGGCCTCTCCATATTATATAAATCTCATAAATAATACAATAAATTATATTTCTTATATGTATTCATTATTCTGATGGTTTATTTTATGTATAAAATTTATTTTATTAAATTATCATATGAATGTAAAACTTTTATACTTAACAAATTGTGTTTAAAATATTTAATTAAAATTATAATAATATTCCAAAAATATAAATATACATCACTTCATATTGCACATAAAATTAATTAAAAATTATGGATTAAAATTTAATGAAATTAAAATCATTCAAAAGAGAAAAATTTGTGAGACATGTAGTTAAACAAAACATTTCTATAATATAGTCATACCACCTAGCAATTTGGGATATAAGATCCATATATTGGTTCTGGATCCCAAAAACTATTTTACATATAATTTATGATTACCTATATTCATTATATTATATACATAAATAATGTTTTTATCACAGCATTATTTTTCTCTAACATTACATAGTATGTGATAATTTCCTGAGGGACACTATTTACAGTGAAAAAATTATAACAGTTTCGTACAATGTTGTGTACCAAGAAGGGATGTGAAATTGTTCTTAAATATATGTTATATTTTCCGATTAAATCAATTTATAGGATAATAATTATACATAATAGTGGGTGTGAAGACCCATAAGACATTGAGACACCTTCTCATAGCATATTACCCTTGAAATTTCTAGATCACATGTTTTTAAAACTGGCCTACTTGAAGAAAATCATCATTTTAATAATTCATTGGTTTTTTTATAAATATTGAAAATTTTAAAGGTAATTAAAATTTATTTACTGATCAAAATAATGGTTTTCCATATATTTGGTATGTATTGTATGATGGGTGTATCATAATTGATATTGCATTACTGAATAATGAAACAAAGGATTCTCCCTTCTGTTCAAGAATGGAAGTTGATATATCTTGTGGATTGTGTGGAATGGAGCTGCATGATTAATTTGATTACCATTAACTAATTTTTGGGAGTGCATTTTTTTAAATTCAAAGATAGATTTATAATGGATATAGTTTAACGACAAAAATATACAACCTTCTTGATTAGATATATCATGGTAATGGAATTTTATGAACCAATGTATGTCAATAGGGGTCCTTGTAATTATGACAATAAGTTCCATGCCTATATGATACATTGTATGTTTCTTGATTATATCCTTTGATATTAGGTAGTGTATCCTAATACCATTAGAAAAGAAACCTAGAGGGTCACACACTATGCATATTTGAAACCTCATGAAAAATTATATATAATATTAACATGTTGAAAAAAAATTATTCCTACAATTTTTTTTAAATATTTCATTTTCTATTGGTAAAAATATTTAATATCCTATTATTTGAGAGAATATGAATATGGGTTCTATATCTAATAAATTTTATTCAACATTTAATTACTAATTTAATTATATTGATACATAATATTTATTTATTATTTATAATTTTCAAAGATAAAAAAATTATTTTGCATTTAAAATATTATTATTTATTGAATATTTATCTAATAATTAGGAAAATATAATATTCTTTTATTTATGAATGGTGTAATTATATTTATTTTATTAAATAATTTTTCATTATTCAAGGGTTGTTAAATATTCGGGGGGGGGGGGGGGGGGTTGACGAACCATGTTTCATGACCCAAGGAGATATGTTATATTAAATATTATTTCAATCAATTTTAATTAATGTATTTGAAAAAAATATTATTTTTTATAAATGAGTTTCATTGATGTTTTTTAAATAATAGTAAATCTGTTATTATTTAGAAATGGGGTTTCCCAAGGACTACAAAAATAATAATATGGGCTTGAGTAATTTTTATTTTCTATCCCATACACCATTTAAACCGTAGAATTACATTTTATGGAACTAGATCTATATTATTATCATGGTGCACAATTATTTGTATAGATAATTATTTAATGAACAATAAATCTATCTCCTATAATTCTGTGAAGAATAAAGACCTAACCTCATCCTCCTCTATATTTAATCCTTTACACCTTGAAGGATTATCTATTGGTTAACAATGATAGGTAATATCATTAGATCCACCCATGATAATACCAGGATGATTATATGTAGAGTACTAGAGGATCACATGACACATGTGAATCCTCAATAAAGAAAATACACCCTAGATTACTCAATTTCTATGATGATATGACAATAGGACTTCATTGGACCATCGACTATAGAGAATGAATCCAATGAATGGTAATTATTTTTTAAAATAAATTAATTTTAAATTATATTGGAAATGAACCTCTCTAATTAATTTTGGGTTTTTTCTAATTAACCTTCCATCTAATTAAATTATCCATTCTATTATTAGGCATGTACATATCATATTATTCATTTATTACAGAAAAAATATTTGGTAATTCACATTAGGAACATCCACAATGACTATAATGATATATTGGTATTATACTGGTCACATAATGATTAAAAATTATTTATTACTTAATGATCGACAATATGAAATTATTGTTAGTTTCTCACATATATTTTATTTTATCATTAATAAAGATATTAATTTTGTTTATAAAAAAAATTATTGTTCAAGTTATAAATGTTCTTATACAGAATAATAATAATAGAATAATTATCATAGATTCCATTAGGAGGATTTGAAGATTTTTTATGGTATACAGGAATAAAAATTTCTTTTTTGCCGGTATAAGACATGAATCATGGTTTATTTATCCTGGGCATGTTATTATAAACATGATATCCCAAGTAGTAAATAACATGTGAATATTGATGATCACTTTATGTTAACCAATCCATATTTGCATAGAGTTTTTTGGATTATACGCGGTGTGGTTGGTGTGCACACCATGTACTCCACATGGTTTAGTTGGGAAAATTATACTAATCATATAGAGACCCAACTTATTAACACATAAATATTACATCTTATTAGATTAATATCCATTATATTGAATTATTATCCACACATTAATTTTCTAGGTTTATTGTACTTTGAGAATAGATATATATTCCTCTTATTTGATGAATGTTCTGTACCATGTCCAACAAATATCTTATCACATAGAAATCTACTTAGACATGAACATCTTAAATCCATTCATTATAAACTCAATAAAAGAAAATATAAGAATGGGTGATATCAGATACTCAGTAAGGGATAAAAAGGAATAAATCATTAATCATTAAATAATAACATGGATTTATGGTTTGATAATATGATCATAATATTTTAATATCCATTTTATTAACTAATAGAGCATAATTATGAGTCCTAGCCTAAATCATTGCAATTTATAATCCAAGAATCATAATGTAATTGAAGAACATGTTCCATGATAACATAAAATTTTCATTAGATCATCTCATAGAATATTTCTATTAAGCGTGGAATAATAATAATCATAGAAATATTATGCAATGTCCAGCCACCAAGACATTTAACACTTGTTATGTAAGGGATATCCAACCCTTCTACCTTCTTTAAGATTGGTCTAACCTCTAGTTTACTATATATAGGGATTTCGATAATGACCATTATACCCTCTTTTGGGTTTGGGATAACCTAACATGTTCTATTTGAAATCATTAAATATAAATCATTACTCAATTCGTTAGAGGGATATAGTATAACAAACCATCACATAATCATAATCCATTAATCGAAAAGATATAATAAAATTAAATATTCATCACATCATTATAATAAAAAATATTAAAAAAGAAATAATAAGGTTGGTATCATTGAATTATAACCCCAAAAAATAATAATTACTGTTGAATGATATTATCAAATTTGAATTATTATATTGACATCTCTGTGAAATACTTTTTATAAAAATACCCTTTCCCTAAAAAAACATATCAACAATACTCCATTTTCAAAAATATTAACGTTTTTTAAAATAACATTGTAAAATCATAAAAGAGATATCATATAATTTATAGTTCTTGATGGTGATAATTTTTTTTTCTTTCGTGTATTATAAATAAATAATCCTCTACCATTTTTTTGTAAAATGAAAAAAACACTTTGTTTTGAAGACAACAAGACGATTCCACATAAATATTCAAATTCATATAAAAAATATGGTAGAAATGAATATTAAAAATCATATTATAGAATTAAAAACATTATTGACTATATTTTATAAAGAAAACATAGACTTAGAGAAAAAAACATTTCATAATAAATAGGAAATAAATAATGTTTTTATTTAAAACATTTTCCAAAAAATTTACAATATTGAATAGAATAAATTTATTCAATATTTGTAAGATTTTATGGAAAACTAGATGGGGAAAATTAAATTATTTTACCATAAAAGTATAATTTTTTTAGTGTAAATTCAATCATTAATAAAAATAGTTAAAATAAAATCGAAACATAAAACACTTATCTCTTCGGTAACTATTTAATAATATGCCCCATGAAATAGTAAAATAAATTTTGAACCTAAATGTCATGAAAATAATATTATTCTTGATATAAATTATCGACTTCTATTTATATACACCTAATAAGGTAGGATATATGAAAAACATAACATATGTCCCAATGAAGAAAATTAGAGGTAATAAACCCCTACCACTTTCGAAATCTATGAATCAAATCCTAATAAAATGGATATAGTTTTAAGTAATATTAAATGCTCATAATTTTCAATAGAATAATCCTAATATAAATTCACCCATAATATATACACTACGATAATGAATATACATTTTAATATGTAATATGTCTTATAGAAATAAAAGTTGTATGTGAAATCCCTTTACCTCAAGTTTAGTCATCCTTCACATGTGTTCGAAAATCTTGAATAATAAATGTAAATTTATTATAAATGTATTCCAGATCAATAATAATAAATATAATAACATATATGATTTACATATAAAATCTTATCACTAGTTTATAAACAATTAATTAATAAAATTTTTGTTCTATGTGAAACCCCCATCATTCATCATGCCTATTTTGGTTCAATAGTCCATTTCATTGTACATTGATTTTTGTTAAATAATATATACATTTTAATTAATGTCTTCATTATCATATATCCAAAACGTATAAAATGTAACAATTATTCATATATAATTATGTGATTAAAAATGAATTAAATTTTCTCATTGAAACGGTATCCCATATGATTGCATGTGTCATCATTCCAAATTTTGATGGCTAGAAAGAATGAATGGAAAAAATACATCATCCTTATTGAATATTTATTAAATAATATATATCATATATATATATATATTAATTAAATATATCATTATTATATTCCATGTAATTTGGAAATGGAAAATGAATGATATCTCTTCGTAGAGGTTATAGTCCAACCGTATACAAGGGAAACATTATCATATTACGAAATAGTAAATGGTTTGATGCAAGATTAGATATTATAATCAAATAATTATAATTATATCATAAATATATCCTCCCTAGCCTATTTAACATAACATTTCGTGATTTTAATTGTAATTATACATCAGAGTACAAGCCAAGGATCGTCAAGTCTTATGTCTTGGAAGACAAGGTACATAAAATATAAATAATGGTGCTAAAAACAACTTTATTTAATATCCATAAAAATATCCTAACATACTTTGAGACCTTACATCTTTATAGGTTTCCCTTGGGAACACATGAACCAAAGGATGAGCTAAAAAGCCCTATATGGTAATGAACAAAAGAATAAAGCTTCAGCACATGAGCTAGGAGGCATTACAAAATGATATCAAAATCATGAAACATATGAAATCATAATATAAAAACATGGAATCAAATAAATATAAATTAATATAAATGTTTTATAATCACAAAACATGTCTTCTATACGAGTCAAATCTAACCACCAATCTCATTTCCCATTGTAGTATGGGTCATGCTTAACCACCAATCTAATTTCCCATTATAGTACAGGTCAAGGCTAACAGCCAATCCCATTTCACAAAGTATCACATGAAACCTAACATTACCCAATACATTGCAGTGAAATATTGGTGTAACCATTTTGAAATTTTTATATTTATTCTTTCTATATAAATAATCATACATAATCAACCATACATAAACATAAGGGTTAACCATGGAATGAATTGGGTACCACAATCATAACATAAATCATTACCAATGGGTGTATCATGAATGATTCCTTGATAGAAAAGGATGATAATGTATATGGAAATTCTTAGGGTAAAATAGGAGTAAAAAATGGTATGTTATGTCAAAGAGATGTGAAAACATATAAGAAATGTTTTTGAGAAACACTAGCATCAAAACATTTTTGTGTGTTTTTAAGGAAAATATTACAATGCTTCTAAAATAGACAAAAGGTAAATATTTTTTATAAAACCAGAATTGAACCAATAATTTTTTCTGATATAAATATTTATTTTATAAAAACAAATTTGTATTAAAAATAGGATATAGTTCACTTTAAATTGGGTAAAAATTCAGGATATTCCCTAAAAATACGTTTTTCTTATCTGAATGTTCTAAGGATGGAATCTTTTGAAAAAATTATATCCCAAAAAGAGAGTGATTAAAGGGTCTTAATAAATGAATTTTTTAAAACTAAATATAATGTATAATATTTACATAAACATATAAGATTACTCCATTTTCATATTAATAAAGAAAAGGAAACACGAAAGAACATAAAAGGTTCTGGTTGAATTCGTTATGGTTTATCAGCATGGTGTTAGGTGTACCTTATAGTGATTGATGAGGGAGAAAAGATGTTTATCATCACTTATACATCATGAAGGATGTTTGGGGGTGCTGAGTAATCATACCCCATCAATAGTTATTACCTATAAAATGGAATAACATTGAGTAAATCTTGATTAAGAGTGAAATGGAGAGGATCCCTTACCTTATGTCTCGTGGTGTTCTACACTTTTTTTAATAACCTGAATAAAAAATAGGTTTAATAATTAATAATTATATAAGCTATTCTATAATTAATTGATTTATTGTATACCTTTTTGGTTCGTTTATGATCTTTTCGATTGGTTATAGGGTTCAAATTCATCATTCAGGTATGTTTTCTTTTGTGGTTTTAATGATCAGTTAATTTTTGGGATAAAACCGTATGATGAAAGTGACTATACATAATTGAATATGTAATTAATTATTGAACATATAGTAAATTACATGGTTAAAATTTTAATTTGTTTACTTATAGTGTAGTTGAATAATTAAATGAAACCTTAATGATAATCGTTTTTGTTAATCTGTGGGTTTGATTACAATGAACGTGTTCAGTTTTATAAGTTAATACCATTTGTAAAAGAGGATTGTAGAACCATAAATAGGATGTATTACATATATAATAATCTGGTTCTACCATAACTCAAATGGTTTCATGACCATAATTAAATATCATAATAGAAACTTATAAACTGTTGTCCTTGAATTTGCTAAATTAAGACATCTCAAACGGTGTTTTCTTCTCTTTGAAATAAATGGTGGGGAAAGGAGATAAGATAATGAAGTATCCAATTATAATAATATAATTCGAGTAAATTTATGTTACCTTAGTTATCATACCATTTGTGTGAAGGGGGTGAGGAAATAAACAAGAAAAGAAAAGATCTGAAAAGAAATGAAAGCGTTGGAAAAATGAATTTACCTCTTGAGTCTACCTCCTTTGAGAACCTCATTAGGAGAGATGTTTTGGTATTTTTAAGAGACTAGGGGCCTTTGGACATGGGTGGGGATCTTGGGGAGATATTTGGGTATAATATTGATAAGGAACAAGGCTTCAGAGCAGTGAAGAGAGGATGGAGTGACATGGATTTTACACTAGAGGAGAGGAGGGTTTTCAAAATTTATTAATCATTAATTTATTAATTTCCCTCAAGACTAGAAATAATGATGATTACTCAAAAATAGTAAATGGGCCATTTTAATTTGAACCAAGGGTGGTGACATCATCCATGATGCTAATAATAGTATATTTAGCTTATAATGTATATATACGCTACCTTACCAGATTTTATTAATCATCATAAATTAATGTATTTCAGAAAATTCTAAAAAATTCACCCTAACAATTTTTCGATAGGTATAATCTGAATATGATGTCCATTTTTCAAAAATAATTTTTTAAATATGATTAATTTAATATGTTATTAAACACATAATTTATTATTAAAAACTAGTTTTAAAACATTCATTTACTTATTCTATAGGTATATCATACTTTCACTTGAATATTATTTGTATACAATTATAGGTAAGGTTACTATTCATTAGGTTATATAACATTTATAAGGTTAAGTTACTATTCATAAGGGTAGGTTACTATTGATCAAAAATTAATTCTTTCTTATCAGACTCCAAATAAAAAAATTATTACAACCGTGTATGTCAAATTTTTGAAATTCCAAACAAAAAAGTGACAAACAAATGTTTAAAGATCACAAAGCACATAGTTTTTCATTATGAAGTGATTTCATGGTATATTTATAAGAAATGAGTTTATATTTATAAAACATTGGGTTGTTACAATCTCTTTACTTTATGAAATTTCAACTTCAAAATTTCATTTTACATTCTAAGCCTAAAACAGGTGTTGGTACTTTTCTATCATTCCACCTCTAGTTCCCATGTTTCCGCTTCATACATATGGTTTTGCCATAGAACTTTGACCAGGTGAGTAGTCTTGTTACTTAGAACATTACCTATATGATCCAAGTTATTCACTATATACACCTCATAAAAAAGATCATCCTCTTACTATACCACCTATTAAGAGAGTAGATGTGAAGGGTCTGGTATGTACTTCATTAATAGGGAGACAAGAAAGAAAACAAGGAATTTGGACAAGGTAGTTGGATGTTCTAGTAGATAGGCCACAACTACAAATCGATGAAGGATATTGAAGGGTCCAATATACCTGGTATGTAGCTTTCCTTTCTTACCAAATCTCATGAACTTCTTCAAAGGATAAATGCGTTGAAATACCATGTCTCCAACTTTGAACTCAAGGTCTCATCGATGGTTATTAGCATATAAATTTTCATGACTTTGGACTACCTTGAAATGACGCTGAATAGTTTTCACCATTTCATTGCCCATTTCAGACCCCATTAGCTTTCTATCTCCAACTTCAACCGAACACGCTGGTGTTCTTCTCCTTTTCCCATAAAAGAATTCATATTGTTCCATTCAGATGCTCGAGGGGAAACTATTGTTGTAGGACAATTCAACCAATAGAAGATGTGGGTCCAATCTTACATTGAAGTCCATTGATCCTGATCTCAACATATCTTCAATTGTATGAATAGTTCGATCATATTAGCCATTAGTTTGAGGATGATAGGCTGTACAGAAGTTCAATTCAATGATTAGAGGATGTTGGAGAATTTTCCTTAACTTCGAGATGAATATTGGATCATGATCAGATATAATAAATTATGGTACTTAGTGCAGCCTTATCACTTCATTGATGTATATCTGGGAATATTAATCCAAGGAGAAGTCTTCTCAAATTGAGATAAAATGAGTTTTCTTTGTATTATGATCTACAATGACCCATATATAATTACTTCCTCTAGATGTATTTATATATACACTGAAAAAGTTCGTGGTAATGTTCTCCCACTTCAATGTTGGTATGGATAGTGGTTGCATCATTCCCTTTGAATTTTTCTTCTCAGCCTTCACTTGTTGACATACTAGGCCATTTCATTTATATTCAACAATCTTCCTCTTTATATTGTCCCACCAAATGTTTTCTCTGAGATCTCGATACTTTTTTGTGCTCCCTAGGTGGACAGAGAAGTATTAGCTATGTGCATCCTTCAGAAGCTCTTTCTTTATATATAGATCATATGGTACACATAATCGTGTCCCAAATTATACAACTCCATCTTTATCAACCATCAACTTAGAAAATTTCCCATTTTTGATACCTTACACCCTTTTCAAAATTTCCACATCTTTTATTTGAGAATCCTTTATTCTCTTCATGAGTGATGGTTGAGTAATCATTTGAGAAAAGGATTTATGATGTTCTTCTCTTAATGATTCCCATGTCCATCATCTTCAAACCTAAGAAGATCAGATACTTTTCAATTCTCATCATTGATATAGATGAAAGATTTTATATACTTAGAGCATCTACCACCTTATTTGCCTTACCAGGCTGCTAGTGGATCGAGCAGTCACAATCCTTGATGAGCTCTATCAATATTCACTGGTTCATATTATGCTCTTTTTGTTTGAATATATATTTGATACTCTTGTGATCTTTATATATCTCACACTTCTCCACATAGAGACAATCCCACAAGATTTTCAATCTAAAGAACAACAATTCCAACTACAGATCAAGCACTGGATAGTTTTTCTCATGTATTTTCACCTACCTTGAGGTGTAGGCTATAACTATATCATTTTACATATTCACACAACCTAATAACTTCTTCAAAGCATCACTATACACCACAATAAGTACTCCAATTGATGGGAGTGTGAGTACTGGTGTAGTTATATGCCTGTTTTTCAACTCCTTGAAACAAACTACACATTCATTAATCCAGAAAAACATTACTCTCTTCCATGTCAGCTTGGTCATTGTGTTTTAAAATTGTGAAAATTTCTTCACAAATTGGCGATAATACCCAAATAGACCCAAAAATATGAGGACCTCCATTATGGATGTTGTCATCGGAAACTCTTAAATTACTTTCTTGGAATGGTCCACAAATATCCTTTTTTTTGGGATAACATTCCCCAAGACCGATACGTCCTCCATCTAGAACTCACATTAAATTTATTTTTCATACATATTCTCCTTTTGCAAAGTCATCAAAAAATTATTCAAATACTCCTCATGTTCCTCCTTTCTCTTGTAGTATATTAGTATATCGTCAATAAATAATACAAAAAATTTATTGAGCTAATATCTAAAGACTATATTCATTAAATCAATAATTTTTTTTGTAGTATTAGTGAGTCCAAAGGGTGTCACTATGAACTCATAGTGTCCATACCTCATTCAAAAGGTTGTCTTGGGAATATCTTCCTTCCTCACCTTTAATTGGTGATATCCCAACTGAAGGTCCACATTAGAGAAATAATTGACCCCACAAAGATGATAAAAAAATTCATCTATCCATGGAAGGGTAAACATTATCTTTATTGTGATATTATTGACCTCAAGATAATAAGTGTAGAGGTTCATTGATCAATCCATCTTTTTGATAAAGAGGACTGGCACACCACAAGGTGAAGCACACGGGCATATGAAACCCTTCTCCAGATTCCCCTGTAACTACTTATTTAGAACTTTCATCACTATGGTGGCCATTCTATATCATGTCATCGATATAGGAAGAGATTGAAAAATAAGATAAATTTAGAACTCAACATCTCGGTCATGAAGAAGGTCATGCAACTCTTCAGGGTATACATCGTTGTAATCCCTCATGATGAGAAAATCATAAAGCATGATCTCTCCTTTGTATCAACCATTTGAGATAGATATTATTTCCCATAAAGAATTAATACCCACAATTGAGACAACGATTCATAATGAGATTGATCTTCCTATTTACACATGTAAACAATCCTATGATTCATTGGGATGTGAAGTGATATCTCTTCTTCCCGACAGTTATTGTTAGAATTGTATAAGGATAGCCAATCCAGGCCCAATACTGCGTAGAACTCCACTAAAAGAAGTATAAAAATATTTTATTGGAGGTTCATTCCAAAATCATTAACCAAGGACAAGTTATAAACCATGGATTCAATGATTTCCCCTTTCATTTTTCTCACAAATAACCTTTCCTCCAAATTTTGTGGTGGTGTTCGAATAGTAATACTAAACATGCAAGATATGAAAAAATGCATAGAACCAAAATCAAATAATACATTATCTATTCATGAATGAATAATTATTATACCTGTCAACACATCATTGTCCAGCTCCATAATAGTATTAGTGACAACAAAATCCCTTCCTTGTTTCTTGATGGTTGTTGTTGATTTCCTCCAAAAACCCTTGGCAATGAGAAATTGTTTGCATAATTCCCATGCTCTTTACCATTATAACACCGCACCACTGGCTGATCATTGATATGAACCTTCCTTTCTTCTTCCACATTAATAATATTTTTTATATCCCTTGGGTAGTTCTTTGCTGGATGACCAGACATTCAACATTAGAAGAAATTCTAGTTTCCCTTCAGATATTTCCCAGGATTCTTCTTCTCACAACATTTAGAAGGGGAAAAGTCAAGCTACATTATATCATGGGTTATTTTGGTTGAACCACCAATGTTTTTGTCCATTTTTATATTCTTATCCCAGGGTCCACGTGACCACTGAGAGTCTCCAATCTTCATTTCATACTTGAGGGCACAATTGATAATTTCCCCATTACATTCAAAGTCTCGATTCGTCAATGCTTTTTGTAGACTTGGCATTAGTCAGATAAATAAGGGATCAACATTCTTTCGTTGTTCAAGACAATTCCATAGGCATTCTATGAATTATTTTTTAAAGAATTATTCATACACCCCGATGGAGTCATCTTCATTCTTCTTGAGTCTGAGGAAATATCTTTACATCTTAAGATGGAGGGTTTGAGGTAAATATTTTTTGAAAAAAATCATCTTGAATTCCTCCTAATCCATTGAATCAATTTCCTCTTGGGACATTTTATTCTTGATCAATTTCAACCAATAATAATCTTCCCCCTCAATATGATAGACCTCAAGTAGGAATTTATCTTCTTCCAAGCACTATAGAATGGATAATATACTTTTAATGGAGTTAATCCATTGTTTCTTGATGAGGGGATCATAATATCCACTAAAAATGGGAGGCCTTTACCGCATGAAGGATTCTATGACAACAATATCTTTCCTTAGAGGAGGAGAAAGTTCTACATGATTCATGTTTTTATTTATAACTTGTGCCAGCGGAGAAAGTACTCTCATTATGTTTTGATAACCCATTCCAATTATATCAGGCATATAATTATGGATATCTTCACATTTCCTATCACATTGATTGTAGGAACATGTTCTTCTACTTCCCATCATTAACTATAAAAAATAATTTATAAATAGAGATATTTAATACATAGCTATAAATAATTTAAAGGAATCATTGTACATAAAATGATAAACTTATAATGGAGAAGTATATCCTAACTTGGGATTCCCTACATTTCAATCTATCTTATCTTTGATCTATTTCATAAAATATAATATTGTGGGATATTATTAATCTGTTAATAATGGTTTTTAATATGCTCGTGAATTTACCAAAGAATATCCCATATAAGTTTAAATACCAATAGTGTACAAATGGCATGTTATTGTGTAACATGATACCTCAGGTCATGCCCGAAACTCCTTGTCAGAGTTTTTACACATACTGATATCTATTTCAGATCCTCCTTTATCAATTTTTTATCTATATTGGGTTGTTTTTCATGATAAAAGGCTTACTGTATACTTACAAAAATTTAGGGTATTTTTCTTATACTTCATCCAATCCCTAATGTTCTCAATAAGATTCTCTTTTCCTAATCTAAAATAATAACAAGACCATCCTCTGATACTAACTATAGAAAAACTAGCCTTTACACATAACAATACATGATTTTATGCATAATTATAAATCATAGTTCAATCCAAGGATCCTTAATTCTAGTGTCTTGGAAGACTATGTACATAACACATAAAACATAGGGCTAATTTTTTTTTATTTTATCTCCATAAAAATATCCTAAAATCCATTGAGCCCTTACAAATGTATATGGTGAAATGGGGAAAACATGAAAAAAGGGATGATCCAAAAATCCGAGTAAGGGAATGAACATATGAATAAAGCTTAAGCACATGAGCATGGAGGCTTGACATAATGATAACAAAATCATGGAACATATGCAATATTAACACATAAACCTGGAATAAAATAAACATGTAATAATATAAATATGGAAGAGTCATAAAACATTTATTTAGTATGAGTAGAAGATAACCTCAAATCTTTTTTCAAAATGTACTACGGATCAAGGCTAACTGTCAATCTTGTTTCCCATTGTTGCATGGGTCACGACTAACTGCCAATCTTGTTTCCCATCGCATATCATGAGACGTAACTATACCGAATGAATTGGGGAAATATCTGGGTGAACCCATCTATAAATTTTCATTAATATTCCTTCCGCATAAATAATCAAACATAATCATCCATACATAAACATAAAAGTAACCCAGAGAAAAGAGTGGGTACCAAAATCTTGAAAAAAGCCTAAACAATGCATGTACCATGAAAGTGTCCATAAATGAATGGGATTAGAACATATATGGAAATTAATAATTTAAAATATTAATATAACATTTTAAGTGATGTCTGACAGAAGTGAAAACATATATGAAAGGTATTTTAGAAACCATAACATTAAAACATTTTTTTTGCAGTTTTAAGGAAAATACAATTTAGCTTTTAAAATAGACAAGAGCACAATATTATATATAAAACCAGAATTGAATGATGAATGTTTTAATAATAAAAATATTGATTCTATAAATAAAATTATGGCTTCAAACAAGGGATACAGTTCACTTGAAATTAGTTGAACATTTGGAATGATCCCTTAAAACATGTTTTCTTATACGAAAGTTCTATGCAGGTAATATTTTAAAAACATGTAAATCCCTAAAAGAGAGTAATAAAAGGGTATTCATAAATGAATTTTTTAAAACTTAACATCCATTATAATATTTACATAAATAGATATGATAACTAAATATTGATATAAATAAAGAATAGGAAACCCGAAAGAACAAAGAAGGTTCGGGTTGAATTTGTTACGGTTTATCAACTTGGTGTTAGGAGTACCTAAGAAGGCTTGATGAGAGGGAAAATGGGTTTATCATCACTTATAAATAATGCGGGAATTATGGGGGAGTTTTTTAATCATACCCCCGCATTATTTGTTACACATTATAGGACATAGCGTTGAGGACATCTAGATTAAGAGTGAAATGGAGAGGATCCCTAACCATAAGTCTGGTGGTGTTCTCCACTTGTTATTAATGACATTAATGAACAAATTAGGATTCATAATTAATAATTTTATAACCACTTTTACAATTAATTGATTTATTGTAACCCTTTTTTGGTTTATTCAAGACCCTTTTGATTGGTTATAAGGTTTAATTTCATTGTTTAGGTATGTTTTCTTCCATGGTTTTAACGATAGGTTCATTTTCAGATTAACACGTATGATGAATGTGGCTGTCCATAATTGAATTTGTATGTCATTCGTGAAAATATAGTAGTTTGTATGGTTTCAAATTTAATTTTTTTTACACATATTGATGTTGAAAAATTATATGAAACCTCAGTGATAAATATTTTTGATAATCTGTGGGTTTGATTACAATGAATATGTTTTATATACCTGAAAACCATTTGTACAAAAGGATTACAAGAACCATAACTAGGATACATAAAATATATAATAATATATTTCAGCCATAAAAAAAATTGTTTCATGAAAGGAATTAGAGATTAATATTGAAACATATGAACCATTGTCCTTGCATTTTCTAAATCAACACATCTCAAATGGTGATTTCATTTCATTAAAATAAAAGGTTGGGAAAGGAGAGAATATAATTAAGTGTACCATTTTCATAATATCATTATAGTACATATATTTTACTTGTGTTATCATAACATTTTGGTTATGGGGGTGAGTAAATAAACAACCAAATAAAATAACATAAACGAAATGAATGATTTGGATAGAGGATTTTACCTCCTGAGTCTACATCCTTTGAGAACCTTTTAAAGAGAGTGGTTTTAATATTTTGAAGAGAATAGGGGGCTTTGGATGTGGGGGAGGATCCTAGGGAGAGATTTGTTCAAAATATTTTCATGTAATAAGGCCTAAGAGTAGTGATGAGAAGAGTGAGTGAGGGGGGGTTTTATAGTAGAGGAGAGGAGGGTTTTCAATATTTTTTAATCATTAGTTTATGAATTTCCCTCAAGACTAGAAGTAGTGATTATTCCATGAAAAGAAATAGTAAATGGGTCATGGGAATTCGATCCAAGGGTAGTGACATCATCCATGATTCTAGGAATAGTCTATTTAGCATATAATGTATATATACGATAAATTACATAATTTTACTATTCATAAAGAATTCTATATTTTAGAAAAATATAAAACATTCACCCTAACCATTCTTTTACATAATGATTCCAAAATTTAAGACAATTTTTCAAAAATAATTTTCTAAATATTATTAGTTTACTATTTTATTAAACTCATTATTTATTATTAAAAAACAGTTTTAAATAATTCATTTACTTGTTCTATAGGAACATCAAACATTCACTAGAATATTATTTTTAAACTTTTATAGGTAAGTTAACTATAGATTTGGGTGTATCACTATTCATAATGGTATGTTACAATTCATAAGGGCATGTTACTATTCACTAAAAGTATTTTTTCTTATCGTACTCCAAATAACTTACTGATCACAACCGTGAATGTTAGATTTTCGAAATTCTAAACACAGAAGTGCCAAACTTGTGTTAAAGGTCACATAGAACTTAGTAGTTCATTATGTTGTGATTTCATTGCATATTTATTAGAAATGAATTTCAATTTATAAAACATTGTGTCATTACATTAAAATCATATAAAATAATTAAATAAAAGATAATATTAGATAATGAATTATGGTGATGTAAAATGATTCATATATATTTGTGGGGGGGTTTTCACTTATTCACATGTGTGATACATTCATTTGAAAATTGTTTAAAAGGTAGTGACGAGTGGCACAGTTTTGGTGTAGTTTTTCTCAACCATGCATTTGACTGCAAGAGAACCATGCGGTTGCCCGATATACAGATTCAATAAATGAGTCAATTGAATGTTAATGAAAATAAAATAAAGAAATGATTAATTAAGTAAATTAGAATTTTGGAATGTGGTTAATAATAATAATAATAATATCAGGATTTTTTATAATGATAGTAAAAATATTATATTATTTTTGTGATTATTATTATAATAATTATTATTAAGGTTAGCTTGGTTATTAATTTTTTGTTATTATTATTATAACATTATTATTATGGTTTTAAGATTTTATTTTAATTTCTCAAGTGGAAGAAACCTTAGCGCATCACCAATTCTTCATTCCCACCTCCAACAAAGCGCACTCCCCCTCTCCTCTATGTGCATAGCACCTATTCCCCATGGTCCCATATTCACCTCTGTCCAATCAGCTTCAGCCATCCTCCCCTCGCCGCTCCTCCCTACATTCTCAAAGTGCACCATCTCCTGGTTGCTCGATCCCCTATAACCTGCTCGGTGTGCGATCCATCAACCCGAACCCTATCCCACACAATATTCTAGGGAGGGTCGAACCCTCCTACACAACGTCTCTACCCTACTCTGGTGGAACCATGATTCCCCTCAAAATCATCCCTATCATCTTTCAGTATAATAATATTTCCTCTCATTTGGTGTTTTTATTCAAGTTAGACGCACCCTAAATCTAGTTTTTTTGTGTGGATGTTGATTTCTTAAGGGTAGGGTGTGAGGATCATTTGTGGGGTATATATGTTCATATAATTTAATATTTGTTCCATCCACAAAATATTTGAGGTAGGTGTTTCCATCCTATTCCGTTCTAGATATTTCTATAGGCTCTTTTATGATTTCAATTAATTTTTAAATGCCTTTGGAAAGTCTAATATATCTATAGATTGATGTTAATTATATTTTCGTGATGATAAGATTAACAATAAATAATGTTTTAAGGTTATTTATGTGCATTGTTGAGGTAATTTTTACATAGGATATTAATTTGAAATTCTATTGTTCTTTCATAGTGTAATTAGGTCATTTATGACATAAATATCCTTGTGAAGTGGTGTAGGTGAATACTGGATTTTGAATTTGGTTTGGCGAGGGTAATCTGCTTATATCATTGCATGTTTGATGTGTTTAAATGTTTTATAATGGGGAATTATAGTTTAAATGGATGTGTTTTATATACCGTAAATGATATGAAAGGTTTCATATGATTTTAATAATGTTAGGGTTTTTGTGGAAATGGTTTATGATTGTCAGTTGGATTTTTGTTGCAACATTAGATGTACCCTCATGTAAATATGGTACTCAAAAAATTGTTATTCTCTCCAATCATCTGTTTCTCAAGAAGATTTTAGTTATCCAATGTAGTTGTTCCTCTTGTGTCATTTCTAAATATAATTTTAAATGTTTTTTATATTTTTTATCATATTGTGTTTTGTAAAACATGATTTTAAATAAATTCTTTATGATTTGTCATTTTAGTTTTAAATAATATTTTTGTGTGAGTTTGAAAAGGGTGAAGTCCATTTTGGTAAACCTGGATTTTTTGGGTGTGTGTTAGTATCTTAAGGTTCAGTTTGGAATTGAAAATGTAAAAGTGTTATTTTGGTGATGTTGTGGGTAATGATATTGTACATTTCATGTTAATGGTTCGTTTGGGACTTTCATCTCTACTCTAATGTTTTTCTTTACTCTTTGAATGTATAGGGTTTTGGTAACTATGTTCCCATTTAGAAACTGTAATGTTTTGTGAAAAGATTCTAATGGTTATATGTTATAGTGGCCTAGATGGAACCATTTAATGATATGAAATAAAAATTCATGTATGTAGGGACCTTTATAGGAGGGATTTCCCAAAGGGGTTATCATATATCAATGTCCGTGATTGGGGTATGGAAGTTCAATGATGTCAGCTAACCTGAGTCATGTGTGTAATGTCCTATTACTCCAATGATATTATGTTAACCACCTTGGTATCCTTGTAATCTTTTAGACAATTGAGAGAAAGTTGCTTGCGAGACCCGATTAGATGTGTTAGTTCCCTTATAAAGTTGAAGAAAATCCAGCAGGGATGTTCCACTAGTAATTCCAGGTTAGGGTAGCTAGTCGGTTATGGACATAGTGTGTTTACTATACACTGGTAGGTGGTTCTGAAATGAGCATGTTCATGGGTTTTCTATGTATTTTTATAATAACCCATGGTTACTTAACTATTTACATTTCATTTTTACATTCCATTTTAGTAGTTTATTTATATATTTTACTATTTACCTATTTTATTTCATCACAGCTTCAATATCACTTTTATTTTATTACATTTATAAATATGAGTTGGTTTTGGAAATTATTTGTCTTTGTGTTGTATTTTAACATGGGGAAATGATGTTTTTTTATTAAAATGTAAAAACCCTATTTTTTAGATATATTTCAAAATTTTGATTATGGAATACTTTGGGAAAGAGAACATTTGGATTCTATGGTTGATATTTGGAACTCTTACAGAGAATTTCAATGATCAGTCATAATTTATATTTTCAGTTACAAGCTCCTTCTTTCTATTCAGGTTCTTGGTTTAACTGATTATGGTAGATTCTAGTTGTTTAGTGGTGGGAGGTAACCAAGAGGTCACCCGGAGGTTATGGTAGCATGGTTTCTATTCCAGTTTTATATTTTGTTTCTGGTTTTTTGGTGTGTTGTGTATTCGGACCAACTGTTTTTTGATTATGATCACTAGTTTGACCTTGTTGGTTTTTTAGTTTATTTTATTTATCTGTTACAACTTGTTTATTTTGGGCATAAATTGCTCCCACATTTATTTTTTTATGGCTGACACTAGTTGCAAGCCCTTGGGGATCAGGAATTCCCTTTAGGTCATGATACAGACTGCCTCGGTTGACCAGATCAGGGTTGAACCATGTTGGATTGCGTCAAAATTGTATCATATTTGGACCATGTTATTTGGGGTTTCCAATAGATGTATAATAGGATGGTAGGGTCTTAGGAGGTCAGTTTCGAGTTGGTTCTTGATCACCACCACTGGGGATGATTCCTGAGTTTTTATGGGTAGTACAGGAATTGATTCATCACTCTGTCTTAACTTGTTCTAGATTGAGGAATGACAGTGGAGGTAAGCCGGTGTTATGTCATGATTTAACAGGGGTTAGTGACCCATGTGGATTCCAAGTATGTGGTTTAAATACCTCTTAGTTATTCATGTTTACATGGTTCATGGTTCAATAACATGTTGTCAGGTAAATCATAACTACTAGTTCCTCATTCCATCATTTTTTGGTGCATGTTATTATTCACATTGGTTTTGGTTAGTTTAAGTGTGTTTTTGAAAAATAAAATAGTTTTAAAAGAAGATTTATTCTTTTAAATGACCTACATTGGTAAAAAGTGTTATACAATTGAAATTTTCTAGGTTTGAGAATTTTGTAAATGCTTGAATTTCATATTTATGTTTTTTGAGAAGCTTATATAATCCCAACTAGAATGGTCTCCAATATTCTAATGATTCATGAAATGTTTTTGGTCCTTCTCAGAACTTTCCTATACTACATGGTGATTGGGTTCTGTATGAGGAAGTGGATTGGCTCGAGGAAGTGTACTACATATTCAGGGTGTTGGAAACTCCTAAGGCTGTCTATGTTTTTGCTATTATAGGAATGTTTCAGGGTCCATCATTATACTAGTGATAGTTGGTTTCCCCATATATGATTAATGATGAGATGAAATGGGTTTTTTTATAGGCCACATTCATCCAAGAGTTTTTACCTATGGATGTGAAGTTGAATTAGGCTGTAGAGTTGTGGATTGTTCTGAAAGGCCATCAGTCAATAAAATCCTATAGTGATTATTTTAATGAGATAGATTCTTTTTATTTAGAGGTAAAATTAGAAGATAAAATGTAAGGTCCTCTTTTCATTTGGTGACATCACCCTAAGACTGCAAAAAATGTGCAATCATCAAGAAAAACATGTTTCGGGTCTTCGTTGATGAGGGTTTTTTGGATGAGCTAACTCTTGGTTTATAGTCAGTGGTGGTTGCCTCACTTGAAGGTTCCCCATCTGGAAAGCATTGAATACTGGAGGAAGCAATTACTAAAGATACCCTTGAAATAGTCCTGGATTCTAGTATACCATATTGTTCAGTTGTGTGGCATTAGTGTGGTCATTTATGGCATTCATATACATCTTTTCACAACGCTCTGAAGTTGGGTCATTTTCACGATTGTCTGGTTCATCTGGAGATGTTTTGGAAGAAGTATCTCCAAATAATAATGATATCAATAGAGAATTACAGTACCAGACTAAGAGTTAGAAGATACTTTAGCCATCAGGGCCATAAGCACAGGACTTGGGGTGAATCTCGCGCATAGTCAAAAGTTTACAGGGGTGTGAAACCTTGATCCGGGATCTATATTCCATGTTGGGAGTGGACCACCTAAATACTTTTATTCTGTTTTTATGTTTTCAGTGATTTACCATTGTTTTATGTTTATTGTTTCTTCATATTGTGATAATGAGATTCTTCTAATTCTATAAAAGCATCTTTATCATCTCCTACATTGGCATTCAAATCATTTGTTGTCCTTGATGGGTATTGGGACTGTGAATAAATGAACCAATTATAATTTTGAGTTTGGTCTCAGATGTGTTCGTTGGGGAGATTTTTCGTTCGGTTATATTAATGAGTAGTGTTTCTGATGCCTTTCATAGTTTGGGCACCTCTATATCGGTTTTCATATAATGTGCTTGGATTTTGTTGGGTATTCTTCTATCCTAGGGTCCCTGTGTGCCTATGATCCCCATACTGATTTTAATCCCTATGGTGGCGATATTATGATAGAATTGGGGATGTGGGATGAGTTAGGGCTAGGAATTTATATGTATCCAGATGTGGTGAGGATATTATTCAGTCAATGTGTGTGTGTGTGTGTGGGGGGGGGGGTGAATTAATTTCTCATGCTCAGTTTTTAGGAGTTTTTTAGTAAGAATCCCATTTAATTCTTTTATTTATTGTTCAATATTTTTGGAGGATTTTAATATGCTGCATTTGGGAGTTCCCACAACCCCCCCCAAAGTGTGTTCCAATATTTTTAATACATAAGTTTCAGTATAATTCTTATGGTGGGGAGAATCCTCTTATGTTCTCCCCTTGTTTTTATGATGTGTTTTCTTCTTTATCGGACAGGTGTGACATGTAGAATGAATAGTCACACTGATGTTTTTGGTCTCCTCTCATTTTTGATAGGGAATGGACTAAAATTTAGGGAAATATTTGTCTTAGTGACTTTTTGGTGGACGAAAGTATTGTGATGGGTTGAATTCTCACACACAAACCTGGTGGATTTATTATTTTTAATTTCTTTAAGAATTATTTTTTTCAGAATATTTTTACTATTGAGAAGTCATCCCACAATGTTAAGAGTAATCAAGAGTTTCCCGCATGGATTCCCATGTATGGAGAAGCTATGGAATCTGACATTCACATGGTTTATAAAGCCACAAGACAAGCGCACAACTTGATCCTGTAAGTATGCAGTGTTGGGTGGCACAGTTCATGCATTGTTTACTTAACTGTGCAATTGACTATAGTGAACCATACAGTTGACTGGTATTCAGATTAAATAAATAAATAAATTGAATGTTAAAGTATGTAAAATAAATAAAGATAAAATAAATAAAATAGAATTTTGGAAATAGATTAAAAACATAAGTAGTAATAATGTTATGAGTTTTTAATAATAATAATAATAATATTATTATTATTATTATTATTAAGAATATTTTATAATTTATTATTATTATTACATTATTATAAAGTTTATAATAAATTATATAAAAAACATTATGGGGAAGAAACACTTGTTTGTCTTTCGGCCATCCCGTTTCGGCCAGCCTGTCGTCATTATTCCGCCCTGCCTCCTCACGGTGCACTATCTCCCAATGGCCCGACCCACCTGCCCACACCCTTCCAGGCACACTAATGGCCAGCCTGAACTGTAGCCCACATCATATTCGAGTACGTCCTGAACCATCCTGTGCAACACCTCCTCCCTGCTTCGACATGGTAGTAATTCCACTCATAATATCCCTATCCACTTTTTCTATAATTGTATTTCATCACCTTTTCCGCTTTTCTCTGTTTTAGTCAAACCCTAAGGCTAGGTTTTTTGTGTGGTTGGGGATTTATTATGGCTAGGGTGTAAGTATCGTTCATGGGGCTTATATATCATTCTCCGTGATTTTTAATTTCATTCGTAGATTATTTGTGGTTGGAATTTTAATCATTTCCCTTTCTAGTGCATTCCATATGCACAAGCATGATTTCAATTAGTTTTTAAATTCTTTTTCACCTCTAATATATCAATGTATTGATGTGAATACTAATTTCATGATGTTAAAACATACTAACAATAGGATTTCAACTATATTTATGTACATTACCAAGGTTATTGGTACCTATGATGTTTATATTAAATTCCTTAGTTCATTTAAATGGAATTTGGTATTTTATGACATACATAGCCTTGTAAAGTGGTGTAGCCGAATACATGTATTGAGTTTGGTTTTATGGGTGTAATCTGGTTATATCATGGCTTGTTGGATATGTAAAAATGTTTTCAAAATGGGATATATGGTTTAGAGGAAATTATTTTATATACATTAAATAATGTGGAAGATTTTTTTGGATTTTAAAGAAATTAGTGTATTTGTTGAAATGAATGTTCATTGTCACTTAAAAATATTTTCCCAAATAGATTTTTCCTCAAGTGAAAATGCTACTCGAAAAATTGTATTATCTCCAAACATCAGTTTTTCAAGTGGATTTTAGTTTTCCAGTCATGTTATCTCTCTAGTTAGTTTTCTAAATAAGTTTCTAAATGAGATATTATATTGTATTACATTAGGAGTTTTGGAAAATATTGATTTAAATGACTTTATTAAAATATGACCATTTGGATTTAAAAAATATTTTGGTTTGTGTTTGAAATGTTTAAACGACTGTTTGGTAATCTTGAAATGTTTTGGTGTGTGTTTGGATCTTAAGGGCTCATTTGGCCTTTAAAATGTAAAAGTGGTACTCATGTGATGTTGTGGGAAATGATTTTTGAAATTTCAAGTTATGGATCATTCAACACTTAAATCTTTAGTGTAATGTCTGTATTCAATAATAGAAAAGATAGTGTTTTGGTAACATTGTTCCCATTTGTGAACCTTATTGTTTTTTGAAAATGTTTAAATGGTCATATGTCATAGCATCCCAATTGGAAACTTTGAACAATATAAAATGAAACATCTTATATATGGGGAACATTTATAGGAGGGATTTTTCTTAGGGGTTATTATATATCAGTGTTCATGTTCGGGATAGTAAAGTGCAATGATGTCAGTCAACATGAGTCACATGTGAGATGGAATCCTACTCACACTGTATTATTATAACCGTTATGGTTCACTGGGATTCTTTTTGATGAATGGGTGATAGTTGATTTCTAGCCCCGATTAGACAAGATAGAACCCTCCTAGAGTTATAGAGATGCAAGATGGGATGTGATACAAGATAGGCCTGGTTCAAGAAGCTAGTTGGTTGTAGGGTTAGGGGCTTCACCATTACCAGTAGGTGGTTCCAAACCAAGTACATCTAGCAGTCTTATAGGTTTGTTTAGGATCCACCATGGTTTTATATTTATTTACATTTCTTTGTTAATTTCCATTTTACTAGTTTATTTCTAGCATTTACAATTTTAATTTAGCACATCTTTTGTATCACTTTTCTTTGTTTTCTTTTATAATTGGAAGTTAGTTGTAAAAATGATTTTCCTTCCTTTTATATTTTAATATGGGTAAATGAAGATTTCTTTCTTTAAATTTAAAACCAAATTTTATATATTTATTTCAATTTAGTGTTTTTTACTAAATTTGTATATTGAATTTATTTATTTAATGGTTGATCATTGGCACTCCTACTGAGCATTTCAGTGTTGTAACCTACCTTATATTTCTAATTGTAGGGTCCGGATTCATATTCCAGTTCCTGGTTCATCTTTTTTTGTTTGGGGAATGTTTTTTAGTGGTTTGAGGTGACTAAGAGGTCACACAGAGGTCATGGTTGAACGGTTTTGATTTTAGTTTTGTATTTTGTTTCTACTTGTTCTGTGTATTATGTATCTAGGACAATTTTTTATTTGTTTATGTTCAGTTGTTGGATATTATGGATTTCTTTCAATGTTTTATTTATCAGGTCCTAATTAATTATTTTGGGCTTAAATATTTCCCACATGTATGTTTTTTATTTCTAAAACTAGTTTCCTACTTGTGGAGATCAGGAACTCCCTTTGAGCCATGTCGTGGACCGGCTTGGATGACCGATTCTGGGTTGAACAGAGTTGGTTTGTGACAATAATTATAAAATACTATTGACATGGACTCATATAATATAATTTATATTAGACTTTTAGTCATTTAGATCATATAATTTATTTTATCTCCTCATTAACCCTTTTAATACATAACCACAGTAACACAATTTTCGATCATGATGATTTATAAATTTAAATATAATGTACAAATTGGGAAAAATTGATAGTGGGATAATATTTAGATTATACTAAACCCCCTTGTACTATTTAATTATTTTTATTAATTTTTTATATTTTAATAGAATTTTATATCACATTATATAAAAGTAATATCATATTTGGGACTATTAATATAATTTTCAATAAAGACAAAAATGAAGGTATAAAATCAGAATATAAAAGTTTTTACCTTTAATTAAGAACTATTATAAACCATAAAATTTATGTGATACCATAATTAATAAATAATGATACTTATTATGTTAATAAAATCATTTATTGTTATTTTTGTACCACCTGCACAAGAACTATGTCAGTGTAGCATAAGTAATTGAGAAAATTATACCATTACTAACAACTAAAAATAAAATATCATCATAAAAATATATTAATGATGTTAAAAATGAAAAATTTTATTCTTTCATAACATCTTTTTATCCCTATGTGATCATATAAGATAAATTAAAATCATGTGAGTGACATTTTGAATTTTTATTACATAAAATGATTTTAATACCATTATCAATTCATAATAGAAAGAAAAGTTCTTGTATTCTATGTTATCACTAATATGGACTAATTAATCTCATAAGATGAAATTAAATCACGTTATGGGTTAATTTTGGGACCATAAATTATAGTTTTATCACAGTTTGTACAATTTTATCCTTACCAATATGACAAATATTGAGCATAGTTACTATTCATACTCACTAAAAACACATGGGTATTATTTAAAGTTTTGGAAATTTCGATCACTAAGATCGAATTAATATATCAAAGATTAAATATATATATATATATAAGTATATATGTTGATGAAATTAATTTTAATATAAATGTGTAAAATGAAATGAATAACTATTTTTAGAAAAATGTGATTTTATGTATAAAATTTAATCAACATACAAATAATGAATATTAATGATTAAAATGATATTAATTAGAATAATATATGTAAAATGGTTCATATTTTATTTCAATACAAAATAATAAATCAATAGGTAATTTAAACTAAATTAATTAATGGAAAGAAATGACGATATTTGAATATTATATTTTACACTATTTATGAAAATTCAATCATTTTAGTAAATTCACAGTTTTTTACTCTAATTGATTCTTTATAATTTGATTTAAAAATGATTTCAACTTTATAATATATAATTTAATAAATTATTAGACATTTATTATAATTTCCACACCTAAAATGAAACAAAATCATTTCAGGAAGAGAATGACTTTTTGAAGTATAAAATGATTACAATAAAAATTGAGTGCATATTGACTAAGATTTAATCAGTATATTTTTATTATTTAAGAACATTATAAATATGTTATATAATTTGAGAACTCATATTCATTCCAAAAAAAGAGATTTCTATGTTATAATGATAACATTTATATGATAAAACATGTATAAAATATCTGAATTTTCTTAATACTTGATTTTGCATAGTTAAACACATAATGACGTTTTTATTATTTGAAATTAAATATTCAAGGGTTTTCATTATCCTCCCTATATTGTTAGGACCAAGATGATATGGAAGGTGTTTTTCTTAAATGTTTTCTTAGGTTCTGAATAAATATTTTTTATGAAACGAAATCACCCAACATAATATTTGGTGAAAATAATACTAACCATTGTCTTCGGAAGAATCATACCTTCCTTGGGTCCATAATGTGAGATTATTGTAATGTGCGATTGATTTTTATATATAATAATGGAATCAGTAAAATGGATAATGTATCTTTATAGATGTAAGTGGTCATGAGATGCACTTTGGATCAGTTATGAATGAAGTGATCGAATCAGAGTCTGCATAAATTTGATAAAATTAAATTTAATGATGATTCTCTGATATTTATTTCACATAAATCATAAGTTGATTAGACAACATATAATGAAATCCATATAGAAGAAATAAGATAAGAGTTATTTTTAATTATACCCAAACTTATCATATTCAGGTGGAGGAAAATAAAGAGATTTTCTGGATTGAAAAGGATGGTTGCACCCAGAATGATTGTATCGAGAATGCTCATACCAAGAAAATCATTCCCATGAAGTGAATGAAATAAATAATCTACAATGAATGGAAAGTTACAATACATTTTAATTGATGTTTGATGATTCATAAGATTTTATCAAATGAATCTACAGTCATGTAGAATGTCATGATAGATGCCATAGTTTGTGAAAAATGGATTTTGTTGAAGATGATATGAGGCTGATGAGAATTTTAATGAAGAAGACATATCGATAATGTTTTCAACCATTCAACAAGGGTTGAATTACTTGGTTGGTTTCCATGGAGTCAAGATCCATTATATCGGATTTAAATAGTTTTATATTTCTATATGGGTTAAGAGAAGATGAGAATTAGAAGCCTTAAATGTCAACTGGGTTAATATAAAATATGAAAATGTTAGAAAATAATAAGTGATGGAGTTTTCTAGATGTTCTATCCAGGGGGAGCATGAAATTCAAAGGAATGATTGTTTTTACCATTTAAAAATGATATCCATTTCATCATGCTTATCTATTAAATTGATGTAGATATTTTTATTGAATAAAATGGATTCAAAAAAATGGAATCATGAATTAAAATTAGGCTATAAATAGAAATGAAACACAGGAGAAGAATGAATGATTGTAGAAGAATTGATAAGGTTAGTGTAGAGTTCAGGATGTCAAAAATGTACTCAATATTTAAGGGGACTTCTGGTGAATTTTATTATATTAGAATATTTCTATGATTCCCACAAAAGAAAATAGAGGGTCATCTATAAATGGTGGAAATTACAATGTACTTTCTTGATGACCAATGTATTGTACACAAAAAAATAGAGAGAAGATAAATTCCTTTAAATAAAATAAGATGATTCTATATTGACTTGTGTTGAAGAAGATTTCATGGGGAAATGAATGTGAAGAGACAAGAATGAAATGTTTTATTTAGCTGGTCATCATATATAATCACTATCATACCCTACTGATTATCATATCCTTCTGGGTATTTGTATTCAGCTGACCATTGTATCAGGCTGGATAATCTGAATTAGGGTTTTTAATGATTATTTTGCACTCATAATTGAATTGGAGTTGATTCATCTGAAATATAATCTCTAAAATTCATATTTTTTTGTACTAGGGAGTATCATACTGAGATGAATAATATTAGGGGAATCTTACATATAGGTATCAAAAAGGGAAAATTAGACTGAGATTCCATTAACAATGTCCAAGAATTTCATACCAACTTATTGGTAAGAAATTGATGAATATTTTTCAGTTGAATATATTTTTGGAATTGAAAAAAACAATTTGCAACATGAGTTGTTACATAAATTTTTTATTACCATATTTTTTATAAGAGTGTGCACACACACTATTGGAATAGTTTGCATAGTGAAACATTAATGAAAGGGAATATCCTAATCGTTTTAATCCAAGGATTTTTTATCGTGTTTTTGGTATTGGATCATTTCCATACCATACTAAGGAAGTAGAAATTATTATTGAATAAAGACTCTTTTAAATACGTGTGTTCATGTGGATGTATATTTTAATTATTTCTAGTAGGGAATAGAATCATTAATAGGATGATAATGTTGTTTCAATTGAAATAAAACATAATAAAAGTATCAGTGATTCACCCCTCCTCTCAGTGATACAATCATTTTGACTAGTCACTTAAAACTAGTATTAGAGGGAAAGATCCCTTCACATATTATATGCTAATGGATAATTTCAATTGTTAGAATAGTAAATGAATTATAGTTTTAAATAGAAAGATTAATCAAATTTGGAATGATTGAGTGTTACCCGATTGTTTTTCTATTTCATATGAAAATCTTGAAGCCACAATATTTGGATTTCCTCCTATTTATGATAAATATTCTCTTATATCTATTGATAAGAATAATTTGAAGAATTATAAAAGAGCCAAGAATTTTATATTATCATCACCTTCTGAAATTGAATTTATAAAGGTGTGTATTATTCTCATAGCCAAAGGTATATGGGATAAATTGAAACACATATACAAAGGCAATAAAAAAGTGAAGATGAAAAAAATTTAAATCTAGAAATTGATGTATAATGACAATTAGATGGGTGAGTATGAATCTGTTGGAAAATTCATTAATAGGTTTAATTAAATAGTAATTACTATCAGATTTCATGTTGAAAAGTTAGATGGTTCTTCAGTTTTTGAAAAGACATTTAGAATCTTACCCCATCTAGTATGCTGCCAAATTTTCACCAATGAAAAAGAAAGATACTAAAACACAATATCTTTTTTATTTTAATATCCCTCTCATTACATATGAAATGTGAATTGAGAAATAAATGAAAAGCATAAAAAATATTGATAGAGAAATTTCTTTGAAGGCTTCAAAGAATGAATAGTTGAAGAATGTTATTATTGAAGATAAAGCTGGTGAATCTGATTCTAAATATGAGGTATTGAAAAATAATGATAATATTTTATCCATGATTTCAAAAAATATGAAAATTGGTATAGGGTAATGGAATGGGAAATATACTATAAAATTTTGTGAATTGGGAGTCAGTTGTCACATTGTAGCTATTTTTCCACGAAGAAAAAAATAAGAGGATAATGATGAAGAATAAATAAAACAAATTAGATAATTGAAGAAACAAGAAGACAAAAAATTGATGTCAACATGAAAATATTGAATTTTTTTTAAATCTAAAATAAGAAGCTTCATGTCATAATGTAATGAAGAATAAGGGAATGATTTTGATTCTGAAAACTTAGTTGAGTATGGTATTAAAAATACATTTATATCAATAGTAATTGATGATAAATTCGAAAGTATTATATCTTATGAATAAGAAACTCAACATGAACATCATTTGAAATAATAGTCCAAAAAATATATGAGAATGATTATAAGGCTTTAAAAAATAAATTTGGAAGAAATATGTCCTAGAACAAAAAATAAAGAATGTTTTGATGATGATAATGTGAATTTGTAATAACATATTGTTGTTTTTATGAAATTTATTGATGATTAAAATAATCATAATATTCATTTGAAGGTGATGTTGAAAGAGAAAATATATGATTTGGAACTTGTCCAAAAAAATTATACTAAAAATAAAAATAAAAGTTTCCAAAACACTATCACTAAAGATGGTGGAAGTACTCCATATGAGAAACCTATGAAGGTCCCACAAAAGTTACCAAAAATGTGTGAGAAGAAAAATAAAAATTTAATGAATATTAAGTATATTTGGAATGTTATGTATGTGTCCAAGATAAACAATGTTTAGAATTAAAAAGTCTCAATGATCCATGATTATGAAAATGTTTAAAAAAATTATAATTCCAAAAATGTTTTAAATAAATCTGTTTTTGATAATGCATAAAAGAAATGGAGGACACATTGATAATAGAATGGTTGGTAGCTCAGAATATAAAGAGATAAACTTCTCTGAGAAACCTATTCACAGTTCCAAGCAGTATGGATGGTTCTATGGAAAAAAATCCATCTATGGATATTGTTCGTATCATATTGGATTCTGATATATAGATAATATGTATGGGATAAACCAATAAAATTACTATTATTCCACTAGGTATGAAAAGAAATGGTTGAGGGGGAGTCAATTCCCATAAAATAAGAAATTTGAAAAGGTTGAGAAATGTGGAGAAAAATTGAAAAGAGGTTCCAACCTATGTAAACTATTTCTAAATTTTTTGAACCACCTAGAATCCTTCAAAAAGGATGTATTTTTTTATTTTGTCACAGAAAATTATTCACAACAATTTTCTAAAGATGAAGGAGTATTACGAAAGGGTAGATGTCACGACACGACACTACCCGAGTTCGAGCCACAACTACCCCAAGCCCGCCTCCATAGGCCAGGGGCCAGCGACAAGCATCGAAGGCTAAACAACTCAAGGAGGACTTTTCTTGAGTACCTGTACACACACACACAACACACTCAATGCAAAAGTGCAGAGTAAAAAGAAAAAGAAAAGACAAGTAAATAAAAAGAGCAACTGCTATAAATAATCCACAAAGCGCATCGATTGCTAAAAGTACAAAGAAATTGCTGAAGGTAAACTGAAAAGAAAAGGGGAAAAACACATGCCTGACCAGAAAGGTGCCACAAAACGGCAATAGGTAAAACAAAATAGCTAGAAGGGTCCCCCCACCTGGGACCTGACCACGACCACCGCACACGGTCCAAGCTCCTGAACTCTTAAGCTCCACTGAAGTCACGACCAACCTGTCTGTCGTCTTCAAGGGAACACCAAGTGCGGACAAATCCCAAGCAGAGGTGAGTATAAAAATAATCAGTAGGATAACTCGAAGGCCCGAGGGAGAAACAAAGGAGGTACCGACTGGTGAGCAGTAGATCGAACAGGGAGTAGAACAGATATACAAGAGACAGTGTAGTAAAGAGTACAGTAAAGAGTCCAGCTCAAACTAATAATAAGAAAGGAGGTAGACTCATCTAGACACAAGGATCTAGAAACGGTGAGAAGATGAACTTCCCATAAAGTTTTTGCTACCTATAGCAGGAGAGTAGACTCGTCCAACAACGAGAATCTAGACACGGAAAGTACGTGGCATACCCCACGCGTCTTCGCCTCTCCTGGAAGGAGAGTAACCAAACCCAAGAAGTGGGTACTAAAACATGGTATATACAAGTCCATATAATCAATCAAGAAGCCCAAACAAGATAGTAACGGGATCTCCATCTCATAGCTCAGCCCAAGAAAAGTGAGTCGCCAACAGTCACAGAAGTAACACCATCGATACCCAGCATACCACATGTCTGCCCTGAACTACAAGTTAAGGGGCTCAAACCACCGAACCTCGACACTATCCTCTTTGGGCGGCACTAACTCACCTGCAAATTTTTAGGTCGCATCACAAGGACACGTCTAAGTGGGGGAAAAGCGTCCCCTATAATTGAGAGTTCTGGGGGAACGTCAAACCACACCTCTTCACTACCCCGCAATAGAGAGGTCTCCTCAAAGTCGACAGGCGACCCCCTACGTAGCCCCACTGGAGGGTCCCTGGAAGCCGATGGGTTCCCACTATAGGGAGACACAGCAAGAGTCGAAGGGTACCACACTGCCCAGTCCCGTAAAAGAGTAATCCACGGGAGGGTGACCTGGCTAAAGTCGGCGACGGGACCACATCCCAGCCCAGCTAGAGGCAACCCAGCATCCGGGACCACTGCCCAGCCCAGATAGAGGTAAACTCGGCATTGGGAACCACTTCCCAGCCCAGCTAAAGGTAAGACCGGCATCGAGAACCACTACCCAGCCCTACTGGAGGTAAATCCGGAACTGCTCTGGACATCCCTGCTGGATGGTACTGCTCGGTGAACACCACTGTACTGGCCATCACAGATCGATGGTAGTGCTCAGTGAACACTGTTGTACTGGCCATCTCTGCTAGATGGTAACCCACTTGTGAGCCCTGCCTGAAACAACCTCAGCCCCGCTGGAAACAACGTCAGCCCTACTGGAAACAACCTCCTGGGTAGAGGATTGGTGCCACGTAAAGAGTTGGTCACACCAAATCCACAAGAACTCTACCAGGGGTCACGGTGGAATAGGAGAAACTCCCCAAGCCTCACAAGGTGATCCCTCTCCAATCCGCTGAGTCACTATCGAAGAGGACTGAGACAACTCATCCCCGAAGGTGGGAAAACCCACAGGTTGTACGAGCACACATAGTCATAAACAGTGCCGCCATCCGGTGGAAGGGGAACGATACTGAAACCCCTCACAGCCGAAGAAACAGAGGATCCAAACCATCTCTATCGGCCAAAACCATCGAGAACAGAACTAGAAGAAAACACAACCCTGCTGGTCAAACAAACGAGCACCATTCTAGGGGAAGACTCAACCCTGCTGGTCAACAAAAAAGAACAGAGGAACCCTCTACTTCATGAGAGGTCAAAAGTACGTAAAGCAGAGCATGACACGCACATGGGGCCCACAGAATGTGTGGCCCAAAGTCAACCCCAACCAAGCGCACAAACATTATCAGGTACCAACATCCACATGTAACTCTCAGTGTTCCAGTATACTCCCATAGTATACCACATTCCAGGCCAAAGGCTATTATGCACACGGCACCCAATGTCAACGTGAAGGCATAACGTAACAAATCCAACTTGCCACCTCACTGGATCAAGAATTACTATCCACATCTCCTCAAGCATTTACTTCACTCTCCCAAGAGAGAACGTGATCACACGCCAAGGGTTCTCTAGAAACACTGCCGGAAGAACCACCACTGGGGAACCTTCACATTCAAAATTTACTAAGATCACGTATGAGGCTCCGATCTCCTAAAAATATTACTCCCTTGTAATCCTTGTGGAAAAAACATGCGATATATACTACTTACTCGTCCCAAACAGGTATCTGGCGTAAAATCCTCTAATACCGCCCTTACACCTGAATGGCGTCCCATGGTCCCGAGCCTTGTCCCCAAAAACAGTCAGGGGCATCGCACCATTGTGATCCCCTCGGGAAAACACATCAAAAGGACTGATCACTTGAGCGGAACAAATATCCGGAGAAAAAGATGCATTCTAGAGCCCTGTACATGAGTGGTGATTCGTGGGACACGCATCCCGGTCCTGAAACACAAAAAACGGATCGCACCGTTGTGATCATCTAGAAAAAGTACACAAAATGGACTATTCACTTGTCCAAAACGGACGACCGGTGATAAAGCCAGAAAATCACCGTCAACGTCCAAACGGACCTCATGGGTCCCACACCATCATGCCGAATTAGAGAGGGCAGATTGTGCCAATGCAATGCCCTCAGGAAAACACCCAAAATAGACTACTCGCACGCTCTGGATGGCCGTCCAATGAAAAAGTCACTAAACACAGCTCGCAGCTCAAAGACGGGCCATGGGGCCCATGCATCAACTCCGGATTCAACATCTGAAACTACCCTAGAATGCTCTGCCTCGGTGCCAGGGTTCCAACGCCATTGACGGCGTTCAAAACGGACGTCGGACGCATCCGCGCCGTCCAAAACAAGATCACCCAAAGAAAACATCAATTTACTTAAAGACGTGTCACGCCTTCGAGGCCCCTCATTTTTGGAATAAAAAATTCAAAATATCATCTCAAAATGTCCTCCTTGATGCGAGGAAGGTACTACCGCAGACGACATGCAAATCGGACACCCGTAGTGGAAGATACGGGTGTCCAAACACAAAGGGGACAATCCCCTTGGGCTGGACCGGCCTGGACCAGCCGTTCCGCCCGTTCTGGGCCGGCTCGCGGCTCAGCCGCGCGGGCCGGCTGTGGACCCGTGGTCCCCCATTTTCCGACCGGCCATGAAGGGCCGGTCTTGGTCTTGCACGGAGACCCGCCGAGCGTGGGTCTCGGTCTCCCGCGTGAATTCGCGGGCGCGACTTCATCCACCCGTGCGCCGCCGACCAACCCCGCCGTGCTCGCCCAACCTGAAGCCAGCTACACCAACGCCCAGGAGCCACCCGCCATCTGATCTCGCCCGGCTGTGCATGCCGCTGCCTGATCCAAGGCCGCTGCCGCCTCACACTACTTTTGAACCGCCGAAACCCCAAATAACCGGCCGGAAAACTCCAAACCACAGGAAAAACCCGCAAATTTCGCGCGGACCGCTGAGGGCAGCTCGGGACTCAAAGTTGAAATCCAAAAGATGCTCTAGAAAGAGAATAAAATCTACTACAATATTATGGGATTTTTTCTAGGATCAGATAACAAATTGATTCATAGAATCAAACTCAATGTAGGTGCGAGAATAAAAATTGAAACCACAACAAATCCTACCTCTTGGGCTTCGCCCGCCGCATCATGGACGGACCGCCAGAGTTGCCAAGCCTCACCAGAGCTGCCTCGACGGAGTGTGGGAGGAGAGGGAGGGCTACCACCTGCTGCTGTCCAGGCGAGGATGAAGAAGACAGAGGTGGTGAGTTAAGTGTTTAAATAGAAAACACTTAACCACCAGCCCCGTCGGCCCGAACCTGAACTCCCAACAATGTCGGGATTAAGCCTCCCCTAGGCAAAAACCACGCTCTGAATGCAACAGTTATCTTGGAATTTTAATCCAAGGCCCCATTCAAAATTTATAAAACTGAACGCCCAGAGCTTTCAAATTACGATAACGCCCCTGGGGCCATTTTTCACAGGTGGGCCGCGCCCGGAAAACATACACCCCTCCTAGGGTAAACGACACGTTCTAAACTCAATGGTGCCCTCAATTTTCTAATCCAAGCCACTGTTTAAGATATACTTGAGTTTTACCATTAAACGTATTAATTAATTAATTAGTATTATCTTTTTAACGTTCTGAATGCGAGCGAGGGGTCCAAACATCCCGCGTCGACATGTTTTATGTTGTTCCTAGGGTAAAAACCCCATTCCGGACCCATCTATACACTCATATCTCTGATTCGAAGAACCGTTTAGGTTTTATTCCATTTATTTGGCATTTCTAGTGTGAACGCACTGAAAATTTAATTTCGGCCACTTTGGGGCTTGGAATCGCATGCTGTTTGAGGGCGCTGCCCTAGAATAATATCGATTATATTCCAAAGTCATTCACTGCAAAAACTAGGTTCTTACATAAATACCTCATTCAAGCTTTTCGTCCTTGAAAAGAAAAACCAGGGAACAACTCGGGGTACTAATCCCACACCTGGCTCTTCCGTACCCAGAAGAACTCATGCACAGGTATGCGCAACCGCACACAGACCAATGGATTTGATTTGTTCACGCGAGGTCTAAACTCTCCGATGTCATGCATAGGATCACGCACACCTCTCCTCGGGTGACTCACGTGGGAGACTTCATGCACTGAAACCAGCCCCTGGGTTTAGGGCAAGGCAGTAGGGAACCTCGCCACCACTTTTTACAGTCTCAAATGTCCTGAAGGCCCTCAACGGTAACTCACCTCCCCGACCGAACCTCCACGTCGCATGCCGCGACCGAATCACCACTTGCACCTAGAACAAGCCCCGATGATTCCCTCCTTTAGAACATCCATATAGTGGAACACCCAAGGATATCTGGTCACGTAAGATTCCACAGTCGATTTCTCTCAACCAGGACTCTCTCACATGCTTGGAGAGCGATGGAGTCGACGTCATTGAATAAAAAGGAAGGTTAAAAACCTTTTATTCTACAAACACAGGGTTACACCCGATGCCCTGCGTCACCCTGGTAACACCTCAAAGAAGGAGCAGGAAAAAAAAACATTTCACACGAAGAGTCTAACAATTATACCACAAAAAGTAGAAGAGCTGTAGAGCGTACCTCTTATCGCCTCATGCTCTACAGGATCGTAGACATCCAAAGCTCGCGGCTGTCTGCGGTTCCAACTGTCATCTCCCAGAGCCTGACGTGGACCACCTAGGGGTGGTGCGAAGACCTCATAAATCTATCCCCCACTACCAACTCCTCCCGCTCCTCTGATAGCACCACCTCTCTAGGTACTAATCTGATCATGGCTCTGCCTCCGTCATGGTGGTGCACCTGCTGCCTGCCCGAAGCTCTCTACGTGCCTGTTCGGGCAGTCCCGTGCCAGGTGACCTCGCCCATCGCAAACATAGCATCGAATCTCTTCAGGCTACATTGGTGCCCTCCGGCGCCACTGTGGTGTACGACCATGCCCCTGAGTCAGATTATCGGAAATCCACCTACGTCGAGGTCCTACTTTCCGAAGCCCGCTAGCTGTGACAAATGTTTCGGCTCCAATGTGCCTGCTCCCACCACCAACTCCAAAACGTGACAAGAATCTCTCTGTCACCAGCGCCTACTCTAGAACCTCGACATATGTCAAAATGCCCAAGGGTACTATGACATCACGAATCTCTCGGTGAAGTCCCTGCACAAATTTTCGCGCTTGGATGTTGTCGTCATGGAGCATGTTCGGGTAAAAGCGTTCACGATCTACGAAACTAGCCGCGTACTTGGCCACTGTCATCCCTCCATACTGAAACTATAAGAGCTCCTGAATCCAAATGGAGCACAAGCAGGAGGGGAAAAACACATCATGGAATAACAACTGAAAGTAACCCCAAGAAAGTGACGACTCATCAAGAAACTGAGTCACCAGACTCCACCAACACCAGGCTGCTCCACGAAAAAGGATGGCTACCAAAGACACTCTCTAATCTTCCGGCGTCTGCACAAGCCCGAAAAGGAGAACCACCATCTCAAACCAAACCCCTGCTGCCTAAGGGTCTGGCTCACCACTGAACCTCAGCGGTCCCGGCCGCTGGAACTCACAGAGCGCGCTCAACCTGTGCTCAAGCTCATCCTGCTCCGCTGAAGATGTCTTCTGCTCAATAGGTGTCAGTGTTGCTACCGTCCCACCCGGAGAAGTAGGCTCGAATGATGGGTCTTGGACTGAGGCCTCGTAGCTCATAGGGTCTTCGTCATGCACCAAAGCTGGTATCTTGGCTGGCTGCCTTCGCAGAGACATCCTGAATATTATCAAGGAGTGTCGCGATTAGATGAGCATATATGTATATACCAATTACAACAACAACAATGGGGAGCTGAATCAAGAAGGACATTCAAAGACTCAATCCTATTTGATGCACAAACCGATTTTCTCTGCAACAAGTGTCTTAGCATGCCGAGTTGACAAGTGGGTTATCAGGGTCATGGTGAATGGATACGTCAGCCGCCGCACCATCACTGGACTCCCTGGCATGAGAGCCACTCTCGAGACATGTTAACAATGTTTCCCTAAATCCCAACCAATTTCTTTTATTTTAGGGACGTCCAAACAGCGTCTCAAGGAACGAACCACCTTTGATACCACTTTGCCACGTCCCGAACCTACCCGGGCTCGAGCCACAACTACCCCAAGCCCGCCTCCATAGGTCAGGGGATGGCGTCAAGCGCCAAAGTCTAAACAACTCTGGGAGGCCTTTTCCTGAGTACATGTACACACACACACTACACACTCAATTCAAAAGTGCAGAGTAAAAAAAAGACAAGTAATGAAAAAGTGAAACTGCTATAAATAAACCACAAAGTGCATCGACCTCTAAAAGTACAAAGAAAGATCTGAAGGTAAACTAAAAGAAATGGGTAAAAACACACACCCAACCATAAAGGTGCCACAACCAAGAAACAAGTAAACAAAAACAATCAGCTGGAAGGGTCCCCCACCTCGGACATGACCACGACCACCGCACACGGTCCAAGCTCGTGAACTTATATGTTCCACTGAATTCACGACCAACATGTATGTCGTCTGTAAGGGCACACCAAGTGCGGGAAAATCCCAAGAAGGGATGAGTATAAAAATTCTCAATAGGATACCCCAAAGGCTCGAGGGAGAAACAAAGGAGGTAACAAAGGGTGAGCAGTATATCGAACATCGAGTAGAATAGAAGTACAATAGAGAGTGCAGTAAAGAGTACAGTAAAGAGTCCATATCAACCCAATTAGAAGAAAGGAGGTAGAATCATCCCGACACAAGGAGATGGAAACCGTGATAAGATGAACATCCCGTCGAGTCTTCGATACCTATAGCAGGAGAGTCGACTCGTCCAACCACGAGAAGCTAGACACAGAAAGCACGTGGCATAACCCGCGCGTCTTCGCCTCTCCTAGAAGAAGAGTAACCAAACCCAAGAAGTGGGTACTAGGAAAAGGTATATACAAGTCCATATTCTCAATCAAAAAGCCCAAACAAGATTGTAAGGGGATCTACATCCCATAGCTCATCCCGGGAAAAGTGATTCTCCAACAGTCCCAGAAGTAACACCATTGATGCCAAGCACCCCGCACGTCTGCCCCGAACTACAAGTCAAGGGGCTCAAACCACAACACCTTGACACTATCCTCTTTGGGCGACACTGACTCACTTGCATAGTTTTAGGTCGCATCACAACGACGCGTCTCGGTGGGGGGAAAGCGTCCCTCGTACTAGAGTGTTCTGGGGGAACGTCAAACCACACCTCGTCACTGCCCCGCAGTCGAGCGGTCTCCTGAAATTCGACATGCGACCCCCTACCCAGCCCCGCTAGAGGTTCCCGGCCATTCAACGGGTTACCAATATAGGGAGACCCAGAAAGAGTCGACAGGTGCCACACTGCTCAGTCCCATAAAAGAGTAATCCACTGGAGGGCGACCCGGCTAAAGTCGGCGACGGGGGCATTGCCCAGCCCTGCTAAAGGTAACCCGACATCGGGGACCACTGCCCAGTGCAGCTGGAGGTAAGCCCGACATCAGGAACCACTGCCAAACCCAGCTAGAGGTAAGCCCAAAATTAGGAACCACTACCCAGCCCCGCTGGAGGTAAACCCAGAACTACTCTGGCCATCCCTGCTGGATGGTACTGCATGGTGAACACCGTTGTATGGGCCATCACTGTTGGATGGTACTGCTTGGTGAACAACGCTTTACTGGCCATCCTTGCTGGATGGTATCCCACTGGTGAGCCCTACTCAAAACAACTTCAACCCTGCTGGAAACAAACTCAGCCCTGCTAGAAACAACCTCAGCCCTGCCGAAAACAACCTTAGCCCTACTAGAAACAACCCCCTGGGTAGAGGATCGGTGCCCTCGTAAAGTGTTGTTCACATAGAATCCACAATAACTCTACGAGGGATCACAAAGGAACGGGAAAAACTCCCCAGGCCTTACAAGGCGACCCCGCTCCAATCCGCTGAGTCTCTATCGAAGCGGACTGAGACAACTCGTCCCAGAAGGTGGGAAAACACCCACGCTGTACGAGCACACGTAGTCGTAAATGGTGCCACCGTCCGGTGGATGGGGTACGCTACTTAAACCCCTCACAGCTAAAAAAACAGTGGAACTAAACCATCTCTTCTGGTCAAAACCATTGAGAATAGAACTAGGGGGACAACTCAACCCTTCTGGTCAAAAAAAACGAGCACCAATCCTGCGGAAGACTCAACCCTTCTAGTCAACAAATAAGAACAGAGGAACCCTCTACGTCACGAGAGGTCAAAAGTACGTAAATCAAAGCTTGACACGCACATGGGGACCACACGACGTGTGGCCCTAAGTCAACCCAACCACGCGCACAAACATTCTCAGGTACCAACATCCACATGTACCTCTCAGCGTTCCTGTATACTCCCAGGGTATACCACGTTCCAGCCCAAAGGCTATCGAGCAAACAACACCCAATGTCAATGTGATGGTGTAACGCAACAAATCCAACATTCCACCTCAATGGCTCTGGCATGAATATCCACATCTCCTCAAGCATTCACTTCACTCTCCCAAGAGTGAATGTGATCACACGCCAAGGGTTCTCTACAAACACCGCAGGAAGAACCACCACCAGGGCACCTTCACATTCCACATTTAATAAGATCACGTATAAGGCTATGCTCTCCTGAACAGATTACACCATTGTAATCCTCATGAAAAAACATGCGAGATCGACTACTTACTCGCCCCAAATGTGTATCCGACGTAAAAGTCGCCAATACCGCCTTACGCCCGAACGACTTCTCATGGTCCCGAGCCTCGGCCCCGAAAACAGTCGGCCGAATCGCACCATTGTGATCCCCTCGAGAAAACACGTCAAAAGGACTGCTCACTTGAGCGGAACGGATATCCAGAGAAAAAGATGCATTCCAGCGCACCACACACAAGCGGTGCTTCGTGGGACCTGCATCCCAATCCCGAAACATAACTAATGGATCGCACAGTTTCGATCTCTCGAAAAAGTAAATCAAATGGACTATTCAATTGTCCAAAATGGACGCCTGGTGATAAAGTCGAAAAATCACCGTCAAAGCCCAAATGGCCCTCATGGGAACCGCAACATCGTGCTGAATTAAAGAGAGAAGACTGCGCCAATGCAATGCCCTCGGAAAAACACCCAAAATCGACAACTCGCACGCCCCGAACGGATGTCCGATGAAAAATTCTCTAAACGCTGCTCGCAGATCAAAGACGGGTTGTGGGGCCCACACCTCAACTATGGCTTCAATGCGTGAAATTACCCTAGAAAGCTCTGCCTCGGTGCCAGGGTTCCAACGCCACTGAAAGCGTTCAAAATGGACATCGGACACGTCCGCGCCGTCCAAAACAAGATCCCCCCAAAGAAAATGTCAATTTAATTAAAGACGTGTCGTGCCTTTGAGGCCCCTCTTTTCAGGAATCAAAAACTTCTGAAACCATCTCAAAAAGTCCACAATGATGCGAGGAAGGCACTATTGCAGAAAACATGAAAATCGGACACCTGTAGTGGAAGATACAGGTTTCCGAACACAAAGGGGACAATCCCCTTGGGCGGGACGGGCCTGGACCGGCCGGCCCGCGGCTCAGCCGCGCGGGTCGGCTGTGGACTCGCGGTCCCACATTTTCTGACCGGCCATGAGGGCCCCGTCGTGGTCTTGCGCAGAAACTCGCCGAGCGCAGGTCTCGATCTCCCGCTTGAAGTCACGGGAGCGACTTCGTCCCCCCGAGCGCCGCCGACCAACCCCGTCGTGCTCGCCTGACGTGAAGCCAGCTGCGCCAACACCCAAGATCCATCCGCCGTCCGAGCTCGCCCCGCTGCGCATGCCACTACCTGAGCAATGGCCGTTGCTGCCTCACACTGCTGTTGAACTGCCAGAACCCCAAAGAACTTGCCAGAAAACTCCAAACCACCGGAAGAACCCGCAATCTTCCCGCGGACCGCTGCGGGCAGCTCGGGACTCGGAATTGAAATCCAAAAGATGCGTCAGAAAGAGCATAAAATATACAACAATATTATGGGATTTTTTTTGAGGATTAGATAAAAAATTGATTCATATAATCTAAATTGAAGTAGGTGCAAGAATAAAAATTGAAACCGCAACAAATCCTACTTCTTTGGCATCGCCCGACGCTTCACGGACGGACCGCCGGACTTTCCACGCCTCACCAGAGCTGCATCTCCGGAGTGAAGGAGGAGAGGGAGGGCTGCCACCTACTTCTGTCTAGGCGAGGATGAAGAAGAGGGAGGGGTGAGTTAAGTTTTTAAATAGAAAACACTCAACCACCCGCCCATCGGCCCGTACCCGAACTACCAACAGTGTCGGGATTAAGCCTCCACTAATAAAAAAACCACACTCTGAACACAACGGATGTCTCGGAATTTTAATCTGAGGCCCCATTCAAAAGTTATAAAACTGAACTCCCAAAGCTACCAAATTTCGAAAATTCCCCTGAGGCCATTTTTCACAGGTGGGACGCACCCACAAAACATACACCACTCCTAGTGTAAACGGCATGTTCCGAACTCAACGATGCCCTCGGTTTTCCAATCTTAGCCACCGTTTAAGAGATTCTAGAGTTTCACCATTAAAGGTATAAATTAATTAATTAATTTTATCTGTTTAACGTTCTAAATGCGAGTGAGGGGTCCAAACATCCCACACCGACAAGTTTTATGTCGTTCATAGGGTAAAGACTCCATTCCAGACCCATCTGTACACTAGGATCTCTTATTCGAAGAACCGTTTAGTAGTTATTACATTTATTTTCCATTTCTAATGTGAACGTACTGAATATTTAATTCCGGCCACTCCGGGCCTCGGAATCGCACGCCGTCTGAGGGTGCTGCCCTAGAATAATATTGATAATATTACAAAGTCATTCGCATCAAAAATTTGGTTCTTATATCATTCTCTCCTTCAATCTTTTCATCCTCGAAAAGAAAAACTAGTGAATAACTCAGGTAACTAATCCCGCACCTGGCTCTTCCGTTCCCAGAAGAACTCATGCACAGGTCTGCGCCACCGCACACAGACCAATGGATTTGATCTATTCACGTGAGGTCTACCCACTCCGATGTCGTGCATATGAGCATGCACACCTCTCCTCAGGTGAGTCATGTGGGAGACGTCATGCATCGAAACCAGCCTCTGGGGTTAGGGCTTGGCGTTAGGGAACCTCGCCATCCCTTTTCATGGTCTCAAACAACCCGAAGCCCCTCAATAGAAACTCACCTCACCAACCAAACCTCTACGACTCATGCCGCGACCAAATCATCACTTTCACCTAGAACAAGGCCCGATGATTCCCTCTTTCAGAACATCCATATGGTGGAACACCCAAGGATATCTAGTCACGTAAGATTTCACAGTCGATGTCTCTCAAACAAGACTATCTCACACGCTCAGAAAGTGATGGAGTCGAAATCATCGACTAAAAAGTAAGGTTACAAACCTTCTATTCTACCAACATAGGGTTACAGCCAACGCCCTGCGTCACCCTGGTAACACCTCAAATAAGGAGCAGGGAAAAAACATTTCACACACAGAGTCTAACAATTCTACCACAAAAAGTATAAGAGATGTAGAGCATACCTCTTATCGCCTTATTCTCTGCAAGATCGTAGACATCCAAAGCTCGCGGCTGTCCGCTGTCCCAACTGTTAGCTTCCGGAGCCTGACGTGGACCACCTAGTGGTGGTGCGAAGACCTCGTAAATCCATCCCCCACTACTAGCTCCTCCCGCTCCACTACTAGCACCACATCTCTGGGTACTACTCTAATCATGGAACTGCCTCCATCATGGTGGTTCACCTACTGCCTGCCCGAAGCTGTATGCATGCCTGGTCGAGCAGTCCCGTGCCAGGTGATCTCGCCGATCACAAGCATAGCACCGACTCTCTTCGGGCTACACTGGTGCCCTCCGGTGCCACTGTGGTGTACAACCACGCCCCTGAGTCCGGTTATCGGAAATCCACCTACATCGAGGTCCTGCTTTTCGAATCCCACTTGCTGCGGCAGATGTCTCGGCACCAACGTGCCTACTTACACCACCAACTCCAAAACGTGATAAGTAGATCTTTATCACCAGTGCCTGCTTTAGCACCCCGTCATATGTATAAATGCCCAAGGGTACTATGACTGCACGAATCTCTCGGTAGAGACCCTTCTCAAACTTCCGCTCTTGGATGTTGTCGTCATGGTCCATGTCCAGGTAAAAGCGTACATGGTCTGCGAAACTAGCCACGTACTAGGCCACCGGCATCCCTCCATGCTGAAACTGCAAGAGCTCTTGAATCCGAACGGATCGCATGTAGGAGGGGGAAAAATCCTCATTGAATAACAACTGAATGTCACCCCACAAAAGTGATGACTCGTCAAGAAAATGAGTCACCGGACTCCACCAACGCCAGGCTGCTCCACGAAAAAGGTTGGCTGCCAAAGCCACTCTCTGATCTGCTGGTGTCTGCACAAGCCTGAAAAGGTGAACCACCGTCTCAAACCAAACCCATGCTGCCAGAGGGTCTGGCTCACCACTGAACCTCAGTAGTCCCGACCGTTGGAACTCACGGAGTGTGCTAAACCTGCGCTCAAGCTCAGCCTGCGCTGCTGAAGCTGTCTTCTACTCAATAGGTGGGGGTGCTGCTACCGGCCCACCCAGAGAAAGGGGCTCGCATGATGGGTCATGGACTAAGGCCTCGTAGCTCATAGGGTCGTCGTCATCCACCAAAGCTGGTATCTTGGATGGCTGTCTTCATGGAGACATCCTGAATATTATCAAGGAGTGATGCAATTAGATGATAATATATGTATATACCAATAATAACAAAAAAAATGGGGATCTAACTCAAGAAGGATAGTCAAAGACTCAATCCTATGTGATGCACAAAATGATTTTCTCTGCAACAAGTGTCTCAGCATGTCGAGTTGACAAGCAGGTTATCAGGGTCATGGTGAATGGATATGTCAGCCGCTGCACCATCACTGGACTCCCTTGCCTAAGAGACGCTCTCGAGACATGTTTACACTGTTTCCCCAAATCCCAACCAATTTATTTTATTTTAGGGACGTCCGAACAATGTCCCATGGAACGAACCACCATTGATACCACTTTGGCACAACCCGACCCTACCCGGGCTCAAGCCGCAAATACCCCAAGCCTGCCTACATAGGACAGGGGTTGGCGACAAGCGCCGAAGTCTAAACAACTCGGGGAGGCCTTTTCCTAAGTACCTACACACACACACATGCAGCACACTCAATGCAAAAGTGCAGAGTAAAAAGAATACATGTAATGAAAAAGGGAATCTGCTATAAATAAACCACAAAGTGCATAGACCTCTAAAAGTACAAAGAAAGTGCTGAAGGTAAACTGAAATGAAAAGGGGAAAAACATGCGCCCAACCAGAAAGGTGCCACAACCTGGGAAAAGTTAAAAAAACAAACAGTTGGAAGGGTCCCCACCTGGGACCTGACCACGACCACCACATGCGGTCCAAGCTCCTGAACTCCTATGTTCAACTGATGTCATGACCAACATTCCTATCGTCTATTAGGGAACACCAATTGTGGTCAGAGCCCAAGCAGGGGTGAGTATAAAAATACTCAGTAGGATACCCCGAAGGCTTGAGGGAGCAACAAAAGAGGTACCGAATGGTGAGAAGTATATCGAACAGGTAGTAGAATAGAAGTACAATAGAGAGTGCATTAAAGAGTACAATAAATAGTCCATCTCAACCCAACAAGAAGAGAGGAGGTAGACTCATCCAGACATAAGGAGCTGGAAACTGTGAGAAGATGAACTTCCCATTGAGTCTTCGCTACCTATAACAGGAGAGTAGACTCGTCCAACCAGGAGAAGCTAGACACAAAAAGCACGTGGCATACCCCACGCGTCTTCGCCTCTCCTGGAAGAAGAGTAACCAAACCCAAGAAGTGGGTACTAGAACAAGGTATATACATGTCCATATGCTCAATCATGGAGCCCAAACAAGATCGTAATGGGATCTCCATCCTGTAGCTCAGTCCAAGAAATGTGAGTCGCCAACAGTCCCAGAAGTAACACCATTGATGCCAAGCATCCTGCACGTCTGCCCCGAACTACAAGTCAAGGGGCTCAAACAACAGCACATCGACACTATCCGCTTTGGGCAACACTGACTCGCCTGCACGGTTCTAGTTCGCATCACAAGGACGTGTCTCGGTGGGGGGAAAGCTTCCCTCATACTTGAGTGTTCTGGGGGAACATAAAACCACACCATGTCACTTCCCCGCAGTAGAGAGGTATATTCAAAGTCGACATGCGCCCCCCCTGCCCAGCCCCGCTAGAGGTTCCCTGGAAGTCAACGGGTTGTCAATATAGGGAGATCCGGCAAGAGTTGACGGTTGCCACACTGCCCAATCCCATAAAAGAGTAATCCACTAGAGTGAGACCTGGATAAAGTCGGTGCCAGGGCCATTGCCTAGACCAGTTGGAGGTAACCTGGCATCGGGGACCACTGCCCAGTGCAGCTGGAGGTAAGCCTGACATCGGAAACCACTTCCCAACCCAGTTAGAGGTAAGCCCAACATCGGGAACCACTGCCCAGCCCCGCTGGAGGTAAACCTAGAACTTCTCTGGCCATCCCTGCTGGATGGTATCCCACTGGCGAGCCTTGCTCGAAACAACCTTAGCCCTGCTAGAAACAAAGTTAGCCCTGCTAGAAACAACCTAATCCCTGCTAGAAATGACCATAGCCTTACTGGAAATAACCCCCTGGGTAGAGGTTCTGTGCCCGCATAAAGTGTTGGTCACACCGAATCTACAAGAACTCTACCAGGGGTCACAAAGGAATGAGAGAAACTCCCCAGGCCTCACAAGGCGATCCCCCACCAATCCGCTGAGTCACTGTCGAAGCGGACCAAGAAAACTCATCCCAGAAGGTGGATAAACACCCATGCTGTATGAGAAAACGTAGTCGTAAATGATGCTGCCATCCGGTGGAAGGGGCACGACACTAAAACCCCACACAACCAAAGAAACAGAAAAACTAAACCATCTCTTCTGGCCAAAACCATCAAGAATAGAACCAGGGGGTAAACTCATCCCTGGTGGTCAAACAAACGAGCACCCATCCAGGGGAAGACTCAACCCTTCTGTTCATCAAACAAGAACAGAGGAACCCTCAACATCACGAGAGGTCAAAACTATGTAAAGCGGAGCATGACATGCACATGGGTCCCACATGACGTGTGGCCCCAAGTCAACCCCAACCAAGAGTAAAAACATTCTCAGGTACCAACATCCACATGTACCACCCAACGTTCCCGTATACTCCTAGAGTATACCACGTTCCAGCCCAAATGCCATTGTGCACATGGCACCCAACATCAACGTGAAGGTGTAACGTAAAAAATCCAAATTTCCACCCCAATGGCTCTGGAACGACTTTCCACATCTCCTCAAGCATTCACATCACTCTCCCATGAGTGAATGTGATCACACGCCAAGGGTTCTCTACAAACACCACATGATGAACCACCACCGGGGCACTTCACATTCCACATTTAATACGATCACATAGGAGGATTCACTCTCCTGAACAGATTACACCATTGTAATCCTCAAGGGAAAACATGCGATATCGACTACTTACTCGCCCCAAACAGGTATCCGACGTAAAAGTCGCCAATTCTGCCTTACGCCCGAACGATGTCTCGTGGTCCAGAGCCTCGGCCCCAAAAATAGTCGGGCGAATCGCACCATTGTGATCCCCTCGGGAAAACACATCAAAAGGACTTCTCATATGAGCAGAAAAATATCCATAGAAAAATATGCATTCCGGCGCACCGCACATGAGCGGTGCTTCCTGGGACCCGCATCCCGGTCCCGAAACACAATGAACGGATCACACAGTTGCGATCTCTCAAAAAAGAACACAAAATTGACTATTCAATTTTCCAAAATGGACGCTTGATGATAAAGCTAGAAAATCACCATCAATGCCCAAACGACACTCATAGGGCCCGCACCATCGTGCCGAATTAAAGCGGGCAGCTTGCGCCAATACAATGCCCTCGAAAAAACACCCAAAATCAACTACTCGCACGCCCCGAATGGACATCCGATGAAAAATTCTGTAAACGCTGCTCGCAGCTCAAAGACGGGCCATGGGGCCAATGCCTCAACTCTAGCATCATTGCCAGAAATTACTCTAGAAAGATCCGCTTCGATGCCAGGGTTCCAATGCCACTGATGGCGTTCAAAATAGACGCCGGACGCGTCCGCGCCATCCAAAACAAGTTCCCCCGAAGAAAACGTCAATTTACATAAAGAAGTGTCACGCCTTCGATGCCCCTATTTTCAGGAATCAAAAACTCCCGAAACCATCTCAAAAAGTCCTACTTGACGCGAGGAAGGCACTACCGCAAACGGCATGCAAATCGGACACCCATAGTGGAAGATACGGGTGTCCGAACACAAAGGGGACAATCCCCTTGGGCTGGACCGGCCAGTCCGCCCTTTCTGGGCCAGCCCGCGGCTCAGCTGCGCGGGTCGGATGTGGACCCGCGGCCCCCCATTTGCTGATGGTCCACGAGGGGCCGGTCTTGGTCCTACGCGGAGACCCGTCGAGCACGGGTCTCGGTCTCCCGCATGAAGTCGCGGGCGCGACATCGTCCACCCGAGCGCCGCCGACCAACCCCGCCATGCTTGCCCGACGCGAAGCCAGCTGCGCCAACGTCCAGGAGCCACCCACCATCCGAGATTGCCCCGCAGCGCATGCCGCCACCTAATCCAAGGTTGCTGCCACCTTACACTACTTCCAAACCACCGGAACCCCAAAGAACCGGCTGATAAACTCCAAACCACCAGAAAAACCCGCAAACTTCGCGCGGACCGCTGAGGGCAGCTCGGGACTCGGAATTGAAATCCAAAAGATGTGTCAGAAATAGCATAACATCTACTAAAAGATTATTTTATTTTTTGAGGATCAGATAAAAAATTTATTCATAGAATCGAACTCAAAGTAGGTGCGAGAATAAAAATTGAAACCGCACCAAATCCTACCTCTTGGGCTTCGCCCGACGCTTCTCGGACGGACCTCCAGAGTTGCCACGCCTCACCGGAGCTGCCTCGCCGGAGTGGAGAAGGAGAGGGAGGCCTTCCACCTGATGCTGTCCAGGCAAGGATGGAGAAGAGGGAGGGGTGAGTTAAGTGTTTAAATAGAAAACACTTAACAACCCGCCCATCGGCCCGAACTCGAACTCCCAACAGTGTCGGGATTAAGCCTCCCCTAGGCTAAAAACCACGCTCTGAACTAAATGACTGTCTCAAAATTTTAATCCGAGTCCCCATTCAAAGGTTATAAAACTAAACGCCCAAAGCTTTCAAATTACGAAAACACCCATGGGGCCATTATTCACAGGTGGGCCGCGCCCGCAAAACATACACCCCTCTTAGGGTAAACTGTACGTTCTGAACTCAACGGTGCCCACAGTTTTCCAATCCGAGCCAATGCTTAAGAGATACTGGATTTTCACTATTAAACGTATAAATAAATTAATTAATTTTACCCGTTTAACATTCCGAATGTGAGCGAGGGGTCCAAACACCCCGCGCCGACATTTTTTATGTCGTTCCTAGGGTAACCACCTCATTCCGGACCCATATGTACACTTGGATCTATGATTCGAAGCACCGTTTAGGAGTTATTCCATTTATTTGTCATATCCAGTGTGAACGCACTGAAAATTTAATTCCGGCCACTCCGGGGCTCGGAATCGCACACCGTCTTAGGGAGCTGCCCTAGAATAATATCAAGAATATTCCAAAGTCATTCACAGCAAAAAAAGGGTTCTTACATCATACCCTCCTTCAAGCATTTCATCCTCGAAAAGAAAACCAGGGAACAACTCGGGGTACTAAGCACGCACCTGGCTCTTCCGTACCCAAAAGAACTCATGCACAGGTCTGCACCACCGCACACAGACCAATAAATTTGATCTGTTCACGCGAGGTCTACCCTCTCCGATGTCATGCATATAGGGTCACGCACACCTCTCCTCAGGTAAGTCACGTGGGGGACGTCATGTACCAAAACCAGCCTCTGTGGTTAGGGAAAGGCGGTAGGGAACCTCTCCATCCCTTTGCACGGTCTCAAATGACCCGAAGGCCCTCGATGGTAACTCACCTCCCCAACCGAACCACTACGTCGCATGTCGCGACCGAATCACCGCTTGCACCTGGAACAAGGCCCGGTGATTCCCTCCTTCAGAACATCCATATGGTGGAACAACCAAGGATATCTGGTCATGCAAGATTCCACAGTCGATGTCTCTCAACCAGGACTCTCTCACATGCTCGGACAGCGATGGAGTCGACGTCATTGACTAAAAAGGAAGGTTAAAACCTTCTATTCTACCAACATAGGGTTACACCCGACGCCCTGCGTCACCCTGGTAACACCTCAAACAAGGAGGAGGAAAAAAACATTACACACGCAGAGTCTAAAAATTCTACTGAAAAAAGTAGAAGAGCTATAGAGCATACCTCTTATCGCATCATGCTCTATAATATCAAAGACATCCAAGGATCGCGGCTGTCCGCGGTCCCAACTGTCAGCTCCCAGAGCCTAATGTGGACCACCTTGAGGTGGTTCGAAGACCTCGTAAATCCATCCCCTACTACCAGCTCCTCACACTCCTCTACTAGCACCACCTCTCTGGGTACTACTCTGATCATGGCACTGCCTCCGTCATGGTGGTGCACTTGCTGCCTGCCCGAAGCTCTCTACATGCCTGGTCGGTCAATCCTGTGCCTGGTGACCTCGCCCATCGCAAGCATAGCACCGACTCTTTTTGGGTTGCACTGGTGCCCTATGGAGCCACTGTGGTGTAAAACCACGCCCCTGCGTCCGGTTATCGAAAAGCCACCTACGTCGAGGTCCTGCTTTCCGAAGAATGCTAGCTGTGGAAGATGTCTCGGCTCCGACGTGCCTGCTGCCCCCACCAACTCCAAAATGTGACAAGAAGCTCTCTGTCACCAGCGCCTGCTATAGCACCCCGACATATGTGGAAATTCCCAAGGGTACTATAGCAAAACGAATCTCTCGGTGGAGACCCTGCTCAAACATCCACGCTTGGATGTTGTCGTCATGGACCATGTCCTGGTAAAAGCGTGCACGGTCTGCGAAACTAGCCGCGTACTCGGCCACCGTCATCCCTCCATGTTAATACTACAAGAGCTTCTGAATCCGAATGGAGCCCAAGCAGGAGGGGGAAAACTCCTCATGGAATAACAACTGAAAGTCACCCCACGAAAGTGACGACTCGTCAAGAAACTGAGTCACCAGACTCCACCAATTCCAGGCTGCTCCACGAAAAAGGTTGGCTGCCAAAGCCAGTATCTGATCTTCCGGCGTCTACACAAGCCTGAAAAGGAGAACCATAGTCTCAAACCTAACCCCTGCTGCATGATGGTCTGGCTCACCACTGAACCTCAGCGGTCCCGGCAGCTGGAACTCACAGAGCGAGCTCAACCTGCGCTCAAGCTCAGCCTGGTCCGCTGAAGCTGTCTTCTGCTCAATAGGTGGGGGTGCTACTACCGGCCCACCCGTAGAAAGGGGCTCGCATGATGGGTCCTAGACTGAGGCCTCATAGCTCATAGGGTCTCCGTCATGCACCAAAGCTGGTTTCTTGGCTGGCTGTCTTCACGGAGACATCCTGAATATTATCAAGAGTGCCACGATTAGATGAGCATATATGTATATACCAATAACAACAACAACAATGGGGAGATGACTCAAGAAGTACAGTCAAAGAATAAATCCTATGTGATGCACAAACCTATTTTCTCAGAAACAAGTGTCTCAGCATGCCGAGTTGACAAACGGGTTATCAGGGTCCTGGTGAATGGATACATCAGCCGCCGCACCATCGCTGGACTCCCTGGCTTGAGAGCCACTCTCGAGACACGTTAACATTGTTTCCCTAAATCCCAACCAATTCCTTTTATTTTAGGGACGTCCGAATAGATTCTTAAGGAAAGAACCGCCATTGATACCACTTTTCCATGACCCGAACCTACCCAGGCTCGAGCCGCAACTACCCCAAGCCCGCCTCCATAGGCCAGAGGCTGGCGAAAAGCACCGATGTCTAAACAACTCTGGGAGGCCGTTGCCTGAGTACCTATACACACACACACACGCAGCACACTCTATGAAAAAGTGCAGAGTAAAAAAATACAAGTAATGAAAAAGGGAAACTGCTATAAATAAACCACAAAGTGCATCAACCTCTAAAAGTACAAAGAAAGTGCAGAAGGTAAACTGAAAATAAAAGGGGCAAAACACGCGCCCAACAAGAAAGGTTCCACAAACTGGAAACAGGTAAACAAAAACAAACACCTGGAAGGGTCCCCCACCTAGGACCTGAACACGACCACCGCACGTGGTCCAAGCTCCTAAACTCTTATGTTCCACTGATGTCACGACCAACCTGTCTGTCTTCTGCAAAGGCACACCAAGTGTGGGAAAATCCCAAGCAGGGGTGAGTATAAAAATACTCAGTAGGATACCTCGAAGGGTCGAGGGAGCAAAAAAGGAGGTACCGAAGGGTGAGCAGTATATCAAACAGGGAGTAGAACAGAAGTACAATAGAGAGTGCAGTAAAGAGTATAGTAAAGAGTCTATCTCAACCCTATAAGAATAATGGGGGTAGACTCATCCAGACACAAGGAGCTGGGAATGGTGAGAAGATGAACTTCCCATCGAGTCTTCTCTACCTATAGTAGGAGAGTAGACTCGTCCAACCACAAGAAGCTAGACACAGAAAGCACGTGGCATACCCCGCGCGTCTTCACCTCTCCTGGAAGGAGAGTAACCAAACCCAAGAAGTGGGTACTAGAACAAGGTATATACAAGTACATATGCTCAGTCAAGAATCCCAAACAAGGTCGTAAGGGGATCTCCATCCTGTAGCTCATCCCAAGAAAAGTGAGTCGCCAACAGTACTAGAAGTAACACCATTGATGCCAAGCATCCCGCACATCTGCCCCGAACTACAAGTCAAGGGGCTCAAACCACACCACCTCGACACTATCCGCTTTGGGAGACACTGACTCGACTGCATGGTTTTAGGTCGCATCACAAGGACATGTCTCGGTGGGGGGAAATCCTCCCTCATATTTAAGAGTTCTGGGGGAATGTCAAACCACGCCACGTCACTGCCCCACAGTCGAGAGGTCTCCTCAAAGTCGACATGCGACCCCTTACCCAGCCCCACTAGAGGTTCCCTAGAAGTCAATGTGTTCCCACTATAGGGAGACCCAGCATGAGTCGACGGGTTCTACACTGCCCAGTCCCATAAAAGTGTAATCCACTAGAGGGTGACCCGGCTAAAGTCGGCAAGAGGGCCATTTACCACCATAGCTAGAGGTAACCCGACATCGGGGACCACTGCCCAGTGCAGCTGGAGGTAAGCCTAGCATCAGGAACCACTGCCCAGCCCAGCTGGAGGTAAGCCCGACATCTGGAACCACTGCCTAGCCCCGCTGGAGGTAAACCCAGAACTGCTCTGGCCATCCCTACTGGATGGTACTGCTCAGTGAACACCGATGTATGGGACATCCCTATTGGATGGTACTGCTCAGTGAACACCGCTTTACTGGCCATCCCTGCTGGATGGTATCCCACTGGAGATCCCTACTCAAAAAACCCTCAACCCTATTGAAAACAACCTCAGCCCTAATAGAAACAACCTCAGCCCTACCAGAAACAACCTTAGCCCTATTGGAAACAACCCCTTGGGTATAGGATCGATGCCCGCGTAAAGTGTTGGTCACACAAAATCCACAAGAACTCTACCAGGGGTCATGAAGGAATGGGAGAAACTCCCCAGGTCTCGCAAGGCGATCCCGCTCCAATCCGCTGAGTCACTGTTGAAGCGGACCGAGGCAACTCATCCCAGAAGGTGGGAAAACTCCCACGTTGTACGAGCACACATAATCATAAACGGTGCCGCCGTCCAGTGGAAGGGGCACGGTACTAAAACCCCTCACAGCCAAAGAAACAGAGGAACTAAACCATCTCTTCCAGCCAAAACCATCGAGAATAGAACCTGGGGGAAAACTCAACCCTGCTGGTCAAACAAACGTGCACCCAGCGAGGGGAAGACTCAACCCTTCTGGTCAACAAACAAGAACAGAGGAACCCTCTACATCGCGAGATGTCAAAATTATGTAAAGCAGAGCACGACACGCACATGGGTCCCACACGACGTGTGGCCCCAAGTCAAACCCAACCAAGCGCACAAACATTCTCAGGTACCAACATTCACATGTACCTCCCATCGTTCCTGTATACTCCAAGAGTATACCACATTCCAGCCCAAAGGATATCATGCACACGACACCCAACTTCAACATGAAGTTGTAACATAACAAATTCAACTTGCCACCTAAATGGCTCTAGCACGACTATCCACATCTTCTCAAGCATTCACTTCACTCTCCCAAGAGTGAACGCGATCACATGCCAAGGGTTTTCTACAAACACCGTAAGAAGAACCACCACCAGGGAACCTTCACATTCCACATTTAATAATATCATGTATGAGGATCCTCTCTTCTGAACAGATTACACCGTTGTAATCCTCATGGAAAAACATGCGAGATCTACTACTTACTCGCCCCAAACAGGTATCCGACATAAAAGTCGCCAATACCGCCTTACGCCCAGACAACGTCTCGTGGTCCCGAGCCTCGGCCCTGAAAACAGTCGGACGAATCACACCATTGTGAACCCCTCGGGAAAAGACGTCAAAAGGACTGCTCACTTGAGCGGAATGGATATCCGGAGAAAAATATGCATTCCGGCGCAGCGCACCCGAGCGGTGCTTCGTGGGACCCACATCCCGGTCTCAAAACACAACGAACGGATCGCACAGTTGCGATCTCTCGAAAAGGTACGTGAAATGGACTATTCAATTTTCCAAAATGGACGCCTGGTGATAAAGTCAAAAAATCACCGTCAAAGCCAAAACGACCCTCGTGGTGCCCGCACCATCATGCCGAATTAAAGCGGGCAGATTGCGCCAATGCAATTCCCTCAAAAAACACCCAAAATCGACTACTCGCACGCCCCGAACAGACGTCCGATGAAAAATTCGCTAAATGATACTCACAGATCAAAGACGGGTCATGGGGCCCATGCCTCAACTCTGGCTTCAATGCCTGAAATTACCCTGGAAATCTCCGCCTCGGTGCTAGGGTTCCAATGCCACTCACTGCATTTAAAATGGACGTCAGACGCGTCTGCGTCGTCCAAAACAAGATCCCCGGAAGAAAATGTCAATTTACATAAATATGTGTCGCGCCTTTGAGGCCCCTCTTTTCAGGAATCAAAAACTCTTGAAATCATCTCAAAAAGTCCTCCTTGTTGCGAGGAAGGCACTACCGTAGATAGCATGCAAATCAGACACCCATAGTGGAAGATACGGGTGTCCGAACACAGAGGGGAAAATCCCCTTGGGCTGGAGCCGGTCCGCCTGTTTTGGGATGGCCCACGCACTGACCGGCCGCGAGGGGCTGGTCTTGGTCCTGCACGGAGACCCACCGAGCTCGGGTCTCGATCTCCCGCGTGATGTCGCAGGCGCGACTTCGTCCACCCGAGCGCCGCCGACCGACCCCGCCGCGCTCGCCTGCCGTGAAGTGAGCTTCAACGACACCCAGGATCTAGCCGACATCCGAGCTCACCCCGCTGAACCTTTCGCCACCTGAGCCAAGGCCGCCGCCACCTCACACAGCTGCCGAACCACCTGAACCCCAAAGAACCCGCCAGAAAACTCCAAACAACTGAAAAAACCCGCAAACATCGCCGGACCACTGCGGGCAGCTCGGGACTCAGAATTGAAATTCGAAAGATGTTTCGGAAAGAGCATAAAATCTACTACAAGATTATGGGATTTTTTCGAGGATAAAACAAAAAATTGATGCATTGAATCGAGATCAAAGTAGGCGTGGGAATAAAAATTGAAACGACAACAAATCCTACCTCTTGGGCTTCGCCCGACGGTTCACGGACGGACCGCTGGAGTTGCCACGCCTCACCGGAGCAACCTTTCCGGAGTGGAGGAGGAGAGGGAGGGCTACCGCATGATATTGTTCAGGCGAGAAAGAAGAAGAAGAGGGAGGGGGTGAGTTAAGTGTTTAAATAGAAAACACTTAACCACCCGCCCGTCGGCCCGAACCCGAACTCCCGACGGTGTCAGGATTTAGCCTCCCCTAGGATAAAAACCACGCACTAAACACAACGGCCATCTCGAAATTTTAATCCGAGGCCCTGTTCAAAATTTATAAAACTGAACGCCCAAATCCGCCAAATTATGAAAATGCCCCTAGGGCCATTTTTCATAGATGGGTCGGGCCCGCAAAACTTACACCCCTCCTAGGGTAAACGACACGTTCTGAACTCAACGGTGCCCTCAATTTTCCAATATGAGCCACCTTTTAAGAGATACTTGAGTTTCACCATTAAACGTATAAATAAATTAATTAATTTTATCTGTTTAACGTTCCGAAAGCAAGCGAGGGGTCCTAACATCCCGCGCCGACATGTTTTATGTCATTCCTAGGGTAAACACCCCATTCCGGACCCATCCGTACACTCGGATCTCTAATTCGAAGAACTGTTTAAGAGTTAACCAATTTATTTGGCGTTTCTTGTGTGGACACAATGAAAATTTAATTCCGGCCACTCCGGGGCTCAGAATCGCACCACGTCTGAGGGTGATGCCCTAGAATAATATCGAGAATATTCCAAAGTTTTTCGTAGAAAAAACTGGGTTCTTACAGTAGAATTAAAATCTATTGTTGTTGAAATTGCATTGAAATCTACAAAAGGTCAATTTCTTTGGATTAGGTATAGTGGGTGGTTTTCTTATATGATAGGTGATTTGAAAATTTTTAAGAATGTAAATGATTTTAAAGAAGGAACAGTGAAATTAAGAAATGATGAATCCTTGAGAATAATAATTGTTGGATCATTCATTATTGGAATAAAAAAGTCAAAATCCAAGAAATATTTTTATGTTCATTGTTTGAACACAATATAATATTTTTTTCAAAATTGTGTGATAAGGTTAATTGATTAGTCATCACAAAAAATCTTTTTTTTGTGAAAAATAAAAAATATGGAAACATTATTACAAGATTCCAATGAATAAATGGAAATTTATTTCAGATTGGTGAAATAAAAAAATATTGTTTCATGAGTATGGTGGAAAAGAATAAATTGTGGCATAAAAGGATGGGAAACATGATTCAAGGAAACATGATAATGTTATCTAAAAGTGATTATGTCCTAGAAATTCAAAATTTTCCAAGAAAAAATGATGGGTGTTGCACTATTTTTCAGAAAGTAATGATTTCAAATGATGTGCATAAGAAAGTTTATATTTTTTTCAGAACAACCCATGGAGCAAATTTATTCTGATATCTATGGGCTAATTGGGAAATAGTCAAAAAATGAAGATAAGTACTACATCAAATTCATTAATGATTTTCATCTAATTAATTTTGTTATGTTTTCGAAAGAAAATCCAAATGCTTTCAAAATGATTTATAGTTTTATAAGGAAATATGAGAAAGAATGTGAGTATTTAGTGAATATGTTCAGAACAAAAAATGTAGTAGAATATATAAATTAAGAATTTAAAATTTATCTAGAGATTCCTGGAATCCGATATGAGTATATTTCTCTATACTCTCCTCAACAAAATAGAGTAAGTGAAAGAAATAATATTGTTTCATGGAAATGGGGGTAACCATGTTAGTCGAACATTGTCATTCTCATTAATTTTGGAGGAATGAAATGGGTTTACTATTTATATTCAAAACTAATGTCTTTATAGGTTTCATTTATATATGACTTCATATGATTATTTAATAGAAATTCTCTTTGATTGAAACAATATACTGTTTTAGGAGACCATGTATCAAAAATAAGAATGGTGGAATCTATGGAATGATTGAGAAGAAAGGTGAATATGGAATATTTTATAGCTAATCTCTATATGGTTGGGGATATAAATTCTTCAACAAGGATACAAAAATAATTGTTGATTGTGTTTATGTGAAAGTAATTGAAGGAGGTGAGAAAGAAAATAATATCTATGTATAAATGGATGTTGATAAAGTTGAAGAAATCAATTATGATAAGGGTACCGCCAAATGTATTCCTATTTATGAAGAAGAATAGGACTCAACTACTTTAAGTGATTTGGATGATAATTGAATATCTCATCCCATGATGAGAAAATAATTTGGAATCTAATAATAAAATTGGAGATCAACATCATATTGTTCAATGAAGAATAATAATAAATAAAATTACTCATAATTCATTATATTAAAAATAGAGCCTAATGATGTGTATAAAGATTTCTAGAATCCAGAATCGATTCAAGACATGAATCAATAATTGGATCAAATTAAAAAAAGATACTTGTGAACTGATACCCAAGTAAGAAAACAATATCTTTATTGGCACATTGTATGTTTTCTGGACCTATATGAATGAAAAAGGTAAAGTGATAAAAACAAAGAATGATTATTGTGAAAAGGGTATCAAAAATTTGGGGTATTTATTTTTATGAATCCATTTATCCTATGTTAATACATGAAACAATCATAATATTTCAGGATATGGTTTCACAATGAGGATCAATTTTCTTTTTAAATGGATGTTAAATCAGCATTTTAGAATGGTGATCCTGAAGAAGAATATTATATTTATCAACATTATGGCTTGGTTTTTGGTAAATATTTTACTTATGTGACTATATTGAAAATGAATTTGTATATCCTAAAATAGTATTTAAGGGATTTTTATTCTAAATTGTTTACATTCTTATGGATGAATATTTTTAATAATGGATGAGTGGATAAAAATCTCAACATTATATAAATTCTAGAGTATTACTTCATTGTAATTTTTATGGTGATGGAATTATATTTTTTAGGAATGGTGAAAATGTTTTGAAAGGAATGATGATGAAATTAATATGGTATTTAAATATGTCCTAGTTAGGGGAAATTAAATACTACATTTTATTACAAATAAATCAAGGGATAGAATACATTTCTCTTTCCCAAGAACAGTATGCTAAGGAAATCATTAAGATGATTGGATTGGGGAAATGAAAACCTGTTCCCATATCAATTCTTGTGGGAAAAGGGTTTTCCATGGATGGAGAAGTAGAAGATGTTGATTAGGAAAAATGAAGAAAGTTGATTGGATGGTTATTGCATTTGAATTCCTTAAGACCTGGCATTATTTATGTTATTACATTATATGGATGATTTTATAGAAGTCCAAAATAATAAAATTTACTTTCTCAGAACAATAATATTTAGGTACATCAAAGGCATAAGTGAATTCAGAATCATATATGGTAGATCATATAGTATTGAATTGTTTAGGTATTCTGATACTGATTGGGACGGAAATGTTGATAGTAGAAGATCCAAATATAGTGGAGTATTATTTCTAAGAAATAATTGGGTTAATTGACATTTAATGAAACCAAATATGAGTAACTATCAGTACGAATGATGATGAGTATGTTGTTTCCACACAATCCCCTACTCAACTTATGAGGATAAAAAATCAATTGGATGAATACTTATTAAAGTGATGTTACCCTTTCACTTGGGTTTGACACTAAAAAACAATCAATATCACCAAGAATCAAGTTTAACATTCTTATTAAAAACATATTGATATAAAATATCATTTCATCAAAGAGCATGTGGATAAGAATGACTTGAAGCTGAAGTGTGTTCCAACATCGAAAGAAGTTATTGACATATTCACAATACTTTTACTGGAGGAATGATTTTATAAATTGAGGATGAACATGGGAGTATAATAACATTCTCTCCTTGGTAGAGGTATGTGTTTCTATCCCCTCAATCATCTTTTCTTTCGATTTAATTTTCAAGGGGGATAATTATTTGATAAATCAATGTATTTAAAATAAAAAGAGAGTTTTTTGGGCATGTTGTGAATTCAACATTGTATTGTGTGTGGCCTATTCTAGATATTTTGGAGTGGTTGTAGTAAAATAAACTTAATTTCATTATAGTTAGGATGAATAAAATATGTTTTAGAAGAATAGATGATTAATGAAAAAAGAAAAAGGTTGTCATAATCCCATATTTTGGACAACATGGGTTTTCTATCACAGTTTCTTGTTTCCTATAATGGGTTAGCTCACATGGGCTTATAATTATAGTTAATTAATCCATTACATGAGGATAAAATGTTCTTTGATTTATGAAACATTATTAAATAAAATCTAAAGGGGGGATATTGTTACGAACGATCATATGATGAAGGTGTTTGTTTTAAAATAATTTCTTTTACAGTTATGAAATGCTTTCAAAAAATGGAATTCACCACACATTGTATATGGTGAAAACCGTACAAAAATTTATCATATCTAGGTTTAATAAATGAATGAGATGTTTCCAATTGAAAATGTTTATTGTACTGATAATGATCATGCTATGAAAGGTCATTCTCAAAAAATCTTATTCAATATGTGAAGGAATGAATGAAGATCTAATAATGTAATGTTACAATACATTACAATATAATTATAATGATTTTAAAGATGGTTTCAAATGACCATAATGCCATGAATAAAGTCAGGATACATGAACATGATTGTAAATAATGTAATTTTTAGAAGATTAGATGAGCCTGATAAAATTTATATGGAAAACATTGACCAATAATTATTTCAACCATTTAAACGGGATTGAATTACATGGTTTGTTTCAATTGGGTAAAGATCCATTATATTAGGGTTAAACTGTTTTATATTTCCATATAGTTCACAAAAAGATGAGAAAAAGAATTCATTTATCTCAACTTGGTCAAGAAAAAATATGAATAATTTCTAAATGAAGAACTAAAAGAGTTTGTTGGATGTGTTATCATAGGGGGATTAACAATAAAAATAAATAATTTTTTCATCATTAAGAAGGGATATCCATTTCTTTATAAATTTTTCTTAAATTGAAACAATGTTTTTAATTGAAGAACATGGTTTTAGAAAATCGGACTGATGAATTGAAATCTGACTGACAATATAAATGAATTACTCAAGAAGAAGTGATTATTGTAGATGAATCGAGAAGCTATGAGAAGAGCTCAAGAACTCAAAAATTCCCCAATGATTCAATTATAAATTTATATTTGGATGAATTTGATAAAGAGGGAATATTTTTTTTGATTCGGGCAAAATAAAATCGAGGGTCACCTATAAATGGAGAAAAGTACATTGTACTATACTACTAATTGATAAACTGTACACAGTAGATGAGATAGAATTTCTAAATAATTTAAGAGAAGAATAAGATTCTATATTCACTTGTGTTGATGATGTTTTTATGGAGTTGTTTTAGATAAGAGAAAATATTAGAACGTTGTAATCAGCTGGTCATTGTACTCAATGATTATTGTACTCAACTGATTACCATATCTCGAATGTCAGTAATATTAGGATGATAATTAAATTTAGCCATATAATGAGATTTAAAATACTTCTTACAATGTTTTTTAATACTCATAATTGAATTGATTCAGATTAATCTATACTACATTCTATCAATGTCATTTTTTACATGGGAGCATCGTACTAAGAAGAATCGTATCGGGGGAATCGTACTCAGAGGAATTAGGATGAGAAAATCAGACTGAGACTTCCTTAATAATGTTTAGGAAGATATTACCATCATCTGTGTATAAAATTAAAAAGTTTTTTAAATTGAATACATTTTTTGAATTTAAAACAATCACAAGTAAAATGAGTTTTTTACATAAATTTCTTATTTCCTTATATGTGTTAAGAGGGTTCAAATGAACAATTTTAATTTTTTACATAGTGATACATGATTGAATGTGTATATCAAACTCATTTTAATCTGAGTATTTTTTATGGTGGATTTGTTTTGGCATTGGATTATTTTTATTCCATAGAATGGATGTAGCTATTCTTATAGAAAATATAACCTTTTAAATACATGTGTTTCTATGGATGTGTGTTTCAATTTATTTAATTTTGGAATTGAATCATTAATAGGAGGTAGTGTTTGTTTTAATTGAAAATAAAATTAATCTAATAAGTATCACTGATTCACCACCTCCCCCTCTAAGTGATAAAATCATCCTGACTAGGAATTTAAAATTGGTATCAGTGGGTAGGTTCCCTCCACTTATTCATTGTTGAAGGATAATTCGAATTGTGTGAAACGTAAAGTTATTGTGGTTTTGATGGTAATAATTATCAAATATGGGAAGGTAGAATTTTTTCTTATCTTATGTCTATTGTGTATGATGGTCATGAAGCTTCAACTGAAGGATTTCTTCATATTAATTATAAAACTCATCTTACAAATATTGATAATAAGAATATAGAAGATGATGGAAGGGACAAGAATTTTATATCATCAACACTTTATAAAAGGGAATTCCTAAGGGTGAAAGGTGTTTCTATTTCCAAAGGAATAAGGGATAATTTGAAAAACATATATGAAGGTAATAGAAATGTAATGAAGGGAAAACCTCAAATTTGATTATTGAAGTATGAAGACATGAATATGGGTGGTTAAGAATCTATTGGGGACTATATTACGAGGTTAAATGTCATTCTGATTACTATAATATGTCTTAATGAAAATTCATATGAATATACAATTATTGCAATGATTTTGGGAATCCATTAAAAAATGTTTGATGTAAAAGATTCTTTATTAAAAAGAGAAGATCTAGAAACATTTTATCTTTAATATTTTTATTGAATTATCATTACATATGAAATGAGAAGGGATAAATCTATGAAAATCAAAACAAAAGATTAGAGATAAATGAATTTCAAGGAAGCAAAGAATGAAATTTCAATGAATATTATTATTGAAGATGAATCTGGAGAATCAGATTATTGAAGATGATATTTGTAAAACTATTTATAATATTTTATCCATATTTTCAGAAATTGTGAAAAGAGGTATAAGAAAATATAAATGGAATCTTCCATTGAAATGTTTTGAATGTGGATTCATTGGTCACATTGTTTAAAATTTTCCTCAAAGATAGAAAGAATAGTATATTAAAGAATAATAAGGAAATCCATGAAGTCCAAGGTTGAAATAGTGAGACAAAGAAAAAAATGAAGTCCATATGGAAAGAAAAAATGTTATTCCAATCTAAAAAGAGAAATTTATTTTCAAACTGTGAAGAATAATAAGTATGTAATGATGAGTCTGAAAAATCATTTGAGTATGGTATTGAAAATACTTTTATTGCAATAGTAAATGGTGATGAATTTGGAACTTATAGTTATAATGATGATGAAACACAACTTGAACATCATTTTAAAGAATATTTTAGAGAATGTATATGAAATAGTAGTTGTCTAGAAATTAAAAAAAAGTTGAATTATGAATGATCCATAACATGAAATCAATAATGTGTTTCTGATGATAAATCAAACCTAGTAAAGGAGAAATATGATTTGAAGAAAAATCATGATGATGAAAATAATTTAATTTGAATCTAGCGGTGAAGATGAATGAAATAAAAGAAGAGTTATAACATTTACAACAAAAAATTTCTAAAGAATAAAAGAAAAATATACGTTTCAAAAACTCTGTTACTAATGTTTGTGAAATTACTAAAACTGGAAATTGGATAAGGATAAACAAAAGTTACCTTCAAATGTTGAGAATAAATATAAATTTTTTTCTGATATAAATAATGTTATGAAAGATATATATGTGGCCAAGACTAACAATGTCGGGAATTCAGAAGTCTCATTGAACAATGAGACTAAAATTCATAAAAAATTATTCTTTAAATGTTTTGAATACTACTAGTTATGATAAATAAAAAAAGAAAAGGAGGACTCTTGTAGTTAATATAAAGGGTGGTGGATTAAGAAATGAAGAGTTAATAGTGGATAATAAACGTATTCACTGTTCCAATCAATATCAAAGATTCAGTGGAAAATATTCTTTAAATGCCTATTGTTGGTATTATGGTGGATTTAGTATTTTAGTAAATATGAGTTGGTTTAACAAAAAAATAGAACTATTATTCCTCATGTAATGAAAGGAAAGTGTTTAGTGGGAATCAATTCACTGAATTTTTTTTTTGAAATGGTTGGGAAAGGGGTATCAAAAATTGGAAATTGTTTCCAACCATTAGAAAATATTTTTTAAATATATGAACAACCTAGAACCTGGAAAAATTATAAATTCTCTTTATTTCATAATAAAAAAATATCCATAACAATTCTCAAAAGTCATAGGAGAAGTATAAAAGGAAAGATGTAAATGCTCTTATTTTGTAAAATGCATTGAAAGATATACAAGGAGAATGACCATGGATTCTGTATATATGGTTGTTCTTATCATATGAAAAAATATTTAATTTTTTCTTGAATAATTTGATAGTTTTTAATGAATGAATAGTGACATTTAGAAATGAGGAATCCATAATAATCCATGGATTTGAATCATCCATCATTAGAATAGAAAAGTTGAAATCAAAGAATTATTTGCATGTTGAAGGGATAAAACACAATCTATATTTTGTTTAAATTTTATTTGATGAGGGTAACAAAGTTATCTTTAGAAAATAGGTGTTTTTTTCAAAAAATAATGAATATAGAAAAAAATTTACAAGAGTATAATGAAAAAATTGAAATTTGTTTCATTTTGGTAAAATTAAAAACTCATGTTACATGAGTATGGTGGAAGAGAATAAAATGTATCATAAAAATCCTTTTCACATGTGTCAATGAAACATTAGAAATTCTTCTAAAATAGATAGTGTCTGAGACATTACCAAATTTATATGATGAATATAATGCTGTTGGACTATTTTTTTAGAAAGTAATTATTAAAAAATATTTTCGTAATAATTTAGATATTTGTTCAAAAAATCTCTGGAGTTTATTCATAAAATTATCAATTATACAATGTAAAAATATTAAAAAATAGAGATAATTACTTCAATACATTAATTAATGAATTTACTCTTATAACTTGTATTATGTTTATGAAACATAAGTGAAATTATTTGAAAATGATTAAATATATCAAAAGGAATGTTGAGAAAAATGTGAGTATTTTGTGAATAAGATGAGAATAAAAAATTTTGGTTAATATAGAAGATATGAATTTGAATGTTATCTGGATAAGAGTGGAATCCAACATGAGTATAGTTCCTAATACACTACCCAAATAAATAGTGTTCTTAAATTAATGAGTATATGTATTTTGAAAATGGTGAGTGATATGTCACATAAACAATGTATTTTTCAATACTTTAAGAGGATATCAATTCGTACTACTGTTTATATTCAGAACTAATGTTTCTATAGGACATAATCAAATATGACTCCAGATGAATTCTTTAATGAAAGAACTACAAGTATGGAACACTTTAATGTTTTCTGGAGTCCATCTATTATAACGAAGAAAGGTGGAAACTATGGGAAGTTTGAGAAAAAAGGTGAATATGGAATATTTCATATATATTCTTTTGAAGGAAGAGGATATAGATTCTTCAACAAAGAGTCCAAAATAATTTTTGATTCTGTTGATGTGAATGTAACTAAAGGATGTGATAATGAAAAACACATCTATGTTGATAAGACATTGACCAATATGAGGAAAACAATTCTAACTTGGATAAATACATTCATAATCCCTATAAAGATGATGAATTTAACTTTTCCATTAATAATAATGAGGAAGATAATTGAAAATCAAATCCCAGGACAAGGAACCAAGTGGAAGATCAAAATATAATTGGTGATCAATGTGAGAAGGTTCAAGCAAGAATAACATCAAATTATATTAATCATATATCTTTATATTCAATATTAGAGCTGAATGATGTCAAATAAACAATTGATAATCCCTAGTGGTTTCAATTGTGAATTAATAGATGGATCAAATGGAAATGAATAATACATGAGAAAACATAACCAATCTAGAAAACAAAAACATTATTTTCACAATGTGGGTATTATGGAACAAGATGAATGAGTAATGTGAAGTGATAAGAAATAATTAAGTATTGGTGTGAAAAGGGTATTCACAAATAGAGGGTATTTTTAATGAAAAATTTACTCTAGTGGAAAGGCTTCAAAAAATCAGAATATTTCCTCTTAATGTTCAACAATAAGGCTATTATATTGTTCAAATGGTATGAAAACCAGTATTTATAAATAGTGATCTTGAAGAGTATGTTTATATTGAAAAAATATATAGAATTTATGTTAGAAAATATAAATTTAATGTGTGCATATTGAAAATGGAATTGAATGGCCTAAAACAATCTTCAAGTGAAAGGTATTCCAATTTGGATATATTCTTATGGAAGATGAATTTCAATAATATAAGAGTGGTTATCAATCTCTACATAAGAGAAAGTAAATAGTATTCCCTCGTTATTATTGTTTATGTTGACAACATTATTTTTGTTGGGAATGTTGAATGATTTTATGAATTGTTTGATAAAGAAATGAAAATGGTATTTGAAATGTCAATGTTGGGGAAATAAAATACTTTCTTGGGTTAAAAATACATCAATGGAGGGAATAGATTTTTCTTTCCCAAGAAAATCATGATAAGGAACTCCTTGAAGTTAGGAATGGTAAACTCTGAACTTATTTTATCCCCATCAATAGTTGGAACAAAGTCCTTGAAATATGGAGAAGAAAAATATTTTGATTTGAAAGTATTCTGAATGTTGATTGGAAGTGTATTGTATTTCACTACATCAAGAACCGACATTGTTTATGTAGTTACCTTATCTGAAATATTTTGGAGTGATTCAAAGGAATCATATTTACTTTATAGAAAAATAATTATCAAATACGAAAAGGGAACAACATAACTTGGAATCAGATATGGAAAATTAGATAGTATTACAATGTTTGGGTATTCATCTGATGATTGGTAGGAAATGTTAATGATAGAAGATGCACAACTGGTGGATTATTACTTTAGGGAAATAATTGTCTTAGTAGGATTTAAAAGAAATATAATTTAGTAACTCTCAGTATAGCTAATGTTGAATATGTTTTTTCCACCCAAAACACAACTCAAATTTTGTGACATAAAATTCAATTGGAAGATTTACGTATTGAATTTAAGTTACCCATTCTCTTGGGATATGACATTCAAATAATAATCTATATTTATAGGAATCCTATTCAATATTTTCATTCAAAACCTATTGATATCAAATATCATTTCATCTAATAGCATGTGGAGAAGTATGAATTTAATCTGAATTATGTTCCAGTATCAGATTAAGTTGCTGACATATTTACAAATCCTTTAGTGAAGGAATAATTTCTAAATTGAGGTTGAACATTGGTGCCCAACCACATTCTCTTTATGGTTAAGGAGTTTGGTTTTGTCCCTCACTCATAGTACTTATGGAATGTATTTTCAAGGGGGATTATTGTTTCATAATTCAGTGTATTCAAATAGCATGATAGAGCTACAAGTAAGCTATGAATTTGGCATTGTATTTTGTGTGAACCATTCTATCTATTAATTAGAGTGGTTGCTGAATATTTTTTTAAAAAGGATGAGGATGGAAAGATGAGGTTAAAGAAGAGATAAGGAATGAAAAAGACAAATATTGACATAATCTCTACATTTGGATAGAATGGTTTTTGGTCAATGATTCTTATTTCCTACAATGACTTATCTCATGTAGGTTTGGAATAAATGATATGTATTCAATTTCTAGAGGATAAAAAGTTCAGTGACTTATGAAAATTGGTTGACCACAAAATCCAATGGGGGAGATTGTTAGGACCCAGCTGATGATAATGACATTTGTTTTCAATTGTTATATTTTTTTCAAGAATAGTTTTTAAAGAATAGAAATCACCCCACTTTGTATTTGGTGAAAATCTTAATAACCATTATTTTCAAAAGAATCATACTTTCCTTGGGTCTAGAATTTGAGAAGTTCATAAGGTGGAATTGACCATTATCTAGAATGAATGAATTAGGTATATAGCGAATGTATCTTGCTGGAATTAAATGGTCATTAGATTTACTATAGATTTAGTATGAATGAATTGATAAAATCGGAGTGTACATGACAATGATAAAATTAAATTTGATGATGATTTGAAGATTTATATTTCTCATAAATCATAATATTAATAGAGAATTTTCAATTCAAAACTAATGGAGGAATGAAAATAAGGGAAATTGAAAATTATATCTAAATTTATCATATCTGGGTGGAAAAAATGAGAAGCTGCAGATTGAAAAGGATGATCGTACCTACAATGATCATACCCATAAAATCATACTCAGGCTATGAATGAAAGAAAGAAGCTATAATGAATGGAATGTGGTGATACATTCTTATTGAAGTATGAAAATGATGAACTCGGTCTCAAATGAAATTAATTTCATACAGAATTTCATGATACATGAACAACTTTTTGAATAAAGGAATTTGTTGAAGATTAGATGAGGACGATGAAAATTGTAATGAAAATAACTTATCAATAATGTACTCAACCATTCTTTTAGGGTTGAATAACTTGTTGGTCTTTATTTGGGTCAGGGGAAATTATATCAGAGTTAAATTTTTTATATTTTCATATTGGACAAGAGAAGAGAATAAGAAAAAGCCTTATTTCTCAACTGGGTCAAGATAAATGATGAGGATGTTAAAAAAGCAGAATTTAAGTGGATTGTTTGATGTGTTATCAATGGGGGATTTGACATTCAAAATAAAAAGTTTCTTCAGAATTTAGAAGTGATATACATTTCTTCATACATTTATATTCAATTGATATAAAACTTTGTATTGAAGAAATCATATTCAAGAAAATTGAACTCATAGATTAAAATCAAACTAGAAATAGAGATGAAAGACTAAAAAACATGTGGGGATTTTAGATGAATCAAGATTCTTCAATATGGGTTGATGAAGTCAGAACCACACCCAAGATTAGAGAGGAAACTAAGATCAGGGTGAATTTGGTTTAGTAGGAAAATTTTTGGGATTCCCACTAAATCAAATCATGGCTTGCCAATAAAATATGAAATTATGTTGCAGTTTTCTACTGTCCGATGTATTTTACATAGAAGAAGATAGAGAAGATTAGATTTTTCAGAGAGAAGATGATGTTTCTATATTCACATGATTTGAATAATTCATCATAGATAAGTGAAAGATATGATACAATATCACAATATTGTATTCAGTTGGTGATCGTGATTAGTGATTATCCTACTTAGATAATATGTATAATTGAATTGTCAATCGTAGTCATCTGATCATCGTATATTTTTGGATAATCAGATTTATGATTTCTTCATACTTTGATTTCGGTACTCATAATTGAAGTTGTTTTGATTCATCTCTACCTAATTCTATGAATGTCATATTTTTCGTACTGGGGAGAATTGTACCGAGAAGAATTGTACCATGGGAATCATACTCAGGGGAAACAGATTTAGTATTCATTAACAATGTCAAAATATTTCTTACTATATTCTTGGTAATATATTTAAGAAGTGTATTTAAATTCATATATTTGATGAATTGAAAACAAGTATAGGTTACAAGAGTTGGTAAATAATTTTTTTACCATATTTGATCTATGAGGGATCACAAGAACTATTGGAGTGGACTCAATAGTGCTACATGAGTGAAATGTTATATCATACTCATTGTAATCTACAGAATTGTTTTCTAGAGGATTGTGTGGTATTGGATCTTTTCCATACCATACCTAGGAAAAAGTTATTCTTATTGAATAGTGAAACCTGTAAATACATATGTTCCAATGGATGTGTTTATGAATTATTTTCAGTATAGAATATAATATTTTACTAGAGGGGAAGGTTGTTTCAATTGAAAATATACATAAAAGAAAAAGTATCACCAATTCACCCCTCCCCTACTAAGAGATACAATCATCCTGACTAGGAACTTACATGTACCCTTAACAAATACCTCTTAATTATATTTTAGTCATCAAATGATTAACCTATAAAAATACCCTGAATGAAAATTGGCATCACACATTCTGATAATAAAACATCTATTGAAAATTTGGAGTGTGAAATGTACAAGTTACCAAAAATAGTATAATTTTTTCTAATATTCGAATAAGATTCTTGGGAATTTTAAATGTACACTACCATTATAAATAAACATCTAAGGACTAGTTGAGAGTGATATAGAACATGGTCAGGGGATATTAAATATCCACAAAACCCTAAATTAATGTTACTTGAAAAGGAAATAAATTCATCAGAAATGAAGATAAAATGTTTTTTTAAATTTCAAAACCCTTTTACTAATGTTGATTGATTATTTTACTATCATGATATAGATATTAAGAAAATATAATTATATTATTTTGTTCTATTTCATAAGTAAAATTTCATCCATTGATTTTTCTTTGGTCATTTTCCACATCATTTATTACTCCCAGAAATGAGTATTAGAGATTAAATTTTCATTCCTAATGCATTAATATTAACATTTAATATATCATAAGATCAGTTAAAGAATCACAAGTCATTACACATGTCTATAGATATATACCAATAAAAAAATTATTATAACAGAATATCCAATATTGATAAATCATACATTAATATCTAAATCATTTACAATAACACTAAAATTTCAACTTAAACCATTAAAAATTTATTTAACCTTAAAACCATTAAAAAATATGTTTGGTAAACATTTAAATAGAAAATTCTAAAATAATGTCACTAAATTTCCAAAATGAACCTATCATTAATACCTTAATAACATAATGTATCTCTTAATTTCAAATACAAAATAATTGAACACCATGATTATATAATCTCCTATAACATTATAATAAACTAAAACACTGTAATATAATAATGAAAAAATACATGCATTAGAAACACAATATTATCATTATTCCTTAAATAAAATCACTTATTTTTTAAGATTTTCTATAACTTCCAAAAGATAGTATACTCCATCAAAGAATACAAAAAAAAAGTTTTCACCAATTCACTAATCATATCCAAGGTCATCAATACTATATCATTAAATATTTAAATAACAGTCATCAATTTATCCAAAATTGACATTGTTGTCTTTTCATGAAGAAAATATTAAGGGTTATCTATACCCCAATAATATCTTTTATATAAAATATCAGCTCATCGCTAAATAACATATCATGTATATGGGTAACACTTAACATGTGATTGAATATCATCAATTAAACACTATTTTAGAATAATATTTATATGTTTCATGATTCTTATTACAATAATTTCATTAATAAAATTCTTCAATATCATAATTCTCAAAAACCAATGCATAAATAATTTAATCATCATAATTAAGAGATTTGAATAACATAGTCCCTTTTTTATTATAGGGGTCTTATGTTGGATTAAGTAATTAAAATAGATAATTCTCTAGTTCCCCATATATAAGATATAAAATTACTTTTTAATTAGCTTCAACATTCCCTTTATTTCTTCAAAGAATACATTTTCCCATAATATTGAAATATTCAACTGTATGCATCTTCCAAAATACACAACATGAATAAAATTGAACATTACATCCTCTAGGGTCATTACCAAACGAATTATATAAAATTCTATCTTCCTATTATTTAATAAATTATGAAACTCATAAAATTATATTTTGTTAATTATATATTAGAATAGTTGATAAGAAAAAATAACATGTTTTCACCTTAAAGATCATATTTTATTTTCTTTCTCATGGGTAAATTCATTAAATTATCTACCAAATTTAGAATTAATATCATTCTTCAGGTTCTAACTATTTTAAACATCCAAAAACCACAGAGTGTGACAAAAAATCATTGTGATAGATATAGAAAAATAATTTATAGAATTTAAAAATTTCGACACCACCATTCCAGTCATTCAAACCATAGGTTTCAAAAAATCCATCCTTGGATTTCATATATTCAAATAATTTATAATGGTTATTAAATAAAATGTGAGTTCCCTAGTAATATCTCTTAGAATTTTCTAACTAGGATTAGATTAAATGAATAATCCATTTATTCTATAATTATGGGTGATATATACTAAAAAACTATTTTAGGATGAATAAACCTTGGAAATTAATTCTAAAACCACATCCCAATGTTTTATCTATAAAATTATTTAATATCAAAAAATATAAATGATCTCTATCTTATTAAATATTTAGGATGTTATCCAAATCAAAGAAATATCCCTTGGGTTGTCACTAATTTTTTAACCCTGATATTCAATGACTAACTATTTTTTTTAAGATTTCAACTATAGAAAAATATAATTTTTTAACCTAAATATAACATCTTTTAAGAATATTGTCAATTATATAACAATAATATCTAAAGTAGAAACAAAATTAATTTGTGGATTTATAGACTGGATACATAATACTATTATTTTATGAAGGGTATTCATCATCACTCACTATAAAATCCTTATATTGAAACCTTCAATAACATACCCAACTAAAATTCATTCTTCTTAACCCAGTGAGAATGAATCATAAAAAATGGTGATATCATATCTTCATCTAGGGTAAACATGTGATTTACAACTAATCATTTAACTATAACATGTGAATAATGGTACGATAACATTATCTTAAAATTTGACTACCTTTTATACTCAATTAAAGATAAATAAAACTATATCTCCTAAAATTAATGGACATATGAGGAAAGATATATTGATTTAGTATATGATTTTATAATGTTTGATTTATTTTACATTGTCTTGGGTGCTTTATTTCTCCTTTGGGGAATTTCCTATCACTATAATTTTAAAACATAAATATATTTGAAAATCATTCAATGATAGGTATAAAAATTCTTATCCAACACTGTTGTGAATGGCGGATATGGAAAGAGATTTCTTTATGGACTAAGTATGGTGGTTTAAGAAAAGTTCCTAATTAATAATATTTTTAATAGTTTCTGATTACCTCCATGATAAGATAAAATTCAAAATATAATTCACTTGTCTCATTTGAAATGATATCTTTATGATCCATCACATGTTATGGAATAAAAATCAATGGAGTAAGAATCCAATATGACTATTGTTAAATTACAAGGTCAAAATTTATAAAAATAATTAATTTTAATATATTATTTTTGTTCTGTTGATATAGATATTTTAAAATAAGAGAGATGAAACATTGGAAAAATAATCTCATATATAGTAACTTTTTATTGAAGGAGAGTCCTTAACATGGGGAGAAATAAAATAGACAAGTTTTTTTAAATTTTGAGTATTGTGGATTATAATCTAATTCATTAATGGATGTACTATTTACATAAACTATGGTTATATTTTTAATATTGTATTTTATAATATATTTGGTTTCTTCATAAAAATTAATAATTATGTTACTATATGTGAAGTCAAATAAATTAATGGAAATTGAAATACATATTTTAATATGGAATTATGAATTAAAAATCAATATATAAATCAGAATATATCATAATTTTGTGATATGACAATGATAAGATATTGATCAATTAAATTGGGAATATAGCATCAATTCTTAATGAGTGTGTTACTAAAATTTTATAAGTTGGGTGTTTTGGAGAATCATTTCATACAATTAATTAAGGTATTTGAAATTATAATTCTTCACTCCTATTTTTCATTTAAATATCAATATTTAATTATTCATTGTTATTTTTATTAATGTGTGATAGATGAATTTATAGCTAATAAATTTAATGATTATGAGGATTGTATTTTTTTAATGATTATATGGGATTTTTTATAATAAAACAATTTTGGTTTAGTGGAATTAAAGGGGGTTTCACATTGATTTTTTTAGGATTTTTATGATGGAAATATAAGAGGAATTATTGTATTTTAATTTTTTGTGTCATGAAATTAGTGTGGTAGTATACAATGGATATTTATATGAGGGAATTAATTTAAAATAAATTATTTAAGTAATTGACCGTGGAAGTATTATGGGAATTTTAAAATTATCAAATATTTGTTAAACATAGTTTTTTTATTTCATATAATGGAGATTATTTTTATTTTAATATATATTATTATATAATAATAAAATTGGGGGTTAAACAAAGGGGTTATATTGGGGAGGTAAGGATATTTAATTTTATGAATGAAAAAAATTAGATTTTTAAATGAGGATCATATCATAAATTTACCAAATAAATTAGACTATTCGATCACATTTATGATTTTACATGATTGAAAAATAGATTGCGGATGTATTTTCTATAAATAGAGGTATTTATTGACATTTTATTCTTTTTAGAACTCTATAAATTTTATGTGTCATTGACATTGAAACTATAGATGGTAGATAATAAGGAATGTGATCAGGGTATGGAAAATGATTATAGGATCATTGTAATTATAATTTTATTTGATATATTTTATTTAAATTATTTAGAGTTTCCAAAAAATAAAAATTTCTAGGAAATTCATTAGTAAGGATATTATTTTATTTTATGCTTCAAAATTTGTCTATGTGTATTTTTTAATGGTTTAGGGAAAACTAGATTAAGGGTCATAGCACTATTAAGATATTATCCAGTATAATACTTCTTATTAAATTCATCGATAATATATTAAAAAAATGAGGTCATGTTGGGTTTCACGGGGGCCAAGCCACTAAATGGATGGTTTTAACTCTTATAAAAAACAAATTGTAGGTCCAGGAAAAATTTTAAGTGGAAATACCAATAAACTTCAATATGTAAATTTATACTTTTTAATAAATGATAAATTATATGAAGAATATTGGGGAAAGGGATTTGTGTTTCCTTTCATTAAGGAAATTAACTTTCAACATGTATTGTAATACCTCAACCCAAGTTACCCAGAGTTGGTGCATTCTTACATAACATTGGCATGATCACAATGAAATCATATCCCGAAAGACCGACCGGTTTAGTGGCCTTATAAATACTAGATACATTCATAAGTTTTACATTACATTAAAAAAAGAAAAACTACAACCACAATGTTTCAATAGACTACACTCATATCCCCTTAGACTATCCCTACAGTTCAGTGATAAAATACTTCTTAACATCCTAGGAAAAATCAAACATTGAAAGGGGTGAGCTCAGATACTTATTAAGGATAACAATATAGCAGAAACTTTCATAAATAAGCATAATAATTTAAGGCATTGAATAAGACTAAAACAAAAACCTATTAGACACAAACTTCATCATAATATGTCAAAGATAAAATCTAATAATTTTATTTAATTATTCACATGGATATTCAACTAGTCAAAAAATCACCTGCAATATCAATAGCCACTATCATAATGAAGGAATGCATAATTCCAGACATCATAACCACATAGTCATGGTCTTCTTCCAGGACTAAAAATAAGATTTTGTCAAGGTCATATTCTGACACACTTGTTTGTCTCATGAGACCTACCGATGCATCGGGGAGCTATAGGGAGCTCCACCCATCACTTACTAAGTACAATACATTCCTCATATGAAAAAGATTAAACATAACATAAACATTTGTATTAAAACTTGCATATGAAATGTCAATAATTTATCCATTAACCTTGAAAGGTGTAAAAATAAAACATCCATAGTCAAACATATCACAAAACCTTCAATAAAATATTGAAGTTTTATATAATAATAAATCAACTTCAAATAAGCTTAAAATCTATCAAAGGATGTTAACATATATGAAATCAAAACCATTTTTTAGAGAAATATCTCATTCTATTTTGAAATTATTTAAGAGTCATATAATTACAAAGAAACCATTTATTTTGAAAATATTTTTATAAGATTGTAAAGGAATATTTGATGATGTGATAACGTAGGATAATAGATGCACCCATCGTATAAGTTAAAAAAACATTCTTACCATAATTTTGTCGAAAAGGTAAAAATGTACCTTGTTTGGAAAACAACGGAAATATTCATATCAAACCATTTTATAAAAAGTAAAACAAGGGTATAAATGACTTTAAACCATGGTCTATTAAATACTAAGAATTGTATTGGAAAACATTTTTAAGAAACACGGATGTAAATGATAAAGAGGTCCAAGTAGATACTTACAAAAAAAACAACCTCGGATAATTAAGAGATTGTAAAATTAACCCTTACCTTGTTCTTTTCTTTGGTCGAGGGTAGGTTACCTCTTCTTCTTCGGGTTCTTCTTTTCGATTTGATAAAAAAGGCTCTTTAAGTTGGATTTCTGACTAAAGTAAGGCCTCTAGGATGAAGGGAGGATATTTGAGAGGATATTTGGGCAGAGTTTGGCTGAGCCAATTAGCTTTGAAGGTGTGAATTTGAGAGAAGGGAAAGTTCCCTTTTATAAGAGGGGTGAGGGGCACCTTAGAAAATGATTGAAATATTATTTTATAATAAAATCATGTTCGGTTTATAATTCCTCCAAATTAATTTTTTTCGATACTAAGTTAGGTATGGGTTGAAAATCACTCAATAAATAGGTTTTAGACAGGTTTGGGTCACTATATTAACCTTATCTTCTAGATTTAACTCTTAGTTAATTAGTTTGACATTTACCATGTCTCTTTGTAGTTTTATATTATATGCTGAATAAACATACAATAAACTTCCAATAGAACCTCAAGTGGTTCATTAATGACATATATAATATCATTTAAGACCTTTGGTCAAACCATTGACTTTTATAAATATAATATCAATTAATAATATAATATTTGTTTTAAAAACATTTTATGACAATTTTGACACTATTATATATTTTGTTTTTTTAAAAACCTAACTGCATTATTACTTTGAAAAAATTCCTTTAATCAATCCTAAAATGTCAAATTATACTTTAAAATTCATGGATGGCCTCAAAACATTCAAATTATATTTATTTTATCACTTATAAAACCATTTATTTGATTCATTCATTAATAAAAAAAATAATGCATCATTATTGTGTCATAAATAAATATAATTTATCAATTCTTAAAGACTATAAATAAAATACCATTATTCATGAATTATTTTTATATTTCTAATGAATATTTATAGTTTAAAAGTTAACATATATAAACCTATGTAAAAATTGTTTTACTAAAATATACATGCTTATGTCATTTTTGTATTTACTTTAACTTAATTAATAAAAAGTGTCATTATCCCATTCAAGTGAATCCATGGGGTCCCAAATTCGACCCAAGGATTCCCATGGTTGGACATGTATAATCAAATAGGGTTAGAACACATGTTAGGGAAATTTAATATTATTATAATATTATTTCTTTATCCTTATTTAACGGATTTACCATTTAATAATGGTAAATAAAATATATACCGAAGTAATTATTCAAAATGTATAAAAATAAAAGTTATATATTTATAGAATTGGTACCTCCAGATTCTAAATATGGAATCCATTTTTCTATATTCAAAACACTGAAGTGGCAGAAATTAATTTTAAATTAATTCCCATTGTCAAAAAAAAGTGTGTTATTGAGAAATAATAACTATCAAAAGATTGACAGTTGCTTATGTCTAGTTTAAATTTGATCTTACATCAAATGAAAAAATTTGGATTAAATGGAAAAAATATTATCTAATTATACTTAAAAAGTACTCAATATTATAATTTATCACTATAAATTATTTTGATTAATTTTTTTTAATTAAAATTTTTTATTTTTCAATATTCATAAAAAAACTGAATATTTACAGAAAAATACCAAAAATTCACTCTAAGAAAATTTTGATATTCATAAACCAAAAATTAAGTCCATTTTGAAAGATAAAATTGTCTTAATTTCAAAAAGTGGGTATTACTATTCATAACAGCTAATTTGATTGGACACATTGTGTTAGAATCTTGTAGTTGCGTACAATGCAAGTTATTGAATTATTCAAAGGGAAACGTATCATGGATGTTTGGGGTATTACATGTAAATATTCCTAGGAAAATGTATCTTGATAGGTTTATTAGAAATATTATAATAAATTGATTTTTCTTGAATTTTTTATGGATATTTGTAAAATGAATACTAATATTTATTTAGGACACATTTCTATATGAAATATTTTCATAATTATTCATTTTTAAGATTTTTTCCCAAATTAAAATGGGTGTTATTTTTTATATATTATTTATTTAAAAATAATGGATTTCATCTATGATATTTAGTTTTTGGTGAAGCATGGTAAGCAATTTGGAAGGATTCGTTTTGTTAAACATTGTTTAAATAGTGAGATGTTCATTTTAATTCACTCTAAATGGTTGTTTTACAATTTTTTTTTACATTTGAATTGTAAAAATATACATTTTTTTAATTTATCTATGAAAAGGGATTTTTGGTTTATTTTACAGAATATGTATATATATATATATCAAATAGTGTGTTTTAATAATATTCCTAATTTTTGGATTTACGTTTTTTAGAAAGAGAAATAGTTGATTACTAGTGCCTTATAGTTTATCTTTTCAGATATACCAAATTTTGTAGAGGTTATAGTGGGTACTTATAGTTGGGTGATGACTAAATATATATATGTTAAATAACTATTCAATAGTATATCATGATAGGAATTAAATTTCCAAAAATTAATATTTCTTTTGGGTTATCATATACATTGATAAAAATGATTTTTAAATATATAGTTTATTTATAATTGATTTATTGTGATTACCTGATGATTTTCTAAATGGGTTTTTAATATAAAAAGTTGAGGGCTTCATATTTGTTCATTATTTATTTTCATATGAAAATATTACTCCTTAGTAACTGAAGGGTTTATTAAAAATTAATATTATCAGTGCAATGTATCTTGACTGAATAAGGTGACATTGCATGTGAAAGGGTTTGGAAGAACTATTTATGAAAATGTTCTATCACACAATTGATTTATCATGCCTTATTTAGATTACTTATATTTGGTTTTATCTTTTAGTATTTATGAAAGACTAAAATTCTTACTCCCACCCCTTGCTTTAAAATCCTTGTGGTGTTGTAGATTTCATTATACATGATTCATATAAAATTGAAAACATTTGTTTTTTTCTAGTGTGGAGTCATATAACCTTAATTGTTATATATAAGGAAGAGTTTGGTGACTTTGGGATTGATTCACATTAATTTATTTGTGTTTATATGTTATCTAATTTGGACATTGAATTATAAAACGTATTATTTTTAACTTCAATTTATTTTTCCATTTATTATAAATAATTTCTTTATTCTCTAACTACATTAATGATTGAAATATTTATGGTGAAAATAGTTCCCCAATGGTTAATATTAATATATAGTATTAGATTAGATCATTTATCAATAAGGGAGAATGCATGAGGCATTGTGGGGATATTATTTTTTCTGTGGACTGGGGTACACGAACCATGTCATTAAAATTTGATATTGAAGCATGTTCATGTAATTATATGTCTGCTATCATAAAAGATGATATTTTTGGGGCTTAATATATTTTCATACAAATTCATAGGGAATTTAATGTCCTATAATGGTTCACTATATGAATGGTAACTAGACTCATTGGTGACTAGGACTCAACTATAACTACCCATATGCGAGAGGCTTCTAACCAGTAGTGAGGGTCTAGGATGTGTCTACGGGTTGACCACATACTCATACTAGAGTATATAAACAATAAAAATTACCAGATACCAACCATTATAAAAAATAGAGTGTGGAATCAATAAATATAACATGGATGAAATAAAATTGAATGAAGTAAATTCATGAATGACCATGTCATACATATATCATGGATCACCCATCGTGCATACGACATTTACGAGGGTATATAAAAATCAAAAACAAAATTACATTGATATACTACAAACTCTAATCCAATAATATGACTGGTCTCTAGTAAACTTCCAACCATTCATTCTCATAAAAAATCATACATAAAGTATGTACACACACTATGGTAAACATACAACGGTAATAAAAAAATCTCAGTAGGCTAACCTCAAAAATGATCCAATAATCTACTATTATAAGTGTGAGATCATGCAATTTGCTCATCCTTTCTAAGACACAATGTAATTAATTAAATAATGTAAAACCACAATGGATACTTGATCCATTTAACCCGTATTACTGGATATTATGTAAATAATGAAAACATTTAGATTTCTTACCACTCAAGACATTTATAATCCAATTCATACATAGGTTTGTGATCCTTATTAAAGATAACTTCTATGATCGACACCATATGTATCCTTAAAACAAGTGTCATAAGGAGAGAATATTTTAGCTAATGGGAAATCAGACCAAAAGTTAAACAATAATGTCATTTATTAAAAAATATAAGTCATTCCACATGTTAAATCAATTTATCACAATAGAAATACTATATCTATTTTTAACCTATTATCTCTTCAAAGAAATTTTTTATCACAAACCCATGTATCACTGATGACATAATGTAATAAGAACACATTACTTATGAGCTTGAACAAGGAATACCATTTAAGGAATTGATTTATAGATCATGAAATAATATTCTTTAATGTAATTCAATATTTATTAGGTTTTGATCGAAGGAATTCTATATGAGGAACCCAAGTATCACTCAAGGGATAATAGATAATTAATTAATCATGCATCCATACAGACCGTGTGGAATATTATAAGAATTTATTAGGGATATCATCATAAATCCTTGAGACTTTCTCAACCATATATCTAAAACATTTTTTTCACTATGGAATTCCAAGTACACTAATTTCAATCATTCATATCAAAATTTAATTTATGTTATGATCCCATCATTGGAGTTTAATTTTACGAATCCATGTTTAGATCATGGTGTAATATAATTTCATTATTTCTATGAGACCGTACAAGTAATTCTATACTTGGAATCAAAGTATCATTCAAGGAATAAAAATTCTGATCCTAGAATGTTCATTTGGGCATCATCATAATATCATCTCATAGTTTCAGGGCCCATTTGCGGAGTTCTATGTAGAAAGTATAACATTGAAGCTACAACAATAGTAATTAAGTAGATTTAAAACAATGAGTGACAATATCCAAATAGATAAACCCTTTAATACATTATCATACCATTGGGTTACATGATTTGTGTTGGTTCTATGTTCACAAACACTACCATATCAACTAAGACCCCAACACACTAGCTCATGGTTAGTCAAACACTATGGAACCCACTAGGTCCCTCATAATAAACACTGAAGAGGCTTCCTACTCAGAATTCTCTTGGTCCACACAGATACAATGACATCCCTCCTAGGATCCTATAATTCAGTATGTATGTAAAGGAAACCCTTTTGGGATCATAAGATGAATAATATAGTATACCTATCCAACATGGGATCCATTGAATGAGTATGAGAAAAGTGGAAACCTATTTGGGATCCTCTGTGTGGAAACATAACTAGAGGAATCCTACAGGGGATCCATGATCACACACGAGCTTCTAGAAACATATTTCCCCACAATAATAAAGATTAATACATCAAAATATATATTTCTTATAGTAAAAACCCATAAAATGAAGTATATAGAGATTGATCATGTCCCATATTTGATCAACGTCTCAATATAGGATGGTCAAAACACACATGTATTTTATCCCTCCATGTCTCAAGCATGTCCCACAAGACTGATATTTTCCCAATGTTTACTAGATGTGGAATTTTTCATTTTCAATACATGTATATAATATATTCCTAGGACTCCTACTTGGGCCTAATTCCAAGTCTCAATTACATAAGAGACCAATATTATTTTACTGGTGGAAGAAAATATTCATTGTGTCTATCATCCCAATACACCTCTTAAAAGCCTAAAATTACTATGATAGTTCCATCATCATTATATATGTGTAAAAATGATAAAACATGACTACTCATCATTCCAATTCTATCTCTGGGTGATAAAAACGTGAAAACCATTTAATAGGGTAACAATGAAGAGGTACACAACTAGTATACCCTGGTACATTTAATGTACTATGAAATATCCACCAAGTCATATAATTTATCCTCACCAAAAATTTAAACCCCAATTATATGGTATGTATGTCATGTACATAGTGGGTACCCTACTAGGGGTACAATCCTGTACACCTATAATGGACTTTCTAAGTGCCTTCAAATGGTCATGTACGTCAACATTTCATGTATATTCATTGGGGTTTAATATTGTACCCTACATATCCAATTTCCCCTAAAAAACACATCTATGAATTCACTCATCTATATGGATCTGTATTAAAACATTTTTTGATCGATGGGTACACTATGTGTTACTCTGAAAATTACATCTACCATGTTACTCGCCTACATGACCATGTTTACACATTGTGTACTCCAAGTAAATGGTGTGTACTTCTAAAAATTCATATATATAAAATAGTGTTATTACATGACTTTTTCCATATAAATATACATAATTTTATCAATTTATCATAAATGGAAACCCTTCAATCAACCTAAAACAAATGTTTCCCCCTCTGTTAAGAATAGTTTGACACCATGGTAGTCATTAGTAGAAAAAATAGATATAAAACAAGAAATCATTAATTATATGTGGATTTAAGGAATAAAATTATAAATTAACTTCCTTTGGAGTAATCCATTGTATTTTTATTCATTTTAATGATTCAAAGTTGCTGCATGATTATCCAACTACTCCAAAACTCTATGTCCCCACATATGTTCCTCCCTCCATCAATCTATATATCCCTATACATTATCCCACTATGTTATTATGAATGAGATCCAATATTCGTAATACATGAGAATCTTGGTTAGGAGAATAAATAAAACAAAAAAAAGAAAAATGATAGAAATGAATGAAAATGATATAGGGCACAGACAAAGAACCTGACTCAGGGTTATGCCTCACCTACAAAACCCCCCTTTTGGGACTCAATAAGGAAGAATTGATATCACTCTAATTAAATGTTCAAAATATATAACTAAATTAACATATTAAAATATATTAATAATTATTTATTTATTATTAATTATTAAACAAAAAATAAAATAGCTCGAAATTCTTCCAAACATCTGTCCTATGGTAAAACCCCTATTCTGGAAAAAGATGAGTGGTCAAAAAATTATTTGATATAATATTCAATTGAAAAAGACTATCATACCCCTTATATAAAGTCTATGGAAAAATTGAAATTAGCATTATATTTCCAAATCTAAAAACACACTGGTCATTACAACCTCACCACTATTACCCTTCGCATCCTTGACAAACCATATTGGTAAAACAATGTCCACATTCCAAACATATGAATATTATCAACAAAATTATCTTTACTATAAAATGACAAGTATTATAGTGTGAACAAATTCTTCTACATGGGAGATGTTAAAAAAGTATTGATCTAGTAATCCCAGCTATAAGGGTTCATTTATCATCACCTTATATCCAAACCCATACAATGTAGACAATATTTTTTCCATCACAAAAGTCAATGTTTGTAATGGCTAAAACAAATCATTATTGAGTTTCTACACACAATAACCCTTGTTACATCTTTTTGGAAGTGGTCTCCGTGGAGAACAATTAATTTAAAATCATAACAAGGGTCACCTCCTTCAAATAGAAAATGGTTAACTGACCAAAATATTTCACACCTTCAACTGCTACTTGAGTGTTGTTCCTAGGGAGTCCATATATCAAACCAAAAAATATATTTATTTATCATGGTGCACTTTCTATGCTCTCTTAGTACAATTAATGTGATGTTATGATATGAAGAATTATATTATCTATACTATAAGTTCAATAATATATCATTGATATTCATGTATCACTCTCCCTGAGCTACTCTCCTCATCTTATCAAAACTTGACCATCATTGAGCGATATAGGTTATGCCACCACTACTAATCCTACTCAATGTATCGTCTACCAATTAGGTAAATTTCTCAATCTATCAAGGATTTATAAAAAAATTAATTGAGAATTTAATAAAAACCATTTGTCCTTGGAATGAACACATCAACCCAATCATCATAATAATATATCTTTTAAGAGATATTGATTATAAAATACATGATAACCTTGTTGCAAGACACGTCAGTAACATTAAACAAGAATATCTTTGGGAACTCCTCTTTAAAATTGAGAACCTAAATAATTTTATTATTTTTTCCATCACTACATTTCATAATAGATAATATTTTCATGTGGGTTTATCCATGCTCTAACAAGCTATAAGAAGCCCATAGGTGATGGAACTGATACAGTCATACCCATTGAACTCAATCTCAAAACAGAAGCACCCAAAGTAATTCATCATAATCTGAAAGAATAATATGTCCAATAACAAAATCTCTAATGAAAATCTATTCATTTGACTCATAATTAGAATATTATTAAGTTCACTTTTTAAAATGTCCTGTGTAAACCCCATTCCAAACCTACTCTTAGGATATACTTGAACAAAAAAACACTAACCTATAAAGATCTCTGGATAATTAAAGGGCCTATAGAAATCCCACCTAGTCCTATTAATCATTTCTCACAATAGGGAAACAAGGTCCAACCACCAATCCAAACATGGTCAATCTCTCACCATGAATACATCTCATGGGGTGATATCCAGACACCAATCCCAACATAAAGCATATAATATTCCTAAAAACTCTCTCTAAAAGAGGTAAATATATAATTAACCTACTAATATAAAAAACAATCAATAAGGTTTATTTTATATAGGTTTTCAATTATCATGTTTTAAAAAACACTATAAGTTGTAATTAGAAAATCATTTGTGGGAAATCACTCAGTAACTAACAATATAAGGAAATAAATCGAATTGTATCACCTTCAAATAACCATCCCCCCAAGCCCTGATCCTTTCCAAGAATCATCATTAAGTACTTCTCCCTCTAGGTATATTATTTCAAGTAGAAAATATAATTAAGTGATCATAAAATAGAATATATTTAATATAATAACCTCTCAATGTCCCTGATTACTATAAATGTTTAGGTATCTATCATCATTGAACAAGGGTATCTGAATAGATAACAATCAATTAAAGTTACATATGTTAAATAACATAGTAATCTAGATGGTAACAATCAATTTAGGTTATTACAAAAAATTATGAAACCACTCTTAAAAATGATACAACATGAAAGGTTCTACTAAAAGGGAATTGGCTACCCAGATCAACATGGTTCAATTATGTGTTATGTAATTCCAAGATAATTGTGAAGACACCATATATTTTGTTAATGAAACAATAATAATTGAACCTAAAATGAAATTCCCTATGAGTGGTGCAACACTTAGTAACAATGTGTCATATGCCCTTACTAGGGTTACTACACATATTTTTCAAGATGAATGAATCATCATCATCACCATATAATGTCACATAATATATCCAAATGGCCCACCATTAAAAGTATTTATATATATATATATATATTGGTCATAGAGGTTGAGTAGAATTACACAATGAACTATCTTGGAATAATCATTCATGTTTTTATGAACCTTTTAACAGTTAGACTCATAAAATAGATGTAAAATCACACAGTATAGAGCCTATAACATGTGGACCCCACATACAGAATATGATGCATGAGGTTCCCCCTACCCTTGCTGGCCATGAATCAAAATATGTAACTATCCTCTTATCAATGGTTTGATATTTAAAAAACTATAATATACCATAACTCTACTTTACATTTTCATTGATAAAGGAGAATATCATAAAAATATAACAACACAAATAAATTATTGAAATCCCATATCCCTTCAATCCCAAACATCCTACCAGAAGAAGTATTCTAGAAGCTATAGTAAAATATCCATTATAGGATTTGACACATTTCTTATAATCCAATCTACAATATCACAAATATTAATACATTGGAAAAGGAACATCTCGTATGAAAAAATCACATATTTTGACCAAGTTGAATCTTTTAACATTAACCAAAATGGTTAGTGACTAGTCCTGATGCACTCTTCCCCATACACTAGAGGTGGCCGACTAGAAAAAAGGGCCTATGTTGTGTTTATTAGAAGTAAATTCCCTCAAAACATAGTAAATGAATTTTAGACATAAAAAAAATATCATTTATAAAAAACATTGAGCAAAAAACAAATATATATATCATGGATAAAATTAAATGGATTTTATTAAAGGATAAAATTAGAATATCATATATATATATATATAACATGTATCACCCACTAGGCCAGAAAAATATATAAGATTAGATAAAATATAACAAATTAAATTCACATTTCTCTACTAATAAATCAGAGATTTCCATATATCTAGTCTCTAAGCACTACTATTCTACTCCACTCCGATCATAAGAATTCACATGATTGGATCTGATTGAAAACAATGGGCCTTATCCCTATCAATAATATATTCCTCGTCTACCTAAAATAAAACCAGTTGTATTCACAAAAATCAAGGTTCATATACAGGGTGGAACAGATAAATCCTTGCAGGACACCACTAATTATGGTCATATAATCATCAATCATAGGTGTGTGCTCGTGAAATATTCCATATTATCTGATAAAGACGTAAATAAAAAAAATAATGTAAAACAAAATTCTCTCCTTTGGCCCTAGAATGTGATCAACTAGACATTCCTTGAATATCATTGAGATGGTTGTCGTACAAATAATTCCAAGTATAAACCTATGAATCATTGGGATCATTACAGAAATCGATGATTCCATCTTTGGCCAACAAAAAAATTCGATGTAAAAAATGTCATAATTAAATTACATTCTAATTTAGTGGAAATTTGTTACAATGTCAAAAAATATTGAAATAATATTTTTAACCTATGATCCCATACATGGAGTTCCAAATAATGAACCCAAGTATCACTGCATTCATAATATTATTAAATTTGACCTATGATACCATCCCATGAATTCTATATCAATGACCCAATTATTTCTCATGTAATAATGTAATAATTTAGTATGACTGATGTGATCATCCAATAATTCCACGTATGGAATAAAACTATCAATAAAGTCATAAAAGACAACATAAAATATCAATATGTCTTATAAGTCTATAGATGGATATTTATATTACAAAACCTTTTATTTCTCAAGGAATAATAGATAATGATGTAATGGTGTCTCTACCTCATCCTTGATAATAGTCTCTTTCATTTTATGGGACGATTATCAATGATCACTGAGAATCTCTCAAGCATAACTATGAACTCTAATTTAACTATGGAATGAAATGTCCATTAATTTCAATATTTCATAGCATAATCTATTTTAATATAAGGTCACATCCAATGAACACAATATTACTAATTCATGTATCTCTCATAGTGTAATATTATTTCATCAAGTCTATGATATCATCAAAGGAATTTTGTACCAACATTCCTTTTATCATGAATGGAATAATAATCCATATCCATAGATATAACACTAGTAATCCCCATCATAGCATCACATTGTATCAAACTACATGAGTAGAGTCCCAACATGCATTTTTGGAATGAAATATGTATCAGAAGTAACTGATGTTTAGTATAGAAAATTTTCTGTTATCTAGATTTTTAAACCCATAAACAATGTAATTTTTCTTATGGGATTACATGACTAGTGTAGGTTTTAATGTGACACATTCATTCAGAAAAACTAAAACCCCTAACGTAGTAGCTCATGGACATTCAAACACTGGGTGACCCAATGGTTCACTATGATCAAACATAGAAGAGGAATCCTAATCGGGATCCTTGAGATCTACACATAACTGAATGAATCACTCATTGGATCCTCCAATTCATTTTGTATGAAAAGGAATCCCTCATGGGATCCTCAGACGAATAATACAGTAGGTGCATCCTACATGTGGTCCACAAAAATAGTATGTGAATGGAGGAATCATATATGGGATCCTCTTGGTGGGTAATTAGAGAGAGAAATCCTACATTGTATCTTCTATGAGACATCAGCTTCATACAACCTATTTCCTCACATGCACAAAGAGAAATACATTTAAATGGATATTTAATCATGGAATAATCCATAAAAACAGACTATGAATATGGATCCGGTCCCATTATAGATCGAGGTCACTATCTAGAATGGTTCTAACACCCAAATAAAATCTCATAAAGTCACAAAAAAATCCCATATAATAGAGAAGATACTAAGAAAAAAGAAATTATGAAATAAGAAAATTTAATCCATGACTATCAACTATTTCAATGACCCTTAGTTGTGTCTCGTTCTATGTAACACTTAAAAAAGATATATATATTCATTTGTTGGAGGGAGAACCTCTCATGTGAGTCTATCCCCCAAAAATATCTTTATGAAATAAAAACACCCAAAGGTTTCCACCATAGTGATCTATTGGAAAAATTCTCAAAATGAACTACTCATGTGTCCGATTCTGACCTTAGGGTTTCAAAACATTAAAACCCCTAAAAATGTTAGAAATGAATATCTACATGTTGGGTATACCCAAGTACAATATTTATAGTATCAAATATCTACATGGTCACATAAATCAGTCGGAATAGGCATGTAAAAACCAAATACACATCATGTAATTCATCTATATGGAGTGTACCCTACACAGGGTACCTTCTCGTCTACCTCACATGGAATGACCTTGTTTCTTTACATATTCATGTACATCTATGCATCATGTAACTAAAAAAGAGTCTGGAATTGAATCCTACATGACCATGTTCACCTATATTATCCATCTATCCATGTTCTCAGCTACAAGGCTGAGTATGACTACCCAAAATATACTATAGTCACATGGTCCCTTGTTCAAACAAATCCATATACCAATAAACTCAACTACATGGAAAAATACAACTATATAGTTTTAATCATTGTACACATTGTTTATATTTAACAAATAAACATCCTGAAATTTTAATAGTTCACATCATATTTTTATGGCAACACATGTGGTGTGATTAGGATTTCCAAAACAGAAACCCCTATAATCAGCTAGAAACAACTGTTTCTCCCCAGTTAAACATAGATCTACCACATGAGGGATATTAACTATAATAAAATGTTTTTAAAATTAAAATTAGGTAATCCTATAAGGATTTTTGAAATAAATGTAAAAAACTCACACCTCTGCACATTTGGCACAAAATGTTCACTCATTTCAATGAACAGTAGCTGGCGCATGATGATTCAGATCCTCCCAAGCACCACAGTGGAACCAATCGTTCTCCATCCCTCTTTCTCTCTCGCCCCTCACCCTTTTACCTTTATTTTGGGGTGAAGTTAATCCCATTTTGGATTTATTAAAGAGTATAGTGGATGATAATAATGAAATGGGGAAAAGGAAATGGAAGAAGAATATGGAAAAAATGGCGCTCAGGCTCAGACCCAAAATCAAACTAAAGGTTTTGTCCGGTATATAAAGAACCACTTGTTCTAGAAAAAATGGTCAATAAAAAATCTCAATTTTATTCTCTCCTCCATATATATATATATAAATGGATTTCTTTGAAAAATTGAAAATTTAAATAATTAAATATTAAATATTTATTATTCCACTAGAATTAAAATGTCTTTGAATTCCACAAAACCCCCATCCAAGGATGAAAAACATATTTCAGGACCAACTGAGTTGAAAGAAAACTTTTTTGGGAACATAAAATTTATAGAAATACAAATTTATCCCTCAGAATAATCTAAAATTAGAATATCATTTTTAATTATTTTTTATATCATGAAAACAGGGGTCTTTAAAGGAAATGTTTTTATGGAGTAAGTCAAGTTACTATGATTTCTAGGTAGCATAAAGGATTATTAAAACTAGGATTCTAATTATTCAAAAAGATAAATAGATATTGGAAAATAAGGTAATGTGATCATTTTTAATTTTAGAACCTAAATAATAACATCACATGAAAATTATTTGAATATTATTTATGAAAATAGAGATGTAATTAATCAATAAAATTTCTAAAATTATAATAATTATTCTATAAATATATTACATGATTGATTATTTTAAGTATCAGTTGATACCCAATAAATATATAGATCCACCTTGATTAATAATGTGATAGATATTTGGGTAAATTTTATATTTATAAAATTCTTTATGAATTATAAAAATAGTCCTTCAATGTTGAATTTTTGTAGGGTAAGGATAAAGATTAGTGAAAATATCTTGTTGGAACATTACATTGTGAGAATAACTATATAGAATTTCTAGGCATCAGATATATAAGATAACTACAATAGGTTCATAAAAAATCATGGGGACTTAGTGTTTTAAATTTCGAGCCAACTATCATTCAGAAGTGATGCTGGACTCAAGCTAGTGAAATATTTTTTCCGAAATGTCAGATGAATATTCTTATTATTTTAAGTGTTAGACATTTTTATGGAGTATTGATTTCTAAAATATTAAAAAATCTAATTAAATATAGAAGAATATGGAAATAGAAGATGAATATCAGAAATAAATCAAATGAAATGGTTTACAAATGATCTCTCATTGAAATTGTGTTTTAAGGGATTTTAAATATATGCACGGATAAAAACATTTATTGGATTTGGAAAATGAATATATATTGTGATGTAGTATACGTTGATGTTATATCTATTTTATGTAATTAACCAATATTAGTGATGAATAAAAACATCAAAACATAAATATTAATGATAATAAAGTTTCAGGATATACGGTTGAGGGTTATATTTCTTTAAATATATATTTATTCTACTGTTGTTATTATATTAATTGTGGTAGGGGATTACATAACTAGTTATTTACCTTGGTTTTTACTTATGGTTAATAATATATTCTATAAGAATACATATTTATTTGGAGTGTGGGAATGAAATGGTATAGATTTGTGAATACCACACAATTCTAGTAGGTGATGGAGAAAACTAAAGGTAAAATTTAAAATCATTTGGATGGATAATTATGATCATGTCATTTTGATAGACTATATTATCAAATACAAAGCTCAAATAAGATTCTATTTTCTAAATGTATATTTTTACCAAATATTTCTCATTATATATTTTAAGGAGAGTGGGATGAAAACAGTCATAGGGACAATCCAATTATTATGATAATAAATCACTAAAATTTTGTTTCTGGTTTAGTTATTCAAACTTATGATACATGTGTCCATATAATGATACTAGATGTATTTGATGTGTATCCTTATCTTTTTGATAATTATTAGGTTTATCCCAAAAAATTGAATTTTATTTTTCAATTGAACTATCTAGAATAAGGAATTAAACATTTATACCTTCAAAAAACATCCCACCATTAGAGTTATGGAATTAAAACACACAATTTCAATACATATAATAAATTTTTCTTATTAATACAATAATTTCACCTTGAGAAGTATCATTTCAATTTCCAAAGATGTTCTATAGTATTTAATGATTTAATATTAACTATAAATAATATAACCATTATCGTATAAACAATATATAACCATTATCACTTTTTATATATTTATTTGATCAATGAAAAGGATTTATGTGATTACCTATGATTAGTATTTAATGTATATATCTATAATGGAGGTTGGGATATGAAGGCGTAAGAAATGTGTTTTTCTAAAGTTTTTATATCTTTTATGGGTTGTTGAGTCACTATAAATGGAACTCATTAACCAATGACATTCATAGATTAAAGTAATAAATTATTCCAATAATATTATATAGATAATGTAGTAATATTCATTGATGGTGTCTAGATTTAATAAAAAAAATATTCATTGATCCCGAATAGTTATGATTTTGATATTTTGGAGGATACCATTTATATATATGAGATGTATAGATTCCATGGTCTCTCCAGGTTTTACATGTGTTTTATTTAATATTTCTTAATAACAATATATAAAAAATCATTCTGAGAGGTGTTATGTTTAAATAGGATTAGTAATACATAAAATTTTTTGGAATCTTGATATTTAAATAATTTCAATGTTATTTCATAACACAAACAAACTAGGTAATGGATATGGGGTATATTATGTTTCCTTCGGAAAAAGTTAGCATTGTTTCCTTGATAAATAAGTACTAATTAAACCATCCAAACAAATATTGAGAAAACTAACTACCCAATACATGATTTTAAATTTTTTGTGGTGGGTTATGTATTAATGAGATTGATAAATTATACCATTAGGGAAAATTTCATGGTTTATATGAATAATAAGGTTTTGAAATATTTCATTCCATATCATTATCTTCATTAGTGATAATACACTTGGAAGGAGTATCTTAAAATCATTGATTTTGAACATTCATATACCCATTAAAAGGGAATGTCTTTACCCATTCCTTACCTAGGAAGACTACAACTCAAATTATTACTGAGGCTGACGAACTATGAATGCTAATGGGTATGTTAGATAATTTTAAAATAAATTAAATTAAATGAGTAATGGTTTATTTAATTAAAATAGTAAAGTGTCTTATATAATATAATTCCATTTTCAGATATTAATAGTTATATAAAGCTTTTTTAAGGGGTGATGGGATACATTTTATAATGTCTTGACTTCTACTGGGTAGATGATAGATTTAACTAATTTTTATAAATAGATATTGATTGGTTTATATAGATTAAAATAACAAAGTGATAATGATCTAAGTGCACTATATTTGTGTGGAGACTCTAATAATTTTCTATTTTTTCCTTAATAGAAAATAGATTTTTTGTTCAATAATAATGATAATGGATATCAACAAATACTATTCTCGATGTTTAGTTTTTAAATGATTAATGGTAAAACAATAATCAATGGTTAGTTTTTGGAAACCCTTACTTACACATAAATGGATCTAGGAAGAAATTTATATTTATTTAATACTAATTTTTCCTAGGTAACAATTTTTGAACAGCCCAATTTGGATTATGGTTGAACAACTAAGGAAGTTGAAATTGATCATAATGATTTTGGAAACTAATTTCATTGAAGATTGTAGAATGTTAAATGTTAATGAGATTATTTTGACTATCATTTTTATATTGATCCAAATTTTAAAAAAAGAATCTATGAGGGACACTATAATTCCCGAGGAACTAAATATCGTTTTTGTATGGCTTTCATCCTAAAACAGATACAGAAATGGTGAAGATTAAATAGATTTTTGTGGATTTGATATGAGAATATTTTTTATTTTAGAGGTTAATTTATCATTGGTTGATTTTTATTTTCTAAGAATATTTTATCATGATAAATGTTGATGAATATTAAGTATTATTTATTATGACTTGTAAATAAATATAATTTTTGGTTGAAATGGATGATAGGTTACTGACTTGACAATGATTGCTGTAGGAAATAGTTGGTTGAATTATTCTTATATGTAAATTCATGGCATTATCCCTAAAACATAATGAGATAAAAAAACAAATCAATCACATATCCTAATTGATGAGATATTATTAGGATCTATCTAACATCCTTTATTAGAAGTCAAATATATTGGATGATGATATGAACATTAATGAAAGACCAATGAAAATCATGGACAAGAATGATGATGTTTTAAGAGAGAAATATATTACATTAGTTATATTATTATAGAAACTTATAAATATTCATGAACAAATGTGGTGAAAATAATTTCACATTCATATGTAATAGGAAGGCCAATTTTAGGGAACCAAGAATAATTTGGGGGAGTAATGTCTTAAAGATAGAAAAATTGAAAAACCCATGATTTTTTTATTATTTTATTACATGAAAATTGTATTCATTTAATTAATATAATTTTAGGTGACAAGAGGTGTGAAAAAATATTTATTAAAAACTTATGGAAAATATTTTCTCTTTCTTATCATTATTGGGAGTTATGTAATTATCTAGGTTGAATAAATAATTACAGACTGTTAATATAGAGAAGTTATAAAGGAACTATCAATATAGTATTTTTATATAAATAATGTGATGTATTTATTTAGAGATGTTTCATTAATAATAGATTTATAAACTTAAATGTTAATATGTTAGGAATTTATTGACCTAGGATTCATTCGTTGTTTTGGAAGACTAATCCAAAGAATTAAATATTGGTTTTAAATTTAGGATTATTATTTTATATTTATATTTTATATATAAATATTTAAATTTTTAATATTATTATTTTTGGTCTATCATTCCATGGTATAAACATTTAATTTTATGATTTCAAGGATTTAAAATATGTAATAATGACTAGGGATATTCCTTAATCAGTTTTGTGGATTACAGATGATGAAGGGGTTTGATATGGAATTTTATTTCGTTGGTTATAATGGGAATATTAGAATTATTAATAGATTCGAAAATTTTAATATTATGTAATTATTATTGGGGTCTGCGGTATATACTAATAAAAGGGAACAAAATTAAGAAAAAATTACTTTGGAAATTTTCTTTTAGATACATATTGGAATTTTCTCAATTTGGAATTTTTGCTAAGTGAGTTAAATAATTATTTAATTAGAGTATTATTGAATATTTTTGTTGAAATTGATATTATTAAAGAGAAATAAAATTATTTTTCATGATGAGGATTATGTTAAAGAAATAATGTGAATTTATTAAAGGTATAAATTTAATTGATTTTTCACTGAGGATATCATCCAAAATTTTATGATTTAATGAGAGGTTTTTGAATCATTACTGAATATACTCGATGGGAAATCATAATGTCATATTTATTTTACATTATATACACACAAGGCTTGACATACTCAACTTTTTAAAAATCCATTTATTTTCCATTTAACGATGGAGGATGTTTAGATGATGGAGTAGACAAAACATAATAAAAGGATGGGAAATAGTTATAGTATTATGGATTATAATATTACATTATTTTTATATATATATAATTTTATTATAATTTTAATAATTTTCCGATTCTTAAGAAAATACTAAAAACATTTATCATATATTTGGTGCCATATTTGGGGTTTTTAGACATTTATCATGGGATATGTCAAAATATCATGGGGTTTCCCCACTCAAAAGTATATATCTCATCCAACTATTATTATATTATAATTAGAATCTAGATATTTACCTAGATTTAATCATAATTGAGTGTGGTCATGTAGCTCAATATAAAAAATGTACAATTATTTATTCAATTGCTTGAGGTTTTGGAAAACAATACCATTATTTTTTTCTTTTTTATAAATAATTAATACATAAGGGATGTTTGTTTCTAATGAGTTAATTGGTCAATTTTTTTTCATGATTCATATAAATGATTTTACTAAGTGTTTCTCCAATTTTTAATAAAAATGGTTCACTAAAATATATTTACTTGATATTCATTATGAAAATGTGTGTTTATTGAATTTATCTATCAATGGGTTTTTATTAGTTTTCAAGAGTATGTATTAATATTTCAAAATGTGTGTTCTAATGTTATTTGTAATTTTTTAGTTATTTGATTTTGATTTAGAAGGAACCAATGATTATTTATTTATTGCATTCCTCAAACCTATGTCATGATTATAGAGATGATAAGAAGATGGTTTATGTTAGGTAAATGGATTTCTCTAAATAATTTAATATATTAGAAAACAATTATTCAAAGAAACCACTTAATTTCATGTGCCATATTTTTTGTATATGGTATGTGTTTTCCAAAACTCTTCCCTTTTAAATTTTACAAGTATTAGGGGTGTAGAGAGAGATTTTTGCTGTTCTATAAAGGTTTATAGTTATTTTTGGATATTTGGGTTTTTAAATACTAATGGAATACCTTGTGGTATAGTTTGTATTACAAACACTCCAATACGGGTTGGCTATTTTGGTCTTTGGAGTATTTGGGGAGTGAAACATATATTTTGGATGGTACTTTGTCTAGAATATTTCATTTTGAAACACATGGAATTTCAAAATTCATACATTAATGGGTGTTTGTCCAAATAAATTCTATAAATTTATCATATGTATGTATTCAATAATATTACATATCATTCCACCTAATTTACTCACCCATGTGTAAGTATTTACAGTTCTACTTTTTATATTAATCGTTTCTTGTCTATAGGGGTCACCACGCCCTAGGAATAACCATTTAATAGGCATGACTCTTGGAGGATATCCCCGTGGGAAATTATAAAGGCTAAAAATTTCCATTTTCTATGAATTGTTTAATTTTTATAGTAATGGACGGTTTGTGTAGGTGCATTGAAAAAAACAGGGATCTTTTAACTGTGAAAAAGATAGATCCTTGGTATACTAGAATTACCTAGTTTAATTCTTGCATAACCTGGAGGGATTTCAAAAGGATCTTTGGTCAATTTTACCTTAACTATATTAGGTTACTACATGTTATGGTTCTGGTAATATGTATTTTATATAGGAAAAAACTGTTGAGATGAGAGGGAGTTATGCAATTTTGAAGGCTGGGGGTCATAGATATGTATTTGACTAGAGACACCATGATAGTGGTTGTATATTTCAATGTATAGTGAATTTCCATTGTGTTTTCTCAATAAACAGTGTTTTGGGTTTTCTATCGTTCAATATTATATTTTTCCTTCACACAATTGTTGACCATATACCGTTTAGTTTTTTTTAGACACCTCTTAGTGGATTAAAAATTATTATCCCATAAGGATTGGTCTCTCTCAATAAAATGTATTTCTATTCTACCCATTGATATTTTCCACATATTATCCCCCTTAATAGAGTTTATGGGAGTGATATATTTTCTAGTTATCTAATATTAGAGTGTGGTTTATGATGGTTCATTTTGGTTATGTTTTTAGGTGGTTTTCATATTGTTTGTGCAGTGGATTCATTTTTCTTATATTCTTATATAGTGTTACACAATGCTTTTGATCGAATCAAGGGATTCAGAACCATTGAAATTTTTTTGTAAATGACTGGTATTATCATTGAATTTCATTATGGGGTAATTGTTTGGGGTTATCCTAATGAAGATAATTAACAAAAATAATGAATTTTATTTATTGAAATATGGTTATGGTTTGCGTATAATTATTATTTTATTCATTATATAGTCTCATATAAGTTACTAGATTGTGAGAATTCTTGATGTTGTGATTATATATGATACCCTTTCTTATTTAATAGGGTGCAATTTATTAAACAACATATCTATAGTAAGATGAGGTAGATAATAAAATATGTATTTTGTTTAACATTATATTTCTTTCTTTGAATTGTTTACCCTGATAAATTATAACCATGATCATATATATTATAATATTATATATTATATTAGATTGAACTACTTTATATTTCTTATTTTGAATAAAATGTTCCTAAGGAACAAGTTAATACATATGGTATAAAAAATATAAAACAATGGATTTAATGTTTAGGAAAACATCAAACGTGGCCTTTTCAATAGATGTCTTGAATGTTTAGTTAATATAGATTTGATTTATTCTTGATATAGGTCTGTTGAGATTTTGATTTGTTGTCATCCCAATTCAATATTTTATAAATCCATTGATATCAATTTAAGGGAGAACATAGTATGGTTGGTTGTTACAAGAATGTATTTCTCTATTTTTTCCAGGTTGTGGCAGTGTCTCGATGTCACTAATGGTGAGATATAATAGAAAATAGGAAAAGGGGTATATAATGATAAATATATTGTTAGATTGAGTTACTAAATTCACTTAGTGGAAATGTTCCTATTTCACTGTAGATATACTTATTTTCTCATACATAAATTTTATTGATTACATGGGCTGTATCACTTATTTAATATATAGTTTTCTATTTCATAAAATACATGAAATTATAGAATAGTAATTAAATATAATATAATTCATTTGGAGTCAGTATTTATGATGGAATTGATATGTTAATTGGGAATTTAGAATTTGATTGTGTGATTTCTTATAGATCTAGTTGAATACTATGGAATGAAAATATAGAATATAAAAATGCTTTTAGTTTTATTATTATTGAATAGAAAAACTAAAATAAAGGATAGTTCTTATAAATCAAATGGTAGTTATTAATTAAAAAATGACTAATGATTATTTATATTGATTCTTGTATGCATGGATGTATATTAGGCTACAAATCCCTAGTAATGATTCTCATGTTTCCCTTTGGGATGTTAAAAATAGTTTGAGTCTAGTGTAGGATACCTTCTATTAGACATGTTTTATATAATACAATCATTGGGATCAATAATTTTATTATTCTCTACCACCCAAGTCGGTTGGGTAGATAACACCCACATCGACCATTAGTTTTAGTGTATCCCAACATCTACATTATCATAGATACTGAAAGATGACTACTACCAATACCCCCCAAAACACCTCCATGGGTAGTACTATATGTATTAATATTTGAGATATGGTGTATTATTTTCATTAGGTATGTGTTCATTCTGGTTATAGTGGCACACAATTATCTCTCTCTCCCTCTCTCATATATATATATATATATGAGTTTTGGTGGAATAATTTTATAACATATATTATTATTAAATATGTATTTATAATTGTATTGTAATGAAATATTATATAGTGTATATTTTTTGTAGGGCCTTTATGGATATCAAATTTACTATATGATTACGGGCATATGTTGATGATATAGCTGGAATGTAGTAGCACATATGTGTAGGATGAAATAGTTGTGACTATGTGATTGATATCTGATTTCACATATGTGCATTATGAATTATGGAGGGTATAAGAGAAGAAGGAAAAGATACATTGAATTATACGATGATTGATTCAATGGGAAGGTGGATAGAGAGTAACATTGTTATATATATATGCTTTTTTATATTATGATGCATATTTAAATGTGTTACATGGTGAGTTATCATCGATGAATTTTTAATCTTATTACTTGATTTAGGTAATCATTTTATTTACTTTTTTGGTTCATTCGATTTTAGTATGTTATTCAGAATTTTTATGAATATATTTTTGGACGATCCTACATAGTATACAAGTAAACTCAACCAAATATAAATATATTCTTGTGTCCATATGAATGGGTATATGAAAAACCTTTACATTTATAGATTGGGGTGATTTTTTAGGGTTTATTAGATTTCAAAGTCATTTTCATGGTGTTGTCCATGTTATTTAAATTATTTTCCACTTGTATGACATTTCATGTAATGGATGTTTTTGCTTATTTATCTAATGGAGTTTCTTAGTGGAAACATTATCATTCCTTATCATATATTTAGGGTAATTCCTTCCATATGTTTTCATTATATTTTCATTGTGTTAGAATCCAAATTAATATTAATCGAAGCTAGGATTTAAGTGTCAATCTCATCTTCTCAACAAGCCTAGGATGATTACACATTGAGGGTTGTCATGAAAGAGTTATATGATAGATTGTTATTAGGGGGTAGAATGGATATTAGACATCGGTACTTGTGAGGATTATATGATTTGGAGAGTAAATAATTTCTCTTGAATTGATTATGTTATGTAAGTATGAGAGGCTATATAAGATATAGGATTTTGGGACCTTATTTGATCTAACACATGGATCATAAGTTTACTAAATATAATATGTAAAGTTATGTCTCCTAATGGTTAGATATTTAATTAAGGATCATATATATTGTTAAACATATCCTATGATTTGATTAACTATATAATGGTAATTAAGATGAATCTTAATAAATTTTATCTTATGTGTACCCTAAAATATTATTTATGGAGTCCCTGGTTTATTATTATTATTTACATATGGCTACTGTAATACATATTTTGACGGGTTTTAAAGATGATCAACAAGATACACTAGTAGAACACTAAAATTTTGAGGTTGAAAAATATTATTCTCGAAGGATGAAATGTTGACATTTTTAGCACCATTTTCAATAAAAATAGGTTGGATCGATTTCACTTAAGGACACCAGGTCCTAGTTAAAGAATATAAAAATTTCATTATATTTAATCCATTATCAAAATGATCATTAAAATGCATTGAAAGTTAGTATTCTCTTTTGGGATCATTATTGGTGGTATTTTTCAACCCTAATGAAATTTTGGGTTTTAGTTTTAACATGGTAGATGATTCACGATCAGTTAAATGATTTGATTCTGTCTTCTTCACTGATTATGGAATATCGAGGTGAGATTAGTAATCTTTTATAAGGCAGTAACAATGTGTCTATGTTTTGTATTTATAATTTTAAAATTTTCCATAATTCTTCATTAAACCATTAATATAATGATGATAGAGAGAAGAATTATGAGGAGGTATTGTGTCTAGAGTGTTAGGCCACCCTATTAACATTGTGGGCATTTCTCAAGGTTCATTTAAAGGATAAAGTCATATTGAATATTATATTTAGAACCAAACTACCTTATGATGTAATTATATAATACTCTATGAGTATTGTATATTTGGATAATGATTCTCAATTTCAATGTTATTCAAATTTTCAGATCATAGGATGTCTATACCATCGTTTATCATCACATTTCACTGAAGTAGAAATCTATAAGACCCATTTCATGATTAATAATGTTATTTTATATTAATGAGAAGTTTATGGACATTTGAATAATATGTTTTTATCCTTCCATTATATTCATCACAAAATAGGATGCATTCTTTAGTTTTATCCCCATCAGTTGTTTCCTCTAAAGAATTAACTGTAGTAGAATCATGGGTCTCCAGCTTATGTCAATTGAGTTTATATTAAGAAGGGAGAAGAAAATTCCATGATTCTCATCATACATATTGAGAGTATGTACCTTTTTTATATATTTGTTCATTGTTAAGGCAGAGAGGTTGTCTAGAAGAACATTGTTTGGTGAATTCCCAAGAGTTTCTAGCAACAGGAGTTCCTAATGTTATGTAAGATATCATTCGTTTAAATTTTACATGTGTTTATGTCTTCTATTATTTGAGTTCTACATACTTATAAATTTCACTTAACATAGTTTATTCCCTAATACATGTGGTATATATATTTTTTATTTTAATTTCAAACTCTAGTTAGAGGTTGGGCTACCTTGAATGATCTATTTAGTGATTTTGGTAAAGTGTTAAGAATTAATAACTATTTCATTGATTTTTTATGTTTGGAAATACAATCATATGATTTTGGATTTATCCAGGACACTTATTAGTGCAAAATATTATTATTTTTTAAGGAGTGATTTATATTCTTCAATTCTAATAAAGAAAATTCCACGGTCATTTGAAAGATAGATCCATGAATCAGACAATAGTGTGTTTTGTCATTATCTTCTGTGATAGAAATGTTGATAGTAAGATCATTTGTGGTTTATCTAGATGTGTTTCCCATGATTCGTAAATAGTTCCCAAATTCCATTCTATAGGATGCTATAATACCATCCACCAAATAAGAGATCAATTTTGGAAGAGATATGTTGTTGGATTCAACTTAAAAATTAATGTATGTTAATATAAATGATCCTTCAATGTTGTAAGAGCTATAATCTTGGATTTATGGTCTTATGTAGAGAATATTCATTCAATCCAATGTGTCACCTTAGATTCATCTACACTTTTTTATGTGAAAATATAAATGGAATTTGAAGGTACATATCAATAATTATCTCTTGAATCAGGTGATAATGAAGAACCATTATCCTCTTATATATACTAATGATTTATTAAAGGAAATGAAGGAAGCAATATATTTTATTAATATTGATTTATATTTTAAATAATATCATATGTGGGTGATGGATGATAATATTTTAAAAACACCACTCAGATATAAATATTGTAACATTTTGTTCATGGTAACGAAATTAAACATCACAAATATTCTATTCAAGTTCTTGGGACTGAAGAACTTTGTGGTCAGGGTGTTTATTGATAGGTTTCTTGTGCTGTTAATTGATAAATTAATTTTTTATTATTAGTATATATAGGATAATATATTCCATTTTTATAGATTCTATTAGTTCTATGATGTAATCAGTTGTTTGGGTATCATTAGAAGTGGTTTTTATAGTCCCACGGAGTGTATTAATTGGAAAATGTTGTGTCTTGATGGGAATTATATGTAGATCATCTGAAGATCACTGCTATTTTTTCATGTGTATCCCATATGAACATAGTACAGGTGTAGATTTTACTTTTTAAAATAAGATATTTTAATATGATTAAAACCATTCTTTACTAAATTGATACTCCCCTAGTAGAAATATCTTGGAAGGATCATAATATATCAAGTACTAACCAGTTCCATTGTACATTTTAGTATTTAAATAAGAACAAAGTTAATTATTCTATTCTTTAATATAAAATGGAAGTAGTTAGGTTTGATCTATTTTCGGAATCTTCACATAATCTCTTTTCTATAATTATAATGTATAAGAGAGAGGCCATCTTTTATGTGTACAATTAGTTTTGAAATCATAAACTAAAATACACTTAATATGATTCAAAACTCAGAGTAGTTATAATTTTCTTGATATTTTGAATATGTTGTCTTGTTGGTAATAAAATTATGGTACTCCAAAATCACAATAGAATGACGTATATCAAAATATTATTATTTTTGAAATGTGATATAGAAGAAACAAGTAATTATTTCAAGATAAGACTTTTTACATGTATTGTATTCAAAGAAAATGTAGTTATTCAATAGAATTATTGTGAAGAAAGTTTCATAGAGAATTTATCCTTGATACTAGAGATACATGGAGAGTGATATAGAATTACATAGTGATACACCTTTTATTGGTAGTGGTGGGTGGTGGAGGGTTTCTCTATAATGTGTTCATGTTGTCCTCCTTGGTGAAGATGTTGGATGAAACCAATAAATGGTATTTTGAGGTAGATGTTTTCCAGAATCGAGTTCTTTGTAAGGATCATATGGAGGTATGTTTAGAAGATTATTAACATTATGTGTAGTTTTAGGGGATGTTCATCATTACGTCAGTTATGTATGAGGTGGTTCCCCTAGAGTTCCCATAGTTTCCTTTTCCGTTTTATCCTATTGTGAATAATATATAATATTTACTGAATATTAATTTTTGGGGTTCATGGATGAATAAATAATTTTTGGATATTATATATCGATTTATATTATTTTATAAGATAAAGGCTATGAATCACGTTCCATGTGGGTTTCTTTAGAAATTCGACATTCCCATGTAGAAGTGGGATGAAGTCATAATGTATTTTTTGACGGTTTACCTCAAGAATATGGTTTTTATTATTCTATTTGGATGATTATTGACCATTTTATGATGTTTTACTCATTCCATGAAGTTGTGGAGTTAAAAATAATAGATTTTTTAACTGGGAACTATCTATAAAATATTTTGATACATTATTTTTTTCAGAAGATAAAAATATCTAATCCCATTCTCTGTCTTACCTCCCACGTGTAGAGAAGTCCCCAATGTTCTTTTATCTGTTACGTATTCCTATGTAAAAATTTTAATCCATAGATGGTTGTTTGGATTGGATAGAATATCCAAAACCTAGAAGACATATTTCAACTTTTTGTTCTATATTTTAGAGGACCATAGTCAAATCAATTACCCTTAGAGGTTTTTTCATATTATAATAGACATCACTCTACCATCATTATGGCCCAACTCGATATACTATATTCCTTCTCAAACAAATTATTATTCTATTAGAGTATGGTTAGAGATTCATTTATTCGTAGTATATAATTGTATTAGAATATGGGAGAGTCGTTGTATTTTTTTTTATATATTAAGAAAAATTATGATTTTTAGATATGTTATACTAATCATAAAAGGAGTCCTCTATAGTTTGATTCTAGAGATCTTTGTTATTGAAAGTATCACCTTATTATTTATAGTGATGTATAGGTCATGGATGTAATCCCTCTCACAATTTGTCTTGGACATTGGGTTATTGTAAAATTTTGTTTTTGTTATATATCCATTGGAACTCACACAATAGATGAACCAAATCCATGGTAGTTTTCACAAAACATGGCTTCATTGGAAACTTCATCATTATTCCCCTATCATTAACATGGGGTATTAGAAAGATGAATATTTTGGTACATTCAATGAATGTCCCATTGAGAGTAAATACCATTTAAAAATTACTTTTTTTTGTGTTCTATTCCATTTATTTATATCATGTGGAAGATTAATGTCTTATAGGAGAATACACTAGAATTTGAGACACATATTTGTGGTCAATATCTATAACCATTTGATGATTTATTTGAGATGATAATTATAAAATTTACAAATTTATATGATGACTGAGATATTTTAATTATCTGATATTACATTATCATTAGTAATCTACGGTATTATTATATTGGTATCAATTATATTTATATCATCATATGTGTTTACAACTTATTTCCTTCTTGATCTTGGTTTATATTCATGAGAATAAGAATCATTTGATATCTTTTTTATGAAACTGATGTTGTTTCTTAATCCATTCCCTTTTATCCTTATTCTTTGTGGTTCCTTGGTGGAATTTGGAAGTTCTCTGGAGTTAGATGGTGGATTTTTTTCACTCTAAGATCTAAAAGACCTATTTTTTTACCCCATATTGGTTGTATTTTTGGAGTTTTTTATCATGTGGTTTAGCCTTTTTTATATTTCGCGTATCAAGATAATAATAAATCCATTTTAGAGGTAATGGTGTGTGGAATATTTGGTTATATATCTTGGTAGTGGAGAAAACCCAAGGGTTGAACGAATTGGTTTCACATGAATTTTGAAAATGACTCTTGTGTGTAATTTAAATTATTTTACTTATCACTTCTATTTTTTTGGAACCCATTCATAAGAATATAGAGTCACCCATTTTTGATTCATCGATTGAGTAATGTAGAGTTCAACATTCATAGGGAAAGAACATTAATGGTATTAAAAATTAGATAATTTCCCTGTGGGAAATGATGAATCATGAAATGGTGATTTTATAATACATAATTGTTTTGTGAGGATGAGAGGCCAGGTTGTGAAATTGTTTTAAAAATAGATAGGGTAATTTCTTGATGTCATATACTACATTGTGGGGTTCTTTGAATGGAAACAAAAACCCATCCAAGAAATGGTGGGATTCCAATGGGATCAATAGTCAATGGAACCATGACATTATTGGGTAACACCACACTGTACATATAGTCAAGAAAATTTTAAACAGTAAAAAGTACATCAAAATATAAGATGAGAAATGTTAGTTTGAAGGTGATGGGATTTTGATATTTCTTTAACATATGATAACATGGTGATGGTTCAAGATATCATGTGGTGGTGAATTCCCAATGGGATTTATTTTTTATAATAGGTGTCATGTTACCTAGGTTTAAGAAAATTTATTTATTCATTTTTACCTTATCTGACCGTTACACTCATTCTTATGTTTTAGATATCTCTAGGTGGATTCAAAAAATATTTTCTCCTTGGGATTTTTCTACATCTATCCAATGTATTACTTTTATCTTCCTTATCCTTATATGGTTAATCACTACCATTCTCATAGTTTATTGTAGTAATGTTTCCGTTGGTGGGTCAATATTTTACTGTGGTCGATGATGGGTCCTTAGGATTAAGTTCCGAGATGTATTCCATCATTTTTTGAAGAGTTTTATTCTATTTTCATTAAATATTTAAGAGTTTCACATGAAGCTGAAAATTGATATAGGCGGATCTAAAACAGAATTTTTATTATGAGAGATAAAATGATTTTCATTATTTAGGTTCTATGGGTAAAATGTGTACCTTGGCCCAATATAGGTAAATACACATACATAATGAATTATAAATATTAAAATGGTGGCCCAATTTACATAAGATTATGATTATATTTTTGATACATTCTCTTGTGATTATCTGGGTAGCATGAAATATTTATTCTATGATTTTTTACATTTCTATTTCTTTCTTCAAATGATGAAATTTATTAAACAATCTATGTAATGTAAGAAAATGAATATAATGAATAATATAATCACTTATCGTTATTTTTATTCCCTATAATTGGTTATCATGCTAAATTTCTTCTTTGAGAATGTCTATAAAATGATTATATCTATTATTACAAGATTATTAATAATGTATTCCATTTTATAAACCATTTGTATAATGAACCAGAAAATCCAAATTATACAAAATATTTTAAAATATGCGATTAATGATTGGGGTTTCCTTAAGAACAAACTTGTTTTCAATAATAATGTTTTTTTATTGTTTATTTGGAATCTCGTTGATATATATTCCAGAAAAAATTGATTTTCTACCATTCCATTACATAGAATGATAAAGAGCATCCATAAAATTACAAAGATGAACTTTTATTATTGGATGATGTGGCAATGAATTGAACAGCTCGAACCTAGTAATGGTAATGACTAGATACCAAATATAGTGGGATAAAATAAATAATGTCAAACGGTATTATGAATTATGATGATATATTTGTATTGAGTGGGTTTATTTTCTTCGTGTCTGTTTTCTTATTAATTAGTTGATATCAGTACTGTGAATTTGAACTATACCAACAATTTGAAACTATGGGTATAGCCCTTAAAACAGTGGCTATATGATATACCCATGGTTTCCGTGAACCGTGGGCTCCCGATGAATCGAGATAGCCCGAGAGATATAACCGTGGTTTTGGAAACCGTTTGTATAGGTCTAGTACAGCATGTTAGACACCATGACACAGTGTCATTCACATATACCAATGGTTTTAAAACCATGGTTATAGGTTTGACTAAAAAAACCGTTCATGGGACTCGATCCTTGGACCAATATTTTAATCCTCCCACACAAAATAACTAGCATATATGTATTATTGGTATTTAAATATATATTTATATATATATATATTTATATTTATATAAACCGTGGATATAGGTAGAAAACCATGGTAATAGGTGTTCCCACTAAAAAAAATCCCCCACACCATGTGATTTTCTTTCGCACCATAAGGAATAAAAGCCATACTCACGATTTACAAATCTGTGGGTATAGGTCCTCAAAAAACAAACCTATACCCACAGTTCTATTAAACCTGGATATAGGTGTAACATCCGAGGTAAATAAAGAATAATAAATTTTCATATTTATTAATATTTGCGAATTAAATATTAATTCTACTTTAAAGGAGTTACTATGTTTGATAGCGTACCCGATATGCAACAAAGGGTTTCTTTCAAATCTTATGTTGCCCACTAGTAATATAATAATATTATTTTAAATGGTAGTTAACACGTAGCCATTGTATTTTAGTGAATGAATATAAATAACTAAAATATGACTATATATGTTTGTTAAATGTTTTTACATTTATCCAAAAAAAAGATAAAGGCTTAAAATAAGAAAAGAATTCAATTTTAAACATAAATACTCTAATTTTCACTAATAGGTCGACTTATAGCCTTTTAATGGCGAACCCTATTTAAATATAGTTTTTGTCACTATTATACATTATATTGGACCAAATAAAATTCTACTTTATAATCGGGACATCAAAATTTACTTTATGTAATTTTTTGGAATTTTTCCGATAAAGTTCATTTTTTAATGAATAGTAAAAAATGTTGTATTTTAATTAAAAACCGCTTTTTAATATAATTTATTTATATGATAAAATTATATTCTTAATTGGTTTTAAAGTTAAATTAGAATATATTTTTACCATTTAATCCAATGGTGGTCATTGGAATTAATTTGTCTTTGAAATTGAACAGAAACTAGTGTCAATCTTTTGATATATATTGTTTCATAAAAACATACTATTTGTTTTGACATCGGGAATTAAATATTAATTTAATTATTTCAACTTATATGTTTTGAATTTTGTAAAATATTCATCATTTTTTAATTCAAAATATCAAATATAGATTCGGGTGAATTTTTGGTATTTTTCTGAAAAACTTCAATTTTTGATGAATAGGGAAACCACAAAGTGGTAGCTAAAAAAACTGATTTTTCATTTTAATGAAACATTACAAATTTTTTGAATTTAATTTCAAATATCCGACATACATGGTTTTTATTATGAAGTAAAATTTGGTTCAATGTGATTAAAATAATTTTTTTGAATAGTAACTTTTTTGTTTTATTAATCGCAATTAAAGGTAATTAGTGTAATTTAAGGTAAAATTAATGTTATAATAATATGAAATTACCATTAAAAATGTCCTACCATTATTGGATGTGTCATGGAAGACCAAAAAAATCCATGGGTGAACTTGGGGACACCATGGATCCACTTGGGTAAGAAAATGACATTAATATCTTTTTATTTTAAGTTAAAATAAAAATGTCACAATCATGTATTATTTTGATAAAACAATTTTTACATGGGGTTATACAAGACATATTTTTTACTATAAATATTCATTGGAAATATAATGAGATTTAATACTTCATGATATATTTTTTATAATTTTTTGACATTAAATAAATTAAATTATTTATGACACCATGATGATGCAGCGATTACCTCATTATTTAACCATTTAAATAAAATGAAAATATAATGTAAAATCTAAAACATAAACTTGTAAAAAAACCTATTTTATGGGTGTATTTAGAACTCTTATCACCTTATACTAGAAATATATAATTGTGGGACCTTTAAAAACCGAAAATAATTATATAATAAAGTAACATTTTATAACATTCCAAAAGTGCCCCTCCTCTCCTCTTATAAAAGGCCCCCACCTTTACCACCTTACCCACACCTCTCAAGCCATTGACTCGGCAACGATCTACACATTTTATCTCTCCACATCTCTCTACTCATCCTAGAAGCCTTACCTTAGGTAGGAAGCTCTTCAAGAAACACTTTTGGTTAAAACCAAAGGGAGTTACCCGATTTAAAGGTAATGTCTTCTATTGTGTTCTTATGTTTTATTTTGCTTATCCAACCCTATAAACAGTTTTTATTCCTTTATTTTATAACAAAAAAAGTATATTAAATATACTAGTATGTTTTTATGAGAATTATTAGTGCTACACTAACACACACCTCCGTCTAATGGTTAATGAACAATCTGTTTCTATGGTTGGCGAATTTCTGCCTCACGAAACGATGATTCTTCAATCTTCTTTTAACACCTTCCATGGTGGAAATTAAGATTTAACTCTATTTATATATGATATATATTATGTTTATTTTTTCTTTATGCTTCTGTATTTTTCATTTTGGCATACCTTTATGGTTTTCATTATTGGTAAACATGATAATTTCATTTTAGGAAGTGTGGACTACCGCCCCCTCAAAGATATTTGATTCGTTAATGCCATGTGTGGGATGTATAAAGGATGGAGTTAATGATATTATCTATTATATTTTACTGGAATTATAATATACCTTTATATCATTATGATTTCACTCCATTAAATATGAAATAGAAATGAAAGTAGCGTTCATGCGTACGTACGGCTTACCGTCTCCATGAACGGTGCATTTCATTTCTTACCTCTAAATGTTATGTACTATTATAAATACATGTATATGATGGATATATATGTTATATATGATATTAAAATCATGAATATCATTTGGTATATAGTGAACCTTTCACCACATAAACAACATGTAATTGTAAGATGTCCATTTTTGACTTAAGTACCAAATATCGACAAAATAAACATTATTAACATACATGGTTACATATTGTTTATAACATGGAAATAAGTAATATAAAAGGAATAATAAATTTGAAAAATGTTCTTAATCAATTATAAATTGACTTCAGTTTATTATTCAGGAGATTAAAGAGCAACCGATCACGTCGGACATGAGGTATGGGACTTCGTATCAATCTCCTTTCATTGAGGCATATTTTGTTCTAATACAAGACTTTCTTTTATTTTCTATATAAACCCCTTTGAATTTTACTTTTATTCAAAATGAATCTTTTATAGACGAAACATTTTACTAAATGACAAAAGGTATGCTTCTTTTTAACGTACGCGGTTACAACGACCTTTTCGCCACCGTGAGTATTATTTGATCTTTGGCTTCCTCAACAAGCTGTAATATTTTTAAAAGTAAATAAATACCATATACTCTTTTATGTATTTTGATATTGAAAATGGTTTTGATTATGGATTTGTTATGTCAATATATTTAGGTGATATATTGTGATTGAAAATTGAAAATGTTTTCTTTCCATTATAATTGTTTTATGTGTTATGATTTTATAATGGTACTTGGACATTTGACGGGTGGTGCCGTGAATACTAGGACAAGTGGTTACATTATAAACTCCAATGCATTGGGTATGGGAGTCAGCCGTATGTCTATTCTATTTAGTGATATGTGTGGATGTCGACCGTATGGTTATTCCATTTAAGTATGTTTATGTCCCAAGTTACCTTTATATGTTATGTATTCGTTATATGGGTTTTATGGTAATATTTTAGTTAAAAAAATGTCAGGTAATTATATTTTATTTAGTGGAGAGTATTTAATAATTCATAAAGGTGAAAAGTATTACTTTGATAAATTATTCATGGTTTACTTGTTGTTTTGAAAAACTAACAATTCTATTTATTTGTGTACCTTTACTGAGCTTTTTATGCTCACCCCAAGTTTTTTGAAATTTTTTTCACAGGATATAATGTGTAATAGGGTCAAGGATGGGATCATGGAAAATTTATGCTATCTTAAACATGGAACTAGACATGAATCCTTTTTTAAGAGTTCATGTTTTGTAAAAAAAAGAAACTTTTTAGAAGTGTCTACTGTGTAATCATTTGAGATGTAACAGTTATGTTCTATTTCTCTAAAACTTTGAACCTGAAAAGATCCTCAATGTGAATTACTCATTTAATTCAATATTTAGTAATGTCTAAGGCCGGGTCCTTATAGTTGGTATCAGAGGTCGGTTTAGACAACTTTAGGAGTTAGAAAATTGTTAAATTATAAATTAATTTATGGTATGATTGAAATGATATCGAATTTAAAGATTACCATGTTGCTTCGCCTAAGATATTTCTATGTTCAGAATGGTTTTATACAGAGTAAACAAGGTAGCTATGTTGGGATGACATCAGGAGGAAGAAAACCTTCCAAATCAGCAACCTGAGATGGTCGGAATTGGAACTGAATAGTTTGTTGCTGTGATGGCACAGTTGACTCAGGCTATAAATGGTGGTGGTATCCATGCACGAGATCAGCCAGATCAACCGCAGAGGAACATGTCAGTGGTGGAGAATTTCATGAGGAATCAACCTCCATCATTCAGAGGATCATCTAACCATGTGCTAGCTGAAGGGTAGATTAAAGCACTGGAGAAGATTTTTGATGTCATGGGGTGTTCAGAACATCAAAAGGTTAGTCTCGTTGTTTACCGTTTGGAAGGTGAAGCTTATCAGTGGTGGTCGATGGTGAAAAATATCAGGGATAGTGATGAGATTGATGATCTTCATTAGGAATAATTGAAAGGTATGTTTCCTAAGAAATATTTTCCTAAGGTGGTTCGTCTTAGGATGGAAAAACGATTCCAAGAATTGAGGTAGGAGGATGACTCAGTGGCTGCTTATGAAGCAAAGTTCACTTGACTGGAAAGGTATGCTCCAAATTTTATATGAGATCTTGATAGTAAAATAAACCATTTTTACTCCGGGTTATAGCCAAAGTATCGAAGGGCTTTAGCTTATCATGAGTTCAAAAGTTATGAAAAACTTGTTCAATGTGCGGAGAAGATGGAAATGGATTTTTCTAATGATCATGTGTTCTTTGAGAAACAACAGAATAAGAGGTCCAATTGGAAAGAAAAAGGGAAGAATTCACCAAAGAAGCAAAGAGTTAAGAAATCCAAATATCCATCCTGTGAGAAGTGTGGTAAAATGCATCATGGAGAATGTTTATCTAAGTCTGGAAAGTTCTTTCGGTGTAGTAAGTCTAGTCATATTTCTCGTAATTGTAAGGAAGATGATCAAGTAGGAAATGAAAAGCCAGTGGTAAGAGGTTTTATGTGTAATGAAATGGGTCATTATGCAAATGAGTATCTAATGAAGAACTCAACTGGGGGAAAGTAGCCAGACTACAAGAAGAAAGGGGTGGTGAAATCCCTTGCAAATACTTCACCAGGTGTTGGGCCATTGAATGAAGTAGAATCATGTAAACTGTTTGTTTGATCAGATTATGCCAATGTGTTGTTTGATTCAGGGTCTACATATTATTTCGTTTCTGAGACTTTTTGTAGAAAATTGGGAATTCCATCTCAAGATATGAATCCTAAACTTATGGTAAAAACACCCGGAGAATACGTTGAGAAAAAAAATAAGAACCTTCCTATCTTTGTGTGCGGAAAGAATATTACTGCAAACCTTATTGTTTTGCATGTAGTAGAGTTTGATGTTATTTTGGGGATGGATTGGATTTCTGTTTATCATGCTAAGATTGACTACAGAGGTAAAAATGTTTCTTTTCAGAATGATTTATAGTTTGTTTACAAGAATGAACCCTTTCTTTTGATAACATATCAGGAAGTTTAGAAACTAGTAAAAGATGGAAATGAATGTTACCTTGCACATATTATTGAAAATAATGGAACTGTTCAGATTAATGATGTGCCAGTGGTAAATGAGTATCTTGATGTTTTTACTGATGATTCGCCTCGTATTATTCATGATCGGGACGTTGAATTTACTATTGACTTATTTCCTGATTCTAAGACAATTTCAAAAACCCCTTATCGAATGGCTGAATTTTAACTTTTAAAGTTAAAGAAGCAATTGCAGGAATTATTAGATAATGGTTTCATTCGACCAAGCACATCATCATGGGGTTATCTTGTCTTGTTTATTAAAATGAATGATTGTTCAATGAGACTCTTCATTGATTATAGAGCCTTGAATAACATCACTATTAAGAACAAGTATCCTTTGCCTCATATCGATGATTTGTTTGATCACCTCCAGGGAGCTCTGTTTTTTTCGAAGATTGACATGAGGTCAGGGTACCATCAGTTGAAAGTAAAAGAAGAAGATGTTTCGAAGACAACGTTCCATACTAGATATGGCCATTAGGAATTTGTAGTTATGCCTTTTGGTTTAACCAATTCACCTACTGTATTCATGGACCTTATGAATAGAATTTTCCATTCGTTCTTGGATAAGTTTGTGGTTGTTTTCATTGATGATATTTTGGTGTCTTATAAAAGTAAAGAGGAGCATGGAAGTCATTTAAGGGTTATCTTGCAAACCTTAAATGAAAAGAAACTAAATGGAAAATTTAGCAAGTCTGAGTTTTGGTTACAACAAATTTCTTTCCTTGGTCACATTGTTTCAAAAAATGGCATAACTTTTGATTCTACTAAAACAAAAGTTGTTGAAGAATGGCCAAGACCCACAAATGTAACCTAAATCTATAGTTTTCATGGATTAACAGGTTACTACTGAAGGTTTGTTGAAAATTTTTCACGGTTATCTAGTCCAATGACTAAGCTAACTCAGAAGGGTGTTAAGTTTATCTAGACAAAAGAATGTGATGATTGTTTTGAGGAATTGAAAATAAGTTTGTTGAATGCTCTAATTTTGGTAATACCTTCCAGGAATGGTGAGTTTGTTATCTACATTAATGATTCATTGAAAGGACTTGGTTGCATCCTATTGCAGAATGATTAGGTAATTGGTTACATTTCACGCCAGTTGAAAACTCCTGAGGTAAATTACCCTACACATGATTTGGAATTAGCTGCTGTTGGTTTCACTTTAAAAATATGGAGGCATCATTTGTATGGTGTAAAGTGTGAAATATATACTGATCAAAAAAGTTAAAAGTATGTATTCAACCAGAAATAATTGAACATGAGACATATGAGATGACTAGAATTAATTAAGGATCATGATTGTACAATTTATTACCATCCGATAAAAGAAAATAATGTGGCTGATCCTTTGAGTCAAAAAGCAATGCTTCATTAACAATTTTGCATTTAGAATGTGATCCTTTGTTTATGTATTTGATGAACTTTGGCATAGAAGTTGTTGGTGTTGGATTTCCTTATGTTTTGTTTCAGGTATCAGTGAAATCCTATCTATTAGATAGAATTAAGAAAGCACAGAAGCAAGATAGTGAGTTGCAGAAAAGGGTAGAGCTGGTTCAGAAGGGTAAGTTTCCTAAATTTAACATTGATACTGATTGTGTTTTGAGGTTTGGGAAGAGATTATATGTGCCTTGTGATTCATAGTTGAAGAATGAGTTGGTATGTAAGGCTCATAGTTCCCCGTTTTATGTTCATTCTGATAGTACTAAGATGTACAGATATCTGCGAGAGTATTACTGGTGGGATGGAATGAAAAGAGATATTGCTGATATTACTGTGATGTGTTTGACTTGTCAGCTGGTTAAAGCAGAGCGGCAGTTACCGAAAGGGATGCTGCAGTCATTACAGATGCCGGAGTGGAAATGAGAAAATATATCCATGGCCTTCGTTGTGGGATTACCAAATACATCTCAAGGTAATAATGCAATCCGGGATATTGTTGATCGATTGACTAAATCTACTCATTTCCTTCCTATTCGAGATATATTCTATCTAGATAAACATTCTCATTTGTATCTTGAAGAGATAGTCAGGTTGCATGGAGTTCCCCTCTCCATTGTATCTGATTGTGATCCAGGGTTTATTTTTTACTTTTGAAAGGCCTTCAAAAGTCATTGGGCACTGAATTAAATTTTAGTACTGCTTTTCATCCTCAGTCAGATGGGCAGTCAGAATGAACAATTAAGACTTTGGAGGATATTATACAAGCTTGTTCGATAGATTATCAGGGAAGTTGGGACCAACATCTTTCTTTGGTTGAATTTTCATATAATAACAGTTTTCATTCTAGTATACAGATGGATCTATTTGAAGCATTATATGGTAAACGGTGTCGAACTCTAGATTTTTGGGATGATGTGTGTGAAAAGAAGCTGATGGGACTAGAATTGGTAGAAGAGATGGTAGAAAAAGTTTAGTTGATTCAGAAACACATAAGAACAGCTCAGAGTAGGCAGAAAAGTTATGTGGATAACCGGAGGAAAGATCTATCTTTTGAGGTAGGTGATCATGTTTTTCTCAATGTTTCACCATGTAAAAGTGTGATGCGATTTGGTAAGAAAGTAAAGTTGAGTCTAAGGTTCATTGGACCATATTAAATTCTGGAGAGAGTTGGATCAATTTTTTACTGAGTGTCTTTACTTATTAGTTTATCTCCAGTACACATTGCTTTTCATGTTTCGATGTTGAGAAAGTATATGCCAGATCCATCTCATTTTTGAGCCCAGAGGTAGTTTAGTTGGAAGAGAATCTCTCTTATGAAGAACAACCAGTCCAGATTTGTGACCATAGAGAGCAAGTGTTGCGGAATAAGGTTATTCACCAGGTAAAGGATTTGTGGATAATCCAAATGGTTGAAGAGGGAACATGGGAATCTGAAAAGTCTAAAAGGGATAAATACCCCCCACTTATTTTGATAAGTGAATAAAATTGCGAGGATGTAATTCCCAAAATGGGGGAAGGATGTAACATCCCAGGTAAATAAAGAATTATACATTTTCATATTTATTAATATTTGAGAATTAAATATAAATTTCACTTTAAAGGGGTTTCTATGTTCGATAGCATACCCGATATGCAACAAAGGGTTTCTTTGAAATCATACGTTGCACACTACTAACATAATAATATTATTTTAAATGGTAGTTAACATGTAGCTGTTTTATTGGCAGGAATTAATAGAAATAACTAAAATATGACTATATATGTTTGTTAAATGTTTTTTACATTTATCCAATAAAAGATAAAGGCATAAAATAAGAAAAGAATTCAATTTCAAGCATAAATACTATAGTATTCACTAAAAGGTCGACATATCACCTTTTAATGGAGAACCCTAATTAAATATCGTTTTTTCACTCTTATACATTATATTGGACCAAATAAAAATCTTCTTTAGAATCGGGAAATCGAAATTTTATTTGTGTAAATTTTTGGTATTTTTCCGATAAAGTTAATTTTTTAATGAATAGTGAAAAATGTTGTATTTTAATTCAAAACCAATTTTTAATCTAATTTATTTATATGATTATATTATCTTTTTAATTGGTTTTAAAGTGAAATTAGAATATATTTTTACCATTTAATCCAATGGTGGTCATTGGAATTAATTTCACTTTGAAATTGGACTTAAACTATTGTCAATATTTTGATATATATTGTTTCATAAAAACAAGATATTTGTTTTGACAGCGGGAATTAATTATTAAATTAATTATTGAAACTTATATGTTTTAAATTTTATTAAATAGTCATCACTTTTTAATTTGGAATATCAAATATATCTTAGGGAGAATTTTCGGTATTTTTCTAAAAAACATCAATTTTTTATGAATAGTGAAACCACTAAGTGGTAGACAAAAAAACCAATTTTTCATTTGAATGAAACATTACCACTTTTGTGAATTTAATTTCAATAATCCGAAATACATGGTTGTCATTAGGATGTAAAATTTGGTTCAATGGGATTAAAATAATTTTTTGGTGAATAGTAACTTTTAAGTTTTATTACTCTCAATTAAAAGTAATTAGTGTAATTTATGGTAAAAATAATGTTATAATAATATGAAATTACCTTGAAACATTTCCTACCCTTATTGGATGTGTCATGGCCGACCTAAAAAATCCATGGGTCATCTTGGGGACCCCATGGAGCCACTTGGGTAAGAAAATGACATTAATATCTTTTTATTTAATGTTAAAATAAAAATGTCACAAACATGTATTTTTTTACTAAAACAATATTTACATGGGGTTATAAATGTCATAAATTTTACTATAAATATTCATTGGAAACATAAAATTATTTCCTACATCATGATATTTTTTTATAATTTTTATACATTAAATAAATTAAATTATTTATGACAACATGATGATGTAGCGATTACCTCATTATTAAACAATTTAAATAAAATGAAAAGATAATGTAAAATCTAAGACATAAACTTGTCAAAAACCTATTTTATGGGTGTATTTCGAACTCTTATCACATTATCCATGAAATATATAATTGTGGGACCTTTAAAAACTGAAACTAATTATCTAATAAAGTATGATTTTATAACTTTCCAAGAGTGCCCCTCCTCTCCTCTTATAAAAGGCCCCCACCTCTACACCTTACCCATACCTCTCAGTCCATTGGCTCGGCCAAGATCTGCTCCTTTTATCTCTCCACATCCCTCTACTCATCCTATAAGCCTTACCTTAGGCAGGAAGCTCTTCAAGAAACCCTTTTGGTTCAAAACCAAATAGAGTTACCTGATTTAAAGGTAATGTCTTCTCTTATGTTCTTATGATTTATTTTGCTTCTACAACCCCATAAACTCTTTTTGTTCCTTTATTTTTTTTAAAAGTATCTTAAATATACTGGGATTTTTTTATGAGAAGGATTATATCTACAATTTTACACACCTCTATCTAATGGTTATCGAACATACTGTTTCTGTGGTTGGCGGATTTCTGGCTCACGAAACGATGATTTTTCAATCTTCTTTTAACACCTTTCATGGTGGCCATTAAGATGTCTCTATATTTATATATGGTATATATTATGTTTTTATTTTCCTTGTTCTTCTATATTTTTCATTTGTGGCATACCTTTATGGTTCCCATTATGGGTAAACATGATAATTTCATTTTAGGAAGTGCAGACTACCACCCCCTCAAAGTGATTTGATTCGTTAATGCCATATGTGGGATGTATAAAGGATTGCGTTAATGAGATTATATATGATATTATACTATAATTATAATATAACTTTATATCACTATGATTTAACTCCATTAAATACGAAATAGAAATGAAATTAGCATTCATGCGTACGTACGGCTTACCATCTCCATGAACGGTGTATTTCATTTCATACCTCCAAATGTTATGTACTATTATAAATACATATATATGTGGGATATATGTATGATATATATGATATCTAAATCATGAATATCATTCTGTATATAATTAAAATTTGTCCACATAAACAACATGTAGTTGTAAGAATTCCATTTTTGACTTAAGTACCAAATATCGACAAAACGAACTTTATTAAAATAAATGATTACATATTGATTATAACATGGAAATAAGTTATATAAAAGGAATAACAAACTTTTAAAAGGTTCTTAAGCAAGTAGAAATTAACTTTATTTTATTATTCGGGAGATTAATGATCAATCGAGTCACGTCGGACATGAGGTATGGGACTTCGTCTCAATCTCCTTTCATTGAGGCATATTTTGTTCTAATACAAGACTTTCTTTTATACGATGTATAAAACCCTTTTAATTTTAATTTTATTCAAAAGGAATATTTTATATACGAAGCATTTTACTAAATGAAAAATGTTATGTTTCTTTTTAACGTACGCGGTGACAACGACCTTTCCCCCGCCGTGAGTACTATTTGATCTTTGGCTTCCTCAACAAGCCATAATATTTTTAAAAGTAAATAAAAACCATATACTCTTTTATGTATTTTGGTATTGAAATTGGTTTTGATAGTGGATTTTTTATGTCAATATATTTATGTGATATACTGTGATTGAAATGTGTAAATGATTTCTTTCCTTTATAATTGTTTTATGTGTTATGATTTTATAAAGGTACTTGGACATTTGGCGGGTGGTTATGTGATAAACCAAATGACGGGTGGTTCCGTGAATACCAGGAATGGTGGTTACGTTATAACCTCCAATGCATTGGCAATGGAAGTCAGCTGTATGGATATTCCATTAAGTGATATGAGTGGAAGTCGACCGTATGGTTATTCCATTTAAGTATGTTTATGTCCCAAGTTACCTTTATATGATATGTGTTCTTTATATAGGATTCATGGTAATTTTTTGGTTAAAAAAAGGGTAAGTAATTATATATTATTCAGTGAATATTATTTACTACAACATAAAGGTGAAAAGTATTACTTTGATAAAGTATTCATGGTTTACTTATTGTTTTGAAAAACTAACAGTTTTCCTTCTTTGTGTATCCCTTACTAAGATTTTTATGCTCACCCCAAGTATTTTTGAAATGTTTTTCACAGGACATAATGTGGAATAGGGTCAAGGATGAGATCAAGGAAAATTCATTCCTTCTTAAACATGGAACTATACATGACTCTTTTTTTAAGAGTTCATGTTTTGTAAAAAAAATAATCATTGTAGAAGTGTCTACTGTGTACTCGTTTGAGATGTAATAGTTATGATCTAATTCTCTAAAACTCTAAACCTGAAAAGATCATCAATGTGAATTATTCATTTAATTAAATATTAATTAATTTTTAAGGTTGGGGCCTTATAATAGGTATTGAAAACTACCCTATACCCATAGTTTTACTGAAACTATGGGTATATGGGAGTCTATACCAACAGTTTTGGAAAACCGTCAGTATAGGTTTCCATACCATACCTATACACTCAGTTTTCCAAAAAATCGTGGGTATAGGGGTTCATATACCCACAGTTTAGCAAAAAATGTCGGTATAGGTTCCCATATAATATATATACCCATGGTTTTAAGAACACCATGGGTATAGTGGTGCCTATATCCACGGTTTTTCTAAAAACTGTGGGCATAGATTTATTTTCCAGTAGTGTATTATTTGTTTTTCTTATTTAATTATATTCAATACCATTTTGTTTATCTAATACTTATGGAGATTTTTGTTGAGTCTTAGAATGCTCTAATTTATAGAATGGTAATGAAATTCAAAAAACTAGAAGTGAATGGGTGATAATGATAGTAATGATATATTTATTGGAAATAATGATTTAGAATTTCTAAATACATATAGATCATGGTTGTGAAATTTAGAATTAGAATATTGAATAAAAAAGTACCTTTTCATTACAAGCATGTTGATTGGTTTAGAAGAAAATTAGTGTTGGGGTTTATAATGTAAACGATATTTGTTAATTAATAATGTGCTAGTCGTAATGGATCGTGATGCTTGTTTACATAGATGAATAATATATTACAAATATATAGAAATAGAAGAATTATTTCATGTATGTCCTTAGTTATAGTTTGAGTCTAGGGTAAGATAGTTCCTCTTAAAGTGGATTTTTTTATATAATATTGTGATATTAAGTTTTTTCTTATTATCCTCTATTATATTTATTCATCCATATCATTCGCATAATAAACATATATTCCGGGTGTTTCCCAATGACTATGATTTTATTGATGCAAATGGATAACTACTCCTTATATCTTGCTCTCTATACAAAAAATAGTACAACATATAGATATATCTAAGTTGGGGTGGCCTATTATTATAGGTTATTTTATTGTATTGTTTTTAGTAGATGATCGTTATAAAATACATGTATATGTGGGTCATGGATTCTTAAGGTTATGGAATATACTTTTATTACATGAATGTTAATTCAAAAGTTGTAATGGCTTAAGATGTTGTATATATTTATAAAGGGGTTTTCTAGCTCACAATTTTAATATTTGATTATATAGATGTGATGATTATGTGGTTGTAATCTGGTATCATCTATATTTAGGATATGTTGTAGTTTTGGTTGAGATAAGATTTAATAGATGTGATTTATGAATTATTGAGATAATGGGTGCACTAAGACATAAGTTTAAGGTGATATGTTTAGTGGTAATGTGGATATGGGGTATCATTAATATATATATAAATATAAATACATATATATATAAGGTTATTATATTACCTATATATATGTGTTACATTTTTAGTGAGACTATCTGAGGATGGAATATAATTACATGATTTTTTTAGGAGTTGAATTTATCTTTTTTATTTATTGATGCCTTAAAATGATTCGTTTATATTTGTATGAGAGGTTTATGGGAGGATCATAGTTAGTATACATGAATTCCAACACATATATAAAGATTTTTTTGGTCTAATGTTATGATCTGAAATTCAGTCTTGGTATTTCTAACTAAAGGATATTGTGCACCAGTTTATGTAGTTTTTGGTAACTACCATGACATTTTTCTTGGTCTTTTAGTTATTTCCCCTTGTATGAGATTTTATTATTTTCAATGGGTTATATATTAATTTTTTACAGCTGATTCATGGATGATGTATCATTTATAATGAAACATTGAGGGTAATATATTCCATATCTATGCATTTAATTCCATCTTCACTACCAGCCAAAGAAGGGCACTGGTGGATGGGGAAGATAGAAAGGGGGGTTGTGATATTTCTAAATATGACATATCTTGATCCCATATATAACTAATATAAACCCACATTGAGTAGTGAATTAATTATTTTACAATAAAATAATTTTGTACTTTCATATTTCTTCATTAGATGCCTATAAATATTCATTCATAGTTTATATTTTTTCCATCAATTATTATTTAAAAAATAATGTATTTCTCCTAGCACCATTATCCAACCCAATTAGATAATTTTTGTGAATATGATTCATTATAGAATTTAACTAAAGTGAATAATATGTATAGTTTTTGTTATATTATATATAACATTTTTGGATCTTATGTTTGGTGTGATCAGGGGAAGGAAATAAATAAATTTGTATATGTATAAATGATGATGTGTGGACTTTGTTAATTCTTGAACATGATTGATTTAAGATAACACATAGATTTAATCAATGTAATTGACTCATACATCGTAACTAATGAGACATTAAGATATGATAATTCACTAGTTAATTTTTTAACTACATATCTCTGGGGTTATTATTCTTACTACTGACACAGTTATGCATAATGTTTTTTGTACTTTAGTTATTAGGTATTATCCATATAAACATGGTTGTTTATACTTTTGGGATGGATTACTGAGCATAGGTTTATTCTCACCCCTATTAAGTCATATAATATTTCATGTTTAAGTTAGTGGTGCTACCAGGTGGAATTTGAAGAATGACCAATACTTATTATCGTATACTAATATTTGTGTATTTATTTATCTTCCATGAGGTGTACAAGTTTTTTGAATTTTATTTTATTATCTGAATTTTGGGGTTTTATCATTAGTTATAGTTTCATGTTTTATGTTTATATAGTATGTAATTCATGAATTATGAAATATTTATGATATTAGGTGATCATAGATTCATTATTAGTCAAAAGTTTCTAGTTTTAATTTTACATTACATAATTTTATAGTGTTCTTTAAAGGGTGTTTCCACCCATTTGTGTGATTTGAAATCCCAATGATTATGTTCAACCCATGCTTCATTAAATATGGTATTTGGTAGTCATACCTAGTTCTCTTATCAACCTACAAACGGTTGTAATGGAATTAGGTAATAACAATAGGATATGATATTATCTTAATGGTGATAGGTTGTACTATATATTTTTCTAGATGTGAGGTGTTTATTGTGTTGGGAAAACATTTTAAAAAGTAATAATTGTATTTTGGTTTTTTCATCAATAAATAATATAACCTAGGGTGTTGGGGTTTATACATTTCTATTCGTGGAATCTAACCATTGTCTAAAATACTTTTGTACATAGATAATTGGTTATAGGGAATAATTTGTTCAAATAATTCATGATAAAGTAGTATGTACATGAACCATATGCATGTTTTCATGTGATATGATAAATTTACCAATATGAATATTAAATATTTTTAATATCAAAACTAAATATAATATTTTTCATCTGCTAAAATAATATGGTATCGATTTATTTTATATTTATTATGTTTCATCATTAAAATATCTACACAAATTCATGTGTTGATGATTATTATATCATTAATTACAACCACCCCGAGTAATGAGTCTGATAAATTTCCAGACATATCATGTTCATTATATGTTATGAGCTATGTTGTGAGATGATGTGATAGGTATGTGTCACCAAATATAATTTAATTTATGTTTAGTCTCTTTTTAATGAATTATGTCACTTTATTTATTGTGATGATTATTTTCTCATAAATTGATGTTTGTTCCCACATTAATTTCCCGCTTTTATTTCCTTACTATAGAGATAATTTAATTTTAACAAGTTTCCCCATATTAAATCCTCATTTTCACACAATAATTTTTTTATTTTAATTCATATTTTGTGTTTGAATATATAAATTCAGTGATATTTAAATTGGGATATGGAAGACTCTATTGAGTTATGAATTTTTTTCTATGTTTATGATAATCTTGTTTCATAGATGGCAGGAATTTGGGTAATGGTTACTTATTTTACTCATGGAATTACTATAATTATTTTCAAATATGAGATGATGCATTGTGAATGGGGTATGTGTTCTTGAGGGTGATCTATTTAAACCAAATTAAATGGTCTTATTTCTATTTTATGTGAATAGAAGATAAATTATGAGACCAGATGATGGAATCACTTAATAATTATATTTCAGGTTTCATAGAGTATTATATGAATTATATTGTTTTTGTGGAATTTATTACTGTTTCCATTCTATATATAACTGATGGGTGATGATTATTTCTTGGAAAATGATGATTATAGTGGATTTCATATATTTTTATTTAATAGAAAAAACATATTGTGAATGATTATGTACCTTGAGATAATTATATATTATATATTTAACCTTCATTTTTATGACTGGTATCCCTCTTGGGATTTTGAATTTCATGGGTTTAAAATATCATGAAATTGTTATAAGTTAAAAAAATAAATAAAAATATGAATCTCATTAGAATAAATTCAATTAAATTATTTTTTTATTAAAACCATAATGGTTATCCATTATGAGATATTTAACTCAATTTTAAATTTGATACTTTTTTACAATATTCATTTTATATATAGGAATTTTGTTAACTCATAGGGATAAAATATTAATATATTTTATTCATCCATGACCTTGTTTAAATTGTATTTTTTATTAAGGGTCCTTATTAAGCTCCATTTTTAACGACATTATGCACTTATGTCCAGTAAGATGATGAAAATTCTACTTAATGATTTTAATCCTTCTTAGTAACATATACCATGATGGTTGTGAAAATGAGTAGACTATGTTTATTTTCAAAAAATAACATATGAATAGATAAAAACAATTATAAACATGATGTTAATAAAACATTAGTGCTAAATAGTAATTAATGTATTTGAGATAAAATATTGACCAATTTTGGATTGAGTGATGGGTTTGTGAGTGGAGTTTTTTTGAAAATAAAATTTCATCTATTTTATATTATTTTTTATATTATGTGATCTTGTGAGAAGAAAAATGATATATGGTCCCTCATTCGTGAATGAGAAAAGTTGGAGATGATATTTCATAACATAATGAAAGAATGAAATGTAAACCTATGTTTTTATGATTGTGATTTAGTTTTTCTTCATCGATTAAAGGATTTGAGTATAGATCCATATTACCCATTTTTCATGGTACACTCAAATACTATGTTGTGGTACAATAGAAAATTATTAAAAAAGTTCTATAGGACAAAATTCAATTTGTAACATCAAACGATTTTATTATACATGTCTATATATATAAATTAAGTTTCATTGATTATTATCTTTATAGGTGAGACCAATTTCTAAAAAATCATAATATAATATTGGATTATTATTTTTTACTATGAAAGTTATCACCATGATGTTTTTTAGTGATTATTAATTCTACTAACAATATATTGAAAAAATATTTTTCACATATCTATAAAATGATGCCATTGGTATATAATTGGATTGAAATTAATATAAAATCATTTAAAGTTAAAAAAATATATTATTCATTATTTATTTATTATTTATTTTATTTTTTAGATATCATATTCAAAAAGAATTCTAGCAATAATTTTTTACAATGAAATAAATTAACGTAAACTCGATTTTATGCTTAAAATGAATTTTTCTATAAAAATCATTTTCTTTTACGCCAATTATTCTAAATTATACTTATACCCCTTATATGAATTGATTATTTTAAAATTGATTCGATATTTGTTTTAAAAATATTTATTATTATGAAATAAGTTTATCTTGATTATTGGTAATTATGAATAGTAAATTATCTATAACATCATTAGTATGGTAATAGTTAAAATATTATCCACTAAATAGATATGGGTAAAATGACCTCAAAACTTCATAATTAATATTATCTAAATAGAGATTGATCCTATATCATCATAACATGGAAAAAGATATAATTTGGATCTAAATTACCAGAGACGTGAATTCATTGTATTTTAATATTCATACAAAATACACATTTCTCACTCCCCTCAGATATGAAAGTGAACCCTATCTTATCTGTTCTCCACACAACATAAGACCTTATGTTTGCCTATAAAATACCAAAATATATTTTCAACATCCATAAACAATTCTCGATAGGGTCTTATCTACATGAAATCCTACACTATTGGTCCTTATAAAGATATCCAAATAAGTTTACCCAATGAAAAGGTAACGTTTCTTGCCGATCTTTTTAAAGTATCCTTCTTTTCAACATTATATAATTTTTAATGATTACTGTAAAAAGTATATAGAATATAATAAATATAATTACATTTTATTGTGATTATATGACTACCATTTTACCTCCATTCGAAAAAATGGTAAGTGAATATATTACTATTTAATATGTGGGGATCATCTCCTCCACATGGTGATATTATTCGTTTTCCATTACCTAGCTTTAAAGTTGTATAATATGATGGATTTAAATTTTTTATGATATTTATGTAATAATTATTTATATATAATGAAAATATATTTTCTACCTTTTCATATTCCTCTCTATTGGAAAATGATAATGTAGGTCGTGCTTACTAGTGGACTACCTCCCACTAAGGTGATGCGATACATTTTTTATTCTATTTTACATAGATGTTAATAAAGACATAATTATTAAATATATATGATATTTATGATATAATAATAATTCTATAAATGTGAATTATTATTTTCCATTATATATTTTTATCTATCAAAAAGTGAAAACATCACTCATGAGAATGAATGGACTACCATCTCCATGAAGTGATGCAGTTAAATATTATCATTAACTTATATGAACGATTATAAAGGTAAATATAAAGAAATAATATGATATATATATTTATTTATATTATTTTAATAATTAATCGATGAACTAGTTGCATGTATCATAACCTTCAAACCAAAATATGCATGTAAAGAGGACTTTTTGTCGTCGGAATTTTCATTTTAACGAAGAAATTTTAAGTAAAAGTAAAATTAGAAATTATGATCTAATGATAAATTTAATTTTATATATTAATATGATAATAAAATATATCAATAATCAATTAATATTTATTATACTATAATTTTGAACAAATTTGAAAAGGAAAAGGAATTGAGGTAGGGGGTTTCTGTTACAATATCATTTCATTTATTGATTATTTATGAGCATTTTAAATTAAGAGGATTTATATGACAAATATAATTTATAACATTGGTATTTTATTATAATATTGTTTTTATGGGGTTTTCATTTTTTTCATTAATTATCCTCTCTTTGGAATAATATTTTCGCAGAAATGGTTTTTATGTAAATGTAGCCTTTATTTTCCCTTTCCTCCTGAATCATTTTATTCCAAATAAAATTTTTCATTAAATGGATTTAAAAAATATATTTTATATTATCCATTTATTTATTAAATTAATGTTTAACAATATTATACATTATATAAAATTTTATAAATAATCTCCTTATCATTCTTAAAAAAATTTACTTTTTACTATAGGTGTAAACAAAATCATTATTTATACATACACAATAAAAAAAAATTTCTTCACTATGAGTCCACTTTAAGTTAATTCTACCTATAGAATATTCCATTTTTCTTTTCAAATATTTTTTCCATTATTATTTTTCACATTTCCTTATTATAAATAATTAACTTCAAAATGAATGTGGTATTTTAAATATGAAGTATGTTAGTTACCTTTTATATGAATTTCTAACTATGATTGCACCCTTAGATATAACAGATGCTCCACTAGGGATATACTTTAAAAATACCAAACACATATAATTTATAATGGATTATGATGATTATGATTTATGGATTGTTCAATGAACCTCATTAAATTTATTTGGGTTAATCATATAGTAATCGAATGATTCTGAACCCCATTTATTTTTCATGGGTTTTACGATGGGTAAATGATAAAATTTTCATGACCTTTTATAACATCTATATTTTAACGATGTGTGATGGGTGGGTCATTTAAATTACAAAAATGTATTGGGAAAATATGGATAACTAATGGGATAATTATGTTATGCCAAAACATGATTTCATGTTTATAACATTATATTTAGACATGTTATAAAATCCATAATCTTGTATAGAAACCACAATTCATGTATATAAGTTTACATGAGGAATATGTTTCATATCCTTAACATATTGAGTAAACATATTACCAATTATAAATTTTACAATGTTATATGATTATGCTTCAACCACTTACCTATGTTTATAACATTCCCTTGTGACACATTGTTTATTATTGATAATTTTGTACTTGTATGACTTTATTTTTATTATAAAAAACCCTTATTACATGAAAAAGGATTAATGATACTTAATTAACAAGGTATGAATTTCTTATGTCATAATCATTTTCACATGACCTTATTACCCCTTATTACCATTGATTGATACCACATATGATTACACTTATTTATAATATGATATAAACCTTTATAATGTTCACATTTTCTCGAAATTAAGAATAATGGTTTTATGTGGGGTTTGTCTAAAATGTGTGTATTGATATATTATATTTGTGGTAAATGTTTATTATCCATTCTGAAATAATATTTTTATATATCTAGGATCCAAACATAAAAAACCATTATGATATTTAGGCATGTATTATTGATAAATTTGTTTAATATTCATTAAAATTATTAAATATTTATGTATGTCATGATTGGTCCACCTTTGTGAGTATTTAGATTAATTTTTTGAATTTTAGGATTACAAAACATTTTGTGAGACCCCATAGGATAACAATAATTGTATGTGAAAATCAAATTTTAGGGTAATGAAAGTTTTTTTCATATTAAAATACCCCTTTCTAAATATTGTATAGTGTATGTGATAATGACACATATTCACATAGTGGTAACCACTCTGAACATGGTGGATTAGATATTAACTTGATCCCAACTCTTTCATGATATGTGGGCCTAATTCCAAACACCATTATTAATTATCCATGGTGATACTCTTTGGTTAATTCATATTTTCTATATGAACCAAAATGCAAGATTTGAATAGATGTTGACCATGTATATCCTATCCTAAACCTAATGTGGAAAGGATTGAAAACAAGGATTCATTATTAATGCATCATATGAATTTTATTTCATGATTATATGATAACTAAAAAATATTATTCTGTATCACACTATTTCTTTTATTTTTAATGAGTATATGGATCTTGAAGAAATGTTAATAAAATTAAATGCGATATATAAAGAAAAAATGTCCCCAAGTGAAACCAAATGAAATAGAAGCAGAAATATGAATGATTGTGATTATGTTTTACCATCTATATTTATATTTGAATAATAACGTCAAAAATGGTGAGTTTTTTAACATACCTAAGAAAATGAATAATGACGTTCCATGACGATCTAAAAGGATAAAATATTTAGTTTCCTATATTTAAAGAATATGGGAAGAAGCATCCAGTGGAATGTCCTAAGGGGAAAATAATATGTTTTATTTATGGAAAAAAATTATAATGGAAGTAATTTCTTTGTAATATTGAATATTATGATGGAGGGAATTTAAATTCAAAATAATTTACCATTTATTGTTAAATTTTATATATGTGGTGAACTACAGAACAATCGAAGTCAATTCCCTAATATAATGGATAACTCCAAAACAAATGAAGGTCATATAATATTTATATCCTTGAAGTTGATCATCATAATTAAGGTGAACATATCCTCAATATTAGTTATTTCAATTTCATTTTAATCTTTATAAAAAAATCTTATAAAATATTATTATGCATTCATTAGTACAATTTGATGTCATTTTGAGCATTTATTAGACCTCAATACATATATCCCTACCAATTTTATAGTAGGTTATGTCATATTGAATATTCTGAATAATCATTTGATTATCTCTTTTTATGAGGATGTAGATGAACTTATATTGGGTGTTTCATTCATTGATTGGGTCTTTTTACATATTTGTGATAAATGTTTTTCTCAAAATGATGGTGAAAAACTCAGAAATTAAGATATTCATATTTTTTAGAATATTCAATTGTATTTATTGATGATCATCCAGGTTTCTCATGTTATAATGAGGTCGAGTTTCTAATATACCTCATACCTAGTTCTACAAATATTATAATTAATCCTTAGATAATTTCATCATTTTAGTTTCAAAAAGTGTAGTAGAAACTCTTGGATAATATAAAATTGGTTTTATATTCTTGATCATGTCTACATGGGTTGAACCTATATATTTTTAGAGAAAATTATTTCTCAATGGGTATTTACATTTATTATTTTGAACACAACAAGATTGATACTAAGAACACGTATCATATATAACATATTGAAGAATTTTTTTGATCAACTATAGATATATCAATATAATTCAAATATTAAATTTATTCAGGATATCATCAATATAGATCCATTGATGATGTATTGTTAAAAAAAATTTGTATGAGTTAAACTCAATATTATTTTTTAGTAATTCCTTTTTAACATAACAATTACCCAACAATCATGATGGATTTAATGGTTAATTTCATTATAAACTACCTAGATAAGTTATTTGGTAGTATTGTTGATGATATTCATACATATTCAAATAGAAAGAAGTATCATGAATATCATTAGAGGAGTTTACTAAAGAACCTAACGAATAAGAATATGTGTGGTATATTTACCAAGTGTAAGTTATGGCTTAAAAAATTTATTATCGTATCTTACATAATCTCATGAGAGGTCATAACATTTTATCATTTAATGATTGAATCTATTTAACAATGGACTAGAACAAGAATTATAACTAATATCCATAGTTTTCTTGAGTACATTGAATAATATTGACAGTTTTTCAAGGGTTTATATTGCATATCATATCCATCAATAATAAGGAAGTCATGTTACTCTAAAAAATTGAATTTGAAGAAAAGAATATGGAGAAGAAAAGAAGTTTACCCAGAAAATATGTACCCACAGTACCCTGTTGAGGAGAAATGTCTATTCAATATAACTATTAATATAATATATGATTGGTATGTTTCCACATTTACAATGAAATTATTTTAGATCATATCCCCTAATAATTGGAAATTCATTAGAAATATTACCCAAATTTTGATTCAGTGTTATAAGATTTGTTTTTTATAAGGAAAATATTGAGGACTACCTTAATAATGAAATATCTCATATATATACTAATCAAAAAATATTTAAATATATATTTAGATATAAAGCATTTAATATGAACTGCTGGAGACTGTTATATTTTATTAATTATTGTAAATTACAAATACTTTTCCACCATAGAATGAAAAATAAGTTGGATGATACTCTATGTCTAAAATAACATGTTATCTTACCCATTATGAGGATTTAAATAGATCAAATACTTATGGATTTTTTATAAGATAGATAATGAAATCCTTAAAGAAGCGGGAAAATCTCTTATTTATCAATTATTAGTTCACCTAACCATCCATGGGGGATTCAGGACTCATAGAATTAATATATTCAACAATTGATGAACATAATGATTTTTATTGGAAATACGAAATATTGAAATGGAATGATAATGTTTTGGAACATAGTGTGTATCCCATTAATACCAAAATTTTTGGAGGATCGATTTAATGAATCTCACAATTCATCAAACCCTATTTTCCCCAGAAATACAAGGATGTATAGAATTGTTAACGATTATTTGATGTGGAAAACATGAAAAAGTATTTTTAAAATTGTATATCATTATTCATGGGTTTTTAGTATGTTAAAGAGGAGATACATATTTCTGAAGAGATTTTTAGACCATTATCCACACAAAATGGAATTTAGAACACATTACCATGGATTTCATCCTAACACTCCACCAAATACTCTAATGTGATGGTGCCATTTGGGATGTAGTTGTTGTCTATATGATTTTGGAATATTTTGATGTAATGATATAATGTTTAAATATTAATTATATTCCAAGGATATTCATATAATAAGTTTTAATATTAAATTATGTACCATAATCTATATTATCTCATCGAGATATGAGATTAACCAATGTGTTTTTGAGAAAACTTTTCCCTGATCAGGATATAGAGTTTAGTTTTAGAGATGATTCTCATGCTTAGAGAGATATACTGTCTAAGAAAACCATTAAAAACAAATAAGATTTATTAATATAATGGTTTATGGATTTCAATTTTGGTTGGTATTAACACCTTTCTCGTGCGGAGTTTTCAAACAACAATTCATTTCCCTATAAAATTCTGATTGATCTTTTTGAAGCTGTCAATAATTGGAAATGTGTAAATTTTTGATGTAGGGAAGATGTTAGAGAAATAGATATATTCGACCCTGATATATATAAGTAAATGGAAGAAATGTTTTATCCATTCAGTAGTTCATTAGGGTAACTCAGAGTAAACCTTAATGTTATGCTAACAATTGTCAGAGAGATCTAATGTTAAATTTTGGTGACAAGGTGTTCCTAAAAATATATTCATTGAAGAATGTAATGATATTTTAAATTATGAACAACTTGATCCCATGAAATGTTATTCCCTATGAAAATATTGATTGTATTGAAACAGGTACTTATCTATGGGGTATTCCTCTAAATCTCCCTCTAATTCTCTATGTGTTCTATTTATCATTCCTAAGGATGTAGAAAACTAATTCCTCACATGTACTAACCTTAGAGGTTTCACTATTGAAGAATGATTTCTATTTTGAGCTATTATCCATGGGTATTTTGTATCAAATATATTGTTTTCTACAAAATACACCCACACACATGGTCAATGTTTTAGGGTATAACCATAAATTTGAAGAAGCTATGTGTGGATCCTAGAATGTAATGGGGAAGTGGTATCCTTTTTTATATCAGAGTGATATAATATTATGGGATAAATTCATATAATAGATTTATAACACTATTATTTTATGATATATTTCTTTTTATGTTAAATTTATGTCATATATGTCATTATTTACATGCTCCATCATGCTTAAATAAATTGTCATATGTTATTGAATAATTGTTACCTAAGTTGATAGTTATTACCTAGAAATTTGATTGTAGGGGTTGAAAATTACTAACAAAATTATGAAACAATATATATATATATCTATATGTAACTCATTTATTTAGTTTGTTTTAAATGAATCTAAATGTTTTTAATGAACGAAATATTTGTTTTTTTTATAATTATAGTTTTTAAGTATAGAATATGTTGTATTAAAAAAGAAAGAAATTAATCGCTATTGAATAATTATTTAAATAACTTCGTTTGAGAAAATATAAAATTAAATATATTATATCTCATATAATAGTGTCTATAAATCCATCAATGAAGGTAAACTCTATTTTAGTTTCAAAACCCATTTTTCTGAAAACCATTTTTTTGCATTTAGGGAAATAATTTGAAAATAAATTTCTATTAAAAATATAAATAGAATAATTCAATATTGTGTAAATATTTGGAATCATAATAAATAATAATATTTATGAAGTTGAAAATAATTTTTTCCATTATGAATACTAGGCATGGTAAAAAATTCATTTGTTCAATAAAGGATAAAAGGGTTTAATGAGGGTTTAATGTAATGAGATAAAAGAAAAAATAACCTATAACATGGATAAATAATGTTTATTGGAAATATTTTCATTATATATTATCCTATCTTATAACATGATCCAGTTTTCATGTATGCTCCCTATAGAGTGAGTCTATGGTATTTTAATATTAGTAATAATTAAAAGTGTGACACTTCCACGATTATGAAGAGGCACCCTATAACCCATCATATTCACACCATATGATAAACATATCTCAACCAAAAAATGGAAAAATATATTCTGAACATCCCTATACATGTCCTAGTGGTTATCCACTTCTTAAAATACTAACAAAAGGTTCCTTAATAAAATATTCTACTGAGGTTTCTTAAAGTAGATTTATATATTATTGATGATATTTGTCATATTTCATTTTCCTTATACTTTCACTAAATATGTTTCCTACATCCAAAAATAATCACTATATTTTCATTATTATATTATGTTGTTATTATGATCAAGGTAAAACCAGTATACACTACATTTCCGTCAAACTAGAAATAAATGTATCGATTATCGGTACATGTGGACTAACTCCTCCACATATAAATATGTTTAATTTTCCATCATCAACATATATTATTGATTTTTTTGGATTTTATTATATTTTATTTTATTTACTAAATAATTATTCATATTTAATTATAATATATTATATACTTGTGCATAATGGTTCACTACCACCATCATGATGTGTTTGTATATTTTTTTTCATTTCCTTTTTACAAATATGGAAATAAAAATAGATTTAAGAAAAATATATGATATTTAATATATAAAAAAACATTCTACTAAAACTGAATTATTATTTAACTTTATAACATTCGATCCATTAAAAAGTTGAAAATTCACTTTTGTGTATATATGGACTACCATCTTAATAAAGTAATGTAATCCATTGTTCATCACCACTTTATATAAATTTTTATAAATTTTTTTAAGATGAATAAATAAGATACTTATGTAATGACTAAAATTTTATATATGATGAAACAATGAGAGAAGTGAATGTATCAAAACCATTGAACTTAAAAAAAAATCATTGAAAACATACCTATTTTCACCTTAATGTTAAGTTTAATGATGAAAGTGATTATACAAGGATAATTAAATCATGTATGAAGAGAGACAAAGCATGAAGTACGATATGTATGGTATAATATTTTTATTACTTGTATAGTTCATTATAAATTTTCATTATGGGAAATTATATTATAGTTATAATTAAAACCCCATATATTTCTACCCTTAGTTTATTTATGTTGTTTTGTTGGTTTCATGTCAGTCTCCACTAATTGGTATAAAAACAATGATGAAAATATTTTTAATAAAATAAACCATTTTCATGTTTCGATAGAAATATTTTTCCATCTATGTCCATATTTTCATTTCAACATTTTCCACAATATATTTATTATTATTCTATGACTTATTAGTGTAATATTTACCAAAATTTACCTTTATATAGAACAATTTAAAAAGTATAATATTTTTCATTTCTTTAATGAGGCACTTTTTACAAATTGTGTGAATAAAATCATTAGTTTAACGTATACTACCTGAATGAATTTTCCTACGACCATGACATCAATTTTCTTTAAAATTCCCATTACAAGATTCTATGGCTCATTTAAATAATTTTTTTGGCATAATATATTAGAAGAAATTGTATTTTTGTCATGTTATTTGGACAAAAAAGTTTATTTTCCTAATATAATATTACAGTGATATTTTAAAACAATTTCTCAGATATGGTGACATCCTTGGATGTTATATATGATTTTCTAAGGATATGATTTAGTGATTCCATGAAATTATTTTCTATGGATGGATTTTTATCATGATATATTATAGATGATTCTATGATGCATGTTACCTTAAAATGGGTTAACTATTTAAAGATGAAATCTTTTTGAAACCCATTTATTTTTCATCAATTATAATATGATGATATAATGTTTCTTTTTATGATCTTTTACACCATTTAAGGTTTATTATTAGGTGAATGGAGGTTTTTTTATATACCACTAATTTATTAGGTTAATATGGATTACTCATTTGATGAAAATATTATATGTGAACCACATTTCATGATTGAAACATTATTCATTGACATGGTTTTATGTTTATATGTTTATTTATGTACATTGTTTGTTGATGATAAGTTCATGTGACGACCTAGTTTCATTTACATATCATAATGAGAGAAAATTTTGAATTTAATAAATGTTCGCAATGTTATAAGATTATAGTTGTTCTACATTACTATTTTTATGATATAATCTCATGACTTATTATTGAATATTGACAATTTCACACTATTCTATATTTATATTTTTATATGAAAATGAATTATGCAATGAACCATTATTAATGATACAAAATTTAGTTGGAATTGTTTTCTTATGTTATTATCTTATTCTAATACCCTTATCCTAAATTGAAATCATTGATTGATATTATAAATGTTTACACTTATTAATCATTTTATATCACCCTTTATTTTGTTTCCATTTTCACAATGTTAAAAATAATTGTTTTGTGTATGCTATATCTAAAAAAAGTAATATAATAGTTTAATGATTATTTACATTATTTTTGTTCATTTGGTTGGAAAAAAAAATTCATTTACTTATCCTCTTATGTATTGGTTTTATACTATGGACTAGTCTTACCTCTTCAGTAGGGGATAGTTTAATTATATTTTCTCTTTTATAAGGTAGAGTGACTCTACCATGATGATTCATGATGTAGTATCCTTGATCATAATGGGATGATGGGATATTTTTTTCCATTCCATATATTCATGCATGAAGTTTTTTATTATGGGTTTATGTCATTGACTTGATCATTATTTGTAAATATTATTCTCACCATTATATCATGGTTGACATAAGTTATTTATGCTGTATATATTATGATAGGGTAGCTACATGTGGATAGAGAGAATGATGACATTGGATAGATATGTTTTTCTGAAGACATTGGGTGAGTTTAGAGTCCATAAAAAAACTTAATATATAGACCGTAATGGAATCTATTTCTTACGGAATCATTAAAGTGGAACTTAAGGCATCTCATATCCTCTATAGGGAAACATTTATGACGGAAATATGGAATACAAAACTCGATTCCAAAGGAATCATATAAACATTGTATGAGGTATGAATTTTTATTTATGGGGAGAGATCATAAGTTTATTGTCTTATGGTTATTTTTTGGTCATGGGTATGTTGTCTTACATTTAGGGGTTGGTAACAAGTTTAATTTCATATGGGGTAGTTTGGTCATAGGTTAAATTTATTTTGGGGATAGGTTGGTCACATGTTTAATTTCTTGTGTGGATATGATCTTCACATGTTTAATGTATTATGGGGATAGGTTACCCATGTATAACTATCACTTAATGTCCTAGATAAGTTTCAATTTCATAAAGACATTGGGGTCTATAAGGAACCATATGTTTGGATGATAATATATCATGTGCGTACCCTTTGGGTGAGTTTATATAATCATGCTTTTGGAATGACTCCATTAAAGTGGATGAAAGAAAATATTAACTAGAGTGTTGACATGTTATGTTTGAAAAATGGGGAGGAATATTACAGACCCTATTATAAGATAAGTTTTAATAACTACACTGTTCATATTCATAGTTCAAGTTCATTTTATGGAATGAATCCATGAAATTTGACATCACAAGGTATTGATGATGATGTCGTGGATTCAGAGACAATGAGGGAAGTAGTAAATTTTTTTCCTTGGGGATTACTATGAGGGGATGTATTGTCCCATTACAGTTATATATGATTCATTATATCTTCATAAAATAAGTTATTCATATAGTTTAATGTCGTCTTCAAAGGACGTTGTCATGTATTTTAATGTCATACGAGTATGATGTTGGAATATGAATTTTAAGGTCTTACTTCCCATTCTTTATGGTGGTTTCACCTATGGAGAACATTTCCATGTATCAGAGAAGAATATGACATAATCCCTCCTCATTGGAAAATGTTATTGGTTTCTCATGATGATTTCACATTTAGGGATTATATGTATAATGCTCGTATACTTTAAGATGCAACGAGTCGTAAACACGAATTTGGTGATGTCACATTTAGGGATACCATTTATAGGATGTGTATGATTATGAGTAAGAGGTATTAAAACTATCTCGGTTTTTTTAGAGAAATGTGTTCAGGAATGATTTTTCACAATAACTATCACATTGGTTATCGAGTTTCCAGTTAACTCAGAAAGGGTTTAAATGGGGTACCTGATATCTTAACTTGAACAAAACTATTTTTCTGGAAGGAGTCATCATTTACTTGATCCAATGGCTTTTGAGCACATATTTGGTGTCAAGTATTCTATTTGAATATAATCATCTAAGGGATCTTGAATAAGTAGGGAGTATACATATTGGGTTCATAAGTGAATTAATCTTCTAATAAAGATTATTGGATTATGTTGTTAAATGGAAACTAACCTTGAATAAAATAACTAGTTATTAAGGAAAGTTTTGGGAGAAAAACTCAATTAAAATCCCACGAAATTTTGGGTTCATGTGTTGTAGGTTACAAAAGTTCTCTACCTTTTAAAATATATTAGTGTATTGGGTTTTGTGTTGTCTAAAAATGTTGAATTTCATGAATCATATTTTTTTTCTTTAATTTCAAGAGTTATGACCATGAATATGGGGTTTGTATTTTATTTGTAGGTTATTTTCCTATTAAAACACTTAGACCCACAACATAGTCCATGGAATGAAACTGGAAACTAGTTTTTTGGAATTCATGATGTGTGCCTCTCTTTCCATTACCACTGATGAATATTATGGAAGAATGTTGTTTGATGTCTCCTTCCCCAAGCTAGGTGATTTTCGCAATAAATTTTTGTGGAAATATATAGAATAATTTTATCACCACCCTAATCATTTTTATGTAATTTACTAAATCCACACAAGATGAGGGGGTTTATGTCTACTTACATGAATAATATAATTTAATGAGAAAATGGGGAGTTTCACATAATGTATAAAATTTTCATGAAAAAAACCATCAACTCGGGGATGGTCCCTTATGCTGCATTGGGCCCTTGGTTTGAAAAAAAAATGACTGAGACAATGAGATCCATTTTGTCCCCAAAAAATATTCTATAATATTTATAAATGAAGGGGAAGTGGAAGGTTGAGTTCTAATGAAAACATAATGCTTTGAGAAACTACTTTCATTTTAATGAAACTATAGTCCCAGATGATTCTAGTTAGTAGAATGAATGGATAATTAAGTAGTTCCATTTCAATAAATCTAGGGTGGGTCTATAAAATAGTAACATGAATCCAATATGTGATAATTTTACTCTTTTAAACCAAATTTTCTTAAAGGGGTAGTGGATATCGAGTGATGATGATGATGGGGCCTATGGTGATGTTTTTAATGAGGCTAGTCTTCATCTTATCACAAATCCCAACTAGTTCGAGAGTATTCATGAGGAGGGACCTGGTACTGATTTCCTTGCATATTCTCCCATGTATTTTCATGAACCAAATGAGTACGTATATGAATTTGGGTTCCAAGTATCCATGAAAACCACCCCATATAGATGTTTTCAAGGAGAGGTATACAAAACATTATCACTGACATCTCTGATACATACATAGTGAGTTTGTGGGGATAACTATTCTAGTAGTTCTTGAACCTGTGGAAAAGAGTTTTGGATGCTTGTGTTCTTAATATATTAGATCATGAATAACTTATCAAGTGAGTATGTGTAGAGTGAAAATAGCTTGATATATAGTTGTATAAGAAGAAATCATACTATACCGAGGCTTTGCAGGTGTATGAACAAGAGCTTTCTCAGTTGGGGGAGCATTTGAGGAAGCATAAATTGATCTTTAATGCAAATTTATATATAATCATCTATTTAATGGAAAAATAGTAGTGTCTAATGATATGTTAGTGGGGGTACCAACATTCTGGGGTTGAGTGTCTATCCAAATAGACCCAGGTGTAGATCATGGTCAAAAAGAGATTCCATGCAACATAGGTGGAGGAAAAAAATATCAATTGATGGCATAAGAGCATGGAATCCCCCCAGACGATGCTGTTCGAGAATGAGAGATTGATTTTTGAGCTCGGGCCCAAGGAATGATTTTACTTTTCATTCATTATAATAGAGGATAGGCCATATCCTATAGATTACCCTTTCCCAGAAGGTAATAAAAATTCATATTTAAATTCCTTATGATCTTACATTCCGGCATCTCAATCACATTAATGAAATTACCATCTCTAAACCTCAATGACATGTAATTCATGATCAGTGTAATAAATAATGAGGAAAATATTATGACATTTGTACATGATATTAACAGAGATGTACCAAATGATTGCAATAATATTTACCCATTTATGGGTGGGGGTTTCCTCACAAATAATGCATTAGATATAGAGTGGTTCTCTATATAGAAAACATTCTTTCCCAACATGTGTTGGTAAACTAGAGTGGTAATGTCACGAGAATTGGATCCATCCTAATAAAGGGTATGAATGGGGATGTTAATCATGATTCCCAAGACATTGAAAATAAGGATTGATCTGATGATAATATAAGACATTTGAAAACATTCAATAAATAGGTTCTATTAACATACATTTGAGAGTGGGGATATTCAAGATATGGTTGACTATTTCTCATGTTAGAAACATTGGAACTACGAAATTATCATTAAATTTTCATCGAGGAGTGTTCTAGAGATATGAGGTGTGCCATCTTTTCTAGAATCCATCATCATTAGGTGGCCTATATGGATTTGTATGTTTATGATGGTATAAATTAAGTAAGACATTAAGTGAGGGTGAGATATTGGGGTGGAACGGTCGAATAGGTTTTAATGGTCTAGGTTTATGATTCTATAATTCTAATTAAATTTAATGGCGATATCAGCATTATTGACTGCCAAACATTACATCAATTGGGGAATCACCTTGGCTTATAGGGGATAGTCAATGTACTCAATTGGTTTTATAGTTTATTGAAACTAACGGGAAAAAGTACCTCTCATGTGAGGGCCTAATTAATTTTTTATATTTTCAATGCACAATTTAGGAAGACACTATTTTAGTTAACATCATGCATGAAGGATATTCAATTTTCATTTTATCATCTTACGTTATGAATGATGTGTCATATGATTCAATGTTAGGTTACTAGGACATTTTTGATATTTTTATTAGGCCTCATGATTTAAAATATACCACTTTGAGTTATTTGGATAAACTAAAAGGGAACACGAGGGGTTTCACCTCACCAGCAATCTCAGGAAATGGAATGTTAACATTTGCCTCTAACATTATAATGAACTAGTTCGTTTATTGAGTGGATCCGTGTTTTTTTGTGGCTCAGTGATGAGTCTCACCCCATTTTAACACTACTTTTTATAACATTACATTTTCTTAAAGAACAAGGGGGCATTGTGACGAAAATTATTACATTTTCTCAAATATCCACTATGGTTTTTCAATATCATATAAATATAAACATCTTTATAATGTAATTTTATGGTCATTCCAATAATATATAATTATTGTATATTTAGGTGTATATGTATATATGACTATAGAATGTTTGAATACATTTTTCATCAATTGAGGCCTCTATTTTAGGGTCACAGATCTTGGGCCACCTATATTTGGGTGTCGCGTCACCTTAGATCTATATGAAGGTATTAATTCAATGGGACACGGAGTTCCAACCCATGGAGGTGGTGGGAAGAGGATTCTCATCTGGATTCAAGATATGAGATATAGGATTTATTTCATATCCTACAGAATGGTGAATCTGTACACTCACAGTTTTCAAAAATGATATAGTCAGAGACAAACTAATGAAGGGTTTAGTCTTATCGACTAGTGATGGGACAATGGAGGTGGATTTAGTTTTCTAATAGACACAAGGAAAACAAAATTATATGAACATTTTAGATATAAGGGGTTATATTCACATTGTTTAATGTAAAAATTCTTGGATCCAGGCTACATGTTTAAGGACATGGAGATTGGGATAAGAATAGAATAAGATTTAGGTCACAAAGCATCAAAAAATTGAGAAAATGTTTAATAGGGAGGTTTTTTGAGAAAAAAGGTTCATAAAACCAATATTTAAAGAGATACATGGAAGATAAGGGACACATGAAACATCCATAAGGAGTGTTTCACATAGTTTAATGTCATGAAGCAATGTGAATATGGGGGTGATGATACATTCATGTTAGTCTGTTACTGAAAACCTATCATAAACATAGGGTGGGGTGGCCATATTCTAGTGAACATCATCTCACCTATTGGTGGTGTTTTTGGATTATCCCGAGATAGATATCCCAAGTGTTACTACATATACCATATAATTATCAATCTATAAAATTGTATTTCTAGAATCTTCCATGGTGGGAGACTAACACCAGATGTTGGAGATCCATCTACTTAGTCATGGATGAGAAGTCAACTCTATAGTTTAAACATTATATAGGATGACTATAGACATTCATATTATGTAAATGATATTATACCCCATAGGATATACTATTGGCTTATTGTCATATATCATGGACCATTGGTTTTAAAATTGATTTATCTCACAATTATTTGACCATGGGGGTGTGTGTCTTAATATTGGTTTTGCGGAACAAGATACCAATAAGATAATGTGAATAGAGATCCAAGTAGTAGCGGTTCCACCTAAATATATTAAACAAGATGATCATATTTTTGTGTAATGTTTCTTGGACAATATGTTGGTCTGTGCTCAACGAGTATACATGTGATGTTTGAGAATTCAAGCTCATCCTAGAGAGTGGTCCAAGAAGGCCCCTCAACTCAACAAAATCCCTTCAATATGTTTCACATTGTATAAGGTCATGATTCATATACAAAGGTTCTTATTTTATGATAATATATTTTGATCCTTTCAGGGTAATTCCATTTATGAATTCCAATACATCCCAATAATGCTGGGAGAAAATCCCACAATGACCGTTTAGCCCATGTGAGGCATTTTCAGTCTGAAAATTGGGGAATGGTAGAAAATTTAACTTGTCATAAGGGAGAGACAAAATGATATAAAAAGAGGATAAATTATGATGGTTCAAGAGGCACATACATTCATTTTTATCAGGGTTATTCACATACGGGGATAACATCAATAGTTTTCAAACTCTAAATACAATGGGAGGTAGACTCCATGGTAAATTTTGATATATGAGATCTACATCATTAAATAGGAAGATCAGTGGATTTGGAATGACCCTAAATATGTTTCATACAATGGGTTAAAACCACACTAGTCAAGGGTACCAAAAATGCAGGATATACTTTTTACCATTATCAGAACACAAAAATTGTCATCTATCACAATAGATCCTTCACGATGTGTTCCCAGAATGGGTGGTGAGTCATTTGGTCTTGGAAATATTGTTGTTAGTTTTTTCTATTCACTTCTATAGGGTAATGATTTATCATAATAGGGATTTCATGAAGTGTATAAATATATAAAATTTGAATATATAGAGGTGGTTAAAAAATGGTATATATTCCTCCATGTGCTCGAACATACTGATTGGGAACATAAGTAGGTAAGGATTTAGCATGTCCAGAAGTGGAATCTATGAAAAGGTTTTGTAGTTGGGATGGTCCATATATATGATATTTGTGTATCATTTTTTATCCCATATAATGATGAATTAATGACATATATATTTCACTACATTTATTTGGTAAATTAATTGTATCAAAATTGATAGTGCACTCTGAAGTGTCTGTTTATGGAAACATGAAAATAAAAAATGTGTGATGGGGATGTAGTCCAGGAAAGTTTAAAACATATATTACAGAAATTAATCCTGTAGAATAATTTCAAACTATAGAAACATGCACTTTTTTTAGTTAAAACTCATATACCATTGATAATGTTTTTGTATGGTTTATCATTGTCTTTCCCTGAAAATATTAGGATTGAGGCTTACACATGGATGTTTCACATGTGATGTGGGTATTTCTTCATGTTTATCACTTAAGTAATATCACCACGTCATATGAGGATTAATATTCTCATTACATAGGATATATAATTGTTTATCTTCTTGTATCATGTATAATGTTGTACAATTTTATATCATGTAACTAGGATGTTATGATTTTTAGTTTAATGTTGTGAAACGTGAACATATATATCATTTCACATTTTTCAAATGAGGTATTTTAAGAATATCACAAATGTTATGGCTATAGTTTTACATCATGCACTGGTGAATAAATGATATATTTTTCCATCTAATTACTATGTAATTAGGAATTTCATTTCAATTTCATGCAACTTGACCTACAAGGGTCCACAAAATGTAACATACAATGAACCTGGTGTTGGTCAGAGGTGTCACATGCTTCATATCCAGGGTGATCAATGTGTATGTACCATTAGAATATAACTAATGAATGAATTAAGGTTTCTATTATTAGGTTTCCATATTTTTCATCATCTTCCAATGTATTATTAACATCCTGAGAGCTATTTCCTTATCACCTTGAAGAATGGAGTGGAGGCAGAAGTTATTAGTGATTTCTTACACCACTAGGTTCTGATGCCTTTCTAGGTTATGCAATGTCCATAGATTGTTTTCCTTATAGGATTATAACTCATCTAGATGGAATTGTGTTCTCCTTTAATGATTCTTAAGATCATTAGAAGCTATCTCTAACGAATGTGGATTCAAATATAGATTAATAATAGACCGTCTTCCATAAATAATGTATTATTGTGATTCTAGAGTGTAATTTGAAATTTTATTTTGATATGACCTGAGAGTGTTTGAGATATTATTGGGTTATTTCTTATTATTGAAAACTAAATTATCATGTTGATCTTTATAGAGGTTTTTGTTGAATACCTCAATCATCCCATTCTCCTTCATGTCATCGATTTCCGTATAGTTGGATCGGATTTGGAACTTCGTGTACAACATTTTCCTATTAATAAATCAAAACATAGTGTACATGTTTATAGATTATTGAAAAGAATACAAAATTGGTGGATAGTGAAGTATTTCACAAACTTTATCACATAATAGGTCTTCGACTCTTTGAGTGGGAAGGCCAAAAACCATATTAATAATATGTTATTGGCAGTCAGAATGAACTTTCATAGTTGAGACGTCACTAGCAGGTAGGTTACCACACTGTCAATTCAATACTTTGAAAATAGAAATTATTAAGTTGTGGGATGGAAAATATCTTATGGATGATGCACGATGCTTTTATGGATCTATGATTAATGAAACATTTCAGTGAAACCAATGCAGTAGTAAACCATTGAAGGATAGAAGTAACCCAGTTGTCGGATCTAGTAAGAATACTAAATTCCAAATTGATGGTACCAACATCAACCATCCAATGTTATCTATATGAACATCTGATTCTCATAAAATCAGACACATTGGAGGACAATTCTTTGAATTCTGTACCTATAGAGGGTCTTTTATATATAAGGACCACCCTAGAGAGAAAATTTTGTTGTGTGACAACAGATTCACCCGTTCATTGATCTGTCTAGTGGGAGAGTACAACACCAGAGATACATAATGAATGGATTCAAACAATAAGAAAAATATTTATATTATAAGAAATTTTGGATGACCTATTATAGTGGTTCTAGTGCCCATCAGATTTACCTGATCATTGTCATCATCAGATGTGATGGTGGGTGATGTCCCTCTAATGTGCCACATAGATAGAAAATTGGTCTTTTACAGTCTGTGCAAGAGATATGGCTAAATATTTGAAAGATTTATCTTGGTCATTATAGGAGTGATGAAAATGAGTTACCTTTATCTATGAATAGAATTTTTCCATCAACTCATGAGTACATTCTAGGAGGGGAATTAGGTTATGTTTTCTAATGACATAGTCCTCGTTGATCTACTTGATGACTATCTTGGAGTCTCCCTTCACATACTAATATGGAAAAAATTTATTTATATCCAATTAGCAGCTACTGGTAATCGTTTTTTACACTACCAATTTTTTTACACCTTTTATTGACATGAATGATTATTGTATGATGGCCGACATGGGAGTGATGAAGGAAATCCCAAGGCATACACTATTGACATTAGGGTTTTCGGGACTTCTACTGATCAAGATGTTGAAGAAACCATGAAAATTTAGTTTTCAACAATAAATTGTATGTTCTATAGAAAGGATGGCCTAATAATGTAAATCTTCATTCGGGGGTAGTTCATCAAGGGTTAAGTGTGTAGCGAAAAAATAAATCAATTCATTCCATTGATATATTTTTATGGGATAAACAAATTTTTGAACTTCAAAATAATTACATTGGAATCAGCCAGTTATCTTGTCAACATAGAGTGATTCTGATTGTACTTATGTGTATTAAATATGGATAATAGATTTTTCTCAGGGGGGCTATAAATAGCCCCGAATCATTTGAATAAAAATGAACATTTTGAGGAAACTCATCTTAATGAAAGATTATATAGTATCCAGGCTTAAGAACATGTTACTAAGAAAATGTAGGTTTTTTTACCTTCCTTCATTATGGTTTTTATATAGGAGAAATATAATAGAATATTTTAGGGTTTCCATATAAATTACTAGGGGAATCACATGGATGTGACGCATCAATACAAAAGGATGTATCAGATTTTTCTTAATGTCATCAAATATGGTCTTTAAATCTTTGTCCCACAGATATATGGTTCCATTCTTAAAGATCATAGAGATGCGATTTCAATATAAAGATATATAAACAATAAATATTTTAATATATTACAAATGGCTTTTTAGGCTCCAAAAATCTCATAGGATTCTTGGATGATGCATCGTGATAATAATTTTGATATTCTCATTATCAGTCTTAATTCCTCTATTTGTAAAATAATGACAAGGAACATTTTTTAGTTAACCTCGATTGAGCATATCAGGGGGTTCATTTTTAGGTTTTGTTAGAGGATAATGTCAAAAAAATCTAAATATCCTTGTGATGGTGATGAAAGTGGAGGTATTTAAACAAAAACTCACCAATATGATTCTGCACCAATGTTCCAAGCATTTTTTTGAAGATATGGTGTACCACCCTGGTAGGTTGAAACAAAATTCTCGAAAAAAAAATAAAAACACTCAATAGAGGATATAATTTCCCTAGAATTTCATATATAAATATTTTATATTTTTATATTATTATTATTTACATTACAAAAACAAAAAACCTCAAACTGTAATAGTGTATCCTCTTTGTAAATTAGAAACACCATTTTCTTATTTCATGAATGATCTTAAAAATCACACACAGATAACTTTTCTTCTAATAAACCTCTTAGGAATACCCATACTAAAACAATATTTATAACTTATAGAATGAAACATAATAAGGGGTGAGTTTTAATTCTATATAAGGGTAAACATAAGATAATTTTTTCTATTATCATATAAATTCGTAATAAAATCACACAGGTTTTTTATCATGAATATAAATTAAAAAAAATTATACCCACCATTTCATAAATAATAAACAAGATTCCTGGCAACAAAAATTATAATTTCATAAAACATAGGGCATAATAATGATAAATCATCATAAATAAATTATAAACCATTTTATCAAATCTTGTAAGTTTCACACCAACATAAATATTTTAAAACATTTTACATGTAAAGGAGAACTATCATGACCATCAACATCATGGATTTGGACTCATCACATGTTTCCCATTGTGGATCAAAATAAAACTATCTCCCAGAGAAGATTAGGATGCACCTATTTCTAATAGTGGAATGACATCACTCTCCAAATCATCATTATAGAAAAGGGTCACTCCCATGACCATCATTGTATAAAAAGATCTATACTGAACCAGATTCAGTCCCCTTTTCAGCCATGCATATATTATGATATATAAATAATTACCTAATGAATTATATGAAGATATATGTCTCATCAACACATAATGATGATTATATTTATGTGTTCCACATGATCAAAAAATATTCATCATATCATAACCAATGAAATGAAATTGGTTTTGTTAACATTTCATCTTATCATAACATGTGGAGAAGACAAAGGTTTCAAAGCCATTTCATCATTTCATTGTACCATAACTATTAAGAAGATATTGTCTTGATAAGAATTTTATCATGGTATAACACATGGATGTGAAATGGGTTTTTTCAAAAGCATGTCATCTTAAAAAAAATATAACCAAAATAATATTAATAATGGTCTCATTGGACCATATCCCCACTAAAGCATAATTATCACCAAAGGATGTCATCTTAGATGTAAAATGATTTTTAATGATAACATGGTACATTTATTTTTGAAAATAAAATTTATATGTAAATAATGTTTTTAAAAATGAATGATTTTGAAAATATTCTTCTTTGAAAAAAACATTGAAAACTTATAAAGGAGTCCTTAAAAACATTTAAAACATTTCATGTGGAAAATATCATTTCATATTTGAAAAAAAAAATTAAACAAAAGAAACAATTTTAAAATAATTTTATTTGAAAATAATCATTTAATATTATAATGTAATCTATTAATAATATATTGTTCATGATAATGGGAAATTTTGTTAAATTATTGCACATAAAAACAAATATTCCATTGATATTTTTAGTAAAGGCCAAACATGAACTATTTAGAAAATGAAATGGATATTACTTTCATAAAATTTTATTAAAAGTAAAAAATGGGTAAAATTCTCATTATTAAATTATTTGAATTGTGTAAAAAACAATTTGAATATATTTTTGGAAAACAAAATTTTTGTAGAAATATACGACTTCAACTGAAGAGAGAAGTAAAAATGTTTTTTCATAAAAACATTCTTATGAGATCTTGAGTACATAGAATAATGAAAATGAAGGGAAATAAGAATTGTAAATACATAACCATATTATACAAATATAAATGTTTTTATTTAGATATGGACCTTAATATTTCATTATTATAATCATATTCTTAAACAATATTGATAAATGATGAGATAATTATATAAAATTTACACCACATTAGTATCATTGAATCATAATCCCCGTGAAGGAATAAAATGAAATAAAAAATAAACTATTATTAGAATATATAATGTCATTATATTAAATGTAAATGGTTTTTGAATACACTTCTAAAAAGTAATTGGTTTATAACATAACATATGTATCAAGGAATATAAATTAAAACAAAAATCCATTAATGATTTGGAGGATTTTTACCTTAATCCTAATAAAATAGATGTCCTAATATATATATGTAAATAAACACAATTATAATGATAATTCTTATAAATTACAATCATGTGAAGCATATACGTGATATAAAAAATAGGTGGTGAATATGGAATGTATCTCACAGAAGTAAAACGTTGGGATACAATACATTATATTAATTATAAACTCACATAATACACAATGAAACCTAATTTATTACTAATAAAATGTTATTATAAAACTATTTATGAATTATAAATTTACATATCACACCATATATGAATTTATAATGGAAATTTATTACCCGTTTATTAACAATTCAATGTTAAATTACTATTTCAGAAAAAAACTAATTTGTTTTTTGTGTATGTTTCGATTTTTTATTTTCATTCCTCTTTATTTGATAATGGATATGTAATATTAATAATTTTAAATATATTATAAATATCATATATATTATTTATATATTATTTTTTAGTAATATATAATGGTTATTGATATAAAATTGAATACACTATTTATGAAGATCGTATGTCATGTTTACGCAAGAACACTATTACTATTTTATCAATAGATTGAAATAAATAAAGGTAAATAATATATAAAAATTACAGAATATTTTATTCATATATATCACATAATTTCATTAAACCAAACCTAATTACCTTCCATTAAAAGTATTCACTAATCATATCACTTTGTGAGATGGTTGTCCTCAGTACACACAGAAGACATTATCATATTCCCACAAAATGGACTGTTTGAAATAAATATGTAATATAATGATTACAGAAGAATAATAATAGAATTAATGTAATATATTACTAATTAGTCCATCATGAATACCATCTGTGAGATTTGGATATGGAAAAATATTAGCATCGGTTTACATGGTGATAGTCCTCCATACATGTAAATGATGATTTAATAACCCATTTGATGGATGTTGAGATGGTTTTAGGTTATTAAATTAACCTAATAACAAATGAATATATATTATATAGTATTTTGATTATATAATATGTGTTGAGACATAAATTAATTTGTAATATGTAAAAATAGAAAGGACTCTAGTGATGTTAAATACCTTCTCTTAGTAGCACCGCCTTTGGATCTCTTATTAAGGACCTTAAAGTCGGAATTTTGGGTATACCAGAATATTTAGAAAATGTATAATGATTTTGGGGAATTATTTTGTCCTATTTTCACATATATGATTTTATTTGTAGTTCTGAAGAAGGGAGGAGTTGTGTTGGAATTTTATAAGGGCGAAAGGAACCCATTTGGAAGCTACATGGAAATTTCACAAAAGAATAAAAAATGAAAATTCAATTCAAATGAAAAAATAGTAAAAATGAAAAAATATTCAAAATTGGAGATTTTACGATAATGGTACAGTCATTTAATTGGATTAATCACGTTTTGGTCCATTTTTAACCATTTTCTTTTTAGTTTAACCCCATGTAAACCCATTTTTACCTTAACCATGATAAATAATTTTTACTATTTTCCCTATTCATTATGGTAAAAAATTATTTTTAACTAATAGAAAATATAAACTATTATGATTACAAATAAGGAATCTATTCTTCCAAATTAATTTCAATGAGTTGTGAATATTTTTGTTTTAAATTACTCTCACATACGTGATGAGAAAGTGGACTTTTAAAGAGAAAATGCGAAAAAGATTAAATTTTTTATGAAAATTCAATATAAATTATATTTAAAGATAAAATTAATTAAAAGATGTAATATTTTACTACTCTCACTTTTCAAAACCAGATTCCTATAATTTTTATTTTTTAAATTTTTTGAAAAGAAAAGATAATTTTGAAAAAATGATTATTTTTATGTATTGATCGATGAAAATTATATTTAAATAATATTATTAAAAATTACCTCTAGGATAATTATTAAATTTTGATTAAAATTATATTAAACTTTTAAAATATTTAATAAATACTTTTTATTATATTTTTTAAAAGTGTGACAAAATCTCTTTTTAGAATGTTTTATTTTTTAAGCGTAAAATTTGTTTTTTTCATATCTCTTTTATAAAAAAAATACATGAATGCTAAAAATTGACTGAATTTATAATGTATATACATTAAATAAAAATAATTCACTAGAGGTTATTTGGTAAATTTATCATTTTAAAATATTTTTGTGTATAAAATAATAGTTTTCCATAAATTTTTTATTTATTTTTAAATGCTTCTCATATTTGTTTCAATTTTATTGGTTATAAATAAATTAATTTTATATAATGTTAGAAACAATATATTTTTATTACTTAGTTAATCTTATTATTACACTCTATTGCAGTGGAAAGGTGATAACTATAATATAAAATAATACTAATTTAATTGTATGTCATATTTTTTTAATCTCATTGTTTCATGTAATGAAAGATACACTTGATGATTCTTGTAATGTAAGCTAAAATAATTGTTTTAGGTAATGTAAAATATATAAAATATAAAATTTATTTTTACAAATATACTTCACAATAGCTGTGGGTATTTAATTTTATCATCGCCAAAACCATAAAATGAATTTAACCATTGAAATGCATCACTTTAGAAAAAAAATGAGGTTACTTCTTTATCGGTACATCCTCAGTTTTCAATGTAGCTTCCCCCAGCTGTTGGTCTCTCCATGAAAATATTAGCTGGGTGAGTTGTCTTGTTTCATATATCATTCACTATTCAATCTATAATCTCTGTTGGTTTTTCCACCTAATAAATATCATGCAATGTTTTAGGACCTCTCGGTTTGGTACATGTGATGGATTATGTTTATAATCCCTCAATAGTGATACATGTAACATATCATGTACCTAAGAGTGGGTTGGTGGATGTTCTGATCAATTGGATATCATCCCAATAAAATCAATAGATTAAAAGGGATTGATATTCCTTGGGCTTTTGTTTCCTTGGTATCCTTATATACAATTCAATCATTTGGTTATTATTCAATCAATTTTCTATTCATAAATTACTCTAAGAAATGAATATGAATTTTTTTATTCCAAAAGCACAAAATTTTAACAAGATTCATAATAGAATTGTAACTCATTCCTTCTTTATCTACTTATAAAAAATAGATACCTATGGATATCTAATATAGATAAATCTAAATATGGTTAATTAGTTAATTAATATATAAAATATCATCAAATTTTAAATATAATAAATTTTATAAATGGTTAGCTTTATAAACCTTAAAATCATTAAAATCTATAACATAGGAAAGACGATATCTAAATTTACAAAATGAACATATCATTAACACCCTAAAAAATGAACCAGCAAGTAATTATCACATATTAACCATGTGAGAACCGTCATCATGTACTAAAATAAAACATTATTTAAAACATGCATAATTTCTTATTACTTATATAAAAAACAGATTATTGGATATATTTATTACATCCAAAAATGATGTAGAGTCCATCAATGAAAGTATAAATATCTTTTATAAAAATCATAAATTATTTCTAAGGTTATTAGTAAAGTCCAATTTACTTTATACAAGTCAATTAACTCATCATCATAACACCATTACCTCAATATGAGGACCATATTGAGGGTTATCATCCCTTAATCATTTGTTTTCTATAAATTCTCTCCATACCATTAAATCACATTTTTAGGTTATCATCTCCATTCAATATATTCCATAAAATAATTAATGTCAAAATAATATTGAAAAAACCTTATATGTTCGAGGATTAAAATAACAAAACTATAGAATTATTGTATATAAACACGTTAATAATTCTACTTTATACATAAACTAAAAATTTTGATTCATCATCATATTCATTAATAATTATTTCCTATAATATGAAATATGAAGCATTTCCTTACATTAAACATCCTCAATTTAATCATACTTCTCATATTTAACAAAAAATCACTATTAGAAGACCCATTTCTTTTATATTTGTGATCATATCTTCATCATTTCATGTATAACCATTACTTGTCTCAACTTGGTGATTCTCATCACATGATATTCCTATATGAAATCAATTAATATAATTACCATTTATTGCACAATTATAACATTAATCCATTAATGATGCCATATGATAACCATTATTCTAATCCGTTGTTTTAATAAATCTTTTAAATTTTCCCCGTTAATTTATTCCTTTTTTTCATCCCTTTCAACAGTTGAATCTTCTTATTGTTCATATAAGAAATTCACTTGGGTTATTCTTCCCACATTATCAATATATAGTAAACTAAATCATCAATATTATATGGTATCCACCACCCAACCTCTCAAAAAACATTATTCATCACTTATTTAGTGAGTTTAACTATTGATTAAGGTGGATTTTGTTAATTATATATCACAATAACTAATTAGTCCAAATCAAAATATCCATCACTTTAGTAATCTTTTGATTTAGTTTCTCATCAAAACATTGGCTTCCACAATCAATGTAAATATTATACCTCTGAGTTCCAACAATTCACTAAAACCAAAAATCATAGTGTGAGTAACAATATTCATAATGGGAAACCCCAAAATCCGTAGAAATCACTTCTATGATGTAAATATAATTACATATTATTTTTAAATTATAAATCCATATGTTTAACTTTGTAAATTCATTGTCGTCATCAATTTTAATCGTTCAATATGGTTTATAAATATTTTTTCAACTTCTAAAGCATATCCCCCGAGAGTTTCAATCAAGGTTTATATAAAGGCTTGTTTTCATACTCTGAGTGATTATAAAGGCCACCTCAATGTTCCCTTTTTGATTTATTTCTCCTAGTTACCTATGTTGAATATTTTCATACACTTATAGTATCACGATATGGAATTGATTTCTTTAAACCACTCACTATATCATTTTCAAAAATTCACACGCACATTCTAAAAAAAATTCCAACATATTCTTATCCTTATACATGAACATTAGGATTCCACTAAATTTGTCAAATCCTTGTTTCAAAAGGATAAATAAAATATTCCTTTGATACCAAATATATCAAACCTGTCTTTTCATACATAAGAATCACATTTTTATATGAATATTCTATATATTTCATTAACAAATTCCCAAGAAACATAATTGTTTTGTGTCATTTGATTATAGAAACACAATCAACTTATTTTAGTAATGATCATTATTATCACCCAAAAATATCACCACACATGGTATTCCATCTAGGAATATACTTCCTAAACCATTATTCATAACCTTTGTAAGGAAACATATAATGGGAGAGATCATATTATTAAAAATGTTAAAAATTAGAGATATCAATCTATGATCATATGAAATAAAAAAACATACAATTATATTATCATGATCATAACATACAAAATTAATACCCATCATTCCATATATCAAAAAAATTATTCCCAACATAAAGAAATAATTATAGAAGAAAACATGGGTTATAAGATCAAGAAATCATCAATATCAATCACGAACCATAATCTCCTCTCATAATATTTTGGAAACATTATTAAAATTGAAAACCATTTCACGTTTTGAGTTTAAATTCCAAGACCATAAACATAGTGTATTAAGACTCATAACTTAGATCTCATTGGAGAACTAGATTATCATATTTCCCATAGTGGATTACGACACACATGTTTCCCATTTTTTAATGGTTTCACATCTGAAAAAAATAGTCACGGTTCACTCCCTGCACCATTATAACAGGTAATGTCCCCTATTAACCCAAGATCACTCCCCATTCAATTAATTTTAATATCATGATATATAAATCATTAAAAACAAATTTTAGGGAGATAGTGGACCAACCCATCACAAATTGAAAATCAAACATATGTGTTCCACGATATCATAATACTTTTATCATATAATAATATATGAAATGAAATGGGTATCATAAAAATTCCATTATATAAACCCTGTAGAAATGGTATTAGGGTGATAATAATTTAATCATTAATCATAAAATATCCCATAAAAAGAAGTGGATTTCATAAGAATCTTATCATCGTAGAACCTATATATTTGAAATGGTTTTCTTAAAAAAACTTTTCAAATTATGTATAAACCATAGAGAGAAAGAATAATAATTTTATCCTTGGATATTATCCACAATAAAACATAAGTAATATCATATTATGTAATATTGGATAGAGAATAATTTTCATAGATCACTATGAATTTTTATTCTGGGTAAAAAATTCTTTGGAAATAACTTTTTGGAAGATAAAATATTTAAGAAATATATTCATTGAAAATAACATTGAAATCCTATAATTAAAGCTTCAAAACTCATTTAAAATAATCCATAAGGAAAATAAACTTTTCAAATTGAAATAAAAATTTTAAAAACATAATATATTTTAAAAATAATTTTCTTAATATATCATTTTAATGTTATAATTTTATATTCAAATAAAATAATCTTCTGAGTGGTATGAAATTAGGTTCATTCCATACTTGTTATAACATAGATTCCTTTCAGATTTTTGGTAAAATAAAAATGGGTATTATTTAAAAAAAATAAATGAGGAATCCAACAAAGATATATATCTAAATATTTAAATATTATTATTTTTTTTGTTCATAAATCATTTGAGAAATTATAAAAACTTTTTTTGAAAACATGGATTATGAAGAAAAATTGGTTTTCACTGAAGAGATAAATAATGATTATTTATCTCAAAAACAATATTTTTAAATCCTCAGTACATATCAAGGGAAAATAAATTAAAAACATTATTTATAAGAAATAACTATCATAAAATAATATTCAGGAGTTTCATGGGTGATGTAAAATACAATTTTATCACAAAAAACATAATAATAATAAATCCATATAAACTATAATATTATTAAATAAATTCATTACCAATTTTGTAACATTGAAATCTAAGGCCTCTAAATGAATAAAATTAATTAAAACCTCAATTTTCATTGAATAAATAAATTCGATATATTACATTACAATGGGGTTATATATATATACCTCATCTAAGTAGGTAGGATAATAACATTACATATGTGTCAGGGAAAAAAAGTTAGACAAGAATACCTTACCCATTTGATAAATTTTGAACTACAAACAGCATTAAATATAGATAGAAAAAATTTATATGTAAGTATATATTATTTTAATATGAATAATCCAAATATATAATTATATAAATCATATATACAAAAAAAATAAATATGTGGTTAATGTTACATGTGTCTAAGAGAAGAAAAAAGTGAGACAGAAATAACTAATATTAATTTATGGAGCCCTTAATGAATTTTTGAAAATCCTCTATAATAAATAATATTTTATTATAAATTTATTACAAAAAGATAATTCAAAATACAATAAAATATAATATACTCATAGTACCTTGTCAAACACAGTTATTAACAATTCCATGTTGAGGTCAAATTTTGAGCAATAACTTCTTTGTTTTTCATCTATTTTTTTATTTCAGACATCCTACTTTGATAATGATTACATAATATAAATAAATTTATAAATTATCTAAATATCATATATATTCCATATATATGTTTTTATAGTAATCCATTATAGTTATAGATTGAAAATTAAATAAAGTTTTCATGAATATGGTTGGCCATATATGCTCTTGAAAGTTGATTCCATTTTGTCAACGGCTCAAAATATTAAAATTTGAATAATATATTAAAATTTATTCTCATTTCTATTCATATAAATTACTAATTTACATTAAATACATCCATATTACCATCCATTTGAAGAGTTATTTAATCACATCGCTTTAAGAGGTAGTTGTCTGTCGTGCACATGAATGATGTTATCATATTTCAATATATTGGAAAGTAACAAGGGACATGTGATATCATGGTTCAATAAGAATAATAATTTAAATAATATCAAATATAAACAATAAATCTTTAATTAATCCTATCTGTTATTGGTGGCAGTGTTACATTAATAACATCGGTTCGGGAAGAAGTAGTCTTCCATACAAAAGAATAATGATTTCATAATCCATTTAATAAAAGTTGACATTGATATATGTTATTAAACCTACCTGAAAAAATATATTTATCTATTATATACTATTTCTATTAAATTTTATTTTATTGGATATAATTTATGGTGTGAAAAATGAAACCAAAAAATAAGAATCTTTGTGGAAATAATTACATTCCCACATAAGCAACTCCTTTGGATATCTTATTAAGGATCCTAGTGTTGTTATTTTGGTAGGGATAGAATCACCAGAACATGGATATATATTTTTAGAGGGTATTTTTTCATGTATTTTATGGACTATATGGAATTTTAGGATTGATGAAGTGAAGTGTGGTGGTGGCCTTTTATAAGTGGGAAATAAAAAACCACATTGATACTACATTGAAATTTCCATAAAGAATCCAAAATGATAAAGTCATTCAACTGATAAAATTTTAAAAATGATCCTATATTCAAATATTCTAATGATATTATTTATATGGGAAAAAATTATATTTAGACATGATTTGGTTCCTTTTTAACCCTTATCTATTTATTTAAACCCCCTTGTAAGCTTAATTTTCCCAAAACTAAATTAAATAAATCTTTTCCTTTTCATTATTAATTATAAAAAGATATGTTGAAATTTTTAAATAATTTAAATTATTCTGATTTCGGATATGAAATCCATTTTTTAATATTCAACTCACTAAAGATTCAAAATTTAATTACAAATTAATCTCGTGGACATGAGGAGAATGTGTGTTTTCGAAGAAAAAATGTTTCAAAACATTCAATGTTTTTATATCAAAATTCAATTTTATATACATAAAAATTACATAAATTGTTTTAATATAAATACTATTGACCTTAATTTACATTTATTATAATATTGAAACATTTTTTTATGTTCTAAGAGAATTAAATGAAATTACAATTCCTAATAAAAAATCGGTATTTTATACTATTCATTATAAAAAATATATTTTTAAAAAGTAATCAAAAAATAACCCTAAGATATTTTTTATATGATGTTTTTAAAATTGATGACAATATTACCAAATCATTTTTATAAAATGTTTTAAAAAGTTCATTATATGTGCGTAAAATATGAAAAAAATATTTTTAGAAACATATACTTTGTCATGGTAATATTCTATTTATAATTATATCTCTAATAAAAAAATATTTTGAATATTAAATTTTTTTAATATCTATATTTAAATGTTATTAAATTAATTCCAAAATGTAATTTTTTTAATGTTTTTTGAAAAATTCATTTGTGTGCAGAGAAATGGTTTTTCAGAAAAAAATATGCTTTAATTTAAAATTGTTCTTATCTTAATTTCTAATTAATTGGGAATCAAATAATTCAGTTTATATCCTTGTATAAGTCATTTATTTTAAAATTTTTGTTAATCCTATTTATACCCTCCATTCTAGCTTCTAGTTGATAAATATCATATTAAAAATATTAATTTAAATATATGTCTTATTTCGTTCAAACACTCTGCTTTATGTAATGAAGGATGATCCTGATGTCGTGTGTAACGTATGTTATAAATTTTTTTGTGTGTAATGAAAAATATATATACTATTAAAATTATTTGAAAATTATATTTCCCCATATCTCTGTGTGGTATAGAAGAGGGCTTTCTAAGGCACTCTAAAAGTGAGAGATTCTTCATCCTCAAGGGCCATCCAGATTAGGTTATACCTTGAGTACCCATCCATGAAGGATATTTCCTTGAATCCATCCATAGAATCCATTAGCTTATTTTTAATTGTAAGGGGAAAACATCCTTCTAGAAATGGTGGTTGAGGTCCCCAAAGTCGACGTTGACTTTGATCTAGCCATTATTCATCCTGAATATGACATTGAATGCCATCAACTAGTTAAAATGAACCTACCTGATGATATTTTCCTTGATTAGCTTGTCATATTTCATGTTCTACATAGATCTATAGAATGGTTTCCTATTTTTGGGATTTCCATTGAAACCATAGTGGTACACTGGTTGGATTAGGATTTTAAAAAATCCAAGGGATCATGTCTTGGGATTTCCTTATAGATCTAGGATAACAGGTCATGTTTTCCCGGTATTAAATCCATATATTATTATTAGATCTTCAGAAATATGACTACACTGGCTAGTGTCGGCCTCTTTTATTCATATACACCCATGTTAACAAGGTTCATCTCGTCGAACGTGGTTGATACCACCTCTTTGAATGCAGGAGGGGTGTCATCCAGATCATCCTTACTATATAAAACATGAGGATTAATAGAGGGAGCCAGATCCATTGGAGTTTTAGAACTGAGAGAAATTGTTTTATATAATATATATGGGAGGGAATCCTCAAAAAATAATTTTTATCTATAGAGGCTGTGGTCAAAAAGATAATGTGATAATCTAGTGTGGTATTTGATAGTGATATCCACTTTTGATATCAAATAATAGTTGTCAAGTAATTCTCAGTTGAGTCCTTCTTTACCTTCAGAACTTACGGTGCTTCCATGTATTAGGGTAAAAGGGGAGAACCTATTAGAAATCAATAGGAAAATTTCATTCTTTCATTGTACGAGAATGTATAGTATATCTATATGAGGTAACATATTATAAAAATTTATTCTTTAAGGATATGAAAAATCTTCTTAGATCCGAGGTTGGGGGCACTAGCTAGGGGATTTGTATAATTAATTTTTCAATTAATTCATCCCAATGACCCCCTAATGTGTTTTTCAGATCACCTGGAGTGCTGATACGCTCGTCCCAGTCATTAAAGATCTACCCCAACCCCAATTTATAGAGTCAATAATATATGTATCATGCCTCACAAGAGTTGAATGGGGATGTATAACCATAGAGTGCCCTAACATGAATATCTAGGGATAATTCAAGGCATTGATGGAATGAAATAGTACACATTCATGTATTTGGATCCAAGGCCATTCTAATAGTTCCTTTTTTATGGTGTCTTCTTAGAGATGAATATGTGTGGAATGTGTATAAAGATGGATGGATCATAGAAAGTATATTCCAAAAAAATCAATCCATCAGGTCATCATGCACTAAACAGGATGGCATATACCCCAAACATACATTATTTAACTCTATCCATAAAATATATGCAGTCAAAACTAAAATAACATTGTAAAAAACTTCACTCATTATACTCGTTTAGCATACATCATCATCATCCTAATTACCTTTCTAAAAGAATATATATAGGACATATTAACCTACTGACCAATCTAGTGGAATATAAGTTGGTGATCTCATAACAATTTCTATTTTTAAGGATTCTATACATTATAACCCATCAAGAGCATTAAAGAGAGGTCAAAACATGCACATAAACACACCATAAGGATTATAGGGAGTTTACATTATGAAGTTGACCTATAAATACTATATGTATAAGAAACATGCTCCACAAAAGGGGTAACAACATACCAAACCATATATAAAATATATTAGATATAATTTCCATAACATAACATGAAAATATTCAATATGGTCACCATTTCTAGTAATACAACCCTTGTGTCAATCAGAAATTGAAGTGGAATCACCACATTAACCAAGCCATAACCCTTCACTCCCCCTCTAAGGTATGTACTTTGTCTTCACAAACCAACCAAGCGAATTAAATATCTCATGAAGTATCATTGGGTTATACATGCACCCACATTAAAAACTAGTAATACATTATTATATAAAATTTTTATAATGGTAATGGACTTCTTATATAGGTTATGGTGCATCCAAAACCCCACGTATTCCCACCTGAATCAATCAAGAAAAAAAAATTACCATGAAATATCCCCAAAATTTATCATTAGGGTTATAGGAAAGTGTAAACACTGAGAATAAAAATAGAAACCACAATTAAAGGGATACAATGACATTAGATTTTCATTAATAAACCAATGTAAATAAGAAACACCCTGGTTTCCAAATATATAAACACCTATCAACGGATTTCAATATCCCATAAACATTATAATTACAATAATTCCAAATCAAATAGGCATTAAAATCATTTATTCTCGTATAGAATGAGTAATTTTACATAATTCTAGGTTTACATAGAACTGATTCAAATATATATAAAAGTGCTTAACGTTTTATGATATGCGGGTTAAAGAAATCCATCGCAATGTCATTACATAGTTTATTGTATCCCTAAAAAATTTAGCATAAAAATTTTCAATAGAAAGAATGAAATCTCATTTAAATAAAAAACAAATTCAGGAAAATAAAAATACACCCCATACCCCTTAATTTCAAATTAATGTGGTTCATTATTAGATTTATTTAATACAAATTTTCCATCCAATGTATTACAAATCATTCTCATCCTATAGTTTCATAAACTAAATAGATAACAGGGGTCCCAAACCATAGAGGAATAAATATGATTTTTTTAAAATAATATACAATTAATTAGATTAAAAAATGATATAAAAAACATGTAATTCCACAAAACTCATGAATCATATAAAATATTTATCAAATCCACATTCCAATCAAATCCTAGATAAAATCAACATCACTATTGAGATTCCCCAAGCGAATAATGATGAAATCAAATGATAAAATTCAGAACAACTAACATATAGATTCCAATTTTTTTATCTTTTAAAGATGGGGATCCAATCCATGAATAAGGGTTCAGTTAGTCACCCACAATCTCCAATAGATCTCCCATATTTTTTAATTAATAAAAGGTCATTGAAAGAAATATATGTGCAGCTTAAATTCATAGCCATGGTTGGAAAAGAGCTATTCACTGCATAACATCCTAATTGGTTCCATGAAAGGCCAGTACACACAAAAAGTCACATCATGAATTGTGTAACACCATAATATTTTTTTTTATATATCTCTCTTTAAAAAAATATTTTCATCGATAGTTTACATTTCATGCAGCACTGAGTCTAAATGAATGTTGATTTTAATATTACTATTTAACATTGTAATGTCTTAGATTTTTTCATGTATTATTTTAATATTATATGGGAACTCTTTTCAGACCAGGCTCTGATACGGCGTGCAGTTCCAAGGCCCGGTGAGCCTGTAGCAAGTGTATGAATTTAATTTAATAATTAAATAACACGCGCGTGCAGTTTTCCTAAAAAATTGTAATAACTCCCCAAAGGGTGTTCAGATCAGAAATCTGAGGGCACCGTTATGTTCAGAACAATGATTTTACCTTAGGTGAGGCCTAACATCGGCCGGCGTAGGTCGGTGGTGGAAACCAGTTTTTGGGACGTAAGAGTAATAAAATATTTAAATAAAAATATATTATTCTGTAGAAAAATATTTTAAATCTACTGCAATATATATCCCTTACCATTTTAATTAAAGGTTAGGGCAAGGGTCCAGGGTTACAAACCTCATACCTCAGAAACCCTTGGCAGCTCTGAAGGCTCTGGAGAAAACCTCCCAACGTGGCGATGACGACGCAACGACTAGATCATCACTGACAAACGTTGCGGAATTCAGGTATGATGTTTGTTTGTGATTTCTACCTTGTTCATGATTTCTACGATGAATGCGGTCTAATCCACGAATAGATTAGTCTCCGGATCGATCGTTCTTACTGGATGGGCTTTTTTGCGGGGATTTTTGGGAGATTGAATCCATGTTAATCCATTTTTGTTGATTTATGCTCCTTTTAATCCCATTAATGTGAGAGAATCAATGTCGTGACGAAAAACGGAGGAGGTTCGGTCCTCAATTTCATTTCTTTAGATTTGTCCCCTTTCTTTTCTCCGCATTCTTCGCATTATTCACATTCTTCATAGGGCGATGAATGGCGGATTGTTGTGCATCCGTTCTGCGATTCAACGATCCCAAACTATGGATCCAACCACGGAGCGGTGTCACATAGGTGCAATGGCGATATCGTCGGACGATTCAGAGCGAAATGAGAGTTATGAGTTTTCCGTCCGTTTTCTTAAGATGGATCTTTCAAGGTTTATGATCCGTTTTAAGGGCCAAAAACACCAATTGTGGTGTTCATATGGTGAACTGAACCAATCCTTGGAGTATCGGGATGAACGGATGAGAGATCGCGGATCTGGAAGATCGGCCGAAGCGCGAGGAAGAAGACAGCGTTCTGGAAATTTCCCAACTACATGGTGTGTAGTATGGGCTACATAGCGTGTGTTCGTCGGCGACCCACATGGCGTGTAATCTGGGAGTACACGGACATGGTTTGGGTACACATCTAAGGACATGGCATGTATACCCCTCCCCGACCAGACCCGACCAGATACACGGGATACCCCATGTATTGGTACACGGGCAGGCGACACGGACACATGAAGAGACCCTGTACGGGCACACGGCCAGCATACACGGTGCGAGCCTAGGTTCTCATTCATGGATTGTGATTATTATACACGCCGTGTAGTTCACTTCTATTTGACAAGCCTAAGGACACGGGCCGGTTACACGGGCAGTACCCGAGTCAAGGAACACAGCGTGTACTTTTTCTACACGCCGTGTAGTTTTGTTTTACGCGGCTTGAACGAATGACACAGGACATTTACACAGGTAGTACTTGGGGTAAAGGAACATGAGGTGTAACCATACTACACACCATGTAACCTTTTCTTCATGGCTTGAGCCACTTGTCTTCTGTGACTTGGACTAGTTCTTAGGGTTCGTACCCTTGGTTTTCCCCCTGATGGTTTTGGTATCATTTATTTTATACAAGAGTATGATCTATTCAGCAGAAATTACTGAATAGAGTTATTGGAATCCCCTCTATGAGACTTAGAGACGGATCCTCTATTCATTCCTGGAACCCTATGTAGAGTTCTTAGTATTGACACGACCAACTTTACCCGGGCGCCGATCCTCTGCTTAGCAGATTAGCTCAAACTGAGTTATCGGAATCACCCCATGACTTGGTTGTGATCCTCATATGAGAACCATGTTTTCAAGGTACTTGTGGAGTGTGTTCTCCTGGAATGAGTAATTCATATCTCTCCCTTCAGACCTAGGAGTGTGTTCTCCCGATTGTGTTCATAGTGGAATCTTCGAGCTGGGTCCTAGTGGTGGATTTCACGATAGTTGATCGTATATGAGTATATCTAGATATTCTTGTTATATGTTTCGTTGACATATATTGTGCAGAGTTGAATGTACCTTTATTTTTTTGGTATTTTCCCTTATTGTATTTCCTTTGTGGTTTCGGGGTGTTCTATTGGGTATTATTATAATCACCCCTACTTGAGCTCTGTCTGCACGTGTCGTGTCTTGTGCAGACGAGCGATCCATTGATAGGATTCTAGGAGAACCCGGACCGGACGTTACTCAGTGAGATCAGACAGGCCGAGGTGTGTCCCTATGGCTACAGACTGCAGTCTCTACACCTTTCTTTACATGTTGTACTTTGTTACATTCTTTTTTTGGTGGGCTTGTACTTTAGGGCCAGGATTTTACTTTCTTGTACTTTACTTTCCCTCCGTACTCTATGTTTGTGTTTTAGTGTATGATTGTTTTTTTACCTTTTAGTAGTTTTACTTTTCAGATTTTTGGGCTTAGAGATGTGTGTGCGTGTGTACATAATTATAGGCAATTCCTCCCATGTTAGTAGCATGCTTACTCGGTGCTAGTCACCAGCCCCTAGCCTATTGGAGGTGGGATTTGGGAGTTGTGGCTCGAGCGCCACTAGGACGGGTCGTGAAAGAGTTTTATCAGAGGTGGTTTGTTCTACCATAGTACCGAGAGTCTGTGAGTTTGTTTGGGGCTGTAGTGTTAAGTGTTTGGAGTTCGGCTTTCAGGCCAGGGACCCTAGCGTTGGTGTGGGCGGCTGACGTATCCATACACCAGGACTCTGATAACTTGCTTTTTGGCTCGGAATATGTGAACACTTGTTGCAGAGGACAATAATGGTACATGAATCATATAGGAATGGGTTGTGGTTTCTATTTCCTTTTAGAGTCAGCTCTCTAGATATACTCACTGACTGGGATACATCTTGTTTATTTACAGGATGCCTCCGTGACAAGCACCTGCTAGGATCCAGCAGCTCGATCACAAGGATGACCCCCTCATTGATGAAGCCTCCATAAAGGCATTGGATCCCTCAGTTTTTCCATCGGGTGGTGTGCTAGGTCTTCCGCCACCTATGGAGAAGTGTTTTGTTCGCGCTCTACCATTGGAAAAGGAGTGCAGGATGAGAGCACTCCACTAGTTTCAAAGACAGATACCCCTCAGGTTTCAAGGCTAGCCTATCCCTCAGGCAGTAGAGGACTGGCTTGAGGCAGTGGCCAGAGTCTTCCTTTTAGTCAGGACACCAGCAGACCAGATGGTAATCTTGGCAGCGAGCCTTCTGAAGGGCTTGGCAGGATGATGGTGGAGTCTGGTTATCCAGACCCATGACAAGGTGAAACTTTCATGGTCAGAGTTTGAGAGTCTCTTCAGAGAGGAGTTTTCACCGGTTACCTTGAGAGCAGTTCACATAAAGGAGCCTCTTCAGCTTTATCCGGGAACCATGATGGTGGCTGACTATTCGTCGAGGATTACCGATCTCTCTCAGTACTCGATGGATATGGTCAGAGATCAGTACTTCAAAGATCAGACTTTTGAGCGGGGATTGCACATAGATATCTGAGCTAGCATCACCCCTATAAGAATTCCTACTAATTATGGGGTGCTTGAGTTGGCTCTGGTGGTCGAGAGCTTCTTGGAAGAGCAGAGACAGCCAGAGGATGTCGGTATTGGGTGAGCTGGAGTGGAGACCTCGACAGCAGGGAGCTGTCATCAGGGAACCAGGCATGGGAGACATTTTCAGAGGAGATCCCAGGATAGGGGATCTGTCGTACAGGGTTCGCAGGGCGAATCCAGCCACCCTCGAGAGAGGCGATGCTGCTCATGTGATGGTAGGGGACATTTCGCTAGAGATTGTCCGACCCACCATACAACCGATATGGGAGCAGTGGATGGACCATAGAGGCAGATGCAACATGTGGAGAAGACAGATCCACGGGGTGGCAGATGTGGTATGGGAGCTGGGATAGAAGCTGGAGGTGGTCGACGTTTCTACCTTTTACCACCACCACCCCCAGGAGGTCCACCCCAGGCTCAGGGAGCTTGTGGATAGGGGCAGGGATAGCTGTAGGTGGTAGAGGCTTATGACCCAGGTACCCTTGGAGTTATTAGAGGTACAATTTGTGTCTTTACTACTTTGGCTACCGTACTGATAGACACAGGAGCTAGTCATTCCTTTCAGGCTACTTATCTTGTTCGAGAACTTGAGATTTTAGTTGATCAGTTGTCCCAACTCTTATGCTTAGAAACACCGACTGGAGAAGTTTCAGAGATGAAACACCTCTGTAGATAGTGTGACCTGACCCTTGGAAGTAATAGTTTTGGTTGGAACCTCTTGGTGGTAGCGTCGAGTCCAAACGATGTCATTCTTGGTATGGATTGGTTATCCACAGTTCATGCCCAGACTGACTATTTTATGTGAATGGTGTGGTGTGTCCACAGTGATGGAACGAGGTTCTCTTTTGTCGGTGAAAGAGAGACCCAGAAAACGCAGGATGGACTCATGCATAGGAGGGCACAACAGATTTCACATCAGTTGGCTATCCTATCCCTTGGCGCAGAAGATGTTACAATTTTGCAGTTTCCAGTGGTGGTGGCTGAGTACGAGGACATCTTTCCAGAGGATGTTCCCGGGCTACCTCCCCGTCGGGAGATAGATTTATTCACTGAGTTGCAACCCGAGACGACACCGAAATCAGAGTCAGCATATTAGATGGCTCCTGTAGAGCTTCGTGAGCTGAGGGTGCAGCTGGATGACTTACAGAATAAGGGATTTTTGAGACCCATCGTTTCACCCTGGGTGGCCCCAAAGCTATTTTCTAAGAAGGCAGACGTTACCTTGATGATATGTTTGGATTACCGGCTCTTGAATTAGGTGACCATGAAGAACCAATATCCACTACCAAGGATTGATGACCTCTTCGACCAGTTGAGAGGGGCACGATGGTTCTCGAAGGTTGATCTACGATCCAGCTATCACCAGTTGCAAGTACGGGAGGAGGATATACTGAAGATGACTTTTAGATGTCTCTATGGTCACTATGAGTACTTGTTGATTCCCTTCGGCGTGACGAATTCCCTAATGATGTCCACGAGGCTCCTGAACTAGATATTTCAGTCCTATCTAGACCGGTTTGTAGTGGCAGATGCTCTCAGTAGGAAATCTAGTTCGCAGTTGTTGGATGAGGCGACGAGGCAGTTGGCCTCCTTACAGTTAACCTTCGTGGATAGAGATGAGGGAGCCTACCTTCTGTAGATGGTTGTTTCCCCTCTACTCTTACAGTAAGTCATGTAAGCACAACGCGAGGATGCACGTTTTAAGACTCTACTTGCTTAGATATCCGCAGGTGATGCGGCTGATGGATATTCAGATGGTGGGGAGCACATTGTTCTTTTAAGAGGGTGCATGGTAGTACCAATGACGTTGCAGGGGGAGGTTCTGAGGGAGTTTCATAAAACCCCTTTGGCAGTGCCTCCATGCGTGGAAAAGATGTATTAGGACCTCCGACATCAGTTCTGGTGGCCAGGAATGAAGAAGGGTGTGGCAGAGTTTTTCTCTCGGTGCCTTACTTGTCAGTAAGTAAAGGCTGAGCACCAGGTGCCCGCAGGGTTGACTCAGCCCCTTGAGGTTCCAGAGTGGAAGTGGGATGGGATATCCATGTACTTCGAGATGGTTTTACCACGTACATCCAAGGGACACGATTCCATCTGGGTGATCGTTGATCGACTCACCAAGTCGGCCCACTTCCTAGACATACGGGAGCAGAGTTCAGTAGAGAGCTTGGGGAACCTCTACGTGCAGAAGATATTTCGACTTCATGGAGTTCCATCCATGATCATCTCATATCTTGATGCTCATTTCACTAACTGGTTGGGGAAGGGATTTTAGGAAGCTTTTGGGACTCATTTACGCTTGAGCACAACGTTTCATCCCCAGAATGCTGGTCAGACAGAGAAACCATCCAGGTCCTGGAGGATATGCTTCGAGCTTGCATACTTGACTTCGGTCGTAGCTGAGAGGATCACCTACCACTGGTCCAATTTTCTTATAAAAATAGTTATCATTCCACTACTGGTATGGAACCATTCGAGGCTCTTTATGGGAGACCATGCAGGTCGCCACTTTGCTCGACTAACCTGAGAGAGTCAGCGCTCATGGGCCCCGAGATGGTGAGAGCTACTACAAAAAAGGTGCAGGTCATCCAGGAGCGGATGAAGACTGCACAGAGTCAGCAAAAGTATTATGCCGATTGGATGCAGAGTCCATTGGAGTTCGAGGAGGGAGACCATGGGTTCCTTCGGGTCTCACCTCGACGGGGTTATAGATATTTGGCCGATGTGACAAACTATCTCCGAGGTTTGTTGCCTTTTTCCAATTATGAGTAGAGTTGGTGAGGTGGCGTGTTTCTTGGATTTACCTCCTCATATAGACCGGGTACACAACATATTACATGTGTTGCAGCTACGGAGGTACCTGCACAATCCATCACACGTTATCGACTAGGGCGAGCTGGATATCGATGATGGGGTGACCTTTGTAGAGCACCCAGTAGAGATCAATGATCGATAATAGAATATACTTCATGGATGATCTATTCCCTTGGTTCATTTACGGTGGGAGCACGAGAATCTCGAGAAGAGCACGTGGGAGTGGGAAGCTCAGATTCGCGTGCAGTACCCACATCATTTGGAGTAGCCCTTGTTTTGGCATTTCGGGGACATAAAATCCCTATGGTGGGAGTGATGTAATGTCTCAGATTTTTCCATATATTATTTCAACATTATATGGGAATTCGTTTGAGACCAGGCTCTGAGACGACATGCAGTTCCAAGGCCCGGTGAGCCCAGAACAAGTGTAAGGATTTAATTTAATAATTAAATAACACGCACGTGCAGTTTTCCTGAAAAAGTTGAATAACTCCCGAATGGGTGCTCGGATCAGAAATCCAAGGGCACCATTGCATTCGTAAAAACTATTTTACCTTAGCCGCGGCCTAACATCGACCGGCGTAGGTCGGTGGTGGAATCCAATTTTTGGGATGTAAGAGTAATAAAATATTTAAATAAAAATATTTTATTCTGCAGTGAAATCTTTTAAATCTGCTGCAACAGATATCCCTTACCTTTTTAATTAAAGGTTATCGCAAGGTTCTAGGGTTACAAACCTCATAACCCTAAGTCCCTTAGCGGCTCTAGAGGCCCTGGAGAAAACCACCCAACACGGCGATGACGATGCAGCGACCAGATCATCACCGACGAGCACCGCAGAATCCAGGTAGTATGTTTGTTTGTGATTTCTTCCCCATTCTTGATTTCTACGATGAACGTGGGCTAATCCACGATAATATTAGTCCGCGTATCGATCATTCTTGTAATATGGGATTTTTTCCGGGGATTTTTTGGAGATTGAATCAATGTTAATCTATTATTGTCGATTTTCTGCTCCATTTAATCCCATTAACGGGAGCAGATCAACGTCGTGACGAACGGCGACGGGGTTTCATTCCTTAATTTTGTTGCTTTGAATTTATTCCCTTTCTTTTCTTCGTGTTCTTCGCATTTTTCACATAGCGATGAATGACGGATCATTTCACATCCGTTATGTGATAAAACGATCCCAAACTATGGTTCCAACCCCGGAGCGGTGTCACGGAGGTGAGACGACGATATCGATGGATGATTCGGAGTTGATCGAGAGTTATGAGTTTTCACGCGTATTTCTTCGGATGGATCATTCTATGTTTATGATCTATTTTAAGGGCCGAAAACACCCATCACGGTGTTCGTATGGTGAACTGAACCAATCCCTGGAGTATTGGGACGAACAGAAGAGAGATTGCAGATCCGGAAGATCGGCCGAAGCGCGATGAAGGAGACGACGTTCTAGAAATTTCCCGACTACACGGTGTGTAGTATGGGCTACACAACGTGTGTTCTTCGGTGGCCCACATGGAGTGTACTCCGAGAGTACACGGACATGGGTTGGGTACATGTCCAAGGACACGGCATGTATACCCCTCCCTGGCCAGACCCAGCCTGATACACGGGATACCCCATGTACTGGTACACGGGCATGCGACACGGACACGGCCAGAGACCGTGTACGGGAAAATTTCCTGCGTACACGGAGCGAGCCCAGGTGCTCGGACATGGCGTGTGATTCTTCTACATGTCGTTTAGTTGATTTCTATCCAACAAGCCGAATGAAACATTCCAGTTACACAGGCAGTACCCAGGTCAAGGAACACAGTTTGTACTTTTTCTACATGTTGTGTAGTTTGGTTTTACATGGCTTGAATGAATGAGAAGGGTCATTTACATGGGTAGTAACTAGGGTCATGGAACATGGCGTGTAACCATACTACACACCATGTAACCTTTTCTTCATGTCTTGAGCCACATGTCTTATGTTAATTTGACTAGTTCTTAGGGTTCGTACCATTGGTTATCCCCCAGAAGGTTTTGGTATCATTTCTTTTATACAAGAGTATGATCCCTTCAACAGAACATACTAAATAGAGTTGTTGGAATCACCTCTATGAGACTTGGAGTCTGATCCTCTATTAATTACTAGAACCCTAGGTATATTTATTGGTATCTACATGACCAACAATACCCGGGCGTCGATCCTCTACTTAGAAGATTAGCTCAGACTGAGTTGTCGGAATCACCCTATGATTTGGTTGTGATCCTCATCTGAGCACCATGTTCTCAAGGTACTTGTGGGGTGTGTTATCCCAGAATGAGTACTTCGTATCTCTACCTTAATACCTAAGAGTGTGTTCTCCCAGTTGTATGGTTAGTGGAATATTCGAGTTGGGTCCTAGTGGCGGGTTTCACGATAGTCGATCGTGTATGAGTATATATGGATATTATTTTTATATGTTTGGTAGAAATATATTGTGTAGAGCTGACTGTACCTTTATTTTGTGGTATTTTCCCTTGTTTTATTTCCTTTGTGATTTCAGGGTGTCCTACTGGGTATTATTATACTCACCCATGCCCGATCTCTACCTGCACGTGTCGTAGCTTGTGCAGACGAGCAAGCCTTTGACAAGATTCTAGGCGGACCAGGACCGGATGGTACTCAGTGAGATCAGACAGGCTGAGGTGTGTTCCTACGGCTATAGACTGCAGTCCTAGCACCATTCATTATAGGTTGGACTTTGTTATAGACTTTCTTTTTGTTGGGATTGTACCTTTTGCCCAGGGTTTTACTTTCTTGTACATTACTTTCCCTTCATACTCTGTGGTTGGGTTTTAGTGTATGCATGCATCTTTTCATTTTAGTAGTTTTAATTTTCAGATTTATGGGCTTGGAGATGTGTGTGCATGCATACATATTTATAGGAAATTCCTCCCATGTTAGTAGCATGCCAACTCGGTGCTAGTCACCAGCCCCTGGCCTATTGGAGGCGGGCTTGGGGAGTTGTGGTTCAGGACCCACTGGGATGGGTCGTGAAAAATATGATAGTTATTTCCTCGTAATTTGGTTGGATTTTATGAATTAGACCACATAAATCATCAAAAACATATTTTTTAAACATGTATAAAATTAATTATTTAGTTTTAATTTGGATATAAAAAATCACGTAATTGTAAAAAGTGTTGTTTTTATTAAATGTATTTTGTTTAAATGTGTTTTTATCCTAATTAATTTATTAATAGCTATTTTTGAATTATTTATTTATGTTTTTAGATATTATATTTAATATAATTTTTTTTAGATATATAATTATTTTTACATTGGAGGAAATGATGGTCTTGTCGGTTTTATCGAAAAATGAATTTATCTAAAAACAGTTTGTTATGTTCTGAGAAAATATATTGAAACATATTTAATTTAATTATAAGTATTAAAAATTGTAAAATTTAACACATATTTTTTATTGGTATAATTTATATATTTTAAAAATTAATACATTATTTTTTCCAGAAGTAATAGTAAAAAATAGTAAAAATGTGTTACAATGATTAAGGTTAAAACAGTTTTGTTGAGATTAAACATAAGAGATATTTTAAAATTTTCAAAGAATAAATAATTTAATTATTTTATATAATATTACATAATAAATAATTAAAATATTTTATTATATGAACTTTTATAGCCAATTGACAAGAGTAAGACCTTATTATATTTTGATATTTTTCAAAATTCAAAATGTGTCACCTCCCTCCCAGATAAAACGGTACAACATGAACCCTTTAAATAACAAATCATGAGCCACATACATAAAAAAATAACAACCTTAATACATTACTAAAAAATATACCACATCATTGATGTTTTAGAGAAACAATAATACTTTCCATTCAATCATTAAAGAGTATGGCAAAAGAAGTTTCAAAACTAAGAGGGTTACTCAAAACTAAGTACCTTCAGTTTAATTTAATATATTACCTCTAATGAATATTTTTTATAATTTAAAAAATAATTATATTAGTATCTTAATTATAATTACTTTTTATTATTATTGTGGATTATCCATATTAAACCCCCTTTAATCATACAAGAATTTAATGTATCAATTGTGTGTACATGTGGACAACCTTCTTCATGTAGTGTATGATTAATTCTCTATCACCATCATTAGTAGATAGTTATTATTAATGGATTTAGTTTTTATATGATATTTATGAAATAATTATGATTATTTAATTGTAACATATAATAATACTTCTTTCTTTTTTATCTGTGGAAAATGAGAATTTTCCTCATACATACATATGGACTACCAACTCCCAAAAATAAAATGATTCATTTTTCATCAAAACTATAAATGATTAAATATAAATTTATATATTATTAATAAATAATATAAATATTTATTCAATAATATTATGGTATTATGAAACAATGACCACTGTGAAGGTACCGGAGCCATCAAACAAAACATACATGGAATACAAACATGGTTTCACCTATATGTTCATTATTAATGAAACATTTATTAAAAAAATATATTTTAAAATTACAATAGAATGATATATATTAAGTTATGTACTAATATAGTTCAGTAATATATCTGTAATAAAACTATACTTATTAACTATGATTTTTGATGACGTACAAAGAGTGAGGGAACTTCAATTATGGTTTAATGGTAAAATGTCATTTCTTTTCGTGAATATCATATGGAAATTTCCATCGAATGAAATTATATTAAAATTAACCACCATAATTTTTCTAATTTTTATAATCTATCTATTTCTTGAATTTCTTTTATTGGAAAAATTTAGTTCTATTTCAACTTAAAATACCTGAGAAATTTTTTTAATAAAAAAAGGCCATTACTTCTTCAGTTCCCTATAAACATTTTCTTCCCTTTATATAATTAAAATATTTTTTATGAAATATCTTTCATATATATGAAATTTTGTAAAAAGTTCATTTTCAATACCTTTGAATTCATTTAATGAGATTAAAAATAATATTTTTAAATAATCATTTTCTTTCCAAAAAAAATATTTTTGAATTTTTAAAAAGGTTCTAAATAATGCCTTCATTTAAATTATATGATATAGATAAATTTTCTCACATTCATGATCATTATATTATTTACATATTCTTGCATATTTTTCCATGTTTATTTTTAATGAGACTGATTTTATCAATATTTATGAAATATTTAGTTGAATGATATCAAATGAAAATTTATTTTTGTATGTATTTAAAAAATGGTTTTACTATTATTTAAAATTTATAGTAAATCTATATAAATATCTTTTGACGATTTTCAATCTTCACCTAGAATATAAGATTATAACACCTAAAAATTTCTTTCACAAAATGTCTTATGATTATGATGATTTAAGAATGATTCTAGGAAAACCCTTTTATCCACAAGGTTTAATAATGTAATGAAAAAACCATTATGAAATTGAATTCTTTTCCACATATTTTGACATGATGAAATGATGAAATTATTATAAAACCTGTTTCATTTCCATTGGGTATGATATGAAGATATCATGAATGTTTTGTTATATTGTGTCACTCATATATATATATATATGATTTTAATTATGATAATGTTTTTCTTGTAATTATAGTTCCCAAAAATTAATTGGGTAGTAATGGATATCTTGTCAGATAATAAGGACTATAATTTGGAGTAAACTCAATTCAATAGGGATATTTTTTCACTAAGATTAAATTCAGGAGTGAATCATGAATAATGAAATAATGGAATATGCTGTGAATTATATCCCCTATGATAGCCTTGATTGTTATACTCAACTAAAAAATATTTTCTATTCTTATGTGTATTAGAAATACTCTTTCCTTATGCTTATGATATTTTCTCCTCGATCATGATTTATTATTGCATATTAATCTCACTTATTACTTCTTATTTTCTAATGATAATTCCTTATAGAATGATTTATGATTAAATAGCATTGAATAAATGTGTATGAATATGGTTAGTTATGATTCCCTTATACTTATATAATGATAACATATGATAATTGATTTATATATCATTATTTTATGATTACTGAGCATCTTAACTCACCATTTATTATGTTTCATTTTTCCTAGTTATAATCATTTTTTTGTTTTGGTATAAATAAAAGCGTACTATGTGATAATATAATTCTGGTAGATATAGAAGATATTTCATGATATCATATTATTCATATATCTAGTCTCCAAATTATCTAAAACATTAAAGTGATGGGGTATGTATTGGTCTAGGAAGTATTTAATAATCAATTAAAATGATGAAATATTTATGTTTTTAATGCTTGGGTTACCCTGAACATATCCATCATAGCATAAAACATTTGACTCATTCCTACATTCAAAAACATGGTTCCTAGATGAAATAAATCCAAAAACAATTCATGTCATCAATGGAATTTTTTGAAGTAAATCATCAGGCCTCCATGACATGATTGACACCACATAACATATATATAATCCATGAATGGACATTTACTTAATGAAAAAAATACATTCCATTCATATCAAAAAAAGAAAAGAAATGCATGAATTATTAAAAAAATCATGCCAAAAATACATGATAACGTTATGAAACTCCCATTGCATCATAATTCAACTCCAAACTCCACTTAACCTCCCACAATCATGTCTAAACACTTTTTACACATTTAACTCTCAATTGAGCATGCTAAGGGAACATATTATATTACAATATAACATTATTCATTTGGAATGATAATTTAGATTATGGTATTTAGATGATTAAAATTATATTATTCTCTTTTGTTGTAATTATTGTATAGTGGATACTATATGGTAGAAACAAAATGGTTTGTTATGATTGAAAATTATAGTAGGTAGAGTTCCTTGCACCACTTTTCTATAAATAAATTTATCTATATGGATACTCACTTTGATTATTGAGAGTTTTTATTTCTCCATGGGATTTCGATTACTCCTATGTGGATGGTGGCTTTTTGGTTTGAGACCAAAACAGATTCATTAGGCCTGATATATTGGTGATATGATGAAATGAGTACCCTGGAAATATCCTCTAGATGACCCATGGATGTGGTGATAATTATATATAGTTTGGGAATATAGATATCTTTAGTATTATATTCTTGTTTAGTTTTATTTTCATAGATGTTGAAATAATATATCGTTATTTTAAAATGAAATTCTATAGCATAGATCATATGAAACATAGAGATTAAATGAACAATGAGATAATATTATTTAAATGTTATCACTATATCCTAATCCTTAAATGGATTGTTATTAATTCAAATTATTTTCTTATTAAATATATAATGTATCTACAAATTTCTAATGTATTAATTAATTCTTTATAAATAAGCACTCGATTTTCTGTAATGTTATTTTATTCTTTAAAAAAAAATTCCATTAAAATATTGATATCTAAAAATAATATAATTTATTTATGTAATCTTTTTTAAATTTATTTTATAATATGAAATTCATTTTTTAAATCGTTTTTTCAAAATTATCTAATTATATATTTTGAATATTTTCAAAAAAGATAGATTTTTCCAATAGTACTGAAAAATACGAATATTTTTTGGAATCCATATTTGATGATAAAATATTTCGAAAGTAATATTTTTAGTTATAAAAGTTAATAAGGTTATTTTTATTTATATTATGGTTTTTATGTGTATTTTATACCAGAATTTATCAAAATTAATTTTATATTTAAAAGGGAGATTTTCTAAAAAATTCTTCTTTCTGGCATTTTTATTTTTTATTTTTAAAATGATTTATAGAACTTATGCTTTTTTAGTTTGAAAATTTTATTTCATATTTTTAATAATTATATATAAATATAGTAAATATATTACATTTAATTTTTATCTATATGAATCCAAACCATAGTAATTTTTGTAATCTCGTAAAGGGAAAATCATTAAATTTAGGGTAAAAAAGGTTAAGAACTATATTATGACCCTAAAGCATACCAAAATTTTATTTAGCAAATTAATATCATCCATATCCTTCTAATATCCGGTTATATATAATTTTATGACCATTTTTATAGGATAATTACATTTATATTATTTTTAATGAACTTTCAAACAAGTCACTCCCTTGTTTGTAATAACTATAATATTTTTTATATGGGGTTGACTAGAGGATATTTTCAACAATAAATATTATTTATAAATATGAAATATTTATATTAATAATTATAATTTACTCATAATATTTAGTGATGAAATAATTACCTTAAATGATTGAATATGACTAATGTTGTAACTATTCAATTACTGAAAAATAAAATAAATGATAATGAAAATATAAAACATAATATAATATGAGGTAAATAATGTGATACAATAATTTTATGCAATACCAAGAAATTATTGTGATATAATTAAATATGTGTTTCAAATTATATGTTTTATTTTGATATTAATAATGTCAAAGTAATAAATAGTATTCAAAATTTCAATTATTGATAGTTTATAATATATACTAATTTATTAAATGATATTAAATTATTAAAAAATATTACTCATTAAGTTGATAATTATATGGTTTATAATATCATCCATGGTCCATTTATGGACTATTTTAAAATTTTTGGAATCTAAATTGAACCTTGAATGGTAAAAATCCATATTGTCGTGGTATATCTAAAAAGGGTTAATGAGGGGTTAAAAAAATTATATGTTTAGAAATGTGACATAACATATTAAAAAATTATTTTACGAAATTATTTAGAAAAAAAATAATCCAAAATTTTTCAGAAATTTTTTTGGAGGCCTTTTTAATAAAATATTAATTTATATTAATTTAATATTTTTAGAAATTCGAAGAGTTCCCCTCCCCTATCTTTTAAATGGAAACCTATTATTATCAATTTTAAACACTTAAAATCCCATATTATCACAATATATATTTAAAAATACCATAATCAAATCTATCCCCTCATTATAGAGTCCTTTTTATCAAATGACCACCAACCATGGTTTTATGAATGTGTTAATCAAAGTAGGTTTTCTAAAGAAGAGGTATACTTTTTATCTACCTGTTTTAGTTTTTGTTTCTTCATAAAACTCATTAAAATATTGTTCAACAATAATTAAATAATAATTCTAGTATAGTCAATATACTTATATGTTATTATGTTGATATAATAACCTATATCCATCTCCATCGTCCTACAAATGAACGAAGAATCCATTGTTCGGGTATAATGGTCTATCGCCTCGCAAATTAACATAAATCTTTCTTCCATTATCACGTATCACCGATGGATAATAATTATGTAATTAATGTTTATATATAATATTCATGAATTATTCATCATTTTATATGGAGAAAAAATCATTTCTCCTCACACATTCCCATTCACTGAAATATGATAACATCGTTCGTGCATATGTTTTGACAAGCACCACCACGAAGCGATGAAATTAATTTTTCACAACCACATCAAATTTATGATATATATAAGCATTTATTATGAATTAATATTTTATTTTTTATATTATGATCACTATGTAAATATAAAATGATGCTTACATTTTTTCTATAGTGATCATTGAAAAATGGATGCATCACTTATGTGTAGGTACAACCTACCATCTCTATGATTGTAACATAGTTCATTTTCCATTACCATATTTAATGGATATATTTTAAATTATAATTTGTGTATAATCATTACATCTATTTAAACACTATTATTTTTTATATGGTTGAGTAAGGACCACATTTTCCATAGTAGACTTACCTATTTCATTCTGAACATATGTACCCGATATCGCTAAAACGTCCGACATAAACAGAAATGATAAATAAATTTTTACAACATGATAATAAGATAGATAAAAGGAATAATAACATTAAAATATATTCTTAGTAAATAATAAATTAACATATGTTTCTTATATAGTAATATAAGGAATGCACGTGATGAGTCAGACTCAAGGTAAATGATTTTAATTTCACAATTTTTTTTAGGGGACATATGTCATATATCCCAATGGTTTATTTTTTTGTTATATATACATTCTTTAATGTATTTTATGAATATTTTGTTTAATACTATGTTATTTATATATTAAACTTGTTTTATTTCTTTCATAGGGTTATTCAAAATTTATCAAAGTGCTGAATGTTTATTTCAAAATCTCTACATTATTCTGGATTTTTTATGTTTATGTGTCCACTGAAGAATATATATCATTCTATACTATATTTTATTAAAAAAATCAATTTTTTTAATCTTCACCTATAATTTATTAAAATTATTCTTAACCATGTTTTACATTTTATAAAATTATTCAAAGGAATCCTTTTCACATTATCTAAATGGGGCACTTCATAACATTTTAGAAAAAAGTATTTAATTAATGTTTTTCTAATATATAAATATTGAGTTTATTTTGACATCGTCAGGATGAATGATTTAATTTAAGGTTACCTTAAAATTTTTAATGTTTATTTTCAAATAAAATGTTATCATTTAAAAGTGTTCATATTTTAAAAAAATAAAACTTTTTTTAAAATGGAATAGTTATTTTCCTAAAGAATTATTCCAAGTTATATATCAAAATAAATTTTCCTATAATATGAAATCATTTGATGATAATTTATATTTTCTCGGCATATACTCTAAGGGGAAAATACTTATTATTAACCTAGAATTTTTATTTTTATGATGAACAGAAAAAATTTGTGTAAAACCCATTTCTTTTATATTCATTATGATATAATTAATTGTTAATAAAAACAATTTATTTTCATTATTTTTTATAACGAATGTTTTATGATCTTATGGAAGATATATATATGGTTTTTATTTGGTGAATGGAAAAACCAATATCACCTTCTAATAGATTTTGTAAAGACTTTGGTCTAATGGGATAGGTATGGGAAACATGTCAACATGATTGATCCTTTATGGGAAACAAGTCGATGTGCATTATCTATTATTTGAAAACAATTTATTTTCTTGATACACTACAGAAATAAAGTGATAATTCCCGATATGATAGTCTTGGTAGTTTTCCTTCAATAATAAATAGCATTATATAAGTATTATTGAGCTATCAAAAACACACACTTTTCTGAAAAGAACTTATTAATTATGATTATGTTATGAAGATTTATAATTATTATGATTAAATTTATTTGAAATAGTAATGATCAAACCTTTAAACATTTTTATATTTTTTTGATATTGGGTATAATTTTTTTTATGGATATGTTCTTATTCACTTTTGATTATCATACATTGTCATAAGATTATAAATTCATATATCATATTCATATAATTACTACACATATGGGATCACACTTTCTTATTATTACTTCTCTTATGTAAATAATTATTATTATAAATGATTTAAAAAAAAAAATTAGATGTGGGTAAAAATTTAGGATATTTTTAAGTCTTAACATTGTATATGAAGATCTAGGTAAAGTAGGATATGATATTGATCCTTATGAACAAGCTATTTATAAACCCAAGATGTTAAAAGTTTTCCTTAATTATCTAAAACACTAAAATTAAAAGGCCCATGGGTATGTAAGTGATCTATTATTGCCATTTTATTTTGTATGTTTTGGTTAAATTTTTTTTTTCACATTTATTGGTGTAAAAAAATTAATTTGGATGTTTTTAGCTATTGATTCAGGAATCTTGAATTTTGGCTGCTACTATTGTAATCAGAAGTTGATTTAGAAAACATTTAATATTATTATATTTTCATGATAATAGTAGTTAATATTTATAAATACTATCATGTGTATATAAGTTTGTTTTTTACCGTAAGTTTAGTGTCTTAGAAAAACTGTTATAGGTTTTAAGTAGAGGAATTTTAAGGTGGATAATGATATTTTGAGACAAGTATATTTAATGAATATGATTAACATTAAGTGTTGTTTTAGGAAGAATTTATTTAAATTTTTGGGAGATAAGTTTTAATTTTATTTATAAACCTTTGAGTTTCTATGATCTTTGATTTTGAGGTATGTATGGGTTATAATATTTTGTGGATGAAAAATTAAAGGTATGCGATAACAATTTAATTTTAAATTTAATATAATTATTAATATATTAAAGTTAATTTTAGGATTATTATCACATTTCATTAAATTTTTTAATTATATATTAATATTTTTTAAGAAAAAGAACATCCTATTGGTTAGGTTACAACATGTCTTATCTAGAAAGGTCGTAAGGCATGATCCCAATACCCAAAGGTGAAAAGGGTGTATCACCTAACTCTACCCTATCTGATATAAGGTTTAGTATGAAATTGATTTCTAATATTTAACCAGTCTGGAAGATATGGTTCAAGATTATTTTGTAGCATATGATTAATTATATATATGGGACTAGAAATTTATTTTTCAGTAAATTGATTAATTGTTTTCAGGAGAAAATCACTACTTTTGGAACCTTATACAATATTATGGAATTTTATTTTTGTAATAATTGTTGATTTATCTTGGATAGACACATATGATTTTAGTATAGATTCATGGTGATTTTAGTTATTTTTCTAAATGGTTATCTTATCTTAGATATTATATGTTTAGCCAATGAACATCTTTTTATGTATCTTTAATACCAATGGATGTTAATTGGAGAAAAATGTTAAAAATGATGTTGGAAAACATTTTGATCCTATCCTTTTAATATATCTGTCTTAGTCTTAGTTTGGAATATTTTTTATCAATTTTATGCATATTAATTTATTGAATAATATAATTATAAATTCGAGTAAAAAATTTCTTTTTAAAGAGTTCTGTTTTTTTATTCCTTAATTTTTTTTCATTTTCAGAATCATATTATCACATTATAAAAATTTTGGTAAGGGTTAATGTTTAAAGATAGGAGGACTAGATTAAAATAATTTTTCATAATTATATAATTCATTGGATGATTATTATACTTCAATTGGAATGAACAATTATTCTTGAATACTCATCATTTGGAGAAAAAAAAGATGAGATTTTATTACAAAATTTTTAAAGGATGTAATTTTACATTTCATATGGGTATACTTCTTTATCTTCATATTATATATGGTAATGTATTGACTCATCTCAAGAGAATTTAAGATAATATAATATGTTCCATTATTAATAATTGATAATTTTTCACATTTTTGGTTCAACATTTTGTGACTGTAACTTTCCTCAAGATCATTCAGATTCCTATGATTAGTGATCTATTGACATTACATTTAATATATTTTCCATATCTTCAAATACCACTAATATTCTCATTTTTTATAAATAACATATTGTATCTCAGATAACATTATATTCATCTTTCTCCCTTTTTAATTGGAGGTTTCATTAATCATTTTTATGATATCGAGTTCAAAAAAAGAATTTTTAAATGTCATGCATTTGATTTCTGAAAATAATATTTCATTGTGGGGAACTAGTATACTAATGGCGAGGAGGGGGATGTAATATCCAATTATTTTTAAAAATAATTCACATATATTATAAGATATGAAAAAATAATATTAAAAAAGTAAAAAATTATTAATAAAAAGTGACCATTATATCCATACTATTAAATTGAGTAGTATGAATATGTATATTTTATTTATAAAATATATAATGGTTCTAAATATTTATAAATTATTAATTAATTCTTATCAAACAAACAATCAATTTTTAGTATGGTAATTTTAATCTTAAAAAACATTTCCTTTAAAAAAATTGTAATAAAATTATAAATTTAATTAAAAAACTTTTATAAAAATTATTTGATAAAATGAAAATAAATTTTTAAATAAAAATGTTAAAATTATCTTATAAAGAATTTTTTACAATATTCTGAAATGATTAGTTTTTCAATGAATAGTGAAAATTAGTGATATTTATTAGAAATTATATTCTAATAAAAATCATTTAAAAATAATAATTCTTTTTTGTGTTACATATAATATTTCAATAGTTCATTTTTATATGAATTATTATTTCTAAAATAAAATTATTATCACTCTAAATTTTTTTATTTAAAATTTTATTTATTTATTTTAAGAATAAAATGTAATTGGGTAAACTGTTGGGATGTTTGGTATAGTTTTTAGAAGTTTATGATATTTTCTTAAGGGGAAAGGTATGCACACGATAAGTAGAAACCATAAAACACCACCTAGAAAACCCTGAAACTAAAATGTTGGGATCTTGGTAGGCGCATGTTTAGGCCCGTATATTGGCTAAACAACATGGCCCCAATGGATAAATCATGAAAAGTGTATTTGAGGGTTTTAACACTATTCACACATGGTTTGTCGTGATGTTCATGGAAACCCATAGAGGGGTTATGGTTGTAGTGGATAACTCATGGTAATCAAACTATTTTCCTAATCATACACCCTAACCACAAGACATTTAAAACAAGACCCAAAATATGAATCTAAATAGGTTTATCCCTTTAACCCCAAACCCTGTGAACTTTTTCAAATCATCCCAAGACATTAGAAAACATTCATATTGATCAAGGATTGATCCCTTAGTGATTCATAGTGCATTGGAGGCCCTACATCCTTGGTTAGTTCTCATTATTTGTGGGTTTCATTATTGTTCTTCTTACTCCCTCTCTTAGATTTATGATTATAATACATTGGGGATATATTAATTTTTTTTTGACAATAATCAAGAATATTTATTGTTGTTTTTATCATAAGTAAGAAGATACAAGGTAGGTGTTTTGAGTTTCAATCTGGTTTTTTGAAGAATTTGTGTCATTTCTAAATTTTTCCAATTTTTTTAATATAGGTGGTCACATAATAAAAAAAATTAAAACATTATGGACTAATTTCTAGTTGACATGATTTTTTTGTTTAATTTTTGGAATTCATGTGAAGTATTTTTTGGAACCCATCATTAATAATGGTTTGTGAAATTATAGAAATAAATTGAGTTGTTTGAAGTGAAGATGGATACATGATTTAAAAAAATGATTTTGACATGTTCGATGGTTCTTCATTCAGAAAATGTTCTTTATAAAATGTTTTAACAATGGTTTTTCTTATTGAAATGGTTGGAATTGGTTTGGATTGGATTTGGAAAAAATGTTTTATCTGACTGTATTTCATTAACGTAACCCTGGATAAGGGTTGTATACCATTGGGATAAAATATCATGAACCTATAGAGAATGAGTGCACTATTAGGGAAACAAATATATTGTTACCTTGGGATAACTTGGTTGTTCAATGAGAGACCACTCATGAGTATGAAACTATCACCAGGTCTTGAATGTGTAGATGGGTGGAGAAGAATGGGGGTATACCAAATGGAATTTGATAAATGGGTTCAAATAATAGTTGGTTACCATCCAAAGAAGTTGGTTCATTTCAAAAATGGTTTATATTTATTATTAATTATTATAAATTTTTTATACAAATTGTTTGATTTAATTTTTTAACATGCCCAATCATAGTGGTATGAGTATAGAAGTTATTTACAGAATTTTTATTGATTTTTATACTCAACCTGGTCTTGGGAACATTGGTGTCTTTGATAATATTTTATATCGAGACACTAATAATGTAAAGTTATCTCATTTCATTGTGGATTAATTGTGATACCTTTAGAAAGTCCTATGTAGTTAGATCTTAGAAATCTTTCGGACTTTCTATTGGATGTATTTTTTTATTTGGGTTGTAGTTTAATTTCTTCTATTTATACTAAGATATAGTTTTTGGTTTTAGTTGGGTTTTGAAATAAGTTTTTATTACATAGAGTTTTTTTTCATTTTTTAAATCATATAACAGTTATTTTATAATTATTATATGTTATTTTTTGTTTTATTTTCAAAGGGAATATCATCTTATATTTTTTTATGAATTCCTTGGAATTTATTTATAGAAATTGGTGCATTACTGTTGTCACATAAGGCAAGTAATGTTCCAATCCCTTCCCAAGCCAATGCTGAGTGGTGGAATATTAAAAATAGTATCCTTTGGGCCAAGTATATCTTCATTTTTTGAAAATTCATATTGGTTTATTTGTTTTGGAGTTGGAAAATCATTTTGGTTTTGTTATTGAGTTGATAAGGTAGCAAATATAAAAGTTATTCAATCCTGGAATGTAGATCATTAAGAGGCATAACTAACCTATTTATGTTGAACCTCTTGTTACCTGAGAGATGGTCACATAAGAGTTTTGAAGAATCTATTGAAGTTTTACCTCATTGAAATGGGTTCAGATAATGATTATATCATGGAATACATATATCAAAATTACATGCCACGTAGAATTTATATTTAATTTGGATTATTTGATTGTGATTTGATAAAAAAGTGTTTATTTTTTAAAATAATCTAAAACATATTCTAATGTGGAATTTTGAAAAGACATGGTATTGGTATTTGAAAAATTATTTTATTTTCCAAGAGCGTGGAGAAAATTTCAAAAATAGGTTGAAAAGGTAAAGTGTTTAATTTTAGAAAGTATTGTTATGATAATTTGGAACTGGTCAAATTAAAATTACCATGACATTAGTATCTAGATATTGAGAACACAATGGAGTTTACTTTTGGTCAATAAAATTGATATGGTTTGGTGTTGAAGAAACCAAAAAGAAGAGTTTGTGGATAATGTGGTTCCACCCGAGCCACAAATGAACCAAAATAGGGTTTAGAGTATTTTAAAATATTTTTTAGGTTATGGACAGAGGGAACTTGAGGGGTGAACCTTGAAAAGTGGATCATTTCATTACATTCTTGAAAATGATTCCATCCATCTTTCATGGTGATTTTTAACTATTAAAGGAAGAGGTGTTTCAGACTAGGATTATTCAAATAACTAAATTTATAAAAACACAAAAAAAGTTGAATGTCAGTTTGGAAATGTACAAGCTCGAAGATATTAGACGTTTGTGGTGGAATTTTACAATTCTTGAAAAAAATTTCTTTTAATTTCATGGGATTATTTTTTTTGATTTTTTTTTAAAAAATTTGTTCCTAAACATTCATAATTAATACAATGATAGGCTTTTTCATCATGATGCTGGAGATCCTCATATTGAAATATTATGTTGATAAATTCATTAATTTATTCTTATTTTCACCAGATGTTTCCAGATGTGAATCGATGAAAGAATGCGTTTATGAATTGGGATTAAGGATAATATTTTCTTGAATATTTAGTTTCTTTGTATAACAAGTTATACAATGATGGACAATAAAGATATGGTGGTAGAAACAGACATATCAAGAACAATGTGTTAAGGAAGCATGTGGATATCTATGGTAAATGGTTATAACACTAATATTAGGAATAAAAATTATAGGGAATCATATTTCCATGTTAGTGGAATGTCTTTTAATAATATTGTTGAATGGGTATTTTATCCAAAATAGAAAAGGGAAAATCCTGGATGCTTTCAGGGTGTTTATTTATATCACATGAAATGAGATTATATGATACCACCTAGAGAATGCCACAATTTCATCCCAACGGGTTGTATTCAACACTATTGTCGTATTTCTCCAACTTCGGGTGTTTGGGAAACATCTCATGTTTCACAGACATCATATGAATTGATGGGATGAGGTAAGTAGGATAATTATTGTCATTGGAACCAATGTATCCATGGTTATTCTTTGAAAACCATGACTCCTAAACAAGTGAAATATCAATAGGGTAACAAATAACATTGTTTATTGGGTAATAAGTTTTTTAGAGGTGTGTAAGTTGTCATAGATGATCAATCTACACATTCAACAATAAAAAGAATGATTCATTTAAATTCAACTCATATTAAATCATTTTTTTAATATGGGTGCATCCAATTATTTTATGGCGTCACATGTTTCTTATATTTTTTTTTCATGATGAAATTTCTCCTTATATTTGTAATCAAAAAACACATCTTATATAAAGAGAATTATGAGCCTTTATGTAAAAAATTTTTTTTATAACAAATGAAGGATCTATGTTGATATAGGATTTCACTATTCTTGATATGGATGTATATGAAATAATATTGGTTGTAGATTTGATGAAAATTTTCAAATCTCACATCGCCTGTTATACCAAATAGGTTATTTTTACATCTTACAATGGAATCTGGAATCTCATTAAAAGATATAGAAATGTAATTGTGGGTGAAATAGGCTTTTTAGCCACAAATGTTGAAATATATCATTCCAGTTGGAATCCTTGACTCTATTATCAGTTGAATATATTGTTAATAATGGAATTCCAATAGTCAATGATCTGTTTTATGATGGTTTTCTTGATAATTTTGTAAGGCCATATCTTTAAACATTATATAATCATGAACTAAGTTAATAATTCACATTGAGGATATTTAGAGGCTTATAGTTTTAGATAACAATTCCATAACTGCTAAATTACATCTCATGTATTACATAGTATACCCTTTTTCTATGTATCCATTTTTTCATAAAATAAACATTCTTAAAATAAAAAAATAATTCTTCTCTTGATAGAATTGTTCTTGAATTATTTCGTTCTATTACATACCTTATGCCTTGTGAAAAAATATTTCGAAAACATGGGATGAGCATAAAAATCTATATAAGGGTTATAAAATAAAGAAATAATTCATTAGTTTATTGATACATACATAAAATTACCTCTTTAACATACCTAATGAAATCATAAGATTTATGAATATCACATAGTAATCACAAATCATAAAAGTTACTTGTGGCATCCATATCAAACACAGATTGTAGCATTCATAGATACATGGGGAGTAATGTTTGGAATACTCAACACTATATATTCCCTAAATCTCATAGGAGAAACATTAATGTTTACCTCTGTCACCGTACTCAATGCTTTGGAGAGGTATCTCGGGCTCACTCTCCCTTGGTTGTCATGGAACACCCGTATACGTAAACAATACCCAAAAACCATAACATATTCATCAAACATTAAACAAATATAAAAGAAAGAAACAATTTCCACATTTCAATCATAATATATCATTTATATATATTTACATAATCAATACATTATCAAAACCATTTTAAATACAAAAATCTATAAAAAGAGTATATGGTATTAATTTTCCTTTTAGAAACATAACAACATGTTAAAGAATCAAAATATAAAATGATGCTCATGGTGGTGGAATGGTTGTTGTCACAGCTTATGTTAAAAATAAACATTCCCTTTTTCATTTAGTAAAACACTATGTAGAAAAATATTCTCATTAAATGAAAGGAATATTCAAAAGGGTTTATACATCGTATAAAAGAAAGTCGTGTATAAGTCAAAATATGCCTCAATGAAAGGAGATTGAGACGAAGTCCCTTATCTCATGTCCGACATGACACGTTCGTTCTTTAATCTCCTAAATAATAAAAAAAAGATAATTTATACATTCTTAAGAACATTTTTGAAGTTTATTGTTCCTTTTATATCACTTACTACCATGTTATAATCATTACATAATCATTTATGTTAATAATAGTTGTTTTGTCGATATTTGGTACTGGAGTCAAAAATGAACTTCTTATAATTACAAATTGTCCGTGTGGTCAAAATTACATTATATCCGGAATGATTCTCATGATTTAGATATCATATATATCATATATATCCAGACTATATATGTATTTATAATACTAGATAACATTGGGAGATAAGAAGTGAAACTCACCGTTCATGGTAAGCCAAACATACACATGAATGCTACATTTATTTCTATTTAATATTTAAGGGAATGAAAATTTAATGATACATAGTTATATAATAATTCCATTATAATATAATATATAATTTTATTAAATCCATCCTTTATAAATTCCACGTATGGAATGAACGAGTCATATAACTTTGATGTGGTGGTAGTCTGCACTTACTCAAATGAAATTATCGTATTTTACCATTACGAATACCATAAATTTATACTAAAATGATAATATACAGAATAAATAAATAATATATATATAATATATATCAAATATAAATACATTTCCATCACAATGGCCACTATGATAGGCGATATTAGATAATTGAACAATTATCGTTTCTTGAAGTAGTATTTCACCGTTTACAAAAATAGTATGTTTATTTCTATTAGATAGAGTTTTGTGGATGTGTATTTATAATACTAATTATAAAAATATCCTAGTATATTGAATATATTTATGTTGTTATAAAATAATGGAATAAATAATGTTTACGTGATTAAAAGAAAATAACTTGAGAGATGATGTTACCTTTTAATTGGGTAACTCTCTTTGGTTTGCACCAATAAACTTTCTTTAAGTTCCTTATGCCTAATTTAATAATTCTTGGTGAATCATAGGGATAATGTGAGCTTATCTAGCTAGAGTTTGGATAGTACAAGGGGTCTTTAGAGGTGTTAGAAATAGATATAGGTGATGGATTTTTATAAGGGAGAGGAGGGTCACTTTAGGAATGTTTGAAAATATTATTTTATTATAAAATTACATTCAATTTAAATAATTACCAAAATATTTTAATTCAAATATATGATGATTTTGGTTCTAAATCCTTTCATACAATGGGTTTTAGACCATTTTAGGGTATAAAATTAACCATATTATTTAGCTTTAACCTTTAGTTACCTATTTTATCTTTTTCCATGTCCTCTTCTATACTAATACTATATGGTTAATATATTTACTATAAAAAGACATGAGACCCCAAAATGAACCATTAATGACATTTGTAACATTATATATGTAATTTGGCCTTATATTTGATTTTTAGGATTTTTTTATCATTTAATAAAATAATATTCAATTTAAAAACTCATTTCTGTCAATTTATAAACTATTCATATTAAGACATTTAAAAAAACTATAACAACTTGAATATTTCGAACAACCTACATTAATTATAATATAAAATGTCATACGTATTCATAAAACTAGTGGATGTAATAAAATGTTTCAAAATATATTTATTTTAATATTTATTATCTCATTTATTTAAAACTTCCATTAATGATGTAATCATTACATCATCATTGTGTCATAAATAAATATATTAATTTGATGTCTAAAAATTATAAATAAAATACCATGATGAAGGAAATATTTTTATATTTATAATGAATTTTTATATTTGAAAATATATTTTATATAACCCCACATTAATTATTTTAGAAAAATTGTACATGTTTATGATATTTTTATTTTTTACATTAAATAAAACGTTATCAAGGTCACTCTCTTTCCAAAATGGCTTTCAAATGCCAAAATCCTCACACAAGGATTTTATTGGTCATTAATTACTAATCAAATAAGGTTAGGAAAAGTGTTATGGTAATTTTATATTAGTATAATATTATTTGTAGCTTGAATTACCCTATTTACATTTAACTGTGGTAAATAATAACCAAAAGTTCTAATTCACCAAAAAATATTTTCATCGTATTGAACCAAATTTTACTTATTGATGTCAACCATGTATGTTGGATTTTTGAAAATCAATTCACAGAAGCGGTAAAATTACATTTAAATGAAAACGTCCATTTTTTAACTACTATGTAGTGTTTCTCACTATTCATAAAAATTGAACGTTTTTAAAAAAATTACAAAAATTCACCCAAAGATAATTTTGATATTTTGAATTAAAAATGATGTATATTTTACCAAATTAAAAACATATAAATCACATTAATTAATTTAAAATTAATTTCTGTGGACAAAACCAAAAAAGCGTGTTTTTTAGAAATAATAACTATCAAAATATTGACACTTGTTTATATCCAATTTCAATGTGAAATTACTTCCAATGACAAAAATTTGATTAAATTGTACAAATATAATCTATTTAAACTTTAAAATAAATTAAAAAGATAATCTAGCCATATAAATAAATCATATTAAAAGAAAATTTTGAATTACAATGCAATATTTTTCACTATTCATTATAAAATGAACTTTATCTGAAAAATACCAAAATTTCTTCGAAATTTCATTTTGAGGTCCTGATTCTAAAGCATAATTTTATTTTGTCAAATAAAACATATAATATTGAAAAATATATATTTAAAAATGGTTCTTTATCAAAGGATGATAAATCATCCTTTTAAAGGATATTAGATTATTTAAAGCTTAAAATCAGATTCATTCTTAATTTAAGCCTCTAAATTTTATTTGATAAATGTAAATTCATTTAACAAAATTTTTTAATCATATTATAGTTTGTTCTGTTCATTCCTTCCAATACAATGTCAAGGTGTTAACTACCAATTAAAAAAAAAATATTATTATTTTTCAGTATAACTGAACATTGTGTGTAATATGAGATTTGGAGAAACCCATTCCTGTGTGTCAGGTACACCATTGAACATAACATCCACTTTATAGTAGAAATATTATTTAATTTACCAATATTAATAAATAAGATAATAGCATATTCTTTATTTACCTGGGATGTTACATCCTTCTCCCATTTTGGAAAGTACATCCTTGTAATTTTATTCACTTATCAAATAAATGGGGGTATTTATCCTTCATAGAATTTTTAAGTTCTCACATTTCATCTTCACCAATCTATTTATTTTTTCACAAAAACATTCCCTAATGAATTACCTTATTCCTCAACACTTTCTGTCTTCGATCAAGAATATGGACTGGTTGTTCTTCATAAGAAATATTATCTTCCAACTGAACTATCTATGGACTCAATACATGAGATGGAATCGGCATATACATTCACAATATTGAAACATGAAAACAATTGTCTACCTGGGATAAAAATGGAAGTAAATCCACTATTTAGGCCACTGATCCAACTTTCACTAGTATTTAATAATGTCTAATGAACCTCAGACTCAACTTTCCCTTCTTAAAAAAATGAATCATACTTTTCCATAGAGAAACATTAAGAAAGATATTATCACCAATCTCGAAAGAAAGATCATTCATCCAATTATCAGCATAACTTTTTTTGCCTACTCTAAGCTATTCTTATGTGCTTATGAATCATATGAACCTTTCCTGCCATCTCTTCTACCAATTCTAGTCCCATCAGTTTCTTTTCACCTACTTCTTCCCAAAAATCTAGAGCTTGACCCCATTATCTATATAATGCATCAAATGTGTCCATCTATATACATGAATGAAAACTATTATTATATAAAAATTCAACCATAGAAAGACATTGGTTCCATATTCCATAGTAATCCATTGAGTTAGAACGTTACATATATTCAAATGTTTGAATTGTTCGTTCTAACTATACATCTAATTGTGGATGATAATCTATAGTAAAATTTCATTGAGTACCCAACAAATTCTAAAGGCCTTTCCAAAAGTTAGATGTAAACATGGGATCATTATTAGATACAATGGAGAGTGGAACTCCTTGTAATCTGTCTATCTCTTTAACATATAATCAAGAATGTTGATCTAGACACAATGTATATAGAATTGGAAATAAATGAGAATATTTATTCAATCGATCAACAATAAAACAAATTGAATTATTACCTTGAGATGTCTTTTGTAATCCCATAATGCAATCCATGGACAAATTTTCACTTTTCCACTCTTGCACCCCTAATGGCTGAACCATCCCTTTGAGTAACTTCCACTCTACTTTAACCTATTGACAAGTCAAACACTTCATAGTAAAGTCATCAATATCTCTTTTAATTACATCCCACCAGTAATACTCCCAAATATCATTGTACATCTTAGTATACACGGGATTAAATGAAAACATAGAACTTTGATCTTCAAATAACAACACATTCTTCAATTTTGAATCAGAAGGCGCACAGAACCATGAATTTTTCCAGTGCACAGTCTGTCTTCATATTATGAAAAATTGTGCACAAACCAAGCATGAGTACCTAGAAAGGAGGTGAAATCACACAATTATTCCACATGGATATTCAACAACTATGTTGTATGGTTCTATCTAGAAGGATACAGTTTGTTTGGTTAGGAAAATCATTCCCCAACCATGCACGAACTGGGTGATATGTCCAGTTTCCAAAAAAGATGGGTTCTAGGAACTAAAAATTCCTCAAAAACCCATAATACCTTCTATAACTCATTAGGAATCAATATTTGGTCCAAAATAAGGAATTATACAGAAATTTGAATGGATCAATACATTAGTGATTAAACGGGTTCTTACAGTCATCCCATATCAAAAGAACTTATCCCCGAGTTAAACTTCCAAGGGTGTAGAAACATTATCAGAGAAACATTATTTCCATTTAGAATGTATTTTCGCCTCCCACTCTAATGTATCATCCTACACGTGGACCTGATTCCATTAAACCCATAATAGAGAGAATGGCCAGCCTCATAGAACCATCATGCTTTGTTGGATGATGGGAGTTAGATACTAATCAAAGGTAGCATCAACATTTAAATCAAATTCCTTCAGATCAAAGTTATGATATGGATAAGAAAGATACTTGAAAATCAATGAAACATTGAATATCTCAACCATGTCATGGTACTTATGATCGAGTAACAACTGATATTCCCACGGTCTGACTCCCTCTAGGATCTCAAATGTACCTATGTAATGAGGCAGTATATTCCCATACATCTATAATTGTCATTGTACTATCCTAGTTGATACTTGAAAGAAAACAAGATCCCCAACATCGAACTCTAATGTACATTGAGAGTGATCAACATAATATTTTTACATAGACTATATAGTAGTAATATGCCTTTTTGTTAGAAAAACATGGGCCAAAATATCTTGAATGAGATGAGGAGCTAGTAGGGTTGCCTCAACTGCCTCTATCTAGGATGAGGATGAATGCCATGGCCCACATTATAAGGCCTAAAAATGAACCATATAAATTTTCCTGTGAAATCTATTATTATAGGTTATGTTAATGATATGGATAATATTCTCAAAAAATCCTTCAAAATTATAGACATATGCTCATATAATGTCCTCTAGGACCAAAATTTTACTTTCTAATTTTTCACCGGTATGATGTTGAAAATCTTTGCATAGAAACACCAATGTTACCATAGCCTTATGAAATCCCTATTTGAACCATGATGTTAAAAAAGAACCCATATAATAAATGATAGTATTTGGGAATCCATGTAGTCATATGATCTAATAGACATACATTCATTCCAGATCATCGAATTAGAAATTCACTCAAATAGGTATGAAGTGGACTCATTTTTAATTTGGTTAATAATTACCCATATAGAATCGCTACCCCTTGGTGACCTAAGTAAGATGAGTATGAAATCAAAGGAAGCATCATACCATTCTATTTTAAGACTTGAAGTGGTTGTAACATGTTTGGAGGTTGCTGGGGCACTTCCTTAACCTTTTTATAGGTGGAACACCTTGTGATAAAGTATTATATATGACATTTCATCCTAGGACACAAATTCTTGCATTGCATGTCTTGATGCATCTTCGAGATTCCTAGATAAACTACCCACTGAGATGTGTTAGACTCCATCATCGAATCCTCTAACATATCTAATGGGACTCATACATCTCAATTAATATGCTTTATGTCTTATCAATCTATATACCAATCCAGAGGAGGGTTATCCCCAAATATAATCTCGCAAAAAATTAATCATTCAAGATCTGATAATTGTCTACCGATTACATTTGCAATGAGGGAAGATGAAATGGTTGTGGCTGATAGATGAGAATACTCATGAAAATCATGAAACTATATATGAAACTTAGAAAATAAGGGAATTAACATCCATTCATCATTAGCTTCCCATACGGCATATGTCTAATTTTTTTGACTCAACACATCATCGACTATATTTCCCTTTCAAGGCATACATGCAATCTCAATATCGAAGGATTGTATATATTCAAACCATATTCAATGTACGAGGTTCAATTCACGATTTTAAAAGATATATTTGAGTCTATAGTGGTCCCTGTACACCACATATATCTCACCCAACAGATAATGTCTCTAGTAAAATAGAGCACATGCAAATACTGCTAGATCAAGGTCCTATGTAGGGTACTTTCCCTCCTGAGGCGTCAGCTGTTGAGATCAAAATGCAATAAAACTATCTTCTATCATCATCAATTCTCCTATTCTAATACATTATGAATTATAGAATATGGAATAACCTATACCTTGCCCGAGAATAATTGAAATTTGTTCTGAGACAAGCATAACCTTTCACTCCTTGAAGGATTTCTCGCAAGATTCTGACCAGTGAAACATGACAATATTCATTGTAAGGATAGTGAGATGTGAATTAAGTTGTGATAAATTCATTATGAAAGACCTATAATATCCATCAATCATTAAAAAACTTTTTATGTTAAACACATTCTTGGGCTGATCCCAATAATAAGGTCAATCATAAACATTACCTCTCTCACTGGAGGTAACCCAAAAAATTTATTGGTAAAGACACCATTGAAATGATCTACTACTAGAGGAAAATAATCATGTAATAGAAATTGATCCTCCATGATTATATTTCAAACCAGGGTGGTCATTCAACTTATCCCTTGATTCTCTACTCCAACTCTACAATCTTGGACATCCCACACACCCAAATGTAGATAACTACAGCACTCTGGTGAACTAAAGGATAACCTACGGTTTTATAATTCTAAAAAGGCATGATAATGAACCTAAAAATCCACCCCAATAATGACATTTAAGACTCTCAAATATGGAATTAAGAGGTTTTATAAGAAAGGGTAACTTCCTACCTTAAGGGGTAGTACCTACCCGGGTGTATTCCCACCGTTCGTACCCCTAACGACGTATATAGGGTCAATACAATGTAGTAAAATTGTATCTCTAGTCTGAGACATTACACGATATAAACATATGTAAAATATTTGAATCACATGTATTAAATAAATCAGACACTATAGTAGATTCCACATGAATATTACAATTATTGTAGACTGTCCTGCAACATGATCCTCAAGTATCAGTTATAGTGCATACAATTTACATGATCCATGGAAATGTGAAATAGATGGAATACCACAATCATAACTTCTTTGTTGGCTCTTCTGGTGATTTGGGTTTAGATTCCATAACCATGACCTGTTCTATGCATAATCTAGATAGTGATATTCCAATTCCCTGCCTGACACGGTGTAAATGTCATACATAAACACTAGATATTCCCCATGATGTTTCAAGTATGAAAATTCCTTATGTCTATATCACAATGACGCATCATTTTCCCCCATAGTCTACACTAATGACACACCTTGGAGCTATCAAAACAAGAACCCTGGTTATCACTCCCCTAATAAGAAACCTCAATAGAACATTTCTGTCCACTTGATAAACTACTGGCTTGATGCAGTATTAATCATTTAAACCTAGTAAAATTGTCATCCTTCTGGTTATTCTCTATGATAAAAGCCTAATTTACTATTTGAAATTTGGTAGTAAGGCGAAATATATTCACCAATGTATAGATGTCTTATACAAGACTATCTTAAAAGTGTCTATAACATGAAATATCATAATAGTATAGAAGTAGTGAAAATTATTGTAACTCAATAACACATGTTGAATACTCAATAACTAACATAGAACCTTGCTTGAGATACATCAACTATTCATCTCTATTTTCACTCGGCATCTGAGTAAAGATCATAATCATAGAATGTAGTTAATAAATCAACCCATAACATGCCCTGATGACGTACGATAAGTGAAATCACACCCCCCCAATGATGGGATTAGTCCAATATAATTTATGTGGAAAGATTAACCCCATGATCTAGGGGAGTCTCAGGATGCAAAATGATGGATAGGGTGGCCTCTATCCAAGATTTTGTAGCATGTGGACCACCATCTCCTGAGAAATTAGGATGCTACAGCTACTGTAACTCAAAAATCAAATCATACATCATAGGTTCATGTCATGGGTCACCAAGTTGGGACATCATCAGATATAGGAATCTATCATGAATGTGGAAATCAATGACCATATTATATATAGAAGGTGGTGCTTCAAGTGTCACTCCTAGAGGTAAGAGTTTCATCTCAGCGACCACAATGTCTTGACCATGGTCATCACCACCCTCCTGGTGTACGATACAATGATATTGTGGTGTCTTTGGTCTGCAAATTCCATGAACATTCCTCTAAATAATATTAAGAATAATGATAGCATCAGTAGTGAAAGATGAAAGTATGAAAACTCACTACCCAAGGAATACGGCCCCAACAACCCACTTAGATGGTCAGGTATCAATAAGTTCTCAAGTAAATGATTCATTTTATTTAAAATTTGATTTCTACGATCAATTCATTAAACTTCATAAACATGAAAAGGATTGATAAGGTTGTAAAACCAATTTATTTTAGATGTCATTTTTCACTCTATAAGGGATATCCATTTTTTGTGATTCAATTCCTATACACATTATCACTGAAAATGATACCCATTTATTTATAGCGTAACAGCTCAACTCAAAAAATTACTCTTCCCAATCCATGAGGGACAATACATATCATGAATTGAGATAGGAAATCACTCAATAATAATAATGAGCATTAGAATCATAGTAATACTATCATACTGTCACTCAAAAATCATAGGCATATCATGTAATGAATTATAGTGAAATACACCTATATAGAATGGAAATATGCATGAATATTGAATTCTAGGTTTCTATCTTGATACATGTAACAATTCTCCTTGCCCTCATACCATTGGCCCAAGGATGAGCGAAAATCCTCAAACATATTACTAATCAACATCACACCACATTTTTGTCACTCGAAGGTGAAATAATCTTAAATTTAATTGGAAAAAATGAACAATAATTATAATTTAGGAATATAGACATTTGCACTGATCATGGGATTGTGATGCCCAGTCACGACTTATGATTATGTTCCCAGCATTCCTAATATCCAATTGATTATATCAAAATATTAATAGAAGAAAGGAAGGTCCTATGATTCAACTTTGTGATGTCCCAGACCCATATTCCACTTAATAGGTGCCCTAATCTTGGTGAGCCACATGGCCTCAAGTGTATCTCCTGAAATTTGAGAGGTTGATGACATGTAGTGAGGTACTAAGGTGTATCCATGGGGATACTATTCCATCATTACCAGAGTGTAGCATAGTAGATAAATATTATAAATGTAAATATTGAGTTCAAAATAATTAAACAGAAGGCACATTGGAAAATAGAGGCAATATTAACAAAAACCGATATAACATGAATAACAAAAAAGCACACATCGATTGATGATGATATGCCATGTCACTAGAAAACTCGAAAACATGGATAAAAGGTAGTAGGAATAACATGTTTGAAAAAGTAAATAGGTAATCAAAGACTATCCCATGATTCCCAAGCTCTAGATCTTTCATCACCTATTAAGATCCATCATAAACCATAAGCAATTGAGTATTTGAAGTTATATGTTTCCCTTATTAAACAACTTCACTAATGTAATCCTCTTTAGGTACCAATTACCAGTCATAGAGAGTGTGAGATAAATCTCAGGGAGACACCTCCAATGGTTTCTAAAACATTTAGCTCATGTAAAGGAAATGTAAGAGTGTCCAAGCATGCATATATAAAGTAAATAAGAATAATGTAACAAAATACACAAGTACCTAATTCATCCCTTAGATGGAATGTAAATAGAACTAGTACATTAATTTATTATTAATAGTTTATAAATGAGTTAATTATTAACAATAGTGAAGGTTCCATGCTGTGACAATGAAATCTATAATGGCATTTAATAATAATTTTCCTTGGTAATAACCAAGGAAACATAGACCTAAGAGTTGGCCAACTCAGTAATAACTATAGATTGTATAAGGGTAAGAGTTTAATACAAGTATCTTTGCCCATGGTATTCCACAATGAAATGCATACTGAGTCCATGGAGTTCATCCAAGGTAAAATAATGCTAACCAATGACTGGGCCTATTGGGATTTAACCATGGAACTTACTTTTCAATGCATTATCCAAGGAGTGTATCCATGGAATATTTTAATACTATATGAGGGATCCTAGAGTGTCATAATAGGCATCCATTAATATAAAAAGATCAAGATATATGTGGTTCTAAACTTATAGAAGTTTTATCCTTGTATCAAAATAGGGTTTTGGAGTGATCAAGGAATTCCCCAACAAGAATCCAAGGTGATCTCGAGTCAGGCCACATTAATTTAATTATGAAGTAATTAAATATTTCATTTAGTTAAATCATTTCCCATCATTTGTGAGATATTTTCATGTAGGATTCATCTTCTAATGAAGTGATCATTAATAAATAAGTCCATTTATTTCAAGTCATTCCTTTCACTAGTGTTACACGGTCAAGTTCCATGAATCCTTTACAAATTACATTTAAGGATTATTCAATAATTATGGTTCATTAAATTACATTCTATTAACATTTTGAGAGACGCTATAGGCATAGATCCTACTAATCATTCACATTTAATCTGGCCATGTCATATACTAAGCATACATTCCAATTTCCATTTTACTTTTAATAATAAATTTGAACATCTTACCTTAGGCGGGTCAAGTTCAAGTGAAATGGTAATTTACATTCCCAATTACATGGTGCAATAAGAATTTATGATAAAGAGGCCCTCCATTAATGTGTTCAAGCTTAAGAACATCTGAACAATGGCTCAGAAGAGTCAAAACACTAAAAACTAAAATTATGGCATAACATCCTGTATGGGATGGATAGAGTTGTGGGAGTAACCACCCAAAAACTAATCACTTATATAGAAAGAGAATAATCACACATTTATATTGATTAATAGAATGACATATAAATTCAATAAAGGGCCCACCGATTTAATCGGTGGCCCCCAAAAAACAATTCCAAAATAAAAGAATTGGAGGGATGGGTTATAGATGACCCAACATAGGGTTGTATGACCCTTAATCTATGTTATTGAAATATTATTTGTCATAGAATGTTGTTGATTTTAGAAAAAGGTATAAATGATCACACCTCAATAACTATGTCTAGATTAATAGAGGATGAGGTTGGAAAAAAATAAGTTGAGTATTTACCGTTTCACATCGAACGAGAGAAATGGAAGCTCGATCAGAACATTGAAAAAGGAGATCTCTTGATTTATTCCATAAGGATTTAAAAATATCCAAATTAGGATAAAATGGAAGTTCTACCACCAGATCTATTGTTGGGGAAGAATGGGTGGATTAATTAGATTGTTAAGGAAAAAATTTAAAATATCAATGAAATTTTCTTATGCACAGTTTGTCTGCACAGTTTGAAAAACCATACAAAATACCTGCACGGGTACCTGGGAAGAAGGGAAACATTCTTGGTTAGGTCACACAGCCATATGCCTACTGTATGATATGGTTATACTCGAAAATAGACCATCTGCATGGTTCGGAAAACTGTATGCCAACTGTGTAACCTAATTAGTTCCCTAAAAAGTTATGTATGAGCCTCAAAAAGATTCCCATACACCCTAAGTCATTTTCTAACACTTTAGGCATCTATATTATGTCATAAATTAATTATAAATAAATTTAAAGGACCCATTCCAGAGTCAAAAATCAGCTTCTTACAGATAAGAATGATAATTTTTTTACATAGGAAAAACATCAGTCTACCTTAGATTTGGTTGAAACATGGTCATATTTTTGAAGAACCATGGGAAGGTGGGAAGGAATTATTGTAGTATTGGCCCAAACTATTTCAAATTTGTTTTTCAAATTTTTGAGGATGGAATCACCAATGGTGAGAAAAATATTTCACCCCCACTAGTTTCAAATAATTAACCATTTATTATTGTATTTTATGTATATAAAATACTTGGGTTAAATTTTTGGATGTTTTATACACTTTCGATATTTTTTTTGGGATTTTCGTGAATTGAACAGTTTGATAATGGTTTGTAGAAATCGTCTAGAAAATCTAATGGAACTATGAAACTATAACAGTGGGCTCTGGATAGGCACACAGACCATGATACCTCCCTAGAGAGACATTGAAAATTTTATCTTAGGAGTATAGCATAGTGGGAACACAGTCTTTCTAATCATTGGATCCAATCTTATGAGGGCATTTTTTGAGGTAGTTTTTAATACACATTTAGCCAATGGTTTTTGTAACAGCTCTTTAAGTGTAAAAATATATGTTTAAAAATTGTGGATCTCAAATGGTTTGCCCCTAAACCATTATTTATTAACATATCCTAACCCTAAAACATTTTTCACTTCATCACAAGGTTGGATAAAACTTTCCTCTTGATCCAGGAGTGATCCTTTCGTGATTCTTAGTGCATTGGAGGCTCAATTTCTAGGGTAAGTTCTCATTATTGTATGTTTTTTTTTGTTTTCTTCTAATTTTATTTCATGGATTATATGAATCTAACATATTGGGGATGTATTCATGTTTTTTGTTAAAAATCATGATGATATATGGTTATTTGAATGTGATTTGTTGAATAATATGTGTCATCCTTAATTTTCACCTAATATGTGGTGTAGGTGGATTCACTATGAACCCCTCTAATTAGAACATGAAATATTGAATTAAAATATATGGAATTTATGGGTTTGACTTTTTTAATTGAAGTGATATACTTGTTGGAAACCCTCATTAGTGATGGTATGTGAAATTGTAGAAATTTGTATTTGTTACATTATTTTGAAATGATCATTTTAATATGATTGTTTTATTTTTACGCATTTAAATGGTGTTTGAATGTTTTTTTTCAATAAAGTTATTTTTTATTGAAATGGTTGTCATAGTTGATTTGTCTTGGATTTGGCATAAATGGTTGTTGTTAGTACATTATATGGACATGACCCTAGGTAAGTGGCATGTACCAATGGATTATAATAAATTCCCCCTATATAAGGGTTTTGTGTTATTGAGGACCTAAGATAAGGTTACCTTTTGATAACTTCATAAATCAATGAGAGAACTCTCACGAGTATAAAACTTTCTCCAAGGCATGTATGTGTAGATGTGTGAATGTGTAGAATAGAATATGTTATTCCAAATACAATGTGAGAAATGGTTCTAAATAATTATTGGATTGTTTTCATGTAAATTGTTTGGTTTGGAATATTGATTTTCATTTATATCAACTATTTTAACCTGTTTAATATACATTTTGTTTTATAAATTTTACAATAAGTTCTATCCTAGTGGCATGATTAAGTAATTCATTTTCGTAAATCCTATAGAGTTTTATATTTAGCCCCATATTTGGTACATTGGTGCATTTTAAGATATTATATATCAATACGTTGGAAAATTCATGTTATCTCATATCTTTGGGGATACATTGAGATACATTGGGCATGTCGTATAGTAGAGTTGGATCGAGAAGCTTGTTTGGATATTCCGCAAGTTGTCTTTGTTATCATTGGGTTTTTGTTTTTAATTTTCTCTATGTAAATTGATTTAGTTACTGGTTTTTGTTAGGTTTAATTATCACTTGGTATTTTGTTTATTTCTGTTACATAGCTTTCATGCATCATATATTGGTTGTTTTGATATAATTATCAAGTATGGTTATTTTATTTTCAATCTGAAAATCATCCCCTAATTTTTTATGAAGCTCGTGGAATATATTTACAACCATAGGTGTCTAGGGTATGTATAATAATTCCAATTAATGCTCCACCACATTCCAAACATAATTAATAATTAAGTTATGTTATATATTTTAAACATTATTTTATCAGAAATACAATTTCCATTTATAATTTTTTATGGAAAACATTTTTTAGTTGTATTCTTTCAGTTTAACTGTAAATAAGTTTATACCACTTCCATATTTTGAATTTCAAAATATATATTCCATATCTATAGTCACGAGTTATGTTTTTTTTAATATTTCATTTTTTTGGGTAGTATAAATAGTAACATTAGTAATTTTGGATATTATGGAAAATGGTCAAGTATGTAATATACAGTCAAAAATTAAATAATAAGCACTGTAAAATAAATCTAAAACATTATTAAATTTCATTTAATGAGTATGATTCTTCCATATTCATCTAATATTTTCTAAAATTAAAATTTAAAGATATTTAGATTAGATTATTACATTTATTATATTTTATTTCACGAAAAATAAAAATGTCACACACTTATTTTTTATTACTATACTATTTTAAATATGCGGTCAAATAAAGGATATGTTAGAATATTAATATTTTTTTTAAATAAAATATTTATAATCATCATGATAATTTTTTTTAAATTTATAGTATGGAAATAATTTTCCTAAATTCATTCACAATAATAATGTAGTATTCATTTAATTAATGGAAAATCATATAAATAAAATTTCAAATGTTTAGAGAAATTTAAAATAATAAAATAATATGATACATGAATTATATATAATACCATGACATTTAAGGGATATAATAAAATATTTTTTCATAAATATACATTTTTCTTGAGATTATTGATGTAAATTTAATTAATTGTTCTAAAAACTTTCATTATTGATCTTTTATAATTAGTAATATTTTATTAAATGATAAAAAATTGATAAATATTTTATATTCATAAAACGGAAGAGGATATGGATTATAATATCTACCATGTTCCATATCTAAACTTCTATTATCTATATTTATCTACAAATTGTTAAAATAATTATTTTCAAATAAATTTAATAATGGTTAACAATGGGTTAAAACCAAATGATAAGGGTTAAACTGTAACAAAAACCATTTATAACAATATTTTATGATATAATAAAGACCTTTCCACATCATATATTGTAAATAAATTATTTTTATATATATCTAATAATACATTTATATTAATTTGTGTTATCTTGAAATTACAAGAATACCCCTCCCCATGATTATAAAAGGAACCCTATTCATCTGGATACTTCACAAAAAACCCAAATTTCCATGTATACCTATCCCAATACCTTATTGTAGTCCCTGAAATAATTTTATATGACATTTTAAGAAAAATATCATCTTTATATGGATTAATGTGTTACATAATGGCAGTTTTTCGAAGAAGAGATAAAACTTTTTTCTTTTTCATTTACTTTTTATTCTTTTTTCACCTCATTCAGATATTATTCAAAATTGATAAAATAATAACATAAATAACATAAATAAAATTCATATAATAATATGTTAATATTTTATAATCATAACACGTATACATCTCCAATATACATCAAATTATAGAAGAATTCATCATTCATATGCACGAAGGACTACAACCCTACAAACTGATATAATTTTTGTCTGTCACTATCTGTCTTATATGGATTATAATAATTTAATTACATTTTATATATTATATTCATTTAATATTTTTTAATCTAATATATTAATATATCATTTACCATATATCATTCTAATTCACTAAAAAATTGATGATGTCCTTCGTTGGTATGAGTGGACTACCACCTCCATGAAGAGATGTAATTTATTTTTCATCAAAACATTAAAATTATGATATTAATATATTTATATTTGAATAATTAATATGTTTTTTATATTATGATAATAATTGAACAATCTAATTATACAAACCTTTTTTCCATAATTATCATTGAGAAATTTAATTTCTACTCTTCTATACCTGTGACCAACTGTCTCCTTGATTGAAACATGTATACTTATTTATAACCGTATTTAATGGATGTAATTAAAATATTAATTTATTTATAAATATTTTAATTAATTAATTTTTACTAATTTGTATATATCATTCTCGACTTACCTATGTCATTTTGGACTTATGTACCAAATATTGCTAAAATGTATGATATGAACATAAATGATTAAGAAATTATTATAACATGTTTGTAAGTGATATAAATTGAAAAATAAAATTTAAAATGACTCCAATCATATATAAATTAATGTTTTTTTATTATTAAAGAAGATAAATAACATATGTATTGAGTTACACTAAAGGTATGAGATTTTCATTTCATATTTATATCTATGGTATATATCTCTTATATAGCACTTGTCTCTTTTATGTAGTATATATACTTACCATGAATGTATTATATGATTATTATTTTGAAAATGAATGTATTTACATATTCATCTAGATTTCATACATTCATGGTGATTAGGATTCTGAAGACACCAAAGTGGTAATGTTTTATTTCAGAATTTAATCATTATTTGGCATTGTTTATTCTTAAGTATCCACCGAGGAATATTTCTATTCCATGTCCTTGTTTTCTAAAAAATAATAAAATTATTATTCCACATAAATTGTTTAAAATAATTTTCCCAATTTTTAAAATCATATGAAATAGATTGAATGGAATCATTTTCTTTATTTTACAAATGAGCTATTTTGTGTCTTTTTGAAAGAAAATTCTGAAAGTATTTTTTTAATATCAGTTTATGATTTTCATTAATTTATTAATCCTAAAATATATTATGATTCCTTCAAAATTTTTCAACTTTTTTCAATTTAAATGTTTAAATTTTGAAGTGCGTGGATTTTTAAAAAATCCAATAATTTTAAAATGAAATTATATTTTTCTAATGAATTATTCTAAGCAATATTTGAAAATCGGTATCCATCTAGGATTATATCGATTGATGATATTTAAGCTTTACTTGGGATATGATCCAAGTATATGAACTTAATTATTTTTTTATATGGTTTATTTTTCTGATAAAAATATGAAATTGTTGAAACCCATTTCACTTCCATGTGTTATAAAATGATAAAGTGTTTATGAAACCCATTTATTTTCAGAGGTTCTTTTATAATGAATGTTTCATAATATTTTGGAATTCATATGTATGGTGTTATTTTATGATTTTGTTGGACTTATATCTCTCTCCAATGCAGTGGGTAATGTATTATATCTCATGATGAAGTAATGGGAAACAATTATATGTTCATGTTTTGTTATTAGAAGAATGTTTTTTTCTTAATCTGTTATGAGAAAAAATTCTATGTGCTTTATCTATTGTGGGGAACAAGAGTGTGCTTTATCTACTGCAGAAAAAATTTTATTTTTCCAAATCTAATGGCCATGGTAGTTATCCTTGAATTATTAAATGGAATATATACTTATGATGATTCCACACACAAACACACACTTTTATTACAAAAACATGTGGATCTGTTTTCAGTTAAAATGATTTATTATTATTTCTATTAATTTCTTTGAAATTAAAATTGTTATGCCCTTACATATGTTTATGATCATTTTTAGATTGTGTTTTGACTTTTTATGTTATGGTCATGATATTGTATACCCATACAATTATCTTATGCTTTAATATGATTACTTACTGATATCTCTAACACATATAATTATTATGAATCTATGATCACCCATTCTTATGTTTCCATTTTCCCAGGTTATGAATAATGATTGTTAAATGATATGTCATTCAAAAGAATTCATATGATAGGAATTTTTTTATCGATATTTAAAGCATAACATAGAATATGTAGAGTTTCGTGTAGTGAGAGATGATGTTCCTCTTTATAAACTACTTCTTTATAGACCGAAGATGTTAAGAGTTTTTCTAAATTGTCTAAAAAATTAATCCTGATTCTTCCTTTGTATTGTAATTGATCCATTATTTCATTTTTATATTTTATGATATGTATGTGATGAAATATATCACATTTATTTCTATAAAAACTATATATCTGAACTTTTTTTATTACACTACATCTGGAGGGTGGGTTTAGGGATATTACGTATGAGGGGATATTCCACATAAAACCCCCAACCAAATTATAAGAGTATTTTAATGACCCAAATTCAATGTACAAGGGATATAAATAAATTACTTGTTTTATAGACCTTCCATATCTTAGTTTTCATTATAAATTAATGTTTTTGAATTTATGGTTTTGGATTATGTGGAGTTTTGGGGATGATGTATGATATTGGGTAATGTTAAGGATATATGAAGTTAAGAGTATGATTATATTATTATGGTAATTGGTTTATAAAATGTTAAATTATGTATTTTATATTTTATATTATATATAAATAATATGATAAATTATTTTTTTGGAATGTTCTTGTGGTTATCTCTAGTGTAGCTCTTGTACTAATGTACTTAATTTTTTTTTTACATCAATAATTAGCCTATATAGTCAATGTTGAATATTTTTCTATTATAACACTTCTGTAGGTAGAGATATGTGTAGAATATAGTAATTATAAATTATCACCCAAACTATTGTTACATGATTTTCATATATCCCCGAGAATGTTTTTTCTTTTTATAGGAAGAAAAGTTTAAATTGTTTTGGGTGTTGTTGGAGGAGGATTATTACTGAAATATATCATTGGATAACTATAATGACTATTTAGTTTTCATTTATATATATTTTTAATGTTTGAGTTTATATTTTCCCCAAAGGGATATTTTGATATTGATTTATTGTTGACAGTCTTTCATTTTTATAAAAGGCATTTATTTATTTATTTTCTATCAATTAGATATAGAAATTAATAATAAAATGAACTCATAAATGTCTCCATATAATGTATATATTTTACCCTATCCATAAATTTATAGGATAAATTGTTGGGGTATCTCTCTCAATCTCATTAGTAGCCTAAAGTGGGGTCTCAATAGGTTCTTATCATGATAGGGTTTATTACTAATCTTGTATTCACAAAAACACTGAAATACAATATTTTTATTTTTTTTGAAGTCATTTAGAATTATACTTTTATCATAGTATATTTTAATAATCTTAGAGGTTGATATATATTTTTAGATGACTATTTGACTCGGAATGTTTTTGAGTCTTTAATGGTGTGGGTATAATATTTTTTCTAAGTGAGTTGATATTTCCTTCCATTTTAATTAAATTTTCAGTTTTTATGTCTCTAACCTTTTGAATATATTGTTCTTATGCATAAATATTTGATTTATATTATGTTCACGTCCTTTGTTGGAAAAATGTCATCTTTTATTAATATTTTAGTCTAGTGAGTCCTCTTTAGGTGTGATATATACACAGTATAATGGTTGATTAATTTGAATAGTGGATATTATTAAATCACACTTGAGATATATATATATATATATACACTCACAGTTATTGTATATATGTATTCATATTCTGGGGGTTTAATAATGTAATTTATAGTAATGATTTTGGATGGTAATATTAGTTCAACAAGATTGTTCAGAGAGTATCTAGGGTCTAAAAGAAAGTTGTGGCCATTGATAGCAGGATAAAATGATTGGGTTATTATTGGGTTGTGTTGAAATCAGATCATAGTTGAATTTATTTTTTTATTAAGATAATGGTTGATATAATAAAAAGTATTAAATTTTTGATTATTTGATTTATGATAATATACACTAATAATTTTCATATGTTCTGTGCATTTAATTTTATTTTAAAAAATTATTATGATATTCAATTTAATATTAAAAAAAATATTTTGTTTAATTTGTTTTATTATATTATCAAATTTATATTATTAATCCAAACATAAAAATTAATGCTTTACTGATTTAAAAGTAAGAAAATGCTGAGACATCCAAGGGTAATTTGAATATATAATAAGTTGTGAAGTATCTTTTATATTGTATTAAAAAAAAGGTATGACATTACTAGTAGAGATTTTACATGTATTCATGAAAAATGTATTTCATAGATTATTATAGAATAAGTAATTTTCCCCAAAAAACTTTTATCCTGGAGGAATGAAATGTCATAGGTAGTAATATTGATAAGTTACTACTCATGATTCAGAAAGTGCTTATATTATTATGATTTTACCTATTATAAAAAATAATTATTAAAATTGTATTATTATAGAAAAAAGGGGAATTGGTATACCAAAATTTATGATAGAAGATATCATAACTAATAACAGAGTCACACCTTATGATATAAACAGGTCAAAAACAATCCAAATTGCTCTATTTTATAACTATATTTTCATTTACTCAATAAAAAATTAAAAAATAATCATATTATCTACATCTACATAGATATATTTGATATCAATGATAATTGATTCAAATAATATGATTAACTTGGTGGCAATAAACAATAGAGTATGATATGTTTTCACTGTCGATATTTCGAAATTTTCCTTGAATGCAATGAGATAATACATGTCTCAACCGATGATTGGGATATAACATCAAATAAGAAAATTCAATTAAACTATAGATTATTAACAATAAAATTAAAATAACCACATATAAATAACTTCTTATCCATATAGTAAACACCATGGCCAAATCCCCAACTAAAACCATGTGGTCATCCATAGAGATTTATTTTTCAGAATCATTAATAATTTATAATATTTGTGAAAAATAAATAATAGATGATACATAAACATAAAAAAAGGCCTATATATATATATATATTTATTTAATTAACCATTATTAAAATAATAATCTTATATACTATTGAAGAAAAATCAGGAAATGATTATACATAGCACTGAGATATAGATATAGAAAAAGAAGATCTTGGAAATTGAATAACATGTTGTCTACATATTAACTAAATAGTTAATATATTTAATGGTTGTTTTCTATAATTTATTAATCATAAAATATATTTCATTAAATTTTAAGTCATTCTATACATCCATAGATAATGACGATTCATTTAAATAGATGTGAGGGTTTGGTGGAAAACATTGAATACCTTGATATTGAGTTTCTCATTTAGATTTCCTATTATATAACATTGTAATTGTGTTTTACCTATTCATTCTATTATAATCAATTCTATTGAACACAATAACAATAAATATATGCATATAATGGGGAATTACTTTATCTTGTTCCATAAGACTGAATATTTCTTATTATTTTTTTATTTATCAATTATTTTGAGTACAGACATGCATAATTTAAAGAGTTAATTTGTATATTTTGTTTTTATAACATACATTATAATCCATCTTTTCCATTTAATATTGGTTAATAAAATCATTCCATTAATAAATTATATTTTATACAATTTTGTTAGATGAAATATTGGGTATTTTTCATCAATTTTTGCTATTTTAAATTGTATTTGACTCAATTAATTGTCTTTTTGGAGGAGTTTTTTCATGGGAAATTCAGTTAATAATAGGATTACTACTGCACTAAAAATATAAGGATATATGGATTTATGTAGTCCAATTTACAAAGAATGATTGTGGTAGTGAAAGATATATTAATTAAGGATATATTTTTTCTATAGAGTAAAGAATAAATACAAGTAAAACATTCAGTTGAACAGTAGAGGAAGATACATCGGAAATATCCAAAAGTTCACCCTCTCTTTCAACTTGTAGTTTATTATATTTATAATAATATCATCACTAAAACATTCATTATTTAATTTCTATTATTTAAAATATTTTATACTAAAAAAGATAAAAATAATAATAAGTGATTGTAATTACTTTTGTGGACTAGATAGTCCAATTTCATAGATTACCTTAGGGATCCACTATGGTGAATTATATTAAAGTAATTTTCATACTATTTATGATAGTGTTGAGATAATTATTGATTTATCAATTTTCCACTTCTACTAATGAGGTAAATTAATTCACTTATTATCCTTCATCATATGAAAATAGTTATTTTGTTCTCTTATTTAGGATGTTTTTAGTTAATTCCATTTCATTATTTTTTAGGAATAATCCAATCATTAAAATATATTATTAATTGCTCTATAATAACAAAAAATTAGGGTATAATTAATTTTTTGGTTTAATAAGTCACATAAAAATTCCCTAAAACCTATCCTAGAGTTGTAGTATTGAAATTCTTATATAGGATCATACCAAATGGAGCTGCACCAAGAATTGGTGATGAATTATGGATTAGAAGTAGGAAGATCATTTTACCACCCTCAATAACAACTTATACCATTTCAGAAAATAGATGTACAACTATTTATAAATTATTAGTATATATTTATAGATATGAATATATTAGAAGCATAAAATTTACATGAAAGATAATAAACTCCACTGGATGGGGGAAGAAGAAGAAAAAATCAATTAAATTATCAAAAATATCTTGAGTATGGGATTATAATAAACACTACAAGAGGTAATAGATGTTCTCCTATTGGAATTTTATATTATCAGGGCGAATGAGAAGTTTTTAAATGTCAATAAACATCTTATACCAATGAAATACATTCAATAATAAAATATTGGAAGAAAAATGTAAAAGCTCAGGACATTAAGGGGGATCAATCAATAATAGGTATATGATGATGTTATTATATCATACTGAAAATTTATAATAACTAATGTAATTTTCATTTTAGAGACATAAAAATCTCCCAACATAGATTATGTTTGAGAGACCACATAGTTTTTATTTATTTTTGAAAAAACATGTAATATACCTAGATCGATCAATCCATATGTAATTTTCTAGAGGTTTTATATGAATAATAATAAATACAAACAAGTGGGTTAGAGACACATAATAAAAAATTAAATACATTTTATTCAAATTTTCCCAAAACTATAATGCAATCCAAAATTCCTTCTTTTGATATTATAGAATCAATATATGTAATTCATTACCTAGTTGAAAATGATGAATAATGTATAATAATGAATTTGAAAAGTATTTAATATAGAATCGATAAACCCCTACTAATTTTCATTGACCATCATTTGGTTGTTTTCATTGCTCTAGAAAACATTTAGGAATAATTTATCAACTGACATTTAGATAAGAAGCATTATAATATTAAAAATCAATACATATTGGATTTTATAATTAATTAATGTGAATAGATTTAATCCACTTATATAATTCCATCCCCATTGTATTACAAGAACATTACTAAATGGGATGTGTACATAAACTACCTTGAATATGGGGCCCTTTAGAAGATGCAATTTTGGAAGAATATGGATGTGGAGAGTATATGATGGTTCTATAATGTAATCCACATCATCACTAATAATTTGGATGATATAACGATTGTATTTATATATAAAGTAGAAGTGAATTAGCTCCTAGGGGTTTAGAAAAATATTTATTTCACGTTTCATCATATTTTTTCATTTAATTTACTTTTATTATTAATAAATATTTTTTTATTTGTGTTAAATCAAAATATTGTTTCTCAAGAGAATTTATCAGTTATCATTATATAATAACATTATCTTTTATGTATATATTGCCTTAATTTATTAGTTTCCATAATTTTATTCAAGTTCATACATCTTTTATTTAGTTATGAGATATTATATAAACATGTTTCATCTATGTGTGGAGAAGGGAATAATTTTTTGGTAATAAGTTTTCAGTGTTTAAAAAAATATATACAATATTAATAAAATGAAAAAAAGTTATTACAAAATAAATTTGGGTCATTAATTTGTTACTTATTGATAAATTTTATATGAAAATTTATTTATTCTATAAATTTTAAAAAGTTTCATAAAATTGGATTTAAAATATTTAGAAAATTATTTTGAGTTCCAAAAATTATGGAAGCCCCAAACATAAATTTGATTCCAATGTCATTTCCAAATTCATAATAGGCTTTTAATCCATTTTATATATTCAGTTAATTACTTTTTTCATGAGAGCCATGATCCATATTTTTAAGCTAAATTATAGAATATCTATATTCTAATGGTTTTATATAGTCGTATATGTTTAAAAACGATGAACGCATCAATTTTTAAAATAAATTTGTATTTATACTCTTTGAAACCATATTTTATATTTTTTATTTTATCATTTTCTTTAGAATCCATGTATAACCTGATATGAATCCACATTACTATCAAATTTCATAACATACACAACTCTTTGTTCCTTGTATTCATAAAATTGGAACCATATATTAAGGAGAACTTTTCATGAGTTTCGTGGAATAAATTATACATATTGAGGGAATATATTGGGTCTTTATATTCATTAATTGAAAAAGATATTCAATTAAAAATTATACTGAAATGATAAAATCCCTATATTTCTCAATAATAATAATAATAACTTAAAAAAACTGTACAAAACAAAAATTGATATTTATAAAAGTGAAAATTGTATAAATATAATTGAGTACTATAAATAACTATGATTATCGATGTTTTTACATCTATTGACATAAATAGATGAATAATGTTGGAAAATCAAAAGTGATAGAAATGTATGAGATAACATTTTTTATGTTACCCAGTTATAAATCTTTAGTTTACATTGAATAGACAGATACTCTAACTTGCAATATTCTTTTTTACATTGTTAACCACCAACCTGCATCTTTATAGATGTGTCAAAATTTATAATTTTGACTAAAATTTATTATTTTATAAGTTAATAATTAAGAGGAAGAACAAGCTTATAGTGACACATGGAAGTTATTGTTTGGATAAAATTATTTAAAATCCAAATATTTGTGGATATACAGATAATTAATGGAAGGAATGTATTGGTTCATATGGTTATAAATAAGTGGTGAGAATATATTTAACAATAATATTATTACAATTAAAGAAATAATTACTTATATGAATCATGTTTAGTGATAGAATTATTGGGATTGAAAAAATAGCACTTTAAATTTGTTAAATTAATTTTATCTAAGGTGTATTATTGATCATTTAATTCATGTATTATATTTCATGAGAGAGAAATGATTCAGTATAGAGGGGTTTATATAAATAAAATTCTATATATATTTCATCTAATTCATGATTATTTAGCGTCATAAATTTTTCTTGTGTTTTTAGGGAAATTAATACATTTTTTTTATAAATCAATATAATTTTTATCAGAAAGTGATTATTTAGAAAATATGGGATTGGTTGATAAAATTATATTTTTGAATTTAAATAAATAATAATTACATGGAAATTTATCTTTCAATGATTTTTTGATAAATAGAATCCATGAAATCAAAGAGTTAATTTAATATAAAATGTGAAATTGTTGTTTAATATGTCATATATGACTATATTAAGATGTCACATTCAATGATTGGCCATATATATAAGATGTAGTCATTCTATTGAGGATGATAGTAGAAGTTATAGTTTTCGATGAAAAAAAAGTTTGATGGAATTAAATAATAAATTTTCTAAAAAATATATTTCATTTCCTAAGATATATTCAACCCGTATGATATTAATATATATTAGTTTGTGATGAAAAAATTATATATGACATTTAGATACTCAGATGTAAGACATTTGGGAAAAAATGAACAATATTATATAATAATTTGTATTCGAGGATATCATAAATAAAGAAAATGTAGATGTAACATCCAATTACTATTTTTGGTACACCTATCCCACAATTTTGACAACGGTTTGTTTGGGTCTCATTTAGGTTTGGTTCACTTAACAATTTAAAGTTTTTAAATATCTCTTTGGTTTTTCACTATTGGGAAAATATTTTCCCAAATCCTTCTCCATTATAGTGGAAACTATGAAAAACTAGGTAGTTAGGTTTTAATGGTGGGAACATATATTTAAAAAACATTAAATAACATTGGAGAAACTACGAAAACTCATCATCAAGGTGCTTGGAAAGGATGCATGGGTTAAAAAATCATCTGGCCTCACCCAAGAATCCATGTATGTGGTTTTTAATTAATATTAAAAGTATTTTAAAAATTTCTACAAACCATATTTCATCACCCACTTAGACCAAACGAGACATAGAAATTTTTTCATGTCATTAGGTGCTCTCTATATCCAATTTCAGATCCTCTAAAACCCATTGTATCATGATCTAATCATAAAGAATAAATTTTGATCTCCATCTGGAGTGTGAATACTCTCTCTTGATCTATCCCAATCTCTTCCTCTCCCCCAAAAGATTTATTAATTATCTATTTTGTTGAAGGATATAATACATGTTCTTTGGATAATTAATCTTGTTTTGACTCTTGGATCTCATTTTTCAATGGTCATTATTTTATTTTCCTGATGTGGCTGTTGTGTTTCATGATCACGTAATCTGTGTTTGGTGTTTCCATTTCATATTAAATAATTTTATAGACATAAATTTCATGTTTTCAGTTAATTTCCTTTCAATTATATTGTGAAACCCAAATTATCTATAAATTGGGCACATGAATTTTATTTGGCATGAATTTGGGAAAATCCTCAATTCTAATGAATTTATGTATGTTAGTGAAATTTGATTGAAAATATTGAAAAATGAATTATTGAATATTAACTGTGGAAATTAATTTTGAAATTGAACTGTAAAACTGATTTCAAATTTTTTATTTGAGAAAAAAAGCATAAATTCTTATGATATAGGCTTTGCAATTTTATCCTATGGAAAGGAATGATTTTATTAAAAACTATTTTGATTTTAAATGGAAATTATCATGTTAAAATGGATACAAATGGGTAAATGCTTTTTTAAACTATATTAAATTAAATTTCTTATTATTTATTGTTGTTAGATAATATGCATGTATAGGTAATTAGTCGGTTATTTGGGACCGTACTCTATCGATGATTAATAACTCTAACAAAACATATGTCATAGGTCAAATCCATATTGGGATTGTGATTAGACAACTTTTACTAGTGTTTGATGGATGTATATAAATATATTTCCGTGATCACTTACTTGAGTGTGTGGGTATCAATATACCTAGACCTATTTTACTTCTTGGGAGATGACAATGTTTCATGCTACCAGTTTTTTGATATTATTCCATTATTTGGGAATATTTTTAGAAATTCATTATGAATTTATATATACATTATTATATAAACTTATTTTTGGTCTATTTGTTTAATTTATCTTCATCTATTGAAATTTAAAGACTGATTTGTTTTAAATATTATATTTAAATTCCAAGCATATTTGATTAAAATTGAAAACATTATTTTGTTAATTAATTGTGGCATCATATTATGGAATCCTTGGTGACACCCTACTAGGATTTTATCTCATGACCTACATTTGCATTCAATTTATTATAGATTATATTATTCATGTTTCTAGAAAGGGTAATGTGACACTTGTATATGGTTTTTTTTTATCCTTGGGAGTTTTGATTTTTTTTTCTTGGACATTAATTATTATCTTGTTTTCTAGTACGTTTTTGTTGTAAATGGTTCAATTTACCTTGTTGAATTCTGGTATAGTTCTCCCAGTATAGATTTATTTTTCATATAAAATCTTATAAATGTTTATTCTATTGTTTATTTATAAAATATATTCTTCTTTTATCTTGTATGATGCCTGGTTATAGTCTCCCACCTGTGGGGATTGGAAATGCCATTCAGGCTACGTCAAGAATATATCAGTTATCAAGGTACAAGGGTATATGCGATAATCCATGAATAAGTGGTATAAATGTGTGGGTTAAGCATCACTCCATTATTTTGGTAAGTATTTGAGTAATATTTTTAGGAAATATGATGCTATTACGACTGAGTTACTGGATATCTCTCAACGTAAAGAGCCATAAGTCACAATGGGTGGTTTGGGAAAGAAGTCTTAAGGATTAGTTCCAATATTTTTCATTCCTTTTATTTGGGTAAATTGAAATCAAAATATTTTATATCTTTCTGTTGGGATTAATTTACCTAGATTCTATGTGAGAGTGTTTATCTTATGACTTCATCATTTTATGTTGATATTGTGTATTCTCATGCCTCTGAGTAGACTTATGAATTGGATCTAGGAGAAAGATACTGATGAACATCAATGGGATAATCCGTTTTAATACTATAATAAAGATGATGTCATCGTGCATGTGGTCCAAGCTCTAGGAAAAATACCTATACTAGTTCCAATTATAGCTCTATCTATGGAACATCAAATAATTTCATATATAACTATTCCAAGGATTTTATTCACAATAATACTCCTATATTGAAAATCTCAAAGATCTGAAAAAGGATGATGAATAGTTGATATATATCAAGATTCTATCAGAGTTATAGGAAATTCTCAATGAAATAAAAGTAATATGTGCCCAATTCAAGATGGAGGTACCTAGAAGCTGATTTTGTGATTCAATGGTGATGGCGAAGAGGCATAATAGATTGTAGTTTAATGACTTAAATTCTATTTTCAATAGATTGTTCTATCTAGAGTCTATGGTGTTGTATAAGGATTTACATCTCTTCAAAATTCTTTATTCATATAGGACCATGACTGAATGTGCAATTCGATGTGCTGATATTTTTTAGTTTTCACCTAATATTATGTGGAATGATAATATGAATACTAGAAGGTTCATTAAGGGACCTTGATATGATATTAGTTATATATTTTTCTTTTGAATGTAGTCTTCTTATAATGAGATTCTAGATAGAGAATTAATTGTTTAAATGGATCTTGTTGGTAAGTCAGGTTTGACAGGAGTTCCCTTTTATCTTAGCGGTAGTTCAGTGTGTTCTTATAAAGGTAAGGGAAGGTTTTATCATTCTTGTTTTTGTTCAAAATAATATGGTTTTTCGAAACCTTCTTTAGTTCCTAGAATTGGACCTTTTATTTTTTACAATGTGGAATGAATGGAAACTCAATATGGGGTTGGAATGAGGCAACTACAATATATATCTCCTATGGATGATCAAAATTTATGATGATGTTTCTCATGTATATTGTTCTCCCTATAGTCGCACATGATCATCACAACCAAATAAAACTATTTCACAATTGGATTCATCAAGGACAAAGGGCTTCCTTCCCCAGGAATCTTAAATGAAGCTTCATCACACAGTGCAAGACTCTCCAAAGGATGTATATATTGGTCTAGAGACTATGAGAGGTTCCATAACAATAGCATCATAATTAGTGACTACTTTATTTGATAATAGTTAATCTCATGCATCTGTTTCAACTCTTATTGTGAATATTTTTAATCAATCTACATAGATTTTATCTTATGTGATTGATATTACTATACCCATTCGAAAAATGATTTAGAGTAGGGTCTTAGTATTCCTTCGTGTGTTTTCTCACTATCAAAGATTGTGTTTTTTTTGTATTTTTTTTCTTGAAATGAAACTACTTGATGTGTATTTTTGGATGGATTAGCTCATTTTCAATAAATCCTAAATTGATTTTTATATTCAAAGATTGATCATTACTACAATTGATGCATTGTTCCACATCATTCATGTATATTTAGACCTATGGTTAAGTAGAACCAGGAATTTTTATAAATAGTTGGGGAAATAAATATCAATGTTTTCCTTTTATTTAGAGTGAGAATATGAGATCACATATCTCCCTCCAAATTTTTTCAATTTTCCAAAAAAATTTACTTATTTATTCTATATTTTCCACTGATAACAGATGTAAATTATCTATAAACATAGTTCCTCATACTAAACTAGTTTTTATTCCCTCTAACATCATGAAACAAGCTGAAATGAAAGAGTGTGAGACTTATCTAGATTAACTTTTAGGGAAATTACACACTCAAATGTCTCACCTTGGGAAATCAAAATTCACTTTGCTAGGATAGTCGGTGGGTCAATTTTCATTTGGATTTATTACAAGAAACTCAATCAAGACATAGTAATGAAAAGGTACAATTTTCCATAGATAGATAATTTTTTCATAAGCTGAATGGGGAGAAATTTTTCTCAATGTTTTAACTTATATCTGGTTACTATTTGTTGAGGAATAAATAATATGACATTCAGAAAAATAGTTAATCGAATAGATTTTCCATTATGAGTACAATTTCATTCCATTTGGTTTAAAAAATTCTCCTATAGTTAAGATGGATTTAATTAAAATGTTATTACACAAGTATCCTAATTATTTTTTGGTGGCCTTTGTGAATGAAATCATTCATTACTATATGTTCAGGGAGGATCATATGCATCATCTACACAAAAATATTGAATTGTTTATAAATCCCCAAATTTAACAAAAGCTTTCAAATTGCGAATTATGTATTCATGAAGTGATTTTCTAAGAAAACATAGAATTACAACATTGTATTCATATGATCCTGAAAATGTGAAATCTATTATGACATGTGATCAAAAATAAAAAAAAATCATGATCCTGAGCATCTTGGGTTTAGATAGGTATTATCCTAGATTTGAAATGGAATTCTCAAAGTTATATTCTTTGATTAATTCTCTAACTACAAAGGTATAATTATTTATTGGGATGAGAAATATCAGAATTCTATTATTGCGATGAAAGATATTTTGACTATTACATCGGTGTTAGATAATTTATAAGATGGTCAGGGATATGGGGTCATCTATGAGAAACCTGGTTCTAGTTGGAGATGTTTTTTATATAGGGGGGGTCATGTCATTACCTATGGATCTCGTCTGATTATTCCACATAAGAAACATTACCCAACTCATGGCCTTGAACTCACAGATGTGATGTATGCACTTAAGTGGTCTGGGAATTATGTTTTTTAATAATGTTTTTCTCTGTATTATTTTGAAAAATGTTGAGTTATATATCCTTTAAAAATATTTGAATCTCCTCTAGAAGATTTTTTCTGAATACCTACAGTCTTTTAATTTCTATATTTTTTATGCTTCAGGGAAAGTAGATATCAACAAAGATGATTTGACTAGGAATCTTATAACCTACTCGGTAAAACAATCCTTATAAAATTGTAGCTAGATGAAACTTTTTTCATAGTTTCATGTTTGAGTCTATGGATTAGGGGAGGAGGATCCAATGGAAATTTTTTAATTTACATCTACTCTACTCAAAATGAATCTTCTGGAACAGTAGCATGATGATCAGTTTTGTTGAATTAGAGACTCTATTGTTGTGGGTTGATCATTGTTGAGTGGTCATTCTCTAAAGAGGTAATTCCATGTTATCATAATCTTTTGGTGCTATCGTTTATAGTTATGAAATTTATGATAGGGTATTTCTAATATTTATTGTGGTTTATGCACCCAAGAACCTCATGGATGATCGATACAATATAGATTCTGGTTTCCAGGTATGAGATACTCCTTTACTAATTATGTATCTAATTATTATACATTTCAACAGGTCTTGGAAAAGCACCAGATACCTTCGAGTTTAATTTTCCCACTTCTAATACTTACATAGATGTGGGGAAAGATCTCAATGGTCATTGGGGTTGGTTTATAGAATTCCTACAGGAATAAAAATGTGATATGGAATATAAGAGATGCGTTAAATAAATAAAATCATATTATACTCATTCATAATATAACTGAAGTTTATGAGATAATAAATATCAATGTAAAATATATTTTTCTTTTTCATGTAGTAAGAACTTCAATAGTCTATGATATGGAACCTCAGTTCAACATTCATTTTTGGAGAGCCCTTTATGAGGCACTAGGATATTAGGCATGTTTGAGTATGGAATACCTTATGTAGATGTATGGTTATACATAAAAGAGATTTACTAATATTTACAAAAATAGTTCACGCCTATATAAAAGAAATTTTTGAATCTTGGATTAACCATATGGGAATAGATGATATTTCAATGAACAAAAGTTACTAGTTTGTGATCAGTATGTAACCTATTAAGGACATGTATGGCTGGAATTTTAAATATCTATTTTTCTAGTTAGATATTAGTGAAAGATTCATTGTTTGATTGAGAATGGTTCAAAGGATGAAAACAAATGTTAATTTTATTCAATATATAATGTTTATGGGGCAAATATGATATCGTTCTTGTGAAGATCATCATCATAGACCATTTTCTTCATTCGGTGAGAAGGTAGTCATGAATGTTTCACCCCATTTGGGTGATCAACTACTTGGGAGGCATGGAAAACATGATCTTACTTTTGTGAACTAATTTATGTTTCGTGGAATGGTGGGGAATGTTTCTTAACATTTAGAACATCCATGAAATTTTACATCAACAAATTTTGTGTTTCATGTATCATAGCGACAAAAGTATATTAATGATGCAAGTAATTTTCTCAGCTGCAGTGATCATGATGTCAAGCTTAATTTATTCATGATGGATAATCAAGTCTAGAAAGTTTTTTCTGAAAAAAATTTACTTACTTAGATATAGATATCTTTGGTTTGATTATTATGACATCATGGCTCTGATTCTCATGAGACATTATAAAGAGAGGCACTGATGAGTGAGAAGTGTCCGAATTTTTTGATATGGATGCTTTTTAATAAGATTTTTGAGAAATGAATGATTTTATACTGGGGAGGATATACCATATTGTTACTATTTTCATGTACTCTTTAACCCCTCTTTTGATCATGCTTTGGTTGGGCCTCATCTTGGGGTGATTTTGGTGTAAAATTGTAATTTTTTAATCACTCTTCGGTTGGGTATGTTTAATGAATGTTTTTACCAAACCATGGAACCTTCTAGGGAAAACTATGAAAAACCAAGAACTAACGGTTTCAATAGCTCGCATATGGTTTGACAAACCATGTAAAAACCAATAAAAAATCAAGAAACCTCATCATTTGGGGCTCACAGATATGGTCCATTGTTGGACAAACCATGTACCAACCAATAAAAAATCATGGAACCTCATCCGTCAGGGCACACAGATAGGGTCCATTGTTTGAAAAACCATGTGACCCAGCCCAGAAATCTGTGCATGTGGATTTTAATTAATCCTCAAATTCATTTAAAAAATTTTAAACACCTATTTCTTCCATTTCTCATGCCTAACGTGGCCTAGATCCTTTCATTTAGAATTTAGGGATCCCAATATCCAATTATGGCCTAGAAAATTTCCATGTGCATGTTTATTAAAAGTTGAATTCAATATTTTCTTAATTAATTATTTTATATAATTATTGAATCCTTAGTGAGACCCTCTTTGTATTTTATCTCACACTTTATCCATGACATTGGGTGTTTGTAGATTACCTTATTCTTGGTTTAAGAAAGGGTAAAGTGCCAGTTAGAGTTGGTTTGCGTTGTTGATACATATTCCTTGAGAGTTATGTACATTGGGACTTGGGTTTTTATCCTGTTTTGTAGTACATTATGGTTATTCTTAGGGTTTGTTTTCATATTTGATATCCTATATAGTTCTCCTTGGGGTGCTTTCTTTTGAGAAAACTGAATTGTAACTGGTTATTTTACTATTTAGGTGGAAAACCCATTCCCAAACTTTTCTTTTACGATACCAGGTGCTAGTCACCAATACATGTGGTTCGGGAATTCCCTGTGTGAAATGTTCGGACTGACTCAGTTATTATGGAACCAGGGTATCTAGGATGGTTCGGCATAGTAGAAGATTATAATATGGCCTTGAAAATTATCATAATATCTATGTTTTTACTGTCATACAATCAGTAATATGGTTTTAGATAAGTTTATAAAAAATTGTGACTTGACTAAAATTAATATCACAAGTTATAAAATCCAATTATAAGTATGATATGATAGCATCTAATCCTAGTATCAGATGAGGAGGATATGTAATTTGTACTAATAAGCCAATATTTTCGTTAGAAAAAATATTTAAATTCATGTCACTACTTATGACTAGTCCATATCAATAATAATTTCAAATTTATTGAACTATTAATTAAAAATATTTAACTAAAATATCCATATATCATAAACTTCATAATTCCACTAAAAATACCATCAAAACATCACATTCCTATACTAAGAGATGAGACATTGAAATAGAACATTCACAATGATAATTAATCATAAAAATGGAAGATGAATAAATATTTTATTTTCAATGGAAATTTAAAAATGTTTAATTTCATATGGATGTAACTCATTAACATGGGGAAATGAATCCCTATTTGATTAATTTTCTAAAAATAAAAAAATAGCACTCGTGGCACCCAATTTCTATTTGTAATAAGGAATAATATATTGGTATGTATACCCTTGTTACCCAAAACATATATCAGAATTAAAATTCATAAATTAATTTATTCCCATTATTAATTATCATATAATATAATTCACTCCACTTAGTTCAATCCCAAATATATAAGAGTGGTTATGCAACTTATTAATTGAAGAATTTGGTTGAGACCTCTAGATTGATAGATTTGGTTTTATTTTATTTTTTTAATAAATTTTTGATTTTATTTTTCAACTATAATTTTACTTTAATCACTTTCAATATGTTATTAAATTTTTTTTTCTAATGTTGAGTGGGAAGAAGTATAATTTATTATCAATTTTTGATTATTTATTGTATTTTCTTATTTAGTTTTTATTATTAGTTATGATTTGTGTAGTTTAAAGATATTAGTATGTAATTATAAATATTCCTCTCATACATTACACTCTATATTAGTATTTAAATATGGAATGATCAATAATTATCATAATTTTGTTATCCTTTATATGATGGGGTAAGATGTCATAGTGGGGAATAGACCAAGATTGTGTTCATTGTATATTATAGTATATATCTCATAATTTTCTTGATAAAGGTGTTGTTTCAAGGATCCTTCCATTTATTTAGGGTTGTATCATATAAATTTTTACATGATAATATTTGGATTAGTGTGTTGAAATATGATTTTCCACTGATTCGCTGAATGAGTAACTGGGAGAAACATAGATGAATGGTATTCGGTTTACCCATTGGGTGAGGATAAAATTTGAAAAAACATTTCATAAAATAATTTTGGAAAATGTATTGGAGATTTCATAAATATTTGATAATTATCTGGATAATGATTCATTGTATTCATTTTCAACAATTATCTTCATTTTATCTCCAAAATACCCTTGTTTTCATCTCTTTGTTCTGCAATTATTAAAGAAACAGAAATATATAATAATTGAAAATAGAAATTGAGATTTATTTTCTAGGTCACCATGAGAGGTGATCTATGAGATCTAATATAATTGATTTTTTTATATTTATATTAATAAAAATAATGTGACGATAAAAAATATAATTTTTTTATTAGGGTCCATGATTCAATAGTTTTTTATTTTATGATCATTTTTTGGTTAAAAACTCATTGATTTCTCATTATTTGTATATTTGTTATTTTTTTATTAATTTATTACCTGGGTTGGAAGTAGAATGGGATTATTATTTTTTTCAATTATTTATTATTTTGATACCATATAAATGATGAATAACTATTCTAATTATTTTTTATTTTATTTTTTATTTTTGGATGATGTGTATGGGTTTGTACTAAAGGTATTTTATGATCTAAATTGGGACTAAGAACCTATTTTCAACAATATTCTTATGAAAAATATATGTTAAATTAGAAAATATGGAAATTAAAATACAATTATAATCAATAATTGTAATATTCATAAAATTATATGTAAATTAAATAAGGAACATTCCTCAATTTTTCATAGATATTTAATAAATAGTTAATTTTGTGTCATTAGTTAAAAAATGTAAAAAATTATTTATCCTTAGTTGATTCATTTAAGATTTAATCATAACACACATTAGTGGGATGTTTTTATCATCATAATTATTCTATCGCATCACATTTTAATTGGTTGAATATGGGGAATATAAATTTTATCTTTTCAACTATAATGATGAAAATATTTCATTTAAGATTACAACACCTTATATTACAATCTTTCACTAAAATAAGGATTCACATAAAGGCTAGGTATCCAATAAAACTCAATCCAATTATGATCATGTTCATGTAATCATTTACAATTTTTATCTTAAACCACACCTCTATTAATTATTTTTAAATGAATATAATTAATAAAATAACTAAAACTTCATCAATAAATCAAGAAATAAAATGGAAATTGAAATACATGGTAGTTGCGAGGAATTTCTGGAAGATAAATAGGCAGTGATATTGATATTTTTAACATCATAATAATACCATTAGTATCTCATTCAATGATATACTACATTTCTCATTCAATTATATGAATTTTAGTGCATATATATTTCAATATCCCACTTTAACTAAATTCTTAAAAAGATTATATACATTTTATATGAACATGTGAATAAATATTATAAACATGTAAGAAAAAATAACATGAAAACTCTATCCAATTTTCAATAAATATTTTTTATCCATATGAACCCCATTAACATATATTTTTCATTACCAGATGGTATATTATTACATAAAAATTATTATAACTTCCTAATCATAATTATAATAATATGTAATACACTAAAATAATACCAAAATCCAATTCTAGTTTACGTCTTTCATGATCAAATCAAGTTTTGTGTTCCTCCAATATATATACCAATATACCATAGGCAAAAAACATGTAATGTGGGTATATGTATATCATGGAGATAAAATATTATCTCTAGTATAAAAACTATAAATTATAGGTGAAGAAACATTTAAATAGTCATTATAGTATAAAGACACTATAAAGATAAACATATTGTCTAAGTGGAATCTAAAAAAATAAAAAATACCATGTTACACCAAAATGAGTTATTGTACATGACATTTAAATAATAAAAGAACGAAAATATATCCAATGGACAAATCAAATAAAATCGGTTCTTAAACTATACAAAGGGAACACTAAAACAACTATTTGTGAATACTTCTTTGGTATCTTCTCCAAAACCTGACAGAGCTCTACCAAATTAACAATATTTAGATTTTGTTATTTTTCCATACATATACCATGAAACATGAATTCTTCTTATTTAAAAATGGTCCTATGTAAGGTGTGAGTAAACCATTATAGAATATTATTGATATGGAATTCTAATAAAATAAATTAAAAAACAACCCTTCACATCATATAATGACCTATAGAATGACCAATAAGGACCAATAATTCTATATTTAGTTTTGGAATATGATAAAATATCCATTGTATATACTCACAATAAACCCTAATGATATATAACACATTTCTTCATGGTTATTGTGAATGTGTTATCACCGTTATTTGACAATAGGTGAATGATGAATTTCTATCAAAACCCATCAAAAAGGACTTTAAACACCAAAAGGATTACATCATTGTGATATATGATGAAAAATATAGAAAAATTATGAAAATGGACTCCTCCACTTTCCAAATATTACCCTAATGAACAAAAAAACCAAAAACCCTCAGTGAAAAAATACACGACATATACTTCTGCGTAAACGGTGTGTACTCTCAAACTTTCAAATACCCATGTTCTTATTCATGGATAGGTAATTACTCCATTATGAACAAGTAGTAGTACAAATGTATAGAATACAATGTGTTTGGATCTCTAATACTATTGGTTCATGTACCCCATAAAATGGGTATCAACCAATTTACACAGACACATGACCATGAACTACTATATGGTGTATAATCTAAGTATGTGGGGTGTATTCCCAAACTATTCATCTAACCATGTACTCACCTAAATTTCCACATACCATTACATGGTGTATACTCAAAGTATACAACATGTGATTTCAAAAATCCACATCTTCCCAAAATAAGAATAACACATGCAATTTGTTATTGAAACAACATTCCATGTGATTTGAAATTTTGATCAATAAACCCCTACCACCATAATGAAAACCAACATTTTCCATGATGAATCTAATTATGACCATAGTATAGTCCTAATAATTCAAAAAGGAATTTAAATTATAAATTAGGGAAATTTATGGGGATAAAGGTGTAAATCAAAAATAAATGTCCTCCGTATGGGTTTAAAATGTCAAAGCCCCATTCCAAGACCTCCACCCACTACCATCAAAAATTGATATGTGCCTAAAATGAACCATCGTTGGTAACTCCTACCACTCTCTCTCCTTCTCCCCACTCAACCACGTGATTCCCACTGGAAGGAAAACCCACAAACATGAAGATAAATAGAGGGTAAAAATGAAATTTTAAAATGGAATAATGAAAAGGTGAAAAAATAAAATTAAATGGAAAAAATGGGGCCTGGACCAGGATATCACATTGATTTTATACCATGCCTATGAGAAATCTGATGTTTTGGAATGAACCCCAAAGACATAATCTAAATATTACACTCCATTTAAAATATATAACCAAAGTAACATACATGAAAAAATTGATATTAAATTAATTAGACATTAAATATTAAATATTTCATATAAATTCGAACGACACATATTTCCATAAGAATATAACTCTTGAAAAAACACTCTATTATGAGACCAAAAATGTGGTAAAAATAAATATCTAAGATCCTATCTTGTAAGAAAATACCAATTTCCATTAAAAAAAATTTTAAACAAAAAAAGTTAAATTCCTTATGGTTTTCTATAACCCATGATAACTCATGTCATCAAAAACTATCCACCATAAATGATTCAATTCCCTAATAATCCTTTATTTTCAACTGGTAATAATGATTCCAATCCAATAAACTTCATATATAATTTTATCTCTACCATCTAACGAATAGTCATATAGTTCCCACAAGTCACTCTATAGAAGAGATATTCAATGATGACTGGACTGATTTTCCTTGCAATAAGGGTATCCTTAACAACTACTTATATCCAAAATAGAAAAAATATTCCATGATCCATATATCACTGAGAAAAATAACAAGACGTGTCCAAACCACTCACACCTAATCATCAGTATACAAATAGAAACAAAAGAATCGCAATCCAAGCCCACCAAGAAAATCAACCTCTATCCCCAACAAAACTAAGAAAAAGAGGGTCAAAAAAAATAATAGATATTTTTGACCTCCACCCAAATGAGGATTTCAATAATACACTTATAAACATTCAACATGACACGTGATCACATCACCGATGATCTAATAATTCTAGCCTAACATACCAAAACCCACTGACGATGCTTCTCAAGTTCAGGTACAACAGAATGAAACACCCTCAGGACCCCTATTATAAATCAAGGAATATTCATCATACCATGATCAACCGCAAGAACTCCACAACTCAATAATTGATCCAAATCCATGAGCATCCAACCACTCTCTTTCTATAGAATCCAAAAAATGAAAAAATGAATAGGGAATGGTGTCCAACCAAACCAGTCATCCCAAGCAAGCTATGACACTATGAGACCTCATAATGATCAAACAATAGAACATATAAAAACCAAGAGAATAGAAATTTCATGGCTATTATAGAACTAAACAACCCAACAATGGTAGACCATCTAGATCTGCTGAATCCATCAATGATAAATGGCACATAGGCCCAATCGTAAGGCCAAACAGATAATATGTTGGATGAAATCACCCTTCTAAACTATTTATACCCAGTAAATTAGGGAACTACCACCTTAGTGTATCTTAATCCATATCCAAACATTTTATTTCTAGCCATTTCCACAAGAATCTACTAACATGGGAATCTAGACACACACTGACCCATAAGGGTATCCCTGAAATCTAGAAAAATTGAGTGTATCTCTTTCATCGATGACCATATCTCCATGAGGATCACATATATTATAATTACGGAAAAATATATACATCTATTTTAGTTAAATAATATTCCAAAAAAAATTATCACAGGACACAAAATTTATGTCTTTTGAGACACATCAGACAATTGACCAACATCATCGGTGAAATCATGCTCAATGAGGTATATGTCATGTGAATCCAACATTCATAGAATGATGTAACAAAATTATCCACATATAATGGAACGGTATTGAAAAACTATAATTAACCATAAATCCAGACAACCATGTACCTCACAATAGGTGAAATCATAAAACCATAAAAACAAGAACCAAAAATAGTAATTCCATTCCCTAAATACATGGAATAACTATTACACAACGTTTTCATGACATTGTAGTATGATATAAAGAACATGTATTTCGACATTCAAAAACAATTTATCTATCAACTACAAAATTCATAAAGCCAACATTCCATTACTCCACTTTTTAAATAACTATTTTGGGTCTTCCTAACACATCATCAGAATATGCCCACCATATGTCCTTAAGCATTCCTCCCCACACACTAGAGGATTCCAATTGTAGTGAGGTTCTAGAAAATATAGTGGGGGGATTATACCCTCCTCACACACTATACTCAAATTGTGTGAAAAAACAATAATCGGATTTCCACATATTAAAAATTAATAAACAGAAAATAAATACATCAGGCTCTATAGCCAACTCCGAGCCAAACCACATCACAGACTCGATGAATCTTGAGTTTTACCATCATGATCATAAGATCCCCCAACTACATCCCCACTCAATCAAGAAACACTAGAAATCTTCTTGATCCACTTCATAAACTATAATCTATTTAAAATATGTCATAAATTCTGTATACACACTGAGGTCCACATACATGGATTGATAAATAAATCCAAGTAGACTTCTCCCAGTGGTTAGCATATAATCTGAGTTCATAACAACTTCATGCACACATAATATTCGTAAACTAGCTAAAAAATAATAGAAGAAATATTAATAAAAAACATTGTAATAAAAGGGGTATAACCAAAGACAAATAGAAAATACATCCGTGGTTTCTTTTCAAAACCCCGATTTAAATCTTGGACAACCATGGACCATGTCTTAGGGTTTATATAATATGTATAACCATGCCACATTACATCAAGGGAATTCTCCAAATCTACACATGAGATTTTTTATTTATAGATGTATAGTTTGGAAATCTAGACCATCAGTTGTAACTATAGACCTACAGACAACAACATAGAACTATCAAGATCTAGGACTCTAATAGAATGATATGATCTTGTTAAGGGACACTACATCATACCCTAGAAATATATTTTTTTTTCAAAAAATCCATCCCAACAAATCAGTATCCAAATGAGGTCCCAACAGACACATTATACGAAGGAAACCTCCATCAATTTTCCTAATATATGCACTATCTTGACAATCCCATCTTAGTATTTGGGGGAAACCAAAATCGATGGTTGGTGACCTCTAGAAAGGAAAAAATATACATCTAGAGAATTTAATTCATCCATAACATCAATTTCATCTTTACGACCATCAAACCAAATTTTGAACATATATGAGAGAATTAGATCAATCTCAATGTCAATGCCCAGTCCAGGATATCCGAAGGTTCCCCAATAGAAACCATTTGTTGAGAAGAAAATTCAATGAACATGTTTTCTAAATTAAACCATGAACTCGATTGACGATAATTTCATTGCCATTATACAAAAAATATAAACTAATATTGGTGGTTAACACTCAGGAAAAGGAAAATGAAACTTGGGAGAATCAATCTCTCAATCTCAACGTCAAAATTGTTTAACTAGTCGCATCGATCAAATCATGTCTTAAAAAATCTAAGATTTTATAGTACTCGAGGTCATAACATAAAGTAATTTCCAATTAGTGGCTCGCATTAATATACCCAATCCCTCATGAGACACTTTTGAAGTGATACTCAAATGTTCAGGAGTCCACAATATGTATAATACCCTATAAGAGGGGTTCCTTAATATCATCTGAAATCCATACATAATTTTACTATGAAAAATCTCCACAAGTGGCCCTCATTGGACTAAAACTAATCCTTGATAAAAACATCTTTAAGGGGATCCCAAACCAAGAGAATCACAATAATGAAATCCTCAATGGTCCTCATGTCCACCTCATATAATGAACCCCTATTATATGTAATCAGCATAATTAAAACCTTAAGGGAATCCAATTATAGGAACACCTCAACCAACCTCTCTGAAAACATCCCAACAAAAAGAACAATCTCACCCAAATAGAGAACCCAAAAGGGTCACTTAAATCAATATTAACATCACTATAAAACTCATAGGTATCCTCTAATCCACACTATTGGATTGTACTAATGGATACAATAACTTTGATCCATTGTCACATCATCTAAACCTCTACTACTCTATCCTTAATCACGTTGTCCCGATTTCTATGGAAAATATATGATTTTTTCAGATATATACCTAGATCCCACCACACAAAATATATATGAAATAACCTCAATGAAATATAACATTACTTCCAAATACCATGTTATCTTGTGAGCTTACAACCCTCACCCAGGTCTCACATCGTATTACCCATCCTGTTGGAGGATTCAAAATACAACCCTTAAAAAATCCTCCGGTTAAATATTATTATTTCAAAATATATTCTTAATGAACTCTAAAACAATAAATTATTCCAGAATCATGATCTATATATATAAATTATTATATTGTACTCCTATTATGCCCAATTTATACTGAACATAACAAAAACACCTAAAACCCCTTTAATGAAAAAGTACAAGATATTTACATGAATGTACACGGCATGTACTCTCAAATGTCCACCTAGCCTTGTACTTCTCGAAGTCCATCGAACACCTAGGTTCTATCCAAGTACATGTAAAATAATAGGGAATACATTGGGTATCCTCATGTACTAATACATTTCCTTTCCCCATCCCCCACCATTGGGTGTCTTCCAAAGTACCCCCGACCACAAGGTCTTGTTCTACTACACGACATTTACTCAAAATACAAGGGGTGTGGTCCCAAACAACAAATAATTCCAATTAGTCTGCTACATGGAAAAGTAATAGTATATGGTGTGTACTCCCATTATAAGGTTTTTACTTTTAGAAAAATTATCTTCCACAAAATGTTTTAATATACGGTGTGTGTAATTAAAAACACACATCGTGCAATTAATATATTTTTTTGGAATACCCCAATGAACCTCCTAAATCCCCCATTTTCCCCCAAATATGTTTAGATATACCCTATAAGTATACTATGTTAAAAATATATAATTTAACAGTTTAATAGAAAAAAATTGATATTTGGGTTAAAAAATTTATAAAAACTAGGATTTTTAGGGTATAAAAAATTAAAGCATTATGATGAAACCACACCTCATGTCATTGCACTCTGATCCGGGCCTCAAAAAACCCTAGTTGAATATAATCCCACTTCATATTCCTCTTCACTCAATAATGTTTGATGACCACAAGGGTGGACCTTCAGAGAATAAAATCTAAGGAGTGGGTAAAAAATGGATAACAATAAACATGGAAAATGAAGAAAAAATAAAAAGAAATGAAAATATCCCTAGGATGGGCCACAATTACCTTGATAGGTCTATGAATTACATAAGTAAAAAACCCCATTCCAGACACAACCTCATAGATATAATCATAATCTAATTCCCTGTTTAAAATATATCACATAATTGAAATTCAAGAATAATTTTATATTTAACTAATTAAATATTAAATATTATTAAAAAAATTGAATGGTTCATGATTCCATTGATCTTCTATCATAGGTTAAAACACTATTCTATAACCAAAAATGTACTGAAAAAATTATTCTAAGAACATATTACATAATTAATTACCTTTCTCCCCAAAAACACTTTGGGGAATAAATGTTCAATTTCCTTCTAATTTTATACAACTCATGCTAAAATTTTTCATCGTATTTATCTTTCATGAAGTGAACAACCTTCGTTGACATGGTCCAATGCTTCATAAAGATAACATAAAAATAAAAAAATAGATTTTCCTTCTGAGGTGAATCAATAGGTTACAATGAACCATGATGAATCATTTCTAAATATCTTTCAACCCTCTATAAAACTTCAATATCTCACAATGATAATGGGGATGTAATAAGTAATATACATGATAAATATACGTTCATATATAGTCTTGTGGATTAAATTACTCATTTATCATACTCCGTATCATCTCTATGATATGTGGGCTATATGGATTCTCCCTAAGACCGTGAATTTACTCCTATACTTCTGATTCTAGGAGTAAATTCCATTAGTTAAAATTAACGTATCCCAATACTATCAACTCTCCTAGTAATTTCCAAGATAACTGATGTATATGAGAATTAAAAATTTACTAAATAATATTTATCAACCTTAAGTGATATATAGATATTCCGAATTAAACATTCCAATGGATTCGTTCCCCTATGGTGTATGTATGTTATAAAATATTCCAAACCCATGTAGCATGATTCCAATATCAAGAGATAATATATTATGATATACCCAAATACATAAATATATGTTTATTTCTATAAAATATCACAATATCTGACATACCAAGTTATTTCATACCATATACTATGTTTATAAGGAATATTCCATTCAATATCTCACTTGAAATGAAGCCAAATAAAATTTGTTTCCATTTCACCTTAAATTATATCATATTACATAATTTGTGAAACCACATCCAAATATCATTTTGGATATATTCTAAGAACATATTTTAATGATCTACTCAAAATAATATTTTATAACATCATATTCAACACCTTTTGAATAAGCTTCCAAATATACTTATAGATAAAACTATGAAATTCTTCTGGAGAATATCTCTCAATCAAAAAAAATTCATATCCAATTAACAAGAAAGTGTTCCCTCACTAAGCTTTGTATATTTGAAAACAAACATGAATCACTAGATCATGAAATCTATAAAAATATAAGCCACTATAATAGCATCAATGATACTCAATATATAATTGGATTTATAACAATTTCTATAAAACACATGTATCTCTATAAATGAATCTATTGGTTGCATAATATGAAAGAATAAGTGTTTATATTACATATTTTTCAATGAAACTGTGTGACTTTGTGAAATAGGGTATATCAATCCCTATAACCTCCCTATATATTCATTAATATCATAGTATATACTAACTAGTTCAATGAATACATCACATTTCACTTCTTTTGTAGATGAGAACAACACATGTCCCATATCCCTCTATATAAGAAGATAAAATATACCTTCTATATATGGACATATATTTCCTTACACATTCTCAAAAAATGGAACAATTTTATAATAAAAATATGAGTCTCTAGATACCCTATTGGGTAATATTAAACTGGAGAGGTAATCGGTAGTATACCAAACAACCCCCTAATTAGCTACTACTCATTTATTACATTAGAAATGTATGAAAGTGTAATGGTTATCATTCCAGATATCACAAAAAACATGGGTGGGGAGGAATATAAATATTAATCATTAACCCTTAATATACCAAATTAATATTGTATAATAATCCATTTGATATAGATCATTTTTCATATAGTTCACAAAACATGGTTTCGAACTCATTGAAATATTTTGTATCTCAATACAAGAATAATACTCATTCTAACCATAAAAGTTCAACCCAATCCATAATTCCCCAAAAAAAATTGGATATGGATAAATAATTATAAATCATTGAGTGAAAAATCTTCCTTAAGATTATTGAGATGTATATATATATTTATAGTTAATGTGAAATAATTATATAATCATGATTAACATTTGTATTACAAGATAAATTTTATATTCTGAAACTCCCTCAGAATATTACAACAAACCCATAAATATAAATATACCTGACATATTAGATATAAAAATACTACTAAATAATATTTATGATCGATACACTTATAGGGGTTATGTTAAACTCATTTTATATTTATCTATTTATTTTTACAACACTATGTGTCTTCCTGATAATACAATCATACTAAAATCTTTAGTGAGTAAAATATTTAAACTAATCTAGATTATGTAATATTGACACATATAAATCATATTCTTATTGTCTAACAACATGAAAATATTAAAACTTCTTAGAACAGCATCATAAAATATTATGATGTTAATAACATCTATAGTATTCATTTGTAATCATTCTTTTTAAAAACCATTTTACAGATTGTTTTTTCTGGGAATCTTATGGAAACTATTGTAACTCCTTACACTACATATTTTCCAATATATGCCAAAATCCTATAGTAAAAAGTCAAAAATTCACTTTTTCATAGTTACTAATTTCAAATCATGATATATATTTTTTAGTTTAATACACAAATGAATTTTAGGATATCATGTGAAATTTATTTTTACAGAAATAATCCATTATTTTTCAAAATGTAACATAAAAAATATATACCTACACCCATTAACTTCATAGAAACTATAATACATTTAGAATATCATTTTTTGAAACCCAAAATCGTTTAGGTGTTGAAATAAAACATATCTCTTTTTAGTATAAATACATGAAATATAAACTATTGTATCCATATATTATAAGGTATTCTAGGTGATTAAATATATTTTCCTGAAAACATGATATACATTAAAAATTATTAGTAATTGAGATGCATTTTTAGTTACTAATATTGTAAAAATATTACTTGATAAACAAATTAATACTGGTTAAATGTTTTATTACTTCTCTCTTTCAAAGAATTTTATTTAATTCAATTATTCATAATGTAGTTTTATTGAATAAATTATCATACAATCTTTCTAGAAACACATTTTTAAACACTACTTCTCTTATTATATATAAGAAATGATATAAATATGATCTTCCATTACTAAGACTCTTATGATCATGATATATACCTTTATATAGAACTATTTAGTATATAGACTCCTTGATTCATTATTTTAATGAAAAACACAATATTTTTTCAATATTTACATTATTTTTTAACATGTGTAAATTTACAAAAATGTAAAACATGCAGATGGTATCACATAGCATTTATAATTAATGAATCTATTTATATAAATGGATACTCCACATGAACCATACTTTTACTTTCTAAAATCCCCCTTCATGTTACTGAAATCATTCTACAATATAGAATCATTACTCCATCTTGGTGACTATTGGTTCTAATAGCCAATATTGGATAATTAAAGAAGCATGTTTTGAAATTCCAAATAATGTTTCATCATTTATTTATAAATTTTCAAAATTTGCAATATCAACATAGAACTAGAATCTACATATCATATTCAAATTATATGTATACAAATTTTTTGAGATTAACAGGTTAATCATTTTCTAATATATTTCAATTTTTTTTCCATTTTCATCAATTAAAGTAAAATTAATCCCTTAATAATAATAAGTATTAAATAATCCTATAGTCATATGAAACTAATGAAATTCCAAATTATATTGAGTATATTATTGGTTTCTAAATTTCCTTAGGTAATTTTCCATTTTATTCTTTCGAAACCCCATTGGGAAATATTTTATGCTTCCAATAAAAATATACATTCATATGTAGAACAACATCAATAGTTTTTCACTTGAAAATGGGTTCCTCTAATACATATTAAATTTAAATTAATTATAAACCATTCATAAGTTATTGGTCTTTATATTTTCTAACATTAATTTTAAACTTTCTCAATAAATGATTTCAAATATATGTTTGATAACGATTATTCTATTCATTTAGATCACAATAAATTATAAGATGAGAACTAAATCATATAATCCTTTAATGAATAATTTTATTGAACTTTATCCAGATAAAATTATAAACTATTTAAAATTCATCCTATCCCTTAGTAGACATGATCAATATTTAATCATGAATAACATCATATATCTTGTAAATAATTCATGATAATATTTAGAAGAAAAATTAGGTCAATTTTATGATATCTAAATTTTGGATATCAATTTGGATAACTCTTTTCTACAATATAATACATGGATTCACTCAAGTCGATTACAATGGAATCATAATGATTATGGTTTTATAGTTAAGTACAACAAAAAGTATATTGAAGTAAAAATGAACCTATCTATTAGAACCACCATATTACATGATTTCCTTACCTATTATAATTCATGGTATCTTAATGGTTAGGGTCTCAAATTCTAAATGAATGATGTATTTATGGCGTTGTATTGGAAATAATATAACTCTTGTTATATTGAAAGATTTTTAATCCCTGTATATTTTCAAACATTACTCTAATTCTATTATAATGTATTAATTAATTTATTCTGGAATACTATCCTTCCAAAAAATAATATGTTCAATCCATAGTGATGTGTAACTCTTTATATAACATATATATTGTATTACAAACACAAATTGAATGACAAATATATTAACACATATGAAAATTTATACAATATATATGTTCTATGAAACAATTTCATTGATTTTTTTTGAATTATATGAAATCAATGATAAACAAATTATTATGATGAGATCTATAGATATAAAACATTCAACCTTTCTAAAATAGGGATTTACCCTCCATTATAGTGGGATGTACGAATCAATGCCCCTCTACCAATGGAAACATTACTCAATAGATGTCTCACTTTCTTCATAATTTTATAACCAATTATGTATAAATCATAATGAATTACGTAATTCCAGCTAATAACACAACAAAATCAAGATTCATCATTGAAAAAAAAATCCAATATCTTACTAAGCATGTAACTGCTTATATGAATATATAACAATATATAAATTTAGATTAACATTTAATCTAATGTATACCCAAAAATGCATAATATAAATAATTTATAACTATTTATTCAATAAGGAATAATAATATAAATGAAAATTGGATATATTTAATCATCAGATAAGATATATTTGAACAATTCATTAAAAAGGTATAAACACATTACAATTTGTAAATTCATTGTGGTCAAAAAATAATTAAATAAATTTAACCATTTTATATTTATTTCATAATATTAACTCCATCATGTTATTCCCAATATAGAATTTATATTAAATTCATGATGTTTTATCAAATATCAGGACTTTTTATTTCAATTTATATATTGTAGATATTCTACAAATTCTAAATATCACATATTCAATATTATTTTAAAATTTAACCAAATTCTCTGTCAAAACAAATTTGGATATGTTTTAAGTATAATCTAAATAAATACTATTTAATTTGATCTATTTAAATTAGTAATTATAAAAAATCATTATTTCTATTATAAAAAACTCATAATGATCCAAGTAATTTTATAATTTATAAATCTTTTATAAATTAAACATTAAATTTATATAGAATCATTATAATTATAAATAATAATTCATAAAATACAATATAAAAATTATTTTAATATGATCACATAATAAAATGGAATATTTCATAATAAATTCTTCATAAATATTTAATTTAAAATTTATAAAAATAAGTATAAATACTAAATTTATATACACTTTTATAAGTTAAAAATAAAAAATACCTTTCATTACAATTTATGAAATGTTATAATTTTATAAATAAATTCATAATTTAATATTAAATTGTTTTTCATCTCAAATAGTTTTTAATTATATATATGGAGTCATAAAATATAATAGATTTCTATATGTTACTTGAACCACTTAAAAACTATAAATTGCGCTTTATAACTAATAATCACATCACCACTAATGATAAGTTGTTGGTCGGAGTGGATACTCAAGAGGGGGTTGAATTGAGTTCCAATAAAAAATTTCTATTAAAAAGAATTATATTAAAATCCCCCAATTTAAATAACAAGCTAAAATGTAGTGAATTTTTAATATAGTAATGGATCAGTTAGGTTCTCAAGAGATTTATTAGTTCTCAGTTAATCTAATTTGAAGATTATAGTAGCTTTCAAAACTAACCTAATGCTTTACAATAAATATAAACCCTTAATAGTTTTACTATCATAGTTACCTTAAAAAATTTGAATTTAATGTACTTAGAAGCAGAATATTCCATATAGTTTAAAATGAAATAAAGAAGCACAACAGTTTAAACCAAGAGGTTCAGTCTCATGTTGAGACTTAATCCTCTCAAAACTGTGTATATAAACTTCGATCCACAACCTAGACTGGGGTTAAACAATAGTACAAAGACTGTCCAGGTACTAAGACCTCTACCACAGTTCTTCATGGGAAAAGAAAAACAACACCAGCTAATAGGTTTTCCAGGTCACACTTGACCTCTACCACTATCCATGGTGGGATATAAGAGTATAAGAAGTTTGGTGTGGGGATTTAGAAATCCTACAGTTCATCACAGGAGACATGGTGTGCTTAAAATACAGAGCACACACACATCTCAACATGTTGAAAAATGAAACACAATAGAGCTAAAAATAGAGATGAGTTTAGAATGATCAATGTATTGTGAGTGAAGATATGTACTCCTCATATTTATGTAGATGAAGATTTGAGTCCTTATTCGGTTTTTGTCAAGAAAACATTGTTTCGTTTTGGCATTTGACTTCCAGGTCCAGGTTGATCAGCCTAATCAGCTTTAGAGTAGATGAAATTGTTGAAGCTCTTTACTCCATAAATGTTCTGGTTCTACAGATTCAGTATGTATTCTTAGTTCTTCTTCATTGCATGTAATTCCTTGAGTATATCCATAATATTATCTCATATGTGCATGGAATGATTGACTGACCACCACCTTTTTAGCCATTCAAGTTTCCCTTGTATAGATTTTAGCTCCAGCAATGGGAATGATTACCTATTTTGAGGTATGAAGTATGGTTCCTGAAATACCAACAACTCTCATTAATTAATAGTAGGTGCATTAAAAACATCAAATATGACTGTTGCTAAATAAATGAATAGAAATAGAGTTTTAGAGAAAAAGTGACTAGTTTCTATCAGTAGCTTTTACTCATTGTAACGGTAGCTTTCTTGAATCAGACACTCATTCTATCAGAAGATCCTTTTTTAGTATCTCATATATCGGTAGCTCCTCTTATCAGTAGAAACTTCTATCAGTAGCTCCTCTCATCGGTAGCTCCTTCTATCGGTAGATCTTTTGTCTTGGTTTAATTCTTGTTTCAGTAGACTTTGTAGTGGTAGCTGTCTATCTGTATCAGTAGGCATGTATCAGTAGCTGTCTATCCGTATCTTTCTATATTGGTGGACATTGTATTTGTATAGGTGGACTTCATATCAGTAGCTGTCTGCCTGTCTGTCTGTATCGGTAGCTTTGTATCAGTCGACTTGTGCATACCAGTAGACGTATTCTATCGATAGCTCTTCTTCTATCGGTAGTTGTTATAAATATCAGTAACCTTATCCATATCAGTAGACTTCTGTACCGGTGTACTTAGCCTTATCAGTAGTTGTCTGTCTTAGTGACTCACATGATTAACACTTATCAGTTCTATGCAAATTATATCCAGATTAAGTTAGAATTATTTCAATGCATGTATAAACATAGATAACCATTGATTAAAAAATTCCAATGATCATTTTGATATTTTATCAACATAAAAATATGATATAATAAATTCAATGAATAATTATTATAAATATAAACATATTAGGGATTCTCAAAGAATATTGAAACATAATTGAGATTATCAAAACAGTTGAGGTCAACAATCTCCCCCTTTTTGATAATCACAATTTATGATATTATAATCCAAAATAATCAGTAATGTATCAGTTTAAAATACAACAGTTTTTATATCTCAGTGTGAGTGATGACATTTTCAAATGTGAGATTTTAAATGTATCAGAGGCTATAGTATTAAATGAAATTGTATCAGAGGTAATAATAATAAAATGTAATAGAATTATAAAACAAATGTATTAGAGGATAAAATATAATGGTTCTTCATATCATAGTTCTCCCTCTTTTTCCTCCAATATTTTTCCATATCAGTACCATATTTGTTCTGTTCTCCCCCTTTGTGATTAGAAAAAGAAAGTAATCAAAGATGATAAAAGTAAGAAAATGTTGGAGAGAATGAAAGCATGTATATATTACATGAGGAAAAAATACATAGAAATACAGAATTTAACCAAAAAATACAAGTGATTCCTATCAAATTTCCTAGACACTATTCAATCCACCTCTTGAATGACCAATTTATATTTGGAATTGGGTTCGGAGGTAGACTTAGGCTGGGTTGCTGTAGAAGAAGGCATGGGAATTCCAAAAAGCACAACTGGAGGTTGTGCAACAGAGACTGTTCCTAGCCGGTAGTTAGTACTCCTTGGATTAATCAGGGGTGTTAAGCTTTTGATGGCTTGATTCGGTGTCATCTGAGGAATAGAGGTAGACTGAGCAAAGACAGGTAGAGCTAGAGGTTCCATGATAAAATTACTGTCTATATGCAAAAATGGCAGAAAAAGATTAAAAAAATACATAATTATTCCTCCTCCTCATTCCATAGCAGAGATAAAGTCATCCTTTTTCTCTATAAAATTGTCTAGAGAAGAAGTCAACTCCCTAATATTTCTTACATTCTCTTTGAAAGCTTGAGTGACTGGAGGTAGTTTCATGTTCTCTAACATAAGTTTTAAATGATTGTTCAGCTGATGTTTGGTGTAGACCCTTTGGAAATAGTAATCCACTTTTTCTTTTACCTGTTTCTAAGAAGTAGTGGATTCTATGATAAAATTCTCAACAATTTTCCCTATATCCGTTGTGGTATTCACCACTTGGTTCAAAGCAGTAGAGCCTACAGAGCCACTGGTAGAAGACTGTCCAATCTCTTCTCTCATCACAGCTCGAATCTGATCAATATCCAAAGAAGGCTTGGTAAAACTCAGAGGTATAATAGTAAAGGCTACTGTTTCCTTAAAATATTTTTTCAGCCAACCTATATGATTTTTCACAAGAGAGTCCTGTGTGCTGACATGCTATTCCACATAAGTCTTAAATCCCTCAAAGACTAATACAATCGTGACAACTACACTTTTTACAAATGCTAAACCCCTGTCTGTATGAGATTTAGAGCTCATATAATACTCCATAGAGACAATAGATTTCTTTAGATATTCAATATCCTCAGTCAAGCTTGAAATTTGATTCTGGCAGGTATTAACCTAATTCACCATCTCTACCATAGTGCTTCACAGAACACATCTAAGAGAGAGGTGAAAATATTTTTCCATTTTTCTCAGCTCTTCAACTAGATAGCTCTTTAATTCTACAAGAGATGCAGTCTAAGTATCCTTAAACTCATCCTTTTATGATTCAAGATCATCCATAGTAATAAGATTTTCAGGAACAGCTACATGTGCTTTTTCTGAAAAATACTAGCCACAGAGTCATGCATATCAGATTTAATGTATGATATTAAAGAGGCTTCCATTCTTCTTATATCTTTCACAAACGAGGTCTTAAGATCATACTTTAACTGGTCTAGATCTGCCTTTCTTACCACATCCTCAGGTAAAAACTCAGAATAAATGTTATAGTTAACTTTTGGTCTATTGATAGGTGTCTCATCTTCATAATCAGGGTAATTAAACCCACAAACCACAAAACCTGGGTCTTCAGCCCAGTCTTCAATTCCACCAGCTACTGAAACATTGAAAAGTCTGGTTGGATTCCCCCCTCAATCTATGTATACTCATGTATATGTACATCAATGGAAGCTGTAGAAGGTAGGTCTTCCTCAGAAAAATATTCCACAAACATCTCCATTTATCCAATATCAAGGGGCTCCACAAGAATAGATGCTGGTCTATCAACTTCACTAATTTCATTAGTAGAAATTGAGGAGTGCCCAATTAGTAGACTAAGACTCAAGCAGGAAGAAATAGATGCTTCAGTTTTAGATTCTTCTTCTTCCTCATTCTCTAGAGTAGGCTGGTCTTCCACATCAATATGGGGCTTCTTTATTGCTCTATTTCAAGACTACTTCCTTTCCGGATGATACAATTTCAGCAACATGACTTGGAGGTAAGCTCAAGTCCCTTCCATCAACTATAGAGGTATCTTCTTCATTAGTATCATCATTATACTGAGGTTCCGCTTCATCAGTTCCTAGACCTGAATCACTCACATTCTTAGGCCTAGAAAGATGATCCACCATATTAAACATATTATACAGCTTCTCAACATCATTGACCAATTCTCTTATCCAAAGATTCCAATTTATCTTTATGTATTTACAGATAGTTTCGGTAATACAAAAGTTGTCTTTCATAACCATTGTCTCATCCTGAGACTTAGCCACTCCTCTGACCTCGATCATCACAGAGATCATCTTTGTAAAGAATAGAGCATTATTTATTGACTCTGGCATAGTCATATCTTCAATTTGAATCATTCGCAGTCTACACAAATTCACTTTAACACCATGTCTTAACAAATTAAGTAAATAAATATATTTTTATTTTATATTTTTAAAGTCCCCTCTTCTAAAACTTAGCACATGTTGGATAAACTTGAATAGTAACATGTTTTCTTCATCCAATTCTGTAGCACCTACATTTCTTGGTGTACCATCTCTGGTTAATTATTCAATGGTAGCTTCATACTCAAATATGTCACTCATAGGAAGGATTTATTTCAATAAATACCCAAACTCTCCTTGATGTGTTACTTTTAAGAACTCACCCACTCAATAGAAGAAAAAGATATTTTTTTTCCATTCACTACTGATACCATCATATTCAAAACTTTTTATTTTTCTAAATTAACCTACTCATAGAATTATTTTACCAGCTTCAGATATTAAGGACCATTGTTATTCGAGAAGAACTCTACCCATTTCTAATCTTCTAATACCTCTAGAACTAAATGATTATGGTTCATTAACCATTCCGTGCATAGCTCTTTCTCAACTACTATTTGCCATTGAATGAGTTGTGGTTTTTTAGGTAACTTCACTTCACTTCCACCACTAGAATCACCTATGAGTCTCGTTGCATTCATCTTATCATCATTTTTTTGACTGATGGTCTCTTCACTCATTCCATTCTAGGAATCGCAAGGCTTAGGATTTGAAGGAAACGAAGGTTTGGGGTCTAAGGATTGAAGGTAAAGGGTTTGAGGTAGATGGAGATAAGGTCAATACATATGTTTTATCATTTAGGAATCACAAAGTATAATAAGTAAAATTTAAACGATACAGATTCCAACTGCTAAAGATACAGAATTTAAAACTAGCGCAATCCTAAAGGTGATACATACCGGTGAGGATTTCTAATGGTGAGGTATATCAGTGTGGTTCATACCAGTGAGGTATAATAGGGAGGTTCATACCAGTGAGTTATAACAGTGAGTTTCATACTAATAGTGAGGATTAGGCTGGTGTTGAGGATTAGTCTAACAGTGAGGTTTCTAATGGTGAGGTTTCTAAAGGTGAGGTTTCTAATAGTGAGGTTTCTAACGGTGAGGTTTATAACGGTGAGGTTTCTACTTTAGAAAGTCTATCATTTTTAACTCATGTCTAATGTAGCTTAACCTTTCTGAACAAAAGAGCTTGGTGAATATGTCAGCTAATTGATGTTCAGTACATTTAAATTCAAGATTAATATCAAATTTTTGGTAATGATCTCTCAAAAAGTGGTTCCTTATCTAAATGTGTTTGGTCCTAGAGCGAGACACGGGATTCTTAGAGATGTTAATCACACTATTGTTATAAAAATTTATAGACACATGTCCAAAATAATATACATAGTCCAATAATGTATGTTTCATCCACATAATTTGTGCACAGCAACTACCAGCAGCAATATATTATGCTTCAGCAGTAGACAATGCAAAAGAGTCCTACTTTTTACTACACCATGATATTATGGAATTACCCAGAATATGACATGTTCCAGAAGTTCTCTTTCTATCTAACTTGAAACTAACAAAGTCAGCATCTGAATAACATATTAAATTGAATTTTTTCCTTTTGGATAAAATAATCTTAATTTATTAGTATGTTTATGATATTTGGAAAAAAATTAACAACAAGAAAGTGTGACTCTTTTGGATTAGCATGAAATTTTTCACACATACACACACTAAACATAATATCTGGTCGACTAGCAGTAAGGTAGAGTAGACTCCCTGTCATACCTTTATAGTTGGATTGATCTACTGGTTTTATAGTTTCATCAGCATCCAACTTACACTAAGTACTCATAGGTGTATCACCTTCCTTAATAATATCTAAGCGAAAACATTTTAAAATGTCCTTTGTATATTTATTTTGATTTAAAATAATACCGTTTCCACTTTTAAAAACTTGAAATCCAAGAATTTATTTGATTTCTCCAATTAAACTCATTTCAAAATCATTTTATATAATATTTGGAAAATTAATACAAAAAGTATTTCCAGAAGATCCAAAAAAAAACATCAACATATATTTTTATTATCAAAACATCTTTGGAAATTCTATTAATAAAGAGATTTCGATTATAAATCCATTTACAAAAACCTTTTGAAATAAGAAAACTACTAATTCTATCATACTAAGCTTGTGGGGATTATTTTAAACCATATATAGATTTAGAAAGCATAAAAACATGATTCGGAAAATGAAGATTAGTAAATCCAGGTGGTTGTTCAACAAAAAAATTTTCAATTATATAACCATTTAGAAAAGAACATTTAAAAACCATTTGATATAACTTGAAATTCTTATGAGCATCATAGCCAGGTAGAATACTAAGAGCTTCTAGTTTAGCTACAGGTTCAAAGGTTTCTTCACAGTCTATTCCTTCCTCTTGACTATATCTTTATCAAGTGAACATTCCTTGTTTGTTACTATATTTTCAGACTCATCAACTTTATTTCTAAAAATCCATTTAGTTCTTACAGTCAAAGTGTCCTTAGGTCGGTCAACTAATTCCCAGACTTTGTTTCTTTCAAATTTACTTAACTCTTCTTGCATAGCCATTACCCTAAATTCATCATTGATTGCATCATTGATATTTTTTGGTTCTAATTATGAATTAAAGGCATGATGTTAAAACTGATTTCATAGAGAATCTATATTCTCTGTCCATCTTTAATGATTACCTACTACAACATCTAAATGACGATTCTTTATAATCCTAGTTGATTTAGTAAAGGTAGGACTAGAAACATCAAGTTCTTCTCTATGTTCGGGTTCACCAGAATTAGATTCTGGAATATTTCCATAAATGGTTGTCTTTACAACAGGTTCACTGAATATATCATTATGGTTTATAATAGATAGATCTTCTTCAAGATTTTCAAGAGAATACATAGGTTCATGCGGACCAGTTTCATCAAATTTATGTGAACAGATTCTTCCACATATTTGGTTCTTTTGTAAAAAACTCTATATGATTTACTTGTTATAGAGTAACCTATAAGGATTCCATCATCACTTTTAGAATAAAACATATCAATATTATCCTTAGTATTATGAATATATACTTTTCAATAAAAAACTTTTAATTAACTAACTTTAGGCTTCCTAATATTCCACAGTTCATAAGTGGTCTTCTTAATAACAAGCCTAATCAAGACTCAATTTATAATATAACAAGCTATATTCACTGCTTCATCCAAAAAATGAACTGGTAGTTCATCTTCATTGAGAATAGTTCTTTCAATTTCCTAAAGTGTTCTATTTCTTCTTTCTACTACCCCATTCTCTTGAGGTGTCCTAGGTGAAAAAAGTTGTGACTATAGCTATTGTTTGAGAATTAAGATTCAAACTCATGATTTTCAAACTCACAACGATGATCACTTCTCAAGGTCTTAATATTATATCCACTTAGGTTTTCTATAGACATGGAATACTTCATAAAATAGGAACAAGCTTCACCTTTGTGAGCTAAGAAATATACACAAGTTTATCTAGAAAAGTCATCTACTAATACATTATCATAGTGCTTCCCATTTAATCTAGAAACTCTAGATGGTCAATACATGTCCCTGTGAAACAACTTGAGAGGTTGAGAAGTTGAAAATTCTTTCTTTGATATGAAAGAAACATTATGATTCTTTCCCTTTTGACAGGGAGTACAAACTTTGTCAACTGGGAATTTTAGTTGAGGTAGGTCGCTAACTAAGTTCTTCTTAGTTAGTTATCTAAGTGAATGAACATTGTAGTGTATTAACCTTCTATTACATAGCCAGGATTCTCCATGATAAGCATTTAAACATGTAATATTCTTCTTATCTAAAGAATTCAAATCTATAGCATATACATTTTCTTTTCTTAAGGTAGAAAATACTAATACATTTTTTGAATTAAAAAAATTACAAGCATCATTTTCAAATTTAGCATTGAATCCATCATCATACAACTGATAAATTCTTAACAGGTTATATTTTAATCCATCAACAAATAATAATTTAGAAATTATAACTGAATCAGTGTTACAAATCTGTCCTAAGCTGATAATTATTCCTTTTAATTATCACCATAGGTGACATGTCCTCCATCAAACATGATAAAATCTTTAAACATGACTAATATCCAGTCATATGCCTTGAGCATCCACTTTCCAAGTACCATATCTTCTTATAGGAACTCTCCAATAAAGTCTCTTACAAAATAGGTTTAAATAGTAATGATTTTGGTACCCAAATTTTCTTGGGTCCAGATTGGTTAGTAAGAAAAACTTTTGGTACCCAGATTTGTATAAAGTGTCTCATAAAATCAATAAATTCAAAAGATTTTGAAATATAATCTTCTTTTTAACTATAACCATGTGAATAACTATTTGAGGAATAGGAATTTCCAAAACTGGAACTAGCAGCATACTGTCCAGATTTAGGAAGAAATTTATTCATTGTAATCTGTCTCTATCCAGGTTAGTATCCTAAACCAATAGTATACTTTAGTGTAACATTTTTTCCAAGCCTTTGAGTTAGAGTATTCATTCCATTTTTGAACTTTTCTTAATATATTCTATGTTTCTCATTGGACAATTTATGTTGAATATTTTCCTTTAACAGTTGATAATTATTTTCCTTTTCTACGTTAATATAGATTTGACAGTGCTAGTTAAAGCATGATGTTTCTTTAATGACTTATACTTATCTTTTAGCTCAGTTCAGGTTTCCTATAGCATGTTATATTATTCAAATAACTCTTCACTAGTCATGTTTTTAGAATCAGAATCATATCCAGAATAATAAGAATTTAATGCAGGTGTATCCAATGTTACCTTAGAAGTGTTTGTCATAAAACACATATTAGATTTTTGGGATTTTTATCCTGAGTAGAGTCAGAATAACTTGAACAATCTTCTGATGAACTCCATGTTGCATTCATTACTTTCTTATATTTTTTTCCTTATAATCATATTTCTTCTTGAACTTCAATTTTGGACATTCATCCTTAATGTGTCCTTTCCTTTTTCATTCATAACACACTATCTCATCACATTTATCATCTTCCTTCCAATCTTTCTTCCATTGGCCTTTATAGTCATACATTCTCTAGTAATTGGATTTTCTGAAAAACTTCTTCTTTCTATAAATCTTCTTAAATTTTCGGGCTATCTAAGCCATTTTTGCATCATTGTATGATGCAATTTCATCACATCTTGATCTATCACCTTCACTTTGATTTTTTCCTTTGACCTTGTTTTTTTTGAAGAAAAGGGCTTGAAGGCTACTGATTTCTTTCTTGGTTCATCATATTCATCTTTTATTACATTTAGTTCTTATTCATACATCATTAAATTACCAATCAGATATTCATTAGGTAGTAAACATATATCACACGATTCTCTTCTCGAAACTAATGTGCCTCTCCATCTATCTGGAAGACATCTGAGTAACCTCATTATTTGCTCCTTTGCTGGAACAGCCTTTACCAGTGAGCTCATAGTGTAAATTATCTCATTGAACCTGAGATACATGTCATAGATAGGTTTGTCGGGTTTCATTTTAAAATTATTATACTTAATAGTGTAGGTATTAAATCTCATTTCATTAACATTATTTGTTCCCTCATGAGAAATACCCATAGTATCCCAAATTTCATAAGCAGTTTCACAAGCAGATATTCGATTAAATTTTTCATCTCCTAACGCACACTTGAGGGCATTCATTAATTTAAAATTATTATTGTAATATGTTTTAGTAGGTTCATTCAATATAGTTCTTTCAGTTTCTTGAATCTTACATTGAGTTTCTATAGCAGTCCAGATGTCAAATCCCATACTTTCTAAATAAATTTTCATTTTCAGTTTCCATTGGGCATAATTAAAATCATTAAAGAAAGGTCGAATGTTAGTAGCAGAACCTATTAATATATTATAAATAATTAGATTTTAGAAAATATATATTTAAAGAGATTAAATTTAGAACTAACAAAAAATTAAGATATTTAAGATACAATTAAAATTGTAGTTGAAAAAACAATGTATTATGGAAATCCTTTAAAAAATAACAAACCTCTGATACCAAATGTTGGTCTGAGTGGATACTCAAGAGGGGGCTGAATTGAGTTCCAATTAAAAATTTCTGTTAAAATTATTTCTATTAAAATCCCCCAATTTAAATAACAAGCGAAACTGTAGTGAATTTGTAATATAGTAAAGGGCCAGTTAGGTTCCCAAGAGATTGATTTGTTCTCAGTTAATCTAATCTAAAGATTAGATTATCTTTCAAAACTAAACTAATGATTTAAAGTAAATACAAACACTTGATATTTTAACTATCAGAGTTACGTTAAAAAAATATTAATTTAAAGTACTTATCAGCGGAATGATCAATATAGTTTAAAACAAAATAAACAAGAACAACTATTTAAACCCAGAGGTTTAGTCTCAAGATGAGACTTAGTCCTCTCAAAACAGTTTATATAAACTTTGATCCACACCCTATATCATGGTTAAGCAAAATTACAAAGACTGTCCAGGTACTAAGACCTCTACCACAATTCTTCGTGGGAAAAGCAAAATAACAGCAGTTCACAGGCTTTCAACATCACACTTGACCTCTACCACTATCCACAGTGGGATATAAGAGTATAATAAGTTTGGTGTGGGGATTTTTAAATCCTCTAGTTCAGCACAAGAGACAGGGTGTGCTTAAAATACAGAGCACCCACACTACTCAATATGTAAAAAAAAGAAACATAATAGATCTAAAAAATAGAGATGAGTTTAGAATTCTCTATGTATTGGGAGTGAAGATATAGACTCCTCATATTGATGTATATGAGGCTTTGAGTCCTTCCATTATTTTTGTCAAGAAAAGAGAGTGTCGTTTTTGCATTTGACTTCTACGTACAGGTTGATCTGCCAGATCAACTTGAGTATAGATGAAATCATTGAAGCTCATTACTCGTTGAATGTTCTATTTCTACAGATTTAGTATGTATTCTAACTTCTTATTCATTGCATGTAAGTCCTTGAGTATCTCTAAAATATTGTCTCGTTTGTGCATGGAAAGACTGACTTAACACCACCTTCTTTAGCCGTTTGAGATTCCCTTATATAGATTTTAGCTCCGGTAATGGGAATGATTACCTTTTTAGTGGTACGAGGTAAGGTTCATGAAATACCAACAACTCTCAATAATTAATATTATGTGCATTAAAAACATCAAATATAATCATTTCTAAATAATCAAATACAAATAGAGTTTCGAGAATAAGTGACTGGTTTTCATCAGTAGCTGTTACTCCTTATAATGGTAGCTTTCTTGAATTGGTAACTCCTATTGGAAGCTCCTTATATCGGTAGCTCCTTCTATCGGTATCTCCACTTATCTATATCTCCTTCTATCGGTAGCTCCTCTCATCGGAAGCTCCTTCTATTAGAAGATCTTTTGTACTGGTGGAATTCTTGTATCGGTAGACTTTGTAGCGGTATCCATCTGTCTGTATTAGCAGACTTGTATCAGTAGCTGTATGTCGGTATCTTTCTATATCGATGTAATTTGTATTTGTGGTAATGGACTTCATATCGGTAGTTTTCTATCTGTTTGTTTGTATCATTAGCTCTCTATCAGTCGACTTATGCATACTGGTAGACTTATTATATCGGTAGCTCTTCTTTTATCGGTAGCTGTTATGCATATCGGTGGCCGTATCCATATAAGTAGACTTATGTACCAGTGTACTTAGTATTTTCAGTAGCTATCTATCTTATTGACTAACAAGATTTACACTTATCTATTCTATTAAAATTATATCTAGATTGTGATAGAATTATTTCAAAGCATGTGTAAACGTTGATAACCATTGATGGACAAATTCCAATGATCATTTTGATATTTTATCAACTTAACATTATGATGACATAAATTGAATGAATAATTATTATAAAAAAACATTATTTGAGATTATCAAAGCATATAGAAACATTATTGAGATTATAAAAAGAGGCGAGGTCAACATAAGTAGTGTCCAAAACATTTTTTACATATGGAGAAAAGGAATGAATCATACATATCATGAACCTCACACATCAGCAGTGTAAACCTTTCATATAAGTACTATAATTTTTTATATCCATAGTATATTATGATCTTCCTCGATATTGATAAACTAGTAAAATGATTTGTTTTAAACCCAAAACAAAACACTATCATTGAATGTGCTACTCAAAATCATGCAGTATAAGTTATAAAAGACTATGTTATTTACACTAGTTCAATGATTAAAATACCCTATATTGATTTTTTGATTTAATAAATAATAAAATAATTTTCAATCATATATAATGATAGATATTACAATATGCGTTATAATTTTAAAAGCCATTATTTTCAATATGATTTCACGAATCAATATTATAGTAATACTTATTATTATTGAAAGGTGGAAATCAAATTCTCTCTTATAAAAACATTAATCTTAACACACATATGAATATATAAAACAATTCCCTTAGTTAAATACATGGGATATGAAACTTATATCATGAGTAATGGATTCCCATGGTTGAGAGTCTCGCGTCATCACCACGTATGCATGAGAGTTCCCATTAACATGATCACCCTTCATAATTTTATATAATACAAATAAAAGGTTTATAATGTGTGATTACAATTTAATTAAATAATGGAAATGATTAGAATCTAATAAACCCAATAATGTCATTCCTTTGATATTTAAATTGTGTAAATTTCAAATAAGGAATGAACATAATAGATCAAAGTATGGTGTTATAAATCCTTCTATCTAATTCTTAAAGATTATCCCCAAGGTGTAACTGAAATGATCTTCCCTTTGAGTTGTATTCGTTGAATTTAGTAAATATCCCAAACACAATAATAATGATCTTTTTAACTTCTATGATATGAATGTGTCTCTTCATTATAACAAGGGTGAGAGAAGAGAACTTCATAAGGGGGAGTTTTAGCCATAAGATTGATGGATGATTTCTCATGTATCAGACTCAATTAATTACCTTCATTATATACACTACATTGAACTCTCCAATTATATGAATTTATTCATTTGTATATCAGAATAATCAGAAAATATCTTCAATTATATCACAGGTAACCCTAAACCATCAACTTTCTTATGAAATTGAATAATAGATGATTAATGAAATATTTATACATTGAATCATTAATGATTTAATGACATTGGTTGTATATAGTAGTGAGAAATGCATTATTCAACTAGATTCATGATTATACGATTGATCTATATCATATGATATAATAGTACATAATATCCTACATATGATATCCCTATATAATAAAATGTGATATAGCCAATGTCTAAAACAAGGCCTTCATCATTAATTATGTAATATTATATAAAATACCATATCATATGATATGATATCACTTGGATGTATGGAATATTATATTTGGAGTTACCGCTCAATGTCCATCAATTTTATAAATTTATAACTTATAAAAATATGCATCGATCAAAATCTTTAAACACAAAAGGTTATGCTCTCAATGAAACTATCCATCTTAATGTATCCTACTTATACAATCCACACCATGCCTTTCATCCCCTCTCTCTATAATTTAACTCAACATCTAGAATGATTTAGGACCCCACTCAAGAATCATATGGTAAAATCTAAATCATAATTCATCTAATCAGGATCAATGTAAAGGTGACACAAAACATCTATTGGAATAATAATCAATCGTGATCCTAACAAAAATACCCATCATTCATGGGAACTATCATGGGTCTATTTGTGTCTATATATAACAAAAAATAAAGGACATTAGTTTAGATAAATTTCTATGGATTTTGAAAAATATAGTGCTTCTGATATTTTATATGACACCTGCAAAAAATTAAAAAAAATGGAATGTTTGGGACAACATATAATAACACTTCAAATCCCCACATGTCAAATACAACTGGTTTATTCCACCATAATCAGTTTACTAATACAGTTCTGATATATACCACAAATATAGTCATAGATAAAAAATATTTCGAAATTGTAAGAACAATATATATAGAATTAATTTGAATGGTATCTGTACCCATGGAGAATGAACATGATGACTCAAAAGAAAACATTTATAATAATTGATGGAGAACCCACTAGGATAGGTGGATAAAATGGGGAGTTGGAGGAGAAAATATTATAGTATTAAATAAGGTAGGGGGGTTTTATTATTTTAATAGAATGTAATCATTTATTTTAGTTTATTTTAGTTTTAAAGAAAATAGTAGGTACCCCATGGGTACCTTCCAATAAGATGTTGGGTAAATTATATTCACTTGGTACCCACTATAGTGTCACTAAACACCAAGCGTCTAACCTAAATTTACTCCCACACAGCCCAATTACAATACCTAAAACATAACATTGAGGCCTTATAAACACGTCATACACACAAAATAGTCACAACATATGAAATTTAGTGAAAAATAGACAAAAATTTAAACTTTTACAAATGATATGTGTTTTAGCCTCCAAATTATATACTATATTGTTTCCTAGATACACTAAAATAATCACATAGCCTCATCGACAAAAAATAACTGACCATTATTCTAAAAAATCAAAATCATGCCCCCTCATGTCCTTCTGAATATGATTGTACTGAAAATATACATTCCCTAATAAATCTGTAATTTTATATAGATTCTTCTCACATTGATCCACTAAGTAACCTTGCCACTACTCAAAACATTCACTAGGATCCTGCTCGATGTTATCTAAGCTAATAATTTCGAAAGTATTAATATTTTATATTTGAATTTGAGATACATGAAGGATGTTAATAACTTTATTTAATTATTATGGAATCTATAATCAGTAAACCAATACACTGATTCCATAAAAAAAACCAGAAGAAGAAATGAATTTGGTCACTAACATTCCCTAACTATAAAAACTGAAATGACCTAAACAAGTCTACACTTTCATGATCTCATAGCTAACCAACTCAAAATACATTTGTTGGTACTACACCTCTTTATAATATCTCATCCAACTCATAGTGTTATCCAAACAAATAAAAGTAAAATAATATATTCATTGATGTTTCCTCAATAAGTCATTTCCCAACAATAATTTCTTCCCTTACCCTAAGATGGTATATTGGTGATCAACAAGAACCAACAAACATTTCTATGAAAGATGTCTTTTTAAACAGTGGTTTTTAATTATTGTCATTGGATAACCCAATATGTAAATGTTGGTTCTCCCATGAACCATAAAAATCAATGATACATGCTCATAACATATCCTCCAACACTCACTCGATATACTCAGACTACCTATTGATCTAATCATGGTAGGAATGGATCAAGTGTATTTGTAAGTCATGTACCTACTTAGCCATATCAAGATGAATAATAAAAAAATTGTCCCCTAGTTATATCTGATGATTTTATGAACCCTATTTAGATTCACTATCTCCTTGAAAAAAACACACCCAACTCAATAATGGAATAGGATTCTCAAATAAATAAAATATGATAGACCTCTGTTAAAAGATCTATGATAATTGACTTAATAATACATGTGGGAAATTGATGCTTGGCCTTCATCTACTGATAGGATATAACTCACGAAGAAAACCCTATTATGAACATGTTCATACAAGGATGTAAATTCATCATTTGGATATCATGATATATCTTCTTAATACCTAGGTGAACAATACATCTAATTTTTTTAAATCCCATATCAAATCCATGTGAATTATCATAGGGAATACCAAATGACATCATATATAAAGGAATTTATTGGAACCTAGGGACCAGTCAAGTGGTGTCTCCCCCAATATATATTTTTCATCATTAGTAGATAAGATAAATTAGATAACTAGATATCATTTCCCCTATTTATGTGTTAACTGGTAATATCTAATGATATAGTGGTTCCTCTAACTGAACATTAAAATAAATCAATGTATGTGGTAGTGAAGATTAAAATAAACTAACATTCACTACTATCCACCCACTTCACATTCCCCAGTTCATTGTTCTCATCACCTCACCATCCAATTTACCTTTCCAAGATGTATATTCTATCTCAAAAAATAATACTATAGGTATTTAATCCAGATGCTCTATTGAAGGTTCATGTCAACTGAGAGAAAATATTCAACAAGGTATTATTGTATGTATTCACCACAAACCTATCATAAAAATAGTAGTGATTCCAAAAAACATAGCACATCCACATTTGGTACCAGTTCAGACCATGTGTTTGTAATTTCTACTCATTAGGCCATATCTTTTATGGCCCATAAGAAACCACTAAACCAACTAGATTATAACCCCCATGAAATAACTCCTAATGTGTCATGATAAAATCTATAAACCTAAAATAACTTAGGAAAGGTTTGTATTAGTGTAAATTTGAACCCCACAATTATCTAATGAATGTATCATTCAAAAGGATCTAACCACATTAACATTACCCCTCCTCTTTCTGGGTGAGGGAAATCATCAAAAAATCCAAATGGGGGAATTCATAGAAAATAATCATATATCAACCTTACAATTCCTAGAAATATGAATAATAAATACATTATTAGGCCACACCTCATGAAACACAACCACAAAATCCTTTTGAACTACTAATATTCATACATCAAATATAAAATTCCCTACGAATCATATCTATTTGATCTAGAGCTAAAAAATTCCTAGTTAGGTATATAGATAATTCCCTCATAATGAAAAAATCTATAAATAGTGAAAATTATCCACCCTTGACAATAATTATATTCACAAATCATCAATAAATATATTCATGATTAAATCCAAATATGAATGAAAGGCCTAATGGGTACGATTATTTCTCATGGGTTGTTAAACCAAAATGAAAATAATCAGTATATGTATATGTTACACCTACTATGAAATATGTATGATGAATACTTGAGGCCCACACCCAATGCTAAGATAACCAAACTAGAAATAAATATTGTAAAAATAATATGGTCATCTTAACCGATCAGTCGATGTATCAATACAAGTAATATCAATCTATTCTTATATATCACCTTATTTAGCCTCTAGTAATACATAATTAAATATTATTATTCTTAGATAATAACATTATAGAACACTAAGTGTCCATTCTCGGGTGAATAAACCTCGTTGCCTTTAGTTCCTCAAGTAAAACATTCAACTCACTAAGATCTATAAGATCTATCTTATAATAAAGAATAGACATGGTATTTATTCATAAAAATATCATTTTGGGATCTTTGTCACACCCCGACCTACTAAATTACATTATTTTACTATTTCATTGGCTTTTAAACATGTTGTGTTGAGGTTAGGGTTGAATCTCGAACAAAACCTTTGAGTTATTTTAGAAGGTGTGTGTTTTTTAGTTGCTGTCCTTGGACATGTGGGTGGTACACATTATGGAAACCTCGTGCAGCATTGCCCAGGAAACGGTGAAATCCGACTATCTTTGAAAAATTTAAAAGAATAAATTTGGTAATTTATTGGGTCTTTTAAAAATTTTATTGTTAATAAAATATTCAATTATTTTTTAGGATAAAAATTACAATTATTAATATTATCATTATTATTATTATAATTATTATTAGTATTATTATTATTATTATTATTATTATTATAAATTTTATATTATTGTTGTTTTTTTAGGGTTCTAATCAACCCTCTTTCCCCCCTAACATTGGTTGTGCATCAACCTCCTCCACCATCCATCCCAATTTTTTCCCTTTGACAACACACCTGTGCTCCAACCTCCTCCGACTGACAACATCTCTAGTGGCTCTACCCTTCGGTGCCTCCTTTTTCTGGTGTGCCCCCCCTCTGCTCCACCCAACACCACCTCCACTTCCAGCTGGTGTCTCCTCCGGACGGCCTGTCTCCGACGCAGTTCCCTTCCGCCGCACCTCCCATCCAACCAACCCACTGACTGGCGCGACTTCTCCTAGGTGACCCCCTCTACCGGAGTCCCTCCATCTAGCATGATCCCTCCCCTTTCCGACACACGCTATTCCATCATTCCTACCTCCGACGAGCCATCCTGCCGACAAAAATCCCCCTTTGTACTGCCTCGTCGGCGTGGTCCTCCTCTCGCGGCAGTTTTCTATTTATTATTTATGTTCTTCCTCCATTTAGTTTAAGCTTCATACCCAATTAGGAATTGAAGTATTATGTTTAAATCACTAAAATCATAGGTCAAATTTCATGATTAGGGTTTTTTCTTGACCCCCAAAAATGGAGTTGTGGTGCCAATGAAGCTTTGCACTGGTTTTGTGATGTTTTTTCACATTTGAGGCATGTTTCCCATTTTACATTCCTTTTAAGTATATGATTCATCTGTTTCATGATTATCTCACCCCTTTTTTTGATAATTATATATATGTGATCCTTAGATTATGTTATAATTGTGTGAAATTTTTTTTTAGTTCAAGGTTTGTGATTACTAGAAGTGATTTGTTAAAGTGTGTACCCTACATGCTTTATAGATTGTACTGTTAGCATTCACCGATAGTTCTAATTATTTAGGACATGGTTCAATAGCATGAACATGTTTATAAGGTGTTAAGTTTTTATAAAAAAAATTTCTGTTAATTTTATCACTCCTTGTGTTTACATAAAATGCCATTTTGACCGCTCCATGTGGTTTGATATTTTTGGGTGGTAGGTGTTGAATTCAGTGAATGGAATCATAATGATTTTGTTTTTTATGTGATCTTTATATAATAGAAAATAGTGTTTTTAATGTGTAAACTATAATGATGTGTTTTGAAATGTTTTATTAAGTGTTTATTAATTTCATATTTAGCTATTTTAAATTTATTCGAAATTTAAAGTAGTGGATAGTTTTCCATAAATGGGTTACATATGGTCTTTCAGCATTAATTTTATTTTTCTATAATGAAATAGGTTGAATTTTATGTTTTATCCTTTATTATATTCCTTCAGTGACTTTTATAAATTTTGTAAGTGATTTTATAAAAAGTATGAATTGTGTGAATTGTGATTCTAGATTTTTTTGTTGTGTGTTGGACCCTTATCGTACGAATTCAGGTAGTATTCCATTTTTGTCATTATATATCAGTTCATAATTGGGGGTTTGTAGTTTGTGGGTTCTAGTAATTAATTTTGTGTTCCTATTATTTTATGAAAATTTCGATAATATTTCCACAATGTTTCTAATTCTATGATTTTTATTATAGTGGATTTTGAACGTCTTCTTGGTCAAGCATGCATATTCATAGGTATAAATATTTGTGTCTTCCATGTATGTATTCCCTAATTGAATATAGAATATACGCATTAGATTAAGGTTATATATATATATATAAGTATCTGTGTGCAAGAAGGTAGAATTATCTTCTGGTTAGAATGCATCTAGAGGTGGAATGTTCTGCATGGTTCTCCTTTAACGTATTTACTCCACTACACTTGCCTTTAAATTTACAATTTATTAATATATTGTTATTTCATTAATTTTCAATACTTGAGAAATATTTTTAGATAATTATTTTTGGAATAATTACTTAATGTAATCAAAAAAATTTATTTTATACACAAAACTTCAAATATTTTCTTGGTGAATTAACACACAATAGTGAAATAATGCCTGTTTGGCCATTGAACATAATTTACAGATTTTCAAGTGTGTTTCTAGTTTGATGGTAAATTTATTTGTCTGGAAGGTGAGAGAATGTTTTCATTTATCTTGAGAAATTATGTTTATATTTAATGTTGTTTATGGGACATTTTGAACATTAATAAAATAAATCATTTTAGAAAACATCCATTGGGGTGACTCAGGGGTAACCTTGTTGTGTTAATCGATTGAGTGAGTTTGTTGTGTCTGATGTTTGTGCATCTTGACTGGATACATGATTGATGTTGTTGACTAACCCCCATTTTATTTATTAATCAACATGGGTACCTGGCATAGTAAGTGAATCATCCGACAACGATTACTACCCCAGTTTAGAAGACACACTGGCTAGTGGCCCTTTGTACAGACTTTTCTCTACTAGGGGATTGGGACCCTCGGTTAGGCTAGGTAGGGAAACAAAGGAAATTTGGTTATTATGACATCATCTAGAGTAGGCATTAAACTAGGATGACTCACACGTACAGTATGTTCTGGATTTTTCATGCGCTCTTAGGATCAACACATGTTTTCTTTATTTCTTATTTGTATGTGATGAATGATTGTGAGGCCTAGTTCGATTGCTAGTCCTCATTTGCAACTTTATCATTTCCTTTATTGTGTGTTGTGTGTAGTGTGTTGTGTGTAGTTTTACTCTTGACTAAAAAGTAGATTTATATTTTTAATTGTTCAGGAAAAGGTTTTGATATGTAATACCCCCTTTTCCTTCAACCATTAATCATTTATTTAGATTAAAAAGTGGAATGGAATGTTATTTTCTTTTTAATAAAATTGTCTGTGGAAACCCATATTTTATATAATCTAGTTCAAACTTGGAATTTGTAAATTTAATATTTATATTTTATGTTTTGGGGATTTTTTGGCTTGCATAATGAGTTTTAATACTCATACCTATAGTGTTTTCCTATTTTTTGGTTCTGATGTAGGTTCGACTCGAGTATTCTCATCATGGGAGAGGGTTGGTGGTTGATTGTTGAGACACACTTAGGGTCACGAGGTGTTTTAGTCGTGGTAAGGTTAGTATGTTTTTTGGTCAATCATTCTTTTTTTGTGTTGTTTATTTATTATGTGTTGTTCTATTTTAATTTGGATTCATAGTTTATTTTCATTGGGTGAAATTATTCCCACATTCTCTCTGTTGATGCCCTGGAATTTGTCGCTAGTCTAGGAGGATTGGGAATGCTTCTTCATCCTTGATGTAGGCCATCTCAGGTGACCAGTTCAAGGTCAACACGGGTTAGTTCGTTACAAAATGGTATCTGAGTATTTCAACTCTTGAGCGGACCTTGTTTTTCAGAAGTGTAATCGGATTCTGAAATCTTGATTCAGTCCTTGCATGGGAAAGTAAAGGTGCAGTGTTCATTTACTTACATTGTTCATAGATGTGCTACTATGATCCCTAATGATTGTTCTATACATCATTTTCCAAGAGAATATAACTTTGTGTTGGACACTCTCTCTAGAGAGATCGGTCCGGAGGAACCTCAAAGGGTGTTCTTGAATGTGCGTTCTCTACCCCGAGTTTGTAAGAATTTTGTTCAAGGGGATACCCTTGGACTGCATCACTTTATACCACCATGATCTCTTCGGGGAGGGGTCTTGATCCCTGTTTGAACATTAATAAAATAAAAAATGCAATCTTCAGTCAGAGTAGGATTTTTTAGACTTGTGGTGTAGGGATGAAAAGGACGTCATGAACCAATGCTCATTATAAACCTAAGGATATCATCGGATGTTCTGTTTTTTCGATTTCCATTGATTCTAATTTTGTGTTTGGTACATGGAAATGAAATGGGAGCGATAAAGTGACCTCCATGAGCTTGCATGGCTTGGAATCCATGTGGATCTGAGGAAATTACCCTAGAGGGATACTTGTGATTATGGCGTGACTGGTGTATAGACACCAACCATATGTATGTGTTCCCCATCAAAACTAGTTTCACCTAGTGAATAATTTGGATATTCCTTATTTAAAATAATTTTTTAGTAATGTTTTATTTTGGAAATTGTGAAAAGTTGAATTTGAAATGGTAATGACCACGTTTTAATTAAATTCATTGTTTACTTGTTCCATAATATTCGCCCCCATGTATGTCTGAAGAATACACAATGTTCAACTTTGGTTGGTGCTCCCTTAGCCAATCTTCCAGTTGATCAACTTATAGACTATGTTCCAGAATTCCAAAAGTTAAACCCTCCCCTATTTTATGGTCGAGAATATCCTCATGAGGTGGAGGATTATTTGCATTTGATTGAGAGGAACTTCAGTTTTACTGGGTTTCTTAAGTCATTGAAGGTGAAGTTGGATACCATTATTCCTGAAGTTCTAACCTGGAATGGTGGAAGTCCATGTCTTGAAGTAAGCCTCATTAAGATCTCACAAGGGATTTCATCAACTCATCATTTAACCAACAATTTTTCTCTGAAATGATGAAGGTGTGGAAGAGGGCAGAGTTATCTTGTGTTCATTATAGAATTAAATCAATACCAAAATTCAATCAACGTTTCTTGGACCTACTTACTTACAACCAATGGTTTGTTAAAAATCATCCCATGAAGGCTCGGTAATTTGAGTTTCTGTAGTGACCTAATCTGCAATCAAAACTGGCGAAGCTCAAGCTGACCACATTCTCAGATATTGTGGGGGAAGCCTTTTAAGATGAATCTGAGTTAGCATGATGGAATTATTTCTCAAATATTCCTCAGTCCTTGGGAAGCAGTAAAGAGGATGGCGACAAAAAGAATGAGGAGTGTCCTGATATTGGTGGTTCCGGTAGAGGAATAATGTGGCCTCCAGATATTCTTTTATCTTTTTTACTGTGCAATGTCATGATCGTTCACCAGTGAGGTAGGTAGGTTCACAATATAGAGACCTTCCTAAGTGCTTTGAGACCCTTTCACACATGTGTACGTCTAGGTCACTTGCAACAATTCTTCTGAGTTGTATCCAAGAAGTGTGATGAGGCCTGACCTGGCTCATTAAAGGTCACCTTATCCCATCGACAGGAGTAGGGCAATGCTTGGGGATTAGATTGAGGTTTTCTCTTTATAGAATTCCTCGGATGTAGTTGTCATATCTTGTAGTGTTTTGTGGTGTTTCTTTTCCATCATTCGTAAGAATGGGTTTTTTCAATCCTCTTTGAAACCTTTATTATTATTGGATGTGTTTTTGGTAAAATTATTGTTTGTGTGTCATGTTTGGGAATTTTTGAATCATGACTGTGAGGCATGAGATGCTTCAATCATTTGTGCTCTAGCCATAGGTCATGGAGTGATGTTGGCACACAGTCAAGAGAACCCTAGTAGTAAAGAAGGGCCTTGGATTAATATTTTTCTTTAGTGTGGCATGTATTGTATTCTTCCTATGGTGTGACTTTGTTGATATAGAGATGATAGTAGTTTTTTTTCTCAATCAGTTGGGCCCTTCCCTTCTCCCCCCCTCCTGGTGGGGGGTTTTGGTCCATGTGGGATTTTTCAAGTTTGGTTAATCCCATCAGTTCGTTTGGTGGGGAGACCCACAGTGGGTCTTGTATAGTTACACCTGAAGTAATTTAGTGTTAGCCCAATCCTTACGGTGGGGAGTCAATTCAGGCCTCCCCGTGTAAGTATCATAGTTTCATTTCATGTATCATTCGGTGGAAGGTGGTCTCATGCGGAACCACATAATACTAAGTTATTCCTCTTGAGTAAATGTTGGGAATGGAGCATACCCAACGATTCTATTGGACTAGTATTATAGTAATAAGTTTCAGATATGGTTTAAGTTCATTCATTCTTGGGTTGAAATGGATGGTTTGGGTTCTATTTGGTGGTGGTTAAAGATGATCTATGTGTCATGGTATTTCGGTGTCTGTTTGGATTGATCAAGTGGATGCCCTTAAACTTTTTGAGGTGGGGGACACTTAAGAAGTTTTATCTTTGGGTATTGATCTTTTTGTGTATTTCCGGGGTTGGAATAAATTATTGTGGGGAGACATTCCACACCCCAACCAACCTAATTACTTTATTTTATTATTTAAATGTCTATTAAAAATTTTGTGTTGATGTTCGGGTTGAATCCCAGAGAAATCCATTTAATTTAGTTAAAAAGTGCATGTTTTTTCCATTGTTTTCATTGGACATGCAGGCCGAACACATTTTGGAAACCCCGCGTATCTTTTCCTTGACAATAACGTAATCTGACTATCTTTGAAAAATTAAGACAAATAAATTTGTTAATTTATTGGGTCTTTTAAATATTTTAGTGTTAATAAAAACTAATATTGTTTTTATTATAGGTGTAACATAAATTTTTTAGTTTTATCATCATCATCATCATCATCATCATTATTATTATTATAAAGGTTTTATTATTATGTTTCTTTTTTATGGTTCTAATCAACCTTTTCCCCCCTAAACATGGTTGCGCGTCGACCTCATCCTCCATCCATCCTGTTTTTTCCCTAGCCAACACCCCTGTGCTCCAACCTACTCTGATCGGTGACCTCTCCAGTGGCTCTACCCTCTAGTGACACCTTTATCCAGTGTGCACTCTCTTGACCCACACTACTTTCCCACCCCCTTTCCCTAGTGACACCCCCCTTGTTCTCCACCCGACTCTGCCTCCACTTCCAAACAACGTCTCCTCCAGCTGGCCCGTCTCCGATGCAGCTCCCTACAGCCACACCTCCCATTCGACGAACCCACCGATTAGCGAAACTTCTTTAGGCCTAACCCCTCTATCAGCATCCCTCAGGCCAACATGACCCTTTCCCTTACCAACACACCCTATTCATGTATTCCTCCCTTCAGTGACCTGTCCTTCTGGCACAAATCCTCATGTGGACTACCTCACAGGCGTGGTCCTCCTCTGAGAGTAGTTTTCCATCTAGAATTGATGTTCTGCCTCCTTTCGGTTTAAATTTATTATGCAGTTAGGGTTGGTTGACTTGTGGTTAAATCCCTAAAATAGTTGTTCCAATTTAATTATTTGTGTTTGTTCTTGACCTACAATGGAGTGGTTGAGGTGAGAATGAATCTTCACACTAGTTTTGGGAGGTTTCTCAAAATTTGAGGTATGATTCCCATTTAACATTCCCTTTATGTATAATATTTGTATGTTTTATGATTTTTTCACCCCATTTAGTTGATAATTACTTATATGTGATCCTTAGATTATGTTATTATGGTGTGAAAAGGTTTTTCTCAGTTTTATATTGTGATAACTAGATGATATTTGTTAATGTGTGTACCATGCATGCTTCATAGACGATACTGTTAGCTTATTCATGCATTATTAATTATTTAGGATGTGTTTCAGTAGCTTGAACATGTTTATAAATTATTATTTATTAAGAAAAATATTTTTTTTATTCTTTCATGCCTTGTGTTTTTATAAAATTCCCCATTGTCCTTTGAATGTGTTTTATGATTTGTTGGAGGTAGGACTTGAATTTTTTGATTGGAATCATAATTCTTTTGTTTTTCTATGTGACCATTATGTAATAGAAATCAGTGTTTTTATGTTTTAAAGTCTTATGATCTATTTTGTAATGTTTTATTATGTGTTTATAAAATGCCCGATAAGCTATTATAAATGTATTATGAATTTAAAGTGGTGGATAGTTATCTATAAATGTGTTCTATATGGACTTTTGTCTTGAAGATGTGTTCTATAAAAATAAAAGGGTTGGACTTTATGTAATCTTCTTTATTATGTTCCTTGAGTGTATTTTATAAAGTGTGTGTGTGATTTTATAAAATGAATCAATGATGTGAAATTTTTTCTCATTTGTTTTGTTGTTCGTTGGACCCTTATTTTTTCGCTTTGGGTAGTTTTACTTTTTTTTATAATCTTTAATAAATAAATTATTGGGGGTTTTTAGTATTTGAGTCTGTGGTAATTAATTTTGAGTTATTGGTATGTTATTGCAAGTGTGATAATCTTGTCGCACTGTTTCTGAGTATCTAATTTTTATTGTAGTTGGTTTTAAACATCTTCTAGGGAGCGCACACATATGCTTAGGTATGTATATATATATTATATATATATTTCCTCCATATACATATTCCTTCATGGAATAGGGAATACATGCATTGGATTATGGATATATATATATATAAGAAAGTATGTTTGTGCAAGAGGGTAGTAAAATTTTTTTGTAAGAATTCATTAAGAGGTGGAATGTTAATCTTGGTTCTCCTTTTAGGTAGTCCCCCAACTGCACTTTCCTTCAAATTTATAATTTTTTAATTTCCTTATAATTCATTAATTTTCAATAAATGATAAATCGTATTAGATAATTATTTTTGGAATAATTATGTGATGAAAAATAAAGTTGTTTATTTTATACGCATCTCTTGAAATATTTTCTTGGTTAATTTATGCATAATAGTGAAAGAATACACGATTTTCCTTTGAACATAATTTACATATTATCAAGTGAGGTTCTGGTATGACGGTAAATGTTTTCATCTGGCATGTTAGAAAATGTTTTCATATCTCTTGAGAAATAATTTTTTTCTTAAATTTTGGTTAAAGAACTTTTGTCGCATTAATAAAATAAATCATTTTGAAAAACTATATTTGGGGTGACTCAAGGGTGACCTTGTAGTGTTAATTGATTGCGTGAGTTTGTTGTGTGTGATGTTTTTGCATCATGAATGGTTACTTGACTTACATTGTTGACTCACCCACATATTATTTAGTGCTCTACATGGGAACATGGAATAGTATGTGAGTTTCCTGAGAATGATTGCTGAACTAGTTTAGAATATGCACTGGCTAGTGGCCCTTAGTATGGACTTTTCTCTGTTAGGGGATTGGGCCCCTTGGTTAGGCCAGGTAGGGAAACACCGAGCATTTGGGCATTTTGATGTAATCAATAGTAGGATTTTCTTTTAGGATGAGTCACACATGTATTACGTTCTTGATTTTTCACAAGTTCCTATGTTAGACCCATGTTTTCTTTAGTGCATATTTGTATGTAGAGAATGATTGAGAGGCCTAGTTTGTTTGTTGGTCATCATTTTCTACTTTCTTATTTCCCTTATTTTGTGTTGTGTGTGGTTTTCCTCTAGATTAACAACAAAACATTTAGATTTTAAATTTTTCATGAAATTTTTTTGAAATGTAATACACTTTTTCCCTTGAAAAATTAAACTTTTCTTTAAATTAAAAAGGGAAACGAACTATTAGTTGTTTTAGAAATAAAAGTTTTTTTGGAAACCCAAATTTTATTTAATTTTCTTCAAACCGAGAATTAGTAATTTCTTTTTTTATAATTACTGTTTTGGGGACAGTTTTTTGGGCATGCCTAATGAGTTTTAATAATCACGCATATAGTGTTTTTGGGTTTTTAGGTTCTGTTTTATGTTCGAATCGAGATTTCTTGTAGGGGGAGAGATAGTGGTGGATTGGTGAGAGACTCTTGGGGTCACAAAGACTTTTGGTCGTGGTCTGGTTAGTAGGTGTTGTTGTTTGTTATTTCTATTACATGTCCTTTATTTAATTTTTGTTGTTCAATTTTATTTTTCCTTCTTACATTATTTTAATTGGGAGAAATCATTTCCACTTTCTCTCTATGTATTCCATGGCGCTTATCGCCAGTTCGAGAGGATTGAGAATGCCTCTCAGGCCTTGCCGCAGGCCGACTCAGGTGACTGGTTCCGGGTCAACCGGGGTTGGTTTGTGACAATATCGATATCACATTTAGTGGAAATATAGTGAAATTATAACGAAAAAAAACTAAAAATAGTAGAGAATAATTTTAAATAATGTTTAATGAATCTTCAATCCTTCTAAAATAATTATAGTAATCTATGTCAAAATATTCCACAACTCTATACAACTCACTAACATAGCTATAAAAATAAGCTATATAATATGTTATTGATAGTCGATGATGAAATTTTTCTATTATTGATAAAAATTTAATCAATACATTAAATTTTTTATAATAAAAATTTGGTATATCTAACATGAATAAATCCACGTGAATCCCATTTCCTCCTAAAAATATTTTACACTATAGATGTACTTATTTTTCCACTTATAAAATACCTAAGGGTGTATTAGTGTACATAACCACATATTTATACTCAACAAAGATCACCATGTCACTAACCAACTACATAGAAAATAATTAGTGTGATAAAAACTTATTCTATAACAACAACAATAAGGTTCTATTATACAAATCAAATCTCAATCTATTGACAGAGCCATAACATGCACATCATGAAACATCTTGATGGAATAAATCTTTCTTAAACCCAAAATATTAAATAATGATTCTTGTATCACCTAATGTAAATATCCCCATTTGGATATTACATTCCTTCCACTTGGAAACTTTGTTTCTATAAACTAAGGATCCTCAACCTCTCGACTACTAATGAACTCTTGGACCTACACCCAAACCATGGGTCTAATTATATATATAACATCCTTCCAAATGTGCTGTTATGCCAAAACCATTGTTAGTTTATCCATATCATTATATTCATTTCACTCCATTGGTGGCCTTTCACCATAAGGTAACTTTTTTGTCTACCCACACTAATTACAGTAGATCAAATCACCATCTCTCTCAGAGGAATTGATAAAGCCTTACCCTAGAATACTTTCATGCCTCTGTCCTAGAGATACTCCCCCTAACTCAACTTCCCACTCCTTGAAAACCTACCCATGTCCCTAAAAAGAATAATATCACCCAAATTATCTACCCTTAAACTAGTTTCAATCCCTAATTTTTTCCTAATTCGTGGCCTTAGAGAAAGAAATAATATAGAATACATTCACCGATTTTTAATAATAATTCCTTATTTCATAATCAAAATTTATCTCCCTGGTATTCTCATCTTTGTAAATAATTTGTGAAAAACATAAAATATTAGTAATGTGTTTGGAATAACCCTTCATTAAAATGATACCTTAAACTATATTCATGAAAACTCAATATTGATTAATCTTTCGAGATTGTAGAAGAAAATTACCCAAAAAGATGGTATGAAAATCCATCAATTCCATCCCTACATAAAAGTATTCTTAGACCAAAATTTGTCACCAACTCATCACTTAACCATGAATCAGGTAGGTATACATATTCCTCTACTTATTAGGGGTAGTCTCAAGATGATCAAAAATGGTCTTCATAATATCCATCCAAAACTCATCAACTTTTTGTCCACTATAACCCACATAGAGATGAGGAAAATATATGTAGAAATATTAAGATAGTTATGATATGGTCCAACTGAACCTCGATTCCCCATGATGATATAAATGACAACAGTAAGAATATACTCTTTTGGAGACACTTTCCAATAAGAGGAACATGATCCAAAGGATTTTCAAACTACATTTTTGGTGGGTCCTTCTCATCCCTTTCCTACTGTATAATAATGGGATATTATTATAGTTCCATGTCTCTAAATTTCCAAGAACACAACAAAGATCATAATTTTATAATGGGAACACGATACACTACACATAACAGACAACCAAAGATAAAATAGTCACACACATATTAGCATGAGTCAAACCCTACTTTCAAACCCTCATTTTAGGTATAATATCATATTGTAACACAAGTCCCAACAACATTTATATGCTAGAAAATAAAATATCCCTAGGATGGTTGCATAAACTATCATAGGGAACTTTTATGTAAAATATATATATAGGATATTATTTTGACATCAAATAACTAACCCCTAAATAATAAACAGAACATCAATCAAATATTTGAATATAAATGTTAGGTGAGTGTTTTATGCCAAAATTATTTTATAAACACAATCCTCTTGTTATCCCAATGAAAAATTAAAACATTATAAATCATATGTGAATGTTTATTTTTTTCACATTTTTAGTAAATATTATTAAATTAGAAATGAGAAATAAAAAATATCAATCAAATTACCGGTAACATGGAATTCTATTACAGGTGGGTAAGATACTTCTAGGAACAATATCCCATATATTTAATGACTATTATCTATCCCATTCCTATCATATAGTAATAAATAAGAGTATATAAAAGTATCTTATACCACTTTGTAGCATCCTCAGTTTGGTCAAACTCTAGTCTAACTGAATCCTGTGTAATATACCTCGTGAATTCTACCTCATATACCAAAGGTTATTGACTATGGGTGAGGTTAAATATGTATCATTGGGTTAATATAAACTATATAAAATAGAAAATAATAATTCAATGAATATTTAATATCATGAAACTTTCATCATGATATAACATGAATTTAATGATAAATATCTCAGCCGTGTTCTAATTTAAAAGAGATGGAATATATGAAGTTTTAAAAAATGATATATTAAAATTTTAATATGAGTCATATAAGCATAATAGGATCTCTCATGGTAATATATTATGAAATAGGTTCCAAAACAAAATAAATGAGACATACAAAAAACAAGTCTTGAGCCCATGCCTCATCCTATCTCCCAACATTGACCAAGCTTCCTCTGCTCAACCATCCATAGTAATATGGTCATTTTCATTACCGAGGTAACAAAATAGGACGGCTACTCAATAATAATGTTCCCATGAAGGTTGTGGTTATAAATCTACAAAAACAAATTAAATCCATATTAACATCTAAATATATGGTAATTCTTAATATAGAATACAATAATTAAAAATAAATAAATATTACATCACATCATGGAATGCATTACAGTCAAACCCTGAATAACAATTCCTAATTTTTCTAGTACTATAATGTTATGACATACCCATAGACTAAAAAATCATTAAGGATTAATGATATATATTTATTCATCTCATTATTAGGGTAAAGAAGCTATCATGATCATGTTTCGCTAGTTGAATGATGTACTAACAATTCTACATTGTGTTTGTGTTTTATATTTCATTAATGAGTTAGTATGTGATAATAAAATTTATGAAAAAATTTATAGAAGTGAATAATATCATAGAATCCTACAAGAGATACAAATAATGTTATTGAATATGAGTTACATCTGTGGAAGATTATATGTCATATAATATATTTTTGTTGGAGTGAATAAATGTGTGATGATTTTTGAACCATTCTTCAAGTTTAATGACATGTTTTGGTTTCACTAGGATGGTTTATATTGTTTAAAATATATAACAAAATTTTAAAAACATGAACGAAAAATCATTTTCAAGTAGTAATTTTTAGTATAAGGACATGAAATTCATGTATTATTTCATGGGGGATATTTTTAGAATTATGGATAATAAGTACTTATGATTAAATGCCATACAAAGTAGTTTAAATTTTCATGAGTATTTTCTGGTTATTTGGCATGGTATTATATTGAATAATTGAAAACACTTTATAGTCGTCGAATAAAATTATGGCCAACCCCACGCATCAATGGAGGTCAATTAAACCATATATGGGGGAAATTATCTACCATTTAAGAGCCAAACCATGAATGGGAAACCATTTTTTAAGAGGATATAGTATTCAAGAGAAGTAATAAATGGGAATTCATGTAATACTCTGACCCCAAAAGCCTACAGTAGGTGCATTGCTTTATTACATTGTCACGATCAAAAGGAACCAAATCCCAATTGAATGATTGTTTTAGCATTCTTGGGAAGCCACAATAAATACATGATACCATAATACATTGGGTAAGGGGATATACAAACATGATTCACAATAAAATGAAATAAAATGAATCCTCAAATTCTTATTGAAAGAATTATTATTCTTAACCAGGGGAAGGAAAACATAATAATAGTGAGCTCAAACTCTCAGTAAGGGTGAGTAAAGTGGAATAAATAATGAATAAATAGTTATAACTAAATCTGTTATAGTAAATAATTGATAACACATTCTATTTAATTAACTAGATAAGGTGATATATATATGGTGGCATAATAAGCTTAAACTCATGCCATCCTAATCAATTAACCGATAAGGAAGTGTATCCATAAATATATCGACGTAAAATATTATGGATGAATAATAACTAAAACTAAATGAGGTAATTTCATAAATATTGGATTCTATAATTCCTTGGTACACAGAACATGTACCATCAAGACCTTTCCTAAGACAATTTAGCAATTTGGTAAAAACCCATCTATTTGGCACCTATTTTTTCTCATGAGACAACTGATCCATGGAAGGGATATCTATAACTGGACCCCACCCATATCATACATGTCTAGAAAATTCCTCAAATATAATAATCAATTTTAATAATAAACAATTTTCCTTAAAAAATATCCATATTGAATGAAGGATATTGTTGTATCAATTATTCCATTGTTAATCAAATAACTATCAAAGTAAACATCCTATGAAAAATGACATACATTTTAGGGAAATAATAATATCCACCATATGAAATTATGGATTCTTAAGGAAATATCAAATGAAAAATGATTTTCCACAATTTTTTTATTTCAATAGAGCATTGACAGTCACTAAAGCTATGAGACTTTTAATATAATCATTAATAACATTATTGATGAGAATAGTCATTAATGATTCTGATGTGTCCAAAACCACATTGAAACATGTAAATCCTAATTTCTAGGAAGAAATATCATTAAAAAAACATATAATATAATTATAATAAATATATTACTTATATAACATTTCAATGGTAGTATATACACCATTAAAAAGAAATTACATACATAACTACAAAATAAGTCTCAATGGAATGTAAATTGGGAAAAAATCTATTACCTTAACCTTCTATTTTGGTTGTGTGGAATTTATCCTCCTATATAGTGGATTGAAATATGATACAAAATTATAATAGAAACATTATAATATTTATAATATCATATATCACCTTAATAAAATATCTTTTTACTTTTTTGTTAACAACCATTCATTATTTTTACTATTTCATGTGTTGTTATCATAGTTTACTCATGTTTTTTTACTTGTTTTTTAAATATGTTATTAGAGGGATCCCGCTTTAATAATCTCCATTGTTTAATCCATGACTCTATTGTATTAGTTATTCAATGAATATGTGTCTATAATAATCTTCAAATTTGGATATATGAAATAAAATTCATCGTTCATGGCGACATTAGGCTATCCATAGTAATAAACACTACATTCATTAATTTTTCATATAAATAGAATTAAATAAAATGATAAAACTGTATATTATAACAATAGTATAATATATGTGTGATATATATTACATTTTTTTATTAAAATAATCACTAATACATTCCATTAATGGAAATAATTATTCATATGACTTTGAGGGGTGGTATTCCTCACTTCCTCAAACGAAATTATCATAATTACACATGATGGAAAGAATAAAGTTATGTTTAAAATATAACTAAAATAATAATAAATAAATTTTAAATATAATATATATCATATATAATCATATTTTCTATCATAATGGCCACCATTATATGTGGTAAAAGAAAAGTTTATAATAATTGTTTCGAGATGTAGTAGTTCATCGTAAACTGAAAAATTATGTTCGTTAACAATTTAATGAATGTGTGTGTAAGTTGATGAAGATCTATTAGAATTAAAACATCATGTTTTATTTAGGTAAATGTTTTGTTATAAAATAATATAATATAATGAGTTTTGGGGGTCAATAATGGAAATAAAACAAAAGTGATTAAGGAATGATATTACCTCTTAATCGGGTAACATCATTCAGTTTTTACAAAAAGGATTAAATTGATGGATTAATTAAAAATTAAGGATTGTAGGATGATAGTAAGAATTTTAAGGATCTATTTTTTAATTTTAAAATCCAAAAAAAGTTGTTTTATATGTGTGATGAAGCGGGACGAGAGGAGGACCGTTTATAGTAGAGGAGGAGTGGGACTCTTCTAATATTTTCACAAAGGAATTCCATATACATTTTTCACAATAAAAGTATCTAAAATAATAGAAAAAATTGGATAATAGGGTTATAAAGTATAAATATTTATAGAAAATGTCTTTTGTGAAAGTTTATAGGTTTTTAGGACTTAATTTTAAGATTTAGTTCTGTATTTAGCATAATTTTCTCATAATTGTTGTAATTTATTTCAATCAAATTCACTAATACATTTGGTAAAAAAAACTATGATGAACATGTTATAAAATATATATTATGATTATTAAATAAATATGGAATTATTTTTTAAAAATTCAAATCACCTAATTGGCATAAATTCATTTAAATTTATTCCCGTATGCGGGACAACAATGCGGGGTATTATAGTAAAAACATCGCAATGATTGCTATGTTTTTTAGTAAATTTCAAAAATATATTGATCCAAAATACCTAAGTTATATTAATTTATAAAAATATTATTTAATTTAAATTGAAAACAAATTTTAAAAACAATTTATCCTTTTATTTATATTACATGGAAAAACATATTTGAACTAAAATTTGGTATTTTTCATTATTCAATAAAAATGATTCCTTAAAGAAAAATAAAAACAAAATCATCCAAAGATGTATTTTATATTTATATTTAAAATTATATTTATATTTTGACATAAAAAATTTATAAGTGTCAAAAATTATATTTAATATAGGTTCTCCAATAAAAGGAGGTAAATATTTCTTAATAAAATTATAGTGTTTTTGGCATAAAATTGGGTTTGTTTTTATAATAATTCTGTAAACAATATTGTATAAAAAATATTTTATTGCATATATAATATATATCACCTTAATACCACTCATTAAATATTATTAATTTAATTTATTATGATAAAATATCATTGTGAGACTAAAAATAATAATATTTCCATTTATATTCAATCAGTTCATACATTCATTTATAAATAATTTGTAACCTATATTATTAATATATATTTTTAATAACCAAATATTTTCATAAGATAGTTAATTATATTCTTAGCAAAAAATTTATTATCTTGGTTAAGTATTATTAAAATAAATAATAATATTTGAACAATATATTATCGTTCAGTTAAAACTTCGTCTTCCTCATAATGTATGATTATGATGAAAATCACACTTGTGTGTAACTCAAGAATACTAGAATTTGTTTGAATTAACATATATATAAAACCTATTTAATATTTTAAATATATTTTATTTTATTTTGGTAATATATTCTCTTACACTTCTGGTGTCACATTTCACTCCCTCTATCGAATATAAATTTCACACATTATAATTTCAGTGTGTTACATTCTACCCACCTTAACTAAATTGCATTCTCTCAATTTAAAATTTTTCTCGATAATTAGTGGATTGATAATTTGAAAATAAATATTTCTAAAAGAATAATATCATAATCATGGTCAATAAAACACTTTCTTAATAAGAGATAATAAAAATTAAAATGGTTAAGTAACTATGTTACATAGTAGAAGAACATAGTTGAAAATGGAAACATGGATATAGAATAAAAGTATAACAATCATATTCTGATGGATATTTCTATAGAACAAGGATAGATTAAATTTAACAAATAAAAAAATCCCAAAACCAATGACTATCTAAAGGTCTATACGATTCATTAAAAACGAAGGTACTATGACATCATTTTTTTGTTTCAATATAATTTTTGTTTGAGTTGAGGAATTGGTTCACTCTGTATGAAGATATGTAAATATACATTATTGGTACACTTAAATAAGAAAATTATTATACGCTGGTCATGACTTCAACTATATCTATTTCACATCTTAGAACAAAATACATCGTATATAGATCTAATATATCAATCTCTAATGCCAAATCAAAATTTCAACTTAAAAAAATTCATAAATGGTTAAAAATTACAAAATATTATGATTCAAAATATTATAAATATTGTCCCCGGATTTCAAAATTGATTTTATAATTAGACTTTAATCAATATGTAGATTTTCAAGATTTTATCATTCCAAACATGTGAATAACTACATCATGTTTCCTCTGTAAATATGGTAATCAGTTGAATCGCCATAATAATTTATTTGAAACATTAATTATTTGTTATTATTTATATAAGACACATGTTTTTGGATATATTCCTAAAATACAATAAAATTGGTAACTAAATCAATGATATCATAGACCACATATCAAAAAGTCATTAAAGTAGTAAGAACTTATTCAAATCAATAAAATTTGCATCATTATCTCTATATGAGAAACATATTAGGGGTTGTATTTCCTTCAATCATGTGTTTTTAAAAAAATTAATCATTTTAAATAATAACATTTCTTTTTACAATTCATAATTTTATCTCAAATCCTTAATAGAAATGTACTATAGTACAATCTTTACAATTTTCATAAATAATATAATGAAAACATCATAAACAAAATACTATTACACTATTATTTTTAGATCTAAATGCATAAGTACATTCATAATTCCACATCAGTTTTATCAATAACCTATGCTTAACCATGATCCCATAGCTTCTTCACAGGTTTATTAGCTTTAATTTTGGGGCATTCATTTTTATAGTGACCCATCTTATTATAGTTTCAACACTTAATATTATCCCTTTTCTTCTTCCTTTTGCATTATTTTTCTTGGGGACCACTTAATCCACACTTATAAAAAACTCTCATTCGATTTAATCATTTCCAAAGGTGATTTTTTCCATATATCACAAACAAGGTAAATTTTTAAAACAACTTCTTCTTATTTACTGCATTCTTTTTTCTTGGTGAATAGAATACCTTTTATTCTCTTGGTTTCCTTTGAATTCATAAGATTTTGAGAACTCCTTTCCCATATTTACCGAACATAAATATATTTCTCCATATGATTAAAATTATTATGAAACAATTTCCCTCCAAAACATTTTGTTAGGACCATAAAATAAGTGCTCTATCCTGCACTTTGTGTTTCACATATAATCTATAGAACACATAGCCAACCTCATAAAGAATTATACAACTCTGCAAAATCTCTTACTCCATTATATTTAAGCTAGGAATCATTACATTTTTCTTAATTTTTGGATCACAAGGGATGTATTTATTGAAAAATATATCCTTAAATGTTATAAATTCCTTGAGTACTATTTCTTATTCCTCCTAATTATTCTGGATCAATAACCACCATTGATGTGCATCACCATGGAGGTATTACACTACAAATGTAACCTTTTCCTCTTCACCACATCTTAATGTCATGAATATATTCTATAATTACATAATCAATTTCTCATCTTCAATTGGAAAATTATTCCCACTAAATTATGGGGGAATTAGTCACATAAAGTGTTCTAAATCATATAATAGTATTGTCAAATATGTTACTCCATCTGAAAAAGGATTCATTTCATAAGTTTATTAAACTAACTTGATATTTCCACAACATTCTTAGTATTAATACCCATTGTATTAGTTTCCTCGGTAGGGAAATATCTACATTTTTCATAATTCATGATTTCATTCTTCCTTCAAGGTGCAATTTCTAAACAACGGGATATACTTAATTATCTCATAAAATTATGAACTTTGTATATTTATAAATATTGAAGAACAAAAACAATTAAAATTATACACAACTAATCTCATAATCATCATCATTGATTTTTTGGGGATATTTTACTTCTAAATCCTTCATAATTATAGGTAAATAAAATGTGAATTGTTTGAACCATATCCCCCGTGAGTGTCAAAACTGGTGTGAATTAATGCATTTTGTCATGTACCTAGTTACCCCATGTTTGGACTAGAAAACCTAGTTAGAGTTATTAATCCTATATACATCTCTGCCGGAACCACATCTATATGTGGTATTCAAACATAGATGTATTTCATAGAATACACACATAATATCTACCTTAAAAAAATCAATATTGTAATTATGTACTCCTCTTAAATGTATATATTAGAGTTATGTTCCCTATTATATGTTTCCAAAAACTTTTTTCCATGGTTTTTATTAAACATTCTCTGACGCCAACTGTAATGTCTCGACCCCAGAAAACCAGAGGTGGTGCATTACGTTATTACATTGGCATGATTACAAGGAATAAAATCCTAAAGGAATGATCAATTTATCAACCTTTTAAATCGGGATTATATACATGATATAAATAATATAGTTGGAAATGGGAAATATAAACATGAAAAAAATGAAATAAATTGCATCCTTGAACGCTTATTCCAAGATTTGTTTCCATATCCTGGGGAAAGAAAACATATTAAGGGTGAGATAAAATGATCATTAACAGTAAGTAAACTGGAAGGAAAAATTGATAAATTGGAATATATTAACATGCCATGTTAAATAACTAATAACACCTACCACTCAAATAACTATATAAGACAATATCAATATATTGAGGTAAGAAACTTAAACTCCTTCCATTTAAATCACTAAAATGATTAGGATATGTATCTATATACACGTCGATGAAAAATATCATGGATGAATAATAACACAATCTATGTGAGGGAAATTATTAATTATTGGACACCTGTTATACCTGGTGTATAGAAGAAGTACTGTTAATACAATTCACAAGATGGTTTTTCTATCTAGTAAAAACACATCTACGTGGATAACGTTTTCATCTAATGAGACAAATGATGCATCAAAGGCTATATATAATTGGGAACCACTAATTTCATACCTATCCATATCATTAAACATATTTATTAATCAATTTATATAAGAAAAATTCTTATCAAATATATGTATTGAATGAATGATACATATTTATCAACTATTTCCTATTTAATCAAATAACATTCAAAGTAAATAATGTTTAAAATTACATATGGTTTAAGAAAAAAAATACTATATATCATATTAAAATATGTATATTCAAGGATATATCTAAGGAAAAATGATTTACCCAAAAGTGTTTTTTTCATGATAGTGTTGAAAATAACTATGTAATTAAGATTTCAATGATAATAATTAAGAACATTTTTAATGAGAATGTACATTAAACATTCCAAAGTGTCCATTTCTACATTGGAATATTTAAATCATAATTCCTGTGAAGAAATAAAATTAAGTGTATCATTTAATATCAGGGGATTAAATATTATCGTGATTTAAAATATCAAGGGAAATATTTACCCCATATAAAATAATTTCATAGTGTGACTAAAAATAAGTCTCCATATACTATAAACTAAGAAAAAATCCATTATGTAATCCTTTATTTTTTGTTGTGTGGTCTTTATACTTCTTTATAGTGATTTAAAATATGTTAATAAGTTATTAGAAACCTAAAACAAGTTATTAATATCATATATAATCTACTTATAATATCTTATACCATGTTTGTTAGAAATTCTTCAATGTTTTTATTATTTCAGGTGTTATTTTCCTAGTTTACTCAGGTATTTTATGAAATGTTACTTTACTGTCTTATTACTTAGATAATGATTTAATCATATTAAAAATGTAAAACATGAATTATTTATCATATTTATTTATAAAATATGGGTTTATAATAATCTATAATGTTTTTAGATAAGAAATGAAATGTATCGTTCATGGAGATGGTAAGTCATACGTATGGATTAATGCTACCTTTATTTTTTTCATATTAAAAGACTGAAAAATAAATGATAAATAAGTATATTATAAATCTATTTAAATATATATGTTATATATGTTAAATATTTTTATTCAAATCATCCTTAATACATTCCATGTAAGGAATGAATGAGTGATATCACTTTGAGAGGGCTATAGTCAACACTTTCTCAAATGAAATTATCGAATTTACATAATATAGAAAGAGTAAAGGTATGTTTTAAAGAAAAATTAATGAATTATAATGAATTTATAAGTGTAATATATATCATATATAAATAATTTTACAACCATAATATCAACTATGAGTGGGAGTTGAGGAAAAATGAACAATCATCGTTTCTTGTTGTAGTAGTTCGTCGAAAAAAAAACATAATGCTTGTTACCCATTAGATAGAAGTGTGTGTATGTATAGGATGGAACAATAGAATTAAAACATCCAAATATATTGAGGATACTACTTTTTTTATTAAATAAAATAATAATAATATTTGGGGGTTGTATAATGGAAACAAAACTATGGAACATAATGAAAGACGTCATCTAATAATGGGGTAACTTATTTTGGTTTGTACCAAATGGATTACATGGATGAATTTTTAAAAAGGTATATATTTACATGATTAATGAAGTTATTTTTAAGAGTTATTTTTTTATATCTTGGTCGATAAAAAGTGGCTGAGAGGAGTGGGGAAGTGGGAGGAGAGTAGTCTCTTTTAAAGTGGAGGATGAGTAGAACTCTTGTAGTATTTTCAAAAAGGAATTAAATAAATGTATTCCACATTTTAATTGGATCCAATAAAATAAAAAATCAATAAAAAGGATTATAGATTATACATATTCCAATACAATGTCTTTTTGTCCAGTTTATAGGTTATTTTAGTCATTAAGATTATAGTTTAGTCCTTTATTAAGCTTGATTTTCTCTTAAGTTGTGTAATTAATTTTTATCACATTCACTAACATTTTGGGTAAAAACATAAGTTGAACATATTAGAAATTACAAATTATTTTGATTGAAAATATGAAATCCAATTTACCAAATTATAATCATATAATTAAGAGAAATTAATTTAAATTTAGTCTTGTAGATTGGACGACAATGTGGGTTTTTAAGGTAAAAACATCCAATGATTACTATGTTTTCATAGTCAATTTCCAAGTGAAATTGACCCTAATTACATATACTGGAATAATTGATAAAAATATTATGTAATTTAATTTGATAATAAATATGGAACATAATTCATACATAAAATAAATTAGCTGAAAAACAAGTTTTGATCTAAAATTCAGAATTTCTCACTATTCATTAAAAAATGAATCTTCATAGAAAAATAAAAAAAACATTCACCATAAGCTAATTGTTAAGATTCACTTCCAAATTAAAAGTTTACTTTTACATATTAAATTTATAAAATTATATAAACTTGTATTTAAAAAGGGTTCTCCATTAAAATAAGATAAAATGAACTAAATAAAAAAATACTATTTTATTACAAAAATTGGGATTGTTTTTATCATAAGACGATAAAATCTATTGGATTAAAATAATAAATATTTTAAATGGATATAAAATATATATATCACATTAATATCACTACCTAAATTCAATTAATTTATTTTATTAGGGTTCAGTAGCTTCGTGATCCAAAAATTAATAATATTTTCCTTTAGATTGAATTACTTCTTATATTAATTTATAATAAATTTGTAACATGTAAATTTATTTTCAATTTCTTTAAATAATAAATTTTCATAAAATAATTAATTTTATTCATAAAAACTTCTTTAATAGATTATTTATGTCTAATTATTTTAAATAATTATATTTTAATAATATATTATTGTTCAGTTAAAACTGTGTCTTGCATGTAATATCATATTTTGAAGAACTCCTCCCTTTCATTTAATTCAAGAGAACTTTGTTTTTTACAAGTTACCAAATATATAAAATATATTTTAAATAGTATATATATTTTAATGTGTCCATGTATTATTTTCCATTATGGTTCTAGTGTCGGGTATCATGCACTCTATCTAATATAAGGTTATTGCTTTAGAATTTTGGGGTATCAGAACACATAATTACCACTAGTAGATAAAAAGTGTGTGTGCTGTATTAATAGATCACACAATAATGGGATAAATGGAAAACAAAATTACATAGTATGGTTCAGTTGGGGTGTGTGTATAGAGTATCCAAGTGTCGGACATCATGCTAAACATAGAGACCAATGTTGTTAAATGTATTTTTAATTTGTGAAAGACAGATATACGAACAGATTTTAGACTCATAGTGTAACACACCAATATTTCATTATAAGTTATTTTCTTTAATGTAATTCAATAGATTTTATTACACGCAACACCGAGTTCGAGCACCCTATGCCTTACCAAACTAGCTGCTTAAATAACAGTTAAAACAGTATTAACTAAATTTTGAATTTTATATACTCCATTTTATTTTAACATCCATATTCTGTGTTTCTTAGATATAATATAGGAATAAATTCAATTTTTCAGTTAAAAGAAGTATTTTTCAAAAAAAAAAATTACTGCCTTTTAATGGTGAACCCATTTTAAATCCAATATTTGACACTTTTATATATTCATTTTGACAAAGGAAATTTATTTTTTAGAAGTGGCACATAAATATTTAGTTTGAATAAATTTTTAATTATTTTTTGATAACTTTAATATTTTTATGAATAGTGAAAATTTTAATTTTTAATTAAAAACAAATTTTTTTAATCAAAATAATTTAGAATGTTAAATTATATATTTTCTTGGTTTTGAAGTATAATTACATTATATTTTTATCATTTAATCCTATGTTTGTCATTGGAATCAATTTTACATTTAAATTGGACATAAACTCATATCAATATTTTGATAGTTTTTAACTCTTTAAAAACCCACTTTCTGGTTTTGATAATAAGAATATTTTCTAAAATCAGTTAATAAAAATTCTATATTTTGAATTTGGTAAAATAAAAAAAATTTGAATTTGGGATATGAATATTAGTTTTGGATGAATTTTTGATAATTTTCTGAAAACATTCAATTTTTTATGAATAGTGAAAAACATTGTGTTATTGTTTAAAACCTACTTTTTATTTAAATATTTATTTATTAAATTTATTTTAAGTCAAAATAGATACATAATACCAATATAAGTTTAATGTAAATAATTTTAATCATTTAGTAATAAAATTTTATGTATAAAATTTTATTGAACCTTTTAATATATTTTACCCACCTTCTAGGAACATTTACAAATTTGAATAAAACATATTTTTACCACTTCTGTGAATTGAATTTCAAAAATTGGAGAGACCCAGTTGACATCAGTATGTAATTTTTGGTTCAAAAGGATAAAAATAATTTTTTGTGAATATTAACTTTTCGTTTTTATTCACTACGATTAAAAGTAAATATGGTTATTAAAGGTACGAATGATATTATAATTACCCTATAACTTGTTCTAATTATTTTGGATAAGTGTATTTCAATCAAATTCAACATTAGTAATAATTTATGATCCTTTTATCTACTTGGATTATATAATGACATTTATTATTATTTTATTTAAAGAAGAGATAAATGTTTTAAAATCAATGTTTAATAAGAAAACCATTTATAATATAGGGTTATAAATAAGATAAATTACACAACAAATATTCATTAGAAAGATAAATAGTTTTTATGGATAATGGTATTTTATTTATAAATATTAGACATTAAATAGTTAAATTTATTTATGACACAATGATGATGCAATAGTTACATTATCACTGAATGATTAAAATAATTGATATTATAAGTAACCAAATAAGAGTAAATTGAGACTTTTAAGCATTAAACTAATTTTCTATGTTATTGTGACATTTAATAATTGATATAAATTATTTGGTTTGAAGTAATCATGTTTTTTTGACTTTCACAAAAACCAAATACTAAATATTGTCAAAATTGAAAAAAATGAGTTTTTAAAACAGATACTATATTATTAAAGGTTATAATATTCCTAAAAATATAATTTTTGACAAAAGGACTCATATAAGGAATTATATGTCATTAATGAACCAATTGAGGTTCTCTTGGAATTTTATAGTATGTTTATTAACCATTTATTATAAAAATAAAAGAATACATGGTAAAAGTTAAATTGTTTAACTAAGAGTTAAATCTAAAAAAATAATGATAATATGGTGGCATAAACCTATCTAAAACCTATTCGTTGAGAGGTTTTTGAACCATCCCCAACTTAGCCTCTATATAAATTCAATTGGAGCCATTAGAAATGGAAAATGGTTGTATAATAAAATAATATTTCAAACTTTTCCTAAAGTGACCCTCACCTCTCTTATAAAATGTCACATCACATTCTCTCAAAATACAACCTCTAAAACCATTTGGCTCAGCCAACCCTGGCTCCAATATCCACCCAACTACCCTCACTTAATCATAGAGGCCTTAAATTGATATAAAATCCAACTAATGGAGTCTTTTTGATCAAATCAAAAGGAAGAACCCAAAGAAGAGATAATTATTTCATCACCTCTTTCAAAGTTCGTTTCTTCCTACACTTCCTCTTTATTTGTAATTTTCATACCAGAATAATAAATCCAATACATTTTACAAACTATGATGTTATTATAAATATAGTACAACCATATTTATTATTCTATCCATCTTATGAATTACAAAGTTACCATATGTGTGTACATATGGATTACCGTCTCCATGTCATGGTGTAGTTTGTTATTTAACACATCATTATTTGGATAGGTATAAAATGTGTATAATTTTTGTAAATAATAAATAAAACTCGTCATTTATTTTGTATATATGATACACCATCCAATTACATACGATTTTACCATTAAAAGAATGACATTGTTGCTCATGCGTATGTATAGATTACTATATCCACAAATGTGTTGAGATTCCTTCCCCATCACAAAAATTTAAGAAAACTTTTCATTTTATGAATAAAAATAATGATTAAGAACTTAATATAATTCTATATATAAATCAAACACATCCTATCCATAAAAAACAGGACTTATGTAAAAAAACATATAATGGAAAACGAATCACTTAACACCCAGGATAATGATACTTATGAATTAAAATTAACAAAGTAATATTAGAAGATAGTATATGATATCATATTTATAAATGGGGTTATTTTATAATTTAATAACAATGATTTCACCATTATACAAGAGGTTAACGTATCCTCTACTAAGGAAAAGCACAAGGTAAGGAGTTTTCATCTCACTTTTTATTCCCGTGAGATTAATTTCATATTAGCCAATATTTCATTTTTTGTGGTGTATGTATTGCCCGTGATTATATTATTTGTGTAATATAATTTAATTTATTGGTATTTACAACTTCATTCATTGATCCTTATTTTATGGGGTCTATGTTTCATAATTTACCATATTGGAAAGGGAATTTCTTATTTCAATTTCCACTCATTAGGTTTTACGCAAACATCATTGATTATTTTACTCCAAGATTTTGTGTGAAATACCTATTTGATTATTTATATAGCAATTTACACTCCAATTTGTGGTGATATGCTTTTTATAAACGTAATCACTCCATTGATAAATTCTCAAGTCATAGATATGAACTTGATAAGAGTATTCTTTACTCAATTTCCATTCATTGAGTTAAACATCCATGTCATTGGTGTTGTTTTTATAAGAATATTTTTGAATGTATTCTGTTTGATTTACACAAAATATCCAATCATATTGAGTGTAATTATATTTTTTACACATAATTATTTCATTGATTTATCCTTAACCTAAGGATACAATATTTATAAGATATTTTATCTCAATTTACATTCCATTGAGAAATATTTATTTTTATGAACCAATTCACATTTATTTGGTGTATATACTATACTTTGACATAGTATATCATGAATTTCTTTATTCTCAAGCAATTAAAAGGTTTTAATTAACTCAATTATTTTTATTCAAGTGCCTTTCATTTGTTTAGGAACTCTAACAAAAATATGATTTTAATTTTTTTAATGATGTATTATTATAAATCATTCTCATTAATATCCATCTATTATATATCGTTTTAAGGATTTTTTTATAAGGAAATTGATGTCTTAAAATTAAAGTCTTGAAGTTGTATTAGAAACATTGATTCAAAAATATCTTTTATGTGGCTTCTTGATAAATGGTGATACATTTAAATGCTTTAAAAAAATGGATTTTTCTCTTGGTTCAGAGTGGCCGGAAGAAATGAGGCATAAAGGTTAAAGTATTTAGTGGTGGTGTGTTGATGCATAGATAGTGAAAGAGCCAGGTTGGTGAAGTGATTATGGTGCTTTTGATGCTGACCAACGATGATAGTGAAGGATACTCCGGTGAAGACAATGGCGTCGTTGAAGGTGGTGTTTCCGAGGAGCGGTGATGATGAAGGTGACTGGATGTTGGATTTTCTATCAGCTCCAATTGAGGTGGGTGAGAAAATTACACAGCTCTATGTGGCTCCTGTTTCAATCCAAATGATGTGTTGGGAGCATGGTTTGAAAATAGTTTTATGACTCTGAATTTTGAATTTCAAGTTTGTGGCATGGAACATTGGTTTTGAACAAGTGGGACGTCATGTTTTTCTCCTGATATTGGAATGTGGTGTTTCTTTGTATAATGGTGGAGTCTTTTGAATCTTGTGATGTTTGGTTACCACTTACTCTTAAAGTGGCTATTAGAAAATATCGAAAAATTGATTTGGATGGATATTTCACTCAAATAGTTGTACTGATTATTTTCATCCTGGTCCATATCCTTTGTTATTCATGATTATGGTACAATCTCCCATATTGTATTTAATGTGTTATGTTTGACTATGGATGCACTATTTTTATGACATTCATGGTTTGTGGTTAAAATATTATCATTTCATATGCATGTTTTAATACAAATGTTTATGTTATTTTTGAACCTCTTCATTTAAAGAATGCATTAGACTTAGTATGTGATGGGTCGATCCCACTATATATCCTCAATGAATCAGTAGGTATCATGAAACAAACTAGTGTCTTGACACAAGGCTTTGACAAAATTTTATTTACATTCATGGAACGAGGCCTTGACTATTTTGTTATTATGTCAGGCATTAGGCATTCCATCATTATGAAATTATCTATTGATATTACATGTAAATATTCAACAATTTGAATATCCATGTTAATAAGTAAATGGAATTATTAGATTTATCTTTTCCATATGATGCTATAGTTTATGTTTACAAGTTTTTGTCATTTAGTCTTTTACAATTCCTTAAATGTTTATTCTTATTTATGATAGTATTTTCTATATTTATCTCCTTACTAAGCATCTGATCTCACCCCTTTCTATGATTTATTTTTCCCAGGATGCAAAGATGTATATTACTATAAACATAAATGAATATTCTAAGGAATATAAGTGTGTTAAAAGGGGATGAAATGTTTTTTGTTTTTCAATTTCATAATTTAATTTAAAACATATTTACATATCTAGTAATTCCAAGGATACTAAACTAATCGTTTTTCAAGACATGATCTCTTGTGATCATGATAATGTTATGTAATAATGGACCAAATTTTGGAATCTAGGGTTGGGGAATTACAGTTTGTATAAGAGGAAGTTTAGTACAAAACATGGAAGATAGATTTAGAAAAGTTCTGATAATTAAACACTACCCTAATATAGGATTTTAGTATTAGTATAGAAGAACATCCAAAAAATTTGGTAATATAAATATTATGTTGGTTTTCCTTTCAATACATCCCTATTAAGATACGAGAAGATAGAGGCGGCTCTGGAATAGATTTAAATAGGGGTAAAACCTAAAAACACCACTTTGAACAAGACAAGAACACGAACTAAGGAATGATAATGGTCCATGTTTCACTCTTAGTTAAAAACTCCCGGGGGATATTATTAAGATAACTCACATTTTCTTTACAAATTAATTTGAATGATTTTAATATAATAAGAGAATAAATAACCTTGGTTAATCCGAATATGTTTTAGATTGAAAATAAGGTGTCATGATATTCTCTAAATGATTTTTTTACTATTGTTACTCACACTATGCTTTTTGGTTTTAGTCAATGGGTGGATTCCATGGAATACATAGTAATAATGAACATGATGTATAAGGTGGCCACGACGGTGTCGATGAGAAACTAAATGAAATATTGATAGGGATAAAAGATTCATGTTCATGTCAAAGCAGGTTTCAAAAAGTATGATCAACAACATATAAATTAACCAAAAACCAAACTCAACAATGAAGAGAAAGGTAGATAATGATAAGAGACCAAACAGTGGATACCATGGAGAAAAGAATGCTCAATTTAAAACATTCTAGAAATGTAGAAGGAGACAACCAGTAAAGTGGCTCAATGGAACAAAGAAATGTTTTATGTGTGGGAAAGAAGGACATAAAGTAAATAATTTCCGAGGGAAGATGAAGAGTACTATGGATGAAAATAAAAATTATCCTAAGTATCCATTTACAGTCATATTACATAACTGTAGGGGATATGGTCCTTACCCGATTCTATTCCATATTCTATAGGATAACCACTAGGTCAAGGAAAAACCTAGGTGTAAATAAATGGATGGAGAAATGTTTAAAAGTATTAAATCTCTTTGTTGATGGGATTACATTGGAAGACTTTTATTTTGTATGTGTAACCCTGTAGTTTCTTATGCGAAAAGTATATTTGAGGAAGTATTATATTTTCATTTAGGGATAACGTTTTAAACATCCATTTGGGTTTATATGATCCTTGAATTTTAGTCAATTACAGGTTATTAATTTTTGGGATGAAAATGCGAGGTAATCAGATATCCTTTGTTGTTAAAATATATTATAGCCATTTTGAGGAATTTATCTCATATTTGGAGTGTTATAAAATATAGTTTTTGAAAAAAGACAACACACATACCATATGACAAGAATTCACTTCTGATAATGTAGTGGGATTGCAACCCACAATAGAATTCTGAGTTGGATTTATCGCCTACCACTGGACTATGCGACGTCCTGGGTATGTGTGAGTAATTATTATTATTTTAAATAAATTTATTGATCTATAATATGTTGATTTTGGATCTTATGTTTTATCAAATTAATATACATAGTATACAAAATGATTTATTGATTAAATGATAAATGTTATTTTGGAAGACGTTTTCTATATTTGGAACACTATATGCCTATGGAAAATAGAATACTATGGGATTTAAATTGACGAGTAATGGTGGATTTTTTTTTATTTTGGAAGATTATATGTTTTTTATAGAGATTCAAGTTATTAATGGAAATTATTCACCTATTATAGAGAATATGTAATTTGGTTAAATAAACTTATGTATGAGACTTTAAGAGTAGTTGATGTAATTTAGAGATAAACATTAAGATTTAATATGAAAAACTATGTGATCAAATTCTTCTGAGTTTTGGGTTTCAATATTAGTTTGTATTATATTGAAGGATTTTAAGGATAATTGTTTATTTAATGGTATTTATTGAACATTGGGTATTATTGGTTTAGTTTTGGAAATTGTCGTTATTATTTATTTCGATAAAGGATTATCCATTTTGGGTATCATCTAATATTATAATAACCATTTGGTTTTGGTTAATCTCTAAATACAAGGGAAATATATAGTTCAACATTTTTGGATTATTTGAGTCTCTATAAATTGATTCTAGCACTTCAGGTGTGGAAAAGTCATCTTAAATACTCATGGTTTGTATAAAATATGAGTTAGTGGTAGAAATTTATCAAATGTTGAAACTAAACTTAAAAAGTAAGTATATATCTTTTTATACTTAGTTAATCTTATTCATAAATTCCTCAACATTATGAAATAGAACTTAAAATAATTTTTTGTCTATTTACTTTTCAGACTGGCAAACTAATGGCCGTTTAATCCACCACAAGTTTGTGATTTTTTTGTTAATAACTTTCCCCTGATCATGATTTCTATCACACCACATCATAACAGGACATAGAGTTTATCTTCCATATCCATGTTTTCATATATGTAATCCTATTATGGGTTATCTAGGGTGACCTTTTTACTTCAATTTCTTTCATTTAGAGTGATAGTATTATTGACTCTTTTTCTGATGTGGGACATTCAATAATGTTTCTAGGATCAATTTCAAAATTGTGAGGAAGAAAATTCAAAAAGGAGGGAAGAATGTAACACCACAATATTTCATAGTAAGTTATTTTCTTTAATTTAATTAAATAGATTTTGTTACACGCAACACCGAGTTCGAGTGCACCACGATTTACCAAACTAGCCATTCAAAAAAATGGTAACTAATATTTTTAACAGAATTTTGAATTTTATATACTATATATAATTTTAAATTCAATATTATGTGTTTATTAAACATAATATAAGAACATATTAACCTTTTTAGATAAAAAAGTATTTTTTAAAAATGTTATTTTACCGACTTTTAATAGGGAGACCTTTTTTAATCCAGCATTTGATACTTTTATATATTCAATTTGAAAAAATAAACTTCTTCTTTATAAGTGGGACATAAATATATTTTTGTGATAAATATTTAGTGCATTTCTGATAAATTTCATATTTTAATGAATAGTTAAAAATACAAAATTTTAACTGAAAACAACTTTTTTAATAAAAATAATTTAAATTGTTAAATTAATCATTTGAAAGGTTTTTAAGTTTAATTAGATTAAATTTTTATCATTAAACTAATGTTGTTCCATGAAAACAATTTTACATTTCACTTGGACATAAACACAGATGAATCTTTTGATAGTTTTTACTCCTAAAAAACCAACTTTCTGCATTTGACAATGAGAATATTTTTTAAAATTAATTAATACAACTTATTTATTTAAAATTTGGTAAAATAGAAATCATTTTGGAATTCGGAATATTAAAATTAGTTTTGGGTGAATATTTGGTATTTTTCTGAAAACATTCAAATTTTTATGAATTTTGAAAAACACTACACTATGGTTTAAATAGTAATTTTTATTTAAATTGTTATTTAGTTTAACATATTTTCAGTAAAATATAGATACATAATACCATTATATGTTCAATATAATTCATTTGAGTCATGTTATTATAATTAATTATTTAAATAAAAGTGTAGTTTTTAAACAATAACACACTTGGCACATTTTCAAATTTGCATAAAACACAATTTTATCGCTTCTCTGAATTGAATTTCAAACACCTGAATGACACGATTGACATCAATAAGTATAATTTGGTTAAATAGGATGAAAATATCTTTAGGTGAATAGTAACTTTTTAATTTTATTTACCATGATTAAAAGCAAATATGGTAATTATAGGTAAAAATTATATTATAATTACCCTAAAACATGTCGTAATTCTATTGGGTAAGTTTATTTCAACTAAAATCAATGTTAGCAATAAAATTTTATCCTTTCGATTCACATGGATTAGATTAGGACATTTATTATCATTTTATTTAAATTAGAGTTAAAAGTGTTATATTCGAAGATTAATAACAAAATCATTTTTAATATAAGACTATACATAAGTCAAATTTGAGTATAAATATTCATCGTAAATATAAATATATTTCTTACATAATGTAATTTTATTAATAATTTTTAGAAATTAAATAAATAATTTATTTATCACACAATGATGATGCAGTAATTTCCTTATTAATGAAAGATTAAAATCATTGATATTACAAATATACAAATATATTTAAATTTAGAATTTTAATTCCTTAAACTAATTTTATTTTATATTATGACATATAAGGATTGATATAATTTATTTGGTTCGAAGTAATCAATTTTTTTTACATTCACAAAAACTAAATACTAAATAGTGTGAAAATTTACATAAATGAGTATTTAATAAAAATAGTATAGTATCAAGAGATATATTATTCATAAAATTATAATCTTCAGAGAAAATAATCATACAATGATAGATATGTTATTAATGAACCACTTGGGGTTTAGATGGATTTTTAGTGTTTGTTTATTAACCATTTATTATAATAATACAATAAAACATGATAAAAGATAAATTATTTAATTAAGTGTTAAATATAACCAAATAAGGTTAATAATGTAACTTAACCTATATAAAACTTATTGGTTGAGAATATTTCTATACAACCACACTATATCATTGAAAAAAATCCTTTTGGAGCCATTAGAAACTGAAATGAGTGTATAATAAAATATGTCTTCAAGATTTTCCTAAAGTAAACCTCACCTATATTATAAATATTTACTTCCCCTTATCTCAAAATACCACCTCCATAGACATTTGGCTAGGCCATCCCTTACTCCAATATCCTCCCAACTACCCTCACTTCATTCTAGAGGCCTTATATTGATCAAAAATCCATCCTACGGAGCCGTTTTGATCAAATCAAAAGGAAGCACCCAAAGAAGAGATAATTATTTCACCACCTCTTTCAAAGTTCTTTTCCTCCTATAAATCCTCTTACTTTTTCATTTCCATACCATAATAATAAATACATTACCTTCTACATAATGTGATGTTATTATAAATATGGTACAACCATATTCTTTATTCTGTCCATCCTTTGAATTACAAAGTCATCATAAGTGCGTACGTATGGATTACCGTCTCCATGTCATGGTGTAGTTTGTTATTCAACACTTATTTATTTGGATAAGTATAAATTTTTTATAATTGATGTAAATAATAAATAAAACATGTTAATTATTAAGTATATATGATTCCCCATCCAATTACATTCGATTTCACCATCAAAAGAATGATATTGTTGCTCGTGCGTACGTACAGATTACCGTCCCCACTAACGCGATGTCATTCATTACCCATCGCAAACATTTAAGAAAAATTTTATTCTTTTAATAATAATAATGTTTAAGAAATTAATAAAATTCTGGATATTAATCAAATACATCCTATCCATAACAAATATTACTTGTGTAACAAAAACATATAAAGGAAATTGAATCATTTAACACAAAAAACAATGCAAAAACTGAAATATAATTAACAATGAAATGTTATAAGATCATATATGATATCATATTTACGTATGTGGTCATTTTAAAATTTAATAACAATGATTTCACCGTTATAGAAGAGGTTTACCTACCCTATACTAAGGGAAAGTACATGGTAAGGGGTTTTCATCTCAATTTTTATTTCCGTGAGATTAATGTCATATTTTCCTACATTTCCTTTTTTGTGTTGTATGTAATACCCGTGATTGTATTATTTGTGTAATATAATTTTATTTATGGGTATTTACAACTTCATTTTTTGATCATTCGATCATAGGGTGTATGTTTCGTAAGTTACCAAATCGGTAAGGGAATTTCTAATTTCAATTTTTACGCATTTTGTTTTACACAAACATCATAGATTATTTTACTCCATGATTATGTGTGAAATCACTATTTGTTTATTTATTTAGTCATTTCCAATCCAATTTTTTTATATAATATTGATACACATAGTCACTCCATTGATAAATTCACATTTCATCGATATGAACTTGATAAGAGTAATCTTAACTCAATTTCTATTCATTGAGTTAAACATCCAAGTAATTGGTGTTGTTTTTACAAGAAAATTTTTGAATATACTCTGATTGATTTAAACTAAATATTCAATCATATTAAGTGTATTTGTATTTTTCACACATAAATATGTAATTGATTTATCCTTACCCTAAGTATTTGATCTTTATAAGAAATTTCATCTCACTTTAAATTCCATTGAGACCTCTTTTTTGTTATGTTCCAATTCACTATTATATAATGTATATACTGTACATTAACATTTTATATCTTGAATCCCTTTATTATCTTGATACTAAAATGGTTTTATTACTTCCATTATTTGTATTCAATCATCATTTATTTGGTTAGTAACTCGAACTAAAATATCATTTTGAAATTTTTAAATATTTATTCTTCTAAATCATTCTCATTAATGTCCATGTTTTAAAAATGGTTTTAAGTATTTATTTATATGGACATGAATGTTTTAAAATTAAAATATTTAATGTGATATGGGACACTTTTATTCAAAAATCTCTTTACATGGCTTCTCGATAAATAGTGATACTTTTTAAGTGTTTAAAAAAGGCATATATTTCTAAAATAGTTTTACAGATTATGTTCATCAATTCAAATATCCTTCCTTATTATTGATTAAGGTTGATTTATTATAATAACATCATCCATATTTTATTGAATAAGTTATGTTTGACAGTGGATGTGATATTTTATAACATTCATGGATTTCAGTTAAAATATTAACAATTCATGTGCTAGTTTTAATAAGAATTTTTATGTAATGTTTCAATATTTTCATATAAGGAATTCATTAGACTTCGTAAGTGATTGGTGGGGCATGATATAGCTCTATGGAGCATCGATAGGTCTCATGAAACAAACTAGTGTCTTTGAACAACGCCTTGACAAAGTCTTATTTGAAGTCTAGGCATGAGGCCTTGACTATGAGGTTATGATGTCCGACATTATACATTCCATCATTATAAAATTAGATACTGATATTACATGTGTTTATTCGACTAGTAGAATATCAATCTGAATAAGTAAATTACTTTATTTGATTTACCTTGTGATCATGCCAATGTTATATAATAATTCACCGAGTCTATATAACTAGGGTCGGGGCGTTACACATAAAGTATAGTTAATTACCATCCATCTAAAAACATATTGATAAGTCATAGTCTTTTGATCATTACTTATTCAATGATCCTCTAGTCACTATGCTATCATAAACGTTCTCAAATTATCAAGGATTTTTTCACACAATATCTTTAGGAAGGATTGAACCTTGAACAAGATATGGACCACCATGAAAAATCCATTCCCCATTGGATATATATTTACAATAAAAACAATAAGAAATATTATATATAATATATATATTTCATGGATGAAGGTGTTTTAAATATGGTATTCTACGATGAAATAAATGATGTTATTGAGATATACTCTAGAATTAATTGATTAAAGTCATATTTTCAAATGCATATGAGTCTAGAATCATTATATAAATATATGATTATTTGGATATTTTGTAACTCGTTATATTTTATGATTATAAGGAAACCCTCACTCAAAAAATATTATGATCATCATAAATTCAAACTCATTGATTTACCTGTAATGTTTTACATGATTTAGAACGGGTATTTCCATGAAATTTAATACATATTAAAGATATAATTACTGAATGAAAAAATGACATATAATTCCACTATAAATACCCACCATCCCATACCTATAGAAAGTGATAATATTTTTAGAGGGGTATCTTAAAAAAAGTATCTACATCAATTATTCTCTAACCCATTAAACTAAATAATGTTATCTCACATGATCCATTCATTTGAAGGATAAAACCTTTAATCAAAATATATTCCATAAATAAGGGGACTTATGAGCTTTTTTGTATCACGTAGGAGAGACCCATGAAACTCCATTGATATTGTGAAGAATAAAACATGTACATTATATTGTGTATATGAACAAGGATAATAATTCCATAATATAGATCGAGAATATTTGAACGATGTTTGAGTATACATATATACTATTTATGTGAATAATATCAATCAGATGAGGGACACTATCCGACATGATCCTTGGATTGTGAAGAAATAGAGTAATGTGATGGATCGATTTCATTTTTGAAGTTAGTAAAAAATTAAGGTTCACATGAAAAATAATAAGAACATGATAAAACATGAATGAATAGACAAGATCTATATCAATTTTAAGATTATAATTATAACTATGAGAAGTAATAGTGTTCATGTGGAATTTTTAGGACAATGATATGCATGATACAAATTCATTCCTGAGATTATGTGACATATTCCTAAAAATAAAATTTATAATGATATAATTTTATTATTACAAGACAAAAAAATGTACTACAAACAATGTAATCAAATAAGAAATTACACCAAGAAGAGATCGATACTCTATTCATTGATGTCATTGTTTATCAAAAAATTATATTCATAAATTGCAATCTGATATCTTATATTTCCTAAAGGGGATATAAAGTCGATGAAAAATTAGTTACTTAGATATTTCTTGTAATTATTATCTTTTTCATAAAATATATCTTGAAAATACCAGTCTAAAAATATCTTGATATTATTTTGACTAAAGAATAATAAGTGGCAGCCGAAATTATTGATCCATTTCAAATACATCCCAATTATTATCGTATTTGAGGCATCACAATTGATCACTATAATTTGAGGATGTTGAAAAAAATTTCTTTTATATTGAAAAATAATTTTTATATATTGATGATCACTTTAGAAGGGATTGGAAAATATCCTCTATTATATTTCATCAAATATAAATAATTTATTGGACCCAATCAGTTCTTGAAGAGCTGGTCCTAGTATATACACTTGCATGTGATTTCATTGATAATATAAAAGATTATGTGTGAATTTGAGATAATAACCACCATACGCCATGGATATAATCATCCAATGTAGAGGTGAATTTCATTAAAACCTTGGTGTTCTTTGTGATTTATTATTTTATGTTCTTTATTGATAATGTTAAGTAAATAATATAATAGAATAATTTATTAAATAAGCGAGGGACATATAAAAGTGGATAATAGTGTTAAAATGACAATGATTCTTCCCATATAGATTTACTACCTATCCGCGTGGTTATCCCAAATTGATCCAAATATTCATGATAAGATGGATTCACACATTCAATTTGATTCTCTTATTTGAATATTCTTAAAGATTTGATTTCTTATATCAATTCAGAAAATCATTGAATTAAAACTAGGAGGAGTGTTATCTAATGAAAATTGGAATTTTATCTCATCAAAGACCGTAATAAAAAATGATAAGAAATAATTATAAAAGATAAAGAAGACATCTTACTTTTAAAAAAAGGATAATGTTCCAATTTTCAATTCATTATTTTGAGTAAAACAAGTCATTTATGGTATTTTATTAATCTATTAAGGATGTGGAAAAATGTTCTACCTTTGATGTTACTAAAGAGGTGTTAGAGATTTTATGTAAGTATTCTCCAACTAAATACTCAAGAAAAAATGGGGAAGATACTTCCATAAATATGATAGTTAATCATTGTAGTGTAATGCCTTTCAATAAGAGATCTCCCATTATGAAGAATAGGTTAACAAAAAAGTGATGTATTTTCCCAATTGGTGATGAAAATTTTTTATATAACTAAAACATGTAATATCAAAAGTGATAGAGTTAAGGATTTAAAAAAATTAATAGAGAAAAAGAAGAATTATTTTGTTAAATAATATATGCCACTATAAAATTTTATAAGATAATTGGATCCAGCTAAACTAATATTATTAAACATGATTACTGGTGCTATAGTTTTTAAAATAATCAGATATGTATAATTTCAGTGAAAGAAGATAATAGTAAGGAATTTGAAAACATATACCATGCATTAAAAAAATGAATATATTAAATATAGATTTCATTATTTCTAAATGTTATATCAATGAAAATAAGATCAAAGAGAAGTATATATTACTATAGGAGAAAAAGAAAAAAATGCATAGTGAGAATATAACGAAGTTCAGGAAAAAATGTAAATATGGTTTACATTAAAAGGAGGAATAAAAAATTATTCTAACATGAATTTTCTTTCACATTGTTTCCAAATTAGAAAATAATATAAATTTTTATCATGATTCTTCACAATAAGGAGAAATAAGAATTATTAATTGAAGAGATTCAATAATACAATCTTCTAAGGAGAAATATTATCCAATGAATCCTCTTAGCAGTGGAAGGAATCAATTAAGATCACTCTATGTTCAACCTCAAGATGTTTCTCAAAGTTAACTACCATACCCCGCTAATAAAAAAATCAGTCCAAACTTTGGTATTTGAAAAAAATAGAGGTTTAAAATCAAGAAAAATAAAAAAGTGGATAATGAAGGGAAATAGTGTGCTCATGGAAAAAAATTATTGTGAAGAAACATAAGTTTTAAATAAGTTATTCCCTTAAAAAAACATCATAAATATTGGAAGTAACAAAATCGATTAGAATATATATCTAGCCATATTAAAATTTAAAAATAATAGATCAATATTTGATGTCTATTGTTACTATTGTTACGTTTTCAGGAAAATTGAATTTGATTGATGGTTTAAAATATTAATATCTAAGTATTAAAGCATTACAACATTAATGGGTAGAAAATAAGTTATAAAGAGAAGTCAAAAATAATAAATATAATAATAAAATATTATAAAAAAATTTCACATTTTAAAGAGCCTATGAGTTCTATTCCATGGTAGCGGCCACAATGAAGTGGAATGGAAATATAAATCATTCCGTAATATCACTAAAATAAGTAATAAATAAATAAATAAGATAGATAATAGATAAAAACCATTAGAAAAAATATTATTTAATGACTTATTAATAATAATCCCATTATGGGCATAAAAATAAGGTAATTTAAATGTTGGGTAATAAACCCAAGAAGTTTAAAAAAAGTTATAAAAAATTAATATTATTTTTTATTAGAAAAAGTGGCCACAATATAGATCTCTATAAAGACGCCATGGATACTATATTTTATGGATAAAATATTGATAAAAATAAATGGTAATTCCAAGAGAAAAATAAAAGGACTGAAATGGTAAAGAGAACAACTAAGATTTCATGTTCATCAACCAAGCATGATTTGAATATTCCAAAAATAAATATGTGAAATTGTCCATGAAAATATTGAAAGAGAATAAAAAATAGTATAATTATTGTGGAATTTATAATCTATTATCAACTATTATATTCCACATGATGACATTGAAATTCAGGTGAGGTTTTCAACAAAGGATAATGAAATAATCTCAAATATACTCAAATAAAGGTGAAAATGGCTAAAACAATTCTCAGAAAATTTCTTATATATAACCCCAACTTAATAAGGGATTTCGAAAAATATTCATAAATAATATTTAGAAAATTGTCCCTAAGGTAAATTGTAAATAAGATTATTTCACAAAAATTGTTTTTTGAAAGAAAATATTCCATGGCATCCAAAACATCAAATTAATTCACAAAAAACATAATGAGGTGTTCACCCTCACATGGTGGAAAAGGGAAACAAGTTTCGTGGTTTAGAAAATATTCTCATACTTCTTAATGTCATTAAAAAAATTAAATCCAACACACTCTCATCTAATTGGATACGTGGAGATAAAGGAAGGTGATGAAGTTATTCAAGGGGATAAATAATGATGAAATTATATTATTGTATATTAGAGAAGGAATATTCATTCTATGATTTATAGAATTCACCATCATGGTAAGAACTATATATTAGTATCTTAATGATTCTTTATTATTGTGGTCCAATGATAAATATTAATGAATATTATAATGCTACTATAGTTAATTAATGAATTTGAAGTCACTATAATTGATGTGATAAAAAAATAGTATTCACCAAAATATTAGTTCATATGAATGAATAATTTTAAGATATATCTTGAGAAAGAGAAAATATAGATCATCCCCTAGGGAAGAGTATATAAATATGTTCCCATTGTATTATATCTTATTCAAAACTAATATTTCTAGAAGGTATTTGTTCAAGAAAATTGAGATGATGCATGTAGGAAGATTCTTCGATCCTTATTAAAAAAAATCAGACTTGTCTCAAGGGGAAAACATAATGGAAAAAATTATATTAACAAAATAATCATAAATAATGTTGACTACAAAATTAATGAAAATTTCATACCAATTATAATTTAATTTTTTAATCTTTTTATTGAGATTAGTGTGATAATTTTATGTTGAATATATCCTGAGAAGTCTTTCTTTATAAGTGGTGTTAGAAAATTTCCACAAGCATTGTATCAATTAGTATCAACCAATTAATATCTTTTGTGAAATAGTTGAATCCTATTTGTGGAATGAAACGTGTTGGTTTATATCAGTTGGTATAATAATTAGAGTTGATAATGGACACCATTGTTGTCAATATTTGACCCACCTTTTTTCAACATCAGGAATATCTCAAGTAGACTTGTAGTGGTATAATTTTTGGGCCAGTTCTCAAGAAATAAATGATTCAATCCTATTTTATAAACACTAGAGTTGTTGAGATAAGAATATGCAATGAGAGAATAAATAAAGTTAACAAGTTGAAATAACAAATTATACATTTGTAATGACAAAACAAATAAATATGTATATTAATTATCACAATTTTTATTTTTGTATTTTTTTCATAGTGTTTAAATTCAATGAATCACGTGATTTAAATTTGTAATAGAAAACAAGAATTCCATGGATGTCTTCAATTGATCCCATAAATGTTTTAGAATATGGGTTCCAACTATAGAAGATTAGAGATCCCACATTAAATTTTGATTAATTTTCATATAAGTGTGATAATTATTTGATCATTATTCACGATTAATATCATTTTTTGACTTCACTAGGAGACTTCATGATATCTAAAACTATTAATAATTTGTAAAGATAATGAAAAATATTCATTTTCAAAATTAATTTTTTAGTATAAGTCCATGAAATGCCGTTATTTTTCCATGAGTATATTAGATGTAATGTTGAGAAAATGTTTAATATGAATATAGGGAAATGTAGAAGTAATTTATTCTTTTCATGAGGAATTATTGGGTATTTGGAATAATATTATGCTGAATAATTGGAAATCTCTTCTATAGTAGGCCACAAAAAATAGCGGAATACTTATCCACACAAGGAGGCCAGCCTAACAACATATGGGTGAAAGACACTACCAAAAAGGATCCAATACATGTATGGGAATCCATTTCAAAATAAGATATGTAATATATGAGAAGGTAGAGGTGCCATGTATAACACTCACAAAAAGAACATTGGTTCACATGGGGTGCACAATAAAAAGTTTTGTGGGATATACAATGCTTTCACTTTGTTCGTATAAGTGAATTTGTGTAGTGTATCTTAGTTTCAGTCCCTATATAAGCTTGATAGGCTAAGTATATGGGATTTATTTGTATTTAGTGTAAGAAAAATCTTTGAATAGATTTGGGAATCACTTAAAACACACCTTTTCCTTCTTTTTAAAAAATATATAAACATGTTTTAGATATTAGATCATCATTTATATGAATATACTCTATCATTAATGCTACAATTTTCCTCCTCATGTTATCTAGGGTTTCATGTTATTTTTTATTCTAGAAGGATTGAAAATTAAAAGATCTATAGACTACAATTAGAAACCCAATGCAACTCGGAAAAAACCTTAATATTAGTACAAGTAAATCTATTTCATGAAATAACTCTCTTTCATCCAAGAAAAAGTTACAAAATTTGGATATTATAATAAGGATTAACTAAAGATGATTATAAATATTAAATCATGGTATGATAAATATTATAATCATCCATGCATGTGAGCCTTGAATTTTGAGACAATGAAATAATTTTTTATAGATTCAATAATTTGGGATGAATCGTGGTAAGATAGAAACCCGCACTAAAAAACCATGATCTTGGGTAATTCAAACTCATTAAATGTCATGAAATATTTTACAAGATTTTGAATGGGTCTTTACATGACAAGAAATGAAAATATAACACTACATTGATATTAGAAGTGAAAGTGTTAAAATTCTCTTACAGACACCAATCATCCACGACCCGAAGGAAGTGCTATGATTTATACATAGGTATCCAAAAACATAGACTCCACATCAAATCCATTATAACTAAATTTGATAATTAAAAATTATCTAATGTGATTCATTCACATGATATATAAAAACCCCTAGAACTCCTTAGTTATGTTTATAAGAGGCCTTAGGAACATTCTAGTCTCTCAAAGGAGAGATTTAAAAAACTCTAATGAGTTAATGAAGAAAAAAAACTATTTAATTATTTCTGTGTCTGTTATGATGGTGAATAATTCCTCAAGAAAAATATTGATTACATCGTGTAATATTTATATTCTAGATATATTACTTATTTGAAGGAGATAGATCACACAAAAACATTATCCCACATAATTCTTGGTTTGTGATGGAATTGGGTTACATGAAGCAACCCTTATTTTTTTAGAGGCACTAAGATATTCATAATTCATTATAAGAGTCCACATTGTTTAAAAATAATAATAACATGTTACTACCATTAAAATATTAATTTTCATGAAAAATTGATTACTAATAGTCCATTCAATACACGTATTATTGAATGACGATATTTTTATAATTATATGGAATATGATTTTTATATGAAAGGAATGATATACATAAATGATTTACTTTTTAATTGGGAATTATGGAGTATTTCGTGTGATATTATGTCGAATAATTGAATAAATATTTTATTTTATATCAAATAATTAAGGCCATCCACAACCATCTGCGGATGCCATCTCAAACATATATTGGGACAAGGGTATACCATATGAGTTCTAGGGAATTCATGGGACTTGATAAAGGTAGAGGATGGTGCATATATTGGAAATAAGATGATTGAATGTATTGAACCCCTGAGGGGTGCATGAGTGTTCAATGAATGAGCATATAGAACAGATGAGGGAGCATAGTGGACCACATAATGGTTTGGGATGGCCCATGTAGCTATGTGTGTTTGTGTTATTTTCTAGTTCCTTTCTAAAGGGGCTGATCTTTTAAAGAGTATTTTTACAAAATTCAAGATAGATATCTGGATAGATGTTGGAATTCTTTATAATGAGTGTTTTTTATCCGATTATAAAACACCAAGATATATCATAACACATTGATCTTCACTGATATGATGATTCCCTAGACTCTATGCCAACATCATCATACTTGGGTAATCTAGGAATGATTCCCATTATTTGTTAAGGTAGGATAATTCCTTGATCAAGTTGTAATCCTCCATGAGAAACCCGATCCATTATTAATGAATTTGAGAGAAAAAATGACGATATCTCATGAATGCAATCAACACCTTACATGAAATAGACTATTTAAAAGATGGAGTGTCATTGATGTATCAATTGAATATTGTGTGTAATATTCATTCATGAGATGATTTATGTGATTTTATCAATTGAATGTGAGTCTAATATCATGATATAAATCAATAATTATGTGAACAAACCATAATTACCTTCATAGTGTAACGCCCCGACCCCAGTTACCCAGAGTCGGTGCATTATTACATAACATTGGCATGATCATAAGAAAGATCAAATCTCGAAAGACCGATTGGTTTAGTAGCCTTGGAAAATTCCAGATATATTCATAAGTTTTACATTACATTATAAAATGAAAAACTACTACAACAACATAATGTCTCAATAGACCACACTATTATCCCCTCATATAATCCCTGCAGGTCATTCATAACTTACTTCTTCACATCCAGGGAAAAATAAAACATAAAAAAAGGGGTGAGCTCAAATGCCCAGTAAGGATAACAATATAGCGGAAAGAATAAACATTTAAGGCAATGTATAACTAAAACAAAAGCCTTTTAAATATGAACTTTCAACATAGTATGGCATAAATAAAATGAAATAATGCCATTTAATTATTCACATGGATATTCTACTAATCGAATAATCACATGCAAAAATCAATAACCACTTTCATAATGTTGGAATGCATAATGCCAGACTATCATAACCACATAGCCAAGGCCTCGTGCCAAGACTACAAATAAGATTTTTTCAAGGCCTTGTGCCAAGACACTAGTTTGTCTCATGAGACCTACCGATGCATCGAGGAGCTATAGCGGGCTCCACCCGTCACTTATTAAGTCCAATGCATTCCCATATGAAAAGGTTTAAACATAACATAAACATTCGTATTAGAACTAGCATACGAAATGTCAATAATTTCACCATAAACTATGAATGGTATAAAAATAGCACATCCACAGTCAAACATATCACAAAACCTTCAATACAATATAGAAGTTTTGTATCATAATAAATCAACTTCAAATAATCTTAAAATCCATCAAAGGATGTTGACATAGATGAAATCAAAATTCTTTTTAAAGAAGTATCTCCTTTTATTTTGAAATCATTTAAGATCCATATAAAATAAAACATTTTCTTTGAAAATATTCTTATAAGCTTGTATGGGAAGCTTCGACGATTTTATAACGGTGGAAAATAACCGCACCCGCCGTATAAGTTAAAAAAACATTCTTACCTCAATTCTGTCGAAAAGGTTAAAAAGGACCTTGTTTTGAAAACGACGGAAAGATTCCTTTATAAACCTCTTATAAAAAGTCAAACAAGGGTATAAATGACTTTAACCCATATTCTTGTAAATAGTAAAAATGTTTTGAAATACATTTCTAAGAAACATGGATGTGGATGATAAAGAGATCCCAGTAGATTATTACGTATAATACAACCTCGGATAATGAAGAGATTGTGAAATAACCCTTACCTTGTACTTTTCCTTGGTTGGGGTAGGTTAAACTCCTGTATAATAGTGAAATAATTGTTACTAAATTATACAAGAATCATATACATTAATATGATATCATATATGATCTTTTAATATTGATTTGATAATAATATCTTAGTATTATCGCTGTTTCGGGTGTGAACTTACTTGTTTGCTTTTGTATGTTTTGTTACGTAAGACATGTTTGTAAAAGATAAGTTGTATATTATTCAAATCCAGAATGGTATCGAGTCCTTAAACATCATTTTTAAATCATCAAATGATAATTATACTTGAATGGATACGATGGGAAATGAATCTCATCGCGTTCGTGGAGACGGTAGTCCGTACGTACGCACGAACGCTACTTCCTTTTAATTTTTATTTTAAAAGAATCGAATACAAATGATACATAGGTATATTACTATTCCAGTATAATATAATATTTTATATATGTTACTTAAGTTCATTAACACCATCCTTTATACGTTCCATGTGTGGTATGAACGAGTCATATCATTTTAAGGGGGCGGTAGTCCGCACTTCCTCAAATGAAATTATCGTATGTATATACAACATGAAACGAATAATGGTATGAAATAAAATGGAATTACAGAAGCTTATATATAAAATATATATCATTAACATCATATTTAATTACAGTGCCATCATAATGGCCACCATGAGAGGCGGTAAGATGTATTTGAACAATCATCGTCTCGTGAGGCGTTAGTTTGCCATCCACAGAAACATTATGTTCATCATCCATTAGATAGAGTTGTGTGTATGTGTAGTTTGAATCCTTCTCATAACAACATCCTAGTATATTGAGGATACTGGTGTTGTTACAAAAGAAAGTAAATAAAAAGAGTTTGGGGGTTGAAGAAGCAAAATAAATGAAAATAATTTAAGAGAAATCGTTACCTTTAATTTAGGTAACTCACTTTTGTTGGAACCAAAGGACTTGTTGAAATGCTTTCTGCCTAAGGGGAAGCTTCAAGTAGGAGGAGAGGGATGTGGGGAGCTTAGTTGGGCAGATTTTGGACGAGCCAAGTGGCTTGAGAGGTGTGAGGAATGAGTAGAAGTGGTCTCCTTATATAAGGGGGAGGAGGGGCTCTTTAGGAAAGAGTGAAAGTATTACTTTATAATATAATTATATTCGGTTTATAATGGTCCAAAAATCATTGAGGTCGAAGATAAGATGACTCATATTCTAAATAACATCAACCAATAAGAATTGGACAGGTTTTAGATAATATTTTAATCATTATAATCTTATTTATTTAAATGATTTATTAATGAGGTAAACATTGCATCATTATTGTGTCATTAATAATTTAAATTATTTGATGTCTAAAAATTATAAATAAAATATCATTATGTAGGAAATCTTTTTAGATTTCTAATGAATATTTATAATCGAAAATTCAACATGTATAACCCTATGTAAAAATTGTTCTTCTAAAAGATGTAAGCTTATGCCATTTTTATTTTTATTTTAACTTTATTAATATAATGTGTCCCTACCACATACAAGTGGATCCAAGGGGTCCCCAAATTGACCCAAGGATGCCCATGGTCGGGTATGTGTCCACCAATAAGGTTAGGACACGTTTTAGGGTAATTTTGTATTATTATAATATTATTTTTTAACCCTTATTTACCGGATTTACCCTTTAACCATGGTAAATAAAATATTTACCACAGTAACTATTCAAAATGTCTAAAAATAAAAGTTACCTATTTACACAATTTGAATATCCTGATTCCAAATATGGAATCCATTTTCCTAAATTCAAAACACAGAAGTGGCAGAAATTAATTTAAAATTAATTCCCGCTGTCAAAACAAAAAGCGTGTTTTTAAGAGGTAATAACTATCAAAAGATTGACACTTGTTTATGTTCGGTTTAATTGTAAAATTATGTCCAATGAACAACATTATATTAAATGGTAAAAATATATTCTAAATATACTTTAAAACCACTCAAATTCACAATTTATCATTATTAATTTTTTTGATTAAAAAAGTTGTTTTTAATTAAAATTTAGTAATTTTCACTATTCATCAAAATATAAAAGTTATCCGAAAAGTACCAAAATTTCACCCTAGGCTAATTTTGATAATCCGAATCTAAAAATGAAGTCCATTTTGAAATATAAAATATATATGATTTCAAAAAGTAGGTATTACTATTCACAACGGCTAGTTTAATTAGTTGTGGTGTGTGTTAGAACTCGAGGTTGCGTACAACACACGCTATCGCATTATTCGAAGGGAAACGTACCGTAGAAGCTTGGGGTGTTACATTCTCCCCTCCTTCAAATAATTGCGTCCTCGCAATTTCTAGGGTATTACTGCATAAAAAGACTCGGGTGGTTTTTCATCATAAGTTCCTCAGGTTCCCACGTTGCCTCTTCCATCTTATGATTTCTCCACAAAACTTTTACCAGACGCGTCGTCCGGTTTCTCAGTACTTGTTCTCTCGTATCAAGAATCTTGACGGGCTCTTCGCAATAAGACAGATCGGGTTCCAGTTCTAATTCCTCATAGGTGAGTACATGCGTCGGATCAGGCATGTATTTCCTCAATAGAGATACGTGGAACACATCGTGAACTTTGGAGAGACTTGGCGGCATTGCCAATCGATAAGCTACAACCCCAATTCGTTCTAGAATTTCGAAAGGTCCGATGTACCTGGGACTCAATTTACCTTTCTTACCAAAACGTATGACTCCCTTCCACGGAGATACCTTCAGAAAAACATGATCACCGACTTGAAATTCCAAATCCTTCCTTCGATTATCGGCATAGCTCTTCTGCCTACTTTGAGCTGCTTTGATGTGATTTTGGATTACTTTCACCTTTTCCACCGTTTTCTCCACCAGTTCTGGGCCTACAAGTTTTCTTTCACCAACGTCATCCCAACAGGTTGGTGTACGACATCTCTTTCCGTATAACGCTTCATATGGTGCCATCTGAATACTCGAATGGAAGCTATTGTTATAGGAAAATTCTACCAGAGGTAAATATTGATCCCACATACCCTGAAAGTCAAGTGAGCAAGATCTCAACATGTCTTCTAAGGTTTGAATAGTCCGTTCTGATTGTCCGTCTGTCTGAGGGTGGTAAGCAGTGCTCAAATGAAGTTCAGTATCCAGGGATTTCTGAAGACTTTTCCAAAATCTTGAAGTAAAACGGGGGTCACGATCAGAAACAATCGATAGGGGTACTCCATGAAGTCTCACAACTTCATTAATATATAGTCTTGCTAGACGTTCCAGGGGTAGATCTTCTCTTATAGCAAGAAAATGTGCTGACTTGGTAAGACGATCAACAATCACCCATATTGCATCATTCCTTCTAGGAGTCTTTGGTAGCCCCATGACAAAGTCCATCGTAACATTGTCCCATTTCCACTCTAGTATGGGAAAAGGTTGCATGACTCCTCCAGGCTGTTGCCTTCCAGCTTTCACTTGTTGACAAACCATACGTCTTGACACAAAATCAGAAATCTCCCTCTTCATATTGTCCCACCAAAAATGTTCCTTCAAATCTCTATACATTTTGGTGCTCCCAGGGTGTATAGAGAAATTGGAACTATGAGCATCATCCAGCAATTCCCTTTTTAGATCAGGTATATTGGGAACACAAAGTCTCTTCCCGAATTTCAAAATTCCATCATCATACACAAAGTCTCTCAATCTCCCATCATTCACAGCTTTAATCTTCTTCTGAAATTCTTCATCATCGTTCTGAGAACTCTTAATCCTTTCTAGTAAAGATGGTTGGGCAACCATTTGAAAAAGCATTGATGTTTCACCTTCCCTGGTTATTCCCATGTCCATCTTCACTAGATCCATGAAAATTGGATCCCTTTCAATTCTCATCATGTTCAGAACTCCATGGTCTTTTCTGCTCAAAGCATCTGCTACTTTGTTTGCTTTCCCCGGGTGGTAGTGTATCGTGCAATCATAATCCTTGAGTAATTAAAGCCATCTCCTTTGCCTCATGTTGAGTTCTTTTTGTGAGAAAATATACTTCAAACTCTTGTGATCAGTATAAATCTCACATTTTTCACCATAGAGGTAGTGCCTCCATATCTTCAAAGCAAAGATCACTGCTGCTAACTCGAGATCATGAGTAGGATAGTTTTGTTCATGAATTTTCAACTGTCGTGATGCATAGGCAATAACTCTATCATTTTGCATAAGGACACAGCCAAGTCCTTTCTTCGATGCATCACTATAAATAACGAACCCATCATTCCCCGATGGTAAAGTCAATATAGGAGCATTGACTAATCTTCTCTTCAGTTCTTCGAAACATTCTTCACACTCTTTTGTCCAAACAAATTTAACCCCTTTACGTGTGAGCTTCGTTAATGGGTTAGCCAATCGGGCAAAATTCTGGACGAAACGTCGATAATAACCTGCCAAACCAATAAAACTGCGTACCTCAGTTATACTCGTAGGTGCTGGCCATTCTTGGATTGCTTTGGTCTTAGAAGGATCAACAGAGATTCCATCTTTAGAGACAATATGGCCAAGAAAAGAAATCTCCTGAAGCCAGAATTCGCACTTGCTAAACTTCCCATATAATTCATGCCTCCTCAGAGTCTTCAAGATAATGCGCAAGTGATTTTCATGATCTTCGTAGGTTTTGGAGTATACCAAGATATCATCAATAAATACCACCACAAATTCATCGAGATACTCCTTGAAAACTCTATTCATCAGATCCATGAACACAGAGGGTGCATTAGTCAATCCAAACGGCATTACAGTAAACTCGTAATGCCCGTACCTGGTTCGAAATGCTGTCTTCGGAATGTCTTCCTTCTTCACACACAACTGATGGTATCCAGATCGAAGGTCAATCTTTGAAAAGTATTGAGCTCCATGCAGTTGGTCAAATAAATCATCAATACGAGGTAGGGGATACTTGTTCTTTATTGTTATAGCATTGATCTCCCTGTAGTCGATACATAACCTCATAGATCCATCTTTCTTTTTAACAAAAAGAACAGGGGCTCCCCATGGAGAAACACTAGGGCGAATAAATCCCTTATTACTCAATTCCTCTAGTTGTTTCTTTAGTTCGACTAACTCTACAGTGGCCATTCTATAAGGGGTCTTCGATATAGGCCTTGATCCAGGAATCAAATCAATAGAAAACTCAACTTCTCGTTCTGGAGGATGTCCAGGTAAATCTTCCGGAAATACATCTACAAATTCTTTCACAACAGGTACATCCTCTATTTGAACATTCCATTCCTCACCGACAGTTATTTCATTCTCTTCCTCCCCAATAATTGAATTAAGTTGAGCTGTTGGGGGTGGATCTAAATAAGAATTAGGTGGTGACGATTCTGCTCTAAAAATAAGGTGCTCCTTATCATTATCATCAAGAATCGTAACCTCTTTCTTCTTACAATAAATCTTCGCATCATAGTCCGAAAGCCAGTCCATACCGAGGATTATATCAAACTCAATCATAGGTATGACGATGAAATCAGCAGATAAAGAAAATTTATGTGCTCTAATGGGGACTGATTCACAAAACTTTGTTGCAACGATACTTCCCTTAGGAGTTTTAACAGACAACTCCCTTATTAAATCAAATTGGAAATATCTAATTTTCTTAGAAAACTGGGAAGATATGAAACAATGCGATGATCCAGAATCAAATAATGCATTTGCTAAACTTGAGGAAACCATTAAATTACCTGCCACCACGTCTTTCGGAGCTTCTACCTCAGCAGTAGTGATAGCATAAGCCTGGCCTTGATCCCTTGGCCTTTTCTGAGGTAAGTTCTCCTGACGCTTAGGGCATGCATTTGCATAATGCCCCATCTCCCTGCAATTGTAGCACTGAACGTTGGTAGCTTCCTTCTTCCCTTTGCAATCATGAGCTTGGTGGCCTTTTTCACCACACTTGTAACAGACTCCCATTCCCTTCAAGAAAGTACCAGGATGTTTCTTCCCGCATTTACCACAAGATGGATATTCAACCTTTCCCTTCTTCCCCTTATTTCCATTCCCAGATTGATCAGCAGGTCTCTTCTTCTCTTGCTTTGCTTTAAAGTCATAAGACTTAGAGAATTCCTTTTCGGTCTTGATAGCACATGAGACAATGTCTTCGTACGATGAAAAGGATTGTGAGACTAATGCTCGACGGAGAAATGGTTTTAACCTATCAAAGAAACGATCAATCTTACTTCTTGGGTTGCGAATATAATCACCAGCATACCTCGCTAACCTTGTAAAGTTAGCCTCATACTTTGTGACATTCTCATCCTCCTTTTGTCTCAGACTCAGAAATTGCCTTTCCATATCTGCTCGATGGTCGCGAGGAAAGTATTTTTCTAAAAACAGATCTTTGAACTCCCTCCATTCCATGTTTGATACTTCATCATCTTCCTTCATGTTTTGAATCAATGACCACCATTGATCAGCATCTCCAGTGAGGCGGTAAACTGCCATGGTAACTTTTTCCCTTTCACTACTCCCCAAAGCCTGAAATATTTTCTCTAGGGAAAATATCCATTGCTCAGCTACTAAGGGATTTGTACTCCCATTGAACGTTGGTGGTTGTTGTCTCATGAATCGATCTAACATTGATCCTCCACGCTGCGGATCAGGGTGCTCCATACGGGTAAGGTTATTATTCATAACCTGAGTAAGTTGTCCCAGTATGGTGATTAGCTGATCAGCACCAGTTGCATCACCAGCCCCACTATAATTATCTTGAGCAGGAGGGCAATCCCTACATGGAGTGTGTGCATTGATACGGTTTCCATTTCTTCCACTAGGCGCCATTTCTAAACAATGGCATAAACTAGATCAGTTTATGAATCAAAATACATAATCCCATACTTATAAAACACTAAACATAAATTGAACTATCTATGGATATAATCCATAATCATAAATATGTTTTCTTTGAGGAAGTATATACTCATAAACCCTTCATAATGATTTTTAAAGAAAGTGAGAGTTATCCTAAGCATATCCCCCGGGAGTGTCGTAACCAAGAGTGCAGCAAGGCCCGTTGTCATGCACCAGTTCCCGTTCGAGTCTAGCTCAAAGCGGTGTTTTCGGGTTTTACCCCTAGGTACATCTGTGCCAGAGCCGCCTCTACCTGCTCGTATCCAGACAGGGATGTATTGCTCGGAAAACTCACAAAGTCTCTACAATACCAAAATTCTAGGAAGTTCTTCTATACTAATCCTCAAAGTTCATCTTAGGTCTATGTGCTCTAATCAGAGTTTATCTAAATCTAGCTTCCAAGGTTTGTACTAAACTTCCTCTGATACCAACTGTAACGCCCCGACCCCAGTTACCCAGAGTCGGTGCATTATTACATAACATTGGCATGATCATAAGAAAGATCAAATCTCGAAAGACCGATTGGTTTAGTAGCCTTGGAAAATGCCAGATATATTCATAAGTTTTACATTACATTATAAAATGAAAAACTACTACAACAACATAATGTCTCAATAGACCACACTATTATCCCCTCATAAAATCCCTGCAGGTCATTCATAACTTACTTCTTCACATCCTGGGAAAAATAAAACATAAAAAAGGGGTGAGCTCAAATGCCCAGTAAGGATAACAATATAGCGGAAAGAATAAACATTTAAGGCAATGTATAACTAAAACAAAAGCCTTTTAAATAAGAACTTTCAACATGGTATGGCATAAATAAAATGAAATAATGCCATTTAATTATTCACATGGATATTCTACTAATCGAATAATCACATGCAAAAATCAATAACCACTTTCATAATGTTGGAATGCATAATGCCAGACTGTCATAACCACATAGCCAAGGCCTCGTGCCAAGACTACAAATAAGATTTTGTCAAGGCCTTGTGCCAAGACACTAGTTTGTCTCATGATACCTACCGATGCATCGAGGAGCTATAGCGGGCTCCACCCGTCACTTATTAAGTCCAATGCATTCCCAAATGAAAAGGTTTAAACATAACATAAACATTCGTATTAGAACTAGCATACGAAATGTCAATAATTTCACCATAAACTATGAATGGTATAAAAATAGCACATCCACAGTCAAACATATCACAAAACCTTCAATACAATATAGAAGTTTTGTATCATAATAAATCAACTTCAAATAATCTTAAAATCCATCAAAGGATGTTGACATAGATGAAATCAAAATTCTTTTTAAAGAAGTATCTCCTTTTATTTTGAAATCATTTAAGATCCATATAAAATAAAACATTTTCTTTGAAAATATTCTTATAAGCCTGTATGGGAAGCTTCGACGATTTTATAACGGCGGAAAATAACCGCACCCGCCGTATAAGTTAAAAAAAACATTCTTACCTCAATTCTGTCGAAAAGGTTAAAAAGGACCTTGTTTTGAAAACGACGGAAAGATTCCTTTATAAACCTCTTATAAAAAGTCAAACAAGGGTATAAATGACTTTAACCCATATTCTTGTAAATAGTAAAAATGTTTTGAAATACATTTCGAAGAAACATGGATGTGGATGATAAAGAGATCCCAGTAGATTATTACGTATAATACAACCTCGGATAATGAAAAGATTGTGAAATAACCCTTACCTTGTACTTTTCCTTGGTTGGGGTAGGTTAACCTCATGTATAATAGTGAAATAATTGTTACTAAATTATACAAGAATCATATACATTAATATGATATCATATATGATCTTTTAATATTGATTTGATAATAATATCTTAGTATTATCGCTGTTTCGGGTGTGAACTTACTTGTTTGCTTTTGAATGTTTTGTTACGTAAGACATGTTTGTAAAAGATAAGTTGTATATTATTCAAATCCAGAATGGTATCAAGTCCTTAAACATCATTTTTAAATCATCAAATGATAATTATACTTGAATGGATACGATGGGAAATGAATCTCATCGCGTTCGTGGAGACGGTAGTCCGTACGTACGCACGAACGCTACTTCCTTTTAATTTTTATTTTTAAAGAATCGAATACAAATGATACATAGGTATATTACTATTACAGTATAATATAATATTTTATATATGTTACTTAAGTTCATTAACACCATCCTTTATACGTTCCATGTGTGGTATGAACGTGTCATATCATTTTAAGGGGGAGGTAGTCCGCACTTCCTCAAATGAAATTATCGTATGTATATACAACATGAAACGAATAATGGTATGAAATAAAATGGAATTACAGAAGCTTATATATAAAATATATATCATTAACATCATATTTAATTACAGTGCCATCATAATGGCCACCATGAGAGGCGGTAAGATGTATTTGAACAATCATCGTTTCGTGAGGCGTTAGTTTGCCATCCACAGAAACATTATGGTCATCATCCATTAGATGGAGTTGTGTGTATGTGTAGTTTTAATCCTTCTCATAACAACATCCTAGTATATTGAGGATACTGGTGTTGTTACAAAAGAAAGTAAATAAAAAGAGTTTGGGGGTTGAAGAAGCAAAATAAATGAAAATAATTTAAGAGAAATCGTTACCTTTAATTTAGGTAACTCACTTTGGTTGGAACCAAAGGACTTGTTGAAATGCTTTCTTCCTAAGGGGAAGCTTCAAGGAGGAGGAGAGGGATGTGGGGAGCTTAGTTGGGCAGAGTTTGGACGAGCCAAGTGGCTTGAGAGGTGTGAGGAATGAGTAGAAGTGGTCTCCTTATATAAGGGGGAGGAGGGGCTCTTTAGGAAAGAGTGAAAGTATTACTTTATAATATAATTATATTCGGTTTATAATGGTCCAAAAATCATTGCGGTCGAAGATAAGATGACTAATATTCTAAATAAAATCAACCAATAAGAATTGGACAGGTTTTAGATAATATTTTAATCATTATAATCTTATTTATTTAAATGATTTATTAATGAGGTAAACATTGTATCATTATTGTGTCATTAATAATTTAAATTATTTGATGTCTAAAAATTATAAATAAAATATCATTATGTAGGAAATCTTTTTATCTTTCTAATGAATATTTATAATCGAAAATTCAACATGTATAACCCTATGTAAAAATTGTTCTTCTAAAAGATGTAAGCTTATGCCATTTTTATTTTTATTTTAACTTTATTAATATAATGTGTCCCTACCACATACAAGTGGATCCAAGGGGTCCCCAAATTGACCCAAGGATGCCCATGGTCGGGTATGTGTCCAACAATAAGGTTAGGACACGTTTTAGGGTAAATTTGTATTATTATAATATTATTTTTTAACCCTTATTTACCGGATTTACCCTTTAACCATGGTAAATAAAATATTTACCACAGTAACTATTCAAAATGTCTAAAAATAAAAGTTACCTATTTACACAATTTGAACATCCTGATTCCAAATATGGAATCCATTTTCCTAAATTCAAAACACAGAAGTGGCAGAAATTAATTTAAAATTAATTCCCGCTGTCAAAACAAAAAGCGTGTTTTTAAGAGGTAATAACTATCAAAAGATTGACACTTGTTTATGTTCGGTTTAATTGTAAAATTATGTCCAATGACCAACATTATATTAAATGGTAAAAATATATTCTAAATATACTTTAAAACCACTCAAATTCACAATTTATCATTATTAATTATTTTGATTAAAAAAGTTGTTTTTAATTAAAATTTAGTAATTTTCACTATTCATCAAAATATAAAAGTTATCCGAAAAGTACCAAAATTTCACCCTAGGCTAATTTTGATATTCCGAATCTAAAAATGAAGTCCATTTTGAAATATAAAATATATATGATTTCAAAAAGTAGGTATTACTATTCACAACGGCTAGTTTAATTAGTTGTGGTGTGTGTTAGAACTCGAGGTTGCGTACAACACACGCTATCGCATTATTCGAAGGGAAACGTACCGTAGAAGCTTGGGGTGTTACACATAGAGTGAATTAAAGGAAACTCTGGTTAAAAAACTAACAAGATATCCATATATTCAAACATATTGATTTGAATAGAATATTTTGAGGAATTTTGAATGGATATTACATGACATGAAAAGTGGATAAATTATGGAATTATTATCATAATAAAATGAAGTATTATTATTTTATAAATACCCATCAACTAAGTCTGAGAAAAACTGCATAGATTTCGGGATAGCTCATTAAATATAGAGACAATACATCAGTTCTTCTCAAACCAGTTCTGATGACGGAAGTTTATCTCATGTTATTCAATCCCAAAAAGTGGAAGAACACAAGAACCTATTTTATTGTGTGAGTAATAATCCCCATGATATTCATAGTCTCATTAAGGATGGATCCAGAAAAACATTTTTGAGTTTATCAATAAAAAATAGTGTAATTACTACTGTATACATGAAAAAGGATAATAATTATATAATACATGTCTAGATTATATAAAGGAAGTTTGAGTATCCACATATACTATTATCATGAAGAAGGTAGATCATGTGATGGATTGTATCCCACATGATACTTGGCTGGGGAATGAATTGAGTCACATTAGTAATGCCTTTATTTCTTTATTATAGTGACCAATATTGGTTTTCAGTATTGTGAATAATAATGTGATAATACACAAATAGAAAGATAGTATTTAAACCATGAATACAATTATACTACTTATAATAGTGATGAATAGTGTTCATATGATGTTTTCGGGATATTTATATGTATTATTCAAATACATGCATGAGATGATGGGATATTACCATTAAAATAATATTCACTATCAAATCATTCTTGAATAATAAGGAAAAATAGTTTAGTGTAATCAATGTTTGAAAAAATTCATTTTCAATAAGTCAATGATGAAACTACATTAACTATTCAGATAGTGTATCATACATATTGAATCTGAAATTTTAGTTATATATCTCATATTAATTTTATTGAAGATCATAAGTTGAGTAAGAATTAGTGACCCAATTATTATTTTTTGGTTTATCATTTTTGTTATAGAAGAGATCATGAGTATAAAAATATATGACATATTGATATTAATATAATGTATAAGGAAGTGAAACCTACATGACTTTTTAATTTCAATTAAAAAACCTTGATTTTTGTATTTAAGGCATCCCTTTTGATTGATAAAATCTGTAGAAGTTGATTATAACCATTGTTTTCTATTTAATAAGGCAAGATATACATGGGTAATCACATTATAAAGGTCATGATGTTATCATGTATTCTTTGGATTCAAATATATATCTTACATTGTACTTGTTTGGGGCTAGGAGAGTGTATATATAGTAATTTCCTCACATGTTATTTCAATGATAAAAATAATGATGGATTGGGGGGTAATAACCAACATATGCATAGAACATTTCCAATTACACTAGAGATGAACCTCATTAAAAATATTGGAGTAATTTTCTATTTACTGTTTATTTTTCATCCTTACTTACTGTGGGTATAATAGATAATACAATTATTCCATGAATAAGTGATAAAGGTGTAAATATGGATTACTTTTTTAAACTAAGAAAAATTCACCCAACACTAATTCACCGATTACTATGGTTATCCCAATGTGACCCTAACATGTATCGTCATCACAACACAACCAACTAAATAATATATTACCAACAAATTATTAATTTTAAACACTAAATATTTTGGTAAATAAGGTATCACTACTCTATGTGGAATATATAACATTCATACACATATTAAGGGGATAACACACCACAAAGAAAGTATTTTACGGTATGATAATTAACATCAAGTATCAGCTACTTAGGTTGAGGACATACCGCCTATACCCATCTCCATGTGGATGATGGATGATAGACATTATTCACTATATCGAAGATTCAACACTGATATCACATTCATGGTTGATTATATACCATAGATTTTACTCTATAGGTGGATGATATTTTAGATTCCCCTGAATTATTAAATTTAATTTATATATTATATGTTTTTTGAAACATAATTTCTAAATTTTATAAATTTAATTTTGAAAAAAAATCTTAATTTTAAGAAGACCATTTCAATATTATCTTATTTTGAAATTTTATTCTATTTCTAGAAAAATTGATTTTCTAGGGAATGGTGGAAAAATACAAATTTTTTAGAAATTATCATTCATTTTTATTAAATAAAAAATTTTAAAGTTCCATTTTATCATTAACAAACATAATTTTTAGTTAATTGAAAATAATTTAATTAATTACATAACAATAAAAATGATTCCTTTTTTTAGAATTCCTTCTATGGGATCAAAATGTATTTTTTAAAAGAAATTGAATTTGGAAAAATTAATCTCGTATATTAAATTAGGAAGTAATAATTCAAAAAATATTCCTGTTTTATTTTTATCCATTTTGAAAAGTATTTTTAGTACCTATTTTCTAGCGTGGTAAAGTTAAATCATGTAATTAAGGTTATAATTATTGTGTTATAGTCTAAAACTATCCATAAATTGTTTATTTAATTTATTGGATAATTTTCTCTCTACAGTGAACATAAGTAATTCAAAAAATTTGAAAGTTTTTGTCTCTATATTTTGGTTTGGATGTTTATATTAATTTATGTAAAGGGTATATTCAAAAATTTTACTCACTTTCTTATAATATTTATAATATTTTATTTAAGGGATGAATATTATCCATGTATAGTTATAATTTTTTTTTAAATTATCAATTATTTTTTTTATCATGCTAATATATTTTTAGTTTTTATTTCAAAACTAATAACCTTAAATGCTAATGCAATGTCAATATGTTATTGTGCAAGTAATAGAAAAAACCACTAAATCTTATTAAAAACATTAAATTTTATATAATATGGATGAATTATATAGTCTCAGTAGTTTTATATACAAATAGATTATATTATAAAATTATTAAAGTTCTATAATTTTTTTATTACTCTATTTATGTAAATTTTTTCAAATAATGTGAATTGACAAAAAATAACAATAATCTTCTATTATGTAAAATTATATTTTAATTAATAATTTAAAACAATTAATATAACTTCTTTTGAATGTTTAAATTTAAATGGTTTATCATATCAAATATATTCCTTTTTGTCTCACATTTACTTTTATTGTAATATTCTTAAACCATATGGAGTAGAGAACATATATATCACAATAATCATGAAACATATTTAAAAGGGGTAAAATTAAGACATTAGCGTAGAAAAAAATCATATAAATAGGACCAAATTTTATTTTATGAGATTATCTAAGAAATACCCATACTATATTAGAAATATTTCATTTTGGTTCATTTTTTTCCAGAAAAATTAAATTATAATAATTTAATACTTTATATAAATCCAAGAGTGGTCATCCCCTCACTTATAAAACGAAACATTATCTCCTCTCTTACTCATAGATTTTGATCACTCTATTTTATCAAATACCTAGTCATGTCTACCAATAATTCCTTAACAAGTCTTTGTTGTCATTTTCCTGAAACAATACCAAACCTAGAAGACCTGAGTTATAATAAAAAAGGTTATCTGATAAGACCGCATAAGTCTTAATAAATTTATTTCGTGCTAATTTCTTCTTCTGTGTTCATCAAATATTCATTGAACATGATTAAATACTAAATTATATATCTTATATATACTAAAACGTTATTATAAATACAGTAAAACACACTCTTATCTCATTCTAAGACATATGGATATTTAAGACATCCATTTTGCATATGTGTGGATTACCACCTCCATGAAGCGATGTGGTTTTTTTCATTAATATATCACAAGGATACTTATTATGATGTATTTAATTAATATATATCATATTTATTAAATTTTTATTATTGTTTAAAGATGAAATATCATCTATTTTCGTACCTTATCATTCATTAAAAATGATAATATTATCTATCAATACCTATGGAATACCACCTCTAAGAAGTGATGTAATTATCGTTTCATGTACTTTTTCCTGTGATGGTTCTAAAATATTATTTAATGATTAATAATTATTATAACTTTATAATTATGATTATTTAGATGGTAGAATAGTGGCATCATTTGTTCATGATTAACCTACCGAATCAATTTTTTGTTGTTGGGATGATCCTCCTCAAATAATCTACCATAAACTTAACAGATTAATGAATTAAATTGTCCATGTTCATATATTACATAAAAAGGATATTGATAGTGGTGTGAATATGGTGTATTTTCAAAATCAATTAAATAATTAATATAAAATTATTATTATGTAATATAACGAGTGTATAGGAAAATTTATACTCAAGGTAGGTGATACTTTAACATAATACCAAGATTTAAATTTTTTAAAGATTTATTTTTTTATTTTCTTCTATGTCTATATTCATAAATTTAATTTTAATGAATGTATATATATGTAAATAATATAATTATAAATAGAATTTATGTCTCTCCTTTATTTTGTAAAATTTTATCAAAAGGTTTCTTCTAAAATATTTCATATGGAATTCTTATATGTTTTTACAAAACGAAAAAATGAATTTTTGATATCAATGTAAATAGCCTCAAATGTCATTCCTTTAACTATATTCATTATTTTATGTATATATTCATTTAAAATATTTTTTTTAAAAAAACCATCATTACCTTTAATATCTATATTTCAAAAATATTTTTTTAAATGGAATGGATATTCAATATTCCGAAATATTTTCTTATAGTTGAAAATAATATAATTTCGGGTTTGATAATGGAAAGGCATTAGTTTATGTTTGATGATTATGTTAAGTTGATTTGATTTTTTTATTTATGGTGAGCGTGATATGGATCGTAAAGATGTTTGATCCTTTTGTAGCTCCTGATGACTACTGAGACCAATATATCTCTCCAATAAATATGGTAATGTGATGGAGTTGACTGGTTAGGGTTATCCTATGTGATTGTTGATATATTTAGTGTTGGTTATTCTATTTGTAAACTTCATTATAACCTTGAGTTGTAAATTATGTCTTGAGTTACCTATATGATTTATCAATTATTTCTTTGGGTCATCATTAAATTTATATGATGTTAAAAGATAGGAGAATTTGTTAATGATTAATGGTATGTTTATGCTACTTCTTAAGGGTGGAATGTATAAATTTTGGAATAAGATTTCATAATATTTTCTTTCTTTAAATTAAATCGTTTTGAGTTTTTTTATTCCATTAAAATTTATTATGTATTGTTTAATGAAAATATTTCACCAGTGATGTTGATTTCCTAGGTAATTAAATATTTATTTTGATCAAAATGTTTTTATGATAAATTCAAATTTCTATATTTATTATTCATTAAATAGAAAATTTTCATTCTATATTTATTTTATATTTCCCTTACTTAGATTTTTTTTCTCATCACACAATTTAAAATTTTCTCTATAGTGTTTTATGGATGAGTATGAACAACGATGTGGTCAATATGAAAATTGTAAAGATATTCCATGAAAATATATTTTTATATAATTAAAATTTTCAATTATGGTAAAAATAAATCTTCAAGGGAATTTTCAACTTTATAATGTAATATTTTATTTCATAATTATAATAAAATAATTATGTAAAAAACCAAAAATATATTTAATAATGAAATAAAAATAATTATTTTACAATGATTCATTTTCAATATTTTATAAGGTTGGGTCCTTGAAATTGGTACAGTGGGAAATTTTATATAATTTTATACGACCTGATAATGTATGTATGTACCCTTAAGATATTATAATTTATTGAAATATTGATATATAACTTTTAATTTCCCATGATTGTTTATCTAATATATATATTTTCAAAATGGTTTCCAATAGTGTAATTAGTACTTTTAAAGTAAAATGTTCAAAAAAATATTTTCAAATTATAAACTTTTAATGTTTAGAATTATAATAGAGGATATTTTTATTATGATTATATAGATAAAAAGTTTATAATTGGTGGTGGTATCAATTTTAGAAAACAAGTGGAACAACTATACAGTAACATGTCGATAATGGAAAATTTTCTAAAATACCGACCACTAGAATTTATTAGATCCCCAAACTCAGTGGTGGCTGAAGGATAGATTAATTCACTGGAGAAAATGATATTTTATTTTAGGGGTTATTTGGATAATTAAAATGTTAATATTTCTATATATCTATTTTAAGGTTAAACCAGAAAATGGTGGTCAATGATTAATAAAAATATAGAAAGATATGTTATTGAAGACATAGAAGGGTCTCTTTGACGAAACATTCAACTGATAAATATTTTTAAATTTTTGTTCGATATAAGATAGAAAATAAAATAATTGAATTAAAGAATGGGGAATATTTAGTTTCCACATGTGAAGAAAACCTCACCCGGATTTCAAGGTACACACCAAATTATATATAGGATATTAATAATAAAACTTATCATTTGTTATCAATATTGAGTTAAGTATATCGAATTGAATTGTCCTTTCATAAATTTAAAAATTTATATAAAATAAGTTCACTGAGCTAGGAAGGAAAAAATTTATTTTTTTGAAGACTATGTTTTTTTGACAATAATGAGAAAAAATTGGGTCCAAATTGCATTAAATTGGAATGGTTCCATCAAATAAATCTAAATATGAGAAGCTGAGATACCAATTTATGATAGGTGCGGAAAATATTTACTTGAGGAATGGCTTATTAAATCTATTAAATAATTATTATGTCTTATATTTTGACATAAAAATCAAGATTTTAATGAAAAATATCCGAGTTCGTGTAATAAAAATTATTCAAACAAGGTATTAAGACGTTTTAAAATTAATGATATCTGTCATTATGTTGATTTTTTTCAGAATAAGAGCACAAAATATGGGAATTTTAAATATTATATTAATAATATTGGGATAAAATCCTTTACAACAACTTCAGTAAATGTTAGTCCACCAAAAAAGTGTTTACAAGTACATTACATGTTTATTTATATTATAAAAAATACATGAGGGATTCAGGGAATTCATATTAATTTATTTAATAGAGATTATCTATTAAAATAAACATTTCACATCAAGATAAATTATTTTTTCAATAACACATGTGGGTCGTATTAATGAGAAAATAATTTACATAATTTTCCAATTACAATCCATAAAATTATTTTCCCTAAAAACATTGTTATATTTCCCATTGTAGAGTCAAATGTTATTCTGACTACGGAGTTAATCTCATTTTATCATTCTATGATGTATTGTAGAACCAAATAATTTATTTTTCAAAAAAAAATTCAATTTGTATATAATAATGATTTCATGGCTTTTATTATATATCATGAAGATAATAAGTGTTAAAAGATGGAAATAAATGTTATCTTTATCGAATTTTTAGAAATATGGGAACTATTCAGATTGAGGACATAGTTGTACTGAAATAATATAAATATTTTTTTTCAAATTATATTCATTTTATTATACTTAATCGTGAAGTTTCTTCACTATTTACTTAGTTTCTAATTCTAATCTAATTCCAAAAACCCCTTAACGAATGTCTCAATTATCAGTTATGGATTGAAAATAAAACTACAAGAAATGATAGATAAATGATTTATTTATTCTAGAACATTACCATGGAATAATAATATTTTATTTTATATCGATAAATACTATTATAAGAGGCTCTCAATTTATTATAGATCATTTCATAACATCATTATTAAGATGAAGTATATGTTTCCTCATATAGTTGAATATTTTCCTCATCAATATAGATCTTAGTATTTTCAAAGAATTATCTTAGGTATGGGTACCACCATTTAATGATGAAGAAGGACTGCACCCCCAAGGTAGGTTTTTGTACTAGGTATAAAATTTATGATTATTTGGTTCTTCCCATTTGGTTAATAAAACCTTTCACTTTAATCATGTATTTTATAAATGGAGTTTCCCATGAATAGTTGGTTAAAGTTATGCTTCTGTTTGTTGACAATATTTTGGATTGCCCTATATGATATGTGTATAGTGAAATATGACTTATTATTTTTCATTAATGATTGAATTAAAATAAGAAATTTTGAAAAAATTAAAAATTTCACTTTTGTTTAAGTCAAATTTTAATCTTTGGCCATATCATAAAAAACTATTTCATAAATATTGAACCCACTAAAACCAATGTGGATGTTGAATGGTTGGAATCCATAAATGCTACTCATATTCATGGTTTTTATAGACTATAAATATATTAATGATGGTTTTCAAAAATATTTGCATTGATATCAATCTTTAAAACCAAGTTAACATGAAATATAGCTGGGTTCATCAAGAAAATGTAATGTGAAGTGTATTTTTGATAATTAAAATAAATATTACTGAATTAATTAGTTTAGTCGCAACCATCAAGAAATAGTGACCATATAATCTTTAGAAATTATTATTTTAATGGTATAGGTTATGATTTAGTTCATAATAATCTAATAATGTCTTATTCATCATGTCAATTAAAACCGTAGGTTTAAAATTATCCAACAGAAGACCACAAACTAGAAGAATTGGTTTTTTGTTTAAAAATATAGAGACATCATGTATTCTATGAAAATTGTGAAATATATTATAATCATAACTATTTTATGTATATATTCACTCAGAAATATATGAACATGGTATAGATGAGATAATATCAATTGTTGAAGTATTATAATAGCACAATTCATTACCATCTTGGTAAATAAAATAGAGTAGTTCATTCAGTGATTTAGAAATATAATTTATCATTAACAATGATATATCTAGAACATGAAACATAAGTAAATGATTTATTATATGTATAATTAGAAATTAATACTATAAAAACTCCTGAAATTATGTTTCTCTTTTTAGTACAATCACCCTTTCCCTAAATAACTAAAAATGCTCTTAATGATGACAATTAGTTGTATGAAAAATTTGAATTTGTTAAGAAAGGAATGCTCCATATATTTAATGTTGAAAAAGAATGTTTTTTGATATTCATAAAAAAAAGTTAAGTGTTTCTTCTGACGCCCAATAAAAAAACTAGACAATGAGGCTCAAATCTCTCCATTTTTGATTCATCACGATAGCACAAAAGAATATATAGTCCTTAGAGATCATTTCTGGTGTGATGGAATAAAGAAGGATGTTGCTGATTTTACTATAATATGTTTATATATTCTATAGGATAAATATGAATTATAATTTCAAAATGGGATGTTACTGTAATGGCTTGGACCTCTCCGGTCCATTCCATTGTGAAAATATTGTGTTTGAGGTGTTCCGGGAGGTCAAAGTGACTTATCCACAACACTTTACCAATTTTCTAGTTCAGTGAACTATTCTAATGGTAGACAGTTGTGAACAGTGAAATGGTAACCTTTTGTGAACATTGCATCGGTGACCTTAGGAGAACAGTGTCATTAGTAACCTTCTGTAAACAATTCTATCAGTGAGGTCTAACGGTAGCCTCTAATGGTAACCTCTATTTCCTTTTCCAAATTTCCTATTCTACGAAAAGTTCCATTGGTGAATAGTTCTATTGGTAACCTCTAACGGTATCCTCTCATTCCTTTTTCGAATTCCCACTTCTTTGAATAGTTCCATCAGTGAACAGTTCTATTAGTGTGGTCTAATGGTAACCTCTTTCAGAAACCTCTATCATTAGCCTCTATAAGTAACCTCTACCTGTAACTTTTAATAGTAACCTCTATTTCCTTTTCCAAATTTTGAGTCCAGGAACAGTACTTCCAGAACGGTGAGGTTCTAATGGTAACCTCTATTTCCATTGCCAAAGTTTGAGTTCGTGAATAGTGTTTTCTGAATGGTGACGTTCTAACGGTAACCTCTATTTCCTTTGCCAAATTTTGAGTTCATGAATAGTGCTTCCAGAATGGTGTGGTTCATGAACATTTTATAATGGTGAGTTTCATGAACAGTGTCTAAGGGTAAGGTTCATGAACAGTGTCTGACGGTGAGGTTCATGAACAGTGTCTAACGGTGATGTTCATTAAGAGTGTCTAAGGGTGAAGTTCATGAACAGTGTCTAATGGTGAGGTTCATGAATAGTGTTTATCAGTGTGGTTCATGTACAATGTTTTTCCTTTTTCAAATTTGGAGTTTGTGAACAATGTTTATAGCTTCCTACAATTTCGACCATTTATAATTTTCCTTTGATGTAAAATGCATTTAAGTAATCATTTTATGGACTCCAATGAAGATTCAAAGGCCATAACTCCTATATTAATTATTCCTAATGCTTGGGATGTTTTTACTTGGTCAAACCGCCTTGTTTAATGCGATGTTCTTTTAATGGGAAATCAAGTGTATCTTAAACTGTCGCTCCATTAAATCTTCTAATGGGATGAGATATCATCCTCCCTAATTCATCCACATTGTTCATGGAAATGAGACGCTAGAACAATTCATTCTATTTTGTAGTAGTTATATAATCAAACTTTCCTATAAACATTGGTTCTGATATGTTTTGATGCAACCAAGCTCTATCGATCAATCTTCAATATAAGGTATATTTTATCGTTGTTCTTTTGGGGTTCATCTTTCCATGTTCACCTTTCCATTTTATAACATGTAATCTCCATGAATCTAATGGATTTTTCTTAGGGTTAGGTTGGTGCGGTCATATCGTGGCATCCTCGGGTGGATGTAGTTGTCGCGATAGGATGATCATGACCCATTATGTGGATAAAGAACGTCAAGAACTATTTCAGGTAGGGGATTCATTTCTTCTCTTTTCTATTACATGAAAATGTACTATTATCATATTTTAACCCACTAGAACATTATGGAGTTGATATTATAAATATTTGAACCAGATAAATAAATTGATATCGGTCATATGTCATTGCCCCTTATTTTCAAGATAGTGTGATATCCATTCTTTTTTCGTTTAGCTATTCATTCTTGATGAAGATTTCTAAAGAATGTAAAACGGAATTAATTGATAACTATTGGATATGGATAATGAGGAATATATATTAATCTAGTTCTTATTTTTTTAATTTGATTTTAATAAAATTGGTGCAGTATGCATGTTTAATTATTTGTGATAGGTTAGTAATTAAGTTTCCAGAATTTTGAAACCTATGAATAATAAATCTGTTAATTCAATATGGATTAGAGAACTGATTGTTTGATAATTCCTTGAAGGGTTATGAGTTACCCTCTTGATTGGTAAACGGCCAAGAGCCCAATTGATGTGATTTTTGTTTTCCTACTACTTGTGTTGTGATGTGATCCTGGATGGCTGTTGTGAAATCTGGGGGAATGGAGACTTTTGGATATGGTAGAAGATGATTCCTAGAGTGGCGAGATGCATCGTTTTATGCATGCGGGTGTTAGGGAGGACACTAGGTATGATGCAATGGGATGTATGTGATTTTGGGATGATTGGTGATTCTTATTTTTTGATTATTTTCTTTACTTTTCCCCACATCTCAAGGCATCTAGTCTTGCTTACCCTTCTTCCAAAAGAGTAGAAGACGCGCTGGGTGTTCCATGTGCTTTCCGTGTATATCTTTTCAAGGGAGGATGGGTATATTCTCTTTTTATTGGAGGAAAATACTCAACAGGTACTACATATACTCGCCGTGTTGATCCCCCTTGTGTTTAGTAGCATAGAATTCTTTTCTAGAATGCCTAGGAATGTGGGAAAGTAATTATGTAATGAATAATTGAATAAATGGTGTTAACCCATGGGGTTTGAGTTTGCTATAACATAATTATGAGGTTGAAATTTTAAAGGGACAGTGGACTTTGGGTGTGATGATAATGAAATTTAATAAGGAATTTTTCATAGTTAATTAATTTTTAAAGAATTAATTAACGTAAAGAGAAACTGGTAAAGAGGGAGTTAAATAATGTATTAAAGCTCTTTAAATGGTTGTGTGCTTATAGGATACCTAGTCTTAGAAGTGGTAGCACAGAGTCCGAGAGATGTTTGCTGCAGTTGAGTCTCAGACTATGTTATGCCCATAGTTTGGTTGTGATATATAGTATATTCTGTACTTTTGTGTTTCTATATGCTACTCTATCCTATCAGTAAGGGAAACTGAAACCCCGTGGATTCTGAGCCCTGGGGGGTGTTTTCCCCAACATTAAGGTGGGAGGATGAATGGATGAATACCCCCTTTGGCCTCACTCTCTTCTCTTGGTAGTTACATGTGCTGGTAACAACAGTGGTTAGTTTTCCCCATATATTTGTGTAGACGGCTGTAATGGATTCTGGTTATTCACACACATATATTCTAAATATAGTATTCTATGGACTACTATAGGTGTATCATGTATAGGCTATGACGACTTGAGGATCCTTAATCGGTGTATGGGAGGTAATGGCTTGAGGTATAATACCCAATGTATGATACACATTATGTGGGATGTGGTGGCTTCTAGAAAGTATCTGGTATACTTTCTTACATGGACGTGGGGTTTTTTTTTCTTGAGGTGCATGTTGTGGTGCTCTGCACAGGTGTCTGCAGGCAAGCCTTTTTAGAGACAGATGATTAGGATGTGCAACGTTGTGGAAAAGTGGCAAACTAGTGGGGAAGTAGTAGCAGTCTACCCTTGATGTTCTTTATTATACTATATACTCATGTAGTATTTACTTGGATAGAGTAGCCATGGCGAGGTTGGGATCTTAGTATACTTGTTTAGATGACGAGTTAGATTCACTTGTTGTTCAATGTGCATTAGGATTCTTTCTTACCTTTTGCACAAGCGGCTTTGGGGAGGATCCTATTGGGTATACTGTTATACTCACCCTATGAATATATAAACTATTTTCAGGTCACTTGGAGCAGGTTGGAGATCAGGCTGGTGTTTACAATCTTGGGGTTCTAGGAGCTATTTGGTCTTGTGGTTTCTGTTGTTTTACTTTCTTTTGGGTACATGTAGTTTTTTCCATTAAGTTTTAGTAGTTTTGCATGACATTTCATTTGTGTACTTGGGATTTCATTCATCTTACTGGTTGATTAGGAGTTGTTTGGTGTCTATCATATCTCGCCATTCCGAATGTTTTCTTTTAGAGGGTAATGCCTCTAATTTGTGTGTTTTATATTCCCTCAGGTCTAGTCACCAACCCAGGGCCTACTAGAGGCGGGACTCGAGGGTCTTTATCTCCCTTCTCACACTGCCAACCTAGGAGAGGTACTATTTGTGGGGAGGGGGTCATGACAGTGTGGTTTCATTGGTCTGGTTGAGGGATAGGATAGAGTTTGGAGTTAGACACATGTGAGGTTGCCTGGGTTGGTCGGGAAACGTGGTCATTCAGGTCTAGAAAGTGAGTTAAACACTGGATACCAGCTGAGACATAGGTGTTTAAGGCCGCCTGTGATCTGATGTATGGACCTTTATGTTTACAATGGCTACTAAACAAGGTGATACTAGTTTTAGGGTAGAGACCTAGGAAAGGAACATACATCATTCTTCTTTCATCCTGTGTTTGAATGGGCAGACCTTGAAATAGGTTAACATAAAATGAATAAAACAAAGAAATTAATTAATTAATGTTGATTATTCTATATTCTAGGTTTAAGAGCTCTAATGGTTTTTTATTTTACAGGTATTACTCTAGGTCGACGTCCTCATCAGGTTTGCACAGATAATATCCAGTAGGATATTCTAGCGGATCGTCGCAGGGTATAGGTCGAAGAAGACGACACTTGGAGGAAGACACTCTGAGAGTTTCAGTTCCATAGTCTTTAGAAGTATGAGATATCCATTTCAGATGCAGTCACAGAATACTGGTTAGAGGAGGTCGAGATAGTATTCAATTCGATCCATTCTCAGAAGGATCATTGGGTTTCCTTGCTTGTGATGATACTATATAGGGCATCAAGGAAATGGTGGTTCTTTTTCCTAGGGGATCATGAAGTGTGGGCGATCTCATGGGAGGAGTTCTGAGACATGTTTATAGTCGAGTTTCCTTCTCTGAATACGAATCCGTTCAGTCTCCAGGATCTTCTTACCCTTCGACAGGGGAGCTCCAGTGTTCGAGAGTTTGGAATCTGTTTCAAGAACCTTTTATGATATGCATCAGAACTGTTACTAGATGAGGAGGCTAAGGTGAGGCATTTCGAGGAGTTCATAAATCCAAGGATCCAGCCCCAGGTCACCCCATTTATGATGAAGACATATCTTGAGGTGCTACCGAGGGAAGAGGTTGTTGAGAAGATGTTTTCCAAAATCGGATCATCACGAGAAGGGAATTGTTATGATTCCTCATAGATAAAATTTGTGGTCCGGGGTTCCCAGTTTGTTGGGTAGAAGAGTTTCCGTTCATCAGGGGGTATGTCTCAGCCCTTCACATCTCGTTTCACCAAAGTCAACAAATATCAAGCATATTCCAAGGGATCAGCTGCTTGTTTTTCTTGTGATGGTCGTGGTCATCCGTAGCGAGAGTTCCCGACCTTTCAGAGCGGTCATCGTGCACTATGTTCTACACTCTAGGTTCCTCCACTGAGGCAGTTCTAGATGTGGCAGCAGTAGCAGGTTGCAACGAATTTAGATCAGCAGCGGGTAGATGGAAAAGCAGAGGATAACCCCATGATGTTCCCCTTCCTTAGAAAGCAGAGTGTGGTCGTGGTGGTGGTCGTCATCAGGGTCATAGATGTCATGGAGGAGGTTATAGTCAGCTTCATGCTCTAGCTTTTCCAGCTCCAGGCGAGCCAGATGTTGTTCGAGGTACCCTTTGTTTTCTTTCAACCATTGTGTAGGCATTGCTTGATTTATGAGGGACACACTGGTTCATATCACCTACCCTTGTCCATGCATTGGGACTTGAGGTAGAGAGGAATCCAATTCCCTTGGTGTTGACTATGTCAGTTACTGGTCGAGCTGACTTGTTTGAACTATTTAGTGATTGTGAGCTAGTGTTGGTGCAGCACCACTCTTGGGGAGAATTACTATGTTTATGAATAAATCCATATGATTTCATCCTCAGCATGGATCAGTTGTATTCAGTGTAGACAATCATAGATTTCTTCAAGAAGAAGGTCGTTTTCTTTGTTGCAGATGGAGAGTCAGTGATGTTTGTTGGTGAGAGAGATCCTCATATGGGTCATTGCCACATTCTGTCCTTATCATCCATGATGGATGAGATGATTTTGAGTTCATCATAGGTCTAATGGTTTTCATTCCTAGGGTCGTAGAAGAGTACCCTGATGTCTTTCCAAAAGAGGTTGTAGTATTAACCCATCGACGAGAGATCGATTCTGGGATCGAGCTACAACCAAGAGAATATCATATCTCAATGTCTCCATATAGTATCTCCCCTTATATGTTATGATAACTACGTATATAGATTGATGGTCTGTTACAATGAGGTTTTGTTCGGCCAAGTGTGTCCTTGTGGGGTGCACCAGTTTTGTTCGTGATGAAGGCTGACAGAAGTTTGCGGTTGTGGGTCTATTATCGTTTCTTAAACAAAGTGACAATAAATAATACCTATCCTCTTCTGCAGATTAATGATTTATTTGATCAACTGAAGGGTTAATGTTGGTTATCAAAGATTGAATTGCGGTCATGATATCATCAGAAGCATGTAAATGATGAGGATATTCCCAAGAATGCTTTTCGTTGTCTTCATAGGCATTATGAGTTCGTTGTAATGTCATTCGACATGATGAATACTCAAGATGTGTTCATGGGAATGATGACTGTTGTGTTTTGTGAGTTCCTGTACAAGTTGGTGGTTGTTTTCATTGACAACATCCTTGTGTACTCCACATTTGAGGAGGAGCATGAAGAGTATCTACACGCCGTTTTGAGAGTTCTTCGTCAACACCGGCTATTTGTGAAGTAGTTGAAGTGTGAGTTTTGGGCTCAAGAAGTATGTTTCTTGGGGAATGTTGTGTCCCAATAGGGAGTATATGTGGATCCATTGAAGATAGAAGCAGTTGTGTCTTGGGAATCCCCCAATACAACGTCCGAGGTGTGAAGTTTCCTTGGTCCCACATGATACTACAAGATTTTCGCAAACAATTTCTCACGAGTTACGAATCCACTGGCAGCTTTGACTAGGAAGGATCTAGCATTAATATACACTGATCAGTGTCAGGTAGCTTTCGAGTATCTAAAGGAGAATTTAGTTAGTGCTCTAGTTTATTGTCTTCCAGTTGATGGAGTTCAGTTTGATTTTTTATGTGATGCTTTGATTCTGGGGTTGGGTTGTGTTCTGATGTTGAAAATATCAGTTGTTTCTTATGGGTCTCGGTAGTTTAGTAACCATGAACATAACTATCACACTCATGATCATGAGTTGGTAGCCATGGTGTTTGATCGAATGTTTTGGAGACATTACCTCATTGGTGATCACTTTTTCATTTTCTCCGATCATAAGAGTTTGAGGTATGTTTTCTCCCAGAGTGAATTGAACTTATGACAGTGTTAGTGGAGGGAGTTATTACCAGAATATGACTATAAAATATCATATACACCTGGAAAAGGGGATGTTGTAGTTGAGGCGTTGATTATAAAGTCACATAGTGATGTTGTGCATGAATCCGGTGATTCCGAGAGAGTAATGGAAGATCTGTCAGCATTACATCTTGATATGGGAGATGTTGGGGGTATTGGTATTCTTTTTCAGATGATGGTACAGTCATCTCTGATGTAGAAGGTGGAGGTGTCCCTGTTGGGGGATCTTGAGGTGGAGGTCTGGAGAGGCCATGTTTTTGCGGTAAGGCCCCTGATGGTTGGACTAAGGATGAACAACACCGAGTATTGTATCACGGAAGGATTTTTGTTCCTTGGATGATGCACGAGACTATCCACAAAGAGTTCCATAGTTTTCCTTTAGCGGTGCATCCTGAAGTGTCAAATATGTACCGATCCTTGAGGTGCATGTTTTGGTGGTCAGGGCTGAAGCGTGCAGTTGCGGGGTTTGTGTCTCGATGTTTGGTCTTTCGGAAGGTGAAGGTAGAACATCGTGTTCCTGGTGGTCTTCTCCGGCCATTAGAGATTCCTCAGAGGAAGTGGTAAGACATCACAATGGACTTTTTTACTAGTTTACCTAGAGCAACAGGAGGACATGATGTTATTTTGGTGGTAGTGGATCATTTTACAAAATAATCCCACTTCATAGCGATCAAGGAGTCGAGCTCAGTGGATGTTTTATCAAGGCAGTATCTATAGGAGGTGATGAGACTTCATAGAGTCCCATTGATGATAATTTCTGATCTAGATCCTCGTTTTACCTCTAGGGTGTGTAGAGGTCACCAACATGCTTTTGGTTATCAACTATGCCTTAACACTGCTTGTCTTCGTCAAACAGACGCTGAGACAGAGTGAACCATCTAGACTCTTGAAGACATTTTAGACTCTTATGTTCTTGATTTTGGAGGTTCATGGATGAAGAACTTACAGTTGGTGGGGTTTTCTTAAAATAATAGTTTTCACTCCACCATCGGTATGGCACCATTTGAAGCCTTGGATTTCTGACCATGCCATTCTCCATTGTGTTTGACTGGGGTCAAAGAGTCATCAATTCTCGGACCAGAACTAGTGCAGAATACAATAGAGATGGTTTAGGTGATTTGATAGAGGATGAAGACAATGCAAGATCATCAGAAATCATATGATGATCAAAGAAGGATACCCTTAGAGTTTAATGTTGGGGATCATGTGTTTTTGAAGGTGACACATCGTTGTGGGCAGTGAAGGTTTGGTCATGGGAGTAAGCTTACTCCCCGGTTTGTTGGTCCTTTCGATGTGTTAGCTCATGTGGGAGCTGTGGTGTATCATGTATCACTTCCCCCGTAGATGAGTTGGATACATGATGTTTTCCATGTATCACATCTCTTTCATTATCTTCATGATGACCCTCACATCATCGATTAGGGAGAGATCGATGTTGATGATGATCCAACCTTTGAGGAGCGACCTGTGGAGATCTAGAACCGCAAGGAGAAGGTGTTGTGTGGGTGTTCTATTCCCTTGGTTCCTGTCTTTTGGAGTCAATGTTTCATGGAAAAGAGTACCTGATAACGTGAGTCACAGAAACATGATCAGTAAAAAGAGTTTTATCTTTTACTCTTTTCATGTATTGTTGTAAATTATGTGGTTATAAACCTTTCTTGTTTATGAGATGGTTTCCTTTTTTTACTTTTGTGGCTTTCTATCTTCTGAGAGGTATCATGGTGGGTGGTTGTTCAGACCCTGTTTCATTGTCACTTTATTTGTGTTTTGAATTATTGGAGAGAATAATGTTTTGAGAGGTATGTAATTTAATGGCACGGGCCTCTCCAGTCTATTACTTTGTGAAAATATGGTGTTTGAAGTGTTCTGGGAGGTCAAGGTGACATATCCCCAAAACTTTTCAAATTTTCCAGTTCGGTGACCAGTTACAATGGTATACAGCTGTTAGCAGTGCAATGGTAACCTTCGTTGAATAGTGCATCGGTGACCTTAGGTGAACAGTGTCATCGGTAACCTTCTGTGAACAATTTTATCGGTGAGTTCTAATGGTAACCTCTAATGGTAACCTCTCTTTCCTTTACCAAATTTCCAATTCTGTGAACAGTTCCATCGGTGAATAGTTCTATCGGTACCCTCTAACGGTAACCTCCCTTTTCCAAATTTGCATTTCTTTGAACATTTCCATTGGTGAACAGTTCTATTGGTGATGTCTAATGGTAACCTCTATCGGTAACCTCTATCGATAGCCTCTATTGATAACCTCTATCAGTAGCTTCTAACGGTGACCTCAATTTTTTTTCCAAATTTTGAGTTCATCAACAGTGTTTCCAGAGTGGTGAGGTTCTAACAGTAACCACTATTTCCTTTTCCAAATTTTGAGTTCATGAAAAGTGTTTCCAGAATGGTTAGGTTCTAATTGTGACCTCTATTTTCTTTTACAAATTTTTAGTTCATGAATAGTGTTTCAAGAGTGGTGAGGTTCTAACGGTAACCTCTATTTCCTTTCCCAAATTTTGAGTTCATGAACAGTGTTTCCAGAACTATGAGGTTCATGAACAGTGTCTCACGGTGAGGTTATTGAACCATGTCTAATGGTCACGTTCATGAACAGTGTCTAACGGTGAGGTTCATGAATAGTGGCTAACAGTGAGGTTCATGAATAGTGTGTAGAGGTAAGGTTCATGAACAGTGTCTAACAGTGAGGTTCATGAACAGTGTATAATAGTGAGGTTCATGAACAGTGCCTAACGGTGAGGTTCATGAACATTGGCTATCATTGAGGTTCATGAACAGTGTCTAATTGTGAGGTTCATGAACAATGTATATCGGTGAGGTTCATGAACAATGTTTTTCCTTTGCCAAATTTTAGTTCGTAAACAGTGATTCCAGTTTCTTACAGTTTCTCCCCTTTTGTGTTTTCCTTTGACATAAAATTCATTTAAGGCATTGTTTTATGGACTCTAAGGCTGATTCAAAGGCCATAACTCCTAAATTAATTATTCCTAAGGCTCGGGATGGTTTTACTTGGTCAACCTGGGTGGTTTAATGTGATTCTCTTTTAATGGGAAATCAAGCGTATCTAAAATTGCCACTCTTTTAAATCTTCTAAAGAGACTGGATATCTTCCTCCCTAATTCTTCCACTTTGTTCTTGGCTATGAGACGCTATATCCTTTCATTCTATTCTATAGGAGTTTCATAATCAAACTTTCCCCCTTAGATTGATTCTTCTCTCTTTTGGTGCAACCAAGTTGTATCAATCAATATTCAATATAAGGTATGTTTTATCATTGTTCTTTTGGGGTTCAACATCTCCTGGTCGCCTTTACATTTTATAACACGTAATCTCCATTATTCTACTATATTTTTCTTGGGGTTCAGTTGGTGAAGCCATACTGTGGCATCCTCTGGTGGATGAAGTTGTCACGAGAGGTGAATCGTGACTCGTTGTGTGGATAAAGAACATAAAAAACTGTTTGAGGTAGGGGATTTGTTGATTCACTTTTCATTTACGTGCTATAGTATTGTTAGCATGTTTTATCCCACTGAACCACAATGGAATTGAAATAATTAATATTTGAACTGGATAAAAAAATTGATATCGGTCATATGTGATTTCCCCTTGTTATCTAGACAGTGGGATATCCATGCCTGCTTCATTTAGTTGTTCGTTCTTAATGAAAATATGTACAGAACGTAAAACAGAATTAATTTCTAACTGTTGGATATAGATAAAGGGGAATGGAAATTAAATTCATTCTTCTTTTTTAAATATGTTGTTAATAAAATTGGTGTATTAATAATGATTAATTATTTTTGATTGCATACTGATTAGGTTTCCCGAATTTTGGAACCAATGAATAATAAATCTATTAATTCAATATGGATTAAAGAACTGATTGTTTGGTAATTCCTTGAAGGGTTCTGAGTTACCCTCTTGATTGTTAAAGGGCCAAGAGACCAATTGATGTGATGTTTGTTATCCTACTGCTTCTGCTGTGATGTGATCCTTGATGGATATTGTGATATGTGGGGGCATGGAGACTTTTGGTTGTGGCAGAAGATTATTCCTAGAGTGGCGATATGCATCGATTTATGAATGTGGGTTTCGGGGAGGAAACTAGGGTTGATGTAATGGGATGAATGTGATTGTTGGATGATTTCTGGTTTTTATTAGTTGATTATCATCTTTACTTTTCCCCACTGTTCAAGGAAGCTGGTCTTTCTTACCCTTCATCCGAAAGAGGCAAAGAGGGTGAGGTATTCCACGTTCTATCCTTGTTTAGATTCATAATGGAGGATGGGTCTATGCTTATGCTATAGGAGGCAAAGAGTCTATGAGTCGTACATCATCTCACCATGTTGAGACACCTTCTATTTAGTAGATTAGAATGATTTCATATAAATCCTAGGAATAGGGGAATGTAATTCTGTAATGAATAATTGAATAAATGGTGCTAACCCATGGGGTTGGAGTTTTCTGGAACATAATTATGAGGTTGAAATTTTAAATGGATAGTGAAATTTGGGTGTGATTCTAATGAAATTTAATGTGGAATCATTAATAGTTAATTAATGATTAAATAATAAAATAATGTAAAGTGGAACTAGTAAAAAGGGAATGAAATAATGTATTAAAGCTCTTTAAATGGTTGTGTTCTTATAGGATACATAGTCTTAGAAGTGGCAGCCCGGAGTCCGAGAGACATTAGCTGCAGTTGGTTTTGTGACTAGGCTATTCCCATAGTGTGGTTGTGATATATAATATATTCTATACTTTTTGTGTTTCTATATGCTACTCCACCTTATCAGTAATGGAAACTGACACCCTAGGGATTCTGATCCCAGGGGGTGTTTTCACCAACAATATTGTGGGATAATGAATGGCTAACTACCCCCTTTGGCCCCGCTCTCTTCTCTTGGTAGTTAGTTGTGATGGTAGGTACAGTGGTTAGTTTTCACCATATATATGTGTATAGTGATGTAATGGCTTATAGTTATTCAGATAGATATATTATGGATATAGTATCCTATAGACTATTGTAAGTGTAACGTATATAGGTTGTGATGGCTTGAGGATCCTTACTTGGTGTATGGGCTGTAGTGGCTTGAGGTATAATACCCGATGTATGATACACGTTATGCGGGCTGTGGTGGAACCTAGAAACTACCTGGTTACTTTTCTTTTGTGGATGTGGTGGTTTTATTGCACGAGGTGCATGTTGTGGTGCTTTTCCTAGGTGTCTGTGGGAAAGACTTTTTGGAGAGAGATGCTCAGGACGTGCGACATTAGGGCAAAGCGACAAACTAGTGTGGAAGTAGTAGAAGGGTACCTTTGATATTATTTATTATATTATATACTCTTGTATAAGTTACTTGGAGATAGTATCCATGGTGTGTTTGGGAACATAGTATACCTGTTTAGGTGATGAGTTAGTTTCACTTGTTGTTCACTGTGATTGAGCATGCTTTCATTACTTTTGCATGAGAGGCTTCAGGGAGGATCTTACTGAGTATACTGTAATACTCACCCTATGTTTATATAAACTATTTTCAGGTCACTTTGAGCCGGTTGGAGATCAGGATGGTGTTTTCTAGAATGGGGTTGTATGAGATGTTTGGTATTGTGGTTTCTTCTGTTTTACTTTCTTTTGGGTACTTTCAGTTCTTCCCCTTTAAGTTGTGGTAGTTTTGCATGACATTCTATATGTGTACTTAGGATTTCTTTCATCTTACTAGTTGAGTTGTAGTTGGTTAGTGTCTATCTTATCACTCACTTATCCATGTGTTATCTTAGATGGTAATGCCTCCAATTTGTGTGTTTTCTATTCCCTCAATGCTAGTCGCCAACATGGGTCCTACTAGAGGCGAGACTCAGGGGTCATTATCTCCCTTCTCACATTTTAGACCAAGGTGGGGTACTCTTTGTGGGGAGGGGGTCATTAATGTTACATACTTTTCTAATTCCGTAATTATAATTGGATAATATATCCCTATATTGTGTCTAGGGAATTAAAAATATATCTAATGGTAATAATGTGATTTGGATAATTGTTGATTGAATAAAAAATTTTAATTATGTTCTTCCCATTTGAGATAATATATCATTGTATTAACTTTATCGACATTATATTAAATAAATAATTAGTTGAAATAGAGTCCCTATTTCAATTGTATTTTATTGTGAGCCTAAATTCACATCAAATTTTTGTAAAGGACTACAATAATTCATTGGGTATTGAATTAAATTTTGGGACCACTTTTAATTCAAAATATGTTATATAGTTTGAGTGATTGATTAAGAATGTGGAGGATATTATTCAAAAAAATTAATGGATTATCGATGAATTTAAGATAAACATTTCACTTTGGTTTATTTTTATTATAATAATAGTTTTCATTCTTGAATATAGGTGGTGCCATTTCAAGCATTATATGGAAATATGTTTCAAAATCCATATTTTTGGGATTAAATCAGGGAATGAAATTTTGGGACCAACATTATTATAAAAAACGGTTGAGAAGGAGAAAATGAGTCAACCAACTATGTGGATGTATAAAATAAGGAAGAAACATTAGACATATAATCTGGGGAATTTTCATTCATTCAAGGTTGGATATCATAATTTTTTCTAAATAATCATAATGGAAAAGGTTTATGCTTTTTATTAAAAATGGAAATTTAAGTCCACAGATCATTTGACCATATCAAGTTATAGAAAATATTTTATCACTTCATTACTATGTGGTATTACATCTGATTTTATATTAGCTACATGATTTTATTCCTGTATTATTAATAAGAAAATATGTTCTTGATACTTCTTATTTTTTATACCGGAAGTCATTTAGCTAGAAAATAATATTTTATTTGATGACTATCCAGTTAAATTTTATAACCCTAAGGAAAAGTTGCCAAAATTTACATTGATTTAACTTGAAAAAGATTTTTGTAAAAAACATTTGATTGAGGAATTATCATGGGAATCTAAAAATGATAAGAATTAAAAATATCACCACTTATGTAATTAATGAAAAAAATTACGAGGATGAACTTTAACAAAAGGTGATAAATGTAACAACCTAATTAATTTTAATAGTAAAAAAATTTCATGTCTTTTTAATTTTTATTAACATAATTTTATATATCTATATTAATTATAAGAAGGTTATATAGTTTCTCAATTAAGAAAGTAATATTTTTATTCCTATTAAATTCATTTTCATCAATTATAATTATTTAAAACATAATTTATAAATTTTATAATTCAATATGAAAAAATTATGTTACATTTAAAAATAATCATTTAAAAATAATATTAAGAAAGAAATTAAATATTTTTATAAAAAGATTAATTTTTAATGAAATGTGAATAAAAGATCTTTATAGTATTTTCATTTCATTTAATTCAATAAATTAATTTAAGAGGCTCATTTTACCTTATCATATCACAAGTATCCTTTATATAGAAATAATCTTATTAATTACATATGAATCATTATTATATCTAATTTTGGTTCAAATCAATTTTTAGACATAAAACAAATTTTTCCAAAAAAACAGTTTTCTAGTGGGTTTTATGCATTCATTTTAAAATTGAATTATGTTCCATCTAAAAATAGAATATTGAAAAATGGATTTAGTATCTTGATTTATGGGGTGCATATTTTCACATTACATTCCTTTATTTTTTTCATCAAAAATAGTATCTACAGTATATATTTTTCACCACTCTGATGGAAAATCGACTAATTAAGGTTAAAAATGATGGGATAAGTCCAAAAAAATCCCAAAAACTTGTATTAATTTCATTAGATGATTTAATTATACAATTACCATAAAATTAAAAAATTTATAAAGTTCCGTCCACTTTTTAAATTGTAACATTTATATTATTTTATGCAATGGATAATGTCAAAAATATCAATCTCTTTATTTTAATATTTATAATGTTTTTAGGGGTATAAAAAATATATTTTTTTCTTATAAATGTTTATTTTAATTTATAATTATGTTTGTTATCTGGATAATTTATTTTTACTTTATATTGATGACATAATTACAATAAATGCATATGCATCACCGACACAATGCTTGTCCAAGTAAAAAATTAAATCAAGTGGATGAGTTTAAAAATATCAAAAGTAAAATAATGTGGTGAATTATTGTGTATCGTGAATTTTTTATATAAATTACACATATTATGGATGTTATAAAATTTTATATTTGTTTTCCATTTCTATGATTACGAAATTTTAGTCAAAAAAATCTGAATAGTCTCAAAAATGAATACAATGGAATATTATGTTAAATAATATTTTATTTATTAATTTAAAATTAATTAAAATATTTTATTTTCCATGTGAACTGAATATGGAATATAATATGAATCATGGACAATTAATTAGCCACCTTTTCTTTTATAGTAACTTTTCTTTCCCCAAAATAGTAATAAAATTTGACATCATGGTTATCATCAAAATATTTAATAAGATTTTCAAGCTAAAAGATAATATATAAATCATAACATAAACATATCCAAATTTTTTTGGATGAGATGAATTATAATACTACCGATAATATTCTTTAAATTTATCATTTTTGTTCAATTTTCACTAAAAATTAATTTATTTTAATTTAATACTTTATATAATTCCAACAATTATCATCCCATCACTTTCAAAATGGAATCTACTCTCGTCTCTTCCTTAAATATTTTCACAAGACTAGTAGATACAATACTAATGAAAGTCTCTCCCAAAATCCCTCACCATTTCTTGTAGTTTATAGTCTCATAAAAAACCACACCTATAAGGATTAATGTGTAAGCCAAAGCGGTATCAAAGAAGACTTTCTAAGACTTAACTGACCTATTGAAAATTTATTTCTTCTTATACCTAAATAAATATTAATTGACCTTGATAAAATAGAAAAATTAGTATCTTAAATATTATAAAATTTTATTATAATTTTATTTCATATATTTTTCATCTCTTCATACATCTTATGGGGAATGATAACATCACTCATGTGTATGTGTGGATTACTATCTCCATCAAGGGACGTGTTTCATTTTTCACCACCACTTTATAAGGTTTCTTATTATGATAGATCTATTTAATAAATATTATAAAAATGATCTTATTTTCATTATTTATTAAAAGTATATTTCCTATTTTGTTACCATTCCATTCATTGAAAAATGAAAACATCAATCTTGTGTATGTGTGGACTACTACCTCTAGAAAGTGATATTATTTTATTTAAATGTTGTTAATTTTGGAATGTTCTAAAATTTTATTTAATGAATAAAAGTGATAATAAATATAGGATTAATATTCGTGATATTATGTAACAATGACATCATTTGATGATGATTATCCTACCGAATCTGTTTTGGGTTTATGGACCAAATGTCCTCAATGAATCCGACATAAAGATAGATGATTATGTAATAAAAAATAATTTTAATAAGATACTTAAAATGGTTAATTATAGTGAAATAACAGGAATATTTTTATTAATCACATAAATAAATAATATAAATTTATGATAAAAGAATATATAGAGAATACATGATATGTCTTACTAGATTTAAGTGACACCATATATTAAAAATACATTTTAAATGTTTTAAATTTTTATTTTATAAATAATTATATTCCCTTACCATATTCACAAAAATATTTATAATTATTACATAAATGTGGATATAAATGAATCATAAAGGGTCACATGGTGTAACATCCCAGGAAAATAAAGAATAATACATTTTCATACCTATTAATATTTATGAACTAAATATTAATTTTACTTTAAAGTGGTTTCTATGTTCGATAGCATACCTGATACGCAACAAAGTGTTTCATTGAAATCTTAAGTTGCACACTAGTAATAAAATAATATTATTTTATATGGTAGTTAACACGTAGCTGTTGTACTGCTGGGAATGAATATAAATAACTAAAATATGATTTTATATGTTTGTAAAATGTTTTTACATTTATCCAATAAAGGATAAAGGCTTAAAATACGAAAAGAATTCAATTTTAGGTATATATACTCTAATTTTCACTAAAGGTCCACTTATCGCCTTTTGATGGAGAACCCTACTTAAATATTATTTTGGTCACTCTTATACATTCTTTTGGACCAAATAAAATTATTCTTTAGAATCGGGACATCAAAATTTAATTTGTGTAATTTTTTGGTATTTTTCCGATAAAGTTTATTTTTTTAATGAATAGTGAAAAATGTTGTATTTTAATTCAAAACCTCTTTTTAATCTAACCTATTAATATGATTATATTATCTTTTTAATTGGTTTTAAAGTTAAATTACAATATATTTTTACCATTTAATCTAATATTGGTTGTTTGAATTAATTTCACTTAAAAATTGGACTTAAACTGGTGTCAATCTTTTGATATACATTGTTTCATAAAAACACGCTATTTGTTCTGACAACGAGAATTAATTATTAAATTAATTAATGTAACATATATGTTTTTAATTTTTTAAAATAGACATCATTTTTGAATTCGGAATATCAAATATATATTAGGGTGAATTTTTGGTATTTTTCTGAAAAACATCAATTTTTGATGAATAGTGAAACCACTAAGTGGTACTTAAAAAACTGATTTTTTTGTTTAAATGAAATTTTACCACCTCTGTGTTTTGAATTTAAAAAATCCGACATACATGGTTGTCATTATAAAGTAAAATGTGGTTCAATGGGATTAAAATAATTTTTTGTGCATATAACTTTTATGTTTTTAATCGCGATTAGAGGTAATTAGTGTAGTTTAAGGTAAAAATAATGTTTTAATAATATTAAATGACCTTGACACATGTCCCACCCTTATTTTATGTGACATGGCCGACCAAGAAAATCCATGGGTCAACATGGGGACCCCATGGTTCCACTTTGGTTGGAAAATGACATTAATAACTTTTTATTTAATGTTAAAATAAAAATGTCACAAACATGGGTTGTTTTACTAAAACAATGTTTACAAGGGGTTATATAAGTCATATTTTTGCCTATAAATATTCATTAGAAATATAAAGGTATTTCCTACATCATGATATTTCTTTTATAATTTTTAGACTTTAAATAAATTAAATTATTTATGACACCATGATGATGCAGCGATTACCTCATTATTTAACGATTTAAATAAAATGAAAAGATAATGTAAAATCTAAGACCTAAACTTGTCAAAAACATATTAGATGGGTGGATTTAGAACTCATATCACCTTATCCTCGAAATATATAATTCGGGGACCTTTAAAATCCTAAAATCATTTTATAATAAAGTATACTTTTATAACTTTCAAATAGTGCCCCTCCTCTCCTCTTATTAAAGGCCCCCACCTCTACCACCTAACCCACACCTCTCAATCCTTTGGCTCGGTCCAACCCTGCCCATTTTGTCTCTCCACATACCTCTCTAACTCCTAGAATCCTCAATTTGGGCAGAAGTCTTTCCAAATAAGCCTTTGAGCTCAAATCAAAAAGAGATACTAGTTTTAAAGGTAGTGTCTTCTCTTGTGTTCTTATGTTTTATTTTGCTTCTCCAACCCCCTAAAATCATTTTATTACATTATTTTGTAACAAAAATAGTATCTTAAATATACTAAGATGTTGTTATGATAAGGATTAGAGCTAAACTTACCCACACCTTCATCTAATGGTTAAAGAGCAAACTGTTTCCATGGATGGTAAATTTCTGCCTCACGAAACGATGATTGATCAATATTTTTATAACACCTTCAATGGAGGACATTAAGATGAAACTATATTTATATATGATATATAATATGTTTATATTTTCTTTAAGCTTCTGTATTTTTAATTTATGGCATATCTTTATGACTTCCATTATGAATATACGCGATATCTTCATTTTAGGATGTGTGGACTAACGCCCCCTGAAAGTGATTTGATTCGTTAATGCCATATGTGAGATGTATAAAGTATGGAGTTAATGATATTATATATGAAATTATAATGGAATTATAATATACCTTTATGTAATTATTATTCCATTCCAAAAAATACGAAATAGAAATGAAAGTAGCATTTATGCGTACGTACGGCTTACCGTCTCCATGAGCGGTACATTTCATTTCTTACCTCTAAATGTTATGTAATATTATAAATGCATGTATATACTGGATATATATGATATATATGATATCTAAATAATGAATATAACTCTGGATATAATGGATACATGAAAAATTGGTAATTATAAAGAGTTTATTTTTGACTCAAGTACCAATGATCGTTAAAACGACCATTATTAAGTTAAATAATTATATAGTGTTCATGACAAGGTAATAAGTGATATAAAGGGAATAATGAACATGAAAAAGGTTCTAAAGAAAGTAGAAATTATCTCAAGTTTATTATTCAGGAGATTAAAGAGCAATCGAGTCACGTCGGACATGAGGTAAGGGACTTCTTCTCAATCTCCATTCATTTAGGCATATTTTGTTTTGTATACAACATTATTTTATACGGTGTATAAACCCATTTTACTTTTACTCTTATTCAAAAGGAATATATTTTTATACGAAGAGTTTTACTAAACGAAAAAATGAATTTTTTTTGTCCAACGTATGTGGCAACAACGACTTCTCTGCCGCCGTGACCATTATTTGAGTTTCGGCTTCCTCTACAAGCCATAACCTAACTTTTTTTAAAATGAAAAATAAATACCATGTATTACTTCTCTTTTATTTTGGTATTGAAAATGGTTTTCATAATGTTTTTATTATATCAATGTGTTGTATTGATATCTTGTGATTGAAATGTGGAAATGTTATGTTTCCTTTATGCGTGTTTTATGTGATAGGATTATGTTATGGTTCATGTGCATTGTTATGAAGACGAGTGGTTCCGTGATAAACTAATGGTAGGTGAGCTCGATATAGCTCTCCAAAGCATTGGGTAACGGGAAGGAGTTAAATGTTAAGGTTTCTCCAAAGAGATTTAGGGAATATACCATGATGGGTATTCCAAACGTAACCACGAGGGTTACTCCCTACTTAAGAATGTTATGAATGCATCAATTTACCTTTATGTCTAATGATTTCTATGATTTATTCATGATTTGATGAGGTATGTTAAAGTGATTATGTTTTATGAGTAAAGTATGATTTCATACGTGGACTAATATTTTCATTTCGTACTTTTATATCCCTTACTAAGCATTTTATGATCATCCCATGTTTTTGAAATTATTTTCACATGTCAAGGGAAAGGTGCATGATGTGATGATAGTTTCAAATAAGTGTCATGAAAGAATCCATATTTTTTTAAATATTTTTCCATTGATGGGAAAAATGAGTACTATATTTTATGTAACCAATTTGTTTAAATGTGGAATGTAATTCCTGTTTTATGATCTAATTCTCTAAAACACTAATCCTGAAGATATCCTCAACATGTATTCTTGATGTAACTCGAGATTAAGTATTGTTTAAGGATGGTCCTTATAGTTGGTATAAGAGGTCAGTTTACATAACTTTATGAGTTAGGGTATTGTTAAATTAATATCCATAATGTAATTTATGTTAATATTGAAATGATATAGCATTTATAGATTACCATGTTGCTTCACCTAAGATATTTCTATGCTAAGAATGGTTTTTCTTAGAGGATACAGAGCAGCTCTGGGAAGACATATAGAGGGAAATGACCTTTCAAAACAGTATCCTGAGATGTTCAGAATCAGAACTAAATAGTTTTTCACAGTGATGGATCAGTTGACTCAGGTGAAAAAAGTTTGTTGTTTTTATTGATGACATTTTGGATTATTCAAAAAGTAAATAGGAGAATCAAAGTCATTTAAGGGTTATTTTTTAAACCTTAATAGAAAAGAAATTGTATGGGAAATTAATCAAGTGTGATTTTTGGTTGCTACAAATTTCTTTCCTTGGTCATATTGTTTCTAAGGATGGAATAAATATGGATCCTTCACAAACAGAAGTTGTTGAAGAATGGCCAAGACCCACAAATGTAACCGAGATCCGTAGTATTCATGGTTTTACAGGTTACTACCGAAGGATTATTGAAAAATTTTCACGGTTATCTATTCCAATGACTAAGCTAACTTGGAACGGTGTTAAGTTTATCTGGACAAAAGAATGTGATGATTGATTTCCGGAGTTTAAAAGAGGATTGGTGAATGCTCCAGTTTTGGAACATCCTTCCAGGAATGGTGAGTTTGTTATACACAGTGATGCTTCGTTGAAGGGACTTGGCTGTGTCCTTATGTAGAATGATCTGGTAATTGCATATGCTTCATGTCAGTTGAAAACAAATGAGGTAAATTACCCTACACTTGATTTGGAATTAGCTGCTGTTGTTTTCACTTTAAAAATTTGGAGGCATCATTTTTATGGAGTAAAGTGTGAAATATATACCGATCACAAAATTTTAAAGTATATATTCACTCAGAAAGTATTGAACATGATATAGAGGAGATGACTAGAATTAATCAAGGATTATGATTGTACAATTCATTACCATCAGGGAAAATAAAATAAAGTGACAGATGCTTTGAGTCGAAAAAGTAATGCTTCATTAACAAAGTTGTGTTTGGAATGTGATCCTTTGGTTAAGGATTTGATGAACTTTAGCATAAAAGTTTTTGGTGCAGGATGTCCTTCTGTTTTATTTCGGGTATTAGTGAAATCTTTTCTATGAGACAGAATCAAGCAAGCACAGAAGCAATACAGTGAGTTCTAGAAAAAGGTAGAGCTAGTTCAGAAGGGTATGTTTTCTGAATTCAACATTGATAATGATTGTGTTTTGAGATTTGGGAAAATATTATTTGTGCCTTGTGATTCGTCTCAATCTCTATTCATTGAGGAATATTTTGTTTTATACAAAACTTTCTTTTATACGGTGTATAAACCCCTTTGACTTTTATTCTTATTGAAAAGGAATCTTTTTTTATACTAGGCGTTTTACTAAACGACAAAAGGAATGTTTTTTTATCTTACGTATGCGGCGACAACGATTTCTCTTCCGCTGTGACCATTATTTGAGTTTCGAATTCCACTAGAAGCCATAACCTAACTTTTTTTAAAATGAAAAATAAATACCATGTATTACTTTTCTTTTATTTTGGTATTGAAAATGGTTTTCATAATGTTTTTATTATATCAATGTGTTGTATTAATATCTTGTGATTTAAATGTAAAAATGTTATGTTTCCTTTATGAATGTTTTATGTCATACGATTATGTTATGGTTCTTCGGAATTGTTATGAAGACGGGTGGTTCCATAATAAACTAAGGGAGGGTGAGCCCGATATAGCTCTCCAATGCATTGGGTAATGCGAAAGAGTTAAACGTCAAGGTTTCTCCGAAGAGATTTAGAGAATATACTGTGATGCATATTCCAAATGTAACCATGAGGGTTACTCCCAACGTAAGAATGTTATGAATGCCTCAAGTTACCTTTATGTCATGTGATTTCTATGATTTAATCATGATTTGATGAGCTATGTTAAAGTGATTACGTTTTATGAGTAATGTATGATTTTATAAATGGAAAAATATTTTCATTTAGTACTTTTTATATCCCTTACTGTGCATTTTATGCTCATCCCAAGTTTTTTGAAATGATTTTCACAGGTCAAGGGAAAGGTACATGATGTGATGATAGTTTCAAGGAAGTGTCATGAAAGAATCCATGTTTTATTTTAAATATGTTTCTGCTGATGGAAAAAATGAGTATTATCTTTTATGTAACCACTTTGATTAAATGTGGAATGTAATGCATGTTTTATGATCTCATTCTCTAAAGCTCTAAACCTGAAAAGATCATTGACATGTATTCTTGAAGTAACTCAAGATTATGTAATGTTTAAGGCTGGGGCCTTATAGTTGGTATCAGAGGATGGTTTAGATAACATTATGAGATATGGTATTGTTAAATTAATATCCATAAATTAATTTATGTTAATATTGAAATGATATAGTATTTATAGATTACCATGTTGCTTCAACTAAGATATTTATATGTTAAGAATGGTTTTTCTTAGAGGATATAGAGGAGCTCTGGGAAGACATATAGAGGGAAATGGCCTTTCAAACCAGTATCCTGGGATGGTAAGAATCAGAACTAAACAGTTTGTCGCAGTGATGGATCAGTTGACTCAGGTGAAAAAAGTCGGTTGTTTTTATTGATGACATTTTGGATTATTCAAAAAGTAAATAGGAGCATGAAAGTCATTTAAGGGTTATTTTTCAAACCATAAAAGAAATGAAATTTTATGGGAAATTCAGAAAGTGTGAGTTTTGGTTGCAACAAATTTCATTCCTTGTTCATATTGTTTCTAAAGATGGAACAACTGTGGATCCTTCAAAAACAAAAGTTGTTGAAGAATGGACAAGACCCACAAATGTAACCTAGATCCGTAGTTTTCTTGGTTTGGAATGTTACTACAGAAGGTTTGTTGAAAATTTTTCACGGTTATCTAGTCCAATGACTAATCTGACTCGGAAGGGTGTTAAGTTTATCTAGACAAAAGAATGTGATGATTGTTTTCAGGAGTTGTAAAGAATATTGGTGAATGCTCCAGTTTTGGCACTTCATTCCACGAATGGTGAGTTTTTTATATATAGTGATGCTTCGTTGAAGGGACTTGGATGTGTCCTTATACATAATGATAAGGTAATTGCATATCCTTCACGTCAGTTGAAAACTCATGAGGTAAATTACCCTACACATGATTTGGAATTAGGTGCTGTTTTTTCGCATTAAAAATTTAGAGGCATCATTTGTATGGAGTAAAGTGTGAAATACATACCGATAAAAAAAGTTTAAAGTATATATTCAATCAAAAATAATTGATCATGAGACAGAGGAGATGGCAAGAATTAATCAAGGATTATGATTGTAAAATTCATTAAAATCTGGGAAAAGCAAATAAAGTGGCTGATGCTTTTAGTCGAAAAAGTAATGCTTCATTAAAAATGTTGCATTTGGAATGTGATCCTTTGGTTAAGGATTTGATGAACTTTGGCATAAAATTTTTTGGTGTAGGATGTCCTTCTGTTCTGTTTTATGTATCAGTGAAATCTTCTCTATCAGATAGAATCAAGAAATCACAGAAGCAAGACAGTGAGTTGTAGAAAAAGGTAGAGATGGTTCAGAAGGGTTAGTTTCGTCAATTAAACATTGATAATGATTGTGTTTTGATATTTGGGAAAAGATTGTGTGTGCCTTGTGATTCACAGTTTCAGAGAGAGTTTTTATGTGAAGCTCATAGTTCTCCGTTTTTAGTTAATCCTGGAAGTACTAAGATGTACAGAGATCTACAGGAGTATTACTGGTGGGATGGAATGAAAAGAGATATTGCTGATTTTACTGTGATGTGTTTGACTTGTCAGCAGGTTAAAGCAGAGCGGCAGTTACCAAAAGGGATGCTTTAGCCTTTACCAGTGCAAGAGTGGAAATGGGAAAATATATCCATGGACTTTGTTGTGGGATTACCGAAGACATCTCGAGGTAATAATGCAATCTGGTTTATTGTTGATCACTTGACTAAATCATCTCATTTCCTTCCTATTTGAGATACTTTCTCTCTAGATCAACTTTCTCGTTTGTATCTTAAAGAGATAGTCAGGTTTCTTGGAGATCCCTTATCCATTATATCTGATCGTGATCCCAGGTTTATTTCTAACTTTTAGAAAGGCCATCAAAAGTCGTTGGGTACTGAATTAAATTTTAGTACAACTTTTCATCCTCAATTATATGGGAAATCAGAACAAACAATTTTGAATTTGGAGGATATGCTACGTGCTTGTTCGATGGATTATCAGGGAAGTTGGGACTAACATATTTCTTTGGTTGAATTTTCATATAATAATAGTTTTCATTCCAGTATACAAATGGCACCATTTGTGGCATTATATGGGAAGAGGTGTCAAACTCAAACTTTTTGGGATGAAGTGGGTGAAAGGAAGCTGATGGGACAAGAATTGGTAGAAGAGATGGAAGAAAAAGTTCTGTTGATTCAGATTCACATGAGAACAACTCAGAGCATGTAGAAGAGTTATGCGGATAACCGGAGGAAGGGTATATCTTTCAAGGTAGGTGATAATGTTTTTCTCAAAGTTTCACCGTGGAAAAGTGTGAAGAAATTTGGTAAGAAAGGAAAGCTGATTCCAAGGTTCATTGGACCATATGAAATTATGGAGAGAGTTGGATCAGTTTCTTACTGAGTGGATTTACCTCCACGTTTATCTCAGGTACACAATGTTTTTCATGTTTTGATGTTGAGAAAGTATATTCCAGATCCATCTCATGTTTTGAGCCAAGGGGTAGTTTAGTTGGAAGAGAATATCTTTTATGAAGAAAACCCAGTCCAGATTCTTGACCGAAGAGAGAAAGTGTTGCAAAATAAGTCAATTCACCAGGTAAAGGTTTTTTGGAAAAACCATATGGTTGAAGTGGAAATGTGGGAATCTGAAAATGCTATGAGGGATAAATACCCCCACTTATTTTGATAAGTGAATAAAATTGCAAGAACACAATTCCAAAAAGGGGGGAAGGATGTATCATCCTAGGTAAATAAATAATAATACATTTCCATAATTATTAATATTTACGAATTAAATATTAATTTTCCTTTAAGGTGGTTTCTATGTTCGATAGCATACCCGATACACAACAAAGAGTTTCTTTGAAATCTTACGTTGCATAGTAGTAATAAAATAATATTATTTTAAATGGTAGTTAACACGTAGTCGTTGTACTTGTGGGAATGAATAGAAATAACTAAAATATTATTTTATATGTTTGTTAAATGTTTTTCCAATTATCCAATAAACGATAAAGGCTTAAAATACGAAAAGAATTCAATTTTTGGCATATATACTCTAATTTTCACTAAAGGTACACTTATTGCCTTTTGATGGCAAACCCTCTTTAAATATTGTTTTGGTTGCTATTATAAATTCTTCTAGACCAAATAAAATTCTTCTTTAGAACTGGAACATCAAAATTTACTTTGTGTAAATTTTTGGTATTTTTTCGATAAAGTTATATTTTATTAATGAATAGTGAAAAATGTTGTATTTTAATTCAAAACCTCTTTTTAATGTAATTTATTTATATGATAGATTATATTTTTAATAGGTTTTAAAGTTAAATAAGAATTTATTTTTACCATTTAATCCAATAGTGGTTGTTGGAATTAATTTCACTTTGAAATTGGACTTAAACTAGTGTAAATCTTTTGATATATATTGTTTCATAAAAACACGCTATTTGTTCTGACAGCGGGAATTAATTATTAAATTAATTAATTTTACTTATATGTTTTTAATTTTTAAAATATACATCATTTTTGAATTCGGAATATCAAATATAGCTTAGGGTGATGTTTTGGTATTTTTCTGAAAAACTTCAATTTTTGATGAATAGTGAAACCACTAAGTGGTACTTAAAAAACTTATTTTGTTGTTTAAATGATATTTTACCACCTATATGTTTTTAATTTCAAAAATACAACATACATGGTTGTCATTAAGAAGTATAATTTGGTTCAATGGGATTAAAATAATTTTTTTTGTGAATAGTAACTTATATGTTTTTAATCACGATTAGAGGTAATTAGTGTAGTTTAAGGTAAAAATAATGTTTTAATAATATTAAATGACCTTGAAACATGTCCTAACCTTATTGGATATGTCATGGCCGACCAATAAAATCCATGGGTAAACATGGGGACCCCATTGTTCCACTTCGGTAGGAAAATGAAAATAATAACTTTTTATTTAATGTTAAAATAAAAATGTCACAAACATGGGTTGTTTTACTAAAACTATTTTTACATTGGGTTATACAAGTCATATTTTTTACTATAAATATTAATTAGAAATATAAATATATGTCCTACATCATGATATTTTTTTTTTTTAGATATTAAACAAATTAAATTATTTATGACACCATGATGATGTAGTGATTACCTCAATATTTAACGATTTAAATAAAATGAAAAGATAATGTAAAATATAAGACCTACACTTGTCAAAAACATATTGGATGGGTGGATTTAAAACTCTTATCACCTTATCCTAGAAATATATAATTTTGGGACCTTTAAAATCCGAAAATCAATTTAAAATAATATAACCTTCTATAACTTTCCAAGAGTGCCCCTCCTCTCCTCTTATAAAAGGCCCCCACCTCTACCACCTTACCCACGCCTCTAAAGCCATTGGCTCAGGAAAACCCTGCCCATTTTGTCTCTCCACATCCCTATATTACTCCTAGAATCCTCACATTGGGCAGAAGATTTTCCAAGGAAGCCTTTGAGCTCAAATCAAAAAGAGTTAACCGTTTTAAAGGTAGTGTCTTCTCTTGTGTTCTTATGTTTTATTTTTCTTATCCAACCCCATAAACTCTTTTTATTCCTTTATTTTGTAACAACACCAGTATATTAAATATACTAGGATGTTTTTATGAGAATTATTAGAGCTACACTTACACACACCTTCATCTAATGGTTAAATAGCATACTTTTCCGTGGATGGCTAATTTCAGCCTCACGAAACGATGATTGTTCTATATTATTATAACACCATAATAGGTGGCCATTAAGATGACACTATATTTATATATGATATATAATATTTTTATGTTTTTCTTAAGCTTTTGTGTTTTTCATTTATGGAATACCTTTATGGATTCCATTATTGGTATACGCGATATCTTCATTTTAGGAAATACGGACTACCGCCCCCTCAAAGTGATTCGATTCTTTAATGCCATATGTGGGATGTATAAAGGTAGGATTTAATGATATTATATATGAAATTATACTGTAATTATAATATACCTTTATGTCATTATGATTCCATTCAATAAAATATGATATAGAAATGAAAGTAGCATTCATGCGTACGTAAGGCTTACCGTCTCCATGAACGGTGCATTTAATTTCTTACCTATAAATGTTATGTAATATTATAAATGCATGTATATACTATATATATATGATATATATGATATATACATAATGAATATAACTTTGGATATAATGGATACATGAAAAAATTGTAATTACAAAGAGTTTATTTTTGACTCAAGTACCAATGATCGTTAAAACGACCGTTGTCCACTTAAATAATTACATAGTGTTCATGACAAGGTAATAAGTGATATAAAAGGAATAATGAACTTGAAAAAGGATCTTCAGCAAGTAAAAATTAACTCACGTTTATTATTCAGGAGATTAAAGAGCAATCGAGTCACATCGGACATGACGTAAGGGACTTCTTCTCAATATCCATTTATTGAGGCGTATTTTGTTTTATACACAACATTCTTTTATACGGTGTATAAACCCCTTTGACTTTTATGCTTATTCAAAAGGAATATTTTTTTATATGAAGAGTTTTACTAAACGAAAAAAGGAATGTTTTATTGTCATATGTATGCGGCGACAATGACTTCTCTGCCGCCGTGACCATTATTTGAGTTTCGGCTTCATCTACAAGCCATAACCTAACTTTTTTTTTAAAATGAAAAATAAATACCATGTATTACTTTTATTTTATTTTGGTATTGAAAATGGGTTTTATAATGTTTTTATTATATAAATGTGTTGTATTGATATCGTGTGATTAAAATTTGTAAATTTTATGTTTCCTTTATCCATGTTTTATGTGACACGATTATGTTATGATTCTTGGGCATTGTTATGAAGATGGGTGGTTCCATGATAAACAATGGGAGGGTGAGCCCGATATAGCTCTCCAATGCATTGGGTAACACGAAGGAGTTAAATGTTAAGGTATCTCTGAAGATATTTGGGGAATATACTGTGATGGGTATTCCAAACGTAATCATGAGGGTTACTCCCTACGTAAGAATGTAATGAATGCCTGAAGTTACCTTTATATCTTATGATATCTATGATTTATTCATGATTTGATGAGGTATGTTAAAGTGATTATGTTTTATGAGTAAAGTATGATTTCATACATGGACTAATATTTTCATTTCATACTTTTATATCCCTTACTGAGCTTTTTATGCTTATCATAAGTTTTTGAAATGATTTTCATAGGTCAAGTGAAATGTACATGATGTGATGATAGTTTCAAGTAAGTGTCATGAAAGAATCCATGTTTTATTTTAAATATGTTTCTGTTGATAGAAAAAATGAGTATTATCTTTTATGTAACCACTTTGTTTAAATGTGGAATGTAATGCATGTTTTATTATCTAATTATCTAAAACTCTAAACCTGAAAATATCCTCTACGTGTATTCTTGATGTACCTTAAGATTAAGTAATGTTTATGGCTGGGGCCTTATACATGGCATTCATGCCACCGACGACTTTAGATTTGAGGGCCTTCGTTCCACCAAGGCCTTGGATCCCTATGTCTTTCAAGTCACCAAAGGCCTTCGGGCCACAGGGTTTTCCGGACACCAATGGACTTCGGGCCACATAGACTTCAGGCATTATATAGAAATAATAAGCTCATGAATATCTCATATGATCTAGAATAGAAGATGTTTCAGAGAAACTAGAAACCACTATAACAAAGTTTTCATATTAGAAGAATGATCAGTTATCGTAATTTCCATTGGTACCAGGCATCATGCATCATTACATGGGGAAATTCTATCTTTACAACCATGTGGTGTGGGAATCTATGCTTACTCAATGATACAAATGTTGGGGAGGTGTTTTTTATTGTGTTTTCAGGTCTTTGGGCATTATGTTCATGTATTGGGCCTTCTGCCTCGAGGCTTTGGGGTCATGTATGGGCCTTCTACATTGGTCCTATAGGTTATGTAATGGTTCACCCAAATCACATAAAAGGTGTAAAATCCAATAATAAATAAAAATGAAAGGCCTTCGGGATTTCAGATTGATGAATTATAAATGTAATTTTATTTCAAGGATCTATATTCATTATTATGTTTCTAAAAAGGAATGCTCTTTCATATTTTTAATTTAATGTTTTTTCATAAATTATAAAAGGAAAAATAGAATGTTTTATTTTAGCATTTATACAATCCATAGTTTTCTCCACTATCAGAAATGACATTTATTGTCTTACTCATTTATAATATTTCATGTTTTATTCAAATAAAAACCCACCTACCCTTTATTCGTGGTTTTTTATGAAATTATTTTAAATAAAATGGATATTTTAATATCCTTAAATAGTTTAATATGAGAGATAAAATAGTTCTAGGAATATGATGATGGAGATTAATGATTTTCTATATTATGATTATTTTATGGTTCTTGGTAATTTCATATGATGATTGTTGAGTCTAATATATCTCATTAAGTGATTGTAAAATATATCAACATGATATGTGATCTTGATATAGCTCTATAATGTATTAGATTATAGGATAGAGTTAAGTAGTTATGTCTCTGACAATATATTATTTGAATTTATTTGGTTGGTTATTTAATTTGTATGAATGATGTTAACAATGAAATATATTTTATTTCCCATGTTACCTAGAAGATTTATTTTTCATTTATGTCATTTTTCATAGAAATAATATATTTTCACAAGGTAATCTGATGAGAATTGGTTTAAATGTAACTTATGTTATTTTTATGTGTGGAATGTACATATTTGTGAAAAAATTATGTTCTGTTTTTCATGATGGAAAATAATCATTTATTAGGTATATTGTTCCATTAATATTTCATCTAGAATATTTTATGTAATTATTTGCGATGTAATGTGGAATTTTTTTGTAAGAAAACATATATGTTTAGAATAATTTTCATTATGAAAATGGATATTTTTTAAAATGAGTATTCATGGACTAACATGTATCCTTAATAATTTATTTTATATGTACCATTCTGATATTTTTGTGCTCATCCCAAATTTTCAAATTTCCTTCAAATTGTTTTATATTTGAATGGGGACACGAATGACTTCAATATGAAAATTGTGAAGATATTTCATGAAAATAAAAATAATTATATCAAAAAAGAATTTTGTTGTGTAATAAAAATATATTTAGTTGGAGTTTCCTATTTTTCATGTAAAATTTTATCTTATAAGGTTGGTAACTTAATTTTCTGAAATAATAAACCTAAATTTGATTCAAAAATTTAATAGAATGAACTCGTTTCGGAGGATTCAATTTATGGATTGTTTAAGACCAGTTCCTCAAACATTAATCATATATAAATGCATTAATGTATATGATATACAATTTATTAATTTCCGTATAAGGTGAAGATAAAAAAATAATATATATCTTTTAGTAAAATCCACAAAATAAAATCAAGGGTAGATGATTCATCCCTAATAACCAGCTCTCTGTGGGATGTCACAAAAAATACATTGATATAAAGGTGTAAAATGGATTATTAACTCAAATTAGGAGGATAATATTATATGAATGAGTCAGTAATGTAATTGATTCATCACTTATAACTAACATGAGGTATTAAAAATCATTTAATGACAAATGATACACTCTCATAGAAAATAACATTTTTAAACACTAATGCTTATGATATCCCACCCTTAAACTATAATTATATCATGTGTTTCCTTATCATGTAATTGTTAGGGCCCCAATTGAATCCCATAAGGACAAATCTCAAGAATATGTCAGCCATTCATGTCTGAATTCAATGATAAAAAGCACATCCACTTGTAAATGATCAAAAGTGACTATTGAATTGAAACCCTTCATAAAATGGTCCACTCAATGTTCTACGAGATTAAATTTATATCATCAACGTTGGAGGATTTTAGTTTAGATAAATTTATATGGGATGCACAATATGAGTAATATCCTAGAATTCATAAAACACAAACCAAAATTGTAAAACCCAATGAGAAATTAAGAGGAAAAAAATCATACCTAGAAAGGTCCCTATTTTTTAGTACCACGAGCTAAATCGGTATCCGCAGGTTAATTCCAAAAACCCAATACAATAACAAACATTAGTTATAACAAATTAATAATGGTGAAATAATGATATAATACAATAATATGAGGAAAATTGATTTTATCATTGCCCAAGGGGATGCAATATGATGAATGAAACTATAAACTGATAAATAATATATAATATATAACTTAGAAATAGAGGAAAAAGGGAGATTAGGTTGAGGTAATGTTGTAGGAGTAAATAGAAAAGGGGTGAGGTTTTTATTTTAATATCATTAATATAATTATTTTAATTAAAAAATCACACATCTAGAACTCATCGGTCAGCCTTTATCAAACCATAGATTACCTTCTCTGTGGTTACCGATGACTAAGTGGTCCATCAGGAGCTACCACACTACTACCCCAATCTACTGGTTACCCTGTACTTATCTGCTAGGTACCTAGTAGTATATGTTAAAAGAGATTTTTCACAAGACACATACCTTCTATTTGGAATTTATTGTCCAACAATAGTATATGAATCTTGTTCATTTTTATTCTCACAATTACCCTATATCATTTAACTAATGATATTATAACTATGTGCTTTTCATGTTAATATTCAATGACAAATTTATATTATATAAGGGTTGTCTTATTTTATTTCTTGTTTTCTAGATATTTTTTAATGTAATCTGGAAACATTTTTCATACACTATATGTGTATGTGGAATGTATATTTCTGAAATGATACATTAGGAATTATAGTATGGATCATATAACCTACATATTTTTAAAATTAGTGATCAATTAAATTAATTTTGAAAAGAAACCCAACAAAACACTAATAAAAATATAGTTTCTCATCTTAATATTTCGAAGTTATTAGTATGTTATAAACCATAATTTTAATGTTAGCAGATGTTTGGAAAGGTCAATTAAGAAGTTTAAATTTAATATATTTTCCTCATTTTATTCAAAAATCTCATTATAAATAAATATCAAATAAAATTTCCTTAAAATAAAATTTATATGATCTTGTTTGTTAGATTAAATCATTCTTATTTCGAAAGAAAATTATAAAATTATTTGAACGTTGGAAATTTAAATTTGTTTGATTTATTGAGAGATATTCTTGGATTCATTCAACCAAAAGAAATTCCTCCTTATCTTATTAAATAATGAAAATTATATCATTTACAGATAAATATCTATTTTTAATACAATGCATTTGTTAGTTATAATTACTACACTTTGGAGACATTCATGTTTTAATCATGTTCTTTGTAACAATTGATATGTTGTTGTTTTCACTAATGTAATGTCATTATAATTAAGAATATCATTTCAAAATAGGATCACATAGAAGATGTTATTTCTTAAATACTCATTAATAAGAAGAATAAGATCTTTTATCTATTAGTTTATACTACAACATAAATCCCAGTTTGTATTTCATGAAAATCAATTACAATGGATTTTTTAGATTATATGTTGTTCGTACTCAACCATCGTGGATTGTAATATTATAATTATATGTTTTGGATATTTTTGTTCTCTGTAGAATAACCATAAGGCCATATAATATCCTTTTTGTATTGGTGTTAACGGCATGTACTCAATTTTAAGGGTCTTGTGGTATGATGACATGTCCAGTAAAAAAATCTTCAAACTCGTTGAGAGAATGTTATGTAGTGGACTAGGGAATCTTATTTCCCCAAACCACTATAAAAAGTTCTTTTTTTTTGTTTGTAATTTTCATCGTATAACATTTATTTAAAAATATAATACATTATCTATTTATTCTATACAAAAATGGATAAAATTTAAATTTTTCATGATTTGTAAAAGGACAAGATTCATCACCCTACCCCTACCCAATTTCGTAACATCATATTATTCTAACCCTAAAAATTTGTATCATAGGAGTTCATTATAAAGAAGTACGATAAATCTATAGAAATATTATGTAAAAGGTTTATATGAAGACAGATGTAGATGATAAAAAAATAATATATGTCAGTTATTCTTGGTCCTTATTTTAATAGAGATAATTAAGGATTCCATATTGATCGTATGATTATATATATTTTTTGATAATTTTGGAGTCAATGTTTAAATGAAGATCCTAAAATCTTATGAAATCCGTATAAACCAAAAACAAGGGTTATTTCTAAATATGATCATCATTATGTTAATTTGATATCCAATAATACTATTATATGTGGAATTGGTCCTTTATAATATAATCATGTATCTCAATGTACAACCTCCTGTGAGATATGGAAGAATATCACTATTTCTTATGAATGAACATAAAATGTTAAAAAATAAGATACAAAACTATAATGAAAAAATTTCATTCATTCAATATTTATAATGGCGATACACTCTATCAGATGAATATATTACATAGTTGTAATGCCCCGACCCTAGTTACCTAGATTCGGTGCATTATTTTAATATAGTGGCATGATTACAAGGAATCAAGTCCTGAAGGACCGATCAGTTTAGCAAACCTGGAAAATTGATTACATACATGTATGTTACATTGCACTTTATGACATACAAAACAACATAAATAATATTTATGAACACCATTATTCCCTAGGATTAAACCTATATATCAATCACAATACACATCTTAGAATCATGTAAAAAATAAAACAAAGAAAGGGGTGAGCTCAAACTCTTTGTAAGGGTAATAAATACAGCAGAAACTTTCATAAATAAGCATAAACCTTTAAGGAAATGTATAACTAAAACAAAATCCTTTTAAACTATAAATTCAGCATAATATTAAAAAATAAAATGAAATAATTCCATTTACTTATTCACATGGATATTCTACTAGTAAAATAATCACATGCACTATCACTAACCACTTTCATAATGAATAAATGCATAATGCCAGACTATCATAACCATGTATCCAAGGCCTCGTGCCAAGAAAACAAATAAGAATTTTTTAAGGCCTTGTTCCAAGACACTAGTTTGTCTCATGAGACCTACCGATGCATCGAGAATCTATAACAGGCTCCACCCGTCACTTACTATGTCCAATGCATTCCTCATATGAAAAGGTCTAATCATAACATAAATATTCGTATTAAAAATAGAAAATTAAATGTCAATACTTTACCCTTAAACCATGAATGGTATAAAAATAACACATCCACAGTCAAACATATCACAAAACCTTCAACACAATATGGAAGATTTGTATCATGATAAATCAACTTCAAAACAAGTTTAAAATCCATTAAATGATTTTGACATTGATGAAAATGATTTGTAAAACTCATTGAGAGAAATACCCCTTTTCATGAAGACATTTAAAATTCACACATGTTGGAAAATAAGTTATTTAAATACATTTTTAAATCAAATTTTCCCATACCACTTTAAATATTTTGAAAGGAAATAACATTTTTAATACATTCATGTCCTCTTAATAAATCCTTAAAAACTTTTTTGAAGACATGGACATTAATAAGAATGATTTAGAAGAATAAATATTTGAAACATTAGAAATGAAGTTTTACTAAAATATCCCTTAAAATAATCCCTTTTAAAACATTTTCTTAAAACATTTACCGAGATAATAAATATGTCCCTGTAGATACTTAAGTAAAAACAACCTCGGATAATAAAGAGATTGTGACATTAACCCTACACAATTTGGTAAATTACGAAACATACACCCCATTAAAGAGGTATCATACAATGAAAATGTAAATACACATAAATTAAATTTTATTACATAATTAATACAATTATGGGCAGTACATACACCACATAAAAGGTAATAGTGGCAATATGGCATCAATCTCACGGGAATAAGGAGTGAGATGAAAACCCCTTACCTTGCACTTTCCTTTATTCGAGGGTACGTTTAGCCTCATGTATGAAGACTATATTATGTTATTAAATTATACCATAACCATATTAATATTTATGATATCATACATTATTCATTTATGACTTTATACTACCCATTTAATAATAATTTCCATGTTATATTAATATTTCAGGTAATAATCACTTTCTTTATCATACATGTTTTAACTTGTTACTCTTGATTGTATCACATAGATAATGATATGAATACTTAAAGAATATAAAACACTATTTATTTATCAAATATATTTTGAATATAAAAATTTATAATAGACATATATATGAAATGGAAAACACCGTTTATGGAGACGGTAGTCCGTGCGTACGCATAAACACTGTTTTTGTTTTCATATAGTATTGAACGAAAGTAAGTGAATAAGATATATGTATGTACATAAATAAATATATATATAAATATATATATATCTCCAATATCATTATTATTTCATATATTACATACTTAGTAGTAATATATATTTTTATAATCATCGATGAATGGCGAACTTCGAAATGAATCTCATCACGTCGTGGAGATGGTAATCCGTACATACACACGAGCGAAAATATAATTATTTTGACATTATATAATATATAATTTGATATTATATTATTTATACAGAATATTTATCATGTTATATTTATTATTTACATCAAATATACATCATTATTATACCCATCCAAATAATAATGTATTGAATTACAATTACAACACGACTTGGAGACGGTAAGTCGTACGTACGCACTTATGGTGACATGTAATTTAAAGGGTGGATAGAATAATTAATTTCGTTGTACAATAATTATTATAACATCACAATATATATAAGATACTGGAGTTGATATTTTAGAATGGAAACAACAATGAAAAATGAAGTGAAAGAAGAAAGGAACTTGAAAGAGGGGGTGAAATCATTACCTCTTCTTCAGGTTTTTTCCATTTTATTTGATCAAACGGGATCATTTGGTTGGATTTCTGATCCAAATAAGGCATATAAATTGAATGGAGTATATTTAAGAGGTAATTTGGGAAGGTTTTGGCCGAGCCAAATGGCTTAGAAGGTGTGAATTAGAGAGAAGGGGGGGTACCCTTTTATAAGAGGGGTGATGGGCACCTTAGGAAAAACTTAAAATATTATTTTATATTAAATTAATACTAGGTTTATAATGTCTCCAAAGTTGATTATTTAAATTATAAGGTGGTTATAGGTATAAAACAACTAAACCAATAGGTTTTAGACAAGTCTAGGTTACCATTGTAACCTTATAATTTAGATTTAACTCTAAGTTAAATAATTTAACCTTTACCATGTCTTCTTTTATTCTTACACTATATGGTCAATAAACAAACTATATATTGACAATATAATACCAATTGGTTAATTAATGATATATATGTTATTATATAAGTCTTTTGGCCGAACTTTATATTTTTAGGACTATCATATCAATTAATAATATAATATTTGTTTTAAAAACTATTTTATGTCAATTTTGACACTATTTGGTATTTGTTTTTTGATAAAATAATAACAACATGATTACTTCAAAATAAATACATTGAATAAATCCTAACATGTTATATTCACCTATAAAATTCGTGGATGTCATAAAAACGTTGAAATTATATTTATTTTAATATTTATAATACGATTTATTTTATTGCTTCATGATTAAGGTATTTACTTTATCATCATTGTGTCATAAATAAATTTATTTATATAATGTCTAAAAATCATAAATAAACTATCATTATATTGGAAATCTTTTTATATTTCTAATTAATATTTATAATAAAAAATATTGTGTATATAGCACCATATAAAAATTAATTACTAAAAGGTTTTTTTGTCAGGTTCCTCTTTACATTAAATTAATTAATCTAAAATGTCATTATCATTCACAAGGGGCTCCATGGGGTCCCAAAATCGACCAAAATATGATAATGGTCGGACATTACTCATACAATAATGTTAGGACATGTGTTAAGGTAATTTTGAATTATTAAAATATTTGTTTTACCTTGAATTACCCTATTTACCTTTAACTGTGGTAATAAAAGTAAAAAGTTACTATTCACCAAAAATTATTTTTATCTTATTGAACCAAATTTTTATTTTTTATCTTAACTGTGTCTCTTGTATATTCAAAATTCAACTCACATAAGCGGTAAAATTATGTTTTATATGAACTTTTAAATTCTACTTGGAGGTGGGTAAAAGACGGTAAAACGTTCAATAAAATTTTTATATATCTAAAATTATTATAAACTAACTCCAATGAATTAAAATGAACTTATATAAGTATTATGTATCTATTTTCACATAAATTAATTTAAATAAAATAAATAATTATTTAAATAAAAAATCAATTTTAACCAATAACACAGTGTTTTTCACTATTCATCAAAAATTGACGTTTCTCAGAAAAGTACCAAACATTCGGACTAAGCTATATTTGATATTATGAATTCAAAATTGATGTCTATTTTACCAAATTCAAAACATATAAGTTTCATTAATTAATTTAAAAATTAATTCCCGTTGTCAAAACAAATAGCATGTTTTTAAGAAATAATAACTATCAAATGATTGACACTTGCTTATGTCCAGTTTAAATGTGAAATTATGACCAATGACCAACATTTGATTAAATGGTAAAAATATAATCTAATTATACATTAAAAATACTCAAATTCATAATTTATCACTAGTAATTATTTCGATTAAAAATTTTGTTTGTAATTAAAATTTAGTAATTTTCACTATTCATCAAAATATGAAAGTTATTAGAAAAGTACCAAAAATTCACCGTAAGCTAATTTTGATATTCGTGATCCAAAAATTAAGTTAATTTTGAAATATAAAATGTATAAAATTTTAAAAAGTGGGTATTACTATTTTTAACAGCTAGATTGATTGGTTGTAGTGTGTTAGAACTCGAAGTTGTGTATAACACACTTTATTGTATTATTAAAATAGAAGTGTGCTATGAAATATTGGGGTGTGACATTATCCCCTCCATCAATAAATTGTATACTTGCAATTTATGATTTGTATTGGAAAGTTGGGGTCGATATTTCAAAATATCATAGTTGAAATCCCACATCGAAAAATGGACTAATGAGGCCTCTATTTAAAATAAAAAGTGGTAAGTATGAAGGTTACTGAAAATAACACATACTAGGGTTACATATAGGAAAACATAGATATGGAAGATAAATATAACCATCAATATCTGATGGAGAGTGGTAGAGAACATGGCTATGAAAAGGCCAACGATCACAAAGCCATAAATTTGTGATGATCTAAGGTACTATCTAAGACAACATTTTGGTTCTAAGTTACTTTTCTTAATGTTGAGGAATTTATTTATGAGATTGGATAAAATCATAAGGAGATATAATTACTTTATAATAAGAGTTTCATCCATTTATAAATTTCTACCACAACTCATCTTTTACTCCAAAACATAATACAACTCAAAAATAATCTATTTATCCTAATCGTTTAGGGTTCCAAATATAATGAATTTATAATTCACGTATCAGAACCTTTAAAAAATGAAACTATATTATACAATCTAGGGACATCATGTAGTCCAGTGGTAGTCGATAAATCCCAATTGCACTATGGTTGTGGTTTCGATTCCCGCAGCTTTTTCCGATGCGGCGGGTTGTCACACGGTCTGTGTGTTGTCCTTTTATAAAAATCCAAAAAATAAACATTAAAAAATAATCAATTCCAAACTTTAGACTTATCCAAAATACTACTATCCAAAATCACCGCCCAAAATTTATAAGGAAGTGAAACACAATGAAGATCTTTTTTTGCATGTAATAACATGTGAACACCTTCATCACGTATTATTTTAAAACATGGTAACATCCCAAATTACCATAAAACCGTATTGATGACATTAATGCTCCATTATTCTTTATAGAATACTGGATATACTACTTCTATCCAAAATTTTTGTAAACTCCAACAATAAAAAATCATTAATCAATTTCAAGGTTGTCAAGAATATCTAATATAATTTATTCAAATCAACCATCTCTTATTCCAAAATCACTACCTCATTATCGGGACCATATTAATGATTACTTTTCCTTCAACCATGTATTTTCAAAAAATGTGTAGCTTACTATTAATTAACTTTTCTTAGAACCATATAATCTCAAATCCTCGATAATATATTACTGCAGTACAATCCTTATTTGTCTCCATAATTCATGTAACTAGTATAATGTTGACACAACACTCAAATAAAATAATTCCATAAGAACAACATAAGAACACCAGTAATTCCTCTTCATCTGAGGTAGTATCAAAACTTTATTATTATCCAATAACATCATTTGGTGCATAATATGATGATTTGGAAAATGGTTTGCGTAGTTTCCCAACTTCTTGCAGTTAAAGCATTGTAAATTTGAAAGCTTTTGCTTACCCTTGCAATAATGTACATGGTGTCCTTTTTCTCCACACATATAAAAAACTCCCATTCCCTTCACAAATTTACCAAGATGATTCATTACACATTTATCACATATTAGAAAATCCTTCTTTCCCTTATTCCCTTTATCCATATTTCATTCTACCATCCATTTCTTCTCTGGCTCCCCTTCAATTGGATAGGACTAAGAGAATTTTTTACTTATCTTATTAACACATGTTACTATTTCTTAATATGATGGTTATATGTGGGAGACTACTTCCATTCTAAATTCTGGCTTAATACTATGAAAGATATGATCCTTCTAACTCATTGGATCATGCGTATTGCTGGAGTTCTCATTCCTTAAACTGGGCACCATTTCTGAACAATGGCACAAACTAGATTATTTTATGAATAGCAATACCTATTCCCAAACTTTTAAAACACTTAACATACATTAAACAGTTTATGGATATAATCCATAATCATAAAAAAATTTCATTGAGTAAGTATATACTCATAATCCCTTCATAATGGTTTGTAAATAAAATGAGAATTATCCTAAGAATATCCCACGGGAGTGTCGTAACCAAGAGTGCATCAAATCTTGTTGCCGTGCACCAATTCCCGTTCAAGTCTAGCTCAAAGCTGTGTTTTCGGGTTTTACCCCTAGGTACATCTATGCCAGAGCCGCCTCTACCTACTTGTATCCATACAAGGATGTATTGCTCAGAAAACTCACAAAATCTCTACAATACCAAACTTCGTGGATGTTCTTCTATAATAATCCTCAAAGTCTATCTAAGGGTAATGTTCTCTAATCAGATTTTATCTAAATCTAGTTTCCATGGTTATTTCTAAACTTCCTTTAATACAAACTATAATGCCCCGACCCCAGTTACCCAGATTCAGTTCATTATTTTAATACATTGGCATGATTATAGGGAATCACGTCCCGAAGGACCGATCGGTTTAGCAGTCTTGGAAAATAGATTACATACATGAATGTTACATTGCACTTTAATTCATACAAAACGACATAAATAATATTTATGAACGCCATTATTCCATAGGATTAACCCTATATATCAATCAAAATACACTTCTTGATATCCTGGGAAAAAAACATAGAAAGGGGTGAGCTCAAACGCTCTGTAAGGGTAAGAAATAGAGCAGAAACCTTCATAAATAAGCATAAACATTTAAGGCAATGTATAACTAAAACAAAAGCTTTTTAAACTCGAAATTCAGCATAAAATGGAAAAAATAAAATGAAATAATTCCATTTACTTATTCACATGTATATTCTACTGGTCAAAAAATCACATTCAATATCACTAACCACTTTCACAATGATGGAATGCATAATGCCATACTATCATAGCCACGTAGCCAAGGCCTCATGCCAAGACTACAAATGAGATTTTTTCAAGGCATCATGCCAAGACACTATTTTTTCTCATTAGACCTACCGATGCATCGAGAATCTATATCAGGCTCCACCCATCACTTACTAAGTCCAACGCATTCCTTGTATGAAAAGGTCTAATCATAACATAAACCTTCATATTGAAACTAGCATACGAAATGTCAATACTTTACACATAAACCATGAATGGTATAAAAATAACACATCCACGGTGAAAAATTTCGCAAAACCTTAAACATAATACGGAATATTTGTATCATGATAAATCAACTTCAAAACAAGTTTAAAATCCATTAAAGAATTTTGACGCAGATGAAAATGATTTGTAAAACTCTTTGAGAGAAATACCACTTTTTCAGGAAGACATTTAAAAGTCACACAATTTGAAAAATAAGTAATTTCAAGACATTTTTAAATTCAAGTGTCCCATACCACTTTTAATCTTTTGAAAGGAATTAATATTTTTAATACATTCATGTCCACATAAATAAATCCTTAAAACCCATTTTTGAAGACATGGACATTAATGTGAAAAATTTAGAAGAATAAATATTTGAAACATTTGAAATGATGTTTTAGTAAAATGTCCCTTAAAATAATCTATTTGAAAACTCTTCCATAAAACATGGACGAGGATAATAATTATGTCCCAGTAGATACTTAAGTAAAAACAACCTCGGATAATAATGAGATTATGAAATTAACCCTTAACAATTTGGTAAATTACGAAACATACACCCCATGAAATAGGTATCATACAATGAATATGTAAATACACATAAATAAAATTTTATTACATAAATAATACAATTATGTAGAGTACATACACCACACATAAGGTAATAGTGGAAACATGGCATGAATCTCATGGGAATAAAGAGTGAGATGAAAACCCGTTACCTAGAATTTTCTTTTAGTCGAGGGTAAGTTTAGCCTCTTGTATGAAGACTATAGTATGTTATTAATTTATACCAGAACAATATTAATATTTATGATATCATACATTATTCATTTATGACTTTATACTACCCATTTAATAATAACTTCCATGTTATATTAATATTTCGGGTAACAATAGCATTCTTTATTGTACATGTTTTAACTTGTTACTCTTGATTGTATCACTTAGATAATGATATAAATACATACATAATATAAAACATGATTTATTTATCATATATGTTTTGAATATAAAAATTTATAGTAGATGTATATATGAAATGGAAAACACCTTTTATGGAGGCTGTGGTCCATGCGTACGCATAAACGCTGTTTCTGTTTTCATATAGTATTGAACGGAATTAAGTGAATAATATATATGTATGTGCATAAATACTTATATATATAAATATATATCTCTCTCAAGTATCACTATTATGTCATAAATTACATAATTATTAGTAATATATATTTATAATTGTCGTTGAATGGTGAACTTTGAAATTAATCTCATCGCGTCGTGGAGACGGTAATCCGTAAATACACATGAGCGAAAATATCATTATTTTTATATTATAATAATATATAATTGGATTTTATATTATATTTAAATAATCCTTATCATTTTATATTTATTATTTAGATCAAATAAAAATCATTATTATACCCATCCATATAATAATGCATTGAATAAAAACTACACCACGACGTGGAGACGGTAAGCTGTACGTACGCATGTATAGTGACATGTCATTCAAAGGGTGGATTGAATAATGAATTTGGTTGTACCATAATTTTAATAACATCATTGTATGTAGAATATACTGGAGTTATTATTTTATAATGGAAATAACAATGAAAAAGGATGTGGAAGATTAAAGGAACTTGAAAGAGGGGGGGTGAAATCATTACCTCTTCTTCTGGTTCTTCCTTTTGATTTGATCAAAAGGGATCCTTAGGTTGGATTTATGATCCAACTAAGGCCTATAAGATGAATGGAGTATAATTGATAGGGTATTTCGGAAGGATTTGGCCGAGCCAAATGGCTTAGAATGTGTGAATTAGAAAGAAGGGGGAGTACCCTTTTATAAGAGGGGTGATGGGCACCTTAGGAAAAACATAAAATATTATTTTATATTAAATTAATACTAGGTTTATAATGTCTCAAAAGTTGATTATTTAAATTCTAAGGTGGTTATAGGTTGAAAACAACTCAACCAATAGGTTTTAGACAAGTTTAGGTTCCCATTGAAACCTTATCATTTAGATTTAACTCTAAGTTAAATAATTTAACCTTTACCCAGTCTTCTTTTATTCTTACACTATATGGTCAATAAAAAAACTATATACAGACAATAGAATCCCAATTGATTAATTGATGATATATATGTTATTATATAAGTATTTTGGCCGAACTGTATATTTTTAGGACTATCATATCAATTAATAATATAATATTTGTTTTAAAAACTATTTTATGTCAATTTTGACCCTATTTGATATTTTTTTTTGTTAAAATAATAACAATATGATTACTTCAAAAAAATACATTGAATCAATCCTAACAAGTTATATTCAACTACAAAATTTGTGGATGTCATAAAAACTTTGATATTATATTTATTTTAATATTTATAATACCATTTATTTGATTTGTTTCATGAATAGGATAATTACTACATCATCATTGTGTCATAAATAAATTTATTTATATAATATATAAAAATTATAAATAAAATACCATGATATATTAAATCTTTTTATATTTATAATTAATATCTATAGTCAAAAATATTTCTTATATAACACCATATAAAAATTAATTACTAAAAGGTTTTTGTTTTTGTCAATTTTTCCTTTACATTTAATTAATTAATATAAAATATCATTATCATTAATAAGTGGCTCCATGGGGTCCCAAAATCGACCCAAAGATGTTCATGGTCGTCCATTACTTATCCAATAATATTAGGAAATGTTTTAAGGTAATGTTTAATTATTACAATATTCTTTTTACCTTGAATTACCATATTTACCTTTAACCGTGATAAATAAAAGTAAAAAGTTATTATTCATGAAAAAATTATTTTTATCTTATTAAACCGAATCTTACTAATTTATCATAACTATTTCTCTCATATTTTCAAAATTCAAAACACAGAAGCGGTAAAATTAAGTTTTATGTAGATTTTCAAATTCTCCTAGAGGTGGGTAAAAGACGGTGAAAAGTTCAATAAAATTTTTATATATCTAAAATTATTATAAACTGACTCCAATTAATTTTAAAGAAATTATATACTTATTATGTATCTATTTTTACATAAATTAATATAAATAAAATAAATATTTTATTTAAATAGAAATTCGTTTTTAACCCATAACTCATTGTTTTTCACTATTAATCAAAAATTGATGTTTCTCATAAAAGTACCAAATATTCAGCCTAAGCTATATTTGATATTATGAATTCCAAAAAGATTTATATTTTACCAAATTCAAAACATATAAGTTGCATTAATTAATTTAAAAATTAATTTCCTTTTGTCAAAACAAATAGCGTGTTTTTAAGAAATAATAACTATCAAAAGATTGACACTTACTTATGTCCAGTTTAAATGTGAAATTATGTCCAATGACCAAAATTGGATTAAATGGTAAAAATATAATCTGATTATACTTTAAAATCACTCAAATGCATAATTTATCACTATTAATTATTTCGATTAAAAATGTTGTTTTTAATTAAAATTTAGTAATTTTCCCTATTCATCAAAATATAAAAGTTATTAGAAAAGTACCAAAAATTCACCCTAAGAAAATTTTGATTTTATGAATCAAAAAATGAAGTTCATTTTGAAATATAAAATGTATAAAATTTCAAAAAGTTGGTATTAATATTCTTAACGGCTAGTTTTATTGGTTGTGGTATGTTAGAACTCGAAGTTGAATATAACACACTTTATTGTATTATTCAAATAGAAGCGTACTGTGAAAGCTTGGGGTGTTACAATAGTAAAATATTCAATGGTATTTGTACCTTGGGAGATCCAAATTTTACATGTTGAGAAAAATTTAATTATTCTAAGAGTCTTACCCCTTAAATGGAATGAGATATCAACTTTAAATAGAAAAACAACTCCATTCTAACTATAGAAAATAAGTGAATTGATTGTGAAACTAATGATATATGAGAAAGAAATGAAAAATTAAGAAGAATAATATAGAATGATAAAAATATAGATTTATAATCTCAATTTTAATTTTGAAGAATATGATAAAAAATAAAAATAGGAAGAAGTACCCTCAACATATTTGGAATATATTGATTTTTCAATGATATGGGTTCAACGTGTATTAAGATATTTTAAATTTTTTAAGAATAATAATGGATTAATGAAGTCCTACAAGAAAGAAAAGTCATGTACTTAATTAAGTAAGATTCTATGACTAAAATATAGTTGGACATATCCAACCAGAATTTCCCACAAATATTGAAGTAGATAATGAAATAGAAATTAAAAAAAATAAAGAGAACTAATTATGATAGAAAAGATAAAAAATCTATGAAGGCTACATGGAGTGTCTCTGAGCACAGCAACATTACTTATAACATTGATTTATAAAATTATAAATCCAATCTAATAGTTAACATGTTCTTTATAAATAATGAAGAACAATATATAAAATCTTATTATTCTTATACTTCTGATTTAGAAAGTTTTCCTTAATATAAATTAGATGCTCACTAATTGATTTTTCTGAAAATTATTAAAATTTAGTTAAAATAATTAATCAGTATAAAATATTCATAATTTTTCTTTAGAATAAAAAAATTCATTTTAAACCAACACTTGGGCTTAAGAGAAAAACATAACAACTCTACATCAAAATGAACTTCTACTAAAAAAATAATTATTGAGTTATAACTTAAGGTATAATAATTCTAATGTGCTTCCAATATATAAAAAATAAAAAATTATCTATAAATCAGATTCATGGATGTAAAGTTTGTTAAATTGAGAAATATGGAATCAAAGCAATAGTGAAAAATCTAAATTATATTGAAACTGTATTTTATGTATTTCCAAAAATATCACAAGTTTTCATTATTGAATTAAAGGTAATTATTCTAATGAAATGTTCGTTGAAAATGCCTTGATTAGTAGAATAAAAATGTATTTTTTTTAATATGACATAAGCATATTGAAAACATTAATCCAAATTATGTAAATATTATTACCTTGATCATTGCTAACTAACACAACTATACCCATGATTTTTAGTGAACCCAAACCAACCTTAATTTAACTTTTTTTATGAAAAAGTTCACAAATAAATAAAATGTAGTACATTATATGGATAAGGGATGACCAATAAACATTAGTGTAGAATCTTCTATTTTTCATACATTAGAAAAAGCATATGGAGACTTGGTTAAATTTCATGATAATTAAATAGAGAAAATAGTTTGGGTTAGTACTATTCCAAATATGTATTCAATTTTGATCAAGGCAGTAATATATAATCAAGTGGAGAAGAACGCTCTAAAAATTATTTCTCAACAATATGAAGATGGTTTTTATATTGACTTTCCTAAAAATTAATTCATTGTTTTTATGAACTATTTCATATGTTTAGAGCACCTAGAACCAAAAATGTTTATACTTTGGATATTAATTCTATTTGTGACCAAAAATTATATTATTTAACTACTCTGACAAATGAATCTTTGATTTTTCATAGGAGATATGGGAAATTTAATGTATTACATTGCATAAATTTTCTAAGAAACATATATTTTCAAATTTTGTAAGTCTTAAATTCTATAAATATATTTTTATTGATTCATACAAAATTGGGATGACACACAGGTAATTCCTCAAATCTATTATTAAGGTTTCTACATTCAATCCATTAGAACATATCCATACGAATTCTTTTGTACCATCAAGATTAGCTAGAATATCTTATTGTTTTATTTATGTTTATTGTTTCTCTAGATTTACTAATTTTTATTAATACAAAAAAAATTGAGTTTTTCTTGTAAGTTTTTATGAAAATTTTCATAATGAAAATTATTTTAAAATAATTTTACTAAGAATTGATTGTGTTTGAGAATTTTAGAATCAAGATTTTAATTAATTTTTTTCATTATTTAGTATTAAACGCACCGTATTTTCTCAAAAATAGCTCAACAAAATGGAAGTAGACAAATAATAAATATAACTATCAATGAAAAGAGAAGAACTATATTGAATAAATAAAATATTCCAACCTATTGTTTTAAGGAAGTTGTAAACACAACATGTAATATAATGAATAGATTTTATATTAGGACCTCGTATAGAAATAAACCATATGATTTATACAATCATAGAGAAACTAATTTTATATACTTTGTATTTTTTTAGGAAAGATGTATATCCTAAATACAATGAAATGTCATGGTAAATTTGATCAAAATGTTGATTTATAAATATTTATTACATATTATTATACCTTCAAATTATTTATAATGACTAATAAATTGTAAAATATAGTAGAATCATTTTTTCCAATGAAGTTTGATGAAATTTCAGCTTTCAATCGTATTGGAAATCAAATAGATAAAATTAAAAATTCTTTGAGCAATATTAGACTTCAATCTCTTAAAGATGATTTTTAATATAAAAATGAATCTAATAAAATTAAATCCAATCTAGAATAACACGGAATTAATAACATGAAATTTTCTTACCTATTAAATATAGAACATTAATGAATCATCCATTTTAAAATATAATCGGATGTTTAGATATAGTTGTTATGAAAAGTAGGAATGTAATAAATCTATCTAAATATTATCCCTTTCTATCTTAATTAGAATCTGAAATAGTAGAGGAAGTAATGAAAGAAGAAATATGGATAAAACTATAACATGAGATCATAACTAGTTTATAAGAAAAAATGTTTGAGAATTGGTTGAAAGAACATCTAACAACCCAGTAATAGGAAAAAATTTGGTTTATAAATAAAAAATATATTCATTTAATAATTACTAACGATAAATCCAGATTATTTAGTAAAGGATATAATCAAGAAGATGGAATATATTATGATGAAAACTTTTCACATGTTAAAAAATAGATGGTTTTAGAATCCTTTTATCGTATTTGTAATTTATTAATATTAAATTATATGTGATTCATGTAAATTTAACTTTTTCTAAATGGTTTTTCAGTGGAAGAAGTTCACATTGAATGACCACCATGTTTTGAAAGTCCTCATCTAATAAATTTAGTTTTCAAACTTGTTAAATCTCTTTACGACCATAAATAATCCCCAAGATCTTGGTATGAATGATTAAGTTCTTTTCTAATTGAAAATGGATGTTCTAAAGGATTGGAAGACCCTAATATATTTTAAAAAAAGGTTCTATTATTTTATTTGTACAGATTTATGTAGATGATCCTATTTTTATTTCAACTAATAATTATATTTGTAATTATTATTTAATATATTTGAAATGGAATATTTGATGAGTATTATATAGGAATTAAATATAATTCATGTTTAAAAAATCTTCGAAATATATTATTGGAATGTGTTAAGTCAATGTAAATATATAATTTAATTATTAAAAAATTCTTAGACTAGAGAATAGTAGAACATATACAACTCCCATGTGTACCAATGTAAAACATGATTTTTATGAAGATGGAATACAAATATATCATATGTCATATAGAAGTATGATTTTAAATATTCCATATCAAATTTTTTTTTTGAATAGAAATTATGTTCTCATTTTATATGTGTGATAGATTTCAGAAAATCCATCTAGAACGCCATTTTAATGTAGCTAAAATAACAATTCTATATGTAAAAGGTATAATTTTTCAATCATTACTTTACATAAGACACATGCTCTTAATTTAAAATCTTATTGAGGTGATTATTTTATTGGATGTATTATAGATAGAAATAGTACAATTAGAACCTGACACTTTTTATTTAAATCCTTAGTTTCATGGTAATGTTTGAAACATCTTTCATTTTATTTATCAATAGCTATGGAGGAATATATCAATGTTGGTAGTTTTTGTGCAATGAGTTGGGGATGAAACACACACTACTAGAATTTTGAATAAAATTCAATAATATTACTTTTTTATATAAAAATAATAGTACAATTAATATTTAGAGAATGATATAAGTCAGTCATGAATTATGAATACTGTTATAATGTGTCATTTTATAAGAGATAATTCTATTACAAGGATTTTTCTTTGAAAATTTTTGATACTGAATATCAACTTGTGGATATTTTCACTAAAAAACATTCCACAACTTAATTAAAACATATTAAGGTGAAGTTATGTATATTGAAAATTGAAAACAAATAATTATACTTATTTTATTTAATATTTTATAATGATTTTCTTAATAATATACATTTATTATTTTTTAATTATTATGTTATGGATTTGTTACTAATTTAAAAATGATTCTTTTTTAAAATAAAATCTATAATGATTACTCTATGTATTTTTTTCAAGAAACAGAACCCACATCAACAAAAACTATCACAAACTCTCTCTCTATATCTCTCTCTGTTTCACCCTCAATATTGAACCCTTTCAACATACAGAGCCCATGTATTCCTTTAAAAACCCAAAATTCCAAACATAAAATCTATATATTTATTAAAATAGGTATGGAAAAGCAGATTGATGAAGGTTTTAGGAGCCAATATGTGTATCAACAAACCTTAGGACCTGATAAAAGATTCCTTTAAGGGAATTTTGTCAACATGGAGTGGATATTTTTTAATAATCCTTTGCTAATTAATTCTTTATCTTTTCCAAGACTAGAAATTATTTTCAATTGGGAAAATATATAGTATTAATTAAATGATGAAGAAAAAACTATTTAATACATCCATTTATGTTTTGGTGATATAGAGGATGTTATAATTTCCATGGTAAATGATATGGCATTTTAACTCTCCTCTATAGATATAGAAATTATTTTTCACTCTCCCCTGAAGTGGTTTTTCATTTAAATATTTGATCTATTGGAGATTATAATAATATATCTGAAGATGTTATGAATTTTATTATTTCTCCCACATTGGTATAAATTATTATTATCAAGGATCATGGAGATGACTAAAAGGTACATGTGAAATTCATTTAGTCTTCAATAATAATATGAATTTTTTAGTTAGAGAAAAATATATTTCATGATATGTATATATATATATATATTAATTTTAAGTGACATACATATGATGTTAGGTATATATCTGATGAGATATATGGGTCATTGTTAATTGGAATATACAAGACTTCCTTTTTATCCACATGGATGGATTGTTTCTCAGATTTCCAATAAGAATAATAAGATTCATGAAATTAATAAATCTATTAGAAGTAATCATAGTAATATTCGTTCAGCTATAAAATTAAGATATTTTTGTTTATTTTGTACAACCTCAAAAGGAAATATGATTTTGGTTGGTGATGTTGACCAAAAAGAATATAGTAGTAATTCTTTGGGGGATAAAGGTATTCAGAAATCAATTTGTTCAATGAGACTTACTGGTGAAGTTTGTTTTTGATATTACATGTAGATGACTCTAGGTTGATGTTAGTTAACCTCAAGCTTCAATAATTTCTCATCATTCTTTTAAATATCCATAACAAGAAGAAAACGATTATTCTCTTACCATTATTCCTAGAAAGCAGTATGAAACTCAATAACATGTTCAATCATGTGAAGTTTCTACACCAAAATTACTTAAAAACTAGTCTTTATAGTTTAAAAAATACATCGAAAGAGAAATAATCTAATAATATATATTATAATCAACCTTAATCTATAAAAACATAGATAATAATACACAAGGTCATGATAAATTTCACACTATTATAGTTGAGAAAACTAATATCATTTTATATAAATAAAATAGTTTATTTTTATAAATAATCTTTGGAAAAGGTTACTTATGAATCTAGTGAGAATAATGTAGTTTTTTTTCATTTCATGGCCTTCCACTTAGAATGATGAATTTCTATGTCAAATTATAGTAAAATATGGACAAACATCTCAAATATCAGAAGAAGAAGAATCGCATTCATTTAATGCCCATATTGATTGGTTGGTATGTATGTTTAGTCAAATGAATGAATAAAATTACTACATTAAAATTGCAATAAAGGACTCTTTGAAATCATTTTCATATATGAAATGTTCCACTTTTTCAAGAATATAATTTGAATCTGTTCAATCTAAGCTTTATTCTATTAAAAAGATTAATATTTTAATAAAATATTTTATTGAATTTTAATGAAAAATTATTTATCATATTTGGAATATTAAATAAGAATCTGTTTTAATGTCAAATTTTAGTGGTATAATGATATAAATTAAAAGAAAATATGAATCAATATGAAGTCTATATTTCAAAGAAAGTGATTATACTTTTAGTTATCACACTTTTCTAGACTACTATGATGTTTTGAATGTATTACTACTTATTTTTATTCCATAAATGATTAGACCCAAAGTTTTCAATGTGATAATTCTCCACATCATGTTTTGTTATAAAATCCAATGGTTCTTGTTGAGAAATGAACCTCAGATTAGAATTGTATAAACAATATTTTTCATTCGATAATTGATACTATATAGAAATTTGTTCCATCTAAATATAATGTCCTTGAGTTTTTGAAGAAGAATTTTAATGAAAATTTGAAAACGGGATAGGAATCACTGATTTTGACGAAGAAGTGTGCTGAGAGTTTTGAACACAATTATAATGGAATGAGGGTAGACATTAAGGATGCTAATCATGTTGTTTTATGCTCATATACAACTGACACCTCATCTAAAATAGAACTATATTCTTCATCTCATCCTTCCTCTTATCCCATTATTTCAAATATTATTTTTAATCCTAAACAATATTTTTAATTAAATTTTTTTGTTCATTATATATGTGTTTATATATATTTTTTTACTTATCCATATTTAATACCTAAATATTAATCATTTTTATCTTAGAATATCAAATAATTTACTATCAATTTTGTGATATATAAATTATGTTACAAACCATTTTTATAATTCAATTTTGATGTCAAAATAATGTGGAGAGTATTTAGTTAAATAAGAAATTATTTTTCAAATAATATCATAAATAAGGATAATAAATAAAATATAGTTTATAAATTGAAATCCTTCTTCCCTAAATTAATAAATTTTGTCAGATTAAAAAAAATACATAAAAATTTATAATTTTATTTGTTTATTCATAATGTATAAAAACCCTAAATGAGAAAATTAATTTATATTTAAATAAACATTTTTATTTTGAGTTTAGGTTCTATATATTTTTTATTATTATTCTATTTAGTGGATTTCTATTCATGAATAGAGGGGATTGTTTTGATTATATTGTCTCAACCATAACCTCTGAATCTTGTTGATTTTGACCCTAAAAAATAACCTTGTTTTGGTTAATAATAATATTATTCTACATGTTTTCAGGATTATATTTCTTGAGAAATTTATCTTATTTACATGTTAAATTTTTTACATGAGGTGTTCTATATATGTTTTAAAGTAATATAGAAACACTTATCATACACAAATTTTATAATTGGAATGTATGGTTCTTGATCAATATGTTCATAATTAATATATAAATTTTTTTCCCAATTTTATTTTCAATATTTTTATTTGAGACAATAAATTTGGTATGTTTCCCAAAGATAAAAAAACCATCATATGGTTCAAAATCCAAATGTTTTGAAATTAACTGTATATAATCCAACATACATTGTGTGTTATGAAATTCTAGACTTGGTCAATGATTAAGGATATGTTAATGACATTTGTTTTGTGTTTTATACAACAACCTTTTAGAAATTAAATATATTTTAAAAAGTGTTATTAGTCAATTCATTATATCTTGTTTAATATATTTAAATGATCCAATTTTTTTGAGAAATTATGAAATTATTTAAAAATATGAAATTCAAGTAATATTGATTTATTATGGAATATTAATGGATCTATTCAACATAAAGTAAATTATTTTTCTCTTGTAATATTCTATGAGTTATATAATTTATAAGTGTAGTACCTTTTTTAATACAATGTCTGCATTAATCATATGAAGTATAATTTGGATGCATACTTGTTTTAGTCTCATGTTCTGTGGTTGTTAATATGTTTTTGTTGATTCTATCAATAAGTAGTTATATTTTGTGGAAATCATTTTACTTAAGTATCACATTAAATATTTTTATTAATTAAATACTAATTTCATTGAAAAATAATATTTGTTATCTATTGGTTTCTAATACAATTTAAACCTAAATATTTTTTTTCAATGAAATTATTTATTATAGATTTTTGGGAGTATTGGATTCTCATACTCCGTCATTGCATATATTACGTTTATTTGGATAAGCTATTGATATTTCTCATTCCCTATAAATGAATCATAAGTCCTTGTAAAATCCTTCTTTTAAATATTTCAACTACAAGTATTGAGTTGTGAAGGCCTGCAGATAAGAGGTAATATCTACAGAAAATCATCAAGAACACTAAGAGAGTGTTGGTGGAGTTAACTATGTGATCTATGAGACATAAACCTTAATAAAAAATTTGTGTGATCCACTTATATATTTTTTCACTATATAACATTGATTAAAGAATAGAAGAATTCATATTTTCATTATATACAAAGTGAAAAAAAAATTATTCTATAAAACTTTTTAAAGAACAATCTTCACCCCCACAATGAGTAAATTTATATCATTTCGACCTTACATTGTCCCCTAAAAATGAACCATGAGTCTTACAACAATTCCTTTTATTTCTAAAAATAAATAAAATATATGAGGTTCAATAATAAATATATCTAATTCATACATCTTTCATATGAATCATATTACGCAAAAACATCATTAATAATATGTCTAAAATGGTTTTTTTGTGATCATTTTTAAATACAGATGTATCTATATGACCTTTTCCATGAACATTATTCTCACATTCCTAATATTTAATCATACTACAACATTATCCAAGATTCTATTTTTATAAAACCCTAAATCTCTAGTATGAGCATCCCTATGAATAAATAAATCATTTACATTGGATAAATTGCGATACACGCAATATTGATGTAAAATAGAAAATGGGGTATTCTCAGAACATAGAAAATTACAATCAAATAAATATAAAATTCATTTTAAAGATACATTATTATGAAAATAAAAAACTAACTAAAATAATTTTTTAGTAAAAATACAACAATATTAAAATATTTATTATCATTATCACCCATTTAGATCATATCATCAATCATAACTATGAAATGATTATAACACATTAAAATTAGTATAAAAATATAGATAAAATAAAAAATGGAGTTAAACTATTTCTTTTAGAGATTAATTTAAAGCAATATATAACAGAATAAAATGTGATCACTATATAGTGTTTGGGTGTGTATGGTGGGTGGGCATATATAGATGTTTCATATATTCTAACCATATATATAATTATATTTTTAGTAAAAAAAATATTTGACACTCAATTAAGGTAATCATAATAGGTGATCATTTTAAATATTTTGATAAATAGTTGGAATAAATATATATAATCAAATCATGGAATTTATATAGTAAGAGAGAGGTTATGACATGAAGTTGTAGATGTATTTTATATAAGACTCATTTAATAGATATTTGGGGTGAGGTATAGTCCTTATTGGTTTCCCATAACTATACAAAATATAAATATCAATAACTACATCATGAATAGAATCATATTTGTGACAAGTTAAGGATCTGGGAAATCACTATTAGATCCATGTGGGTTAAATCACCTCCTACAACAACTCCCATTTATTATCTCTCCCTTAGGGATTATGTGGATGTCTTTATGGAGTTTTTAATTATATGTTAGGATGACATAATTGTGTAAATATTAATCTAATATATGATATTTTGAAAATATGTATTAATATAATATGTGTTCATTTTTAAATTTTTCATTTCAATTAAATTTATTACTTTTACAAAATGATTAAATTGATTTATAAAATTTAGTGAATAATAAAATGTCGTATTGAGTAATAAAATTAATTCAATAGTATGATAATTAATTTTGAATAAATAAGAACAAAATAATTTAATGTTAAACATATATTTTATATCACAATTTTTCCTGTATGTTATTTTTTTATTAATAAATCGAAGAGATATTTATATAATAATGGTTTTTATAAAATTTATTACATATATATAAATAAAATAATATTCAAAAATTTATTTTTACATGCTATGTAATAAAAATAATTCATTCCTTATTTAAAAAATAGATATTTCTAAAAAAATTATACAATATGAATTTTAAATTTAAAAATATTTTTAATCAAATTTTGAATATATATTTATTAGAAAGGATTTCGAATTTTCATTTAACATGTAAAAATTAGGCAATGATGAAGAAATAATTTATTGTAAAGAAATTATATAACAGATTTAAAAGTGGGTATCTATAGTAAATTGTAAAATGATGTAAATGAGATTAAATAAGAGGTAATTTTATAAAATATAAAAAATCATTATTTGAAAATTTTTCTCTAAGGTCAGTTTAAAACAACCCTATTCCATTTTCTATTATTGATCCACATTAATTGTAATAGTAAAATCTATACAATAATAGAATATGTCTTTTGTTAAATCCCACTCAAATCCACAAAAAAAGAAACCATCATCTACACACCTCAAACATCACATTTTATTGAATATCCTCTAGAATCTCTATTGAAATCCCCTCACTAATAATCCTTTCAAATATTAGTTATCGTTTACTCATGATATGTCAAATTCCTAGTTAATAAATTTTATTGTTCTCATTGGGGGAGGGGAATCATTGTTACATTCACTTTTAATTTCTCCCATCCTAGAAATTAACCTATGAGACAAGTTATGACTGGGATCAAGTCAAACTAGCTCTCACTGTTATATATAGAGAAATTAGTCATGGAAAAATATAGAACATTATATTTTCATGTTTTACCCACAAGGTCTGACTATATAATTGTTGTTTTAGGATGAGTTTAAGACCGTAATTTTATCACTAACATAAAAATTGATTACAATAACTATCTCTTGAAATCATATTATCCATTCATAAAATATATTACCAATGTACTAGAAAAATCTAGAACAAAATATAAAAGGAAACAAAGATAAAGTATTATTGTGAATCCATGATATATCACCTCAAAGACTTGTGAATATTCAAATAATATTGGGTTACTCTATTTTAAGATCTTAACACCCAAAATATAGAGTAGGATGCAACTGATCGCTAGCCTTGAACGCACTATTGATCTCTTCTTAATCTGATGATTCTTAATCAATATATTAAATACTTTCTTAAAAACCAATTAAATGGAACATTATCTTTAATTATTTAGTGGTAAACAATAATTAATCAATAAATCAAAATTATTTAAATTTATAAAGAACTCGTCAAAAAATAATTATATAATATTCTAATTCAAAACTATACCTTATTTGATCATATTTTGTCTCCCATACTCTTTTATCTATATCAAATCATCTAGTCCAGTTTCTTAAATCCTCAACTAAATTTAATTCTTAATTGATCATGTTGTTCTACCTCTCAAAATAGTCAACTGAATTGCCCAAAAAATACCAATATATTCATATTTATACTAACCAGTAAAATCTTCATGTAATTGCTTTAGTTTTTTTAATGGTATTTTTTTTCAAATACACATATTACAACACCTAGAATAATAATGTTTTTGTAATCTTAGTTAATAATAATTTATTTACCCTTAATACTTTTCTTAATATGATCTTCTCTCTATGCATTCCTGATTATAGAGAGATCAAATTCTCCATGGAACAACCTACATTAATATTCCTCAACATGAGTCATAATTTAACAAAGATAAAATTATTATAATTAAATAAATTTTGAATAATTTAATATCAATATATTTTATTCTCATTTTGAATACTTCTTTTAGAAATGCGAATTTATTTTTTAAAAGGATAATCCATATATATTCTCACAAGAATAATACACATGTTAGGAAATATCTTAATAAACATTACCTCCATTATAAACATATTTTTTATATTCTGGATAATATTTTAAATTATTAGAAAAATATTGTACATGATTTAGTAAAAATTCGATATCAACTATATGATCATACATGTTATAGTACCTCTAATTAGTTTATAAATTTCAATATTTGAAAACTTAGATGATACCTATAAAATATAATATATTTAAATACAAATATTTATGATACTTCACATATCATATATATCATGTGGTGGAATTTCCATCCCAGAATCTCTATTTGATCTCAATATTTATCTTCCATATGAACTGAGGAATATTATATATAATTAATGAAAAATTACATATCATAGTGATGATCTTACATACTAAACAATTAATAAGAATCATAAAAACTTCAGTCCTTGAATTATATTCTACTCTACTCAACTAAAATCCAAACACCCTCATCCACTCAAACTCAACTCAAATAACATTAAGGATTTGTTCAATTTATTAAATCCATTCTCAATAACTTCTAATAAACATAACTAATATTTGATGATAACTAGAATAATACATTAATAATTTCATAGGATCTATAATCTCCCCCCATTGAATTTTTTTCCAACTCCAACAAATCAACCTAGTTTTAATAAGAACATAGTCCTTCTCAATTAAAAAATGTATGCATACAACAGTTCCAAATAATGAAATTTTGTGGATATAATTTAATCCCTCAATGATTAAAATATTTTGTTCAATAAATTTCTTAATCTTCCCTTAAAAAACTCACACATATCCTTATTTTTTAATAAAATCTTATTTTTATACAGTGTTAGGAAAATGAGTTACGTGCCTTTATCTTATTTTGAAAAAAAAGAATAAAAATAATTGGGGATTGATAAAAAAATTAATCATGTAAATGGGAAAGGATAAACATTCATATTGATCCTCAATTATTCAATTTTGTATTTTGGAATGGTCAGTGTAAAATATCATCAACTTGATTCCATGTATAATATTTCCATTCTTGAATCTCTATTATCATCCATTTATTTTATATGAATATATAATTTGCCCAGGTGTCCAGATATAGATTACAACATGGTATTCTTATACTGGAAGATTTTAGTTTCTTTATCACATGACATCACTAATGGAATCTCTATTCTAACATTAAAATCCTCCAATTCATATTTCATCTAAATCACCGTTGAACATGAATTTTTTGTAACAATACACTCATCCACTATAGTTCCTAGGTCAATATATTTTAAAATTTAGAATTTATTCTCACACAAAATTCCACCAAAAAGTATATACCACATAATTTAAATTTCTTATCATCAAACATTATAGAAAAATCAGCATAATTTTATCACCAAAAAACATATATTATCACTTATTTTATACATAATTTTATAATTTATTATCTCTTTGATGTATTTGAGAACACTTTTGGTAGCCATCAAGTGCGATTCTATCCATTCACATTGACATATAACAAATAATGATACTACATAAACAATATTAGATCAATATATAGAGAGATAAATATAACTTTTATTGAACTTCATGAAAAGTTTACGCATTATTTTCCTACAATAATCACTTCTCATCTTTAAAAAACTGGCATGGGTCTCAAAAAAACATTATATTCATACATTCTAGAGATATACAACTGTTACTTTTATATTTTCCAAGGGATAGATAAGTAAAACCATCATTTTTGACAAATTGAAATCCAATTAAGAACATATTCTTTAAAATCATAGAATTTTCAATAATTCGTGTTCATTTTTTTAATAATTATTCACCATAATACTCCATATAAACTTGAAAAATATTTTCATCAACATAATAAATGATAATAAGATAAAATTTTCTCATCAAATTAACAAAAGTATAATACTATAATTTAATTTTAGTGAACTTTATTTCTTTCAAGAAGTCATCCATCCTTGAATACCAAGCTCAAGAGGATTATTTTAATCCATATATATCACCTATAAATCTATACACCATGGTTCCATATTATTCATGAAGAAAAACATTTGGTTTCTATGTAACACCCCGAGCTTCCACGATACGCTTCTCATTCAATAATGCAATAGCTTGCATTGTACGCAACTTCGAGTTCTAAAACACCGCGACTAATCAAAGTAGCCGTTATGAATAGTAATAACCACTTTTTAAAATTATAGAAATTTTATATTTCAAAATGGACATCATTTTTGGATTCGGAATATCGAAATTAGCCTATGTTGAATTTTTGATATTTTTCTAAGAACTTCTAATTTTTATGAATAGTGAAAAATACTTTAAAACAACTTTTTTAATGAAAATAATTTATTGTGATAAATTATACTATTTAGTGGTTTTAAGGTATAATTAGAATATATTTTTACCATTTTATCCAATGGTGGTCATTAGAATTAATTTAACATTGAAATTGGACATAAACAATTGCCAATCTTTTGATATAAATTGTTTCTTAAAAACACGCTATTTGTCGTAACATCGGGAATTAATTATAAAATTAATTAATGCAACTTATATGTTTGGAATTTTTTAAAATAGAAATCATTTTTGAATTCGGAATATCAATTATAGCTTAGGGTGAAATTTTGGCCTTGTTCTCAAAAACTTCAATTTTTGATGAATAGTGAAACCACTAAGTGGTAGTTAAATAACTGATTTTTCGTTTAAATGAAATATTACCACTTCTGTGATTTGATTTTCAAAAATCCGACATACATGGTTGTCATTAAGAAGTAAAATGTGGTTCAGTGAGATTAAAATAATTTTTTTGGTGAATAGTAACTTTTAAGTTCTTAATCGTGATTAGATGTAATTATTGTAGTTTAAGGTACAAATAATATTTTAATAATATGAGATGAGCATGACACTTGTCCTAATACTATTGGATGAGTCATGGACGAATAAGACAACCCATGGGTCAACTTGGGGACCCCATAGAGCCACGTTAGTTGGAAAATGACATTAATATATATTTATTTAATGTTAAAATTAAATTTACACAAACATGAGTTATTTTACTAAAACAGTTTTTAAGAGGGGTTAAACAAGTCCAAATTTTGACTATAAATATTCATTAGAAATATAAAAAGATTTCCTAAATCATAGTATTTTATTTATAATTTTTAGACATTAAATAAATTAAATTATGTATGACATCATTATGATGCCGCGATGACCTCATTATTTAACGATTTAAATAAAATGAGAAGATAATGCAAAATCCAAGGCTTAAACTTGTCCAAAGCCTATTGTATGAGGAGATTTCGAAACCTTATCACCATAGACTCTAATTATATAAGTGTGGGACCTTTAGAATCCGAAAAGCATTGGGAAATAATGTAACATTTCAATCTTTCCAAGAGTGCCCCTCCTCTCCACTTATAAAAGGCCCCCACCTCTCCCACCTCATTTACACATTAAAGCCATTTGGCTCGGCCAAACTCTGCCCAAATACTCTCCCAACATCCCTCTATTACTCCTAGAAGCCTCACTTTGGGCAGAAATCATCTCAAGGAAGCCTTTGGCTCAAATCAAAAAGAGTTACCCGATTTTGAGGTAATGTCTTCTCTAATGTTGTTTTGTTTTATTTTTCTTCTCCAACCCCCTAAACTCTTTTTATTCATTTCTTTTGTAATAACACCAGTATCCTCAATATACTAGGATGTTGTTATAATATGTATTAGAGCTACACTTACACACACCTACATCTAATGGTTAAAGAACATACAGTTTCTGTGGATGGCGAATTTCTGCCTCACGAAACGATGATTGTTCAACACTCATATAACACCTTCAAAGGTATACATTAAGATGTCACTATTTTTATATATGATATATAATATGTTTATGTTTTACTTATGCTTCTTTATTTCTCATTTATGGCATACTTTTTGATTTCCATTATGGGTAAACGCGATAATTTCATTTTAGGAAGTGCGGACTACCGCCCCCTCAAAGTGATTTGAATCGTTAATGCCATATGTAGGATGTATAAAGGATGGAGTAAATGGTATTATACACTATATTATACTGGAATTATATTATACATTTATATCATTATGATTTCATTCCATTAAATACGAAATAGAAATGAAAGTAGCGTTCATGCGTACGTACGGCTTACCGTCTCCATGAACGGTGCATTTCATTTCTTACCTCTAAATGTTACGTAATATTATAAATGAATATATATACTAGATATATAAGATATATATGACATCTAAATCATGAATATAATTCTGGATATAATGGATATTCTACCACATGAACAACTTGTAATTATAAGAAGTTTATTGTTGACTCAAGTACCAAAGATCGACAAAACGACCATTATTAACTTAAATAATTACATAATGTTCATAACATTGTAATAAGTGATATAAAAAGGATAATGAAATTGAAAATGGTTCTTAATAAGGTAGATATTAACTCTAGTTTATTATTCAGGAGGTTAAAGAACGGTTGAGTCAAGTCGGACACAAGGTAAGGGAATTTCTTAACCAAATTTTCACTCTTTGGGTTAATCTCCTACTTTCAAATTATGTCATGATATTATTATGTCCTATATTGTATTTGTACATTATTTATGTGTACATATAGTGAATACACATTATAGATGTACTTTATTTAAAAAAATGATCTTTTTAAGGACTTCGTCTCAATCCCCTTTCATTGAGGCATATTTGGTTTTATACAAAACTTTCTTTTATACGGTGTATAAACCCCTATGACTTTTACGTTTATTCAAAAGGAATCTTTTTTATACGAAGTGTTTTACTAAACGACAAAAAGGGAATTTTTTTCATTCCGTACTTATGCGGCGACAACGACTTCTTTGCCGCCGTGACCATTATTTGAGTTTCGGCTTCCTCTACAAGCCATCATTTTTTTAATGAAAAATAAATACAAAGTTTTAACTTTCTTTTATTTTGGTATTGAAAATGGTTTCGAAAGCATTTTTATTATATCAATGTGTTGTATTTATATCTTGTGATTGAAATGTGGAAATGTTATGTTTCCTTTATGCATGTTTTATGTGATACGATTATGTTATGGTTTATGATATGTTTAAACCTATTCATATGAGGAATGCATTGGACTTAATAAGTGACGGGTGGAGCCCGCTATAGCTCCTCGATGCATCGGCAGGTCTCATGAGACAAACTAGTTTCTTGGCATGAGGCCTTGACAAAATCTTATTTGTGGTCTTGGCACGAGGCCTTGGATACGTGGTTATGATAGTCTGGCATTATGCATTCCATCATTATGAAAGTGGGTATTGATATTGCATGTGATTATTCGACCAGTAGAATATCCATGTGAAGAAGTGAATGGCATTATCTCGTTTTACTTTTTCCATATTATGTTGAAGTTCAAGTTTAAAAGGCTTTTGTTTTAGTTATACTTCGCCTTAAATGTTAATGTTTATTTATGAAAGCTTCCGCTATATTGTTAACCTTACTGAGCATCTGAGCTCACCCCTTTCAATGTTTTAATATTTTTCCAGGATGTGAAGAAGTAATTTATGAGTGACCTGCAGGGGTAGTCAGAAAGGGATATGATTGTGGACTATGAAGACCATGTTATTGTAGTTTGTTTACTTTTTGATGTAATTAAAGACTTATGAATGTATCTAGTGTTTCCAAGGCTACTAAACTAATCGGTCTTTCGAGACTTGATCTTTTGTGATCATGCCAATGTTACGAAGTAATGCACCGGCTCTGGGTAGCTGGGGTCGGGGCGTTACATTCTAAATATGAACTTATTCTTTGAAAACAACATTCATAAAATCATAGTTTGCATCCATTTGATATATTATGAAATGTGTGTTTTCTGAAATATTTATAAAAATTATTATGGTATAATGTTTAGAATATGATAAAATTTTCATCATAATAAAATTCTTAAATCTAGGAATATAATTTATAAAATAATCTAACTTTATTTCCTGAAACATCTCCTATTTTGTTGATATTTTTACTATGAAAGCATTTGGTTCCCCTTTTGTTCTTGGAATGTAATTCTTTTTTTAGTTCCAATAAATTTAATCTATACCCTCTTACATTATATTTATATATTATTTGACGTCAACAATCTGAACAACAATTTGTTGCAGAACATGTGAAATAAGTGTTGTTTGGTTGTCACACCATAGTCGTCTTATAGTGTGAATGGATTCATTCTAATTTTAAATTATAATATCAGGTTTACCTTTAATGATAATACTTTTATATTTCAATTTATCACCTTTAGTAACACATTCATCATCCCAGGTCCGATCTGAAAAAATTGATGTATTGTCTTGTTTATTTAAACCTTCTTATTCAATAATTTATAATTAAATATAAACGTTTTATATATTTTTCTAGATTATTGCACTATATGTTATTAGGAAAAACTACCACTAGACCTTATTTATGCCTTATAATAAGTTAAACACATTTTAATGTTAGTAATTGGCGATAGGGTGTTATTGGGGAGACTGAACTCTTTAAAGGTGAGTGATTATTTATTCTTAAACAATGTCATTATTTGTGGTCCATTTATTATATACTAATGAGTTAGGCATTCTGATTCACTCATTTTCCAATTCTAATTCTACTCATGGTCACTCATTGAGTTTTTTTGTTCTAGAGTTGATGGTGACGCATCGAGTTTTGTTAGTTGGTTAATTTTTTTATATTTCCCAAATTGATCCCCAATAGTTATAAATATCCTATAAATTCCATGAGTCATTTATAAATCACTTCCCTCACATACATGGATTGGGGAATATATATCCCAAGATTTCCATGAGTCACCTATAAACTAAGGAAAATTTAAACTCACTACTCATCAACATTTAACATTGGACATTGTCAATGTAGAAAATTATTATCATTATTCATCTCTTGATCCTCAAAATATCATACCAACAACATTAAAAAAACATTAAATCTATCCATTAGATTAATTTTTATATAATGATTATGATAATTTCATTATTTTTTAAAATAATATTTCTTTAATAATTCATGTAAACATCAACCCAATGCTCTTAGTTCTTATTTCAATTCATGCATCACTTTTTACAATTTACGAAAATTATTATCATAAAAAATAATCAGAAAACTACCCTTTTGATTGATGTATTTCCTATTCAAGTAATCTCTAAGTAAATGATAATTTTACTTCCAGTCAGAGTACCATTTATTTCATTGGAATAGGTTGGTGTGGTAACATTTCATCCCAAGAATCTTGAGATGTTTTACAATATTTATATACCATTAATTTTAAATGTAATATTTCTTCAGGATGATACATCACTTATTCCAAAAAAATTTATATCTTCTAGTTGATTTAATGAGAGTTTTTTAATCTTGTTTATCATATTTGAGTTTTTAATTACTCATTAATTACATATATTATATTTTCATTTGATTCGGGGACTTAGGAAATATTTTATATGGATTAGTTCTTTTCCTAAATTCAATTTCCCATTTTCATCAACATACTGAAATTCTATGAAACAATCAAATTTTGAGTTTCCCTAGTTAGAATTGTGTATATAATTTAATTTTAATATTTAATACCTTATGTGTATTTATTTATATATTGTATAAAATAAAACATTTTTAAACCCAATAGTATGCATTTCAACTAAAATGGATGCATGCTAATCATTTGAAAAACAAATTAGAATATGGAGTTAAAGAGATCTCTATGTTTTTAGGGGAGAATGAAGAAGACCCTTCCAAAAATCCTTTTCTATGATTTCACTCTTACAATTCAAAAAAAATAGTCCCTAAGTGTTTTAAGAAGATCGATATCTATTAAGATCCATTGATTAATGGATGTTAATAAATTATTGGTTGTGAGTCACACACAATGATAATAACAAAACTAAGGATTATCTATGCACATCACAAGTGTTTTCCAACTATAGATTAGCCTAAAATCTGACCTAAACTTACTGACCTTGCCCCCATGATGATATCATCCAACAAATAGATAGAGAAAAAACTAATTAGATTCATGAACATAGAGATGCCGGCGAGCAAGTGTGGGATGATAACATCACAGGGACGTCAGGCAGGAAGTTCTGGTAAGATGGTATGATAAGTGGTTGTTAACCTATAATATTGAATTGCATAGAGAATCCTTAGTTTTGTTATTAACTTTTTGAATGATTCAAAACCAATACTTTTTTACCCATTGATCTATAGATCCAAATAAACAACAATATCTTTAATTATCTTGTAGTTTTAAGACATCGATATTGTATTTTAAACAACAATGAAGTACACATGGATTCCTTGGTTTAATTATTAGCTTATATCTAGGTAAAATAGAGCCTTTCAAAATATTTAAAGGTACTCTTACGACATAAATTATCCATTTTACAATAAAAATATATAGTGAAACTTTGATTTAATTTTCATTATTCTGTGTTGATTTCATTTATTTTAGAACATTTTTTTCATGTGTCATGATATTATAGTAAGAGAAATGAGGTTATATCTACTCAATCTATAGGTAATATTAATTTGTGAAAATTAAAATCATTTTACATAGAATTTATGTATTGTCTCATATTTATGATTAATTTATTTATTTTTGGTATTATTCACATAATTATTGTTTTCTTATACAGGTGAATTATTATTTTTTGATTTGGGGTGCTCTATCCATGTTTCATGATTATTCTGCCACAAAACCTTTTCACCACTATAATGTTTCATTTATCTATATTTTTTCAGGTTATCTACACTACCTTTATAAGAAGATACACAAAAATACCTCTACTCAATCATAGTGGTAATATTTATGTTTTCAAAGTAAAATCTTTTTCTGTAAAATTAATGTAATGTTTCATATTAAGGTTTAATTTATTTAATTTTCATATTACTCGCATAATAATTATTTTCTTTTATAGGTGTATTATTTTGTTCAATTTGGGGTTCTTTTTCCAACATTAATTATTATTATCACTCAAAACCTTTTAACACATTCAGTGTTTCATTTACCTCTTTATTCATGTTCTCTCTATTGCAATTGCAGGAAGAGAAACAACATTTCATCTACTCTATCACAGAGGTAATATTGAGTTTTCACAGTAAAATAATTGACCATAAAATTAATTTATTATTTAATATTTATGTTTAATTTATTTTTTTTAATATTACTCACATTACAATATTATTCTTACAAAGGTGGATTCTTTTGTCCGTGTTGGGGTGCTTTGTCCAACTTTCTTGCTTCTTCTCCCTAAAAACCTTCACACCCATACATTATTTCATTTATCACTTTCATTCATTTTCTTCCCTCTAACATTGTAGGAATATAAATGACACTATGTGTACTCAATTATAGAGGTAATTTTGTTTTTTTATAGAAAATCGATATATATATAATTAATGGGTTGTTTAAAATTTATTTTTAATTTATTAATTGTTTTAATTTCTCACATAATAATTGTTTTCTTATATTGGTGATTTATTTTGTTTAGTTGGGGTTCTCTATCTATCATTCTATATTCGTGTCCCTCAAAACCTTTTCACCCCTACAGTGTTGCATTTATCACGTTCTTACAAGTTCACTCCACATCCTTTGTAAGAAGATCCATTATGCTTACTGTACCTAAATATATAGGTAATCTTGATTCTCACATATTAAAATCATTGTCTATAGATTTAATGTATTTTTTCATATTTATATTTAAATTATTTCTTTTTAGTATTTTTGACATAATAATTGTTTTCTTATACATGTGGATTATTTTTTCACGTTGTTGTACATTGTTTGAATATAATCATAAAATGTTGGTAGTTCTATAAAGAATGTTAATGGAACCCATTGTAACATTGAAAGCTACAATTGGTTTGAGACATTGGAACATGCTGCAATCAACCTCACCTAAATCCCATACACGATGTGACCAGTATGTCTCCATGTACATATTTATATTTTAAATTTACATTATATTTATTAAAAAATACAATTGCATATATTTTTATGTTATTTGTTTAAAATTTATATTTGACTTTAAAAAATACCTCCCACTAGAAAAAGAGAAAACACATTCAAATTTTCATAATAATTAAGGGAAAATATTCATATATCATATCTAGAAAGTAGAAATCGGTCTCATTTAATACTAAAACACAATGTGATCTTTATGAGTAAAAGTGTATATTTTAATTTTAAAATTTTATTTTAGTAAAAAAAGGAAGTTACATACTCAAAATTGAGAAAACACATTCAGATATTTTTAATACCTCTGGAAAACAATCCATAAGTGATTTGGAATATGTTGGAATTAGCTTCACCTGAATCTGATGCACGGTGTGACCAGTATGAATCTAAGTGCATATTTATTTACAACTGAGATCAATTTTATAAAAAAACTAATCTAATAAAAACTGATTAGAAATGTTCAGAGTGTTTTGATACTTTTGGAAAATGATCCATATGGGATTTAAAACATGCATAAATTAGAAACTACTCAATTTGACACTCTGTGTGACCTGTTTAACTCAATGTGAAACGTTTTATTTAAAATTCTCATCAATTTTAGTAAAATGGAATAATTTCCTTATAAAATTTGATCAAACACATTATTATTGTTTTGATAAATTATGAAAACTATCCATAAGTCATTTTGGATGTGAAAAAATCAAGCACAAAATAAATCTGACGCACATTGTGACCATTATGACTCAAATTGGGTCTTTTTATTTAAAAATTTCATCAATTTGGTAAAACAGAAAACATTCCTTATAAAAACTGAGAAAAGACATTCTGGTTGTTTTAAAAAATTATAAAAATAGTCCATAAGTCATTTTTGTTGTGTAGGAATTGTTCTCACCTTGATCAGATATACGATATGACCTTTACGACTCAAAGTGTACGTAATCAGTTTAAAATCATAATTTTATTTCAAAAAGTTTCACTTATTGAAAACTAATCAATCACAATCATAATTTCTTGATAATTTAAAAAAATGATTCATTATTCATTTGTGACATTTAAGAATCAGTTACACATAATACTGATACATGATGTGATTTGAATGAGTAATAAGACCGTGCTTCCAGTTTAAAAAGTCATTTTATTAAAAAAGAAAACAAACATACACAAAACTAATAAATCACATTCAAAATGTTTTGATACATTTGTGAAATTAACCACAATTAATTTGTGATGTGTGGGAATTTGTTTCACCTCAATCTACTGCATGGTGTTATCTCTATGACTCCATGTGTGTATTTTTATTTAAAATTGACATCAATTTTAGTAAAATTAACACTTTCTGTTTATTTATTTATTTATATTACTACTAACTGAAGATTTTTATTTCCTATACAGATTTATTTTATTGATAATGGTTTGTTTTTTCATCAATAGCATGAGTTGGATCCGGATTAAATTATAAAAGAACATTGATGGTTTTGAATGTATGTAATAATTTGTATTTATGTATTTCTATATAACAATGTTTGAAATTTCTATAAAATATTGTTTTTCTGGTGTTTGTGTTGTAAATTTCATTTCATTTAATTTCAATATATGTAATTTTGTGTTAATATCTAGTGTGTTTTTGTTGTTGTAGTGTGCTGTTACAGCACAGTATAAAATGGCCCTTTATTAGCACTTTTGAAATTTCAAATAAACGCAACATTTATCAGTTACTTTAAAGGTTTTTAAAAATTCCAACATTACATGAGCTCATAAATGTGATGATAAAAACACCTTCATTAGTGATTCTATGAATTCTGATAAAATCCCTATTATCGGTGCTTCTATGAGCTATGATAAAAGACCCGTTATCAATGCTTCTTAAATCACTGATAAATGTCCCATTTATATGTGCTTTTTTTGCACTGATATAGGACCCATTTATCCGCACTGATAAATGAAAATTAATTTTATCATTGATCTTGTAGTCATCTCTTTTCTATCACTGATAAAGGAAATTTCTAGCACTGTTAATTGCCCATTTTTTAATAGTTCCACCTATTTGTAAAATTTCAATGTCCACTCATGAACCTAAAAACCATCTATCTACATTACTCACCAATTGATGGGCCCCTATTCTTATATATACCAAGAATCACAAAGTCTTCATTTGTAACACCCCGGGTAAATAAATAATATGACTTTTCATATTTATTAATATTTTTGAATAAAATATTAATATTACTTTAAAGGGGATTCTATGTTCGATGGCGTACCCAATACGCAACAACGAGTTTTTTTGAAATCTTACGATGCACACTAATAACATAATAATATTAATGTAAATGGTTGTAAACTCCTAGAAGTTGTAATGGCGGTAATGAATATAACTAACTATAAAGTGATTATATATGCTTGTCAAATATTTTTACATTAATTCAATAAATTTTAGATGCATAAAATGCGAATGAATCCAATTTTAAGCGTAAATATTCTAATATTCTTTAAAAGGTCGATTAACAGCCTTTTGATGGAGAAAACCTTTTAAATCCACTTCTTGACCATTTTATATGTTATATTGGACCAAATAAAACCCTTCTTTAGAATTAGGACATCAAAATTTACATTGTGTAAATTTTTGTTATTTTTTCGATAAAGATCATTTTTAGTGAAAATGTTTTATTTTAATTCAAAACCTTCTTTTAATTTGATTTAATTATATGGATAGATTATCTTTATAATTGGTATTAAAGTGTATTTAGAATATATTTTTACCATTTATTCCAATGGTGGTCATTGGAATAAATTTCACTTTGAAATTGGACTTAAACTAGTGTCAATCTTTTAATAGATATTGTTTCATAAAAACACGCTATTTGTTTTAACAGCGGGGATTAATTATTAAATTAATTAATGTAACTTATATGATTTTAATTTTTTTAAAATATATATCATTTTTGTATTTGGAATATCAAATATATATTAGGGTGAATTTTTGGTATTTGTCTAAAAAAACTTCAATTTTTGATGAATAGTGAAACCACTAAGTGGTAGTTAAAAACTGATTTTTCGTTTAAATGAAACATTACCACTTTTGTGATTTGATTTTCAAAAATAAAACATACGTGGTTGTAATTAGGAAGTAAAATTTGGTTCAATGGGAGTAAAATATTTTTTTAGTAAATAATAACTTTTAAGTTTTATTAATCATGATTAAAGGTAATTAGTGTAATTTAAGGTAAAAATAATGTTATAATAATATGATCTAACCATGCCACATGTCTTACCCTTATTTGACAAGTCATGGAACACCAATACAATCCATTGGTCATCTTGTGGACCCCATGGATCCACTTGGGTATGAAAATGACATTAATAACTTTTTATTTAATGTTAAAATAAAAATGTCACAAACTTGTATTGTTTTACTATAACAATTCCTACATAGTGTTATACAAGTCATTATTTTGACTATAAATATTAATTGGAAAGATAAAAATATTTCCTGCATCATGGTAATTTTTATATAATTTTTGGACTACAAATAAATTAATTTATTTATGACACCATGATGATGCAGCGATTACCTCATTAATTAACGATTTAAATAAAATGAGAAGATAAGTTAAAATAGAGGACTTACACTTGTAAAAAACCTATTGTATGGGTGGATTTATAACCCTTATCACCTTATACTCTAAATATACAACTGTGGGACCTTTAATATCCAAAAATCATTTTATAATAATGTAACATTTCATGACTTTCCAAGAGTTCCCCTCCTCCCTCTTATAAAAGGCCCCCACCTCTACCCCATTACCAACACCTCTCAAGCCTTTGGCTCGACCAAAATCTACTCATTTTATCTCTCCAAATCCCTTTATTCATCCTAGAAGCCGTACCTTAGGTAGGAATCTTTTCAAGAAAGCCTTTTGGTTCTAACCAAGAAGAGTTACCCGATTTAAAGGTAATGTTCTCTCTTATGTCCTTTTGTTTTATTTTTTTTTTCTCCAACACCCTAACCTATTTTTATTCCTTTATTTTGTAATTACACTAGTATAATCAATATACTAGGATGTTTTTATGATAAGGATTTGAGCTACACTTACACACACCTCCGTCTAATGGTTAAAGAACATACTGTTTCCGTGGATGGCGAATTACTGCCTCACGAAACGATGATTGTTCTATCTTCTCCTACCACATCTCATGGTGGAAATTATGATGTAAATATATTTATTTATGATATATATTATATTTATTTACTCTATATGCTTATTTATTTTTTATTTAAAACACACCTTTATGCTTTTCATGTTTTGAAAATGCGATAATTTCATTTGAGAAAGTGTGGACTACCGCCCCCTCATGTGATGTGACTCATTCATGGAATACATGGAATGTATAAAGAATAAAATTAATGAATTTATGTGACCTATATAACATATATATTATACTGGAATTATAATATATATATATCTCATTTAGTTTTATTTCATTAAATACGAAATAGAAATGAAAGTAGCGTTCATGCATACGTATGGATTACCATCTCCATGAACGGTGCATTTCATTTCATACCATTAAATGTTATTTAATATTATAAATTCAAGGGTATACTGGATATATATGATACATATGATATCTAAATCATGAATATAATTCTGTATATAATGAATATTTTACCGTATGAACAAATTTTAATTATAAGAAGTTTATTTTTTTGACTCAGGTACCAATGATCGACAAAACGACTGTTATAAACATAAATAATTACATAATGTTCATAACTTGGTAATAAGTGATATAAAATGAATAATGAACTTGAAAAATGTTCTTAAGAAAGTAGAAATTAACTCTATTTTATTATTCAATAATATATTGAAATGAACAAGACAAGTCGGACTTGAGGTAAGGGATCCTACCTCTCTCTTTCTTTTTAAGTACTCTCTTTTATGCCATTTATTTTAAGAACATATTTCTTATGGTTGGGGATATTCTTTTATATTCCACATACTGTACGTTTTATGTTCATATTATGAGAGACCCTATTTGATCTCATAAATCCATTTTTGGATGTTTTAAGTGGCATCGTTAGGCTGCCGAGTTTTCATAAGGTATTTTTCATCTCTCTTTTATTTTCGTGAGATTTATGCAACATTTTCAACCATTTACTTTGAGTGGTGTATGTACATCCCATTATTCTACTATTTGAGTAATATAATTTCATTTATGGGTATTTACAACATCTTTTTATGACCCTTATTTCATGGGGTGTACGTTTCAAAAGTTACCCAAATTGGTAAGGGGACCTTTCACCATTATTTTTTTAAAAGACTTTTTTTTATGTCTTTTAATTTACATTTTATTATGTTGGTATATGTTATTTTATATCCTTATTTCTGTAAATAATATTTACAAGTCATGAGATACCCTTTTAATCTCTCATCGACTAATTTTATGAATTTTAATGTGACGCCGTTAGGATGTCGAATTTCTGTAAGGAAAATTCTTAACCCAATTTCAATTATTTGGGTTAAACCTATACCTCATTATTATGTAATACTATGAATATGTGTGGATTACCTCAGATTTTTTTACAATTAATATCCTTTTATATTGGGTGTATTTTTATTTTTCACACATAATTATGTAATGGATTTATCTTTAATCTATGGATAACGACTTTGTAAGGGACTTAGTCTTAGTATCCATTCATTGAGGCATAATTTTTTTATACACAACTTTCTTTTATACAGTTTATAAACCCCATTTTCATTTACTTTTATTCAAAAGGAATCATTTTTATATGAAGCATTTTACTAAACGACAAAACGTATGTTTCTTTTTAACATACGCGGTAACAATGACCTTTCCACCGCTGTGAGTATTAATTGATCTTTGGCTTCCTCAAAAAACCATAATGTTTTTAAAAGTAAATAAATACCATATAATCTTTTATGTATTTTGGTATTGAAAATGGTTTTGATAATGGATTTGTTATGTCAATATATTTTGGTGATATATTGTGCTTGAAATGTGGAAATGTTTTCTTTCCTTTATAATAGTTTTATGTGTTATGATTTTATAATGGTACTTGGAAATTTGACAGGTGGTTACGTGATAAACCATATAACGGGTGGTGCCGTGAATACCAAGATGGGTGGTTTTGTTATAAACTCCAATGAATTGGGTATGGAAGTCGGCCATATGGCTATTCCATTTAGTGATATGTGTGGAAGTTGACCGTATGGTTATTCCATTTAAGTATATTTATGTCCCAAGTTACCTTTATATGTTATGTGTTATTTATATGGGTTTTATGGTAATCTTTTGGTTAAAAAAGGGTAAGTAATGATCTTTTATTTAGCGAAGAGTTTTTACTACTTCATAAAGGTGAAAAGTATTACATTGATAAAGTATTCATGGTTTACATGTTCTTTTAACAAACTAACAGTTTTCCTTCTTTGTGTATCCGTTACTGAACATTTTATGATCATCCCATGTTTTTTTTAAATGTTTTTCACATGAAATAATGTGGAATAAGGTCAAGTATTGAATTAAGGAAAAGTCATGTTGTCTTAAGCATGGAACTAGACAATACTCTTTTTTTCAAGAGTTCATGTTTTGTAAAAAAGGAAACTTTGTTGAAGTGACTATTTTGTAAACTTTTGAGATGTAATAGTTATTTCATAATTCTATAAAACTCTATACTTGAAAATATCCTCAATGTGAATTATTCATTTAATTCAATATTAAGTAATGTTTAAGGTCGGGTCCTTATTTCATTTTTCATGATGTGCCTATGTAGGGTGTGAGTAAGTACTTGGTAAGTCACCACAAATGCTTTCCCTAGTTAATAATCATATGTTTACCAACATATAAAAAATATAATAAAAACAAACCAAAACACATCATGTAATGTGTTCCCCCATACCCCATCGACCATGAGGGATCCTCTTCTCACCTCATCCAATGTCAATGCATAACAATGTTCCCAATGAATTTCATAGTTGATGAACCATTTTCCTTTAATCCAAATTCATGTCACCAGGAATCACCATTAAAAATTATACATGTCGCCTAAATTTTAAATCATTATAAAAAATAATAAGATCATTGGTACTTTGCACCCTGCATTTCTAGATTAATATCCTGAAAAAACTCAAGGAATGTCCACACCTATCATTCTATAGATCTAGATCATTGATTCCATCGTATCACACATATAAAGTGAACATTATTCTCACATATAGTGATCTTATAAACCACTAAAAATATAAATATATTGGTTTTCCATCTCTATATCAATTAACCAAATCATTAACCACCCAATACCACTCAACTATAAAGCATAAAATTTAACAACCAATAATCAAAACCACCATATATGACATATTTTGTTTTGAAAAAAACATAGAAATATCATCCCCTATAGTCAAAAGACATTTATAAAATCCTACATCAACTCATTAGAAAACCTCTATCAATATTGATGATAAATTTCAACCACAATTTCATCACATCGATGCTCCTCAATCTCAATTCATAGTAATAGTCAAAACCATTCATATTACTCTAGTGTAATATTATTTAAATTCAAGGAAATTATTAATAAAATTTACATTATATCATAGATAATCAATCACCTCTCATTCATGGTTATGAACATGACCCAAAATCATATAGTCAACTTTGATCACATTTTCAATGAAGAACATCAATTAGTACATTTCATGAATAACCACTTTACAACATATGGAATCATGTCTACCAAACCCTTAAACAAAACCTGTCACGACCCGACCCAACGGGGCTCGAGCCGCGACTACCCAACCCCGCCTCCAATAGGCCAGGGGCTAGCGACCAGTACCAAGTAGGCTATCACACACATGGGAGGCATTAGCCTAATGTACCTGTACACACACACCCACAAACACCTCCATGAAACAGGGCAGAGATATAGACACTGAAAAGTAAATGCATGCATACAATCTATCTCAAACCAGAGTGCAACAGCAAAAGTACAAAGTGAAAAACAGGTCCCACCAAAGAAAACTACAATCCATGTCCAACCTGCTCTAATGAAGGGGAACGCTGCCACAAACACCCGCCGGAAAGATCCCTCGGCACAGCTCTGGTAGACACCCTAGTCAACCCGCTCACTAAGCTCCACATGCTCTGGGTCCTCCTGGGACTCTCTCAAAAGGCTTGTGGTCTGCACAAGACACAAACATGTGCGGGAAAAGCCCGTGCAGGGGTGAGTATAAACATACTCAGTAGGCACCCCAAAAACCCAAAACCCAAGGGAGAAACTGAAAGGTAACAGTCCGCTCAACCCAGCCAGAGTGAACCCAGACGAGAGAGAAACTCCATCTCGTGAGCATCCTCGGATAAACACAACTAGTCATATCAGCTCAGCTCAGGTGTATGCCCATACATACACCTTGAACAATCCAGATATACTCAGCTCACGCCACAAGACACAAGAGGTACCAACCTCATCACCAGAAACTGTCCCAACTAAGAGATTACACCACACGAACACTGTCATACCAGATGACACTCATCCGAGAGATACACTCAATCGGGTCCCAAACAAACATATCAGATGCTCACCCGAGAGACCACGCTCGTCGGATAACATCACTGAGGAAACATCGCTGAAACAACATAACCACCAAACTCCTCGGATAGGGGATCGCCGCTAGGGTTTGCTAGGGGATACCAAGACCCACTCCGGTATATGTAACTCATAGATAATGGATCAATTCCAGGGTCCGCTGGGGGATACCATGACCCGATCTGGCATACGTAGTTCTCACAGATAGGGGATCACACTCAGGATCCGCTGGGGGATACCACAACCCGATCTGTTGCTCGACAGATGCTCTACACTCAGATAGAGGATCATCGTCCATATAAAGATGATCATGACGATACCATAACCCTATCTGGTACAACTCGCGATGTAGGGGATCGAACCGGTGATGCCTCAACCCTACCGAAACCACACGATGAGTATGGGATCACAAAACCAACGATACTACAACCTTACAGACACCAAGCGCTGAGTAGGGGATCGTATAACCAACGATACCGCAACCCTAAAATAAACTTCATGCTGAGTAGGGGATTGTATACCCGAAAATGCCACAACCCTACTAGGAAAGACCCACCGCATAGGGGATCATATTCCCGATGATTCCACAAACCCTATGGGGTTAACCTGCTAGATAGGGGATCGCTGCCCGTGAATAAGCGGTCACAGCGATACCAAGAACTCGATTCAGGGTAAAGATGCTAGAGGATCCGCTCCGGGACCACCAGAGGGATGCCACAACTCTAACAGTTAAAACATCCCATCGATAGGATCACAAACCCATACGAAGGTTATGATGCCAAACGAACCCTCGTAGGAACGAACCAAGGGAGAACCCTCAACCACTGCTGGTCCAAACGTCGCTAACCCAAGCGACCCGCCACAATGACACATTGTGCACCTCCTAGCCCAAAACCGAGTCCACCATCGCATTCCACGCGGAAAAACACACAGGATAGGCTGTTTACTCGCCTGAAACAGAGCACCAATGAAAAAGGCATTATTCACCATAGCTAGCTCATGCGGGGCCCACACAACGATCCCGAAACTCATCGAACAGAACATACCACAACGATCCCCTCGAAAAAACAAGCTGAATCGACTACTCGCTCGTCCAAAACAGACACCCGGTGAAAAATGTACTATTCACCGAAGGCCAGCTTGGGTGGGGCCGATGCCTAGATTCCGAAACTCATCGAAAGGATCGCACCATTGAGATCCCCTCGGAAAAACACATAGGACTGACTATTCATCCACCAAAATCGGACTCCTGGTGCAAAAGCTGTGTTTCTCCGCAAACGCCCAAACCCAGCCTCGTGGAGCCCGCACCCCGTTCACAGTCCTAACACCCGGAAACCATCTCAAAAAGTCTGTCGTACCATCAATGTCTCAATGCCACTAACGGCACATCAATCAGACGCTCAGGGTAGAAGTTACAATGGCCCGAAGTCGTAAAATAATAAAATAATATTATTTTATACGACGTTTCTATCTCCCAGGCCACGATCCCAAACCCTTAAACCCTCAAAGTGAGTTCAAAAGATCCTTCTCGACGCAAAGAGAGTGTCGCCGCAAACGGCTCACAAATAGGAGTTACGGTTTTCATGTTACGGGGGTTTAAAGAACCCCTGGAAAATCCTGGCCGGACCACCGCCAGCCTCGCCGGAAACCACCGCGCCGATACCGGATTCCGCCGCGCCGCCACTGCCACCACCGGAAACCACCGCCACTCCGGCGCCAGATTCCACCATGGCCGCCACCCGTCGTCGCCGGAAAACCAGGTTTTCGCCGGAAAACTTCCTGGAGCCACCGGGAGCACCCCGGTGCTTCAAATTCAGATCCGAAACATGTTTTGGAAGGCTCGGGACCCGAACTATACAAACCTTACAAAACATTGAAGGAATACAACACAAAAAAGGGATCTGGTATTGTAAAACTCAAACCGCCTACCTCGCGGGCGAAACACCGACGTTCTGCGTTAGATCCACGCTCCAGAGCTTCCGCTGCGGGCTCCTGGAATGTCCGTCGTCGAATTCCGAGCTCGTCGGCGCTTTGTTTGCTCGATTCGGAGGAACGGTGGCAAAAAACGGCGAAGAACGTCGAGAGGAACGATAAGGGGGGGGGGCTGCTATTTATATCAGCCGCCCACCGGCGCCAAACCCGCCTCGGACCCGACGCCCGATGCGAAGAAAAGTAAGGTCACCCCTAGGGGAAACACGCCGTTCTGAACGCAATGGAGGACTCATATTTTCCATCCGAGACTCTGTTCAGAAGTTATTCGAGCCGACACTCGCACACTAACTTCACTACTTATTTACGAAAACGCCCCTGGTGGCGTTTCTCACCGCAGGCCCGCGCCCGCAATGTTTACACCTCGCCTTGGGTAAACGGCACGTTTCGCACGCAACCGTGCCCTTAGATTCCCCTTCTGAGCTATTGTTTAGGAGATACCATACCCCCACCACGTGCATAGTATAAAAATACTTGATATTCTTATAAAATTAATTCCAGGCACACCAGGCCTTGGAATCGCACGCCATCTTTGCGCCTAGCTCTGGAATTATTCACAGAAATATTCTAATGTCTGATAGGACCGAAAACTCGAGTCGCTACATCCTCCCCCCTTAGAACTTTTTGTCCCCGAAAATCCTTAAGCACAAGGAAAGTGAATGGACTCTCAACAGGGTCTCACACACCAGCGAGCTCACCAACCAACACCCATGCCCGAATGCATAAGTCAGAGGGACTCATCCACCACACCTCAATACTATCCACTTTGGGAGACACAGACTCGCCCACACATTTTTAATCACATCAGAAAAAAGCATCTCGGTGGGGGAAGGATCCATCTACCTCACGCATTCGAAGCATGCGGAACAACTCCCACACATGGTCTTACCAACGCCCTGAACAAAACTTGAGAAAGGAAAAAAAGGAAAGAGTACCGTTATACAGTGTCTATCAAACTACTGCAGTAAGTAGAAAAGACACAAGGCGTACCTCAATCCATCCGCGGTGCCTCTAGGTCGACTGCCTCTAGGGCATGCAGCTATCCTCGCCCTCGACCACCAGCTCCCTGAGCTTGGCGTGGGCCACCTGGTGGTGGGGGTGGTGGAAACTGGTACTGCCTACCACTGCCTCTCACTGCATCAGCTCCGCCGCCACATCCGCCACCCTGTGGACCTCCTTGCTTGAGACGCTACTTCTGCCAAGGCGGTCCATCAACCGGCTCCCTCTCAGCAGCACGTCGGGTCGGACAATCTCTAGCAAGATGTCCCCGACCATCGCAAGCATAACACCGCCTCTCCTGCGGCTGACGAAAACTAGCATGCGAGCCCTGTGAGCCCTGAGGATCTGATCCTCCATCCTGGGGTCGCCTCCTGAAACGTCAGCCACGTGCAGACCCCTGAGTTTGTCGTCTGCTACGAGAAGTCAATTCGACTGAAAAAGCCTCAACCCTCGAGTGCCCAACACTAACAGGGGGAATCTGCTCAGCCAGAAAACTCTCCACCTCCAACGCTCGCTCCAACACTCTAGCATAGGTGGGTAGGAACAAGGAAACCAAACCTGCTCGGATGTCCCTACGTAATCCATTCTCGAAGGTCTGAGCCCTAAAGAACGGGTCTCGAACCGTATCAGGGAGTAGCGCAATAGGTCTGTAAACCTCTCTGAGTAATCTGACACAGTCATGCTCTCCTGTCGATGCTGCAGAAGCTCCTGGATCCGCACTGACCTCAGCATCACTAGATAGAACTCCTCCCTGAAGATCCGCTCCAACTCTGCCCATGTGAGTGTCTCCACATCATGGGACTGCGTCACCAAACTCCACCATCGCCTGGAAGAACCATGCAGAAGGCTCGCCGCTAGGACCACCATCTGATCTGGAGGTGTCCCCACTAGGTGGAAAACTCGGGTGACTGCCTCAAGAAAGTCATCAGTTTCCAGGGGGTCTGGATCACCCCGGAACCTCAGAGTTCACTACCTCTGGAACTCATGCAGCGCACTCAGCCTACGCGCAACCTCGTCCTGCACTGTCGGTACAACCAGCAGCTCGACAGTTGGCGGCTCAACTGGAAGACCACCTGGAGGTGCAACCTCAGAACCTGCGCCCTGCTCCATAGCCTCTACACGGGGCGGGTCGTCAGCACAATCCTGCTACGGAACCCTCGCTGGCTGTCATCGTGGAGACATCTTGAAAAACATTCAAGACGCACCACGATCAAAAAGTATAACTGGAGAGATGACTCAAGAAGGACAAGGAAATACCCAAAAACCCAGTCCTATATGATGCATGTACCGTTATGTCCCTACGACCAGTGTACGAATGTCCCGATTCCAAAAGCAGGATATCAGAGTCCTGGTGTATGGATATGTCGACCGCCGCACCAACATTGGAGTCCATGGACTAAAAGCCGAACTCAAAACATCCTAACACCACCTCTATGCAACCCAAACCAAACTCACAGCTAGACTAGCCACTCTCTGAGATCCCAAAGGTGGAACCTCCTCTGATACCACTCTATCACGACCCGACCCAACGGGGCTCGAGCTGCGACTCCCAAAGCCCCTCTCCAATAAGTCAGGGGTTGGCGACTAGCTCCGAGTAGGCTATCACACACATGGGAGGCATTAGCCTAAGGTTCCTGTACACACGCACCCACAAACACCTCCATGCAACAGTGCATAGATATAGAAACTGAAAAGTAAATGCATGCATACAATCTATCCAAAACCAGAGCGCAACAGCAAAAGTAAAAAGGGAAAAATAGGGCCCACCAAAGAAAACTACAAAGCACGTCCAACCTGCTCTGAAGAAGGGGAACGCTGCCACAAACACTCGTCGAAAAGATCCCTCGGCACAGCTCTAGTAGACACCCCGGTCAACCTGCTCACTAAGCTTCGCCTGCTCCAGGTCCTCCTGGGACTCCGTCAAAAGGCTTATGGTCTGCACAAGACACAAACACGTGCGGGCAAAGCCCGTGCAGGGGTGAGTATAAACATACTCAGTAGGAACCCCAAAAAACCAAAACCCAAGAGAGAAACTAAAAGGCAACAGTCCGCTCAACCCAGCCAGAGGGAACCCAGACGAGAGAGAAACTCCATATCGTGACCATCCTCGTCTAAACACAACTAGTCAGCTCAGTTCAGCTCAGGTGTATGCCCATACATACACCTTGAACAATCCAGATATACTCATCTCAGGCCACAATCCACAAGAGGTACCGACCTCACCACCGGCAACTTTCCAAACCAGGAGAGTACACCACACGAACACTGTCATACTAGATGATAGTCATCCGAGAGATTCAATCCATCGGGTCCCAAACAAAAACCTCAGACGCTCACCCGAGAGACCACGCTCGTCAGATAACATCACTGAGGAAACATCGCTGAACCAACATAACCACCAAACTCCTCAGATAGGGGATCCCCGCTAGGGTCTGCTAGGAGATACCAAGACCCACTCCGGTATACGTAGCTCACAGATAGGGGATCACTCCCAGGGTCCGCTGGGGGATAGCACGACCCGATCTGGCATATATAGTACTCACAGATAGGGGATCACACCCAGGATCCGCTTGGGGATACCACAACCCGATCTGGAACTCGACAGAAGCTCTACACTCAGATAGAGGATCATCGTCCATATAAAGATGGTCATGACGATATCGGAACCCTATCTGGTACAACTCGTGATGTAGGGGATCGAACCGAAGATGAAACAACCCTACCAAAACCACCGACTGAGTAGGGGATCGAATAACCAATGATACCGCAACCCTACCGACACCAAGCGCTGAGTAGGGGATCGTATAACCAACGATACTGCAACCCTACTATAAACTTCATGCCTAGTAGGGGATCGTATACCCGACGATGCCACAACCCTACTGGGAAAGACCCACCGCATAGGGGATCATATTTTTGATGATGCCACAAACCCTACAGGGTTAACCTGCTAGATAGGGGATCAAAACCCGTGAATAAGCGGTCACAACGATACCAAGAACCCGATCTAGGGTAAAGATGCTAGAGGATCCGCTCCGGGCCCACCAGAGGGATGCCACAACTCTAACAGTTAAAACATCCCATCGAGAGGATCACAAACCCATATGAAGGCTGTGATGCCACATGAACCCTCGTAGGAACGAACCAAGGGGGAACCCTCAACTACTGCTGGTCCAAACGTCGCTAACCCAAGCGACCCGCCACAATGCTACATTGCGCACATCCTAGGCCAAAAATGAGGCCACCATCATGTTCCACGCGGAAAAACATGCAGGATAGGCTGTTTACTCGCCCGAAACGGAGCACCGGTGAAAAAGGCACTATTCACCGTAGCTAGCCCATGCGGGGCCCACACAACGATCCCGAAACTCATGGAGCGGACCATACCACGGCGATCCCCTCGAAAAAACAAGAGGAATCGACTACTCGCTCGTCCAAAACAGACAGCCGATGAAAAAGGTACTATTCACTGAAGGCCAACTCGGGTTGGGCCCACGCCTGGATTCCAAAACTCATCGAATAGATCGCACCATTGTGTTCCCCTCAGAAAAACACATAGGATTGACTATTCATCCGCCAAAATCGGACTCCTGGTGCAAAAGCTGCGTTTCTCCACAAACGCCAAAACCCGGCCTTGTGGGGCCTGCACCCCGTTCACAGTCCCAACACCTAGAAACCATCTCAAAAAGTCTGTCGTACCATTAGGGTCTCAATGCCACTAACGACACGTCAATCGGACGCTCCGGGTAGAAGTTACAACGGCCCGAAGTCGTAAAATAATAAAATAATATTATTTTATACGACGTTTCTAACTACCGGGCGACGATCCCAAACCCTTAAACCCTCAAAGTGAGTTCAAAAGGTCCGTCTTGACGCAAGGAGCGTGTGGCCACAAACGGCTCGCAAATCGGAGTTACGGTTTGCGAGTTACGGGGGTTTAAAGAACCCCCAGAAAATCCTGGCTGGACCACTGCCAGCCTCGCCAGAAACCACCGCGCCGATGACGGATTCCACCGCGCCGCCGCCGCCGCCACCGGAAACCGCCACCGCCACCGGCAACTGCCGCCGCGCCGCCGCGCTGTTGCCGGATTCCGCTTTGGCCGCCGCCCTTCGTCGCCAGAAAATCGGGCTTTCGCTGGAAAACATCCGGGAGCCACTAGAAGCACCCCGGTGCTCCAAATTCAGATCCGAAACATGTTTTGGAATGCTCAGAAGCCAACCTATACAACCCTTACAAAAATTTGAAGGAAAACAACACAAAAATGGGATCCAGGATTGTAAAACTCAAACTGCCTACCTCGCGGGTGAAACGTCGACGTTCTTCCTTAGATCTGCGCTTCAGAGCTTCCGCTGCGCGCTCCTGGAACGTCCGCCGTCGAATTCCGAGCTCGTGGGTGCTTCGTTTGCTCGATTCGGCGGAGCGGTGGTGAAGAACATCGAGAGGAACGATAGGTGGGGGGGGGGGGCGTTGATATTTATATTAGCCGCCCGCCGACGCCAAACCCGCCTCGAACCTGACGCCCGATGCGAACAAAAGTAAGGTCACCCCTAGGGTAAACGCGCCATTCTGAACGCAATGACGAACTCATATTTTCCATCTGAGACTCTGTTCAGAAGTTATTCGAGCCGATGCTGTCACACTAACTTGACTACTTATTTACGAAAACGCCCCTGGTGGCGTTTCTCGCCGCAGGCCCGCGCCTGCAAAGTTTACACCTCACCTAGCGTAAACGGCACGTTCCGGACGCAACTGTGCCCTCAGATTCCCGTTTTGAGATATCTTTTAGGAGATACCATACCCCTGCCACGTGCATAGTATAAAAATACTTAATATTCTTATAAAATTAATTCGGGGCACACCGGGCCTTAGAATCGCACGCCGTCTTCGCGCCTAGCTCTGGAATTATTCACAGAAATATTCCAATGTTTGACAGGACCAAAAACCCAAGTCGCTACAAAACCCTAAATAAAACAAAGTTAAACTAGCCCAAAAAAAATTCATTTTTCATATGAAAAAACAACCGTGAATTTATTAAATATAATAGAAATCTCACGCAGTTTTTATCTTGGCTACTCAAACAGCCCTATACACACCCATTTATATAATTGTTTAAAGACACGTGTATATAAAAGATATTGTTAATAATATGTTAATTTTATTTTTTTGGATTTTAATGGTGAATAAGAATTTATTGATCTATTTCAAATTTTATGAAATTATTTAATGTGAAAAAAAATCATTGATTTTTTCCGCATATAGTAGATAATGAGGAAATGGTACGAAAAATAAATAATAATTACCTATGGATACCAAGGCCTACCAATTTCATGAAGCACAAGTAGGACTCAAGGAATACCAATCATATATATAATGAAAATAATGGGAAAGAAATGAATGGAACAACCACTCTATTCTAGTTGAAATAGATGAAATTCCATTTTTTTCAAATAAATTATTTAATAATTATTTATTGAAAATTATTGGAAAAGTACATCAAACTGAATTTTTCAAAAACATTGGGTCCCATACAGATTGACCCATTTAAAATGGGTGACACTTATGTATCATCCTAGTGGAACCCTATGTATCACTAAATTTATCACATCATATATCAAAATTAAAAGCATTGGACCATTATGTATAGTCCCTCACATTTGGGAACATTATTTATAAACCCTAACTTGTGACCATTATGTATCAAATAACTTATAAATTTCGACCTAATGGCCATTACATTTTTTGTATCAAGAGATGTTTTGAAGATTTTGATTATTTATGTATATTTTTAAAGACTCGATTTAAAGAGAAAACTTCCCTCTAAAATTTTGAAATTATCTAGATAACAATTTTTTTAGAATTTTGTAGTTGATATAGTCAATTATATTATATTTTTTTCAAATATATTAATAATATTCAAGATCACATTATATAGTGTGAGGTGAATATATATCGATATTTAGAGATGTATTTTTCACTTATAGAGGTGTTCGAGAGTGAAAAATATGAAAATTTTAATTTAGAGTTATTAAAAAAATTGTTATGTAATGTTTCATATAAGGGGATCCACATAGATAGTTATCCACAGATATGGGGATATAAGACCATATATTTACAACAATTAAACCTGATACACAAATTATGGGATCCATCAACATATATTTATATAAAAAATTTTGTATTATTATTATGTAACGAGATCCCTGCTATGTATGGAGAGATTCCTAAGAGTGGGGATAGTATATATGGATACATGTAAGTGTGATGTAGAATGTAAAAGTATTCACATCACATATAGGGATCCAATGTCAGAGAACTAATTAAGGATATTTGTATCCTTATATACATATTGTAAAATTTAGAAGATTTTAGAATAAATATTTCAAAATATTATATTTATATATATAATATAATAATGATCTTATAATGATTTTAACATAATAATATATTATTTTGATTCATGAAAAAAAGAGAATATGGTTGATAATAAATATAAAAGATTTTTAAAAAAAATGAGGAGAAAATATATCATAGCTACTTATTTATGTTGTAGACACTCCTTCTATGGTATAGTGACATTGAATCGTATTTGATCTAAAAGATGAAGAATCTAGGAGAAGGAAAAAAATCATAATGTTGTTTATGGGAGTTGAAATTTTCTATTTCAATTTCATGTTCTCTATGTATATTCTTATGAAAAACATAATATTACAAGCATGAAAAGTATATGAAAGAGTATAATATAGCCTACAACTTTTATCATGAATATTTGTTTACATAAATTAGAAGAAAATGTGGATGTGAGTTTTCAATAGAGATAAATGATGAAAATTATGATAGTAGAGGAACGAGCAGAACTACAACGAATTGAATTGAATTCTAAATTATTCTAATAATTTATAATTATTGAAAATTATAATTATTTTTCATTATAATAGGTTGGGAAGCATTAAAACATGGTCAATAGATGTGTAACATGTGTATAATGATATTTTTTATTCATTTGTAAAAACACGTTGACACTGGTGGGTCATATGGTCTTAGTGAAATTCTAATTTTTCCAAGGATTAACATTTTATTTATAAACATGAAAAATGGGATTATATTTTTCAGAATTGAGTTTGTTCATGGATGTATTAATAATTAATGGACATAAAATATAAACAATTGTGAAGGTTATTTCAAGAAGAATCATAAAATGTAATTATAATCTCTGATTCATCTTATCTCAAAAATTACACAAATTCTAAGGAAATATTCACGGGTAACAGATCTAAAGTTACCTACATTTGCACTATATGGAGTGAATTTTATCTTTGGATGTAGAGTTTGTTATTTACATTTATTATCTGAAGTGGACAATTAAAACATAATAAACAAAATGGTTATTCATTTATTTCATGAGGAAGGTTATCATATCTCGAAGGAAATAATTTTTCAATACATGTTATTTATTTGTTATTATTTTTTAGATGTTTTTTCTGATTTATTAATCCTTTAGGATGAAGGTGATTCTCCTAAAGAATAAGAAAAAATGAATCAGGACATTAATGTACATCTTGGAATTAATTTTTGACATCCCTCTTAGAGAGTAAATTTCTAAAATTCACTGAAATCAAAATGAAAAAATTTATATGAGACTAGCTTGACAAGATATATGATTCTAAAATCAAGGGAAAAAAGCTAAATTATCAGTTTGGTGGTTGATATATGAATTCCTTAAAAGGAATGATGATAAAACTATATATAGATGTTTCAAAAGGATAAATGACATTCTGATAATTATCAGGGGATTTGATGAGATGTTAGACATCTAGATAATTGTAGAAGGAACATGAGTCTCAGCCAAGTTGGTGAGGACTCCTTAAGTGCATCCGTGAGTCCCAGGTTCAAAACCATGTGGAGGCATAATTCCATTACTATAGTAGGTAACGTAGCAGGTAGTGTAGCATGCATTGTAGAAACACTGTATGGGTACTGTAGCAGGTACAGTAGAAGTTATTATAGAAGCTACTATTCAGTAATGTATGAGCCGGAACTATTCACTATGGGCCACTGGTTCGGCCGTGGAATACTTTAGGCCTTGGGGACACCTAGGCCTTAAGGTCAGTAATGCTTTCAGGCCACCTAGTCCTTCAGGTCAGTAAGGCTTTAAGGACACCTTTAAGGCCTTTGGGCTACCTCAAGGCTTTCAGGCCACAAGATCAGTGTAGTTCCCCCCAACAGAAACTACAACCAAAAAGCTTCCCCAAAGGAGGATTCAGAGCAAGTGCACTAACCAGAGCAGAAGCAAATGAATTTGAAGAATGAGAGGGTATGGTTATGCCAATGAGACCAGCCTGTACTTACAGAGGAATCCTAGCCAAACAACCCTGAAAATATGGAGACCTACAATCAATATGTTGATGCTGGGGAGGGGAAATTATTTATAGTTATAGTCGGGTTTAATTCCCTAAGACCATTGGGTCATGTAATCTCTTAAGCTTATATGACATGTAATCATAGAGACTACAGGCCTTGTAAGGGTTCCCACATATCCTTCAAAAGGGGGGTTATCAAAAATCAATAAAAAAGAAGGCCTTAGGGCCATTCGGGCTATAGTGGTAGAAAAGATCATGTGCATTCAACAACCCATGTTGATGCAAAAGTATAATATTTATAATATTTTGACCTATAATTACTCATTATTAATGAATTATATACTATTCTATTTTCCTATGATTTTGGAATATAAAATGTTTTCTCTAATAATATTTAGGATAGAAAATAAATATTCTTTACTCTTTAAAGAAATATAATTTTATGAGAAAGGTCAACGAAGTTGAAGCTAGTTGTTAATGGTTATACTTATATGTGCATTTGATGCTTGATTAAATGATTTCAATTATTTCTTGAAATTTGATAATCGTTTATGAAAAAATAATGTTAAATCATTTATTATAATGTTTTTATGTAGATAAATTAGAAATTTTTATTCAAATTATCCAAAGAAAAATGAAGATGAAGTCAATTAATATGATGAGGAATGACTAAGAATAACATTCTAGATGGATTATACAAATACTAAAAATAAATTATAATCTTATAAATGAAAGGGAAATAATTTATTGAAATAAATAGTGATAAGAATCTTATCAATTTATGATGATAGTTAAAATTATGATGATTCTGAATAAATTGGTACTTCCATTGACATTGTTATAAAACCTCTCAAAGTAAAGGTGAAATATTAAAATCTAACTATTGAAGTAAGAATTAATTATAGAAGTTAAGAACATGATTCTCATATAGATTTTTTATAGAATAGATAGTTTAAATTATTTGATTAAAATATCTAAAATTTGGAGAAAGAAGTTAGAATATAAATGAATAGTGATTAATATCCAAGTACTAATAAATATTTCCCTATATGAAAAGTAAAAAACAACTAAAAGAAATTAATGATTTAAAAAATATTTTTGATAATGAAAAAAAATCAAATCATCGAGACGGATGAAATTGTAAAGGTTTAAAATTAATTTCTTTATAATATGAAATATAAACTAGTTAATGAAAGATAAGAACTGAATATTTCTGGATCCATATTTTAGAAATTTTATTTAAATTTGGATAATTTTCTAATAGTCATAATTCATAATAAGACTATAAAATTACACAATAACAGTCAAAATAATATGAAAATGATATTTTAATGTCTTATAATAAAAAATAAAATAAAACATTGATTTTTGTAACATTTGGATAACCTAAAATGTTAGTAAATTCGTGCAACAACAACATAAGGATAAATAATTATATAAACACAAACTAGATATTTTTTTTATTAGAGGACTACTATATATAAATGGATTTTATTATTTTCAAATAATTGGTGTTTTCCAAAAAAACACAAGATTGGTTTCACAAATAATGAATAATGTTATGTACCAGATTCTAAATAATATAGTTTATATAAATTTTGTATTATTTATATAAATTAGTTTTCCACTATAGAGGATTCAGTTATATGGATAATACATGAAAGTTTATTTAATAATATCATGAAATTTTTATGAGTCTTTTTAAGAATGTTTTTAGGTGGGTTACACCCTCTTACAAAAAAATAGTTACGAAATATAATGTAAATTCTTGTTAAAAAACACATAACTTGTTTAATGTTTTTTGAAGAATTATATCGAATTTGTGGTCTGTCTAGTCACCATGAATATTATTTACTCACACCTCAAATAACTAACAAATTCAAAACATACAATAAACAATATCCTCAAAATTATACGATAATATTTAATTATAAATAAATATATTTTTAAGTGGTATATAAATCATGAAAATTGGATAATCCATTAATTAATGAAATTTTATGTTCCTCTTATATGACAGTGGATTTGAATTTTTTTGAATATTTTAATATTTTCAAATAATCTTTGAAACCTTTGGAAATGATGGGTTACACAAAATATAAGGTGTTGGATTAGATTTTATTGGGAAACATCAACTGAAATCAAAAAACACTATAACAGCCCGAGATTTTATAAAAAAAAATATTCTTTTTAATTTCAATAATGTCTTGTGTTATACGCTACACCAAAAGGAGCTTGCACAACACGCATCAATTACTTTCCTTGCATTACACGCAATCGCGACCTTCCTCGATAGCGTGTGTAGTACGCAATACTGAGTTTCACTAAACAACGATACCCTATTAAAATATTATTAAAACTAGTTGTTATGAATTGTAATAACCACTTTTCGAAATTTTGTAAATTTTATTTTTCAAAATGGACTTCATTTTTGGATTCGGAATATCGAAATTAGCAAAGGGTGAAATTTCGGTACTTTTCGAATAACTTTCATATTCTGATGAATAGTGAAAATTACTAAATTTTAATTAAAAAGAACTTTTTTAATAGAAATAATTAATATTGATAAATAATTAATTTGAGTGATTTTAAAGTATATTTAGAATATATTTTTATAATTTAATACAACGTTGGTCATTGGATGTAATTTCACATTTAAATCAGTTATAAACAAGTGTCAATCTTTTGATAGTTATTATCTGTTAAAAAATGCTATTTGTTTTGACGATGGGAATTAATTTTTAAATTAATTAATTCAAATGATATGTTTTTAATTTGGTAAAATAGACATCATTTTTGAATTCATAATATCAAATATATCTTAGGCCTAATTTTTGGTATTTTTCTGAAAATTTTCAATTTTTGATGAGTAGTGAAACCACTAAGTGGTAGTTAAAAAAACTGAATTTGTTAGAAAACATAATTTTACCACTTCTGTGAGTGGAATTTCGAAAATCCGAGAGACACGGTTAATATCAAGGACTGAAATTTGGTTCAATGAGATGAAAATAATTTTTGGTGAATAGTAACTTTTTACTTTTTTTTACCACGATTAAAAGTAAATAGGGTAATTAAGGTAAAAGATGATATTATTATTACCCTAAAACATGTAATAATTCTATTGGACATGTGTAATTCGACCAAAAACAACCTTAGGAATAAAATATGACCATTTAGGCCTACTTGGATTTGATTAGGACATTTATTATTAATTTATTTAAAGAAGGGTTAAATTAGTTAAAATAAATGTTTAATAACTAAATCATTTTTAATATGGGGTTATACATAAGATAAATTCTACTATAAATATTCATTAGAAATATATAAAAGATTTACTACATAATGGTATTTTATTTGTAATTTTTAGACATTAAATATTTTAATTTATTTATGACACAACGATGATGCAGTAATTATTTTATTAATGAAATATCGACATAATTGATGTTATAAATACCCAAATAAATGTAATTTAAGACTTTTTATGAATTCCACTAATTTTCTAGGTTAATATGAAATGTTATTATTGATTTAATTAACTTTTTTTGAACTTATCATTCTGTTATGAGTTTCACAAAAATCAATTACTAAATAGTGTCAAAATTGACATAAAATAGGTTTTAAAACAAATATTATATTATTAATTGTTATTTTATTCCTAAAAATCTAAGGTTCAGCCAAATACCTTAGATAATGTTATATATATTAATAATAAACAACTTGGGGTTTGTTTGGCTTGTTATAGTAAGTTTATTAACCTTATAGTATAAGAACACAAGAAGACACGGTAAAAGTAAAATTATTTAACTTAATGTTAAATCTAAATGATAAGGTTACAATAGGAACCTAAACATGTCTAAATTCAATTGGATGAGAGGATTTCGACCCATACCCACCTTATTATTGAAATAAATCAATTTGGAGCTATTTAAAACCGAATTTGACTTTATAATAAAATAATAGTTTTATTTATTCCAAAGGTACCCCTCTCCTCCCTTATAAAAGGGCACCTCCTCCCTCTCTTCCTCACACCACATTTAGCCTTCAAGATCGGACAAACCCTACCTATTTCTTCTCTCCACTTCCCTAGAAACATCCTAGTGGTTATGGTATTCTTCAAATACCTATTTTGGTGCCCTAAAAGGTGGTCTTAAAGAAGCACTTCAAAGAAAAGGTAATGTCTGTTACCGATTCTTTCATCTTTATTTATTCTTCCACTTCTTCTTCTTTAGTTGTTTCATTATGAAGTAATAACATCAGTATCACTCATATACTGATATTTTATTATAAGTATGAAACAATCCTATTTCACCATCTATCTATCCTACGGAAAAAAAATCATCGCGCGTGCGTACGTATGGAATACTGTCTCCATGCCGGGGTGTAATCTATTTTCCACCACCACCGTACTTGGATGGGTATAAATGTGTAAATAATGACTATATATGACTATTATAAAGTGATATTGATTCTTAACTAGTATACATACACTCCAATACAATTCCACGATCATAGGAACGATATCATCACTCGTGCGTATGTACGGAATACCGTCTCCACGATGTGATGCGAATCGTTCTACATGATCTTCATTTAATAATGATTATATAAATAAATTGAGTGAATTAATATGATATATATTACACTAATACCATTCTGGAAATGAGTTATCTATAACCTAAAGAGAAGAATAAGAATTTATTTGACAAAACACGCATAAGAACAAAAAGTTATAAACACCCGAATAACAAGTAGCAATGAAATATTACTACTAAGAAGCTAAGAATATGACCATATATGATATCATAAAAATATGTATGATTCTGGAATAAGTCAATAAAATTATTTAAATCATTATAAAGTAGGTTTGGACACGTACAAAGCATATCGGACCTATGGTAAGGGAAAATATCACAATCTCATTTTTATCAGAGATTGTTTATACTTTGGCATTTACTGGGGTGTATTTTATCATCCACATCCATGTTTCCTCAATATGTAATATTATTTCCATCCACCTACAATTGTTTAAATCAAATTTTACCCTTCGGTGAGTTTTTAGTAAAGGATATGAAAGGAATCTTTTGTCGTTTTTCGTACGAGGTACTTTTTGACTTTTCCGACAAAAGTATGGGAAGAATGTTTTTTTTAACTTATACGGCATGAATGGATTTTTAAAACATTATTTCCAAGAAGCTTCCTTTACAAGTTTTCAAGTTTATTTTTAATCAACTTCTTTTAGTTTATAATTGTACGACATGCTAAGAAAGAAGAAGTGTTTTTGAAGTAGAAAGGATATTTTCGTCAAGAATGGAGTTCAAGTGTTTTATCAAAATTATTTTCCATCTAAGATAATAAAGGGTTATGTTTCAATCCCTATTTTTATATTGATTTGAATATGTTGTGATGGAATTATTTTTATGGATTCTTTTATCTTATATGAATTGTTTTATGATGTAACGATGTTTAAGATTCCCATTTTTGTTACATGGGTTATGCTATGATGTATGGTTTATGATTTTGTGGCACACATAAGAATGGTATCATTATGAGATCGTTGGGACCTATATCTACCTCCAACACATTGGGTAAAGATTTTATATCTCATGAGATAGACATGGCTGGAAGGGTAGGTTATACCGGTTCAGTGAAACAGGACTGAAATGAGGGTGACTCGGTTCAGAAATAGACTTTGTCCACTAAGATAGTCTTGGAAATGAGTCTTGACTAATAAGATATGATTCTATATGATTATGTGTTTATGCCACAAAGTTTCATTTTTTACGTTATGATTATTGGGATTTCATTTCACTACTATGATTTATCCCATGTTATGAAATTATGCTCTCTTTTGCAGGTTAAGATTTCCAAAATGTTATGTTCTTCTGAAAATGATGAGATTGATATTTCTTTTATTTACCCTTAATGAGCATTTGAACTCACCCTTTTATGTTTTATTTTCCCCAGGACATAAAGAAAGGATTTAGTTTAAAAAAATAAGATCATTATGGGAGATGTTGAAGATCTTTCACCACGATTAGAAGATTATATTCTGAGTTTCCAAAGACACTAAACTATTACGGTCCTTGTGTGTGTGTTTTTGTTATGTACTAAGTATTCTGCAAAAGTAATGTAATGTCAATGTACGTCATGCATCGGGTCTCTACAGTTGGTATCAGAGGAAAAGGAGGTAGGAATGTATCTGATCCTTGGGAACTCTCACATGTGAGCGTTGGACGAATCATGACTCTCCGCCCAAGGGCTTCATGAGGAAATGGCTGCCACTAGGGATGGTGGTGTGTCCCGCCCAGGGGGTGTATCCGCCCATGGAGTTCCCTGATAGGTATCAATTATAGTCCAATGGATGTAATTCCAGACCGTTACAGTTGGTATCAGAGGAAAAGTTTAGTCAACCTTTGGAAACTAGGATGTGAAAACGTTAGTGAGATCCCTAAAGATATTTCTAGGGTATGTCTAGGGATGTCTCTACGGTTAAGTATATGTATAGGTTATAGTCCTAGAATGGCGCTAACGATCTTAGAATTTAACTTAAGATGTTAGATATTGAGGGTACTCCCCCTTTACTATGTTGTTTTCTCTATAATGATTTTTTCCTCTCACAAGATTCTTTTTGTGTTTTAGTTAATGGAGGGAACCGGAAGGAATTCGGTTAACATTGAATCCAATGGACAAATTGGTGACTATGAGTACAAAAATTGTGTAATTCCTAGAGAGAAAGATCTTGTGATTATGCCGAATCATTCATCACGATATATGATTAACAAGGTGAAATTTAGTGGTATGCCTAATTCATCAAAGAAGAGGAAGATAAACTGTTATGCATGTTAGAATGTTGAGGAGCATATAGAAAGGATGGTTGAGATTTCTAAAGAAGGGAAGAATAACCTTGAGGAATACCTCAAATGGAGGGACTGATGTTATCTGTGTGGAGAAAAGGGTCATAGAGTGAAAGACTGTTACAGAGTTCAATGTCTTATTTGTGGAGAACATGGGCATTACCCAACTCAATGCCCTGACCAAAAAAGTTACTTCTAAATCAAGGAAAGACTTATTCTAGGACAATCATTGAAGTGGATGGACTGAAGTGTTTATGTATTGGTATTCAAGAATAATGTTGTTGAGGTACTTTTATGGTGTATTGAAATATTTATTGGTCTATTGTGGTTTCCAATAATTTTAAGGTACCAGTAACCATGAAAAGTGATTCAAATATTTTGGTAAGTAGATAATATGCGCATAATGAAGGGATAAAGAGAATCTAATATGTTTGATAGTATTCATGAGATCATGATTGATATAAGGACTAAGTGATATCATGGTTTGAGGATATATAATTTTGAGAATTTTGGTATGTGGATAGTGTTAACTTTTAACTACATTAATGTTTTCACTAAGGTTCAATAGATATTCATTCTTCAAGAGAATACATGATTAAGGTATTCACATGTTTGTAATTTGACCAACAAGATATATCTTATGATATATGGGGGATAAATGATGGCATTCATGTGATCATTTTCTTTATACTATGAGCCTGGACCGAAGTAGTTTAGATGAGCCTAAAGATTGGAATGGATTATGTTGGATATAAGTTAGTATTGTTTAAGGATAAAACATTTTCAATATTATTGATGGGATGTTATAGTAATATAGTTTTAGAAAAAGGACAACCTGTAGGACGGGCGACAGCCCATCACATCAGACAAGGCCGTGGGAATCGAACCCACAACCGAAGTGCGACTGGCCTTTATCGCCTATCACTGGCCTATAGGAAGTCCCTGTTTAGTATAAACTAGTTTTATTATATTATGAAGTATGATATATGAAGTATAAGTCCATTTTAGGAACCATATATGATTAATATCACTATAGATGGACTTATGTATTTTTGATAACTTTTGTAACCTTTTGTTTGAGACAGATGGAATGACCCATATTTCTATCACATGATCTGCTAACACATCATGAATGACAAATTCAACTTCATTTCTTTAAGAGATGAAGTGCAAATTGTCCAAAGAATGACAAATGGTGAGACTATACCAAAATCACGAAAGTATTTCTTCTAATTCCAATTTCATCAACTTTAGGGAAATGATCTTGAAAACCAAAATGTTTTCCTAGTGCTCTTATATCTGATTAATCAGATGGTACCTTAGATCATCACAAATTTATCGCTTTGTGATTGCTGGCTTTTCCATAGCCATGTTCTCTACCACTCTCCATCAGAACATAATGGTTAGATTTATCTTCCATATCCATATTTTCACCTATGTGGAAACCCAGTGATTAGTTTATTTGGGTAACTGTTATGTTTCATACTTTTGTTTTTAAAGAATGGTTTTGGTATTCCTTTTTATGATGTGGGTTTCTATTAAAGAAACTTTTGAGTAGTAAACCATTTATAACCCCGACGAATTTCGAGGGCGAAATTCATTTCAAGGAGGGTAGAATGTAACAGCCCAAGATTTTATAAAAAAATATTCTTTTTAATTTCATTAATGTCTTGTGTTGTACGCTACACCAAAAGGAGCTTGCACAACATGCATCCTTGACTTGCCTTGTATTACACGCAATCGTGACCTTCCTCGATAGCGTGTGTAGTATGCAATACCAATTTTCACTAAACAACGATATGCTATTAAAATATTATTAAAACTAGCCGTTATGAATAGTAATAACCACTTTTTGAAATTTTGTAAATTTTATTTTTAAAAATGGACTTCATTTTTGGATTCGGAATATCGAAATTATCTTAGGAAGAAATTTTGGTACTTTTCAGATAACTTTCATATTCTGATGAATAGTGAAAATTACTAAATTTTAATTAAAAAGAACTTTTTTAATAGAAATAATTAATAGTGATAAATTATTAATTGAGTGGTTTTAAAGTATATTTAGAATATATTTTTAGAATTTAATACAATGTTGATCATTGGATTTAATTTAACATTTAAACCAGTTATAAACAAGTGTCAATCTTTTGATAGTTATTATCTCTTAAAAAACGCTATTTGTTTTGACGACGGGAATTAATTTTTAAATTAATTAATGAAAATGATATTTTTTGAATGTGGTAAAATATAAATCATTTCTGAATTCATAATATCAAATATATCTTAGGCCTAATATTTGGTATTTTTCTGAAAACTTTCAATTTTTGATGAATAGTGAAACCACTAAGTGGTAGTTAAAAAAACTGAATTTGTCATAAAACTTAATTTTACCACTTCTGTGAGTGGAATTTTGAAAATCCGAGAGACAGTGTTAATATCAAGGACTAAAATTTGGTTCAATGAGATGAAAATAATTTTTGGTGAATAGTAACTTTTTTCCTTTTTTACCACGGTTAAAAGTAAATAGGGTAATTAAGGGTAAAATGATATTATTATTACCCTAAAACATGTCCTAATTCTATTGGACAAGTGTAATTCGACCAAAAACAACCTTAGGAATAACATATGACCATTTAGTCTCACTTGGATTAGATTAGGACATTTATTATTAATTTATTTAAAGAGGGGTTAAAATAGTTAAAATCAATGTTTAATAACTAAATAATTTTTAATATGGGGTTATACATAAGATAAATTCGACTATAAATATTCATCAGAAATATAAAAAGAGTTCCTACATAATGGTATTTTAATTTTAATTTTTAGACATTAAATGATTTAATTTATTTATGACACGACGATGATGCAGTAATTATCTTATTAATGAAATATTGACATAATTGATGTTATAAATACCCAAATAAATGTAATTTAAGACATTTTATGAATTCCACTAATTTTCTAGATTAATATGACATGTTATTATTGAGTTAATTAACATTTTTCTAACTTATCATTCTTTTATGATTTTCACAAAAATCAATTACTAAATACTGTAAAAATTGACATAAAATAGTTTTTAAAACAAATATTATATTATTAATTGTTTTTTTATTCCTAAAAATCTAAGGTTCAGCCAAATGACTTAGATAAGGTTATATATATTAATTATAAACAACTTGGGGTTTGTTTGTCTTGTTATAGTAAGTTTATTAAACTTATAGTATAAGAACACAAGAAGACATGGTAAAAGTTAAATTATTTAACTTAATGTTAAATCTAAATGATAAGGTTAAAATAGGAACCTAAAATTTTCTAAATTCTATTTTATGAGAGTATTTCGACCCATCCCCACCTTATCTTCTAAATAAATCAATTTGGAGCTATTTAAAAACGAATTTGACTTTATAATAAAATAATAGTTTTAGTTATTCCAAAGGTACCCCTCTCATCCCTTATAAAAGGGCACCTCCTCCCTCTCTTCCTCACACCACTTTGAGCCTTCAAGATCGGCCAAAACCTGCCAATTTCTTCTCTCCAATTCACTAGAAACATCTTAGAGGTTTTGGTCTTCTTCAAAGACCTATTTTAGTGCCATAAAAGGAGGTCTCAAAGAAGCACTTCAAAGAAGAGGTAATGTCCGTTACAGATTCTTTAATCTTTATTTCTTCTTCCACTTCTTCTTCTTTAGTTGTTTCATTATGAAGTAATAACATCAGTATCACTCATATACTGATATGTTATTATAAGTATGAAACAAACCTATTTCACCATCTATCCATCTTATGAAAAAGGAAATCACCGCGCGAGCGTACGTACGGAATAACGTCTCCACGCCGTAGTGTAATCTATTTTCCACCACCACCTTACTTGGATGGGTATAATGGTGTAAATAATGACTATATATGACTATTATAATGTGATGTTTATTCTGAAATAGTATACATACACTCCAATACAATTCCACGATCATAGGAACGATATCACCACTCGTGCGTACGTAGGGAATACCGTCTCCACGATGTGATGCGACTCGTTCTACATGATCATCATTTAATAATGATTATATAAATGAATTGAATGAATGAATATGATATATATTACACTAATACCATTTTGGAAATGAGGTATCTATACCCTAAAGAGAAAAATAAGAATTTATTCGACAAAACACGCATAAGAACAAAAAGTTATAAACACCCGAATAACAAGTAGCAATGAAATATTAATACTAAGAAGCTAAGAATATGACCATATATGATATCATAAAAATAAGTATGATTCTCGAATAAGTCAATAACATTATTTAAATCATTATACAGGAGGTTCGGACACGTACAAAGCATATCGGACCTAAGGTAAGGAAAAATATCACAATCTCATTTTTATCCGAGATTGTTTATACTCTGGAATTTACTGGGGTGTATTTTATCATCCAAATCCATATTTCCTCAATATGTAATTTTATTTCAATCCACCTACAATTGTTTAAATCCAATTTTACCCTTCGGTGAGTTTTTACTAAAGGATATGAAAGGAATCTTTTGTCATTTTTCGTACGAGGTACTTTTTGACTTTTCCGACAAAAGTATGGGAAGAATGTTTTTTTTAACTTATATGGCATGAATGGATTTTTAAAACATTATTTCCAAGAAGATTCCTTTACAAGTTTTCAAGTTTATTTTTAATAAACTACTTTTAGTTTATAATTGTATGACATGTTAGGAAAGAAAAGTGTTTTTGAAGTAGAAAGGATATTTTTCTCGAGAATGGAGTTCAAGTGTTTTATCAAAATTATTTTCCATCTAAGATAATAACGGGTTCTGTTTCCATCCCTATTTTTACATTGATTTGATTATGTTTTGATGGAATTATTTTTATGGATTCCTTTATCATATATTAATTGTTTTATGATGTCACGATGTTTATGATTCCCATTTTTATTACATGGGTTATGCTATGGTGTATGGTTTATGATTTTGTGGCACACATAAGAATGGTATCATTATGAGATGGGTGGGACCCTTTTCTCCCTCCAATTCATTGGGTAAAGATTTTATATCTCATGAGATAGACATGGTTGGAACGGTAGGTTATACCGGTGCAGTGAAACAGGACTGAAACGAGGGTGACTCGGTTTAGAAATGGACTTTGTCCACTAAGATAGTCTTGGGAATGAGTCTTGACTAATAAGATATGATTCTCTGTGATTATGTGTGTATGCCTCAAAGTATCATGTTTTATGTTATGATTATTGGTATTTCATTTCACTACTATGATTTATCCCATGTTATGAAATTATGCTCTCTTTTGCAGGTTAAGATTTCCAAAATGTTATGTTCTTATGAAAATGATGGGATTGATTTTTCTTTTGTTTACCCTTACTGAGCATTTGAGATCACCCTTTTAAGTTTTCTTTTCCCCAGGATATAAGTAAAGGATTTAGGTTTAAAAAAATAATATCTTTATGAGAGATGTTGAATATCTTTCACCACGATTAGAAGATTATATTCCGATTTTCCAAAGACACTAAACTATTACGGTACTTGTGTGTGTGTTTTTGTTATATACTAAGTATTATACAGAAGTAATGTAATGTCAATGTATGTCAGGCATCGGGTATCTACAGTTGGTATCAGAGGCAATGGAGGTAGGAATGTATCCGATCCTTGGGAACTCTCACATGTGAGCGTTGGACGAAGCATGGCTCTCCGCCCAAGGGCTTCATGAGGAAATGGCTGCCACTGGGGATAGTGGTGTGTCCCGCCCAGGGGGTGTAGCCACCCATGAAGTGCCCTAATAGGTATCAATTATAGTCCATTGGAAGTAATTCCAGACCATTACAAACACATTTTTATTAAATGATGGAAATACCAAATTCTCAGTTTGACTCTGTTATGTAAAAAATGAAATTAATACCCTTTCAAAAGGATGTATTTTTGCTGAGGGTAATGGAAGATATATCTATTTTTATTATAGGACAACAATCAAAAGATAATTTCATTCCTTTCTATTATTCTATCTAATAATTGTATTTTGAAATGAATACAAAAATCAATTTTATTATCATAGAATTTTTTATCAAGGGTAAAATAATGTTATTATGATTTCCAAACAATAAAATGTTAAATATGTTTCTATATTTAAAATATAATGGAATATATTTTATCATCATTCTAAAAGGAAACAATTATGACCACTTTACACGAGAAGGAGGAGGTTAAATGTTCATAATCAATAGATCTCATTATTTTGGATCATTATGGGCATTTGAGAAAGCAATAACAAATCTAACTAATTATTTTATTTCATTTATTGATGAATTTTATCTTATTATATGTATTTTATTTATAAAACATAAATTAAAGGCTCTAATGATGGTTAAATTTTTAATAATTAGTATAAAGAAGGATTATAGTTTATCTATAAGGAAGATCCAAATAGATAATGGTTCCCAATATAAAAATGGAATGTTTAATTATATTCATGAGAAACATGGAATTTAACATTAACTAAGTGATCTATATAAACTATTAAATTATTTTTATAAATTAATTGATGCATGTTTAGAGTGATTTCTTAACCAATTTGGATAATCCAGGATACTACAAATTATTTTTGGAGATAAGCTATTGGTGAATTGATTCACATTCAAAATAATTTACACCATTGGGAAAATTAGAATATTTTCCCATAGGAAATATATTACATTAATTATATGATTATTAAAAACAAAAGGGAATTTATCAGCCCCTGTGTCATCAAAGATAATTTATTTTTTCAAATTTTGATAAGAATGTTTTCTAGGATATTTCATGTTTATCCACCAAATATAAGGGGAATTTTTTTACAAAAAATGGAGTGGTAATAATGTTCTTGTTGTTTATTTGATGGTAATATAACTCAAAATGAAATCTTTCATTCATAAAGAATAATGTTACTGTACAGATGAATATGAAGTTATTTCTTTCCACAAGACTAAAAAAGTATTATAAAATGTCAAAAATTGTAAAATATCTCTGATATGGAGAAGAATATTTATATATTTAAATAAATAATGAGAAATTTCATTCATCTCATATGGGTATTATAATTTATGTTTACATATAAATGTTATATAATAATACACACAACATGTTTATGCCAGAAAACATTGAGGTCATAATCACATACCTAACTTTTTCATAAGTTGATCAAATATTGGTGAATGAAGCTTTAGATCATTAGGAGGGGTTTATTGTTTGAATGGAATGTTTTATTAAATATAAAATAATAAAACATAGTATTTTTTAATTAATTAATAAATAAATTCATTAAAACTAAATGGGTATTTGGAAACAAGTTAAATAAAGAGGGTGAGGGTATAAGAAACATAGAAAGACATGATTGTATAGATTATTTTATAGTTAAATCAATTGATTTTTATGATACCTTTATAGTAGTGGAAAATATAGAAAAACTAAGTATATCTCATTCTATTAATTCCTAAAGGTGATGAGAAATATTCCAAATGGATGTCGTGTCTATATTTCTTAACGATAAATTATAATAGAAGTTTTATATTAAACAACACTAGGGAATTTTTCTTAATGAAGAAGAAAATTATGTTGTTTGGTTAAAAAAGGTTTTTATGGAATCAAATAGTCATCAGAGCAAGTTATTATTAGATAGTTTCCTTATTAATGGTGATTAAATTAAAAAATAGATGAATTAAAAATTGTACATTAATACTGAAAGAAATATCTCTTATTATTAATTTTTTTCATATAATAATATATTTCTGAGAAATAAATAATGTATTTATGATGAATATTTTCCTATGGTGAAGAAGATAATTTATATGTATATCCTTGATGTGAGGGGATATTTTTTGTTTTTACATATTTCTAAATTAAATTATAATTTTTTTTATATCTCTATATATCTCTAAAAATAAGAATCTATATAATTCTTAAATATATTATTCATATTTCGTTTACATATCAATTTTAGTGAGTACTATGTTTTCTAAAAATACTATGGAATATATGTGGAATTAAAAAAATTGTAAGCTTATTGGGAATTTTTTATAATTTAAATCTTAAATTATAGTCATTTTCAATGTTATTAAACCTTATTCCATGCATCAAATTTAAACCAAGACTACCTTTTCATTAATGGATATATTATTATTCAGTATATCATAAGTACATGTGGTTATGTTTAAAAAATATTATAGAAAAAGGGAAGATTGATCTATTCAGTTACAACGATACATAGATGGTATATTGTGTTCATAATATTAAAACTATATATTGTGGAATTTCTTTCCTTGGATATAAATGTGTTGGTTTCCACAAAAAGAATAATTTTCTATGACTTAGAGTATTAATAATAAAATGTATGTGGAATCCCCTCAAGCTAAAGATCCACATAAGTGGATTCAAACTCATTTCGAAGATCATAGTGTTGAACTGAAATTACCATAACTCGTGGTGTGGGATAAACATATGTTCTACTAACATACAAGGAACTCTGGTATAACATTAAATATCAATAACAAAATAATATAAAGTACCACCACCTAGATGGTATGGTGAAATATAATGAGCTAATACTTTAACTTTATCCTATAAATGATGATGTTCCTACTATTTTAACTAAACCATTTTCAAAAGAAGATTTTAAATGTATTTGGATGGTGAATGGAGTTTAAAATATTTCATATCAAGGATAAGGGACGATGTTTCATTCCCCTCTCTCATGTTATTCATTGGATTCATGTTATTGAAGGGATATAGAAATTAATATAGAAAATAAAATTGTTCATTACATTATGTATGAAAAAATTGGGTTCATAGTGCTCTATAGACCATATTATAAAATGATTCCACTAATACTTGTATTTTAAATTGGATAGATATCTCTAATTTAGGAGAATCATGTGTTTATATAAATTTATTAAATGTGTTATGCTATTAATTTTTCATTATGTGTGAATGATAAAAATAATGTTCCTTGAAGTGAATGTAGGAATTTTCATATTAAAGATTCCATGAGAATATATTTCATTTTGATGGATTATTTAATGTGATAATAACGAATTTTTTAAAGTGAATGTGATCTAATATTATATTTATATTCAAAGAAAATTTTTCCATCAAGTTTAATCATGTGTTTTAGGTTTGAATATGTTTAGTGTCAAAACTTTCTTTATGGAAAACAAGAAATTATTATTAAATGTTATTGTTTCATATACCGTGTTCACTCTTGTATGTTTAGAGTTATAAAGTAACAGTTCACAGAAATGATGTTTTAGTATGATAGTGATTCATGTTAGATGGTTTCCAACAAAATATAAAGGGGTTGATTTTTTTAACTAAGAATTCATTAGAAGATTTGTATCATTTGAAAAGATAATTGAAATCCATAGTTGAAAAATTAGTTCCCTATAGAATATTGAAATTATATATAGGATATTTTTTTAGATAATTTTAAAGTTGTTATTGCCTATTTTGATTATTTTTCATGTTAATTAACAAATAATATTCATGATCACTTGGAAATTTGTCCGGTGAATATCTTTTAATGTTGGAAGGTATATTTTATTGGTCATTAGGTGTTTAGTAATGAGTTTGGGGAAATATAGAATTGGGTGTTAAAATAGAAAAACCTCTAAGTATAATTTCATTTAAGTGGATCCACACATAAGGGGATCTAACACCACATTTACAGATGTGCATAAATGGATCCATATATAATTTATTCATGTACTATAATAGAGGATTTCTATTACAGTATTTTCCTTATGTATAGAAATCCATCCCATGTATCAAAATTAACATATGAGTGGTGGATGGTATATATGGATCCATATAAGGGTGATTATCTATGTAAGAATATTCACATAGATTATGGGGATGAAAATTTTTATGTACATGAATATATAATCATAACTATGCATACTAGAAAATAGAAAAAAAATATAATACTTATTTTAAAGAAAAAAACTATTAAAATGACTCCAATGATGTTTTCCCAAGGTTTAAATATAAGAAAAATGTTTTTTATTCATGAAAATGATAATATAGTTCAAAACATGAATAAGATCCATTCAATGAAGTAGGTTGTAATAGTTACAAGATAACTACCCAGTCACATTATATCCTCCCCTGATATAATATAGTGACCATGAACAGTGTTTGATATAGAATAAGTATAAAGAAAAAAAAAGATAGGTTATAAAATTAATTAATGAAATTAACATTAATATAAATTTATTGAAACTTTTTTACTTTTATGAGTGCTTTAAAAATATTTAATCATGTATGAAATATACATAGAAGAGTATTCCTATTTCTATAGATTTTATGGATAATTTTATAAGAACATCAAGATGATATTGTTGTAAATTGAAATGATATAGAAAGAAAATAACTGGTTACAATATAAGTTTATAGAGAATGTGAATATGCCTTACTATAAAAATTTGAATGGAATTTAAATTCTATTAGAGACTTTAATGTGTTGAAAGTGAAAATATTTTATCACTGTAACAAATTGGGAAGAAATAAAAATTATGTGGGAGATTTGTAACATTAATACATGGATATTTAATAATCATTTATACATACATGTTAATATTAGTGGGTTTTATGATCTTGGTGAAATATGGATCACGCTATGGATTATCCGTTAATTTTGAATGGAGAAACATGTAAATATATTATACCCTTTTGTGTATATTATTGGGTATGCTGGTAATGAATATACATGAAATATTAATAGATAGTGATGATTATTTCAATATTCTATATAAAAATAAGTTTATAATAACTAATTTGACCCACCATTAGTTATCTCATCAATCCAGGGTTTATATTATTTGTATCATATGATTAATTTTACTTATTTATATATTTTTTCAATGCATTACCATTTTATAACCCTTATATGTTGGATATTAAGTACATAACCTTATATATATTTTATTAACCTATTAGTGGATACATATACACTTAACCATTTCCTTGCTCAAGTCTATATTTCTATAATATATAGTGACCCTTATGCATGAATATCCTTAAGTGATAATGTTTTCCAATTTTATACAAATATTATGCAATATTATAACATTGGTAAGTTTTTATCAAAAATGTCGAAAATTATAATTTTCGACAATACACACTAAAAACAATCATCCAACCATTATCCTTATACCATAAAACTACTTTCTTTATAATTACAAAACATCTCATCCCCCAAGCCTATGATAACTCCTAATACTTGATCCCCAACCTATTATGACCCCCCAGACCTTGAACAAGTCAAAATTCACAAAGAGAATAAACATTATATATCAAATAACCACTTCTAAAGACCTTATCAATTATAACCTACCCATACTGTTATATCTCATCACCCAGATATATCACTAACATCTCAACAAAATCTTAGTAAATCATGATTGTAATGTTTACCACATTCCGGAAATAATGAGGTGTTAAAAAATATATCAGTTTCTTCCCCTTTCACCGCAACTACCCAATTCAATACTATTGTTCACATTCATGGAATTCCCCTCATATAAATCACCAAATCTGTCTCATCTCTACTAAGCTACCAAATATGATGATAGATGCATACCATTCACCATCTCAAATTCTTCGTGAATTTACTATCCAATCATAGAAACTAGTCACCAGTTATTACCACACAATATCATAGTGAATATCACTTCCGTCCCACATCATAAAAAATTCTCACATTCATTAGTGATTAATTTTACCTGATTCTTATGTATCCCACGTTCATCATGAATCATATCTTACTCCAATTCAAAAAATATTATTTTTCCATTATGTTGATCACATATGAATATAAACACTAATATCCATCATAAAAATGATTTTTAAAGACATATATGGCTTCCCTATTATTTTCTACATTTTATTTTCTTGGCCTGGGAGAGTCGACTTGATCACATGCACCTAGACCAAAGGTATAGTTCCTCATACCATCTCCCTATATAGTTAACCCCATCATCAACTAATTCCTGCATTACGGGTTATCTCGTTCACTCTCCCATAAAAAAATGACTAGGGAAACTTATATACGATATCTAGTACTTCTTATGGTCCTATCACATATTATTAGGATTGGAAAGATCCACAAATCCCAAAATACTATGATTTCACCGGAAGAACCCACTCCAAATGTCTCATATTGACACATAATCAATACTTTTTATGTTGATTATCATAGTGGGATAGAAGATTTCATAACAACCCACACCAGAAACACTTTCAATTAGATTCATTTCATCGAGGCATTATCAAACCTCTGATGGGTCTCCACTTTTCTATTCTTTTAGCTACAGAATGCTCCAATATATATTTATCCTTATAGATTTATCTAGGAATTAAATTAGCATATTTTAGATTATCATCTTCTATCAACAACAATTTTACAACCTCAAAAAATAAATCCATCGAAAATATATTCACCAACAACCTAATAGCATATTGTGAACCATTCTCAATCATAGAAAATTATCAATGAAATATCCAACTAGAGTAGGATAATACTATAAAAAATCTATAAAAATTTGTAGATAATCCATTATTTAGGTATCTCCCCATACTAAGTGTATAAATTCATATGATCTATCTTCTGTAAATGAATTAGATAAAAAATGACCTTATATAACCCTACCTTAAAAATTTTCATATTCAACCCTTCATGACCAAATTCCATTAAATATATATCATACCAGCATTTCACAATACCTCTAAGAAAAATATTATCCAGCATCACACTCTATCTAGGTAGTGTTTTGATCTGATTAATAATTTTATACACTAACATAATCTAATACGCCGTTGTTTTTGGTCCGCCATAATGAAATAATAAAGGTGGAAATAATTACTAAAAATCCAATGTTTGATATGTCATAGATGAATTGACCCCTATATATATTATCAAGATACCCAATACTAATAATTCCATAAATATTTCATCTATCATGAACCCTAGCTTCTAGATTTCACCCACCTAACTTACATTTCATGTGGCCTCTATATGTGGTAGATTCTCAAACATGATCCCTTAGGCCTCATTCTACGAACCCCTTAGTGTCACATTGTCTCCACCCTCACGGAACGTTAAATTAGTTCATCATGGTGGTGTATCTCTATGAACCAATTAAAATTCTCAATAAATATATAACTGTTGACAAATCACTAATTGGAAATGTTTTTATAGGATATATGGACCACTATACCTTACACATATCTAAAAAACCAAGTCTCAACCCATATGGAACCAAAAACCTTCTTACCCTTGGAATGATCAGGTAAAAAACAAATTATACACACAAATGATCCACTTATCTTACCACACACAAAATCATATCATTGGGGTAGATAATTATAATTATACCACGAGTCTATATTGGAAAAAATCATATATATTTTTTCTATCACCATAAACATTCAAACACATTTTCATTCCAGATAAAAGGTTATGATTAAAATAAACACCCAAATTATATGAGCCCTATGTATCAAAAATAATATATATGTTTCACCTATTTCCCATTGGGGTTATGATCCAAATATAAAAAACTATAAAATCAAATACTGATTTATTAAAATAAAATAACTCAAATGGAAAAATATAACAAACAAATAAACCTATTTTCCTATGGTAAATTAAACTTCAATACATGCATTTTTTCGCTAGAAAGACATCATGACTTCTTCCTAAAAAACCATTTTAAAAAAAAGTCCTAAAAACCATAACTCTCCATCTTTAATAACCTAAATTATAAAAATTAAACTCTTTTAGAACTTTGTAAAAACTGTTCTCTAAAACATATGTCTATCGTCTAGTTATGGTTTTCTTAATTGTAATGGAATCATATATCCACTATACCTTTTTCATAAATCCCTATATACCTAATAATACCAACTATAAGTTATGTCTTATGGGGTGATAGTTGGAAAACTATACCCTACAAAGTTGAGTAATTACTAGAATTCCATAGAAACCGAAACAATACTGTTTGAAATGTAATAAAAAGTCATACCACATATATTAAAAATAATATAATAATCTACAATTCCATGATAATTATAAAAAACAATTGATATTCCATAAGCTAATAATATTTTTCAATGACCAAAAGTACCAAAATAAACATCCTTCCTAGTACCAAGAACCACCCGATCTATCTACTATGTCACAATTTCCAAACCATGCACCACCAACTCATTTAAATCTAATTTTCTCTTGCCTATGAAGATTTAAACATACTTATAGAATGAATAATAAATTATTCATGATTCCTAGAGAATCCATTGAATATATCAATATGAACATGGTAGGTAACCAAACATCGGCGTACTTAAGAAATACACTTATGTATACATATATATATATAAGATGGAATGAAAAATAACAAAAAAAGTACACCCCACCATCTACACCCATACCTAACTAGACATGGGTGAGCCTTCGCATACGATAAAAAATTATAGAGTGGTTCAATGGACCCATAGTCAATCACATAAGAAGTTACCCCAACCATTCAACCAATTCTATGTCACATGACATTGCCCTTACTAATAAGTTATGATATTAAAATAGTGCATACTGATACCATATCACAAACCCCTGGTATTATCATACCTTTACCAACTACAGACCCAATATCTTAAAGAAACCACAGAATGAATCCGTCCAACCTTTTCCTGTATGACTATTCATCCCCATCATATCCCACATATACGATGATTGTCCAGCTCACAAGTGGTGGTCTCGAAAACATAAAATTGTGAAAAAAATTATGATGTATCATCCTCTATTTTGATGATCCTAATCATAACATATCCTAGGTAACAAAAATTTGGAGGATAACAATAATATTCTAGTACTTAAACCACATTTTTAGCTCTATTTAATGCATAAAATACCAAAATGGACTCAGCACTCATAATCAGAATCACTAACAATTTCCTATAGACAATCCTCAGTGAACCTAATTTGATGACCACATAATAGTGAACACCATCCACATCACACCAGAAAACCTCTATTTTATTCATGAAAATTTTTAGCACCACTTTAATTTCACAGATGTTACTGTATTATAGTTCATGGTAATAGTATACACTATCCACAACACACTATTAAACCTCTAATACCAACCATTACCCATGATGAACATCACACACAAAAATATGGGGTTCATCACTCACATTTACAATGAAACACATTATTCAACACACCTCTTGAATTACAAATTTATTATATAAAAAATAAATTCAATTGAACCCTAAAATCACATAGCAAATTAATCCAATCATTACTATCTGAAACCCCATCATTTCCAACATGGAACTACCCCTTGGTATATCTTTTTAAAAACTATAGACTCATGTGGTTTGGTTCTAATCACACAAATTTCCCTACCCACACACATTTATTATATATTTCATTAAAACATGTTTTACACATGGAATATCTGAGAACCAATTACTAGGTGTTTGAATGATACAACTCATCAAGAAAAACCATCTAATTTTCTCTATTTAGATGAAATATTATAAACTAATAAAATAATGTATTTTGGGAACTAGAATAAAAAATCTAGAAAAAAATTAGACCAACTAATAATAATCAATAAATGAAATATAGAAATACTAATTGATACTCCATACCATTTATGGCATGATAAAACAATAAGAACTGATGAATTCCACACTTAGATACGAAGAGAACAATGATAATTAAATATAGGTTACACCCATTGAATTCTTACTAAAATGTTTTAAATTAATTATTTTGCGATTAAAAAATCAATTAATAATAATTTTGGAAATAACTTGAATAAAGTTATCAATATAAATTTTGGAAAAACACTAGGACTATTATTTATTGAGCGTAAAAAATACAATTACCCTTACATATCACACCAAGAAACTCTTACATGTCCCAAAACATTATAAATCATCAATAAAGACTAATAAATTATTTGGTACTTATGAACAAAACTATATTTATTATACCCTTATGTATCAACCCTAATAGGTGACACTTATATATCAGTTGAAATTTTTTAAAGAATCAAACAACCCATTCCTTTCATAAGGTTACTTATATATATCAACCCTTATATTAAATAGTTTTCCATTTTCAAACCATTACATATTAGGGGGAATATATTGAGCCTTACATATAATACCCTTAATTATAATAGAGTACATTCATCCTTATCCTTTTTGGGATCAACTCATGATGACAATAAAATATGGTGACACTTATGCATAAATAACATTATGTGTACATTTCCTAAAATTTTATTAAAATAAACTATAAAATTTAAACATATAAAAATTATTTTTAGAGAGGTACAAACATATAATTGATAATAAAATTAATAATATTAACTTTAAACTGTTATAACACTTCTAAAAAACAATAGAAACATAATTTCAACATTTTCAAACCCCAAGCATAGGATAACTACTAAGACTCGATCCATAGCCTATATCGATACACTTTTTTTACTTTTTTAAATCCAATGAATGTGGAGTATCAATTACATTAATTAAATAGTATATTTCATTACAATACATTCCAAATGGATTTTATGTTTGGACTATTAGAGAATTAGGGAAAAATTACATAAAAATAAATGTCTTCTTAGATTAATAGAAATGTTTCCCTCTATATATATAACTATATAATATAAAAAAAGTCTTCATCATCACCCAAAAACTATCCACACAAGTTAATATTATAGGAATGTATTATATATTACTATTCATAGTTACCTAATAAAATATAAACATAAGAAAGGGGTGTAGTCATATGATTATTAGGGTAAACACATGTATTGAAAAAAAGGATCATGCGTGAGATTAATATGACAACATTGGTATAATTAGTACACATAATAAATAAAAAACAAAAATTCATATATATAAAATAATACAAGATAGAATGGAATTATAAAATAATATATTATGAAAATTTCACATATCATTAAAATAAAGAATACTCAAATAATTGTTGTATAACCATGAGAGTATGGAAACATCACCTCCTTAAGTCAGAAATATTAACCATACTGCATGAGGAGACATAATAATACTAATAGATACATCACCTTTGTGTGTCACACACTTTCACCCACCTGCCAGAACTATTAAATTGCGCTTGTGTGGACATATATTATAAGATTGAAACATTTAACAAATGAATTGTAGGGAAATATATGATCCAAACATTCATTCATTTGAAAAAAAGTGTGCCACATGAAATCAATAATTCATTAAATAGGTTTCATCATAGGGAAATAATATGTGTTTCATATCCTATAAAATGGGTTCACATAGATAAAACATTTAAAATTCCATCAATTAACAAGAGAAAATCATGAAACATAAATGGGTATCCAATGAAAATAAGTAACTCTCAATGTAAATATATTTAAAAAACCTCAAATTTGGTATATAAACTATAATGATAAATGGTATATGGTTTAGTCAAAAATTTCGGTAGCCAATCAATTAATTTCATCAAGGTGAATGACCTTTAGTCAATGAAATGGAAAAATGTGTAATATCCCAGAATTTCATATTAATTTCTTTTAATTATATGGAATTATTTAGAGACTTAAAAATCTGATGGCGTGTGATTCTGAGGCCCGGAGTGCCCAGAATGATCCATCAAAAATGTTATGTTTAAAATAGCATGCATGAGTGGTTTTCCTAGAAAATTGTAACAACTCTTTAACAGGTGGCCAGATTAGAAATCTAAGGGCACCGTTGCATTCTGGATAGCGGGTTTACCCTAGGCACGACATGTGTTTAGTTAGCATAGGCTTATTGTGGGAAAACACATAAATGGCATAACCGTAAATAAAGTAATTAAATAAATTTATTTTATTTTCCAAATGATTATAACACATGAACAGTGTGTTGGTTTAAAAATATGAGACAACCACTGAACTCGTGAGGCTATGATTTCTTTAGGAAAACCCTAACATTGGCCAGCGCATGCAAACCGTGGAAGTTTGTTTTTGGTCATAAATAAAAAAATTAGGGAACAATTATTTTCTGTCAAAATCTGTAACTTCTTAACGGTAACTCGGATCGAAAAGCTGAGAGTGTCATTGAGTTTGTTGGGGCATATTACGCTTAGGCGAAACCTAACCTCAAAAGGCACGGGTCGAGGTTGAATGATAATAATATATTGATCTTTTTTAAGGTATGTTCAGTAAACGTGTAGGCGGTGTTTTCATTCTTACGAACCAGTACTTGGATTAAAAATCAGATAACACCATTGAATCTACAGTGCTAGGATTCACTTAAGAAAGGCATCAATTTGACCGTAGTAGGTCGGGGGAAAAATATAAATTCTGGACTTTTATGAATATAATAAAATTACATTGTTATATTATTTATCTCATTTCTTTTAACCCAATAGACAAGCGGCAGTGGCGGGTCCTACGATGTGTCAATCCATTAAATGGATGGATTCCTCAAAACCATTCTAACAACATAGTCAGAATTATAAAGGTTTTTATTAAATGAAAACCCATTAACTCAAAATGTGTTTCTCACCCTCCCCCTCTCTTATTTATTTGGAGCATGGGGAAGGGTATTGGCATGGCTTTACCAAGCGATGAAGCTCATGAATAGTACCATGATACCAAACACATGGAGGATGGGACCGGTTAAAGATAGTAGTGATGAGCACCACCTAATAATGAACACTGACTCTTCATCAAATGGGGACGTTCTCCAATGATCTTGAGGTAGGGTTTCTTATTTTTTTTAATTTCAAGAGACTGTTGAATCCTATTATACCCTCTTGCTATCAAGAGAATACATAGGGTGTGGGATAAATAAGAAATTCCTAAACCCTCCAGTACTTTGTTTTACCAACTTGTTCTTCACATGATTTTTTTGTGATTGCACTGATTTTGGAATGGAGAGATGCAGGTTGAAGAGGGTGCCCCGAGAGTTCCGTTGGCACCTTCTAATTGAATGACGGGCCACCAGATCTTACTCGGTGACCTGAGAATGACCACCAGCGTGACATGGGACAGGTAGCACCAGCGACCATCACCAGCTAGCTGTGGAGGTGGCGGCGTGACATCATGTGCGGAAGGAGGTGGAGGATGCCGCTTTATAGTTACGGCGGTCAAGCAGGGAACCTAGCAGCAGTCGACTGTGAAGGTGACGTGTTTCACTATCAGGCACCACTGGAGGATGTCACGGCTCAAAGCCGTAATGGGGGAGGGACCCGACCTACTGTGGATAATGTGGTGACTGGGTGGCTCTACATGGTGTGACCACTTCTCAACCCAAACGGCATAGCCATTCGGGGAAGGTGGGGATGTGACAAAACATCGCCAGTTAGGGAAGGCCCCAACCATTGGGATGTGTCCCTCCGCAGGCCTAGCAGCACTTCCAGTAGTATGTGCCCCACTGTGGCTTGGGTAATGGGAGCCAAGTAGGTTATACCATTCGCAGGTCAGGCCGTGCGAGCCCAGCCGGCCATGCCCCTCCAAGGGTCAGGCCACGCCATCCCAAGATGCCAAGCCTATCGCAACCCAGCTCAACCGGGATGGCCCAGGCATGTTCGAGTCAGGACGAGTCAGACCGGGACTCAGTTGGGTCAACCTGAACTGGGTCGGGTCAGCCCAGACTTGGTCAGACCCGACCCGAACCCTTCTAGGTCCAGTTTTCCTAAAAGATACAACACATGTGAACCGAGCATCCATTTGGAAAACAGTATGCAGTAGTGATATCCTTAGATCATGAAGGACATTTTGGTGTAATCCACTTGAGTTTTAGATAGAGTTGGTGTATGGATGGGTTGGATGAAACCCGAATCCAACCATGCACTCGGTACTAAAACGCTTATAAGTCACTGCTCGGTTGTCTGATTGACCCGTTGTCTGTTGTGTTGGAACCCCTCAACATGGTGGTCCTTTAAGATACTTCTTCGTAGAACTCCATTCCGGTTGAAAAAAGACTAATGGCTTGAGGAGATATTCCCCTAGAATCAAGCGTACTATGAGTGGCAATCTAGTGGTTAGCGGTGAGGTGGAGGATATTGAATTTTACATAAATAAGGAATAGTGATCCATTGTGGGTCAGTACCTATCGATCCAGTGTGGGTTAGTGATTAGTGATCTTGTGTGGGTTAGCGCATACTAAGCCTATGTGAGTCAGATCCTATGTGGGTCAGTGCTCAGCGGTCATGTGTGGGCTAGCTCATACTGATCCTCTATGAGACATCAGCAGAGCCTCTCAACATAATAAGATGATTAAGTGATACATCTAATCACATGTACATCTATACATAAGTTATACATGGTGTGAGATGAGTACTTTATATTCTTGTTCTTACCTTTTTGGTAATTTTACCTTCATGGTTTTACCTTTTTGGTACTTCAACCTTCGTGGTGTTACCTTTTTGATACTTTTTCCTTCACAGTGTTACCATTGTAGTACTTTTACCTTCGTGGTGTTACCTTTGTGGTACTTTGACCTTTGTGGTATTATCTTCATGGCATTGCCTTTTTTTCCTATTTCCATCATGGTGTTTCATTTTTTTACTCTCATGATTGTAGTGTTACCTTTGTGGTATTCTTCCTTCGTGCATCAGTTGTTCAAATGGACTAAATGTTGGAGCCTTAAGTTTACTCAAGAATGAGACGAGTATCTTTTAGTAACCTAGGTATATGTATGGTCATATAAATAAGTTGTGTTGATGATGGATCCATTTTTTGTGATTGAATTCTTTCTTTGGGGTATTTTATTTTGTGGAACTTTAGGAGACCTACAGGGGTCTCAGGGTTCCTACTGAGCATTATTATACTCACCCCTGTAGGAGTTATGCTCTCACATTGTTGTGTCTTGTGTAGAAGATGGACAATGTTGATCGAGGCCGAGGGAGTTAGGACGGGATGGTGCTATAAGGTGGACCATTTTATGTGATGTGACACAATGACTAATGATCGTCATATGTACCTACCCTTCAGGTAGGATCCTCGGTGGATGTTCCAAGAGCTATTTTTCTCTTTTCAGTTGAACCTGTACCATTCAATTGGCCTTGTATTCCATCCCCATTACTTTTAGTAAACTTTTTACTACAACATTTTACTTGGTGGATTTTTCTTTTTGTGATCTTTGGTTGTAAGTTTGTACTGTTTTAAAGGAAATTACATCCTGTTATAGGAATATGCCTTTCTGGTGGTAGTAGCCAGCCCCTAGAAAATGGAAGGCAAGCTTGGGGTAGTCACAACATGGGCCCTTGGTGACAATTCATGGAAAAGTGGTATCAGAGGATTCAGTTCTATCGACGAAGTAGATCTCTTATATTTTCAATGGAATAATAGCGTGAAATGTATTGAGTGTGGATTCTAGTTTGAGGAATCCAGTGCTGGTGCGGCTACCGAATTATCCATACACTAGGACGCTGAATTCTAATTTCTAAATAGGTGCACAAAAACACTGATTTCATGTGTTTTGGATGTTATTTTCATTGGTTTCTTTGGATTCAGCACATGGGGTATATCTTAATGATCATGGTGCACCAATTCTTTATCTCTATGTCATCATGTAGATAGACAGTTATTATTCCTTTGAGAGTACATGATGATGACCCACCAATTGACCCTGTGTGGATCTACACTGAGCGATCCTGTGAGGATCATCACTGAGCGATCTGGTGTGGATCATCAATGGATGAAACCCGTGAATGGTGTACGTTGACTGAGCACATTACATGAGTTCCTACAGTATAGACCTCTAAGGTTTCGATGCGGGATAGATCACCATGCTTTTGAAGACTGGCTGGAGGTTGTGGCTAGTGTTTTCTTCCTAGTTGGGACACCATCAGATCATATGGTGATCCTAGATGAAATTATTTATCATTATGTTACCATTAGGATGGTCCACATAGTGATGTGGCTTCAGTACATGGACCATCTCCTGAGATTACACCTTCGTAGAGTGTGCCAGCTATATCACTTCTCATTTGTTAGCAGTTAAAAATGGCAGTAAAAATAGAGGACACGTGTAGGCTTAGTTCATTAGATGTATTTGAGCATCAGATACCCCTCAGGATCCGAGGCTAGCCCAACTCACAGGTGTCTAAGGACTGTCTTGAGAAGGTGGTCATGTTTCCATCTAGGTAGGGAACCATTCGATAAGATGGTGGTTATAGTAGAGAGCCTTCCATGTCGCTCGGTAGAAGGATGACATGGTTTATAATACCCTAATCAGGTGAAGAGGTGAATTTTCTATGGAAAATCATGAGATCCTTCTTCAGAGAATGGGGTAACTTACCAAAAAGATATATGGGGTGAGTGTTCCCTAGATCTTCTACATCTTTGGCAGGATGGCATTTCGGTAGGTGAGTATTCATTGGGGTGTACCAACCATCCCAGGTACTCAATGAATACATTACGTTCTATGATTCAGGGCTCATAAATCCTAGTGAAGTGTTTTTGTGGACATACAAGCCACCACTATTGCAATATTCATTCCTACTATGGTTCGGGTGCTTGAGAGAACCTTTGTGGTTGAATGTTCATTAGATGAATGGATACCACCAGTGAATGTTAGCTGTGGGAAATTATGAAACAGACTTCAGTCTCAGAGACTTGGGTGAGTAAAATGTTTCTGGAAGAGGAAGTGATAGTGACAGATGATTCTGGAGGGCAGTAGACATGGATGTGGAGCTAAGAGAGCAGCATGAGTTTGTATAAATTTTTACCAGTTACAACCAGCACCCCAATGTGGTCCCCACTAGGCTCAGGGAGCTAGAGGACAAGAGAAGGGAGTATCTACATGCATTCAATGAGTGTGACATAAGGGATCTAGAAATGATTTGACATACTGTATGTTTCTACTACTAGATATCGTATTAATAGACAAAGGTACAAATCATTCCTTCTTCCCAGAAATCATGGATCAAGACCTAGAGTTTCTGGTTAAATAGATGAATTGACTCTTACTCCTGGAGATACTTTTGGAAGGAGACTCGATAATCAAACTTATTTTGATGGTGTGGTCTGACCCATGTGGTGATAGATTTGGTTGGAACCTCTTGGTGGAAGCATCAAGGCCATACGACATTAGTTTGGGGATGCACTAGACATCCACAGTTTATAATCAGATTTCCTTTTTTAGGAAAAATTATGATATACATCTAAAGCATTGGAATGGGGTTTTATTTGGTCGGAGAAAAAGGAAACCCATGCAGCATGAGATAAACTCATGCATAGGAGGGTGCATCCCATCACTCATGGGTCAGAAAACCTTACCCTCGTGGTAGCAAGAGTTTTTAGTTTTCAGTTCCCAACCGTAGTGGCAAAGTGAGAGGACATATTTTCCAAAGATATTTCCAAGATTACCTCTCTGAATGGGAAATGATTCTTTATTTGTCTAGGTACTACCAGAGATTTTTACCTTATGTTTCCGGAGTTTCAGAACCCTTGTCAGCATTGAGGAAGAAGGGACAACCCTTCATATGGACAGAGAGATGCCAACTTTGTTTTCAAGAGCTGAGGCAGAGACTGACGAGTGCCCCCATCATGAGGCTACTAGAAGAGGGTTGTTGGGTATGTAATCTACTATTAAGCATCATGGACTGGACTTGTATGTGTCCTGATGTAGGAGTGAACAGTGATTGCATATTGTTCTCAATAGCTAAGTCAACATGAGAAGAACTACACTACCCATGACCTGGAGTTAGCAGTAATGTCCTTCACCTAGAAGATTTGGTGACATTATTTTATGGGCAAACAATTTACAGTTTACTATGATCATAAAAGTGTCAGGTATATCTTCTCATAGAAGGACACGTACTTAGGGTAGCCATGATTGATTAAGTTTCTCTAGGACTATGACTTTGAGATAGTCTACACTCCGGGGAAGGGGAATTTATTAGCAGACAAACTTAGCAGGTGGCATGGTCTATTGTTGCTGAGTGAGGAGACAGAGCAGCTAGCCACGATGCATATATCCTTTTATGGATAATGATTTATTAGCTTTCCTATAGTCTATGATCGTCACTCCCCCTACTTCTTTGGAGAGTTCGAGAGGCACAGCTCAAAGACATTGAATGTGAGGCCCAACATGCTCAGATATCCTCAAGATAGTCTCCTGAATGTTTTTATAAAGGTGGGGAGCACGTCGTTCCCTTATTATAATGCACCATTAATCCAGTGACACCTTTGGAAGAGGTTTTGAGGGAGTTACATACATCCCATTTAACGATACATCATGGAGTGGTGAAGATGTACCTGACCAATGGTGTCAGTACTAGTAGATAGAGATGAAAATGTTGTGGCATATTTTGTATCATGATGCCTCACTTGTCAGCAGGTGAAGACTGCACATAGCCAGTAGAAGTCTTATGTCGACAGGAGACAGATACCCTTGCAGTCTGAGGGGGGAGGCCATGTCTTCTTATGGGTCTCACCCTGGTGAGGATTGAAGAGGTTTAGAAGGGGTGGAAACCTATGTCTGAGGTTCATCAGACCTTTTTAGATTCTCAGTATAGTGGAAAAGGTGGAGTACCGTATATCTGGTTTCCCACATATGCACCAGGTGCATATTTTTTCCATGTATCGCAGCTGAGGAGATGCGTGCATGATCCATCACATTTTATTGACAAGGGAATGTTGGAATTTGATGATGGGTTAGTTTTTCTAGTTCCTAGTGGAGATAGATGATCAATAGGACTGAGTCCTTCATGGATGGATGATCCCATAGGTGCAAGTATGGGGGAAGTGCGAGAACCTCCATGAGAGCACACCGTAGTGGGGGGTCAGATTCGTGCATTATACCCTCATTTTTTTATTTTCCTTTTGTTGGGATTTCAGGGACGTAAAGCCCTTATGATATGGATAATGTAATGTCCCATAATTTCTGTATATTTTTTTTAATTAATCAGAATTTTTTTGAGACCGTGAAATCTAAAGGCACAAGATTTTGAGGCCCGGAATTCCTGGAATGATCCATCATATAATTTTATGTTTAAAATAATGTATGTGAGTGGTTTTCCTAAAAAAGTTGATGAAATAGTAAACTGGTTCCCGTATCAGAAATATGAGGGCACCATTGTGTTTAGGATAGAGGGTTTACCCAAGGCGCGACTTATGTTTAGTCGACGTAGTCCTTTGGTGAGAAAAGAAGAAAATGGAATAACTATAAATAAAATAATTAAATAAAGTAATTTTATTTTTCAAATGCATATAACTCACAAATGGTGTCTCATATTAAAAAACTAAGATCATCGTTGAACTCGTGAGGGTATGCTTTCCTTAGGTAGACCCTAACATTGGACGGCGCGGGCCAACAGTTGAATTTAGTTTTCGTTCGTAAATAAAATAAATAAGTAACCATTATTTTATTGCTAAAATCTATAACATCTAAATGGTAACTCGGATTAAAATTCTGAGAGTACTGTTGAGTTCATTGGGTTGTTTTCCCATTTGGAAGAGCCTATTCTCGACAGGTGCGGGTTGATGGTGAATGTTAATAATTTATTAATCTTTTGTAAGGTACATTCAGAAAACATGCCGACAACATTTTCTATCTTTTGATCCTGTGCTCGGATTAAAAATTTGAGAGCACAAGGATTCTCTTAATAGAGGATTCACTACAACCATAGTAGGTTGGGGAAAATGGCAGATTTTTGACATTTAAAAGAATAAAAAAATAACTTTGTTATTTTATTTCTCTCATTTCTTTTCCTCCAAAGGACAAGCTGCAATGGCGGGACCAACATCATGTCAATCCAACTAATGGATTGACTCCTCAAATCCATTGTAGTAGCACCGATAGAATTAGGAAGGTTCTTATTAAATGAACCCCCATTAATTACATGTTTATTGCTCACCCTCACCCTCTTTTATTTATATGGATCTTGGGGAGGGGTATTTTCATGACTTTACCAAGCGTCGAAGCTAGGCAAAGTAACACGACTCCATCCACATGGAGGATGAGACTAATTCCAGCAAGTGGTGAATAGCGCCACCGAATGATGAACACTGACTATTCCTTAAACATAGATGTTCTCAATCCATCTTGATGTAGTTATTTATTTTGTTTTAATTTAAAGTGATTGTTGATTCCTATTATAGCCTCTAGCTATTATGCTAATGCGGAGGGCGCAAGCCAAACAAACAAGGCATGAACCCTCTTCTACTTGTTTTACCAATGTGCTATTCACAGGATTTTTTTCGGATTAGAGGAATTTCAGAACAGAGAGACAAGGGACGAAGAGGTTGTCCCAAGAACTCTGTTGGCACCTTCGGATGGAAAGAAGGGCCACCGAAGCTCCCCCGGTGTCCTAAAGAAGACTACCAGCACGACACTGGAATGGCAGCACCGGCGACCGGCACCGGCGGGTGATGGCTGCAGTTGGCACTGACCGACCGTAGAGGAGATAGAGCATCATCGTGTGTTGTAGGATGTGGAGGTCATGGCTTTACATATGTGGTGTTCTAGCAGGGTGGGTTACACCGACTGGTCATAGAGGCGGTGTGACGTGCCGCTGGAGGGGGCCTTGGCTTGATGCCATAGCGGTGGAGGGACCCCCCACCAATGGGTCCTGCGGTGACTGGTAGGTGCCATGTGGCGCCATAGATTCTCATCCCAAATGGCATAGGTTTTTGGGGAAAGGGAAAGTGCAATACCACTATCCCAGCTAGGCCGGGCCCTAGCCAGCTGGTCGCGCCCCTTCACGAGTTGGGCTCCGCATGACTTGCGGGTCGTGCCTCTAATGGGTAGCGCCCCTCCGTGGCCCGAGACGCCCGAGCCAAGTGAGTCGGGACACTTCACAGTCCAGGCCACATGAGCCCAGTGGGCAGATCCCTTCACAGGTCGGTCTGCACAAGCCTAGTGGGCCGCACCACTCTGCCGGCCAGGTCGTGCCAGCCTAGCTGGTCGCACTGCCCATATAGGTTGGGCTGGTCCATGACCCAATGGGCCGAGCCCGCTGTGACCCAGCCCACCCATGCCAGACTATGCTGGTTCGGGCAGGGCCGGGCCAGACTGGGACTGGTTCGTGTCAGTCTGACCGAGTTGGACTAGACCCGAACCCTTCCAGGCCCAGTTTCACTAAAAGAGAAATAACTAGTAAACCAAGCATTTGTTTGACAAAAACTTTGCAACACTAGGATCCTTGGAGTGAGATATCCCTTTTGTATAATCCATATGTGTTTTTGAAAGATATGGGGTACGACCGGGTTGGATCGAAACTGAATCAAACAAGGCCTTCGGTACAAAAATTATTATAAGTCATAGACTGGGTGTCCAATTGAATCATCATCTATCATGTTGCAACCCTTACGACATGGGGTTCCTTTAGTATACTTATTTGGGGAACATTGTGCTAGTTGAAATACATTCGATGGATTGAGGATCCATTCTCGAAAAATCAAGCATAATTGAGTGGGAATCCAGTGGCTGGCAGTGAGGTGGAGGAGATTGGTTGTGACGTGAAGAATGAATAACGATCTTTTGTGGGTCAATACCAATCGATCCTATGTGGGTCAGCGCTCATCGATCCTATGTGGGTCAGCGCATACTAATCCTATGTGGGTTGGATCCTGTGTGGGTCAGCGCTCCGTGATCCAGTGTTGATCGGCGCATATCGATCCTCTGTGGGTCAGCATTAGAGTCTCTCAAAAGAATACGATGATTTATATATACGTCTAACCATCTGTTCTTATATACATAAGTTATACTTGGTTTGATCCGATTCCTCTACCTCTTTGGTGTCACCTTTGTGGTACTTTTTCCTTCTCCGTGTTACCTTTTTGGTACTTTTTCCATCATGGTGCTACCTTCATGGTGTTACCTTTCTGATACCTTTACCTTCGTAGTGTTACATTGGTGGTACCTTTACCTTCAAGGTGGTACCTTTATGGTGTTACCTTTGTGATAATTTTACCTTCATGGTGCTACCTTTGTGATGTTATAATTGTGGTACTCTGACCATCTTGGTTTTACCTTCATGTTATTACCTTTTTGGTACTATCTCCTTCGTGGTGTTACCATTATGATATTCTTCCTTCGTTGATCAGTTGTGAAAATGGCATAAAATTTGGAGCCTTAAGTTTCCTCATGAATGAGATGATTATATTTTCATAAAAAAGGTATATGTATGGGAATATACCAAATTTGAGTTGATGACTGCTTCATGCTTTGTGATTGACGTCTCGCTTTTTGGTATTTTTCATTGTGGAACTCAGGAAGACCAATAGGTGTCTACAATCCCTAATGAGTATTGATATACTCACCACTACATATTCTATGCTCACACATTGCTGTGTTTTTTGCATACAACATACAACATTGATCGAGGATGAGGGAGCCAAGACTGGACGTTGCTCAGAGGAGGACCATTTGACGTTATATGATGTAGTGAGTACTGATCATGAGCTATACCTACCCTTTAGGTATGATCCTCGGTGGATGTTCTAGGAGTTGTTTTTCTCATTTTAGTTGTACTTTTTTCTTTCAATTGGTCAGGTATTCTAACATCCTTACATTCATTAAACTTTTTTCTACAACATTTTACATCTTTGTAGCTTCTTGTAGTGATCTTGGGTTGTCTATTTGTACAGGTTTAAATGATATTCCATTCCATTATAGGGATACACCTTTTTCAATGCAAGTATCCATCCCCTGGCCTATGGAAGGAGGGCTTGGGGTAGTCACAGCAAGGGCCCTATTGGATGGGTCATGACAAATGGAGCATTCAAAAAGGAAGTTAATTGAAAGAAAAAATTAATTTTAAAAAGGAACAATGACTTGGAAAGTCAAAAGTAGTGATATGTGATTTCTCTGATTGAATTGATCATTTCTTATTCCATATTGAGAAATATTTTTAATGTTATCATTTGATGAATATCATTGATTTATAATGACAAATGATAAAGGGAAATGTCTTCAATGAGAACTATTTTTAGCAATCTCAGAAAAATCACTTTAGAAATATGAAATATGCTCGATATTTCTAAATAATTATAGAAAAAAAATATTAATAAAAGTATGAAAAAAATAAATTCTTTTGGAAACCTTGAAAATTTAGAGATAAATTATGTTATAAAATGAAAAATGGTGTGGAATAAAATATTTACTTAGATATTATAAATGATATTCTTTTGTTGAAAAAAATCCATATAGAAAAGGATAAAAAAAATTAAAAAAAATCCATTTAAACTCAATGTTGTTGAAAATAAAATTTTTCAACTTAAAAAAGGTTATATAAAAAATTTATAGTCAAAGATAAAATATGAGTGAAAAATAATTATTTCTTTTATTGTATTAAAAATATATATTTTAAAACTCACACCACTTAAAAAGCTTATTGTATTCAAATTTATAACATGTTAATAATGAAAAATATCCACAAGGATAACTATATGGGATGTAAAAAAATTTTTTATTAAAACAAAAAATATACAAGTACCTAATAAGATTTATTACATTTTAGATATCTCAATTTTGCAACGTGGTTGGGGAAATAAACCTTATGGATCGAGTAAAAATAAAATAAAAATCCTTGGAGGTGAAAGTGTTTGAAAATGATCACAAAATAACATGAAAAAATATAGTTCATGATATAATTCAACTAACATGTAGTATATTCCACCCAATAAATAAAATATACATATACCAATAATTTTGTCTTCAGAAATTTAAATTAGGACCATAAAACCATTTCAAGGTAAATAATATTTCATTTAAGAATAATTTGAGAAGGTGGTTCTGGAGAAAATTATTTAATAATAAAAAATGATAAAATATAATAATATTTTTTAATTTTTAAAAATACATCATTCATGAAAAAAATTAATTTCAATAATTATGTTCGTAACTCAATAGAATAAAATGACTTATCACAACCCCAAATGATATTATAAACATTAAAATAAATACACCTTAAATGATATGATGTCATATGGATCATTAAATAACATTGAAAATGATAGTATCAGGATACAAAATATTAAATGGGAATTAGATACACCACTCTAAATAAATCATGTGGTATAATAAGAAGTATTTCTCAAAAGATTTAAAATAGAGAAAAGAAAACCTTATTGTGTTCCTGATTCAATTTACATATGTTACTAACATCATGAATAATCAATATAATTTTATTATATAACTTATTAAAAACTATATTAATTTAGATTTTTCATAGTAACAACAATTTATTTTCATATTTTTGTTTTTTAATATATAAATTTATCTAATTTGTTTTTCATTGAAAATTAAATCAATATCAGATTATTTTGATTATTTTAGTAATCAAAGATGACATTTTAATACTAATTTTAATAAATAATATAGCCTCTAAAAAACATATTCCAATCTTTTTTTCTTATTAACATATTTTAATATTATTATATATGTTCCCATATTTATTGGTGATAGAGTTTTATAGTGTTATTTTTGTAGGTGGTTAAACCAACCAAAACAAGAACACTCTATAAATCGATGATTGATTATGGTTAAAGAAGTATTTAATATGATTATAACATAATAATAATGATATTATTTATAATTTTTTATGTTTTTGATTCATATTTTATGTTTTTTGGTTTAATAAGGATAATAAAGGTGTACAATGAAAAATAGTTTTTCATTGATGCATAGTCTGCACAATGCATAGTTAGAGTTTCCATTCCTAAAAGAATGAGAGTGAATGAGGGTTGATTATAATTTGTTGATAGATATTACTTATTAGATAATATATCTCAATGTTATTCTTTAATTATTTCTTTATAAAAAATGAAGATAGGTGGTGTTGAAAAAAGAAGTCATCATTTCGTGGGGGATATAATATGCACAATGCACAAAAGACCATTTTTTACATAATAGAAAATCTGAAAATTGGTTAATATTTATTCTAATTGTTCAATAAATTTAATCACAGAGAAAAAAATAATTTTACATATAAATTTATATTTATATTATATATTTGATAGTAATATATAAAAACATTAAAAATGGTAATGTAGTTGAAATCATTACATTTTCCATGGGAGTTCTGTAGAAATAGTGGTCTTAATATAATATATTGTCAATATTAGATCAAGTAAAAATGATGACTGTTATTAATTATAGATACTTGTAAGGGATAGAGGTGGAAAGAGAATTCTTTTAGTATTCTGGATTTTCTTTTCAGAGGATCCTTTTAAAAGTGTTGATAATGGAATATTTGTTAATATTTCTACTTAGTATAATTAGGGCACATGTTTCAAATGTCAAAAAGAATCCAAATTAGAAAATATATTATTAGGGGGTGAGACTATGTATTCAATTATATAAAAAAATTATGAGTTTATTTTTTTCAACTAGATGAAATTTCATTGATAGATTTCATTACACACAAAATTGAATTTCAATTATGTTACCCGCAACAACAATTTTTACCAAACCACAAAAAAATATTAATACAATTATTTAAATAATGCTTTAATTACCCCGTAGTTAATAAAATAGAGGATAATAATAATAAATAATTTATAAATATAAGTTATAATGGGTTTAAAAAAAGAAAATATATTGATAAAAATACATAATTTTCAAAAATATCTTTATATGTTACCAAAAAACATTTTCTTAAAAAACTATTTTTTATTTATTTTTTTGACCAATCAAAAAATCCATTGCTAAAAAATTAAGAAAATATTTTTGATTAAATAAACTTCACTTTTTAAATCACCATTTGAAATTTATCTTATGGAGAATTTTTGGGATTTTCAGATTTGATTAATTTTTCCGGCAATTGGAAAAAACTAGTTTATATTGAAAACTTGATTTTATTTTAATGAATTTATAAGTTTTTATATTTTTATAAAATAGAATTAAAAGTAAAATTATCTTGAATATATATTAATTAATAAAATTTATTCCATTGGGGTCGTTTTTATATTTAATTTTTATATATAATCTTTTTAAACTCTTGAACAATTTATCTTTCGAAAATACCACTCTCATCATGACAGCGTGATAAGTTATAAAAAATTGTGTCAATTATGTGACTATAAATTAGAAAAAAAAATTAACATTTTAAATTTTATTAATTTTATTATCTAATATTCCTAACTTAATATTTGACCATATTAAATTGTAAAAATAGTGAAAATTATTTACTACAATTAAGGAAATAACGGGTTTGGTGAAGGTAAAAAAATGACATGGGTTAAAAACAACCCAAAAATATTTAAACACCATTTTTCTTTAAATATTTCAGCCATATATCATATAGGATATATAATAGTCCATTTAGAACTTTTTTTCATGATAAAAAGTCATGTTCACCTTTTTCTTTTCAAAAACTAATAATTGTGCCACTCACCTCACTTATAAATAACCACCCCTCTCCTTTCCTATTGAAAAAAGAAAACCCATTGGATTAGCCATTACCTACCAATATCACTTAAATAATTACCCATGTCCATTTTATATGACTTATTTTGGTTCATTATGTAAACTAAGGATCATTTTGGCATAACGAAAAAGAAGATGTCTAAAGAATAGGCAACACCCATAATGAATGTTTAATTTTATCTCTTTCATCACTAAAACCCCATATGATTGAAACATTATGATACAATAACATCATTATATTGAATATAATTTTATTAAAAATCTAATTACATACAATCATCTCATATTCCATTAATTTGGTTACAAAATCATCATTTGTGTCTACAATGGACTACAACCTCAATAAATTGATGTTATTCAATTTCTATCATCACCTCTCACATAAATATATAATGGTGTATTATATTATTATATATTAGATTTATGATATTATTGTATTTTTTAAATTTTTATATCACACATACCTTTTACTTATCATTCTATGAGAATTTGATAAATTTGCTCGTGTGTACAGCAGACTACCTCATCACGAAACAATGTTATTCATTCACACATTAAATTAAAGGTAATAAAATGGGTTTAATAAAAATGTGTCATATAAATGAAATAATAATTATTCTTTAATGGTAATATATTATTTAAATTGATTTATTTATGTTGGTCGAGAAAATAGAAATATTGTTCAAGCATATGTTCAACCACCCATCTCAAGCAACGTTGTATTTCATTTTCTATCTCTAAATCTAATAGATTACTCTAAAAAATTATATTGAATATATTTATATATATTTTATTATATTTATTTTGAATTTTAAAAAAATGTATATTATGTAACCATGATAATATTAAGTGGACCAAAAATTGAAAAACAAAACATAAAGTAAAAGAAAAGTAGTTATTGCTTGAATCTTGAATTTAACATAGAAATGTTGGTAAACATGTAATAAAATTTCATAATAACATAAAATATGTATGATATATTTATTTATGGTTATTTAATGTTTTTTTATTAAATTTATATTTATCTTAAATGAGTTATTACCATGTACGATGGAAGTCGATACTTAGGGTAAGGGATTTTTGTCTCAATTTTATTTCCTCAAAATATATGTTACATATACACCTATATTATTTTATGAGGTGTATATATGCTTCATTTTATAGGTAATATAATTATTTTATTCATTATCATTATGTTTCAATATACTTGTATTTTAATTTCATCATGTGGCATACAATTAAAAGTTACAAAGGTGGTAAGGCTTTTATGTTACAATCTCATTTGTTATGATGATTGTTTCTGGATATCCTTTATATGATATAATATGATAATAAATCTCTAAATAAACTCATTAATTTTATTATCCTCTTGTAATTTCTTAAGAAAACATTTTTATCTTCATTTTCATCTAATTATGTAATCAATATTTGTAAATAATATTTTTAAGAAAAATCAACTTTATTTATCTCTTCAGTTGAGAACATAATTTTCATTGGAAACCATGTTTTGTAAAAGTTATTTCAATTTTTTTTAACATTATCCAATTTATTTAATAATGAAATTTTTACCCACATTTGACATTTTTTTACAGACGATTTCAAAATGATCTATTATGTCATTTTCTAAATAATTCACATTTTTCTTTTAATGAAAATATGAAATGAATCATAGATTTAACTATTATAACAGGTAAGAAACTTTCCAATGACATGACCTCAAAATGTTATTATGCTTAATTTATATGTTTTTAATTTTTATTAGATTATAAAAGGATTTTAGAAATATATTTTTTTAATTTCAGTTTTAAAATATTATTTTCAAATTTAGGTTTTCTTCCATAAGAAAAATTCTTAGCGATATAACTATCAAAATAATTTTTTTATCTTAGATGATTAATGTAGATGTAACTTATGATTTATTAATGATATGTACCAAGGATATGATTCAATTAATTTTTTATGGGTTATATGTTAAATATATGTTTATGAAACTATTTTCTATGCAATGGATTATCCCATGATAAAATTATTATGAAACCTGGTTTTTCTCCATGGGTTATACTAGGATGATATTGTAATATAATTTTGAAGCATCTATCATTCCCATAGGTTATGATGTGATCAAATTTTTATGAAACCCCTGGCATTTCATGTGTATGATATTATCATATTTTTATGATATTTTGGAACATGTACTTATGATCTTTATCATTTGATGGGTGAGACCTATATAAACCTCTAATGATTTGTGTAATGATTTATATATCAAGATATAGATATGAATAGAAAAGGGATTGAAACCTACTTTGTCATATTTTATGGTCATGGGAGTGAACCTTTACTACTATGATGGTTTCTTGTGTGATCCATTTCCCCTATGATAGCCGTTGTAGTGATCCATGACTATGGAAGTGATTTTCTATGCTTATGTGTATTCCATAATTCTATGTCTTATGAAATTATTATGTTATCACGAGTCATGTTTTTGATTCTCTAATGATTTGTGTCTAATGAACATCCATTCTTTATTCCATCACTCAACATTTATATAGTTGATATCTTTTATATGGTTTTGAAATATTATTCTTATATTATGATACACTTTTTTGCATGTTATTCTTAGGTATCTCCCATATTTACCATTAATCAGAATCTTAAATCCCCTTTTTCTAATGATTCATTTCCTAAGTTTATTAATAAATGCACAACATGGGATAATTTAATGATGGTTACAGTTATGAATATCATGGTGGGGTATGATTTAGTTCCCTATGAACCATTTTCATATGTTTATTTGTATCCAATGGAACTCTATCATTATGATGCCTAATCATGTGTTCATGTAATGTAATGGATATTCATCCAAAAATTATTTAATTGATGTGTATGAAAATCATGGGTCTCTATTGATGGTATCAGATAATATGTTTAGTAAAAATTTGTAAACTAGTATGTTAAGCCATTATTTATATACCAAAGAACATGTATAAGGACAAGCCTAAGGATTATTCAAAAAAAGGGAAATGTACTAAAAATTAGGTAAATGGAATATGAAGTGGCTTCCTAGAAATGACATATATGTGTGCATACAAAAAAAATATTTGTCCTTATTAAAAATGTACCAAGGGGTAATAACTCTGAAAAGGGTGCATTGATCTGGATAGGATCTTTCCTGGTTCCAGACAATGAGTCTTTATGCACACCTAATTTAACACTCTTCGGGTATATTATTGGAACATTAAAAACTAATTATGTATTATCATTCTGGATTTAAATATATAGTGGCTATGAATGACCTAAGATAAACTTATGGTTTGATAAATTAATAATAAGTTATACTAATTTAGATATCCTATATATAATGTTTTATTATTATGTAGTTATGTACTATAATTTTTATTTAATTTACAATAAATTTTGGTTTTTTAAATTATCTAGAATCCAAAGGAACCATGTAAATGCTGAGTGACATGGAGAATTAAATAATTTTCCTTCTACGAAACAAAATATTATGGGATTTAGAATAAAAAATCACATTTTTTCCCTCACAGCCTTATCAAGCCACAAGAGATATTAAACACCCAAATGAGAAAAGAGGGAAAATTGTATTGATTCATTCAGGAGGAAATGTCAACCATAATTAAATACAACCATTTTTATACTATTTTTTATTAATTTATTAGTACCACTAAATCTATCTATTCCATTATTTAATGTTTAGGTCATAAAAATTTCATTTGGGTTATCTATTTTTTCAAAATAGAAGATGATAAATAGTGTAATCTCGTTAAGAATACTTGGGATTATGATGAAATTAGCTCAATGGATTGTGATGAGGTTAAGAACATATTCATTAATATATCCCTTCAACATATTCTACATACAATAGTAGAGGACTTCCTTGAGATATAATGCAAATGGATAATGAATCTATTGGTTCATACAAGGATAATTTTATTGGACTTTTGAGGTGTTTATATAGTATTATTATCCAACCATAAATAATGGTTGATTGATTAATTATTATCTTAAAAACATTTCCTTTAATTTCATTGGAAATAGTATACTTTAGTAGTTATTTAGATAATGTTCTATATTCTCTCATGGTGGAAATTATGGAAGGAGTTACTTATCAATCACATCCTTTTGATAAGATAAGAAAAATATAATTCAAATAAAATTCTATAGTCATGGTCACAAGAATATGATATTTTATTAATTATAATAGTATGGGTAGAAACATGGAGGAAATTTTCATAAGTGGATTAGAAATTACTTTTACTGTCGAAGGGAAATTCTTGGTTCAATGAAATGTCGAAGTGATGGGAAGAAGATACCAAATGGTGAAAATAGAGATGATTATTCATATAATGCAGCACTCAAATTCTAGTTTTTCATATACTATGACTATATGAATTAACCTCACTAGTGGTAAATATGATGTTTGATGATGATGATTAGTCCAAAAACCTCTAAATACAAGAGACAAGGTAAACCTGAAGTGATAAATATTTTTTATGAGATAAGTGAAAAAGACATGGTGAAAGGTACACTTACCATCCACTCTATAATCGACCATGTCATATTTGAAAATACTTCTATAGATTCATTCATATCTGAATAATTTTATTAGGGTATCATGATGTTGTCCAAACAATAAGATGTAAATTTGTAGTGAAATCTCTAAATAGTACGTTGAATGCATTACAAGTCGATTATTCTCATCTGGTTGATATTTGTAAGATTTTGATTCCTAAAAACCTTTTCTTTCTTCCTGTGGTTGAATTTGTGGATTTTCTAGAATATATTACATTTAACTACATAAATTCCACATAATTTTCTAATTCAGGTATGTCAGAATTTATATTCCAAACAAACCAATGATATTCTATTAGATAAAAATAGATATGGGAATATAATATAAATAACATAAATTCATTGGGTTTCATTCATATTTAATAGGCCCATTTACCTTATATGGATGTGGATAAACTCAACATCGATGATATGAATCTTGTGCGGGAGTTTCTTTTTCCTTCTCAGAAAAGTTTCCTAGCACTACCCCAAAACATGATGTCTAGTTCTAAATATAACACAATCTTGCTGCCATTAAAAACTCAAAACTCCCTCTAGAATGACTTTAATTATGTTTCATGATTTTAAAAGTAACGCCAAGATAATGGTGAAAAGGGATTAATTTAGCCCAGTTTGCCACATTGAGGTGAACATATTATTATTTTCAGAAAATAAATATTGATTGATGAAGATCTAAAATTATTATCAAGATTAGAAAAATATCGCAATCATGAAAATATATCATCTACCTTTTATTGATAACCTATTAGATCTACTGTGTGAAGATCAACAATATTCCAAGTTAAAACATTATTCGAAATATCATCAATTTGGGTTTAAGAAGGAGGATACACCAATGATTCGAATCTATAAAAGGTATGGACACTATGAATATATATTGATTCCATTCATTCTTAATAATTTTCATGTTATCTTCATAAATATAATGAATATAGTAATTATATAATACCTTGATCAGTTTGTGGTGGTATTTATAGAAGATATTTTTATCTAATAAAAATAGAGGAATATAAATAAGATCACTTGATAATTGTACTAATGATCCTCATGACTGATAAACTATATGTTAAATATTAAAAGAGTTAATTTTAGAAGTAAGAAGTATAATTTTTTAGATAACATAATAATAATACACTATATATCGATAGATACATAAAAAATATATTCTATTGAATGTTATCCGAGACAAAAAAAATGATTGTGGTCCATAATTTTAATATTTCATCATGATATTATCAATGGTTTCAGATTTTTTCACGACTATCAAATCCACTCAATAATATAACTCTAAAGGGATCCAAGTTCCTCTAGATATATAAATTTGAGGAAAATGAAAATGAATTTAAGAGAAGTGTGGTTAGCACACCGGTTCGTACATTACCCTATAGTGAAGAAAGGATTATAATATTTAGTCATTCATCCATCAAAGGATCGCGACCTGTTCTTTTGAATTACAACATGGTTATAGATTATGCCTCACGATAATAGAAGTTTCATGAGAAAAATCACCCAGATAATTATTTGATGTTAGTTTTGGTATATTTTTATTATAGATATGTATAAATTATATTTATTGAATTTTTTAATATATTTACAGATTAAAAAAGATTAAATAATATATTCATCGAAAAGGAGTTAAATATTAACAAAAGAAGACACTTATATTGGATTAAAGATTATGACTGCTCAATATAGTAACACCATGGGATAGAGAACAAGTTCATCGACTCTTTGAGTAGAATATATCATGATATATTATCCATGACTATAATAAAAAAATATCCAATATTTCTAAGTTACAAAATTTTGATCTAGAAATATGGAAGGAAGGGGATAAATTTTATCTCTCTTAATTAAATGGTCAACCATCAATACATGTAAATATTAAAGAGTTTGAATAAGTAATATGTATATCTGAAATGATGGTTATAAATTTTCTTATATTTAACCTCATCCATAATGGAATGAAAAAACTAATGATCCATGCATGTATTCCGCCTAAAATATATATGAAGTAGTTGTTGTTAGAGGATGATCATAGTAATTCATTGTCTATTTATCCTGGAATTATGAATATTTACACATATTTACAAGAGTATTTATAGTGGGATGACATCAATAGATATGTCATTGAGTTTGTTTCGTGTTAATTGTATTGTTATAAAGTTAATTTAGGGAAAAATATTAGGGGGTGTCACAAAAATTACCTATACAAGAATAGAAATGGGAAAAATTCACTATGGATTTTTTAATCGGACTCCCAAAAAATTTAAATGGAATAATGCTATCTGGGTTATAGTTGATCTCAATAAATATACATAACAATCCATCAATATCAAAAAAATTATATCTTGATCATCATTTCAATATACATATTATGGATGTGGTAAGGTTTCAATGAGTACCACATTCCATTGTGTCTGATTTGGATCTAAGGTATACTAGGTAGTTCTAGAAAAGTATTCAACAGGATCTAGATATAGTATTTTGTTTCATCACTTCATATCATCCTCAGATAAATGGTCAGTCTATGAGAAAAATTAAGACCTAATATAAAATACTTATATCATTTTATCTTGATTTTAGATTTAGCTGGGATAAAAAACATCCTCTAGTTGAGTTTTTATTGAAAAATATCTTTCACTCCATAGTAAAATGAATTAGGAGAGATAAAACTATTGACACATGATATAGGTGTAGAAATGTTATAGAAAATTGTAACCATTTTACAACACAACAAGGCATCTCATAGATGGAAGAAATGTTGTGTTTGAAATCGGCAGTGTGATCTATAATTTTATGTTTGTCAAAAGGGAGTTTCAATATTTTAAACATGGAGGAAGGTAATTATATTTTTAAATATGGGGAAAATAATCCTTATCTATATTATTCACATTGATTTTTTAATATCAAAATTATAGCCTTTTAAGTTGGTTCTTCCCCCAAACCTCTATCATGTTAATGATTTCTTCCATGTATCTCACATGAGGAAGTACATACATAGTTTTTAACATGTACTAAAATTAGTGTTTCTAAAAGTGGGGAATGATACTTCATATGAGTAAAAATTAGTGAATATTAGAGACCACATTGAAAATAATATGAAAGAAGACCACTCACCAAGTCATAGTATTGTGGCTAAACCAACTCTTTAATGAAGTTATGTGGGATCTTGAGAAACCTTTGAGAGATAATTATACTCATTTTTTGTACCAAAGTGATGAATTTTGATGATGAAATTCATTTTAAGGGGGTATCAGGTAACACCACATGTTTTTTTGAATTAATTTTTTTCAAATATGTTAAATTTAATTAATATATTCCATTATATGCAATATTAATTTTATTTTTCATTACACGCAATGAAATGTTTTATTGAACCATGAAAACATATTATAATTATTTTTTAAATACGACTATAATTAATTATAAATTTAAGATGTATATATAAATAGAAATAAATACATTTTAAATATTAATTATTATTTTTTTATATAAAGAAAAAATATTGGTAAAAAATACTTCATTTTTGATAAAGTATTAATTTTTTCAGAAAATATTATTTTCTCTAAAAAATATTTTTTTATTTTATTGAATAATAATAAAATTAATTTTTCAAACATTAAGAAAATTGTTAAAATAAACTTTATTTTTGAATTCATTTGTTCAAAATTATCTTACCATGATGTTTTGTGATTTTTCTAAAAATATTAATTTTTAGGTAATAATGAGAAGTACTTGGTTTTTTAACCTCCATTTCATTTAGAGAATTTATAAGATTTAATTTTTATTATAAAATTGGATTACAAGTAAAATTTTCTCAATTATATATCAATTAATCCAATGTTATCATTTGTATAATTTTCATAATTTATATGTTTATGAAAACATTTAAATTTATTGAACATTTTCTCTTTCGAAATAAGTTTTCTCATCGTGTTAGTTTGATAAAATTTAACATATAAATTTCCACTAATGTTACTATAATTTATATGAATAGATTTCATACTCTCAATAAGAATAATATATATTAATTAATAATATAAACCTTATTTTTTTACAATAATGAATAGTAAAAATTACGTACCTCTTTTAATATAAAATTAAATTTAACTAGGGTAACAAAAAATAAGTGATAAAATGACCCCAAGACATTTGAAAAACCCATTTCCACGAAATATTTACAAATTATATCTTTAAATGTCAATTAGTTTCTATTTTAGATCCTTGTAGTATGAGAAGAATGAGGTTTCACTATTTTTTGTTTCAACAAATAACATGTGTGGCACTCAACTCACATATAAAAGGAAACCCAATATCCTCACATATTTGTACCTCAAAAATAGTTACATCCAACTAATATCTACCTAGATAACTTATTTACTTACCTATTTATATAATTAAATCCTTCGTTTTGTCATAAATTGAACCTATTAATCCATTTGGTGAAAACCCAAGAAATTGTCTAAAAAAGAGGTAACACCCCTAAAAGAATGTTTTGTTTTATTTCTTCCAGAAACTCATTAAATTCCAATTAAAAATTTATGATATATGATCCTCATTATATTCCATATTATAATTTTTTTACATTAAATTCATGACCTAAATCCATGTTCTCTTCAATCAAATTTGATATTAAATCATCATTTTTGTGTATGGTGGACAAAATCCCCACATACTTATGTTATTCATCATCCATCACCACATATAACATGTGGATATAATGTTAGATTAATATTTTAAATATTTTATTTATGATTTTACTATACTTATAGAATTATTATATCACATAGATATTCATATTTTACATTCGGTGGAAATTTGATATTGTACTTTACTGTATGCCGGACTACCGCCTCGGGATGCGATGGGATTCATTAATGGTTCACATAGAAGTTAATATGAATGGAATAAATAAAAATATGTGATATATATGATATAAATGTTACTATATAATGGTAATTTATTATTTACAACTATTAATTTCATTCTATTTGGAAAATTGAAACACTTTTCATGCATATGTATAGCCTCCCATCTCTATAAATAGTGTATTTCATTTTCTATCTCAAAATCTTATAGATTTCATAAAAAAATATTTAATATATATATATATATATATTATATTTATATCATGAATATCATTTTTACTTCAAAGAACCATGATAAAAGAAAGAGGTCTAAAATTAATAAATCATAACATACCTAATAAATAAATAGGTTGTTGCCCGCAACGTGAATTTATCACGGAATTGTTAATAAATAAGTAATATAAGGTCATAAGAAAATCATAAATGGTAATATATGTATAATTATTTTTCTATAATAGATTTATTATAAAATTATATTCATTATACTGTTTTTTTAAAAAAAATTATGGATGTTGAGACTTAAGAAAAGTGATTTTTCTCTCAATTTTCATTCCTTGAGGCATATGTACTGTTTTGAACCACAATTTTTTATGAGTTTTATTTATGGACCATTTGACATGGAATACATTAAACATATTTATTCTAATTATATTTCATTTTTTAGTAAATTGTATTCCATCATAGGCATTTTATTCCAAGGTTGCAAATGTGGTAATGATTTTATGAAAAAATCTCTCCACTTATCAAGATTATTTATAAAAAAGTTTCTGATGATAAAATCATATGATCCATATCTTAGTTAAAACAAAAATATTATTATCATCTTGTTATTTCTTGAGAATTAATTTTTCCCTTTATTTTCCTCTCTTTTCATACTCAAGAATTCAGAAGAATTTTTTTAAGAAAAATATTATTTATTTCTCTCTTCGGTTGAAAGCTCATTTTTCCCCTAAGACCATTATTTGTTACTGTTTCCTTAAATATATTTTTATCACTATACAAATTATTTATTAAATATATTTTTTAATTTTGTTTAGATTTTACATATATTTTCTAAATTAATATTCATGTCATTTTCCAAACAAAACTACTTCAGTTTTTACTGAAAAAGTGAATGAAACCTTTTGTAAATGTGTATAGAATATATAGAATTGTATTTTTTCATAAAATCACATTTTTTAAAAAATTATATTATATTTTTAAGGTTTTATTTTTTATAAAAATTCCTTTCAAAATATTTCTGGAATTTTTTTTGTCTTAAAAAGTTTTTTTAAAAGAAAACATATCTTTCTTATAAAAAGTTCAAAGGGATTTATCTTTAAAATTTATATTCTTTATAAGATGAATTCCATTTATTTAAATTAATTTTTATGGGGCATATAAACCATGGATAACATTATTATTAATTCTTTTAATTTTTTGTGATGAAAGTATGTTTGTGAAACATTTTTCACTTCAACCAGTTATACCATGAAATAATTCATTTATAACTCACTTCTATTTTGCATGTTATTTTATAATTAAATTATGAAATGACTATATTTCAGGTATCTTTTCCACATGTCATGATAAGATAAAATATCTATGAAACCTATTTCATTTCATGGGTTATTATATGATCATTTTTTATAATCTTATGTCAGACATATGTATGATTTTTCATTATGTGACTTTTTGTTCCTATATCTCCCCTATTAAATTGGGTAAAGATTTGTATCACATGGGATAGATAGGTCATGAATGATTATTGAACATGGTATGGTAGGGTTATTTGTCTACAATAATTTTTATGGGAGTGAACCATGACTACTATGATGGTTTGGGGGGTAAACTCATTCTACTATGATAGACTCAGTAGTGATCCTTGACTATTAGGAAACTATTTTCTATGAATATGTGTATTATAGTATTATATGTTTTGTTCCAATGTTATTACCTCATGTGAAATGTTATTTTATTCCCATATTATTAATTTCTTATAAAGTAAAAATATTTATTCTATAAATCAATATTATTATCTCTGACATAAGGTTTATTGTTTTCCAATATTATTCTCAAGTTCTCAAACACTTATATTCATGTTATCCATATGTATATAACTTTTTTAAAATTACTATGTATTTGATATCTCCCTTTCCTATCATTCCTTTCCTTGAGTTATAATGAAATTTATTATGTATGATATGTATAACAAGGGTTCTAGTTATGCAGAACAATGTGGGAAATGATGTAGTTTACCAATGAATAAATTTTTTATGTTTCCATGTTTCCAAATTAATTATTACTTTATTATACTCATGAGTGTGTTTATTTAATGTACTGAATGTTGTGGAAATTTTTTTGTAATTTATTTGTATAAAAAACATGGATCTCTATAATACTCCATAAAATATAAATTTTCACTCAAGTTTTATGATGTTTTTACATCCTTTTCTCCTAAAATTCCAATTTTACCATCATTTGTTTTACCATGGAAGCTAACATCTACTTATGTAATTTATTTTTAATGACTTATATCAAATTTATATTATTAATTAATTTTTACCTTTTAATTTAAAATTTGAAATCTATTTTAGCATAAATAAATTATATGTTTAATTAAAAACAATTTTAACATTAGCACATGTAATGGGTATGATACAATTTTGGGTAAAAGACTATTTTTAGTATTAACATTTATACGTAATATATAATTATAAATATATGTAATTTCTAGGAAAAAATTGGTTTATTAAAAAAATTATGTTATATGAATTTCAAAGAAATCCAAAACTGAATTTTATAATAATAATATTTAATTAACAAATTACTAGAAATATATTCTATTATTAAATATCGATTAGATTTATAAAATGTAAAATATTGTTCTCTAAATTTAGAATGCTGTTAATAATTTTTTTATTTTTTATTCTTAGATAATATTTGACAAACTAAGTTGTTTTATAAACATCTATATCATTCTTATATAATAGTAAAATAATAAAATGTATATTTTTGGTAAAAAATATATATATATTTTTCGAGAAATCACCTAAAAATAAACTATTTTAGAAAAAACCCAAAAATATACAGTAATATAATACTAAAAGGTTGAATCCAAATAATAATTTCAACTATACCATTCAAAATCCTAAAATTAATAAATGATTATTTTAAATATAAATAAAAATAATAAATAAAACTTTTTTTTTGTATAAAAAAGAACTTTCTAAACTTCATGTTTATTTAATATTATATTATATAAATTTAAAAATAATCCTATTTAAACATAATTACTTATAAATATATATATTATCTACTGTATTTAAATTATAATTGTGATTAGCTTAATTTAACATGGTAATATAGAGTTCCATTTTTAATGGTTATTTGAAAGGATCCCTTTTTAACATATTAATAAAATAACAACAACAACATATAGTTACCTATATTTATTTTTTTACAATAATTATACTATTCAATTAATATTAACGTTTCATTTATTTAATTTTCCAGGATTTTAATTAATTCAGTGTTTCATGTGAAAAAATCTATTGAAGATTTTGTCAACTTAAATTATTGAATACCTTGGGACCTTTCTTTCAGACCCACCCCAAAAAATTAATTAGATCCTCCCTATTTTAACATTCATTTATTAATGAAATTAAGTGATGGTGTTCAAAAAATATTTATCATTATAGATATAACATTTAGTATGACATATATATTAGTCTCTTTTGATATGTTATGTTAGTAATATTTCTGCAAACAATATTAATATTTCATTCAATAATTGTCAAAAGTATGTATATACCATATTAATAATTTATCAAAAAATACCATAATAAAAAATTATGAATCTCCAAAACATTAAACCACAACCAAGTGAAATATTCTCCTTGTAATTATCATGTAATTTAACACTCATATATTATTAATCACAATACAATTAAATCACAGTGTTGCAAATATATACCTTAATAAAAAAAATGATGAACATCACTAAAAATGTCATGAATAAATTATGAACTCCACTGTTACAAATACTATCATACATACTATAACACCACGGGATTTTATGAAAAATATTATTTATAATTTCATTGATGTATTGTGTTGTAAGCTACACCAAGATTACCTTGCACTATACACAACACCGTATTAGCTTGTAGTATACACAACACTATTCTTGGATCATGTTACACACAATTTTGATATTAGTTATTCTATGAAACATTGAGTGTGTAGATATATATATATTCAATGTATAAATGAAATATGGTTGGATTTTTATATATGAAACAACGAAGGAGTCTTGCACTACAGGTCACCCTGACTTGGCTTGCTTTACACGCAATCGCGACCTTCCTCGATAGCGTGTGTAGTACACAAAATTGAGTTTCACTAAACAACGATATATGGTTATAATATTATTATGAACAAGAAGTTATGAATAATATTAACTAGATTTTGAAATTTATAACATTATTATTTATCTTACATAATTTTTAGATCATGGTATGAGAAGAAAATCATTTTTTGAGTAACGAAAAGTATTTTCCAAAAAATGTAGTTTTGCTGCCTTTTGAAGGCGCACCAACATTAAATGTTACTTTTGACATGTCTATAAGTTCAATTTGAAAAAATAAAATTTTTCTTTGGAATCAGGATATAAAATTTTACTTTGGATAAATTTTTCATATTATTCTGATAACTATCATATTTTGATGAATAGTAAATACACGCTATATTTAAATTTAAAACAGCTTTTTTCATCGCAATAATTTATATGGAAAGATTATCATTTTAATTGGTTTTAATGTGTATTTATAATATATTTCTACCATTTAATCCAATGTTGGTCATTGGAATTAATTTCACTTTGAAATTGGACATAAACAAGTGATGATCTTTTGATAGTTATTGTTTCTTAAAAACACGCTATCTGTTTTGATAACGGGAATTATTGTTAAAATTAATTAATGCCACTTCTAGGTTTTGAATTTGTAAAACATAGACATAATTTTTGAATTCAGAATATCAAATATGGCATAGGCTGAATTTTTGGTATTTTTTGAAAAACATCAATTTTTGATGAATAGTGAAAACACTATGTTTTTGGTCAAAACCGACTTTTTATTTAAATAATAATTTATTTGATTTAAATTTATTTTAGGTCTAAATAGATACATAATACTTATATAAGTTCAATAAAATTCATTGGAATCATTTTAAAATAATTTTAGATTTATAAAAATTGTATTGAACTTTTCACCATCTTTTACCCACCTACTAGGAGCTTTTGCAATTGTTCATAAAATATAATTTTACCGCTTCTGTGAGTTGAATTTCGAAAATCCAATAGACACAGTTAATATCAATGAGTAAAATTTGGTTCAATTAGATAAAAATAATTTTTGATGAATAGTAACTTTTTACTTTTATTTACCACGGTTAAAAGTAAATAGGGTAATTCAAGGTTAAAGAAAATTATAATAATGAAAAATTACCATAACACTTGTCCAAAGCTTATTGAATGCGTAATGGACGACCACAGGAATCCTTGGGTCAATTTTGGGACCCAATGGAGCCACTTATGAAATAAAATTAGACATTAGATTGATTAATTTAATGTAACGATGAAATTGGCATCAACAAAAATCCTTTAGTAATTAATTTTTATAAGGGGATATATAAATTATCTATTCGACTATAAATATTCATTAGAAATATAAAATATTTCCTACATGTTGTTATTTTTTTATATTTTTTAGACATCAAATAAATTAAATTATTTATGACACAATAATGATGTAGTATTTTCCTCATTAATAAATGATTTAAATAAATAAGATTATAATGATTAAAATATTTTCTAAAACATGTCTAATTCTGATTGGATGATTTTATTTCGACCATGAGTCATCTTATATTCATATTTAATGATTTTTGGACCTTTTCAAAACATAGATAACTTTATAATAAAATAATATTTCCACACATTCCAAAAGATCCCCTCCTCTCCCTAATAAAAGGAGACCACTTCTATGCAATTCTTCACACCTCTCAAGCCTTTTGGATCATACCAACTATGCCCAACTATTCTCCCTACATCCCTCTCCTCCCCCTAGAAGCCTTAAATTAGGTATAAGAAACTTCAAGAAGTCATTTTGGTTCAAACCAAAGGAAGTTACGCAAATTAAAGGTAATAGTTTCTCTTAAGTTGTTTTCTTTTATTCTACTTCTCCAACCCCTAAACTATTTTTAATAATTTCTTTTATAATAACAACGGTATTATAAATATACTAGGATTTTTTTATGAGAAGGATTCGAACTACACTTACACACACCTCAATCTAATGGATGAAAAACATAATGTTTCTATGATGGCAAACTAACGCCTCACGAAACGATGTTTGTTCGATTTTCTCCTACCGCCTCTCATGGTGGTCATTATGATGGAAATTTATTTATATATGATATATATTATTTTTATTATTTCCTTATTCTTCTTTAATTCTCAATTATATCAGGCCTTTATGGTTTCCATAGTTGGAAAATATGATAATCTCATTTGAGGAAGTGCGGACTACTACCCCCTCAAAGTGATGTGATTCGTTAATGCCTTATATGGGATGTATAAAGGATGGATTCAATGATATTATATATGATATTATAGTGGAATTATAATATACCTATGTATCATTATGTTTTAATTCCATTAAAATAATAAATAGAAATGAAAGTAGCGTTCATGCGTACGTACGGTCTACCGTCTCCATGAACGGTACATTTCATTTCTTACCTCCATATGTTATGTACTATTATAAATACATGTATATGCTGGATATATAATGAATATATATGATATATAAATCATGATTTACATTTTTGAAGTAATTAAATCAGGATATAAGTAATAATAACATCAAGAACAACAAGTCCAAACATGTACACTAAATAAGATTATTTTACCCAAAACGTTGCTTTAACATGGGATTGACAAAAGAACGGGTAATATAAAGTCATAAGTGAACCGTATATGATATCATAGCAACGAATATTATTCTTTAATAAGTCAATGAAATTATTTAAGTCATTTTACAGGAGGTTCGGATACATACGAAGCATATCGGACCTAAGGTAAGGGATAACTATTCCAATCTCATTCTTATCCGAGATTGTTATTCATAAGTATTTACTGGGGTTATTGTTATCATCCATGACCATGTTTTCTAAAAATGTTGTCATAAAATTTTTACTATTCTTCCATGAATGTTTAAAGTCATTCTTACCCTTTATTTACTTTTTACCACATTTTATGAATGGAATCTTTCCTTTGGTTACCATATAAGGTACTTTTTGACTTTTCCAACAAAAGTACAATGAGAATGTTATTTTTAACTTATTCGGAGTGAATCTAATTTTTACGGTTTTATAACGCCTCATTTTCATGAAGCTTCATCTACAATATTTTATGATTATTTTCAAAAAAAACCCTTTTCATTTAAAATTTCATGGCATTTAGTGAAAAGAAATGGATTTTGAAGAAGAAAGGATATTTTCCTCAAGAATTAATTTCAAGTGTTTTGTCAAAACCATTTTTCCATCTAAGATGACATTATTTAATATGTGTATTTTTCAATTATAAGGACTCTATGATTTATATGGTTTCACTTTTCTTATAACGATATGATACATATTTGTTTTATATGGATTATGTTATGATGGGAGAATGTTTATAAGACCCATTTTTATTCTTTGGGTTATGATGAATGATTTGTGTTTATGTTGTGGCACAAGTAAGAATGATTTCATTATGAGATGGGTGAGACTTATATCACCCTCCAATGCATTCGGTAATGATTTATATCTCATGATATAGACATGGCTAGAATGTTAAGTTAATCCGGTTCAGTGTAACAGGATTGGAACGAGAAGTGAACTCGATTCAGAATGGGACATTTTCCACTAAGATGGTCTTGGGAGCAATGCCTTGGATACTATGGATATCATAACATGTGATTAATGGATTCCACAATTACATGTTTTATTACCATTATAGTTTATCTTGACTAATGTTCCTTTATGATCTATGCTTTGTGTACTACCAAGATTTATGTCTTTACTCAAGATTTTGATGTTTAGATATTATATTGAAGTTTTTTCATTCAAATGTTTATGGATTGTTTTATGTTCTCTATGATTACCCATACTGAGCATTTGAGCTCACCCTTTATTTGTTTTCTTTTCCCCAGGATTTAAAGAAGGTTTTTAGGTAAGAAAACAAAAATGGGAAGATCTTTATGGGAGATGTTGAATATCTTTCACCACGATAAGAAGATTATTTTTCCGAGTTTCCAAAGGCACTAAACTATTACAGTCCTTGTGTGTTTGTTTTTGTTATGTATTAAGTATTCCGAAAAATTATTGTAATGTCTATGTATGTCAAGATTCGGGCCTATACAGTTGGTATCAGAGGAAAGGTTTAGTCAACCTTTGGAAACTAGGATGTGAGAACATTAGTGAGATCCCTAGAGATATTTCTAAGGTATGTATAGGGATGTACCTAAGTTTAAGTATAAGTTTAGGTTATAGTCCTAGAGTTATGGTAATGATCTTAGAATTAATCCTAAGATGTTATATATTGAAGTTACTCCCCCTTTATTATGTTGTTTTACCTATCATGATTTTTCCTCTCACAAAATTCCTTTTGTCTTTTAATCAATGGGGGGAACCTGAAGGAATTCGGTTAACATTGAATCGAATGGACAAATTGGTGACTATGAGAAACAAAATTGAGTAATGCCTAGAGAGAACGATATTGTGATTATGCCGAATCATTCATCGCGATATATGATTTACAATGTGAAATTTAGTGGTATTCCTAATTCATCAAATAAGAGGAAGATAGACTTTTATGCATGTTCGCATGTTGAGGAGTATAAAGAAAGGAAGACTTAGATTTCTAAAGAAGGGGAAAACCCATGAGGAATACATCAAATGGAGGGGAAGATGTTATTTGTGTGGAGAGAAGGTTCATATAGTGATAGACTGTTATGGAGTTCAATGTCTTATCTGTGGAGAACATGGGCGTTACCCAACTCAATGCCCTGACCTAAGAGGTTACTTCTAAATCAACTAAGGACTTATTCCATGACAATCATTGAATATTATGGTTTTAAGTGTTTATGTATTGGTATTCATGAATAATTTTATTTAGGTACTTTTATGGTATATTGGAATATCTATGTATTGGTACATTGTGGTTTTCCATAAGAATATGACAACGGTAACCATGAAAAGTGATTGAAATATTTTTGGAAAGCAGATTATATGTGCATAATGAAGGGATAAAGAGAATCTAATATGATTGATAGTATTCATGAGCTCATGAATGATATAAGGACTAAGTGGTATCATGGTTTGAGTATATTGAATTTTTGGGATTTTGGAATGTGGAAAGAGAAAACTTTTCACAGCATTCATGTTTTCAACTAAGGTTCTATGGTAATTCATGTTGCAATAGAATAAATGATTAAGGAATTCACATGTTTGGAATGTGACCATCATGAAATATCGTATGATAAATGATGTTATTCATGTTCTTGTTATGTGACCCTTCCAGTAATTGTTTTCATTATACTATGAGCTTGGATAGATGTATTCTGGATAAGTCTAACAATTGTAAAGGGTTATGTCGGACATCATATAGTATTGTTTAAGGCTAGAACTTTTTTCGAAATTATTTCTGTAATGTTATAATAGTTTAGTTTTAGAAAAAGGAAAACCTGCAGGATGGGCGACAACCCGTCGAGTCGGACAAGACTGTGGGAATCGAACCCACAACCGATGTTAGACAAGCCTTTATCGCCTACCACTGGCCTACAGGAAGACCCTGGTTTATAGAAATTAGTTTTATTTTATTAAGTAGTATGATAGTTGAATTATAGGCCCATTTTTGGAATCATATATGATTAACCTCACCATAGATGAACTTATGTATATTTGATAACGTTTGCTAACATTTTGTCTGAAATAGATGGAATGACCCATCATTCTATCATATGATCTGCTAACACTTCATGAATAACAAATTCAACTTCCTTTATTTAAGAGATGAAGTGGAAATTGTTCAATGCACGAACAACAGTGAGATGGTACCAAAATCATGTAAGTATTTATTTTAATTCATCAACTTTAGGGAAATGATATTGAAAACCAAAAAAAATGTTGTCCTAATTTCCTTATATTTGATGAATCATATGGTACCCTAGATCATAAAAAATTTATGGCTTTGTGATTGTTGTCTTTTTCATAGCCATGTTCTCTACCACTCTCCATCAGAACATGATGGTTAGATTTCTCTTCCATATCCATATTTTCACCTATGTTCTCCTACGTGGAAACCCAGTGATTAGTTAATTTGGGTTACTGTTACATTTCATAATTTAGTTTTTAAAGATAAGTTTTGGTATTCCTTTTTACGATGTGGGTTTCTATTAAGGATGATTTTTAATAGTAACCCATTTATAATCCTGACGAATTTCGAGGGAGAAATTCATTTTAAGGGGGTAGAATGTAAAACCCTGAGATTTTATGAAAAATATTCTTTTTAATTTCATTGATGTCTTGTGTTTTATGCTACACCAAGATTACCTGGAATTATACACAACACCGTATTATCTTGCAGTATACGCAACACTATTCTTGGATCATGTTACACACAATTTTGATAGTAGTTATTCTATGCAACATTGAGTGTGTATATACCTATATATATATATATTCAATGTATAAATAAAATATGGTTGGATTATGTTATATGAAACAACGAAGGAGTCTTTCACTACACGTCACCCTGACTTGGCTTGCTTTACACGCAATCGCGACCTTCCTCGATAGCTTGTGTAGTACGTAATACAGAGTTTCACTAAACAATGATATATGGTTATAATATTATTATGAACTAGCCGTTATGAATAGTATTATCTAAATTCTGAATTTTATAACATTATTATTCATCTTACATATTTTCTAGAACAAGGTATGAGAACAAAATCAATTTTTCAAGTAAAATAAGTATTTTTCAAAAAATGTAGTTTTGCCGCCTTTTGATGGCACACCAACATTAAATATTGTTTATGACATTTCTATAAGTTCAATTTCAAAAATTAAACTTTTTCAATGGAATCGGGATATAAAAATTTACTTTGGATACATTTTTCATATTATTCTGATAACATTCATATTTTGATGAACAGTAAAAACACGCTATATTTTAATTAAAAATAAAATTTTTTCATCGCAATAATTTATATGTCTAGATTATCTTTTTAATTGGTTTTAATGGGTAATTAGAATATATTTTTTCCATTTAATCCAATGTTGGTCATTGGAATAAATTTCACTTTGAAATTGGACATAAAAAAGTGATGATCTTTTGATAGTTATTGTTTCTTAAAAACACGCTATTTGTTTTGATAACGGGAATTATTTTTAAAATTAATTAATTCCACATATATGTTTTGAATTTGGAAAAAATAGACATCATTTTTGAATTTGGAATATCAAATATAGCTTAGGCTGAATTTTTGGTCTTTTTGAAAAACGTCAATTTTTTATGAATAGTGAAAACACTGAGTTTTTTGGTTAAAACCGACTTTTTATTTAAATAATAATTTATTTGATTTAAATTTATTTTAGGTCGAAATAGATACATAATAATTATATAATATCAATGAAATTCATTGGAATCATTTTATAATAATTTTAGATTTATAAAAATTGTATTGAACTTTTCACCGTCTTTTACCCGCCTCCTATGAGCTTTTGCAATTGTTCATAAAACATAATTTTACAGCTTTTTTGAGTTGAATTTCGAAAATCCAAGATATAGGTTTAATATAAATGAGTAACATGTGGTTCAATGAGATAAAAATAATTTTTTTTGAATAATAACTTCTTACTTTTATTTACCATGGTTAAAAGTAAATAGGGTAATTTAAGGTTAAAAGAAAATTATAATAATTCAAACTGACCATAACACTTGTCCAAACCTTATTGAATGAGTAATTTCTGACCATGGTCATCCTTGGGTCGATTTTTGGGCTCCATTTAGCCACTTATTAAAGAAAATGACACATTAGTTTAATTAATTTAATGTAAAGACAAAATTGGCACGAACAAAAATCCATTAGTAATTAATTTTAATAAGGGGCTATATAAATTATATTTTCGAATATAAATATTAATCTGAAAGATAAAATGATTTCCTACATGTTGGTATTTGTTTTATAATTTTTATACCTCAAATAAATTAAATTATTTATGACACAATAATGATGCAGTATTTACCTCATTAATAAATGATTTAAATAAATAAGATTATAATGATTAAAATATTTTCCAAAACATGTAAAATTCTGATTGGATGATTCTATTTCGACCATGAGTCATCTTATCTTCATATATAATGATTTTTTGACCTTTTTAAACCTAATATAGTGTTATTATAAAATAATATTTCCACACATTCCAAAATAGTCCCTCCTCTCCCTTATATAAGGAGACCACTTCTATGCAATTCCTCACACCTCTCAAGCATTTTTTCTCATCCAAAATCTTCCCAAATGAGATCCCTACATCCCTCTACTACCCCTAGAGGCCTTAAATTAGGAATAAGGCACTTCAATAAGTCATTTTGGTTCAAACAAAATGAAGTTACCCAAATCAAACGTAATAGTTTCTCCGAAGTTTTTTTCTTTTATTCTACTTCTCCAACCCCTAAACTCTTTTTAATCCTTTATTTTGTAACAACAACAGTATGCTAAATATACTAGGATTTTTTTATTATAAGGATTCTAACTACACTTACACACACAACTCCATCTAATGGATGAAGAACATAATGTTTCTGTGATGGCAAACTAACGCCTCACGAAACGGTGATTGTTCGATTTTATCCTACCGCATCTCATGGTGGCCATTATGATGAAAATGTATTTATATATGATATATATTATGTTTATTATTTCCTTATGATTATTTACTTCCCCATTATATCAATCCATTATGGTTTCCATAGTTGGTAAATACGATAATCTCATTTGAGGATGTGCGGACTACCGCCCCCTCAAAGTGATGTGATTCGTTAATGCCTTATGTGGGATGTATAAAGGATGGATTTAATGATGTTATATATGATATTATATTTTAATTATAATATAACTATGTATAATTAAGATTTAATTCCATTAAAATAATAAATATAAATAAAATTAGCGTTCATGCGTGCGTACGGTCTACCGTCTCCATGAACGGTGCATTTCATTTCTTACCTCCATATGTTATGTACTATTATAAATACATGTATATTCTGGATATATAATAAATATATATGATATATAAATCATTATTTACATTCTGGAAGTATGTAAATCATGATATAAGTAATAATAACATCAATAACAACAAGTCCAAACACGTAAGATAAATAAGATGATTTTACCCAAAACATTGCTTTAACATGGGATTTACAAAAGAACGGGTAATATAAAGTCATAAGTGAACCATATATGATATCATAACAGTGAATATTATTCTTTAATAAGTCAATGACATTATTTAAATAATTATACATGAGGTTCGGATATGTACAAATCTTATCGTACCTAATGTAAGGGATAACTATTCCAATCTCATTCTTATCCGAGATTGTTATTCGTAAGTATTTACTGGGGTTATTGTTATCATCCGTGACCAATATTTATAAAAATGTTTTCATAAAATGTTTACTATTCATCCATGAATTTTTAAAGTCATTTTTACCCTTTATTTACTTTTTACCACATTGTATGAATGAAATCCTTCCTTTGGTTACCATATAAGGTACTTTTTGACTTTTCTGACAAAAGTACGAGGAGAATGTTATTTTCAACTTATTCGGCCTAAACAAAATTTTTACGATTTAATAACGCCTCATTTTCAAGAATAATCCTCTACAAGATTTCATGATTATTAAAAAAACATTTTCTTTTAAAATTGCATGGTATTTTTTTGAAAAGAAATGGATTTTGAATAAGAAAGGATATTTTCCTCAAGAATTCATTTCAAGTGTTTTGTCAAAACCATTTTCCCATATAAGATGAAATTATTTCATATGTTTATGTTTCAAGTATAAGTTCTCTATGATATATAAGGTTTAACTTTTCTTATGATGAAATGATATCCACTTGTTTTATATGGATTATGTTATGATGAGATGATGTTTATGAGACCCAGTTTTATTCTTTGGGTTGTGATGAATGATTTATGTTTATGTTGTGGCACAAGTAATAATGATTTCATTATGAGATGTGTGGGACCTATATCTCCCTATAATGCATTGGGTAAAGATTTATATCTAATGAGATAGACATGGATGGAACGGTAAGTTAATCTGGTTCAGTGTTATAGGACTAGAACGAGGAGTGAACTCGATTCAGAATGGAACTTTGTCCACTAATATGGTCTTGGAAGAAATGCCTTGGATACTATAGAAATCATAACATGTTCTTAATGGATTACACAATTACATGTTTTATTACCATTCTAGTTTATCATGACTAATGTTCCTTTATGATCTATGCTTTGTGTACTACCAAGATTTATGTCTTTGCTCAAGATTTTGATGTTTAGATTTTATGTTCAAGTTTTTTCATTCAAATGTTTATGGATTGTTTTATATTCCTTATGCTTATCTTTACTGAGCATTCGAGCTCACCCTTTATATGTTTTCTTTTCCCCAGGATTTAAAGAATGGTTTTAGGTAATAAAACAAAAAGGATAAGATCTTTATGCGAGATATTGAAGATCTTTCACCATGATTAGATGATTATTTTTCGGAGTTTCCAAAGTCACTAAACTATTACGGTCCTTGTGTGTTTCTTTTTTTTTATGTTTTAAGTATTCCGCAAAAGTACTGTAATGTCTATGTACGTCATGATTCGGGCCTCTACACTTACTTATCTAAATTTCAATCAATACATAATTTTGTTAGCATATATTTAATCCACGAAGTTTGAGTTATATTTTTTTTATCAAAGAATGATTGTGAAGAATTAATCTAAATATGTTAATGATGATGAAGATCATGGAGGTTGTGAAGAAGTTACCAAGACTTGTTTACTTGTTATTAAGTGATGATCACATAAAAAATATCATCGGAGTTTTTTAGAATTATTTTTTATATATTTTATAATAGAATAAAATTCTTCCGTTATATGTATTATTTAAGGGAAAATTCATTTGAATATAAGATGAGTTTCGTCAACATTTATTGGATTAGGTGAAAAATAAATATATAGAGAATGTTAGATAATTAAAATTATAAAAAATATCCTTGTATATCTCCATAGTGATGTATTTTGGAAGTTTCATTCATATTTGGGCGAATGGTTTTCATGGTAGGTTGAGGACCTATCATTTAAATCAGTCGATATCGGGTGAATCGTTATTTTAATGATAATATATATTGATAATAGTTATCACAATTCTTCAAAACTATCATTAAGGATGTTTTAACGAATGAAAAAATATTAATCATGAGGAATATAAAGTTCAAGAATTCGGGTGATTTTATCACACGTTTCAACACAATGTATATAAATATTTTGCATAGAGAATTTTTATATGTAGTTGGATGACCGTTATCCAATTTCTGTGGATATATTAATGATATTATATAAAAATAAACACATCCAAATTATGCTTTTAGGTTAATTATCTAACCAATTGATTCACATTGTAAATTTTTATATCTAAGTGTATCAAAGAGGTGATTTATACTAAACTTGTGTTTCAACATATTTGAATATAAGACATAGGATATTTGTTCACATAGCCAAATATACTATGAAATATAACATGGATATGTAACTAATAATCATATATAGGTTTCCATGTTAGTGAATGATGAATGATCTTGAACTTCAACAGCTACACATTCATGAAACATACATTGATACAATTTTAAAGATGAGGATTACATTGAGTGAGTAATGAAAAAACCAAATATGTGAGAATACATCATGAATTTAATAGTTAATGCATATATTTGTCAATTAATTATTATGTTTCAGGAATTCAGTAGATTAGTTTCATGAAAACTCACCATATCTTGGTATGGTTATTATATATTTCACGATGAAGCAATTTTTATGAAATCAATGTGAAGACGATGATTGTGGATCTGGTAGAAGATATTGATGGTCTAGATCCAAGGGATTTGAATTGCTGATAATCTTGAAAATTGAAATCAACCATTCACATCAAATAGTGAATATAGAAACTATAAATAGTGATATATAAATAAATAAATTAGAAAACATCAATATTTATATAAATATCACATGTTATCCATGACAAATACCATTAGTGTTCTGAATGATAAATTGAGGAAAATATATTTTTTGTGTCAAAGAACAATATAGATACAAAAATATGGTCATTTATATAAATTCTAAAGAATTAATGACTCAATAATAGAACCATGTACACAATTATTCAATAAAAAGGAATGAGTTAATAAGAGAAAAGGGAACAATGTTATGTTCTAATCATATTTAAAATGAAGAAGAAGGAGATGAAAATGAATTGGGAGAGTTCTACAAGAAGTTTATAATAGGAAGGATGGTGTATAAAAAATAGTTTTTATGGGAAAATTTGGGACTTATAATCTGTACAAGAGAAGGACATGAGAATATGTATTTTACCAATATAATAAAATGATAATTATGTCTTGTTTCTTTTAATTATATGAACAAAGTAAAATAATTCATAATATTATATACTAATGACCTTTTAGGTTTGTAGTTATGGATAATTTGGAAAAACAATCACTAACAACTCCATATATTTTTAATTTAATTAGACTTTTTGACAAATATATAATAACATGATTAATCCTTAACAAGTCTCCAATATCTCCCATAAATTCTCCATAAATGATACTCTTCTTGATATAATTTATGTATTACTTTTATTTATAATTGGAGTAATTGAAAAAAAATTGGTGAGAGAACATTGTTAGTAAGGGTAAAAATAATAAATAACAGTCAAGAATAAAAAGTGATAATAAGATGTGAAATTGAACATAATCAAGATAAAAAATAAAGGTATACATAAAAATCATATGTTATAAATCATACCATAAATCATGGAATAATACCATTATACGTCTTGGAAATTTAAAATATAATATAAAATTGGAATTCATAGGTAATTATGGAAGAAATATAAGCATAGGGAACCATCACTATCCGGATTCACACACTTTCACTCATGATGGTGATAAAATTTAATTGTTTCTCTATATAAATCAACTTTTCGAGTCAAACACGTGCACCCATTCTTGAAAATATCTAAATTGTACCCATATATACAAATCTCATGAGATGTAAACATCTAACCAATTAATTAGAGTGTGATATTGGACTCTACACTCCATTCATCTAGTTATCCCACGTATACAAATCCCAGGAGATGTAAACCGATAAAAAATGAATTATAGTTTGATATAGGACCCTACATTACATTAATCCAAATTATTTCTAAGATAATAAATTAATCATCTATCATATAATAAAAAACCCAAGGAAGAAAATTTGGTTTTAAATCCTTTTAAAATTGAATCCCATTAAGAAATAATTTGTAATTCCATAAATAAATATGATAAACCAATGAAACTGTAAGAACCTGGTTTTTACTATAAAATAATTTGGAATTTTCATGATGTTATTCAGGAGTAGCGCCTTCAGATGGCATATGATTTCGAGCCCCGGTGTGGCCAGAAGTAAATTTTTAGTGAGTTCACACTAGGCACAACAAATAAATAGGATAACTCCTAAACGTAGATACAGATCAAAAATATGAGTGGTCAAATGGGTCCGAACATGGGTTTTTACCCTAGGAATGACATAAATCAGGTCGGCGGGGGACGTTGGGACCCCTCGCCCGTTAACGGGACACTAAACCAAAAAATACATTTATTAATTTATTCATTTAATGGTTAAACTCATGTAACTCCTAAATGGTAGCTCAGATAGGAAAACCAAGGGCACCGTTGAGTCCAGAGCGTGTCGTTTATCCTAGGAGGGGTGTAAAGGTTGTGGGTGCGGGCTTGCTGTGAGAGATGTCACTAATGGGAAAAATTGTCATTTTAATGTAATGACTTAGTGGTTTTTGTCACTAATGATCTTTTTGAATAACTTTCGAAAGAATCCTTGGAATAGAAATCCAAGACTTCCCTTGATTTAGAAATGTGATTTTTTTCCTAGGATTGAGATAAAATAGGCGGGATTGGAGGTTTTGGAATCCGCGCCCGTTGGGAGAGTTTTAGTGAATTTCTATAAATTCACTAAGTGTTGAAGGGAGAACCCATTTCTTATCTTTCTTCTCTCTCTCTTCCCCTCTCTCCCTATCTCTCTAGCCATTATTCTTTGTTATTCATAGGATCGGGGAGCAATATTAGCTAAAATCCTAGCGGTTCAAAGGTGGAGCCTCACGGACGCATCGCCTACGACACGCATCGAAATCGAGGTATTATTTCTTCTAAATTTCTGCACCTTCATCAATTTCTGGTGTTTCATTCAAATTTATTAATTATTTTTTATAATTCTTGAAATGGGATGATGGTCGAACGAACACAGCAATAATCTGAACCCTGTTATAAAACCTGTTCTTGAGCGTTCTTCGTCCAAAACATCGGACGCCCCAAATCTCGTCAGATCGACGATCGGAGGCAAGTGCTGCAAAGGCCTCGTCTAGAGGATCCCAAACACATGTTTGGTTTTGAAATTGGGCCACCAAAGATATGGAGAAGACCTTCAAAATTATAGGCTCTGGAATGGGTGGGGGCTGGAGAACGGGCGTTGGGCAGCGGGTATGGCCGTGGGTTCGGACGATGCGGTGGCGGTGTGGCGAGGGGAGCTGGAGTTGCGGGCTCTGGTGGGTGCGGCCGAGTGGCCGACGGCTGGGCGAGGAGGCCACGGTGCGTCGAGCTGCTGGAGGAAAAGCCTAAGGATCTGAAGCACACTGAAGCTGTGTGGTGAGCCGAAGGTAGCGCCGGACTACCGAGCTTCAAGCGGGGCTGGCGGGGTGAGGCGGTGTCGACTGGGGTAGCGTGGCGGGTCCGAGTCGGAGCCGGCGGGGCGCGACAGCCTCGGGGTAGCGCAGTGGCGTGTTGTAGAAGGCGGAGGATCCAAGTGCACGAGAACCGTCCGATCGTTCTTCAGCAGAGTATCCGGGCGTCTGCGGACTGTCGTGGTCGGTAGGCGGAACCTGAGGCTATCAGCGCCTCGGGCGTGCGGAGGAGGCAAGGACCCGCGTTCGACAAGTCCTTTTGGCACGACGCGGGGAGACCGGCCTTCATCCAGTCTATTTAAAGAACCATTCCCTAGGTTCCGGTGGTCTGAGGCCATCCGTGGACAACGGGTCGTGGTGTGACGGGCCGGACTCACGGCTGGCCCACGGGCCGGTGGTTTGGACCGGGCTGGCCGGGGTGAACCGGCCTAGTTAGGCCCCCATGTGTTCGGGGGACCGTAACTTCTAAACGACACATATGTTTGACGCGCCGTCTACGACTACAGGATTGTGTTGGCGAGGAGATATTTTTAAAGTGAGTTTTAGGGTTTTTTGATTCCATTCCAAAATACAGGTGACCAGAATAACTTTAATTTAATAGTAGTAAATTATTAAATAAAGCCCGCGATGGACGCACATCACAAGCCAGAAATCCGTTTGATGTGCCGTAAGAGGAATTATGTTCCTGGGTTTAGAAGAACCTTCCAAAGTTCTTTCAGAACCCTTGTGGTTTGGTTTCGTTTCTCGGAAGCATGAAACACATAATGTGAATGATTAATTAATTAATTAATTAATTAATTAAGTTTTGCGTCTGACCTAACTCCTGCTTGGGATGTCTGATTGATGCGTCGTCAGCGGCAGCATGACCCCAGTACTTGTGTGGACGTTTTGAGATTATTTTTGAAGCGTTTGGGGTTTGAGACAAGATGCGGGCCCCACACGAGCTGGATACGGTGAATAGTACCATATTCACCGGTTGTCCGTTTCAGGCGAGTAAGTGGTCTATCTCGCGTGTTTTTTCAGGAGGATTACAACGGTGTAATCGCTTTAGTTGAGTGGGGAATCTTATGTGATCTTATTAAATGTGGAAACATGAAAGGGCATGGGTTGGAGGTTCCTTTGACGCACTCTAAATCTACGCATGGTAGCAGTACTAGTGACACCTAGTGATGGCATGAGTGCTGAACCACTACTATGTGAATTGTTCTGGAGTTGGGTGGTTGTGTGATACCCACTCCATGTTCTGTTTTCTAGGGTTGTACAATCCAGTAGGAATGGGCAGTGTAGTTTTTGGTTTACCCTCTAGTGGGGCTGGGTAGTGGGTTGCTCATCGACTTCTTTGGGTTTACCCTCCATCGGGGCCGTGCAGTGGGTTGCTCATCGACTTCTTCAGGTTTACCCTTCAGCGGGGCTGGGAAGTGGGTTTCTCATAGACTTCATAGTGTTTACCCTCCAGAAGAGAGTGGTCAATTGGTTACATGATGATTTTCTAGGGTTTACACTCTAGCAGAGAATGGGTAGTGGGTTACCCGACGACCTCTTGGAGTTTACCCTCCAGCAGAGACTGGGCACTGGGTTACCTGACCACCTCTTAGGGTTTACCCTCCAGTAGGGGTGGGCAGTGGGTTACCCGATGACTTATTTCAGACTCAAATTTTACAACTATGCTAGTCTGTGGCTTTTCTCCGTGACTTTTGGAGTGGGACCCTAGGTTGTACGGGTTAGTGATGTTTTGGGTTTTACTGTGAGAAGACCTCTCTACTGTTGGGTAGTGACAAGATTTGGATTGAATTTTTCCATAACTCTCAATTTTGAGGGGAGATTTTTTTACCAAGACACTTCCTTGTGACGTGACTTATAACCGTGTGGGCGAGTCAGTGCCGCCCAAAGCGGATAGTGTAGAGATGCAATGATTTGAGCCCCTAGACTTGCATTTTAGGGAAGATGTACAGATATTGGGCATCGATGGTTTTTACTTCTGGGACTGTTGGCTACTCACTTTCATGGTTTGAGCTACGGGATGGAGATCCCCTTACGATCTCGTTCTAGATTCTGGATTGAGAATATGGATATGTATAAACCTTGTTCCAGTACCCACTCCTTGGGTTTTGTTTACTCTCTTTCTAGGAGAGGCGAAGACGCATGGGGAATGCCACGTGCTTTTTGTTTCCAGCATCTCGTGGTTGGATGAGTCTACTCTCTTACTATAGGTAGCATATACTCGATGAGTAGTTCATCTTTTCACCGATTCTAGCTCCTTGAATTTGGACGAGTCTACTTCCTTCCTCTTGTTGGGTTGAGTTGTACTCTTTACTGCACTCTCTCTATTGTACTCCTTTAATATTCCCTATTCGATCTACTGATCACTCTTCAGTACCTCCTTTTCTGCTCCCTCATGCCTTCGGGGTATCCTACTGAGTATTTTTACACTCACCCCTGCTTGGGATTTTCCCGTACTTGGTGTGCCCTTGCAGACGACAGACAATATGGTCGTGACTTCACTAGATCTTAGGAGTTCGGGAGATTGGACCACTTACGGTGGTTGTTTTCAGGTTCTAGGTGAGGAACCCTCCTAGGTGTTGTACTTTTGTTTACATGCTGCTGGGTTGTGGAACTTTTTTAGTTGGGTGCATGTTTTTCCCTTTTTCTTTCCAGTTTACTCTCAACTTTTACATGGTACTGTTTAGAGGTCGATGCACTTTGTGGTTTATTTATAGGAGTTGGTACTTTAATTTTTTTTTCTTTTTAATCTTCACTTCTGAATTGAGTGGGTTGTGTGTGTCTGATCAGGTACTTAGGAAAAGGCCTCACCGAGTTGTTTAGCCTTCATCACTTATTGCTAGCCCCTGCCATATGGATGCAGGCATGGGGTAGTTGCGGCATAAGATCATGTAGGCTCGGGTCATGACAAAGTGGTATGATAGGTGGTTTCTTCCATGGGACATTGTTCGGACGTCCCTAAAAATAAATTGGTTGGGATTTAGGGCTATATTGTCAATGTCTCTCGAGAGCGGCTCTCATTCCAGGGAGTCCAGTGATGGTGCGGTGGCTGATGTGTCCATTCACCAGGACCCTAATAACCCGCTTGTTGACTCGGCATGCTAAGACACTCATTGTAGGGAAATTGGTTTGTGTATCACATAGTATTGAGTCTTTTACTTTTCTTCTTGAATCACAGTGCCATTGTTGTTGATTGTGATATACATATATGCTCATATGATCGTGACACTCCTTGATAACATTCAAGATGTATCTAGGAAGAGAGCCAGCCAAGATGCCAGGTTTGGTTCATTCGACGACCCTGTGAGTGATGAGGCCTCAGTCTAGGACCCATCATGCGAGTCCCTTTCTCCAGGTGGTCCAGTAGCAGCACCCCCTCTTGGTGAGTAGCAGACAGCTCCAGTAGAGCAGACGGAGCTTGAGTGCAGGTTGAGCGCACTCTGTAAGTTCCAGCGACAGAGACCACTGAGGTTTAGTGGTGAGTCAGACCCTCATGTAGTAGAGGTTTGGCTCGAGATATTGGTTTGCCTCTTCAGGCTTGCGTATACACCAGCAGATATTATGGTGGCTTTGGCCACCATCCTTTTCCCTGGAGCAGCTGGGTGTTGGTGGAGTCTGGTGACTCAGTTTCATGATGAGTCATCGCTTTCGTGGGATGAATTTCAGCTATTGTTCCGTGATGAGTTTTACCCCTCTTTCTTATGATATGTTTGGATCCAAGAGCTCTTGTAGTTTTGGTAGGGAGGGATGATGGTGACTGAGTATGTGACTAGTTTCAAAAATCTTGCACGCTTTTCCCCAGACTTGGTCCACGATGACGAATTCCTAGCATCAAAGTTCGAGCAGGGTCTCCAATGAGAGATTTGTGTTGTCATTGTACCCTTGGGCATTCCCACTTATACCATGGTGCTAGAGAAGGAACTGGTGATTGAGATCTTTCTGCAATGCTTTACAGTTGATGGTGGCAGTAGGCACGATAGATCCAAGACATCTGCTGCACCTAGTAGGCATCAGCAGAAAGAACCTCGACGCAGGTGGATTTCCGATAACCAGACTCAGGGCTGTGGTCATACACCACAGTAGTGTCGGAGGTCACCAGTGCAGCCCAGAGAGGGCAAGTGATATGCTTGCGATGGACATGGTCACTTGGAACCGGACTACCCGACCAAGATTACGGAGAATATAGGGAAGGTAGCAGGTGCACCTCCATGACAGAGGTAGCGCCGTGATCACAGTGGTGTCCTGAGAGGTGGTCCTAGAAGACGATCAGGAGGACATGGCAGTGGGGGATGACCTCACGAGGTCTTCCCATCACTACTAGGTGGTCTACATCAGGCTCCGGGAGCTCACAGTTGGGACCACAGACAGTCGTGAGATTTGGATGTTTGTGAACCTGTAGAGCATGAGGTGACAAGAGGTATGCTTTATGAATCTTCTACCTTTTGCAGTATAACTGTTAGACTCTGTGTGTGAAATGATTTTATCTATTCTCCTTGTTTTAGTTGTCACCAGGGTTGCACGGGGCGTCGGTGTAACCCTGTGTTGGTATGGTAAAAGGCGTGGGACCTTTTTCTTTAGTTGATGGTGTCGACTCTTTCGCTCTCCATGTGTGTAAGAGTGTCTGCATCACGTGACATCGACTATAAAATCATGTGTGACCAGATATCCTTATGTGCTTCACCATAGGGATATTCTATAGGAGGGAACCGCCGAGCTTTTTCCCATGTCCAAACGGTGATTCCAGTCACAGCGTGCGACATATAGGTTCGACCGGGGAGGTGACCTATCCCAAAGGTCCTTTGGGACAATTGAGACTGTGCGAAGGAATGGAAAGGTTCTCTACTGTCTTTCCATAACCCCACAGTATGGAGTGGTGAACGACATCTCATGTGTGGCTTAACTGAGGAGATGTGTGCATAATTCTATACGCGCCATCGGTAAGGGCATACCTCGCACAAACAGACCAAATCCATTTGTCTATGTGCGGTGACACACAACTGTGCAAGAGTTCTCTGGGTACGGGAGAGCCAGGTGTGGGCTTAGTACCCTAAGTTGTTCCCTGACTTTGATTTTTGGGGAAGATAATATTTAAGGTGGGAATGATGTAAGAACCGTTTTTTTCTATAAAATACTTTGGAATTTTCTTTATGATATTCCATAGAATCTCCTTCAGACGGCGTATGATTCTGAGCCCCGGTGTGGCCGGAATTAAATTTTTAGTGCGTTCACACTAGGAATTCCAAATAAATAGGATAAATCCTAAACGGAGAACCAGATCAGAAATCTGAGTGCATGGATGGGTTTGAAATGGTGTTTTTACCCTAGGAATGACATAAAGCATGTCGGCGCGGGGCGTTGGGACCCCTCTCCCGTTAACGGGACATTAAACGGATAAATTAATTAATTAATTTATTCGTTTAATTGTTAAACTCATTTAACTCCAAAACGGTAGCTCGGATTGAACAACCGAGGGCACTATTGAGTCCTTAACGTGACTTTTATCATAGGATGATTTTTGAATATTTTTCTAAAAATATTTATTTTTCCAGGAATGATAAGAAATATTTATCTTTATGAAAAAAAAACATTTTGTTTCAAGTATTTAGAAATTTTACATTATGTATTGGTCTATTCAAGAAAATTAATATTTAATTATGATAGTGAATGATCAAATAAATTTTATTGGAATCAAAATTAAACATTAATTTTTTATAATAACATATTTAATCATAAAAGGCATTTTTCTAAAAACTATTTTTCATCACGTTTTATTGGAATAATTTTCAATTAAACTTCTTATAATTATATGAATTGAATTTTACAAAATGGATTGAGAATTTTTATTAAAAATAATTACCAATATATAATAATTTTATATTAATTTTGTGTCATAATGAATAGTGAAACTAATAAAAATCTCTTACCATGGTTAATGGTGAGAAAATGTTTACAAGGGTTAAACTAGTTTGATTAGGGTTAAAGCACCTAAACCATGTCTAAATTATATTTTAAGGATGTATTTATACCCTAAATCTTAATATATTAAAAAAATCGATTTTGAATAATTTGTATCGAATAAGATATGAATATATCTTAATAATTTTAAAATTACCTGTGCTGCCTCTTTCATAATTATAAAATGAAAATCCCACTACTATAATATCCAAAAATAAATATCCTTTTCGATAAAAAATCCATACATTATATCATTTGTTAAATACCTCCATATATCCTAGTGGCCTTGGTTTTATCATAAAACAAACCTATGATGGAATTAGGTGTAAACCTAAAGTTGTTGTCTTAAGAAGATGTATAGTTATTAACCGTCCACTTTTTATTTCTCTTCATAACTCCATGATATGATATTCAATAATGATATAATATTAACAAAAATATATTTCATATAATTATATTGTTATTGTTAATTTTATAGGCTATATTTATATATTACTTTCATTAAACTAGTAATGAAACCATCTTTTGAGTGAATGGAATACTACATCCTCCTGAACCGATGTAATTTGACTTTCTTAAATGCCTCTATCTAATATTTATAATTATTTATTTTGATATATATATACAGGATATTCATGAAAAAATAATTTCTTAAATAAATGATATCATATATTTTTTTACCTTTATAGCTATAGAAAAATGATAACATTATTCTTGTATACCTGCGGGTTACCACATCCCAACAATGATGTGATTATTTTTTATAACCACATCACATGGTTGATATATATAATTTTATTTTAATATATTTTATGAGATTTATTATATAATCATCATTCCTGAAATGTAAAATGATATATAACTTCATTCCCACGTGGTCTTTGTAAAATGAAAATTTTACTCATTTGTAGGTATGGTCGACCATTTTATTGATTGTCATATAATTCACATTAGATAACCATATTTCTTGTTTTTTTTTAAAATATAATTAATTTAAAAATATCATAATTATTACAATATTTTTATTCTTTTATATGATATAACAATGATCTCTTTTACTATAGTCATCGTACCAAATTCATTTTATGTGTCCATATTCTTGAAAATAGTTTTTATATATATTTATATGGAAAAAAGTAAATTATATAATATATTTTTGTAGATTTTTATATTTCATTTAATATTTTCCATGGGTAATCTAATTTTTTATTTTATAGCGAATATTTTGAAAAAATGGAAAAAAGTGGTGTTCTATTTTAATATATAAGACATAAACTATTTTTCGTAGTTCTGTAAAATGTTTATGATTTTTTGGATTCTAATACATTATTTGTTGATTTTTTCAAATACAATCTTGCTTTCCATTTTGGGTGCTTTTAATATGGTTTTATAATGAATAGATATTTTAATATCCAGAAATTTTTATCTTATAGGTGAGATTTTTTAAGGTGTATAGTGATAGAAATACAATTTTTCTTCTATTATGATTTTATTATATTTATTGGGGAATTTTTATAATAAATAGTGATTTTTTATAAACCATGGATGAGTGGTTACATTATATACCAAAAATGGATGAGCCCATTATAACTATAAAATGAATTAGGTAATGGGATAGAGATAACCAGTTTGGTTTGTCGTAAGATTTTATTTGAATTTATTGGGTAGTTTTTTACTTTTTTAACACCGATTATAAGTGTGATATTAAATATAATGTGTAACACCCCGAGATTTAATGAAAAATATTCTTTTTAATTTCAGTAATGTCCTGTGTTGTACGCTACACCAAAAAGAGTAGGCACAACACGCATCCTTGACTTGCCTTTCATTACATGCAATCGCGACCTTCCTTGATAGCTTGCGTCGTACGCAATACCGAGTTTCATTAAACAACGATATATTATTAAAATATTATTAAAACTAGCTGTTATGAATAGTAATAACAACTTTTTGAGATTTTATAAATTTTATTTTTCAAAATGGACTTCATTTTTGGATGCTTAATATCGAAATTATCCTAGGGTGAAATTTTGGTATTTTTCTGAAAACTTTCAATTTTTGATGAATAGTGAAACCACTAAGTGGTAGTTAAAAAAACTGAATTTTTCATAAAACATAATTTTACCGCTTCTGTGAGTGGAATTTCGAAACACCAAGAGGCATGATTAATATGAAGGACTAAAATTTGGTTCAATGAGATGAAAATAAATTTTGGTGAATAGTAACTTTTTACCTTTTTTTACCACGGTTAAATGTAAATAGGGTAATTAAGGGTAAAAATGATATTATTATTACCCTAACACATGTCCTAATTCTATTGTACAAGTGTAATTCGACAAAAAACAGACTTAGGAATAAAAAATGACCATTTAGGACCACATGGATTAGATTAGGACATTTATTATTGATTTATTTAAAGAGGGGTTAAAATAGTTAAAATCAACGTTTAATAAGTATGTAATTTTTAATATGGTGTTATACATAAGATAAATTCGACTATAAATATTAATTAGAAATCTAAAAGGATTTCCTACATAATGATATTTTATTTGTAATTTTTAGATTTTAAATATTTTAATTTATTTATGACACAATGATGATGCAGTAATTACCATTATAGTGAAAAATTAGAATAATTGATATTATAAATTCCTAAATAAGTATAATTTGAGGCTTTTTATGAATTAAACTAATTTTCAAGGTTAATATGACATGTTAGTATTGATTTAATTAACTTTTGTTGAAGTAATCATTCTGTTATGAGTTTCAAAAAAATGAACTATTGAATAGTGTCAAAATTGACATAAAATAGTTTTTAAAACAAATATTATATTATTAATTGTTATTTAATTACTAAAAATCAATCACTTAGATAAGTTTATATATATTAATAAAACACAACTTGGGGTTCTCTTGGATGTATATGGTATGTTTATTAACTATATAATATAAAAATACAAAGTGACATAGTAAATGTCAATCTAATTAACTAAGAGTTAAAACTAAAAGATAAGGTTAATATAGGAACCTAAAATTGTCTAAATTCTATTGGATGAGAGGATTTCGACCCATCTCCACCTTAGCTTCTAAATAAATCAATTTGGATCTATTTGAAACTGAATTTGACTTTATAATAAAATAATAGTTTTAGTTATTCCAAAGGTACCCCTCTCCTCCCTTATAAAAGGGCACCTTCTCCCCCTTTTCCTCACACCACTTTCAGCCTTCAAGCTCGGACAAACCCTGCCAAATTAGCTTCTGCACTTCCCTAGAAACATCCTAGAGGTCCCGGTCTTCTTCAAAGACAAATTTTAGTACCCTAATAGGAGGACTCAAAGAGGCACTTCAAAGAAGAGGTAATGTCCATTACCGATTCTTTTATCTTTATTTCTTCTTCCACTTCTTCTTCATTAGTTGTTTCATTTTGAAGTAATAACATAATTATCACTCATATACTGAAATGTTATTATAAGTATGAAACAACCCGATTTCACCATCTATCTATCCTACGGAAAAAGAAATCACCGTGCATGCGTACGTACGGAATACCGTCTCCACGCCGTGGTGTAATCTATTTTCCACCACCACCTTACTTGGATGGGTATAATGGTGTAAATAATGACTATACATAACTATTATAAATTGATATTGATTCTGAAATAGTATACATACACTCCAATACAATTCCACGATCATGAGAACGATATCATTGCTCGTGCGTACGTACGGACTACTGTCTCCACGACACGATAAGATTCATTATCCACGTTAACCATTCATGAATGATTATAAAGTATATATAATAATTAATAATAAAATATATGACATAATAATGATTCTGTATTTATGTGTATATATATGTATGTCATCTACTTAATTCCATTCAAATCAATAAGGAAAAGAAAACAGCATTCATGCGTACGTACGGTCTACCGTCTCCATGAACGGTGTATTTCTTTCCATTTACTGATCTATTATATATATATATATATATATTCTGAATATATAGTATATATAAATCACTTTTTATATTCTGGAAGTAAGTAATCATGATCTATGTAATCATATGAATAATTACAAGTCAAAACACAGATGACAAATGAAACGATTTTACCCAAAACACTCTTTATCATGGAATTTACAAAAGAACGGGTAATATAAAGCCATAAGTGAACCATATATGATATCATAACAATGAGTATGATTATGGAATAAGTAAATGACATTATTTAAATCATTATACAGGAGGTTCAGACACATACGAAGCAAATCAGACCTAAGGTAAGGAGAATATCACAATCTCATTTTTATCCGAGATTGTTTATACTTTGGCATTTACTGGGGTGTATTTTATCATCCACATCCATGTTTCCTCAATATTTAATATTATTTCCATCCACCTAAAATTGATTAAATCCAGTTTTACCCTTCGGTGAGTTTTTAGAAAAGGATATGAATGCAATCTTTTTTCGTTTTTCATACGAGGTACTTTTTGACTTTTCCGAAAAAAGTACAAAGAATGTTTTTTAACTTATACGTCATGAATGGATTTTAAAAACATTATTTCCAAGAATCTTACTTTACAAGTTTTCAAGTTTATTTTTAATAAAATTCATTTAGTTTATAATTGTATGACATGTTAAGAAAGGAAAAGTGTTTTTGAAGCAGAAAGGATATTTTACTCAAGAATAGAGTTCAAGTGTTTCATCAAAATTATTTTCCATCTAAGATAATAAAGGGTTCTGTTTTTATCCTTATTATTACATTGATTTTATTATGTTGCAATGGAATTATATTTTTATGAATTTCTTTATATTATATGAATTGTTTTATGATGTCACGATGATTAAGATTCCCATTTTTATTACATGGGTCATGCTATGCTGTATGGTTTTCTGATTTTGTGGCACACGTAAGAATAGTATCATTACGAGATGGGTGGGACCTATATCTCCCTCCAATGAATTGGGTAAAGATTTTATATCTCATGATATAGACATTGATGGAATGGTAGGTTATACCAGTTCAGGGAAATAGGACTGAAACGAGGGTGACTCGGTTCAGAAATGGACTTTGTCCACTAAGATAGTCTTGGCAATGAGTCTTGACTAATAAGAAATGATTCTCTATGATTATGTCTGTATGCCAAAAATTTTAATGTTTTAAGTTATGATTATTGGGATTACATTTCACTTCTATGATTTATCCCATGTTATGATATTATGATCTCTTTTGCAGGTTAAGATTTCCAAAAGTTATGTTCTTATGTATATGATGTGATTGATATTTCTATTGTTTACCCTTAATGAGCATTTGAGCTCACCGTTTTTTATGTTTTATTTCCCTAGGATACAAGGAATGGTTTTAGGTAAAAAAAAGTAAGATCTTTATGGGAGATGTTGAAGATCTTTCACCACGATTAGATGATTATATTCCGAGTTTCCAAAGACACTAAACTACTAGGATCCTTGTGTGTGTGTTTTTGTTATATACTAAGTATTTCGAAAAATTAATGTAATGTCCATGTACGTCAAGCTTCGGGTCTCTGCAGTTGGTATCAGAGGGCGGTTTAGTCAGACTTTGGAAACTAGGATGCAAAAATGTTAGTGAGATCCTTAGAGATATTTCTAAGGTATGTCTAGGGATGTCCCTAAGGATAAGTATACGTATAGGATATAGTCCTAGAACTATGGTAACGATATTAGATTAAACCAAAGATGTTAGATATTGAACGTACTTCCCCTTTATTATGATTCCTTTCCTCTCACACTATTCTTTTTGGGTTTTGGAAAATGGCTGGAAACAAGATGATTCACAATAATGGAGAATATGATGGAAAATGGAATGATATTCTTCATGAGAAACCAAATGAAATGGGATTTGGAAGTCCAAACATCATTATTATGCCGAATCAGCAATCTCATAATATGATCAATAATGTAAATTTTTTTAAGTTTCTTGACTCGGCTAATAAGAGAAAGATAGAGTTTCATGATGATCATAGAGGAAAGAAAGTTCAATTTCCCCTATGTAAATCATGTGGGAAGAGGCATCAAGTAGAATGTTTCAAAGGAACTGGAAGATGCTTTGGGTGTGGAAAAGAAGGACACAAAGCCAGTAAGTGCAAAGGAAAAGGTTCAGTTAACACCAAGGATGAGGATAATGGTATTGCTACGACATCAACAATGGTTAAATGTTTTAAATGTGGAATGTACGGGCATTATGAAAACCAATTCCCTAAGGGAAAGTCTCATGAAGAGAATCAGTATGGTTGTATGGGTAGTATTTACGTTGATGATGATGAAGAGACTACAAATGATATGTGAGATGAAAGAATTGTTGAAGCTCGGTTAATGGTTTAAGAATGTAGTGGAATGATTACATGTTTATCATGTGTAATGTTGTATAATTAATCTCATGGTACTATGGAATAAAGAGACATTTAAGGATTGTTACACTGTTGGCTTACCTTGAGATTTGAAAGTGTGTGATTAATTGTACTTGTATCCATGAAAGGTTATTCAGATATTTTTGGAATGTAGACGATATGCGCATAATGAAGGGATAAGGGGAAAATTAAATGTTTGATAGTATTCATGAGCTCATTATTGATATAAGAAGAAGGTTATATCATGGTTTGAGGATATAGAATTTTGAGGATTTTGGTATGTGGAAAGTGTTAACTTTTAACTGCATTCATTTTTTCACTAAGGTTCAATGGATATTCATTCTTTAAGAGAATACATGATTAAGGTATTCACATATTTGTAATTTAACCAACAATATATATCTTATGATATATGGGGGATAAATGATGGAATTCACATGATCATTTTCTTTATACTATGATCATGGACCGAAGTATTTTAGATAACCCTAAAGATTGGAATGGACTATGTTGGACATAGGTTAGTATTGTTTAAGGATAAAAGTTTTTTTTCGATATTATTGATGGGATGCTATAGTAATGTAGTTTTAGAAAAAGGACAACCTGCAGGACGAGCAACATCCCATCGCGTCGGACAAGGCTATGGGAATCAAACCCACAACCGAAGTGCGACAGACCTTTATCGCCTACCACTGGCCTACAGGAAGTCCCTGTTTAGTAGAAACTAGTTTTATTATATTAAGAATTATGATATATGAAGTATAAGTCTATTTTAGGAACCATATATGATTAATCTCACTATAGATGGACTTATGTATTTTTGATAACTTTTGTAACCTTTTGTTTGAGACAGATGGAATGACCGATCATTCTATCACATGATCTGCTAACACATCAAGAATGACAAATTCAACTTCATTTCTTTAAGAGATGAAGTGGAAATTGTCCAAAGAACAACAAACGGTGAGACTATACCAAAATCATGAAAGTATTTCTTCTAATTCCAATTTCATCAACTTTAGGGGAAATGATCTTGAAAACCAAAAATTTGGTCCTAGTACTCTTATATCTGATGAATCAGATGGTACCTTAGATCGTCACAAATTTGTGGCTTTGGGATTGCTGGATTTTCCATAGTTATGTTCTCTACCACTCTCCATCAGAACATGATGGTTAGATTTCTCTTCCATATCCATATTTTCACCTATGTGGAAACCAAGTGATTAGTTTATTTGGGTAACCATTACGTTTCATGCTTTTGTTTTTAAATATTGGTTTTGGTATTCATTTTTATGATGTGGGTTTTTATTAAATAATCTTTCGAATAGTAAACCATTTATAACCCTGACAAATTTCGAGGGCGAAATTCATTTTAAGGGGGGTAGAATGTAACCCCCTGAGATTTTATGAAAAATATTCTTTTTAATTTCATTAATGTCTTGTCTTGTACGCTACACCAAAAGGATCTTACACAACACGCATCCTTGACATTAATTTCATTACACGCAATCACGACCTTCCTCAATAGCTTGTGTCGTACGCAATACCGAGTTTCACTAAACAACGATATACTATTAAAATATTATTAAAACTAGCCGTTATGAATAGTAATATCCACTTTTTGAAATTTTATAAATTTTATTTTTCAAAATGGACTTCATTTTTGGATTCGTAATATCGAAATTAGCCTAGGGTGAAGTTTTGGTATTTTTCTAAAAACTTTCAATTTTTGATGAATAGTGAAACCACTAAGTGGTAGTTAAACAAACTAAATTTTTTATAAAACTTAATTTTACCGCTTCTGTGAGTGGAATTTCGAAAATCCGAGAGACACGGTTAATATCAAGGACTAAAATGTGGTTCAATGAGATGAAAATAATTTTTGGTGAATATTAACTTTTTACCTTTTTTTACCACGGTTAAAAGTAAATAGGGCAATTAAGGGTAAAAATGATATTATTATTACCCTAAAACATGTCCTAATTCTATTGGAAAAGTTTAATTCGACCAAAAACAATCTTATGAATAAAATATGACCATTTAGGCCCACTTGGATTAGATTAGGACATTTATTATTAATTTATTTAAAGAGGGGTTAAAATAGTTAAAATCAAAGTTTAATAAGTAAATAATTTTTAATATGGGGTTATATATAAGATAAATTCGACTATCAATTTTAATTAGAAATCAAAAAATATTTCCTACATAATTATATTTTATTTGTAATTTTTATACTTTAAATAATTTAATTTATTTATGACACAATGATGATGCAGTAATTACCATAATAGTGAAAAATTAAAATAATTGATATTATATATACCTAAATAAGTATAATTTGAGACTTTTTATGAATTAAACTAATTTTATAGGTTAATATGACATGTTAGGATTTATTTAACTAACTTTGGTCGAATTAATCATTCCGTTATGAGTTTCCAAAAAATCAACTATTGAATAGTGTGAAAATTGACATAAAATAGTTTTTAAAACAAATATTATATTATTAATTGTTATTTTATTCCTAAAAATATATGGTTCGGCCACATGACTTATATAAGGTTATATATATTAATAAAACACAACATGGGGGTCTCTTGGATGTATATGGTATGTTTATTAACTATATAATATAAAAATACAAAGTGACCTCGTAAATGTCAATCTAATTAACTAAGAGTTAAAACTAAAAGATAAGTTTAATATAGGAACCTAAACTTGTCTAAATTCTATTGGATGAGATTAGTTCGACCCATCCCCACCTTATATTCTAAATAAATCAATTTGGATCTATTTACAACCGACTTTGACTTTATAATAAAATAATAGTTTTAGTTATTCCAAAGGTACCCCTCTCCTCCCTTATAAAAGGGCACCTCCTCCCCCTCTTCCTCACACCACTTTGAGCCTTCAATCTCGGCCAAACCCTTCCGAATTATCTTCTCAACTTCCCTAGAAACATCCTAGAGGTCCTGGTCTTCTTCAAAGACCAATTTTAGTACCCTAATAAGAGGACTCAAATAGGCACTTCAAAGAATAGGTAATGTCCATTACCGATTCTTTTATATTTATTTCTTCTTCCACTTCTTCTTATTTAGTTGTTTCATTATGAAGTAATGACATCAGTATCACTCATATAATGATATGTTATTATAAGTTTGAAACAACCCTATTTCACCATCTATCCATCCTACGGAAAAAGAAATCACCGCGCGTGCGTACATACGGAATATCGTCTCCACGCCGTGGTGTAATCTATTTTCCACCACCACCTTACTTGGATGGGTATAATGGTGTAAAAAATGATTATATATTACTATTATAAAGTGATATTGATTCTGAAATAGTATACATACACTCCAATACAATTCCACGATCATGAGAATGATATCATCGCTCGTGCGTACGTACGGACTACCGTCTCCACGACGCGATGAGATTCATTCTCTACGTTAACCATTCATGAATGGTTATAAAGTATATATAATAATTAATAATAAAATATATGAAATAATAATGATTCTGGATTTAAGTGTATATATATGTATGTCATCTACTTAATTCCATTCAACTCAGTAAGGAAAAGAAATCAGCGTTCATGCGTACGTACGGTCTACCGTCTCCATGAACGGTGTATTTCTTTCCATTTACTGATCTATTATATATATATATATATTCTGAATATATAGTATATATAAATCAATTTTTATATTCTGGAATTAAGTAATCATGATCTAAGTAATCAAATGAATAATTACAAGTCAAAACACGGACGAAAAATGAAACGGTTTTACCCAAAACGCTCTTTAACATGGAATTTACAAAAGAACTGGTAATATAAAGCCATAAGTGAACCATATATGATATAATAACAATGATTATGATTCTGTAATAAGTCAATGACATTATTTAAATCATTATACAGGAGGTTCAGACACATACGAAGCAAATAGAACCTATGGTAAGGAAAATATCACAATCTCATTTTTATCCGAGATTGTTTATACTTTGGCATTTACTGGGGTGTATTTTATCATCCACATCCATGTTTCCTCAATATGTAATATTATTTCCATCCACCTAAAATTTTTTAAATCCAATTTTACCCTTCGGTGAGTTTTTAGGAAAGGATATGAAAGGAATCTTTTGTTGTTTTTCGTATGAGGTACTTTTTGACTTTTCCGAAAAAAGTATGAAGAATGTTTTTTTACCTTATACGGCATGAATGGATTTTTAAAAAATTATTTCCAAGAAGCTTCCTTTACATGTTTTCAAGTATATTTTTAATAAAATTCTTTTAGTTTATAATTGTACAACATGTTATGGAAGGAAAAGTGTTTTTGATGCAGAAAGGATATTTTCCTCAAGAATAGAGTTCAAGTGTTTTATCAAAATTATTTTCCATAGAAGATAATAAAGGGTTATATTATTATCCCTATTATTACATTGATTTGATTATGTTGTGATTGAATTATATTTTTATTAATTCCTTTATTTTATATGAATTGTTTTATGATGTCACGATGTTTAAGATTTCGATTTTTATTACATGGGTTATGCTATGATGTATGGTTTTCTGATTTTGTGGCACACATAAGAATGGTATCATTATGAGATGGGTGGGACCTATATCTCCCTCAAATGCATTGAGTAAAGATTTTATATCTCATGAGATAGACATTGCTGGAATAGTAGGTTATACCTGTTCAGTGAAACAGGACTGAAACGAGGGTGACTCGGTTCAGAAATGGACTTTGTCCACTAAGATAGTCTTGGAAACGAGTATTGACTAATAAGAAATGATTCTCTATGATTATGTGTGTATGCCAAAATGATTAATGTTTTAAGTTATGATTATTGGGATTACATTTCACTTCTATGATTTATCCAATGGTATGATATTATGATCTCTTTTGCAGGTTATGATTTTCAAAAGTTATGTTCTTATGTATATGATGTGATTGATATTTCTTTTGTTTACCCTTAATGAGCATTTGAGCTCACCATTTTGTATGTTTTATTTCCCCAAGATACAAAGAAAGGTTATAGGTAAAAAAAGGAAGATCTTTATGGGAGATGTTGAAGATCTTTCACCACGATTAGAAGATTATATTTTGAGTTTCCAAAGACACTAAACTATTATGATCCTTGTGTGTGTGTTTTTGTTATGTACTAAGTATTCTGCAAAGGTAATGTAATGTCCATGTAAGTCAAGCTTCAGGTCTCTACATAATTTCTCATGAATCCTACTTGATTTATCTATACATACTAATGTTTTTCAAGAAAATATAATGATTTATCAATGTAAGTTCATGGGATTATTTCCAAATTGAAGAATTTTCTATTTTTTAAGATTGAAATTTATAACATTATAATAACAAATCATGAATTTTTTATAATTGCAAATAACCCTATATGATTTTTTACATTATGATTTCTAATGAAATATTTTATACAAATATTTTTGATATAAAGTAATTTTAAAATGTAATATAATGTTTACTTGACACAAATGTTTTTTTGGAAAAGGAAAAATTTTATTAGTATTCATGGACTTACATTTTTCATTGATTATTTTAATATGTACCTTACTAAGTTTTTTTTTCTCTCCACCTATTTTAAAATATTTTTCATAAGGATTTAATGATGATTTGGGACTACTATGTTGTCAAGATTACAATTTTTATGATATTATATCAAAATAAAACTTTTTATATATAAATGTTTTTGCATTGTGTGAGAAATCGATACTGAGTGGAATTTCAACCTTGTTATGTAATATTTTTTATGTAATAGTGATGAAATGAATCTATAAAACACAGAACCATAAATATTGTATTGACACAAAATTTTATAATTGATATTTACCTTCTTATAATTACTTTATATTTTATCAATCACATAAAATCACATAGAGTAAAAAATACATACTTTTAAATGAATGATGAATGGATCAAGAGGTATTTCTAGAAGTTAATGATCCTATACAAATGGAATTGTAACATGACATATAGAACTGTGATATGATCCTTAAGAATAGTATCCAGCTAATAGAATAGTAAATTCATTAATAAAAGTATAAATAAAATTTTAGGATCCTATGAAGGAAAATATGTTATAATTATTTCATCGTATATGTTAATAAACATTTTTGAAATGATAAATCATGTATTGGTATTTTTTTAACATTAAAATATTTAATTATATTTTTATAACTAATAAAATTATTTAAAAGAATTTTAATTTTATAAAATTTATTCATAAATTAGTATTTTGTTTTCTTTTTATTGTAATATAATTTTGTGATAGATAAAGTAATTATTCAAACTATCATAAAATAAATTATAATATTAAAACAAATATTTATTTTAATAAATGAAGATTTTATTAAAAAATTAAATTTCATGTATTTTAAGAATTATTTTCATAAAACGGAATACTTTTTTGAATTCTTCATTTCAAAAAATGGATATGTTGATTTTTTTTTGGATTTTTCTAAATTTTTTGAATCATTTATAAACACTGAAATATTTTAAATTATAGTATTTTACAAATATATGAATTATTGAGTCATATATTATATATAGATTATGTAATCCCATAATATCAAACTCTTCTGAATTATTTTAATATATTTATTGATATGGTTCACACAATTCATATTCATCATCTAGAATAGTAATCCAATGAATAAAATATTAAAAAAACACATGTCTCCACCAACATAATACAGCCCCTTACCACCTCTTCTACTCACACATAAAATTACTTGAATCTTGTCTAAATTATTCATAATCTACTTCCCAATTCTACCTCACATGTACAGGATTCATTGGGCTCAATTAAACACCAAACTAATGTCCCACAATGAGTTTCTCGAGGTGACGATTTCAAGAGGTAAAAACATTTTTCTTTTTCTATTAATTTCTTCTCAATTTATTTTCTTTACATTTCCATTCATAAACTCTCATTATATAAATGGAATGATAACTCAAGTATCATTTATATACTATAATTTTATTGTTTTATTGGAACAACTCATCCTCATTTCTTTTCCCTTCCCATTTTGTTCTAACAATTAAAACATCGTCTATGATTTGATAATTTATCATATCCAAGGGATAGGAGTATTGAATTTCCATTAACGGATTAAATTATGGTCATAAATCAATTTTTATGATTAATATAGATTTTATTATATTCATTTAAATATTTTTTATGTTCTAGAACCAATATATATACATACTATTCAACAATAGTACAAAATTAGTTTGTGATGATCGAAAAACCTCTAAATGATCTAGAGTTATCATTATTGTTTTATCTAAAAAATCATCCTAACATCATAAAAATTGATATATAAGATCATTTAATATTTGATAATTTCATAAATAACATATACTGTAAATTCCTGAAAAAAATTCTCATTTTATGTTGATTTACATATATTTAAACATGTAATCCGATCATGAAAACCAATGAAACAATAACTCCTAGAAAGATCCAAATTGTGTCTTATAACTCCTAATAAATTCCATAAAAGAACATAGAAAATATAAAAAGTATAAAAAAATATAATTTATTGTGATTTAATTTGTTAATTTATCTAGGATTATTATGCAGAACACTATGATCAAGTGCATAATAATTTCGTACAAAAGGTAAGGGATTCATTCTAAACCTCCATTTTTTCCTTCAGGTTACACATTTTTTCTATTTAACCCAAGGTAATTATTAATTGTTATTATTTTATACTCCTATGTTCTATTCTATTTTCCAAATATATTTACCTAATCCAATTTCCTCTTTATTTAATGGTTAAATTTAGGTTATATAAGTTTCCCTTTTAAATTCCTCCCTGTAAGAAAGCCCGATGTAAGAGAACAAACTGATTTCTTACCACTTTCATGTATCGTCACTTATATATTTTAAACCAATTATAATATTATAAAATCAATAATTTTATCATGAAAATATATGTTGGTTAATTTATAGTGTTATATAAAATATTATTCAATTTTTCTATTAAATTCTCTTCAATTTTTCCTTCAACTGCACAAAAATGGTTTAATTCTAAAGATTCATAGACACTATTTTTACATGTTTTCACATAAATTTGAAATCAAAAATCATGATGTGTACTTAGTTTACCTTATAAATGTCTGTGTATGTTTTGATTTCATTTTTTCATGGACACCGTTAGGTTATTCCCTTTGGTTTTTCATTTTAACATGATTATGATACACAATTCTTTCTAGGTGTAACCGTAATTATTTATGTTAGAATCATTATATATTATTCTTCTTGTGGAACATATTTTATGAACATGTTATTATGGGTGCACCCAGATGGTTCTCAAATACATTGGGTAATGTTTAGTCTCATGAGACATTATGTGCAATTGACTTAATGGTTATCCTTGACTCATTCTCCTCTATGTGCTATGGTCTCGGTGGTTTGCCATGACTCATGCTACTCCATGTGAAATAGCCTTGGTGGATAGCCTTGAACCATTATAATCCATTTTAATTGGTATTAGTGGTTATCATTCACTCATGATTTTGTCATTTTTTTATATTTTTTCTACGTACTGATGATACCATGATTACATGATCCCATGTTATGAATGTCATGATTCCTTATGTTTATTCATGTTCCATGCCTATTTATGTCATCATGTTATTCCCTCAATCCCGTGTGATAGGATTTATTTATATCCTTAATCCCTTAATAGGTTGTTAGATCATCACTTATTCCATGTATTCCCATGGTTATCCTATGTAGATGTAAGAGATTAAAGTATGTTAAGATCTCTTCTTGGTGATCAAATAAAATATATTTTTTGGTTCTATCTATTATAATTGTATATATAATCATCAAAATTCACCAGACATTAATATCCTTGATTTTATTTGATGGTTAATTATATTTAAAATCATGAAAATATATGTGCAAAATGCTAGGTCAGTTATAGTTGGTATCAATGAATGGTATAGTTTTTTAGAGATTAGGACTATAACAGTTTATTAAGAACCCTAAAGATAATTCTATCACCATGGATGACATATGTTAAAACATTTTAAATCACAAGATAGTATATAATTTACATTTATAATTTTATCCTTCTATGTTAAAATTTTTCTTTTTATATGCTTAATAGATTAGTATTCAAGCTCCCCTAATTTTAATTTCAATTTCTTAGTTAATGGTTGGAAATAGGAGAATACATTATAATACTCAATGTGAAAGAAAATAAGATTATTTTCATAATGAAATTCCAAATATGATGGGAATGGGTGCTCAAAACATCATGATAGTACTTTATCTACTGGATCATGTTATGAATAATAACTTCAATCATGTTGATAGATCTCCTTCTCGTAAGCAATAAAATGTTCGGTTTAAATAATTTATATGAAAAAGTCCTTCAATTTTTAGTTGATCATGTGATACCATCCTCACAGAGAAATATATTAACTATATTGGTAAAATATTATCTATCCTACAGTTCTTAGAAGTAGATAATGTTGTGTTGGAAATATATCTTTTTTATGGGGAAGCTGATCAGTGGTGGACACTGATCCAGAACACGAATTCCAATGAGGAAATTTATTCCATGGAATGGGAAATTTAAAGAAAATATTTTTCATTAAATATTTTCCCCAAACACTTCATATTAATATGGAAAGGGTGTTCCTTGGAAGAAATATAAAAGGAAAAACTATTGGGGTGTAATAGGTAAACTTTACAAGGCTTTAATGACACGTCTTCGACAATGGCATGGACACCAAAATCAAGGTGAGTCGCTTCATTAGTATAATAATGTCGAGTATAAAAAAATATTTTGGGACTCAATACTTTGAAAGATATTATTATATTTCTTATTATGCCCTTTATGTGGAAATAGAGATCAGATACACTCAGTAGTCTTGTGGGGCTAGAGATAAAAAGGATAAAATGGAGTTTAAGATGGTGGGATCAATAGCTAAATACCATGATGGAAAGAAAATTCAATATCCCATCAATCAAAATTATTGGATGAAGTATAATGGGAGATATCTAAATGTAACCTAGAGATGGTTCAAAAGTGGAATAATGGGGCATCAATCTGGTAAAATCTAAAGGAATATAAATAATACCTCTAATTTAGAATAAGATGGTACGTTTTATATCAACACTCAACCTAATGTGAAGTATTTCAAATCCATGTTACATGGTCATTATTTGATGAATTTATTTAAGATAATGATTTTTATAGGAAGTCAATAACAACAACCTCTAAGGATGTAAATAAGGGAATATTCTATCACTTCCACTAACGTGAATCCCAAAAATGATGTGGTGACATACACACTGGTAATTCATTCAAGAATAGGGAACACAATATTTGAATTTGGTTATATGCATCCTTTCATATCATTCAATATCTGTATAACTATTCAAACACCACCTAAAAATATATAGGTTGAGTTATATATGAGAACAAAAAATGTTGAAATTTTTTCATTAAAAAATTATTAATCCTCCCAAATTAATGTTTGTGGAATGAACCTCTTGCGAAAACATATCTTTCTTCATTTTGTAGAGTCTGAGGCTATATTTCGAATGGATTACCTATATTTATATAATTACAACATAAAATATTAGAAATGGGAGGTCAATAATCACAACATTATGAATCCTCTGATTCATTACAATTGTAAGGAAGTGGGTGAATCTTGTTCAGAATCATTGTCTCTTGTGTGGATTTTACAATTGTATGGGAATCATATATTGGTCAATTGATTGAGACATTGTAGATAATCCTACTTGAAGAAAACTCCATTACGAGGGATTACACTGATGTATTCCTTAAAGAGTTTACTGGTCTTCCTCCGTATTGACAGGATGAGTTTTCAATTGAAATTAATCTTAGATGTCTTCCTATAACAAATAAACCGTATAGAATGGCACCATTGAGTTGAAGGAACTGAAGAGTATGTTATTGGATAATCTGTACAATGGTTTTAGACACCATAGTTCTTCATAGTGGAGTGAACTAGTCTTCATTGTCTAGACGAAGGATGGATAAATGAACCTCTTCATTGATTATCATGAGCTCGATAAAATCAAAAAAAAAAGAACAAGAATACCATACTATGTATAGATGAATTGTTTTATCAACTATGTGGGGCTGTGTATTTCTCAATGGTTGGCCTTCATATACTATATTAACAATTAATGGTGCTGAAGTATGATATTCACAAGACTACATTTCAAATGAGGTGTAGACACTATGAGTTTATAGTTATGTTTTTTAGAATCACTAATGCTCTATAAATATTCATGTATTTAATTAATAGAATCTTTATAGAATACCTTGAGAAATTTTTGGTATTCCTTATAGATGACATTATAAGAGAAGTGAGAAACATGAGGAGTATTTGAATACATTACTGATGAAATTGTGAAGGGAGAAATTATATGAAAAGTATAGAAAATATTAATTATAGATAGAGGAATTTTCATTCATGGGGCCTATCATCACCACGAAATGAATATCTATGGACACATCGAATACGAAGAAAATTAAGGACCAACCTAGACCAACATCATTAATGGAGATCCATAGTTTCATTGGAAAATCTAGGTATTACTGATGATTTTTTAATAACATATCATGAATTTAAAACCCAATAAACATATTATCTCAGAAGGGAGTGATGTTTTTTGTACCAATGAATGTGAAGACTTCTTCAATGAGTTGAAAAAGAGGATTATCACTTAACCAATTCACACACTACTGACAAGTGGATAACTCTATGTTGTGTAAATTGATGCTTCAGATAAGGTTTTAGGATATATAAAAATGAAATATTATATAATTATAGCATATACATGAAGGAAGATAAATATTCATGACAGATACTATCCCAGAGATGATATGGAGTTTGTGTTTGTGATATTTGTGTTGAAAATCCATTAAGATTATCTCTATGAGGAGAAGTGTTAGATATATACTGATCATAAGAGACTCAAATATATATTCACACAAAATAAGATAAATATTCACTAGTGAATATGGTTTGCAATCATCAAATATTATGATTGATTGACCCACTACCATCCTATTAAAGAAAATAGGGTGAAGGATTCTCTATATAGAAATGATCATGCATTTTTATCATTGATGGTAATTGAGAGGGATCCAATATTCTGATACCAATATTTTTTGATATAATAATTTTTAAAGAAGGGTGATCATCAATCCTTTTTAAAATGATTTCCCAACCGTCCCTTGTGGATAAAATAAAGGATGATCAAAGAAATAATGATGATATTCAGAAAAATATGGAATCTATCAGAAATAGAAAATAATCATAGTTTTAAATGGATGAGGGAGGATTAATATGATTTTGATAATGATAATTTGTACTATAAAATATATAGATAATGAAATTTCTTCGAAATGACACACATATCTAACTCTTCTATATTGAACTTAGGAGTAAAAAAATGTTTTGAGATCTCTGAGAGAAAAATATGTGGGAGAATATGAAGAAACAAAATAATGTGTATACATCAAATTTCATGGAATGCCAACAAGTGAATTTTGGAAGGAAAAAAGTATAATGGGAAGATGCAACCATTACCCATACCAGCATGGAAGTTGGAAAACATCACCATATACATTTTCATCTAACTTTTGAAGACATCCAGAGGAAAAAATTCCATATGGGTTATTATGGATCATCTTATAATGAAATATCACATAATTGTAATTTAATAGGGAATATAATGGGATCAACATTCACATATATACATTAGAGAAGTGGTAATCCTGCATGGAGTACCACTATAGATTGAATCTAATCGGTATCAGAGATTTACCTCCACACCATTGAAAAGTCTCCAATATGGTTTAAATATATAGTTGAACTTTCATATGTCCTATCATCATAAAAACGATTTCCAATCTAACTATAATATTCAGAAACTATAAGACATGTTGAGGTTCTGTTCTACAAACATCAAAGGAGGATGGGACCAAAATTTACCTCTAGTCATGTTCCCTTATTAAAATAGTAAACACTCAAACATCCAATTGACTCCATATGAATCTTTTTATTTGAAAATATATATAACACTGGCATGTTGGAATATTTCCAGTGAACATAAGCTGTTAGGGCCTAAAATAATCAATGAAATGGAAGAAAATGGGAAAACCATTCAGTATTATATCTGAGGAGAGAAATGTTGATATAAGTGTTGTGAATATAAAAATAGATCATAACTAGAGTTTATGGTTGGACACATGGTATTCCTTCTAATATCACCATGGAATAGGATCATGAGATTTGGGAAGAAATAAAAGCTAATCCATAGTTATATCGGTCCCCTGGGATTCATGAGAATGTTTGACCAGTGGACAGTCAACCAGAACATCCACCATCTATATCCCATGAACATGATGAATTACATCTATAGCTCTTGAGGAAGTACATACAGGATCCCTCCCATGTACTATAGTTATAGGTGCCACATTTTGAAAATGATTTCGTTTTAATGGAGAATCTAGTGAGGATCTTGGAATTTGGAGACAAAATTATATGAAATGAGACTACTTTGCTGGTCAAACTACTATGATAAAACCATATGTACAAAGAGATAAAATTAGAACTGGAGGAATCAATAAAGGTGATGTACCCTAAACTATTTTCTACATCGTTTTTAAAACAAAAATCTGAGGGTGAAATTTCATATGGGGGGAATAGTATAATGAACCAAACTTTTGTCAATGAATTTTCAATTATTATAATTAGGTTTTATAGTATAAATCATGTAAAATCACATAGGTTCTAAAATAAATACATTATAAATGATTAATTAATTAAATAAGAGTTATTTATATATATTAAAGATCCTATACCAATGGAATTGTAACTTAAAATTTGGAATAGTAATATGACCCTTCAGAATAGTAACTCATGAAATAGAATAGTAACCGCGCCTATGAAAGTACATATAACATTTCTTTATATTATGACTGAAAATAAAATATATTTATTTCTTGGTATAAGTAAATTAACATTTTTGAAATGATAAATTAAGTGTTGGTATTTTATTAAGTTATAAATAATTATCTACAATTATATGATTAATATAATGATTTATAAGAAAATTTATTTTCATAAAATTCATTCATTAATTATTATTTAGTTTTCTTATGGTTTATATATTTTTTTTTGAGACCTTATATACTTTTTCAAAGAGTCATAAAATTAGTTATATTTTTAAAATTAGTAGTTTTCGAATAAATAATGATTTTATATAAAAACAAACATTATTATATTTAGAAAAATATTTTCATAAAGAGAGGAATGTTTTCTAATTCTATATGTTGAAAAAATGGGTTGGTTGAATTTTTTGGATTTTTCTAAAATAGTTGAATATTTGGTGTAGAGTGAAATACTTTAATATACAATATTTAACAAATACTTGAATTATTGAATCATTGATGATATATGGATCATGTAATCCCATAATCTCAAAATATCCATAATTAATATAATATATTTAGTTATATGGTTAAAACTATTAATATCCTCGATCAAAGATAATAAACTAATTAACAACACAATCAAACCCCCCCCCCCTGCACTATAAATATCACCCATAACCAACTCTTCTCCTCACACCTCAAAAGCCTTGAAGATTATTAAAAATATACCAAATACACATCCAAAGTCTCTACCCCATGTTTTGGATCATTTTCTATCAATAAAATAAAAAAACCAAGTGAATCAATGAGGTTCCCAAGGAGAAGAATTCAAGAGTTAAAACCCTCTTTATTTTTATTTTAATTTATTTTCAATTTAATTCCCTTAATTTTCCTATCATCAAATCCCCTTATACTGGTGACATAATAACTCAAATAACATTTATATAATGTAATTTAATTTTGTTAATGGAAGTAACCATCATCATATCTCTTCCCTATCCATTATTATAAAAAATAAAATATTAACCGTGAAGTGTTAATTTATTATATTCATAGATGTTGAGTTTACAAATTTTATATATTCCTTTAAGGATCGATATCAAAACATTTTTATTGTTAAAAGGTAATAGTTTTTATGAATTATAACTTTTTTAATGTTCTGGAACTAGTATATATACATAATATTAAATAATTAATCAAAACATGATTGTGCTGATCAAGAAACCAAAAAATGATCTAAACTGTTATCATTATTGTTTTATCTAATTAATCATCCCCAAATCATTAAAAAACATGATATATATGATAATTTAATATTATATAAGTTAATTAATGACCAATTATTTTAATTTTAGAAATCTATACTCATTTAACATGATTTTCTATACATGTAGACATGCAAACAAATAATGAATCCCAAGGAAACAAACACTCCTGAAATGATGAAATTATTTTTTACAAATCATAAAAATATCCCTTAATGAACATAATAAAAATATATTAAATAAAATTAATATAAAATTTATTATTAATTAGTTAATTAATGGATATATTTTGATTATCACATACATTAAGATCAAGTAAAAAACATGTTAAAACAAATGTTACCATATTCATTCTGAACCACAGTTTTTTTCTTTATGATGTAGTTTATATCTCATTAACCCAATATAATTATTAATTATGATTATTTAATCCTAGTAGTTTATTTTTTTATTTTCCCAATATATGTAACTACTCCAAATTATTCTTTCTTTAATGGGGAAATACATGTTTTATAAGTATCCTTTTTAATTCCTCATAATAAGCAAGCTCGGTTTAAGAGAACCTCCAAATCTCTAACCCATGTTCAATTAAACTCTTTAGTCTATTTCAATAAATGATTATTTTTACAAAATCAATACTTTAATCATTAAAATATTTCTTATTTTATTTCTGATTTTATATAAAATATTATTCCTTTTTTCCTTTAAATTCCCTTTAATATTTTCCATAAACCGCACTAATGTGTTTTATTTATAATGTTTATTAAACACTATTTTTTCATGTTTTCACATCATTTTGACATAAAATATCATGATATATAAAAATTTAAACTTATTAATTTCCATGAATGTTTTAAACTCATTGTTTCATGGAAACCATTATGTTATTCCCTTTTGTTATTCCTTTTGACATGATTATGATACCCAATACTTCCCATGGATGATGCTTATGTTTATGTTTGATTACTTATGTATAATTTTTTATGTGGCACATATACTCATGAAAATGTTATGATGGGAGGGCCCATATATCTCCCCAATAAAATGGGTAATATTTAGTCTCGTGAGGAATAATGGGAAATTGTCTTAGTGGTTAGCCTTAACTCATGTTGCATCATTTGAGAGGGCCATGGTGGTTATCCTTGAATCATTCAACTCCACATGAACTAGAATTTCTGGTTAGGCATGACTCATGCTCCTACATGTGAAATGGTCTTCATAAATAGCCTTGACTCATGCTTATGTCATGTTGTATGTTTTTTTCACATTCCTATGATACCAGGATTACCTGATCCCATGTTATACAAGTTAAGATTAATTATGTTTATTCTTGTTCCATTATTTTTTATTTCATCATGTTATTCCTTCTAATACATTTTCAAAGATTTATTCATACGATTGTTACCATACGTGGTTTTTTATCTCATCGATTTTTCATGTATTCCCTAACATATCCTCTTAAGAAGTAAGATCAAAATGGATGCTAGGAAATATTTTTTAAGATTAAATAAAACATGTTTTTATTTTGATTAATTTTTTTCTAATTATTTAACTAATCTTATAAATATTATAGAAATTATGATTCTTCATTAAATTATAATGTTTATTATACTGAAAATCAATTCAAAATATGTGAAAAATTCTAGGGCCTTTATAAAAATCATCAAAATGTAAGACAGTGAATTATTGTCATAAAACTATACTTTTTTTATGATTATGACTGAGTCATTATTGTTCATATAAGAAGAGAGATTTATATAGTTTTAATGAAATGGATATTGGAATAAAATCCCATTGATAAATTCTAGCTGACAATTTTAATTATATAGAATTCTGAGATTATCGTGTTTCTCTGTATAAAAAATTGTATATGTGGAATGATTTTATATAGAGAGAATTGGTAAGTTGAAGTTGGAAAGAACAACGAGGAATTATTCCACCAGTTTGGTCTTCGGGCCTTTTAATGAATTCGAGTCACACAAGGCATTCATGCCTGTAATGATTTTGGGAAACCATAAGGCCATCGTGGCACCTCAAGGTTTTCAGGATAGCTCATGGTATTTGGGCTACATGATCAATGTAGTTACCTCAAACAAACTCTACAAAAAAGAAAATCCCCAGAAGAGGATTCAATGAAGGTGAACTCACCATAGAAGAACCAATAGAATTGGAAGAATGAGAGGGAATGGAAATTCTAGAGGGATTAGAATGTGCTTGCACGGGAAGCATAGCTGCACAACCATGAAAAGGTGACGAGCTACCATCACAAAATAGATGCTGGGGAGGGGCAGTTCCTTTTAGTTATAGTCTGGTTGTATTTCCTAAGACCTTCAGGTCAGGTAATGTCTCATAATATTACATGCGATTTAATATCTAATCCTACAAGCCTTGTTAGGGTTCTCCTCATCCCATTAAAGGGGGGTTATCAGAAATCAAAAACAAAAAAATTCCTTCAGGCCATTCAGAAAAATATCACTCCTAATTAGAAAATACAAATGGTTGTTATTTGAATTAGGAAATTTTTTTGTGATTTCATTGTTAATATAGTCTATAAATATTGGTGGTATCCAGTCAATAGAGAAACCATATCTACCAAAGACTAACATTTTGATAGTGTATCATTTTAGGATAAAACACTCCAATATTCAATGTCTCTTTTGACTCATTAATAGATAATGGATTCTTTAAATATCTATAAAATATATTGGAATTCACGAGTTATTCTGAATATCAAAAGTAAACTCATTATATTGAACATATTGATAGTGAATCCCATCAATGGTGGTCAAGGATTTAGAATACTAGAGTAATATTATAGAATGATTCTATATAATGTGGTATGTCAAAGAATATTTTCATTGATAATTATTTTCTTAAGTCTCTAATAATTTTGTAGGAAAAGAAATTCTTCTAATTGAGTTAACATGAAGAAGTTATATTGGTAGTGTGTAAAGTAGGATTCAGCCAATTATTGTGGTATATATCAAATTTTATTTAAGATCTTGATATTAAAATTAATTTTTTTACTTTGGATTAAATCGATGATACTGGTTATAATTTGCATCGCTCTAATTTAAAATATATTATCATAATATTCACTATGATTAGAAGGTATAAATAGAATTTGTTGATGAAAATGTATTTATTGAAAAAATTGAGGAGAATACATCCTTGTGTTAGTAAAATGGAAATAATACGTTGAATAAATATGAATGTATGAATATAATTTTTTAATCATAAGATGTGGGTTGTAAAAATAACTATAGGGAAATTCTTATGAAATATTGAAATTAATTTCGATGTGGTATGTTTGGTTATATAAATCATGATTTGAGATAAAAATATATTGGTAATGGTAAGAAAAATTAATATAAAGTGGAAGAAACATTTTTCAAATGCAATGGGATGGGTCATTATATGTATGTGTACAAAAATAAAAGTATGATAGGTGTGAAGTAGCAAAGCTATAAGTAGAAGGGTGTGGTGAAATTATTATAAAATACTTTGGAAGAAGTTGGGCCATCAAATAATGAGGTAACAAGTACATTAATTATTTATTCATATTATTTCAATGTTATGTTTGATTTTTTTTCTACACTTTTTTTATTTTTGATAAATATTCTTAAAAAAGGAAAATTTCACCTTTGGAAGTGATGTTGAGAAATTTCGTACAAACACTTACATTAATATTAATGAAATAGTTATTTAAAAATATATTCATGTTAAAATAAGTGGAATAGTTTTCCATGAACATCTTATTGTCTTTCTTATTATAAAATTTAATTTTTTTTTGGTATTGATTTCCATTCAATTTGTCATTCTAATATAGACAATGGATCCAAAAGGATTATTTTGTGAAATGAGTTTCTATTTATATATAAAAATCAATTCAAATCTTTGATAACATTATAAGAATCTACAGAAATGTTAATAGAAGTAAATTATTGTTATATTTCTAATATTGTTGAAAGTAAGGGAACATTTCATTTTGAGGATCCCCTTCATTGTAAAATAATATTTTGATGTATTTCATGATGAGATACCTTGTATTATACATAATCAGAAAGTAGAGTTTACTATTTTCTTAGTACCTAATGTTAATCTTATTCTATGTTTTCATTATTAAATGATTCATGTAGAACATATGTAATTGAAAAATTAGCTTCATGTGTTTGTTGATACAATTTCCATTCATGTGACCACATCACTATGGGGTTCAACTGATTTATTTGTTACAACTACAAAAATTTCTATGATTCTCTCCATTTATTATATAGAATATAATAACATCATAATAAATAATAAGTATCTCATGCCTCGTATCTATGACTATTTTGATCATTTCTGTGGAGCTTAGAATTTTTCCAAGGGTGATCTCGTGTCCAGGTAAATCAATGGAATGAAATGGAATATGACATTCCTCTGACAACATTTCACAGTAGATATGGTCATTGGAGGTTTTTTATTATTCACTTTCAGTTTATTAATACTCAAGAAATGTTCATATATCTTATAAATAGTGTTCTATATCAAAATTTTGAAAATATTCTGGATATTATTATCAATGATATTTTGATTTATTTAAATATTTATGAGGACCATAAAAAAATAAGAATTAGTTTTTATACCTTGAAATAAAAAAATATGTATGGAAAATTAATTAAATATTATTTTTTATAACATATTCAATTCATAGAATATATAATAGATAAATATTGAATAGCATCTTATCCTGCTAAAACTAAATTGTTTGAGGAATGGCCAATACCTACAAAAGTTACTGAGATTCATTTATTTATTAGATTAGTAGGCTATTAATGGATTTTTTTATAAAATTATGATGTTTATATATTCCACACACTAAGTAAACATTATAGCAGGTTAGTTTCATATGGACAAAAATTGGTGAATGTTTCTAGTAATTAGAAATAAGATTAGTGAATTCTCCATTTTTATCACTATCATCTAGAATTGGTGACATTTAAATATATAGTGACATGTAATTAATGGGATAATAATTTTATTTAATAGAAAATGATCAAGAAATTTAATATACTTCATGTCATTAGAAACCACATGATAATAATTATCCCACACATAACATTTAACCAGTGGGTATAGTGTTTTTTTAAAAAAAAATAGAGACATCATTTATATGGGATAAATTTCAAATATATACTAATCATAACATATTGAAGTATAAATTTCCCCAAAAAGAGTTGAACATGACATATAAGAGGTGTGAGAAATATATAAATGATTATGACTAGACAACTCATGATCATCCTAGTAAATGATATAGAGAAGCTCATATATTGAGTCACAAAGATAATGTTAAATTAATCATTCATGTCTATAACGGGATCCTTTGGTTAAAATATTTAAGAATATTTCTATATTGAACTCCCATGGTTTTGTGTCCGTTCTCATTGAAACCATCATTTTCTTATAGAATTAATCAAGATTTTAAGGAAGATTTTTACTTGAAATAATATTTAGACTATGGATAGAAGGGTATGTTTCAAGTGTTTAATGTTGAAGAAGAAGGTTTTTTGAGATTGATAAAATGGTTATGTGTTTCATATGAATCCTAGGTGAATAATGAAATTTTTATTTTTTCTTATTTTTCCCTATTTAATGTTCCTCGTGGTAGCACAAAAGTGTACTGAGATAATTTTGAACATTAATATAGGGAATAAATAAAGAAATATATTATTGATTTTACTATGAAAAGTAATACATGTCAACATGTTAGGGTTCAATGATAATTATGGGGGGGTTATTTAGACTTTTCCAGTTCAATATATAAATAGTATATTAAATCCATTTATTTTATTTTGGGTTTACTAATGAAATATCTAGGAAAAATGGGATTTGTGTAACTGTTTATTGAATAACTAAATATGCTCAATTTCGTCAATTTGAGATAATATATCATTGTATAAACATTATAAACATTATGATAATGAGTTACTTATATTATATAGAGTCACTCTCTATATTGTATCTTACTATGATCCATTTTTTACCTAAATTTTCTGGAAAATTATTCATAATTAGTTGGGCACATAATAAACGTTTAGTATAGCATTTCATCCTCAATCTAATAGAAAGTAAGAAAGAATGTTTTAGAATTTAGAAAATATAATTTGAAACTATTCAATGGATTTTCAAGGTATTTTGGATAAATATTTAATGGTAATTTAATTCCATTATAATAATTGTACTCATTCAATTGTACAGATAGTTTCATTTGAAGAATTATATGTAAATTAGTTTTAGACTATTTCTTGTTTGGATGAACAAATAAAATTAATTTTTTGTGATGAGAATCTGTAGATGAAATGGTATGGATGATAAATATTTCTCAGTATCCTTTGAGAATAGATAACAGTATGAATAAATATTATGTAGAAAACTAGAGGAAATATATTTCTTTCAAGATAAGTGAACTTTTTTTCTAAAGTATCTCTCTTAAAAAGAATTCTATATTTTGGAAAAAAGTAACATTAATTCCATTTTTAATTAATTAACATGGCCTCCAAGAAGAATTTGTAACCATTCCTTACTATGTGGACATGAATCAGATTTTACCTTAGTAATATGATTTATTTTTGGTTTTATTCTTATAAAAATACATTTCTAGTGTATCACATGATTTGATCCCTAACGTTATTCATTTAAATAAAAAAAATTATATGGGAAATAAGAAGAATATATTTTATATACAATTAAGAAAAAATGTTGTGGATAAATTAAATTTATCTGGGTATGTATTTTGGAAAAATCTATATGTTTGAAGAAAACAAATTTGAATTAGAAAATGACATGAAAGATAATTATCCCCACTTGTTTAAGTAATGAATTAAATTTAAAGGAAACACATTTAAAAAGCATAGAAGAAACTAAAAACCTTAGGAATGTTAAGATAAATCATTAAAAATTATAATTATTATTTAATTTTATATTATTTATTTATATTTATTATAATAATATTATGTAAATCACTTATCAATTGAAAAAACATCATTTATAACAAAATTGTTATCTCATTCATTTTTTTATTCATTTAAATGTTTTTTTATTTTATGTAATTTAAATATTATAAAATTAAAATAATTATTTAATTCAACATGTCAAAATATTAATACTTTCAATTTTTTATCATTTGTTGATTTTTTTCAATGAATAATGATGAATACTGATTTTTTTGGAAAATGTTAATTCTTTTCAACTATTCATCATTTCACATTTAAATTTGAATTAGTTTTAAAATTTGATTACTTTTTTTTATTAAAAATAATCCAATCAATGCTATTATAATGGACATTATACTTGATATTGGTATAAAAACATTTATATGCATACAAAGGATTTTTTATGATTTTTTTCATTATTTTTTCTAGGTTTAATTTTTAATTAAATTCTAGCAAAATTATAAATTTAATTTCATAAATATGAATTAAAAATAAATAATTATCATAATTAATATTAGATAATAATCTGAACCTAATTTTTTATCATGATTAATAGTTAAAATTGTAGAGATTTATCACCAAGGTTAATGTTAAAATCAGTTTACTTAGGGTAAAACTACAGTTTATAAGGATTACAATGACCAAGAAGCCATTCTAAATTATATTTTTTTGACATATTTGGAAACAATGTCCTCTTTTATTTTCAAATTATCCATTTTGGGTCATTGTGGAATTATGAAGACACAATATTTTTTTTTATTTTTAAAAATTCTAATGTAACATATCCCCCACTTATAAAATGATACTCCCTCTCCTCTCATGTCCACACAACAAGAGAATTTTGGATAAGATCGTATCTACCCATATCCCTAAATTACAACCTTATAAATTTCCTTGTATCCCTGGTTTGTTAATAAAACCATCCTTAGAAGGATTCATGTATAAACCTATAGAGGTTGTCGGAGAATATATACAGTTTTTAATCGAGCATTTTCTGTGTCAATAATTTGTATACCTCTTAAAATATTTTAAAACTCGGATGATATAGAAACACCATTATTATCCATTTAATAATATATTTTTATTAAAAAGGAGTAACATATATTTATATCCTTATTCAATAAAATTTGGAATGAGACCATCATTCGTGTGTGTTGCAGACCACCACCTTACAAATTGATTTAATTAATTTTCCATAAACACCACAAATGGGTTTTTATAATTATCAGTTTAATATATTTATATATATGATATTCATGAAGTATTTATCATTATTTAAATACAATATGTAATCTATTTTCTTACTGTTCTATCCATTGAAAAATTAAATTGTTCTTTTTGCCTATGTGCAGGTTACCACCTCCACAATGTGATGTGATTAGTTCTTCAAGACCACGTCACATTGCTAATATATATAAATTTATTTAAATATGTATCATAATATTTATAATATTATCATAATTATATAAATATAAAATTATTCTTTACTTCTTTCCTCAATTCCCTTTAAAAAAGAAATACATTAAAATTTTGTATGTGTGACCTTCCATCTCCATGATTGTATAGTAACTAATTTTTAATAAAAATATTACATTTTTATTTTAAGAGTATATTTATTACATAAAATTTATAATTATTTATGATTATTATTCTATAAAATATGGAATAAGGACCTCTTTGCCCATATTCAACTTAACCGAGTCATTTTTCACATATGATCTAAATATCATAAAAACATTTGATGTGATCTTAATTGATTAATTAATATTATATAACATGTTAATAAATATAAATAAATAGAAATATACATAAAAATTATATAATGAAAATAAATATATATAATGGATTTATTATTCTAGATGATAAATAATGTACGTGACGAGTCAGACATGAGCTAAAGGATATTTTATATTAACAACCCATTTCCAATACTCTATTGTTTTATTTTTTACATATTTATATTCTAAGTACATATTCCTAAAAATATCTTTTATCTATTTTTAAATATAACTAATTTAATTATATAGTACATTTTTCCACATTTTATATATTTTTAAACACGTTCCTATGGAATCATTATACATATTTATTGCGGAATTTAAAAAAAATGGAATGTTTTATTTTCACATTAAGGGAGTAAATAGTTTTACTTAATTTCATAACCATTAAATGATAGCTGGATTCCTAAATAATATTCAATATTTTCTTAAAATATAATTCTTCATTCGCTTTGTTCTATGAATTTACATAAGAACATTAAATGGAATTGTTTTTTAATATCAGAAAATTGTTTTTTTATATGCGAAAATAATATTTTGATCAGTGTAGTGATGTAAATGAAATATTTCATGTTCTATTATTATTTTATGGACTACGATATTTCTTAATTATGATGTGTGGTTCCATTATAAAACATTTTTAGTGGTTCTATTATAAACCAATAACATGTGATCCCAATATATCTATATAATGAATTAGGTAAAGGTGTAATGATAACAAATTAGGATTCACCTAATACATAATTGTAATTTATTAGGTAGGTTATTCCTTTTGTAAGAGTGTTTGTAAGAGTTGCAATTAAATTATTTACCATGTTTATTGGAGGATGATTTTATTGTTTCATCCATTTTTCATGGAAATCATATTATTTCACAATGTAGTAAAATGAAAATAACTTCAAAAAGAAAAATATTATATTTATTGAGGATAAAATATATAAATTTTCTAAAAAAATCCATAGTCATTCATGATTTTAAATAAATCAATATAATATTTATTTTTACATTAAAAATTGTTATGTAATGTTTTTGGACAATATTTTGCAAATAAAGTTTGTTTCATTGGTAGGAAAATTATTCTTTTGATCCCAAATTATATTTTTGAGTGAAACTTTTTTATGAGTATACATAGACTAATGATTTTATTTTTTAATTTTTATATATCATAACCTATTATTTTTCTACTCTTCCAATATTTAAAAAAAAATCTAATGATTTCTTTGATTATTAGGGAAATCAATGAGGGTAAGATGAAAATTATGAGTATATACCATGTAAACTAATGTTTTTATATCTTAATATTTTTTTATTGGTGGAAATTGGATACTAAGTGGATGTTCCCACCTTGGAATGTAATATTTATTTATTTAATGGTGATAAAATAATTTTATTAAACTCTAAATAATTAATTTCAAAAAAAAAGTGTGAATTATTGTCATAAAACTGAGTATTATGTAATGTTTAAGGGATATTAGTTATGTTAAAAAATTCTAAGAAAATAGAATGAATATAAAGAATAATCCCATTATTCTAACCATGATAATGATTTCCATATAAGGTAGGAAAAAAAATTCTATTTTCTAATTAAAATTATCAATCTTCATATTCAAACATATAAAACAATCACTAAGAAGGAATCTGGAATATCTCTAATACAACATTAAATAATGATGTCAAAAAATTCTGAAACACTGAGTTGGGGGGAAGTAGTGTTGCATTATTTTATAAATTTTTCACATTGTTAATTAACATATATAACTAATTATGAACAAGATCTACTCAATCCTACTCTTACATTCCATTTTTAATAAAGTAAGTAATAAATAATTGAGAAAATGTGTTTTCTAAAAGGATCACCACCATGGTAATTGATTACATCCAAACTATGTTTTAATTAAATTTTACAGCCAGATTTTATCACTAATGTCAAAATAGATAATAATAGTTATCTTCCTGTATCACTGTCTCCTAACCATTATGATTACTCTATCGCACCAATTTATAGTAAGAAATAAATCAAAAGTCAAGAATATCACTAGTAATCATAGATATTATTCAACATTAACTATAGATATGTGTAATGAATTTGGAATATTCAAGAGCATTGATCATTTCTCTTCATGTAGAAAATGATACCTAAATTCATTTAAAAATCCCTAAAAAACCTCATGAAAATAATTCTGGAATATTATATTTTAAAACATTAAATGATTTCTAGGTCTTTTTCACAATAATATTCTACCTCAAACCAATCATATGGATTAATTTCCTTGATCATTAAACGGATTTAATTATTAACTAATCATTTATGTTTTACAACAACAATCTTCGACTAACATTCTATAGATATTGTAATATCCCATTAAAATTATGTTTGGTGTGTTTTATGATTTGTTTTTTATTTATTTTTTAGTTGGTTGGGTAATACCTATAAGGAATTCGGGGGATACCTGTTATGGTGAAGTCTATTATTCCATAATGTTCAGTATAAAATATTATGTGTATGCAGTACAATGGGGAATTACATGATGCGTAATAGTGTTAAATGATGTTTAATAATCACTTGGAAAGTCTCATGAAATGGTTATATATCATTAATTTTAACACTCAACTTTTATTTTAAATGTCGTGTAAATATTCATGATCGTATTTTTAATAAAAAAATGATGGGTTTTTCAACATATATATAACTAAAATATTATTTGGCATTTAATTAGTTTACAAACAATGTAAAATCCCCATATTTTGTTCCAATAAGAAGGACCAGCTTAAATCTAATTTTATTCCTCTATTTATCCATCCCTATTGACCTAGAAACATTCCTTGGAAATTTATGTGATCTTCAATCCCTCCAAATCATTCGTTCAGTGACTAATGAATATATTGGTTGTGGCTCATATCTTATAGTAAGCAGTATCCTTGCCTCATTCATCTCTCTATCTTTTCCTATTTAAGGTTTAATAAATTACATCGGGATTGATGGATATATACTACATGTTATTTGATCTTGATACCAGGTTGAGTTACTAATTCTTTTTCTCCTTTTTTATTAATTGGAGAGTCTCATTGTGGGCATTTAGTTTCCATGAATATGTTAGGTGGATCCATTTATGATTTTCACTTGATTATATATTTAATTTCAAGTTTTTTGTAATTTAATTCAAATAATTTAGGAAAAACCCTATTATATTTCAATAGGTAGTGAAATAGAGATAGTATTAAATTTGAAAAACAAACGATTCCAAATGTAATATGAAATTGGGCCATGTTTTGAATCTAATAGAAATTTTAATATGATTTTTCAAATTGATATAGAGAAATATGTATTAAAGTGAAATGATAAGATCATTTGATTGGTTCTGGTTTGAAAATATATTAAATTATTAAAACTCAATAGTTTTGTTTTTGAAATGAAATTGGAATATTTAAACTTAAAATGGTGCCATTGTATTTTAAACTGATTTGAAATAATTTGTCCATTTTTTTGATTGATTTATTGAGAACATTTGAGCCTGGGTAGTTTGTGGGTTATTTTGGAAAATCATTCTAGGATGTCAATTCTTTAGTAATGTATTGAAAATTATATGTTTAAAATAACCTAGTTCATATTATCTTATCCTTTATGGGATGTTGATGGGTCCTATTCGAAATGATCCTGAGGGGCATGTATACACATATTTTAAACAATCCCTGAAATGAGATGTATGTAGATCTAATGACTAGAAACTATTGTACTATAGGGAAGATGACCATGTCTCTTATTTATATTATATTGATATATATTCCAGCCATAAAAAATTATTTCACTCATTCTTGTTGATTAATTTATACTATTTTATATAAAATTTTTATTTTATCCATTATTGAAATTTTATTTTTCATTTGAAATGAAAATATTTTTTTTCGTAAATATTAAAATTGACTACCTTTCCTATTTTAATTAAAATTAAAGGTATTATTTTTTTACTATTTTGGAACCATATTATGTAACCCTTGGTGATAAGAAGCTTAGATTTTTATCTAACATTGTAACGACCAAAATATTTACCAATTAAATTTCTCCCTTCCTGTAGTAATTTCATAATAATATTAGGAAACAAAATTCCACATCATGATTTCAAGAAATACTAGGTGACCTTTAAACATAAATTTTCCAATTCTTTGTTTTGAATTTCTAAAATCTAACAAACATGGTTGTGACCAGTATGGTGTTTGGAGTTCGATAGGAAAAACATAATTTTTATTGAATAGTAACTTACCATTGTGAATAGTAACCGACCATTATGAATAGTAATATAACCCTTATGAATAGTCAATCATCCAAAAATATAGTTACCTCACCCATGAATGTATAATCATAAAATAGGCATCTTATAACAAACAATATGACCATAGTAAATGTATTGGTATTTTAGTAACTTATAAATAAATAATTATAATTAATTATTTATTTATTTTAAAATAAAATTTATTTTCCTAAAATATGTTCATAAATTAACTATTTTATGTATTCTAGTTTTACAATAATTTTATAAGACCATATGTAATTTTTTAAAGCACTATAAAATCCGTTTTGATTTTAAAATTTGAATTTTTAAAGTAAATTATGAAATTAAATAAAAATATATTTAATCATATTTAGAAAATTATATTATTAAAAGAGAGTTTATTTGTTTACTCTAGAGATCAATAAATGGATTGGGTGAATTTTTGGGATTTTTCTGAAATACTTGAATTTTTTGATGAATAGTGAAATACTATAATTTACTAAATAAGTTCAATAAATTAATTATAGATTCATGGATGACCCAACACTGATGTAAGAACAATTGGTGGGAACTCATATTCTCGGGTCAATTTATATATTCTTGGAATAATCACTATATCCTTTCTTCCAGTGAAATAAAAAATTAATGAATATAGTATTGTGAAAACCCCATCTACCCTCCACTATAAGTACCACCAATCAGAAACTCATTTCTTCAGACCTCTCCAGCTACATGTATATTCCAATTTCTTCCCAAATATCTTACCTACCTCCTCCACCATGTTCATCAACCCTTGTTCTGATAAAATGACCAATACATCTTCACTAAAGATGCTCTCAAGGATGATATATTCAAGAGGTAATTTCACTCTCTTTTCATTCAATTTCCAATCAAATTTCTTTTCTTTTCATCTCTTATCCTCATATTATCTTATCCAAGTTTTATGTTAACTCTAGTATGATTGATAAAAAAGTGTGTTATAATGTTTATGGAAGATTATTCATTATTCTCTCCCTCCATCTCTTTTCTTGTAATAATGAAATCTTTGGCCGTTATGTGTTAATTTACATACATCATGGGTGATGAACTTCAAATTTCATTAAACTCATTCAAAGATATAAATTAAACCATTTAATGTTTTAAAATTGGTTTTAATATTTATTTTCTTATCCCCTTTTATGTTCTATAAACAACTTTTCATCATAATACTAATTGATAAAACAAAACATTTTCATTTTGATCCAAAAACCACCCAAATTAACATAAAACGATCATCAATAAATTTAATCTAATGATTCATCCACATTGTATATAACATATTCATTAAAAGATCATTTAAAATCATGGAAGATCACTAATAACTTGTTATTTTAGTTCTACATTTTTATCCATGTTCTACACACATATCCATTCATGTGTACAGGTGAACCCTTCATGAAAACTACGAAAAAGAACACTCTCAAACAATGGATTTAAACTCTATAACTCATTCAAAGACCCATAAAAGAACGTAATGAAATCATAATAAACCATAATATTGTATAAAAGGTTCTTTAATTTATAATTAATGAATAAATTGTAATTATACAATAAATTAAATTGAATAATGATTTCGGATACAAGGTAATGGGAAATTCTCGAACCCAACTTTCTTTCTTCCGGTTCTCCCTCTTTCAATCCATTTTCAATATTGTTAATTCCTTAAAAATAATTTTTTATAATTATATTACCTTTTCAAGGATATAAATATTTTCCACATGAGTTTATGTCAAATAAAATATTTCCCGAAAGAACTCTTCTTTAAAAAAAACACCTTTTACTTGTCACTCTAGGATGATGGTTCTTGTATAAAGTATGTAATTGACTCTTTAATTTTGGAACCCAATGTTTAGGAATGTGTTACTAGGAGATTAAACCCATCACATTCCATGGTTTATTTATTTTACTTATTGATATATGTTCTATGTGTCATTAATGATAATGAAAATGTGATTATGTGACGGGTACACCTGGAATTATATAGTGTAATATGGGTGTTTGAATGTGATGGGTGTGCCCATAATTATATAGAAATCCAAGGAATTGGGTAAAGTGATGAATCCCATGAGCTAAATTAAAATTATTCTTAAACACGATTCTATCATTTTTTAAAACTATGTGTGCTAGTTTACCTGTAAAAAAGTTGTTTTTTATGCATGAACACAATTCATGCCTTTACCTAATGGTCCCTCTCATGATTTTTCTGATGATGATGTTATGCACACCCCATTTTATATTGTTTCCTGTTCATATCTATCCTCTTACTGGGATTTTATCTCTCATTTTATTCTGTATATCCTCATGTGAAAACTTGTAATAAGTAAAACCCAAGAGCTAATAAGAAGCTAGATATTAAATAATTAAATAAATTTTTATGCCTTATATTGCAAATTTTATGTATAGTCCTAGTTTTCCCAATACACTAAACCTTTGGATCCTATTTGATTAATGTTTTTATGTTGTTTATAATGAAAATGATGTAAAACTATTCTATGAAAATCATGGTCTCTATAGTTGGTATCAGATGTAAAGTTTAGATAATATGGGAATTAGGATAAGTGAACCATAGAGAAAACCTCTAGTATGAGACTAATTACAGATATTCACAGAAGAATCTTTGCTAAATATATTGATCCCATAAGATATTCTTTTAGTGTAAATTTAAAAAACTAAAAAGTTATTTATTCATGGATAATTAACTTATTTTTGCTTCTAACCATTCCTATTATTGAAAATGTTGGGTACTAAGAGAAACTAGGCTAAAAACATGTGTGAGGGCCAGTGCAACAATTTCCTAAAAAACATCCCCAATTATTTGGGAGGCAGAGTTAAAAACATTATGGAGATGCATACCCAGTTGTCTCCTATTAAGATCAATTACCTGAATAATGTGTAATTTCCTCCATCACTAAAGAGGGAGAAACTAGATATCCAGTATTTTATGCAGCAACAACCACCAACGTTTAACGGATCTTCTGATCCACTAGTTGTTGAATAGTTGTTCAACACTATTGGAGAAGATATTTTTTATGATTATATTTTCTATGATGGAGACAATGATTCTTGTCGATTATCATCTAGATGGAGAGGCCAATAAATAGTGGTCTTGGATTAAGAAAACCAAACCACTGATGAATTTTAAGAGATGGAATGGGAAAAAATTAATATCATGTTTCCTAACAAGTATTTCCCTGTAACATTTCATACAAAGATGGAGATAGAATTCACAGACCTCAATAAAAAGGAATTAGAATCCATAATGCACTACAAAGAGAATTTCACAATACATTCATGGTACGCTTTGGTTTTTGTTATCAACAACGATTGAAAATTGATAGATTATTTAGTGGGTTAAAACCAAACCTTTGAAATTCTCTTGAAACATGAGACTTTGAGAGTAATGAAGATGTTTTATGATGTTCTCTCTATGTAGAGATAGAGTTTAATGAATTTTTCTATAGATATGGTGATAATAAATGATAGGCGGAGTTTCAAGTCGGTGGATCTAATGATAAAGTATGGATGAAAACCCAACTGCCTATATGCCAAAATGTGGGAAGAAGCATCACGGGAGTTTCCTTAAAGGGGAAATGCTACAAGTGTGTTAGAGAAGGTCACATTGCTCTTGAATATCAAAAATACAATTGAAGGTAGGAGAATGTGATGGAAGAAAGGAAAGAATCACCCATGGTCCAATGCTACAACTGTAGGGATCAAGGGTACTATAAAAGCGAGTGCACTAAACCTTAATCCCTAAAGGGTAATAAATGTTAGTATCCACAAAATCCAAAGGAAAAAGGGACAGATTATTCCATCACCATTGTGGATGTTGAGAATAAAAATTATGTCTTATAAGGTACACACCATTTTCAATCAAGAATGGAAAATGTAATATTTGATTTTGTACCAATGAATTCTTTTATATCTTGCAGGTTTGATAGAGCTATACAATATAAAACCCATGAAGTAGATATACCTGTAAAAACACAAAGTGGTGAAATCATTTCAACCGAAGTATTTTACTCTTATTCTATTGTCATATGTCGGAAGATTCTTCCATAAGACATCATAATACTTCCCCTGGAGGAATTCAACACTATAATGGGAATGGATTGGATTTCATTATATAGAGAAAATATCATTTAGAGAAAAGAAAATATCATTTCATATTCCAATCCCACCAATTATACTCTAAAAATTTAAGGAATATCATGAATCTCTTTTGAAAAATCCCCAACTGTGTGGGTTTTGATTCCATGTGTAGAGGCGTACCACACTCAAATGGTTGAGTCGAAGAAAAGTGTCAACCTAGTGGAAATTCCCATAGTAAATGAATAATGGGATTTATTTCATGAAGATTTACCCAGAATTTCCCTAGATCATGAGGTACTCATTATAACTCTTAGCTGGAAAAAATCTTATCTCAAAGTGTCCCTATAGGAAACATCCTATCGATCTGGAGGAGTTAAAGAAGCAGCTGGAAGATCATTTGGAAAAATGGTTCATACGCCCTAGTGCACCACCTTGGGGTGTTCTAATTCCCTTTATGAAGAATATGGATGAATCAATGAAGATTATTATTTATTATATGGATCTCAACAAGATTACCATAAAGAACAAGTATCATCTTCCAAGGATAAATGACTTGTTTGATCAGCTACAGGAAGCTTAGTACTTATCAAAGGTGAATCTTCATTCTAGATATCATCAGCTAAAGTTGAAGAAGAATGATATTTAGAATACTTCCTTCTGTACATCGAAAGGGGACTATGAGTTTCTGGTGATTCCCTTCATATGGACTAATACAACAGCAATCTTCATGGATTTGATTAATAGAGTATTTGGAAACTACCTCAACAAATTTGTGGTAGAATTTAACAATGATATTATCATCTACTCCAAGAAAAGGGGTGAACATAAATAATATATAATACTTGTGTTAAAGACATTGAGAAAAGATATGTTTAGTGCCATGTTCAGCACGTGTGAATTTTGGATGATGCAATTTACGTTCTTGGGACATGTGATCACAAGTGCGGGAATTTCTATGGACCCTTCTAAAACAAATTTGATTGAGGAATGGAACTAACCCTAAAGTGTATTAGAAATTTGTAGTTTTCTTGGATTTTCTGGGTAATACAGATGTTTTGTGATAAATTTCCCACAATTGTAAAGATTTTTAACTAAGATAATAAGGAAAGGGGTAATGTATGTCTAGATGGAAGAATATGAGAAATGATTTAAGGAGAAAAAGATAAGGCCAATCACTGCACTTGTACTTAGATTACCAAAAAGTGGATAATGTTTTGTGATATACAGTGATGCTTCAAATATATTCTTCGGTTGTGTACTAATGTAAAATGATAATTTGATAGCCTACACCTCATGAAAGTTTATGATCCATGAGCAGAACTACCCGATGCATGATATAGAGAAAGAAGCTATTATTTTTTCCTTGAAAATATTGTTGCACTACCTTTATGGAGAGAAATGATACATATATATTTATCACAAGTGTATAAAGTATATATTTACACAAAAGGATCTAAACCTTAATCAAATGATATGGTTCGATCTAATCAGAGACTATTATTTCTCTATTAACTATCTCCTAGAAAGTTGATCAAGGTAGCTATTGATGTAAGAAAAAAAGAACCCTCTACTCTATCCATGATGTGGATTTAGAATGACCTCATCTTCATGGATATGAAAAGTATGGAGTTGGATATCATAACAGTTGGGAATAAATCCTATCTTTCCCAAATGTTTTTCTAACCATCTATTCAAGAAAATATTAAAGAGTCACAAAGGGATGATTTGGATTTACAGAAGAAGGTGACTTTAGTAAAGGAAGGGAAACTGTAAGAGTTCCAGATCGATGATGATGGTGTGATTCAGTTTGGAATGATTTTTTTCTTAATCACCCAGGATAAATATGTAGCTATTGGATAATAAAAACAACTCATCATTATCTATCCATCCTGGTAGAACCAAGATGAATCGAGATCTCCTAGAGCACTTCAGGTGGGACAACATGAAGAATGAGATTGAGAAATATATCTCAAGGTGTTCGGTATGTTAGAAAGTTAAAGAAGTGTGAAAAATTTTAAAAGGGATGATTCAACCATTAATTTTACCCATGTGGTAATGGTATAATTTCACTATATAATTTTTCATGGGTCTCCTGATGATTTCTATGGGAAATAATATGATATGGGTTGTGGTTGAATGACTCACCAAGACAACCCACTTTATTGATGTTCGAGAAGATATCTCAATTGAACAACATAAAATGATATATGTGACAGATGTGGTGAGAGTACATGGATTTCCACTCTTGATTGTATTTTATTGTGATCCATGGTTCACATCTAAATTCTATAGGAGTCTCTAACTTGAATTGACTAATGCATTAAATTTCAGCATGCCCTGTCACCCCAAAACTGATGGTCAATCTGAATGGAAAATTTAGACGCTTGAAGACATGCTAAGAGGGTACTATTTAGAATTCAATGGTGGATAGGATCATCATATTACATTGGCTGAGTTCTCATACAGAAATATATTCCACTCGATTATTCAAATGGATTTATGTGAAGCATTGTGTGGAAAGCGATATAGAACTTCAACCTAATGGGATGAAGTTGGAGAAAGATAGATGCATAGACCAGATCTTGTGCCCAAATTGATAGAGAAGGTTAAATTCATATAGAAACATATCAAATATTATTAGAGTCGGAAAAATAGTTATGATGAAAACTATAGAATGGATTTGATGTTTGATGTTGGAGACAAAGTTTTCCATTGAATATCACCAAGGAAGTGCATCATGCGGTTTGAACTGAAAGGGAAGCTATGACCATGGTACACTGGCCACTTTGATATCCATGACCACATAGTAGTTGTGGCCTATCACCTTTCAATTCCACTGAATATGGCTCATGTTTAGGATTTGTTTCATGTATCACTCCTGAGGAAGTACATACAAGATCCCTCATATGTACTGAACTCAGAAGTGGTATAGTTGAAATATGATCTCTCTTATGAAGAGTATCTAGTAAAGGTTTTAGACCTAAGAGATAAGGTTATATGAAATAAGAATACCCACATCTTCAAAATGTTGTGGAGGAACTATGTGTACGAATAAAAATCATGGGAACAATATGATGCGAGAAAGGAGAAGTACCCTCAACTGCTTATGTAAAACAAAATATTGACAAGGAAATTTCAAAAAGGGGAAGAATGTAACAATCAAAACTTTTATTAATGAAATTTACCCCTTGTTGTATTAATGTCATAATCATATCAGGAATCACAATTCCACATCATTTTTAAAATGACTACTATGTGACCATTAAATAAAAAAAATTCCCTTCTCTGTTTTGAATTTCAATAATTTGACACACATGGTTGCAATCAGTAAGATGTTTGGAGTCCGATTGGAAAAAAATATTTTTTGGTGAATATTAACCAACCCTTATGAGTTGTTACCTTCCCTTATGAATAGTAACATGACCCCTATAAATAGTAAATCATCCAAAATAATAGTTACCCTCTCGTGCATGTATAAATAAAATCTAGACATCTTATAAGTGACAATATCAATTAATAAATAATTAATTATAATTAAATAATTAACTTAAAAAGAAAAGTTAATTTTTAAAAATGTGTTCATTAATTAACAATTTTAAGTCTTCTGGTTTTAGGATAATTTTATAAGACCATATGCAATTTTTGAAACCATTATAAAATCAGTTTTAATTTTTAATTTTTAATTTTTCATGTAAATTATGATTTTATTTAAAAATTTTAAAAAATAATAATTAGAAATTTTTTTATAAAATAGAGTTCGTTTTTCATTTCTAATCAACAAAAATTGGTGACGGTGAATTTTTTGGATTTTTCAGGAATATATGAATTTATTATGAATAGTGAAATACTATAATTTACAAAATAAGTAAAATACATTAATTATGGAGTCATTTATGATGTTCTATTGATGTAATCCTAGTTGGATAAAAAACATATCCTCATATTAATGTATTTAGACAATTAATCATCAATATTTCTTTTCTTAGGGAGAAAAAATAAATTAATTAGTATAATATTGTAAAAACCTCTCTCCACTCCACTATAAATATAACCATTCACACCTTAATTTATTCACACCTCTCAAGCTAAAATACATGACCAAATTCAACCCAAATAACTTCCCAAGATAATTCTCCATGCCTATTAGCCCATTTTCTGATAAATTGACCAAAAACCCTTTCTAATATAGGTCTCAAAGAAGATATATTCAAGAGGTAATTTCTCTCCCTTTTATTTCTATTTCCATTCGAATTTATTTTCTTTTCATCTCTTATACTCAAATTCTATTATAAAAATGCAATGATAACTCTTGTAGGATTTATATACTAGTATGATATCATGTTAATATAATATTATTCATTATTCTACCCCCTCTCTTTGTTTACAAAAATGAAATCGTTGCCTGTTATATGTTAATTTACCTACATCATGGGCGATGCACATATTTTTTCGATCATCTCATTCAATGATGTAAATTATTATATTAAATGGTTGAAAAGGGGGTTTAATATATATATTTTAACCCCTTTAATGGTCAGGAACCAACTTTTATTCATTATACTAATCAATAAAAAACAAGTCTGTTGTGATCCAAAAACCGCCCAAATTAACCTAAAAGGATCATCATCAACTTTTAACTATTGATTTAACCACATGGTATGTAATATAATTCATTAATATATCATTTTAGATCCTGGAAGAAATTTAATAAAATTTAATATCTATTATTTATGTTTATCCATGTTCTACACAATCTTCAATTTAGGTGTACATGTGAACCGTTCAGGAAAACTAAGAAAAAGAACTCTCCCGAATCAATAGATTTAAATTCTATAACTCATCCAAAGTCCAATAAAAGAGCATAATAAAGACATAATGACCAATATTCATGTATAAAAGGTTCAAGAATTTATAATTAATAAATACAATTTCATTATATAGGTGATTAATGTGAAGAAAGCGTTCGGAGAAAATGTAAGGGGAAATTCTCGAACCCAACTTTCTTTCTTCGGGTTCTCCCTCCTTGATTAATTTTTTAAATGGTTACTCTTAATTTTTTTTCAACATTATCTTAAATATTTTGGATATTCATGTTTTCCATAGGAATTTATGTCAAACATAATGTATTCTAAAAGAACTCTTGTTTCAAAAACACACCTTTTATGCATCACTCAAGGATGATGGTTCTTGTAACATGTATGTAATTCCCTCTTCATTTTGGGAACAAAAAGTTTATGAATGTTTTCTTATGATATGTAACCCATTAATTTCCCGAATTTTTTTATGTTTGTGATTGATTTATATTCTATGTACCATGAATGATAATTAAAATGTTCTGATATGACAAGTTCACCTGGAATTATATAGCACCATATAAATGTTTCAATGTGAAGGGTGCACCAAGTATTATACATTTCTCCAATGCCTTGGTTAAATTTATGAATCTTTTGAGTTAAAGTGAAATAATAACTGAATAAAAAGCTAGATTTATTCACTACTATGTGTGTTTTTTTACGACTAAAACATGATGTTTCATTTTTTACGTTTCCATAATCCATGACTTTACCAAATGATCCCTCTCATGATTTTTATAATGATGATATTATGCTCATCTCATGTTATATTGTTTCATGTTATTATCGATCCATTTACTAGGATTTTAGATCACCCCTTTTTGTTGAATATCCTTATATGACTCCTTATATAAAATAGAAGTTAAGAGATAATAAGAATCTTAAGAAGATGGAATTAAATAAATGATTATACTTAATATTTTAAATGTTATGCATGATACTAGTTTTACTAGGAAAATAATCCATTAGATTCTCATTTTGTAATGTTTTTATGTATTTTATCATTAAAATGATGTTAATATAATGTAATAAAAGTAGAGTCGCTATAAACACCCTAGCTTTTCCTTTGGGAATTTGTAGATTTTCCCAAGTAAGGTTTGAGTAATGAGAAGGTGCCTCCTAATAGAGGTGGATGTTATTTATTCTTTGGGTCTTGAAGTGAGGTTTTCTTTATGATGTGGTAATTTTCTAGTTATACATTTGGAACATTGAGGATGTACTTTTTGGGTTTCAATTACCTGTTTGGTTTCTAATACTAACTTCCTATTGAGGTTTTGAGCATACTGATATGTATCTTTATCTTTTACTATTTTTGTGGAAATTTTGTTCCAATGTTTATATTTCATTATGACATGTGAAATTATACAACCAATGGGGTTCAAGAATGTGATTGGGGATATTTTTGGATCAGCTTGTTTATCAAGTTACCAAAATATCTGGTCTAATTTGTAAAAAAAATAGAATCAAAATATTATGTAAAGAATAATATCATGATTTATATATACTGTTGGTGAATATTATTGTGACATAAGAGGTAGTTGCAAGTTATTTCCTGGCGATATCTCATTTTAATGATCCATAAGTCACCAGATGTGGATATAGAATGACTTCTTGATGATTAGTTATAGTCATTTTCTAACTTCTGATTGGTGTAGTTGTAATTAGAATCTTATTTATCTATATAATGGATTTAATTTCCCTTTTGAATAGTTTTTGAGTTTTGATCTGAGTAATCTTCTTGATGACTTCAATGTTGTTTGAGGATGTTGTGTAGAATCGTGCCTCCATAAAGACTCATGAATATGATCTAGGAGGAAATAGCTAATGAAGAATACTGGGAAAATCCTCTTATGGACCCAAAATTGGTTGAGTTTTTTGAGCGTGTCATCCATGCTATGGTATAGGAAACTACACCTGTTCCCTCCTAGGATCTAGTCATGTAACATCAGAGTGAAAAATCTCAGAATCATTCATATGAGTTCCTTCATCAAAACCATCATCTTTAAAAGGTATTAATTATAGTAAACTATTTTAGGACTATATAAGAAAGATAGTTCCTCTATTCTACTACCTAGAGATTTGTGAAGTAATTATGGTAATATTTGATGCATTTAATCTTGATTGACCTAGCATGATATGTTGGTATATAGTGATAACCATGTAGAATCATGAGTGTTTAGAGTGTAAAGTCATTAAATATCATTCCACCGACTAGTTATACCAAAATAAATGCTGATGGATAATACTATAGAGTTTTTCAAACTCAAGAAGGATGATAGGACAATGGTAGTTTTATGAGTTCCAAAAATGGGAATATTATTTTTGATGATTCTCATAGTAAATGTCTATAGAAGAGTTCTTTAAGACCTCTTTTTGTTTATGGAAAAGGACCATTGACATACTTCTAGTGTGGTATGCCTGGTCATTTGAAACTGGTTTTCACTAATGAACCCAATATATGAGGATCATGTTGTAATTTAGGATACTTGGAGAAATTATGTTATATATATTCATCTCTATATAGTTGCATGGTATCATCAACACCCAAAAAACAATATTTTTCACTCAGATGCTTCAAGATCAAATGGGTTTAAACCATAAGAATATGGAAGGAATCCACTATATATAGTGGAAGAATCTCTAGATTAAGTAGATACAGGTTTAGTGACTGTGAGAGGTACCATTACAATATATTCATTTCTAGTGATGGCTTTATTTGATACTAGTGCATCTCACACATTTATATCAACTCGTATTGTGAGTCACTTAATATTCATATAGAGATTTTATATTATATGATCGATATTAATACACCCCTTAGAACAATGAGAGAGAAGGGTCTTTTTGTTCGGCTTATGATTTCTAATTATCAGATATTGTGCTTACCTGTAATTTTCTAGCTCTTGACATGAAATCTCTTGATATCGATTTTGAAAGGGATTAGATAATTGATAATAAATCCTAAATTTATTATTATATTCGACGTGTCTCAATAACTATTCCAAGAAAATTTTGTGTATCTTCAATAGAGAATGATACCCATGATCAAGTATATCCATAAATTCTTATCTAGAGTTTGGGAAAGTAATATCCTTGTTCTCTTTTTATCTAGAGTAATAATCTTTGAGTGAAACTCTCCCTCAATTTCTCATTGATTTTCATAAAACTTTTACTTCTAAATTATCTATTTTCATTGATAATAAAGGTTTATTTTACTATTTGTTTAGTGTATAGTACTCAACTAGTATTTTTTCTCTAATATTGACAATAACCACCTGAAATAAAAGAGTTGATGAATTGATTGGATGATCTTTTAGATAAAATATTTTTAGGACTATGTGTGTCACCTTGGGTGGTTACAATTCTCTCTAACAAGAAAACTGGTGGAGCACTTCCCCTTTGAGTCGATTACGAGAACCTCAATTGGGTTATAGTAAGGAATAAGTTGTTTTAGTTAAAATTAATGATCTATTTGACCAGTTAAATTAAATGTAGTGGTTTTTTAAGATTTATCTTTTATCTTGTTATAAAAAATAAATAATAAACGAATCTAACATTTAGAAAACAAACTTCAATAGTTTGTATGTCCATTATGATCATTTGTTTCATAAAACTTTGTCAAACCAATTATCATATAGCCTTTATTGATTTGATGAACTTGATCTTACATGATTTTCATTATTATTTTGTGGTGTTCTTTTTGGTCGATATCCAAGTTTAATTGAATTCCTAGGAGGATCATATGAATCATTTTATAGTAGTTATGGAACCGTAGATAGATCACTGACTTTAAACCAAGCAATCAAAATGTGATTTTGGGATTTGGGAAGTGAGGTTCTGGGGACATGTGGTCTAAAAACATGGTTTTTAAGGTGATCCTAATAAGGTCAAATTTGTCATGACTTGAGATTAACAACAAAATGTTTTCAATATTTATAGCTTCTTGGGTTTTTCTAGGAATTAATATTTGTTTATAAAATATTTATAAAAATTTTCATCTCAAATGACCTCTTTAGATCAAAAGGAGGTATTGTTTTCCTATGATAAAAAATGTCAATGTAATTTTGTTAAGATGAAATGTATTTATACTTCTTTGATGATGTTGACTCTTCCAGAGGTCGGGTATGGTTATGTGGTCTCCTATTATGCATCATATTTTGTTTTGGTTTTTTTATGTATATTAATAACATTGTTTCCTATGGATCTCAGAAGCATAG